>CM077674.1:165319159-167819159 GCA_039707655.1 Elymus sibiricus | reverse complement strand
CAAGGTGTCTTCGTATGCACCAATCTTGAAGGACACTTGAATGGTATGCTCCACTTAGATGGTGCCGGAGTCGCTTAATTAACCATTAGACCTTGTAGGGGCGAGGGTGCTTCTTCTTGAGCACTTGTAGCTTGGAACATAGCTCGTTGCTGGCCAAGTTGTGGCAACTTCCGCCGTCGATGATGACCTTGACGGAACGTCCTTGGAGGCCCGCTTTCGTATGGAAGATGTGGCAACGTTGATCATCGTATTGTTGTTGTTGAAGTGTCAAGATCTTGGAGACAACAAGAGCAGGGCTCGAATCATTGTCACAAAAGACTTGAGCGTCTTCATCTTCATTCACTTGTGGGTGCATGGCCACGTGCTCAAGGGCTTCCATTTCTTCTTCGCTCATGGAGTCGTAGGTGCCATCATCATTGGCAATCATGGTGCGCCGTGTGGGGCACTCAAATGACTTGTGGCCTCGACCCTTGCAAGTGAAACATTGTATTGCACTTGTCTTGGCGGTAGCATCTGTTGTAGGAGTTGATGACGAAGTTCTTGGCTTGGATGTACTTGAAGTAGGACGACTCAAAGATGACAAAGGTTTTTTTTGCTTGGATCTTGACTTGTCACCGGTACTTGGTGTAGCTCGAGTCGTTGGAGGAGGTGTCATAGTCGTTGAAGCTTGAGTGTATGAACCGTAGGTCTTGGAAGAGTACTTGGAGTACTTGTAGTCCTCTTCTACTTGTCGCTCCGCTTTGGTTGCTTGGTGCACTAGCTCGAGGAGGTTGGAGTACTTGGAAGTCCGCAATTTTCTTGATTGGATGGTTGAGACCATTCAAGAAACGCGCCATAGTTTGTTCATCATCTTCCTTGACATTGGCTCGTATCATGGCAATTTCCTTCTCTTGGTAGTATTCTTCAACCGACATTGTGCCTTGCTTGAGGAGTTGTAGCGTCTTGAAGAGATCGCGACTATAGTGTGTAGGCACAAAACGAGCTCTCATGACATCCTTCATTTGATTCCAAGTCGTGATGGGTGGCTCGCTGATGATTGATATTTTTACACTCATTTCACCTTCGTTTAAACTGAGATATTTCATTTAATAAGAGATATTCGCTCCGATATTATCACTAATGGCTAATAAGTGCAAGGGATTCCACAAATCCTATCTTTGATGTGTTTCCACAGGAAATGGGCTAAAAAGGGAAGAAATCAAGTGTGGAAATGGAATGGAAGGAGAATGGAGGAAGGAGCAATCACCATGAGGCGTTTCTGCGAAGACAGAACAAAAGACGGCGTTCCATATGGGCGCAAGCACCCGTATGAGTGCCCGTTTGGCGTGAATTCTGAGGTAGATCATCCACCGGAACAACTTTTATTAAAGGGACCCCGTCGAAATGTGAACGGAGCATCGAGCAGATGGGCGAGCACAGAAGCCAAAACCTCTTCTTCATCCACAAACCCTAGCCGCCGCGATCTCCATCGCCATAGCCATCTCCACCACCTGACGAGGGCATGTATTAGGGATAGGGTAATAGGCTTGACCTATAGACCCTACCCTAGGACACCACACGTCTTACACTGGGCCCCAGGGCCAGATCAACGACCCAGAATTCCGCAGACTGACATTCACTCGGAATTCTACAAACCACTCGGGAGGCAAGAGTTCACTCGATAGACTCGTTTCACTCGGAGCACCCGAGAGTCACTCAGCCAGAGAAGAGCAGGAGTCTCCAGGAGCGCAACGGTCGGGACACACGTTCTCCTGTATTAATTGTCATCAATACGCCCGTTACCTGGCGCACTTTTACCCCTCTTAACCCCCTGTAATGGCTGGCGTTGATGGGAGGGCTGGCGAGACTATATAAGCCGCCCCCTTGCTCCATTCCAAGGGTTCGCAACCTGTTGTAATCATACACTCAAGCAATACAGCTCAAGAGCACCAAGACGTAGGGCTATTACCTCCACCGCTGAGGGGCCTGAACTCGTAAATCCGAGTGTAACACCTGCGCCGTAGCTAGGCTCTGCCCTCTCATCCGTACCCCTACACACTACTGTCAGACTTGCACCCACGACAGTTTGCGCCCACCGTGGGGCCGGCGTCTAGCGACTTCCGGTGTAGTTGCATTTTTCTGATCATCACCATGTTTTCCGGCGGCGGACTGACTCTGGGCGGCGAGATCCGTTTCGGCGTCCTCAGCTTCATCGCCGACGATTCGGCGTGGCTCCAGGAAGCCCCGTTGGATGTCGAGGCTTTGCCCGTCCGCGGCGCGGCGCACTTCTGCACGAGCTCCTTCGGCGTTCTTCTCCGGCAACCGTCGACCCCTTATCAGTCGACTCCTTCGCTCTCCACCAGCCGTCGTCGCAAGCGCTCTGGGCGCTCGCGGCTTCAGCGGTGGATCAGGCACGCGGTGGCCCTTCAGGCTGCGGCTCCGCAAATCGTGGCAATCGAGCCCGATGAACCCGTCTTCGATCTGTTCGCCTCCGTGTATGAGCACTCGGAAAGCGTATCCGAGTGCGAGAGCAGCGATCCCGCTGCGGAGGTGCTGATGGCCGATCCCCCGCTCAGTCCGCCGGGGTATGGCCGTAGCCGCGCGGAGAATGGCGACCCGTCGCACGCCGATCTTGGCGGCGGCAGAGACCGGCATAATGACGAGTACATCCCCCAACCTCTCACTCGGCAGCAGAGGGAGGAACAGCAGCGCAGGACCGAGCAGGCCCTCCAGACGCCCATCGTTGGGATGACCCCCAAGGCTCAGGCTTTGGAGGCCATGCGCCAGGCCAACTTGGCTGAGTACAATCATCTAGAAGCGCTCCAGAAGGCACTCGAAGATCGCGCCCGCAGACAGCTTCAGCCCGTTCCAGTCGACGACAGCGGCAGTTGTTTCCGAATGACTAGCAGCAGAGTTTCCAGGTATTCCACACTCCCATCCAGAATCTGGCGGTGGCCACTCGGATAGAAGATTCCATCGAGCCGTCCCGATCCGAGGCGGGGGAGGGTCTTCGACAGATCCGAGCCCTGCTCAAGGCGGCTGAAGAGCAAAATTCGGCAGTATCTCAGTCGCGAACAGGATACACAGCAGATCCATTCGGGCTAACACCTTCCAGTCGGCACACAGCCTAGTGTCTCTAAGGAGAAACAGACACTCGGCTCCGCGGCAAAACGACCAAGACCGCCACCGGGACCAGTACTCGGGGCAGGGTCGCAGTCGGAATACGCCTCCGCGGCGTTAGGACGATCGTCGCCACATGTAGTCGCCCCCTCCGCGGGATGGCTCGTACGCGCCCCAGCCGCACGATGCTAGGCGTCCTTATGACAACGATCGGAGGGCCAGCCCTCCCCGTCATGGCGACGGTTATCGTCAGAGAGAGCCAGTCGACCACCGTGACCCGCAGTTCAATGCGAGATCCGTTCTCGCTCAGAACCTGGTCAACAGAGGCAGAGCTCAGAGAGAGAACTTGGATAGAGATCGTCCGAGTGGAAGTGGGGCATTCATCTCCGGGCCCGAGTGTTTCAATAGGGCCATCCGGGCTGCTGAGATTCTGCCAAACTTTAGATTGGTAGCTGGAGTGAGCAAGTTCACCGGTGAGTCCAAGCCAGAGACTTGGTTAGAGGATTACCGAGTGGTTGTGCAGATCGGAGGAGGAAATGACTACGTGGCTATGAAGCATTTGCCATTGATGCTTGAAGGGTCAGCCCGCGCCTGGCTGAATCAACTCGCTCCGGCCAGCATATACTGCTAGGAAGATTTGACCCGAGTGTTCATCAAGACATTCGAGGGCACGTGCAAACGCCCGGCTGGATTGTCTGAGTTGCAGCACTGCGTGCAGAAACCGAATGAAACACTGAGGGAGTACATCCAGCGGTGGACAACCTTGCATCATGTGGTGGAAAACGTCACAGAACATCAAGCCGTCTGCGCCTTCAAGGCAGGAGTCAGATATCGGGAGCTCATCCTGAAGTTTGGTCGGTCAGGAGCTTTGACCATGAGCCGAATGATGGAGATAGCCACTCGGTACGCAAATGGAGAAGAGGAAGACCATCTCCGTAACAGCAAAGGGAAAACAAGCGAGCCCAACCCCGGAAACAGTATTCCCAGTCGGAAGCCGAAGCGCAAGGCTGATGGTTTGGCTCAGGCCGAGGCTGACGCTCTGGCCGGACAAGCGAACAACAAGGGGAAGGCCAAGGATAAATGGGTCCCGAAGAAAAAGAAAGATCAGTCGGGCAAAGATGTCCTCGATTTACCGTGTCACATCCACACCAGAAAGGATGAAGATGGCAATCTGATATTGCCCAAACATACCACTCGACAGTGCAGACTGTTGATCCAGCAGTTCCGAGAAGACCCGTCGAGTGAAAAGAGCCCAGAAGACGCTGATGATGGAGACAAAGATGAACCCTTCCCCAGTGTCAACGCAACCCTGATGATCTTTGCAGATGTAGAGAGCAGGAGCCGATTGAAAGTCATCAATCGAGAAGTGAACATGGCAGCGCCGGCGGCGACAAAGTTTCTGAACTGGTCGAAGACTCCGATCACCGTTGATCAGTCGGATCACCCAGCTTATATTGCCACCCCTGGGCGGCAGGCGCTGGTGGTCGACCCAGTCGTGGGAGGCGTCCGACTGCGCAAGGTCCTCATGGACGGAGGGAGCGGACTGAACATACTGTACGCTGACACTCTACAAGCGATGGGCATTCCGATGTCCCGACTCAGCAAGAGCAGCATGCAGTTCCACGGAGTGATCCCCGGCAAGAAAGCAAAGTCACTTGGGCAAATCGCCCTGGATGTGGTCTTTGGAGATGACAAGAACTTTCGGAAGGAAAGACTAACCTTCGAAGTGGTCGACTTCCGCAGCGCCTATCATGCCATCCTTGGTCGGCCGGCTTACGCACATTTCATGGCCCGTCCATGTTATGTGTATCTCAAGCTGAAGATGCCAGGCCCGAAAGGCATGATCACAGTCACTGGCAGTCGACAGCGCGCGGAAGAGTGTTTGCAGCAAGGGTCCAAGATAGCTGACGAGCAGATGGCCATGGTGGAGCTGGAAGAGTACAAGAAGAACGCCGATCCGAGTGATCTGCTGCGCTCGAAAAAGCCGGCTGCTGAATCTGCATTTCAGTCGGCCAGCGACACGAAGCCTGTGCACATCCACCTGGAAGATCCCAATGCAGTTCCCACCAACATATCAACAACACTCGACAGCAAATAGGAAGAAGCGCTCATCCAGTTCCTCCGTGAGAACTGGGACATCTTCGCATGGAAACCATCTGACATGCCGGGTGTACCCAGGGAACTGGCTGAGCACCGTTTGCGAGTCGACCCACAGGCGAAACCTGTGAAGGAGCATCTCCGTCGCTCTGCTACACAGAAGAGGAAGGCCATTGGCAAAGAAGTTGCTCGGCTCCTGGCAGTCGAGTTCATCCGTGAGGTGTACCACTCCGAGTGGCTCGCCAACGTCGTGATGGTCCCTAAGAAGGACAAGTCTCTCCGAATGTGCATTGATTTCAAGCACATCAATCGGGTCTGCCCCAAGGATCACTTCCCACTCCCCCGCATAGATCAAATCGTAGATTCCACTGCGGGTTGTGAGCGTCTGTCTTTTCTGGATGCGTACTCCGGGTACCACCAGATCCGACTGTATGGGCCGGACGAAATAAAAACTGCCTTCATCACCCCATTCGGGTGTTTCTGCTATATCACCATGCCATTCGGCCTCAAAAATGCCGGTGCCACTTTCAGGCGCATGACCGAGAAGTGTTTGCAAAAATAGATAAGTCGGGATATTGAGGCGTACATGGATGATATCGTGGTCAAGTCCAGAAAAGGTTCCGACCTGCTGGCTGACTTAGCTGAAATATTCGCAAATCTACGGAAGTATGACATCAAACTGAATCCAGCAAAGTGCACTTTCGGAGTTCCTGGGGGCAAACTACTCGGTTTCCTCGTTTCCGAACGAGGGATAGATGCCAATCCTGAGAAGATCGGGGCGATTGTACGAATGAAACGTCCAAAGCGTCTTCATGATGTGCAGAAGCTCATGGGTTGCCTTGCAGCTCTGAGCCGATTCATCTCCCGTCTCGGTGAGAAGGCACTGCCCCTGTACCGATTGATGAAGAAATCTGATTCGTTCGAGTGGACTGCTGAAGCACAAGCAGCGTTTATCGAGCTCAAAGGCCTGCTTTCCACCCAGCCGGTGCTTGCCGCTCCGAATGAAAAGGAGCCATTGCTCTTGTACATCGCGGCCACTGGTCAAGTTGTCAGCACTGTCCTCACAGTCGAGCAAGAAGAACAGGGCAAGACTTACAAAATGCAGCGCCCAGTCTATTATATTTCTAAAGTTCTGACTCCGTCTAAGCAGAGATATCCTCATTACCAGAAGCTCGTCTATGGCATTTATCTGACTGCAAAGAAAGTAGCCCATTACTTCCAGGAGCACACTGTGTCAGTCGTCAGCGACGCCCCACTGTCGGAGATCATGAACAATCGAGACGCGACTGGTCGAGTGGCGAAGTGGGCTATCGAGCTTCTACCCCTGGACATCAAGTTTGAGGCGAAGAAAGCGATCAAGTCCCAAGCATTAGCCGATTTCCTAGCCGAGTGGACTGAACAACAGCAACCGACTCAGAGTCACCCGAAACACTGGACCATGTTCTTTGACGGTTCCAAGATGCTGAATGGTTCAGGAGCTGGAGTTGTGTTAATATCCCCAAAGGGCAATCGTCTCAGATATGTTCTGCAGATTCACTTTGATTCCTCCAACAACGAAGCCGAGTACGAAGCGCTCCTCTACGGTCTACGTATGGCCATCTCACTCGGCGTCCGGCGCCTGATGGTCTACGGAGACTCGGATCTAGTTGTGAACCAAGTGATGAAGGAGTGGGACATCAAAAGCCCTGCTATGACAGGATACTGCAACGCAGTGAGAAAGTTGGAAAAGAAATTTGAAGGTCTGGAGCTGCATCACGTTCCCCGAGCCAAGAATCAGGAGGCAGACGATCTGGCAAAAATCGGGTCCACTCGGAAATCCATACCCAGCAACGTTTGGCTCGAGCATTTACGTTCCCCGACTGTAAAAGAAGATCCCTTCATGGAAGAGCCCCCGCAAGCGGTCAGTCCGTCTGATCCGACTAAGGTTGAAGTCCCGGCAGTCATTGATTTGGTAATGGAGGTCCTAGCAATCACACCCGAGTGGACGGTGCCTTACATCGCATACCTGCTCAGGCAGGAACTTCCAGAAGACGAAGCTGAGGCCCGCCAGATTATTCGCAGGTCCAAAGCCTTTGAAGTTGTCGGTGATCAGTTATACAGAAAGAGCGTCACCGGTGTGACTCAGCGCTGCATTTCTCCGGAAGAAGGTCGACTGCTCCTGGAGGAGATTCACTCGGGAACTTGTGGGCACCATGCGTCCTCTCGGACAATCGTGGCTAAAGCTTACCAAGCCGGTTTCTTCTGGCCCCATGCCAATGAAGCTGCACAGGAGATAGTCCAACACTGTGCCGGGTGCCAGTTCTATGCGAACTTATCCCACAAGCTTGCGTCTGCTCTGAAGACCATTCCACTCGTCTAGCCGTTTGCAGTCTGGGGACTCGACATGGTAGGACCCCTCCGGACAGGGGCGAGTGGATTCACTCACTTGCTGGTTGCAGTCGACAAGTTCACTAAGTGGATCGAAGCCAAACCCATCAAGAAGCTAGACTCTCGTACAACGATCAAGTTCATGAAGGAGATAGTATACAGGTACGGCGTGCCCCACAGCATCATCATTGACAACGGTTCAAACTTCGAATCGGAAGAGTTCAGGACATTCTATGCCGGCCAGGGTACCCGAGTCGATTATGCATCTGTGGCGCACCCGCAGTCGAATGGACAAGCGGAGAGAGCAAATGGACTGATACTTCAGGGGTTAAAGCCGCGACTCATGCGCGATTTGGATCATGCAGCTGGAGCCTGGGTCACCGAGTTGCCATCGGTTCTTTGGGGCTTGAGGACGACCCCCAACCGGTCCACCAATCATACTCCCTTCTTCATGGTGTACGGAGCTGAAGCCGTCCTGCCGAGTGACTTGCTCCATAATTCACCCCGAGTGGAACTGTACTCTGAAGCTGAAGCAGAGCAAGCATGGCAAGACGTTGTTGATCTCTTGGAGGAGGAAAGGGAGATGGCTCTGATCTGTTCGACCATTTATCAGCAAGATCTACGACGTTTTCACAGCAGGCACGTCCGAAGTCGGACCTTTCAGGAAGGAGATCTTGTCCTCCGAGTGGATCAACGGCCACCACACAAGCTTGCTCCCGCGTGGGAAGGCCCCTTCATCATGTCAAAGGTTCTGCACAACGGAGCATACCGCCTGTACAACCTTCAGAAGCAAACAGACGAGCCCCGTGCTTGGAATGCAGATTTGCTGCGACGATTTTATACTTGATGATGAGATGTAATAAAAAGTACTGGAGTGACATTTGATGAATAAAAGCATGACTTTTCCAGTTCTACGTTGAAGACCGCTCGTACGCATTCTCTAGCTTACAACCCCCAGTGGGTGTATGCCGTTCAACTTAGCTGCAAACCAGTTTTTGCCTAAGTTAAAAACTACTGCGAGTGACGAGCAACCCTCTCACTCGGGGGCTTGGCCGCGGACCAGCTTCCGCCCAAGTTAAAAACTACTCCGAGTGACGAGCAACCCTCTCACTCGGGGGCTTGGCTGCGGACCAGCTTCCGCCCAAGTTAAACGCAACTCCGAGTGAAGATTAACCCTCTCACTCGGGGGCTTGGCTGCGGACCAGCTTCCGCCCAAGTTAAACGCAACTCCGAGTGAAGAGCAACCCTCTCACTCGGGGGCTTGGCTGTGGACCAGCTTCCGCCCAAGTTGAACGCTACTCCGAGTGAAGAGCAACCCTCTCACTCGGGGGCTTGGCTGCGGACCAGCTTCCGCCCAAGTTAAAAACTACTCCGAGTGAAGAGCAACCCTCTCACTCGGGGGCTTGGCTGCGGACCAGTTTTTGCCCAAGTCTAAAACGCTACTCCGAGTGAAGAGCAACCCTCTCACTCGGAGGCTTGGCTACGGACCAGCTTCCGCCCAAGTTAAACGCTACTCCGAGTGAAGAGCAACCCTCTCACTCGGGGGCTTGGCTGCGGACCAGCTTCCACCCAAGTTAAAAACAACTCCGAGTGAAGAGCAACCCTCTCACTCGGGGGCTTGGCTGCGAACCAGTTTTCGCCCAAGTCTAAAACGCTACTCCGAGTGAAGAGCAACCCTCTCACTCGGAGGCTTGGCTGCGGACCAGCTTCCGCCCAAGTTAAACGCTACTCCGAGTGAAGAGCAACCCTCTCACTCGGGGGCTTGGCTGTGAACCAGCTTCCGCCCAAGTTAAAAACTACTCCGAGTGACGAGCAACCCTCTCACTCGGGGGCTTGGCTGCGAACCAGTTTTCGCCCAAGTCTAAAACGCTACTCCGAGTGAAGAGCAACCCTCTCACTCGAGGGCTTGGCTGCGCACCAGCCTCCGCCCAAGCCAAAACACAGTTCAAAGATACGAAAGACTCAAAGGAAAGCATTCGATTAACTCTTGCAGTTCAAAAGCGAATACGAGTACTCGGGCCCAAAGCCCAAAAAAGTTTAATGATTACAATTCCACTCGGCATACCGAGGTTAATGGATAAGACTTGAAGTTTTTTCACGCCCCTGAAGGGCTGGTTGGTTCAACGAAGACATCAAAGTCGATGTCGTCCGCAATCCGAGTGGCCGCTTCGATGAATGTCTCCATGAAGTCCTCGAACCGGAGTTTCTTCGTGTTGGCAACTTGGAGAGTCTTCAGTTTCTCCTCCTTGGCCTCCTTGCAATGCACTCGGACCAGGGAGAGCGCCACGTCAGCCCCGCAGCGAGCGGCCGACTTCTTCCACGCTTGCACCCGACTGGGGATCTCGTTGAGGCGAGTCATCATCGCCTCCAGGTCGGTATCGAAGGTGTCTTCAGGCCATAACTCCTTGTCGATTCTCCCAAGTGCACCCCGCAGACGGATGATGTACGCTTGGACGTCTTCGATGCGGGTTTCCACCCGCAGGATGCCCAGAGCAGCCTTGTCACTGACGAGTGACCTGGAAGGATCCAGAGCCTTCTCGATTCTGTCGGTTTCCAGTTCGAAGTCTCGGCAGTACTCTGTGAAGAAGGATAGAAGAGAGTCAAACATCAGAATGCAAGAAGTTCACTCGGAGATAAGTTGAAGTGCACTCGGACGCTATAATTTACCTGCAAGCTTGGTGTACATCTCCTCCGTGAACTCCTCTATATGCTTCTCCAGGGCGTTCTTCTTTTTGATCAACTGGGCGACCTTCTCATTCAGAGTCTACTTCTCTTGTTCATAGGCCTCCGCCTGGGCCTTGAGCTTGCCACCCCACTCGGCCTATTGCTTCTTGAGCTTGAGCACCTCCTTCTTCAGCGATGTATTCTCTGCTTCAAGCTTCCCGAGTGAGGCCAGCTTCTCTTCGGCAGCCTTGGTCTTCTCCTTCGCCACTTGCTGCGCTCCCACCGGCTCTTTGTCTTTGTTCTCGAGTGCCTGCTTCATGGTATCTAAAGAGATAGAAGTTCTGAGCCGCACTTGGAGTCGATGGTTTTCACTACGCACATCTGTTCGAGTGAAGTCACTCGGTTCAAAGAATGCAAAAAGGTGAAAGCAGAATGCTCGTTAATTGAACCTTACCTCCCATGGTCTTGAGCTCCGCTTGAGCACGCTCTGTGTTCCTCCTCTCCACCTCTAAGTTCACTCGAAGTTGGGCCGTTTCCTTCTCCAGCGCTACGTACTGGGTCCCAAGCTCGCAAGTTCTCTGAAACACAAGAAAGAAGATCAGTTAACATTAAGAAATATTCCGAGTGACCACAGATTGGCACTCCCAGAAGAAACAAGCTTGACTAGTATCACATCCTGAAGAACCCTTCGAGAGGGAGGAACAAGCTTGACCAGTATCAGATCCTAAGTTCTAAGACTTCTGCCGACTGCCCGCAGCCGACAGTAGTCTCGGGGACTACACCCAGTGGGTGCACTTAGCGTGCCCCCACTGGAATGGTATCCACCCAGAACGGCCCGCCCGATCCGAGTTATGGCCAAACACAAAGCAACAAGACAAAAAGTTCCGAGTACCCAGAGATCGACACTCCTGGAAGGAACAAGCTTGACCAGTATCAGATCCTAAGTTCTAAGACTTCCGCCGACTGCCCGCAGTCGACGGTAGTCTCGGGGACTACACCCAGTGGGTGCACTCAGCGTGCCCCCACTGGAGCGATACCCACTCGGAACGGCCCGCCCGATCCGAGTGATGGCCGAAAGCAAAAAAAAAACAACAACAGCAGAACAAGTTCTAAGCTCTAAGACTCCCGCTGACTACCCGCAGTCGACGGCAGTCTCGGGGACTACACCCAGTGGGTGCACTCAGCGTGCCCCCACTGGAATGGTATCCACTCGGAACCAGTCCGCCCAGTCCGAGTGACGGCCAAACACAAAAACACCCAGTGGGTGTACCAGATATTTTCCAACTGGAATTCATACTGAAGAAAAAAGATTTGGAGGTCAACTTACAAGAGCACTTACTCGGACATTCTCCTGGAGAGCGGCGCTGGCATCATAAGCTTGCTTCCCAGCCGCGCACATCTCCCTGAGCCGTTGGGTCATCAATTCCGCCTAGATCATCGCCTCCTTGTTGGCCCCGGTTTGGTCCTCCGGCGTTTTGTACAGAGTGAAGATGTTGACGGGAGCAGTCGGAATCAAGGCCAGGGCAGTCGACGGAGCCACAGCAGGACCAGCCCTAGCCTGAAAACCTTGCCCCAGCGGCACGGTCAAAGCGGGCGCAGGTGGAGCTCGAGGCACTTCGTTCGGCGGCGTGTTTCGTGTGGTGGTCTGAGGAGCAGTCGGAACTGGGGTCTCCTTCTCAGTGGCCCTCCGCGGCGGCCCTTCATCATCATCTCTGACGTGGATGACCTCTGCAAGCATTACGTTCACTCGGCGCAATCAGTCGCAATGCACGATTCAATCGAACGAAGACATTTCAGTTGAATGACAAGTTACAGTAAAGATGAAGTTATTATTACCTCTTTGAGAAGTGGCCGCATCTGCCGTCTCAGCTTCGGTGCGATCCCCATCAATCTGCATGGGAGACGTCATCGAGGTTGCAGCACTGGCTCACAAGATGCACTCGGTTAGAGGAATCCGAAAAGTTGGCAAAGACAGAAAAGAAAAGCTGAGAAGGATACTCACGTTGATGCGACAGGCACGGTGACCTTGATACGGGGCAGAGCCTTCCGAGGCTTGGGGGAAGCGACCTTGGGCTGCTTGGCGGCCTTCTCAATCGGCGCGGGCGTCGGCGTCCGAGCGCGCTTCGGAGCCTTAGCACTCGGAACCGCCTCCTTCTCCGAGCCTGCACTCGGATCCTGGGCCCGTTTGGAGTCGTGCTCGTAACCCAGCTCCGGAGATAGAGAAGACTCGTCATCGTTGCTCCCATCCGAGTCCTCACTTTCCTCCTCGCTGTCATCCGCGTAGCTGCCCCCGGCGCTGCCATGCTCGCTCTCCGCGCCTCTGACAAGTTGTTCTCCATTCGGCACAGGCGATAACATCTTCTGGAATTCCTGCGAGACACAAAGATCAGAGACAAACAGTTCAGTCGGATTGCTCAGTTCACTCGGAGAATTCGCGCATAAGTGATTCACCCGGAAATGCGTGTCATACCTCCAATGGCAGGTTGTTGGCGTCGAAGGGCGGGACCCGTCTCGACCCTCGCGGATTGTCGCGCACACCAGTGATGCACCTGATCCACTGTTCCATGTCTTTCGCCTCGACGTCTTCCGGATGCACTCGGGTCGGATCACTGGGCCCAGTGTAGAGCCACATGGGGTGAGCCCGCTCCTGCAGCGGCTGGATTCTCCGACTGAGAAATACCTCCAGAAGGTCTAGGCCAGTCAATCCACCCTGAATCAGACTAACCACGGCAGTCATCAAGATCGATACGCCCGTCTTCTCCTTTTTATCAACTGTCAGCGAGGGAGGAGACTGAATCCTCTTGGTCGTGTAAGGAGGAAGACCAGTCGACGAGCCCGAGCACGGTAGGTCATTGCAGTAGAACCAGGACGACTGCCAGCCCCTCACCGAGTCAGGAAAAGACATGGATGGGAATGCACTCTTACCCCTCATCTGAATACCAAGGCCGCCGCACATCTGGATCACGTGCGTCCTCTCTCCATTCGGGTCAACCTTCTTCACCGATTGAGATCGGCACGTGAAGATATGCTTGAACAAACCCCAGTGCGGCGGACAACCCAGAAAATTCTCACACAAAGAAACGAATGCGGCAAGATACATAATAGCATTTGGAGGCAGATGGTGGAGCTGAGCGCCGAAGAAGTTCAAGAATCCGCGGAGAAAGGGATGGGTTGGCATGGAGAAACCTCACTCCACGTGCGTGGTGATAAGTACTCGCTCCCCGGGGCGCGGCGCAGGCTCGATCTCCCCCTCCTCCGGCAGCCTCCACGTCCCGTCGCGGATCAGCCCGTCCACGACGAGCCCGTTGAATTCGTCGAGCGTGGTGGTCGGTGGGATCCAGTCGCCCTGGATCCACCCGGACGGGAGCACGGCTCGCGAGCTCGAAGCCTTCCTCCCCTTCGCCGCCTTCTTCGCCTTCTCGAGCTTGGCCGTCTTGTCCTTCACCATCGCCGCCGAACTTGCCAGCACTGAGGAAGATTTGCGCGGAGTGGGTCGCGGGAGACGGAGTCGGGCAGATTGAGGAAGTTGAGAAAAGGGGATATGTCTCTCTCTCCCTCTCCGCCACGGCCGCCTCTTATATCGCCGCCCACACCGCTCCCCAATCCACGCCGCTGAACCGCGGGCCCGCAGATCTCCTAAAATCGTGCCGCCAAAGATCCAGCGGTACGTGGCGAAAAGTGGGGCGAAAATCGAGGCGTCACACCCCACTTTCCCCACTCGTTGCGCTGCAACCATTTACGTGCGCTCAAATATGGTTTCAAATCCCACAAAATCCGGAGTCCGGCAACCCGATTGCTCTCACTCCAAAGACGTGCCGCGTACGCTCGGATTTGCTCCGGTGCACGGCATATGGCTACTCATTTCACTCGGATGGAAAGCTACTCATCCGGACAGAAACTACTCATCTGGATGAAGACTACTCATTCCACTCGGACGTCATATGGTCCAGAATCCGTCAAGGTGCGGTGCGAAAACAAGGGCGCCTAATGACCAGTTAGAGTTCTTGAGCGCCCCCGTAGCACTCAACTCGCCTGGAAATTCGCCTTGACTCGACCCACCTAACCTCGACCGATTCGGGGGCTAATGACGAGGGCATGTATTAGGGATAGGGTAATAGGCCTGACCTATAGACCCTACCCTAGGACACCACACGTCTTACACTAGGCCCCAGGGCCAGATCAACGACCCAGAATTCCGCAGACTGACATTCACTCGGAATTCTACAAACCACTCGGGAGGCAAGAGTTCACTCGACAGACTCGTTTCACTTGGAGCACCCAAGAGTCACTCGGCCAGAGAAGACCAGGAGTCTCCAGGAGCGCAACGGTCGGGACACACATTCTCCTGTATTAATTTTCATCAATACGCCCGTTACCTGGCGCACTTATACCCCTCTTAACCCCCTGTAATGGCTGGCGTTGATGGGAGGGCTGGCGAGACTATATAAGCCGCCCTCCTGCTCCATTCCAAGGGTTCGCAACCTGTTGTAATCATACACTCAAGCAATACAGCTCCAGAGCACCGAGACGTAGGGCTATTACCTCCACCGCTGAGGGGCCTGAACTCGTAAATCTGAGTGTAACACCTGCGCCATAGCTAGGCTCTGCCCTCTCATCCGTACCCCTACACACTACTGTCAGACTTGCACCCACGACACCACCACCATAGTGCTCTTCCATCTCATTCATACTTGTAATCGTGCATCGCACAAGGCATCCATTGTAAAACATATTGCAATCAATCTTAAGATGTGTTCTTCAATGTTTTCTTCCCGCGATCTGATCTCCATGTGTGAGTAGTTCGGTAAGGTATGGGTTGAGGCATAAGCCTTGCAACCCGAGGTATTTGGTGAGGGGATCAATGGAAGACTTTGATATAACGTCCCGTATGTGTGAAATAAAATTGTTACGTGAAGATGTCTCTTGTCTTGTCCGCGATCTTCATCCCCGCAGGTACCTAGGATCATGGAGATCGAGTACTGGTGAGGCTAGGAGCAAGGTGACCGTGAATTGTTATACCGAACACCGGTGATAGTAAGGTTCAGTAGGGTAACATGGATCATATCCTTGGGGAGAAATGAGGTGTAGTCATTAAATGCCCAAAGCTCTTGTCTGATTTCATTATCTTAATTATCGAGGCAACCCCACATGATGGATAGGGCGTGTGGTAGGACAACTGATTCTTGATGTAGGACTCGTGCCGGTCAAGATGTTATTTGGACACATCCCCCACTTCAATCCGTAACAAGCACATCTCGATGGGTGACTTCCAGTGCTCAAACTAGTATCTTATTTGATCCCAGCGCAAATACAAGGTTGTAAGCATAAGACCTCATACCCGTACCTCTTTTTATTATAAGTGTTTGAATCACTATTTGCTTGCTGATCCAGTCAAAAGCTGGATTTGACACTTTGACAAAAGCTTGCTAGAGACCATCGCTTCAAGGGAATCTTCCTCTCAGTTCGATAACCCAGGGTCACCTCTGGGGAAATAGGTGCGGGACACTCTTTTATGTTCCAATACCGGATCAATAAAAAGGAGATATCAAGCCCTTTTTCTGGCGCCGTTGCCGCGGAGGAGTTAAGTACTCCTAGTCTTTGTGTTTAGAGTTTTTGTTAAAGTTAATTTTCAGTTTTTGTTTTTACTTTTCTGTTTTTAGTTTAAGTTTTAATTTTTGCAAGTCTTGTTCTTTGAGAAAAACCAAAAAGATTACTATGCCTCATAATCTTGGGAGTTTTACTACTCCCAGCAACAACTTCATGCGTGAACCTATAGCACAACCTGAGGTAGTAGCCGCTGAGTATGATATTAAACCAAACTTAGTTTCCATGGTTCAACCGGACCAATTTGGAGGCTCTGCTTCTGAGGATGCCAGTATGCACTTACACAATTTCGCTGAATTGTGCAACATGACACGCATAATGGATTATGATCCTGACGCATTGAAATTGCGTATCTTTCCTTTCTCCTTGAGAGGAAAGGCTAAGGAATGGCTTCCTGCACTACCTAAAGGCAGTATTACTTCTTGGGCTGATTGTTGTAGTAAATGTTTATCTAAGTTTTGCCCACCTACAAAGATTATGCAATTACGTTCTCAGATTACAGGTTTCAAGCAGGAAGAACGTGAGCCACTAGCACTTGCGTGGGATAGAATGAAGGAAGCTATAGGAAACTGTCCCAATCATAAAATGGAGGAATAGTTAATCCTTCATATGTTTTACAATGGCTTGAATCATATGTCAAAAACTATGCTTGACACAGCTGCAGGAGGAACAATCATGGGAAAGCCCATAGAAGATGTCAAGAAACTACTAGATGATATGCAAGAAAACCATGCCCAATGGCATGTTGAAAGGACCACCACTAAAAGAGTGAATTCCATGGAAGAAAGTAATACGGAGTTGACAGCCAAGCTTGAAGAACTTATCTCCGTGATAAAAGGTAAAGAAGAGGTAAACGTAAATGCCATCACTAATGAAGAAACTAGTAATGTGAATTTTATTGCTCGTAACAGCTATAATCCTAATTGGAAAAATAATGGATATGCTCCTAGACTTCCTTATCCTAGTACTGGAGGAGCATCCAATAATTTTAATGGAGATAATGCTAGCAATAGAAATACTCTTGAAGAAACTCTTAAAAGTTTTATTGCTAGTCAGACTGAGCAGAATGAGAACTTCAAGAATATCTTGAAGAATTATGATAACTTACTTGGTCAATTGACCAGTAAGGTTGTTGGACTAACAAATGGTGTGCAGGTACTTGAAGGAAGATCCAAGAATATGGAGGCACAAGTAGCTACAATACTAGAGAGCCAAACACTAATTTTGGCTAAGTTTGCAAGTAAACCAGAGCCTAACTCGGTTGAAGAAATCAAAATGATGAGAAGCAGCGAAGAGAAAGTTGAAGTGCTTGACACAAGCCATGTGCTATAGTACAATTATACCATTGCAGATTTTGTGAAGATGATATCCATGAAGTATCCACTACCGGAGGTAACTAATAATGAAGCATATAATGTTTTTGTTGAACAAGTTACAGCCAAGGTACGTGAACTTGATGATGAAAGGAAAAAGCTCTACAGTAAGTTACCAGCTAAACAAGATGATGCTTTTGAACCTACAATAGAAATTGAGATAGGTTTGAATAAATTCAGTGCTTTATGTGATCTAGGGGCAAGTGTTTCCACTATCCCCAAATCTGTTTATGATAGTCTCAATCTCGGTCCTTATGTTAATGCCAAGATCATTTTGAATATGGCTAATTCTACTTTTACTCAGGCAGTGGGCATCAAGCATGGTGTTATAGTTCAAATTAATGATGCCCTGTCATGATTGATCTTGTCATAGTAGATATGCCTGAAGATCCTATTGCCCCAATAATTCTCGGTAGACCTTTTCTAAGGACTATCAAAGCTGTGATTAATGTGTTTGAGGGGAATGTTAGATTGATTTACACACTAAAGATCCTTTTGTAAGACATTTCCCGAGGAAAAAGAAAATGAAGACCTACTCAGGAGAAGGCATCATTGTGAATGCCAGAAGCTACGGTCTCGGTGTGTTTGCACCACCTTGATCACCACTACGGTCGAGCTAACCGACCAAAAACAAGCACTTCATGGGAGGCAAACCACGCGAATAAAGTAGACAAGTAAGTTTTTATTTTTATTTCAATAAAAAGAGTGATTGAAGTTCCATATGATGAAGTAAGTTTGGAAGAGTTGTTCTAGTGAAGGCTTTGCGATGTGCAAGTTAAATTATGTGTTGAATCGATGTTTGGATGCCTGGAAATATGTCTATGTATTGTCTTGGAACTAACCCTGCAGGTGAGCAAAGAAAAAGAAAAGTTTCGAAAGAAACAGATCAAAAGACGATGTTTAAAACGACCGCAAGCAGTCGCATGACCCGTGGGAGGTTCCAGCGCAAAACAACTAGAGGCAGCAGAAGAAAAGATGGTGTTTCAAACGGGCACGAGTGCCCGTATGAGCAGTCGCTTAACTCTTTTGCAGAAAACGAAGAGAAGTCCAGAGCGTTCGACGGCGTTCCAAACGGGCGCCTGCGCCCGTCTGAGCGGTCGTTTGACACCATCGACCAGCAGAAGAAAAAGAACAGAACGAACGACGGTGTTTTAAACGGGTGCCGCCGGTCGTATGAGCGGTCGTTTGATATGAGCATAGACGCAAGTAAGTCATCGGGGAGAATGACGACATTCCATGCGGGAGCTAGCGCCCGTATGAGCGTTCGTTTCGCCTCCTGGCGGCCACAATAATCCCGAGGAAGAAGGTAAAACTTTCCCATCTCTCTCTTTTCTTCTTCTTCTTCTTCTTCCTCCAAACCTGTCCAAACCCTAGCAAAACTTTGCCCGATCTCTCTACTCGCTCGATTTCAGTTCAAATCCTTCCATGTGATCGACCTACGGTATGTTTCTCCTCCGATCCCCAAGTTATTTTTCGCAAATCCATGTTCTACATGCCTAGCATTGCCATGACTAGGAGATGCATATTTTTGATTCAAATTTGAGTTTGGCTTGGATTCGTTGATGTTTTTAGAGGAGTATGACGCTATGATTACCGTAGGATCAATATTGCTTAAATGTATTGTACTGAAAAATTGTTTTGTAGATGTTTACACAAAGGTCTTCTCGCGTACGAGGTGCTTCGAGTTCATCCACCGCACCGCCACAACAAGTTTTTACTCAGGGGATCGTCTTCACCGACCGTGAAGCTAGAAGAAAGCTTAGGCAAGTAAGCTCAAGGAAGATCAAAGCAACCAAGTGGGCTTGCGCGAACACACTCGCCAAGCTAGGTATTACCCATGATTTCAATTTGCTTTGTCATAATGCCGGGTTGCACCATTTTGTTTATCAGGGATGTGAGACATATGAACGCATGACGCTTGAGTTTCTTAGTACTCTCTCGCATAATGTTGGTTTGATGCCCAATGCATATGAGGAGGAGAGGATCACTTTTCTATCTCCTAGACCAAGATTTCAACATCACTTTTCAAGAGTGGTGTGATTACTTTGGCTTCACCAACAATGATGATGACATCCGCCATGTTTATGGTTACACAAAACCGCACCCGAGGCAAACCTTTAATTTGATGAGCACGCCAGGCTCAAGAGCTAGTTGCATTGAAAGTCCTGCTATAAGTTATTTCTATTATGTTATTACTAACTCGTTGCAGGCATGCGGAGAAGTTTCTAAGGTAAATGATGAGAACATGCTAGTTCTTGGAAAAGCAGCAAACCTTGACTTTGGTTATTCGCCCAACCTAGGGGCAATACTTTTGCTACACCTCGCACATCAAGCAAATCATGCACAAGGAGATATGGTGTGTGGAGGAGTGATCACCATGTTGGCCAACTCCCTTGGTCTCAACTACAATTACCTTCGCCCCATTGTCGGTAACACCCTTGCTAATATTCGTGTTCTTACTAGCGCTAGAATGGTAGTGGTTCGTAATGGTCGTCATTGCATTAGAATTCCTGGAGTGGCACATTTGTTGCCTACTCCTATGCCTAACCATTTTTCCATCGAGAATGGACAATTGCATTATGTTGCACAGGAAGGAGATGCAGCCTTTGACCAAGAAGGCCCAGAACCAGAACAAGTTGATGAAGAAGAACTCACCACTGACAAAGAAGAGGAGCAGCCCCAAGGACAGCAACAACAAGGAGACTACATCACCTACGCGGACCTCAACATCCTCCAAGGCTCTATCCAAGAAATGAGCAACCTCGCCGAGTCTCTTCGAGGCACGTCTGCCTACATGAACATGAACTTCTACAATTGGAGCCAAGGATGGGCTCCTGACCAACTGCCGCAATGATCTCACCGGTTTGGGCTTGCAAAAGCCTATGCTTGGGGGAGGTTATCACCACTTCTATATCAAGATGTGGCGGTATTTGAATAATTTGTAATGAGGTTGTACTTAAGATCGAGGAGCTTCAAAACACTCGTGTTGGTTTGTTCCAACACTTTGCTTTTATTTGCTTTTACTTTTTATTTTTCTTTTGCCTTTGCGATTTTTTGGTTGCAAGATAGTTTTAAAAAACCCAAAAACCCAAAAAGATAGAATAAGCTTCGCTTTGCCCTTGTTCTTTATCTTGTTCGTTGGAGTTCGTTTGCATTTTGTTTTCAGAGGAGTTGATCAATGCCGGACAACGAGGAATGCAAGAGTAAGGAAGAGAAGTGTGTAAATTCACAACCGTGAAGGTATGTCCTACGACCCTCGTCTTTTGCACTTGAAATACTTAGAGTAGATGTAGTTGTAGTATGTGTGATATGTGCATATGGGAGTAAGTCTTGATAATTAAGGCAAATGTTTTGTTCTAGTAGCTGAAATAATTTTGTAGCCTTTGTTCTGTTTAGTTTAGACAACCAAGACTTGCTGTGAGACTGTTTTTAAATGAAATGATATTAACTAAGAATAACTATGCACAAGAGAAAGTCTTTCAAGACTTGGGAGTTGAGAAAAATTGTAGTGGAAATAATGTTTGAATTGCTCAACCTCATGTTATTAATTTTCATTGACTTGATAGCACTTGTGTATTAAATTGTCGAGAGGAACTTAGTTGAAGGGTGAATGAGATTATGCCAAAAATCTGTGTTCTATCTTTTACATGGTGCTTCAGCTCCTTGCTGGTGCCATGGCCCGCTACTCTATACACGTGTACGTGTGTAAATGTGGCTTCATCAGCTTTCTTGATGTTATGTTGAGGACTCCGCTGTCCAATGAATGATCCACCAAGAGCGATAGCTCGCATTTCGGCTATGAGTTTTTTACTGTACGTAGTGGCAACACTACAAATGCATATTATTCGGCTTTCTCTTGAAATGGTGTGTATATGGTAAATAAAGGGGACTGATCAAAAGAGCTCAAAAGAGACATTTATCAGAGGTGCATAGTTCCCAAACATTAAGCCATAGCGAAAACCTATGCATGATCACTTAGTTGGCATAATCCCTTCACGTGACAATCAAAGTTCCGAAAAACAATGATTGAAATAAAGTGCTTGAGAACCTTGAGGAGGAAATGATTGTGGTGTGCTTAAGAGCATTAGAGCATTATATTTTACTACATGCTTTCACTCCCTAACCTGTGTTTTATTGGCTCTATCAAAAGAAAACTCTTCTGTGCATTCCCGGCAAGCAAGTGTTGTCTAGAATAAATAGAATAGGGTGTTGCAAAGTTGTTTTATCTAGTAGGTCAAAAGCTTTGTGTTGATTATCTTTGCTTCACTAACACTTGCACTATAACCATGCCACTGCTACAGCTATGCTAAGTTTTCACGTCAAGAAGCGGAGGGCTATCTAGGCGTACCGATCGTAAGTGAACCAAAACCTTCTCGTTATTTTGGTTTTAACAACTGAGTTCCTTATGATTTGGATTTCTTTCTATGTTGCTCGAGGACGATCAAGTTTAAGCTTGGGGGAGTTGATGAGTGATATTTTTACACTCATTTCACCTTTGTTTAAACCAAGATTTTTCATTTAATAAGAGATCTTCGCTCCGATATTATCACTAATGGCTAATAAGTGCAAGGGATTCCACAAATCCTATCTTTGATGAGTTTCCATAGGAAATGGGCTAAAAAGGGAAGAAATCAAGTGTGGAAATGGAATGAAAGGAGAATGGAGGAAGGAGCAATCAACAGGAGGCGTTTCTGCGAAGACAGAACAAAAGACGACATTCCATACGGGCGCAAGCGCCTGTATGAGCGCCCGTTTGGCGTGAATTCCGAGGCAGATCATCCACCTAAACAACTTTTATTAAAGGGACCCTATCGAAACGTGAACGGAGCATCGAGCAGAAGGACGAGCACAGAAGCTAGAACCTCTTCTTCATCCACAAACCCCAGCCGCCGCCATCTCCATCGCCATAGCCATCTCCACCACCAGCATAGTGCTCTTCCATCTCATTCATACTTGTAATCATGCATCGCACAAGGCATCCATTGTAAAACATATTGCAATCAATCTCAAGATGTGTTCTTCAATGTTTTCTTCCCGCGATCTAATCTCCATGTGTGAGTAGTTCGGTAAGGTATGCATTGAGGCATAAGCCTTGCAACCCGAGGTATTTGTTGAGGGGATCAATGGAATACTTTGATATAACGTTCGTATGTGTGAAATAAAATTGTTCCGTGAAGATGTCTCTTGTCTTCACTGGTGCAGAGACGTCCTATACAAACGGGTTTTACCCCCTTTCCGCTATAGAGTTTTAAACGGTCACCTTGCCTGTGTGTGCGATAGGGGGGTCCTTCCCACACGACCCAGAAATTGTCTATGATAGCTCCTCCGGTCACACACGCGGGGCAAAAAGATCTCGTGTGCAATCGGGCGAGCCATCACACACAATTAAACAGGCCCAATCGTTTCCGTTTGTATGTACATCCCACACAGTGAATCCCAGACAAACGTTTCCGTTCGTATGTACATCACACACAATTTTTATGTGGAAACGTTTGTGCAAGGTGGCCTAACGCAAACATTTGTCAGGCGGAAGTCGTGTGTGATTGTTCATTGATCCAACGCGCCTACTTTCTAGAAACTATGTGGGTTGTTTGAGTTCATCGCCCATGGTGTTGTCTGAGAAACCGCCTGCAATAGAAAAAACCAATAAGCAGGCTAATTGGCCAATTATTGATAATCCATTTAGTACTCAAATTGACATTTCATATCAAACACACCATATATTTCATATCTGTATTACGGCAACCAGGATTTCATAATTGAATTACATCAGATAGCTTCAGCACTCAGTTACACCAAATAGGCATATATCTACCTACGACATTACACAACAGCACCAAGTTTCACATGCAACATCTAAAACCTTTGAAAAGTAGCATCATACACGGTAAATAGACAGATGAATCTCATCTGGAAAACTGCTGAAGCGGAAGGCGAATATTGAGCCTTCAGTGATGTTGAATGCCCTTGCAACTTTAGGCCAATGGCTGTGGATAATTGCCCGCCCAACCTTTGTCCTCTTGAGGAAGACTTCAATATTGTACCGTGGGTGTTGAATGAATACCTTCCTCGCCTCTTGACCATGAAGGTAGTCTGAGAGGTAATCATCGGTGAACTGCTTTGGAAAGGACTGAAAACAAAGATATGCATAAATATTTGTTCTAAATTTTGAAATGGCGCAAAGGAAAAAAAAGGTAAAAGAGTTAGTACGATCCTATAGTTGATTGATGTCTTCTTCATTGTGCAAACAATAATCTTGCTGTTATTCATCGCTAGTTTCTTTATCCTAACAATCTTTCTGAGTTTCTTGACTTGACTGATATTCATGGACATCTCATTTCCCCATATGCAAAATGGGTCGCACAGTGGGTCTAAACCTCTGACAGTGGGATCTACATGTGCAAGACCAAATTGTTAAAAACCTAAATATTAGAATGGTTCCTGCAATTGCACAATAATGTGCTATTAGAAAAAGGACCATGCATGTGCGAACCTCGATGGTAAACCTTAGTGCCTCCCATTGTTTCCCTGCAACACATATAAGGCAGTTCTTGATCAGGTTAAGTTAGAGTTGGCATACTATCAGTAGAATATGTTAATGAAAAATAAACAAATTGCAGATCCAGCAGATTAATTCGAGCCGCATGGAAAAGCTAGTTAACCAAACCAAGCATGCTTAAGAACTAGGAAATATAGCAATTGCATATGTTTCTCATGTACTACATATTTTGTACAGCCAAATTCAATTTATTTCTCACATGGATAACAATACAAAATTGTACCCACAACAAATGAACATCACATTGCAGAATTGAACCAAACAGTTAACTGGACAGCACACAAATGAACCAAACAGTTAACTGTGCACCGTATTGTAGAATAGATCGTATACTAGAAGATCAGACAGTTAACCAAACCAAGCATGCTTAAGAACTACTGGGAAATATAGCAATTGTTGAACCAAACTGTTAACTGAACATCACATTTCAGAAGATCATATTGCATATTAACATTACAGAGGACAATTCACTAGAAGGCACCGGCGGTGGCCTCGAGAAAACACCACGACTGTCGTTTAAAGCAGCCAACCGCGTGGCGGCATCCGCACGCGAGGCATCGACGGTGGCCTAGACGGCGAGGTGCTCCTCCAAGATCTGGTGGTCGGCACGCATGGCAGCCATCGCGACCTCATTCGCACGTGCGGCCGCAATTTGCTTCTCCGCTGCCAGATAATCCTTGAGCTCCAGGCTATCCTGCATGCAAAATGGCTATGGGCAGTGCTTATTTGGAGGATGGGGCAGTGATTTGGGTGGAAAGTGTCGTGCCGGTGGTCGGGGCATGTGAGATGGAAAAGGAGGAGGAGGATGGGGGTGGAGTGTGGATTACCTGACTATATCGACGAGGCCGCGCAGCAGGAAGGAGCGTCGCCAGCGAGCAGGCGGCGCTGCAAGCAAGTAGCGAAGGTTTGAACTTGGAAAGGAAGGAGGAAACAGTGGAAATGTGGCTTTTGGTCGGGGGGAGAGGCGGGGAGCTAGATATTTCCGCGGTTGCCAAATTTTTGCTCGGTGCAGCGAAAAACTGGCGCGCAAGTGTGGTTGACGCGTTGGCGGTGGACTGTAGCCGACGAAACTTCCGGCGTACGCCATACATGCACACGATTCTTGCTAATAAACTGTTTGTGGTATACTTGATTTTTTCATTCTGATTTGAAAAACAAAATGGGGTTACGGCGGGAAAGGACGATGTTTGAATTGCTAGAACATTTATCTACAGTGAACATGCAACTATAGGAGTTTCATGTTACAATTTGGAATTATTCAGGGTTCATTTGGCCATTTTTATACATTAATTGAGTTTCTAGGCATTTAATGTGCATAATTCAAATTTGACCTACAGGCACATGCTCCAGTGCACCAAAATGGGTTGAAAAATCATATATGTGTCCTTGGGTGAATGTTTAGGTCCCATGCAAGAAATGGGAATGAATGTCAAACATCTGGGCGTCGTGGCTCGGCCGTAAACATTGAGAAACTTGGTTTAAAAATTCCTCTAAATCCAAAACTTGCCTGAAAATCATGAAACTTGGCATGGTGTCATGACATGGCACCAACATGCTCTGGTAAAAAAATTGGCCAATTTGGGACAAGTTTTGGTATAAACTTCTCATAAACCAGAGCTTCTCTCAAGAAGCATCATGGTTCCGAGAGGGAACGTGTTACCTCTGTGTGCGAAATGACATACGCTGCCTCTTCCCGCGTTGATGTATTTTACAGAGGCAACATGCAACTATAGCAGTGTCGTGTTACAATTTGGAATTATTCAGGGTTCGTTTGGCCTTTTTTATACATTAACTGAGTTTCTAGGCATTTAATGTGCATAATTCAAATTTGAACTACAAGCACATGCCACAGTGCACCAGAACGGGTTGAAAAATCATATATGTGTCATTGGGTGAATGTTTAGGTCCCATGCAAGAAATGGGAATGAATTTCAAACATCTGGGCATCGTGGCTCGGCCGTAAACATTGAGAAACTTGGTTTAAAAATTCCTGTAAATCCAAAACTTGCCTGAAAATCATGAAACTTGGAATGGTGTTATGACATGGCACCAACATGCTGTGGTAAAAAAATTGGCCGATTTGGGACAAGTTTTGGTATAAGCTTCTTACAAACCGTAGCTTCTCTCGAGAAGCCTCATGGTTCCGAGAGGGAATGTGTCACCTCTGTGTGCGAAACGGCATACGATGCCTCTTCCCGCGTTGATTTATTTTACTGAGGCAACATGCAACTATAGGAGTTTCGTGTTACAATTTGTAATTATTCAGGGTTCGTTTGGCCTTTTTATACATTAATTAAGTTTCTAGGCATTTAATGTGCATAATTCAAATTTGAACTACAAGCACATGCTCCAGTGCACCAAAATGGGTTGAAAAATCATATATGTGTCCTTGGGTGAATGTTTAGGTCCCATGCAAGAAATGGGAATGAATTTCAAACATCTGGGCATCGTGGCTCGGCCGTAAACATTGAGAAACTTGGTTTAAAAATTCCTGTAAATCCAAAACTCGCCTGAAAATCATGAAACTTGGCATGGTGTCATGACATGGCACCAACGTGCTATGGTAAAAAAATTGGCCGATTTTGGGACAAGTTTTGGTATAAACTTCTTATAAACCGGAGCTTCTCTCAAGAAGCATCATGGTTCCGAGAGGGAACGTGTCACCTCTGTGTGTGAAACGGCATACGCTGCCTCTTCCCGCCTTGATTTATTTTACAGAGGCAACATGCAACTATAGGAGTGTCATGTTACAATTTGGGATTATTCAGGGTTCCTTTGGCCTTTTTATACATTATTTGAGTTTCTTGGCATTTAATGTGCATAATTCAAATTTGAACTACAGGCACATGCCACAGTGCACCAAAACGGATTGAAAAATCTTATATGTGTCCTTGGGTGAATGTTTAGGTCCCATGCAAGAAATGGGAATGAATTTCAAACATCTGGGCATCGTGGCTCGGCCGGAAACATTTCGAAACTTGGTTTTAAAATTCATGTAAATCCAAAGCTCGCCTGAAAATCATGAAACTTGGCATGGTGTTATGACATGGCACCAACATGTTGTGGTAATTTTTTTCTCCGATTTGGGACAAGTTTTGGTATAAGCTTCTTACAAACCGTAACTTCTCTCAAGAAGCCTCATGGTTCCGAGAGGGAACGTGTCACCTCTGTGTCCGAAACGACATACGCTGACTCTTCCCACCTTGATTTATTTTATAGAGGCAACATGCAACAATAGGAGTGTCGTGCTAAGATATGAAATTATTCAGCGTTCGTTTTGCCTTCCTTATACATTATTTGAGTTTTCTAGGCATTTTGGAACAAATAGCTGCCACGTTATTATCGCAAACGGTTGTATTATTCCAACCATGGGCGTTCCACTAACCATTTACTACCGCGGGCAGCTGTTTGATTAGACGGGATGCGTGCGAGCTGTCCGCCGTGCAGGCTCGACGAGACGCGTGCGAGTAGTTCGCCGCGTAGGCTCACCGGGAAGCGAGCCCTTTGACCTGCCAGCAAGCAAAATTTATAGATGGTTTTGGTTTTGGCCGCCTCGGGAAGGTACGTAGAACAGTTTCCAGTTCTCCTCCTACTCCTCCATTCTTATCTATAAGCGCCGCTGCCGAGGATCGCCGCCTGCTGCGATTGAGGACGAGTCGGCCAACAAGCGGGGGCGGGTCGAGCCAGAACCGTAAGAGCCTCTAGTGAGCATGGACTTCATCAGCAGCCTCCCCGACGAGATGTTGGTAACCATCATATCCCTCCTCCCCATCAAATCTGGTGTGCGGACCACTATCCTCTCCCGGCAATGGCGCCCCCTCTGGCACTCCACCCCCTGGACCTCATCGAGGATGACGAGCTCTAAAGTGGGGAGCGCAAATGCTTGGACGCATTGTCCCACATCCTCGCCACGCACCCTGGGCCGGTCAGACGCCTTGCCATCGGCAAGTTCCGTTCCAACTGCAAGGCCGAACGCAAGTTTCACGAGTGGTTCCTATCCCCCGCCCTAGATCGGCTCGAGGAGCTCAGCTTTCATGCCAGATATCCGCGCTCGCTGCTGTCGTCCGCTCTCCGCCTCGCGCCCACGCTGCGCCGCATGACGTTCAAGCAGTGCTTTTTCCCCCAGATTAATGCCGCACTTGCTCTTCATCTCCCTAAACTGAAGGATCTTGAGCTCATTGGTGTCACCATCTCGAAGGAGGATTTGGAGCGCCTGCTCGGCGGCTATACAACGCTCGAGTACCTTCGTCTTCAGGTGATGGATGGGTTCAGTAGCCTCCACATCGCCTCGATGAATGCCCGTACGATTTATGTGCATTGTTGGTGCTGCAACAGGCTGTCCTTTGAGGTGTTTCACGATATGGTCATTGAGAATGCACCTTTCCTTGAGAGATTGTTTGTACTTGAAAAAGAAGGTCCAACAAGAATCAGGGTCATTGACGCACCGAAATTGACAGTGATGGGCTATTCGTGTGCTGAAATCTCCGAACTTGTTACTGGATCATTATCCATTCAGGTACAACAGTCTTCTTCTCCTTCTTCTTATTGGATTTCACATTTTATTTATTTTTTGTTGATCTATGTTCGGCTGTCATCCAAAAAATGATCCCCAAAGGCTAGACCTCGTCTCTGCGCACAGTGAAGATCTTGGCACTACTATCTGTCGACCTTGATCTGGATGAAGTTGTTAGATTCCTTAGATGCTTTCCGTGCACAGAGAAGCTATACATCGAGGTGAGGCTCCTTTCCTGTTAATTGTTAACCACAACGGAGTTCAATTTGTTGTTACTTTTACCCATGATTACAATGACAAATGTAGTATGATTTCTAAAGGAAATTTGGAGGATTTCAATACATATTTTTTTGAGATGTTAATCATGAACGATTGAAGATGGCATGTCAATCTATTCATGTATTTTAGAAATCCTGCAAATCAAAGAGGCCCGAAGTGTTCAAAACTGCAGCTAGGCACTAATATGTTGTCTACGTTTGTAGATACAAGCAGGCCCGAAAGTGAAAAATGTGGCGCAATATAACAATCCCATTGAATGCCTTGATCTTCATCTCACAAAAAATACTTTGAACCAGTACCGAGGCACCACACCAGAGATTAAATTCGCCAGGTTCTTTGTTCAGAGAGCAAGTGTGCTCAAGGTAATGAGGTTTGCCCTATATTTAGTGCACAGAAGTGAATGGTTTGCTGATCAGCGCATGCATCTACAACTGAATGGAAAAGGCTCTGTAGAAGCTGAATTTCAGTTTGGAACTACAAATGACAGATTATTTGGAAGTCACACTATCAAACCGATATAGGACTTCTCGGTGACTAATCCATTCACAGAAATAGTGCATGGCTCAGATTTTGAAGAAGATGAATTTGATTTGTAATACAATTTGAACCTTGTAATCTTTGAATTTGGGCCTTGTAATGCTGGAATTTGAACCTTGCAATTTTTCTGTGATTATGCAATCATGTCCTTATAAGTATATATGTTGTTGTTCTGTAGATAGAGCATAGATGTTGTGCAGACTGAGCAAATCACATCACATACGGATTAAACTACGGAACCCGTCGGTGATTACCACCAACCGTTTGCCCACAACACACACAGCTTATTTGGAGCAATCGTCTGTGTTATTATCGGTCTTCCCACACATTTCTGATTACTGACCTGTTTGCCATGTATCACACACATCTTGTTAAGTTGAACCGTTTCTGTTTTTTTGGCACATCGCAAACAGTTCATCCGAGTGAATCGTATGCCGTATATCACACACACCTTGATCTGGCTGACCGTTTCTGTTGTGTTGGGTAATCACAAACAGTTCATCCGAGTGAACTGCATGCCGTATATCGCACACACCTCGAACTGGCAGCCCTTTTCTGTTGTTCTGGCTCATCACAAACAGTTCGTATGGATGAACTGTATGCCACGTATCGCACAGGCATCTCTAATCTGAATCGTTCTTGATGTCTCTGGCATCGCACACAGTTCATCTTATTGGTGACGATTTTATTACGACACCGTTTGCGATTCATGCATCGCACACAGTTTGGTCGCGGGGTCTCTGATTCATGTGTCGCGTTAGCGGTCGCCTACTGTAGTGCTTGTTCGCGATCTTCATCCCTGCAGGTACCCAGGATCATGGAGATTGAGCACCGGTGAGGCTAGGAGCAAGGAGACCGTGAAGTGTTATACCGAACACCGGTGACAGTAAGGTTTCGTAGGGTAACATGGATCATATCCTTGGGGAGAAATGAGGTGTAGTGATTAAACGCCCAAAGCTCTTGTCTGATTTCATTATCTTAATTATCGAGGCAACCCCACATGACGGATAGGGCCTGTGGTAGGACAACTGATTCTTGATGCAGGACTCGTGCCGGTCAAGATGTTATTTAGACACATCCCCCACTTCGATCCGTAACAAGCACATCTCGATGGGTGACTTCCAGCGCTCAAACTAGTATCTTATTTGATCCCAGCGCAAATACAAGGTTGTAAGCATAAGACCTCATACCCCTACCTCTTTTTATTATAAGTGTTTGAATCACTATTTGCTTGCTGATCCAGTCAAAAGTTGGATTTGACACTTTGACAAAAGCTTGCTAGAGACCATCGCTTCAAATGCATCTTCCTCTCATGGGTTCGATAACCCAGGGTCACCTCTGGGGAAATAGGTGCGGGATACTCTTTTATGTTCCAATACCGGATCAATAAAAAGGAGATATCACTCGCCTTTCTCTTGGCGTCGTTCGATCACTTGCTCCCACCAAATTAGAACATAGTCTTGGAACTCTAGAGATGCCATGGCGATCTTCTTTTCTTCTTCGTAATTGTGAAGATGGAATATCTTGTCGACCTTCAATGCCCACGAGAGGTAGTATTCGGGATCATTGCTTCCGGAGAACTTAGGCATGTTGAACTTGAGCTTGTCGTAGCGTTGCTCCTCATTGTGTTGGCAGCGATGGCGATGTCGCTCTTTTCTTGGGTGTGGGTTTTCTAGCTCTTGCTCCTCGTGCTCTTCATGATTAAATTGGCATCGAGGGCGTGGAATACGTGCACGGTTCCTCATTTCTTGGCGCTCCTCAAGACGCGAGGCTTCTTCTTGTCGCTCTCGTCGAAGGGCTTCTTCTTGTTCACGCACTCGGCAGTTGCGCTCATTGACGGCGCGAGTTACTTCTTGTAGGGCACGTTGAGCTTCAAGGGCTTGTTCCTCACAACGTTGTTGTTCTTGTTGTATAGTGTCACCGTCTTGGTTTTCTTGACGTTGGCGGTCTGGAACTTACTCTTGGTCCATGGTGCCTTGTGCTTGACGATATTGTTGTTCACGCTCTCGAAGGCGGTCTTGCAAACCATTGCCATGGAATGGGTTTTATGAAGCTTGATGATCTTCATGGTCTTGATGGCGATGCGAGCGAGCTCGTGGAAGACTTGCATTCGAAGACGTGTCCGAAGAGTGTCAGCTCGAGTGGCGTCATCTTGATGATGACGATGTGGAAGAAGTGCGGTTGATCATCAAGGCACGGAACTCTTCCATTTGAGATGAGAGCTTATCGTCAAGGTAGGCCCTTGTTCTTGATTCGGATTGTCGCAAGTCGGTGGCAAGTTGTTCGATGCGGTCGCCCAAAGCTTCATTCGCTTGATTCAAAGCTCTTTGAGTGCCGAAGAGTTGAGTCTTGGTGACGTAGATGGTCGGTTCCTCTTGCTCATCAAAGAGTGGGTTGGAAGAAGTGCTCGGCCTATCCATCATTCTCTAGCAAATGTTAGTGGAAGAAAGGAACGAACCAAACCAATGTACCTTATCCGATGTTCAAGATGGATCAATGATCACCCAATATGGTATTATGGAAGTAGCACAATTGGTACCGGATCATGTCAATCTCACACCTACACAAGTAAAGCTTTTGGAGTAGCTTGGTGAGGATAGTGGCACAAAATTTATGCAATTGTTAGCAAGATATCAATAATGTTGAAAAAGATTCACAAATTCACAAGTAAAACAAGTAGACCAATAGCAATGAGTGGCACACAGAAACACACACAGATAGATAAGTGAGGTCGTGCAACAAAGGAATGATCACAAAATGTGGAATCCATGGAAAACGCTCGTGTTGCACAAAGCTAGAGAGACGCTAGCACGATTGCTCAATAGGCGGATACGAAGTTGTGCACAACCTATGAGAGACAAAACGTATCGACTTTCTATCTCAATTATGCTATGTATGTATGATTCCCAGTGAACTCGGTCACGATGATCCAAGATGATCAATCAATATGCTATGCAATGTGGTGATGCTATGGCTATTGCTTACAAGCTTGTTGTTTTTCTTTTGCTCTTCGCTTAAAAGCTTTTTCTTTCTTTGATATTTTCCTTGGCCACTTATGCGAAATGCTCTCACCAAGATAGCAATTATGTATATGCGGGAATAATTGATGACACAAGAGATGATATGAAGATATATGCACGCTATGATAGCTATGTGGAACATGTATCACTAAAGTGCACAAGTAGCGTTGCCCGACAATACTCAAAAGGCTAGTCTCGTAGGAAAGTAACGCAAACGAGGGCCTCAGGGTTAACAATGCAATGGCAAGGAGAGTGTACAATGATGTAGTCGAGTTTACCGTCCTTGCTTACGGTGGTGGTGTCAAATGACGAAGTGGTCGTTGTCGAGTCTGTGGCGAAGTTGAGTGGCGGTGATGTCAACGACGAACCGTTCCTAAGTAGCCGAAACACGTTAGGAAACGGAAACCGCGAACTCAAGTTCTCAAATGGCAAACGGTGCAAAATTGTGGTTGGTTGCGGAAATTGGTGGTGGTTTGCAGAAGAAATGGTGGAAAACGGTTAAAAATCGTGAAATTGGAAGGTGATGGAGTGTTGGGCTGCGAGGCGCCGGATGTCCGGGCGTCGGACCGGATGTCCGGGGTCACGTGCCGGATGTCCAGGTGTCAGGATCCGTGGATGAACTTGTGGAAAATCAAAATTCATGGAATTTCGTGGATGGAATTAGTGGGAAAGGTGGGTGTAACACCCCAGTGGTTAACTACAGTGACCACATGGTAAAGATGCCAGGTCATCATCATTATATCCTAAGAAATGCAATTAAGAAATAATTGAACTCAAATTCAATATTCAAATAACAAGTGAAATTAGAAGAACTCCAAACTTGCAAGCAAAATAGTTCATAATATTGCAAATAATCCCAAAGCAATTATAAAATCTAAAACCACATTATTTGAATTCCCAAATTGAACCTAACATCCAAAATCAGTACCCAAAATAGCATTATTAAATCCATTTTCATTTTGAAAAAATCAAATGAAATTATATTGCCCCCAAACTTTTTGTGGCAGTGAGGTATATTGCAAACTAATATTTGAGCCCAGCTACATATTTTACAAAAGTCATTTTTGGGCCTAATGATATGCAAAACAGAAAAGAAATACACAAAAAAAAGGAAAAGGGCCCTAAGCTACTGTGCACTCAAGCCTCTAGGCTACAGTGCCCGGCCCAGCCCACGCTTGTCTCCTTCAACCTCCTGTTCCCCCTCTCTCCTCACTGTCGCCCCGCGCGCGCACGCCCGAAGCCGTCCCCCCCCCTCGCTGCTCGACAGCGCATCGCCGCGCCCGCCGCTGGGTGGATAAGGGTTGCGCCCTGCATCCCTTGGCCTCCCCTGGCCTCACTTCTCCCCTCTCTCCCTCGCTCTCCACTCTCTCCCGAGCGTCGCCATGGCCGCTTCCCCGTAGAACTCGCGGCCACCATCGTCCCTGACATCAGGGAGGCTGTCCAGGCACACCCTCGCCCTCGGCTACATCGGCCACGAGCACCCGTACGAGCGCTATGCCTCTGCATCGCCCGAATCCCCTCGTCTTCAACCTCGGATCGCCGTCGCCATTCGCCGTTGTCGAGCCTCCCCCGAGCTCGCTTAGCACACCTGCAGGCTCGTAGTGAGCTCCCCTTCCTCTCCCCTCTATCTCTGTGCTCGCCCGCGTCCTCTAGCTGCTGCTGTCGTCGCGTCTGAACCCATCACCGCTATTCTGCTTCGCCGCCGCGTCCATTGCCCGTAGAGCTCGCTTTTGAGCCTGGCTTCGAGTTTCTGACGCTCCCAGTGGCCTAACGCACCCTCCCACGCGTCGTGCCGTGCCCTGTGTCGACGTAATGGAGCTCGCCCGAGACCGCCGTAGTCTGCCGCCGCTACTCCGGCCAGCTCCGGCCTCCCCTGCTGCTTCCACCGCCGCAGATCGACGCGCGGCTCTGCCCGCGTTCGATTCCGCCCCTCAGCGCGTCTTTTGGTCGCCGGACGGTGGATCCCGACACCCTCCGCCGTTCCTGTGGTCGCCGCTAGCGGGCCACCATGTTTGAACACCGGTGTGATGTGGCCAGGTGGGTCCCCCATGTCAGGGGGTTAATTAGCCCCTAATGACCCTATGACAGGTGGGGCCCTCCACTGTAGCTAATTATAACAATTAAAATAACCTAAATACTAACCTGAGACACTGACACCAGGCCCCACACCCACTAATTATCTAATTAGATTAGTTTAATTCTGTTAACTGCTAACAGTCACTAACTGCTGGGTCCCGCTGGACCCAGTTGACCCAGTCAATCTGCTGACTGGGCACCCCCAGGCAATGACAGGTGGGTCCCCCTGGGCCCGTTGACCAGTCAACGGTCCAGTCAATTGCTGACTGGGCAGTTGACTGGCCCCACCTGTCAGCCTCTGATGCACATTTCTGGGTACACTTCTGTGTACCCATAGCAATTAATATTTAAATGATTTTCAATTTAATTAAATCCAGTAAATTCCAGAAAATGTTTAAATCTTTGAAAATTCATATAAAATAAACCGTAACTCGGATGAAAATAATTTATATATGAAAAATGATCAGAAAAATAAGACGAATCTGATAATGCCATCCACATATCTGTCACATGCCTCTAACACTGCAAACATGGAACCTTCCCCTCCGGATCGTCTGTCCGATAATTGCCCGGAGCCGGGAAAATATTCCCGGATATTTTCCCGCTCCGTCTGTAACGTGTAGCACTGCGTTAGGTCACCCCTAGCGCAGCATATTGCCACATCATGCCTTGTGATGCATATGTTTGCTTTGTATTTATTGTTTCTTCCCCCTCTTCTCTCCGGTAGACCCCGAGACCGACGCTGCCCCTGAGTACGATTACGTCGTCGACGACCCCTCTTTCACCGCAGAGCTTCCAGGCAAGCAAAACCCCTTGATCATTCCTATATCGCCCATTATTTCTCTCCCATGCTTGCATTAGATTTTGCTACTGTAATTGATTGCTCCTATTCTGATGCATAGCCTGATTTTGTAACCTGTTATTGATACTTTACCTATTGTCCTAAATGCTTAGTATAGACTGGTTAGTGATCCATCAGTGGCCCCACACCCTTGTCCTTGTTGCCATGCTTTACCACCAGAGACTTGATCGGTGTGATCGATGTACAGAGACCGAACACAGCACCGCACAGCCCCTTAGTTGTACGACTCTGCAGAGCTACTATCGAGTGCCGAGGGTGATACCTCCTACCTCACTCCTGATGATATCTCTGTAGCGTAGCCAATCGGTTGTGGGTTACTGTAACATCCCAAAATTCTAAATTTTGGAATGTTATATTAAATAAATAAATAGGATTGATTGACTGAAAGTGAGTGAAAATTGAAACTTTTTGAAAGTTTAAAGAGAGGGAATGAAATGACTTTCCCAAAACTTTCACCTTGCATTTTTGAACTCAGTGAATTCAAATTCATTTCAATACACAACCCTGGAGTGAAGATGACATGACTTTTTCCATTTAAATGAAAATGGTTTTGAAAGAAATTGAATTCCATTTGAAAATATTTCAAATTCAGAAACTTTATGCAACTCAATGATTTTCATGAGAGAAGATAGAATGACTTCTTCAAATTATATGAAATAGGAGTTGGAAGTTTAAAAGAATCAAATTGAAAGCCCCTTTGAAGGTATTTTGGAACCCACTTTCAATTTGGAGTTATTTGAATTTTTAAATTTCAAAACCTTTGGAAATATTCTAAAAGAGAGAAGTAATATGACACTTCATAATTCAGAGGGTATTTGAAATATATTTGAATGAGGAAAAAAAAAGATTTGGAATTGGTTTGAATTTCAAATTCAAATCCAATTAGGAGTTATTTGGTTTTTATTCAAATTATTTTTCTAAAAACATAAAATATATGGAAATTAGGGTAAAATGATTCCCTTCAACAAAAAATGGAGAATTCATCGCCGGTAGGTCATACCGAGGCCCTGTCTTCCGCCCTTAGGTTTCTCTCGATGCCTCGCATCGTTTTGACATCGTCTCGACCCTGCTCCTCCCCTGCAGCGACGACCCCGAGCACGCACGCTCTCGCCGGAGCACGTCGGCCACAGGAGCTCCGACGAGCTCGCTCCGCTCACCACCGCCCTCCCCAAGCTCCAACGCCACAGCCACCGGGACCCCTTCTCCCTTCCGCGTCCGAGGGACACCTCCGTCGACCCCGCCGACGACCGGAGCGCCGCCGCCGACGATGTCCGAACCGCATCGCCGATGGCACCTCCTCTGTAAGCCCGGCGAACCCACTCCGTTCGGTCCGAAACATAGGGCATAGATTAGATCGTATTGTTTTTTTTTTGGCCCAACCGGTTTTGTTAAATAGCGGTAGTTCGTCGTTTAAACCAAGCAGTGAACTCCCCGTAGCCGTCCGATCTAGATCTAACCGTCTAGGTTAGATCTGTTTTTTTCTTTTACTCACCGAATCATTTTCATTAAGTATCGGCCGTCCGCTCGCACGCACTCACGCGCACACCCCCTTCGGCCTATCAGAGGGCGCCATGTGGCCCTTAACCGATCGGTAGCATTTTCTTATTTTTTTCGTTTCTGTTTTTAGTTTCAGAATAGTTTCTGTTTTAATTTCTTTATATCTTTTATGTTTTAAGTCCAAATTTAGTGATTCTTTTTGCATTAGGTTCAAAATTTTATGTAGTTTCTGTTTGTGTCATTAGTTTTGATATTTGAACTTTTTGAACTTGAATTTGATGAAATTTTCTCAAATCACAAGATTGGCAATATCTTGAGTTGAAAAACTTATTTTAAGTTGATTCTTTTTGCTCCTGGTCACTAGGACCTTTGCCTATCCAGTAGTATTTAGCGCTTTATTTTTTTAGATTATTTTAAATTAGGGTTTTAGCAAAACAGTACAGTTTTACTTATAGTTTTGTTTTATCCTTAATTCTTTAGTTTTTTTATTTGTTTTTAATTATTTCTTTTTGCAACTTTTGACAAGTTTTACTTTGTTTCTGTTAGGAACAGTAGTCACTTTTATTTGTAGTTAAAATAAAGTTACTAATTTCGTTTCTTTAGTTTTGTAGTAAAACTTGCATAGGTCATAAATAGAGTTTTATAAAAGCTTTTAAATTGTTTCTTTTTTCTACTAAAAGTTTATGAAAAATACTTTCTGTTAAATTAGTTGTTTTATCCTTTCTATTCTGTTAATTTATTACTTTAGTATTTTCTTTGTTGTTAAGTTTCACTTAGAATAAAACTATTTTTGTAGTTAAGTCAAAAGGTTTTCCTAGTAGGTTCTTTATAGTTTTTACTATTAGTTTTCTTTGAAGTTTTCTCTTTGGACTTTTGTTTGGTTTTTCTTATTGATTTTCTTTATTGATTTTATTTGATGAACTGTTAATTTTGAGTGCTAGAATTGCTTGCTAGAATGTTTGCTTATATGATTGCCATGTTTGTTTAATATAGATTTTCAACGGAGTGACGAATAGTTCTACCAAGTCTTTTTGTGAGAGCGTTATAATCTTCATCAAGTAATACCAGGCAAGTTCACTTTGACTATCTATTTTTACCTAAGTTTTATTTGCATGTAGTATCATCCTTCCAACGATTCCTCCAGAGTGATATTGAATTCTTGTAGTTGAGTAGAATGCATGTGGTAGGAACCCATCTCCCAGTTACCAAGCCCGGGACATTGTTCAGTTTTAAAGCTATGCTATAGTAGTCGGGGTTGGTAGGAGTGCTCAGGAGTGGTGTGAGAATGGAGGACTCTACGTCAATGACGACAACTTCATGATGGCAATTTCAAGACCGGTATCCTTCAAGGCCTGCAACTACAAGACCTCAATATTTCGAGACTCGAGACAAGATTTCAATACACACTACTGGGTGAAGGATGGATTTGGTGGGCACCTTGGAGTAACCAGTGGATGGCCGGGATGCATGGAGAAGCGCCATGACATCTTGCGGAAAGCTTCACCCAGACTCAAAGAGACGGAAGAATACTTCATGCCCGGAAGCTTACCTGTGCAACCGCAAGTCATTATGGGCTCTGGCTTGGTTGACCTTAGTTGTGACTCTGGCTGGGACGGTGCAAGCAGATGTCGAACTACAGTAGGATTGGATGAGCACCGGATAGAGGTCAGAGGTACTCTTCGGAAGACCATGTTTCGGTCATCTTGTTCTCAAACACCCTGAAGTGTGAGAACGTAAAAGGAGGGATCGAATCTTGTGGGTAAAGTGCACAACACTCTGCAGAGTTAAAACCTAATCGATTAGCCGTGTCCCCGGTTACGGACAATTTGAGCCTCTGGACTTGGATCTATCTCGGAACTCTCAACACCGGACTGATAACTAATTGGGGCAACTTATGATACTTATGGGCTATGAGACATCGGTTGGCGGAACCATGTCATAGTAGATAACTCTGTAGTAAAGACTCCTGTTATTCCTTTGTTGTAGGGAAAATGAAAACCAGCTTTTACGCAAACAAAACTCAGACACAGAGCCACAAAGCCATATTGCATACAGAATAGTTTTATCATCTGTTTCTCTTATTTGTGATCTTGCCGGTACATTCAATGTACTGACCTACATGGCTGCAACGTATCATGTTGCAGGATTTTCAACGATGAGTGAGTTTCGTTGTGGGGTTACGGTCTACACTCAACCTGCCGATGGCGTTGATGGGACTCGACACCCATTTGTCTGTTTCCGCTGAGACTTATGAGGTATATATCAGTTTTACATTATTTATACATGTGATTGCACTGTGATATATACATTGATGTATTGTGTGTGCTAGCATACTGATCCAGGGATGGCACGGATACACAGAGGCTTGACCATTTGAGGTCGGGTCGCTACAGAGATGGTATCAGAGCACATGTTGACTATAGGACGTGACCCTAGAAAACGGCTTAGAAATAGGAAGACCTGAATAGGAACAACTTTTAATTTATACTACTCTCGTAAGCCTCTGAATTCTTTTACTAATTTTCCTTATTTCAAATTATAAGATGGAGAGCTACATCGTGAATGAAAGAGGACACTACGAGGATGTTCTTGGTGGCCCATTCCTTGTGGAGCTAGTCAGACTGCTGAAGCTGGCGATACCCGAGATCAAGGCCACTAAGAGGACATCTGAATCATGGGGCATCAAGACTCAGGTGTTTGGACGCAAGGAGCACCCCAAGACTGGAGACATCAGCTTTGGAACGTTAAATCGTGACTGTGATATGGGCATAAACACTGCCGTCCATGATGCTATTGCATGACTGTGCTATCGTCATCGTGCTGCTCTAAGCACTCACTACTTTGGAAAGGTCGGATGGCAGAAGGAAGATGGAGCCACTATTGCCCTGACTAATGAGCAGAAGATGAAGTTTGCACCACTGTTGGTGTATAATCAGGAACTGGAGCAATACGACAAGAACCTGCAGATGGACCTTCTTGAAGTGTTATTTGACAAGGAAGCCCTGCGTGAAGAACTCAAGATTCAGAAGATGAAGGTAGCTAAGCTGGAGGAGGAGAACCTTGAGATCCAGAAGAATCGTCAGGAGCAGAAGAATAGTAGGACCATGGCTCATGCCAAAGATGTTGAGATTTAGAAGCTCAAGGAACAACTCCAGGAAATACAAGGACGTCACAAGAAACTCTGAGTCAACAGGGATAATCTAGCAGAAGAACTTGAAGAGATCAAGTCCACACAGAAGAAGCTCAGTGGAGACAAGGATCAAGTCCAGGATAACTAGCTTAGTAGTATCCCCACCATGAGAGAATAAAGACGAACGTTTTTGCGATTAAAGTATCTGACCATACCGACTTATGTGGGTGGAAATACTATAGGATTGTTTGAATAAGTGGATGTTTGGTCGTTATGGTTTGTGTTTATTGAGTGGTTGGATAGATACGTATTCGTAGGTTTGTATTTATTCCAACCTTGAGAGACGTAAGTTACGGAAGAATAACAGAGGACTTCATATGGGAGAAGCGTCAGGAATTGGAAGACTCCCGAGCATTGAAGACCTGAAGAAATGAAGACTTCGTAACGAAACCATAGTGAACCAGCCCATTACAAGCGGTAGAACTTTGAGTTGGGATTTGTTGCTGAATATTTGTGTGAGTATCTTTCTTCCCCTCTATTCTCATCCCAATACCCTCCTACTCAATAGATGATGAAGGAAGATGAACTCTTATTCTCTGGACAGATGACTCAGTTGGAGGTAGAGCCATGGATTCAAAACATGGAGAATCATTTCGGAAGAAATTTGGTTGCAAGGAAGTATGAGGTTCAATACGCTCTTCAGTACTTTACAGAAAGTGCTGCAACCTGGTGGAAAATGCATCAAGCCATACAAGGATGTAATGGAGCAAAAACTTGGGAGGAATTCAAGAAGACTCTGTTAAGATCCCGTCTTATCAGGAAGCATTATGATAACCCGATGAAGAAACCTTGTGCTTGCAAGATATGCGGAGAAATAAGACACACCCAGGAAAAACACAAGGATGGATGCTCTCATTGTGAAGACAATCACCTGGATGGAGAATGCCCAACTAGGCTGGTGACATGTTTCTTGTGTGAAGGAACTACTCATTACCCGGCTCAATGCCAAATGTACCCCAAGGTACAAGAAGTCATCAAGCAACAGAAGTAAGCCATGAAGGAAGCCCTCAAGGAAGGTTTAGAAGACCCTGTAGTGAAGGAAGTTGTTGAAGACCTTGATGGAGAAGGCCTAACCAGATTTTACACCAATGGCTGCTATTCATGTGGAGAAGAAGGACACATATCTCAGTATTGCATGAAGAAGGGAACTGAGTATCTTGGTGGGTTCCCGACAGCAGAAGTGGAGTATGACCCATAGGAAATAGAGGATCTGATTGGTACGAAGAAGACCAAGAAGAGGAAACAAAGACCTCCCTAGAACAACCCATTTTCTGCAGAAAAGGACCTGAGTCATATCATATGTTTCAAATGCTAGAAGTCAGGTCACTATTTCGATAGATGCCTAGAAAAGAAGCTAAAAATCCAAGGAGTCTACATAATCACAAAGAAGCCCCGAGACATGTCGGAAGTCATTTGTTTTCGCTGCAAGGAGGTAGGACATTTTGCTAGGGAATGTTCAGATCAGAAGAAAGCTGGAGCTAAGTAGTTGAGATTTTGATATTGGTAATAAGTGTAGTAGGAAGCAATTTTATTTTCATAAGGATATGGAGTTGAGTTATGTAATGGAAGTCTCAGAGATTGTAATGATTCATGAATCAATAAAGTTAATGTGTCATGATTTCATATGTTGAATTGTATGAGTTGTTACTCTATGGACCAAGATTTTGACCATTTTCGAGGATATGAGAAATTTGGTCTATGGATGGATTTGTGCCTTATGATTTAAGGATGGTAATACCCTGTGTGAACACCAAACCAATGGAAAGGAAAGTATATTCCATAGAGAGGAGTTGAGACAAAATAAGTTGGATGGTTACCCCAATAGTATAAAGGAATGAAGGACTATTGGATTTAATGGAGGTGTAAGGTTAGAATATGGAACAGTTAGGATGAGTTAAAGCTATACAAGTGTTGAAGTGGACCCATAACCCACAGGCCCAGGATATGACCAAGGTACAAGCACAATCTTGTTGAAGGAAAATTCTGGAAGAAGTTGTGATTTGACCAACAGACGTTTCATATGGGGTTACGCAAAAACCCGAGAGTTGTGAAGAAACGATAGGTGTTATATTTTGCTTGTAGAACCAATGGATTTACCCGAACCTAGTTCGAGAACAAGAGAAATTCTGCAATGCTTGTGAGAATGCCCGAGTGTTAGAAATACGAGATTCACTAAACCTTATACAGCGTAATGATTTGGGTGCGGAATGGATTGATCACCATACCGACTTACTCTTATCGTTCGCTCTTGCTATTTGGAATGGTAAATCTGGAGTGACTTACCTATAGTAGAGAGATGACGATCGTGGAAAACTTTGCTTAAACCTTAGAATGGTAGGACGATGAAACCCTGTACAGGCAACTGTTGCCAATCGTAGGATAAATGGTGCGATTCAACCCAGACCATTTTTCTGCAGGAAATCCACAAACTGCTGACCACATGGAGAATTTCCGATAGTTGTTTAGAATTAACGACAGGCTGGTCAGCTAAGAAGACCCAGTCTCGGGGACAGTCTTATTTTGATGAAAAGACACAGATTTTTGATAAAAGAGGTTTTGCCCTTACCGGAAGAGCATCAATGAAGGAGTTATCCCCGAAGATATGAGAAGACTGACTTTGTCAACCCTAAAAGGGGAATATCGGAGTTTGATGGACCCATGACTTGGATTTTAAGTGTGGTAGCACCCCAGACCTTTCCGATCAATGGATTTGCTGGAAGAACCCCAAACCCTAACCTTTTCTTGCTAGCCTCTTCGAATCTCGAGGACGAGATTCATTTTAAGTGTGGTAGGTTTGTAACATCCCAAAATTCTAAATTTTGGAATGTTATATTAAATAAATAAATAAATAGGATTGATTGTTTGATTGATTGACTGAAAGTGAGTGAAAATTCAAACTTTTTTAAAGTTTGAAGAGAGGGAATGAAATGACTTTCCCAAAACTTTCACCTTGCATTTTTGAACTTAGTGAATTCAAATTCATTTCAATACACAACCCTGGAGTGAAGATGACATGACTTCTTCCATTTAAATGAAAAGGGTGTTGAAAGAAATTGAATTCCATTTGAAAATATTTCAAATTTAGAAACTTTATGCAACTCAATGATTTTCATGAGAGAAGATAGAATGACTTCTTCAAATTATATGAAATAGGAGATGGAAGTTTAAAACAATCAAATTGAAAACCCCTTTGAAGGTATTTTGGAACCCACTTTCAATTTGGAGTTATTTGAATTTTCAAATTTCAAAACCTCTGGAAATATTCTAAAAGAGAGAAGTAATATGACACTTCATAATTCAGAGGGCATTTGAAATATATTTGAATGAGGAAAAAAAGATTTGGAATTGGTTTGAATTTCAAATTCAAATCCAATTGGGAGTTATTTGGTTTTTATTCAAATTATTTTTCTCCAAACATAAAATATATGGAAATTAGGGTAAAATGATTCCCTTCAATACAAAAATGGAGAAAAATAAATTTGAAACCATTTTGGTATTTTAAAATATTTTTATTTGAATTTTAAATGCAACAGTAGCACTGTTTGCATTATTTGAATTTGTGTGAATTTTATTTGGACCTCAAAAATAGTCCATGTTTTAGGATTTAATTTTCTAAAATTTTTGATATATAATATGTCTATATAAAAGTTTTACTGTTTTTCTTTTAGTCTCTTCGCTGTTCTATTTGAAAATAAAGAAATGTTTTTGTTAATAGGCCGAAGCCCAGCCGAGCCGGCCCACTCACCCCTCTCTCTCTCCCTCGGCCCACTGGCTGAAACGGCCCACTGCCGCGCGCGCCGCACCGAACTCGCTATGAGCCAGTCGCCCGCACCCGCGCCTCTTTCCCCGCTGCCACCGACAGGTGGGACCCACCTGTCGGGTTCGTCACCGACCTCGCGCCGGAGTCCAGAGCGCGCACGACACAGCCGCCGCGTCTGATTCTTCGGGGATTCGCCCTAGGCCTTGCCCCCTCCTCCACGTCTTGCCCATATAAAAGCCAAGCCTCCGGGCGTTTTCTTCACCTAAGATCCCGCACCCGCTGTTCGGATCTCCGCCGCCGCAGTTTCGGCCGCCGTCGAATTCATCGCCGGTAGGTCATCCCGAGGCCCTGTCTTCCGCCCTTAGGCTTCTCTCGATGCCTCGCATCGTTTTAACATCGTCTCGACCCAGCTCCTCCCCTGGAGCGACGACCCCGAGCACGCACGCTCTCGCCGGAGCACGTTAGCCACAGGAGCTCCGACGATCTCACTCCTCTCACCACCGCCCTCCCCGAGCACCAACGCCACTGCCACCGGGACCCCCTCTCCCTTCCGCGTTCGAGGGACACCTCCGTCGACCCCGCCGACGACCGGAGCGCCGCCGCCGACGACGTCCGAGCCGCATCGCCGACGGGCACCTCCTCTGTAAGCCCGGCGAACCCACCCTATTTGATCCGAAACGTAGGGCGTAGATTAGATCGTATTGTTTTTTTTTGGCCTAACCGGTTTTGTTAAATAGCGGGCGTTCATCGTTTAAACCTAGCAGTGAACTCCCCATAGCCGTCCGATCTAGATCTAACCGTCTAGGTTAGATCTGTTTTTTTTCTTTTACTCACCGAATCATTTTCGTTAAGTATCGGCCGTCCGCTCGCACGCACTCACGCGCACACCCCCTTCGGCCTATCAGAGGGCGCCACGTGGCCCTTAACCGATCGGTAGCATTTTCTTATTTTTTTAGTTTCTGTGTTTAGTTTCAGAATAGTTTCTGTATTAATTTCTTTATATCTTTTATGTTTTAAGTCCAAATTTAGTGATTCTTTTTGCATTAGGTTCAAAATTTTATGTAGTTTCTGTTTGTGCCATTAGTATTCATATTTGAACTTTTTGAATTTGAATTTGATGAAATTTGGTCAAATCACTAGAATGGCAATATCTTGATTTTAAAAACTTATTTTAAGTTGATTCTTTTTGCTCCTGGTCACTAGGACCTTTGCCTATCCAGTAGTATTTAGTGCTTTAATTTTTTAGATTATTTTAAATTAGGGTTTTAGCAAAACAGTACCGTTTTACTTATAGTTTTGTTTTATCCTTAATTCTTTAGTTTTTTTATTTGCTTTTAATTATTTCTTTTTGCAACTTTTGACAAATTTTACTTTGTTTCTGTTAGGAACAGTAGTCACTTTTATTTGTAGTTAAAATAAAGTTATTAATTTCGTTTCTTTAGTTTTGTAGTAAAACTTGCATAGGTCATAAATAGAGTTTTATAAAAGCTTTTAAATTGTTTCTTTTTTCTACTAAAATTTTATGAAAAATACTTTCTGTTAAATTAGTTGTTTTATCCTTTCTTTTCTGTTAATTTATTAGTTCAGTATTTTCTTTGTTGTTAAGTTTCACTTAGAACAAAACTATTTTTGTAGTTAAGTCAAAAGGTTTTCCTAGTAGGTTCTTTATAGTTTTTACTATTAGTTTTCTTTGAAGTTTTCTCTTTGGACTTTTGTTTGGTTTTTCTTATTGATTTTATTTGATGAACTGTTAATTTTGAGTGCTAGAATTGCTTGCTAGAATGTTTGCTTATATGATTGCCATGTATGTTTAATATAGATTTTCAACGGAGTGAAGAATAGTTCTACCAAGTCTTTTTCTGAGAGCGTTATAATCTTCATCAAGTAATACCAGGCAAGTTCACTTTGACTATCTATTTTTACCTAAGTTTTATTTGCATGTAGTATCATCCTTCCAACGATTCCTCCAGTAGTGATATTGAATTCTTGTAGTTGAGTAGAATGCATGAGGTAGGAACCCATCTCCCAGTTACCAAGCCCGAGACATTGTTTAGTTTTACAGCTACGCTATAGTAGACGGGGTTGGTAGGAGTGCTCAGGAGTGGTGTGAGAATGGAGGACTCTACATCAATGACGACAACTTCATGATGGCAATTTCAAGACCGGTATCCTTCAAGGCCTGCAACTACAAGACCTCAATATTTCGAGACTCGAGACAAGATTTCAATACACACTACTGGGTGAAGGATGGATTTGATGGGCACCCTAGACTAACTAGTGGATGGCCGGGATGCATGGAGAAGCGCCATGACATCTTGCGGAAAGCTTCACCCAGACTCAAAGAGACGGAAGAATACTTCATGCCCGGAAGCTTACCTGTGCAACCGCAAGTCATTATGGGCTCTGGCTGGTTGACCTTAGTTGTGACTCTGGCTGGGACGGTGCTAGCAGATGTAGAACTACGGTAGGATTGGATGAGCACCAGACAGAGGTCAGAGGTACTCTTCGGAAGACCATGTTTCGGTCGTCTTGTTCTCAAACACCCTGAAGTCCGAGAACGTAAAAGGAGGGATCGAATCTTGTGCACAACACTCTACAGAGTTAAAACCTAGTCGATTAGCCATGTCCCCGGTTATGGACAATTTGAGCCTCTGGACTTGGATCTATCTCGAAACTCTCAACACCGGACTGATAACTAATTGTGGGCAACTTACGATACTTATGGGCTATGAGACATCGGTTGGCGGAACCATGTCATAGTAGATAACTCTGTAGTAAAGAGTCTTGTTAATCCTTTGTTGTAGGGAAAATGAAAACCAGCTTTTACGCAAACAAAACTCAGACATAGAGCCACAAAGCCATATTGCATATAGAATAGTTTTATCATTTGTTTCTCTTATTTGTGATCTTGCCGGTACATTCAATGTACTGACCTACATGGCTGCAACGTATCATGTTGCAGGATTTTCTACGACGAGTGAGTTTCGTTGTGGGGTTACGGTCTACACTCAACCTGCCGATGGCGTTGCTGGGACTCCACACCCATTTGTTTGTTTCTGCTGAGACTTATGAGGTATATATCAGTTTTACGTTATTTATACATGAGATTGCACTTTGATATATACATTGATGTACTGTGTGTGCCAGCATACTGATCCAGGGATGGCACGGATACACAGAGGCTTGACCGTTTGAGGTCGGGTCACTACAGTTACCGAGGGTGATTCCTCTTTCACCACCTCCGATGATGCCTCTGTCTTGCAACCCCTCAAGTGTGAACCCATCGAGGGTTATTCCTCCAAGTTCACCTTTCGAATACGTCGAGTGGGAATCCAACGAGGGTGATTCCTCGGATACCCCCTTGATGTTACGGACACACGGGTACTTTGACCTTCACCTCAGACCTTTGTTGAAGTCAGGTTGACCCAAGGGTACCCGCGAGAGATTATTATGGCGGAACGACAGGGCAGGTGGAGACCACCTAGGAGAGAGGTGGGCCTGGTCCCTGGTCGTTGGACCGCGGGTTACCAAGTCGGTGCGGCAGGGTGTCAGAGGTGAGCCTTGAGCCCTGTTCGTGTCCGCGAGTTACTAATAACACGCTTAACGGATTTGGGTATTTGATCTGAGTTGGCAACTGGCCTATACGCACTACCACCACGCGGGATAATGGTTTAATGGGGCCCTCGGCGCCGTATGTATCAGCTAAAAGCTCTGTCAGACGTCTAGTTCAGCATTGCGGCACGGCCGGATCGGTGCCATCCATGACAGAGGTGGTGCCTGGATTGCCCTGCTCGCAACAACCCGGAGTGCAAACGGCGATGGGCCCAAGATCCCTGAGCACTTAGGATGTAGACTGGCGGGGACCTCTCTGCGGAGCCTAGGTATGACTACGTCATGTCGATCAGCCGAGGCCGGGCATGACCGAGAAAAGTGTGTCTGGCCAGAGTTAATCGAGCGTGTTGGGTAACAGTAGTGCACCCCTGCAGGGAAGTTATCTATTCGAATAGCCGTGTCCATGGTAACAGGACGCTCAGTGTTGTATCCCGATCTACTACAACTAGAACTGGATACTGGTGTTACTTAATAATTTGTTAGCTCCGGGATCACTTTCTTGCAGGGAGTCGAGGAAGGATCTCTGGGCATGGATAGTATTATACTTGTTACTACTACTTTTATATGCTAATCTGCACTCTTCTAATGCTGCAAGACGCTGGAAGATGCTAGTCTTCGATAGGCTAGGCCTTCCCTCTATCCTGGCATTTCTGCAGTCTAGTCCACTGATACAGCCCCTTCATTTGATACCGATGCATAAATAGAATAGCTCTGATGTAAGTCTTGCGAGTACTTTGGATGGGTACTCAAGGTTGTTTTGCTACCTCTTTTTCCCCATACCCGATTGCTGTGATCAGATGACGGAGCCCCGGAGCCAGCTGATCCCGCCGACGACTACTACTACCATGGCGGAGTCTACTACTACGTGGAGACCGATGACCAGGAGTAGATTAGGAGGCTCCTAGGCAGGAGGCATGTGCCTTTTCGATCTAGAGTCGTTGTTTTGCTCAGCCTTCTTAAGGCAAACTTGTTAATCTTTATGTCTGTACTCAGATATTGTTGCTTCCGCTAACGCTTGTACTCGAGCTTATGTATTCGAGCCCTCAAGGCCCCTGGCTTGGAATATAAAGCTTGTATGACTTTTATTTGTGTCTAGAGTTGTGTTGTGATATCTTCCCGTGAGTCCCTGGGCTTGATCATGCGCATTTGCGTGTATGATTAGTGCACGGTCGGGCCGGGGGCGTCACAAGCGGGGAAAAGCTAGATCCACCTGCAACACTTCAAATCCATGGATCAAAATCAACAAACCATCGTCAAATCACAAAAAAAATTGGTATGGTTATTTTTGTGAGGAATTTTCGAAATTGGGCAAAACAAACAAAATTGGGGCTAGAAAGTGGAGGGGAAGAACTATAAAGTGTGAATCAACGTGGCTCTGATCCACGATGATGTAAGGTGGAACCCTAATGTGATGATCTTTTCACACTTGGAGGGGGGAAAGGGCAAATTGATAGAAGAACACAAAGCAAACACTCAATTGACACAAATCCAATCACACATGTGCTAAATCCACAATCACATAAGAGGATACAAGGGTCCAAATCCAACACAAGAAGGTAAAGAGGGTAACTAGTTCATCCCAATCCTTGGAGGAGAGATGTCTTGAATCCTAGGAGGATCTTCCCACAAGGGGGGGGGGGTCTTGAATCCAGTTGGGGGATCTTCTCACATGCTCACATGGAGGTCTTGATCTCCATGGGAGAGGTAGGTGGATGAGCAAAACTCAATCTCTAATGAGCTATCACTTTGCTAACCCTAGCTAGGAGGAGGAGGTCGTTATATAGTGCCAGTACAAGTTGGGGCAAAATGAAGGGGTACATGGATCTCTGGCCGGTTAGGCATGCTTAGGTGCCGGATGTCCAGGCATCGGGCCGGATGTTCGGTGGTTCGAGGGGGTGCCAGATGTCCGGGGCATCGGGCCGGATGTCCGGGCTGGCATCTGGCCAGGTTCTGTGGCCACGGGCCAGATTTCTAGGTAGGGGCCGGATGTACAGGGCTGACGGGCCGGATGTTCGGGACCGGATGTCCGGAGCCTGTAGCACTTCGGCTACTGATCTGCTGATGAGGCTGCTGGCTCCAAGCGCCGGATGTCCGGGCCATAGGCCGGATGTCCGGGCCATACGCCGGATATCCGGTCGCTGTAGACTTCTAGCGGTTCCTCTCATCGTGCTTTGATATGTCTCCATCGTATCTATAATTTTTGATTGTTTCATGCCAATATTCTATAACTTTCACATATTTTTGGCAAAAATTTATATGATTTTCTTGGACTAACATATTGATCCAGTGCCCAGTGCCAGTTCCTGTTTGTTGCATTTTTTGTTTCGCAGAAAATCCATATCAAACGAAGTCCAAAAGCGATAAAATTTTACGGAGATTTTTTTGGAATATATGTGATTTTTCGGAAAAAGAATCAACACGAGATGATGCTCGAGGGGCCCACAAGCTCACAGGGTGTGCCCCCTACCCTTGGGCGTGCCTGGTAGGCTTGTGGCTACCCCGTAAGTCGGTTGGAGGTATCCTTCGGCCACAAGAAAGCTAATATCCGAATAAAAATCGTGTTAAAATTTCAGCCCAATCGGAGTTATGGATCTCCGGGAATATAAGAAACGGTGAAGGGCCAGAAAACAGGGACGCGAAACAGAAGAGAACAGAGATAGAGAGATCCAATCTCGGAGGGGCTCCTGCCCTCTGGGAGCCATGGTGGCCATGGACCAGAGGGGAAACCCTCCTCCCATCTAGGGGGGAGGCCAAGAAAGAAGAAGAAGGAGGGGGGACCTCTCCCCCTCTCTTTCGGTGGCGCCGGAATGTCACAGGGGGAACCATCATGACGGCAATCTACACCAACAACTTTGCCGCCGTCACCACCAAGTTTCTCCCCCTCTATGCAGCGGTGTAACACCTCTTTTCCTCGCTGTAATATCTACTTAAACATGGTGCTTCATGCTATATATTATTAACCAATGATGTATTGCCATCCTATGATGTTTGAGTAGATTCTTTTTGTCCTACTGGTTAATTGTGGTATGGTGTGATTGATATGAGTTGTATGTTAATATGGTGTTGTCCTATGGTGCCCTCCATGTCACGCAAGTGTGTGGGATTATTGCTATAGGGTTTTGCAATACGTTCATGATTCGCTTATAGTGGGTGGCGAGAGTGATAGAAGCTTATACCCGAGTAAGGGGGTTGTTTCGTATGGGAGTAAAGGGGACTTGTTACTTAATGCTATGGTTGGGTTTTACCTTAATGATCTTTAGTAGTTGCAGATATTTGCTAGAGTTCCAATCATAAGTGCATATAATCCAAGTACGGAAAGTATGTTAGCATATGCCTCTCCCTCATTGCATATGGTAAGTATCTATCGTGTTATATTCAATTGCCTATGGACAATCTTTCTCATTGTTCTACAAAAAGATTTCTACTAAACAACTAACTTTTATTATCTCGCAAAGTACTCCTAGTTTTATTCTTGCAAAGTAGTTCTAGCATTACACCTACAAAGTACTTCTAGTTTCATACTTGTTCTAGGTAAACCAAACGTTAATTGTGCGTAGAGTTGTATCGGTGGTCGATAGAACTTGAAGGGAATATAAATTCTACCTTTAGCTCCACGTTGGGTGCTACTTGTGATCTGCGTTGGGATTTCCCTGAAGAGGAGAGGATGATGCAATACAGTAGAGATAAGTATTTCCCCAGTTAGGAACCAAGGTTATCAATCCAGTAGGAGAACCACGCAGAACCTCGTTAGCAGCACCTACACAATCAAAAGCAAATACTTGCACCCAATGCAAACAAGAGAGTTGTCAATCCCCTTGGCGGTTACTTGCAAGGATTAATTCTGATAGTGATAGATAGATAAATAAATTGCAAAGTAAAATAAAAGAAAGAAAATTGCAGCAAGATATTTTTGGATTTTATATATGATGGATAAATGACCCGGGGGCCCATAGTTTTCACTAGATTCTTCTCTCTCGAACACATAGCATACGGTGGGTAAACAAATTACTGTTGGGCAATTGATAGAAAAGCGCATAGTTATGACAGATTCACGGCAATGATCATGTATATAGGCATCACATCCGAGACAAGTAGACCGACTCCTGCCTGCATCTACTACTATTACTCCACCCATCGACCGTTATCCAGCATGCATCTAGGGTATTAAGTTAATAAAAACGGAGCAACGCCTTAAGGAATATGACATGATGTAGACAAAGTAAACTCAATCAATATGAATAAACCCCATCATTTTATCCTTAATGGCAACAATACAAATATGTGTCTTGTCCCTTTCTGTCACTGGGATAGAGCACCGCTAGATTGAACCCATCACAAGGCACCTCTCCCATTGCAAGATAAATCAATCTAGTTGGCCAAACCAAACGGATAGATCGGAGAGAAATACAAAGCTATAGCAATCATGCATAAATAAGTTTAGAAAAGACTCAAATATTTCTCATGAATAATCTAATCATAAACCCACAATTCATCAGATCCCAACAAACACACTGCAAAAGAAGATTACATCGAATAGAACTCCAAGAACAACGAGGAGAACATTGTATTGAAGATCAAAGAGAGAGAGAGAAGAAGACATCTAGCTACTAGCTATGGACCCGTAGGTCTGTGGTAAACGACTCACACATCATCGGAAGGGCAGCAAGGTTGATGAAGAAGCCCTCCGTGATTGATTCCCCCTCCGGCAGAGTGCCAGAAAAGGCCTCCAGATGGGATCGCGGAAGAACAGAAGCTTGCGGCGGTGGAAAAGTTATTCAAGGTGGCTCTCTGGTATATGGGGAATATTTGAGAATTTATAGCGGCAGGATTAGGTCAAGAGGTGCCACAAGGGGCCCACAAGCCTGGGGGGCATGCCTCCCGAGCTTGTCGCTCCCTCGTGACTCATTTGGTCTTCTCCCGAACCTTCTAGGGTCCCTTCTGGTCCAGAAAAAATTAATCCAAAGTTTTTTCCATTTGGACCCTGTTTGATATTGATTTTCTGAAAAGCAAAAAACAGCAACTCGCACTGGGCACTTGGTTAATAGGTTAGTCCCAAAAAAGATATATAATGGCATATAAAACATCCAAGATTGATACTATAATAGCATGGAACAATCAAAAATTATAGATACGTTGGAGACGTATCATTGGGTTCGACACTCTTATTTATCGAAAAAGTTACAATTGATCCCCTACACTTGTGGGTTATTAAGACCTTTTTCTGGCGCCGTTGCTGGGGAGCAATAGCGTGGGGTGAATATTCTCGTGTGCGCTTGTTGGCTTTATCTCTAAGTAGTTTTTATTTTGTGCTCTTGTTTTCTATCTTTAGCTATGGGCAGGAAACGCAAATCACCAAAAAAAATTAGTTGTACTCGCTAACCCAGTGGTTGAGGATCCACCCAAAATCTACCGTTCTGCTGAAGCTTTTTACTTGGAACATCTTCGATCCATCCGTGCTTGTGCTGAAAACCCAACTAGCTTAGTTGAGGGAAAATCATTAGATGAGAATGCTTATTTTGTGCGACACCGCTTGTCTCAAAAATGGAAAATTTTATGGCATCAAATTAATTGTTTGCATTGCTATGCTTGGAATTTATGCGAAATACATGATTTTACTTGTTGTTCCGAGGACCCTAAAAAACAACTTCCCTACCAATGTGAGTTTAGTGGAAATGAAGTCTTATCTTCTTATGCCAAGGGTGTTTATAGTTAATATGATATTGAACAAATTGAAGAATTTGTTGCTTTTAAGGGTGCATATGAAATTGCTTCTTTGATTGAAAAGTATGATTGTCGGTGGTAAAACCAGCAGACCTCGGGGTAGGCGGTCCCGAGCTGTGGATCTCGGATCAATGGTAATAGAGACAAGGGACACGGTGTTTACCCAGGTTCGGGCCCTCTCAAGGAGGTAATACCCTACGTCTTGCTTGGATTGTATTGATGACTGTGTATCGAGTACAAGCTTGATCTACCTCGAGATCGTAAGTTGTGTTCTAACCCTCAGGCTAGGTGGATGTGATTGTGATCGGATCCCTTCTATAGGCTAAACCCCTTGGCTTATATACACGCCAGAGGGGTACCAAGGGTTACATAGTCGGTTGCTGATCTAGAGATGCACATGGCGGCGGTCGAAGATGTCCTTGGAGTACACGTCAAGTCTTCGGCAGAGGCTGTCTTGATTATGTCAAGGTGCGAGGCTTCTGGAGTCCTTCCTTATGAGAATGAGGGCCCCTAGGCTCGGCCCTAGGACTGTGGGCCAACTAGGTTGGTACCCCCTGGTCCAGGACACCGCCAGTAGCCCCCGAACTGGTCTTCTATGCCGAGGACGACACCCTTCTTCGGCGAACTAACTTCGGCTTTGGAGTCTTCGGCTTGACAGAAGAGTTCCTCTCTCAAAGCTTCGAGATCGTTCCACACATCATGAGCTTTTACCGGGCTCTTTCTCAATGGGATTTGCCCCTGAACAAGGGCTCTTTCAAACCCGATGGCATCTGAAGACGCGGGATAACTTAGCCTCGAAGGCCAACCGTATAGGTGTGAATAGTACTTAAAGCTTGACAACTTTACCGAAGCGGCACCACCTGTAACCGGGCGGGCCAGCTATGGTTACTCGAATCGCGGCCCGAGGCAGTTTTCCCATTGGCACGTGCCGTCGCAACAGAGATTGTGCCCGTTTTTTAAGGGATATCATCAAGATTTTGTTTCTCCCTGTATGCATAATGGCATCTTTTTTCGGGTAGTGGCGATTTCAATGATGCGACCGGGGGGGACTCTTGGCCTTTTACCAGCCTATAAGAGCAGAGGGAGAGCGATAGCAATACCATGCTTCCATTCCCCCCTGTCTACTGCCCTTCGAGCTCCAGCGCCCAGATCCAGCTCTACTCTTCCCCTTAGCGCCCACAGCTCCCAGTTCCTTGCCATGGCTGACGCCGCCCTCAAGGGGCACTGGGCTAGCTCCTCCGTCATGGAGGGCATGATCCTAGAGCTACGGAGCGTGGGGTACATCCCGGCCGACGTCGCCACCCGGGCACCCGAGCCAAACTAGTGCATGCCCACTCCCAACCCTAGGGAGAGGGTAGTCTTCATTCCCCACCTCATCCGAGGTCTGGGGTTCCCGCTGCACCCCTTCATGTGCGGGATCCTTTTCTTTTATGGGATAGACTTCCACCATCTGGCCCCCAACTCCATCCTCCACCCCGCCTTTTTTATCATCGCCTGCGAGGCCTTCCTCCGCGTTGAGCCACACTTCGGGTTGTGCCTTCCTCCAGCGGCTCCAAGCTCGCCGAGTGCGGGGGAGCAATGATCAGCAAGAACCAGAAGGCCAACTGATTCCAAGGCACCTTCATCGAGACCGTCAAGGAGTGGCAGCGCGAGTGGTTCTATGTCACAGAGCCACTCGCCGCCGGCCAGGCCAAAGTTCGGCTTGGCCTTCTCTGCAGGCCCTCCGAGGAGGCTTGCTTCTTGGAGGACGAAGGGCATGGATTGGGGGAACGCCGAGGAGGTGACGGAGCTGCAGCAGAAGATCCAATTCTTGGTAGACAAGAAGAAGGTGAAGCTGGTGGACATGGTTGATGTCATGCTCCACCACCGCATTCTGCCGCTGCAACTTCGGGCAAGTCCGATGTGGGCATTCAAGCCCGAGGACGCGGTGCCCGTCAACCACTTCTTTCGCACCTCCATGTCCGGGATGTGGACGGCATTATTCAAGCCGTCCAAGAACAAGTTCCCCCCTAAGGGGAGGGACTGCGGCTTTGAGGCCGCGCACGACACCTCGGAGGTAATTATAACACACAGATCTGAGTCCCGCATTCCTTTCCATCTTATAGATCTTTAATTGAATGGTTGGTTCCGCATTTTCAGAAGTGGATCCCCAAGGCACAGCAGATGCTGTGTCCAGTGCCGCTGCCAGAGGGGGAGAGGTCCCCTCAAGTTACGGCCCTCTTGATTGAGGAGCCGTACGTGGTGCCCCCCAAGAAGTCGAAGCCATCAAGGGGGCGGGGCGGCCTTCGCACATGGGATACCTCGGCGACTCGATCCGAGGAGACACACGCCTCCTCCACCCATGAGGATGATGAGGAGCAGAACACGGGGGAAGGAGATCCTTCCCTCAAGGAAAAGAGAGCGGTGTCCGAGGACGCCGAGGAGGACGCGTAGCCCAAAGGCCTCAAACAGCTGTGCAAGTCTTCCACCGATCCTGCCGGCAAGCGGGCCTCGCCGGAGAAGGTCACGCTCTCCGACGAGTCGGACGGCGACCTCCTCCGGCCGAAGAGGCAAAACCGGCACCTCGGAGGTAAATTCTAATATTCCCGAAGTAAGTTTGGAAGTCTCTTCTATGTAGAGTTTCTAACAAGCCACTCCTCAGTCTGCAGCGTCTCCATATAGGCGACGACGCCTCGAACGGGCTGCCTCCACCCTCAATGGCGGATAGCGTGACTCCTGAGCGCGTCATGACCCCTCCTGCTCTCAAAGGGCTGGGGGAAGCGACATCTGACCCGGCCCCTTCAGTCAATGCTGCAGGGGCCGAGGCGCAAGTTCTTACGGCCGAGGTTGAGACCTCGGCCAAGGAGGACCAAAGGGATGAGGTCCCCGAGGTTCCCAAGGGAGGGTTGGGCCAGACGGTGGCCCAGCCCCAAACAGCTCCGGCGCAATCACCACAGCCGGAGGCCTCCATTCCTACCATGACGGTGGTGGGATCCGAGGTTGTTCCGCCCACCCCTCCTGCCCCAGGACATGCTACCACGGGGTGGGCCGATGAGATGGAGGTAGCCTTAACGGGCACCGCTATCACAGAAGAGCACGGTGCCCTTATCGGCACGGCGCTATGCGGCTTCCGATGCGTAGAGGCCGGAATGCACGAGGTCTTCAAAGGCCTCATCATGGGCTTCAAGGTATGTTTCCCAGCACTTGTTGTATATAAGTAGGTGCTTTTATCCAAAGACTTTTTGTTGTGCCATAGAGTAGCACATGTAAGTGTGTGGCCAGCAGAAGCCCCCGAGCCCAAAGCTGGTTCAAAGAACTGGCTTTGGGGTCGAGATAGATAGTCATTTGAAAAGCCGAAATGCAGTAGCCCCCAAGACTCTAGCTGGTTTTAGCAGAGAAGCCAGCCAGAGAATTGATATTTGAAGTGGGAGACTAAGTAGGTAAATGTGGACGTGTAGGTCTCGTCCTCGGCTCCGAACTTCACTGTTGAGGAGATAGCGGAGATGAATCGGAAGCTTAAGCTCTCCAAGGAGGACCTTGATCTGATGCAAAAGCAGATCAAGCAAGCCCAAGGTAAGGGAAAACTGCTGTGCTACACATGCACCTTAAATTTTGTTAGAGCTATAATGCGAATGCCGAGCTGTTTTATGCGACAGCTGCGATGACGGAGCTTGAGGCTCTCAAGATTCAGCAGGAGGCAGAGCAGCAAAAAGTTGTGGCCGCAAGGGCCGAGAAGGAGCTGGCGAAGAGAAGGCAGCTCGGCGCAAAGACCATGCCTGGGGTCCTCGAGGTGGAGGACACCCTGAAGGGTGTGTACCTTGAACGCGACACCCTTCAGGAGAAGGAAAAGGAGAAGAAGGCGGACGCGGAGCTCGAGAAGCAGAACTCGGCGCACGCCGAGGTCTAGACCCGGGCCCGGGCAGACCACAAAGTGCTCCAGCAAGTGAGGTAGATCGCTGCTGGTAAGCCATTTCTGCTTCAATGTGTTTTTGACCGCAAGGGGTTCGTCGAGCTCACTCAACTATGGCGATCCGTAGAGGCCTTCACGGATCTCTTGAGGAGCGCGGCAGACTGATAACCCACAAGTATAGGGGATCAATCGTAGTCCTTTCGATAAGTAAGAGTGTCGAACCCAACGAGGAGTAGAAGGAAATGACAAGCGGTTTTCAGCAAGGTATTCTCTGCAAGTACTGAAAGTAGTGGTAACAGATAATTTTGATAGCAAGATAATTCGTAACAAGTAACAAGTAACAAGTATAATAAACTGTAGCAAGGTGGCCCAATCCTTTTTATAGCAAAGGACAAGCCGGAACGAACTCGTATAATAAGCAAAGCGTTCTCGAGGACACATGGGAATTTCATCTAGTCATTTTCATCATGTTTGTTTGATTCGCGTTCGCTACTTTGATAATTTGATATGTGGGTGGACCAGTGCTTGGGTGCTGTTCTTACTTGAACAAGCCTCCCACTTATGATTACCCCCTCTCGTAAGCATCCGCAACTACGAAAGAAGAATTAAGATAAATCTAACCATAGCATGAAACATATGGATCCAAATCAGCCCCTTACGGAATAGTGCATAAACTAGGGTTTAAGCTTCTGTCACTCTAGCAACCCATCATCTAATTACTACTCCACAATGCCTTCCCTTAGACCCAAAGATGGTGAAGTGTCATGTAGTCGACATTCACACGACACCACTAAAGGAAGCAACAACATACATATCATCAAAATATCGAACGAATACCAAATTCACATGATTACTTATGACAAGACTTCTCCCATGTCCTCAAGAACAAAAGTAACTACTCACAAATCATATTCATGTTCAAGGTCAGAGGGGTATTGAATATCATTAAGGATCTGAACATATAATCTTCCACGAAATAAACCAACTAGCATCAACTACAAGATGTAATCAACACTACTAGCAACCCACAGGTACCAATCTGAGGTTTTGAGACAAAGATTGAATACAAGAGATGAACTAGGGTTTGAGATGTGATGGTGCTGGTGAAGATGTTGATGAAGATTGGTCCTCCCATGATGAGAGGATCGTTGGTGATGTCGATGGCTTTGATTTCCCCCTCCCAGATGGAAGTTTCCCCGGCGGAATCGCTCCGCCGGAGAGCAAAAGTGCTCCTGCCCAGGTTCCGCCTCGAGACGGCGGCGCTTCATCCCAGGGAAAATGGCTTCATATAGCAGAAGGAGGGGGCCGGAGGCCTGCCAGGGGCCCCACAAGCTCGGGGGGCGCGTCCAGGGGGGTAGGGCACGCCCCCAGGCTTGTGGCTTCCTGGTGGGCCCCCTCCTGATAATTCTTTCGCCAGTATTTTTTATATATTCCAAAATAATTCTTCATAAATTTTTATATTATTTGGAGTTGTGCAGAATAGCTATCTCTGTTTCACCCCTTTCCGGTCAAGAATTCCAGCAGTCGGCAGTCTCCCTCTTCATGTGAAACTTGCAAAATAAGAGAGAAAAGGCATAAGAATTGTATCATAAAGTGAAATAATGATCAAAAACATAATAAATAACAGTAGGAAAACATGATGCAAAATGGACGTAACAACTCCCCCAAGCTTAGACCTCGCTTGTCCTCAAGCGAAAAACCGAAATCTATAATCATGACCACATGTTTAGAGAGAGAGAGGTGTCGATAAAACAAAATACGGACATGAAAGCATCATGATCATTATCATAACAGCAATATATCATCATAAAACTTCTTATGAAAAAGTAACAATTCATCCACAAGTTAAAGTATGAACCATAAACCATATTGAAAACTAACAAACTATGATCTCAGTCACTGAAGCAATTGCAATTCATCATATTATCAAAAAGAGTCTATGTAAGAGCTTTGTTTAGTAAGTTCACATACTCAACTATCATTTAGTCTTCTATGATTGCTGACACTCACAGCATACTTATGGAGCAAAAGTTTCAACCAGACACATAGAAATATAGGGGCTTATAATTTTGCCTCCCAATGTATTTTCCTCAAGGGTAATGTCAACAATAATAACTCATGATCACCTACATCCAACTGGATATATATGCCTGGATCTACCCCCACCACATGATGCTTGCCAAGAGAGAAAATAAAAACGGAATAGAGGAGAATACTATTGACTCTTGCATAAAGTAAATACATAAAAGTAAAAGATAGGCCCTTCGCAGAGGGAAGCAGAGGTTGTCATGTGCTTTTTATTTTTGGATGTGCAAGCTTTTAATGTAAAGGAACGTCACTTTATATTGCCCCTTGTGATAGCGACCTTTATTATGTAGTCTGTCGCTTTTATTTCTTCACCATCACAAGTTCGTACAAAGCTTATTTTCCCTTACAATAAAAGATCAGACATATTTAGGAGCAATTTTTATTGCTTTGCACCGATGACAACTTACTTGGACGATCTTATTCAATCCATAGGTAGATATAATGGACTCTCATGGCATAAAACTGGGTTTAAGGGTTTTTGGATGCACAAGTAGTATCTCTACTTAGTGCAGAATTTTGGCTAGCAAAAGATAGCGGGCAAGCAACACATGTTAGAGGATCCAAAACAATATAACTTCTATGTGAATATAAGCAAACATAACTCATTACGTTGTCTTCCTTGTCCAATGTCAATATTTGACATAGAATATTTAATGGGGGCTCACAATCATAAAAGATGTATAATATAGTATATTTATATGTGAGACCTCTCTTCCTTTATTACTTTTTCATGAACTGCAACAATGACCAATACTATGTTTGTCAACTTCCAACAAGTTTTATCAATTATACTTCTTTTATGTGAAGTCATCACTCCACATGGGATTAGCATATGATCTCTATTTTTTTCTTTATTTTTTTTCCAAGATTGGATCAACAGAAGCAAAACACTCAACTCAAACTACTCTTTATTATATAAATTTCACACACGATTACATAGATAGATAGATCACAAATCAAGCACTCGAAACTAAATCATACTAAAACTTTATTCTTCTAAATCACGAAATAACTAAGGATCAAACTAAGATAGATAATGATGATAAAAAGTGATGGTGATACGATTCTGGGGCACCTCCCCTAAGCTTGGCACCAGCCAAGGGTGGTGCCCATACCCGTGTACTCAAATCTCCTCCTTTGGTGATGGTGGTGATGAAGTGATAGGCTTGTCCTCCGTCTTCCAAGGCATAGGTTCTCCATCATAAAAGGACGAACGTGTTTCCGGAGTCCTGAAATTTGCAGCTAAACTCATACCTTTGAACTTGGCCTCATACTCAAAATTTTGGTTTTGTAGATCGTAGATTTGAGCCTGAAGATAATCAATCCGGTCATTGAGCTTGAAGATGACGTCCCCAATATTCTTGCCGTCCACCTTGTGCTCACGGATGAACTCCGTGATCATGGAGTGGTTAGCACTAAGTCCGCGCTCCACCATCCCTTGTCACTTGAAGATCTCCTGTTCCACCGCTCCCAGCCTGGCCTTCTCGCTCCCGGTCTTCTAATAGGGCCTTGAACGTCCCGGATGTGGAGCACCCCCTCTCGCATCTCAATGGCTTGAGGGTGCTTCGTCACCTCCGGTAGGTACGGGTTGATGACCTTCTCGTAGAACTTGTCCTTGGACGAGCTTGGAGATGCCATGGCGATCTAGATCTATCAGAAAAACATCCCGAAACAAGAACAGAGGAGAAACTTGCGATACAGTGGTCAAAACATCCGAGAGTATATATAATGAATTTTTCCCATGCAGGACAAGTAATATGGAAGAAAAACGGAGTCGGGAAAGTCCACGAGGGAGCCACAAGCCTAGTAGGCGCGCCCTGGGGCGGTAGGGCGCGCCCCCCAGGCTTGTCGCCTCCTCGTGCACTTTTCACACTATTTATTATTTTCCTAATTTTTCATATATTCCAAAACGGACAGAAAGTACTTTTATGGAAGTTTTGGAGTCGGTTTACTTACCGTACCACATACCTACTCCTTTTCAGGATTCTGGAGCATTCCAAAAGGTTTCTTCTATGTGCTCTTCCGGTGTCATTGTTTGATATTGGTTTCAACATTAATGGGCATACCTGAGATATAATGTTTAATTCTTTGCCCATTAACCACTCTCAGAGTATTGCCTTCGGAGTTGTTTATTTTGATGGCTCCAGAGTGATAAACTTCCTCGATGATGTATGGTCCTTCCCATTTAGAGAGAAGTTTTCCTGCAAAGAATCTTAAACGAGAATTGTATAATAGAACATGATCACCTACTTTGAATTCCTGTTTTGAATTCTTTTATCATGCCATCTTTTAACTTTTTCTTTAAATAACTTGGCATTTTCATAAGCTTGGGTTCTCCATTCATCTAGAGAGCTAACATCAAATAACCTCTTCTCACCGGCAAGTTTGAAATCATAGTTAAGTTCTTTAATTACCCAATATGCTTTATGTTATACCTCAAGAGGTAAATGACATGCTTTTCCATAAACTATTTTATATGGAGACATACCCATAGGGTTTTTATAAACAGTTCTGTAAGCCCATAGTGCATCATCAAGTTTCTTAGACCAATTCTTTCTAGATCTATTAACGGTCTTTTGCAAAATTAATTTTATTTCTCTATTAGTTAATTCAACTTGACCACTGGACTGAGGATGATAAGGAGATGCAATTCTATGATTAACATCATATTTAGCAAGCAATTTACGGAAAGCACCATGAATAAAATGTGAACCACCATCAGTCATTAAATATCTAGGGACTCCAAACCTCAGAAATATAACTTCTTTAAGCATTTTAATAGAAGTGTTATGATCAACACTACAAGTTGGAATAACTTCTACCCACTTAGTAATGTAACCAACAGCAACCAAGATATGTTTATATCCATTAGAGTAAGGAAAAGGCCTATATAATCAAAACCCCAAACATCAAATGGTTCAATAACAAGTGAATAATTCATAGGCATTTCCTGACGTCTACCAACATTACCAATTCTTTGACATTCATCACAAGAGAGGACAAACTTACGTGCATCTTTGAAAAGGGTGGGCCAATAAAAACCAGATTGTAATACCTTGTGTGCAGTTCTGTCTCCCGCATGGTGTTCTCCGTATGCCTCGGAGTGACACTTCCGTAGGATTTGTTCCTGTTCATGCTCAGGTACACAACGTCTAATAACACCATCTACTCCTTCTTTATATAAATGTGGGTCATCCCAAAAGTAATGTCTTAAATCAAAGAAGAACTTTTTCTTTTGTTGGTATGTGAAACTAGGTGGTATATATTTAGCAACAATGTAATTAGCATAGTCTGCATACCAAGGTGTGTTACGAGAAGCATTTATCACAGCTAATTGTTCATCAGGAAAATCATCATTAATAGGAAGTGGGTCATCAAGAACATTTTCCATTCTAGACAAATTATCTGCTACGGGATTCTTAGCTCCCTTTCTATCGATAATATGCAAATCAAACTCTTGTAGCAACAGAACCCACCTAATAAGTCTAGGTTTAGCATATTTATTTTTCATAAGATATTTAATAGGAGCATGATCAGTGTGAATAGTAACTTTGGAATCAACAATTTAAGATCTGAATTTATCACATGCAAACACAACTCCTAAAAATTCTTTCTCGGTAGTAGCATAATTTCTTTGAGCACTGTCTAGAGTTTTACTAGCATAATGAATAACATTCAATTTCTTATCAACTCTTTGACCTAGAACAGCACCAATAGCATAATCACTAGCATCACACATAATTTCAAAGGGTAGGTTCCAATCAGGTGGTTGAACAATAGGTGCAGAAATTAAGGCTTTCTTAAGTATTTCAAAGGCTTCTACACAGTCATCATCAAAAACAAATGGAACATCTTTTTGCAAGAGATTAGTAAGAGGCTTAGAAATTTTAGAAAAGTCTTTTATAAACCTTCTATAGAAACTAGCATGACCGAGGAAACTTCTTATACCTTTTATATCTTTAGGACATGGCATTTTCTCAATTGCATCAACTTTAGCTTTATCAACTTCAATGCCTCTTTCAGAAATTTTATGCCCAAGGACTATACCTTCATTCACCATAAAGTGGCACTTCTCCCAATTCAAGACAAGATTTGTTTCTTCACATCTCTGCAAAACTCAATCAAGGTTGCTTAAGCAATCATCAAAAGAAGTTCCGTAAACGGAGAAATCATCCATGAAAACCTCAACAATATTTTCACAAAAGTCAGAGAATATAGCAGTCATACATCTTTGAAAGGTAGTAGGTGCATTACATAAACCAAAAGGCATACAATGATAAGCATAAGTTCCAAAAGGACAAGTAAAGGTGGTTTTCTCTTGATCTTCTAGTGATACAGGTATTTGAGAGAAACCAGAATATCCATCTAGGAAACAAAAGTGTGTATGCTTAGATAGTCTTTCTAACATTTGATCAATAAAAGGCAAAGAGTAATGATCTTTCCTAGTAGCTTTATTTAATTTCCTGAAATCAATTACCATCCTATAGCCAGTTACAATTCTTTGTGTAATGAGTTCATTTTTATCATTAGGAACAACGGTAATACCTCCTTTCTTAGGAACACAATGAATAGGACTTACCCATCTACTATCAGCTATGGGATAAATTATACCTGCCTTCAGAAGCTTTAATATATTAGTTCTTACCACATCCTTCTTTTTAGGATTCAACCTTCTTTGGTGATCAACAACTGGTTTAGCATCTGGCTCCATATGAATTTTATGCTGACATAAAGTGGGACTAATGCCCTTAAGATCATCGAGAGTATATCCAATAGCAGCACGGTGCTTCCTCAGAATTTTAAGTAATCTCTTTTCTTCATGCTCTGAAAGGTTAGCACTAATAATAATAGGATATATCTTCTTTTCATCAAGATAAGCATATTTAAGTGTATCAGGAAGTTTCTTTAATTCAAACACAGGATCACCCTTGGGTGGTAGAGGATTTCCCAAGGTTTCAACTGGCAAATTATGTTTAAGAATAGGTGTTTCTTTGAAGAACAACTCATCTATTTCATTTCTTTCATTCATATGCATATCATTCTCATGGTCTAGCAAATATTATTCTAAAGAATCGGTAGGAGGCACAGCAATAGAAGCAAGACCAATAATTTCATCTTTATTGGGTAATTCTTTATCATGAGGTTGTCTACAGAACTTAGAGAAATTAAATTCATGAGATATATGACTAAACTTAACGCTAACTTTCTCTTAAACACAATCAATTTCAGCATTAACAGTATTCAAGAAGGGTCTACCAAATATAATGGGACAAAAATTATCTTGTTGTGAACCAAGTACTAAGAAATCGGTAGGCTATTTGATCTTACCTCACAAGACTTCAACATCTCTAACAATCCCAAGTGGAGTAATAGTATCTCTGTTTGCAAGCTTAATAGTAACATCAATATCTTCAATCTCAACAGGTGCAATATCATTCATTACTTCTTGATATAAAGAAAACGGAATAGCACTCACACTAGCACCCATATCACATAAACCGTGATAGCAATGATCTCCAATCTTAATAGAAACAATAGGCATGCCAACTACGGGCTTGTTCTTATCTAACATGTCTCGTTCATTTCTAACAGGTTTAGCAATTCTAGCAGCCTCTTCACAGAAATATATGACATGTTCATCAATGTTATCAACCAAAAGATCTTTAACCATCGCAATATTAGGTTCAACTTTAATTTGTTCAGAAGGTTTAGGTGTTCTAATATTACTTTTATTAACCACGGTTGAAGCTTTAGCATGTTCCTTTATCCTAACAGGGAAAGGAGGTTTCTCAATATTAGCAGTAGGCACAACTAGATCAATATTGTAAACGATTATTTCTTCTTTAACACTAACAGGTTCTTCATTTAATTCAATAGGTGGATGATATTTAAACCATTTCTCCTTAGGGAGATCAACATGACCAGAAAAAGATTCACAAAAGGTAGCTACTATCTCAGAGTCAAGTCCATATTTAGTACTAAACTTATGAAAAGCATCAGTTTCCATAAAAGATTTAACACAATCAAACTCAAGATTTATACCTGACTCTTTACCTTTGTCGATTTCCCAATCTTCAGAGTTTAATTCTTTCCAGAAGATCCCATTTGAATTCAATAGTCCTCTTCATAAAGGAACCAATAGAAGAAGTATCGAGCATGGATTGATCATTATGAGAAAGCCGAGCAAAAAAGTTTTGGGTGATTATTTCTCTTGAGAGCTCATGATTGGGGCATGTATGCAATATATAATTAAGCCTCCCCCAAGCTTGAGCGATACTTTCTCCTTCCCGAGGCCAAAAATTATATATAAAATTCTGATCACGATGAACCAAATGCATAGGATAAATTTCTGGTGAAATTCCAGCTTCAACCGGTTCCAATCCCATGTTCCAGTATCATCACATAGCCTATACCATGTCAATGCCTATCCCTCCAAAGATAAAGGGAATACCTTCTTCTTAACTCCATCTCCGGATAGACCTGCAAGCTTAAACAATCCACAAATTTCATTCACATATATCAAGTGCATATCAGGATGCACCGTTCCATCTCCTGCATAAGGATTAGCTAGCAGTTTCTCTATCATACCTGAAGGAATTCCACAGTAAATATTTTCAATAGGTTCAGTAGGTTGAGGAGCAACTCTTAATGCTTCCGGTCGAGGTGAAGATACCATGAAAAAACCCCTCAAAGGATTACTATCCATAGTGACAAGTGACAGTAAATTTCAGCACGTAATATAAATGTTTCCTTACCAAATTCCACTCACCAAAGGCGCTTCACTCCCCGGCAACGGCGCCAGAAAAGAGTCTTGATGACCCACAAGTATAGGGGATTAATCGTAGTCCTTTCGATAAGTTAGAGTGTCAAACCCAACGAGGAGCAGAAGGAAATGACAAGTGGTTTTTAGCAAGGTATTCTCTGCAAGTACTGAAAGTAGTGGTAACAGATAATTTTGATAGAAAGATAATTCATAACAAGTAACAAGTATAATAAAGTGCAGCAAGGTGGCCCAATCCTTTTTATAGCAAAGGACAAGCCGGAACGAACTCGTATAATAAGCAAAGCATTCTCGAGGACACATGGGAATTTCATCTAGTCACCTTCATCATGTTTGTTTGATTCACGTTCGCTACTTTGATAACTTGATATGTGGGTGGACCGGTGCTTGGGTGCTGTTCTTACTTGAACAAGCCTCCCACTTATGATTACCCCCTCTCACAAGCATCCGCAACTATGAAAGAAGAATTAAGATAAATCTAACCATAGCATGAAACATATGGATCCAAATCAGCCCCTTACGGAATAGTGCATAAACTAGGGTTTAAGCTGCTGTCACTCTAGCAAACCAACATCTAATTACTACTCCACAATGCCTTCCCTTAGACCCAAAGATGGTGAAGTGTCATGTAGTCGACGTTCACACGACACCACTAAAGGAAGCAACAACATACATATCATCAAAATATCGAAAGAATACCAAATTCACATGATTACTAATGACAAGACTTCTCCCATGTCCTCAAGAACAAAAGTAACTACTCATAAATCATATTCATGTTCAAGGTCATAGGGGTATTGAATATCATTAAGGATCTGAACATATAATCTTCCACAAAATAAACCAACTAGCATCAACTACAAGATGTAATCAACACTACTAGCAACCCACAGGTACCAATCTGAGGTTTTGAGACAAAGATTGAATACAAGAGATGAACTAGGGTTTGAGATGAGATGGTGCTGGTGAAGATGTTGATGAAGATTGGTCCTCCCATGATGAGAGGATCGTTGGTGATGTCGATGGCTTTGATTTCCCCCTCCCGGAGGGAAGTTTCCCCGGCGGAATCGCTCCGCCGGAGAGCAAAAGTGCTCCTGCCCAGGTTCCGCCTCGAGACGGCGGCGCTTCATCCCGAAAGTTTTCTTCTTATTTTTTTTCCAGGGAAAATGGCTTCATATAGCAGAAGGAGGGGGGCGGAGGCCCGCCAGGGGCCCCACAATCTCGGGGGGCGCGCCCAGGGGGGTAGGGCACGCCCCCAGGCTTGTGGCTTCCTGGTGGGCCCCCTCCTGATAATTCTTTCGCTAGTATTTTTTATATATTCCAAAATAATTCTTCATAAATTTTTAGGTTATTTGGAGTTGTGCAGAATAGCTATCTCTGTTTCACCCCTTTCCGGTCAAGAATTCCAGCAGTCGGCAGTCTCCCTCTTCATCTGAAACTTGCAAAATAAGAGAGAAAAGGCATAAGAATTGTATCATAAAGTGAAGTAATGATCAAAAACGTAATAAATAATAGTAGGAAAACATGATGCAAAATGGACGTATCATAGACGCCGGACGCTACTTCGGCGCTCGGGAGGGCCATGGCATGGAGAGAGCGTTCTGGCAACAATTCCAGGCGCCATTGCATCCAGAGCTGTTGAAGGTGAAGCAGCTAATGGAGCTCTTCCGTATGGTGAAACCGGCACTGGAAGATCTCTGCGTCCATCTCTGGCCCTCGGAGGCGCTGCCGACCAGCTTCTTCGGTCTGGTGGCCCGTCTGCAAGAGGCCGGTCCCCAAGTGACGCGCTGGAAGCGGTCTTCGTGCTTGGAGGGCGTCCAGCGGGCATATGCCTGCATGAGGACGCACTACCCGCGCCTTCACGCATTGCTCGTGGCCTCGCCCCCCCCCCCCCGAAGGGAAAGACCGGACCACAGAGCAGTTCCTGCCGGGTTGTTGGAGGGAGCTTGGGTTACCGAGGCCCAGTGCCCTAAGAACACTTTGTATTTTTAGTTTATACTTCGGAATGCCGAAGTTTGCAAGATGTAAAGACATGCTTTTGTTTAAAATGAATGCGGCTTTATATTCCAACATGTGAATGTGTATTATCTTTTTTTGACTCCTGTGTGACTGATTTAAAACTAAAAGCGACCAGTCGTCGGCTTCGGCCCCTTTGTATAGGATACAAAGGATGTTTCATATGTAGTCTCGACCCTTGGCCGACGTCTCGGTTCCCAAAGGCGGTTCGTGCATATGAAACAAGTCAATCAGACTATATTGGTTTTATAGCTTTCACTTAGTCCTAGGAGCTTAACTGTGGGGGCTGGTAACGAGCCCCCAATGTGTGAAGTGTTCGGCGGTAGCCGGGGTTTAGGCCACTAGTCACTTTGGCTTATTTTAAGAAAAAGCCTCTCGTTTGACACAGAGATTCTCTAACGATCCTTTGTTTGACATTGTCATCGGCTGGCCAACCAGTTTATGCTTACCAAGGCAATCAGTTTTCGGCTTTCTCCACTAAGGCACTTTACCATACGAGCTGGAAGCGCAATCGCAGTGGTTCTGCATTTACACTCTTAGCCGAATAGATCGGGAACATAAGAGGTAAGCATAGGAGCCAGGCAACCCAACTATTGACCAAAATCGAGGTTCGAAACTGATTCATATGACGCAACAACCGAGACGCCGAATAATCACTTCATACTTGTAAATTAGGCATTAGTTTTAAAGCTGAGCCCATGAAGTAGTCTCTTAACTCAAGTGCAGTCAATGAAAGGAACATAAGAATATGCGTGGTGGCCTTGAAGGATCTATTCTTCTTTATTTCATATGGTCAAGCCGTACATGCTGAGCTTTATCAAAAAGAGACTTACAAAAGATACGATGTGGTAAAAAAGAGATAAAAAAGAAATGGAGAAGAACAGGGTAGACGCTGCCTGGTTTATTAGCCCGAATCCTTCCCTGCCGCACGTATGTGCCTCCTTGCTATTTACCAGCTCGACCTCGTCTATGGCGAGGCTGGTGTGTGCGGCCTGCTACCTCAGTCGTCCGTTTGCTTGACGCTGTTAACGATCGGGTCCTTCGAAGAAGGTGTGCAACTGCTGCTTGATGGTTGAAGCCATGTAGTTGTGCCACTCCCATTTAGGCCTTTTAGAGTACCTTATCGGTGGGTAGGTCTTTGCTTCGTCGTTGCTTGGTTGAGCCGGGAACGACACGCCATGTGTTTTGGCTCCTCGGCCTCCCATGGAATCTTGAGTGCAAAATTGTGTACCTTAGGGACGTAGTGCCCTTCCAAAGGGTGGCGAACGAGGAGCCCGTACCCCTATTTGGGGTGGGTCGATGGCTGTCCGAGGTCGACCAGTGCGGCCCGTGTACACTTCGACCAGCCGAATGTGCTTTTCATTGCACGGGCCGCCTCCTCGGTTGCCTGGACCTCGGCTGCGAAAGCTGCAGTCTGCTCCTCTGTGAGAAGGGAGCGTTCGGTGTTACCATTGACTCTGATAACACCGTTCGGTCCCCGCATCTTTAGCTTTAAATATGCGTAGTGCGGGACCGTGTTGAAGCAAGCGAATGTGGTGCGCCCGAGCAGTGCATGGTAGCCGCTTCGAAAGGGGCAATATCAAAGATTAACTCTTCGCTCCGGAAGTTTTTGAGTGAGCCGAAGACTACTTCCAGTGTGATTGTTCCCGTGCAGCGAGCTTCGACACCAGGTATGATACCTTTAAAGGTGGTTGAGTTGGGCTTGATCCGAGATGAGTCAATGCCCATCTTTCTGATCGTATCCGCATAGATCAAGTTGAGGCTGCTGCCTCTCCATCCATGAGGACGCGTGTTAAATGGAACCCATCCACGATGGGATCCAAGACCAAGGCTTCCGACCCTCCGTGCCGTATGCTAGTCGGATGGTCGTGCTTGTCGAACGTGATCGGGTAAACCGACCATGGATTATACTTTGGGGCGATGGGCTCTAAGGCGTAAACGTCCCGAAGTGCCTGATTCCGTTCCCGTTTGGGGATGTGAGTGACGTAAATCATGTTCACGTCCTTTACCTTGGGAGGGAATTATTTCTGGCCTCCGTTGTTCGGCCGCCGAGGTTCATCGTCATCCTCGCTGCAAGGCTGGCCTTTACTGTGACCCTCCATCGCTATTTTTCCAGCCTGCTTGGACCCAGCAGTTTCGATTAGTATGGTTTGCGCGTTTATCTGAAGTGCCGTGGATCTGGCATGGTCTATCGAGGATCCTGTCAAGCTGGCTGGGTCCACCTTGTTCACTTTGAAGGGCTTCTTTTTTTTCCCGGCTCTAGGACCATTGAACCCTACGTTAACTGCAGCATCCTCGGTGTCGCTCCCACCATTCTTATGCCTGCGCTTTTTCTTATTGCGCCTAGGCTTGCCATTGCCGTCACAGGCTTCCGAGGTGCCTGCCTCACCGTTGTGAGAGCCTCGGGCCAGCCAACTATTTCTCCCATGCAAAAGCGGGTCATCAGTGAGGTAAGGGCTGCCATAGTCCTCAGTTTGTCCTATCCGAGCTGGCGTGCAAGCCATTCATCCCGGATGCTGTGTCAAAAGGCAGCGATCGCCTCAGCGTCTGGGCAATCCACTATCTAGTTCTTTTTGGTTAGGAACTGATTCCAAAATTTCCTGGCTGACTCGCCGGGTTGTTGGATAACGTGGCTGAGGTCGTCAGCATCCGGAGGTCGGATGTAAGTGCCCTGGAAGTTTGCCCTAAAGGCATACTCGAGTGCCTCCTAGCTTCCGATGGACTGAGGAGGCAAGCTATTGAGCCAATGCCTTGCTGGCCCCTTGAGCTTGAGCGGCAAGTACTTGATGGCATGGAGATCATCTCCGTGTGCCATGTGGATATGCAGGAGGAAATCTTTGATCCACACGGCTGGATCGGTCGTTCCGTCATATTGCTCGATGTTAATGGGTTTAAACCCGTCTGGGAATTGATGTTCCATCACCCTGTCTGTGAAACAGACAGGTGAGCGGGTCCTCAGAACCGAGTAGTATCGTGCAGGACGTCGGGAAACATCCGTGCATAAGTTTGGTCCTGATCTCAGCCATGCCTGTCTAACCAGGTGCCGTAGCCGTCGAGCCCGGCGGGGGCATGCCCCCTTGGTCTGTAGATGGATCGAGTAGGGGCTCGGTTTGCTTCTATCTTTCACCGTGCGTCGTAAGGCTCGAGATATTCAATAGGGTCTTTGCTGTTACGACGTGTCGCTGTTTGAGCATGTGCATTTTCCCTTGTTGGCCTGTCGCGCCCTCTAGGGGGTCGATCAGGTTGATCGGCCCGACCGCGTGTGAAAAGCACATTGTCGGTGACCTCTTCATCAAATTCTGGCAGGAGACGTCGGCATTGACAATATTTAGGCACGGTGTGGCACCGTTCCTCGAGGTCTTGGTCGGCTGAGAGGATTTCCACCCACTTGTCATTCAACGCGTTCTGATCGGCTAGCAGCTATTGCTGCTTCCTCTTCATACTCCTAGCAATGGCTACCAGGCGCCGTCTGAACCGCTCTTGCTCAAAGGGGTCTTCGGGGACTACATAGTCCTCGGTTCCGAGGCTTTCATCCTCCTCAGATTCGGGTAAATAATTGCTATCAGCCCCGTCGAAGAGGTCATCGGGGTCCTCGTCTTCAGGTATTCCTGCGAGGCTGTTTTGCTATTCTGGGGAGGCTTGAATGTCCTCTCCCTGGTTATCAGCGTCGTCAGCTGCTGCGCCGTTGTCAGTGGCGGCGGTGTCGTGCCCACTGGGGTCCCCGTTGGTGCCCTTCGCGCGCCTACGTCGACGCCTCAATGGGTTCTTAGGTGTACCCACCATGTATATGTCGTAAGTGGATGTTGCTGTCCATTTGCCAGTATTGGCCGAAGGCGTAATGGTTTTTGGAGTGCCGTCGACATCTTCATCCATGTCGGTGGCGACCTCGTAGTCTAGCACATCGGTTAAGTCATCGACCGTGGCGACTAGGTGGGTGGTGGACGGGCTGTAAATTTCTGTATCATCGGCTTTAAGTCCGATTTTGTCATAGACCGAAGTCTGACTGTTTGAGATTGATAAATTCTAAATGCGATCCAGCATCTCATTAAGGTGAGACAGATCTTCAGGGTTTATGACTTGGCTAAAAGCTGGGCAGACTCGAAGCATGCTCTGGGCGCTGCTTGACGCGAGCTCGGAGTGTTGGTCGGCCCGATGTGACTCTAGGCCACCGGCTGGGGAAATTGGATCCATACGTGATGTAAGATCCATGTTCGAACTCAGATTGGGGTCGGGGCCTGACCCGAAGTCGAGGTCCTCGCCCGACACGATAGTAGCCGATTCCTCGGATGGGACCAGATCCGTCAGAAGATCGGATCCGAAGTTCAGATCAGAAATCGGCTCCAGGGTTGAGCCCACGGCAACCGAGGGATCCTTGATCCGGTCCGGAGCCCATCCGGAAAGGATAAGCTCACCACGGGAATCCGCAGTGTATTCCAAGCTTCTGAAAGTGACCAGCTGGTACGGGGCAAAGTTCTCGACGGGTGCTAGATGGCCCATCAAGTCGGCGTGGAGAACCATGCTGCCAAACACGAATAGTTGGCTAGGGACAAAGATGTTTTCCCGGCCAGCGTTGTAGTTGATCCGCAGATTATCCATAGATCCTTTTTTGATCACACAGCGGAACTCTCAATGAAAGCACCAATGTTGGTGGTAAAACCGGCAGACCTCGGGGTAGGGGGTCCCGAGCTGTGGATCTCGGATCAATGGTAACAGAGACAAGGGACACGGTGTTTACCCAGGTATGGGCCCTCTCGAGGAGGTAATACCCTACGTCCTGCTTGGATTGTATTGATGACTGTGTATCGAGTACAAGCTTGATCTACCTCGAGATCATAAGTTGTGTTCTAACCCTAAGGCTAGTGTCGGTGTAAAAACCGGCAGACCTCGGGGTAGGGGGTCCCGAGATGTGGATCTCGAATCGGTGGTAACAGAGACGAGGGAGACGGTATTTACCCAGGTTTGGGCCCTCTCGATGGAGGTAAAACCCTACGTCCTGCTTCTGTTTATATTGATGGAGATGTATCAAGTACAGAGTTGATCTACCTCGAGATCGTAATATGTGTCTAACTTCTAGGGCTAGGTGAGCGATATTGCGTTGATGTCCCTTACGGGCTAAACCCTATGGCTTATATACACGCCAGGGAGGGAATCTAGGGTTACAAGGTCGGTATCTAGGAGTAAGGCGGCTGGAAAAATCTTGGAGTGTACTACAAGTCTTCGGTAGAGACAGCCTCGATCACGTCTCCCGTGTGCGGCCTCCGGAGTCCATCTTGATCATGTACGAGGGCACATTGGCCCAACCGAGGAGACGGGCCGACTAGGTTAGCAGCCCCTAATCCAGGACACCGTCAGTAACCCCCGAACTGGTCTTCTATGCCGAGGAAGACTTTCGATAAACATCACTTCGGATCCGGAGTCCTTGGCTTGACAGACGAGTTCCACTTTACATTTCGGATTCTCTTAATGGAGTATTGACATCCGTAGTCCAACTGAGCCTGTACCCTGCCCGAAGTGGGTAGATATCTTAGCCTCGAAGGCTCGTTGTTCAGGAATGAATGGTCCAATCCGGCCTGACAACTTTATCGAAGAGGCTCGTCGCATGACAGGTCGAGCAGTTACTGCCTCCTCCTCAAATCGTGGTTCGAGGCAGCCTTTTTACTGGCACGTCCCTTCGAGGCAGAGATCGTGTCCGCTTTCTTAGGGATATCATCAAGATTTTGTTTCCCCTCATATGCTTCAACGGCATTTTTGGTGGCAACCGCGAATTTATCAGCGCAGCGAGGGGGGCTTTTGGCCTTTCATAGGCTTATAAGAGCAAAAAGGGAGAACAGCGCAATCGCCCACGCTCCCATTCTCCCTCCACTTCTGCTTCGTCTAGCTCCAGCGCCCAGATCCAACCAGCCTGCCTTTCCCTTTCGCGAGCCCAACTCCTCAACCAGCCATGGCCGACACCCACAAGGGGCACTGGGGCGGCTCCATTGTGACAGTCGCGACCATCTCAGAGCTGCGCAGCGCGGGGTATCTGACCCCCGCCATCACCGCCCGCGCTCCAGCGGCCGGCCAGCTAGTGCCCGCTCCCAACGCCGGGAGCGGGTGGTCTTCGTCCCCCACCTCATCCGAGGCCTGGGGTTCCCACTGCACCCCTTTGTGCGCGGGGTAATGTACTATTACGGGTTGGATTTCCACCACCTGGCCCCCAACTCCGTTCTCCACCTCGCTGCCTTCATCACAGTCTGCGAGGCCTTCCTCCGCTGTGAACCGCACTTCAGCTTGTGGCTGAAGCTCTTCGGGATCAAACCGAAGTCAAGCGGCTCGGATCTCGCGGAGTGCGGAGGGGCCATGATCAGCCAAAACCAGGGGGCACCTGGTTCAAGGGCACCTTCATCGAAACGGTGAATGAGTGGCAGAGAGAGTGGTTTTACATCACCAAGCCACTCGCCCTGGTCAAACCGAGGTCCCGGCCTTCTCAGCCGGGCCTCCCAAGAATCTCAAGTCCTGGATGGAGAAGGGCGTCGCCTGGGGGAAGCCAGAAGAGGTGGAGACCCTTATCGACAGGATCTTGTGGTGGTCCACCACGAGGAAGGTTGAGCTAGCTGACATCATCAATGTCATGCTCAACCGCCGCATACTCCCTCTCCAACATCGGGCTACCCCGATGTGGGCACAAAAGCCTGAGGATATGGACACCATCACCTCCTTCTTCCGCTCCACCTTGGCCGCCATGTGGACGAGGCTCATGAAGCTGGCCAAGGACAAGATCCCCAAGGAAGGGGAGGACCGCGGCCTCAAACACGGCTATGAGGCCCAACCCCCCCCCCCCCCGGAGAGTGGTTCCGCCCTTCAATCATTGTTTTTTTGCTCATTGCACTGAGGAGTAAAGTTTTTACTTGAATCGTCGTGTTTTGATATTTTGTAGAAGTGGCTGGCCTAGGTGCAAGGGGTACGCTGTCCGGCCCCATTGCCAGAGCTACCCCCAACTCCCCTGCTCTCAGCGCTTCGGACCGAGGAGCCGCATGTGGTGGCCCCCAAAGGGACGAAGTCCCAAAAGGGGAGGTCAAGTGCTCGGACCCGGGGGACTTCGGTCACCCGGTCCGAAGAGACCCACACCTCCGCCGCCCAAGACGGCGATGCCGAGGAGGGTGAAGAGGAGGAGGTTCCCCCTCCGAAGGGGAAGAGGTCGGCGTTAGAAGACGCCGACGTGGGCATGCCGCCGAAGGGCCCAAAGAGGCCGAGGCGAGCCTCATCCGAGGCTGCCAACAAGTCACCGGAGAGGGCCGAGCTCTCCGGCGACTCGAAAGAAGACCACCTCGCTAGGGGGAGGAAGAAGCCGGCGCCCCGAGGGTAAGCCGTCATCTGTGCATCCTGCAAGTCATTCCTAAGCAAGGGAAACTTACAACGGCATCTCTTCTTATGCAACCCACCGAGGGTAATCAAAAGTGGTTCCTCAAGCGGGTTGCCATCCGCCAGCGGGACTCCGGAGCCCACTGATCCTCCCCCAATGCATGATGGGCTAGGGGAGGCAACATCCACCTTGGCCCCCGACGTCAACACGACGGGGGCCGACGAGGTGGCCATCATGGCCGAGGTCGACACCTCGGCCCAACAGGACCCGGGGAAGGAGTGCCCCGTGGTCATCAAAGAAGGGCTGGGCCAGCCATCGGCCCAGCTGGCGTCTACCTCGGCTCCGCCGCTCCTGGTGGAGGCTACCCGGGTGGATGCATCTGAGGTCATCCCTCCACCCCAGCCAACTGCCCAAGGACGGGCTGGCGCGGGGTGGACCGAAAAGATGGAGGACGCCCTGAAGGGCTTCTCCATCAAGGAGGAGCACCGTGCCTTATTAGGCGCGGCGCTGCAAGGCTACCGGTCCACAGGGGCCGGCCTGCATGAGGTTTTCAAGAACCTCATGGCAGGTTTCGAGGTACGCTTTTTATCTGCGCATCCAGCCTACTTTGTTTATTTGAGCTTCTTTGAGTTATGCCTTTGTCCGAGGACATAAGAGTACAGCCTGCTAAACGGCTTAGTGAGCAAGTAGCCCCCGAGCCCAAAGTCGGTTTCAAGAAACCGGCATTGGGGTCATTTAATTAAGTAGGAGCCCCTTAAGTAGCCCCCAGGGTGCTGCTTGAGGCAGCCGTCCTGGAGCCTTTTAGTGTTTTAAATTTTCTCATTGTAATAAGGATCTGTTTTTGTTCCAGGTTTCGACCTTGGTTCCGGACTCCGTCTCTGAGGAGATGGCAAAGATGAACCGGAAACTCGAGCAGTCTCAAGGTAAACAAGTGCAAACTTGCCCTGTACTTTGGGTATAATGTGTTTTGTTAAAGAAAACAACTAAGGCCGAACTGTTGTGACAACAGCAGCGTTAGTGGAGCTGGAGACGCTCAAGGCCGAGCTCGAAAGGGCTCGGAAGGAGGTGCGGCAACAGGAGGCTGCTGCCGCCGGGGCCGAGAAGGCCCGGGCCGCCGAGAAGGCAGCCGGGGAGAAGCACCAAGCGCGGGTGCTGGAGGTCGAGGAGACCCTGAAGGGCGTGTTCGAAGCACACGACAAGCTTTAGGAGGAGGGGCAACAAACGAAGGAAGAGCTCGAGAAGCTTCAACGTGCCCACTCCGAGCTCAAGACCTCGGCCCGAGCTGACCGCGAGGTGCTCCAGCAAGTGGAGCAAATCGCCTCGGGTAAGATATTTTTGCTACGGTGTTCGTTTGGCAGCAAAGGGTGTGTCGAGCTCACCCAGTTATGGCGTTCCGCAGAGGTCTTTGCGGATCTTCCGCAGAGCGCGGCGGATGCGGTGGCCTACTTCGGCCAGCTGGTGGGCCACAAGGCAGAGAAGGCCTTCTGGGGGCAGTTTCTAGGGTCGCCGTCCGCGCAGCTGCTTAATCATCGAGTGAAGTAGCTGGTGGAGCTGTTTCGCATGACGAGACCGGCGCTCCAGGACCTCTGCATCGCGCTGTGGCCTGCCGAAGCCATGCCGAAGTGCCTTTTCGGCCTTACGACCCGTCTTCGAGACGCCGTGCCCTGCGTGGATTGCTGGAAAAGGTCTGCGTGCTTCGAAGGGGCGCGGAGGGCGTACGCGTGCGTGAAGACGCACTTCCGCAAGGTTGATGCGGAGACATGTGCCATGGGCCCTCCTGCCGACAAGCCGCGCACCGCCAAGCAGTTCTTCGCCGAGGTGGAGGCGGGAGCTCGGACCACAGAAGCCATGTGTCCCAAAGAACTCTGTATTTCTAGATGATACTTCGGAATGCCGAAGTGTACGATGTAAAAACTTTATCTTTCGTTGAATGAAAATGGCTTGAAATTCCAGGTGTGTTGTTTTATAGTTAATTTTTCCTCTGATATGACTGTTTAAAATGAGAGTGGCCAGTCATCGGCTTCAGCCCCCGTGTAGGTTATCCAAAGGGTGTTCCTTAAGGCACATTTGACCCTTAGCCGACGTCTCGGTACCCGGAGGTGGTCGGTGCTTTATAGGAACTAGGCAATCAGACTATAGGGGCTTTATACCTTTCACTTAGTCATAGGAGTTTGACTGTGGGGGCTGGTGACTAGCCCCCGGTGTGGGAAGTGTTCGGCCAAGTCGGCCGAGGTCTAGGCCGTAGCACACTTCGGCTAGGAAAGAAAGCCCTTCGTTTAACACGGGTGATCTCTATCGTCACATCGCTTGAAGCGGTTTTCGAATGGCAGACCAGTTTACGCCTACCTAGATAGTTAGTTTTCGGCTTTCTCCACTGAGGCGCCATGCCAATTGACCTGGCAGCGCAATCGCAGTGGTTCTCCCATTACACCTTTAGCCGAATTCATCGGGGACGTAAGGGGTACACGTAGGAGCCGGGCAACCCAACTATTGACCAAAATCTAGGTTTCGAAACTGATGCATATAAGGCCAAAATCTGAGACGCCGAATACCTCGGACTTTGTTATACAATTGCATCTTTTTAGAGAACTTCTTCATCCTAGAGGAGCTATGCTGATAAAGAAATATGATAGAGACCTTGAAGGGGTATAGTTTCTTTATTTCATGATATCAATCGTGTACATGCCCAGCTGTGACGAGAGTAATTGAAAGAGTACAATGTAAATGGTAAAGAATGAAGAGGGAGAAATAGGGCGTATAATTGCTAACGGATTTTAAAGAATCCAGGCTGCTACCTGCTGCACGTCTGCATTTCCGAACTGTTGACCAGATGTTCACCGTTAATGGTGAAGAATTTGTGAAGGTTGATGCCCTTTCGGCCCTTTATACACTTTAGGTGTTTGATTGACCGAGTTCCTTTAAAGGAGGTGTTGTCGAAGTAACTCTGTGGTTAAAACCACATATACGTAGTCATGTTTGGCTGTTTCTTTTACAGATACTTGCCTGTGCAGGGGCTCTAAGCCACGTCTTTGCTTGGTTGATCCACGCCGATGTTTGGGTAAGTGTTTTGGCTCCTCGACGTCCCAGGGAATCTTTAGTGTGAAATTATGCACTCTAGGGACGTAGTGCCCACTCCAGAGAGGGCACACGAGGAGCCCGCATCCCTATTTCAGGTGCGGGGGTACCTGGCCGATGTCAATTTGTGCAGCCCGGGCGCGCTTCAAAGAGAGGGCGGCGCGTTTATCGCTGCAGGCTGCCTCCTCGAACGCTTGAACCTCGGATGCGAAAGCCGCGGTCTGTTCATCTGTCCGGAGTGAACGTTCTGTGTTACCATTGACTGTGATAACGCCGTTAGGTCCCGGCATTTTGAGCTTGAGGTAGGCATAATGCGGGACTGCGTTGAAGCGCGCGAAGGCTGTGCGCCCTAAGAGCGCATGGTATCCACTTCGGAAGGGTACGATATCGAAGATTAACTCCTTGCTTCTGAAGTTCTCGGGTGAACCAAACACTACCTCTAGGGTGACCGTTCCGGTACAGCGGGCTTCGACGCCTGGAATGACACCTTTAAAGGTGCTAGAGCTTGGCTTTATCCGAGATGAGTCGATGCCCATCTTCCGAACTGTTTCCTCATAGATGAGGTTAAGGGTGCTTCTTCCATCCATCAGGACGGGTGTTAGATGATAACCATCAATGATAGGGTCCAAGACAAGCGCCGCTGATCCGCCGTGCCTGATGCTGGTCGGATGGTCGTGCTTGTCGAACGTGATCGGGTAAGCCGACCATGGGTTATACTTCAGGGCGACTGGCTCCAGCGCGTATACGTCCCGAAGTACAAGCTTCCTCTCCCTTTTAGGGATGTGGGTGACGTAGATCATATTGACCTCTGTTACCTCGTCAGGAAACTTCTTTTGGCCTCCATTATTGGGCCGCCGAGGTTCATCCTCGTCTTCACTGCGGTGTTGGGTTTTATTCTGACCCTCTGCCGCTATCTTGCCGGTTTGTTTGAAGACCCAGCAATTCATGTTAGTGTGGGTTGCTGGTTTTTCCTAACTGCCGTGAATTCCACATGGGCGGTCCAGGAGTCTATCAAGCTGGCTAGGTCCATGCTTGTTCCCTTTAAAGGGTTTTCTTTTCTGTCCGGATTTAGGTCCGGTGAACCCTGCGTTGACCGCGGCATCTTCAGTGTCGCTTCCACCATTTTTATACCTGCGCTTATTTTTGTTGCGCTTTGGTTTTCCATTGGCGTCGCAGGTTTCCGAGGTGCCTGCCTCGCCGTTATGAGTACTTCGGGTGAGCCAGCTATCTTCTCCCGCACAAAAGCGAGTCATCAGTGAGGTCAGGGCTGCCATAGTCCTCGGCTTATCCTGGCCGAGTTGTCGAGCCAACCATTCATCTCGGATATTGTTTTTAAATGCGGCGATAGCCTCGGCTTCGGAGCAGTCTATGATCTGGTTCTTCTTGGTGAGGAACCTATTCCATAATTTCTAGGCTGATTCGCCTAGCTACTGGGTAACATGGCTGAGGTCATCAGCGTCCGGAGGTCGGACATATGTGCCCTGGAAGTTTGCTCGAAAAGCGTCTTCTAGGGCCTCCCAGCTGCCGATAGAGTGAGGAGGATGGCTGTTAAGCCAATGCCTTGCCGGCCCCTTTAACTTGAGCGGCAGGTACTTAATGGCATGGAGATCATCTCCGTTGGCCATGTGGATGTGTAGGAGGACATCCTCGATCCAAACTGCTGGGTCCGTGGTGCCATCGTATGACTTTATATTGATGGGCTTAAATCCTTTCGGGAATTGATGTTCCATCACCCTGTCTGTGAAGCAGATTGGGTGAGCTGGTCCTCGGGTCCGAGGAGCATCTCGTCGGAGGTCAGGGGGAGAGCCGTGAATAGGCTTGATCTCGAGCATGGCCGTTCCTGTCCACCCAGGCATCGTAGCCGTCGAGCCCAGCGGGCGCACGTCCTCTCGATCCGTAAATCGACCGAGGGGGAGCCCTATTTTCCTCAATGCGACGTCTAGCGTCGTGAGGATCTCGGCAATCCACGGGGTCCTTGCCATAATGGCGTGGAGGTGGCCGTTCAATGGGGTCCTCTCGTCTTGGCCTGTCTCGGCCTCTAGGGGGTCGGTCGAGGTCGTCAGCGAGCTCCTCGTCAAATTCCGGCAAGAGGCGCCTACGTGGGAATGATTTCGGCGCACTATGGCGCCGGTTCTCCAAGTCTTGCTCGGCTGAGAGCACTTCGATCCACTTTTCATTTAGTGCATCAGTATTGGCCTGCAGCTGCTGCAGCTTGCGTTTCAAGCTCCGGGCGGTCGCAACAAGGCACCGCCGGAAGCGCACTTGTTCAAAAGGATCTTCGGGGACGATGTAGTCCTCGGTGCCAAGGCTTTCATCCTCCTCGGATTCCGGCATGTAGTTGTCGTCGGCCCCTTCGAAGAGGTCATCGGGATCTAAGTCCCTGAGAAGTTGGTCCGGTGTGCCATTCCTTACGGGGGAGGCTTGAACGTCCTCTTCTCGGTTACCGGCATCGCCGTCCTCTGCGTCGCCGTTATTGGCTGTCGCATCATTGCCACTGGGTTCCCCGTTAGGGCCAGCGTCTTCGCCGACATCTTGGAGGGGATTTGGGGGTGTCCACCATGTAAACATCATAGGTGGATGTGGCGGTCCACTTGCCCGCATTTACCGGGGGCAAGGTGTTCTCGATGGGATCATCAGCATCTTCCTCCATGTCTGAGGCTTCGCCGTAGTCCAACACGTCGGTTAAATCATCGATCGTGGCGACTAGGTGGGTGGTGGGTGGGATGTAAATTTCCCTATCGTCGGCTTTAAGTCCGATCTGATTGTAAACCGAAGTCTTGCCATCCGAGATGGACATGCTCCGGATGCGGTCAAGCATCTCATCGAGGTGAGATAACTCTTCGGGATTCATGGATGCGCCATAGGCAGGGCTGACTCAAAGTACACCCGGTGTGTAACCGGATGCATTTTCAGAGTGAAGGGAATCTGAACATAATTCCGAGTTCTGCGCCGAAGTCAGTTCTGGCACCGGCGTAATTTCAGGAGTGGGAGCCGGATCTATCTCCGGACTGGCGATCGGGGAGGGACTGGCCGGAGTGGAGGTGTCAGGGGTCTCGAGAGGCACCGTGACAGAGTTCGGTTCCAGAGTCGAACCTCCAGAACCGGCCGAGCTCTCGATCCAGCCGGGAGTCCATCCCGATAGGATGAGTTCACCACGGGAGTCCGCAGTGTACTCAAGCCCACCGAAAGTCATGATCTGACCTGGGGCGTAGTTCTCGATATAGGTCAGGTGACCCGTCGAGTCGGCGCAAAATACCATGCTGCCGAAGACGAAAAGTTGGCCGGGGGCATAAACGTCCCCGTGGCCGTTGGCGCAGTTGATCTGCAGGTGAGCCATCGATCCTTCTGGTGATCACGCAGCGGAACTCTCAATGAAAGCACCAGTGTCAGTGTAAAAACCGGCAGACCTCAGGGTAGGGGGTCCCGAGCTGTGGATCTCGGATCGGTGGTAACAGAGACGAGGGAGACGGTATTTACCCAGGTTCGGGCCCTCTCGATGGAGGTAAAACCCTACGCCCTGCTTCTGTTTATATTGATGGAGATGTATCAAGTACAGAGTTGATCTACCTCGAGATCGTAATATGTGTCTAACTTCTAGGGCTAGGTGAGCGATATTGCGTTGATGTCCCTTACGGGCTAAACCCTAGGCTTATATACACGCCAGGGAGGGTATCTAGGGTTACAAGGTTGGTATCTAGGAGTAAGGCGGCTGGAAAAATCTTGGAGTGTACTACAAGTCTTCGGTAGAGACAACCTCAATCACGTCTCCCGTGTGCGGCCTCCGAAGTCCATCTTGATCACGTAGAGGGCACATCGGCCCAACCGAGGAGACGGGCCGGCTAGGTTAGCACCCCCTAATCCAGGACACCGTCAGCTAGGTGGATGTGATTGTGATCGGATCCCTTCTATAGGCTAAACCCCTTGGCTTATATACATTCCAGAGGGGTACCTAGGGTTACATAGTCAGTTGCTGATCTAGAGATGCACATGGCGGTGTAGGGGAACGCAGCAGAAAACAAAAAATTTCTGACCACCGCACCAGCCCAGGACCACTATGGAGACTGCATACAAGGTTTGATCTTTTCGTTACCGACTCGTAGCGCAGCGAAAGTAGAGTCGATGACGATCGGCGGTGCAGATCCCCGCAGCTAGGATTTACAACCTCCCAACCGTGAGGATGTTCTCCCTTGTCTACCCGTCGGACAGCCCTCCGGGAGGCGGTCGGACAGTCCCTCGGACGGTGTCGCGGACAGCCCTCTGGGAGGACCTTCAAAACTCGGACGGTCACTCGGACAGCCCTTCGGGAGGACCCTCGAAACTCGGACGGTCACTCGGACAGCCCTTCGGGAGGCACTCTCAAACTAAGACCGAAACTACGATCTCTCTACAGAGTTTCACACATACGGTGTCATCTATCCGGCAGGGCTTCGCCGTCCAGAACTAGTTCCCGCCGGAACCCAGACAGCCTTTCGGCTCTACGAAACTATTTCGCTGGGAGGGAGAGAGAAGCCAGAAATGTCATGGCATGTGTATGTTGAGAAAGAGTGAGTCTTTAGGCAGCCCCCTCCACCCCTATTTATAGGCCAAGCCCAAGGGTGGCTTCTCCAAGAAGCCAAGGGGAAAAATACCAAAAGGCCCTCAAGGTGGCTTCTCCAAGAAGGCACCCAAAAAGCACTTTCACTATTCATGGAAACATTTTTCTGCGACCGTTAAATCCGAAAATATTTCTATGGGTCTTAGTATAATTACAGCACCCACTAAAATGATTTTGGACGCGTTTTGAAACAATTCTGGATTAGAGATTTTCATCTGCAAAAAGCAACCAAATCGGTTCCGGCAGCTCCGGAACATTTCCGGTTTTTATCCCAGAAAAATACCAGAAGTTTCTAGAACAATTCTGGCACCCTCCAAGAATTTCCAGACGTGTGCCGAAACCAATTTGACACAATGGTATACCCTAAAACAACTTTTCAGTTTTACCAAAACTATTTCGGTGCTCTCTCTCCGGAACTTTTTCGCTGTCTCCGAAACTTTTCCGGTGACTTTCTCTCAGACTCCCTATCTAGTATTCAGCAGATATATGACCCTTAAGCGTGTGACCCTATAGGTTCGGTGAAGCATAGACATGGCCGGAACACTTTCCGATCAATGATCAACATCGGAGCCGTGGACACCCATATTAACCCCTATACCCACACGAATGAATATTCGAGTGAACCTCCATTTGCCGTGTGCTATTCCTATTGCTTCGCGATATGTTACGAAACCCGATGTGAGATTTATCGGCATCCCTGTGGATCAACAACTTGTCCACTATGCCAGTTACCTCGTTGCCGGTTTTGTTCTCTTTTCTCGTTTCCGTGTTCCGGCATCCCTGTGATCAAATCACAATGTGTTTGGCCAGATGATGGTGGATACCGTAACACCGAGAGGGCCCAGAGATATCTCTCCATCGTCGGAGGAGCAAATCCCAATCTTGAGCTATCAAGTCACTTGACATACTTTTCCATGAACCCGTAAGCCGCCGTAATAGCCACCCAGTTACGGATGACGTTTAACAAACCCCAAAGTTCATGAAGCAAACATGAAGAAACTCGATACTCTCATGGTCTAAGGAATTATGCAAACATTAACTTTCTCTGTGTTATTAACCATTAACTTGTGACGAATGTATCTCATAGCATAACATCAATCGGGTCGATTCAACACAAGTGTTCTCCTAACATTGTGCCCTCAAAGTTGCCGGCATAGTCATGCCTATGATCAGGAAAACAGAACCATCATGCAACACTTGAGCTAGTCTTAGAGGCCAGACTAGGAATACATTTTACCGTTTATTATTCCACATGTGCATATGAGTCTTCCTCCGAGCCTCGTGGTTATTGTAGACTCGAGAACCATAGCAATTATAGCATGGAACATAAACATAATTACAAACATGGAGATAAATAATAACATTTATTATTGCCTCTAGGGCATATCTCCTACAGACTCCCAGTTGCACTAGAGTCAATAATCTAGTCAATGCTGATGCACTTTACACCTATGGCATACCGGTGTAAAACATGCTTCGCTTGTGGTATAGTCTGATGTCCAACGGATCTGACAACTTCAGTTCTGTGTGTATCTCTGCATATCCTCGCATTTTCACGCTTTCACAAAATTTATATTTTGTGTGGACTTGGCTTCGTATATATGTGAATCACTGGTCAAACCTTGATTCCTCAGACTGAGCTATGGAGCAACTATCTTCAATAGTGTTCCATTAACCAAAGCTATCTTGGAACCATACTAAGTTCATGAACGAACTATACGATTCAACAGCTTCTATGTCGCTTTGAAAGCGGCAACATACTTAGCCTTAGTTATAGAATTCGCCACAGTAACCTGTTTGGAACGATTTCCAAACACCGTGCCACCATATCTTGTATTACACAAAACCCTTAACTTAAATCGAAAATCGCATGGATTACTGATGAAGACTGTATCGATGCAATTACTTACAACGAGCACTTCATAATCTCTACTTGTGAGAAAACATGTCATCAGTGCTACTCGAGTACTTAATGATATTTTTCACTGTTGTCCCATGATCAGTACTTTGATCACTTTGGTATCTATACTCGCAACTCCTTGGGAGTACTAGACATATCAGGTTGTTTGACATACCATGGAATACATGATTAATCCAAACACGAAAGTGTGTGGAATCTCCATCATGTATTTTGCTCATCGGTATTTTGGGACACCGAGTCTTGCAAAAACCCTTTCCATGTGACTTCGGCAAGAATCACTCCTTGGCGTTTTAATGCTTAACTGTTTTAGCATCTTGTCAATATGTATTTTTGGCTTTAGCCTATTAGGCAATTCTATCTCGCAGATAAATATGCCTAATGTCAAGGCTATCTAGCCCAAGCACTTCATCGAAAACTATTTTCATTGAAGTCCTAATTCGTGTCAAGAAATTTATATTATATCCAATCAACAATGTGTCAAGCACACAAGGTTTTAAGAAATATTATTATGCTCCCACTTACTTTCTTGTAACCACAAGCATCTTCGTTACCCATTGATGAAATCAAACTCTTTTGACTATTTCATCAAAAACGAAGATTCCAACTCCATTTTGCTCTCTTCTGTCCATTGCTGGAACTCTGAAGTTTGCATACTTACTAGCATCCTCTGGATTGACAAAATACCTTGGACTGTACCACATGCAAGTCCTAGGTTGCATTTCCATCACATGGAAATCCTTTTGGCATCCATGTATCATATCTCAAGATTGAAATATGTATTGATTGCTAGTTTAACCCGATCTGACTTTAAGCATCACTATGGTGAGACAACCTCATCGTAGTCAACTCCTTGAACTTGTTATTGCAACAAGTCGAGCTTTATGGATAAAACATTTTATCCACATCAGTTTATAGTTCCATTAATGTTCGTTAGACTCTAAGTCCTCCGAAGGGTTTATCAAGATATAATCTTGAATCATTTATGGAAACTATCTCGGATTACATTGGTATTGAGCCAATTCCGGAGTCAGGGCCCATCAACGCTTCCTTGTGTATCATAGGTATACTGTGGTCTAACAACAATATCTCACTTGCGTACCTGAGAGGTTTGCACGAGTTTTGCCTACGTGGTTCAGTTGCAAGTTCGACGGAAGTCCATACATCTCATGTAGAGGCTTCCGTATCAGTCGCAGTAGGAAACTCTGGAATTACTTCCAAGGTTTCTTTCCTTTGATCTGATGACGAAGATATTGTTATCTCGTCGAGTTGCACTGTTCTCCCACTCACCTTTTTGCAAGAATCATTCTCTTTAAAAGCATACCGTTCTTGGTGGCAAACCTTTTTGCCTTGGTATAGTGGTGGAGGAATTCCCAATTACTTGGGATAACCTACAAAGTAGTACTTGTCTGATTTGGAATAGGTTTGTAAATATTTTACACAAGCCCCATATTCCAAATGTTAAGAAAAGACAAAGCATGGTTGGGCGTACCATACCATGGCGTCATTTGAACAGACCTGATGGTGCTCTTTTCAGTGTAAAAGCCGCAGTCTCTAAAGCATTACTTTTAAAAGGGATAATGGAAAATTGATTTATGTCATCTTTGATCTTACCATGTCATAAATGGTTACACCTCATGGATATTACACTCACAGTGGTGCTCCGTGAGGTGTAAGTTAAGAAACTCTTTTCACAACTCATCAGACATTCGCTAAACTTGTAACTCAAATATTCCTTTCGGCAATCTAGTGTGTAGAAACATATTTTTCTTGTTACAATAATTTCTACTTCATTTTTGAAAACCTTATGAATGATTTCAAAAGATCCAGACTTACGTCTCATCAAGTAAATATCCATATATCTACTTGAGTCATTTCTGAAGATAGATAAATCCACTGCTAGCAACAACATTTATCGGACTACATACATCAAAATGTATGATCACCAATAAGTTCATTGCTCGTTCCTTATGGCCTGTGAATGGTATTTCAATCACTTCACTTTTTGGAGGAAAGTTGCAAGTGTTAGATGATTCACAATCAAACGACTTCAAAATCCATCATTATGGAATTTCTCCATGCGGGTTTCTCCAATGTCACCAAATGCAGTGCCACACATGTGTGGTATTCTCTTAGTCTTGCAACATTTAGCGTCAGTGTTATGGATGTATCATATTACCATCAATATTCATAACGTACATCCCATCCACGATGGAAGTATGGCCCTTATGTTATTCATAACACTGAACAACAATTGTTCTTTTATGAACAACCCTTTTGCAACAAACATTATGCAATGGGCTAAGTGTGTAAAACTCTAAAATGAATTATGAAAGTAAATACAGAGGTAATATATTATTATCAATATTCATAACATACATCCCATCCATGATGGAAGCATGGCCCTTATGTTATTCATAACACCGAACATCAAAAGTTCTCTTATGAACAACCTTCTTGCAAGATACTTTATGCAATGGGCTAGAGTGTATAAAAACTCTAAACTGAATTATGAAAATAAATACATAGGTAATGTACCGAGTATAGCAACTTTTACTATTTTCTCAGCGCATATCTAAACCTCACTCCGGCAAGTCTTTTAGGCCATAGTAGTTCTTGCATCGAGTCGCAGCAGAATGCAATCGAGCGGGTATCTTTATGATCAACTCACAATACCCAAGAATTAGTGACTAACAATTTAATCACAATTCCCAAGAACTATTTCTTTGACCAGCCTTCTATACATCAATAACTTGTATGACTTTCATACATGAGCTGGACATTCCAGTCTTCTCTCTTTTGCCTTTATACTTCTAACAGTTTAACTCTCAGTATTTCTCCGACTCTCAGAAGAAGCACTCAACTTAAGAGTGGCGTTAGCCCCGGACTTCCTAGGTGTGTAAGTCACACTAACACCCTTTGGACATTTCCTTTCTCTTAAGTTGTTGTTTTATTCACCATCATCATATGACAGGCGTTCTACTGGATCCCTCTGTTATTAGTCAAATGCATAGTAAACACTTTTACTAATAGTTTGCAAAACAAACATTGCTTTGGATATCCCGTATCTTTTAGCCTTTGTTTGTGTCTGAAAATGATTTTCAGTTCCATGAATATCACATAGCTATCCCTAAACTTTTGGAGTTCGGATCTCATGGAAGCAAACATATTGCACTTGACCATAACGGAATTTTAGCTTTTGGATCAAAGGACGAGAGTTACATTATCCATAGCATTTAGCGGGAGGATACCAAAAGCATGCAATAGGACAAAATCCTTCTCGGCACTTTTGAGGACAATCCTCACATTACGTTACCAACCTTAAAGTTTTAACCAGATATTTAACAGCTTATTCAATTTTAACAGGGACGGTGGAAACGCGAGCCATTATTCTACAACTATTATGCAAACTTCACTTTAGACAAAGTTCATAATTAATTGCACTGAGAATTAAACAAGTTAATTCTAAAGTGCGCTCCCACTCAAATCAATATCTCTCAAAATTGATTATGAGTGATTCAAGACCCGCATTTCCATTCAACGCCATTGAACGAGATGAACACTGATGGCGCGAACTTCAATCAGTAGGCAAACTTGTCGATCACATCTCTATGTGACTCTTGTTCATCTTTCGATGGGCGTGTTCCGAGCTCAGGGAGATCCTTCCAGAATGTCAAGACAACCAAGTGATCTTGCTGCGAGGTCTCAACTCACCCTCCTCACACTTCTCTAATCGTTCGTACCCAGGGAGATCCTGTGATACCCCGAAGAGATAGGTGCCGTGACGGTGCTACACTTGGGAGAACACTAACTACTTGATATTTTTGTGAGAGATCACCCTAATAAAAAATGACTACCGCGCAATCAAGAAGGGTGCATCATAAGGGATAAACATCTCAGGCAATTCATAATAGCATGCTATGGTATAGCCCTTTCTGACGGAGAAGTCAAGTATTTCTTCGTCTTCGGCATTCGCGTCGGTGTTCACCTTCGCGAAGATTGCCACCACCTTGTCGATGCACCAGATAATATTGCTATCTCTATAGCTAATAAAATAAGTGCATTACTTAAGGTTGACACGCAGGTCATTAAAGTGACAATCATATGGCTCCAACCATCATGCCGAATCATGACACGCAGGTCATGTTAGTAAATTTACATTATATAGTCATCTCATACATAATCAAATTAATATGAGCACTGCTATACCACATCACATGCACATGCAAACCATCCTGCAAAACCAAGTTAGACTCCTCTAATCGGTATACAAAATTTTATTTTACGTGGCTTCTAAGGTTTCGAAACAAACCGAAGCTACCTACATCCATCATCAAGTATGATTATTCAAGTCGCTAGATTAACTTTGCGGGGTGTATGAAACACGAGATAATAAAATCTCGAGCCCCATACTGAACTTCGTCATACGCATGACCCCCGTGCATATCATATCTGCATTGCCCTTTCGTCTGCGAAATTTCATCTTTCTCTCTAACTATGGTGGAATTCAATGAACTGTTAGCACTTCGTTGATCAATCAGGATCGCGGATTGCCAGAACTTTGAAATTCCACCATGCTGTTATCAAGATCAGAAATATGCAAATTCCAGGGAAGCAACAAGAACATCGGGTAACAGATTTCATCTGCTACCCGCACAAATAATTATCAGCAGTAGAACTCATCTACTACAAATTATATTGTGCAATACCCATAAATCTCTATGTATTCTAGATCGTAACCTGCATCTACGCATAGCACGGCTCATGATGCCACTGTAGGGGAACGCAACAGAAAACAAAAAAATTCCGACCTACGCACCTGCCCAGGACCACTATGGAGACTGCATACAAGGTTTGATCTTTTCGTTACAGACTCGTAGCGCAGCGGAAGTAGAGTCGATGACGATCGGCGGTGCAGATCCCCGCAGCTAGGATTTACAACCTCCCAACCGCGAGGATGTTCTCCCTTGTCTACCCGTTGGACAGCCCTCCGGGAGGCAGTCGGACAGTCCCTCGGACGGTGTCGCGGACAGCCCTCCGGGAGGACCTTCAAAACTCGGACGGTCACTCGGACAGCCCTTCGGGAGGACCCTCGAAACTCGGACGGTCACTCGGACAGCCCTTCGGGAGGCACTCTCGAACTAAGACCGAACCTACGATCTCTCTACAGAGTTGCACACATACGGTGTCATCTATCCGGCAGGGCTTCGTCGTCCAGAACTAGTTCCCACCGGAACCCAGACAGCCTTTCGGCTCTACGAAACTATTTCGCTGGGAGGGAGAGAGAAGCCAGAAATGTCATGGCATGTGTATGTTGAGAAAGAGTGAGTCTTTAGCAGCCCCCTCCACCCCTATTTATAGGCCAAGCCCAAGGGTGGCTTCTCCAAGAAGCCTAGGGGAAAAATACCAAAAGGCCCTCAAGGTGGCTTCTCCAAGAAGCCACCCAAAAAGCACTTTCACTATTCACAGAAACATTTTTCCGTGACCGTTAAATCCGAAAATATTTCTGTGGGTCTTAGAATAATTCCAGTACCCACTAAAAAGATTTTGGACGCGTTCCGAAACAATTCCGGATTAGTGATTTTCATCTGCGAAAAACAACCAAACCGGTTCCGGCAGCTCCGGAACATTTCCGGTTTTTATCCCGGAAAAATCCCAGAAGTTTCCAGAACAATTCTGGCACCCTCCAAGAATTTCCAAACGTGTGCCGAAACCAATTTGACTCAATGGTATACCCTGAAACAACTTTTCAGTTTTACCGAAACTATTCTGGTGCTCTCTCTATGGAACTTTTCCGCTGTCTCTGAAACTTTTCTGGTGACTTTCTCTCAGACTCCCTATCTAGTATTCAGCAGATAGATGACCCTTAAGCGTGTGACCCTATAGGTTCGGTGAAGCATAGACATGGCCGGAACACTTTCCGATCAATGATCAACATCTGAGCCGTGGACACCCATATTGACACCTATACTGTCGTGGTTTTGTCACGGCAGATGTCCTCGTGAAAGGACTTAGTGGTGAGGCCATCGCAACTAGGTGGTAGCTTGAACGGCGTTGATCGGAATCGAGAGACGCGAGTTTTACCCAGGTTCGGCCCCTCGCGGTGGAGGTAAAAGCCTACATCCTGCTTGATTGATATTGATGATCATAGTCACGATTACAAGGGTGATGTTTCCCTGACTCTGTCTCGAGAGCTATCAAAACGTCTGTCTTGAGACCTGCCAAAACATCTGTCTCTAGACTTATCTGTCTATCTAGACCTCTCCAAACTTGTCCCTCTTGGGGTGCCCTGCCCCTCCTTATATAAGTTGAAGGGGCGGCTTACATGAGATTCCGGGTTATACCCGTGATTGGAGTCCTACTCTAAGTCATCCGTGTCTTCCAAGTTAAAGGGCCTCCGTCTTGTATTTTGACTCCTCGCCCGGGTCACTGTAGCAGGCCGGATTAACATCCTGGCACTGTAGCAGGCCGGGTTAACATCCCTGGCACTGTAGCAGGGCGGGTTAACATCCCTGGCATTGTAGCATGCCGGGTTAACATCATGGCACTATAGCAGGCCGGGTTAACATCCCTGGCACTGTAGCAGGATGGGTTAACATCCTGGCACTGTAGCAGGCCGGGTTAACATCACTGGCACTGTAGCAGGCCGGGTTAACATCCCTGGCACTATAGCAGCCGGGTTAACATCCTGGCACTGTAGTAGCCGGGTTAACATCCTGGCACTGTAGCAGGCCGGGTTAACATCCTCGGAGCTCATCTTCAGGACTCATCTCCAGAAATGACTAAGTCCCAGGGCGGCTTAACGTCAGGGATGACTTAAGTCCAGAGATGACTTAACGTCAGAGATGACTTAAGTCCATGGCGACTTAACGTCATGAGCCGGGTCATATCGTGGAGTTATATCCCCGACATTAGCCCCCAGATTAGCTTGGATTTATTCATGCTAAGCTCCTGAATTTCTTCCATATCAATATGTTGATGTTGGTTCCATGTAGAAAAAATAACCCTGATGATATTTTTGAATTGTCTTCAAACTGTCTTGGCTTGATAAAAAGAAAAAATCCGTCTGATGTTGTGCCAACTTTCAATGCTTCACAGTTTGATGAATAAAAAATCGGTATGATGTTGAGGTGGCTTGTCTGAATAGCTTGGAGGAGATAACCTGTAGCCCCCAAGTCTTAAGAGTAGAGCAAAGTGATAGCTTAAGACTTGCTTAAATATAAATATTGCAACTTTGGAGACAATTTCGGGTTATCCGTGAGAAAAATACGGGTTATCCGTCTGAGTCTTCAATCATGAACTGAGAATTTTGCACTTCACATGTGTAGCCCCCAAGGGCCAGCTCATCCGTATATGATGGGCCGGGTCTTCAACTTGGACCTTTTGATCTATTTAAACAACTGACTGTTGCAGCCCCCAAGTGTCGGGTCGTTTGCTTGCAGCGACTTGGAACTTACGTGTACTCCTTTGAAAAGTATCATACGATGTAGCCCCCAAGCTTTGGGTCACTATTAAGGCTTATATACTTTGAATTTTTGACAGGAGCAATTGGTAGCCCCCAAGGACATATACCCACATGAATAAATATTCGAGTGAACCTCCAGTTGCTGTGTGCTATTCCTGTTGCTTCGCGATATGTTACAAAACCCGAGGTGAGATTTATCGGCATCCCCGTGGATCAACAACTTGTCCACTATGCCAGTTACCTTGTTGCCGGTTTTGTTCTCTTTTCTCGTTTCCGTGTTCCGGCATCCCTGTGATCAAATCACAATGTGTCTGGCCAGACGATGGTGGATACCGTAACACCGAGAGGGCCCAGAGATATCTCTCCATCGTCGGAGGAGCAAATCCCAATCTTGAGCTATCAAGTCACTTGACATACTTTTCCATGAACCCGTAAGCCGCCGTAATAGCCACCCAGTTACGGATGACGTTTAACAAACCCCAAAGTTCATGAAGCAAGCATGAAGAAACTCGATACTTTCATGGTCTAAGGAATTATGCAAACATTAACTTTCTCTGTGTTATTAACCATTAACTTGTGATGAATGTATCTCATAGCATAACATCAATCGGGTCGATTCAACACAAGTGTTCTCCTAACATTGTGCCCTCAAAGTTGCCGGCATAGTCATGCCTATGATCGGGAAAATAGAACCATCATGCAACACTTGAGCTAGTCTTAGAGGCCAGACTAGGAATACATTTTACCGTTTATTATTCCACACGTGCATATGAGTCTTCTTCCGAGCCTCGTGGTTATTGTAGACTCGAGAACCATAGCAGTTATAGCATGGAACATAAACATAATTACAAACATGGAGATAAATAATAACATTTATTATTGCCTCTAGGGCATATCTCCTACAGGCGGCGGTCGAAGATGTCCTTGGAGTACACGTCAAGTCTTCGGCAGAGGTTGTCTTGATTATGTCGAGGTGCGAGGCTTCTGGAGTCCTTCCTTATGAGAATGAGGGCCCTAGGCTCGGCCCAAGGACTGTGGGCCAACTAGGTTGGTACCCCCTGGACTAGGACACCGTCAATGATGCTATTCTTTACAAATCTGAAAATTTTGCCACACTTAAATATTGCTATGAAAACTATGCTTCTAATGCTTATGTTAAATAATTTATTGAGAGAATGTCTGCTACCTTGGAAGAGACTAATATTTTGCAAAAATCTATGAAAGAAGAAATTGTTGAAACTCTGAGCTCATTAGATGAAAATGACGAGGAGAGAGAAGAACAAAAGGAGGAAGAGAGGATTGATCACCCGTGCCCACCTTCTGATGAGAGTAACTCTTCAAATCATACATTGCTTAATTTCCCTTCGTGCTTACCGAAGATGAATACTATGATAATTGCTTTGATCCCTTGGATTCGTTTGAAATATCCCTTTTTGATGAAATTGATGATTGCTATGCTTGTGGCCATGATGCCAATATGAATGATGCTTATGGAGATGAACTTGCTATAGTTCCTTATGTTAAACATGATTTTTTTGCTATTGCACCCACACATGATAGTCCTATTATCTTTTTGAATTCTCCTAACTGCACTATATTGGAGAAGTTTGCGCTTATTAAGGATTATATTGATGGGCTGCGTTTTACCATTACACATGATGATTTTGATGAATATAATATGCATGTGCTTGATGCTCCTAATTGCAATTATTATGAGAGAGGAACCACATCTCCACCTTTCTATGTTTCGAATACAGTAAAATTGAAAGAAACTGCTTATGCTATGCATCGGCCTTTATTATGTGTGCATGAATTGTTCTTTTATGACATACCGATGCATACGAAGAGAGTTAGACTCCGTTGTTCCATGATATATGTTGCTTTGTGCTCCCTACTAAATTATAACTCATTGTTAATTAAAATTGGCTTTGATATACCTTGGGATCCGGGTGTATCAATTACTTGAGCACTATATGCCTAGCTTAATGGCTTTAAAGAAAGCGCTGCCTGGGAGACAACCCAGAAGTTTTAGAGAGCCATTTTATTCTGATGTGTGCTTTTAAAAAGTTTAAAAACAAAAAATATATAGAGGGGAACCTAAAACTTTTTCAAAAAGAAAACTGAAAGTGAGAAAGATGAGCACCCTTGAAGTGGGAGCATACCTTGAACTTTGTTCATGCCCATGGAAATTTTGTGAACCTTGATTACATAAACTTTTCAACAAAAATAATTATCCCCCTATACAAATCCATTGTATTATAAAAATAATGTGCCAAGATTTACCTTTAGGATGTTTAAATTGCTTGTTTGGTGTGTGCTGTGAAAAAACAGAAACTTTTGCTGTAGTGTTTGAATTTCTATATTTTACTGGAACGTGAAAAAATTCTGAAATTTTAACACAGTACTTCTATGAAAATATTTTATCATTTACTAATTTTTCAGAATTTTTGGAGATACAGAAGTATATGTTTCATCTGCATCTTTACAGAATGTCCTGTTTTCACAGATTGCTGTTATAGTTTCTTTATCTGCTTATGTTTGAAATCTTGTTGAACCTCATTGATTTGGGAGCCATAGATTTGTGATAGCATACAGTGGGCAATGTTTGATTATAATTATACAACAAAGTTACAGCAGGACATGATGGGATTTGATGTTATATGTACTAACCCCTCTAACAAAAAAGGTTCGGTTAAGTTTTGTGTGGATGAAGTGTTCGAAGATCGAGGAGGTATCGATATGAGAAGAATAAGGAGAGGCAAGTGTTCAAGCTTAGGGATGCCCAAGGAACCCCAAGTAAATATTCAAGGAGACTCAAGCGTCTAAGCTTGGGGATGCCCCAGAAGGCATCCCATCTTTCTTCTTCGACAATTATCGGTATGTTTCGATTTTTGTTTTGTTCACATGATATGCGTAAATTCTTGGAGCATCTTTTGTGTTTTTTTCCCTTTTATTTTATACACCATGCTGGTATGAGATAGTCCTTGGTTGATTTATAGAATGCTCTTTGCACTTCACTTATATCTTTTGAGTATGGCTTTATAGAATGCTTCATGTGCTTCACTTATATCTTTTGAAGTTTGGATACTCGTTTCTTGACATTTAGAAAATCGTTATTTGTAGAATGCTCTTTTGCTTCACTTATATTTATTAGAGTGTGGTCTTTTGAAGAAAGAATTAAACTCTCATGCTTCACTTACATCTGTTTAGAGAGTTAACAGGAATTGGTCATTCACATCGTTAGTTATAAAATCCTACGTAGAACTTGTAGATCACTGAATATGATATGTTTGATTCGTTGCAATAGTTTTGCTATATTGAGGTGGTAATATTGGGGCATGCTAGTAAAATAATTAAAGTTGAGTATTAATAATGTTGTTAAGGGAAGTAGTCTTTACACAAGTAAATCCTCACGCATGTAAAGTGGTGGCCGCTGACATTAGCACTGAGGTCGGAGCATATTATATCATTGATTGATCCTTTGTGTTGTTCGAATCGGGGGGGCGCGATGGTTAACTCCTCCCAACCTCCCCCCTAGGGGAATGCGAGTAATACTTTGCTTTGAGGGCTTTGAAATTTCCACAATAAGTATATGAGTTCTTTATGACTAATGTGAGTCCATGGATTATACGCACTCTCATCCTTCCGCATATTGCTAGCCTCTTCGGTACCGTGCATCGCCCTTTCTCACCTCGGGAGTTGGTGCAAACTTCGCCGGTGCATCCAAACCCCGTGATATGATACACTCTATCACACATAAGCCTCCTTATATCTTCCTCAAAACAGCCACCATACCTACCTATGATGGCATTTCCATGGCCATTTCGAGATATATTGCCATGCAACTTCCATCATCATCATATACATGACTTGTGTGTTCATTCTCATATTGCTTTGCATGATCATATAGAGCTGACATGATATTTGTGGCACTTTCATATACTAGTGGGAATTTTACATTATAGTACTTGTCTTGAATATTCCGATGACGGGCTTCCTCAAATGCCCGAGGTCTTCATGAGCAAGCAAGTTGGATGCACACCCACTTAGTTTCATAGGGAGCTTTCATACACTTATAGCTCTTAGTGCATCCGTTGCATGGCAATCCCTACTCCTCGCATTGATATCGATTGATGGACCTCTCCATTACCCGTTGATCCAACGAGTTGATGTGAGGCTTTCTTTCTTTTTTACTTCCCTTATTGATCTCTATCACCGTATTCTATTCCACCCATAGTGCTATATCCATGACTCACGCTCATGTATTGCGTGAAGTTGAAAATGCTGAAGCGCGTTAAAAAGTATGATCCAATTGCTTGGTTTGGCACCGGGGTACTCTTGATTTGATATATCTATGCAAGGAAGAACGAGCGTGTCATGCTTACCACAACTAAGTGTTTATAGGTTGTTTCCTTTAGCTCCATTATTATGAAAGGCAATGATGAATTACATGCATGTTTTGTATTATTCTTTCAATATCAAATTGATAGACTATTGCCTTGAATCACTCGTATCTTAATATTCATGCCATGATAAGATTACATGATCAAGATTATGCTAGGTAGCATTCCACATCAAAAATTATCTTTTTATCATTTATCTACGCGAGGACGAGCAGGAATTAAGCTTGGGGATGCTGATACGTCTCCATCGTATCTATAATTTTTTATTGTTTCATGCCAATATATTCTACAACTTTCACATACTTTTGGCAACAATTTATATGATTTTCTTGAACTAACATATTAATCCAGTGCCTAGTGTCAGTTCCTGTTTGTTGCATGTTTTTTGTTTCGCAGAAAATCCATATCAAACGAAGTCCAAACGCGATAAAATTTAGGAGATTTTTTTTGGAATATATGTGATTTTTGGGAAAAATAATCAACGCGAGATGATTCTTGAGGGGCCCACAAGCTCACAGAGCATGCCCCCTACCCTAGGGCGCGCCTGCCAGGATTGTGGCTACCCCGTAAGTTGGTTGGAGGTGTCCTTCGGCTGCAAGAAAGCTAATATCCGGATAAAAATCATGTTAAAATTTCATCCCAATCAGAGTTACAGATCTCCGGGAATATAAGAAACGGTGAAGGGCCAGAAAACAGGGACGCGAAACAGAAGAGAACAGAGAGAGATCCAATCTCAGAGGGGCTCCTGCCCTCCGGGGGCCATGGCGGCCATGGACCAGAGGGAAACCCTCCCCCCCATCTAGGGGGAGGCCAAGCAAGAAGAAGGAGGGGGGACCTCTCCCCCTCTCTACCGGTGGCACCGGAATGCCGCCGGGGGAACCATCGTGACGGCGATCTACCCCAATAACTTCGCCGTCGTCACCACCAAGTTTCTCCCCCTCTATGCAACGGTGTAACACCTCTTTTCCCCGCTGTAATCTCTACTTAAACATGGTGCTTCATGCTATATATTATTACCCAATGATGTATGGCCATCCTATGATGTTTGAGTAGATTCTTTTTGTCCTACGGGTTAATTGTGGTATGGTGTGATTGATATGAGTTGTATGTTAATATGGTATTGTTCTATGGTGCCCTCCGTGTCGTGCAATTGTGTGGGATTACCTCTGTAGGGTTTTGCAATACGTTCATCATTCTCTTATAGTGGGTGGCAAGAGTGACAGGAGCTTATACCCGAGTAAGGGGGTTGTTGCGTATGGGAGTAAAGGGGACTTGTTACTTAATGCTATGGTTGGGTTTTACCTTAATGATCTTTAGTAGTTGCGGATGCTTGCTAGAGTTCCAATCATAAGTGCATATGATCCAAGTATGGAAAGTATGTTAGCGTATGCCTCTCCCTCATTGCATATGATAAGTATCTATCGTGCTATATTCAATTGCCTATGGACAATCTTTCTCATCGTTCTACAAAAATCTTTCTACGAAACAACTAACTTTTATTATCTCACAAAGTACTCCTAGTTTTATTCTTGCAAAGTAGTTCTAGTATTACACATACAAAGTACTTCTAGTTTCATACTTGTTCTAGGTAAAGAAAACGTTAAGTGTGCGTAGAGTTGTATCGGTGGTCGATAGAACTTGAAGAGAATATAAATTCTACCTTTAGCTCCTCGTTGGGTTCGACACTCTTATTTATCGAAAAAGTTACAATTGATCCCCTACACTTGTGGGTTATCATGTTTCTTCGTCCGCGAACTTGTAGACTTGTCCATGATCCCGAGCATCTCCGAGAGGGTCTTCTTGATACCTAGGCACACATAGCAATCCGGATTGAGGTAGTAGCCATGTCTCACGTGGGTCATACGGAATGTCAATAAGGAGAGATGTCACACCTTGGTCTCGATAGCTCTTGCACATTCTCGTGTCATTGGTCCACTCGGCACTTGGGGAGATGAAGGTAGGTCCATGGGGATGACCGTAGGATGCTCCGTATCATATGGAATCTAATAAATTGATCCAGATCGGGGCTGATAGATTGTAGTGCCAAGACTTTCACTGTGCGCAGAGACGGGATTAAACTTGTGGGAATCATTTTCTGGATGACAGCCTGACATAGATCAACAAAATTAGATAAAATGTGATGTACAATAAGAATAAGGAGAAGAAGAAGAAGACTGTTATACCTAAACAGTTATGGATCCAGTAATAGTTCGGAGAATTTAGCACACGAATAGCCCAACACTGTCAATTTCGATGCATCAATGACCCTGATTCTTGTTGGACCTTCTTTATCAAGTATAAACAATCTCTCAAGGAAAGGCGCATTCTCAATGACCATATTGTGAAACACCTCAACTAACCGCCTGTTGCGGCACCAGCAATGCACATAAATCGTACGAACATACGTCGCCGCGATGTGGAGGCTACTAAACCCATCCATCACCTAAAGACGAAGGTACTCGAGTGATGTACAGTCGCGGAGCATGCACTCCATATCCTTCTTTCGAGATGCTGACACCCATGAGCTCGAGGTGCTTCAGTTGAGGGAGATGAAGAGCGGTCACGGCATTAATCTGGGGGAAAAACACTACAAGAACCTAGCGCGGCCGGCGACAGTGAGCGCAGATGTCCAGCTTGAAAGTTGAACTCCTCGAGCTGATCTAGGGCGGGGGATAGGAACCACTCATGAAACTTGGTTTCGACCTTGCAACTGGAACAGAACTTGCTGATGGCAAGGCGTCTGATAGGCCCAGGGTGCATGGCGAGGATGTGGGACAATGCGTCCTAGCATTTGCGATCCCCCTAGCAGAGCTCGTCGTCATCGATGAGGTCCATGGGGTGGAGTGCCAGAGGGGGCGCCACCGCTGGCAGAGGACAGTTTTCGGCATGCCAGATTTTATGGGGATGAGGATATGATGGTTACCAACATCTCGTCGGGGAGGCTGCTGATGAAGTCTAGGCTCGCCAAAGGCTCTTGCGGTTCTGGCTCGACCCCAGCAACTCGATAGTCTCCTCGGCGGCGGTGCTTATTGGCCGCCTTGTCCTCCATCGTAGCAGGAAGTGACACAAGCAACTCCATAGTCTCCTTGGCTGCAGTGCTTATAGATAATAACAAGGGAGTTGGAGGAGCATCGGAAACTGTTCGACGTACCTTCCCAAGGTGGCCGAAGCTTATGTGACAAGCCAGATGAGAAGGCAGGCAAATCAGGAGTTGTCCATCCTCCATCTGGCGGTTCCTAGTGCTTCAAAGAAGATGAGTAGGCAGTGAAACAGAGGCCGTGCATCATGAATCCAATGGCCATGAATCTTACAGAGCTGTTTACTAACTATAGCTATCGAAAGATTAGCATGTTATGTGTATATTCGTTGCTAGGCTTTTTGACCTCACTGATACGGTCACGGTATGGCGCGTTGGTACAACAATAACTTGATATCAGCTAAACTAAAACTTGATGAAAATTAATTATACATTACAATTTTCCTAGTTTGCATTCGTAACACATGCCAGATTTGAACACCACGGTTCAAATAAAAAAATATACTTTCAATTATAGTAAAACTAAAAGGACGACGCAACCAAATCTACCAGGAGAGCCTCTGAAGTCGCCGGTCAGCCTAATTGTCATCGTCTGATAACACGATGACTACATCATCGATGGAGCTAGACCCGGAGCCCTCCGCATCCTGGGTTGCAGGAGGCAAGGTCGCCGATGGCCGCAGCATCACCTCGAGGTCGTCGGGAGGGACAGCCGCGTAGAGAGCGTGCATCCCAGGGCCAAGTGCTCCAGCGGATGCTCCACCCTCGCCTCCTCGTACTCCATGTCTTGAGATGCAGGATGCGGCGACAGAGCCAGAGCCGGAGGCCGCGACATCTCCTGGTACTCGTCGGAAGGAATGGACACGAAGAAAGTAGCGACCTCCTGTTGCGTCTGCTGCAGCCAACGCTACTTCTCTGCGTATGCCACCCCCGCCTCCTCGTCCGTCCGGAGGGACTCGAAGAAGTAGTCCATGGTGTTAGGACCGAGAGTATATCGACCAGAGGGGGGGTGAATGGGAGATTCAAAATTTCTTCCGAAAGTTTTGAACCGAACCCAAACACAGCAGCGGAAATAACTTTTGGTAGCAACGCACTTGTTTTATCTCACTATTGAGGATCAAATCTGTCGATGTAGAATGAAGCAATTCTATCAAGCGATGAATATCACAAGTCTGACATGAACGACGGTATTGCAATGTATTAACAGATGTTGAATACCGATGGAAAACTAGATATGAAATGTGAAGGAAATGCACGTAAAATGGATGACCAGGTGAATGAATACATCAAGTATGAAATCACAGTCAAACAACACTTCGAAGTAAATCAGTCAGAGATGATGCAATATGATAACTAGAAGCTGATAGACAATTGAATAACTGTGATTGTTCAGGTACAACTATTGGCACAAAGCACGAATGTAAACTGCTGAAGGAAATGCAGTAATGTAAAGCGAACCAGTGGTGCTCGATGGCGACAGAAGGATTTGGTAGACCAGTTCGCCCTTCTGCCAAAGGACTACGTCTGGTTGGAGGGGTTGTGATTTAACACAGAGGATAAACTCTCCTCGCCCTATTCTCCATCAACTTCGGAGCTGATCAGACTCCAGTTGATTTCACTCATGGTAGATACTTGTCGGCTATCTCCAAACCTTCACTGAAGATAAACTCTCTTCAGTTCTCTTCGCGAACCACAATACTCTTGGTTGCTAAAGATCTCGCTCAGTGAAGACAATACTCTTCGACACTCGAGCCGACACCTATCCGTCTAGAGAGTGGGCAGCTCTCAAGAGTAATAGGTACAAGAACCCTAACTCAGAACTACTGTGATGCTCAACCACTGTCTAAGTTTCGGCTCTTGATTTTTCTCTCGGTGGATTTTAAACTCAAATCTCTCGGAGAGGGGTTGCTCAATCAATCTTCTCAGAAATCTTAAGCGGAGCAGCCAACGGGCAACGTTGGAGTGGGGTGGCTATTTATAGCCGCAGCCTTCCCAGAAGGGAAATGACCAAATTGGACATGTGGAGCAGCCAATGGCCGAATGACACGAGTCCAACGGTCGGAAATTGAGTGCAACGGTAACATTACGTGCGGAACAAGTAATGCTAACTCCTCAGTTCGAAAGATATCTCCTACAGCGAAGAAGAACAGCGTCTCTTGCTGGTAGGTAATCATTCGAAGCATAAAGAGATTTCTCTCGGTCTCGCATAGGTTTGGGCTAAGCATCACAGCGGATCTAAGCTTCGAGAACCTATACCCCTCTTAATAGTTCGGAGGTCCTATGACTCAAATGAATGCAAGAAGAATGATGAAAAGAATGCTACGTCTTCACTTCATCTTCGTATTCCATCGCTGCTGTCACTTTCTTCGGACGCGATCACCGAACTAATTGCTTTGCGTCAGCAATAAATTTTCGAGGGGTCATCTTCTTCACTTCATTCTTCTCGAATAATAGTGTTCAAGGATGTAGCTCATTCTTCTTCTTCGACGTAGATAATCTTCGGTGAAGTTCCTCGAGCTGTTCACCTGAGACAGCATTCTCTTCGGCACTGCATGGACTATTTCTCTCTGTGTGCACTAGCAAACAAATCAGTCCATGCCTGTTTCTGTCAACAATCTCCAAAACACAGGAGGGCAAGTATTGCACCAACAATCTCCCCCTTTTTGGACGATTGTTGGCAAAACAGACTACATCGAAAGATAGATAAAAAGAATGGAATGAAATGTGAAGTAAATTAGATGATGACAAACATTTACGAAGATAAAGCACGCTTCCCCTGAAGATATGCATATACTGATTCGAGTGAGCATCGGAGCTAATATGGAGGGTAGCGAGGCGAATCTTCGTATGAGTAACATTGGCAGATTATATCATTCGTAGATTCATCCAATGCACTCAACGGTGTCTGAGGTATTTCCTGCCACACACAATCTTTGACAAAGATTAGTTCAATAGTGAAGATATATTAAAGTGTGATGTGACAATGGATAGGCCATGAAGATTTTCTCAGAACACAAGTTAATTCCACACGAGATAGATATCCTGCAAATTTGATGTTCGATGAATAATCAGAGCAACGGATTCACAAGAATATTGCTCAGAGTGGATATGCTCCAGACGATGTTTTTCTGCTTTGAATCACAAGTAATTTTACTCTGAAGCGACTTCTTTTCTCCTGCATTGTTAGGTAGTGAAAGATATGCACAGGAGTAAGATATATGTCGTTTCGAGGATAATAATCCCTCTTTTCGAGAGACATGAATTCCAATCCTCCTTGACGATATTCACTTAACCTTGCACGAAAGATAAGTATCAAGGATAATCAATGCAAGGTAAGCATGCATTTGATAGTACCTGCAAGCAAATAGCTGGAAGCAAATATAGTATTGCAGGGGTTATTAACGGTACATGTCGACGCAGAGTGCCATCACCACATGCGGTGAGATTAAGTTTCACGACCGAAAAGATCAACGACCAAAGGCAAATTGTTCGAACGAAAAGCAAATGGCGAATAGAAAGCACCCTGCAAATGACCCGATTTTCTATCTTCTCGATGTTCTTCTCCCCCTTCTTGTCAACAAGTGTCAAAAAGGAAAGAGGAGGCATGCGAGGAGCTACTCGTCCGAAGAATCCCCAGAGCTCCTGTTCGGCGAAGCAGAACGAGCGATGGTCGAAGCCGAGGCAAGAGTCGGAGACGTAGCACGGGCTTCGGGATCAGCTTCAGGAGTAGCAGAGCGAGGTACATCAGCCTTGTATATGAATGTGCCTGCTGTGTCCTCGAGTTCATCATCGGGTTCGACAAACAGCAGGTCAGTTGAGGCAGAGCGCTGAGGAAGCACAGGAGTTTGCCTACGGATGCTAGGAACTTCAAATAACTCCAGATGATCATACTCTTTCTCGATTCCCTTCGCAGACAGTTCTTTGCGAGAATAATGCTTGCGCGGAAGCGTCCATGAGCGCTTCTTCTGTTCCTTTTCATATAGCAGGGCTTGACGAGCATAATTGTGAAGTAGATTGATTTCTATCATCATTTCCACTTTCTCTTTGCGATCGAGCTTAATGTGACTTTCCAAGGATTGCTGAGTACGAAGACAAATTTGATATAGAGAGGGATTTTCATCACGAGGGATTTCAACTTTGACCTTCTTGATCTTCGGAGCACTGGCAGAGGTAGAAGCAGTTGCATTAACAGACGTCTTTCCTTTACCAATATCCTTCACAATCCGGAGAGTGTCTCGAACGGGTGGCATGAAAACTTTCGGGACATGTGACCAGAAATATTTTTTCTCAAGAAGATGTTCAATGGCGAACATGATCCAAGGTGCATATGGCTTTAAAGCTTGAGGGGTATCAGCAACATAGGCCAGGTTGCGAATAAGAAGATCAGGAACATCAAATCGAACACCATGTGTTGTAGCATGAAGAGCATTTGCCATTATGCCTTGAATTGATTCGGGCCGGTTTGTTGGCGTGATAGAATTGCATAGGATATAGAACAACATTTTGTTCTCATAGGCCAGATGCTTCGGATTTGCTTCGGCACACTCATCACCAACAAGCTTGGGGTCCATCAGCATATGCAGTTGAGCTTCGGATACATCCCAGAAGTGCAGTCTATGCTCTCGTGAGGTGTCAAATTCGCAGCGAGGTAAATTCAACAGTGCCAAAAACTGATCAGCCGAGCATTTTATCTTTTCTTCCTCAGTCATCCATTCGAGGATCCAGGTGCTGCAATCAGCAAGATCTCCTGATATGTATAAGGTGGCATAGAACTGAAGAATAACTTCACGATTCTAGCCATGGTTGAATCGAAGAAAACTTTTCAGGAACACTTGTTCAATCTGCTCGATTGTGTGATGGAAGCACGGTAGACTTTCGAGCTCAGCAAAATCCAGTGTCTTGTGCTCGAATATGCGATTCTTGCCATACAGAATGCGAGCATAATATACAGCTTGTTCCTTTGTCCAGAACCTAGCTGACAGTGAAGTCCTTTCTCCATCATATGGGCTGGTCCCAAAGAATGCAAGTTTCGAATGATGAAACTGCTTGTTGAAAGCTGGACCATTTGGGCCATCATTGACAAGAAACAGCGGGAAGGTTTCCAACGGGTTACACAGCGGTTCCTCATCGGTCATGGATTTTGTTCGGACATCATCAGGTGCAGGCACATCTTCATCGATAGGCTTGAGAGGAGCATGAGGCTTCCTCGATTTCTCTCGTGCAGACACCTTAGATGAACTTGACTCACTGCTGTTCTTGCTCGCCGGAACTCCTTCGGCATCTTGTTGTCTTTCGGGCACTAGGGCCTTTTCTTTTCTGGCATTTTCATCGGTGGGAGGCACAACAACTTCCTCGGTAGCTTGTGTCACAACAGGTGGGACGTTTTCTTCTCGAGCCATCGGATCAGCAGATTTCTTCTCTTCCTGTACCAACTGTGGTGCAGTGGTACGAGGAGCAGGATCAACATCCATCTGGGTAGGGGCATCAGATGATGAGACCGGGGGTGTTTGATGCGGACCATCCTACGAGCATCCCCATGGATCCACCTACGTCTCCCCAAGCGCCAAGAGGACCAATGACACGAGCACGTGCAAGAGCTCTCGAAAACGAGGTGACATCACTCCTTACAGAACTTCCATATGACGAGTGCGAGACATGGATGCTACCTCATTCCGAAATGTTATGTGTGCTTAGGTACCAAGAGGACCCTCTCGGAGAAGCCCGGACAAATGGATAAGTCGGCAAGTTCATGGATGAGGAGGACCAGCGAAGACGGTCGCCGGAAGCCTACAGGGCCCGGACATCCGGCCCCAAGCCTGACATCCGGCCCCTGGGAACAACAGCAGCAGCAAACGCCATTCAGCACCAGAGGCTACAGGCGCCGGACATCCGGCCGAGGCCCGGACATCCGGCCCTAGCAGCCCGGACATCCGGCGCCTGCCCGGAAATCCGGCGCATACCCAACAGAGAGCAACCGAAAAGTGGCCAGTTTAGGCCGGACATCCGGCCCCAGGCCCGGACATCCGGCACCCGGATGAACCGCCGGACATCCGGCCTGGAGCCCGGACATCCGACCCGACAGCGCATGTTTTGGCCCTCAGGCCGCGTATCCCCCTCCTCTTCGCCCTAAGTTGTACTAGCACTATAAAAGGACCTCTCCCTCATCCCTCTAGGGTTAGCAAATTAGATAGCTCTTTGAGATTAGAGCTTTGCTCATCCGTACCTCTCCCATGGAGATCAAGACCTCCATGAGACCCATGTGAGGAGATCCTCTACGGATTCAAGACCTCGACTCCTTCGCGGATTGGGACGAACTACCTACCGTGTATCCTCCTTTGTTGGATTTGGACCTTTGTATCCCTCTATGTGTATGTGGATCTAGTGCATGTGTGATTTGGATCTTGTTGATTTGAGTGTTCTTCTCGTGTTCTTCGTGGATTCCCTCCTTCTCCCCCTCTAAAGTGTGAAAAGATCGTCATCTAGGGTTCCACCCTACATCATCTTGGATCAGAGCCACGTTGATTCACACTTTGGAGTTCTTCCCCTCCACTTTCTAGCCCCGATTTTGTTGTTTTTACCCAATTTCGAAAATTCCCACAAAAATAGCCCTCCCAAATTTTTTTGTGATTTGTTGGTTTGATGATGTTTTGTTGATTTTGATCCATGGATTTGCTTGGTTTCGAGTGGATCTAGTGTTTCCCCACCTTCCCCACCTTTTTCATCCACAAATTCCTCTGGATTTTGCCCCGAAATTTTCTTTTCCCCACTTGTTCATCAAGTTCTTCCGCGGATCTGCAGCCCCGGACATCCGGCCCGACAGCCCGGACATCCGGCGCCCCGGACATCCGGCCATCTGGCCCGGACATCCGGCCCCTGTGCACCAGCACAGCAACAGCTCACAATTCCGTCGTTTTTCGCCGTTTCCCCACCGTTTCTTCCGCAAACCCTTGAGCTACTCCACCACCGACTTCCGCATACCACCACCTTCGTGCCACTTGAGATTTTGAGCCGCGGATTTGGCCATTTCCTAACGTGTTTCGGCTACTTAGGGACGGTTCGACAACGACTCCACCGCCGCTCATCATCGCCCCGGACTTCGACATCGACAACGACCATCTCCTCCATCGTGACACCATCACCGTAAGCAAGGACGGTAACATCGACGACATCTTGTTCATACCCTTGCCATTACATTGTGAACCCCCGAGACCATCTTTGCGTAGCTTTCCTACGAGACTAGCCTCCGAGTATTGCCGGCAACGCTACTTGTGCACTTTAGTGATACCGGGCCGCATAGCTACCATAGCGTGCATACATACACATATCATCTCGTGTGCCAAATTGTGTTCCCGCATATACATCATTGCTATCTTCGTACGAGTATTTCGCATAAGTGGCCAAAGAAAAGAATCAAAAGAAAGAGAAGCTTTTAAGCAAAAGAAAAAGAGAAACAAGCTTGTAAGCAATCGCCATAGCATCGCCACATTACATAGCATATTTGATCATCTAGGATCATTGTGACAAGTTCACCGGGAATCATACATACATAGCATAAGTGAGATAGAAAGCGTTACATTTTGTCTCTTATAGGTTGTGCACAAGTTCGTATCCGCCTATTGAGCAATCGTGCTAGCGTCTCTCTAGTGTTGTGCAACAAGAGCATTTTCCGTGGATTTCACATTTTGAGCTCATTCCTTGGTTGCACGACCTCATTTATCTATCCGTGCGTGTGTTTCCGTGTACTACATATTGCTATTGGTCTACTCGTTACACTTGCGAACTTGTGAATCTTTTTCAACATTATTGATATCTTACTTGCAAATTGCAGAAATTTTGTGCCACCATCCTAACCAAACTCCTCCTAAAGCTTTACTTGTGTAGGTGTGAGATTGACTCGATCCGGTACCAATTGCACTATTTCCATAATACCATATTGGGAGATCATTGATCCATCTTCAACATTGGATAAGGTACATTGGTCTAGTTCGTTTCTTTCTTCCACTAACACTAGTTTGAGAATCATGGACAGGCCGAGCACTTCTATCAACCCACTCTTCGATGAGCAAGCAGACGCTATGAACAACTACGTCACCAAGGTTCAACTTTTCGGAGCCCAACGAGCGCTACACCAAGAAAGCGAAGCTTTGGGAGATCGCATCGAACAACTTGCCACCGACTTACGAAACTCCGAAACACGAACAACGGACTACTTCGACACCAAGATGTCATATCAACTGGAAGAGATCCGCACTATGATGCTCAACCGTGATTCTTCCACTTCGTCTTCATCAAGATCAAGACGGCGTCACTCCAGCCGAAACTCTTCGGACACTTCTTCGGATGCAAGTCTTCCACGAGCACGCTCTCATCGCTCTCAAGAACATGACGACCGGCAAGCTTCAAGAAACCCATTCCATGGCAATGGTTTGCAAGACCGCCTTCGAGAGCGCGAACGACAAAAGCGGCAAGAACAAGCCAACGGGAACCAAGATCAAGTTCCACAACGCCAACGTCAAGTGCACAAAGACGACGACGCCCTACACCAAGAACGACAACGTCGTGACGATCAAGCGCTTGAAGCTCAACGTGCCCTACGCGAATCAACTCGCAACGTCGCCGAACGCAACCGCCGCATGCGCGAACAAGACGAAGCCGCACGACTTGAGGAGCGCCAAGAGATGAGGAACCGTGCACGAATCCCAAGGCCACAAGGTCAAGTCAATCAAGATGAACACGACGACGAGGATGAGCTAGAAGATCAACCTCCAAGGCAAGAGCGTCATCGCAACCGCCGACAACGCAATGAGGAGCGCTACGGCAAGCTCAAGTTCACCATGCCTAAATTCTCCGGTGGAAATGATCCCGAAGAATACCTTTCATGGGCGTTGAAGGTCGACAAGATATTTCGCCTTCACAACTACGACGAGGAAAAGAAGATCGCCATGGCATCTCTAGAGTTCCAAGACTATGTTCTCATTTGGTGGGAGCAAGTGATCACAAGGCGTCAAGAGAAGGGCGAGCCATCCATCGCGACTTGGGATCAAATGAAGGAACCAAGTCGGTTGAAGCATACTACCAAGAGATGGAAATTGCAATGATTCGAGCCAACGTCAAGGAAGATGATGAACAAACAATGGCGCGTTTCTTGAATGGCCTCAACTATCCAATCAAGAAAATTGTGGATTTCCAACCGTACTCCAACCTCCTCGAGCTAGTACACCAAGCAACCAAAGCGGAGCGACAAGTACAAGAAGACTACAAGTACTCCAAGTTCTCTTCCAAGGCCTACGGTTCATATACTCAAGCTCCAACGACTTCCACAACTCCTTCCACGACTCGAGCTACACCAAGTACCGGAGACAAGTCAAGCTCCAAGCACCAAACGACATCTTCGAGTCGTCTTACTCCTACTACAAGCAACTCCAAGCCAAGAGCTTCGTCATCAACAACTCCTACGGACGCCAACAAGTCAAGTGACATCCAGTGCTTTACGTGCAAAGGACGAGGCCACAAATCCTTCGAGTGTCCAATTCGACGCACAATGATCATGAACGACGACGGCACCTACGATTCTATGAGTGAAGATGAAATGGCAGCCATCGAGCAAGTGGCCATGCACCACCAAGTGAATGAAGAAGAAGATGATCAAGTGTTTTACGACAATGATTCGAGCCCCGCTCTTGTTATCTCCAAGGTTTTGACACTTCAACAACATCAAGATGAAGATCAACGTTGCCACATCTTCCATACCAAGGCGGGTATACAAGGACGTTCCGTCAAGGTCATCATCGATGGCGGAAGTTGCCACAACTTGGTAAGTGAAGAAATATGCTCCAAGCTACAATTGGTCAAGAAGAAACACTCTCGCCCCTACAAGGTCCAATGGCTTAGCGACTCCGGAACACTTCAAGTGGAGCACACCGTTCAAGTGTCCTTCAAGATTGGCGCTTACGAAGACAACTTAGAGTTTGATGTGGTTCCTATGTCCGTGTGCCATCTCCTACTTGGACGACCGTGGCAATTTGACCGAGGCGTCACCCACCATGGACGGACAAATCAATATAGTTTCAAGATGAAGGGCAAGGAGTTCATACTTCGACCAATGACACCAAGTCAAGTCATCGCGGACAAGCAAGCATCTACCCATCGTGGAGAGAAAAGTGAGCGAGTGAGCCACCAAAAAGTGAGTGAGAGCCACAAGCCAAACATGAGTGACTCCACGATGCGTGACAAGAGAGATCTAGTTCTTCTAGCCACCAAAAGAGACTTGAGGGATGTGAGTGAGAGCCCATCAAGTGTTCTTCACTTTGTACTTGTGTGCAAAGATGAAGTGGTGCGGACTAATACTTCACCACATCTTCCTTTGGTATTGTCTCATTTATTGCAGGAATTCGCGGACGTGTTTCCCGATGAGCTACCTCCCAGACTTCCTCCACTCCGCGGAATCGAACACCGCATCGACCTCATCCCCGGCGCACCACTACCGAACAAGGCACCATACCGCGTCAACCCCGAAGAAACCCAAGAGATACAAAGGCAAGTGCAACATCTCATGGAGAATGGGTATGTACGCGAAAGCTTGAGCCCTTGTGCCGTTCCGGTCATTCTTGTGCCTAAGAAAGATGGTTCCTATCGCATGTGTTCCGATTGCCGTCCTATAAATGCTATCACAGTTCGATATCGCCATCCCATTCCACGCCTAGATGACATGCTTGATGAACTTAGCGGAGCCACAATTTTCTCTAAAATTGACCTTAAAAGTGGCTATTATCAAATTCGCATGCAAGAAGGTGATGAATGGAAAACCGCTTTCAAAACTAAATTTGGCTTGTATGAATGGTTAGTCATGCCTATGGGTTTATCTCAAACTCCTAGCACTTTTATGCGTGTGATGCATTATGTTCTTTGCAAGTTGATTGGCATTTGTGTTGTGGTTTACTTTGATGACATCCTTGTGTTTAGTGAAACTCTCGAAGATCATGTCAAACACCTTAGAGAAGTATTGCAAATTCTTAGAGACGAGCGACTTTATGCTAACATGGAAAAATGCACTTTTGGTGTTGATAAGCTTGTTTTCTTGGGCTTTGTTGTCTCATCTAAGGGTGTTCATGATGATGAAACTAAAATTGATGCTATCAAGAATTGGCCACAACCAACTAATTTGCTTCAAGTGCGTAGTTTCCTTGGCCTAGCAGGATTTTCTCGTCGCTTTGTGAAGGATTTTAGCACCATTGCATCGCCATTGCACCCATTGAGTAAGAAGAATACACCATTTGTTTGGGGTCCATCTCAAGATGCCGCATTTCATGAGCTTAAAACCTTGCTTACACATGCTCCATTACTTGCATTACCCAATTTTGAGAAAACTTTTGAAGCGCATTGTGACGCTAGTGGTAATGGTATTGGTGGTGTGTTAATGCAAGAGAAACGTCCCATTGCATATTTTAGTGAGAAGCTCTCCGGCGCGCAACTTAACTACCCCATCTATGACAAAGAGTTATATGCTTTAGTGAGAGTCTTGCATGTGTGGGAACATTATCTCCGTCCAGGTGAATTTATCATCCATACAGATCATGAAACGCTTAAGTACCTTAAGGGTCAAACTAAATTGAACAAGCGTCATGCTAAATGGAGTGAGTTCATTGAGTCATTTCCTTATGTTATCAAGTATATCAAAGGTAAGGAAAATGTTGTGGCGGACGCTCTTTCCCGCAAGTGTATGTTGGTTACCAAACTTGAGTTGAATGTTACTGGCTTTGAGCACATTAAAGATTTGTATGAGCATGATTCGTCATTTGCAACTCCTTATGCCAAATGTTTACCTCATAAAACTTGGGAGCAATATTACTTGAAAGATGGTTATCTTATGCGAGCTAACAAACTTTGCATTCCCGAGTCTTCTCTTTGTTTGCTACTTTTGCAAGAAGCTCATGGTGGAGGACTCATGGGACATTTTGGACGTGACAAGACATTCGCTACGCTCTCCAAGAACTACTTTTGGCCAAAGATGTTTCGCGACGTCTCACGCTACACCAACCGGTGCTCTACATGCCGCAAAGCTAAGTCCAAAGCTCAATCTCATGGTTTATATATGCCACTTCCAATTCCATATCACCCATGGGAAGATGTTAGTATGGATTTCGTGCTTGGTTTGCCTCGAACTCAACACGGCAAAGATTCCGTATTTGTTGTTGTGGATCGTTTCTCTAAGATGGCACATTTCATTCCTTGCAACAAGATAGACGATGCTTCACATGTCGCAAATCTCTTTTGTAGGGAAATCTTGCGTTTGCATGGACTGCCCAAGACGATTGTATCAGACCGCGACGTCAAGTTCCTAAGCTACTTTTGGAAGACCCTATGCGCCAAGCTCGGAATCATGCTCCTCTTCTCTTCGGCATATCACCCACAAACCGACGGCCAAACAGAAGTCACGAACAGGACATTATCCACACTCCTTCGCGTATTGATCAAGAAGAACATACGGGAGTGGGAAGAATGCTTGCCCATCGCCGAGTTCGCCTACAACCGAGCAAGACACTCTACTACCGGCAAGTCCCCCTTCGAGGTCATCTACGGCTTCAACCCTTTGTCACCGTTGGACATCCTACCGCTACCGCTACAAGAGCGAACCGACATGGACGCGAGCGCACGAGCAAGTTACCTCAAGAGGATGCATGAAGATACAAGGCACACGATCGAGCGCCAAGTACAACGCCTCGCGACCAAGGTCAACATCAACAAGCACCCCATGGTGTTCAACCCCGGAGATCTTGTATGGCTACACCTTCGCAAAGACCGCTTCCCCAACGAGCGCAAGTCCAAACTTCTACCCCACGCCGACGGACCCTTCAAGGTGCTAGCACGCTACAACAACAATGCCTACAAGATCGACATCCCACACGACAAGTACAACGTGAGCGACACATTCAACGTCAAGGACCTATCTCCCTTCCATGGTGATGCGGATTCCGATCCGAGGACGGATCTTTCCAAAGGGGGGGGGAGATGATGCGGAGCATCCTACGAGCATCCCCATGGATCCACCTACGTCTCCCCAAGCGCCAAGAGGACCAATGACACGAGCACGTGCAAGAGCTCTCGAAAACAAGGTGACATCACTCATTACAGAACTTCCATATGACGCGTGCGAGACATGGATGCTACCTCATTCCGAAATGTTATGTGTGCTTAGGTACCAAGAGGACCCTCTCGGAGAAGCCCGGACAAATGGACAAGTCGGCAAGTTCATGGATGAGGAGGACCAGCGAAGACGGTCGCCGGAAGCCTACAGGGCCCGGACATCCGGCCCCAAGCCCGGACATCCGGCCCCTGGGAACAACAGCAGCAGCAAACGCCAATCAGCACCAGAGGCTACAGGCGCCGGACATCCGGCCGAGGCCCGGACATCCGGCCCGAGCAGCCTGGACATCCGGCGCCTGCCCGGAAATCCGGCGCATACCCAACAGAGAGCAACCGAAAAGTGGCCAGTATAGGCCGGACATCCGGCCCTAGGCCCGTACATCCGGCACCCGGATGAACCGCCGGACATCCGGCCTGGAGCCCGGACATCCGGCCCGACAGCGCATGTTTTGGCCCTCAGGCCGTGTATCCCCCTCCTCTTCGCCCAAAGTTGTACTAGCACTATAAAAGGACCTCTCCCTCATCCCTCTAGGATTAGCAAAGTAGATAGCTCTTTGAGATTAGAGATTTGCTCATCCGTACCTCTCCCATGGAGATCAAGACCTCCATGAGACCCATGTGAGAAGATCCTCTACGGATTCAAGACCTCGACTCCTTTGCGGATCGGGACGAACTACCTACCGTGTATCCTCCTTTGTTGGATTTGGACCTTTGTATCCCTCTATGTGTATGTGGATCTAGTGCATGTGTGATTTGGATCTTGTTGATTTGAGTGTTCTTCTCATGTTCTTCGTGGATTTCCTCCTTCTCCCCCTCTAAAGTGTGAAAAGATCGTCATCTAGGGTTCCACCCTACATCAGTGTTTCCTTTCGGGTAGCATTTAGCTCCCCCTCAATCTTATCACTTTTCTCTTTTGGTTCCGTTTGCTCTGTTTGAATTGTCCTCTGAGGCGATGGATCTGGCTTCTCAAACTCAATTTCTTCATCGACTTCATCAGCTGGGGATTTCTGCTTGGGAGGTGCATTTTGCTCATCAGTCCTTACCAGAAATGTAACAACTTCTTCATGTTGCACTTGAGCAACTGGCTCAGGAATGAGAACCTCTTCAGTACCAGCTTGCTGCATGGGTTCATCTTTGCGAGGTGGAGAAGGGGGTACTTGTTGCAAGGGTACATGGGAATCCATTGGGGAAGGATCAGCAGAGACGTTCTGAAGGCGTCGTTCCTTGTATATTTTCTGCTTGCTTGCTCTTGCCATAGCCTTCTGACGCTTTTCTTCTTGAGCTCTTCTCCGAGCGAGATCTGCTTGGTGAGCAATCTCCTCGTTTCTCCTGTCACATAGTTGAGATGCTTCCTTGTGCAAGCGAGAGTGCCACTCAATTTTGTCATTTCGCAAGACGCTCAGAGCCTTGGTGAGTTCAACAATCTCTTTGTTCTTCTTTTTCCTTTCAGACTCAGATTTGGCCTCATTTCTCATTTGCTCGACAGCTTGTTTTTCTTTGACAATCTTGTTGAGCTTCTTAGAGATTTTCTTCAACTGAATGAAATGCTTCGTCACTAATTCTATAACATCATCGGGCAGACCCAGATCGCACACATCATTAGCATTTGCATCATAAGCAGCGCTGTCAATTACATCAATCATGAAACTGAAGTCATATTTTTGTTCCTTTGAGGGAGCAGGAACATTGAGCTTGGCCTTTTTGGCAGCCACATCTGTTTTCTCTTCTGACTGCAGCTTTCTCTTCGTAACGGCACCTGACACAGTTCTTGGGGCCGCAGAACCCGAAGGTTTATCAGTGGATGGCATGGGTGCATGCCTCGGAGACTTTCTCGGAGATGGCAATGTTTTCACTGGCGAAGGACTCATGTGTGGCTTGTTGAGGATAGCGGGACGATCATACAAGGGAATTTCATCAGCGGTTTCTTCATCAGATGACTCATCAGACGAGTCGGGAATAGCTTTCTTGGTTCTCTTGGTGAGGGTTTTCTTTTGTGGTGCACGAGGGGACACCGATTTCTCAGACTTGCTTCCCTTCGAAGCTGATGCACGTTCTTTCTTTTTCTGCACGTCTTGCTGGGTTAGCGCGACGTTTTTCGCTTCGACTTGATACTTCTTCGCTTCTCTGGCTTCACGTTTGGCCTTGGCTTTCGCTCTTTTGGCTACTTCCTCGAGAAAGTCAACGATTGTTTTGAGAGAGTCAGGATGAGCCTTTGCTGGCGGTGGAGGCCTGACTTTTTCATCATCAGGGCCAATGCAATTTTCTGCAATGCAGTCATTCCACGGTGGTGTGAAGGCAAATAGGATCTGGTACTTTTCACGAACATTTTCATATCTGTACCATTTGCCAGCCCAGTGGCGGCGAATTCTCTGCAGTCTGTTGTTGTGTTCTGTCATTGATTCTCCTTCAGGTGGAGTTTTGTAACTTTCGGGATCTGACATTTCAGCAGTAGTGTTCTTCTCTCTGCCACGACCACCCTTTTTGGGATTTCCATCAGAGAAGATGGTTAGAGCGTCAGTGACCAGTTCGTTCTCGGGCTAACTGTGAGCAGAAGGAATTTCTTCAGAATCTTCTTCGGACACAGACTCTTGTCTCTTCTTCGGGCCCTTGGGTGGCTTTGAAGATTTTCCTCCTCCTGTCATTCTCATTCGTTCTGACTTTGGTGGGAACTGAGACAAATACCCTTCAGAATCTGAGTGTTCTTCCGAGATTTGTGACATGACCAACCTGTGAAAGAGAGTAGATGCGAGGGAAAAACAAGGTAGGGTCATAAGCATGCACATAATTATTTTTGAATGAAAAGGATTTTTAGGAAGATTAGGGAACTCATGGAAATCCAAACAAATATCCTTGATAGATTTTACATGCTAGCATCAGGTGATATAGGGCAGATTGAAAACCATCTAATCTTTCGGATAACACATGTGCATCCAAGATGAGGAGACTCAGTATGAGGAAGAACTACAAACCGCACTAGTCAGGTCCTATTGATTCCTAAAGATCTACCGCGGTGAAATATATCGAGATAAATTGCGACGGTAAGAACTGCCCAAGAACACAGGGAGATGGAAACGAGCAGTTCCAGATCTAGGCGCCCTAACTTGGCAACTTAGATCAACTACGGCAATGCGGGAAGGGGGGTTACCGCACTGGCGTGATCAACCGCGACGAGTCTTCACCGGAGATACACGGCGGGGCTACTCGCCGGAGTTGCTACGAGCTCGGGCTCAGGAGGAGATGAAACGACGGTTTGCGCGTACGAAAGAGAAGACGCGGCGAGAGGTATTTATAGATGGAGGGCTGAACCACCCTACCGAAATCTACGGCCTATAGATGCGGGACAATCCGCATTCAATGGGCACGATCACGATCAAGGAGATCGTGGGCACATGCCAACCGTATCCTGCGAAAATCTCGGGAAGAGAGTGGGAGGTCGAAAGGTTTGAAGGGCAGAATGCCAAAATCGGATAAAGTTCGAAGTTAATTTCTTTCGCGACCAAGGACGTCGGAGAGAGATGTACTTCAGATCAAATTGCATGCTCATGACGGACAGCATAGATTTGGATGAGAAAGAATAGAAGGATAAAAGGGTCCAAAGCAAATCACTCAGGCAAACGAGAAAAAACATCAAACGAGGAGCTATGAGTGAGTTGTTCATCAGACAGAACACAAACATGGCGACTCGAAGACAAACGACAAATCCAGAACAAATAAACACAGCGAACCAGCGCCAACAATATAGATCTCAGGGCAAAAGATAAACGAATAGAATCCCTGAGAGCGAGTTCCTGCAACAAGGGTTAGTTCTTTCTCGCAACCCACGCTTGTGTGGGCAGCGCAGACCTCATTTGTCTTAACTGAGCAGGGACATTCCTTCGTTGGTCTCTCTGGTTTACCTGTTCATCTCGAGAGTAATCATATGAGTAAGCATTGAAATTATTCTCAGAGACATGAGCATAATGATTCGAGGAGATACGCATGTACTCCTTTTGTCGAGAGTTTGGCTGATATTTGTTCAAAGAAGTAGCACTGCCGTACTGTGAGTTATCATAATTTCCTCCAAGAGAATTACTCTGCACATTCAGGTTAGGAGTGACAGATAAACTTTCAATAGTGCACTTCTTCACCCAGATTTGCTTCTTGGGTGACCCAGACCTGCAGTTAGTTCCAACATACCGAGCGAAAACCTTACCATTCTGTTGTTTGAACAATTTGTAGTTTGAGTCATCAGACTCGTCAGAAGCAACAGGAATGGGAGAGTCATATCCAGACAGGAGTGCAGGTTCGAGAGTTTTGCTCTTAGCAAGAACCCAACTTGTTCGAGGATATTGCTCGGGGGTCCAGTAGGTTCCATCAACGTTGAGTTTTCTTTCGAAACCCAATCCTTCTTTTCGGGGGTTTTTGTGCAGTATTGACTTCTTGAGCACATCACATAGTGTTTGATGCCCTTTGAGGCTCTTAAGCATTCCTATCTCAAGCAAGTTCTTTAGCCTGCAATTTTCATCAGAGATAGCAACAAATTCCTCGGGAGAGGGGTTAGGAATATCATTCGAAGTAGTTGCAATATTCTCGATGGTAGCATTGGATATTTTAGCAATTGAATCAGCATTGCAACATTCTAGGCATTTTGAGCAAGGAGGCACGAAATCATCAGAAAGGTTGATAGATTGCTCGGCGAAGAGAGAAGCTTTTTCTTTCGCAATAACATTATAGGATTCTTTCAGTGACTCGAGTTCTTGATTCCTGTTAAGGAGTTCATCTGATAAATTCTCGAAGTCGACTGTTAAAGAATCATATCGTCCGGAATGATCATCAAACGTTGAAGAAAGAGCATCATGCTTTTCCGTCAACTCTTGATTCTTCTTCATCTCTTCGACCAGTAATCCTTCGGTTTTCTTGAGATTCATCTCAAGTCGTTCCAGCTCATCTTGTTGAGATTTTGCAATCTTAACAAGTTTGGCAAATTCAATATATTCAGGGGAATGTTTGAGCTTTGCTGATACCTGATCCTTTGAAGTTTTTGCCATGAGACAGAATGCGATAGGTTCATCCTTACTTGAAGCATTATCATCAGTGTCTGATCCGAAGGACTTTTCGGATGATTCATAAGCGACGAATGCATTGCCGCTTCCTAGGTTTCTGTAAAACTCTTCGTCTTCTGATTTGGAGTCAGATGATTCATCTTCAGATTCCATATTCATTTCTGCACACACTCTAGTCAACTGCGATATTTTCTTCAGATTGGATTCAATGGTCTCTCTTGTTTGCAAGTCAGTGACTGGTCTCGACGAAGAAGATGATGCGGTAGTTTCATTTTTCTTCGAGAGCTTAGTGTGACGATCCACTTGAATGAATCCAGAGCAGTGACGATTAGTCCATCTGTTGCTGTGTTTTTCATCGTGTTCCCAACAAGGACAGTCTGCTATGAAGTGACCAGGTTGTTTGCACTTGAAGAACTTCATTTCTTTCGGAGGTAACTTCTTCAACAATCCAGGCGTGTCAACTTCATCATCATTTGTGAGACATAGATTCTGTCTTCTGAGATAGCTTAGTCTTTCAGTGAGCATTTCCATTTCTCTTGTGATAGAGTGTTGATTCTCGATATCTTCATCTTGAGTACTGCCATAGTGTGAAAGAACTTCCCCTTCGCTTTCCGAAGAGGATTCTTGCTGACCATTTTCAAGTTCCATCTTTTCTTCGTGAATAGATAGCAGCGTCATAACTTCGACGTAGTGAAGTTCTTCATAGTCTGGTCTTTGCTTGATTTCAGCCACGATTGGATCATAGGTTGCATCAAGAACGCTCAGCAGCTTGTTGACCACATCTCTGTCGGTGATATCAATTACTTCTCGTTGACGAAGTCTTTCAACAATGTTTGTCAATCGATCGGTGAGTTCCATAGCACTTTCCCTATGAAGACTTCTGAAGCCAGTGAACATAGCACGAAGCATATCTGTCTGTTGATCTGTTCTGGCAATGAATTCTTCATGAACATTTTTGATGGCATCCCAGAGTTGCTTAGCAGTGTCTAGCTTTCGGAACCAAATAAAAATATCTCTAGAGATGCTGTCAGAGATAATATCTTTTGCTTGGGCATCCAACCGTATCACATCTTCATCGGAAATAGGATCATCGGGGCGTCGAACAGTGTATCCATTTTCCACAATTTTCCAAAGTTCAATGTTGATGGCTTGAAGTCTGATTTTCATTCGATCTCTCCAGTAGATATAATCATTTCCATCGAAGATAGGAAACCTTTCAGAGAGCGAGGATCTTCCTGCATGCGACATACTCAAAACTCCAAGGTTGTTAGACCTTTAATAAGCAGAGACAGGGAGTACCTGCTCTGATACCAATTGTTAGGACCGAGAGTATATCGACCAGAGGGGGGTGAATGGAAGATTCAAAATTTCTTCCGAAAGTTTTGAACCGAACCCAAACACAGCAGCGGAAATAACTTTTGGTAGCAACGCACTTGTTTTATCTCACTATTGAGGATCAAATCTGTCGATGTAGAATGAAGCAATTCTATCAAGCGATGAATATCACAAGTCTGACATGAATGATGGTATTGCAATGTATCAACAGATGCTGAATACCGATGGAAAACTAGATATGAAATGTGAAGGAAATGCACGTAAAATGGGTGACCAGGTGAATGAATACAGCAAGTATGAAATCACAGTCAAACAACACTTCGAAGTAAATCAGTCAGAGATGATGCAATATGATAACTAGAATCTGACAGGCAATTGAAAAACAATGATTGTTCAGGTGCAACTATCGGCACAGGGCACGAATGTAAACTGCTGAAGGAAATGCAGTAATGTAAAGCGAACCAGTGGTGCTCGATGGCGACAGAAGGATTTGGTAGACCAGTTCGCCCTTCTGCCAAAGGACTACGTCTGGTTGGAGGGGTTGTGATTTAACACAGAGGATAAACTCTCCTCGCCCTGTTCTCCATCAACTTCGGAGCTGATCAGACTCCAGTTGATTTCACTCGTGGTAGATACTTGTCGGCTATCTCCAAACCTTCATTGAAGATAAACTCTCTTCAGTTCTCTTCGCGAACCACAATACTCTTGGTTGCTGAAGATCTCGCTCGGTGAAGACAATACTCTTCGACACTCGAGCCGACACCTACCGTCTAGAGAGTGGGCAGCTCTCAAGAGTAATAGGTACAAGAACCCTAACTCAGAACTACTGTGATGCTCAACCACTGTCTAATTTTCGGCTCTTGATTTTTCTCTCGGTGGATTTTAAACTCAAATCTCTCGGAGAAGGGTAGCTCAATCAATCTTCTCAGAAATCTTAAGCAGAGCAGCCAACGGGCAACGTTGGAGTGGGGTGGCTATTTATAGCCGCAGCCTTCCCAGAAGGGAAATGACCAAATTGGACATGTGGAGCAGCCAATGGCCGAATGACACGAGTCCAACGGTCGGAAATTGAGCGCAACGGTAAAATTACGTGCGGAGCAAGTAATGCTAACTCCTCAGTTCGAAAGATATCTCCTACAGCGAAGAAGAATAGCGTCTCTTGCTTGTAGGTAATCATTCGAAGCATAAAGAGATTTCTCTCGGTCTCGCATAAGTTTGGGCTAAGCATCACAGCGGATCTAAGCTTCGAGAACCTATACCCGTCTTAATAGTACGGAGGTTCTATGACTCAAATGAATGAAAGAAGAATGATGAAAAGAATGCTACGTCTTCACTTCATCTTCGTATTCCATCGCTGCAGTCACTTTCTTCGGACGCGATCACCAAACTAATTGCTTTGCGTCAGCAATAAATTTTCGAGCGGTCATCTTCTTCACTTCATTCTTCTCGAATAACAGTGTGCAAGGATGTAGCTCATTCTTCTTCTTCGACGTAGATAATCTTCGGTGAAGTTCCTCGAGTTGTTCACCTGAGACAGCATTCTCTTCGGCACTGCATGGACTATTTCTCTCTGTGTGCACTAGCAAACAAATCAGTCCATGCCTGTTTCTGTCAACAATCTCCAAAAAAAAGGAGGGCAAGTATTGCACCAACACATGGCGAGCTACATCTCAGCGAAATCTGGATTCACGTGGTACAGGGCTAGGAGGTCGGCGATGGTGAGCCGCGTCTCAATCTGCGCCTCCACCGCGAGATGCTTCTGCATCGCCACCTCGCCTACCATGTCGATATCCCATGGTGGCGATGGAGGCGGCATCTGCATCGAGGATGGCGTTGGAGAACCTCCGAAATCTGAGGTACGAGATGGATCCGGCGAGGCGGCCATTGGGAGGATGACGAGGGTGGTGGCCGGGGGAGAGGGGGAGAAAAAATGGGGGGGCGGAGGCACGTTTGTACGATGGGAGTCGATAAGAACAATTGACTATTGGATGGAGGGGATATAGTAGTGCTGATCTCGCTTCTTTTGTTTTTACCAATTCTTTAAAATATATGTAAAAGTCATCTGTACAAAATGAAACATGACAACCATCAACACAATCTACCATACGTAACTAGACAGTTCACATGAATCACGCAGGAGTACGTAGGATGCCAAGATATGACGTGACAACCGGCAACACGACTTTGGATTGGAAATTAAACACCCCCATGACACCATCACACTTCACATGATCATGTTCACTACTGAAGTTACATGCACAATTACAAATATATTGTGCATCACGATCGTCTAACATGGTACAACCTATAACACACTTACGTACGAGCCTCCCCTCCTACATGACTTTCCCTCAAAATATCGTTCCCTTTAACTAGGCTTTTCCTCGAAAAAATATCTTCCCTCTAAAATAGCATTCCCTCCAACTAGCCTAGCCTTTCCCTCAAAAAAATTCATTTCCTCCAGAACGTTTGAAAGGCCCGCTCGATTAACCCCCACCCCCTCCGTAAATACAGCCTATCCTTATAAGTGTGACCACATCTCCTTCCAACAAACAAAGTGCCTCCTCATCTCTCTCTTCTAACCTAGATCATCCCCCCTCCCCCCGCCCCCGTGCCATTGGCTCTAGCTCCGCCGCAACAAATCGTTCGGTCCCATCGTGGCGCACGACATGACCAACGGCATTACGATGGACTCCATCCGCTCTAAAGGTAAAAGTACTCCAATACCTCACCTTACATGATGAGGTCACACACCCACTCCTCACATCAAATTTGCACATCCCTCTAGATCTGTGCATCTAGTTCCTTGTTGAGTCGGAGATGCAATATAAGATTGTGTTACTTGTACTAGTACAAGTTTTAAGGTTATTATCCGGGTTAAGACTGCGGGTCATTCTATCTAGGGTTCTAGTTTGGCTAGGATTTTCTAGTACGGGTATGATGTTCTAATTAAATGCAAGGTCATAAGATCTAATCTATCATATAATTACTCCTTTTTATTTTATTGATGAGCTTCTTGTTTGTCCAAACTTTTTTTCCATGGAAATTGTTTCTCCAGACTTTGATCCTATGTTGTTTTGGTTCAGTGATTATGCCCATTTGTATTGCTTTTTCTCTGGAGTAAATTGTGCTGACAATGTACAAATTACTAGTTTAATTACTTCATACAATAGCAAGTACGTACATGTTTAATTGTCATCATCGTTGTACAGGAGCTGCCAAAAGCTCACCAACGGGATTGGAGATTATTCAAGCAGTCCCCAACAAGGATAACGGGTCTCAAACCGAAGAAGTGATGCACTGTGATGATGATGAATATTAACCAACTGTTGAGCAGCTGGCCTATGTTGCAAATATGATTAGATGTCTAGAAGACAGCGGGAAGGAAAACCCTACAACTCTGGTGACAATATGTTTACATAGTTTGACATTCAAAAAGGTACTGCACAATGTAGATTATAATGTAATATGTTAAATTACATCTTAGCATGCTTATTTTATGATTAAAAGGAAGGAGAGATGATGACTGTTACGCAAAGCTCAGCCGTGTCCAAGAGAAAGCGGGTTGAACTGGTTAGTCAGCGTATTTTTTACCCTCTGAACACTTATCTAAACATGATATTTAAATCCATATACTGTCTTTGTTTCCTTTACCACTGCATATTGCCACAAATGCATTAATATTTTTGAACTGTGCAATACCTAAATATGAAACCACATCAATAACCTGGATATATGATTTATGTTGGGACAGTTGGAATTCACATATGCTGAGCTGAATGCAAGTCTAGGAGGCCAACATGATGAAATTGGACCTATGAAGATGCAGTGTAAACAACCTGAAGCAGTCAAGAATGCTTTGGCAGAGGAACAAGAGCCTATTGTTGTCAAGGAGGCCATGGTAGATCAACATAAAGAGACTGAAGATGTGAAGGGGGTGTGGCATATCAGCATGAAGAGGCTGAACCTGTCAAGGAGGCCCTAGCAGAGGTGCATGAGGGGGCAGGAACTGGCAAGGACGCCCTGGTAGAGCAGCATCAAGAGCCTAAAGCTGGCAAGGAGGCCCTGCCAGAGCAGCACGAAGACCTTGAAGTTGTCAACATGGCCCTGGTCGAGCAGCACGAGAAGCTTGAAGCTTGCAAGGAGGAACTGCTAGATCAATAGGGAGTCCTTGAAGTTGTCAAGAAGGCCCTAGCAAAGCAGCAGGAAGAACTTCAAGCTATCAAGAAGACTCTCGTAGAGCAGCAGCAAGAACTTGAATCTGTCAAGAAGGCCCTGCCAGAGCACAAGGATGAAGTCGAAGGTTTCGAATGGCCCGGTTAGACTACAATGAAGAAGTTGTAATGCCCTATTAGACCTGCAGAAGAACTAAAGCTACCATCAAGGTCATTCGAGAGCAGCAGGATGCAGTTGAATTTGACAAGGGTCATATTTTGTTGTGCGATACTTTGTCCCCATGGTTCTTAATTGTAACCAAAGGCCTTGGACACATAATGGATCCTGAAGCACGATTTCTACGTCCCCCTGACCAAAACCTCCCACATTAGGATTGCTTGTTAATGGTTGATCAAGCTTGATGGATCCCCCCTCTGAAACAAGAAGTTCTGGTCTGGGACGTATATATCAATCACTTGGCATCCATCACTGTCGCCAATTATGAATCAAAGCTGTGAGAGCAAATAATGATTTTTTCCCAATTTGGCAGCAAATTTAAATATAAAACAAATTATCGGAGTGTACAAACTGTGACAGTTATGGATACCGTCACCAGCGCATGGACCCACATGTAAGCAACCACGTCACTCACCTCTGGTCCCACATTTAAGTAGCCACGTCACCCACCTCTAGGCCCATATGTCAGCGGCGTTGACCGGTCAAAACTGACGCCCGACTTATTACTGACGGGCACCGTCGGTGATAAAACCTCGACCGGGCCCAGCTGTAAGGTGCCACGTCAGCATATTATGGGCATGTATGTCAGAAACGTTGACTGGTCAAACATGGTTGGTCGGTTGTTAGTGTCAGATGTATCGTCACCAAAAACTACGATGAGGGACGAGCAAGTCCTATACGGTGACAGTTCTAGTGACATTTTTGGGCCGTCGCAGAAGATAGCTTCGGGGGCAAATTTTTATTCGTCACCTAGGATACAATCTTGCGTGACGGGCGAAGTGGTGCCGTCAAGATTTTACTTTTTATGATGGTGCTTCAGTGACGGTGGGGGTGACGCCCGGAAAATTTCACCAGTACATTTTCTGTGATGAAAAACGGTTTTACGTGACACAAGTGAAACGTCACAAAATAGAGAAAATTTTGTAGTCAATCCGCGTGAAGTGTGATGCTGGTGAAGACAAAGATTTGCCCCAGCAGAAAGGTCATGGCACACCGCCGCCATCGTCGATCTGGTGGCGAGCCATCGAGCCGTTTCGATCACACAGAGGGACCTGTATGGGCCACCAATGTCAGAGTTGAATCCGGCGGATCTCGGGTAGGCGGTCCTGAGCTGGTGATCTTGGCTTAATGGTAACAGGACAAAGTGGGACATGGTGTTTTACCCAGGTCCAGGCCCTCTTGAAGAGGTAAAACCCTACGTCCTGCTTCTATTGTATTGATTGTGGATGGGGTACAAAGTACATGATGATCTACCTCGAGATTGTATGTGAATGTCTCTAACCCTACAGTCTAAAACCCCTCGGCTTATACAGGCACCGGGGGTACCTAGGGTTATATGTAGGTCATTACATCAATGGATAAACATGCCGATGATTCAAACGTGTCTTGGAGTATGCGCCTAGGGTTATATGTAGGTCGTATCTACTTTTCCAAACACTTTTGCTCTTGTTTTGGACTCTAATTTGCATGATTTGAATGAAACTAACCCGGACTGACGCTGTTTTCAGCAGAACTACCATGGTGTTGTTTTTCTGCAGAAATCAAAGTTCTCGGAATTGGACAAAAAATTTTGGAGATTTTTTATGGAATATATAAAAAATATTGGCGCAAGAATCAGCTGGAGAGGGGCCCCCTGTTGCTCACAAGGCAACAGGGTGCGACCCCCCCAGGGCGCGCCCTGATGCCTTGTGGGGCACACAGAGGTCCTCCTGACCTAATTCAACGATATAAATTATCTTTCCCCAAGAAAAAAAATAAGAGAAGAAGTTTCATTGCGTTTTACGATACGGAGCCATCGCCACCTCCTGTTCTTCATCGGGAGGGCTGATCTGGAGTCCGTTCGGGGCTCCGGAGAGGGGGATTCGTCGCCATCGTCATCATCAACCATCCTCCATCACCAATTTCATGATGCTCACCACCGGGTGTGAGTAATTTCTCCATAGGCTTGCTGGATGGCGATGGGTTGGATGAGATTTATCATGTAATCAAGTCAATTTGTTAGGGCTTGATCCCTAGTATCCATATGTTCTGAGATTGATGTTGCTATGACTTTGCTATGCTTAATGCTTGTCACTAGGGCCAGAGTGCCATGATTTCAGATCTGAACCCTTTATGTTTTCATGAATATATTTGTGTTCTTGATCCTATCTTGCAAGTTGTATGCACCTATTATGTGTTATGATCCGCATACCCCAAGGTAACAATAATTGGGATTCTTTCAAGTGATTACCGTATGACAGTGTCCTGGATTAGGGGGTGCTAACCTAACCGGCCCGTCTCCTCGGTTGGACTGGTGGGCCCTCGCACATGATCAAGATGGACTCCGGAAGCTGTACACAGGAAGTGTGATCAATACTGTCTCTACCGAAGACTTGACGTATACTCCAAGATCTCTCCTGCCGCCTTTCTCATAGATACCGACCTTGTAACCCTAGATACCCTCCCTGGCGTGTATATAAGCCATAGGGTTTAGCTCGTAAGGGGGACATCAACGCAATATTGCTCATCTAGCCCTAGAAGTTAGACACATTACGATCTCGAGGTAGATCAACTCTGTACTTGATACATCTCCATTAATATAAACAGAAGCAGGACGTAGGGTTTTACCTCCATCAAGAGGGCATGAACCTGGGTAAACATCGTCTCCCTTGTCCTTGTTACCACCGATCCGAGATCCACAGTTCGGGACCCCCTACCCCAAGGTCTGCCGGTTTTTACACCGACACTAGTGCTTTCATTGAGAGTTCCACTGTGCGATCGCCAAAAGGATCGATGGGATCGCCGGTTAACGGCATCAGGCCCATGGAGCACGTCTCCACGTCTGAAGCTTTGGTCACAGCGACGCCTCCGCGTAATGTGGAAGCGAACCATGACCCTTCTTTGGTTCCAACAAAGAAACCCCTCACGGAAGAGGGGCTAAGATACTTCTTGGAGAGCGGATCGAACAGCGACCCACCGGCAACCGACCTTCAGATAAATTCGGCAAAACCAGTAACTGCGGATCTGGCGTCACGTGAAAGCAACGAGGTCTTGAGCCCGCGGTCTTCAGAGATCGGAGCCGGTCTGCTCACCTCCCATATAGAATATCGCCCCGATAACTCTGGCCCACCTGACGTCTGGGACTTGGCCTACGTATGGCAGTTCCCCGATGAGCCAATCAGATGATATTGGGCCAGATTCTTGTCCGTCAAGAAAAATATGCTGGATTACCAAGACTCTGACATAATTACCGCTTTCGAGCGCGGATGCAAGGATAAAGGCGTCTCAAACGCCCTGACTCGTCGTTGCGTCCGAACACTCCCCGAATTAACCAACCTGGTAGCATGATTTTGCGCCATCAAAGACGCCTGGCGGACCGAGGAAAACACGGACTAGATCTGTGATGACTACCCGGAACGCGACCGGTCGACACTTCGGCGCGAAAACCGCAAACGGAATACTTCGGGCGATCGACCCCGGAAGAGGAAGAAAACCTCCGATTACCCCGGAATGGCTCTGGACGGCTTTTTGGATAAAGCATGCCCGATCCATGCTGTGTTGGTTAACTCCTGCCCGACTCACAGCCTTCGCGACTGTTGGGTGTTGAGGCAGGTGGCAAAAGGGGGACCCGTCCTCCTGGCGGGCACCTCCAGCCACCTTGAACAGAACTCGGACGATGACGAGGTCCTAATGATTTATGAGACCTTTACGTCTAACAACCAGCGCAAACGGGCCTTGCGGGAAATCAATGCCGTCCAGCAAGTACCACCCCAGGGTGCGTGGATAGACACGCCGATCACCTTTAACCACCACGATCAGCCGGAGTCGGCCCTAGATAGGTGCCCCGCCGTGCTAGTCCTCAACCCCATCGTGGACCACTGCCGCCTCCATAAGGTCCTCATGGACGGAGGCAGCAGCTTAAATCTAATATACGAGGACACTCTGGACAAGATGCACATCGATAAATCATGCATAGAACAAAGCACCACCACCTTTAAAGGAATAGTCACTGGACGAGAGGCACGCTGCAGCGGAAAGATAACCCTGGACGTAGTCTTTGGAACCCCGGATAATTATTGCTCCGAGGAGATTACGTTCCACATCGTGCCCTTCAAGAGCGGATACCACGCCATCCTCGGACGGGACGCCTTTTCAAGATTTCAAGCGGTGCCGCAGTATGGCTACATGAAGCTCAAGATGCCGGGCCCGAAAGGGATCATTACCATCTCAAGCGATCCCGACAGGGCACTCAAAGCCGAGAATAAAATAGCGTCCCTCGCCCTCGAGACTCTGGCCGCGCTGTGCGCCGAGGTCGACCGAGACGATGTCGTTCTCGACAAAAGATCAAAACCTACTTCTTTCAAACCGGCCGACGAGATAGTCAAATTCCAGGTTCACCCGACGGACCCTGCTAAAACGGCGTCCATAGGGGCTAACCTCGACCCAGAAGTTGCCGAAGCCCTACGCGCTTGGGACATATTCGCTTGGCACCCCTCCGATATGCCGGGGATACCCCGTAGGCTCGCAGAACATAGCCTAAACATATTACCAGGCTATAAGCCTGTTAAACAAACACTTCGGCATTTCTCCGAGCCCAAGCATCAAGCAATGGGCGAGGAACTAGCAAAGCTACTGGAGGTAGGACTCATCAGGGACATAAAACACCCCGATTGGCTAGCCAATTTGGTCATGGTACCAAAAAAGGACAGGTCCTGGCGGTTGTGTGTCGATTTTAAAGACCTCAATAAAGCTTGCCCCAAAGACCCCTTCCCCTTACCCCGCATTGACCAAATTTTGGACGCCACTGCGGGCCATGATGCATTGTGCTTCCTAGACGCCTACTCAGGATATCACCAAATAAAGATGAAGGAATCTGACTAGGCAGCAACGGCATTCATCATGCCCTACGGGCCGTTTTGCTTCAACGCGATGCCTTTCGGACTAAAGAACGATGGCACCACGTACCAGCGCATGATTCAAACATGCCTGAAAAAACACATCGGAAAGACCGTTGAGGCCTACGTAGATGATGTAGTTGTCAAAACTAAACACGTTGACCAGTTGGTGGACAATCTTCGAGATACATTTGCCAGCCTACGGGAATATCAAATAAAACTTAATCCAGAGAAATGCGTTTACGAAGTCCCAGTCGGCAAACTCCTCGGTTTCATCGTATCTAGCCGAGGAATTGAAGCCAATCCGGCTAAAATTCGAGCCTTGGATCGCTTGGAGATTCCAACAGAGCTCAAGCATGTACAAAAACTGGCGGGCTGCGTAGCAGCCTTGAGCCGCTTCATATCACGGCTCGGAGAAAAAGCCTTACCCTTGTACAAGCTGTTAAAGCAGACCAAAACATTCAAATGGACCCAAGAGGCCACGGCGGCCCTGGAAGACATCAAGACCCTCCTCGCCACTAATCCCATCCTGGCAGCGCCAGGTGTCTGCGAACCGATGCTATTGTACATCTCGGCCACAAACCAGGTGGTTAGCGCAGTCCTCGTGGTTGAACGAGACAGGGAAGGTCACAAATTCCAGGTCCAGAAGCCCGTGTATTACGTCTCCGAGGTCCTAACCCCATGCAAGTCATGCTACCCTCACTACCAAAAGATAGCCTACGCGGTCTTCATGGCATCACGAAAACTCCGGCACTACTTTCAAGAGTGTTCGGTGACCGTGGCATCTGACGTCCCGCTAAGTGACATCATAAATAATAGGGACGCAAGAGGGCGCGTCGCCAAATGGGCCATAGAGCTGTTACCTTTTGAAATCATCTACGAACCACGCCGGGCCATTAAATCCCAGGTGCTGGCGGACTTTGTAGCCGAATGGACCGAAGCCGAACTCCCTCGTGAGTACAGTACTTACTCGCAATGGACAATGTATTTTGATGGCTCCAAAATGCTCGCCGGCCTAGGGGCTGGCGTGGTGCTCACGTCACCCATGGGAGATAACATTAGATACGTGTTACAAGTCATGTACACAGACTCTAATAATGCAGTTGAATACGGAGCCCTCCTACACGGACTTCGGATAGCAGTCTCTATGGGTGTTAAATGCCTGGAGGTCCGAGGTGATTCTAACCTCGCCATCTCACAAATCAACGGCGAGTTTGACGCCAAAGACCCGAAGATGACAGCTTAATGAAACGCCGTCATAAAGATCTCGGCCAGGTTTGAGGGGCTGGAGTTTCACCACATACCCCGAGACAGCAACCAGGCCGCAGATGTGCTCGCCCGGTTGGGCTCAAAACGAGATAAGGTTCCCGAAAACACCTTCCTCGAACAGCTTTTCAAGCCATCTGTAGTCTGGCAAGATAGCAAAGGAACGCCGGATTCAACCAACGTCGGGCAACAGGCCCCGCCCGAAGAAGACGACGATATCATAGGCGGCTCAATGACCCGGAAGACTGCTTCAGCACATGAGGTCATGGCAGTCATCGCACCATGGACCGAGCCGCTCCTCGCGTACTTGCTCCGAAAAGAGCTCCCCGACAACCAAACCGACTCCCGCCGGATTGTAAGGCAGTCTAAAGCCTACAAGGTTCATGAAGGGGAACTTTATAAAATGAGCACAACGGGCGTCCTCCAGAGATGCATATCCGAGGAAGAAGGAAAACTCCTACTTCGGGAGATACACTCCGGCATGAGCGGACATCATGCCGCTACTCGGACCTTGGTCAGCAAGGCTTTCCGAGCCGGTTTCTATTGACCAACTACAGGCGCTGATACCGAGGCATTAGTACAGCGTTGCCCAGGCTGTCAGGTATTCGCCAAGCAGAGCCACATGCCCCCCACGGCCCTTCGCACCATCCCCATCACTTGGCCTTTTGTGGTCTGGGGGCTCGATATGGTCGGGCCACTAAAGGGTGGATAAAATAAAAATAAATACCTCCTCGTCATGGTCGACAAATTTACCAAGTGGATCGAAGCTAAGCCGGTCACCTCGGCCGAAGCCGTCCAAGTAATCGGATTCATCTCGGGGGTAGTACATCGTTACGGTGTCCCCCATAGTCTGATTACAGACAACGGAACCAACTTCACGGCCAAAGAGGTTAAGGCATGGTGTAAAAAAATGGGCATTAAGCTCGACTACGCGGCCGTCTACCACCCACAGTCTAATGGGCAGGTGGAGCGAGCCAACAGATTAATCCTTAGCGGAATTAAGCCAAGGTTAGTTCGCTCCCTTAAAAAAGCCGACTGTAAATGGGTTGAGGAACTTGATTCTGTACTATGGGGATTGTGTACGACACCAAACAGGTCCACACGATACACCCCATTTTTCATGGTGTACGGTGCCGAGGCGGTCCTCCTTTGCGATATCATACACGACGCACCTCGAGTACGCATGTATGAGGAGCTAAAGGCCGAGCTTGATCAGCAGGATGCCCTAGACGCTCTCGACGAAGAGCGCAACGTCGCACGGGCGAGATTAGCTATTTATCAGCAGCAGGCCCGGCGCTACCATGGAAGAGCGGTTCGCGCCAAAGAATTCAACGTCGGGGATCTCGTAATGAGACTAAACCCCGAAAAAAAAAAGCACAAACTATCCCCTAGATGGTATGGGCCGTTTATCATTGACCAAGTACTCATTAGAGGAGCCTATCGAATCCGAGATCTAGAGGACGGCCGACTAGAGCCCCATCCCTGGAACGCGGCACTACTCCGACGCTTCTACGCTTGACACCACGTATACGGTCCGTGTAAATAACTTGTGCATTTTCTTTGACTTCATTTTTTACTCATTATTTATTTTCCCACCTCGGAAAGTTCTTCAATGACCCTGAGGACAAAACAGCATGTTCTTTTCAAACACAAGAACTATTCCACCTCTTATGTACTATCGTCGTTCGAGCCACCATATGCATCGATTCGCTTTAAGATTCGGCCAAGCTAGGTTGCCCGGCTCCTGTGCTTGCCCCTTATGTTCCCGATATTTCGGCTAGGGGGCAAAGGGAGCACCGTTGTGATTGTCACTCCTGGATCTGCCGGTGTAGTACCTCAGACGTATAAAGCCGAAAGTTAGCGTTCTTACAAAGCGAATCGGTCGGCCGTGACATAGGACTAACGTGGCAGGGGTCTTTTTAAACCCCGACCAGGGGCTTTACCCTCGAGGTCATCCGTCTTCGGACAGATGTGTTCGACACAGCGACCCGAGGAAAGGAACTATTGGAAGAACTATTTTCCTCTGAAGATGTTTCTTACGTTAAAAAGTAATATAACATAACTTTCCGTTGCCCTCTTGTCCGTCGAGCCGTATAGCCCGATTGCCTTGTCACCTGAAGCACCTGGTTTGATAACCTCGGCTAGTAGTAGGGGACACTGCTCGGAGTTTATCCGAGGAGGCTGAAGCCGAAGGCTGGCTGACAGAGTCTGGATACACGGATTGAAAACAGACATAAATACTTCGGTACATAAAGTCATACAAAGTTTTCATGCGCGGTCTAGCCCGTCTATCAGGGTGTCCAATGTGCAATCCTTCTACAAGAATCGCGTCGCAGGCATTACGCTATCATACACCTGGCTAGAGGGGATTTCTTTCTCGTCAGATCCCATGGGTCCCACCTCTGCTAATTCCGACGTCTTCAGACCGGTGTAGTGGGTCTTCACCATGGCCCAGGCCTCCCTCGCACCTTCTCGGCAAGTCGATACTTTCCAAGCCTGGATCCGGCGCCGAGCTCTCTTCAGCTGTTCGGCTAGCACGGCCATGTCCTCTGGGACCAGCACCACCTCGGGCCATAAAGCCTGGTGCACATTCTTCATCGATTTCTGTGCCCTTTCGTGCACCTCGGATAGATGAACGCTCATGTCTTCAGACATCAGACCCCGCGATTCCGGAGGAAGGCCTGACAAATAAGCTGCCAAACAAAACAACATTCGAATGACAAATCACATCGGACAAGTTACATGACAAGCATTCCTTGAGGCTTATAAACTTACCATAAATCATGTCGTCCGTTTGCCTATTCTTTGCTTCCGCAATAGCGAGGCGAGCTTTCAAACTCTCAATCTCCTGGGCCTGGCGGGCATTCTCAGCCCTAAGCACATTCATGTTGTCCACTCTTTGAGTAACCACGTGTTGATTTGCCTGACGTTGCGCTTCTGCGTACACCAGATCCTCGTGGGCCTTCTTCAGGTCTCTTTCAAGATGGCCTAGGGCTTCCGCTGCTACAAGGGGTTCTGGCGTCAACTCTATTTCCATTGGCATTACCCAATTTAAGTACAAAGCACTTACCGTGCGCCTCCCTGGTGAATTTCTTCACCAGTTCAACCTCGGACAAAGCCGCGTCAAGCTGCACCTTTGTTTGGGCCAACGCCGAGGTTAATTGCTCGTTCTTCACGCGAGCTTCCTGTTCAAATCAGTGATTGCTGGTTAGTATTTAAGTCTTGATTCGACCCCAGGGGCTCGTACCAAGCCTTAGGGGCTACTACCATACTCGGTAGTCATGTTTGTTTATAAAAACTTACCCGCAGCCCCCGTGACAAGACGTCCAGCGATTCGTCAAAAGCACATCGGGTTGCCCCGAGGTATGCATCCACAGCGCTGAGAGCATTCAACTCCCTGTCCGAGAAAGCTGGACTGTTCAGGGAAGCTTTTCGCCGGCAATAATTCACAGTGCATTGAATCTCGGACGGAGTGGCCGATGTCACCGAGTCCTCGGGCTGGGTGGCTCCAAGGTCAACTCCCGCGGGATCTCGGGCACCCGTCTCCCTGGGCGGGGCCATGGCTCCCTCGACCTCCACGTTTGCTGGAGTGGATGAAGGTTGTCTGCAAATAATCTGGAAGGTTAAAATCCGAAGTGTCTTTGCAGCGGCATAGATCAAAGTATTACCCCGTGATGGAGGGGGCACTTTCGCCTGCCCCCGTGACCTCAGCCTGAGCTTCTTGTACATCTGCCGGAGTCCTTCCCAGTGAAGCCGTCTCTCTGCGTAGGCATTGGGAGCACCACCCCTTTGGATGAGAAGTCAGATGGCTGGGGGCTAGAGGACGAGGGGCTCTCTTTCGTTTAGAGGAAGGGAGTGTTACCGATGAGGCAGGCCTCGTCCCCGGCGTATCAGGGATGACAGCCACTTTTGAGCCGTCAAGGCTCTCCAAGAAAAACTTCCTCCCTTCGTAGATCGGGTCCAGGTCTTCATCCTCGTTGTAAAGAGGGTCTTCAGTGTGGCAGTGCAGTTCTGGCTCAGGGGCCGGACTGCTCACGCCCTCAAGCCAACGCCTCCACCGCTGTTCATAGGCCGAGGTGTAGCGGATTAACTTTAAAGATCCTGAGGTAAACGGGAGAGTTCGTAAGAGAAACTTACTATGTCGGCAGGGTTGCTGTACGACAGCCCGTCCTGGAACTGGCGCTTGGCGAAATCCTCCGCGGACCCTTGGTACATGCTGGCCAGTACAGCTCCAAGGGTCATTTGGTCCATAAAAGCTCCCTTGATGGATCGGGAGGCATCGTTGGACCCATTATACTCGCACAATAAGTGTTGACGCTGCCGGAGGGGTTGGACTCTTCGGTCTAGGGCCACCGCCATCACATCAATGATGGTGAGGCCAGCACTCGACAGTAGGTTCACTCTGGCCGCTAGAATGGTCACGGGTTCGTCTTCCTCCTGCGCCAGGCTCCGGGGCCTCCAGCTGTAGTGTTTCCTCGGTGGATCCAATGAGAAGGGCGGGAGGCCTGGCCGGACTGGCTCGTACAGCGGGACGTCGTTGATATAAAACCACTCGGAAGGCCAGTAATCGGCGTCCTCCCGAGGTGTTCCCGCTGGATAGCCGGTCTTGTCGACTCGGCAGACTTCGGCTCCTCCAACCTCGAACAGCTTGTCGGCCGAGGAGCGGGGCACGACGCAGAAGTACTTTTGCCATAATCCGAAGTGCGCCTGACAGCCGAGGTGTAGCTCGCAGAGCGCGACGAACCCCGCAATGTGCAATATCGAGTTCGGGGAGAAGTGGTGCAGATGCAGACCGTAAAACTCCAGCAGGCTGCGGAGGAAAGGGTGGATTGGAAACCCTAAACCACGGAGGAGGAAAGGCACGAAGCATACCCACTCGTCTCCTTGTGGCGAAGGGTAATTCTCGGCGTGGGCTTGACCATCGATGGATGTTAATCCAGGACGACTTGGGGCCAGATCCGCATCCGGTAGATAGCCTTGCGTCGCCAAGTGCTCTAGTTGAAGGCGCGCGACGGAGCAGCTCCCCCAGTCCCCTCTATCTGTGCCATGGGGGCACCTTGACGATCCTTCACCACTCGCCATTGTTCGGGCTCTTGAGCTTGGGTTGGGATGGAAGGGGGATTTTGCTACGGTTGCGGTTGATGCGTATGGCCGCTAGCAAAGGTTGTGCGTTTATATTAAGTAAAGGCAGAAGGGGCTGACGCTTCGACATTTTTTCCATAAAGGGGCCCAATTCCCTAGATAACACGATTCTGGAAATCTGAAGTTGGGCCCCAACGGAATTTTAAGGGTTGGCCGAGGTCTTTAAGTTTGGTCGGAGAACGAAGCACGGGAACTTGTCTATCGAGCCAAGACTCCGGAAATTGAAGGCCGTCGACTTCGGCATCGAAGACCAGTTCAGGGGCTACTGATGGTGTCCTGGATTAGGGGGTGCTAACCTAACCGGCCCGTCTCCTCGGTTGGGCTGGTGGGCCCTCGCACGTGATCAAGATGGACTCCGGAAGCTGTACACAGGAAGCGTGATCAAGACTGTCTCTACCGAAGACTTGACGTATACTCCAAGATCTCTCCTGCTGCCTTTCTCATAGATACCGACCATGTAACCCTAGAAACCCTCCCTGGCGTGTATATAAGCCATAGGGTTTAGCTCGTAAGGGGGACATCAACGCAATATCGCTCATCTAGCCCTAGAAGTTAGACACATTACGATCTCGAGGTAGATCAACTCTGTACTTGATACATCTCCATTAATATAAACAGAAGCAGGACATAGGGTTTTACCTCCATCAAGAGGGCCCGAACCTGGGTAAACATCATCTCCCTTGTCCTTGTTATCACCGATCCGAGATCCACAGTTCGGGACCCCCTACCCCGAGGTCTGCCGGTTTTTACACCGACACCGTAGTTTGAGGAGTTCATGTATTCATTAAGTGCTAATGCTTTGTTCTAGTTCTCTATTAAAAGGAGGCCTTAATATCCTTTAGATTTCCTTATGGACCCCACTGCCTCGGGAGGGTAGGACAAAAGATGTCATGCAAGTTCTTATTATAAGCACGTATGAGTATATACGGAATACATGCCTACATTACATTGATGAATTGGGGCTATTGTGTATCACTCTATGTTGTGACTGTTACATGATGAATGTCATCCAACATAATTATCCATCACTAATCCAATGCCTACGCTTTTCGCATATTGATCTTTGCTAAGTTACTTCTGCTATTGCTGTTACAATCACTATAAAACTGCTACTGTTACTGTTTCTGTTGCTATTACTATTATTCCTACTGTGCTACTAAACACTTTGCTGCAGATATTTAGTTCTCCAGGTGTGGTTGAATTGACAACTCAACTGCTAATACTCGCAAATATTCTTTGGCTCCCCTTGTGTCGAATCAATAAATTTGGGTGAAATACTACCCTTGAAGACTGTCGTGATCCCCTATACTTGTGGGTTATCAAGACCTTTTTCTGGCGCCGTTGCCGGGGAGCATAACTCTATTTGTTGAGTCCCTTGGGATTTATATCTGTTGATCACTATGAAGAATCTGAAAGACACTAAGACCAAGATCGTTCCCTCTAAGACGAGGGGAGGTAAGGAACTGCCATCACACTCTGCACTCGATTCACCTTCTGTTTTGAGTAGGCTTGCGACAACACCACTTGCTATTCACTCTGATATGCCGCAAGTAATTGATGATACTACTTCTGCTATAAATGAAACTTGTGATGATGCTAGTACTATGTTTGATAATACTATGCCACTAGGTGAATTTCTTGATGAACAAATTGCTAAAGCTAAAGATACTGAGAATGCTGAAACTATTGAAACTGATGAAAATTATGATTCATCTATTATTCCTAGCTCTCCTACTAGGGTTGAGATGCCTAAGACACCTGATGGTTATGTTATAGATGGAGAAATAGCTAGAGAATTTCTTGCTTGTAATGATAGAGATGATGTTAGAAAATTGCTGGCTAAGTTAAAAGAAAAGTCTATGATGGAAAGAATGCAATATGATCCTAAGTTTGCTACCTCTCCTATCTTTGTTACTGACAAGGATTATGAATTCTCTATTGATCCTGAGTTAATTACTTTGGTTGAATCTGATCCTTTTCATGGTTATGAATCCGAAACTGTTGTGGCACACCTTACTAAATTAAATGATATAGCCACCCTATTTGCTCATGAGGAAAAAAATTGTTACTACTACATTCTTAAGTTGTTTCCTTTCTCATTGAAGGGTGATGCTAAGAAATGGTTTAATACTCTTGCTCCTGGTTGTATGCGTAGTCCCCAGGATATGATATATTACTTCTCTGAAAAATATTTTCCTGCTCATAAGAAACAAGCTACTTTACAGGAAATATTTAACTTTGTGCAAATTGAAGAAGAGAATCTCCCTCAAGCCTGGTTGAGGCTTCTCCAATTACTTAATGCTTTGCATGACCATCCTCTTAAGAAAAATGAAATACTTGATATCTTTTATAATGGACTAACCGATGCTTCTAGGGACTACCTAGATAGTTGTGCTGGTTGTGTTTTCAGGGAACGAACTGTTGGACAGGCTGAAGAACTATTGAATAATATATTAAAGAATGCTAATGATTGGACACTTCCTGAACCACCAGTCAAACCAACTCCAAAGAAGAGAGGTATTCTATTCCACGGTCATGAAGATATGCAAGAGGCAAAGAAATCTATGAAATAAAAAGGTATTAAATCTGAAGATGTTAAGAATTTATCACCTATTGAAGAAATACATGGGCTCGACATCCCAACATAGGTAGTAGAGTTAAATTCTCTTACTAGATTCGACGAAGGTGATATTCCTTATAATAAATCTGCTAGCCAATGCCTTTATGAGTTTGATAATTACATCATTAAGCAAGACCACTTTAATTTGTATATCACCAATCAATTAAAACGCAATGCCTTCATGATAAATCATTTGAGTGATTTGATGTTTAGAACTGCTAATGATGTTAAGGACTTAAGTAAACATGCTTCTATGGTTCATACTCAGTTAGAACAAATTGCTAAGTCACAAAATGATATGCTTGATGAGATGAATAATAAAATGAATGATCATGTTGTTAGAGTTGTCACTAGAGGAGGTAGAATGACTCAGGAACCTCTGTATCCTGAAGGTCATCCTAAAAGAATTGAGCAAGATTCTCAGAGAATTAATATTGATGTGCCTAGTCCATCTAAGAAGAAAAAGAAAAAGAAAAATGATAGGACTTTGCATGCTTCTAGTGAACCTGAGATAGAAAAACCTCCTGAGACTCATAATGATGTTTCTATTTCTGATGCTGAGACACAATCTAGGGATGAACATCCACCTAATGATAGTGATAATGATAATGATAATAATGTTCATGTTGATACTCAACTAGATAATGATGTAGAAATAGAACCTGCTGCTGATCTTGATAACCCACCTCCTAAGAATAAAAGATATGATAAAAGTGATTTCGTTGCTAGAAAACATGGAAAGGAAAGAGAACCATGGGTTCAAAAACCCATGCCTTTTCCCACTAAACCATCTAGAAATAAGGATGAGGAAGACTTTGAGCGCTTTGTTGAAATGCTTAGACCTGTCTTTTTGCGCACTCGCTTGACTGATATTTTGAAAATGCCTCCATATGCTAAATATATGAAAGATATTGTCACTAATAAAAGAAAGATACTGAGGCTGAAATTTCCACCGTGCTTGCATATTATTCTTTTAAGGGTGGAGTACCTAAAACGTTAGGAGATCCGGGAATACCTACTATACCATGCTCCATTGAAAGAAGTTATGTTAAAACTGCTTTATGTGATCTAGGAGCCGGTGTTAGTGTTATGCCTTTCTCTTTATATAGAAGACTTGATTTGAATAAGCTTACACCTACTGAAATATCTTTGCAAATGGCTGATAAATCAACTGCTATACCTATTGGAATTTGCGAGGATGTGCCTGTTGTTGTTGCAAATGTTACTATCTTGACAGACTTTGTTATAGTTGATATGCCTGAGGACGACAACATGTCGATTATCCTTGGAAGACCATTTTTGAATACTGCAGGGGCTGTTATTGATTGCAACAAAAGCAAAGTCACTTTTCATGTCAATGGTAATGAGCATACGATTTATTTTCCGAGGAAGCAAAATTCAGTGAATGGTATCAATTGTATTGAAAAAGTTTCGACAATCACTATTGGAGGTTTCAAATCTCCTCTTCCTACCGCCAAAAAGAAATATGAAACTCTTATTGTTGGGGAGATTCATATCCCCGTTGAGGTAACCTAGTGTTATACGAAAATTCTTCGGTTTCATGTCACTCGGAAATAGTTTGTTAATAAGACTTGATCAACCTTATTAATGGATTCTTTTTGAGGGGCATGTGGTCGATCAATTTAGTAAGCACAACTTTCTGTAACCATAGTTTGCTCTCTGTTATTTATAGTTTAATAAAGTAAAATGCCATGATTATCCTGTTTTCTGAAATATCCATGCAATAAAAAATGTCCCAAAAATAAAAGTGCTCGAAATGTAATAAAATTTTAACATGATTTTTCTGGAATATTTAAGAATTTTTGGCACTGAAAACAACCCAGGGGGTGCACCTGTTGCTCACAAGGTAACAGGGCGCGGCCACTCCCCCAGGGCGCGCCAAGATGCCTTGTGCATCCCACAGGGACCCACTCACTTATCTCTTCAGCCCACTTCATCTCCTACCTCCAAAAAAAAGCGTGGTAGCTCTCTCTCTCTCTCTCTCGTGTTCTTGCTCCAAAACCTAAGATTTTTGATCTCTTTGCTCGGAGCTCCGTTTCCGAAACTGTTTTGGGGGATTGCTCATTGGTATGTGACTCCTCCATTGCTCCAATTAGTTTTTGCTTTAGTGGATTATATTTTGAATAAATTGCTGCTATTGTTGCTACTAAAAATGAGCTTGCATGTTGAATTCTCTGAGTTCTAAGTAGTTTGAATGCTTGATATAGCCTTTACACACTTGTATGAGTAGTTGCTATCAATCTTGTGAAGTTTTGTTGACATTATTTTGTGGCCCAAATTTTTTCAGAAATTTGTTCGTAGGAAAATGAACCTCTTTAGGAGGAGTTCTTCGAGGAGGAGGTCCTCTGAAGCATCATCGAGCGAGAGCCCGGCACACCAATCGTATGTTGAACCAAGGGCAAGTTCGGTGAGAGGTGCCAAAGCAAAATCATGCCGATGGCCGTGCAATGAGTTCATGTTGGGTGCAGGCATTAAGGAAGAATTTGATCAATATATTCAAAACACCGAGCTCTCCGCCTTCATCGCAGATAAGCCTCCGCAGCACTATAACCTTACTCATTCATTCACTCAAATGTTTGAGTATCATTCTCGCAATTCTAGAGTTTTATTCCATCTCTATGATAGATCCTATGCTATGTCTTTAGAATTTTTTTGTGATGCATGCAAAATTCCATTTTGGGGTTCGCTTAGATAACCGCGGCAACATGATTATGAAATGTTTCTTAATAGTCTTTGCAATGGTGAGGATAGGGGGGTTACGCAAGCTAGGATAAAAAAGCATTCACTTTCCCTCTATTCGGTACTTTGCACTTTTTAATGGGAGATGCATTGTTGGTAAACAAGATTGTAGTGCATTTTGTGCCCACGACCTGAGCCTTATTCATACTGCTTTAACGGGTCAAACATTATAATCTTGGGGCTATTGTTGCACGTAGGTTGCATCGCAACACGGGTAATGGTGATTTGTATGGAGGAATTTATGCCTCCCACGTAGCTGCAAGGCTAGGGGTCTCGGCCAGGCCCAATGATCCTCTTTTACCTGATAAATACTTAAATTTTGAGGCAATGCAGACCCATGAGTTTATTAAGCGTAACACTCACAGATATGACTATAACTTGATATTCGATAAATATCGTTCTGTGTCTATTATTTTGCCTGCTCCTGTCCTCTTTGATTTTCAGAGCAAACAGAGATGTTTTCTTCATGAGAATGAGGTGCACAAGTATAACGCGGCAGTTGAGGCTACCCGCCTCGCTGAGGAGGCGGCACAGAACGCCTCCACGAGCTACCACTTCGATTATTATCCGGGTCAGCCATGGTAGTATACCATGTTAGGCCAAAAGCCTGAGCATGGGGGAGTACGTATTTCTCACCGAGATTACATTCATGTTCACACATTCATTCCAGTTGTCGGTGTTCATCCTTTTTCATTGTATATCCATGTTAGTTTTATTTTCTCTTTCTTCTTGTGTGTTCAAAAAACTTTGAAAATCCAAAAATATTTCTCGTTTCTTTTCGGTTTTTCTTTCCTGTTAATAGTTCGTAGTATTAAAAGAAAACCCAGAAAGATTTCTCGTTTCTTCTTTTCTTGTTTGTTGGGAGTTCTCCCGTGTAAATAGTTTTTCTCGCTTTTTGTTTTTCTTCTTTAATTTTCTTTCTTCAAAAAAACTAAAAACTCCAAAAATATTTCAGTGTGTTTCTCTGAATTTCTTTTCTTTTCGCTGAGTTGTCCTTGGGAGAAGACCACGATGAAATGTTGAATGGCTCTCATATGCTTTATGGTTGATCTAACAAGGAGCCAATATTACCTTGTCTTCTCCATTGAATAAAATGTTTGCAGATTCCAGCTTAGTCCACGGCACCTTGCACTATTATTATTTTCACATCATTCGGTCGTGCAAGTGAAAGGCAATAATCACGATGATTTGATGAAGTGACTGTGGCAAGGAAAAGCTGGTATGAACTCTTCTTGTTTTTGTTTTTGTAAATATGTTTAACTCAGTATCCATGATTCAGCATATTATGAGTAAACATGTTTGTGATGATAATTAGAGATTATGGTTGCTCATGCCATGCTTAAGTAGCTAGGAGTGGACAATAATTTATCTTGGATGTCAACATGCATTAAAATGGTTATTATATAGATGTTAGTATGGTATCCTCCTCTGAATGTTTCAAGTGGCTTGACTTGGCACATGTACACACATGTAGTAGATTAAAAACCAACGCAGTCTTCATGATATTTATGTTTAGGGTGTTTCTATCCTACTCATGCTAGTATTCAATGTTAATTATTCTCAATGCATGATTATGACCATTTTCGCTCTCTAGTTGGTCGCTTCTCAATCTATTTGCTAGCCTTCGCCTGTACTAAGCAGGAATACTGCTTGTGCATCCACGATCCTTAAACCAAAGTTATTCTAGATGAGTCCACTATATCTACCTATATGCGGTATTACTCTGCCGTTCCAAGTAAATTTGCATGTGCCACCTCTAATCATTGAAATAAACATTTGTTTTGTGTGCCCATACCGCTCATGGAGCGACAGGGGGCGGTCAGTATCTTCCATGCTAAGCGGGTTATTCTCAGATGAGTGTTTATTCACTTGTCATTGTACGAGAGAGGCTGGTAATTGGGATGCCCAGTCCTTTAATCAAAATAAAAAATATATATAATAAAACAAACTCCCCCGAAAATTTGATCATTTGGAGGGCACCCGTGAATTCGGCTAGCCATGGCTTGTGTTGGTATGGTGGAGGGGGTGAACTTTACCTTTCCGCTTGGGAACCACCGATAATGTGTTTGGCATGGAAGATATTGAAAATCCTCGGTCGTAACGTTGACAGGAAAAGTACACCTCTCAAAATTGTTTTCATCTTTGATTTAAGCTTCGAGCTCTGGCACCTCTACAAATCTCTGCTTCCCTCTACGAAGGGCCTATCTATTTACTTTTATGTTATTTTACTTTTATTGTTGAGTCTCACCTTCTCATTATAAGCACCAATCCAGAGAGCACTATTGTCATTCTTATGCATTGAGTATGGTTAATGTTGGGTAAATCATGACTGTATCTCTTCTACCCTGAATTACAATGTTTAGTCGCTGCTTGAACTTTGGAGGTGCTCTGCATTTATGTTTTGCGATCTCAGAAAGGGCTAGCGAGATACAATGTTATCATATTATATCATGATTGTTTTGACAAATTGTTGATATTTGAGATATGTTATTATTGCTCTCTAGTTGATTATGCCATTGATATGAGTAAATGTAGTTCCTAAGTGTTATCATTTGCATGGTTAGTTCATGATCTTTGCTGAAAACTTGGGTGCTAGTTAAGCTTATATATGGATACGAGAACAAAAGAGTTTGTAAAAGTTTTTCTTTATCACTTTCAGTTTGTCAACTGAATTGCTTGAGGACAAGTAATGAGTTAAGCTTGGGGGAGTTGATACGTCTCCGTCGTATCTACTTTTCCAAACACTTTTGCTCTTGTTTTGGACTCTAATTTGCATGATTTGAATGAAACTAACCCGGACTAACGCTGTTTTCAGCAGAACTACCATGGTGTTGTTTTTGTGCAGAAATCAAAGTTCTCGGAATTGGATGAAACTTTTTGGAGATTTTTATGGAATATATAAAAAATATTGGCGCAAGAATCAGCTGGAGAGGGGGCCCCTGTTGCTCACAAGGCAACAGGGCGCGACCCCCCCCCCCCCAGGGCGCGCCCTGATGCCTTGTGGGGCCCACAGAGGTCCTCCTGACCTAATTCCAACGCTATAAATTATCTTTCCCCGAGAAAAAAATAAGAGAAGAAGTTTCATTGCGTTTTACAATACGGAGCCACCGCCACCTCCTGTTCTTCATCGGGAGGGCTGATCTGGAGTCCGTTCGGGGCTCCGGAGAGGGGGATTCGTCGCCATCGTCATCATCAACCATTCTCCATCACCAATTTCATGATGCTCACCACCGGGTGTGAGTAATTTCTCCATAGGCTTGCTGGACGATGATGGGTTGGATGAGATTTATCATGTAATCAAGTCAATTTGTTAGGGCTTGATCCCTAGTATCCACTATGTTCTGAGATTGATGTTGCTATGACTTTGCTATGCTTAATGCTTGTCACTTGGGCCTGAGTGCCATGATTTCAGATCTGAACCCTTTATGTTTTCATGAATATATTTGTGTTCTTGATCCTATCTTGCAAGTTGTATGCACCTATTATGTGTTATGATCCGCATACCCCAAGGTGACAATAGTTGGGATTCTTTTCGGTGATTACCGTAGTTTGAGGAGTTCATGTATTCACTAAGTGCTAATGCTTTGTTCCGGTTCTCTATTAAAAGGAGGCCTTAATATCCCTTCGATTTCCTTATGGACCCCGCTGCCACGGGAGGGTAGGACAAAAGATGTCATGCAAGTTCTTACTATAAGCACGTATGACTATATACGGAATACATGCCTACATTACATTGATGAATTCGAGCTATTGTGTATCGCTCTAGGTTGTGACTGTTACATGATGAATGTCATCCAACATAATTATCCATCACTGATCTAATGCCTACGCTTTTCGCATATTGATCTTTGCTAAGTTACTTCTGCTGCTGCTGTTACAATCACTATAAAACTGCTACTGTTACTGTTTCTGTTCCTATTACTATTATTCCTACTGTGCAACTAAACACTTTGCTGCAGATATTTAATTCTCCAGGTGTGGTTGAATTGACAACTCAACTGCTAATACTCGCAAATATTCTTTGGCTCCCCTTGTGTCGAATCAATAAATTTGGGTGAAATACTACCCTCGAAGACTGTCGCGATCCCCTATACTTGTGGGTTATCACTACTTTAATATGGATCGATTTTTCCTTCATATAAAATCTTTCGGCCTTTCCCCCGGTGACTTAGCTACCTAGTCTTTCTGTTCGTACAGAGACCTAACTGTCCTTTCTAGCCAGCCATGCCGGATTCGCACCATGCCTTGTCATTTATTACATTCTTACATTAATGGATCGATCTTTCGGCCTTAGCAAGCCCCTGGCAACCCGATGCGCGCACCCACCCACACGGCGAGAAGATACCATCCGGCCAGCATCCACCATCAGCCAGCCAACATCCACCATCCGAATATATACAAACAAGACCGGCCAACGAAGCCCCTCACAACCCCACACGGCAAAGCCAACCGGCCAAGCCCCTCACAACCCCACATGGCAAGGACCGTCAGCCAGGCCCCTCACAACCTCACATAGAAAGGCAGGGCATGTAAGCCACCGAGCCGAATGCACACGCACACCAGGCACGCGGGAACGAAACAACCCGACAGGGGACAAACGACGATGCGCCCGCGCGTACCCAGCTCGGGCGAAAAAACAGCCTAGCAGGAAGCAAACGACACTGACATGCCGACCCAGACTCACCCGTCATGTGTGGGCAGCATGCGAGACGGCGCACATGGGCGCAATGCGAAGCCCAGTTGGAAGGTGGAGCCGGTCGCGCCCCACGCATCATGGACCCCCAAGGAAATCGGCCGGGTGCGGAATGGCCGCGGAGATTGGACGACCGAGAGCACGCCAGGGAGCCAGCGGCAGGAGGCACCGGTGAAATAGATGGCGCGGAGGTCAAGTTGGCAATGTAACCGTTACCCGCATCCCCATGGGTAATTAGTCTATTAGGGGACGGGGATGTTCCAGCTTTAATACCCATGGGGAAGCTGGTGGGTCAAATTAACCAGCGCGCAAGACGGGAATGGGGATGGGATAGCATTACTCTTACTCGTGCCCATTACCCGCCTTCCACATTAAGGACTTACATTTGGGCTCTAAAATTTGTAGACCCATGTAATTTCCACCCTCACCCACCTAAATTTCCACTCATCCTGCCCTTTGGTCCCAAAAAGCCCTAAGAAATCTATAACCTAGCCACAACATATTGTTTATTGTGCTGAAATAGTATTTTTCTACTGAAATGCTATCAAAATTTGTTTTTGATTGCATGTATGGGTTTTCCCATGGGGATAAAAAACGACGGGGATGGGGATGGGGATTGGGACGGGCATGGTAAGGTTGTCGCGGGGACGGGTATGGGAGTCCAATACCGCGTGGGTAATCCCCAATCCCAGCTTGACGCGGAGGGCACTCCTGAGCGAGGATTCCTCAAGGAGACAGTTACTCCAGCATACTTTATAGAAGTATACGGATGTAATGATGATAGCCTCAGTCTTTTTATTTGTATCTATTTCAATCATTTCGCTGTGTGTTTGTATTATCGTATTCAAACTAATTAATGCATATAAGTTATTATCCGACTTAGTAGAAATTTTCTTGTTGAAGCATACACATGGTGCACTCAAACAAATACGTTGGCAATTTATGAACTATTTGAGTGCAAATATACATTTTAAGTCATAGTTTTCATACATTGTCTTATATTCTCAACTGAGTTAATTATACATTTGATACATAAACTTGCACTCGATGTACAAATTTATACATAAACTTGACAAATGGTCCCACCCGTCAGTAGCAGGGAAAGAAATAGAAACACATTTGGTACATATACTTGCACTCGATGTACAAATTTATACATAAACTTAAAAAAATGATCCCAACCGGCAGTAGTAGGGAAAGAATATAAAAGTACAAAACACCCCGGCAGGAAGCGAACGACGCTGACAGGCCGACCCAGACTCACCCGTCATGTGTTGGCAGCGCGCAAGACGGCGCATGTGGGTGTGATGCAAAGCCCAGCAAGAAGGTGGACACGGTCGTGCCCCACACGTCATGGACCCCCGAGGAAAATCGGCCGGGTGCGGAGCGGCCGCGGAGATTGGACAGCCGAGAGCGCGCCAGGGAGCCAGCGCTGGTGGGTCAAATTACCCAGCGCGCAAGACAGGAATGAATGGGGATGGGATAGCATTACTCGTGCCCATTACCCGCCTTCCACATTAAGGACTTACATTTGGGCTCTAAAATTAGTAGACCCAGGTAATTTCCACCCTCACCCACCTAAATTTCCACTCATCCCTCCCTTTTATCCCAAAAAGCCCTAAAAATTTGTAACCTAGCCACAACATATTGTTTATTGTGCTGAAATACTAATTAATGTATATAAGTTATTATCCGACTTAGTAGAAATTTTCTTGTTGAACCATACACCTGGTGCACTCAAACAGATACGATGGCAATTTATGAACTATTTGAGTGCAAATATACAATTTAAGTCATAGTGTTTTGTACATTGTCGTGTATTCTCAACTGAGTTAATTACACATTTGATACATAAACTTGCACTCGATGTATAAATTTATACATAAACTTGAAAAATGATCCCACCCGTCAGCAGCAGGGAAAGAAATAGAAACACATTTGGTAAATAAACTTTCACTTATGTACAAATTTATACATAAACTTAAAAAATGATCCCACTATTTCAGGATTTCCGGTGATGGCACGTTCAGGGAGGAGACGTTCCCGTCGACTACGAGGCGCCTACGGTGACTTCGTAAAATCTTAAGATAATATGTCGGCTCATTCTCTCGGAGGTGCTCATAGGGATAGGGTGTGCGTGTGCGTTCATAGGGGTGAGTGTATGCGCGTATATATGAGCGCTTGCGTCTGTACTGTGTTAAAAAAAAGTAGCAGGGAAAGAAATAAAAACGAACTCAAAAAAAAAAAAACGTACAAAAGAGGGTCACGCACCAAGTGCTAGCCACTACACCACTAGGTAATTTATGTTAATAAAAGAGATTGACGTTATTTATAGTGTTTAGAAGAATAACTGATTTGAAGCCAAAATACGCTCTGCACAGGGTCTTGAACCTTTTTTCTTTGATTTCCGTATTTTTTGTTTGATTCAAAAAAATTAAGTGATATTTTTTTTTATAGGATTCGAACTCAAGACGTTGCGTCGCACGCATCAGGCACTAGCCACTATAGCAGAGATGGTGTCTGATTAATTGCTTTATAGTATCAATTAGCACAAGTTACAAGGTGGTGTATTGTCAAAACCTGTTGAGCGCACACACTTTTGTAATGTGTCTATTTCGTTCTTTGCTACTGGCAGGTGAGACCCACATATAGGTATTGAGTATAGGCCAGCTGGCGCCCAATATTTAACAGAGAGTTAACGGCATGGACAGAAATGTACTCAAACGTACCAGAAACACAAGTTATGGGACTGGTTTGTTTCATTTTTCGAGTTTATGTATGAATTTGTACATCAAATACACGTTTATATATCAAAAGTGTAATTAATTAGTTTCCCTTCAAAAAAATTGTAATTAACTCTTCTCAACTATTAACAATTGTAAGTTACAATGTAGCCGACACAAAAAGAAGAGGACACATACAAAGACCAATATATGTACAATGAACCAAAATTATCCAAAATGGCACCCAAAAAATCACTTCAAATTTGCACTAAGACTAACTCGATCACATATACAATCAGACTCTTGAAAGATCCGCACCATCTCTGCTATGGGGGCAACCAAAGCAATTAATTATGCTATGCAATAAGATTTGGGCAATGGAGTGATTCATCTAGACATCACGCAGTACGTGACAACAAGAAAATAAAAATGATAAAAAAGGCGCTCGCGTGTGGACATAAAGGCGGAAAACGCCACCACTACGAGTTAATGAGATATCCTGTTGACAATGACACATAATCGGATGTTGCTGAGCTCAAAGTAGGTTGGGGAGAGGCAGCATGTGAGCGGATCTAGGTAGCAACGAGCTAGTGATGCATAGGGATAAGGCGGAGGAGGAGTGACGGAGCAGCTCGAGCAGGAGGACGACTACTCCTGACCATGGTCACAGTTGGTGGAGGAGAAGCTTGTACATAGCGTTTTCGGGCATGGGAAAACTTGGGAGCCGGCGGAGATGGGGACGAGTCTACGAGCTCATCAGCGGGGTTGTGTCAGTGGCTAGAGGAGGGGGTTGGGTTATCTTTGGCGAGGACTGAGCTTGGGGTAGGAGGAGTTTTCTGGAGGCAGCGTCCATGGACGACCGAAAGCGGCAATGCCAAAAGACCATGGCGCCATCGCGTGCTCTTTCCTCTCCTTTTGTGTAGAATGCATAATGAGAAATGGGAAGTGGAGAGGGTATCCGGTCTGGGGTGGGGTTTCATATGGGAGAGATTACTATGTACGGGTGATAACCTTTTTGTAAATAACTCAAAATAGTGTGGGAAGAAATATAAACCAATATACAGACAGTGAAAAAGAAAAGCCACTACACTGACTTACAAGACACAAGAAAGCATGTTGTTTGGTTGAGCATTTTTTTTTAGTTTTTCTTTGGTTGAGCTTTGACTATAATCATAGAGATAATTCCCTGGTTAAAATAAATAAATCGCATATGCTTATAGTCTCGAGTGTCGCCTGATCATTCAATTGAGGCGTTGTTTCATCGATTATGCACGACCTCTTTCGGTGGAGTACATAGAAGAGCATCATGCTATGTCAACTAGGATTTAACTGACATGTCATACCATTACATGAAGAGCCGTATTATAACATCTAATAGAGAAAACGTTAAATTGATTGATCCTATGCCACATCTCTATGAATCCTACAGAAGGATATATATGATTTTGCCTATAATAGAACCACAAAAATGCTACATCTACGTAGACCTACTAGCCCCCTTACGTGATCTGTCAAATTAATCTCTCCACCCGCCTGCATTCAATTGTGTGGGCCCCTCTCCCTCAATTTCGTCCAATAAAAAAATGCCACCTCGGCATTACGTTAATCACGTAGGACTGCCTATGTAAGTGTAGCATTGCTCATAAAACCCCTATAACACTATGAATTGATGAGGTAATATCATAGATTAGTGTCATGCACATGAAACAAACTTATGATAAAATCCCCTGTAAGAGGTCTTTTATTATTAGTTAGATTAATCAATTAGTTGATGCCTTTTTTGACTGACAGAACCACTAACTAAACAATTTCGGAAGAGTAGGAGTGAAATATTACATGGTCCATTGCATCCCTTGTGTGCACCGGGAGCTGCACACTTGACCTGGCCTGAAGAAAGGTACACAGGGTTAGACCAAATCCCATTTTGGCAGAGAAAAGCAGCGGACCAAGTGCACAGGATTAGCCATGGACCCCATGACGCTTAAATTAACTTGCTTACCGAATCGTTGAATAGGAAAGACGAAGAGCCACATGTTTCACCTGAAGAGAAACCTTGTCACTGATCAAAATGCGTTTGACTACATCTGCATGCTATGGGAAGCTTGTTCGGTCATGCATGGTGTACGTGATGTTTTTCCAACGATGCAGATATAATTGATTTGAATTTCGTAAATATCATGGTATTATGAGGGGGTGCCGAAAAAATGATGAGAACTTGTCTCGGAATAGTAGGATGCTTGACATCTATCGTGGAGTTATATTTTTAGAGTCGATGTGATAATTATTGTAACGCGGAGAGAGTTTGTATTTGTTTTGTCAGACTCTGTTGAATAATTTAATAAAAATGGTTGTGTGTATCGCTTGATACAGAGGTCAAAGGTAATCCTCCTTTTCGAAAAAAACCGGAGAGAGTTTCTAAAAATGCTATGGTGGACATCCGAATGCACAGTAAATAAAAATGTATATTTTGTAAAAGTACTCATTTTTAAAGAAAGGTGGCCTTCAGGAAAGCAGAAATTCTAACGACACTGGTACCTACTGGCACATCTATTGTCCTTCGTCTCGGCATCAAGATTGGTGCATTGACTTGAAGTATAAAGGTACAAGATAAAGGTAGAGAAGGACGGATGGGTGCATGCACATAGATTCTCTATCTTTACCCATTAAAAATATAGCATTTTATTTTTCTTGTGAGATGCTAATTCATTCATATCTTTTCAATAAGAATTCCATTTTTAATCTTTTTCACATAAATGAAATCCTGACGACGAGATCTTTAAAACAATATCAAATTTGCATAACAGGTTTAAAAATTCATGAAACATATTTCAATCCATTTAAAAAAAAACAAATTGCACTCATTAATTAAAAACTAAGTGCATCAAATATATTCATAACACTGATTTCATTTCAAAACAATGATTTCAATCATTATTTCATTCTATCCAAAATTAATAATTTCACTCGTTTTCAAAAAGACTGATTTCACTAGTTTAAATGAACATATTTCACTCATTTTTAAAAACAAAATTTGTTAATTTAACAATATTTCACTCATTTCAAAACACTGATTTCACTCATTTCAAATGAATTATTTCACTCAATTCAAAAACATAATTTCACTCATTATCGGAGAGACCGATTTCACTTGTTTAAACCAAACTATTTCACTCATTTCAAAAAAGGAATTTCACTAGTTTTTGAATCATTTATTTTCACTTAATTCAAAGTAATGATTTCACTCAACTGAAAAAATAATTTCACTTATTTCAAAGATGTGGTTTCACTTTTTTCACACAATTAGAAGAAACTTTTCACTACTTTCCCAAAACTTATTTCATTCAATTCAAAAAACAGATTAAATTCATTCAAAAAAAATCATTTAACCGAATTATAAAAACAACTCATTTCAAAGAAAACTCATTTCACTCACTTCAGATATCAGATTTCACTCATTTAAAAAACGATTTCATTAGTTCTGAATCATTGATTTCATTAATTCCAAGTACTGATTTCACACAACTCAAAAATTAATTTTATTAATTTCAAACAAGAGACTTCACTTATTTCACACAATTAAAAGAAAGTTTTTACTGATTTCAAAAAATTTATTTCATTAAAACTGATTTTTCATTCATTTGAATTTTTTTGATTTAATTGAATTATAAAAAGCACTCATTTGAGAGAAAACTGATTTCACTCATTTAAAAAAAAGATTTTCCTAGTTTTTGAATCATTGATTTCATGTAATTCAAACTAATGATTTTGCTCAACTCAGAAAATAATTTCACTTACTTTAAAGAAGCGATTTCACTTATTTCACACAATTTTAAGAAAGTTTTTACTCATTTCAAAAAACTAATTTCATTCAATTCAAAAAAATAATTTCATTCATTTCGTAAATTGATTTAACTGAATTATAAAATCACTCATTTCAAAGAAAATTGATTTCACTCATTTCAGATAGTAGATTTCACTCATTACAAACAATTGATTTCACTTATTTCAAAAAAACCACTCTTCTGAATAAAACTAGTTTCACTAAAAGAACCTTCACTCTTTTTCATAAAACATGTTGCGCTCATTTCAAAAGAATAATTTCACTAAAATCAAAAACAGATTTCACTCATTGGTCTTTTCGTAATCAGTTTCCCACACTGAAATAGATTGAGTGAAATAAGTGGATTGAAACATTGAAATTTAAACGTGTTTGAAAAGTCTCAAAGATTAGTCATGTTCTAATGTCTTGCCGCAAGGAGTTCAAATATATTAAAAAATCAAAATCAAGATTATAGTTTAAAATATATGAATGATTTAAATTGGCTAATCTGGAATAAAAGGATGGATTTATTGGATGATAGAGAAGAGAGGGTAGATGTACTATTCCCGTTTTCTTGTCAAGCTTGCATGTGACTCAGAGAAGTGGGGCCTGCTTTGATTAGACCTAATGACATATACTACCATGCGAGATGCAATACACAACAATGCATTTTGTGTGGGCCTCTTGTCACACGAATGACGGAGCGCCTGGACGGTGTGGGATGTACTGATACCTAGCGCAACCGCTAGAAATGTCTTTGCGTGGCCTTCGGAGAGAAAAAGACAAAATCGATGCCCTAAGTACTCCACAATGCCATTTTGCATTAATTTTCTCTTTTTCGACCAGAACACCACACATGTCATTTGTTCACAAAAACTAACATCTAGGTAGAACACTTGACCTTGTTTGCTAAAAATCACATTTTGTTTTGCTATTTTTACAATTTTACTATGTTTTTTTGAGTGCATGTGCACACATGAGCCAAATATCCTGGTCGAGGGAGTTTCCTAGTATAAAGTGGAGGGAATTGTAAACTTAGAGTGAAAGGTAATCACTGCATGCGACATTGTAGCTTTTTATTATTCTTTTTAACTGACTAAGCCCTCTATTAACCAAATGCCGACAATATAGGAAAACTCTTGAATTAGAAGAAAAAATACAATCAAGTCCTCGGAGCGTCCTTCATCGTCTCCATCTGCACATGTTAATGGTGAAGCAATCTTGCCACCACAAGAGTTCCACATCGTCACTGGAACATAAAAATATTATCCATGTAGGCAGCCGAAAAATCGTTGATCTGCGAGAAATTGCTAGCAATTTGATCCAAAAGGATCCACGTCCTGGAGAAGAATACGTCACCGGGTCCATCACATATAGACGTCCGTCAGAGTCAACGGGATAACTAAACTGACGTTGTTGCTTCCATAGCACCATCGGCCCATCAAAGGCACAACCACCCCCGCCTCGATAGAGGGAGAGGCAAATATGTCTACCCGTTCTCGTTGCTAGATCTGATAGTGCACGGACCAGCGAAGCCAGGGAGACCTTATTAAGCATCTCCACAGCCAGAAGGGCCGAGGCGACGAACAGTGAAGACACATCTGTCCACCCGATCTTGTTACTCGATCGATCCGATGACGCACGCACCACCGGGCCCAAAGAAGAAGCCAGGGGGCTATTATCGAACACGGCGTCCACCAGTATTGGAAGATCGAAGCGTTGACAAGTGGAGACCTACCTAATGCCCCAAGATGGGGTTAACTACAAACCATATCCGTAGATAAGGGCCTCCTGCATATCCCAACTAGCAAAGCTAATAGAGGAGGAGGTCGACAATCTAGTGGCGCACAAGGCGTGTCATCATGGAAATCCTAAATCGCCTAGGAGTTGCGAGAGATAGAGGTACCCTTTTTTTGTTCATGGTTCACACATAGTGTACGTTTTAATATGTTGAGTTTGCATCCTTAGATACATGAACAGTCGTCGAAACAAAATGTTTTAATAATCTATCTCATCCGCCACAAATCTGCATTTCTATTTATGGCATGATCCTATGAGTTTCTCTCCCCTCCCAGTGATATTAACATTCATTTCCCATTTCTAGTTTGTTTTTCCCTTTCTAATTCAAGCAGTTATTTTTTTCCTAAAATTAAAATGGCACTGAACGAATTGTGTTTTTCTACACCGACTATCTATATGTATTAAAGATTTATAATAAAGTTGGTTTAAATCATACAGTTTTGTGTGTTAAGTGGTGTCTACTCAACAATGCTACATCTAAGAATGAATCTTACATAATTAAACTTAAAGGTTGATGTGGTGTTTTATGCTGAAAATTTGGAAGGAGGGGGAAGAGGTTAGTGGGTAAGGGGAGATCCGTAAGTTTCATCCATTGTTTTAACCTTAAATTAGGTATTTTTGATGTCTACTAACCAACAGTGAAGTTCAAGCAGGTGAATGAACCTCCATGGCCATGCGACCACCCTTGCGCCAAACTCTCATGCACCCTACATGATCTAGTTCCTCTCATTACCTAGAATCATGTTTAAGATTACATGTAGACAGTGTTCACAATAGATAATTCTTGCCTTAAGTGTTAAACATGATCTTTGTGTTGTTGCGTCGTTGTAGTGTACCAAATATAGTTGTTTTAAATATATTATAGCAAAAATAAATACTATTTTCCTGTGGTTTATAGGGCATGATGCATCTTTAGATTATCAGTTTTACCAACTTGCTACGAGTGATGTATCACAAAAAACATACCACTTAAAACTACTTTCGAATACAAAATCAAAAATCCAAACGACAAGCCTAGGTGCTTGTCTTCAGCCATCTCTCACTAGGAGTGGATGCAAATATGGGGAGCCAAGGTACCATATAAGGTAAAAGTTCATACTTTGAGATTTATGAGAAACGTCCTGACTGCGGGATCTGAGCTTATGTGTCGATGGATCAAACACGGGGTATTTTGCATCGCATGTGGGAGAGAAGAAAACATACTGCACATATTTGGAGATGTCCTCACTTAGTGCTATTGTGGAAAAGCCTTGACTGGAACGGTGAGAACCGGGTTCCTACAACGCCTGAGACCGTGTCCTATTACACCGACATATGTGGGTGGCTCCTCGACTAGTTTCAGCAAGCCAATGATGAGGATAGAGCTCTGGGTATGCAAGTTATGTATCACATGTGGCTGGCACACAATGACACAAGAGATACTCAGATATTCAAAGACACTAGGGCCATGCGGGTCGAGTTAGGCCTGTTGTTGAATAGTGGAGGTCTATGCACAAGGTGCAGGCGAGAGTGCCTTCCCATGCCACGATGGAGCAATGGAACTGACCAAGAGAGGGATGGATCAAAATCAACACTAATGGTGCAACTTCAACGTTTGGCGATTCTCGTGACATGTTGTTTTTCCCCTACTATCACCAATCCCTAACATGTTGAACATCTGGCATGTTGGTGGGCTATCTGATGGGGATACGTACCTAGGGTAGGGTTATAGGCCTGACCTACATATCCTACCCAAGGACACTGCCCCAGAAAGCTTAAGGGCCACAAGGAAGTCTCCGACTGAAATAGCGAGGAAGCATAAATCACTCGACAATATACACTCGGAGATGCCTTTCACTCGACGGTTATCTTTCACTCGGAAGAGTCTGAAGACAGTCGACCGCAGGAGTCCAGAAGTCACCCCAGGGAGGCTAACGGGCAAGCAGTCATCAAGATCATTAACAGCATTTATGGTGTACGTTACCAGTAACGTACACCTCTTTATGACCACGATTAAACCCCTTCATGCCGGACGTTATGAGGGGCAGCGCACTCTATATAAGCCACCCCTCCCCGCTGGTAGAAGGGTTCGCAACCTTTTGTAATACAACACACATATTTCACTCGACAGAGTAGAGAGCTCTCCGGAGCACTGAGACGTAGGGCTGTTACCTCCACGAGAGGGGCCTGAACTCATACATCTGTGTGTACAACCTCGCCGTAGCTAGGACTCTGCCCTCTCCATTCGTACCCCTACCTTCTACTGTCAGGCTTGTTCCCACGACAGTTGGCGCCCACCTTGGGGCAGGCGTCTAAGCGACTTCCGGCGAGTTTGCATTTTTTCTCCTTCGTCATGTCTTCCGGTGGTGATTTGTTCCTGGGCCGCGAGATCCGTCTCGGAGCGCTCACCTTCATCGCCGACGATTCGGCATGGCTCCAGGAAGCGCCTTTGGATGTGGAAGCGCTCCCGATTCGCGGGGCGACGCACTTCTGTGCAAGCTCCTGCGGCGTTCTTCTCCTTCAGTCGTCGACTCCGTGTGTATCGGCCCTCCCTGCTGTTCATCGTCGCAAGCGATCCGGTCGCTCGCGGCTACAGCGTTGGGTGCGGCACGCGGCGGCACGCCAGGTTTCGTCCCCGCAGATTGCGGCCATCGAGCCCGCCGAGTCACTTCACGGCGTGTTCGACTCGGCGTCGGATCGGTCCGACATCCCTTCCGAGTGCGAGAGCTGCGACCCTGCGGCGGAAGTTTTCATGGCTGGCCCTCATCAGAGTCCGCCGCCCGGCTTCGACCACTCCAGGCGTGAGATTGGTGGAATGTCGAATGATCAGCAGCGCCGGGACGAGGATGTTCTCCGTACTCCCATCGTCGGTACGACCGCTGAGGCCCAGGCCATGGAGGCTACACGCCTTCGGCTCATAGAGATGCAGGAGGCACTCGACGAGCGTGCTGGGCAGCGTCCACCACGTCCCAATCGACAGCAGCGACAGTTGTTTCCGAGTAGATCTCGAAATAACGTCGAGGTATTTCGTACTCCAGTTTTAAATGTTGCAGCAGCTGCTAGAATTGCAGAGTCTATTCAACCGTCACGATCAGAGGCTGGTAGAGGTCTGCAGCAGATCAAGGCATTGCTTGAGGCGGCGCAGCACCAGAATGCAGCTGTTTCTCAGTCGCAGAACAGGTTACATGGCAATTCTACCAGGGCAGAAACAGTTCAGTCGGCTCACAGTCCTGGGTCACCTTCGCGTCGCAGAGGCGGAGAATACCGTGAAGACCGGTACAGAGATCAGGGGCGAGATCAGTCTGCTCCCCGTTATCACCGTGATGACCGCCGTCGAATGTTTTCTCCTCCGCGGAATGGTTCTTATGTGTCCCGGCACAATGATGATAGGCGCCCGTTCGGTGATGAGCGGAATCCCGGATTTGACGCAAGGGATGTCCTTGCTCAAAGGAGGGTCGACAGAGGCAGAGCCCACAGAGATGGTCATAACAGAGATTATCCGAGTGGAAGCAGTGCTGTTGTTTCTGGGCCCGAGTGTTTTAGCAGAGCCATTCGCTCTGCAGAGATTCCCCCCAACTTCAGGTTGGCGGCCGGGATCGGCAAGTTTTCTGGCGAGTCAAAGCCTGAAACCTGGTTGGATGATTACCGAGTGGCTGTACAGATTGGTGGAGGTAACGACAACATAGCCATGAAGCATCTGTCCTTGATGTTGGATGGTTCGGCCAGAGCTTGGTTAAATCGTTTGGCTCCCTCTAGCATCTATTGCTGGGAAGATTTGGCCCGAGTGTTTATCAGAACTTTTGAAGGCACTTGTAAACGTCCAGCTGGTTTGACTGATTTGCAGCACTGTGTCCAGAAGCCCAATGAAACCTTGCGAGATTACATTCAGCGTTGGTCCACCTTGCATCACACGGTGGAGAATGTTTCCGAGCATCAAGCTGTTTGTGCCTTCAAGGCTGGGGTTAGATACAGAGAGCTCTATCTGAAGTTTGGTCGCACCGGTGACATTTCTATGAGCAAGATGATGGAGATTGCCACTCGGTACGCCAATGGAGAAGAAGAAGACCGCCTCCGAAGCGGTAAAGCCAAAATAGTCGACAATGATGCAGGTGGGAATTCCAGTCGGAAACAAAAGCGCAAAGCTGATCCCCCTGCTCAGGCAGAAGCGGCCGCCCTGGCGGCACAAGGCAAGAATAAGGGAAAGTCCAAGGCTAAGTTCACCCCAAAGAAGTCAAAGAATCAGTCGGGTACCGATGTTTTGGATTTACCGTGTGCAATCCACACGAGGAAAGATGAAGAGGGCAATTTGATATTGCCGAAGCATACCACTCGACAGTGCCGTTTGTTGATCCAGTCATTCAAAGAGAACCAGTCGAGTGAGAAAGACCCTGAGAAAGAAGATGAAGAAGAAAAAGAAGAGTTCCCTGAAGTCAATGCCACCTTGTTGATTTTTGCTGATGTTGAGAGTAAGAGTCGACTGAAAGTTATCAACAGGGAGGTTAACATGGCGGTTCCTTCTACCCCCACATATCTCAAGTGGTCTCAAACTGCTGTCACTTTCAGTCAGTCAGATCACCCGGCGCACATTGCTACCCCCGGGCGGCAAGCGCTGGTGGTAGACCCAGTTGTGGGGGGCACTCGACTTCGCAAAGTTTTGATGGATGGCGGGAGCGGTCTGAACATCCTGTATGCTGATACCCTTAAGGCAATGGGCATTCCGATGTCCCGGCTCAGTGAAAGCAACATGCAGTTTCATGGAGTAATCCCTGGGAAGAAGGCCCGTTCACTCGGCCAGATAGCATTGGATGTGGTGTTTGGTGATGACAAGCACTTTCGCAAGGAAAAACTGACGTTTGAAGTGGTAGATTTCCAGAGTGCCTACCACGCCATCCTTGGTCGACCAGCTTATGCCCGTTTCATGGCCCGACCATGTTACGTGTATCTCAAGCTGAAGATGCCTGGACCAAAAGGTGTGATCACAGTCACTGGCAATCGACAAAGGGCTGAGGAGTGCCTCCAGCAGGGCTCCAAGATCGCCGACCAGCAGATGGCTATGGTTGAGTTGGAGGAATACAAGAAAAATGCTGATCCTACCGACCTGTTGCGTGCTAAGAAGCCCGCTTCTGAGTCAGCTTTTCAGTCGGCAGGAGAGGTGAAGAAGGTGCACATTCACCCGACAGATCCGACTGCTGCCCCGACCAACATCTCAACAACACTCGACAGCAAATAGGAAGCCGAGCTCATCCAGTTCCTCCGTGAGAACTGGGACATCTTCGCATGGAAGCCCGTTGACATGCCTGGTGTACCCAGGGAACTGGCTGAGCACCGTTTGAGAGTTGATCCGAAGGCCAAGCCTGTGAAGGAACATTTGCGTCGGTCAGCAACAGAGAAGCGAAAAGCAATCGGTGAAGAGGTGGCTCGTCTCTTGACGGCCAAGTTTATACGTGAGATTTACCACTCCGAGTGGTTATCAAACGTTGTCATGGTCCCTAAGAAAGACAAGTCTCTTCGCATGTGTATTGATTTCAAACATATCAATCGGGTCTGCCCGAAAGATCATTTCCCGCTCCCCCGCATTGATCAGATTGTCGACTCAACTGCGGGATGCGAGCGTTTATCTTTTCTTGATGCTTATTCTGGCTACCATCAGATCCGTCTGTTTGGTCCAGATGAAATAAAGACAGCCTTCATCACCCCTTTCGGGTGTTTCTGTTATATCACCATGCCTTTTGGTTTGAAGAATGCTGGCGCTACTTTCATGCGCATGATTCAGAAGTGTTTGCTCGATCAGATCCCTCGGAACATCGAAGCTTATATGGATGATATCGTGGTCAAGTCTCGCAAAGGTTCCGACCTGTTGTCTGACTTGGCTGAAACATTCGCCAATTTGAGGAGATATGATATTAAGCTAAATCCGACTAAATGCACTTTCGGCGTTCCTGGTGGCAAATTACTCGGTTTCCTCGTTTCCGAGAAAGGAATCGACGTCAACCCTGAAAAGATCGGTGCCATCGTCCGAATGAAAAGCCCTGAGCGTGTGCACGATGTCCAGAAGCTCACAGGTTGCTTGGCAGCATTGAGTCGATTCATTTCTCGTCTCGGTGAGAAGGCACTGCCTTTATACCGACTGATGAAAAAGTCTGATACATTTGAGTGGACTCCAGAAGCTGAAGCAGCGTTTGTCGAGCTCAAAGCCCTGCTTACCACCCAGCCGGTGCTTGCTGCTCCGCACAGCAAAGAGCCATTGTTATTGTACATCGCGGCCACTAATCAGGTCGTCAGTACAGTACTAACTGTCGAGCGGGAAGAGGAAGGCAAGGCTTACAAAGTTCAACGCCCGGTCTATTATATTTCTGAAGTGTTGACTCCGTCGAAGCAAAGATATCCACATTACCAGAAGCTCGTATATGGTATATATCTGACTGCAAAGAAGGTAGCACACTATTTTCAGGATCACTCCATTTCAGTCGTCAGTGATGCTCCGTTGTCTGAAATTCTCAATAATCGAGACGCGACTGGTCGAGTGGCCAAATGGGCTATTGAGCTCCTTCATCTTGATATCAAGTTTGAGGCGAAGAAAGCAATCAAATCTCAAGCGCTGGCTGATTTCCTCGCCGAGTGGATTGAGCAACAGCAGCCAATCCAACTTCATTCGGCACACTGGACCATGTTCTTTGATGGTTCAAAGATGTTGAATGGGTCTGGTGCTGGCGTCGTTCTGGTATCCCCAAAAGGTGATAAGCTCAGTTATGTCTTACAGATTCACTTTGATTCCTCCAACAATGAAGCTGAATATGAAGCACTTTTGTATGGATTGCGTATGGCCATTTCACTCGGCGTCCGTCGCCTGATGGTATATGGCGATTCTGATTTGGTGGTTAATCAAGTGATGAAAGAGTGGGATGTCAGGAACCCCGCTATGACTGGATACTGCAATGCAGTAAGAAAACTTGAGAAGAAATTTGAAGGTTTGGAACTCCATCATGTTCCCCGAGTGAAGAATCAAGCAGCTGATGAGTTGGCAAAGATTGGATCCACTCGAAAACCTGTCCCCAGCAATGTATTTCTCGAACACATTCATTCTCCTTCGGTGCAAGAAGATCTTTTCACTGAAGAGCCCCCGCAAGCAAAGAGTGCTTCTGATCCGACTGAAGTTGATGTCCCAGCTGTCATTGATCTGGTCATGGAGATTTTGGTAATCACGCCCGATTGGACTGTACCATATATTGCGTACATTCTCAGAAGAGAACTCCCAGTTGATGAAGATGAGGCTCGGCAGATAGTCCGCAGGTCCAAGGCTTTCACTGTGATCAATGAACAACTCTACAGAGAAAGTGTGACTGGCGTAGCTCAGCGGTGCATTTCTCCTGAAGAAGGTCGACTGATTCTGGAGGAGATTCACTCGGGAACTTGTGGCCATCATGCGTCCTCTAGGACGATTGTTGCCAAAGCTTATCGAGCTGGTTTCTTCTGGCCACGCGCCAATGAGATGGCTAAAGATATTGTCGATCACTGCGAAGGATGTCAGTTTTACTCGAATCTGTCACACAAACCTGCGTCTGCCTTGAAGACCATTCCACTCGTCTGGCCGTTTGCTGTGTGGGGCTTGGATATGGTTGGACCCCTTAGAACAGGTCAGAGCGGGTTTACTCATTTACTGGTTGCAGTCGACAAGTTCACTAAGTGGATCGAAGCTAAACCCATCAGGAAGCTGAACGCCCGCACTGCTATCAAATTCATAAGAGAGATAACGTTCCGGTATGGGGTCCCTCACAATATCATTACAGACAATGGTTCTAACTTTGACTCGGAAGAGTTCAGGTACTATTGCTCTTCTCAAGGCACTCGGGTGGATTACGCATCTGTTGCGCACCCCCAGTCAAACGGTCAAGCTGAGCGAGCGAATGGCCTTATCCTCCAAGGATTGAAGCCTCGGCTCATGCGAGATCTTGATCATGCTGCCGGAGCTTGGGTCACTGAGTTACCGTCTGTTCTGTGGGGCTTGAGGACAACTCCCAACCGGTCGACTGGACGAACTCCTTTCTTCCTTGTATATGGAGCCGAAGCCGTATTGCCAAGTGACATCCTTCACAATTCTCCTCGAGTGGATCTTTACTCTGAAGACGAGGCTGAACAAGCAAGACAGGACGGAGTGGATCTCCTGGAGGAGGAGCGTGAGATGGCCCTGATCCGATCAACTGCATATCAACAAGACCTTCGCCGCTTCCATGCAAGACATGTCAAGAGCCGTTCATTCCACGAAGGGGATTTGGTGCTCCGAGTGGATCAGCAGCGACCTCATAAATTGGCCCCAGCCTGGGAAGGACCATTCGTCATTACCAAGGTGCTTAACAACGGGGCGTACCATCTTTTCAACTTGAAGAAGAATATTGACGAGCCACGCGCCTGGAATGCGGACCTACTTCGACGTTTTTATTCTTGATAACAGAGTTGTTTTGATGTAATAAGAGTATCCCAGATGATGTTATGGATTGAATGAAGACTCCCGCAGTCTATTGTCGATTCCGATCGCACAGATTTACATTCAAAATTACTCCGAGTGAAGAGCAATCCTCTCTCTCGGGGGCTTAGGTGCGAATCCGTTTCGCCTAAGTTCAAAACTTTTCCGAGTGTATTACATTCAATACACTCGGAGACTTAGCTGCGAGCCAGTCTCGTCTAAGTTCAAAAATTACTCCGAGTGAAGAGCAATCCTCTCTCTCGGGGGCTTAGGTGCGAATCCGTTTCGCCTAAGTTCAAAACTTTTCCGAGTGTATTACATTCAATACACTCGGAGACTTAGCTGCGAGCCAGTCTCGTCTAAGTTCAAAAATTACTCCGAGTGAAGAGCAATCCTCTCTCTCGGGGGCTTAGGTGCGAATCCGTTTCGCCTAAGTTCAAAACTTTTCCGAGTATATTACATTCAATACACTCGGAGACTTAGCTGCGAGCCAGTCTCGTCTAAGTTCAAAAATTACTCCGAGTGAAGAGCAATCCTCTCTCTCGGGGGCTTAGCTGCGAATCCGTTTCGCCTAAGTTCAAAACTTTTCCGAGTGTATTACATTCAATACACTCGGAGACTTAGCTGCGAGCCAGTCTCGTCTAAGTTCAAAAATTACTCCGAGTGAAGAGCAATCCTCTCTCTCGGGGGCTTAGCTGCGAATCCGTTTCGCCTAAGTTCAAAACTTTTCCGAGTGTATTACATTCAATACACTCGGAGACTTAGCTGCGAGCCAGTCTCGTCTAAGTTCAAAAATTACTCCGAGTGAAGAGCATCCTCTCTCTCGGGGGCTTAGCTGCGAATCCGTTTCGCCTAAGTTCAAAATTTTTCCAAGTGTATTACATTCAATACACTCGGAGACTTAGCTGCGAGCCAGTCTCGTCTAAGTTCAAAAATTACTCCGAGTGACGAGCAATCCTCTCTCTCGGGGGCTTAGCTGCGAATCCGTTTCGCCTAAGTTCAAAATTTTTCCGAGTGTATTACATTCAATACACTCGGAGACTTAGCTGCGAGCCAGTCTCGTCTAAGTTCAAAAATTACTCCGAGTGACGAGCAATCCTCTCTCTCGGGGGCTTAGGTGCGAATCCGTTTCGCCTAAGTTCAAAACTTTTCCGAGTGTATTACATTCAATACACTCGGAGACTTAGCTGCGAGCCAGTCTCGTCTAAGTTCAAAAATTACTCCGAGTGAAGAGCAATCCTCTCTCTCGGGGGCTTAGCTGCGAATCCGTTTCGCCTAAGTTCAAAACTTTTCCGAGTGTATTACATTCAATACACTCGGAGACTTAGCTGCGAGCCAGTCTCGTCTAAGTTCAAAAATTACTCCGAGTGAAGAGCAATCCTCTCTCTCGGGGGCTTAGCTGCGAATCCGTTTCGACTAAGTTTAAAACTTTTCCGAGTGTATTACATTCAATACACTCGGAGACTTAGCTGCGAGCCAGTCTCGTCTAAGTTCAAAAATTACTCCGAGTGAAGAGCAATCCTCTCTCTCGGGGGCTTAGCTGCGAATCCGTTTCGCCTAAGTTCAAAACTTTTCCGAGTGTATTACATTCAATACACTCGGAGACTTAGCTGCGAGCCAGTCTCGTCTAAGTTCAAAAATTACTCCGAGTGAAGAGCAATCCTCTCTCTCGGGGGCTTAGCTGCGAATCCGTTTCGACTAAGTTTAAAACTTTTCCGAGTGTATTACATTCAATACACTCGGAGACTTAGCTGCGAGCCAGACCTCGTCTAAGTTCAAAAATTACTCCGAGTGAAGAGCAATCCTCTCTCTCGGGGGCTTAGCTGCGAATCCGTTTCGCCTAAGTTGAAAACCTTTCCGAGTGTATTACATACAATACACTCGGAAGCTTAGCTGCGAGCCAGTCCTCGTCTAAGTCCCGAATTCTTTCGAGTGCAGAACACCCGTTTCACTCGAGAATCAAATAAATTCGGCCAAGCTAAATGTCAGAAAGCGAAATGCGAGTAAGACTAAAATCTCCGGCGCAGCAGGAACTTGTTCGCGCAAAAGGGAAGTTCTCAGGCTTAAAGCCTGAACGAAGTTTACTCGGTTACACCAACACTCGGCATACCGAGGCAAATAAAGTTTTTACCATAAGCAAAAAACCAACTTAAGCTCCAGCAGGACTTGAAGGCTCAACAAAGGTATCCAGGTCGATTCCGTCGGCGATCCGAGTGGCAGCATCGATGAAAGTCTCCATGAAATCTTCAAATTTGAGTTTCTTCGTGTTGGTCACTCGGAGATCCTTCAGTTTGTCCTCTCTAGCTTCCTTGCAATGAACCCTGACGAGTGAAAGTGCCACGTCAGCTCCACAGCGGGCAGCAGATTTCTTCCACGATTGCACTCGATTGGGAATCTTATTGAGCCGAGTCATCATTGACTCGAGGTCAGTCTGGAGAGGATCTTCAGGCCACAGTTCCTTGTCGACCTTCTCAAATGCAGCTCTCAACCGAGTGATGAATCCTTGGACGCTCTTAAGACGAGCTTCGAGACGAAACATATCCATGGCCACGGCGTCTCCGACGAGAGACTTTGTGGGGTCCAGATTGGGTTCAATTTCTTCAGTTTCTTTTTCGAAGTCTCGACAGAATTCTACATGAAGAGAAAGTGAAAGGGTGATCATAATACCATTCTGGAAAAACCGGGGAAATTCATTCGACAAATGAGGGTTACCTTCGAGCATGCTGAACATTTTCTTCGCAAAGTCGCCCAAGTGTTTCTCCAGAGCGGTCCTACTCTTGGTCTGCCCTTCGAGTTTTTTGATCCACTCGGATCGTTCCTGCTTGAGCTTGGCGTTCTCCTCTTCCAGTTTACTGGCTGCTGCAAGTTTCTTCTCAGCAGCTGCAGTCTTCTCCTTCGCTTCCTTCTGAGCATCAGCAAGTGATTTGTCCTTGTCCTCGAGCGCTGTCTTCATGGTATCTAAAGAAATAGCATTGTTGAGGCGCACTCGGAGACGACGGTTTTCATCACGTACGTCTGTTCGAGTGGATTCACTCGGTTCAAAAGATGGAAATTGAAAGTGATAATACAATTGATCAACAAAGATTACCTCCCAAAGTCTTCAGTTCGGTCTGTGCACGGTCCAGGTTGTTGTTCGTCAGTTCCAGATCCAGCAGAAGTCGGTTCTTTTCCTTCTCCAGCTCGACGTACTTGGTCCCGAGCCCACAGGCTTTCTGAAATCAGCAGAAATAGGGGTTCAGTCGACATAACCATTTCTCTACTCCCGAGTGGAAAAGGTCAATTGCACTCGACTGAAAGACGGCCCGCCACCCCACCTCACAACCCTATACAAGCATCATACCATGGTTGATGGAAATGATGTCCATGAAACCTGCAGAATGGTTCTAAAGACTACCGCCCATCGTCAACGATCGACAGTAGTCTCGGGGACTACACCCAGTGGGTGCACTCAGCGTGCCCCCACTGGAAACGAAAATACTCGACCAGGTCTGGCCTGTCCGAGTATAAAAGAAAGAAGCAAGCAACCGAACATCGTCTCTATCAGACCACCGCCGAAGCAAGCACTCGACGGCGGCCTCGGGGACTACACCCAGTGGGTGCACTCAGCGTGCCCCCACTGCCCTGTCGAATGGAAACAATATTAAGACCCCCGCCGAAGCCTTCGTCATTCGACAGCGGTCTCGGGGACTACACCCACTGGGTGCACTCAGCGTGCCCCCACTGGACCAGAAACTATTTGGTCTACTGGCGAAGAAAAACACCCCAGTGGGTGTAAAATCAAGACGGACAGGAATTCAATCGGAAATGAACTTACAATACCACTTACTCGGACGTTGGCCTGAAGCGCTGAGCTGGCATCATAGGCTAACTTGCTGGCTTCATACGCCTCCTTTGTTCGTAGCATCATCTGCCCAGCCTGGATCATGGCTTCCTTGGCAGCTCCGGTTTGGTCCTCCGGGACGTGGTACAAAGGGTATGCAGGCGTCGAGTGAATTGGTGTAGTCAATGGAGCAGCTGGAGGTGCTTGGGATTGTCCGATCTGCGTCGAAGCCACCAGAGTAGAAGTGGCCGGCGGAGCACTCGACAGCGGAATTACAAGGCTTAGAGGCGTCGCAGCACTCGTCCCACGGGGCGTCTGGACAGACGGTGGTCCCCGAGTGTCCACGCGTGGAGCCTCCGGAAGCACAGCTTCATCCTCTGCTCCCCGCCGCGGCTCCTCATCATCTTCCAGTTCGATGACTTCGTCAGCTGCATTCGACACTCGACAATTATTCTTCAGCAAGCAGAGTAAAGTGTGGGATTGTCATACCTCGTAGGGAGGTGGCCGCATCAGGAGTGTCTACTTCCATATGGTCTCCATCATCCCGATGGGGCGACGTTACGGAGGTAGCGGCTCTGGCAAATATATTTCACTCGGTCAACGTCAACATAAAGTTCTTCAACAGCAGAATAAGGAGAACGAACACTCACGTGGAGGCAACAGGCACGGCTATCTTGATTCGAGGCAGGGCCTTCCGAGGCTTTGGCACGTCTGGCTTGAGCTGTTTCGCAGCCTTTTCAGTCGACCCCGATGCCGCGACACGGTCACGTTTCGGGTTCCTTGTGCTCGACGCCACTGTTTTGCTCGGGGTGACCTCCGGGTCGTTCTGCTGCCTGGCTCGACGCTCGGTGCGCGAAGGGACAGGGGCCTCCACCTCATCCTCATCCAGGTCGTCATCACTGCTCTCGGTGTCATCAGCATAGTCACCGTCTGCGCTGCCGTCGACGCTTCCTTCCTCTTCATCAGGATGTTCTCCATTGGGTATGGGCGAGTACATGTTCGTAAATTCCTGCGAGGTTCAAGCTTCAAATTCAGTCGACTGAAGATTCAGTTACTCGGCAAAGTATTAAAACAATCGACAAATATGTGACTCACCAAGTTCTTTGGCGGGTTCAAAGCGGAGAAAGGCGGAATTCGTTTGGATCCTTCCGGATTATCACAGGCTCCAGTGATGCTCCTGAGCCACTGAGAAACAATCTGATCGGAAACTTCCTCAGGATGAGTCCGAGTGGTATCCTCAGGGCCAGAATAATGCCACATGGTGTGATCCCGAGCTTGGAGAGGCTGAATTCGTCGACTCAGAAACGTTTCAAGGAGGTCCAGACCAGTCACTCCACCGCGGATCAGTTCGGATATGGCGTTCACTAAGATCCCTACCTGGATTTTCTCTACCTTTGTCACGTACAGAGGTTTGGGAGTAACAGGTCGATCCAAGGTGAAGGGAGGAAGCCCAGTCGACATATTTGGCGATGCGGCATCTTTGCAGTAAAACCAGGTCGACTGCCATCCCCGAACAGAATCGGGAAAGGTCATAGAGGGGAACCCACTCCTACCTCTCTTCTGAATCCCTAAGCCACCACACAGTTGGATCACATTGGTTTTGTTATCTTTGGGATTGGCTTTCTTGACAGCTTGGGATCGGACAGAGAATATGTGCTTGAACAAACCCCAATGTGGGGGACAGCCCAGGAAACATTCGCACAAAGTTACGAAGCAGGAAAGATATGCAACCGCATTCGGAGGAAGGTGGTGGAGTTGCGCTCCAAAATAGTTCAAGAAAGCGCGGATGAACGGATGGGGAGGCATGGAGAAACCTCGCTCGATGTGGGTGAGAAGCAGAACTCGCTCGCCGTCGCGTGGCTCCGGCTCGATCTCCCCCTTCGGCAACCGCCATGAATCGGCAGCTATCAACCCGTCGACGACGAGTTTGTCCACATCTTCCGCAGTGACCGTCGATTGGAGAAAATCCCCCTGGATCCACCCCGGCGGCACCGTCGACCGAGCTCCCGACGGCTTCTTCGCCTTGGCGCCTCCCCTCTGGGCGCGCTCGAGCTTCTCCGTCTTGCCCTTCGTCATGGCGGCGGCGGTCAACGAAGCAGAGCAGGGCGGAGGAAGAAGAGGAGAGGAGTGGATTTGGGAGAAAAATACTGTGCCAGCACCGGCGTCGTCGCCTCTTATATGCACTCAAGTGAGCCACTGACCTGCGGGCCCGCCGGATCTCTGAATATCCCGAAATTAGAGGAGGAGCGGTACGTGGCGATTTGGGCGGCGCGATAATCGAGGCGTCGTTCCCGCACTTGCCTTAGCAGTTACGCCATCTCCGCTGCGCGCGCGCGCGCTCTTATCCAAATTTCGAAGCCCGCGAGGCTCGGACCCGGTGGAGCAAACTATTTCGTCAGAAGGTTTTCCAGATCACTCGGACCTGTTTTCAAGTTCAGTTTTACTCGGACTCTCGAACCAGTTTTACTCGGACCGGTTTTCAAGCTCAGTTTTACTCGGATAACTTCAAGACGGAATTGATCAGGGCAAACGGTTAAGGTTTCAATCGACGCAGATTTCGAGGAAGCCTCAAAATACACTCGGAGTTTTGGTGTCTCGTTTGAACTTGCATTGACACCTTTTACCCTCGAACCCCGATCCATTCGGGGGCTAATGATGGGGATACGTACCTAGGGTAGGGTTATAGGCCTGACCTACATATCCTACCCAAGGACACTGCCCCAGAAAGCTTAAGGGCCACAAGGAAGTCTCCGACTGAAATAGCGAGGAAGCATAAATCACTCGACAATATACACTCGGAGATGCCTTTCACTCGACGGTTATCTTTCACTCGGAAGAGTCTGAAGACAGTCGACCGCAGGAGTCCAGAAGTCACCCCAGGGAGGCTAACGGGCAAGCAGTCATCAAGATCATTAACAGCATTTATGGTGTACGTTACCAGTAACGTACACCTCTTTATGACCACGATTAAACCCCTTCATGCCGGACGTTATGAGGGGCAGCGCACTCTATATAAGCCACCCCTCCCCGCTGGTAGAAGGGTTCGCAACCTTTTGTAATACAACACACATATTTCACTCGACAGAGTAGAGAGCTCTCCGGAGCACTGAGACGTAGGGCTGTTACCTCCACGAGAGGGGCCTGAACTCATACATCTGTGTGTACAACCTCGCCGTAGCTAGGACTCTGCCCTCTCCATTCGTACCCCTACCTTCTACTGTCAGGCTTGTTCCCACGACACTATCCATGTCGTAGTGGAGATGGACATCTAGAAGATCGTGCTAGAGACCGACTCGAAGACGACCACAGTGAAGCTCATTGATCTAGAGAAGGATATGTCCATATTCGGACTGCTTGTGGAAGAAATGAATGGGCTACTTTGGCCGAGGGTGCAGTTTAGGGTAGCATGCGTAAGACGATCGGCAAGCTGCGTCGCGCATAGTCTAGTGAAGGAAGGTTGCATGAATAAAGTGGGTAAGAGTTGGTTTCATGTGGATCTGTTTTGTATTCTGAAAGCATGAATAAAGTGTGTAAGAGTTGGTTTCGTCTGGCTCTGGTTTGTATTGGGGAAGTGATGAACTCGGATTTAGCCGAGTAAGTTGAATAAAAGTGCAAGCATTCCAACCAAAAAAGAATACAAACTCAAATTTATAATTTTTGGGTGGCATACAACTCATATTTTCTTGGTCAAATGGAAAATCTAGGGATACACGGTCCATATGAACTAGAATGGAGAGAGTAGGAAAGTAGAGTGAAAGAAAAAGGGATTGGACTACAGCGTGACACCATTTGAGAGTTTGTATGATGTGATGAGTGGATTTTGTGTCATGGTTGAGAGCTCATTCGTTGCACATTTTAGCATCAAAATCCCTCATATCATATCCATCTAGCCATTTTCATGTTCATTTTGTGTAAATTCCATTTTCCGTGCATTTTATCGAGGTCATTGCATAATCTTTAGTTTTTATTAGTTATTTCTTGGATTTTTTTGTAAGTGTATTGGAGCTAATATGTAGCACGATAAAAGCGACCAAGAGAGGGAAACCAGTGAAGTTGCAAGCACTAGATTCAGGCCCTTGAAGAGTTTGATAAAAATAGCTTTTCCAAAATCCCAAATTAAAGATCCAACATCTGTAGGCTGTTGGGCCCATTCATACGATTTCAACGAGCACAAGAACTCCCAAATCAGAGTTTGTGTGGAGAAATGTTAACCAAAATACGAAACACCATGCACAGGTCCGAAAGGAGAAGATGGTGCGTCGTACGAGCATCCGATGCTCATATGGGTATTCATACCGCCTAATCCCGGTTGTGGATTTGGCTATAATTTCCATAATTCTTCACCGATTTTGTCCCCGTTTGTTCCTATGGGATCTTGGCCATCAAGGAAGGTATTGGGAGAGGTTGGGACTCCGCTAGAGCACTGGGATCAAAGGTGAGGAGGAGGATTCACATAGGAAACTCGTGGAGGCAGGCTATATGTACAACGCCAACCCTAGCCATCGCTCTTTCTCTCCCACATGTCATCACATATCCATCTTCAGCAGCCACACTTCCATTGATTCACTAAGGTCATCTCCGCCATAAAGGAAGGGCCAAGACAAGGAAGAAGGAGGAGGGTGTCTTCGCCAACGGCTGCACCGGTCGGAGGGTCGGTGCCATCTCCATCTCTACCCTTTTATGTTAATCATGTACATGTTTGTGTAATTTCCCTAGTCCTCGGCAATATGGATGAACTCGAGTACTTTAATGAATTGAATGACAATGATATTCAATCTGGTTGTGTTAATGTTCTTAATGATATTGTGCGAATGTTGACCGCACAGTATTAGCCCTTTGGGACTTAAAGGACATTACTATCTTTGTGAAGCTGGGATGAGTAGGCACTGCGGTGACACAAGTTATCTCCCTCCTCCGCTGACCTTTGATAAGGGGAATAATTGAGATCCCAAATCCTTATGCCACGTCCATGGGGAGACCCTTCATCGTTGCTTCCGCCCGGCGGGTGGGGGAGGGAAGCTGGTGACGTGCGTGATATGGAGCTATGGTAGTATGCACGTATCTTACCACACAATACACATATAACATGGATTATGTATCAGATAAGGTTGTGAACAGACACGACCGAGTATCTTAAATACAAATGGTGATGAATATGAAGCCCTGAGAATGCCTTTATATTACTCAACAACGTCTCGTTAGCCTAGTTCTTTTTTTATTACTGTTTTTACCTTCTTGTTCATAGTTAGTTAATTCCTTGTTTACTGTTTTGTGTTTTCCTAGCAATAGATAAAGTTGACCATCCAAATTACGGTTTGAGAGCAAACGTAGATGCGTACGTGACAACATAGTTGTAGGGTTGGTATTCGGCTTCCTTTGGCTCTCTTGGGTTCGATATAAAGTTGAGCTAAAATAGTTTCCACGGAAAAGGCAACAATTAGCCATGTGCATTTGCAGAACATCATGATGTCACGCTGATGTCATGCATTCAAGGCAATCCAAAATGCTTATGGCCACAAGCCAAATCCATTGGCGCAGCGTCGTGCTGGAAGACTCCCCGCAGAATGTTTGTTCTATAGTAAATTTTTTGAGATAAAAGACTCGGTTTTGATATACATATATGAAGACCCCGTCTTTTTGAGAGAGATTTTGGGTTCTGTTTTTCTAAGAGAGATTAAAAAAAAGATTTGGGGTTCTGTTGAAAATGCTACAACATGCCCATATGTACACCTTCATAATACTCTTCGACGCCTTAACCCATATGAGTTTGGGAGAGGCCAAGGGTGAGATGAGCTGAGAAGCTGAACTAAAGATCAACCATCCAGCAACCCCCTCCCTCCCTCGTTGCCACCCTAGTTTGACCCTCTTTGAAGCCCATCACCACCTTTGAACGACTTTCCAGCATCCTCATACTTTTCAACCCCCCGCCCCATGTCTCCATCCATTCTCTCGGAGCCAAACCAGCTCCCTCCCCAACCGCACTATACTACTACTACTAGCTGGTACTGCTACTCTAATACTTTTCCCTCCACTCACGTCCACACATGCATGCATACACATTTGCATCGCCACCCCCGACCGATTCCATCGTATATATAATAACCATTGATCAGACGTCTACGACGGCAGCGACAACGAACCATCATCGAGCATCGACGTCGGGAGGCAATGGAGGACACCGCGGTGGCGATCTCACGACGTGCCGCTTCGGGAATATGATGGACACGCTCTTCGTGCTCGGCCAGGAATCCCGGCTGCGCATTCTCCAGCAAGCGGCGTCGCGCGTCCCCGCCTGCGCCTACCTCTGCGTCTGGGCGCCGATCCCGGCCGGCGGCCACCGTCCTCCTCCTCCTTTCACCGCCGCCAACAGGTAATTTAGCATGTGCGTCCTTGATTTCAGTTACTTATTGGGTGCTTCGGATGGGTCGTCTCTTACATGCAACGCCTGAATGCACGCAATGCAAACCATGAGCAGAGCTCGCCGCCAGCTGTTGTGCCTGGACGCATGGCTCCGCGATGGCGGCAGCGGTGACGTCGACCGCGCGCGCGCTCTGTTCGACGCATACCGGGGTTCGCTCTGCGCGGCCGTAAGCGGGTGCGTGCCAGGGTGGGCTTACGAGGAAGGCCGGGCGTACATGGAGCTGTCGGAGCACGAACTGGCGGCCTCGGCGTCGTCGCCGGTGCAGCTGCAGTTCTACCAGGAAGCTGGCATTAAGGTTTGCCTGATTCCTAATTAATCTCGCTTGAGTGTCACATGCATGCATTTGAACGACGCTGAGCTGTGCTTATGCGCGCGGCAGGTGGCGGCCTTCATGGGATGCGAAAGCGGCGAGATCGAGGTCGGCATGTCGATGCCGGCGGGACAGATGAACTTTCAGGCCGGCCTCAATCAGATATTCTCGGAGGATTTCTTCCAGCAGTCGCTGCTTGAGGAACTGCTCCAGCTCCCGCCGACGCGGCCGTCGTCCTCCTCCTCCTCTCTGCCGTCCATCTCCGTGGGCAGCCCGGCAGACGGCTCGACGTCGCTGCAGCGCACGATGGCCATGTCGTCGTCCACCACGACGTCTCCCCGGGAACTAACGGCGGCACCTCTTCCCCACCCGCCCCGTCCGCCGCATCCCGTGCCATTTAGCCGGCACGGCCCTGCCCATGTCCACGGGCACGTCCACTTCCCGAGCCCCGAAGCCGACGACGTCGCGATGGCGCAGGCCATGCTCGCGGTCATCTCCGCCTCCTCCTCCTCCTCGTCGGCTATGCCTACCACGTCCACGCCTCCCCTGGGCTACCGTCGCGCGCATCGCTCGCCGCGCCGTGGCTCGACGACGACGGCGTTCCGGGCGTACAACGCGGCGCTGGCGCCAAGGGCGCCGCGGCGGGCGTCGGATGCGCCTGGGCAGCGGATGATCAAGATGGGCATCTCTATCCTGAGGAAGATGCACACGCTTAACAACAACGGCCAGGAGCGCACCACGGGGGCGACGACGCAGCAGTGGCGGGAGGAAGACGAGGAGGCCGCGGCGCCCCCAGCCCCGACGAGCAGCCAGCTGCACCATATGATATCGGAGCGGAGGCGGCGGGAGAGGCTCAACGAGAGCTTCGAGGCGCTGAGAGGGCTGCTTCCTCCCGGATCGAAGGTACTACGTGATTACTACATGATTCACTCTGTTTATGTTACTTCATCTAGTTACGACCTACAGTAATACTTTTTTCTTTCAAATATATTTACGTTAATTTACTCTGTACATTTTTCTTTCTGCAGAAAGACAAAGCTACCGTCCTCGCCAACACTCTGGACTACATGAACATTCTGATAGCCCAGATTTCCGAGCTCGAAGCCAAGAACCGAAGCCTCGAGACGGCGGGGCAGATCCAGCAACAACAACGCATCACCAACGGCAACTCCAGGGGTAGACCAGACCAAGCACCCCTTCAAGCAGGCGGCTGCGGCTCGTCAAAGAGGGTACAAGTGGAGGTGGCCACTGGCAGCGCCGGCGCGTCAACATCGTCCTCGTCGTTCTCGACGGCGCACTGCCGCGAGGTGACCATAAGGGTGGCGGCGGCAGGCGACCTGTCGGATCTAGTGGCCCGCGTGCTGGCGCTGCTCAAGGACACGGCCGGCCACCTCTTCACGGTGGTCGCCGTCGACGCCAGGCAGCCGCAGGGCACCGGCGACGGCGGCATTGCTCAGGCGAGCTTGACACTCCGAGCAACGGTACGCGCCGTACGTACGTCACCATGATTTTTGTTTATATAATAAATTGCCGCGATTAGGAGTAGGCCGTACACGTGAGATTTGGTGGGTTCAGAGCCAGGTCAAAGTCAAACGGAGTAGTAGCTCCAGTATTTCGCCGACGGCGACCTGCAGGCGAAAACTCAGCGAGAAAACTTGACCGCCTTCTCGGGTGACGTCACGGCCATCACCCGTCCTTTTTTTCTCTTCCAGTCCGAGTCCCTTCTCGCCCTGTTCCTTTCAGTTTCAGAGAAGCTTCATCCGCCATTAATCCGTCGAAATACATATCCCTTTCATGATCTAAATTTGTTCCCCACCACAAGAAAATATAGAAAGACAAGGATAACCGAGTCGTTTTAATCGCCATGACTGACTGACTTTGGCCGGAAACAATGCCTTGCTTGGCCACAATACCTACTAATACCGTTCGCACAAACCGCCCTGTCCAATCTCGCTGTCCTTAAGATTTTACTTCAAGAATTGACCAATAGGGATGGGATAGAAAAGGTTTTACTGCAAGAATTGACCAAATTTCGAATTTAAAATGTCAGGCATATTTTTTTTTCTTTTCCGAAAAAAAGTTATGAATAATGATGGACATGAGCTTATTCTTGCTTGGAAAAAATTATCACTGTAGTCATTTTTGTACGTTCGGAATCGTATATGATTTGTTTTGTAAAACCGCTCTGATTGCAGGGTTGCCTTTAAATATCTCTTTATTAGCTACCAATGGAACACGTATATGTATTCCTCTTTGCCTCTCTACCCACACGTGTTGCATGAACGACGTCCGAGATTAAAAATAACCGGTGGAATTGACTGGCTGTGAATCTTGTAGGCTGCCGGCGAATTCGACGAGGAGGCGTTGAGGGAAGCTGTGACGAAGGCTGTCGTTGGTCTGGTGACACCGCCGTCGTCCGACGAACTTTGACCCGCCCACGGTCCGTATCGAGCAAGCGTCAGTTTGCGAGATGGGGAACAAGCCGACGCCGCAGTATGCTCAAAACTGGATTGCAGATTACGGGCACACGGCCACGGCGTTTCTAGATTTCTGTAAACTGTGCTCGTGGAGGACTTTTTTTTGAAACTTGCTCGTGGAGGACTTTGAGTAACTGTATTCTGCATTTTTTATGGATTCGAGACAGAGTGACTCGATTAGACCTTGCTTGTTTAAGAAACACAAAGCATAACGTAGAAGCGTTCACGCAGTCACATGATCTCACGCATAATCTTTGTCTCTCTATATTTTCGACTGGTGGGTTTTATTGCCTCAAAATAAAGCATTAATAGACCTTTATACATAGCTAGAGGCACAGACAATATAAACGCACACACACAAAAACACACCAGCAAATAGTAAAGTCATATACGACCAAAGCTATGCGAGGAAAAAAAGAGGAAAAAACTTCAAACCACGCAATGTTTTGTCTTCCACAGTTTATTTCATCCATCGTTTTTTCTTCGTCCACTGGCTTTTTTTCGTCTTCATTGGTTTTTTCTCATCTGTTTATAAGTCCATGTTACTCTTCCCTTGTCCCTCACCCCGCTCTCTTTTCCCGACCCTGCTACGGTTCATATATGCCCCACCGAATCTTTGCGCTCGACATCATCGATCCACCTCCTGCCGCGAAGCCGCGCTCCCCGGCGACATCATTGTCCCATGGTTACCACCACGGCCTCACCAGCCGCGACCTCCCCCAACTTCTTCTCCACGTGACCACGCGATGTCGTCGCCCTGCTGTACCCGTTGACACATTGCCGAGCACAACGTCCCTGATCCCTCTCTCCATGCACCCCCACCCACACACACAAGCAACACATAGAGAGCATCACCATGGCTGACACAATCCCGTGCAAGAAGCATATCAAGATGCTACTCTTGTCTCAAGGAGCACATCGAGAAGGTTGTGACGATGTTCCCTTCATCCCTCTTCCTGTCATGCAGCCCATGGTCTACCTGTGCTGACGACTTCCTAGCCACATGTTGGCTTCACCCGAGGCAGCCGACATGCACGCGTCAATGCCGACCGAGCCAATATGTTGACCTAAATCGTCATGGTGCTCTTCCTCGGCATGCTCCATGGTTGATTCATCTTTGGTGAGGGCTTCAACCACTACCGCCTCAGAGTACTGGACGACGACATCGTAGCAAGCGACTGCAGGTGTGGCAGCGCCATGATGACGGGTGGAGCTTTCGTCCTCCTTGGTGGCCCGACGGGCGGCACCCCGATGGAAAACATAATGGGGAGGGTAGGGAAGGCACGACATGGTGTATCAGAGGTGGGGCTGACGGAGTGCGCCGGAGATGAGGGCAGCCAAGGGTGGCTTTTAGTTTTAAAGGGGAGGGCTTCGGCGGGAAACATGACGGGAAGGTGTGGGGTCCGACGGGAAACACGGAGGGAAGGGGAGGGTCCGAGGCTTTTTTGGATGGGACGGGTTGTCAGCCTAATGTGGCGGACATTCCGGACTGCCCTACTCCTCCCCTCCATTTAACTTAGTATGCTACTAGAACAGAAGGCACGCGTTGCTGCACCCAGTTTTGTTTATCGTTGTAAAACCAATTCGGTCTTTATCTTTTGTTATGTGTTATTACTGAAACAGCCGGCCAAGACAAGCGGCATGCCAGTCAGCATGCACCAACCAACGGATGAGCAAAAAACAAATGTAAACCACAGGCGAGGCATGTACTCCCACCCGGGCCGATGTCGTCCTGCGGCAGTCCGACACCTACCCGACATGATGTAGGCCAAAGGGCACCGAAACCGGCTATATCCCGTGGCGTCGGAAAGCCGGCAGGTATCCCAAAACATGCTAGACTGGAAGGACCAGCAATGGCGAGAGGCTAAAAGGGAAAACCCTTCTAGATCCGAATGACACCAACCGGGGAAACTGCCCCATAGGCAGCCCGCCACCCAACTTTCACGACACAAGCAAAAGGAAACCAAAACTGACCAGGGGCCGCAACATCCAAAAGCCGAGTAAGCATCCAAAAACTCGCTAGCCGGATAGAAGCATTGACAGCAATAGGCCGGGAAGGCAAAGCCCTCAAGATCCAAACGAGACCAGTCAGTGAAAGCGTCCCACGGCGCCCCAGGAGGCCCCGTCATTGTGCCTTCGTCCAGAACTCTCGGGCCCGGCAGGAACAAGGCATGCAAGGGTGCGAAGACGCCCTTTGTGTATGAATGGACCCTGTCTGAATGCATTCATGTAGGGGAACGCAGCAGAAAACAAAAATTTCCGACCTACGCACCAGCCCAGGATCACTATGGAGACTGCATACAAGGTTTGATCTGTTTCGTTACTGACTCGTAGCGCAGCGGAAGTAGAGTCGATGACGATCGGCGGTGCAGATCCCCGCAGCTAGGATTTACAACCTCCCAACCGCGAGGATGTACTCCCACATCTGCCCCTCGGACAGCCCTCCGGGAGGCGGTCGGACAGTCCCTCGGACGGTGTCGCGGACAGCCCTTCGGGAGGACCTTCGAAACTCGAACGGTCACTTGGACAGCCCTTCGGGAGGACCCTCGAAACTAAGACGATCACTTGGACAGCCCTTCGGGAGGCACTCTCGAACTAAGACCGAAACTACGATCTCTCTACAGAGTTGCACACATACGGTGTCATCTATCCGGCAGGGCTTCGCCTTCCAGAACTAGTTCCCACCGGAACCCAGACAGCCTTTCGGCTCTACGAAACTATTTCGCTGGGAGGGAGAGAGAATCCAGACAAGTCAATGGCATGTGTATGAGAGCAAGCATGAGCTGATTTTGGAGAGCTCTCTCCACCTCAATTTATAGGAGGAGCAAGGGGTAGAGGAAAGACCAAAAGGACCTTCCTAGGATCTTTCCACCACATGCCACATAAGGGTGTGTAGAAGATATCCACCATGAGGTGGAAGGACACCTCAAGGAGGGCCCCCCCATGCCATGGCCGAAATTTGCAGCCCCCTTGGGGAGCTCCACCTCCCTTTCACACACCAAAAGTGGTTTTCTTCTAGAAGAAAAACCCCATTTGCAAATCAGCCCAAAAAGTGCTTTTCACTATTCACGAAGACATTTTTCGGCGTCCGTTAAAACCCAAATTATTTCTGTGTGCCTAGAATAATTCTAGCACCCACCAAAACAATTTTGAACGCATTCCGAAACAATTTCGGAACAATGTTTCTTCAGCGAAAAGCAACCAAAACGGTTCCGGCTGCTCCGGAACATTTCCGGTTTTTGTCCCGGAAAATTCCCAGAAGTTTCCAGAACACTTCTGGCATCCTCCAAGAATTTCCAGGCGTGTGCCAGAACCAATTTGACTTAATGGAATACCCTGAAACAACTTTTCAGTTTCACCGGAACTATTCCGGTGTTCTCTCCGGAACGTTTCCGTTTCGTCCGAAACTTTTTCGGTGATTTTCTCTCAGACTCCCCGCTAGTATTCAGCAGATAGATGACCCTTAAGCGTGTGGCCCTATAGGTTCGGTGAAGTATAGACATGACCGGAACTCTTTCCGATCAATGATCAACATCGGAGCCGTGGACACCCATATTGACCCCTATACCCACACGAATGAATATTCGAGTGAACCTCCAGTTGCCGTGTGCTATTCCTGTTGCTTCGCGATATGTTACAAATACCCGAGGTGAGAAACATCGGCATCCTCGTGGATCAACACTTGTCCACAATGCCAGTTACCTCGTTGCCGGTTTTTGTTCTCTTTTCTCGTTTCTGTGTTCCGGCATCCCTGTGATCAAATCACACTTGTGTCTGGCCAGACGATGATGGATACCGTAACACCGAGAGGGCCCGAGAATATCTCTCCATCGTCGGAGGAGCAAATCCCAATCTTGAGCTATCAAGTTACTTAACACACTTTTCCATGAACCCGTAAGCCGCCGTAATAGCCACCCATTTACGGATGATGTTTAACAAACCCCAAAGTTCATGAAGCAAGTATGAAGGAACTCAACACTCTCATGGTCTAAGGAATTATGCAAACATTAACTTCTCTGTGTTATTAACCATTAACTTATGACGAATGAATCTCATAGCATAACATCAATCGGGTCGATTCAACACAAGTGTTCTACTAACATTGTGCCCTCAAAGTTGCCGGCATAGTCATGCCCATGCTCAGGAAAACAGAACCATCATGCAACACTTGAGCTAGTCTTAGAGGTCAGACTAGGAATACATTTTACCGTTTATTATTCCACACGTGCATATGAGTCTTCCTTCAAGCCTCATGGTTATTGCAGACTCGAGAACCATAACAGTTATAGCATGGAACATAAACATAATTATGATCATGGAGATAAATAATAACATTTGTTATTGCCTCTAGGGCATATCTCCTACAGACTCCCACTTGCACTAGAGTCAATAATCTAGTCAATGCTAATGCACATTACACCTGTGGCACACCGGTGTAAAAATGCTTCTCATGTGGTATAGCCTGATGTCCAACGGATCTGACAACTTCAGTTCCGTGTGTATCTTTGAATGTCCTTGCGTTTTCACGCTTTCACAAAATTCATATTTTGTGTGGACTTGGCTTCGTATATATGTGAATCACTGGTCAAACCTTGATTCCTCAGACTGAGCTATGGAGCAACTATCTTCAATAGTGTTCCATTGACCAAAGCCATCTTGGAATCATACTAAGTTCATGAACGAACTATATGATTCAACATCTTCTATGTTTCTTCGAAAGCGGCAACATACTTAGCCTTAGTTATAGAATTCGCCACAGTAACCTGTTTGGAAACGATTTCCAAACACTGTGCCATCATATTGTGTGTTACACAAAACCCTTAATTTAAATCGAAAATCGCATGGAGCATTGATGAAGACTGTATCGATGTAATCACTTACAACGAGCACTTCATAATCTCTGCTTGCGAGAAAACATGTCATCAGTGCTACTTTAGTACTTAATGACATTTTTCACTGTTGTCCCATGATCAGCACTTTGATCACTTTGGTATCTATACTCGCAACAGCTTGGAGTATTGGACATATCTGGTTGTTTTACATACCATGGAATACATGATTAATCCAAACACGAAAGTGTGTGGAATCTCCATCATGTATTTCGCTCATCAGTGTTTTGGGACACCGAGTCTTGCAAAAACTCTTTCCATGTGACTTCGGCAAGAATCACTCCTTGGCGTTTTAATGCTAAAAGGTTTTAGCATCTTGTCAATATGTATTTTTGTCTTTAGCCTATTAGGCAATTCTATCTCGTAGATAAATATGCCTAATGTCAAGGCTATTTAGCCCAAGCACTTCATCGAAAAACTATTTTTAATGAAGTACTAATTCGTGTCAAGAAATTTCCAATCAACAATGTGTCAAGCACACAAAGTTTTTAGAAATATTATTATGCTCCCACTTACTTTCTTGAAACCACAAGCATCTTCGTTATCCATTGATGAAATCAAACTATTTCATCAAAAACGAAGATTCCAACTCCATTTTGCTCTCTTCTGTCCATCGCTGGAACTCTGAAGTTTGCATACTTACTAGCATCCTCTGGATCGACAAAATACTTTGGACTGTATCTCATACAAGTCCTAGGTTGTATTTCCATCATATGGAAATCCTTTTGGCATCCATGTTTCATATCTCATGTTGAAATATGTATTAATTGCTAGTTCAATCCGAACCGACCTTTAGCATCGCTACGGTGAGACAATCTCATCGTAGTCAACTCCTTGAACTTGTTATTGCAACAAGTCGAGCTTTATGGATAAAACCTTTTATCCACATCAGTTTATAGTTCCATAAATTTCGTTCGACTCTAAGTCTTCCGAAAAGGTGTAATAAGATTTTAATCTTGAATCACTTATATGGAAACTATCTCAGATTGTATTGGCATTTAGCCAATTCCGGAGTCAGGGCCCATCAACGCTTCCTTGTGTATCGTAGGTATATTGTTGTCTAACAACAATATCTCGCTTGCGCACCTGAGAGGTTTGCACGAGTTTTGCCTACGTGGTTCAGCTGCAAGTTCGACTGAAGTCCATACATTTTATTGTAGAGACTTCCGTATCAGTCGCAGTAGGAAACTCTGGAATCACTTCCAAGGTTCCTTTCCTTTGATCTGATGACGAAGATACTGCTTATCTTGTCGAGTTGCACTATTCTCCCACTCACCCTTTTGCAAGAACTATTCTCTTTAAAAGCATACCGTTCTCGGTGGCAAACCTTTTGTCTCGGTATAGTGGTGGAGGAATTTCCAATTACTTGGGATAACCTACAAAGTAGCTCTTGTCTGATTGGAATAGGTTTGTAACCTTTTACACAAGCCCCATATTCCAAATGTTAAGGAAAGACCAAGCATGGTTGGGCATACCATACCATGGCGTCATTTCAACAGACCTGATGGTGCTCTTTTCAGTGTAAAAGCCGCAGTCTCTAAAGCATTACTTTAAAAGGGATAATGGCAAATTGATTTATGTCATCTTTGATCTTACCATGTCGAAAATGGTTTGATTACATCTTCACAGACATTCCACACACAGTGGTGTTCCGGGAGGTGTAAGTTATGAAATTCCTTTCACAACTCATCAGACATTCGCTAAACTTGCAACTCAGATATTCCTTTCTGCAATCTAGTTTGCAGAAACATAATCTTTCTTGTTACAATAATTCCTACTTCATGTTGAAAACCTTTCGAATGATTTCAAAAGATCCAGACTTACGTCTCATCAAGTAAATATCCATATATCTACTTGAGTCATTTTTGAAGATAGACAAATCCACTGTTTTCAACAACATTTATCGGACTACACACATCAAAATGTATGATTACTAATAAGTTCGTTGCTCGTTCCTTATGACTTATGAACGGTATTTCAGTCACTTCACTTTTCGGAGGAAAGTTGCAAGTGTCAGATGATTCAAAATCAAATGACTTCAAAATCCATCATAATGGAATTTTTCCATGCGGGTTTCTCCAATGTGACCAAATGCAGTGCCACACTTGTGTGGTATTCTTTTAGTCTTGCGACATTTAGCGTCAGTGTTATGGATGTATCATATTACCATCAATATTCATAACATACGTTCCATCGTTGATGGAAGTATGGCCCTTATGTTATTCATGATTCCGAACAACAATTGTTCTTTCATGAACAACACTCTTGCAACAAACATTATGCAAATGGGCTAGAGTGTATAAAACTCTAAAATGATTTATGAAAGTAAATACAGAGGTAAAGTATTATTATCAATATTCATAACATACATCTCATTCATAATGAAAGTATGGCCCTTATGTTATTCATAACACCGAACATCAAAAGTTCTCTTATGAATAACCTTCTTGCAAGATACCTTATGCAATGGGCTAGAGTGTGTAAAACTCTATAATGAATTATGAAAAATAAATACATAGGTAATACACCGATGGAAGGTATAGTAACTTTTACTAAGTTCCCAACATGTATTTAAACCTCATTCCTGGCTAGTCTTTCAGGCCATAGTAGTTCTTGCATCGAGTCGCAACAGAGTGCAATCGAGCGGGTATCTCTGTGATAAACTCACAATTCCCAAGAATCAGTGATTAACAATTTAACCATAATTCCCAAGAACTATATCTTTGACCAGCCTTCTATACATCAAAAACCTGTATGACATTCATACATGAGCTGGATATTCCAGTCTTCTTTCCTTTTGCCTTTATACTTCTAACAGTTTAACTTTCAGTATTTCTCCTACTCTCAGAAGAAGCACCCAACTTAAGAGTGGCGATAGCCCCGGACTTCCTAGGCGTGAAAGTTTCACTAACACCCTTCGGACACTTCCTTTCTCTTTAAGTTGTTTGTTTTATTCACCATCATCATATGACAGGCGTTCTTCTGGACCCCTCTCTTATCAGTCTAATGCATAGTAAACTCCTTTACTAATAGTTTGCAAACAAACATTGCTTTGGATATCTCATATCTTTTAGCCTTTGTCTGTCTCTGAAAATGATTTTCAGATTCCATGAATATCACATAACTATCCAAACTTTTGAAGTTCGGGTCTCATGGAAGCAAACATATTGCACTTGACTGAAACGGAATTCTAGCTTTTGGATCGATGGACGAGAGTCACATGATCCATAGCATTAGCGGGAGAATACCGAAAGCATGCGATAGGACAAGTCCTTCTCGGCACTCTAGAGTACAATCCTCTCATTACGTTACCAACCGTAAAGTTTTAACCAGATATTTAACAGCAATTCAATTTTAATTGGGAAGGTGGAAACGCGAGCCATTATTCTACAACTATTACGCAAATAACACTTAGACAGTGTTCATAATTAATTGCACTGAGAATTAAAAGAATTAATTCTACAGTGAGCTCCCACTCAAATCAATATCTCTCATAATTGATTGTGAGTGATACAAGACCCCCATTTCAATTGTTCGCCATTGGTGTAACACCACTGATGACGAAAATCTCAACCGGTAGGCCAACTTGCCAATCACATCTCTATGTGATTCTTGTTCATCTTTCGATGCGCGTGTTCCGAGCTCATGACGGTCATGCCTGAACGTCAAGACAACCAAGTGATCTTGCTGCGAGGTCTCAACTCACCCGCCTCACACTTCCTTAATCGTTTATACCCGTGTGACACGGCGCACTCCGAGAAGTTAGGTGCCGTGACAGTGCTACACTTGGGAGAACACTAACCACTTGATATTTTTGTGAGAGATCACCCTAATAAAAAGCGACTACCGCGCAATCAAGAAGGGTGCATCATAAGGGATAAACATCTCAGGCAATTCATAATAGCATGATATGGTATAGCCCTTTCTGACGGAGAAGTCTTTCATTTCTTCGTCTTCGGCATTCGCGTTGGTGTTCACCTTCGCGAAGATTGCCACCACCTTGTCGATGCACCAGATAATATTGCTATCTCTATAGCTAATAAAATAAGTGCATTACTGAAGGTTGACACGCAGGTCATTAAAGTGACAATCATATGGCTCCAGCCATCATGCCGAATCATGACACGCAGGTCATGTTAATCAATTTACATTATATAGTCATCTCATACATAATCAAATTATAATGAGCACTGCTATACCACATCACATGCACATGCAAACCATCCTGCAAAACCAAGTTAGACGCCTCTAATCGGTTCATGCAAAATTTTATTTTACGTGGCTTCTAAGGTTTCGAAACAAGCCGAAGCTACCAACGTCCATCATCAAGCATGATAATCCAAGTCGCTAGATTAACATTGCGGGGTGTATGAAACACGAGATAATAAAATCTCGAGCCCCATACTAAACTTCGTCATACGCGTGACCCCCGTGCAGATCATATCTGCATTGCCCTTTCGTCTGCGAAATTTCATCTTTCTTTTTAACTACGGTGGAATTCAATGAACTGTTAGCACTTCATTGATCAATCAGGATCGCGGATTGCCAGAACATTGAAACTCCACCATACTGTTATCAAGATCAGAAATATGCAAATTCCAGGGAAGCAACAAGAACATCGGGTAACAGATTTCATCTGCTACTCGCACAAATAATTTTCAGTAATAGAACTCATCTACTACCTAATTATATTGTCCAATACCCATACATCTCTATGTATTCTAGATCGCAACCTGCATCTACGCATAGCACGGCTCTTGATGCCACTGTAGGGGAACGCAGCAGAAAACAAAAATTTCCGACCTACGCACCAGCCCAGGATCACTATGGAGACTGCATACAAGGTTTGATCTGTTTCGTTACCGACTCGTAGCGCAGCGGAAGTAGAGTCGATGACGATCGGCGGTGCAGATCCCCGCAGCTAGGATTTACAACCTCCCACCCGCGAGGATGTACTCCCACATCTGCCCCTCGGACAGCCCTCCGGGAGGCGGTCGGACAGTCCCTCGGACGGTGTCGCGGACTGCCCTTCGGGAGGACCTTCGAAACTCGAACGGTCACTCGGACAGCCCTTCGGGAGGACCCTCGAAACTAAGACGATCACTTGGACAGCCCTTCGGGAGGCACTCTCGAACTAAGACCGAAACTACGATCTCTCTATAGAGTTGCACACATACGGTGTCATCTATCCGGCAGGGCTTCGCCGTCCAGAACTAGTTCCCACCGGAACCCAGACAGCCTTTCAGCTCTACGAAACTATTTCGCTGGGAGGGAGAGAGAAGCCAGACAAGTCAATGGCATGTGTATGAGAGCAAGCATGAGCTGATTTTGGAGAGCTCTCTCCACCTCAATTTATAGGAGGAGCAAGGGGTAGAGGAAAGACCAAAAGGACCTTCCTAGGATCTTTCCACCACATGCCACATAAGGGTGTGTAGAAGATATCCACCATGAGGTGGAAGGACACCTCAAGGAGGGCCCCCCATGCCATGGCTGAAATTTGCAGCCCCCTTGGGGAGCTCCACCTCCCTTTCACACACCAAAAGTGGTTTTCTTCTAGAAGAAAAACCCCATTTGCAAATCAGCCCAAAAAGTGCTTTTCACTATTCACGAAGACATTTTTCTGCGTCCGTTAAAACCCAAATTATTTCTGTGTGCCTAGAATAATTCTAGCACCCACCAAAACAATTTTGAATGCATTCCGAAACAATTTCAGAACAATGTTTCTTCAACGAAAAGCAACCAAAACGGTTCCGGCTGCTCCGGAACATTTCCGGTTTTTGTCCCGGAAAATTCCCAGAAGTTTCCAGAACACTTCTGGCATCCTCCAAGAATTTCCAGGCGTGTGCCAGAACCAATTTGACTTAATGGAATACCCTGAAACAACTTTTCAGTTTCACCGGAACTATTCCGGTGTTCTCTCCGGAACGTTTCCGTTTCGTCCGAAACTTTTTCGGTGATTTTCCCTCAGACTCCCCGTCTAGTATTCAGCAGATAGATGACCCTTAAGCGTGTGACCCTATAGGTTCGGTGAAGTATAGACATGACCGGAACTCTTTCCGATCAATGATCAACATCGGAGCCGTGGACACCCATATTGACCCCTATACCCACACGAATGAATATTCGAGTGAACCTCCAGTTGCCGTGTGCTATTCCTGTTGCTTCACGATATGTTACAAATACCCGAGGTGAGAAACATCGGCATCCTCGTGGATCAACACTTGTCCACAATGCCAGTTACCTCGTTGCCGGTTTTTGTTCTCTTTTCTCGTTTCTGTGTTCCGGCATCCCTGTGATCAAATCACACTTGTGTCTGGCCAGACGATGATGGATACCGTAACACCGAGAGGGCCCGAGAATATCTCTCCATCGTCGGAGGAGCAAATCCCAATCTTGAACTATCAAGTTACTTAACACACTTTTCCATGAACCCATAAGCCGCCGTAATAGCCACCCATTTACGGATGACGTTTAACAAACCCCAAAGTTCATGAAGCAAGTATGAAGAAACTCAACACTCTCATGGTCTAAGGAATTATGCAAACATTAACTTCTCTGTGTTATTAACCATTAACTTATGACGAATGAATCTCATAGCATAACATCAATCGGGTCGATTCAACACAAGTGTTCTACTAACATTGTGCCCTCAAAGTTGCCGGCATAGTCATGCCCATGATCAGGAAAACAGAACCATCATGCAACACTTGAGCTAGTCTTAGAGGCCAGACTAGGAATACATTTTACCGTTTATTATTCCACACGTGCATATGAGTCTTCCTTCAAGCCTCGTGGTTATTGCAGACTCGAGAACCATAGCAGTTATAGCATGGAACATAAACATAATTATGATCATGGAGATAAATAATAACATTTGTTATTGCCTCTAGGGCATATCTCCTACAATTCGTCAGATAGTGTCTCATATAGGTTGCTTACTTTCTTTGTTGTAGTTGGCCATTGCGCCACGGGCGCAACGAGTATTGATAAGTTTGAGTAAAAACATTCTTCAAATAGCCATTGATACAAACATTGGGTTTGCTTGTGCTTGTGTTCTACTAAGTGGGGTGTCGGATTGTGCCACGGCCTCTCGTTGTTGTGTCCCCTTGGTCGGAAAGCGTGTTTTGGGATGTAGGCCCGGCTTCTGAGCGTTGCATGGACTTTGACTAGTACGGCAGGCCGGATGGAGTCTTTTTCCATGTCTGCCCGGACATTTACCGATGCGGCTGGCCGGATGGCGTGTTTTTCCATCTCTCCTGGCCTTTCACCGCCGCGGCCTTGTTGAATGGTGTGGCTTGCCATATCTCTCGGCCGACACTGCAAGTGCTCGTTGTCATTGATTTGTTTCTATCCTTTGTGGGTCATTCATAAAATATGCTCTTCGTAAATTACCTCACTACTTGGATGCAATGTTTTTTTTACAAAAGTTTGCAGTTTCAAATAGTATCAATGATCAAACAAATGACATATGGTGCAAGCCTGGCACAAACGACCAAGGCATGTCCAGCTAGCAAGGGCGGTTAGGCCACTACCTGGACCAAAAGGACGGGAGGCGAGCCATAGATCCTCGAAAGAGCGGCGTGCCCCGGACCTCGAGCAGAGTTCGGTACCATGACGCGCGCAAAAGGACAGGCCGACTCGGGCAACCCCAACCTAGAAGGACCGAGTAGCAGCACGACAGGACAGCCATCCTCCAAAGCCACCTCCCAAAGGCTATTAATTGGCTTATATTTTAGTTTCCATTCGTTCATTCACATCTGATCATTTATATCCTTCCCATATGTATAATTATTCATGCTAATGGACTTTGGGGATGATTTATAGAATGAACATTTGTTAGACGTGTTGCCCATAACGTTGATTAACTTCTTGGTTGCAGTTTCAAATTGTTCAGCTAACTTCCAGTCTGCAGTTGGTATCTGCGTCAATGGCGCAATGGGTAATCTAGTTGCTTTAAAGATTGCTCGGATGCTCTCTCCAGGGTGAAAACCCATGATCTGGCCTTCAGTGGTTAGATTCGGCGACGTCAGTGCTTTTATGTCGTTTCCTTTCTAAAGACATTGCTTTCACTTAAGTTTTCTCATAGTTTCTGTGTTGTCAAGGGCGGTGTATGATGGTGTTATCTATTTTTCGTGCGTTGTTGGTCATGTCAGTTTTCTTCTTCTTCTTCTTCTTCTTCCTTTTAACCTTTTGGCCATGTGCATAAAAAGTACCTTGACTACGTCTTCATATTGTGTTGTGCCGAGCTAGATGTAATTAGTATCACCATCGATATAAGTATATTACCTTTAAAAACACATCTCCCTTTTATTAATGATGAAGATTCGACCTTCCCATTCATAATATGGACAAAATCGATTCACACTATGGCAGTTTGATTTCTGTTGTAGTTTGCAACGTATAGTTTTATAGACACGCCATAAATTCCTTAGGTATATTTTTGAGAGAATGCCATTTGGATAGCATTATTGAGCTTTGAAAACTGATACATGTTTGTCATTGCTAGCATGATAAGACTAGGTTAGTCACCATCCCACACATTGGTTTCAAACTTTTCAAAACTATTCTCTAGCCAGGATATGAGCTACTTCATTGCATTCTCTATTACAATTTTCATATTTGATCTTAGCAGAACTTGTAGCCAGCAAGGTACAACCAAAGAAGATAGCCGCTGCTGCAAAAGCTGAGATACCTCCATCACTCACTGTTTCAATCACCTGCATGTTATCTGATTGAATAATAAAACTTTTCAGGCCAATCCATTGTTCTAGGGTGAAACCCTCTCTCAAAGCATACGCTTCAGCCTTCAGCCGTCATTACCTCAGACACATAGGGAAGACACAAGCAGGATGCTGCCACAAATTTTCCATGCAAGTCTCTCACAATGACTCTTGAACTTCCTCTTCCCTCATCAACATCAAACGCTGCATCAACGTTCACTTTCATCAGGCCTTTCGGAGGGCACGCCCAGCCATGCCACAGTACTGGAACCACCTTCTTCTTTGCACGAGCATAATTTGCCGCAAGAGCCCCAATGGCCAAAGCTGAACAATGAGGCGTCTGTACTGGCACAGTGTGAATGATTTGCCGTCACTCCCACCAAATGTGCCATGCAACAATTAAGATTAATTCCGCCACTCCCACCAAAGAATTCCATGGTCCCTCATACACATGATGTTTTCGAATGCCCCCCCTCCCCCAATCTATCCATAGCCGTTGCATGTTCTACTATTTCATGTACACCGAGTTTTGTCCATATCTCTCTTGCTCAGGTAAAATAAAAATGCAGATACATAATATCCTCACATCCTGCATGACAAAGTGGGCACGCACTATCATTTGTAATATGCATGTTTGCAATCACCCCTCGACATGGGATTACTCCATATAGTGCTCGCCACCCTAATATCTTTATTTTTGCTGCGATATTAAGCTCCTATAGCTTCTTACACACCAGGCGTATATGTGGACCCTCAGCACCAAGTAAGTTTCTTTCGTGCCTACCAAAATGATAGCTCCATTCCGCATAATAAGGTGAGCGAACACTAAACATCCCGCTCTTAGTGTTGTGCCATGCAACAAAATCTTCCATTCCTGATGGTGCCATAGTAATCTCCAAAATTCTATTTGCCAAGAAATAGTTCTGATCAGATCTTCATGTTGTAAACCAGTTACCGGGTTGATGATCGCATACATTTTTCACCAAAAAAATTACCTCTCGGTGTCATTACCTCCATGTTCGAACTTGTTGACACCAAGGGATCCTCCCATATATCCACTTGGGTTCCATGTCCTATCTTCCAAATATTGCACCTCCTAAAAGTTTCTAGCCCAGCGATGATACTTTGCTAAGTAAATGAGCTTCCACTGTTCAACTTTGGTTTTAATCGATTTCCACCAGGGTAGTATCTGGCTCTCAAAATTTGGCACAAAGAGAATCTGGGCCCTCTAATAATCTCCAACATTGTTTAGCTAACATTGCCATGTTAAAAGTGTGTAAATCTATTATACCCATACCTCCTCTTGCTTTTCCGTATGGATAATTTCCACCACATGAAGCAATGCATTTTCATGTGGTCATCTTCATCACCCCACCAAAATTTGCGAAATAGCATCAGAAATTTCTTTGCATATGTTTTTCTGAATTTTGAATATTGTCATCGCAAATACCGGTATGACTTGATCAACTGCTTTCCCTCCTAGCAATTGCATTTTTTCCTTGCAACCAGATATTTTGGCAATAACCCTTTCCGCAAGATATTCGAAGAAGTCAGACTTATCCACCCAACCACTGCTGACAGGCCAAGATAACGATCATTAAGAGATTGGGTTAAGATATCCAGAGCTTGACAAACCTCCACCTTCTCATCCACATATGTGTTAAGGCTGAAATAAATACTTGACTTTGCATCACAGTATGTATCAAGAATATTTTGAAGTGTCAACGCATTCCTTCTATCCGCTTTCATAAGGATCAGAGAATCATCCGCGAACAGAAGGTGAGACACCATGGGCGCATCTCTACATAACCGGACTCCAACAATATCACCCACAGCTTCAACATGATTGAGCATGCAAGAGAGTCCTTCTTCCACAATTAAAAAGAGATACCGTGACAAAGGGTCCCTCTGGCAGATCCCCCTTGTTGGTATAAATTGTTCAATCGTGTTTCATTTGAATCTTACAGAATACTTTACTGATCTCACACATGCCATTATGAGCTGTACCCATCCCAGGTCAAAACCCATTTTAATCATCATATTCTCCAAAAAAAGATCACTCTACGCCGTCATATGCCATATACATATCGGGTCTAACAACACATAATCCCTTCTTACCCCCTCTTCTTCTTAATTGTGTGAATAGACTCATAGGCTAACAATATATCCGTAATTAGCTGGCCAGGCACAAAAGCACTTTGGTGATGTCCAATAATTTCCGGAAGTAAGACTTTTAAATGATTTGCCAACATTTTTGAGATCACCTTGTACAGAACATTGCAAAGACTAATTGGCCTATATAGTGAGATCCTTTTAGGATTTTCTACCTTTGGAATGAACATGGTCATGGTATCATTCCATCCTTCCGGGATTCTTTTAGTGTTCACCGCTTCAAGAACTTTGTCAGTTAATTCCTCACCCAACATCAGCCAAAAGCGTTTATAAAAAACTCCATGCAGGCCATCCGGCCCTGGTGCCTTCATATCTCCAATTTGGAACAACACTTTTTTTAACTTCGCCCCTCATGAAAACAGCTCGAAGTCTACTATTCATTTCATTTGTCACTCTTCTATTAACCTTGTCCAGTCCTTCATTGCTTTGATCTGCAACTTCTAAGGTAAAGAGCCCTGAGAAATAGAATTGATAAGGTTTCTCACTATCTGGATCCTCCCACTTCATTCCAGCATCATCAATAATTCTTTTTCTTTTTCGCACTAGAAAAATTCTAGAAAAAAATCTGTATTGTTGTCGTCATGCCGAAGCCAAGTAGCCCTACCCTATAGGAGGTAGTTCAATTCCTCTTGTTTGCGAATTAGCTCAATCTTCAACAAGATTTCCTTCTGCTCCGCTGCACTCTCATCAGACAGAGGCCCTCTCCTCATATTTTCCAATTTCTCTGTCAGTTGATTTATATGCTAACGTGGTGCTTTCGGCTCCCTCCGATTCCATGCATGCAACTCTTGGTGAACCAATTTAGTTTATTGTGAAAATTTCCTTCCCATACCAGGTGTTGTAGCTTTACTCCATGCATTACTCACAATTAACTCCACTATTTCCTCCTCAAGCCATCTCGCCTCAAAGCATTTAACCGTCAGTCCTCCCAAACTATGGACGCCTTATAAATATTACATGTCAACAGTCACCGACCGATGATCACTTTTATTATTTTCTCCATTAATAACCGCCGCATTTGGATATCTAATATTCCATGCTGCATTTGCCACAACTCAATATAATCTCCCCCACATCTTCCCTCTGCTCCAAGTGAAACAGGCACCCGTGTAACCTAGATCTTTGAGACCGCAGCTAGATAAATAGTCCTGGAATACTCTCGTGTCTCTTTGGGCCCTAGGAATTTCACCTTCTTTTTCTTCAGAGCATAATATTTCATTAAAATCACCAAGCAATAACTAGGCTATATCCATCCTGCCATACAATTCACATATGTACTCCAATGATTTATACTTATTCTCTTGGCTCGGTTCACCATAGAAACCAGTGGGAACGCGAATCTGACCCATCATTAATAAGCACATCTATGAAGTTCGGCTTAATATCATTCACCACAACTTTTACCTCCCTCCTCCACAAAAGCAGCAAGCCACCACTTCTTCCATCACTCTCGGGAATTAGCATGTCATCGAACTTCAACTTATTCATCAGTTTTCTTGCCTTAGATTTTGCAAGATGCGACTCAGACAGGAAAATACCATCAAGTTTTGTTTGCCTCTGAATCTCTAGAATGGCACGAACCGCTCGGGATGTTGCCATCTCATGGTAGTTTCATCCAAAAAGGTTCATTGCTGCCGGACTATCAACGTCCTCCCATTAAGACCTGGATCACAACTTCCCAATAAATCCTCAAAATCTCATGCACGATATGCTCAACCAATAAAAGGGATTGAGCAGAAAAAATTGATATACTAACTGGAGAGAGATATACCAGCCACGGCAGCCTCATGACACCGTCCTGGGACAACAAAAGTCACCCCCCGCCAGTGGCGGAGCTTGGTAGAAACCGCTGGGGGGCAAGGCCAAAACATGAGTGTTTGGGGGTGCAAATTGCTAAAAAGTTTCTCATCTAAGCCCTCCCCCAAAAAATTCTTCAGAGTTTGGTCCAAGGTCGGGGGGCAGCGGCCCACCTCGGGCTCAACATAGCTCCGCCAGTGCCCCCAGCGCCGCCGCCAAGGAGGCGGCCTGCGGACCAGCGAAACCCTACTCACCTGGGGGTTACCTCCCGTCATGAAACGCTTCACCTTTGACCAACGAAATCCTAGTCTTCTTGGGTATATTTTTGATTTACTATCACAACTGCGATTGCTCACACTTTTATTTCTAAACCGGAGCCTAATAATCTCAATCAATAATTAAATAAATTATAGCCCGAAGAAAGCCGGGCAGCTGTGCAAGTGCCACGATCACACTTTACAATCAACATGTGCTTTTAAGGTCCGAAGTAAAAAATAAATCCAAGTGGGACAGTTTGAGATTCGTCCAAAATTGTACAAAATTGCTTTAAATTTGACAATACCGGGATTCTTTGGCCTGTTTCAATGCTAATGAAGAGCCTTGCGATCAATTTGAACAAAAAAGTTAGTTGTGTTGCTATGTGCCATAGGAAAATCCCATCAAGTTTTGTTTGCCTCTGAAAATAACAAAATCAGCATTAAATAGTGTCGAACAGTAAGTCAGTATTCTTTGCTGAATTTTTTTTTCCATAGCTCACATCTCCTAATGTGTTTTAACTTGAAATTTCGCATGGCAATAAAACATCACCCTATTAACATCCCGTATTTTTTAGATTTTTTTGAAACTTTCAAATATGGTTTTCACTTTTTTTTCTTTGAATGTCGGATTCCATGTGATATTTCTGTGTGTACAACCTTATATGTCCTACGGCCTTTCCGTGAAATTAAATTAAAATAATGTGTACAATCTGATGAATCGCAGTTGCTTGAATATTTGTAGAAAACTACCGAGGAGGTGTCACATTCCGGTGAAACAACAGGCCAAGAAATTGAAAACCTCAGAAGTACCATAGAAGCTTCCCCTTCTGATTTGTAAAGTAAAGAATTGTATGAGGGCACGTGACAGATATTTCCGTTCTGTTGGAAGTAAAAACGACAGATTGCGACAACACAGTTGTGCACGGATCTGCTCCCTGCTAAGCAGCATGCATTCCTGCCGCTATGTTGGACTAGTGACATTGCCCTTGCCTGAAAGAGAGAATATTCAATAGGCAAACAGCGAAAAGTATGGAATAAATTTGGAGTAGATCCATCAACCTTGACATCCACTGGAAAAAGGCGTACATCTGCGGTACGTATGCAAAGATGGAAATGGGAGCTCTCGGAGCTGGATGGAAGCTTCTGCTGTTTGGACACTTCGACATTTCTGCGTTCACGAGTCCATGGAAGAAAAGCCCACATATACCAGTTTCTACGAGCTTTCATCAGAAATTACCTGGATGCACACTAGATTGTCTGCCAGTTCGGAATCCACTGACTGACAAGTAGAGTTGGAGGGTTGACATCTGGTTGAACGGCTAGACTCCGACATGCCACACTGGAAAGTTGTACACCACAAATGACGATGCTCAATATCACACCCGAAAAGAACAGCAAGACAAGGTGTGTGGTAAGACATAGGACAAATGCGTACGTACCTTTCTTCGCAGGTCAAGTGGCAGTGAAGTGAAGGCACTGCCACACGACAAAGACTGGAGCATCCGTCAGGCGGCCATTCTCGGCCACGGTTTGTCAGGGCTTTTCTCCGTGCACGGCCTCAAGGTAACCTGATCCACTCGGACCAAGCTAGGGGTGGAGCCAGGATTTAAACATGAGGTGGGTGAACGTTAACAATCGCTCAAGACACAACACACAATAATGTAGTCGCAGAAGGCGAAACAAAATTCGAGCGAAACAGGTTACTATCCGGGTCCTACATGCACGCCATGTGTGCATATACACGTATTTCATACGAGTACTCTACCGAATTCTACTGTTTTCATAGGAGCAGACATTTATTGCACTCAGACTATTTTATTCTTTCATCCCACGATCCATTCACCTATACTTTTAATTTGATTCTAAAATTTGTAAAAGTTTTAACTTTTGAACCAGTAATCCGATTTAGAATCGGTTTGCAGATTTGTGTTTATGACATTTAAATCTTTAAAACAAGATCAAACTTGAACATGTTCTAAACAAATTTAAATTCAAATTTGATACCATAATGAAATTTATATGAAATGTGAGATGATACGACAATGAAACCGGAGTGAACCAATAATAAAAACTTGCAAAAGTGAATGTAATAAACCATAATAAAACTAATATCAAATTCAAGATGAAACATGGATGAATTGTGGAATGAGACAATAACAAAAACATGCAAAGGGGAATGTATGAATAAGTAATGAAAACATGTAAAATTGCGATGATATGGAAATGATATCATATATAAAATATGTGAAGAGAACACTTTTAGTACCCAGCCTAACCATGAAAGATAATTTAACAAAATGATATGAAACTTATTTGAAAGCTTCAAAAATAGAAAGAAACCTGAATGAAATAGTATTGAAATCCGGAATGAAAAAGTAGTGAAACCATGTAATGGGAAAAATAATGAAACATGTAAAAATACGATGAAACACACATGTAATAGTTTCATATAAGTTTCAATATGGTCTCGTAATCTGAATTTCAATTTTTTTCAAAAGTGTTCAAAATTGATCTTGTTTTGAAGATTTAAATATTATGAATACTAATATTCAAACGGTTTGTTGATCGGATATTTGGTTCAAAATATATAATTGGTACAAACTATATAATGAAACTGAAAAGCGTGGGTGGGTGGGATGTAACTGTTGTGGGTTGGTTCAAAAGATGCCATAATGCCTTGTGACTACAAAACATACCCACTGATCACTTTGCTCTGGGGCTCCTCGCTAGCTGTCCCACAAGTCACAAAGAGAAGGTAGTATGATGTACATGGGTCACACAATGCATAGTATAGAAGTTGATAATATGTATCTCATATGTGTACGTGCGCACATGGCGTGCATGCGGGACCCCGGTAGAAACTGGTTCCGCTCGAACATCCTCTCTCGTCACAGAAGTAGCATTGATAAAATTGTTGGCATTATCGGGTCACACTCATGTGATGTGCTTCCATTTCTACCACTTCTTATACTTCAAGTGACGCCGCAATATTCCGATCATCAGTTTGCATGTCAACTGGATTATAATGAAATTACCGTCGACCTCAGGCATTGAATGCAAAGTGAATTGGGAGACTGTGTGCCACCCCACCAGCCTTGGGGGCCTTGGTGTTCTTCATCTCGAGAAATTTGCGAGGGCCTTGCGGTTGCGCTAGCCATGGCTTGAGTGGACCGACCCAACCAAGTTGTGGATTGGCCTAGGCAACCCTTATGATGCAGTGGAGATGCAGTTTTTCTATGCTTGCACCTGCATCACCATTGGCAATGGGGCTAAGGCGCCTTTTTGGGATGCACCATGTCTGGATGGGAAAAGGCCGAAAGACATTGCCCCCTTGTCCATGAGGCCTCAAAGAGAAAGAAGTGGACTGTTTGGCAGGCCCATGTTGGTAATGCGTGGATAAACAAATCAAATTGACTGCCGATTTTTTCATGGATCATCTTCTCGAGTACCTTGAGCTTTGGAGCATCCTCTCGCATGTCCAGCTTAACGATGATGTGGAGGATGTCATTTCTTGGAAGTTTGCGGAAGAGGCATCCACTCGGCCAAGTCAGCGTACAAGGCACAAGTAGAGAAATGGCTAGCCACAACTTTATTTGGTGGCGCGCCATTTCCATCCAACGCCAGCACTATTTTTTCAAAATAGTGGTGGTGTTGGCATATTGGTATGCCATCGCTATACCCTTAGTGCTGGCTTGTACTTTTTTAGCACGACATTGTTTCTGAGTTTTTTTTTCTTTGGGCTCTACTTATTATGGCTGGCCTGTTAGGCATGCCAGCACTAGTCCATCTCCTATCACTACCCCCTCCCAGTTAAAAAATCATAGTCATTCCACCCGCAAAAAAAACATAGTCATTCCGACTCCCCATCTTTTTCACTACCTCTCGACTAGCGCCGCCGCGACCTCCGGACCTTGCCGCTCGTCAATGTCGGACCAGGGTGGCTGCCGCCAGCTCCGGGTCACTTCGGCAGCAGGTGAGACCCCCTACCATCATCCCTCTTCTTCCCCTCCCCTCGCGCCTCCCTCGTCTGCACGCCATGGAATCCATGAAAACCGTGGATTTGGTTGATTTGTGTAGAATATTAGTAGTGTAGAATTAGATTTAGTAGTGTAGAATCCGATTATACTTAGTAGAATTCGATTTAGTAGTTACAATGCGATTTTATACATAGTGCAGAATTGTTTTAGTGTTGAATATGTTTTAGTGTAGAATCAGATGATAGTCTTTTGTGTTGATTTAGTAGTGTTCAATCCAATTATACTTGGTAGAATTTGATTTACTACTATACAATCCGATTTTATACTTAGTGTAGAATTGTTTTTAGTGTTGAATATGTTTTAGTGTAGAATCGGATGCTAGTCTTTTGTGTTGATTTAGTAGTGTTCAATCCGATTATACTTAGTAGAATTTGATTTATTAGTGTAGAAACCAATTTTATTAGTGTAGAATTTTTTTATTGGTGTAGAAAAAAAATTAGTGTCGAATCTTCGATTGATATGCTTGATGTACAATCCAATTTACATAGTGTAGAATCCGATGAATTAATGTGTTTGTGTAGAATCCGGTGATACGCTTTTGTGTAGAATCCATTGAAATTTGGTTTTTTGTAGTGTACACATTGATATGCTTTCTTTTGTAGAATGGTGCCACCACACCATGTAACCTTTGCAAGTCAAGGTGCACCAGCAGCCTTGCAACTATAGATTTGTGCGGCAACTACTTCCAGCGGTGCTATGTTTCTTCAGCGGTAACAAACCTTATTCTCTAATAGGATATGTCTGTGTTAATGTTGTGTGTGTTTTTGTGTTTTGTTACACAGATCGTCCCATGCAACGTGATCTTAGATTTCAATAAGCTTACCGAAGACACCGTAGTTTTAAGCCTCTCGGGGGCCCTACACTATATGGCTCGAGAAAGGACCAACAATGACCAAGATGATAAGAGATGGATGGGATTGTTTCCTCGCCCATAATCATCTCACTTGGGGTGAATTGATCAGCTTCTCCTTAAGAGGAAGAAGACCCAGGGTTTTTGTTATCTATCTCAACATGGATGATGATGATGAGGACCCATTTGATGATGTAGTCTTTTCCCAAAGAATTAGGCTTAGCGAGTATGAGACCGGCAACCTCTTCGACATGCTCCCACCATGTGATGACTATGTCGGGGTGCCATTTGTGACCCGTGATGGGGTCCTGTACCAGGGGTGGCTCAGGACAAGGAGCCCGACCTCAACCAAACACGAGGCCCATTAGGCCCAAAACAAGTATCAAACCCTTGGAGGCGAGGACATGTTCGTGGACTCCAAGAATAGAGGGCGGCAGCGCCAGAGATCGCATCTGGCATGTAACCCTAGACCTCTCCTACCTATATAAAGGGAGGTCTAGGGTACCCATGGATCATCTATCCACAGATAGGAAAACTCTCGGTAGCAATCTCATTCACCATTGTAACCCCTCGCACGAGGTATCCCTCCATTATGAATCATCAACACCAGCAGGATGTAGGGTATTACTCTCCGGAGGCCTGAACCTAGATAAACCCCTCGTGTGACCTCCGATCCATGACTTCCAGCTGCGCTTGGACCCCTACCGAGGGATCTGACGGTATTTTGCACCATCAGTTGGCACGCCAGGCACGGGCAGTGCTGGCTAGAGACCGATCTTGGATCGGATCTTTATCTACTTCCAGTGGCCTACAGCCGGGAAGGAGCCTAACCTTCGGCTCCTTAACGTTCGTCGCCAACGGGGCAAGCCGGATTGACATCAGTGTGGCACCCCGGCTCAGAGTCACCGGAGCACCCCGTATTCCAGCCCAGAGATCAAGTCTTCTGGAATACGGCACTGCTTGGCATAGAACAAATCAGCTCTTTATTACTAGTAAATGGGGTACAAAGTTTGAGATATTACAAAGGGTTGCCTTGGCAAAGCTACGCTTGCTATGGTAGTTCTATGCTAGCAGCGGCTCGAATCCTAGCAGCAGAATTACAGTGTCAAAATGGACTCCACTCCACAGGGACTCTGGCTGGGACACATCCTAGCTCGCAACGCGAACACCTCCACTATGCAAACATGGCAGCACCTGCAAACTGGCATGACACGCCAGGTGAGTACTTTGAATGTACTCGCAAGCTCGCAACAAACAAGAGCATCAAGGCATAACAATGTCATAGCAATCATGATTAAATCAGATTTAAATGCTACTAAAAAGGGTGGAAGAAAATAATGACATGCTGTTGCTACAACCATCAATCTTGCTACTACTATGGAACCACTTTGCTCTCAGCCACTTGATTGAACCACTTACTCTCGTGACCAACTCATGGTCACCTTGAGAACTTCGGACAATCATCACCGAGAATCATCCTCAACAGTTACCAGCGGTCCTCAAGAATCGGTCACTTAACCACACTGGGACGAGTTCTTCCATCATTAACACGTCATTCCCTCATTGGTGTTGATCAGACAGTGTGACTTAGTACGAACTGTGTCCAATACTGTGGACTCGGCTATTCGAATAGATTCTTACACTCTGCAGAGGTTGCGCACTTTTCCCACACTATGAAGCTCCTGGTCCCGTACCTCGGTACACTTCCCTTCCGGGTGGACCGGTGCTGCTCCAACGAAACTTGCCTAACCCGTGACCCCTCCATCGTACCACCGACAATCATCCTCCCTCGGAGTCATGCCCTGGGTGGCCCCTGTGTCACTCTTGACACCTGCCACCGTCGTGGCCAACCGACTGTCCCAAACGGGGACCTGAGCTCAAAACCAAACTGGGCTCACAAGGTTATCATCGTCTACCTGATCAGGGCAGCACGCGCGCATAACCTCCCCTCTTTGGTGGTACCGATAAAAGAGCACGCTGTTAGACCAAGCCAAGGCCGTCCCATTCTAGCAGGTGTGGCTGCACTGGAAAGTTCGGTTCAGTGGCACTTGATCAACGATGAAGGAATTTATCCCCGAATAAACACAGTCATCACTAACACTCCAATATACAAGTGATCCAAGTTACCACAATAACTAACTAGAAATCCCATGAGTATCATGATCAACTTCTACTACTAATCCCATATATGCAGTGCCGGCGGAATCACAAAATAATCATAGACGGTAATCTCACAGTCCGACAGCATTACGACATAAATCTGGAAATCTACTACTGTCCTATAATCCCATCATCATCATGACAGTAACTTATCCAAAATCTTCAAAGTATTGCATGAGTTAATCCATTCATAAATAATTCATATTTGGCATTAAAATAATTATTTAAACTATGATATTGCAATGCAATTATGCACATGAGAGTTGTGGCTTGCCTTGCACCAATAGAGTGTGGGAGTACTCCTGGTCTTCACCAACTAGGCAAAACAATCTGAAAAGCATTTTTGAAAGCATTTTCAAATACCACATAAAGCATTTTCTTTTGACCAGAAATTCTAGACAGCAGAGAAAAATACCAAATTTTTACAGCAGAAAGAGGATCTCATAATAAAAATAATGCAAAAAGAATGAACTCATTTGGACTTATGGTTTAAAAGATATTGATGGTCAAAGTTCAGTCAAAATTCTGGAATTATTTGAATTTAACTGAAAAATAGAAAAACCCAGGGAAGGCCACGTCGAAGGCGTAAACCAGTCGGGCGCCTCCACTTACATACCGGTTCGGGCGCGCGTGGAGTCGCCGACAGGTGGGGTCCGCTTGCCAGGTTTGAACAGAGAGGGAGAGGGAACAGAGGGCGGCGGGACTCACCGGCGAAGTTTACCGGCGTAGAGGCTGCGGCGGAGCTGGGCAAGGGTGGGGATGGATCGGGCGGACGCCGACGAGCTTTCCCGTACCCGTAGCTCCTCGAACGGTGGTCGGACGTGGTCGCCCCCTTCGTCTCAGGTGGCGGCGAGCTTCGGGTGGCGATCGATCCGGCGACTCCGGCAAGCACTCGGGCTGGGAAAGGGCTGGGAATGGTCAGTGGAGCTTCACGAGCTCACTGTTGGTCTCAGCTGGGCCTGGGGTGGACGGAGGCGAGCGGACGGAGCTGGGGCAGGGTGGCGGATCTCTTCGCCGGAGATGGAGCAGAAGAGCTCTCCGGCTCACTCTAGTGCTGCTGGGTGGCGATTGAGAGAGAGAGAGAGGTGGAGTGGTGAAGTGCGGAGAGGCCGGGCGGGGCCTTTTATAGGCGAATGAGGGTGGCCGAGCCGGATCCCGCCACGGTTGAGCTGGCCGGGTGAGGACGGCGAGCTGGCCGTCGCGGCGTGGGCTGAAGTGACAAGAGGGGTGGGGGAAGTCAATGCGACGGCGACGGCTCGAGGCAGAAGACGCCAGCCAGCTAGGCCACAGTGCCCGTACGGTGCACAATGGTGGAGCTTGGCCGTGTCTACCGGCGAGCTTCTCCGAAGGGGGAGAGAGTTCCAGACGGGCCAGGTGGACGGCGGCGACGACATCGGCACGACGGGACAAGGAGAGGCATCGCGAAGTGGCCGGAGCAGTCGCGTCCGACGCGGTCGACGTGCAGAACACGGTTTTGGCCTGGCCAGACGCGTGGTCACCACGTGCACTGGCGCACGCGGCGCGCTCTGGCCTGCCCTGTCGTGTCCATGCGATAGTCCCTCCTTCCAGAGGCCTCCCGGTGCAGCTGGTTTGGCAAGAGGTGGCTGTGACAGCTGGCTAGCCTCCATGAAAGTTTCTGGACAGCAACTTGGGCAGCAATTTAAGGAGAAATGGCTAGGGTTTTGAGAGAGGGAGTTTGCCATGCTGGAGTGTGGTAGGAAGGTGCACATACTGGGAAAAATTCAGACCAAATGGATCAGTGTAGAGCATGGTTGCTTCACAACTGCCTCTCTGGTTCAGAAATCTTGCAGAGGATGTTGCACTCACTTGGATGGGTTCTTGGAGTTGAAACTTGGTATTGGTGGATGATTTGAGTATGCCAACATGCTATAAAAATGTCAGTCCAAATGGGTTAGTGTACAGGGTACTTCCTTCACAACACTTCCCACTGGACAGAAACTGGAAGGAATTTTATAGAGAAATTGGCTGAATGAAATGATCCCAAAATTTGTGGAGACTGATAATATGGGTAGGAGAATGTCCTGGATTAATTTCAGAATTTTTGAAGCAATATAAAATATAGTTGCCTCACAAACTAAAATTATGACCAGAATCAAAGATTGGATGATGTGCTCACCATGAGGAGTAAATCTTGAATATTTTCACATATCCAAGGTTCACATATGGTCCCAAGGATTTATGAGAATTTTCTTGGGATTTTTGTAAGAACAGAATTATAGGTTGCTTCACAACGTAGAGCTCCAAGGGTTATTCCTTTAATGGAAAAAGGAATATTAGGTTGGAATAAAATTGAGATTGAGAAAGAATGGAAGTGACATGACTTGAGAGAAGTTTTTGAGAGCCTGAGTCACTTGGGAAAGAAAATCAAGAAAATATTCCCAAGTTTAAGCCCATAGAGCCATTCAGAAACAAATCCAAGCCAAATTCCAAATAAAATTTGGAAAGGAAAAGCTGAGAAAAACCAGGGTGTCACAATCAGCCCACCGGCCATCCCTGTCACCTCAGGGTCTCCCAAGGGACCCCGCGGTAGTCACGCTCGATCGAACGAACGCGTATGAGCATCGGACCCAATGGGACCCGCAAACTGCCTCCGTCCTACCTACAGGACGGAGACCGCACCAACGATTCAGTTGGTCGCGATGGTCTGAGGCAGCTACCACCTCAACCAAGCATTGGAAGATTGACTCATCACCGACTCCGACGTCCGCGAGGACGCCTACGCGACCAGTGCCACCTTGACCTCAGACGACGAAGAAGGCGACACGGCGCCTCTCTGCCTCACGAATGAGGACGAGAACACCGGCCTCCAGCCCATCCGTGAGGTCACCTACTCCGATCTCTGGGGGGAATCGGGGTCCCCTCCAAGCTCAGAGGCCGGTAACTCCACCGACCAAGGGACGTCTCAATCTGAGGCCCCACGAGCAATTTTTCTTTATCAAGTCATGATGACTGAGCCAACAACGAACATGCTACGCAAGGCGGCTACTACAGAGGCCGCCGCATCCGAGCTCCCAACATCGGGGCCAATAACCACCACGACGCAGCTACACACCAACCCCATATTGACGCCCCAGCCGCAGATCAGCATCGGACTCCTGGCAAGCTCACCAGCGGGCTTCACCACGACTGCTGCGGCACTCCGAAGTACGACGTCCACACTGCCACCTATGACAGGATATGTGATACGTCTCCTTCGTATCTATAATTTTTGATTGTTTCATGCCAATATTCTACAACTTTCATATATTTTTGGCAACATTTTATATTATTTTTTGGGACTAACATATTGATACAGTGCCCAGTCCAGTTCCTGTTTGTTCCATGTTTTTTTGTTTCACAGAAAATCCATATCAAACGAAGTCCAAACGCGATAAAAATTTACGGAGATTTATTTTGGAATATATGTGATTTTTGGAAAGAAGAATCAACGCAAGACGATGACCGAGGGGGCCACAAGCCCAGAGGGCGCGCCCCCTACCCAGGGCGCGCCTGGCAGGCTTGTGGGTCCCCTGTAGGTCGGTTGGGGGTGTCCTTCTGCCGCAAAGAAGCTAATATCCAGATAAAAATCCCCTCAAAATTTCAGCCAAATCGGAGTTACGGATCTTCGGGAATTTAAGAAACGGTTTTCGGCCAGAAAACAAGAATGCGAAATAGAAGAGAACAGAGAGAGAGAGATCCAATCTCGGAGGGGCTCCTGCCCTCCAGGAGCCTTGGTGGCCATGAACCTGAGGGGAAACTCTCCTCCCATCTAGGGGGGATGCCAAGGAAGAAGAAGAAGGAGGGGGGCTCTCTCCCCCTCTCTCCCGGTGGCGCCAGAACGCCGCCGGGGCAACCATCGTGACGGCGATCTACACCAACAACTTCGCCGCCATCAAGACCAACTCTCTCCCCCTCTATGCAGCGGTGTAACACCTCTTCTCCCTGCTGTAATCTGTACTTAAACATGGTGCTTAATGCTACATATTATTATCCAATGATTTGTGGCCATCCTATAATGTTTGAGTAGATTCGTTTTGTCCTATGGGTTGATTGATGATCGTGATTGGTTTGAGTTGTATGTTTTATTTTGGTGCTGTCCTATGGTGCCCTCCGTGTCCCGCAAGCGTGAGGGATTCCCGCTGTAGGGTTTGCAATACGTTCATAATTCTCTTATAGTGGGTGGCTAGAGTGACAGAAGCTTACACCCGAGTAAGGGGGTTGTTGCGTATGGGAGTAAAGAGGACTTCTTACTTAATGCTATGGTTGGGTTTTACCTTAATGATCTTTGGTAATTGCAGATGCTTACTAGAGTTCAAATCATAAGTGCATATGATCCAAGTATGGAAAGTATGTTAGCTCATGGCTCTCCCTCATATAAAATTGCAATAATGATTACCTGTCTAGTTATCTATTGCCTAGGGACAAATCCTTTTCTTGTGTTACAAAAGCTTTCTACTAAACAACTAGGTTTTATTATCTTGCAAATTACTCGTAGTTTTATTCTCACAAAGTACTCCTAGTTTTATTCTTGCAAAGTAGTTCTAGCATTACACCTACAAAGTACTTCTAGTTTTATTACTTGTTTCTAGGTAAAGCAAACGTTGGTGTGCGTAGAGTTGTATCGGTGGTCGATAGAACTTGAAGAGAATATTAATTCTACCTTTAGCTCCTCGTTGGGTTCGACACTCTTATTTATCGAGAAAGGCTACAACTGATCCCCTATACTTGTGGGTTATCAATATGCCCTAAACTATCTCACAATGCCCATCGCCGGCACCGACCCAGCATCAAGGACACTGGAGGCCATCCATGTATCCCAGCTAAACACGCAGCTCACACTCCACCAAAAAGCGCTAGAGGTCTCAGCCCGCGAGGCTCGATGGAATGAGATGATGACGCGTGAGCGCCTACGGCGCTCACACCGCTAACCACGAAACCTCCTCAACGATGTCGCCAACCGAGGTCGGGAGCGGGGGATCGGATTCGACGAACTGGCCACAGAGGCCGCCCCACCACCAACCCCAGCCTGCGGTCTGCAAGCGGCAGCAGCATTGGCAGACCGGCTCCAAACCACACCAGGAGACCCTAAAATCCTGGCCGACCTCACCCACATTCTCCAAAGGACGGTGGAGCTCTAGGATAACGTTTCGCGCTCAAGGGACAAGCTAGCAGGTACTGAAAGCGTCCTATCTGCTGCCAACCACCCAGCCCGCGAGCAACGACAGGAGTCCATCCAGCGACCGGCAGCCGCGGTCATGCACCTGCGGCAGCCAATATCGGTCGTCGCCCTACAATAGCGGGCGGCCTTACCACCCACGAGCCCAGTGCCAATCGGACGACCTCACCATCAGCAAGGCGGATGGGCGGGGATGGAAGCAAACGGGATACACCCGGGGGCTCCTCCACCAAGATTCACCTCGCTCACCTCAAGCATTGCACCAATGTGTTTCGGGCAAGAAGTGATAGACCACCCGTTCCCTCAACCCTACGTCGTCCGCGGTGTCGAGAAATACTAAGGCGATACAAAGCCAGACAATTGGCTAAACGACTACCTCACGACGGTCGAGATGGCCAATGGAGACATAGGCAACGCCCTATGGCATATACCCTTGTGCCTAACAGGACCGCGATCCTGGCCCAGCGGGCTCCCTTCCAACTCCATCCATAACTGGCCAGACTTCGAGCATGTCTTCCTCAACAACTTTGAGGGAACCTACCACCGCTCGGGGAGCGGAGCCGACCTCCACAACATCGTTCAGGAGGACAAGGAGTCGGTGCGGGACTATGTCGCACGCTGGCTGATACGTCCAATTTGCATCATGATTTCCTACTGTTATTTATTATGTTTTTAATCATTATTTCACTTTATGGTACAATTCTTATGTCTTTTCTCTCTTAATTTGCAAGATTTACATGAAGAGGGAGAATGCCGACAGCTGGAATTCTGGACCTGAAATAGCCACATCAGAGATACCTATTCTACAGAGCTCCAATTGCCTTGAAATTTCATGGAGATTTTTTATTGAATATATAAAAAATACTAGAGAAAAGAAATACCAGAGGGGACCCACCAGTTGTCCACAAGACAACAGGGCGCACCCCCCCGGGCGTGCCCTGAAGCCTTATGGGGTCCACAGCTGGCGTCTGGCCCCCTCCTTATGCTATATGAAGCCATTTTCCCTAGAAAAAAATAAAGAGAAGACTTTCGGGATGAAGCGCCGCCGTCTCGAGGCGGAACCTGGGCAGGAGCTATTTTGCTCTCCGGCGGAGCGATTCCGCCGGGGATACTTCCCTTCGGGAGGGGGAAATCGAGGCCATCGACATCACCAACGATCCTCTCATCGTGGGAGGACCAATCTTCATCAACATCTTCACCATCACCATCTCATCTCAAACCCTAGTTCATCTCTTGTATTCAATCTTTGTCTCAAAACCTCAGATTGGTACCTGTGGGTTGCTAGTAGTGTTGATTACATCTTGTAGTTGATGCTAGTTGGTTTATTTCGTGGAAGATTATATGTTCAGATCCTTATTGCTATTCAATACCCCTCTGATCTTGAACATGAATATGATTTGTGAGTAGTTACTTTTGTTCTTGAGGACATGGGAGAAGTCTTGTCATAAGTAATCATGTGAATTTGGTATTCGTTTGATATTTTGATGATATGTATGTTGTTGCTTCCTTTAGTGGTGTCGTGTGAACGTCGACTACATGACACTTCACCATCTTTGGGCCTAAGGGAAGGCATTGTGGAGTACTAATTAGATGATGGGTTGCTAGAGTGACAGAAGCTTAAACCCTAGTTTATGCGCTATTCCGTAAGGGGCTGATTTGGATCCATATGTTTCATGCTATGGTTAGAGTTATCTTAATTCTTCTTTCGTAGTTGCGGATGCTTGCGAGAGGGGGTAATCATAACTGGGAGGCTTGTTCAAGTAAGAACAGCACCCAAGCACCGGTTCACCCACATATCAAATTATTAAAGTAGCGAACGCGAATCAAACAAACAAGATGAAAGTGACTAGATGAAATTCCCATGTGTCCTCGAGAACGCTTTGCTTATTATGCGAGTTCGTTCCGGCTTGTCCTTTGCTACAAAAAGGATTGGGCCACCTTGCTGAACTTTTTTTTACTATTACTACTTGTTACTTGTTACGAATTATCTTGCTATCAAAACTATCTGTTACCGCTACTTTCAGTACTTCCAGAGAATACCTTACTGAAAACCGCTTGTCATTTCCTTCTGCTCCTCGTTGGGTTCGACACTCTTACTTATCGAAAGGAGTACGATTGATCCCCTATACTTGTGGGTCATCAAGACTCTTTTCTGGCGCCGTTGCCGGGGAGTGAAGCGCCTTTGGTAAGTGGAATTTGGTAAGGAAATATTTATATTATGTGCTGAAATTTATTGTCACTTGTCACTATGGAAAGTAATCCTTTGAGGGGCTTGTTTGGGGTATCTTCACCTCGACCGAAAGAAATAAGAGTTGCTCCTCAACCTATTGAACCTACTGAAAATATTTATTATGAAATTCCTTCGGGTATGATAGAGAAATTGCTAGCTAATCCTTATGTAGGAGATGGAACGGTACATCCCGATATGCACTTGCTCTATGTGGATGAAATTTGTGGATTGTTTAAGCTTGCAGGTTTATCCGGAGATGGAGTTAAGAAGAAAGTATTCCCTTTATATTTGGAGGGAAAGGCATTGACATGGTATAGGCTATGTGATGATACTGAAACATGGGACTGGAACCGGTTGAAGCTGGAATTCCACCAGAAATTTTATCCTATGCATTTGGTTCATCGTGATCGGAATTATATATATAATTTTTGGCCTCGTGAAGGAGAAAGTATCGCTCAAGCTTGGGGGAGGCTTAAGTATATGTTGCACACATGCCCCAATCATGAGCTCTCAAGAGAAATAATTCTTCAAAACTTTTATGCTCGGCTTTCTTATAATGACCAATCCATACTCGATACTTCTTCTGCTGGTTCCTTTATGAAGAGAACTATTGAATCCAGATGGGATCTTCTAGAAAGAATTAAACGTAACTCTGAAGATTGGGAAATCGACAAAGGTAACGAGTCAAGTATAAATCTTGAGTTTGATTGTATTAAATCTTTTACGGAAACTGATGCTTTTCATAAGTTTAGCACTAAATATGGACTTGACTCTGAGATAGTAGCTACCTTTTGTGAATCTTTTGCTGCTCATGTTGATCTCCCTAAGTAGAAATGGTTTAAATATCATCCACCTATTGAATTGAATGAAGAACCTGTTAGTGTTAAAGAAGAAACTATTGTTTACCATGTTGATCCAGTTGTGCCTACTGCTTATATTGAGAAACCTCCCTTCCCTGTTAGGATTAAGGAACATGCTAAAGCTTCAACAATGGTTAATAAGAGTAATATTAGAGCACGTAGACCTTCTGAACAAATTAAAGTTGAACCTAGTGTTGCAATGGTTAAAGATCTTTTGGTTGATAATATTGAAGGACATGTCATATATTTCTGTGATGAAGCAACTAGAATTGCTAAGCCAGACCCTAAAGATAAAAACAAACCTGTAATTGGCATGCCTGTTATTTCTGTTAAAATTGGAGATCTTTGCTATCATGGTTTATGTGATATTGGTGCTAGTGTAAGTGCTATTCCGTTTACTCTCTATCAAGAAGTTATGAATGATATTGCACCTGTTGAGATTGAAGATATTGATGTTACTATTAAGCTTGCAAACAGAGATACTATTGCACTACTTGGGATTGTTAGAGATGTTGAAGTCTTGTGCGGTAAGATCAAATATCCTACTGATTTTCTTGTTCTTGGATCCCCACAAGATGATTTTTGTCCCATTATATTTGGTAGACCCTTCTTGAATACTGTTAATGCTAAGATTGATTGCACTAAAGAAATTGTTAGTGTTAATTTTGGTGAGATGTCTCATGAGTTTAATTTCTCTAAGTTTCGTAGACAACCTCATGATAAAGAATTGCCTAGTAAGGATGAAATTATTGGTCTTGCTTCTATTGATGTGCCTCCTACTGATCCATTAGAACGATATTTGCTTGAGCATGAGAATGACCTGAATATGAATGAAAGAAATGAAATAGATGAATTATTCTTTAAACAAGCACCTATCCTAAAATATAATTTGCTTGTTGAAATCTTGGGGGATCCACCTCCACCCAAGGGTGATCCTGTGTTTGAATTGAAGCAATTACCTGATACTCTTAAATATGCTTATCTTGATGAAAAGAAGATATATCCTGTTATTATTAGTGCTAACCTTTCAGAGCATGAAGAAAAGAGATTACTTAAAACTCTGAAGAAGCATCGTGCTGCTATTGGATACACTCTCGATGATCTTAAGGGCATTAGTCCCACCTTATGTCAGCATAAAATTCATATGGAGCTAGATGCTAAACCCGTTGTTGATCATCAAAGAAGGCTGAATCCTAGAATGAAGGATGTGGGAAGGACTGAAATATTAAAGCTTCTGGAAGCAGGTATAATTTATCCCATAGCTGATAGTAGAGGGGTAAGTCCTGTTCATTGTGTTCTTAAGAAAGGAGGTATTACCGTTGTTCCTAATGATAAAAATGAACTTACCCCGCAAAGAATTGTAACTGGTTATAGGATGGTAATTGATTTCAGGAAATTAAATAAAGCTACTAGGAAAGATCATTACCCCTTGCCTTTTATTGATCAAATGTTAGAAAGATTGTCTAAGAATACACACTTTTGTTTCCTAGATGGTTTTTCTGGTTTCTCTCAAATACCTGTGTCACCTGAAGATCAAGAGAAAACCACCTTTACTTGTCCTTTTGGAACTTATGCTTACCGTTGTATGCCTTTTGGTTTATGTAATGCACCTGCTACCTTTCAAAGATGTATGACTGCTATATTCTCTGACTTTTGTGAAAAGATTGTTGAGGTTTTCATGGATGATTTCTCCATTTACGGAACCTCTTTTGATGATTGCTTCAGCAACCTTGATTGAGTTTTGCAGAGATGTGAAGAAATTAATCTTGTCTTGAATTGGGAGAAGTGCCACTTTATGGTGAATGAAGGTATAGTCCTTGGGCATAAAATTTCTGAAAGAGGTATTGAAGTTGATAAAGCTAAGGTTGATGCTATTGAGAAAATGCCATGTCCTAAAGGTATCAAAGGTATAAGAAGTTTCCTTGGTCATGTTGGTTTTTATAGAAGGTTTATAAAAGACTTCTCTAAAATTTCTAGACCTCTTACCAATCTCTTGCAAAAAGATGTTCCATTCGTTTTTGATGATGATTGTGTAGAAGCCTTTGAAGTACTTAAGAAAGCCTTAATTTCTGCACCTATTGTTCAACCACCTGATTGGAATTTACCCTTTGAAATTATGTGTGATGCTAGTAATTATGCTATTGGTGCTGTTCTAGGGCAAAGAGTTGATAAGAAATTAAATGTTATCCATTATGCTAGTAAAACTCTAGACAGTGCTCAAAGAAATTATGCTACTACCGAGAAAGAATTTTTAGCAGTTGTGTTTGCATGTGATAAATTCAGATCTTATATTGTTGATTCCAAAGTTACTTTTCACACTGATCATGTTGCTATTAAATATCTTATGGAAAAGAAAGATGCTAAACCTAGACTTATTAGGTGGGTTCTATTGCTACAAGAATTTGATTTGCATATTGTTGATAGAAAGGGAGCTGAGAATCCCGTAGCTGATAATTTGTCTAGAATGGAAAATGTTGTTGATGACCCACTTCCTATTAATGATGATTTTCCTGATGAACAATTAGCTATGATAAATGCTTCTCGTAATACTCCTTGGTATGCAGACTATGCTAATTACAATGTTGCTAAATACATACCACCTAGCTTTACATACCAACAAAATAAAAAGTTTTTCTTTGATTTAAGACATTACTTTTGGGATGACCCACATCTATATAAAGAAGGAGTAGATGGTATTATTAGACGTTGTGTACCTGAGCATGTACATGAACAAATCCTACGTAAGTGTCACTCCGAGGCATATGGAGGACACCATGCGGGAGACCGAACTGCACACAAGGTATTACAATCTGGTTTTTATTGGCCTACTCTTTTCAAGGATGCACGTAAGTTTGTCCTTTCTTGTGATGAATGTCAAAGAATTGGTAATGTTGGTAGACGTCAGGAAATGCCTATGAATTATTCACTTGTCATTGAACCATTTGATGTTTGGGGTTTCGATTATATGGGACCTTTTCCTAAATCCAATGGGTATACTCATATTTTAGTTGTTGTTGATTATGTTACTAAGTGGGTAGACGCTATTCCAACTAGTAGTGCTGATCATAACACTTCTATTAAAATGCTTAAAGAAGTTATTTTTCCGAGGTTTGGAGTCCCTAGATATTTAATGACTGATGGTGGTTCACATTTTATTGATGGTGCTTTCCATAAGTTGCTTGCTAAATATGATGTTAACCATTGAATTGCATCTCCTTATCATCCTCAGTCTAGTGGTCAAGTTGAATTAACTAATAGAGAAATAAAATTGATTTTGCAAAAAACTGTTAATAGATCCAAAAAGAATTGGTCTAAGAAACTTGATGATGCATTATGGGCTTACAAAACTGCATATAAAAATCCTATGGGTATGTCTCTGTATAAAATGGTTTATGGAAAAGCATGCCATTTACCTCTTGAACTAGAACATAAAGCTTATTGGCTAATTAAAGAACTTAACTATGATTTTAAACTTGCCGGTGAGAAGAGGTTATTTGATATTAGCTCTCTGGATGAATGGAGAACCCAAGCCTATGAAAATGCAAATTTGTTTAAGGAAAAGGTTAAAAGATGGCATGACAAAAGAATTCAAAAAGGGAATTCAAAGTAGGTGATCATGTTCTATTATACAATTCTCGTTTAAGATTTTTTGCAGGAAAACTTTTCTCTAAATGGGAGGGGCCATATGTCATTGAAGAAGTTTATCGCTCCGGAGCCATCAAAATAAATAACTCCGAAGGTAATAATCCGAGAGTGGTGAATGGACAAAGAATTAAGCATTATATTTCAGGTACTCCCATTAATGTTGAAACTAATATTATTGAAACAATTACACCGGAGGAACACATTAAAGAGTCCATAATAATTATTTTTGTCAGTTTTGGAATATTAGAAAAATTACAAAAATAAGAAACAGCCAAGGGGACCCACGTGTTGCCCACAAGGCAACAAGGCGCGACCCCCCTGGGGCGAGCCGTGATGCCTTGTGGGCCCCACATGTGCCTTCCCGACTCCATTTTCTTCCCGTATGCTTGTTTTGCAAGATAGAAATTCTTTATATATACTCCTGTATGTTTTGACCACCGTACCACAAGTTTCTACTCTGTTCTTGTTTTGGGCTATTTTTCGGACAGATCTAGATCGCCATGGCCCCCCCGAAGACTCCGCACCAAGCACCGGATTATTCAACCTTCACCTGGCAAATGTCCTTTCAGCGAAGTATATTATGAGTGGTCATCCGGAGAGGAGGACACTGCTATGGAGGAGGAACCCGAAAGGTCATGGAGGACCGAATTCAAGGAGAAGAAGATCAAGCCATGCACAAGAAGGAACCTACAGAAAAGGGAGATATATTGCAAACTCTTCAGCATAACCTTTCTCTATCTGAAATTAACGCATTAAGGGCTGTTGAAGCAATTTGTGCTCAAAATACTTCGCTCACTCGTGAAGTTATTGTGTTAGAAGAGCAGAATGCCCTTCGAAGGATCAATCGTAATCTGGAGTACTTGCTGAAGTTGAAGGACAAGCCCACCGCCTCACCATCACCACCATCACCGAAGAAGGATACTTGAGTACACGGGTATGGGCACTCCCCTTCGCTTGTGCCAAGCTTGGGGGAGGCACCCCGGCATCATATCACCATCACTTTTTCATCATCATTATCTATCTTAGTTCGATCCTTAGTTATTTTGTGATTTAGAGCAATAAAATTTTAGTATGATTTAGTTTTGAGTGCTTGCTTTGTGATCTATCTATCTATGTAATCGTTTGTGAAAGTTATATAATAAAGAGTAGTTTGAGTTGAGTGTTTTGCTTTTGATGATCCAATCTTAGAAATAAAGAAAGAATAAAAATAAGATCATATGCTAATCTTATGGGGAGTGATGACTTCACATAAAAGAAGTATAATTGATAAAACTTGTTGGAAGTTGACAAACATAGCATTGGTCATTGTAGCAATTCATGAAAAAGTAATAAAGGAAGAGAGGTCTCACATATAAATACACTATCTTGGACAACTTTTATGATTGTGAGCCCCCATCAAATATTCTATGTCAATTAGTTGACGTTGGACAAGGAAGACAGCGTAATGGTTATGTTTGCTTATATTCACATAGAAGTTATATTGTTTTGGATCCTCTAACATGCGGTGTTTGCCCCCTATCTTTGCTAGCCAAAAATCCGCACCAAGTAGAGATACTACTTGTGCATCCAAAAACCCTTAAACCCAGTTTCGTGCCTTGAGAGTCCACTATATCTACCTATGGATTGAATAAGATCCTTCAAGTAAGTTGTCATCGGTGCATGAACTTTTATTGTAAGGGAAAATAAGCTTTGTACGATCTTGTGATGGTGGAGCAATAAAAGCGACAGACTGCATAATAAAGGTCGCTATCACAAGGGGCAATATAAAGTGACATTCCTTTACATTAAGAGCTTGCACATCAAAAAACAAAAGCGCATGACAACCTCTGCTTCCCTCTGCGAAGGGCCTATCTTTTACTTTATGTATTTACTTTCATGCAAGAGTCAATAGTATTCTTCTCTATTCCGTTTTTATTTTCTCTTTTGGCAAACATCATGTGGTGGGGATTGATCCATGCATATATATCTAGTTGAATGTAGGTGATCATGAGTTATTATTGTTGACATTACCCTTGAGGTAAATACGTTGGGAGGCGAAATTATAAGCCCCTATCTTTCTATGTGTTCGACTGAAACTTTTGCTCCATAAGTGTGACGTGAGTGTCAGCAATCATAGAAGACTAAATGATAGTTGAGTATGTGAACTTGCTAAACAATGCTCTTACATAGACTCTTTCTGATAATATGATGAATCGCAATTGCTTCAGTGACTGAGATCATAGTTTGTTAGTTTTCAATTTGGTTTATGGTTCATACTTTAACTTGTGGATGAATTATCACTTTTTCATGAGAAGTTTTATGATGATATATTGCTGTTATAATAAGGATCATGATGCTCCATGTCCGTATTATATTTTTATCGACGTCTCTCTCTCTAAACATGTGGTCATAATTATCGACTTCGACTTTTCGCTTGAGGGCAAGCGAGGTCTAAGCTTGGGGGAGTTGATACGTCCAATTTGCATCATGATTTCCTACTGTTATGTATTATGTTTTTAATCATTATTTCACTTTATGGTACAATTCTTATGCCTTTTCTCTCTTAATTTGCAAGATTTACATGAAGAGGGAGAATGCCGGCAGCTGGAATTCTGGACCTGAAATAGCCACATCAGAGATACCTATTCTACAGAGCTCCAATTGACCTGAAATTTCACGGAGATTTTTTATTGAATATATAAAAAATACTAGAGAAAAGAAATACCAGAGGGGACCCACCAGTTGCCCACAAGGCAACAGGGCGCGCCCCCTAGGTGCGCCCTGATGCCTTGTGGGGCCCACAGCTGGCGTCTGGCCCCCTCCTTCTGGTAAATGAAGCCATTTGCCCTAGAAAAAAAATCACGAGAAGACTTTCGGGAATAAGCGCCGCCGTCTCGAGGCGGAACCTGGGCAGGAGCTATTTTGCTCTCCGGCGGAGCGATTCCGCCAGGGATACTTCCCTCCGGGAGGGGGAAATCGAGGCCATCGACATCACCAATGATCCTCTCATCGTGGGAGGACCAATCTTCATCAACATCTTCACTAGCACCATCTCATCTCAAACCCTAGTTCATCTCTTGTATTCAATCTTTGTCTCAAAACCTCAGATTGGTACCTGTGGGTTGCTAGTAGTGTTGATTACATCTTGTAGTTGATGCTAGTTGGTTTATTTGGTGGAAGATTATATGTTCAGATCCTTAATGCTATTCAATACCCCTCTGATATTGAACATGACTATGATTTGTGAGTAGTTACTTTTGTTCTTGAGGACATGGGAGAAGTCTTGTCATAAGTAATCATGTGAATTTGGTATTCGTTCAATATTTTGATGATATGTATGTTGTTGCTTCCTTTAGTGGTGTCGTGTGAACGTTGACTACATGACACTTCACCATCTTTGGGCCTAAGGGAAGGCATTGTGGAGTAGTAATTAGATGATGGGTAGCTAGAGTGACAGAAGCTTAAACCCTAGTTTATGCGCTATTCTGTAAGGGGCTGATTTGGATCCATATGTTTCATGCTATGGTTAGAGATATCTTAATTCTTCTTTCATAGTTGCGGATGCTTGCGAGAGGGGGTAATCATCTGTGGGAGGCTTGTTCAAGTAAGAACAGCACCCAAGCACCGGTCCACCCACATATCAAATTATCAAAGTAGCGAACGCGAATCAAACAAACATGATGAAAGTGACTAGATGAAATTCCCATGTGTCCTCAAGAACGCTTTGCTTATTATACGAGTTCGTTCCGGCTTGTCCTTTGCTACAAAAAGGATTGGGCCACCTTGCTGCACTTTTTGTTACCGTTACTACTTGTTACTTGTTACGAATTATCTTGCTATCAAAACTATCTGTTACCACTACTTTCAGTACTTGTAGAGAATACCTTGCTGAAAACCGCTTGTCATTTCCTTTTGCTCCTTGTTGGGTTTGACACTCTTACTTATCGAAAGGACTACGATTGATCCCCTATACTTGTGGGTCATCACTGGCTCAAAAAGAATAACACGTTGTCCATCATCTCTGATGAGACGGCCATCAAGGCAATCGTAAGCGGGGCACAAGACCTCCTCTTCCGGCGCAAGCTCGGGAAAAAGAGGAGGGAAGGCAAGGTCACATCTCTAGCCACGCTAATGAAGGTCGCCAACAATTTCGCCATAGGAGAAGAGACGGCTCGAGTAGGCCGGCGACCTATGCCAGGCGCCAAGGACGCCGAGCCCGCGGGGACAAAGGCCCCGAAGAGCCGAAGCTCCAAGCACAAGGAAGATCACAAGCATAAAGAGGAGCAAGATTCCGAGCTCGTCGCAGCAGCCAACAAAACCGACGAGGCCAGAGCCAAAAGGCAGCGATGGAATGGCAAGCCCAGACACAATCCTCGCACATACGAGGAAATAATGAACGGACCATATGTATATCACAGCTATGGGAACCACAAGGCCCAGCATTCGACATGGGATTGCGGGCTCAACGAGCAGCTCCTCCGCGAAAAGAGTAACCCAGCTGCCATAGGCAACGAGGGTGGCAACAACACAGCCCCTCCGGTACCAGCAGCAAACCCAGAGCAGCAGATGCACGGGCAGAACCAGCGAGCTTTTCCCAAAGACGTCCGAAGAGTCAACATGATCACCGAGGCGTGACGCCCAAGCTAGACCATGTACAGGCATCATCATACAAGGTCAAGGAGGAATCCCGCGTACCTCGAATGGTCAGAGCAAACAATTTCTTTCGGCCAGGCTGACCACCCAGCACTTTTTCAGAGGCCGGGAAGCCTACCGCTCATCCTCAGCTCCATAATAGGAGTCCGCTGCATCCCAACACTATTCATGGACGGGGGCTCCGGAATCAACATATTGTACACGAAGACACTAGAGCGAATGGACATACCGTTAGAGGCCCTCCGCCCCTCCAACACTGAGTTCCGGGGCATCATCCCAGGACGGAAGGCAGAACCCCTAGGGGAAATCACATTGGAGCTCATCTTCGCCAATGGAGACAACTACAGATGCGAGCTCATCAGTTTCGAAGTGGTCCCGTTCGTCATAGGATACGACGCCGTCCTGGGGAGGCCAGCTTTTGCCAAATTCATGGCCGTTCCGCTTTACACATACATGCAGATGAAAATGCCAGGCCCCCATGGCGTTATACCTGTCACGCCCAATATGCGGTCCTATCCTCAAGGAACTCGGAAGATCCACTAAGGATAGAAGCGCATATCGAAGATGCTTCACAAGGTGGATATCATTACAACATACCATGTACTGAATAGATGAGAATACCAGATAAAGGCTTACACTCGCCACAAGCTATAGCATGAATACATCAATACATAGCAATCATCATATAGAAGAGCAGGATCTGACTACGGATGAAATCAAACGAAAGAAGAATGACATCCACCCTGCTAATCCCAGGCTGCCAACTAGGAACCAATCCTATGGTCGACGAAGAAGAAGAAGTAGAAGAAGAATAACTCCAAATAGAACAAGCATCGCTCTCATGTCAAAGCATCGCTCTTGGGCTGTTACAATAACACTTCATGGCTGCCCCTGTAAGCGATCATATCAGAGAAAGCCAACCTTAAGGAGATCATGGGATGGGGCGAAGAGCGCACAACAGTAAGACATGCACCCTCTATCGATAAATTCCCAAGGTACAACTGGGAGCGCAGGCCTCTCATGGACCCAGCAGCCAAAAAGTATCTAGACCAAATAGAGGCCTAGGAGAAACCACTATGAAGGAGGGCGAATGCCTATTGGTAGACCTCCCCACCAGCAAAGAGGCCGGCGAAGCACACGGGACCAACAAGGCTTCCACGGCACACCTACCACTAGTAATTTTTAAATTCCTGTTATTTTCATTCCAAAACATGAATTTCCTCTTCATAAGTAAGACTTCGTGGAATAATCGTACTTAGTTTGATCATGTACTAGACAGATAATAAAGTGATTTGTTATGCAAACACTTCTGTTTTATTACATTGTATGATCGCTAAATGAAGTACACACAAAAAAAACAAGTACTGAAACTCCCTTGGAACTCTTTGCGGATGGTACAAGAGATCTCCTTATTTGCGACTCAGGGGCTGCATCGTATTTCAGACCCCCCCCCCCCCGCAGCTCAGCAACAAGGATTGTTTCTAGTGACCCTTCAAAGTACAAGTACGGGGGGATGCATTCACGGTACATAGACCTTCAGCCGTTCGACAAAAACAAAGGCAGAAGGTCAACATGCTTACAACCTAACCTAGTCGCTAGAGTTCAGACAAGTCTTAACATATGCAGAGAACTGACACAGAGCTCGTGACCAACGTCAGTGCAATTGGGCACAAACCAGCATGCCGAACTCACAAGGGGTCCTCATTGTCAGTACTAAAACCGGCTGATCTAGGTTAGGGGGTCCTGAGCTGTGGCTGGGCTCAATGGCTAACAGGAGACGAGGGAGACAATGTTTACCCAGGTTCATGCCCTCTCGAAGAGGTAAAACCCTATGTCCTGCTTTGATTATATTGATGTGATGGAGTATCGAGTACAAGATGATCTACCTCGAGATCGTATGATTGTGTTCTAACCCTAAGGCTTGTGATTATGCCTCTACGGACTAAACCCCTCGGCTTATATAGATGCCAGGGGTACCTAGGATTACACATAAGGTCGGTTGCCAACTGGAGATAAGCATGCCGGATACAAGAGTTGTCCTTGAAGTATACGCCAAGTCTTCGGTGGTTTGCTTCCTGCTCACGACAAGGTCCACAGCTTTGGGTATCCTCTAGGCGGTGGCTGGCGGGCCTCAGTTTGGCCCATAGATGATAAACAGCATGGGCTAGTACCCCCTAGTCCGGGACACCCTCAGTAGCCCCGGAACTAGTCTCCAACGCCGAGGACGCCTGTTCTCTCCTCAGATTAGCTTATGGCGCTTGACGTCTTCGGCTCGGTAGGCAAGTTCCTTCATAGTTGATTTGTGTTCGGATCCAAAGTCTTAGTGATGTTTTCTGTGACAGTCCGAGCACCCATAGACTCCGGACTGCCGTGGTATGTTGGGGGCCCACCACTTGTGGCCTCCACCATAATTTATGGTTTTTCCTTGATTTTCGTGCCACTGGGGAGACGAGCGATCTTGACGACCAGTTATCAAGGCATCCTTCATTAGCCTGTGGGGGTTATTTGACTGGCTAGGGGCGCAGTAAATTGCGTACCCCTGAATTTCCCCATCTTGTCCTGATTTGAAACCATTCTTCCCAGGCCAACAAAGAAAAACTCATGCCATGGCGAGTGCCGCGGGCTCATCAACGCGTCCCCACAGGCCTCTCAAAGGTAACTAGGCAAGCTATTCCATCTCCCGCCTTCGATTGACTCGACTAGAGGTTCAAGGGTATCTGCCCACGTCGGATCTTGCGCCAACCCATCCAGGTTTAACCTCTGCCGACGGTCAAGCGCTTGCAGAGAATCATCCAAACCCTCACACGGAGGAAAGACTCTTCTTTGTTCCCTTCCTCTTACGAGGTCTAGGTTTCCCCATCCATCCCTTCCTTAGGGGCTTTCTGGATTTCTATGGGATCCAACTCCACCGTCTTACTCCCAACTCAATTTTGCATATATCAAGGTTCGTCACCCTCTGCGAGATGTTCCTTGGATGCGAGGCTCACTTCGGGCTATGGAAGAAATACTTCTGCCTCATCGCTCGCTCCCGAGGAGGAGTGATTTATGAAGTCGGAGGAGCCGAGGTATGTCGAATTGCTGGGTCCGGCTACCTCCTGGGCACTCCAAAGGAAGACGCCGAGAGCTGATCCTCAGAATGGTTTAATATAGCCGACGTCCCACTCTACAATCCATCTTGTAGAGGGTTGCCTGTGTTCTCCCATATTTCTCTGAAGAAAAGATTCAATTCGCGGACAAGGAGTCCATCTCAAGAGTGGATGCCAAAGTCAAGCGCCTAGCCGCTCAGGTGTCATGCTTAGCTCACAATAGATTGACTATCATCGATGTGATAGCAACGACTATTAACGGGGTCCTGTACCGGGGGTGGCTACTGCCAAGGAGCCCGGCCTCATCGACTACCAGTGGGCCCACCACATGGCGCTAACCCTAGGGAGCTAGATGACCTTCTTGACGCCCAAGACTAGAGGACGGCGGCGCCCCATATCACATCTCACATGTAAAACCTAGACCTCTGTTGTCTATATAAAGGGAGGTCTAGGGTCCTAGGGATCCATCCTGAAAGAGGAGAAGTCTCGGTAGCAACATCATACACCATTGTAACCCCTCGCACGGGGTATCCCTCCATTATGAATAACCAAAACCAGCAGGACGTAGGGTATTACTCTCCGGAGGCCCGAACCTGGATAAAACCCTCATGTGACCTCCGATCCATGACTTCCAGCTGTGCTTGGACCCCTACCGAGGGATCTGACGGAAATCTGCTCCGTCAGTTGGTGCGCCAGGCACGGGCGGCGCTGGCTAGATACCGATCATGGATCGGATCTTTTTCTACCTCCGGCGGCCTACCGCTAGGGAAGATCCTAACCTTTGGCTCTCTTACATTCGTCGCGGACGAGGCAGGCCGGGTCGACATCAACTCACCGGCCGACCTCACCGCTCTGGGACCTCCAGAAGGATCTCGCAGTGGCCTCACCCGATCTGACGAGTACACCATGCTATCAACCCAGAGGCAACCTGCCAGCTGCTTCCACACCAACCCACCGGTTTGTCCCACGCCCATCATCCGCATCGGCAACGTCACCTTCGTCGCCAGCGCTCGCGGAGACCTCCGATTACGCCTACCACCTGTCCAACACAAAGGATGTGGTGGGCCCCTGATCCCAATGACCTCAGCCGTTGGTCTCACAGATCGTTTTCCGTTCGGATTAAGGAACGCGGGGGCTGCCTACCGGCACGGGCTCCACCAACATCTTCGAAAGGATGTACAGCTTGTCACCATGGTGTGTCACAATAGCCACATCGACCACACGCCCGAAGAATGTTTCTTTGATGAAACGATCTCGGATTGCAGCGTCGATACGGCAGACCTACTATCACTGTTGGACCACGAGGACGCAGATGGCAAGCCGCCCTTACCAGAAGAGGTCGAGACTGGAAATGCCACAACCTCGTCGGAAGATGTCGAGGCCAGAAGTGCAGTAACCTCGCCCGCTAGAGTCGGATCTTCAGGGCTCAGGAGCCATGGGGAATGGTGAGACATCCCGAAGCTCCACACTCGGCAAGAAACGAAGGATGGGGTCGAGCCATACGTCCCACAGCCAATTTCGCTTCACAAAGCGAAGGTCGTGGAAACGGAGACCAAGGTAAGTGATAGCACACCGCACTTGACCACCACGACAGCGGCACCAAAGAGGTCCGCAGAACTCCCAACCCTAACTGCCCAAGAGAGCAGCCCTTCCAAGATCGCGAAAGACGAGCTCCACGAAATCCTCACGTCTGGAGCCACACACCACGCCTTGTCCAAAGCAGCTGCAGAAAAGAGAAAAAAAGCAGCGTACGGCAATGGGCAAACAAGCCATGAAGGCCGCCAGCAAGGTACAGAGGATGGCAAAGGGGGGAACGACATGGAGTTCATTGACGACAACGGGTCAACAGACTCCAGAATCCTCGCCGACCTCATAAAAGCTGTGCACAAGACAGCGGAGCTTCAGAAAAAGCAACTGAACAACGCACAGAGCATCCAATGGTCGCACAATGGGGAGCCGGCAACAGAGGACCAGGAGATGGGTGATTCCTTGAGGAACAATGAGAAGCTACGCACTAACGACCTCCGAGGCACAATACAAACCACAAGAGGAGAAAGCCAAGAGGGCTCCGTTCGTGAGCCCCTCGGTTTCTGCCTAGACCTTCGTGATCACCGGAGAGTTCTGTCGGCCTAGTGGAAACTAGGGTACCACGGGCCATCTGCCTGCGGCCCAGGAAGTGACACCTGGCAAAGAGCTCAAGGGACGGCCCAACCGTGGGCGCCGCGAAGCAAGACACCTCGCGAGGACCCTCTCCGCAGGGGGAGGCTCTACCAAAGACCATCTCCTGCAGCAGGCAGCCTTGCGAGGCCTCTCTAGTGAGGCGGCCTCCCGTGAGGCCCTCCACGTGGGGGAGCCGCGCTGCACTGGTTGCATGGCTGCGTGCCTACCACGTGGGTGACGCGCCTACACAAGACGACGACAACAACAGAGGCCGTGCCAGCAGGCGCGGTCGGGGAAGGTTTCCTCTTCGGTGACAAAGGAGCAGCGGGTGGCTGCCTCCCCCAAAGCAAGTTCCAAAGCTTACCATGGTGCAAGAAGACCATGGTGACACAGCGCGCTAGGGCAGATGTCATCGGCGAGCCCACCAGCGCGTCATGGACGGCTTCTTTTCCAGGTGAAGACCGCTTTTGTCAGGATAGGGCTGAGCATCTGTTCCCCTTTGAATTGCCATTGTGTGGCAACCCTTCCCGCCAATATTTTCGGGGAAGAGGACCAAGGCAGCTATATAAGGGACAGTGTTGCTACCTTAGGAGGGGGCGATCGATACCACCTTCTTCCACCTTGTAACTCCAGAGTGCTATCACCACAGCAATCACAGGCAAGCATGAGTAGGGTTTTACACTGCTCGATGGCCTGAACCTGGGTAGCTCCTTGTGTCCCTCCCGTGCCTTGCATGTGTGTGTCCTCGTTGCGCTTCGCTCGCCTATAGCCTCGCCAAGGTCACTGTCCGGTAGACAGGTAGTGAAAAGGCCCCTAGTGTTCGAACCAGGGTTTCGGAGGGTTCCCCTTAGCACAAATCTCTCCCCGACATTTGGCGTGCCAGGTAGGGGGCCAGTCTTCACGCCTTCAACCTCGACATCGACATGGCCGACGCACGACATTAGCGCGCCCTGCGCAGGGCTGGCAGGGTCCTCACGGAGCCCGTCGCCAACGGCAACCGCCGTGTGTGTGCCGGCGCCGCTACCGAGCCTGCGGCATGGGAGGAGCAAGCTTCTTCCCCCCAACCATCCGTGCAGGCGGAGCCGCCTGCACGCACTGCTACCGCGTCCTCGCTCGCTCGCCACGGCCCATCGGTTCCGCAGGCCGCGTTCTCATGCCGCGCGAACTGCTGCGCTACCGTCCCCCCGAGGCCGGGCACGACGCCTAGCTCGCGCGCATCACCGAGCTCGTCAACGCCGCCGGAGACGCCCTGGCGCCCTCCCATCCCCTGCCGCCTCCATCGCCGCTTGGCGGGCAGGCAGGACATGGTGCGCCTCCTCGACCTCCTTCGACCGACGATGGCGCGGGACATCGCCGCGGCACGCGCATGCCAGAGCCGCCCCACGGCGCGTCCTCGCCGCACCACGCCGACGCTAGCTTCCAAATCGTCCAGCATGCGGCGCCAGATGCGCGCGTGATCCTCGAGCAGCACCGCGACCGCCAGAACCGCACCATCCATGACGTCACGGTGGCCGGGCGCCAGAACCACGCCGCCCTCGCTGGCGGCATCAGCACCTACAGTGGGGGCTGCCTAGCCTTCACTCGGGAGCTACGCCGCGTGGTGTGGCCCATGAAGTTCAAACCTGAGTTGCCTCCTCGCTACGACGGCACCCCCAACGCCATGGAGTTCTAGGCTGCGGGCGGTGACAACAAAGTCATGGCGAATTGGTTCCCCATGGCCCTCAAGGACGCCGCGCGCTCGTGGCTGATGAACCTTCTCGAGGCTTCCATCTCCTCGTGGTCAGAACTATGCCGGCAGTTCGTCGCCAACTTCAAGGGCATCTACGAGCGCCCCCTCATGCTCAACGACTTGCACGCCGTGAGCCAGCGCCCTGGCGAGACCCTCCGCAAGTACATCTGGTGCTTCAGCCAGGTGCGCAACAAGATCCCGCGCGCCTCCGACGCCGCAATCATCTCCGCGTTCTCCTCCGGCGTCACGGACATCAGGATGCTCGAGAAACTCTCCATTAACGATGAGCTCGACACCGTGGTCGCATTGTTCGACCTCGCCGACAAGTGCGCCAAGGCTGAAGAGGGCCGCCTCTTCGCCACAATGACCCTGACGCGATGCCAGACGCCGCCAAAGCCAAGGGCAAAGATGTCAAGCACAAGGGTCCCGCCATCCTTGCGGCAGAGCCTGAGCAGAAGCGCGGACGCGACCGCGATGAGGCCAAGAAGGATGGTCGCCCCTTCTGCGCTTACCACAACATGCACTCCCACAGCACCGAGGACTGCCACGAACTCAAGCTGCTTCCCGACAACCGCCAGGACAGGCGCGGCGACCGCAACGAGCGCGGTGCGTGCCGCGGCGGTAGCCGTAGTGGCGGTCGCTGGGGAGATAGCAACAACAACAATGGCAACAACAACTACCGGCAAGGCTGGCGGAACCAAGCCGCAGTAGGCCAACACTCAGGCCAACGCCGCCCAGCCGCGCCCTGGCGGGAACAACGGCAATCTCCCTGACGAGAACGCTGGGGGCTATCAGGAGCCTCGCGTGGTGGTGTGCATTCTCGGTGGGGCCCAGGCCCCCTCATCCAACCGCCACTTCAAGCAGTTCTCCTGTGAGGTGAACGTGGCCCTCCCGGGGGTTGAGACCTCCCGGCCCCTCAAGTGGTCATAGTACCCGATCTCCTTCAACTCCAACGACCACCCCAAGTCCACGAGGACTGTGGGCACCATCCCCTTGCTGTGCACGCCCACCATCAACAACGTTGCCGTCACCAAGAAGCTCATCGACGGTGGCGCGGGCCTCAGCGTGCTCTCCATAGAGACCTTCGAGAAGCTTCAAGTGCCCTACGAGCGCTTGATGCCGACGAGGCCCTTTTCGGGTGTGATCGATGGCTCCACCTTGCCTCTGGGGCAAGTGTGCCTTCCCGTCACCTTCGGCACCTACAAGAACTACCGCACCGAGCTCATCGACTTCGACGTGGCGCACATCGGCCTACCCTACAACGCCATCTTGGGCTACCCCGCGCTCGCCAAGTTCATGGTGGTGACCCACCACGCCTACAACACCGTCAAGCTTCCGGGCTGCAGCGGCACCATCACCATCCGCTGCGACGAGAAGGACGCAGTGCACACCCTCGAGCACACCTACAAGACTGCCGCCACCGTTCACCATGCCGACGAGGATGACGTCGAGCCTGCCGAGCCCGCACCTGCGAAGAGGAAGCAGCTATTCTCTCAGGCGCGTGCCGAGACGAAGAAGGTGTCGCTGGACGGCAGTGGCTCCGGGCCCGCCGTAACCATCGGCAACGGCCTCTCTCCCAAATAGGAAGGCGCGCTCGTCGCCTTCCTCCAGGCAAATGCTGATGTGTTCGCATGGACAGCATCAGACATGTCCGGTGTACGGAGGGAGGTGATCGAGCACCACTTAGCAGTGTGCCCCAATGCATTCCCCGTGAAGCAAAAGACACGGCGCTAGGTGCCCGAGAAGCACGAGTTCATCGTTCGAGAGGTTGAGAAGCTTCAGGAGGTAGGAATCATCTGCAAGGTATGCCACCCCGAGTGGGTCGCCAACCCTGTCGTGGTCCCCAAGCACAGCGCGGAGGGGCGAATGTGCGTCGACTTCACTGATCTCAACAAGGTCTGTCCCAAGGACCCTTACCCGTTGCCACGGATCGACCAAATCATGGACTCCACCACTGGGTGTGACTTGTTGTGCTTTCTGGATGCCTTCTCAGGCTACCACCAGATCAAGATGGCGAAGGAAGACGAGGAGAAGACAGCCTTCATCACCCCCTGCGGAGTGTACTATTACGTTTGCATGCCCTTCGGCCTGAAGAGCGCGGGAGCCACCTTCCAGAGGCTGATGCGTATCGCCCTGGGGCCCCAGATGGGAAGGAACACAGAGGCCTATGTCGACGACGTCGTCGTGAAGAGTCGCAAATCGTGCTCCCTCATCACGGACCTCGCAGAAACCTTTGCCAACCTGCGCAAGGTCAACCTCAAGTTCAACCCCGCCAAGTGCATCTTCGGAGTTTCTTCAGGCAAGCTGCTTAGCTTCCTGGTCTCCCACCACGGCATCAAAGCCAACCCCGAGAAGATCAAGGCCATCGAGGAGATGCGGCCTCCCCGGAACCTCAGGGAAATGCAGCGCCTGGCGGGATGCATGGCCGCGCTCGGACGTTTCATCTCTAAGTTTGGCAAAAGAGCCCTGCCGTTCTTCAAGCTCATGAAGAGATCGGGCCCCTTCAAGTGGACTCCTGAAGCTGACGCGGCCTTCGAAGACCTCAGGAGGTATCTGACGAGCCCTCCCATCATGGTTGCCCCGCACCCCCACGAGCCCTTGCTCCTGTACTTGGCGGCCACCCCATGGACGGCCAGCGCGACCCTTGTGGTGGAACGGGAGGAGCGAACCCGCGCCAAGAAGAGGCCCGCCACGCCTGCACCTGTCGAGGCTGCGCCTGCGCCTGCTGAGGCCGCACCTGCGACTGCCGAGGGCCCTCCTCAGGAGGCCCCTGGCGGGCCGCCTGATGAGCCTCCCGAAGAACAAGCCGATACTCCTACGGCAACGCGCCTTGTCGAGCACCCCGTTTACTTCGTCAGCACGATGCTGCGGGAAGCGCGCGAGCGGTTTCCCATGCAGCAGAAGCTTCTCTTCTTGGTCCTCATTGCCTCCAGGAAGCTGCGGCACTACTTCCAGGGCCAACTCGTCAAGGTGGTCACGTCTTATCCACTAGAGCAGGTCCTGCGCAGCCCCAACGCCACTGGCCGCGTTACCGAATGGAACATCGAGCTGCAGCCCTTCGAGCTGGAATTCCTCACAACAAGGACGATCGAGGGCGCAGCCCTGGCAGACTTCATGGTGGAATGGACGGATCCACACCAGGAGGAGGCTCGCGAGGAAGAATCCCTCCTGCCCGGGAAGGACACCCTCGGTGGTTGGACCCTGCACTTCGACGACGTGTTCTCCCGGCAGGGCGCGGGGGCTGGTGTCGTGCTCACCTCACCGACAGGAGACAAGCTCTACTATGCTGTACAGCTGTGCTTCAAGCATGACGACAAGGTCTCCAACAACATCGCTAAGTACGAGGGCCTCATCGCTCTTGGCATCAAGCGCATCCTCATCAAGGAAGACTCACAGCTCCTCATCAACTTCTCCAACAAGAGTTACAAGCCCAAGGACGAGCACATGGCCGCCTACCAAGAGGAGGTGCGCAGGCTCAAGAAGCGCTTCCTCGGCATGGAGCTCCAGCATGTCCCTCGCGGTGACAACAAGGAAGCAGACGACATTGCCAAGCGGGCATCCCGCCACGAGCATCAAAGCCCTGGTGTCTTCGAGGAAAGGCTCCTGAAGCCATCAGCTGCACCGCCTACCACCAGCACCATGGCGCCCCGCGAAGAGCTCCCGCCTACACCCTCCATTGGCACACCAGACTGCGGCCCACCTTCAGGCGCTCGCCTGCTGTTGGCGCTGGAACCACAGGCTGAAAGCTGGCTCGCGGAGCTCAAAGCTTACCTAGAGAGCGGTGCCCTCCCGGAGGATGACACAGAGGCAGAGCGCATGGCCCGCCAGGCCGGGCCTTACTGCCTGAGGGATGGCGATCTCTACCACAAACGCCCTAATGGAGTTGCGCTGCGATGCATCTCTGCAGAGCAAGGCCGCGAGCTGCTCACCGATATACATGGTGGAGACTGCGGCCATCACTCCTCATCGCGCACCCTCACTGGCAAGGTATTCCGCAGCGGCTTCTATTAGCCCATAGTGCTTCAAGACGCCACTAAGTTGGTCTAGTCCTGTGAGGCCGGCCAGTTCAATGCCAAGCAGATCCACCAGCCAGCGCGAGGGCTCCAGACCATTCCCCTCTCATGGCCATTCGTGGTCTGGGGACTGGACATCCTAGGCCCCTTTCCCCGTGCAGCCGGCGGCTACCGCTACCTCTACTTCGCCATCGACAAGTTCACCAAATGGGCGGAAGTGGAGCCTGACCGCTCCATCCCGGCGGGATCAGCCATCAAGTTCATCAAGGGCCTGGTGTGCCGCTTTGGCGTTCCCAACCGCATCATCACTAACAATGGCTCGCAGTTCACCAGTTGCCTCTTCAATTCATACTGCGCCAACCTTGGCACGCAGATCTGCTACGCCTCCGTGGCGCACCCACGAAGCAACGGCCAGGCCGAGCGTGGTAACACTGAGGTCCTCAAGGGCCTCAAGACAAGAAGCTTCAGGAAAAAGCTCACAGCCTGCGGCAAAGGCTGGCTCGATGAGCTCTGGTCTGTGCTATGGTCGATCCGCACAACAGCGACCAAGCCTACCGGTGAAACGCCTTTCTTCCTCGTCTACGGGGCAGAAGCGGTCCTTCCTACTAAGCTCAAGCATGGGTCCCCACGGGTCCTGGCCTTCGACGAGGTCCACCAGGATGGCCCGTGGGAAGCTGATCTGCTCCTCCACGAGGAAGCACACCGTCGGGCCGCCATCCGCGCTGCTCGGTATCAGCAGGCGCTGCATCGCTATCACAGCCACAACATACGCCCCCGCACCCTTGAAGCTGGTGATCTTGTCCTACGCAGGATCCTCTCCAGGGAAGGACTTCACAAGCTCTCGCCCATGTGGGAAGGCCCGTTCAGGGTTGTGCACGTTTCCCGGCTGGCGTAGCATGGCTGGAGACGGAGGAGGGTGTCCCGGTGCCGAACCCGTGGACCATCCAACACCTCCACAAGTTCTACCCGTGACCTCACGGGCATGAACGAAGTGGAGCTGTACACACTCCGGAGCCTCTCTTTTTGCGTCGCCACGAGGCCGCGAGAGCTCCCGCCCACAACCTAGTTGGGCCCCATGCTCAGACATGGCGGACTGTTTACTTGAGGGCGCCGCCTGGCCACTACATCCTCAAGCTGCTCCGTGCGCATCACGGCAACATTATCTTTTTGGTTGTGTAATGAGACCCCTTCATGCAGCAGTAAAGTTTTATTTCCTAAGTATTATTTGTGCTCGGTAAGCAATTTACTTCGGGAGTTGTGCGCGCTCGCGGTTTCCCTCCAGCGTATCACGCGAGTGGGGGCTGGACACGGTGCCTGCGCTTGGGTCAGTCCCAGCAGCGCCGCTAAACCCAAGTGACTGAGCTTTGGCTCACGGTCCTGCTCCCGCGCATGTCACCTCACCAAGGCCCTTGGTACTTTGTCTCCTCGCGTGACACCCTCGAGCGAAATGGGGAGCGTGTGCCGCTGCACTACTTGCGAAACTTGTTGGCATATCGCTATCACAGATACAGGGCACAGGAAGCCTCACGAACGCTGCCTCTTAAAGCAGCCCGCGGTGCACCGCCTCCTCAGGAAGCCTCACGAGCACTGCCTCGTGAGGCAGCCTACGGAGCCTGTCGCCGCCAAGTGCCAGCAGGAGGCCTCGTGAGCAAGCGCCTCGCGAGGCACATTCCACAGGCTGCGGCACGCCAAGACTCACCCTCCGCAAAAAAGCTAAGTCCAAGCGCCTCGTGAACCATCCTCAGCACCTCTCGAACTCTCTTTTCCTCGCGATCTTGCTGAGCGCCATTAGTTTTTCCTTTGCACAAACCGCTTGCACGGCAAAGGGGGATTTCTTGAGCATCGCGCCTCAGGAGCCATTACCGCCTTGTGGAGCACTACACCCTCTAGCCTTGTTAGGCACGCGTCCTAACATACCAGCGATGGTCGTAGTGCGCTCGGGGGCTGAGTCCTAGCGACGTAGGGCACAAAGGCATGTAAAAAGGAAAAGCAATCCTCACGAGGGAGCAAAAAATTGCAGCAAACGTTAAAGACTTAGCGTAATTACAAAAATAATATCTTCACGCCCCCACGGGGCTACACCTACTCGAATGCAGGATATAAAAGAAGGGGGGCCTAAGCAGACGAGGTGCTGTCACCGCCACCCTCGTTGTCGTCGCCGCCGTCACCGCCCTCGCCGGAGCTCTCGCTGCCGTGTGAAAACCGTAGGACTAAGGCTTCCACGTGGTCTCGCACCTCCTTCTTGAGCCCGTCGCGAAGGTCCGCCGGTACAGGGCTCATCACCTTGTCGAAGTCAAAGTTGGCGTCGGCGCGGAAGAGGTTGCTGAAGACGCGCATCACCGCCTGGCTCAGGAGGTCGCGACATTCGTCCACGATGATGTTGTCCATCCTCGCAGCCCCATCCTCTATCCTCTCCACAAGCTTGGTGAAGAAGTTCAGGTAGCCGGTGTCGTCGTCCTCGAGGGGGTCCTCAAGCCTCTCGCTGGAGAAGCTGGGAGCGGCGGTGCGGGCACGCCGCGCGAGGGCGCAAAACATCTTAGCGCGCCCATGCTGCAGCCCCCGCGCCCGAACCGCGTCGTCCCTGGCCTTCTCGACAACGTCGGAAACGCCGCCCACCTGCGCCCGAAGGGACCCCAGCTCCCCCTTGGCGTCCGCCTTAGCCGACAGCGCATGCTGCCGACCAGCCTCCGCCTCGTTCAGCTGCTTCTTGAGGCGGGAGATTTCAGCCTAGAGCTCGTCCCGCTTCTTGGTGAAGCGGTCCTCCTGAAGCTTCAGCTTCTGGCTGTAGTCCTTGGCGAGCACCGCGTGCTCGTTCTTGGACTTCGCCTCGGCGTCCGCCTTGACCTTCTTCTCCTTCTCCGCGAGTTGGGCGTTGGCCTTGGCGAGGCGAGCGTCGTTGGAGGCTTGGGCGGCTTCCACCTCGCATTCCAACGTCGTCAAGCGCTCGCGCTCAGCCTCCTGCTCGGATGCGGTCCTCGCGAGCTCTCGCTCCCGGATCCTGGCGTCCCCCTCGCGGGCCGCAAGGGCCTCCTCGTGCCCGGCGAGCTCACCCTCACAGGAGGCAAGTTGCCCTTCGCGGCTTGTGGCGGTGTCCTCCCGCGCCTGGAGCCCTTGGTCCCTGGAGGTGGCCTGCTCCAGGGGGGCCTTCTCACAGGCCTCCACTTCTTCGCGCCGCCTGTCGGCCTCCTTGGCGTCCCTGACGGCTCCCTCAAAGAGCTCCTTGGCGTCCCTGGCGGCCTTGTCGCGCCGCTCCCGCGCGGCAGCCTAGCTTGACGGCCACGTTAAGTTGGCGCCACCCCTCCACGAGGTGCAGGCGCTCATCGGCGAGGCGCGCCTCCTCCGCCTGAAGATCCTCCTCGAGTGCATTGAGGGCTGCCCTGTCGCTCTGCAATGCTCTGCGCTTGAGCACAGTGCTGTCGCTCACCAGCCGCAAGGCCCAGCCGATGTTCAGCTCCGTGCCGCCGTCCACTATCATGGCTCACGAGGGCCCGGGGTCGGACCCACTCCCAGGCTCCTTGCCCTCGCTCCTCGCTAGGGCCGTGTCCCCCGTCGAGCGCCGGGGGCTTCCCTCGGCCTCCTCTTTGGCCTGCCGCGCCAGCATGTGCTGCGGGCTCACCGCGGCTGCATCAGGAGCCTGGCGCACAGGCGAGCGCTGGGGGCTCGCCGTAGCCCCCTCGTCGGCGCTGGCCTCCCTGGTGGGCGTGGAGTGCTGCGGAGGGTTTGGCTCTTCAGCCCCCTCCATCGTCGTGTCACCTCCCGTGCCAGGCGCCTCTGGCGGCACTGCCTCTCCTCTAGAGGCTTCCTTCCGGGGCTCGCTCCCCCCAGCTGGGGGAGGCAAGTCCTCGCGCGGCTTGGGGGAAGCCATGCGCCCCTCTTCCGCCGCCGCGCGCCTTGTCTCAGCCTCAAGGCGGCGGGCGGCCTCCTCGCGCCCCTCAGAGCCTGCAGGGGGCGCGTGGGACTCCTCGGTCTGCGCCGCCCGCGAGGGCGCGGTGGGCGTTGCGGCCCCCCTCGAGCCAAGGGCCTTCTTCTTCTTCTGCACAGGCTCCCTGCATAGCGCGAGGGCTTGGCACCGGATCCCGAGAGGCGGAAAACGAAAGCTAAGGAAAAGAACAAGACGCGAGAACTTACTCGTCGGTAGGGACCCAATGCCTCTTCTTCAACTTCGGTAGAGGGCGGCTGCCGTTGCTGCTCCCGCGAGGCTCGCTCGAGCTCCCTCCGGAGGGCTCGGCGCGAGGCCTGCTGGAATCTCCTCCCGCCGGGCCGGTGCGGGTCTCCTCCGCACGAAGCTCGCCGATCTCTTTGTCGATGTCTCCTCCACCCCCCGTGCTCGTGGGCCGGGAGGGTGCGATCATGAACTGGTCGTTGTTGTCACCATCGTCACTGGCGTCAACCAGCAACTGGCGGCGGCTTGGCAGGGGTGCTCTTCCACCGCTCTCCTCGTCAGTGCCCGCCGAGGTCCTGGAGTCCTCGCGGTCGCCCGAGCCGGGCACCACCAAGAGGGGGTTCTCGCAAGCTTCCTCGTGGCCCTCAGGGACCAGCCCCCACTCGTCAAACTGTGGCATCACCACGATGGTCGCGGCCCTGTCGCTGTAGTGGTACAGTGGGTACGCGCCTTCGGGCAGGTTCTCCACGTCTTCGGCGTACAAGATCTTCATGATCTCACGCACCACCGCCCCGTCAATGCTGTCGGCGCTCAGCCTCATCGGGTCCTCACTGCCGGTGTAGGACCACACTGAGCGTGAGCACTTCTGGAGAGGGGCAATGCCCCGGTGCACGAACTCTTTGGCAACCATCGCCCCCGTGAGGCCTGCGCCCTCCAGGACTCTCATCCTCTCCACGAGAGGCGCCAGCCTCTCGTCAGTGAGCTAGGCGTGCTCCCATCCGGAGCTCTTCACTACGGGGGCGGTCGGGATCAAGAGAAGGGGGCTAAACTGGCACGCATCTGTGTAGACCCAGCGCGACCTGAAGCCCTCCCACCTTATCTTCATGGGGATGATGTAGGGCGCCATCCCGTCAACGATGCGAAACGAGGCGCATCCCGAGCGCTGGTTCGCTGCGGTCAGCCGCAGGCTTTAGAAGGTCCGAAAGAGAGCCATCGAGGGCATTATGCCCAAGAAGCCCTCGTAGAGGTAGGCGAAGACGGCGAGGAGGAGGATGGAGTTGGGTTGGTAGTGGGCAAGGATGGCGTAGAAGAAATCGAAGAAGGGCGACACCAAGCCGGCGAAGATGGTGTGGACAAAGAAGGGGAAAGATGTGGCCTCCAGATCATGGGCCCAGTGTGAGGCAGGCCAGATCCACGTGGCCTTCCACTCGTTGTGGTCGCAGGCCACCATGGGGCGCACCTTGTCCAGTGCCTCCTCGTTGAGGATGTTGGACTTCAGCAGGGCCGGCTCCAACCCTGCTGCTGTCGGCTCCTTGTTCTTCTTGTCGGCAGGAGCCATGGTTGCGGAGGAAGCTTGGGAGCATGAGGAGGAGATCGCAAGGAGCAGAGCACGAGGGAGGTGAATCGTGCAGACGAAGGCAATGATGGTTCCCGCGCCCCGTGTGGGTCAGTTTTATGGCAGGCGGTCGGTTACCAAGGCGTCGTGGGGGCGCCTCTGTCCCGTCATGCTGCCATGCGTCCCTACCTGGGCCCGGTAGTCTACTAAGGCCCCGCGCCGTTTCGTTCCCAACGGGCGGATACATTGGCGCCGCGGGCCCGGGGGCTACTATCGGCCCAGTGGAAACCAGGGTACCACGGGCCATCTGCCTGCGGCCCAGGAAGCGACACCTGGCAAAGAGCTCAAGGGGTGGCCCAGCCATGGGCGCCGTGAAGCAAGACACCTCGCGAGGGGCAGGCCTCACAAGGACCCTCTCCGCAAGGGGAGGCTCTACCGAAGACCATCTCCTATAGCATGCAGCCTCGCGAGGCCTCTCTCGTGAGGCGGCCTCCCGCGAGGCGCTCCACGTGGGGGAGCCGCATGGCACTAGCTGCGTGGCTGCGTGCCTACCACGTGGGTGATGCGCCTACACAAGACGACAACAGCAGAGGCTGTGCCAGCAGGCGCGGTCGGGAAAGGTTTCCTCTTCGGTGACAAAGGAGCAGCGGGCGGCTGCCTCCCCCAAAGCAAGTTCCAAAGCTTACCACTTCGTTGCAAGAAGACCACGGTGACATAGCGCGCTAGGGCGGATGCCATCGACAAGCCCACCAGCGCGTCATGGACGGCTTCTTTTTCAGTCCAAGACCGCTTTTGTCAGGATAGGGCTGAGCATCTGTTCCCCTTTGAATTGCTGCTGTGTGGCAACCCTTCCCGTCAATATTTTCGGGGAAGAGGACCAAAGCAACTATATAAGGGACAGTGCTGCTACCTTAGGAAGGGGCGATCGATACCACCTTCTTCCACCTTGTAACTCCAGAGTGCTATCACCACAGCAATCACAGACAAGCAGTAGTAGGGTTTTACACCGCTCGGTGGCCCGAACCTGGGTAGCTCCTTGTGTCCCTGCCGTGCCTTGTGTGTGTGTGTGTGTCCCCGTCGCGCTTCGCTCGCCCGTAGCCTCGCCAAGGTCACCGTCCGGTAGAGAGGTAGCGAAAAGGCCCCCAGTGTTCGAACCAGGGTTTCGGAGGGTTCCCCTTAGCACAAATATCTCCCCGACAAGCTCGAGCCATGGAGCGCTACATGCCATAATACAACGCCCTGATACCTCGGTTAACATCCGGCATTGCACCCGCATGTTTGGCTACGAGGTCATCACGCACCGATTCCCTCAGCCATTTATCGTGCGCGGGGTTGAGAAATATTCGGGTGACACGAAACCCGACCTCTGGCTCAGTGATTACCTGACATCTGTCGAGCTGGCACATGGAAACATCGGGAACACCCTCCGCCACGTTCCGTTATGCCTTTCAGGATCAACACGGGCATGGCTGAATGGGCTCCCGCCAAACTCCATCCATAGCTGGGAAAACTTCAAGCACAAGTTCCTCAACAACTTTGAGGGGACATACCACTGGCCAGGAAGCTTGGTAAACCTCTACAATATAACACAAGGAGCATAGGAGCCGCTGTGCTACTTCATTGCCCGCTGGCTCAGAAAGAAAAACACAATACCAAACATCTCCGATGGCACAACCATCGAAGCATTCATCAACAGAGCAATGGACCCCATGTTGAGGCACAAGATTGGAAGAAAAATGGCGTAAGCACAACTGCCCGATGTTGCGTCCCTCATGAAGATCGCAAACGTCTTCACCACAGACAAGGAGACAACTCAGGCCGGTGGCCACCAAAGGCAACCAGAGGGGCCAGCAAGCGTACAAGGCAAGGCAGGCCGCACTACGCGCGGCCAGAACCACAGAGTCAAACGCAAAGAGAGACAGGCAGCGGCCAGACAGGAAACAGACATGCCAGGCAGCAAGAAAACAATGCATGAGCGCAGCCGAGGCACGCATCCCGCACATATGAAGGAATAATGAGCGGCCCATGCAAGTACCACAGCCACGGAGCCTACAAAGCATTACACTCCACACGGGAATGCCACCTCAACGAGCAACTCACTCAAGAGAAAAACGCAAAGGAAAAAGGGGGCTCTGACATCGAGGACGTTCGCGTCACACGCGCGACCTCACAAAGACCTCCAAGAGGAGACCAGAAGGGAAAAGCCGACACACAAATGGTGAACATGATCCCCGGAGTCCAAACGAACTCAGAAACAGACATTGCGAGAAGTCTACGCCCTCGTCCCTGGAGTGCCACAGCTACTAGACTGGTCGAACCATACGATCTTCTTCGAGCTCAACGACCACCCAGACTACGTACCAAATGCAGGAAGGAGCGCACTGGTCATGGACCCCATCATCGGGGGTTGTCAACTATCCAAAGTACTGATGGATGGCGGCTCCAGCCTCAACATCATGTATGTTGCGACACTGGAGAAAATGGGCCTCCCCATAACAGGTCTACGACCTTCTCCTGCACACTTTCACGGCATCGTCCCCGGGAAGAAGGCCAAACCAATCGGCCAAATTACCCTGGAAGTAATCTTTGGAAAGGAAGACAACTTCCGGGCGGAGAAACTCTGCTTCGAAGTGGTCCCACAAGGGGGGATATCACGCCCTCCTAGGAAGGCTGACATTTGTCAAATTCATGGCTATACCATGCTATGCCTACATGAAGCTCAAAATGCCTGGTCCTAACGGGGTTATCACGGTCTCCAGCGACACCAAGAACGCACACGAAGGAGAGGTCGCCCACCTCGAGCAGGCAGAGGCCGACCTCCGAGAGGACGATCGGGAATGCATAGAGGTCCCCTCTGAGCAGTCCAAGAAGAAAAGGAACGGCAGCCAAGCCGCAGCCGCTCAAGAGCCTCCAACGGACCCCTCATACTCCAACTGGCATGAGGCAGGAGCAGGAAGCTAGGAGTCCTGAAGCGAGAGCATGAGAACAACACGAATAGTGGCACAACACAGGCTATGTCAACCTTTTCCCCCTTTTTACATTCAGTACACTAGATTTGTTTCACGAACAAATTATCAAACAATGAAATAATAGCTTTTTACTACCCTCTGGCTTGTCATATAAAGAATTGACGTGATGGCGCTATAATTTCACCTTAGCGCCCTAATCAACTCAAACTTTCTATCCATGATCCATAGTACTACTAAGCGCCTTCTATTGACCGCGCCGTGTCGAGGTCTGAGGGGAGTCAGAGAGATCCTTCTATGAGATGGGTTCGGGGGCTGCATCGTCTGTCGTACCGCCCCGGCCCCGATAGGAGCTGTATCCAACGGCCACTCAAATCATGCTCGGGGGATGTATCACAGTACAACCCACACTAGGATCTTCCTAACTCGAAGGCTTCCCTGTGTGGATCGGCTTACGGCCAACCTCTCTCTTTCGCCTTTGAGCCGCAACGCCTATATCCTTACAAGCTGAGAATACTACCCTAGACAAAAGGTCTGCAGCGATCTCCGATCGTTCTGCATTTGGTCGGGCTCAAACAGGGGCTTCCCATACACACTTTGACGCTTTCCACGCAACGGGGTCACATTTCTCGACAACTAACTTGGATGCTTGTCCAACACAGGCAAGAGACACATAAAACACAACCAAGAGATACAATGTATGTAATAGAGTTACGCTATTTGAAATTACAAGAGGTCTATTCAACCTCCCCACTAGCTGAGCACCGTTTAAGGATCTTCTCCAGCTTGCCGGCGTCTGCAACATACTCGGTTTCCGCCCCGACCTCTACCGATCATGGCTCCAGAGGTGGACGCTCAGCAGTACCATGGACAATAAGACCGAGGTCGACGTCAAGCAGCTGCGCTCTTACACTGGCCAGCACCCGCATAGCACCCTCATACGCCGCAGAGTACTGCCAGTCCAGGAGCTGATCAGGCGCCCTCTCCAGCATCTTGACGATGCCGTCCAAGGAGTCGTCGAGGTCCTCCTCGCCGTGGTACAACGTCCCACACGCCGTCCCAAGCGTTGTGCGCATCTGCTGTGTGAAGTCGGCAACGTACTGAGGACGCCTCACCAAGTCCACATGGGCGACGTCCGGAAGCGTGGTGACCCACAAGTATAGGGGATCAATCATAGTCCTTTTGATAAGTAAGAGTGTCGAACCCAACGAGGAGCAGAAGGAAATGACAAGTGGTTTTCAGCAAGGTATGCTCTGCAAGTGCTATAAATAGTTGTAACAGATAGTTTTGTAGCAAGGTGATTCATAGCAAGTAACAAGTAACAATAGTAACAAAGTGCAGCAAGGTGGCCCAATCCTTTTTATAGCAAAGGACAAGCCGGAAATTTCTCTTATAGTAAGCAAAGCGTTCTCGAGAACACTTGGGAATTCTCGTCTAGTCACGTTCTCATGTTTAGTTGATTCGCGTTCACTACTTTGATAATTTGATATATGGGTGGACTGGTGCTAGAGTGCTGTTCTTACTTGAACAAGCAACCCTCTTATGATTACCCCCTCTCACAAGCATCCGCAACTACGAAAGAAGAATTAAGATAAATCTAACCATAGCATGAAACATATGGATCCAAATCAGCCCCTTACAGAATAACGCATAAACTAGGGTTTAAGTTTCTGTTACTCTCGCAACCCATCATCTACTTATTACTCCCCAATGTCTTCCCCTAGGCCCAAATATGGTGAAGTGTCATGTAGTCAACGTTCACATGACACCACTAGAGGAATAACAACACACATATCATCAAAATATTGAATGAATGCCAACTTCACATGATTACTTATAACAAGACTTTTCCCATGTCCTCAAGAACAAAAGTAACTACTCACAAGTCATGTTCATGTTCAAAATCAGAGGTGTATTGAATATGCTTAAGGATCTGAACATATAATCTTCCACCAAATAAACCAACTAGCATCAACTACAAGATGTAAATAACACTACTAGCAACACACATGTACCAATCTGAGGTTTTATAACGCCCCGGACACACCCGCCGGTGGTCGTTACTCCTGGCGGGATCAAGACTGGCCCCACAGATCAATACTAGTCTTTCCTGCGCACTTTGTCCTCACTCATGCGCACCCGGGACCAACTTCCCGGTCGGTCACCCATCCTGAAATTACTCCAAGCTGAGCACGCTTAACTTTGGAGTTCTGTCCGAATGGGCTCCCGGAAAAGAAGGAATTCCTTATTGATATGAGTAGTCTATCATCCCTATTATGCCAGGCTATCACATACACCCCCACTCAGAGGAACCGACGTCCTCGTCGGGCCACAGGAACGTTCCCTCTTGGCACATACGTCTGTGCGTCCAGTCCGGCACATGTGCCATGTCGTGTGCCACAATGGGTCACAAACGTCATGCACAACATGACCGCGCACCTGACCCGCAAACATCCGTGTAACCACGAGGGTCGGCTCTGATACCAACTTATAACGCCCCGGACACACCCGCCGGCGGTCGTTACTCCTGGCGGGATCTAGACTGGCCCCACAGATCAATACTAGTCTTTCCTGCGCACTTGCTCCTCACTCGTGCGCACCCGGGACCAACTTCCCGGTCGGTCACCCATCCTGAAATTACTCCAAGCTGAGCATACTTAACTTTGGAGTTCTGTCCGAATGGGCTCCCGGAAAAGAAGGAATTCCTTATTGTTATGAGTAGTCTATCATCCCTATTATGCCAGGCTATCACAGGTTTTGAGACAAAGATCGAATACAAGAGATGAACTAGGGTTTGAGATGAGATGGTGCTAGTGAAGATGTTGATGAAGATTGGTCCTCCCATGATGAGAGGAATGTTGGTGATGTCGGTGGCTTCGATTTCCCCCTCCCGGAGGGAAGTATCCCCGGCGGAATCGCTCCGCCGGAGAGCAAAAGTGCTCCTGCCCAGGTTCCGCCTCGAGACAGCAGCGCTTCATCCTGAAAGTCTTCTCCTGATATTTTCTAGGGCAAATGGCTTCATATAGGAGAAGATGGGCCCCGAAGGCCTGCTGGTGGAGCCACGAGCTCACTTGGCGCGCCCCAGGGGGGCACCACCTGAGCTCGTGACTCACTGGTGGGCCCCCTCCTGATGATTCTCCTTCCAATATGTTTTATTAATTCCAAAATAATTCTCCGTAAGTTTTCAGGTCATTTGGAGCTCTGGAGAATATCTATCTCTGTTGTAGCCTTTTCCGGTCCAGAATTCCAACTGCGGGCAATCCCCCTCTTCAAGCGAAACTTGCAAAATAAGAGATAAAAGGCATTAGGATTGCTTCATAAAGTGAAATAAAGACCAAAAACATTATAAATATTAGTAGGAAAACATGATGCAAAATGGACGTATCAACTCCCCCAACCTTAGACCTCGCTTGTCCTCAAGCAAATACCGAACTAGATAATCATGACGGCATGTTTATGGAGAGACGTTTCGATAAAAAAAATAGAATACAGATATGGTAGCGTCATGATCATTATTATAAGAGTAAGGAATTATCATAAAACTTCTCATGAACAAGTAACAATTCATCCACAATGTTTAAAGTATGAGAGATAAACTTCCTTGACAACTAGGAAACTGTCTTCTCAGTCATAAAAGCAATCACAATTCATCATATTTTCAGGAAGAGTCTATATAAGAGCCCTTTGGTCTAGGAAGTTCCACATACTCAAGCATCATATAATCTTCTACAATTGCTAGAACTCGTGGCATATTTTTGGAACAAAAGTCTCAATCAAACACATAGGAAGATGGGGGTTTATTGTTTCCACCTCTCAACTTATTTACCACGAGGATAATGTCAACAATAATAACTCATGATTATGTACATTCAACTAGGTATATATGTCTAGATCTTTCCCTACCATATGATGCTTGCCAAGTGGAGAATAAATAAGAATGAAACAAGGATGGGCATTATTGACTCTTGCATAAAGTTAAAAACTAAAAAGTTAAAGACAGACCCTTCGCAGAGGGAAGCTTAGGTTGTCATGCGCTTTTTATTTGGGATGTGCAAACTCTTAATGGAAAGGAACGTCACTTTATATTGCCCCTTGTGATAGCAACCTTTATTATGCAGTCGATCATTTTTATTTCTTTGTCATCACAAGGTCGTACAAAGCTTATTTTCCTTTACAATAAAATATCATACATATTTAGGAGCAATTCTTATTGCTTTGCACCAATGAAAACTTACTTGAAGGATCTTACTCAATCCATAGGTAGGTATGGTGGACTCTCATGACAAGAAACTTGGCTCAAGGGTTTTTGAATGCACAAGTAGTATTTCTACACTGGTACAGCGAGCTGCTATACAAACGGTTTTTAACCCCTTTCCACGACAGAGTTTTAAACCATTGCCTTGCCTGTGTGTGCGATAGGAGGGGTCTTCCCACACGACCCAGAAACCGTCCGCGATAGGGAGCACGCAAGCATACGTTTCGCAGAACTAAGCGTATGCGATGCCCGCCTCTTTCCCAAATGCTCCGTCCTTGCTACTCGTTTGTGCTCGCATTACCATCGCAGTCGGTATTCTGTGCTGCAATGTTTGCGATGCTCACCCCATCACAAACAGTTCACAATTGTACACCGTATGCGAAGCTTGAATATCCCACACATTTGTAGGTACATAAACGTTTGAGATATATAAAATGTCCCAAACGATTCATCCGTAGTACCGATGTCGGATGAAGGCCTATCGCACGTGTTCTTCTATGAGCAAACGTTTATGATGCCCACGACATCATAAACAGTTCATAATTACCTAGCGTGTGAGATAAGGTCACTTTCACAAACATTTATTAAGAAGGAACTGTGTGCATTCTTGTTGTTAATCTCACACGTTTTTTCTTGTCTGATCATGTGTGCAGTAGAGTTTCATCGCACACGTACTGATCTGAGAAATGTGTCTGATCTTGACATTTATCATAGACGTTTTGCTTTCGCAGACCGTGTGCAGTGTAGTGACCTGCAGATCATAATTTATCCCTAATTTAATCCCTGCATTTAAAATTCACAGAATTTGAAATTGAAACAGATTTTCAATATGAAAGTAGGCAATCACTTATTTCACATCGAACCACGTTTATTACAAATACAAGTTCAAGGATGAATGAATAATTCGATGCACAGGTACATGTACTGAAGAACTACAGAAGCAGCAAGGAAAGAATGATGAACCACAGTTGTACTAAAGACTGTAAAGAGAGAGCTGGAAGACATTATGGTTGCTGGAGAAGGTGAAGCGGAATGCCCATATTGTGCCCTCCTCCATGCCTAATGCACGCACGACTCTAGGCCAACCCCTTGTGATGTCCGCCCGCCCATCCTTCACTGTCTTCATTAGGACTTCTCGATGCTCATTGTAGTCTCGGTGAAATACTTTAACCTTCATTGCATGTCCACCAATCATGTACTTTGCGAGGTAATCTTGACTAAACTGCTTTGGGAACCACTGCAAATGAAAAAGATTCAGACATTGTTGTCTAACAACTCATTATGGGCAGTAAAAAGAGAAGGCTACAGAGTTCGTAGTTACCATCCTGCAGCTCACTGTTGTGTTGGATAGAGCGTAGACAAATAATTTAATTGCCATCGGTTATATCTTTTTGCTAATAATTCTTATCAGTTTCCTCACTTGATGCTGGTTCATGAATATCTCATTGCCCCATATGCAAAAAGGGTCGAGGCGTGGATCTTTGCCTAGGACATATGTACCTACAAGCAACACGTCAATATTAGAAGCGAAAAAGTGTCCAGCCGTGGATTTGTATGCACTACATTATGGAACGGAGGCAGTATAAGCCGAGGGATGAAACTAACCTCGATGGAAAATGCTGGCCACTCCTGTTGTTGTCCTGCGTAAGTACATGGAAAGGCGTGATAAGTACTACAGGCTTAACATCAACCAAATATAGCCATGGTAAACAACAACATCTCAAAATGACAGCTTGAATGTGTTGGTTTCAGCATGATGTTAAAGCAGATAAAAAATGGAAGGGAATGTTAACTACAACAGGCTTAACAGAGACCAAATATTGTAATTGAAACTCATGCTTAAATATTGTAATTCAAAATGTTGAAATTGAATAGAACATAGCTCATGCTTAAACATCACACTACATAATTGTGCAAAACTGAAATAAAGGGCATGTGTTAACTTCACCAGGCATAACAGGAACCAAATATTGCCGTTCAAACTGGTATTGATGAAATCGAAATGCACAGTTCATACTTGCACATAATGAACATCACATTGTGAATAACTGAAATAAACAAGGCATATATGCTCACTATAACAACCTAATGTAGCCATTGAAAACTGGACAAAGGCTCACTTCAACCAACCTAACAAGCAAATACAGATAAACAAGGCACCTGCTTGAAAACTGGACAAAGGCTCACTACAACCAACCTAGCTAACAAGCAAATACAGATAAACAAGGCATCTGCTTGAAAACTGGACAAAGGCTCACTGCAACCAACCTAACAAGCAAATACAGATAAACAATGCATCTGCTTGAAAACTGGACAAATGCTCATTGCAACCAACCTAACAACCAAATACAGATAAACAGGGCATCTGCTTGAAAACTGGGCAAATGCTCACTGCAACCAACCTAACAACCAAATATAGATAAACAAGGCATCTACTCACTATAAACAACCAAATATAGCCATTCGTGAAACTAAAGTGGACAATTCATACTTAAACATCAGATAGCCATATTGAACATTACATTTTTCATTAATTGAAATAATTAAACACGGCACAGTTAAAACATTGCATGGCAAAAGCTACTACAACAATGGGTACGAGTTAGCTAGCTAGAAAAAGTAAGATTTGCTTATAGGGTATTGCCTCACTTGTCATGGACGGGATCCTTCCACTTGGAAGAGCACAGACCCAGGGTGCGATCCCTGATGTCGCAGATGGGCTGTCTCACCTTAGAAGAGCCGTAGTGTGTGCCCTTCGCGTGGTCGTGGTTGATGAGATCTGACTTGGCAGCTGAGGATCCCAAGCCACCGCCGTAGAACGTGTCCTTCAGAAATGACATAATGGGCTCGATGGCGTACAAGGATCACAAATCCTTGACCGTGAGGTGGAGGAGATAAGCGGCAGGGCCTTCGAAGAGATCGACGGCGGTTGAACCAGAGGTGTTGGGGATGGACCACTTAACCTGTGACATGGCCCGCGTTTAGCCTTCGCTGTTGACGAGCTTGATGTCGTAGCCGGCTGTCCTAAGATTCAGTAATACGTGAGCCCGCTGACGTGAAGCCTTCGCCATGGCGACGTAGTCAACGTCCTCGCTGGCTTCCGCGGCGAGGTGTTCCTTCGGGATCGACAGGTCGGCACGAACGGCGGCCACCCCGACATTGTCCGGCGTAGAGGCCATGATAGACCTCCTTTTGGCCGTACGCTCCTCGGGCTCCCCGGGATATGTGGTCGGGCGTAGGCTGCGACTCTCTGGAGTAGGGGATGGGGCTCTGGGAGGGAGGGATACCGCAGGCCTCATCTAAAAACTCAGGGCGGCGAGGGTATGGGAATCGGTGGGTAACCTGAACTTATCTAAGCTAGGAGGCACGGGCAGACCGGCAGGGGTTGGTGGCAGCGGCGGCGGCGGCTTCAGTGGCGGCGGTGAGCTAGGGTTCGAGTGGGGGGTGTTGAGTGTGGAGGGGGGACGGGGTTAGGGCGGGTGGTGTTTGAGGATATGCCGTGGCTACTGAAATTTTTAGTAATGGTGGGTGGAGATGGTGGTGGACGAGGGAGGGCGACGGTTCAAATGCCTCGGCTACAGGAATTTTACTACGAGGTCGGTGGTGGAGGTGTGAGGGCGACGGTTGAAATACCACGGCAACTAAAATTTGGGTAAAGGAAATGAAGCGGGGCGGGAGCAACCAGATCGCACACGGTCCAAACATAATAATTGTGTATGATAATAAGGAAAAGCCGCGGAACCACCAATTTTTGCATCGCTCAAGGCGGGTAACTTTTTTTGAGATTTCTAGCTAGCTGGTTCATCGCACATGGTTCGTCCTAATTTTCAGACGCATACATGGAATTCTCATCCTAAATATCCTGTACACAGTACCCTTCACCCTTGCTGGCGCTTGCGAAGTCGTGGCGATTTTACAGGGCACGAGCTTTGCACACGGTTAAGCCAGTGCACCCGTGTCCGTTGCGCGTATGTTCGCATGTAGTTTTTTATCTGAGGCGTCTGCTATTTTATATAGCACCATTTGGCAACAAAAAAATGCGAGAGAGGGTAAGAAGACAACCACAACAGCATGTGGCCCAAATATATATGTATGAAAAGGGTGGTGTGTGATGTTCAAATTCCCAATGCACAACTTTGACGCGCGGGCCCACGGGTAGGCGCGTCGTCGAAGATCGGGTGAGAGGGGCCAGAAGACTACAACCACCTGGAAGTGGCCAAATATATGTAGGAATAAAGGGTGTGATGTTTAAATACACAATGCACAACTTTGATGTGGCACCTCCCTCGCAAACCGGAAATCCCCTTGGATATCTATAATGACGGGTTAAGGTCGTAGCTAGGTGCCTGCCCCACCCCCACTTCGTGTCGGTGAGACGCATGCACGTACTCATACTTTGGTCGAACATGCATGCATGACCTACCATAAGACGGACCAAGTGAATCTATCTTGACCAAACAACCACTGTTGTTGTCGGTTAAAAAGGGATATAGTAGACCGCTCGGGCCCATAGATTGGACCATCACCGTAAACCGCATGAGAGGGGCCACAAAACTAGCACCAAATTGATGTACGTTGGAAGGGTGATGTGTTTTAAATACCCATTAATGTACAATTTTGATGTGGCGCCTACCTCACGAAATGGACAACCCCCATGAAAGGTAGGTAGTAATTAAGGACGACATCGACGTACGTAGTGTGTCGATCCAACCCACCATTTCGAGCGCATGGGAGGGAATCCTGAGAACGCATGAGCTCGAACTTTGCTTGGACATGTCACCATGACCCGCGGTAACACGAGCCAGGAGGAATCCATTCATGGCCAAACCCCCTCGTTGTCGGCCAAAGGGATGATATATATATACCAAGCCCACAGATAGGCGTATCGTTGAAAACCGCACATGGGAGACGGGGTCGATCAGAAGACCCTATACGTACCTTGCATGCAGCCCAAATATATGTATATATGGGTGGTGTGTGATGTGTTCAAATCCCCAATGCACAACTTCGATGGGGCACCAGCTGCATTACAAACCGAACACCGTACCCCGAGGAAGCCACGTTACACATGATGTCGGTTCCCCAACTTCAAGCCGGCAGGAGGGAATCGAACAAATGTTCCCCAACTAAATTTGGTCTGACATGTCGTGACCTATACCAAGAGGAAACCATCATGGTCAAACCCTTCTCGTACGTTGACAGGTCACTACAGACAAATTTTCAAAACAAGTACGTTGTGGGTCAAAGGATAGAACGTGCGGGACCACAGATCTCGAACGCGGTGGGTCAAAGGATAGAACGTGGCGGGCCCACAAATCAATCTCGATCATTCTCTGATTTTTCAAAACAACAAATAACAAAAAACATCATTCTCCAAATTTTCAAAACAAGTACGTTGTGGGTCAAAGGATAGAACGTGCGGGCCCAAAGATCTCGAACGCGGTGGGTCAAAGGAAAGAACGTGGCGGGCCCATAGATCAATCTCGATCATTCTCCGATTTTTCAAAACAACAAATAACAAAAAACATCATTCTCCAAATTTTCAAAACAAGTACATTGTGGGTCAAAGGATAGAACGTGCGGGCCCACAGATCTCGAACGTTGTGTGTCAAAGGATAGAACGTGGCGGGCCCACAGATCAATCTCAATCATTCTTCGATTTTTCAAAACAACAAATAACAAAAAACATCATTCTCCAAATTTTCAAAACAAATATCTCAAGATTTATTTAATCGACATGACAGGTCATGAAAGGATAGAACATGCGGGCCCACAGATCTCGAACATTGTGTGTCAAAGGATAGAACGTGGCGGGCCCATAGATCAATATCGATCATTCTCCGATTTTTCAAAACAACAAATAACAAAATACATCACTCTACAAATTTTCAAAACAAGTATCTCAAGATTTATTTAATCGACATGACAGGTCACTATGGACACATTTAGATGCTAAATGTCTGTAATGACCATATCATGGCGCTTAAATGAAGCTTGAGATATAGCAACTTCCCACCCGGTCACCCATCCTTAGACTGCTCCAGCCCCAAGCTCGCTTAACTTGTGCGTTCTATTCGACTAGGCTAGTGGATGGGAAGCTGTCCCTTGCTGATAAGAGTTGCCTCCTCGCGTTAAAGGCGTTTACCGATGGTCACAGCGTGGGACCCACTCCTTACCATCACACACGTTTGTGCTTTTAGAAACTGTGTACAGTCTTTACATACCGGACCACTTCCATTCAAACTTACATTATTTTTTACTACTTAAAACCACTAGCCGGAAGAAGCAAAAGCTTTGCCTTTTCATTAATTATGAACAAGATAGTTGCCCAGTTAATTGCGGAAAACCGGGCTAAAACCGATACAAACAGGGCCTAAACCTACGGGAACTTTTGGCTGAGCATGAATTGGTACAGGCCTTCGTCCACGCATTTGATACGCTCGCGGAACTGTTGTACCGCAATATCGATCTCCGCCCAGGATATTTCATCGGCGACGGTCGATTCCAAGCCACGACGAGTATTTTGCTCTGCTTCATCGTTGGCGGCACCTGGGGGGCCGAGGAGGTCGAAGAGCCAATCGACCAGCCCGTTGGCGTCGTGGCGGCGGATTCTGGAAGTGCAAACTTCGTCCGGCACAATTATGGCACTGACGGCGTCTGCCCATTCCTGGCGGGGAATCGGGATGCTTGCCGGCCCTGGAAACGGCCTCTCGAGTGGTTGAGTCAACAGGATGCTTACACAGCTCTGCTCAGATAGTGCGGCGCACCGCACCTGATGTGCAGGGGCGTTCTCCCGCTCTTGCGTGGCAGCGCTTTGCCACTCTTGCTCCGCTCCGCTCCATGGGCAGCGACGAACACATGTGTAGACATTGGCCCGCTCAAGCACTGGGCGCGATGATACCGCTCATGCTCGGTGGCGCGCTGCCTCTCTTGCTCGACGGCGCACGGCCGTTCTGGCTCTCTGGCCTGCTCCGGCTCGTTCTCCTCGTCGAGGAGGTTGATGACGGCGGCGGCACTTCGCCAGATTGGCATGCTTGGAATGGTATACTGCGGTATGGCCGGTGTGTCACCGCCTATCCTTCTATGCCCACTGACACTGGCAGCGTGAAACCGATGGGGGGGGGGGAGTGGCGGGAAACCGATTTGGGGGGAGTGGCGGGAAACCGATTGGGGGAGTGGCGGGAAACGGTAGCGTGTTTGCATATATAACACCATTAATATGGAAAACTTGGGAAAAAGGAAGCGCGAGCTAGCACGACACGTGCGCACAGTGCTTACCCACGGGTGCCAGACGGTTGAACAGAACTGCTTTAAATTATTTAGGGTTCATTTGGCATTTTTTCTACATTATAATAGAGTTTTCTAGGTATTTAATGTGCAAAATTCAAATTTGAACTACAAATACATGCTCCAGTGCACCAAAATGGGTTGAAAAATCATATATGTGTCCTTGGGTGCATGTTTAGGTCCCATGCAAGGAATGGGGATGAATTACAAACATCTCGGCGTCCTGGCTCGGCCTCAAACATTGAGAATCTTGGTTTTTAAATGCCCATAAATCCAAAACTCACCTGAAATTCATGAAACTTTACATGGTGTCATGCCATGGCACATATATGCCATGGTAAAAAAACTGACCAATTTGGGCAAGTTTTTGTACAAGACTCTTACAAACCGGAGCTTCTCGCAAGAAGCCTCCGATAGGGAACGTGTCACCCTAGTGGGCGAAACGACAATCGCTGCCTCTTCTCGCCTTGTATTTTTTTATACGGGCAACATAGACCAATAGGAGATTTGTGCTGAAATATGGAATTATTCAGGGTTTGTTTGGCCTTTTTATACATTAATTGAGTTTTCTAGGCATTTAATGTCCATAATTCAAATTTGAACTACAAGCACATGATCCAGTGCACCAAAATGGCTTCAAAAACCATACATGTGTCCTTGGGTGCACGTTTGGGTCCCATGCAAGAAATGGGTATGAATTACAAACATCTCAGTGTACTGGCTCGGCCTCAAACATTGAGAATATCGGTTTTTAAATCCCGGTAAATCCAAAACTAACCCAAAATTCATGAAACTTGGCATCGTGTCATGACATGGCACATATATGCCATGGAAAAAAAATTTGTCCAATTTGGGGCAAGTTTTGGTACACGCCTCTTACAAACCGGAGCTTCTAGCAAGAAGCCTCGTGGTTCCGATAGGGAACATGTCACCCCTTTGGGCGAAACGACAATCACTGCCTCTTCTCGCCTTGTATTTTTCTTCTACAGGCAACACAGACCAACAGGAGATTCGCGCTGAAATATTGAATTATTCAGGGTTCGTTTAGCCTTTTTATACATATATTAATTGAGTTTTCTAGGCACATAATTCAAATTTGAACTACAAGCACATGCTCTAGTGCACCAAAATGGCTTCAAAAACCATACATGTGTCCTTGGGTGTATGTTTAGGTCCCATGCAAGAAATGGGGATGAATATAAACATCTCGGTGTACTAGCTCGGCCTCAAACATTGAGAATCTCGGTTTTTAAATCCCCGTAAATCAAAAACTCACCCAAAAATCGTGAAACTTGGCATCGTGTCATGACATGTCACATATATGCCGTGGTAAAATTTTTGTCCAATTTGGGGCGAGTTTTGGTACAAGCCTCTTACAAATCGGAGCTTCTAGCAAGAAGCCTCATGGTTCCGATAGGGAACGTGTCACCCTTGTGGGCGAAACGACAATCGTCGCTGCCTCTTCTCGCCATGTATTTTTTTCTACAGGCAACGTAGACCAACAGGAGATTCACGGAAATATGGAATTATTCAGGGTTCGTTTGGCCTTTTTATATATTAATTGAGTTTTCTAGGCATTTAATCCTCATAATTCAAATTTGAATTACAAGCACATGCTCTAGTGCACCAAAATGGCTTCAAATACCATACATGTGTCCTTGGGTGCATGTTTAGGTCCCATGCAAGAAATGGGAATGAATTACAAACATCTCGGCATCCTGGCTCGGCTTCAAACATTGAGAATCTTGGTTTTTAAATCCCCGTAAATCCAAAACTCACCCGAAATTCATGAAACTTGGCATAGTGTCATTATATGGCACATATATGCCGTGGTAAAAAAATTGTCCAATTTGAGGCAAGGCGCACACATTAATAGCCAACGTAGGCATTTTGGAACAAATAGATGACACGTTAATATCGCAAACGGTTGTATTGTTTGAACCGTGGGCATTCCACTAACCATTTACGTGCGGCCACGCGTCCCTCTTTTTATTGGAGAGTACTACCTTGGTCCTGGTTTATTGGACCTCTTTTTATTTTGTGCAAAAATTTGACCATACTAGGTGGCGTGCGTGCAGCTGTTTGATTAGACGGGTCGAGTGCGAGAAGTCCGCCGCGCAGGCTCGACGGGACACGTGCGAGCAGTCCACCGCGTAGGCTCGACGGGACGTGTGCGAGCAGTCCACCACGCAGGCTCGACGGGACCCGTGCGAGCTGTCTACCGCGCAGGCTCATTGGGAAGCGAGCTCTTTGACCTCCACCCGCCGCCTCACTCCCAACTTCTCTATTAATGGCGGCCGAGCATGCTCACCGGGAAGTGAGCTCTTTAACCTCCAGCCGCCGCCTCGCTCCCAACTTCTCCATTAATGGCGGCCGAGCCGTTGTTTAACATGCAGTTAATGCTCCTGGACGAAAGGTGTTAGCTTGTGATCCCATGGCCCCGCTCAACGATAGCTAGCATTGTTTTGTTCATGCCTCGCTGAGAACGTGAATTTTAGCCTGTTTTTGACTCATATACATGTACCTACGAGGTTACGAATGAAATAATACGACGACAAAATTACAATGGCAAGGGATAATAATTGTCTTACATATCCCGAATAATTTCCAATTTCAAATGCCACATGCGGCAATGCCCGAAAGAACAGGGGCAAGAGAAGAAATAAAAAAAAGAGGAAGAAGGAAGTCGCTGCTCTCTACTTCTCGATGGATCGCTTGGCGAGGAGTTCTTCTAGCTCCTTCTTCACATCATCATGACTTTGCTTAACAGCAGCCACGGATTCCTCCACCTGCAGCTCGTGCTCGATGCGGAGTTTCTTCAAGTCATCGCCAAGTTCATGGACGACGGTTGTCAGCGTCATTCGCGAGGCAACGCTCTTCTCATACAGGTCCCTCCAGTCGGCGGCCTCCTCCTTCTGCTTGTCGAGCTCCTCGTGGAGCTTCACATTGTCACCCATGAGTTTCACGACGAGGCCAGTCACCTTATCAACCGAGGCATCGCTAATCTCGAGCAGCTTCTCCAAGCCAGCGAGCAGCTCCTGCTGGTTAATTAGTCCAGCGAGAAAGTCGTCGTCGCTGGCTAAGGACTTCAGCCCCTCCAGCTCGTCGAGTTCGCCGATGCGGCAAGTGCGCTTGTGAGAGCCCTTGCCTGCCCGTGAGTGCTCGTTCGAGGGCCCCGCGGCGCGGTAGGACATCTCTGCTGTGGCTGCCGCGTTGCGGCGGGGCCTCTCTAGTGCTTCCGCAGCCTTGGTCTTTGCTCCCTGGTTATATGTCGACCTAGAACTCCTCCTACCGGCCATGGCAAACGCAAGGAACGGCTTAAGAGGAAAGACCTATTTTTTTGGTGATGAGGAAAGGAATGAGCAGTAATTTTTGAGTGGGTACTAGTTTTTATAGCCCAGTGCTAAGTGGGAACACGTTTAGGTTTGATCGGTGTGAACAGATTTTCATTTACTCATTGCGTGGTAATTTGATCGGTGTGAACATGTTTAGGTTTGATCGGTGTGTCAGCGTGTCCGAAGGATGGGCCGTCTCGCCTCCCATGCGTGCCAGACGGTTGACCAGAACTCTTATACGTAGGTGGTTGCTTGCCATTTAGGCAGCCGCGGCGCGCTATACTCGCGTCCCTTCGCGCGCTCTGTTCGACGTTGAGGCGGCCGCGGCGCGCTCTGCTCGCGTCCCTTCGCGCGCGCTCTTTCAGCGGTTGGGGACGGCGCATGATCACGTTTTGGGCGCCATATGCATGCGGTTGCGTCCACGCGCGTCGCCACGATGCAGTTAATACGTGCGGCACGATGCAGTTACACGCTGCAACAGCTGCCATCCGGGCGCGCCGATAGTCCAAGCCTTTCGGCCTCCCCATTTATTCCCATGGCCATTATAACCTTAATCTCTTCAACCTTTCGATCGCGCCCCACAACACAACAAGCACACCCACGACGACAAATAGAGAGAGAGAGAAGATATCCAGCGGCGCTCCAATGGAGTATGGCGTGCATCGTGTGGACACCCACGTGAGGGAAAAGGAACTCACGTTGGTGTACACCATCGACCTGGCCGTGGTGGAGGACTCCATCAACACCATGGAGCAGTTGCTTGCTAAGGACGACAAGTACAAAGTGGTCGGCTTCGACCTCCAGTACACCGGCGGTCGTCTCGGGGTTGATCAGGCGGTTGCCGTCACCCAGTTGTGCGTGGGCCATCACGTCCTCGTCTACCACTACTACCTGGCCACAAGTGCTTGCGAGCGTTCCACCAGGTTTGTCAAGAGCCCGACTACAAGTTCGCTACGGTGGACTCCGTCAATGATGTAAAAGCGCTCCAGATTTCGGGCTTGGCTTGCCCGAAGCTTGTCGACATCCGTGGCCACTATAGGGTCTGGGGCAGCACGAAGATGGACTCCCTGGTTGAACTCACCGCATCCATGATCGACCCCTACAACGAAAACATGAAGGAAGGTTCCAAGAGAAATCCTGGATCCTGGCACGGTGCCTGGGTGCGGAGACTGGATGAACCTCACCTGAAGTTTGCAGCCAAGAGCGTGTACACATGCTACGAGATGCACAGGTGGATCATCGACATGAGGGAGTGTCTCCTTCCTGTAGACGACAAGGGATCGAGCCACCAGGAGAGCAACAGCAGCAAGCGTCACAAGAAGAAGTAGATGATGATCAGATATGATCGTTTATCCTAGATTATTATGCATGTACTTGTTTACTTTGGTGTGTGCAAATGTTATGTATGTAGTCAGTTATGTAATTGGATGTTTAATTTGGTTATGCAATCATGTCCTTATAAGTATATATGTTGTTGTTCTGTAGACAGAGAGCATAGATGTTGTGCAGACTGAGCAAATCACATCGCACACGGATTAAACTAGCGAACCCGTCGGTGATGATTTCATCAATCGCTGACAATTGTTTACCAGCAAGCATTTGCCCACAACACACATGGGTTATTAGCAGGAATCGTCTGTGTTGTTATCGGTCTTCCCACACATTTCTGATTGCTGACCTGTTTCCCGCATATCACACATCTTGTTAAGTTGAACCGTTTCTGTTGTGTTGGGTAATCGCAAACAGTTCATCCGAGTTAACCGCATGCCGTATATCGCACACACCTTGATTTGCCTGACCATTTTTGTTGTGTTGGGTAATCACAAATAGTTCATCCGAGTGAACTGTATGCCGTGTATCGCACACACCTTGAACTGGCTGCCCATTTCTGTTGTGTTGGGTAATCACAAACAGTTCATCCGAGTGAACTGTATGACGTGTATCGCACACACCACGAACTGGCTGACCGTGTTTGTTGTTCTGGCTTATTGCAAACAATTCGTATGGATCAACTGTATGCCACGTATCGCACACGCGTCTCTAACCTGAATCGTTTTTTATGTCTCCGGCATCGCAAACAGTTCATCTTATTGGGGACGGTTTTTTAGGACACCGTTTGCGATTCATGCATCGCACACAGTTTGGTCGCGGGGTCTCTGATTCATGTGTCGCGTTAGCAGTCGCCTGCAGTAGTGCTACTTAGTATGAAATTTTGGCTAGCAAAAGGTTATGAGCAAGCACCACATGTTAGAGGATCCATGACAATATAACTTCTATGTGAATATGAGCAAACATAACTCATTACGTTGTCTTCCTTGTACAACATCAACTATTTGATCAAGCAAAGAATATTTGATGGCGGCTCACAATCATAAAAGATGTCCAAGATAGTATATTTATATGTGAGACCTCTCATCCTTTATTACTTTTTCATGAATTGCATCAATGACCAATGCTACGTTTGTTAGATCCCAATAAATTTTATTCATGATACTCCTTATGTGTGAAGTTATTACTCCCCATGGGATTAGCATATGACCTTTTATTATTATACTTTTTCTTGCTAAGCTTGGATCAAGAAAGGAGAGCAACAAAACTCAAACTACTCTTTATTATATAACTCTCACACACGATTACATACATAGATCACGAACCAAGTACTCGAAGCTAGATCATACTAAAACTTTATTCTTCTAAATCACGAAATAACTTAGGATCGAACTAAGATAGATAATGATGATAAAAAGTGACGGTGATAAATACGATATCGGGGCACCTCCCCCAAGCTTGGAACAAGCCAAGGGTGGTGCCCAAACCCGTGTACTCAAGTTTCTTTCTTGGGCGGTGGAGGTGATGAAGTAGTAGGCTTGTCTTCTAACTTCCAAGGCATGGTGTTAGGGCATATTTCTTCCTTAGTGGTTTTGGTGATTGATGACAATGCACTTTGCGGACTAACCGTGTGCTTTGAGCATTTCAGAGATTATTAGATGGCTCGAGACGGTTTGTTTCCGCTCGGTGATTAAGAGTGAAGACGGTTATTTTCCAGCGATTTCATTTTGGTGGTTTTGAGTCATAGGAAATCCGTACTATTAAGAGGGGGTCCACAGTTGGAAAGGTTAGGGTGGAATCAACACGTACACATTCACCTTTGCACCCTCGTTCTTTCCCGGCAATTTGGAGCACCATCAGTCTTTTGCCTTGGGCTTTCTAGAAGCACATAAGCTGTAGTACCACTCCAGCGGTACTGCCGCACCCCAGTACTTCGGGCACTTCCGCTTATTTCATGCATTATGTAAATCAGCGGTAGTAGGGCGGTAGTCGCGAGCGGTAGTACTGCTCGTGCGGTACTGCGGCTCATACCACTAGCCCACTACCACAGATCCACTGAACCCTAAAGGACTAAGCGGTAGTACCGCTGCTCCGGAGCGGTAGTACAGCTTGTGCGGTACTACCGGCATCTTCCTCCACACTAAGTACCGCTTAGTTTTGTGCTTCTGTAACCTCATTTCACTCCAGCGGAAGTAGAGCGGTTGTAGTCAGCGGTAGTACCGCCCTGTACGGTTCTGCCGCTCTGCCTGTCTCTACTACCGCGGTTCCACCTCAGTGTGCAACACTAAGTGGAAGTACCGTTGGTGGGAGCGGTAGTACCGCTCCTGTGGCACTACCGCGTCCGTGACTGTGTCAGTTACACACTGCGGGCAGAACTACCGTGCACAGCGGTAGTACCACCCCCCAAAGCAGTAGTACCGCTTGTGAACAATCGACTTGTGGGCAAAAATCAATTGGATTTTCCCCCTCACTATATAAGGAGGTCTTCTTCCACAAGACTTGCCTCTTTTCCCGCAAGCTCCATTGTTGTCCCTCAGCTCATTTTTGCCCAATCTCTCTCCCTAGCCATCAAATCTTGTTGATGCTCTAGGGTTTGCTTGAGAAGGCTTCAATCTACACTTCCACCAAGAGATATTTGATTCCCCCCACTAATCCCTTGCGGGTCTTGTTACTCTTGGGTGTTTGGGCACACTAGATGGAAGAGGTCATCTCGGAGCCACAATCCATTGTGGTGAAGCTTCGTGGTGGTGTTGGAAGCCTCCAATTAAGTTGTGAGGAAGGTTCCAAGAGAAATCCTGGATCCTGGCACGGTGCCTGGGTGCGGAGACTGGATGAACCTCACCTCAAGTTTGTAGCCAAGAGCGTGTACACATGCTACGAGATGCACAGGCGGATCATCGACATGAGGGAGTGCCTCCTTCCTATAGATGACGAGGGATCGAGCCACCAGCAGAGCAATAGCGGCAAGCATCACAAGAAGAAGTAGATGATGATTAGATATGATCGTTTATCCTAGATTATTATGCATGTAATTGTTTACTTTGGTGTGTGCAAATGTTATGTCTGTAGTCAATTATGTAATTGGATGTTTAATTTGGTTATGCAATCATGTCCTTATAAGTATATATGTTGTTGTTCTGTAGACAGAGAGTGTAGATGTTGTGCAGACTGAGCAAATCACATCGCACATGGATTAAACTAGCGAACCCGTCGGTGATTATTTCATCAATCGCTGACAATTGTTTACCAGCTAGCGTTTGCCCACAACACACACGGGTTATTAGCAGGAATCGTCTGTGTTGTTATCGGTCTTCCCACACATTTCTGATTACTGACCTATTTGCCGCGTATCACACACATCTTGTTAAATTGAACCGTTTTTGTTGTGTTGGGTAATCACAAACACTTCATCTGAGTGAACCGCATGCCATATATCGCACACACCTTGATCTACCGGACCATTTCTGTTGCGTTGGGTAATCACAAACAGTTCATCCGAGTGAACTGTATGCCGTGTATTGCACACACCTCGAACTGGCTGCCCGTTCCTGTTGTGTTGGGTAATCACAAACAATTCTGAGTGAACTGTATGCCATGTATCGCACACACCACGAACTGGCTGACCATGTTTGTTGTTCTGGCTTATCGCAAACAGTTCATATGGATCAACTGTATGCCACGTATCGCACACACGTCTCTAATCTGAATCATTTTTGATGTCTCCGTCATCGCAAACAGTTCATCTTATTGGGGACGGTTTTTTTAGGACACCGTTTGCGATTCATGCATCGCACACAGTTTGGTCACGGGGTCTTTGATTCATGTGTCGCGTTAGCGGTCGCCTGCAGTAGTGCTACTTAGTACGAAATTTTTCACTAGCAAAAGGTTATGAGCAAGCACCACATGTTAGAGGATCCATGACAATATAACTTCTATGTGAATATGAGCAAACATAACTCATTACGTTGTCTTCCTTGTACAACATCAACTATTTGATCAAACAAAGAATATTTGATGGTGGCTCACAATCATAAAAGATGTGCAAGATAGTATATTTATATGTGAGACCTCTCATCCTTTATTACTTTTTCATGAATTGCATCAATGACCAATGCTACGTTTGTTGGATCCCAATATATTTTATTCATCATACTCCTTATGTGTGAAGTTATTACTCCCCGTGGGATTAGCATATGACCTTTTATTATTATACTTTTTCTTGCTAAGCTTGGATCAAGAAAGGAAAGCAACAAAACTCAAACTACTCTTTATTATATAACTCTCACACACGATTACATACATAGATCACGAAACAAGCACTCGAAGCTAGATCATACTAAAACTTTATTCTACTAAATCACAAAATAACTAAGGATCGAACTAAGATAGATAATGATGATAAAAAGTGATGGTGATAAATACGATATCGGGGCACCTCCCCCAAGCTTGGAACAAGCCAAGGGTGGTACCCATACCCGTGTACTCAAGTTTCTTTCTTGGGCGGTTGTGGTGATGAAGTAGTAGGCTTGTATTCTAACTTCCAAGGCATGGTGTTAGGGCATATTTCTCCCTTAGTGGTTTTGGTGATTGATGACAATGCACTTTGCGGACTAACCGTGTGCTTTGAGCATTTCAGAGATTATTAGATGGCTCGAGACGGTTTGTTTCCCCTCGGTGATTAAGAGTGAAGACAGTTATTTTACGGCGATTTCTTTTTGGTGGTTTTGAGTCGTAGGAAATCCATACTATTAAGAGGGGTCCGCAGTTGGAAAGGTTAGGGTGGAATCAACACGTACACATTCTCCTTTGCACCCTCGTTCTTTCCCGGCAATTTGGAGCACCATCTGTCTTTTGCCTTGGGCTTTCTAGAAGCACATAAGCGGTAGTACCACTCCAGCGGTACTGCCGCACCCCAGTACTTCAGGCACTTCCGCTTATTTCATGCATCATGTAAATCAGCGGTAGTAGGGCGGTAGTTGCGAGCGGTAGTACTGCTCGTGCGGTACTGTGGCTCATACCACTAGCCCACTACCACGGATCCACTGAACCCTAAAGGACTAAGCGGTAGTACCACTGCTCCGGAGCGGTAGTACAGCTTGTGCGGTACTACCGGCATCTTCCTCCGCACTAAGTACCGCTTAGTTTTGTGCTTCTGTAACCTCATTTCACTCCAGTGGATGTAGATCGGTTGTAGTCAGCGGTAGTACCGCCCTGTACGGTACTGCCGCTCTGCTTGTCTCTACTACCGCGGTTCCACCTCAGTGTGCAACACTAAGAGGAAGTACCGTTGGTGGGAGCGGTAGTACCGCTCCTGTGGCACTACCGTGTCCGTGATTGTGTTAGTTACACACTGCGGGCGGAACTGCCGTGCACAGTGGTAGTACCGCCCCCCAAAGCGGTAGTACCGCTTGTGCACGATTGACTTGTGGGCAAAAAATGGTTGGATTTTTTCCCTCACTATATAAGGAGGTCTTCTTCCCCAAGAAGACTTGCCTCTTTTCCCGCAAGCTCCATTGTTGTCCCTAAGCTCATTTTTGCCCGATCTCTCTCCCTAGCCATCAAATCTTGTTGATGCTCTAGGGTTTGCTTGAGAAGGCTTCGATCTACTCTTCCACCAAGAGATATTTGATTCCCCCCACTAATCCCTTACGGATCTTGTTACTCTTGGGTGTTTGGGCACCCTAGATGGAAGAGGTCATCTCGGAGCCACAATCCATTGTGGTGAAGCTTTGTGGTGGTGTTGGAAGCCTCTCATTAAGTTGTGGAGAGAGCCCCACCCTTGTTTGTAAAGGTTCGGTCGCCGCCTTCAAGGGAACCACTAGTGGAATCATGACATCTTGCATTGTGCGAGGACGTCAGGAGAATACGGTGGCCCTAGTGGCTTCTTGGGGAGCATTGTGACTCCACACCGCTCCAACAGAGACGTACTTCCCCCTAAAGGGGAGGAACTTCGGTAACACATCCTCGTCTTCACCGACTCCACTTGTGGTTATCTCTCACCTTTACTTTGTGCAAGCTAATATTGTGTTGTATCCTTTGCTTGCTAGTGTTGGTATCGTTGTTAACATCATATAGGTTGTTCACCTAGTTGCATATCCAGACAACCTTTTTGTTGCTAAACCTAATTTGTTAAGAAAAGCTAAAAATTGGTAGTTGCCTATTCAACCCCCTCTAGTCAACCATATCTATCCTTTCAATTGGTATCTGAGCCTCGTCTGTTTGTAAGGGTTGTACCGCCTAAAGAGTATGGTTGACGACGGGGCAAGGGAGGAGGAATTACCCGTGGCCGAGAGAGTGACCACGGTCACTCGTGAGGATTTAAATGAGGCTATTGCCTCACTTAAATCTTCCATGATGACCGAGGTCAAGTCCTTGTTTAAATAATTCCTTGAAGGTCTCAAACTTTCTATTGATCGGTTACAAGTGGTTAAGCCCACTATATTGGAGTCGGATGCCAACTCCGGTAAGTAGGGGGCTACTAGAGATAAACCTACTTTGCCTCAAGGAAAAAATGGGTCGGGCATCCATGCCACGGTTGCCCCTGCCCCGGTCTATGGAGGACCGGTCCCCTCACCTCATATCAACAACCTCTGTCCTCCTCCTAAGCTTGTGTTAAATGATTTTCCTAATTGGGTGTTTCATATAAAGTCTCATTTGAATCACACCTCAACACAATTCGGAGAATCATTGAGCAAGGCTTCTACCCGCATGATCCAAACAACCTCACGCCTAGAGAAGAAGTGGACAATCAATTCAATCATTTTGCTTTGTTCATTCTTCAAGCTGCAATGCCTCCCGAAGAACTCGCTCACTTGCGCCCATTCACTCTTGCAAAAGATGCATGGGAACACATTGTCTCTTTGTACAAGGGAAGCTCAAGCATTCAACGCTCCAACTTTAAAGTGGCACTTGATGAGGCCGATGAGTTTGCAATGATTGAAGATGAAGATCCTCGTGAGCTCTACCGGAGATTGACTACTCTCACGGTCTCACTCCGAGATCATGGGAGCAAGGATACGGATGACAATTGGATCAAGCGCAAGTTCCTCAAGGCTATCATGCCCTTCAACAAGGCCATGTCCTTCATGATCCGTCAAAGACCGGACTTCCACACCTTGTCCTCAATTGATGAATTCATTGATATGAATATCTTGAACAAGACCACGGACAATGCTCTGGCGCGTGCTCAAAGGTCAAACAAATCCAACCTTGCTTTGAAGGCCAAGGCCATTTCGGAGGAAGAAGAAGAGGATGAAGAGGAGGGTTGCCCCGAAGACACCAAATATGCTTACCACGAGCACATGGCTCTTGCGTCAAGGCAATTTTGGGGCAACAAAAGAAACTCAAGGCCCAACTTCTTCAAGAATAACTCAAGTGGCTCCAAGGGCAAGCAACGTGTGAGAACTTGCTACAACTGTGGCTACGTGAGTCACTTCGTGGCGGATTGCCCCTACGAGAAGAGGGAAGACAATGGTGGCAAGCTCATTCGCAAAGACAAGGCCAAGTCCTTCGCCAACAAGAATAACTTCACGAAGAAGGTGCCACAAAAGGGGTTGGTGGTGCAAGAAGAGTACAACTCCGATGATGATGATGATGATGTTGCAAGTGGTGAAGTGTTTGCGACGGTCTCCATGGCCATTGCCACCTCTTCTCCAACCTCGGTATCACTCTTCGACGCCCCCAAGGAGAACCTCATCCCCAAGTGCCTCATGGCAAAAGGCATCAACAAGGTAACTTCCAACATCAAAACTTCCATCACTACTATTCCCCCTTTGTCAGATTGTGTGGATGAAAATGAGGAGGTAAAGGTGGATGAAAATGAGTTCAACAAGTTCTTGGGTAAGCTCAAAGGTGAGACCAAGAAGCACTTCATTGCTCTCTTGGACCAACTTGGTGAGGCCAATGATATCATTGAGTCTCACGAAGAGATCATCACTAACTTGGAAGGCCATAGTCATGATTATGGCGATGAAATTGCGGATCTTTCTATTTCTCTTGAGGAAGATCGAGCGAGGTCTTCGTTTGGCTCTTGAGGAGTCACAAAACATTGACATTGCTAAATTAAGGAAAGACCATGATCATGCTCAAGTTCTTGATTGTGTGCTTAAATCCGAGAAGGTTGAACTTGGGGTTGACCATTCTAGACTCAAAGAGGAGTTTGAGTTACTTGACAAGGCTCACAAGGCTTTGAAAAGTGCTCATGCTACTCTCAAGGAGTCTCATGATCAACTCCAAGTGAATCTAACTGAGGAAATAGCCACTTGTCCTCCTTTTATGTTAATTGATAATGCCCATGCTACTAACCCTTGTTGTGAGCATGTGAACCTTGTGGAGGAAAATGCCAAGTTGAAAGAGCAACTTGAGAAGGGCCTTGTGACTTGCATACAAGGCGAGAAGAACGTCAACGAACTTTTGAGCAATCAAAAGGAAGTTGTGGCAAAGGAGGGACTTGGGTTTGTTCCCAAGTCAAAGATGAAGAAGAAAGACAAGACCAAGAAACCTCTCCCTCTCAAGGAGGTATTTATTAAGGAGGGAGAGGGTGCTCCTTAGGAGAAGATGAATAAGGTGGTGGGTGATGATGCCAAGAAGGGCAAAGCCACTCCTTCCAACAAAGCCGGCGACTTTAACCCTTCTTATGTTTTGTGCCGTGCTAGTGATGGGCATGTTTATGACAAATTTTTTGGTTCGTCTTATGAGTACATTGAATGGTCTATTTGGGTTCCTAAGACTCTTGTTGCTAACATCAAAGTGCCCATTCAAAAATGGGTACCTAAAACCAAGCATTGATCTTATGTAGGAGTTTGCTTCCGGTGGGGTGTCATGGTTGCTCGACAGTGGAGCAACAAATCATATGACCGGGACAAGGTCTTGGTGGTGGACGTGCAACCAAGCCCATCTATGCCCACCCATGTCCAATTTGGTGATGCCTCAACATCTAAGGTATTGGGTCTTGGCAAGGTTGTCATTTCTCATGATTTATCAATTGAGAAGGTCATGCTTGTTGAGACCCTTGCATACAATTTACTTTCCGTTTGTCAACTTCCACTTATGGGCTTTGCCACTTTCTTTGATCTTGATACCGTGGCCCTTTTGTGGAACAAGACACTTAAAGTAGCCTTTGTTGGGCATGTCGAGAACGGTCTCTATGTGGCTAACTTCTTGGAGCGACCCACTAAGACCGCGACTTGCCTAATGGCTAAAGTTGACGTGGTGTGGCTTTGGCATCGCCGTTTAGCCCATGTCAATATGAGATATTTGCAAAGTCTCCTCAATGGGGACCATGTCCGTGGACTAACAAATGTTAGTTTTCCAAAGTTCATGCTTGCAGTGCTTGTATTGAAGGAAAGCTACATGAGACGGCTCACCGACCCATGACTATTATCTACTCGAAGAGGCCCTTGGAGCTCCTTCACATGGATCTCTTCGGTCCTCCATCATTTGATAGTCTTGGGGGGAGAAAGTATTGTTGGGTGATTGTGGATGATTACTCAAGATACACGTGGGTATATTTCTTCAAGAGGAAGAGCGAGACCTAACAAACCGTCATCGACTTTGCAAATGAAGCTCAACGTCAACATGATGCAAAGATATTGATGATTAGAAGCGACAACGGCACTGAGTTCAAGAACTACACCTTGGATGAGTTTCTTAGTGATGAGGGGATCAAGCACCAATACTCCACACCATATACCCCTCAACAAAATGGTGTAGCGGAGAGGAAGAACCGGACGTTGATGGACGCGGCAGGGACCATCATGGCGGAATTCAAATCTCCGTACAACTTTTGGGCCGAAGCCATCAACACCGCATGTCATGCATCCAATCGGCTCTACCTTCACAAAGGCTTGAACAAGACTCCATATGAGATACTTACCGGCAACAAGCCCAACCTCAAGTACTTCCGGGTGTTCGGTTGTAAGTGTTTCATTCTCAAGGAAGGTGTTCATTTGTCTATATTCGAACCTAGAGCTTAAGAGGGCATATTTGTTGGTTATGCTACAAACTCATGCTTACCGTGTCTTCAACAAGTCCAATGGACTCATCGAGGAGACGTGTAGCATAGAGTTTGATGAAAATAACGGCTCCCAAGTGGAGCAAAGTGGTCTTTGTGATGTAGGTGATGAAATTCCTCCCCAAGCCATAAGAAGAATGGGTGTTGGTCAAATCCTCCCCGTTGAGGAAGCCCTAGAGGCCAAAGGAGAAGGATAATGTTCTACGCAAGTAGAACCATGACCGACACTTGACTCACATGCTTCCGAAGAAGAAAGTGAAGGCCCTCAACCAAGCGAACAAGATCAAGGGCAAGATCAACCGCATGTTGTTGGTGATGCACCAAGTGATGCCCAGGATCAAGTTCATGACACCGAGCAAGCTCAAGATCAAGAGCATTCTCAAGATCAAGAGCAAGCTCAAGACGTCGCTCAATATGATCAAGTTTTTGATCCTCAAATTCCACTTGAAGAGCAATTGGAGCATCGTGCTGCCAAGATTGCTTCCAAACTCAAACATCAAGAACATGTCATGGAGAATGTCCTTGGAAGCTTAAGAAAGGGGGTAACCACTCGTAAACAATTATCAAACTTTTGTAAGCATCATGCTTTTGTTTCTTGTATTGAACCCCAAAAGGTACATGAGGCGCTTGAGGACTCGGATTGGCTAGAAGCCATGCATGATGAACTCAACAACTTCGAGCGCAACAAGGTGTGGCAATTGGTGCCAAGGCCAAAGGAGAACCATAATGCCATTGGAACCAAATGGATCTTCAAGAACAAGGAAGATGCGAACGGTGTTGTCATTCAAAACAAGGCAAGATTGGTAGCTCAAGGCTACTCCCAAGTCGAGGGTATCGACTACGGTGAAACCTTTGCTCTCGTTGCTCGCCTTGAATCTATTTGCATGTTGCTTGCATATGCATCTCATCATGATTTCAAGTTACAACAAATGGATGTGAAGAGTGCATTTCTTAATGGTCCTCTTAATCACTACTGCAGGATGCTGCTAACGCGACACATCAATCAGAGACCCTTCGACCAAACTGTGTGCGATGCATGAACCGCAAACGGTATTGTAGTAAAACCGTCACCAATAAGATGAACTGTGTGCGATGGTGGAGACATCAAGCACGATTCAGATTAGAGTTGTGTGTGCGATATGTGGCATATAGTTGATCCATACGAACTCTTTGCGATGAGCCAGAACAACAGAAACGATTATCCAGATCAAGGTTTGTGCGATAGGCGGCAAACAGTTCACTTGGATGAACTGTTTGTGATTAGCCAACACAACAGAAACAGTCAGCCAAATCAAGGTGTGTGCGATATACGACATACAGGTCACTCGGATGAACTATTTGTGATTAGCCAACACAACAAAAACGGTCAGCCAGATCAAGGTGTGTGCGATATACGACATACAGTTCACTCGGATGAAATGTTGGTGTTGAGACAAAACAACAGAAATGGTTGAACATAACAAGATGTGTGTGATACGCGGCAAACAGGTCAGTAATCAGAAATGTGTGGGAAGACAGATAACAAAACAGATGATTCCTGCTAATAAGTTATGTGTGTTCTGGGCAAACGCTTGCCATGTGATTTGATCAGTCTGCACAACATCTACGCTCTCTATGTACAGAACAATATTCTTTAGTGTGAATAGTGTGCTCTGTTGGGCTGGCACACGAGTATATGGATCACACCCGTGGGCGAGCAATGTGCGCGCACGCGTCGTGCTAGCTCGCGCTTCCTTATATTCTAAGTTTCCATTAATTGATGGTGTTTTATGAACACGCAATCGTTTCCCGCCACTTCCTCATCGGTTTCCCGCCGCCACCCAGCGCTTGCGCATAAGCCTAGGCGGCGCGCGACACACCGAGGCACAAGCACAACCTATAGCCTCTCTACCTTTTCCAAGCATGCCAACCCACCGAACTGTCACCTCTGCCATCAACCTCCTCGACGAGGAAAATGAGCAGGCGCCACGGCCCGTCGAGACCGAGGGCATCCCCGGCAACGCGATGGACGACGCCGTGCTGCGCGTCATCGCCAGGGTTGAGCAGACCCTTGGCGCAGGGCGCGACCGCGCCACGGATCAAGATAGGCGCGTCAGCGCCGAGAGGCTGCAGATCACCGCACAACATGATCGGTGGTGTGCCGCAGAGCTGATACGCGCGTCCATGCCGATAGGCTGCGGCGCGACGCACAACGAGACCGATGGAGCGCGGCAGAGCGAGAGGCGTGGTGTACCGCACAGCAAGAGCGGTTCCATCGGCGCTTGCCTGCTGTCGACAGGGTGTTTCAGCTAGGTACATGTCCCGTCAGTAGCCCCAATCCTCGCCAGGATTGGGCAGAGGCCGTCTATGCCGTACTTGCACCAGAGGCCGGCCGCGCCGTACTTGCACCGGACGCCGGCCGCGCCGTTCGGATGGGTCGCACCATTCGCCTTGTCCGTGGACCGGTCGATGCCAACGCGCTGGTCACAGGCTCGAGCGCCTCGTTGGCCCAGGTGTCCGCCTAGGCGCAGTAGAGGAACATGGCCGTCGCATCCTCGAGCTGGTGATCTCCGATGAAATAGCCAACTTGGAGCTCGAGATCGCGCTCCAGATGTACCGCGAGTGTGTCAACCGCTTGGACGAATGCCTGCACATGTTTAGGTAGAGCTAAGAGCTACCGTAGGCAAGGGTTGGTGGTCATGGATGCATTTTATTTTGTTGAGTCATTTCGACATTGATCGCTATGTATTCACAACAATCATAATATTGCTCTGTTTCAATGTGTGCACTCTGTTTTCTGTTCTTATATATTGTTCTGTTTCAATGTGTCTATGCTTTCCATTCTGTACATGTGGATGGTAATAGCTAGATAGAAATTAGTACGAAAACAGACAAAAATATGAAATTCATAACATATACGTGATGATACTTAACTACTACGTACAATGCATAAAACTGAAAACGAACAATACTAAAACTCCTGACTAATAATCCCTCCATAGGGGGCCAGTATTCCGGCAGCCCCTCGCCAGCTGCTCCCTGGTGTGCGGCGGCTTCCCAGCGCGGACGGAGTTCTCCACCTCCTCCGCCTCGCAGCGCTCGACGTGCCGATCTGCCTCTTGCTGGCGTACGCGCGCGAACGATCTTGCCATTTTGGTGGGCACCCATCGGAGCTCCCCGTCGGCAGCACGCTGGAGCTTATCGGCCCACCTCCACGCAGCGATAAGGCGCCTAGCGCCTTTGGCCTTCCTGGTGAAGAACCGGCCGTCTTCGTACACCTCCTCCGCACGTCGAGGCGCCCGCCGCCAAAGCTCCAGTGCCTCCTTCTCCCAGGCGGCCTCACCAGCTTCACGGGCCGCCTGGTACCTGGCTTCCTCCTCCGCCATCTCCTTCTTGAACACCACTTGCCTGGCTTTCACAGCCGGCGGCAGCGCCTTCCGCAGACAAAGATTGTACTGGCCCCAAAACCACTCCAAAGTTGGGGGGTCCGGCGCAACGTCGTCTAGTGGCGCATAGGGGTCCTCCTCATCGCTGCTCTGCGCCTCGACGTCCTCGTGGGGCGGCGCCTCCTCCTCGGCGCGTGTGCAGATCGGCGGCGCAACGGCAGAGTTTTATGAGAGAGAGAGGGGGGGCGAGCAAGGAGAGAATGTAGATGAGAATGCAGGCGGGACGATGTGGGCGGGGTAGTATTTATTGGCGGCCGGAATCTAGATCGACGGGAGCAGTACACGTGCCGATCGCCGGAATCTATGAGTGCTAAAGCTTGAATTACACACGATTCTCGGAGCAAAAGCCGTGTGTGAAATAAATCGCTGACGGTTCCCATGACTGAACTGCGTCTGATTAATAACCCGCGCCACTCACCTTCCAAACCTCGGGGCGCAAAACAGAGTGCCAATCATGTGGGGCCCAGTTGTCTTGCCAGATATTTACATTTTCTTTCCAAATGTTCTGCATGAATGCTTATTTCATGTTACCATGATATTATGGTAAAATGTAATACATAAATGATTTTTCCAACCCATGATGATATGCTGTTGCATGTACATGTAGTTCAAATTTGAATTACGGCCATTAAATGGTTACAAACTCACTTAATGTCTTAAAAATGTCAAATGACCCCTGAAAATTTCCAGATTTAAACATGAAAGTTGTATTCGTGCATGCTAACAGTAGAAAAAATGCCAAGCCATAAGAGGAAGCGACTGTCGGTTCGTCATCAAACATGCATATTCTTCCCTCTCGGAACCACGAGTCTTCTCGTGAGATGCTCCGATTTGTGAGAGCTATGTGCCAAAACTTTCAACAAACATGCCAATTTTTGTACCACGGCATCTTGGTGCTATTTCATGAAATCAAGCAAGGTTTCATGTATTTCTGATCATTTTTGAATTTTTTGGAAATTTAAAGTCATGGTTCTCAATGTTTGTGTCCAAGCCGTGACACCAATATGTTTGAAAATTCCTTCCAATTTACTGCACAGGGCATTAACTCGCACACAAGTACACAAATATGATTTTCCAACCCATGATGGTTTGCTGTTGCATGTACATGTAGTTCAAATTTGAATTACGGCCACTAAATGGCTAGAAACTCACTTAATGTCTTAAAAATGTCAAATGAACCCTGAAAATTTCCAAAATTTAACATGGCCATTGTATTAGTTCATGTTAACGATGCAAAAAAAATTCAGGGTCATACGAGGAAGCGAGCGCCGGTTCGTCATCAAACATGCATTGTTCCCTCTCGGAACCATGTGTCTTCTCATGAGATGCTTCGATTTGTGAGAGAGGTGTGTCAAAACTTTAGTCAAAGTGGCCATTTCTTTTACCACAGCATCTTGGTGCCATGACATGAAATCAAGCAAGGTTTCATGTATTTCCGATCATTTTTGAATTTTCTGGAATTTAAAAGCCATGGTTCTCAATGTTTGTGTTCAAGCTGTGACGTCAATATGTTTGAAAATTCCTTCCAATTTATTGCGCAGGGCATTAACTCGCACACAAGTACACAAATATGATTTTTCCAACCCATGATGGTTTGCTGTTGCATGTACATGTAGTTCAAATTTGAATTACGGCCATTATATGGCTAGAAAATCACTTAATGTCTTAAAAAGGTCAAATGAACCCTCAAAATTTCCAAAATTTAACATGTCCGTTGTATTAATGCATGTTAACGATACAAAAAAATTCAAGGTCATACAACGAAGCGAGCGCCGGTTCGTCATCAAACATGCATTGTTCCCTCGCGGAACCACGTGTCTTCTCGTGAGATGCTCTGATTTGTGAGAGGTGTGTGTCAAAACTTTCATCAAAGTGGCCAATTCTTTTACCACAGCATCTTGGTACCATGACATGACATCAAACAAGGTTTCTTGTATTTCTGATCATTTTTGAAATTTTTTGGAATTCAAAAGCCATGGTTCTCAATGTTTGTGTCCAAGCCGTGACACCAATATGTTTGAAAATTCCTTCCAATTTACTACACAGGGCATTAACTCACACACAAGTACACAAATACGATTTTCCAACCCATGATAGTTTGCTATTGCATGTACATGCAGTTCAAATTTGAATTACGACCATTATATGGCTAGAAACTCACTTAATAATGTCTTAAAAAGGTTAAATGAATCCTGAAAAATTCCAAAATTTAACATGTCTGTTGTATTACTGCATGTTAACGATACAAAAAAATTCAGGGTTATACGACGAAGCGAGCGTCGGTTCATCATCAAACAAGCATTGTTCCCTCTCGGAACCACATGTCTTCTCGTGAGATACTCCGATTTGTGAGAGGTGTGTGTAAAAACTTTTGTCAAAGTGGCCAATTCTTTTACCACAGCATCCTGGTGCCATGACATGACATCTAGCAATGTTTCATGTATTTCTGATCATTTTTAATTTTTTTGGAATTTAAAAGCCATGGTTCTCAATGGTCCAAGCCGTGACACCAATATGTTTGAAAATTCCTTCCAATTTACTGCACAGGGCATTAACTTGCACACAAGGAAACATATATGATTTTCAACCCATGATGGTTTGCTGTTGCATGTACATGTAGTTCAAATTTGAATTACGGCCATTATATGGCTAGAAACTCACTTAATGTCTTAAAATTCAAATTTTCAGGGTTCATGTATTTAGACATTAAGTCGAGGCCATCCATGCCCAGATCAAGGACGCCCACGCCAAGATATTCCAGGCCTCCTCGGTATCCAGCTTGCACCGCATGTCCAAAAAGGCGGCGGAGATGCTTCTCGACGATGCGGCGGCGGAGGCCTGCTACTTGTGAACAGCGTTGGGATTTCCCCGAAGAGGAGAGGATGATGCAGTACAGTAGAGATAAGTATTTCCCTCAGTTAAGAACCAAGGTTAGCAATCCAGTAGGAGAACGACACAGAACCTCGTTAACAGCACCTACACACACAAAAGCAAATACTTGCACCCAACGCAAATAAGAGGGTTGTCAATCCCCTTAGCGATCACTTGCAAGGATTAATTCTGATAGTGATAGATAGAAAAGTAAATTGCAAAAGAAAATAAAGTAAATAAATTGCAGCAAGGTATTTTTGGATTTTAATATATGATAAAAGTAGACCTGGGGGCCATAGTTTTCACTAGAGGCTTCTCTCTCGAACACATAGCATACGGTGGGTAGACAAATTACTGTTGGGCAATTGATAGAAAAGCACATAGTTATGATGATATTCAAGGCAATGATAATATATATAGGCATCACGTCCGAGACAAGTAGACCGACACCTGCCTGCATCTACTACTATTACTCCACCCATCGACCACTATCCAGCATGCATCTAGGGTATTAAGTATAAAACAGAATAACGCCTTAAGCAAGATGACATGATGTAGACAAAGTAACCACAAGCAATATGATTAAACCCCATCTTTTTATCCTTAATGGAAACAATACAAATATGTGTCTTGTCCCTTTGTGTCACTGGTATATAGAACACCGCAAGATTGAACCCATCACAAAGCACCTCTCCCGTTGCAAGATAAATCAATCTAGTTGGCCAAACCAAACAGATAGATCGGAGAGAAATACAAAGCTATAACAATCATGGATAAAAGAGTTCAGAGAAGACTCAAATATTTCTCATGAATAATCTGATCATAAACCCACAATTCATCGGATCCCAACAAACATACCGCAAAAGAAGATTACATCGAATAGAACTCCAAGAACATCGAGGAGAACATGGTATTGAAGATCAAAGAGAGAGAAGAAGCCATCTAGCTACTAGCTATGGACCCGTAGGTCTGTGGTAAACTACTCACACATCATCGTAAGGGCAGCAAGGTTGATGAAGAAGCCCTCCGTGATCGATTCCACCTCCGGCAGAGTACCGGAAAAGGCCTCCAGATGGGATCACAGAAGAACAGAGGCTTGCGGTGGCGGAAAGGTTTTCTCTTCTGTCTCTCTAGTATATTGGGAATATTAGGGAATTTATAGCGCTGGAATTAGGTAGAGAGTTGCCACAAGGGGCCCACAAGCCTGGGGCGCGCCTACCCCCTTGGGCGCGCCCTCCGGGCTTGTCGCTCCCTCGTGACTCTTCTGGTCTTCTCCCGAAGCTTCTAGGGTCCCTTCTGGTCCAGAAAAAATTAATCCAAAGTTTTTTCTTCGTTTGGACTCCGTTTGATAATGATTTTCTGAAAAGGCAAAAATAGGCAAAAAAAAACAACAACTGGCACTGGGCACTAGGTTAATAGGTTAGTCCCAAAAAAATGATATATAATTGCATATAAAACATCGAAGATTGATACTATAATAGCATGGAACAATAAAAAATTATAGATACGTTGGAGACGTATCAAGCATCCCCAAGCTTAATTCCTGCTCGTCCTCGAGTAGGTAAATGATAAAAATAGAATTGTTGATGTGGAATGCTACCTAACATGTTTCATCATGTAATTCTCTTTTACAGTATGAATATTAAGATCCGAATGATTCAAAGCAATGGTCTATAATTTGATATAAAGATATCAATACTCAGGCATACTAACAAACAGTCATGCCTTTCAAAATAAAAATGCTAAAGAAAGTTATCCCTACAAAATCATATAATCCTGTCATGCTCCATCTTCTTAACATAAAGTATTTATCATGCACAACTCCGGAGACAATCAAGCAATTGGTTCATACTTTTTAACGCGCTTCAGCTTTTTCAACCCCCACGCAATTCATGAGCGCAAGCAATGGATATAGTGAAATGATCGATATGGTTGACTAGAGGGGGGGGGTGAATAGGCAACTACCAATTTTTAGCTTTTCTTAACAATTTAGGTATATCAACAAATAGGTTGTCTAGATATGCAACTAGGTGAGCTACCTATATGATGCTAACAACAACAAGAAGAAGCAAGCAAGCAAACAATACAACACAACAATATCTTGCACAAAGTAAAGGAGAGAAATAACCACAAGTGGAGTCAGTGAAGACAAGGATGTGTTGCCAAAGTTCCTTCCCTTTGAAAGGAAGTACGTCTCCGTTGGAGCGGTGTGGAGGCACAATGCTCCCCAAGAAGCCACTAGGGCCACCGTATTCTCCTCACGCCCTCGCACAATGCAAGATGCCGTGATTCCACTAGTGGTGCCCTTGAAGGCGGCGACCGAACCTTTACAAACAAGGTTGGGGCTCTCTCCACAACTTAATTGGAGGCTACCAACACCACCACGAAGCTTCACCACAATGGAATATGGCTTCGAGGTGACCTCTTCCGTTTAGGGTGCTCAAACACCCAAAGTAACAAGATCCGCAAGGGATTAGTGGGGGGAATCAAATTTCTCTTGGTGGAAGTGTAGATCGGGGCCCTCTCACCCAAACCCTAGAAGATCAACAAAAGTTATCGGCTAGGGAGGGAGATCGGGCAAAAATGGAGCTTGGAGCAACAATGGAGTTTGGGGAAGAAAGAGGCAAGTCTTCTTGGGGAAGAAGACCCCCCCTTATATAGTGGGAAAGATTCCAACCGTTATGCAGCCCGCAGCCCGCACAGGAGCGGTACTATCGCTCTCAGAGCGGTACTACCATCCGGCGGTAGTGCCGGATCGTACAACGTAAATGCCATAGGGACACGAGCCGGTAGTGCCACCGGAGCGGTACTGCCACCGGAGCGGTACTACCGCTCGCCCCAGCGGTACTATCACTGAGGTTACGGTACTACGGCTGCAGGAATAGGGGAGAGACAGAGAGCTATGCCACGAGCGGTTGTGGCAACGGAAGTAGCCGCGGTACTACCACTTACAAGCGGTACTACCGCTCCTACTTCCGCTTCCACCGCCGCTCGTCTGACTGGGCCAAAAAGGACTCAACGGTAGTATGCCAGAGGGATTTCCGCTGGACTACCGCTGAACCCGACATGAAAAAGTCAAGGCCCGAGAAGGAGCGGTACTATGCGCGGTACTAGCAGTGGTACTACCGCTGCCAGTAACGGTACTACCGCTGGCAGCTCTTCTACTCCACCTCTGCAACACAGAAGGAGAAAACTCCATCGAAGCGGAAAGGCAATAAGGGTGCAAATGGAAATGTGTACGTGCTGATTCCACCCAAAGCTTTCCAATGCGGACCCCCTCTTGATAGTACGGTTTTCCTATGACTCAAGTCCACCGACAAAGAAATGAAGGAAAAAACAACCGTCTTGAATGGACCACTCCGAGGGGCAATGATCGTCTTCTGCCAAATGATAGATTATCTGAAATGCTCAATGCACACGATTAGTCCGCAAATGCATTGTCATCAATCACCAAAACCACTAAGGGAGAAATATGCCCTAACAATCTCCCCCTTTTTGGTGGATTGATGACAACACAGGATTTGCACAAAGGATAAAACGAGATAATAAGCAAACCCAACATCTACAAAATATAGACGGACTCCCCCTAGATGTGTGCACTATTTAGGTATGCTTTTGGAATGCAAAGCACGCACACTAGGATCAACACTCCCCCTATATTTTATAGACAAGGCAACACTTGCAACAACATGATATAAGAGAGAAACGCATCTATGCAAGTCATGGCATGTGAGCATAAAGATAAGGGCACAACAAGGATAATATCTCACAAGCAAACATAATACTAGACATAAAGATAATGATAGGGTAGCATATGTCTCACACCATATGATAGGTACTAAAGTTCTCACAACCACAAACCAAACCAAAGCAAGCGATAAAAGAGTTCACGAGAGAAGAAAGCAACGGCAAACAAGACACACTAGTGACTCGGCAAATCCCTAAGCTCTCTCCCCCTTTGGCATCGAGACACCAAAAGGACAGAGAGCACTAAAATGACCCCAAGGTGGTAGCGAAACTCCAGAACATTATCAAAACTCCTCGTGACCATCAGACTCCTCCTCTGCAGCAGCTGGCTAATCATCCTCCTCTCACTCTGACCACTTGCAGTTCTTGGAGGTCCACTCCTCCTCATCAGTGATCTTGTCCTCGGATCCACTAGTGATCTCCATGCCCAGATGCCTCATCATGGCCTTGTCGCGACTACGGGCCTTCTTCTCCGCCACATGCGCCTTGTACTGCCCCAGGGCCTGAATAGAGAACAACTTCTTCATCTTCTCCTTGAGCTTCTTGGCCCAAGATGGCTCAGTGGAGGGAGCAAACTCAGACCCCTCAGACTCCTCAGACCCAGTACCAAAAGTCTCTGTCTCTGGAGGAACATGTGCTGGAGCGCTCCACTTCTCCTTCTGCCTCAGTTGAATGACGTCAAGGGAGACCAACTCCCCAATGACAAGCTCCTCGTCAGGATAAGCAGACTTCCAAGAATCCTCAATAAGCTGCATCAGGTAAGGGCCATAAATGGGGCACTTACGCTCCATAACGGCTGAGTGAAGCTCGAAATACGTCACATGGGACACATCCAATACCTGCTAAGATCCCTTCTCCTTCTGGGAAAAGAGAAGCATATCCACAAGATAGGAATGCACTTGATCCAAGTTCCCAATGTGAGGAAAGAGAGAGTTCCTGAAGATGCGATGCATGATATCAAGAAACGGGCATAGCTCATATGTCTCCTTGCTAGTGGGTGATACCTTCAACGTGGAGAAAGGCCAGAGAGCAGACTTGTGCGTGGCAGCAGCCCCCTTGTGAGGGCGTAACCCAATTGGGTTGTGCCCCCAGATCATTATACGACAAGAGCTCCATGAAGTCCTTCCAGTTAGCAGACAGACACCTTCCATTTGTCATCCAGAAGAGATTCCTATCTTCATCCGTCCCAAAATGAACCGTGGCATAGAATTGAGCCACAATCTCTGCATCAAAGTCCTTGTTGTAGGAGATAATCCTCAGAATGTCGAGCTCACCACACCGCTCGAAGGCCTCACCAAAGTAGGCCATGTCTGACTGCATATGAGTGGGATCAACTGACTTGACTCGCACGAACAAGTTCTTCTTCCCTTTCAGAACATCTTGGTAGATCGAACGCTGCATCTTGTTCCAGAAAGGACGATTGGCAAGAGAAGGTTCTTGAGGAACTCGGTACGGATTGCGACGACGAGCCACACAGAATTCCTTAGCTAGTAAGTCATCCATCGTCTTCTCCTTCGCCTTTGGTTGCTGCTTGCTAGCAATCTGCTTGACCCCTAACCTGGGCTGAACACTAGAAGCGGCACTGGCACTGGCATCCTCTGATGTGCGATAGCGCTTTGAACCACCTTGACGGTCCAGATTCTTGTGACGCGCCTTGTGCGCAGAGCTACTACCACCTGGAGCCAACAACACAGCACGAGGGAAAACAGGTGTAAACAATTGCATAAGCCAAAGGAATTAATCAAAAAGGATTGAAGGTTGATTTGAGAAAAATGGAAGTTGACAGCACTGGGCAGTAGTACCGCGAGCCTGCATCGGTAGTACCGCCTGCAAGTGGTAGTACCGCTCCAGAGGGAGCGGTAGTACCGCCCGAAGCGGAGGTCAACGGGCTGCCCACTACCGCGGCGAAATCCGAAACTACCGGTGTTTCCAAATTCAAATTTCCTCCAACCAAACTTCAATCCACCTATTCTAGCAGTCTTCTATGCCCTACTCATGCCTTGATTTGACTAAAAATCAGAGAATGCACAAATATGGCCCTAGAACCTAGATCCAAAAATTAGAACCATAGGAGAGAAAAATGGGGGCAATACCGGCATCCATGTCAAGAGGAGATGGTGGGGATCGATCCCACCGGACGGAATCGCGGAAGACGGCACAGAATCGGCAGCCCAGAGGAGGCCACTGGAGCGAGTTCGTTGCCTGGGAGAGAGGAGAGCGTGAGGGAGAGAGAGCTGAATGGGTATGGGGAAGTTGGAACTCCCCCTGCCCGACTCATAACCCCCTCATGAATCCTCAGAGCGGTAGTACCGCTCGAGGAGCGGTAGTACCACCCCGGTACTATATCACGGCAGGGGGCCGGGTAGTACCGCTCCAGCGGTAGTACCGTGGGTCGGAGTGGTAGTACCGCTTCTAAGGGATAGTACCGCCCGAACACCAACGGTAGTACCGCGCAGACGCAAACTTGCAAGATCAAGTTGAGATGGGTGGCTTAAGCAAGTATTAGGGGTTGTAGAAGAGATGGCTTGGGTTTGAGACAAGAAGACCAGCAACAGGGAAGAGGCACTCCAAGTTCAAAGGACAAACAAAAAGGGAAGCAACCTTGGAGTGACTCAAAGCACAAACAAAGCCCTAAATGACTAGATAAAACCAAATCGAACCAACTCGAACAAACACCTCTCAAAGAGAGGGCGGTGGCCAAAGCCACCTATGTTTGTATCAATTGGAATGGTACCGCAAAGATTTTAACCTTGGGCCCATGACCAAAACTCATCTTTGAAGCACAAGTACCATAAAAAATGGCGAATGTGAAAGACTTGATCGATTTATGTATAATGGGGGGAGGGAGAGTTCATTGAGAGAACAACACTCCCCCTATGTCCATGCCTACATCTAGAACAAGATAACATGATGAATGCGGTGGGGTGCGTCGAGATTCATGCCACATTGCTCGAATCAATGATATTGAGCTCATGCCTTAACTCGCAAAATCTTGCTTCATCCAAAGGCTTCGTGAAAATATCCGCTAGTTGCTCTTGAGTGTTGACATAGATAAGATCGATCTCTCCCCGCTTGATGTGATCCCGGATAAAATGATGACGAATCTCAATATGCTTCATCTTGCTATGTTTCACCGGATTGTAGGAGATCTTGATTGCACTTTCATTGTCACATAGAAGAGGCACTTTGTCACAAGTGAAACCATAATCCTTTAAAGTTTGCCTCATCCATAGCAATTGTGCACAACAACTTGCGGCTGCTACATACTCGGCCTCGGTGGTGGAGAGAGACACACAATTTTGCTTCTTCGAAGACCAACTCACCAAAGAGCGACCAAGGAATTGGCACCCTCCGGAAGTTGACTTCCTATACACACGGTCTCCCGCCCAATCCGCATCCGAATATCCCATGAGATCAAAACTTGCACCTTTGGGGTACCATAAGCCAAAGTTTGGGGTATGAGCCAAATATCAAAAGATTCGCTTGACCGCCACATAGTGGCTTTCCTTAGGTGCGGCTTGAAACCGTGCACACATTCCCACACTCAACATGATATCCAGTCTAGATGCACAAAGGTAAAGCAAGGATCCAATCATGGAGCGATATACCTTTTGATCCACCGCTTTACCATTGGGATCAATGTCAAGTTGGCACTTGGTAGGCATTGGAGTCTTGGCCGGCTTGACATCATCCAACTTGAATTTCTTGAGCATGTCTTGGGTATATTTGGCTTGGTTGATGAAGGTTCCTTCTCTCCTTTGCTTGACTTCGAACCAGAGAAAGAACTTCAACTCTCCCATCATAGACATCTCAAACTTCTCTGTCATGAGTGTGGCAAACTCATCATTGAAAGCTTTGTTAGGAGAACCAAATATAATATCATCAACATATAGTTGGCATATGAACAAATCCCCTTTAACCCTCTTCGTAAAAAGAGTGGGATCGATTTTCCCAATTTCAAACCCACGGTCTTGCAACAACTCGGTAAGGTGCTCATACCACGCACGTGGGGCTTGTTTAAGGCCATAGAGTGCCTTATTGAGCTTGTATACATGATTGGGGAACTTGCGATCCTCGAACCCGGGGGTTGTTTGACATATACCAACTCATTAAGAGGACCATTAAGAAATGCACTTTTCACATCCATTTGTTGCAACTTAAAATCATGATGAGATGCATATGCAAGTAACATGCGAATAGATTCAAGACAAGCAACAGGAGTAAAGGTTTCACCGTAGTCGATACCCTCAACTTGGGAGTAGCCTTGTGCTACCAATCTTGCCTTGTTTCGAACAACAACACCGTTCGCATCTTGCTTGTTCTTGAATATCCATTTGGTTCCGATGACATTATGGTTCTCCTTTGGCCTTGGCACCAATTGCCACACCTTGTTGCGCTCGAAGTTGTTGAGTTCATCATGCATGGCTTCAAGCCAATCCACGTCCTCGAGCGCCTCATGTACCTTTTGGGGTTCAACACATGAAACAAACGCGTGATGCTCACAAAAGTTTGATAATTGTTTATGAGTGGTTACCCCTTTCTTTAAGCTTCCATAGACATTCTCCATGACATGTCCTTGATGCTTGAGTTTGGAAGCAATCTTGGTGGCACGACGCTCCAATAGCTCCTCCATAGACATTTGAGGAGAATCATCTTGATCATCTTGAGCGTCGTCTTGAGCTTGCTCTTGATCTTGAACTAGTTCTTGATCTTGAGCTTTAGCTTGCTCAGTGTCTTGAGCTTGCTCGGAGTCTTGAACTTGATCTTGGGCATCACTTGGTGAATCACCATCATCATGAGATTGATCTTGCCCTTGATCTTGTTCACTCGGTTGAGGGCCTTCAGTTTGCTCTTCGGAAGCGTGTGGGTCAATGGTTTGTGATGGCTCCACTTGCGTAGAGCATTGTCCTTCTCCTTCGGCCACAAGGGGTTCCTCAATGGGGAGTATTTGACCAATCCCCATTCTTCTGATGGCTTGGGGAGGAATTTCATCACCTACATCACAAAGACCACTTTGTTCCACTTGGGAGCCATTATTTTCATCAAACTCTATGTTACACGTCTCCTCAATGAGTCCATTGGACTTGTTGAGGACACGGTAAGCATGAGAGTTTGTAGCATAACCAACAAATATGCCCTCTTGAGCTCTAGGTTCGAATTTAGACAAACGAGCACCCTTCTAGAGAATGAAACACTTATACCCAAACACCCGGAAGTACTTGAGGTTGGGCTTGTTACCGGTAAGTATCTCATATGGAGTCTTGTTCAAGCCTTTGTGGAGGTAGATCCAATTGGATGCATGACATGCGGTGTTGATGGCTTCGGCCCAAAAGTTGTACGGAGACTTGAATTCCACCATCATGGTCCTTGCCGCGTCCATCAACGTCCGGTTCTTCCTTTCCGCTACACCATTTTGTTGAGGGGTATATGGTGCGGAGTATTGATGTTTGATCTCCTCATCACTAAGGAACTCATCCAAGGTGTAGTTCTTGAACTCGGTGCCGTTGTCACTTCTAATCATCAATATCTTTGCTTCATGTTGACGTTGAGCTTCATTTGCAAAGTCGATGATGGTTTGTTGGGTCTCGCTCTTCCTCTTAAAGAAATATACCCAAGTGTATCTTGAGTAGTCATCCACAATCACCAAGCAATACTTTTTCCCCCAAGACTATCAAAGGATGGAGGTCCAAAGAGATCCATGTGAAGGAGCTCCAAGGGCCTCTTCGAGTAGATGATAGTCGTGGGTCGGTGAGCCGTCCCATGTAGCTTTCCTTCGATACAAGAACTGCAAGCACGATCTTTGGCAAAGCTCACATTTGTTAGTCCACGAGCGTGATCCCCTTTGGGGAGACTTTGCAAAGATCTCATATTGACGTGGGCTAGACGGCGATGCCAAAGCCACCCCACGTCAACTTTAGCCATTAGGCAAGTCGCGATCTTAGTGGGTCGCTCCGAGAAGTTTGTAGTAGATATGCCCTAGAGGCAATAATAAATATTATTATTTATCCCCATGTTCCTAATTATGTTTATATTCCGTGCTATAATTGCTATGGTTCCCGAGCCCGTATATCCATAAAGGCTCTGAGGAAAACCCATGTGCACGTGTGGAATAACAAACGGAAAAAAGTATTCCTAGTCAAGCCTCTAAGACTGGCTCAAGTGTTGAATGATGATCACGTTTTCCTGATCATGGGCATGTCTATGCCGGCAATTTTGAGGGCACAATGTTAGAAGAACATTTGTGTTGAATCGACCCGAATTGATGTTATGCTATGAGATACATTCGTCACAAGTTAATGGTTAATAACACAGAGAAAGTTAACGTTTGCATAATTCCTTAGACCATGAGAGTATCGAGTTCCTTCATGCTTGATTCATGAACTTTGGGGTTTGTTAAACGTCATCCGTAACTGGGTGGCTATTACGGCGGCTTACGGGTTCATGGGAAAGTATGACAATGGACTTGATAGCTCAAGATTGGGATTTGCTCCTCCGACGATGGAGAGATATTCTTTGGGCCCTCTCAGTGTTACGGTATCCATCATCGTCTGGCCAGACACAATGTGATTTGATCACTGGGATGCCGGAACGGGAACGAGAAAAGAGAACAAAACCGGTAACGAGGTAACTGGCATAGTGGAAAAGTTGTTGATCCACGGGGATGCCGATAAATCTCACCTCCGGTTTTGTAACATATTGCGAAGCAACAGGAATAGCACACGGCAAACTGGAGGTCCACTTGAATATTTATTCGTGTGGGTATTGGGGTCAATATGGGTGTCCACGGCTCCGATGTTGATCATTGATCGGAAAGTGTTCCGGTCATGTCTATACTTCACCGAACCTATAGGGTCACACACTTTAGGGTCATCTATCTGCTGAATACTAGACAGGGAGTTTGAGAGAAAGTCACCGGAAAAGTTTCGGAGACAACGGAAGAGTTTCGGAGAGAGAACACCGGAAGGGTTTCGGTAAAACCGAAAAGTTGTTTCGGAGTATACCATTAAGTCAAAATTGTTTCGGCACATGCCTGGAAATTCTTGGAGGGTGCCAGAATTGTTCTGTGAACTTCTGGGATTTTTCCGGAAGAAAAACCGGAAATATTCCGGAGCTGCTGGAACCGCTTTGGTTGCTTTTCGCTGATGAAAATCACTAATCCGGAATTGTTTCGGAACGCATCCAAAATTATTTTAGTGAGTACTGGAAATGTTCTAAGACCTACAGAAATATTTTCGGATTTAACGGTCGCGGAAAAATGTCTTTGTGAATAGTGAAAAGCACTTTATGGGTTGGTTTTAATGGGGTTTTCTTCTAGGAAGAATTGCCTATTTTTGGAGAGAGGATAAGGTGGATGGAAAGGTGGTGGGGCCCCCCAAGGGGGCAGCCAATTTCGTTCATGGCTTGGGGGGGGACCCCCATGGGGCTTCCTTCCACCATTTGGTGGATAAGAACAAGCCCTCTTTATGTGGCATGGTGAAATATCCAAGCCCCTTTTGGTCTTTTCACCCATGGCCTCTACCCCTTGCTCACCCTATAAATAGAGGTGGAGAGGGCTCTCCAAAATCAGAAATTCTCTCACATACAAATGCCATGCATGATCTGGACTTCTCTCTCCCTCCCCGCGAAATAGTTTCGTAGAGCCGAAATGTTGTCTGGGTTCCGGTGGGAACTAGTTCTGGACGGAGAAGCCCTGCCGGATAGCTGACACCGTATCTGTGCAACCCCATAGAGAGGTCATAGGTTCGATCTTTTTGCCCGAGGGGCTGTTCAAGTTTGCCTCCCGAAGGGCTGTCCGAGATTCTGTGAGTGCCTCCCGGAGGGCTGTCCGTGACACCGTCCGTGGGACTGTCCGACCGCCTCCCGGAGGGCTGTCCGAGGGGCTGACGAGGGAGTACATCCTCACAGTTGGGAGGTTGTAAATCCTAGCTGCAGGGATCTGCACCGACGATCTCCATCGACTCCGCTGTGCTACGAGTCGGTAATGATCAGATCAAAACCTTGTATGCATCTCCATAGTGATCCTGGGCGTGCTCGCAGTACCGATTTTTTTTGTTTTCTGTCGCGTTCCCTTTAGTGGCATCATGAGACGTGCTATGCGTAGATGCAGGTTACGATCTAGAATACATAGAGATGTATGGCTGTTGCACAATATAATTTGTAGTAGATGAGTTCTATTACTGAAAATTATTTGTGCGGGTAGCAGATGAAATCTGTTACCCGATGTTCCTGTTGCTTCCCTTGAATTTGCATAGTCCTGATCTTGACGGCATGGTAGAATCTGACAAAGTTCTGGCAATCCACGATCCTTTCATGCTGCTCCTGAGTATGCTGATTGACAGATCAACGAAGTGCTTCAGTGTCTTTGGGTTCCACCATAGTTAAAGAAAGATTGATGTTTCGCAGACTAAAGGGCAATTCAGATATGATCTGCATGGGGTTCTTGCGTATGACGAAGTTCAGTATGGGGCTCGAGATTTTATTATCTCATGTTTCATACGCCCCGCAAAGTTAATCTAGCAACTTGAATTATCATACTTGATGATGAACGTTGGTAGCTTCGGTTTGTTTCAAAACCTTAGAAGCCACGTAAAATAAAATTTTGCATAAACCGATTAGAGGTGTCTAACTTGGTTTTGCAGGATGACATAAGATGTGCATGAGATGTGGTATAGCTATGCTCATATTTAATTTGATTATGTATGAGATGACTATATAATGTAAATTAACATGACCTGCGTGTCATGATTTGGCATGATGGCTGGAGCCATATGATTGTCAAATCAATGACCTGCGTGTCAACCTTATGTAATGCACTTATTTAATTAGCTATAGAGATAGCAATATTATCTGGTGCATCGACAAGGTGGTGGCAATCTTCGCGAAGGTGAACACCAACGCAAATGCCGAAGACGAAGAAATTAAAGACTTCTCCGTCAGGAAGGGCTATACCATATCATGCTATTATGAATTGCCTGAGATGTTTATCCCTTATGATGCACCCTTTTTGATTGCGCGGTAGTCGCTTTTATTAGGGTGATCTCTCACTTAAAATATCAAGTACTTAGTGTTCTCCCAAGTGTAGCACCGTCTACAACACGTATCTTTTCGGGGTGCGCCATGTACACATGAGCACGAACGATTAGAGAGGTGTTAGGCGGGTGAAGGTCAGACCTCACTACATGATCACTTGGTTTTCTTGACGTTCAGTCAGGACAGTCCTGAGCTCGGAACACGCGCATCGAAAGATGGACAAGAGTCACATAGAGATGTTATTTGCAAGTTGGCCTACCGATTGAAATTCATGTCATCAGTGATGAACCCGTCAATGGCGTCAAATTGAAATGCGGATCTTGAATCACTCACAATCAATTATGAGAGATATTGATTTGAGTGGGAGCGCACTGTAGAATTAACTTGTTTAATTCTTAGTGCAATTAATTATGAACTTTGTCTAAGTAAAATTTGCATAATAGTTATAGAATAATGGCTCGCGTTTCCACCTTCCCTATTAAAATTGAATAAGCTGTTATTTATCTGGTAAAAACTTTACGGTTGGTAATGTAATGTGAGGATTGTCCTCAAGAGTGTCGAGAAGGACTTTGTCCTATCGCATGCTTTTTGTATTCTCCCGCTAATGCTATGGATGATGTGGATCTCGTCCTTCGATCCAAAATCTAGAATTCCGTTACGGTCAAGTGCAATATGTTTGCTTCCATGAGACCCGAACTTCAAAAGTTTGGGATAGCTATGTGATATTCATGGAACTAAAAATTAGTTTCAGATACAAACAAAGGCTAAAAGATATGAAATATCCAAAGCAATGTTTGTTTTGCAAATTATTAGTAAAATGTTTACTATGCATTAGACTGATAAGAGAGGGATCCAGCAGAACGTCTGTCATATAATGAAGGTGAATAAAACAACAACTTAAAGAGAAAGGAAATGTCCAAAGGGTGTTAGTGTGACTTACACGCCTAGGAAGTCCGGGGCTAACGCCACTATTAAAGTTGGGTGCTTCTTCAGAGAGTAGAAGAAATACTAAAAATTAAACTATTAGAAGTATAAAGGCAAAAAGAGAGAAGACTAGAATATCCAGCTCATGTATGAATGTCATACAAGTTATTAATGCATAGAAGGCTGGTCAAAGATATAAGTCTTGGGAATTATGATTAAACATGTTAATCACTAATTCTTGGGTACTGTGAGTTGATCACAGAGATACCCGCTCGATTGCATTCTGTCGCGACTCGATGTAAGAACTACTACGGCCTAAAAGACTTGCCGGGAATGAGGTTTAGATACGCGCTAGAAACATAGTAAATGTTACTATACCTTCCATAGGTGTATTACCATCTGTTTTTATTTTCATGATTCATTTAGAGTTTTATACACTCTAGCCCATTGCATAAAGTATGTTGCAAGAAGGTTGTTCATAAGAGAACTTTTGATGTTCAGTGTTATGAATAACATAAGGGCCATACTTTCATTATGAATGAGATGTATGTTATGAATATTGATAATAATATAGTACCTCTATGTTTACTTTCACAATTCATTTTAGAGTTTTATACACTCTAGCCCATTGCACAATGTTTGTTGCAAGAGAGTTGTTCATAAAAGAACAATTGTTGTTCGGTATCATGAATAACATAAGGGCCATGCTTCCATCATGGATGTGATGTATGTTATGAATATTGATAGGTAATATGATACATCCATAACACTGACGCTAAATGTCACAAGACTAAAAGAATACCACAAATGTGTGGCACTGCATTTGGTCACATTGGAGAAACCCGTGTGGAGAAATTCCATTATGATGGATTTTTAAGTCATTTGATTATGAATCATCTGACACTTGCAACTTTCCTCCGAAAAGTGAAATGACTGAAATACCATTCACAGGCCATAAGGAACGAGCAGCAAACTTATCGGTGATCAAACATTATGATGTGTGTAGTCTGATAAATGTTGTTGCTAGTAGTGGATTTATCTATCTTCAGAAATGACTCAAGTAGATATATGGATATTTACTTGATGAGACGTAAGTCTGGATCTTTTGAAATCATTCTAAAGGTTTTCAAAATGAAGTAGAATTTATTGTAACAAGAAAATTATGTTTCTGCAAACTAGATTGCATAAAGGAATATTTGAGTTACAAGTTTAGCGAATGTCTGATGAGTTGTGAAAAGAGTTTCATAACTTACACCTCTCGGAACACCACTGTGAGTGGAATGTCCGTGGAGATGTAATCAAACCATTTATGACATGGTAAGATCAAAGATGACATAAATCAATTTGCCATTATCCCTTTTAAAAGTGCTTTAGAGACTGCAACTTTTACACTGAAAAGAGCACCATCAGGTCTGTTGAAATGACGCCATGGTATGGTACACCCAACCATGTTATATCTTTTCTTAACATTTGGAATATGGGGCTTGTGTAAAATATTTACAAACCTATTCCAAATCAGACAAGTGCTACTTTGTAGGTTATCCCAAATTATTGGGTATTCCTCCATCACTATACCGAGACAAAAATGTTTGCCACAAAGAGCGGTATGATTTTGAAGAAAATGGTTCTTGCAAAAAGGTGAGTGGGAGGACAGTGCAACTCGACGAGATAACAGTATCTTCGTCATCAGGTCAAAGGAAAGAAACCTTGGAAGTGATTCCAGAGTTTCCTACTGCGACTGATACGGAAACCTCTACATGGGATGTATGGACTTCGGTCGAACTTGCAGTTGAACCACGTAGGCAAAACTCGTGCAAACCTCTCAGGTGCGCAAACGAGATATTGTTGTTGGATAACAATATTCCTATGATAATCAAGGAGGCGATGATGGGCCCTGACTCCGGAATTGGCTAAATGCCAATATAATCCGAGATAGTTTCCATATATATGATTCAAGATTGAATCTTGATAAACCCTTCAGAAGACTTAGAGTCTAATGAATATTAATGGAACTATAAACTGATACGAATAAAAAAATTATCCATAAAGCTCGACTTGTTTCTTATAACAAATTCATGGAATTAACTACGGCGAGATTGTCTCCCCGTAGCTATGCTTAAAGTCGGTTCGGGTTAAAACTAGCAATTGATACATATTTCAATCATGAGATATGATACATGGATACCAAAAGGATTTCCATGATATGGAAATGCTACCTAGGACTTGCATGTGATACAGTCCAAGGAGTTTTGTCATTCCAAAGGATGCTATTAAGTATGCAAACTTCAGAGTTCCAGCGATGGACAGAAGAGAGCAAAATGGAGTTGGAATCTTCGTTTTTGATGAAATAGTCAAAAGAGTTTGATTTCATCAATGGATAACGAAGATGCTTGTGGTTACAAGAAAGTAAGTGGGAGCATAATAATATTTCTGAAAACCTTGTGTGCTTGACACATTGTTGATTGGAAATAATATAAATTTCTTGACACGAATTAGAACTTCATTGAATATAGTTTTTCGATGAAGTGCTTGGGCTAAGTAGCCTTGATATTAGGCATAATTATCTATGAAGATAGAATTGCCTAATAGGCTAAGCCAAAAATACATATTGACACGATGCTAAAACAGTTTAGCGTAAGAACGCCAAGGAGTGATTCTTGCCGAAGTCACATGGAAAGAGTTTTGCAAGACTCGGTGTCCTAAAACACTGAAGAGCAAAATACATGATGGAAATTCCACACACCTTTTGGTTGGATTAAATCATGTATTCCATGGTATGTAAAACAACCAGATATGTCCGATACTCCCAAGCTGTTGCGAGTATAGATACCAAAGTGATAAAAGTACTGATCATGGGACAACAGTGAAAAATGTCATTGAGTACTAAAGTAGCACCGATGACATGTTTTCTCGCAAGCGGAGATTATGAAGTGCTCGTTGTAAGTAGTTACATCGATACAGTCTTCACCAATTCTCCATGCGATTTTCGATTTAAGTTAAGGGTTTTGTATGGTGGCACGGTAGTTGGAAATTATTCCAAACAGGTTACTGTAGCAAATTCTATAGCAGAGGCTAAGTATGTTGATGCTTTAGAAGTGACAAAGAAGATGTTGAATCATATAGTTCATTCATGAACTTAGTATGGTTCCAAGATGGCTTTGGTCAATGGAACACTATTGAAGATAGTTGCTCCATAGCTCAGTCTAAGGAATCAAGGTTCGACCTGTGATTCACATACATACAAAGCCAAGTCCACACAAAATATGAATTTTGTGAAAGCGTGAAAATGCGAGGATATGCAAAGATACACACGGGCCTGAAGTTGTCAGATCCGTTGGACAAAGACTATACCACAAGCGAAGCATATTTTACACCGGTATGCCACAGCTGTAAAGTGCATTAGCATTGACTAGATTATTGAGTCTAGTGCAAGTGGGAGTCTGTAGGAGATATGCCCTAGAGACAATAATAAATGTTATTATTTATCCCCATGTTCCTAATTATGTTTATATTCCGTGCTATAACGGCTATGGTTCCCGAGCCTGTATATCCATAAAGGCTCTGAGGAAAACACATGTGCACGTGTGGAATAATAAACGGTAAAAAGTATTCCTAGTCAAGCCTCTAAGACTGGATCAAGTGTTGCATGATGATCACGTTTTCCTGATCATGGGCATGTCTATGCCGGCAATTTTGAGGGCACAATGTTAGAAGAACATTTGTGTTGAATCGACCCGAATTGATGTTATGCTATGAGATACATTCGTCACAAGTTAATGGTTAATAACATAGAGAAATTTAACGTTTGCATAATTCCTTAGACCATGAGAGTATCGAGTTCCTTCATGCTTGATTCATGAACTTTGGGGTTTGTTAAACGTCATCCATGACTGGGTGGCTATTACGGCGGCTTACGGGTTCATGGGAAAGTATGACAAGGGACTTGATAGCTCAAGATTGGGATTTGCTCCTCCGACGATGGAGAGATATTCTTTGGGCCCTCTCGGTGTTACGGTATCCACCATCGTCTGGCTAGACACAATGTGATTTGATCACTGGGATGCCGGAAGACGGGAACGAGAAAAGAGAACAAAACCGGTAACGAGGTAACTGGCATAGTGGATAAGTTATTGATCCACGGGGATGCCGATAAATCTCACCTCGGGTTTTGTAACATATCGCGAAGCAACAAGAATAGCACACGGCAAACTGGAGGTTCACTCGAATATTTATTCGTGTGGGTATGGGTGTCAATATGGGTGTCCACGGCTCCGATGTTGATCATTGATCGGAAAGTGTTCCAGTCATGTCCATACTTCACCGAACCTATAGGGTCACACACTTTAGGGTCATCTATCTACTGAATACTAGACAGGGAGTCTGAGAGAAAGTCACCGGAAAAGTTTCGGAGACAACGGAAGAGTTCCGGAGAGAGAACACCGGAAGGGTTTCGGTAAAACCAAAAAGTTGTTTCGGAGTATACCATTAAGTCAAAATGGTGTCGGCACACGCCTGGAAATTCTTGGAGGGTGCCAGAATTGTTCTGGAAACTTCTGGGATTTTTCCGGAAGAAAAAACCAGAAATGTTCCGGAGCTGCCGGAACCGCTTTGGTTGCTTTTCGCTGATGAAAATCACTAATCCGGAATTGTTTCGGAATGCATCCAAAATTATTTTAGTGGGTACTGGAAATGTTCTAAGACCTACACAATTATTTTCGGATTTAACGGTCGCGGAAAAATGTCTTTGTGAATAGTGAAAAGCACTTTATGGGTTGGTTTTAATGGGGTTTTCTTCTAGGAAGAATTCCCTATTTTTGGAGAGAGGATAAGGTGGATGGAAAGGTGGTGGGCCCCCCCAAGGGGGCAGCCAATTTCGTTCATGGCTTGGGGGGAGGGGCATGGGGCTTCCTTCCACCATTTGGTGGATAAGAACAAGCCCTCCTTATGTGGCATGGTGAAATATCCAAGCCCCTTTTGTTCTTTTCACCCATGGCCTCGACCCCTTGCTCACCCTATAAATATAGGTGGAGAGGGCTCTCCAAAATCAGAAATTCTCTCACATACAAATGCCATGCATGATCTAGCCTTCTCTCTCCCTCCCCGCGAAATAGTTTCGTAGAGCCGAAAGGTTGTCTAGGTTCCGGTGGGAACTAGTTCTGGACGGCGAAGCCCTGCCGGATAGCTGACACCGTATGTGTGCAACCCCATAGAGAGGTCGTAGGTTCGATCTTTTTGCCCGAGGGGCTATTCAAGTTTGCCTCCCGAAGGGCTGTCCGAGTGACCGTCCGAGATTCTTTGAGTGCCTCCCGGAGGGCTGTCCGTGACACCGTCCGTGGGACTGTCCGACCGTCTCCCGGAGGGCTGTCCGAGGGGCAGATGAGGGAGTACATCCTCGTGGTTGGGAGGTTATAAATCCTAGCTGCAGGGATCTGCACCGACGATCTCCATCGACTCTACTTCCGCTGCGCTACGAGTCGGTAATGATCAGATCAAAACCTTGTATGCATCTCCATAGTGATCCTGGGCGTGCTCGCAGTACCGATTTTTTTTTCTGTCGCGTTCCCTTTAAAGTTAACCACATAGAGACCGTTCTCGACATGCCCAACAAAAGCTACTTTAAGAGTCTTGCTCCACAAAAGGGCCATGGTATGAAGATCAAAGAATGTGGAAAGCCCATAAGTGAAAGTTGACGAACGGAAAGTAAATTGTATGCAAGGGTCTCAACAAGCATGACTTTATCAATTGCTAAATCATGAGTAATCACAACCTTGCCAAGACCCAATACCTTAGATGTTGAGGTATCACCAAATTGAACATGGGTGGGCATAGATGGGCTTGGTTGCACGTCCACCACCAAATGCTTGCTCCCGGTCATATGATTTGTTGCTCCACTATCGAGCAACCATGTTCCTCCACCGGAAGCAAACTCCTACAAGAGGTCAATGCTTGGTTTTAGGTACCCATTCTTGAATGGGTCCTTTCATGTTAGTAACAAGGGTCTTAGGAACCCAAATAGACCATTCAATGTACTCATAATAAGAACCAAAAAATTTGGCATAAACATGCCCATCACTAGCACGTCATAAAACATAAGAAGGGTTAAAATCGCCGGCTTTGTTCGATGGAGTGGTTTTGCCCTTCTTGGCATTTCCACCCACCACATTGTCCTTCTTATCCTTATGAGCACCCTCTCCCTCCTTGACAAATACCTCTTTGAGAGGGAGAGGTTTCTTGGTCTTGTTGTCTTCTTCTTCTTTGACTTGGGCACAAACCCAAGTCCCTCCTTTGCCACAACTTCCTTTAGATTGCTCAGAAGTTCGTTGAGGTTCTTCTCGCCTTGTATGCAAGTCACAAGGCCCTTCTCAAGTTGCTCTTTCAACTTGGCATTTTCCTCCACAAGATGCACATGCTCACAACAAGGGTTAGTAGCATGGGCATTATCAATTAACATAAAAGGAGGACAAATGGCTATTTCCTCAGTTAGATTCACTTGGAGTTGATCATGAGACTCCTTGAGAGTAGCGTGAGCATTTTTCAAAGCCTTGTGAGCCTTGTCAAGTAACTCAAACTCCTCTTTGAGTCTAGCATGGTCAACCCCAAGTTCAACCTTCTCGGATTTAAGCACACGAGCAAGAACTTGAGCATGATCACGGTCTTTCCTTAATTTAGTAATGTCAACGTTTTGTGACTCCTCAAGAGCCAAACGGAGACCTCGCTCGATCTTCCTCAAGAGAAATAGAAAGATCTGCAATTTCATCGGCATAATCATGACTATGGCCTTCCAAGTTAGTGATGATCTCTTCGTGAGACTCAATGATATCATTGGCCTCACCAAGTTGTTCCAAGAGAGCAACGAAGTGCTTCTTGGTCTCACCTTTGAGCTTACCCAAGAACTTGTCGAACTCATTCTCATCCACCTTTACCTCCTCATTTTCATCCACACAATCCGTCAAAGAAGGATTAGTAGTGAAGGAAGTTTTGATGTTGGAGGTTACCTTGTTGATGCCTCTTGCCATGAGGCACTTGGGGATGAAGTTCTCGTTGGGGGCGTCGAAGAGGGACACCGAGGTTGGAGAAGAGGTGGCAAATGCCACGGTGGCCATTGCAAACACTTCACCACTTGCGTCATCATCATCATGATCGAAGTTGTACTCTTCTTGCACCACCAATCCCTTTTGTGGCACCTTCTTTGTGGAGTTGCTCTTGTTCATGGAAGACTTGGCCTTGTCTTTGCGGATGAGCTTGCCACCCTTGTCTTCCCTCTTCTCGTAGAGGCAATCCACCATGAAATGACCTACATTGCCACAATTGTAGCAAGTTCTCACACGTTGCTTGCCCTTGGAGCCACATGAGTTGTTCTTGGAGAAGTTGGGCCTTGAGTTTCTCTTGTTGCCCCAAAATTGCCTTGACGCAAGAGCCATGTGCTCGTGGTAAGCATATTTGGTGTCTTCGGGGCAACTCTCCTCTTCTTCCTCTTCTTCTTCTTCTGGAATTGCCTTGGCCTTCAAAGCAGGGTTGGTCTTCTTTGACCGTTGGACACGAGCTAGAGCGTTGTTGGCGGTCTTGTTCAAAATGTTCATTGCAATGAATTCATCCAACACTTCACTTGAGGACAAGGTGTGGAAGTCCGGTCTTTGACGGATCACGGAAGACATGCTCTTGTTGAATGGCATGATGGCCTTTAGGAACATGCGCTTGACCCAAGTGTCATCCGTATCCTTGCTCCCATGATCTCGGAGTGAGACCACGAGAGTAGTCAATCTCCGGTATAGCTCACGAGGATCTTCATCATCCTTCATCACAAACTCATCGGCCTCATCAAGTATGACCTCAAAGTTTGACCGTTGGATGCTTGAGCTTCCCTTGTACAATGAGACGATGTGCTCCCACGCATCCTTGGCGGTTGTGAATGGCCACAAATGAGAGAGTTCTTCCGGCGGCATTGCAGATTGGAGAATGAACAAAGCGGAGAGATTGAGTTGATTGTCGACTTCTTATCTTGGTGTCATGTTGTACCGATCATGAGGATGGAAGCCTTCCTCAATGACCCTCCAAAGTTGTGTTGATCTATGATTCAAATGAGACTTGATAAGAAAAACCCAATCATGAAAGTTATTCAAATCAAGCTTAGGAGGAGGACCAAGAGGATTAATGCGAGGTGATGGTACCGGACCTCCATCGTCCGGGGGAGGGGCAACCGCGACATGAGTGCCCTTCCGATTCTTTTCTTGAGGTAAAGTAGGCTTGTCACTACTAGCCCCCTCCTTGCCAGAGTTGGCATCCGACTCCGAATTGGTGGGTTTAACCACTTGCAATGGATCGGTAGAAAGTTTGAGACCCTCAAAAAGTTCTTTAAACAAGGACTTGACCTCGGTCGTCATGGAGGTCTTAAGTGAGGCAATTGCCTCATTTAAGTCCTCACGAGTGACCGTGGTCACCAGCTCGGCCGCGGGTAGGTTCTCCGCACCGCCCCCATCATCAACCATACTCTTTAGGCGATTAAGCCCTTAAAAGAGATGAGGCTCTGATACCAATTAAAAAGGATCGATATGGTTGACTAGAGGGGGGTGAATAGGCAACTACCAATTTTTAGCTTTTCTTAACAATTTAGGTATAGTAACAAATAGGTTGTCTAGATATGCAACTAGGTGAGCAACCTATATGATGCTAACAACAAGAAGAAGAAGAAGAAGCAAGCAAGCAAACAATACAACACAACAATATCTTGCACAAAGTAAAGGAGAGAAAAAACCACAAGTGGAGTCGGTGAAGACGAGGATGTGTTGCCGAAGTTCCTTCCCTTTGAGAGGAAGTACGTCTCCGTTGGAGCGGTGTGGAGGCACAATGCTCCCCAAGAAACCACTAGGGCCATCGTATTCTCCTCACACCCTTGCACAATGCAAGATGCCGTGATTCCACTAGTGGTGCCCTTGAAGGCGGCGACCGGACCTTTACAAACAAGGTTGGGGCTCTTTCCACAACTTAATTGGAGGCTCCCAACACCACCACGAAGCTTCACCACAATGGAATATGGCTTCGAGGTGACCTCTTCCATCTAGGGTGCTCAAACACCCAAGAGTAACAAGATCAGCAAGGGATTAGTGGGGGGAATCAAATTTCTCTTGGTGGAAGTGTAGATCGGGACCCTCTCACCCAAACCCTAGAAGATCAACAAAAGTTATCGGCTAGGGAGGGAGATCGGGAGAAAATGGAGCTTGGAGCAACAATGGAGTTTGGGGAAGAAAGAGGCAAGTCTTCTTGGGGAAGAAGACCCCCCTTATATAGTGGGAAAGATTCCAACCGTTATGCAACCCGCAGCCCACACAGGAGCGGTACTACCGCTCTCGGAGCGGTACTACCGTCCGACGGTAGTGCCGAATAGTACAACGTAAATGCCATAGGGACACGAGCCGGTAGTGCCACCAGAGCGGTACTACCGCTCGCGCCAGTGGTACTACCGCTGGGGTTACAGTACTAAGGCTGCAGGAACAGGGGGAGAGACGGAGAGCAATGCCACGAGCTGTTGTGGCAACAGAAGTAGCCGCGGTACTACTGCTTACAAGCGGTACTACCGCTCCTACTTTCGCTTCCATTGCCGCTCGTCCAACTGGGCCAAAAAGGACTCAACGGTAGTATGCCAAAGGGACTGCTGCTGGACTACCGCTGAACTCGACACGAAAAAGTCAAGGCCCGAGAAGGATCGGGAGTACGCGCGGTACTAGCAGCGGTACTACCGCTATAAGCGGTACTACCGCTGCCAGTAGCGGTACTACAACTGGCAGCTCTTGTACTCCACCTCTGCAACACAGAAGGAGAAAACTCCATCGAAGCGAAAAGGCAATAAGGGTGCAAATGGAAATGTGTACGTGCTAATTCCACCCAAACCATTCCGATGCGGACCCCCTCTTGATAGTACGGTTTTCCTAGGACTCAATTCCACCGACAAAGAAACAAAGGAAAAAACAACCGTCTTGAATGTACCACTCCGAGGGGCAATGATCATCTTGTGCCAAATGATAGATTATCTAAAATGCTCAATGCACACGATTAGCCCGCAAATGCATTGTCATCAATCACCAAAACCACTAAGGGAGAAATATGCCCTAACATATAGCAGTATGGGTGGAATAGAATGATGATAGAGATTAATAAGGGGAAGTCAAAAAGGAGAAGATAGTCTCACATCGACGAGGCTAATCGACGAGCTATGGAGATGCCCCTCAATTGATGTCAATGCGAGGAGTAGGGATTGCCATGCAACGGATGCACTAAGTTCTATAAGTGTATGAAAGCTCAAAATAAAAACTAAGTGGGTGTGCATCCAACTTGCTTGCTCATGAAGACCTCGGGCATTTGAGGAAGTCCATCATCGGAATATACAAGCCAAGTTCTATAATGAAAAATTCCCACTAGTATATGAAAGTGACAACATAGGAGACTCTCTATATGAAAAACATGGTGCTACTTTGAAGCACAAGCATGAAAATAGATAGTAACACTTCCCCTTCTCTCTTTTTCTCTCATTTTTTTTGCAGGGCTCTTTTTGGCCTCTTTTTTTTTAATCTCCTCACTAGCACAATGATCTAATAGTGATGATCATCATACTTCTATTTACTTACAACTCGATACTAGAACAAATATGACTATATATGAATGCCTCTGGTAGTGTACCAGGATGTGCAATGATACTAGCATAACATGTATGAAAATGATGAATGGTGGCTGAGCCACAAATACTATGTCAGCTGTATGATCATGCAAAGCAATATGACAATGATGATGTGTGTCATATAAAAAGAATGGTGGAAGTTGCATGTCAATATATCTCGGAATGGCTATGGAAATGCCATAATAGGTAGGTATGGTGGCTGTTTTGAGGAACATATAAGGAGGCTTATGTGTGATAGAGCGTATCATATCAAGGGGTTTGGATGCACCGGCAAAGTTTGCACCGACTCTCGATGTGAGAAAGGGCAATGCACGGTACCGAAGAGGCTAGCAAATTGCGGAAAGGTGAGAGTGCGTATAATCCATGGACTCACACTAGTTATAAAGAACTCACATACTTATTGCGAAAGTTTATTAGCCCTCAAAGCAAAGTACTACTACGCATGCCCCTAGGGGTGAGGTTGGTAGGAGTTAACCATCGCGCGCCCCCGACCGCCACGCAAAGGAAGACAACCAAGAATAAATCATGCTCCAACTTCTTAGCATAATGACAGACCATACGTGCATGCTTCGGGAATCAGAAACCTTAACACCAATATTCTTACTAAACCACAATTATCTACTAGCACCTCCCACATGTTACCATCTTAATATCGCAAAACTATTGCAAGGAATCAAACTTATCATATTCAGTGATCTACATGAAAGTTTTTATTATATCCCTCTTGAATACCTATCATATTAGGACCAAATTCATAACCCATGCATATTACCATTGCTATTTATTAGACTCTCAAAAAGATATAAGTGAAGCATGAGAGTGCAACTATTTCTTTCAAATATAACCACCGCTGTGCTCTAAAAGATATAAGTGAAGCACTAGAGCAACTGCCTAGCTCAAAAGATATAAGTGAAGCACATAGAGTATTCTACCAAATCACGAATAATGTGTGTCCCTCTCAAAAAAGGTGTGTTCAGCAAAGATGATTGTGGCAAACTAAAAAGCTAACAAAAGCAAGCAAACAATAGCACAACACGCTCCAAGTAAAACACATATCATGTGATGAATAAAAATATAGCTCCAAGTGATATACCAATAGATTGTAGATGAAAGAGGGGATGCCATCCGGGGCATCCCCAAGCTTAGACGCTTGAGTCTTCCTTGACTATTACCTTGGGGTGCCTTGGGCATCCCCAAGCTTAGGCTCTTGCCGCTCCTTATTCCTTTATCCATCGTAGTCTCACCCAAAACTTGAAAACTTCAGCACACAAAACTCAACAGAAACCTCATGAGATCCGTTAGTATAACAAATAAATCTTAAACTTTAGGTACTGTTGTAAATTGATTCATATTTAATATTGGCATAATTCTACTGTACTCCAACTTCCCCATGGCTCATACCCCCCGATACGAGCCATAGATTCATCAAAATAAGCAAACTATGCAACAAAAACAGAATCTATCTAAAACAGAATCTATCTAAAACAGAACAGTCTGTAAAGATCTATTTAAAAGCCACACTTCTGTAACTCCAAAAATTCTGAAAAACTAGGAAACGTAAACAATTCATATACCAATACTGTGTAAAAAAAATAGATTTTTCTGACGCTCCAGTACAGAATTAAAAATCAAATACTGGACACAAAACTTTGTGTCTTCCAAACAACATCAATTATACTATGATTCAGATCATCCCAAAGGTATTACTTGGCACAAACACTAATTAAAAGATAAAAACAGAATCATAATAGAGGCTAAAATTGTGTGACACAAGAAAATAAAATTTTGCAATAAAAATAAATATTGGGTTGCCTCCCAACAAGCGCTATTGTTTTATGCCCCTAGCTAGGCATAATGCATTGTTTCAAGTATTGTCATCCTTGGTTTTTTAATCTTGGGGTGTGTGCTCATCAAGAGGCTTTTCAAAAACAATGGGAACACATCATCAATCAAGATTTTATCATTATTAAGGTAACTCTCATCAAACCCTTGTTGATTCCCTTTTACGATCCAATAATACTTTTGATTAATACCATTGAAAACTTGTTGGATAATATGTAAAGGTGGGACTTCCTTTTTAGTATTTTCATCATAAACATGATCATCACCAAATACATATCTCATCATATAATCTTCATCATATAAAATTTCATCTATCACAGGGTGTTCATAACTCATATTATAAAAATCAAAGATCTCTCTCGCTTCTCGAACTATGTAATCAAATTCATTCATAAGGATAAGAGTAGCTATCTTTTTAGCCTTAGGGTTATTTATAATGGGTAACTCGTAGAACAATCTTTGCAAAGTGGGATGAGTACGTATAAATCTTCTTACAAGTTTAAGAACAAGTGCAGAGATAGCTTCGGCATAACTATTGGTTCTTTTAAGAATGGGGATATCATCACAAACCAAAGTTCCTGTACAAGTAAAGAATTCTTGGATAACACTTTTTCCTATGATATTCCCACTTCACGTCACAAAATATTTAGTATCCAAATTTGAGGGAATTTCTATCTTAGGGACTTTACCATCCTCCTCTTTTCAATGACAAACTCAGACATGATGGCAAATTCAAGCAGGCAAACTAGCAAACAAGCAAATAAAAATATTTTTGTGTTTTTGTAAAATTGTTTTAGAAGTGGGGGAGATGAAAACGAGAGGCAAATGCAAATAAAAGGCAAATGAAAATAAGAGCAAGTGGATGATAGTTTGTGCGAAGGTACTTGATAGGTTTTGGTGATGTCTCCCCGGCAACGGCGCCAGAAATTGGCAAGTTGATGGGAGAGTGCTTTGCATGACTTTTACCCGACAACGGCGCCATAAATTCTTCCAGCTACTTGTGAACTACGTTGGGATTTCCCCGAAGATGAGAGGATGATGCAGTACAATAGAGATAAGTATTTCCCTCAGTTAAGGATCAAGGTTATCAATCCAGTACGAGAACGACACAGAACCTCATTAGCAGCACCTACACACACAAAAGCAAACACTTGCACCCAACGCAAATAAGAGGGTTGTCAATCCCCTTAGCGGTCACTTGCAAGGATTAATTCTGATAGTGATAGATAGAAAAGTAAATTGCAAAAGAAAATAAAAATAAATAAATTGCAGCAAGGTATTTTTTGATTTTAATATATGATACAAGTAGACCCGGGGGCCATAGTTTTCACTAGAGGCTTCTCTCTCGAACACATAGCATACGGTGGGTAAACAAATTACTGTTGGGTAATTGATAGAAAAGCGCATAGTTATGACGATATTCAAGGCAATTATCATGTATATAGGCATCACGTCCAAGACAAGTAGACCGACTCCCGCCTGCATCTACTACTATTACTCCACCCATCGACCGCTATCCAGCATGCATCTAGGGTATTAAGTATAAAACAGAGTAACGCCTTAAGCAAGCTGACATGATGTAGACAAAGTAAACTCAAGCAATATGATTAAACCCCATCTTTTTATCCTTAATGGCAACAATACAAATACGTGACTAGTCCCTTTCTGTCACTGGGATATAGAACACCGCAAGATTGAACCCATCACAAAGCAGCTCTCCCATTGCAAGATAAATCAATCTAGTTGGCCAAACCAAACGGATAGATCGGAGAGAAATACAAAGCTATAACAATGATACATAAAAGAGTTCAGAGAATACTCAAATATTTCTTATGAATAATCTGATCATAAACCCACAATTCATCGGATCCCAACAAACACACCGCAAAAGAAGATTACATCGAATAGAACTCCAAGAACATCGAGGAGAACATGGTATTGAAGATCAAAGAGAGAGAAGAAGCCATCTAGCTACTAGCTATGGACCCGTAGGTCTGTGGTAAACTACGCACACATCATCGAAAGGGTAGCAAGGTTGATGAAGAAGCCCTCCGTGATCGATTCCCCCTCCGGCAGAGTACCGAAAAAGGCCTCCAGATGGGATCGCAGAAGAACAGAGGCTTGCGGTGGCGGAAAGGTTTTCTCTTCTGTCTCTCTGGTATATTGGGAATATTTGGGAATTTATAGCGCTGGAATTAGGTCAAGAAGTGCCACGAGGGGCCAACAAGCCTAGGGGCGCGCCTACCCCTCTGTCGCGCCCTTCAGGATTGTTGCTCCCTTGTGACTCTTCTGGTCTTCTCCCGAAACTTCTAGGGTCCCCTCTGGTCCAGAAAAAAATAATCCAAAGTTTTTTCTTCGTTTGGACTCCGTTTGATAATGATTTTCTGAAAAGGCAAAAACAGGCAAAAAACAACAACTGGCAGTGGGCACTAGGTTAATAGGTTAGTCCCAAAAAATGATATATAATTGCATATAAAATATCAAAGACTGATACTATAATCGCATGGAACAAACAAAAATTATAGATACGTTGGAGACGTATCAAGGCTATGGAGCCCCTGCTTCCTCATGGGATCGCCGAGTAGGAGCTGGAGATGCAGGAGGCGGCGGAGATCGAGGAGCACCGGGACAAGGAGTTGCGCGTGGCTACGGAGGAGGTAGAGGGGCGTGCTACTTGTAGTCTGCGTTGGTATTTCCCCGAAGAGGAGAGGATGATGCAGTACAGTAGAGACGTATTTCCCTCAGTTAAGAACCAAGGTTGTCAATCCAGTAGGAGAACCAAGCAAAATTCTGTTAAGCGCACCTGCACACAAAAGAGCAAACACTTGCACCCAACGCAAATAAGAGGCTTGTCAATCCTCTTAGCGGTTATTTGCAAGGATTAAATCTTATCGAGGTAAATAGATAAATTAAAATACTAATTAAAATAAAAGTAAATAAATTGTAGCAAGGTATTTTTAGGTTTTTAATATATGATAAAGTAGACCGGGGGGCATAGTTTTCACTAGAGGCTTCTCTCTCGACCACATAGCATACGGTGGGTAAACAAATTACTGTTGGACAATTGATAGAAAAGAAAATAATTATGACGGATTCATGGCAATGATCATGTATATAGGCACCACGTCCGAGACAAGTAGACCGACTCCTGCCTGCATCTACTACTATTACTCCACGCATCGACGGCTATCCAGCATGCATCTAGGGTATTAAGTATGAAACAGAGTAACGCCTTAAGCAAGATGACATGATGTAGACAAATTAAACTCAAGCAATATGATTAAATCCCATCTTTTTATCCTTAATGGAAACAATACAAATACGTGTCTTGTCCCCTTCTGTCACTGGTATTGAGCACCGCAAGATTGAACCCATCACAAAGCACCTCTCCCATTGCAAGATTAATCAATCTAGTAGGCCAAACCAAATCGATAGATCGGAGAGAAATACAAAGCTATATTAATCATGCATAAAAGAGTTCAAAGAAGACTCAAATATTTCTCATGAATAATCTGATCATAAACTCACAATTCATCGGATCCCAACAAACACACCACAAAAGAAGATTACATCGGATAGAATTTCAAGAACATCGCGGAGAACATGGTATTGAAGATCAAAGAGAGAGAAGAAGCCATCTAGATACTAGCTATGGACCCGTAGGTCTGTGGTAAACTACTCACACATCATTGGAGGGCAGAAAGGTTGATGTAGAAGCCCTCCGTGATTGATTCCCCCTCCGGCAGAGTACCGAAAAAGGACTCCAGATGGGATCGCGGAAGAACAGAGGCTTGCGGCGGCGGAAAGGTTTTCTCTTCTGTCTCTCTGTTGGTTTGGAAATATTTGTGAATTTATAGCGAAGGAATTAAGTCAAGAGGTGCCACAAGGGGCCCACAAGCCTGGGGGCGCGGCCACCCCCCTGGGGCGCGCCCTCCAGGCTTGTCGCCACCTCGTGACTCTTTTGGTCTTCTCTCGAAGCTTCCTGGGTTTCTTATGGTCCAGAAAAAATTAATCCAAAGTTTTTGTCTTGTTTGGACACTTTTTGATAATGATTTTCTGAAAAAGCAAAAACAAGCAGAAAACAGCAACTGGCACTGGGCACTGGGTTAATAGGTTATTCCCAAAAAATGATATATAATGGCATATAATTGCATATAAAACATCCAAGATTGAAACTATAATAGCATGGAACAATCAAAAATTATAGATACGTTGGAGACGTATCAAGCATCCCCAAGCTTAATTCCTACTCGTCCTCGAGTAGGTAAATGATAAAAACAGAATTTTTGATGTGGAATGCTACCTATCATGTTTCATCATGTAATCTTTCTCTTACGGTATGAATAATAAGATCCGAATGATTCAAAGCAATAGACTATAATTTGACATAAAGACATCAATACTCAGGCATACTAACAAACAATCATGTCTTTCAAAATAAAAATGCTAAAGAACGTTATCCCTACAAAATCATACAATCCTGTCATGCTCCATCTTCTTAACACAAGGTATTTATCATGCACTACCCCGATGACAAGCCGAGCAATTGGTTCATACTTTTTAACGCGCTTCAGCTTTTTCAACTCCCACGCAATACATGAGCGCAAGCCATGGATATAGCAATGTGGGTGGAATAGAGTGTGGTGGTAGAGATAAATAGGAGAAGTCAAAAATAAGAAGATAGTCTCACATCGACGAGGCTAATCAACGGGCTATGGAGATGCCCATCAATTGATGTCAATGTGAGGAGTAGGGATTGCCACGCAATGGATGCACTAAGAGCTATAAGTGTATGAAAGCTCAACATGAAAACTAAGTGGGTGTGCATCCAACATGCTTGCTCATGAAGACCTCGGGCATTTGAAGAAGCCCATCATCGGAATATACAAGCCAAGTTCTATAATGAAAAATTCCCACTAGTATATGAAAGTGACAAAATAGGAGACTCTCTATATGAAAAACATGGTGCTACTCTGAAGCACAAGTGTGGAAAAAGGATAGTAACATTGCCCCTTCTCTCTTTTTCTCTCATTTTTTTTTCGTGGGCTCTTTTTGGCCTCTTTTTTTTCGTCCGGAGTCTCATCCCGACTTGTGGGGGAATCATGGTCTCCATCATCCTTTCCTCACTGGGACAATGCTGTAATAATGATGATCATCACACTTTTAATTACTTACAACTCAATATTACAACTCGATACTAGAGCAAAAATATGACTCTATATGAATGCCTCTGGCAGTGTACCAGGATGTGCAATGATGCTAGCGTAACATGTATAAAAAATGATTAATGGTGGCTGAGCCACAAATACTATGTCAGCTATATGATCATGCAAAGTAATATGACAATGACGATGTGTGTCATAAAAACGGAACGGTGGAAGTTGCATGGCAATATATCTCGGAATGGCTATGGAAATGCCAGAATAGGTAGGTATGGTGGCTGTTTTGAGGAAGATATAAAGAGGCTTATGTGTGATAGAGCGTATCATATCAAGGGGTTTGGATGCACCGGCAAAGTTTGCACCAACTCTCAATGTGAGAAAGGGCAATGCACGGTACCGAAGAGGCTAGCAAATTGCGGAAGGGTGAGAGTGCGTATAATCCATGGACTCACATTAGTCATAAAGAACTCACATACTTATTGCGAAAGTTTATTAGCCCTCGAAGCAAAGTACTACTACGCATGCCCCCAGAGGGATAGATTGGTAGGACAGGGTCCATCGCTCGTCCCCGACCGCCACTCATAAGGTAGACTATCAACAATAAATCATGCTCCAACTTCTTAGCATAACGACAGATCATACGTGCATGCTTCGGGAATCACAAACCTTAACACCAATATTCTTAATAAACCACAATCATCTACTAATAACTCCCACATATTACCATCTTAATATCACAAAACTATTGCAAGGAATCAAACTTATCATATTCAGTGATCTACATGAAAGTTTTTATTATATCTCTCTTGAATACCTATCATATCAAGACCAAATTCATAACCCGTGCATATTACCATTGCTATTCACTAGACTCTCAAAAAGATATAAGTGAAGAATGAGAGTGCAACTATATCTTTAAAATATAACCTCCGTCGTGCTCTAAAAGATATAAGTGAAGCACTAGAGCAACTGCCTAGCTCAAAAGATATAAGTGAAACACATAGAGTATTCTAACAAATCACGAATAATGTGTGTCCCTCTCAAAAAGGTGTGTTCAGCAAATATGATTGTGACAAACAAAAAAGCAATCAAAAGCGAACAAACTATAGCAGAAGACGCTCCAAGTAAAACACATATCATGTGATGAATAAAAATATAGCTCCAAGTGAGTTACCGATAGATTGTAGACGAAAGAGGGGATGCCTTCCGGGGCATCCCCAAGATTAGACGCTTGAGTCTTCCTTGAATATTACCTTGGGGTGCCTTGGGCATCCCCAAGCTTAGGCTCGTGCTGCTCCTTATTCCTTTATCCATCATAGTCTCACCCAAAACTTGAAAACTTCAGAACACAAAACTCAACAGAAACCTCGTGAGATCCATTAGTATAACAAACAAACCTTAAACTTTAGGTACTGTTGTAAATTGATTCATATTTAATATTGGCATAATGCTACTATAATCCAACTTCTCCATGACTCATACCCCCCGATACGATCCATAGATTCATCAAAATAAGCAAACTATGCAACAAAAACAGAATCTGTCTAAAACAGAACAGTCTGTAAAGATCTATTTAACAGACATACTTATGTAACTCCAAAAATTCTGAAAATTAGGACACCGTAAACAATTCTATAAAAATACTGTGTAAAAATTCAGATTTTTCTGACGCTCCAGTACAGAATTAAAATTCCAGCACTGGACGCAAAACTTTCTGTTTTCAAAACAGCATCAATTATACTATCATCAACATCATCCCAAAGGTATTACTTGGCACAAACACTAATTAAAAGATAAAAACACAATCATAACAGAGGTTATAATTGTGTAAACACACAAGAACAGAAAGTATTGGGTTGTCTCCCAACAAGCTCTTTCCTTATAGCCATTAAGATAGGCTTTGAGATTTTAATGATGCTCACATGAAAGATAATAATTGAAACACAAAGAGAGCATCATAAAACATGTGACAAACACATTTAAGTCTAACATACTTCCGATGCATAGGCATTTTATAAGAAAACAAATTATCAAGACAAGCAATATCTAGCATATGCAAATAGGAAGAATGAAGAATTAAAAATTTCAACACAAAGAGAGGTAATTTAGTGACATAAAAATTTCTACAACCATATTTTTCTCTCTCATAATAATTGCATGTAGGATCATATTCAAATTCAACAATATATCCATCACATAACATATTCTCTACATGATCCACATGCATGCAAAGTTGACACTCTTCCAAAATAGTGGGATTATCATAAACTAAAGTCATGACCTCTCCAAACCCACTTTTATCAAAAAATTCATAATATTGAACACTCTCCAAATATGTGGGATTATTTTTACCAAAAGTTAAAACTCTCCCAAACCCACTTTCAATACTATTGCAAACATTATTATCAATAGCATATTCATCATGAGGCTTAAATAAATTTTCAAGATCATAAGAAGCATCATCACCCCAATCATGATCATTGCAATAAGTAGTGGACATAACAAAATTTTCATTCCCAAGCTTGTAGCTTTGCATATCATTAACACGATTGACATTAATTGAATTTATAATAAAATCATTGCAATCATGCTTTTCATTCAAGGAGCTATCATGAATCACTTTATAAATTTCTTCTTTTAACACTTCATCACAATTTTTAGATTCACAATTTTCAAGCAAAACTTTATAAAGATAATCTAGAGCACTCAACTCACTAGCAATTGGATCATCATAATTCGGTCTTTTGAAAAGATTAGAAAGTGGATGAGGATCTATATCAATAGATTTTTAGCAAGCGAAGATGCAAGCAAATAGAAGGCACTTGGCAACACAAGCAAAGATAGCACACAAAATATTTTTGGTTTTTGTAAAATTGTTTTAGAAGTGGGGGAGATGAAAACGAGGGGCAAATGCAAATAAAAAGTTAAAAAAAATAAATGCAAGTGGATGATAGTTTGTGCAAAGGTACTTGGTAATTTTGATGATGTCTCCCCGGCAACGGCGCCAGAAATTCTTCCTGCTACTTGTAGTCTGCGTTGGTATTTCCCCGTAGAGGAGAGGATGATGCAGTACAGTAGAGATAAGTATTTCCCTCAGTTAAGAACCAAGGTTATCAATCTAGTAGGATAACCAAGCAAAATTCCGTTAAGCGCACCTACACACAAAAGAGCAAACACTTGCACCCAACACAAATAAGAGGGTTGTCAATCCTCTTAGCGGTTATTTGCAAGGATTAAATCTTATCGAGGTAAATAGATAAACTAAAATACTAATTAAAATAAAAGTAAATAAATTGCAGCAAGGTATTTTTAGGTTTTTAATATATTATAAAGTAGACCGGGGCCATAGTTTTCATTAGAGGCTTCTCTCTCGAACACATAGCATACGGTGGGTAAACAAATTACTGTTGGGCAATTGATAGAAAAGCAAATAATTATGACGGATTCATGGCAATGATCATGTATATAGGCATCACGTCCGAGACAAGTAGACCGACTCCTGCCTCCATCTACTACTATTACTCCACCCATCGACCGCTATCCAGCATGCATCTAGGGTATTAAGTATGAAACAGAGTAACGCCTTAAGCAAGATGACATGATGTAGACAAAGTAAACTCAAGCAATATGATTAAACCCCATCTTTCTATCCTTAATGGCAATAATACAAATACATGTCATGTCCCCTTCTATCTCTGGGATTGAGCACCGCAAGATTGAACCCATCACAAAGCACCTCTCCCATTGCAAGATAAATCAATCTAGTAGGCCAAACCAAATCGATAGATCGGAGAGAAATACAAAGCTATAATAATCATGCATAAAAGAGTTCAGAGAAGACTCAAATATTTTTCATGAATAATCTGATCATAAACTCACAATTCATCGGATCCCAACAAACACACCGCAAAAGAAGATTACATCGGATAGAACTCCAAGAACATCGAGGAGAACATGGTATTGAAGATCAAAGAGAGAGAAGAAGCCATCTAGCTACTAGCTATAGACCCGTAGGTCTGTGGTAAACTACTCACACATCATCGGAAGGGCAGCAAGGTTGATGTAGAAGCCCTCCGTGATCGATTCCCCCTCCGGCAGAGTATTGAAAAAGGCCTCCAGATGGGATCGCGGAAGAACATAGGCTTGTGGCGGCGGAAAGGTTTTCTCTTCTGTCTCTCTATTGGTTTGGGAATATTTGTGAATTTATAGTGAAGGAATTAGGCCAAGAGGTGCCACGAGGGGCCCACAAGCCTGGGGGGCGCGGCCACCCCCCTGGGGCGCGCCCTCCAGGCTTGTCGCCTCCTCGTGACTCTTCTGGTCCTCTCCCGAAGCTTCCTGGGTCTCTTCTGGTCTAGAAAAAATTAATGCAAAGTTTTTTTTCTCGTTAGGACACTTTTTGATAATGATTTTCTGAAAAGGCAAAAACAAGCAGAAAATAGCAACTGGCACTGGGCACTGGGTTAATAGGTTAGTCCCAAAAAATGATATATAATGGCATATAATTGCATATAAAACATCCAAGATTGATACTATAATAGCATGGAACAATAAAAAATTATAGATACGTTGGAGAGGTATCAGGGCGCCTGTCCGTCAAGGAATCGGTGGTGGAGTACTAACGCGAGCTCTGGCGCCGCCACTACTACGAGTACTACAACCTTGAGGGCGGCGCCAAGGACGACGACCCGGTCGACTTCAGCCTGGGGGATGCGGAGTCCACCAGCGGCGGCATGTCGCTAGGACAAGTCATCGACATCTAATCTTACACCAGTGAGGCATAGGGCGGCGTATCGGCGGCTTTATTTAAATTATGCATACTTAGCCTTTGTTTATAATGCTGGTCTTTTGTTAGAGCAATGTTTAGGTCAACTGGCTCTGTTTAATTACTAAAATTGCTCGATTCAGTAAGTGTGTTCTGTGTGTTGTAGGCTCATTTGTGTACCCAAATTAGCAAGTGATGATAAATTATGCAATGACGTGGATGAGCACTGTACCCAGGGAAATTTCAACCAAAATTTGAGTGCTCAAACTCATCGCATGTGCATAAAGCAGAAGAATCATTTGCGATGCACACATTTATTCAAAGTGAATGGTGTCCGATGACACCGCGCGCCAAATTTCCCTCCAACTTTCGGATTTTTTTGCCTACCGCCAAAATATCTAACTCTCCCCCTTCCCACCCCCTTTTCTCCCCGACCACGAGCCACATTTACCATGTTTACTCATTCCTTCCTTCGTAAACTATAGCCGCTTCCTCGCTTACTTCCTCACTCTCGCCGTCTCACATCCGACCGCCGCGGGCGCAATGGTCTTCTTCAATGACCTCTCCAGCGGTTCCTCCGACGACGACGACTATGTCACCAGCCGAGTATGCCTCTCTCCTCTCTCTCTTGCCCCACTAGGCTTAGGGTTCTGATTTGTAATAAAGGATTTTAACCCGGCGGTCGATTTGATCCATTTGTTCCTCTTGTAGCTCCCTACGACCATCACTTGCAAGGAATAGAGCAGGGTACCTGAAGATCTGTCTGCTCGTTGTCACCACAAATCTCCATGCGTGAAGTTAGTGGATTTTGAATCTGTGGACAGTGGGAGGAAGTTTCTGGCATGTGCAGAGAAGGTTAGCCCCACTTTCGTTGTTATAAATCATTTGTTAGATGTGATTCAGACACTATCACTGTGCTATGTTAATCTGGGTGTGATTAAGACAATGTCACAGTTTCTACCTAGTATCTAAAACCGTTGCCATCTCATTAGCGGTGCCCTGAGAAAATTATTTGGCAGCACTTCAGCAGTTTGTGCACCCAACTTTGCTCCACACATCCGAGCAGCCAAGTAGTAAAATACTAATACTTTATGGCACGAAGGAACTGGGCATCGGAGAAACTAGGTGCTCCGGTTCCCTGAATTTTTCCTCTGGCATCGACTCGGCAGTGCAGGGCACCGGTGCCAAATGTAGCAACAGTTGATTTGACACTGTTTTTGGCCAAGATAATGGAGGGCCTTAGTGCTATTAGTTCCATGTTATTAAATTTGATGTCATTGAAACACTATCGCTCTGCTGTTGCAGTTATATTTAGCTTCCTCATAAAATGGTCAATTTGTTATTATAGTAGATGACTAAGAACTTGTAGCGTTGTTGCAGTTAATTATATCTTGTGATGTTCCTGAATTTGGTTGTTGTCTCAGTAGCAATTAATTCATTTGCACATTGATCTTTTTGAGAAGATATGTCATAATTAATGTGTTTCTTTAGTTTTTGAAAATATGTATGTGGTGATTTTCTATGTTTCTAGCAATCCATTTTTCCTACAATTGTAACTGATTTAGTTTTAATTATTATAGTTTTTAAATTAGACTTTGCTAAGATGGTGCTTACGAAGGAGGAGGCACTTTCCCAGTTGGTCAGTGCAAAACATGTTCTTACTGAACTGAAAGCAGAGGTGGAGAAGATGAATTTGGCTAATCATTCATCATTCGATTAGGGAAATGAATATATTGTTCTAATATTGTGCTCAACATACTTTATGCTTATGAAGGTGAACTAGCTATATGTTGTATTGTGTTGTATTCTCATAGCTATCGTACAGTGATGTTAAAATATATTTGTGTGCCTAATATGAAAGTGGTAAACAGCTATTTGATATGAAATTGTAATTTGCTTAATATAGGAGGTATTAATAGTAAACTAATAAACCTGCTAAATGGGTCATGGATTTTACAAATGTTTCTAGCAGTAAAAGCGTGTGTGATGGATAGCCCAATGTCATACAATTTTCTTCATCGAATCGTGTGTGCTATTCTTGAATAACGCAAATGGTTAACCGAGGCAGAGCATCTGTGATGTGGTATGCCATACAAACGTTTGTTCCATAATTACTGTGTGGGATGGCAAGAAGATCTCCAACGGCATGTCCTACAAAAGCGTATGCGTTATCTGCCCCGACCGCACACTAACGGAAAATTGTGTGCGGTGTACATATGAATGGAAACGTTTGTCTGGGATTCACTGTGTGGGATCTACATACGAACGGAAACGTTTGTCCGGGATTCACTGTGTGGGATGTACATACGAACGGAAACGATTGGGCCTGTATAATTGTCTGCGATGGCTCGCCCGATCACACACGCGCTCTTTATGCCCCGTGTGTGTGACCGGAGGACCTATCGTCGACGGTTTCTGGGTCGTGTGGGTTGGACCCCCCCCCCTATCGCACACACATGCAAGGCGACGGTTTAAAACTCTGTCGTGGAAAGGGGGTAAAAACCGTTTGTATAGCACGTCGCTGCACCAGTTAATGAGTTGGTATATGTCAAACAACCCCCAGGGTTCGAGGATCCCAAGTTCCCCAATCATGTATACAAGCTCGATAAGGCACTCTATGGCCTTAAACAAGCCCCACGTGCGTGGTATGAGCACCTTACCGAGTTGTTGCAAGATCGTGGGTCTAAAATTGGGAAAATCGATCCCACTCTTTTTACTAAGAGGGTTAAAGGAATTTGTTCATATGCCAACTATATGTTGATGATATTATCTTTGGTTCTCCTAACAAAGCTTTCAATGATGAGTTTGCTGCACTCATGACCGAGAAGTTTGAGATATCTACGATGGGAGAGTTGAAGTTCTTTCTCGGGTTTGAAGTCAAGCGAAGGAGAGAAGGAACCTTCATCAACCAAGCCAAATATACCCAAGACATGCTCAAGAGATTCAAGTTGGAAGATGTCAAGCCGGTCAAGACTCCAATGCCAACCAAATGCCAATTGACATTGTTCCCAATGGTAAAGCGGTGGATCAAAAGGTATATCGCTCCATGATTGGATCCTTGCTTTACCTTTATGCATCTAGACCAGATATCATGTTGGGTGTGGGAATGTGTGCAATGATTCAAGCCACACCTAAGGAAAGCCACTATGTGGCGGTCAAGCGAATCTTTTGATATTTGGCTCATACCCCAAACTTTGTCTTATGGTACCCTAATGGAGCAAGTTTTGATCTCATGGGATATTCGGACTCGGATTGGGCGGGAGACCATGTGGACAGGAAGTCAACTTCCGGAGGGTGCCAATTCCTTGGTCGCTCTTTGGTGAGTTCGTCTTCGAAGAAACAAAATTGTGTATCTCTCTCTACCACTGAGGCCGAGTATTTAGCTGCCGCAAGTTGTTGTGCACAATTGCTATGGATGAGGCAAACTTTAAAGGATTACGGTGTCACTTGTGACAAAGTGCCTCTTCTATGTGACAATGAAAGTGCAATCAAGATCTCTTACAATCCGGTGCAACATAGCAAGATGAAGCATATTGATATTCGTCATCACTTCATCCGGGATCACATCAAGTGAGGAGATATTGACCTTATTTATGTAGGTACACAAGAGCAACTTGTGGATATATTCACTAAGCTATTGGATGAAGCAAGATTTCGCGAGTTAAGGCATGAGCTAAATATCATTGCTTCGAGCAATGTGGCTTGAGTCCAGTGGCGGAAATAGGGAGGACCAGCAAGGGCCCTGGCCCCCCCCCTAACATGTTTGTGTTAAGCCTAATATGCATGTCAGCTGCGGATTAATTACTGCTAGAGTAGTGTATTCTAATGAGCTGGCCCTCCCTAACAAAGATTGGCAACACTCGGCCCTCCTCATCAGACTTTCCTGGCTCCGCCACTGCTTGAGACTAGGCACACCCCACTGTATTCATCATGTGTAAGGGCTAGTCATTCGACCTTCGTCCCCTTCCTGACGCTGGTAGCAGTGTTTCTTGGTACGGGCCCTCGTACGACCTCCAGAGTCAAGACTCATGCCTCCGAATGGGCAGGTGGTATGTCGTCGCGGCCTCCTGGGAAGGCCCCACAAAGGGCTTCCCGAAAGCGGTCCACCCTCACCCCTTGAACTATCTCCGGATGAACCAGGCCATAGTCCAACAGACGTATCAGGGTCTTCAATGATATTCCCCTGGATAGAGAAATATCTATGCCTTCATCGCCAAGGCTCTTCCTACCGGGTTAGTAATAGCCTGGTTTTACTGACGCCGACAGTAGCCCTCGGGCCCGTTACCCGTCTTGGCGATCGCCTGGCCTGAGACGAGAAATGGGGCCATGCCGTTCCAGAGCCTTGACGCGTGGCGATCGGTCACCCATGACGGGACCGGACGCTGAACACTTTTTCTATGTTGTATTGAAGGATGGCTTGATGGGTGGCTTTGTCAGACCATGGGAGCGCCTTGATTCCCACCCATGCTCGTGGCGCGTCCTTGGGAAGCAGAGAATGTGGGCAGTTATCGCTGAGAGGCGTGCGGTTTCCCTTCCAAATGACCCTTGGTTCATAAGGGTGAGGGTCCATCAGCCCATTCCGACGCCCTTGCCCCCCATCCATACTCTGTCGACACCACAACTCTCCTCCCCTTCTTCGCGTCTGCCCCCATCCAGGATCTCTTCTCCATGGATTCTTGTAGATCCAAGGTCGCTGCGGACAAGGGAAAGAAAAGCAACGGCCCTGCACGAGTCGGATTTAGCGGATGCCGACAGCACGAAGGCGCTTCGCTTCTTGGTCCGCAGTCGAGGGAGCGACTGGGGGCGCACGGTGCTGCTGCCGGTGGGAAGCCAGGGAGTAGACGAGGATGTGGTTCCCATCTTTGCCAACTTCCTCGCCGCCGGTCTGGTGCCCCCTTTCTCTGATTTCTTCATGGCGGTGTTGGAGCACTATGAGCTCCACATGTTGCACCTTCATCCAAACGGGGTGATAGTCTTGGCCATCTTTGCCCATCTCTGCGAGGGCTTTGTAGGAGTACGGCCGTCACTGGAGCTTTTTCGGCATTTCTACTCCCCACGTCTGAACTCCATTGATAGGCCGATCTCGGGGTGTGTGACCTTCCGTCTCGCGGTGAAGAAGATGGACATGAGTTACATCCTGGTGGATTTGTACTCCCATGTGAAGGTGTGGCACCAGAACTGGTTGTTGGTTAAGACATTGCGGGGCTCCCCTCTGCTTCGGGAACCAGAGGCTCCCCCGCCCGTGATGACACGCCCGGGATGGAAAAGGCGCATCGCCGGCAATGTCTTTGTCGGCCCAGTGGGAACCAGGGTACCACGGCCCGTCTGCCTCTGGCACGGAGGACGACGCTTGGGCCGGCCCACAAGGGTGGCCCTGCCTCGGCCGCTCCGAAGAAAGCCGCCTCGTGAGGGGCGAGCCTCGCGAGGCTCCCTCTCCCCTCACGAGGCCCTCTCACGAAGCAGAACGTATGGCGTCAACCGCGGGGCTCCGTGCCCAGCACATGGGTGACGACCTACTGTCACGATAAGGATGGCAGGGCGTGACCGAGCCCAGTTTCCATTCTGGTGATAAGGGAGCAGCGGCGTCCGCCTCCCCCAAAATCAAGTCCCAAAGCACTTCCTCTTTGGTAAAAGTAGATCAGGACAGATCGGCACGCCAGGGCAGAGGTCATCGCCAAGCCCACCAACACGTCAGGAAGACTACTTTATCAGGCGGAGACCTCCTTTAGTCAGGATAAGCATGGGCGCCTGTTCCCCTTTGAATTGCCGCCCTGTGGCCACCCTATCCCGCTCATATTTTCGGGGAAGAGGACCAAGGCACTACAAAAGGGGCAGGGCCGCTTCCATGTAAGGGGATCGATTCATTCTCCCCCCACCTCATGTACCTCGAGCCACAAGCTCTCCATCACAGAGCAATCCAACATAGGCAGGAGTAGGGTATTACACCACAGGGTGGCCCGAACCTGGGTAAATCAAGCGTCCCCTTCGTGTCCGGTGAGAGCCAGTGAGCCCGTCGTGATCCCGCCGTAGTTGCCGTCGCATCGTAGTGCGCCAAGCAAAGTCCCCCAGAGTTCGAATCCTAAGTTCTTGGAGAAGTTTCTTGGACGCAGATCCTAGACTCCGACATTTGGCGCGCCAGGTAGGGGGGCTTGCCGTCTTCGCGCCTTCGACCTCGACGTCAGCATCGACATGGATGCCGCCGCCGCCGCTCGTCGGGAACGCGCTGCGCGCCGCGCCGCTGTTAGGGTCCACGTGGCACCCGCCGCCCGAGGTGCCCCTGGGCGGTGCCCTCGCGCCGCCACCGAGCCCGTTGGGGAGCGGCTGGCCTCCTCCGCCCACCCGTCGGTGAACGAGCAGGCGCGTGGCCGCTCCGCCGCCACCTCCTCGCTTGCGCGTCGCGACCCTCCCGCTCCGCACTCCACGCTGCTCATGGCGCAAGAGCTGCTGCGATATCGTCCCACCGAGGACGGCTACGACGCCTGGCTCGGGCGCATCACCGAGCTCGTCGACGCCGTGCGCGATGGCCAGGTGCCCTCCCGCTCCCTACTTGCTCCGCCATCCCACGACGACCGGGCCGGGCGTGATGTGCCTCCTCCTCCACCTCCAGACCGTGACGTGGCCGAGCGCCACCCCGCCGCGCGCGCCCTGGAGCCGTCCCGTGGCTCGCTCGCGCCGGACGGCGATGGCGACAGCTGCCAGATCGTCCATCGCGCGCCTTCGGATGCGCGCGTGGTCCTCGAGAAGGCACGCAACCGCCAGGACCGCGTCCTCCACGATGTCGCCATGGCTGGGCGCCAGAACCGCGCGGCCCTAGACGGTGGCGCCGTCACCAACGGGGGCTACCTGGCCCTCGCCCTCGAGCTACGACGCGTGGCATGGCCCGACAAGTTCAAGCCCGAGCTCCCTTCGCGCTACTACGGCAGCACCGACCCCACGGAGTTCCTCCTGCTCTACACCATCAGCATCCAGGCCGCGAGGGGGGACAACCGGGCCATGGCGAACTGGTTCCCCATGGCCCTCAAGGACGTTGCGCGCTCATGGCTCATGAAGCTCCCCGAGGCGTCCATCTCTTCGTGGGAGGACCTGTGCAAGCAGTTCGTCGCCAACTTCAAGGGCACGAGCGACCATCCCCTCACGCTCAATGACCTGCGGAAGGTGCGCCAGCGCCCTGGTGAGCCCCTTCGCAAGTTCATCCAGCGCTTCAGCCAGGTGCACCACAGGATCCCGAAGGCCTCCGATGCCGCGATCGTCTCCGCCTTCACCAATGGCGTCATGGACGTGAAGATGTGTGAGAAGCTCTCAGTCAGGGACGAGCTCGACTCCATAGCAGAGTTGTTCGTCCTCGCCGACCGTTGCGCCAAGGCCGAAGAGGGACGCCTCTCCCTCCACAACGACACTGACGATGAGCCTGGCGTAGCGAAACCCAAAGGCAAGGACACCAAGCGCAAGGGCCCTGCTGTGCTCGCGGCGGAGCCGGACTACAAGCGCGGCCGCGACCACGGCGAGACCAAGAAGGACGACCGTCCTCTCTGCGCCTACCACAACGTGAACTCCCACAGCACTGAAGACTGCCACGAGCTCAAGCTGCTTTGCGAGGGCCCCACCGAGCGCCACGGCAGCCGCAAGGAGCGCAGCAAGGGCCGCGGTGGCGGCAGCGGAGGTGGCCGCTGGGGCAACAACAACAACAACGCGCTGGCGACAATAGCCGTCAGGGCTGGCAGAACCAGCCGCGGCAAGCTGACCCTCAAGCAAACGCCGCCCCAATGCACGTCAACAACTCCCCTCCCGCTGAGAACATTGGGGGCTACCAAGAGCCCCATAGGGTGGCCTGCATCCTCGGTGGGGCCCCGGCCCCTCCATCCAACCGCTACTTCAAGCAGTTCTCTCGGGAGGTGAACGCGGCCCTCCCGGCGCCCGAGTCCGCCGGCCGCCTCAAGTGGTCTGAGTTCCCGATCGCCTTCGGCGCCAACGACCACCCCAAGTCCACGAAGGCCGTGGGCGCCGTCCCCCTGCTGTGCACTCCCACCATCAGCAACGTCGCAGTCACCAAGACCCTCATCGACGGAGGCTCCGGCCTCAACGTGATCTCCATCAAGACCTTCGAGACGCTCCAAGTGCCCTACGAGCGCCTGATGCCAACCAGGCCCTTCTCGGGCGTCACCGACGGCTCCACTGTCCCACTGGGGCAGGTGCGCCTTACCGTCACCTTCGGCACCCGCAAGTACTACCGTACGGAGTTCATCATCTTCGATGTGGCTCACATCGGCCTGCCTTAAAACGCCATCTTGGGCTACCCTGCGCTCCCCAAGTTCATGGCCGCGACCCACCACGCCTACGGCCTCGTAAAAATGTCCAGCTGCCGTGGTACCCTCACCGTCCGCTGCGACGAGAAGGATGCGCTGCACACCCTCGAGCATGCCTACAAGACTGCCTCCGTCGCGTACCCGGCCGATGAGGACGTGCCTGGGCCTGCCGAGGAGACGCCCGTGAAGAAGAAGCCCCTGCTCTCTCAGTAACGGGCCAAGTCCAAGAAGGCGTTGCCGGATGGGGGCAAAGCAGGCCCCTCCTTCGCCATCAGCGGCGGGGCCTCCCCCAAATAGGAAGGCGCGATCGTCACCTTCCTCCGGGCAAGCCCTGATGCGTTGGCTTGGACATCATCAGGCAAGCCCGGCCTACCAGGGAAGGTGATCGAGCACCACTCAGCCGCGTGCCGGAGCGCGCGGCCCATCAAGCAGAAAGAATGGCGTCAAGCACCCGAGAAGTAGGAAGTCATCACCCAGGAAGTCAACAAGCCCCAGGATGCTGGAATCGCCCTTGAAGCTCCCCACCCCAAGTGGATCGCCAGCCTCACCCCCGTTGCCAGGCCGCGTAGTAGCGCGCGCATGTGCGTCGACTTCATCGCCCTCAACCAGGCTTGTCCCACAGGCCCTTTCCCTCCTCCGCGCATTGCCACGGGCTCGCCCCAGCTCATGCGTATGCCGTTCAGCCTGGAGGGTGCCGGAGCCACCTTCGTGAGGCTGATGCGCATGAGCCTGGAGTCCCACATCACAAGGAATACGAAGGTGGTTAACACTCGCCCACCAACCCACCACGGCCCCACTTGTGATGGAGGCGGGTGTTCCGGTACCAAACACATGGAACACCCGCCATCACCGTAAGTTCTATCCGTGCCCCACAGAGGCACGGATACGAGTGACATGGAGCTGTACATGCTCCGGGGCTCTCTCTACCCACGCTGCCTCCGGCTCGTGAGAGCTCCTTCCCACTCTCGTGGAAGCCCCATGCTCAGCGCTGGCGGCCTACTTGAGGGGCCCTTGGCCATCACATCCTCAAGCTGACCCGTGTCAAACACGCCAGCATGCATCTTTCTTTTATGTAATGAACTTGCTTCATGCATCAGTAAAGCTTATTTCCTCCAAAACCCTGTGTGCTTGCAGCTGAGGGTGCCCCGGTAGGGGCGCGCGCTCGTGGTCTCACTCGGGCCTGTCACGCGAGCGGGGGCTGGGCACGGTGTCTGTGCTCGGGTCAGTCCCAGCAGCACTGAAAAACCCAAGCGACTGAGCTCTGGCTCGCGGGCCTGCTCCCGTGTACGTCACCTTACCAGGTCCTTGGTACTCTTGTCTCCTCGCATAACACCCATAGGTGACCTCGCGAGTGCGCCCTGCCGCACTACTTGCAAACACTTGGCAGTTTCCCTCGGGAGGCTTTGCGAGCGGAAGGCCTCATGAGGGACCGCACCTCACAAGCCGCGCCCTGCGAAGGACTCGCCCCAAGCCGCACGCCTCGAAGGAGCTAAGTCTAAGGCACCCCTCGGGTCTTCTCCTTCTCGTTTCTCTCTCGTCGCACCCTGATTTCCCTGGCACATGCCGCCTGCGCGTCAAGGGGGGGGGGGCCTGAGCATCGCGCCTCAGGGACTCCTACCAGCCCTAAGAGCCCTACACCCTCTGGCCTTGCCAAGCGCACACTCTGGGCATACCAACGACGGTTGTAGCCCGCCTCGGGGGCTGGGTCCCAGCGACGCAGGGCACGAAGGCAATGTAAAAGGAAATAAGGGCCTCGGGAGGAAAACGAGAATGCATTAAACATCAAGTACTTAACAACAAAAGTGTCGCGCAATTGTTTTTACGCCCCCACGGGGCCGCATCTACTCTATTACAGGAAGGTGAGCACAGGGGCTCAGGCGGCAGAGCCACCGTCTGTGTCGTCAACGGCGGCATTGCCGTCTTCGCCGGACCCTTCTCCGACAGGCGCGAACCGCTCCAGCAAACTCGCCATGTGGTACTCCACCGCCCTCGCGAGCTTGCCTCGGAGCTCCTCGGGGACCAGAGACAGCACCTGGTCGAAGTCGAAGTTGCCATCGATGCGCAGTAGGTTGCTGAAGATGCGAGTCGACGCCTGGCGCAGAAGGTCGCGGCACTCAGCATCGTGGATCTTGTCCCACCGGTTGGAGCTCGCCTCCAGCCGCTCCATGAGCCTTGTGAAGACGGCCAGGTAGCTGGCGTCGTCGGTCTCCAGGGGAGCCTCCACTCCCTCGACCGAAAAAGTGGCCACGGCACTGCGAGCGCACCCCATGAGCTCATGGAACATTTTGGAGCGTTGGAGCTGCTCCCCGCGCCTCCGAGTGGCCTCGTCGCGGGCCCGCTGCACCTCGTCACTAACCTCGCCCACCTGAGCCTGGAGGTCTTCCAGCTCACTGTGGGTCGTGGCATGGAGCTCCGCCACACTCCACCTCTCGGCCTCCGACGCCGCGAGCTGCCGCATGAGCTCGGCGATCTCGGCGTTGAGCTCGCCGTGCCTCTTCGTGAAGCGGTCCTCCTTCTTCTTCAGATTTTTGGAGTAGGTGTCGGCTAGGGCCTTGGTCTTCCACGCGACCTCGTCCTGGCCCCGCTTGTCGATCTCCGCCCTGTACATGGAAGCTTTTTCTTCGAGCGTGGCGTTGGCTTCCGCGAGGCTTTCTTTGTAGGAAGCCTCGCTGGCCGCCACGGTGCGGTCCAGGTTCTCCAAGCGCTCTCGCTCCCTCTCCTGCTCGATGGTGGTCCACAGGAGTTCGCGCTCCTGGATCTCCATGTCCATCTCCAGGACCACTGCCATGCTCTCGCGCCGGATGACCCCCTCCTCGCGAGAGGTGAGCTGGGCCTCGCGGGCCACGACGCGCTCCCGCTCCAGGCGGAGGTTCTCCTCCTCGGCCACGAGCTCGGCCTCCAGGGAGCTGAGGGCCGACCGGGCTTGGCGGAGAGTCCCAATCCACAGTAGGATGTTGTGGCTCACCGGGGCCAAGGGCCCGGGCGCGCCCGACCCTTCCATCTCCGCCCCCCGTGGCTCTGGGGGCTCAGGGGCTGCTGCGTCATCGGACCTGCCCAGGCCCCCGCCTGAGGGGGCCTCATTCCCCTCCAGGCGGCCAGGATCCTCCTGGACCTCCACCTCAACTTCTGCCCCTGCCGGCCGCTCGGCCGTACGGGGAGGGCTGGCGCGGCCGCCTCCGGGTCATGGCGCCCTGGTGATCGCTCGAGGCTTGCAGTGGCTGCCACGACGGCGAATACCTCCCCCTCGGGGCGGGCCTCTTCTGGAGGCACTCCTCCTCCAGCAGGAGGGAAGGCCTCCTCGGGCGGCTGAGCAGATTCCGTAGACCCATCCTCCATGACTTCGACACGCTCCGTGGGGCTCGTTGGGGGCGCCGGTGTGCCAACCACCCCCAACTGCCGTCGAGCCCCAGCCGGCTCGCCGGCATCCTCGTCCCGGGTACCCTCCTTCTTCTTCTTCGGTGGGGAGCCCCTCCTGCATAACTAGGGATCGGGCCGAGCCTTGCAAGATGAGGACCCATCGCCGCTTCCTTAGCTTCCCTCCCGGGCGGCTGCTGCTTCCGCTCCCTCGAGACTCGCTGGGGCCTCCTCCCGAGGCCCCACCATGAGGCTCGCCTAGGCCCCCTCCCAAAGCTTCGGCGGGCGGGATCGCCCCGCCAGGTGAAGGGCTTTCCGCGCCAAGGGTTCCCTCCTTCGGGGGCGCAGACCGCAGGGGCTCGGTTCAGGGCCCCCCAGCGTCACTGCCACTGCCGCTGCAGGCTCCTGCCATCGGCTGGCGGCAAATCAGCAAGGAGGCCGCCGCCTCACTCCAGGCGTCGGCTGCGGCCGCCACCTTGATGTCATCTTCGCCTTCGGGAATCGGCATCACCTGGATCGGATTCTCGCGGACTCCCACATGACCCGAGGGCACCAATCCCCACTGATCGAACAACGGCATGCCAGCCCGCGCGTCCTCCCGGTTTCCGAAGCAGTAAATTGGGGCCGTGCTTGGCGGCGGGAATGGCGTCCCCGTGGCAAGGAGAACGCTCACCAACCCCTCCACCACCTCTGGGGCGAGGCGATCGGCGCTCAGCCTCATGGGGTCCCCCAGGCCTGAGTGAGTCCATACTGGGCGGGGGCGCCTCTGGAGGGGAGCAATGCGCTTGCGCATGAACTCCTTGACGACCATGCTCGCGGTAAGCCCGCCGGCTTGGAGCACTCGCATGCTCACCATGACAGGCCCCAACGCGGCGTCGGTCAGCTCGGCGGGCCCCCACCCGGAGCTCGGCACCGCTGGCGCCTCCGGGATTTCGAGTAAAGGGATGTACTGGCGCGCGTCCATGTAGACCCAACGCTCCCTGAAGCCTTCCACCTCCTCAGAAATCCGCATATCGATGATTGTGGCACCCCGGCTCAGAGAGACCGGAACACCCCGTATTCCAGCCTAGAGATCAAGTCTTCTGGAATACGGCACTGCTTGGCATAGAACAAATCAGCTCTTTATTACGAATAATCGAGGTACAAGGGTCCGATATTACAAAGGTTACAGGGGCACGACGACACTTCGCCTGCTAATTTAGTTCTATGCTAGCAGCGGAACATCTCAAAGCGGAATAAATTCTAGCAGCGGAACAACGACGACGGTGATGAACTCCACTCCGCAGGGACTCTGGCAGGGACGCATCCTAGAGCGCAACCTCGGGATCCTCGACAAACAAGCAATCACGACATCACCTACAATCTGGCATGACACGCCAGGTGAGTACTTTGAATGTACTCGCAAGCTCACAGCAACCAAAGCAATCAAGACATACAACATCATGGCATTTACAGGTTGATCATCAATGATGAACACGATACTACTAGAACAACATGAATATGGCAGGTACATATGAGCATGATACTACTAGAACAACATGAGCACGGCAGGTACATATGAACATGATATGAGCAAGATGATACTAGCACTAGCATGCCAGGGGGTCGACGTTTAAGGTCTCATGGGCCAACTTACTCTGCTCGGAGGTTATCTCATAACCACCGTGTGTAACAATATTACCATCATGATCATCACACGATCACCTCAGGATCAACCAAGCTCGGTATCAACTATACCATCGTGATCATCACATGACCACACGGAGCTTGATCTCTACCTGTGATCATCGCATGACCACATAAAGATCAACCAACTTCTTTTCTCATGGAACCGGGGTTGTTTATTATTCAGGTTAATATTTCTGTTGACCCATAGTGTGACCTACTATGAACTATGTCCATGACCGAGGACACGGCTATCGATAGATTATACACTCTGCAGAGGTTAGTACACTGTACCCACACCACGGAACTCATGGCCTCGTGCTCCCATTCGGGTGGACCAACGACGTTCCGACAAAACCAATCTATTGCATGACACTCTCCCGGCCACTCCGACAAACTCCCCTTTGGGCTATGTCCTGGGTTACCCTGATGCCAACTCGTGACATCCGCCACCTTTGTGGCCGCCACCGTCGTGGCCCAAACAAAACATCGTCCCAAACGGGGACCTCGGATCCATACAACTCGAGTACTCAAGGCTTACGGACGCCCACCTAATCAGGGTAGTGCGCGCACATAACCTTCCCTAGTAGGAGGCACCGGCAAGAGGCATGACAATAGACCGCATTAGGGCCTCCCCATCCAGGCAAGTGTGGTTGCACTGGTGAGCTCGATTTAGTGGCACCATGACTCAGCCAACAGATTTGTTCAACTTCAATTAATGTCAGGTTTAACTTGAATGGTGATGAGCTGAGTCACAATAAAATACATAATGAACTAATAATGCAGATGAGCATGATATCAGTGTAACCATGGATGGGCAACATACCCATTTAACATCAACAATGATAAATCATTTTACTCTACGGGATGCAGATGAGCATAGCATAACGATGATCACGAATATGACAAGTAATTGCATAACCAACCATAATGATCCATATGAGCATATCATTATGACTAGCATCTGAAATGAGTACAAGAATACAACATGATAAGAATATCCTTAGCAATTAATCATAACACTTACTAGATGAAAATGAACATGGCATAAGCAATGAGCATGGATTCACAAGCATATTCGAAGCATTCACAAAATAGTTAAATGCGCAATCAATTATTAAATATTCAAGTGGAAACCATGTCTACTGCAATGCCATCATGCAAGTGGCTATTGTGGCTTGCCTAGGGATGGAGGAACCACCGGGAAGAAGTGTGAGACACTCGCGGAAAAATTTGCCGAAAAAGTTTTCCTCTCGGCGGAGCTGTTTTAAGGGCAAGGGCAAAATGGTCATTTTCATAGTGTGACAACCTCATGAAAATTATACCATCGGAACGGGCTCGACGAACTGAGATCGTGGGCTTTGGAATCACCTGAATCGGAGTCACGGTCGCGGAGTTACGGCCGTTCGTTCGTTAGGCAGAAAAGGAATAAAAACCTGTTCTTTTCGGGCCTTAACGGACGAACGTCCGCTAAATAATGGTTTCGGCCGGCGGCTGGAAATGGAAAGCGCATTTCCAGAAAATACGCCTTCGGGATAGAGAAAGCGCATTCTGGGCCGCTGCTGCAGCCGTTTACGCTTCCCTAAAGAGAAAACGTATTCGGACAAATACGCTTTCACTTTAAAACGTTGGGCCAGGGGCTCCTCTCGATGACAGGTGGGGCCGCTGGGGTCCACGCGCTGGGCTTCTCCTTCCTTGCTCCCGCCCGCGAGACAGAGGCAGGGCGCGCGGCGCCGGCGCTCACCCGGGCGGCTCCGGCCATCCCTCGCGGTGCTCGGCCACCGGAGAGATCGGGGTGGCACCGCGCTTCGGGTGGGCTCCCGCATGGCCTCTGGGGAGCGCTAGGACGAGAAGTGCATCGACCATCGCCGGAGTGCGCTGCACGCCGCGCGGGAGGGAGAGATGGGGTGCGGGGAGGCTTGAGGTAGAAGGAGGGGACTCAGTGGGAGAGCTAGGTGGAGGGGGAGACACCATGGAGCTTGAATTTGAGCCGGCCGAGACGGCGGCCGTGGCGGCAATGGCGAGCGTAGGGAGCTCCTCTAGCTCATTGGAGAAGTTGGGGAGGCTTCTGGGAGGTTGGAGAGGAGCTTGGTGAGCTCGGAGGGCTCGGGGAAGGGCTTATATAGCCGTGGCGAAGCCATGGCCGTGGCGACGCGTGCGCCAGGCACCAGGCTCAGGGACACGCGTAGGAAGAGGGGAGAGGTGCCAGGGGGGATGCACGCGGTGCGGAGGGAGTTCGGGCGTGCTCGAGAAAGCTCGGGGCGGCGTGGCCGACCGGCCGTAGTGGAGCAGACGCAGTCTGCTCTCGGACGCGGTCACCGCATTGCATTGGCGATGAAAGAGGAGGGGAGAGGGGTCTAGGAGGTGTGCGTGGCAAAGGGTAAGATGCTAGACATGGTTTGGCGGCGATTCCTCGAGGAAACGGACGAGGCCAAGGGCCCCAACTGCCAGAGCACGCGTTCTGCCTGCAGTGCACGCACTCTACGCGTGGTCACCGCGTGCACTGGTGCTCTGGCACGGCTTTGCCCGAATGAGCTTGTCAAACAGTGAACTCACTGCTCAAAAAGGTTATATATGCGGCTAGGATCAAATGGGCGGTGCTGGGGATGAGCTGTGTGCAGAAAGCCACCTTGGCAGCAAGGTGTTTGTACTGGTGTGGGGGAGGATCACTTGGGGATAGATGCTGAGATTTTGCTGAGGGAGATCACACCCTAGGATGACCATCCTTGCAAATTTTCAGCCCAAGAGGAGGGATCTAGGTGACACTTGCTTCACAAACTGCCACTCTGGATAGAAACATGAACATGGAAGCTGCACTCGCATGGATGATTTTATTGGGCTGAAATTTGGTGTAGGATGATGATTTCAGCATATGAAGGCACCATAAAATTTCATCCCATTTGGATAAATATAAATGGTACTTCCTTCACAATGATCCACACTGGACAAAAACTTGGGGGAATTTTGTGAAGAAAATTACTTGGCAAAATGATGTGAATTTTGGCATGCTCAAATGATATAGGGATATTTAGGTCAATTTCAATTTTTTTGAAATAATATAAAATGTAGTTGCTTCACAAACTGAAATTGTGACCAGAAACCAAGATTTGAAGGTGTGCTCACATAGTTTGTTAGATGGAGATGAAATTTGCTGGAGAGTCATGATTTGATCATATAAATGATCTACCAAAATTTCAACTCATTTGGATAAGCCTAGCTAGTACTTCTTTCACAAAGCTTCTCTCTGGTCAGAAACTTTGGGAATTTACTGAGGAAGATTTACTAGGCGAATGAAGTTGAATTTTGGCATGTGGCAATTATTTGGATAAGAGAGAGTGCCCAAAAATTTTGAAGGCAATCAGGAAAATATAAATGGCACTTCCTTCACAAAGTGCCATTCTGGACAGAATGGAAAATGAATATTCCTGAATTATTTTTGAACTAGGCAAGGATGGATTTTGGCATATTTGTGGAATATATGATCCAAAGAATTTATGAGAATTTTGTGGGAATTTTAGGAGAGACAGAAATATAGGTTGCTTCACAACCTAGAGCAAACAGGGTTATTCCTTTAATAGAAAAAGGAATATCCCCAATAAATAAATATTGGGGTTGGGCTAAGATGGAAATGACATGGTCTTGAGAAAGATTTAAGAGTGACAAGCCACTTGGAAGAGATGATCTCCCCAGGTTTTAAAACCACATAGCCACGGAAAAAGAACTTCAAATAAAAATTTGAAGAAATCCAAAAGAAAAAGAAAGGGCCAAAAATCAGGGTGTTACAAACCTACCCCCCTTACGATAAATCTCGTCCTTGAGATTTGGTTGCTCAGGGAACAAGTATGAATATTCTGACTTAAGGAAACCGTTTCCAACCCGGGTATCCTTTTCCTTTAAAAATTGTTCCCACTGAATTGCATCTGACGGACTGCCTTGCTCTGGGGTGGTTTGCTTCACCATACCCCACATTCTGACAGGTCTTCCTTCATATGTTCATCCTTGCTCTGACTTTCTTTTATGTCTGCTGGCTTATCTGTTATTATCTGTCTGGGAGTGATTGACGTGACATTCTTTTATCCAGCACCGATATTATCAATGGGGTTGTGCATAATTTTCCTCGATGGACATGAATCATTTAATCATTGCATCGGGTTAGTAGAGTAGATGCATGTCCTTTGGGTTCAAAACAATGCTGAGAATCATAGCCGTTCTTTTGGCAGAGTCTGACTGCTTGAAGGTAGTTCTGATTTACCTTGGCTAGCTCCACTGTCTCGAATCCGTACCGATGATTCGACTGTCGCCTTGATATGAGGTCCTTACAAACAGACTAGGCCCCTTGGGTGTGTGTTCATGGTGATCACTACGGAATCAGACTGTCTGGGGTATCCATACCATATTGTTCATGCCACAATTATCATACCTGTATTGCCGGTCTTGCTCCTTCATTACTGTTCTCTTTTTCTGGACCTTTTGCTGCAAGAGCTTGGCCTTATATACCCATACTTCTTCGTGTGACCATAGATGCTATCAGGTGCAATATTCCGGCAGGCATACCTTATCCTTATCCTCAGGCAGGGCAGCAACGTTTAACTGGCAAGTTTACCATGTCTCAAGCTCTAACTGTAGGGCAATGATCATCCGAACCTTTGCATGAAATCGGCAAATAAATCAGTAGCCATCAGAACGGTCTTTACAACTCAGATCTGGGACATTACTGAAATAACTCAACCATGGCCCACGACGGCTGAAAAGCAGCTCAGAGCATGAGGCAGTGTTGATAAGAAGAATGTAGCAGTTCCCTAAGACAGTCAAAAAACAACTCAGAGCATAGGGTCACCGGTTCACAGTTACTTGTATAGAGCGAACTGTTGGGGTCAGTCATACATGGCGGTGACAGAGGTTGATGATATCACTGTGTCGGACATGAGGAAGCTGGCCTTGATATCCACTGTCAAGATTGTTGTTCCGACATTATCTTGCTTCATGGCTTGTCAGACATTGTATCACACTGAGGTGTATAACATGCTTTCTTCCTCTTACATAACTCCAGTGGTTGTCCGATTCTCACCGTGCTTGCATCATCATACGAGTGACTTGCATTATCTTGGCAGCATGCTCACGGTATATATATGGAAGCATGTGGAGCTGAGCATTTGATTCCCAAGGCAGACACTTGTGTCTTGACTAATTCTTGCTTCTGACAAACTGTTGTGGATCTGATTCTTGGGATGCACTGCCATATGATGCCAACTCACTGTGTAATATCTTGTACCACTGTCGATGGTGGTTTGTAGTGCCGTACTGACGAGGACCGGATAGCTTGTGTTGGAAGCTATCGAGAGTAGCGTGCTGAGGAATACTGAGTAGCTTATGCTCGAAGCTTTTGCCGGGATAGCGTGCTGAAGAAGACTGGGTACCATACCCCAGAAGCTTCCCCTCTGGTTGCTTACTGAGGAAGATTTGGTGACTTATGCCAGAAGCTTTTCTGTGGTGGCTTACCGAAGAAAACTGAGTGTCTTACAATGGAAGTTATCCACATATCGTACTGAGGAAGACCGCAGAACCTTGCGTCGTAAGCTTCACTGGTAGTGTGCAGAAGAAGACTGGTTTGCTTATACTAGCAGCTTTTCTTTCTGATATGCGGACTGAATGCCATATATATATATATATATATATATATATATATATATATATATATATATATATATATATATATATATATATACATACCCTTGATATTCCTTTGACTGGGAATGTATTGTTGTCTTGCCCACAAATTGCCTTCCAGCTGGTTCATTACGATTGTGATGGTTGCATACTGAGGCAGTCTTAATGTTGATAGTCATTCCAGAATATCATTTGTATTCAAACCAGATATTCTCAATATAATATAGTGCAATAATTATTCCATACTCTTTAGCTGCGCTTCAAAATATTTGAAATCCATATTGATTCTTCGAGTCCGGTTTCGGTTGATGAGCAACTTTCATAAGGGGAAATAAGGTAACACCGAAGGCCCAAAGAAATAAGCAAAAGAAACGACTAAAACAAAAGCACACACAGCATTAAGATTACATACAAGCAACATCACATTTCATAGCTATTCACCTCACTATGCATGCCTACTTAAGCACACAATTCTCGAGGAAACTCCGGTACTACGATATAATATGCTGTGGCGGTGTGCACGAAAGTGAATCATCGTGTGGAGAGATTGGTGTAAGCAAAGCTACACCAAGTGTTGGCTCAGCACCGGTTGCATCTAGACGGGCTGAGCGGTGAGGACGGACTTGATGATCATGTAGCGAGCCACGGATGTCACGGCCATATCATCAGCAAGCGTACGGAAGGGAGCCGCACTCATCCAAGGAATGGGTGATAGTGTGGGCTAACGGTGGAAAGCAGGGTCTTGCTGACATTGCCCTTTTCTGGTAACAAAGACAAGTAAGGGTTGCCAAAGCGGCGGGTTGGATGGCAAAATCCGGGGTAGAAACGGGTCTACCACCGAAACGATAGGTGTGACTGAGTAGAATAAATTGGTGCGGTACCTGTGCATCCATCCTGCAAGTGATCGACACCACTAGGTACCTCGGCATCACTCCGCTGGGACAGAGCTGACACCAAACACCAAAGAGCAAGAATGCAAAAGAGGAGGGTGCAGGTAGTGGATCGAAACCGATGCCACCTACACTCACAAGATCAGATCGTTAGTGACAATATAATAAGTCTATATGCATGCTTGATCCTTTCACCTGGGCACCTGTTCCCCTTTGAATTGCCGCCCTGTGGCCACCCTTTCCCGCTCATAATTTCGTGGAAGAGGACCAAGGCACTACAAAAGGGGCAGGGCCGCTTCCATGTAAGGGGATCGATTCATTCTCCCCCCACCTCATGTACCTCGAGCCACAAGCTCTCCATCACAGAGCAATCCAACACAGGCAGGAGTAGGGTATTACACCGCACGGTGGCCCGAACCTAGGTAAATCACGCGTCCCCTTCGTGTCTGGTGAGAGCCAGTGAGCCCGTCGTGATCCCGCCGTAGTTGCCATCGTGTCATAGTGCGCCAAGCAAAGTCCCCCAGAGTTCGATTCCTAAGTTCTTGGAGAAGTTTCTTGGACGCAGATCCTAGACTCTGACAGTCTTCGACCCAGTCCTCCATCACATCAAGTTGTTCGTAGAGTGGGGATTAGATGGCCGCATGGTGGCATGCAGCTTCGTTCGCCTCCGGATTGCCCCTCTTCAGTTTCGTAAGGAGCCGAATTGGACGCTCACAGGCGAGGAAGACGGCCAACGCTTGCACCGGGATGCCCTCTTGGAGGAGAAACTGTCATGGGTAATGGAGACCCTGTTTAATTCCGACGGGGCCCCCGGTTTGCCGACCTCGATTGGGCTGGTTCACAACACCCAGTCCCGCGGCGCCATTTTGAAGCGGATGTCGATGTGCGACCGGTGGGGACTTATCTCCGCGGGTCCGGTGAACCCTGAGAGGTTGAGCCCCTTTTTCCGCAGGAGGCCTCGAAGGAGGTAGCAGAGGAAAGCACAGCAGAGAAGGAGGAGGACGGAAACGACTCCGCAGGCTCCTCTAGCACTCCGGTCAGGGGGACGCACCTCCGCCACCTGGCCGGAAGCGTGCCTTATCTCCCGCAGCCCTGCTACCCGAGCCCAGCGACAACGCCGTGCTGCTGGCGCTAGGTAAATGTCTGAATTTTTTTTTCTGATCATTGTCACAGCCTTGCTCACTGCCGGCCTTTGTCTTTAGCTCATCAATCATGGACGACAACGTGGTGGAGGTGATCCCTCCTTTGGCTACCAGTGCGCCATCAGGGGATGTGGTGGAGGTTCCTGTAGCCCCCAAACTTGAACAGGCTCGTGCTTCACAAGAGCATACCGGTGCTTCTGTCGGAGGGTCGGGCCCGAGCATTTCCTTCCGCTCGGACCGTCTCAAGAGGTCATGGACCACCAAGGATGAGTATGAAGATCATGCCTTGAGGCCATAGGCCGTGCAACCTATGAACTGCTTTTAACTGTTGTTTTGCTACGTGCGCAACCCGTCCCACCCCGGTTGCCTTTTGAAGAAGGTAAAGCAGGTGGTGACTAAATGAATGACAGGTGAGGACCCAGACATCGGCCTGGAGGCAGGGGCCGAGGACGGTGACCGAGAGGCAGGCCGCCAGGCCAAGGATGCGGGAGCATCCCGGGAGGCCGCCCGCGACGCCCGGAGTGAGACGGATCCTCCTGCAGCAGACGAGCCTGCACAAGAAGATGGCTCCGGGGCGACGACAGCCCCAGTTAGCACTGCCGGAGAGGACGAGGGTGCGAATCGAGCCGGCTGGAAGACCACAGAGGAGAGTCCCGCCCAGGGCACCTTGACCCCGAAGGCCCCCGTTATTGGGTCTACGGGGAGCTCCGGGACCCCGTAGGGAGATGCCCCGGGAAGCGTTGTTGGTCCGAGCACCCAGGCCCTGGAAACCCCCATTATTGGGTCTAAGGGGGGCTCCGAGACCCCACAGGGAGATGCCCCGGGAAGCGTCATCTGTCCGAGCAACCAGGCCCCGAAAACCCTCGTTATTGGGTCTACGAGGGGCCCCGGGGCTCCGCCGGGCGATACCTAGGAGAGCGTCGTTGATCCGGACACCCAGACCACGGAGGCCCTAGTTATTGGGTCTACGGGGGGCCTGGGGTTCCTTCCGGCGATGCCTCAGGCAGCGGCATCCTCGCCCCTTTAGCACCGGCGGGAGGTCTCCCGGCATGTGTCTCCAGCCTAGCGGAGCGCGATGGCCTGTCGGACGGAGCCGCACATGATGGAGGAGACGCGGCCGCCTCTGTGGTGGAGGAGATCATCTGGGGACTGCCTCCCGTTGGTGGCTCCAACTGGGCCCTGGGACCGGTGCTTTGCCCGGCAGGTGCTGCTCGCGTCGGTGTGTCCACCAGCAACTTTTACCATTCGATGCGTCGGGCGGTTGATCGCCTTGAAGCCGACCTGGTGAACGAGAGGGTAGCCCTAGCTCAGGGTTAGCAGGCCCTTGGCGGAGCGTGGGAGGTCCTCCTCGCCCAATCCATCCGCGCCGGTCGGGAGAACGAGGAAACCCTGGAGCAGGGGTCCCAAGCCTTGGCGGAGGCCAAGGCGATCCTGGACCGTGTCTCGAACGAAGCCCGTGAGAGGGTGGCAACCGAGCTTGTGCGACAACGTCAAGCACAGGAGGCCGAGAGTGCCAAGGTCCTTGCGGAGTCGCTTCAGAAGCAGAAGGATGAGGCCCGCGCCGAGCATCAACAACAGCTGGACCTCCAGGCGTCTCGCTGTACGGAGGAAAGAAAGACCCTTGAAGCCCAGCGCGCGTCGCTGGAGGGGGAGCTGAAGCTAGCGAAGGGTGCCCTTGAATAGGCTCGGGCCTTGGCGGCTAAAAGCAACAAGGCCCGGTCCGAGACCGAGGAGAAACGCGGGAAGCTTCAGGAGGAGCTGACGCATCTCGAAGATCTGAACGCCCAGCTGGTGGAGTCCAACTCTCAGCGGAGGGGAAGATACTCAGGCTCAGAGGGCTGCAGAGGACACATCACAGTATCTTCAAGAAGGCCTACAACTGCATCCTCGGCGCTGCCGGGTCGTTTGGCATGTCCCTCCTGGCCTCCGCCAACTTCCAGGACGATGATGTGGGGAGTTACGCCATGTTCTTCGAGAAGTTCGCCGATAACTTGGCCGAAGCGGTGAAGGACTTCGAGAAGACCATCGAGGAGGAGTGCTAGGAGTTGGGGACGAAGATCGGCGAGCGCGTCCTAGCCAACCTCCATCTTGCCAATGTCGAGTTCCCGTTTGCCGACGTGCTGCAGCCGCTGGGGCAATCTTCGTGGGCGCAAGCTTCTCAGGCCGCCATGTCAGGCTTCCTGGAGGAGCTTGTCTGCCTGTATGTTCGAGGTGAGGAGAAGGAGGAGGCCCCGGAAGACCCCGCGCTTGCCGATGGTCCTTCTGACGAGGACGTGGGGTCCATAGGCTGTCGATTCAGAGCCCCCGGGCCTTGTCTTTGTAATATGTACTTTGGTACTTCTTTTGACGTGCATATGATGCCCTCCCTTGAATTCTTGTGTGAGCCGTATTCTTTATATTTTTGTTTTGCCCATTCCGATTGTGTGTTCATGTTGTTGGGAAGCAATGACTTTTCTTCATATGGTGGGCTGCCCCGTCCTTGGGCCTGTGGACATCCCATGTAGCCCCCGGGCCCAGGCCCTTCGACTGATGAGCAAGGAGTCGCCGGAGGGGGTGGGGCCAAGAGTCCACAGAGGCTAGCCACATGGTGCCTTCTGCCCTTTGTTGGGGAAGTGTAGCCCTGCAGTCTGGTCATTTCGCCGCCTGGTCACGTCGGATTTACGACCGTAATAAAACGTCATAAAAAGCAGATGGCTCCTTGGTTCTCGTGCCTCAACGCTTGGGGAAGCAGGCGGGTGGGAGGCCGCGCAGTAACTCCTGGGTCATGGTCGTTCGCCTCTCGCTGCTTATATAAGACGCGGGGAGGGGAACTTTCACATCATAGCCCCTGGTTCTTCTCCATCTTCTTCTTCTTCCTCTGCGCCTCTTTACCAACACCCTTAGTCCATTCGACCAGCTCGGAGCTTGATAGCCGTGTTGTCCACTCGCTTTCTCACCCCTGAGGTGGCACGGCTACACCATGAGCTGGCCGCTGAGGAGGATAAACTGGTGGTGAAGGACGAAGCGTTGGCGGAGAAGGACGCCATTCTGGTCGACGTTCGTTCCCATGCTCTCGACGTGCTGACGCGGCATGAGCAGGATAATGGGGAGCTTCGTGCGTGGTTCCACAAGACTACGGAGGAGCTTCGGGAGGTGAAGGACAACCTCACCCAGAAGACACTCCGGATGGCCTGCTTGGCGGCACGAGAGAACAGGCAGCGGGAAGAAATCCAGGAGCGTCTCGGTGGCGTGCTGGCGGAGATCGGCAAGCATCACGCGGCTCTACGAGAGATCTACCGCCTTGTGAGCGGGCTGATGCCCACCCTCCGACTCAATCCATACCACCCCGATGTCAGCTTCAATGAGCACCGGGTGGTGGATCTTGTCGGCTTCTTCAGTCATCTGGCCAATGAGCTCACCCACCTCTGCGAGGAGGTGGGTGAGAATCTGGAGAAAGAGAAGGCCCGGGCCGCCGTGGCGGTGGCCTCGTGCATCCTCTCCTCGCTTCATCACCGAGACCCCCTCTTCCCCATGGACGTCATCATGGAGGACCTTCCACCCGAGGACCGAGCACGGTCGCTGAGAGCCGTGGTGAGCCACGTGTCCGTGGTGGTGCGGGAGGAGAAGAGCGGGGACTACAGCGGCCTCTGAGCTCAGCTGGAGTAATCCTTGCATGTTCGGCTGGAACACGGGCTTCTCGGTGGGGCGAGACTTCTGTTGGCCTCGGGAGCAGGTTCTGTGGCAGAGCTGCATAGTAGTATAGCATATTTTGGTAAGTACGCTTGCCTTAGTTTGTAAGAGTTTAAAGGACTGATCGCTGGAATCCTGTATGTCTTTTACTAAGTGCCTGCGTACGCTGTTCTTCCCGAAACCTGTAGCATAATTAGTGTGAACCCACGTAGCCAGAGTAACTACCACCGATGACAAGAACAATGCGACGCAGATATGTTGGAGCAGGTCTGGAACGCAGCCTGTATGTTTTGCTTCTCGAGATGACAGAGCGTTCCCGGGAGCGGGTCATGTGGTGATGTTTCCTAGGAAGCCCCCGTTTGACGGTCGGGACTGATTACACGTTGAAGGAATTCCGAAAGGAAACAACTTAAGTGCGAGAGCGCTGGGGTGATTGTGCCCCTTTTTCCCAACTCGGTGATTACACATGGGGTGTACAAGTGTGGGGAAAGGGAACAAGGCTACAACAGTACATAGCTAGGGTATGCCATGATGCTCCTTTTCACGGGGGAGAACCCGAGTACATGGCCAGTGGAGTACTTAGCTTTTTAGAGACAAAACAGCGAGTTCTGATCTAGACTTGCCATGGGTAGTTGGATACCCTACGGTTGGTGACCTCCTGGTGGCGCGTTCTCTAGTGATGCAGCAAGCCGCCATGTTCCAGGAGATCAAGCGCAACCCCCAGGCCTACGCAACATAGAAGTACACCTTGACGGAGATGTTGCGGGATGCGTCACTGCCAAAGGCGATCTCGATGGCAAATGAAGTCTTCTCCGACTCCTTAAGAGGCGCCGCCATGGCCGGTCCTGCCAGGGAGGCCGGTGTGGCAACCGAGACGGCGGGTCCCTCCCACGATGCCGACTGGGCCTGCTCAATCCTATTCACGGGAACGACCGCTCCTGGGAGAACTGGCTCAATGCGACGAAAACAGTGGGACCCAGGAAGGATACCGGCCTCCAGGGACCGAACGCACTGACGTGCCACGCGATAGAGATCCTCCACGGTCGTCATCGCCTGTGCCACGAGCTCCGCGTGGACCCCAAGGTTGCTGACATTCTCAACGAACGCTGCAATGACTACAGCCTCTGGAATGCCTCGGCTCTGTGCGTGAAGCTGGCGGAAACGAGCGACGTAGCTCCTGAGTTGCTCCCCGGCCCTCGGTCGGAGATGTAGGAGGGAAGTCCGTGTGGGCCTCAACGGCCCATGGTTCCTCAGGCACGGAACTCCACCCACAGCGCCCCAACGACCGCGCGCCGCCCAAGTGGGCAGTGCGTTGCCGCGGCACAGCGGGAAGGGACCCTGCCCAAGTCGATGCACCTGGGCGCGCGCCGTAGGACGAGGGATCCTGCCCCGGACCATCTTCAGGGAAGCGCTTGCTGTATCAGTTGCCCGGGTGAATGAGGGAAATGGACCAAGATCGCTAGAAACGCCTCAGTCCCCTACCTGGCGCGCCAAATGTCGGTTTCTAAGAACCTACATATGAGTTGTGAGCAACAACTCTTTGAGAGTTCGGCCAGGGACATAAAACGTCCAGCAAACCTAAGTCATGGATGAAATGTGTGGACGAACTACAGATGAACACAAAGAGCTACCTAGGTCCGGGCCACCTTCTTGGTGTAATACCCTACTCATGCCTTGTTTGTATTTCAATAGTAGAGAGCTACAATGTGTCTATTACAAGGTGAAAGGATCGACCCCTAGTGAGGCTTCGGTCTCCTCTATTTATAGTGTCGACGGAGAGCTTGATACGTCTCCAACATATCTATAATTTTTTATTGTTCCATGCTATTACAGTATCAATCTTGGATGGTTTTATATGCAATTATATGCAATTATATATCATTTTTTGGGACTGACCTATTAACCTAGTGCCCAGTGCCAGTTGATGTTTTCTGCTTGTTTTTGGTTTTTCAGGAAATCAGTACCAAACAAAGTCCAAATGCCACAAAACTTTTTGGAGATTTTTTCTGGACAAAAGAGACCCTGGAGACTTGGAGAGGTGGCCAGAAGCTTCACGGAGCCTCCACAAGGCAATAGGGCGCGACCCTAGGGTGGCGCGCCCTGATGCCTTGTGGGGCCCTCGTGGCTCCTTTTGACCTAATTCCACTTCTATAAATTCTCAAATATTCAAAAACCAACAAAGAGCCACCCCGAATAACTTTTACACCGCCGCAAGCCTCTGTTCTTCCGCAATCCTATCTGGAGGCCTTTTCTGGTACTTTGCCGGAGGGGGAATCGATCACGGAGGGCTTCTACATCAACCTTGCTGCCCTTCTGATGATGTGTGATTAGTTTACCACAGACCTACGGGTCCATAGCTAGTAGCTAGATGGCTTCTTCTCTCTCTTTGATATTCAATACCATGTTCTCCTCGATGTTCATGGAGTTCTATCCGATGTAATCTTCTTTTGTGGTGTGTTTGTTAGGATCCGATGAATTGTGAGTTTATGATCAGATTATTCATGAGAAATATTTGAGTCTTCTCTAAACTCTTTTATGCATGATTGTTATAGCTTTGTATTTCTCTCTGATCTATCGATTTGGTTTGGCCAACTAGATTGGTTTATCTTGCAATGGGAAAGGTGCTTTATGATGGGTTCAATCTTGCGGTGCTCAATCCCAGTGATAAAAAGGGACAAGACACGTATTTGCATTGTTGCCATTAAGGATAAAAAGATGGGGTAGTCATATTGCTTGAGTTTACTTTGTCTACATCATGTCATCTTGCTTAAGGCGTTACTCGGTTTTACACTTAATACCCTAGATGCATGCTGGATAGAGGTCGATGGGTGGAGTAATAGTAGTAGATGCAGGCAGGAGTCGGTCTACTTGTCTCGGACGTGATGCCTATATACATGATCATTGCCATGAATCCGTTATAATTATTTGCTTTTGTATCAATTGCCCAACAGTAATTTGTTTACCCATCGTATGTTCTGCGCTCGAGAGAGAAGCCTCTAGTGAAAACTATTGCCCCCGGGTCTACTTTTATCATATATTAAAACCCAAAAATATCTTGATGCAATTTATTTACTTTTATTTTATTTAGTATTTTAGTTTATCTATCTATCACTATCTGAATTAATCCTTGCAAATAACCGCTAAGAGGATTGACAAGCCTCTTATTTGCGTTGGGTGCAAGTGTTTGCTTTTGTGTGTGTAGGTGCTGCTAAAGGGATTTCGCGTGGTTCTCCTACTGGATTGATAACCTTGGTTCTTAACTAAGGGAAATACTTATCTCAACTATACTGCATCATGCTCTCCTCTTCGGGGAAATACCAACACAATCTACAAGTAGCAGGAAGAATTTCTGGTGCCGTTGACGGGGAGACATCACCAAAATTTATCAAGTACCTTCGCACAAACTATCATTCATTTGCATTTATTTTATCTGCCTTTTTATTTGCATTTGCCTCTCGTTTTCATCTCCCCCACTTCTAATATTTTTACAAAAACACAAAAATATTTTCGTTTGCTTGTTTGCTAGCAAGCTTGTTTCGTCACTATGTCGCTAGAGGAATTTCGCAATAGTTTCTATAACAAAAGATTGTCTGAAATTGAAAATGTCACTAAGGGTTTTATGTCTTCACAATATGAGCAAAATAAATTCTTTTCCGAAGAGCTTAAGGAGCATTCTATCTTGTTGGAGCCTATTAATAAACAACTTGAAGATGTCAATCTAGAAGTATCCAACCTTCAGTCTCAACTTGCTAATACTGAAAATTTGCTATCAAAGATTTCAGATAAACAAACAACTCTAGTGAATAAGATGGCTGCTAACCTGTAACACCCCGATTTTTGGCCCTTTCTTTTTTCTGTTGGATTTCTTCGAATTTTTATTTGGAATTCTTTTTCCGTGGCTATGTGGTCTTGAAACCTAGGAAAATCTTCTCTCCTGCCACTTCCTAGTGGCTTGTCATTCTAAAATCTATCCCAAGGCCATGTCATTTCCATCTTAGCCCAACTCCAATATTTATTTATTGGGAATATTCCTTTTTCTATTAAAGGAATAACCCTATTTACTCTAGGTTGTGAAGCAACCTATATTTCTGTCTTCCATAAAATTCCCACAAAATTCTCATAAATTCTTTGGATCATATATTCCACAAATATGTCAAAACCCATCCTTTCTTAGGTCAAAAATAATTCAGGAATATTCATTTCCTATTCTGTCCAGATTGGCACTTTGTGAAGGAAGTGCTATTTATATTTTCCTGATTGACCTCAAAATGTTTGGGCACTCTCTCATATCCAAATCATTTCCACATGCCAAAATTCAGCTCCATTTGCCTAGTAAATCTTCCTCTGCAAATTCCCAAAGTTTCTGACCAGAGGGAAGCTTTGTGAAGGAAGTACTAGCTAGGATAATCCAAATGAGTTGAGATTTTGGAAGGTCATCCTTATGGTCAAATCATTGCGCTCCACCCAATTTGAGTCCCATCCAATGATCTATGTGAGCACACCTTCAAATCTTGGTTTCTGGTCACAATTTCAGTTTGTGAAGCAACTATATTTTATATTGCTTCAAAAATTATGAAATTAATCCAGGACCTAAATATCTCTAAATAATGTGAGCATGCCAAAACTCACATTATTTTGCCAAGCCAATTTCCCCACAAAATTCCCCCAAGTTTCTGTCCAGTGAGGAGCATTGTGAAGGAAGTACCCTTTTTACTTATTCAAATGGTATGAAATTTTTATGGCACCTTCATATGATCAAATAATCATCCTACACCAATTTTCAGCCCAAGCCAAGTATCCATGTGAGTGCTATTCCTGATCTAGATTCTAGTCAAGTTTTGCAGTTGTAAAGCAACTGCACTCAAACCTTGCCCAAATGACCTCAAAATCCACAGGATGGTAGTCCTTCTTAGCCTAAACCCCTAAGACATCTTGGTTAACCCTTATCTCACCCCAGTTGATCACTACTTCAAGCTGAAGTTTGCAACAGCAAAGTTCAGTCGATCCCTCACATCAACCCACAGTGGATTTCTTCGAGCTATCGCATCAGTGGGATTGTATGTTGGAGGGACAACACGTTTGACAACTTTTGGCAGGCAGATGTGCCCTCCTCTCGCCAATGCACGCGGTGACCACGCCGTTGGCCGGCGTTTGGCGCGCTCTGCGCGTCGGCTAGCTCCTCATTCGCCTCCTCCTCATTCGCCCTCCTCGCGCCACGGTGGCCGCGCCCGCGTGAGCACAGTGCCTCGGTGGCCGACCGGGCACCGCACCGCCCGCGTCTGCCACCCCACTAGCTCTCTCCCGTCGCCCTCCACCCCTCCACGCGTCCGCGGCGGTTTCTGGCGAAGGCATCCGGCCGCGGCGGTTTCCGGCGAAGGCATCCGGCCGCGGCTATTTAAGCCCTTTCCGAGATGTCTCGAGCTCATCCACCTCCTCACCACCCTCCCCTAGACCTCCCTGACCACCCAACCAAGTCCCGGGAGCTCCCCTGCCCTCCCATTGCAGCCACGGCCGCCGCCCTCCCGAGCTCAAATTCGAGCAAGCTGGAGCTCCTCCCTCCTTCTCTTCCTCACCAGTAGCTCCACCAAGTGACGGCGAGCCCTCCCCTGCTCTCGCCTGCTCCCCGGAGTACCCATAGGCGAGGTTTCAAAATCGGCCGAAGGATTCTGCCGTGGGCATCCCAGCCGCCGTCGCCATGGCCCTCTCCGGCGCGCGTGCTGCACCAGAACGGGTGCGGCGCTCCGCCCTGAGGCCGCCGGTGGCCGGACTACGACCGGTGGAGTCGGGGCCGGCGACGGCCATGCCCTGCCTCGCCTCCTCTGCCTCCCATCGCGAGGAAGGAGATGACCAAGTCAGGCGGGTCCCACCTCTGCACGGCCCCACCAGTCAGTCAAACAAGGAGTCAACACCGGGCCCTCGCCGATTTAAGTGAAAGCGTATTTTCAGTAATACGTTTTCGCTTATAGAAAGCGTACTTCGCTGCTTCTTCGGGTCAAAATGCGCTTTCCCCGTTTGAAAGCGTATTTTCTAAAAGGCGCTTTCTGTTTTCAGCAGCCGCCGCCGAAACCCTTATATTGCGGGCGTTCGCCCGTTAGCAGCAGAAATGAACACTTTTTATTTATTTCTCTGCCTAACGAACGACGTCCGTAACTTTTCAACCGAGACTCCGATTCAGGTGATTCCAAAGCCCACGATCTCAGTTCATCGAGCCCGTTCCGATGGTATCATTTTCATGAGGTTGTCACACTTTGAAAATGACCATTTTGCCCTTGCCCTTAAAACAGCTCCGCCGAGAGGGAAACTTTTCCGGCGATTCTTTCCGCGAGTTCATCGCACCCCTCCCCGATGAATCCTTCATCCCCAGGCAAGCCACAACAGCCACTTGCATGATGGCATTGCAGTAGCCATGGTTTCCACTTGAATATTCAATAACTGTTTGCGCATTTAATTCTTTTGTGAATGCTTCGAATATGTTTGTGAATCCATGCTCATTGCTTATGCCATGTTCATTTTCATCTAGTAAGTGATATGATTAATTGCTAAGGATATTCTTTTCATGTTTTATTCTTGCAGTTATTTCCGATGCTAGTAATAATGTTATGCTCACATGAGTAGTTACGGTTTGATATGAAAATACTTGTGATAGTCATGATCGTCATTATGTCATGATCATTTGCATCCCGTAGCATAAATGATTATGTTTCCCATCCATGGTTCTATTATGCCATGATCTTTGTTGATACTATGTTGTTAAAAGGTTATGTTTCCCATCCATGGTTGCACTGATATCATGCTCATATGCATTGTCATATTATTTTACTGTGACTCAGCTCATCACCATTCAAGTTGAACCTGACATTAATCGAACTTGAACAAATCTGTTGGCTGAGTCATGGTGCCACCAAATCGAGCTAACCAGTGCAGCCACACTTGCCTTATGGGAGGCCCTAATGCGGTCTATTGTCATGCCTCTCGCCGGTGCCTCCAACTAGGGAAGGTTATGTGCGCGCGCTACCCTGATCAGGTAGGCGGCCATAAGCCTTGTGCCCGAGTTGTTTGCGCGCGGTTGTCCCCGTTTGGGACGAGTTTGTTAGTTGGGCCAAGACGGTGGCAGCCATAGAGGTGGCGGATGTCACGAGTTGACATCGGGGCGACCCAGGACATAGCCCAAAGGGGAGTTTGTCGGGAGTGGCCGGGAGAGTGTCATGCAATAGATTGGTTTTGTCGGAACGTCGTTGGTCCACCCGAATGGGAGCACGAGGCCATGAGTTCCGTGGTGTGGGTACAGTGTACTAACCTCTGCAGAGTGTATAATCTATCGATAGCCGCGTCCTCGGTCATGGACACAGTTCGTAGTAGGTCACACTATGGGTCAACAGAAATATTAACCTGAATAATAACAACCCAGTTCGATGAGAAAAGAAGTCGGTTGATCTTTATGTGGTCATGCGATGATCACAGGTGGAGATCAAGCTCCGTGTGGTCGTGTGATGATCACGATGGTAAGTTTGTGGTTACGAGATAACCTCCAAGCAGAGTAAGTTGGTCCATGAGACCTTAAATGTTGACCCCCTTGCATGCTAGTGTTAGTATCATCCTGTTCCTATCATGAATTATATGTACATGTCATGCTCATGTTGTTGCCATGCTCATGTTACTGCCATGCTGATGTTGTTGACATGCTCATGTTGTTGCCATGTTCATGTTGTTCTAGTAGTATCGTGTTCATCTTTGATGATTAACCTGTAAATGCCATGCTGCTGTTTGTCTTGATTGCTTTGGTTGTTGTGAGCTTGCGAGTACATTCAAAGTACTCACCTGGCGTGTCATGTCAGATTGCAGGTGATGCCGTGATTGATTGTTTGTCGAGGATCCCGAGGTTGCGCTCTAGGATGCGTTCCAGCCAGAGTCCCTGCGGAGTGGAGTTCATCACCGTCATCGTTGTTCCGCTGCTAGGATTTATTCCGCTTCGAGATGTTCCGCTGCTAGCATAGAACTACCTTAGCAGGCGAAGTGTCGCCGTGCCCCTGTAACCTTTGTAATATCGGAACCTTGTACCCCGTTTATTTGTAATAAAGAGATGATTTGTTCTCTGCCAAGCAGTGCCGTATTCAAGAAGACTTGATCTCTGGGCTGGAATACGGGGCGTTCCCGTCTCTCTGAGCCGGGGTGCCACAAGGCTTGGTATCAGAGCAGGTCTGGCTGTAGGACGCCCTAGTCAGCGCGAGCGTTAGAAACCGGTAGTTCAAAGTCTAGTCGGTTTGCTGGATTTGGTTGTTGCATTTGTTTGCTGCATAGCATGCATGTAGACTTATTATCTTGTCACTAACGGTTGATCTTGTGAGTGTAGGTGGCATCGGTTTCGATCCATTACCTGCACCCTCCAGCTTTGCATACTGGCTCTTTGGTGTTTGGTGTCATCTCTGTCCCAGCAGAGTGATGCCAAGGTACCTAGTGGTGTCGATCACTTGTAGGATTGATGCACATGTATCACACCAATATCTTTCCGCCAACCACCTAACGTTTCGGCGGTAGAAGTGTTTCTACCCCGGATCTTGCCATCCAACCCGCCGTTTGGCAACCCTCACTGGTCTTTGTTACCAGAGAAGGGCAATGCCAGCAGGCCCTTCTTTCCACCGCTATCCTACCTTACCTGGACGAGTACGGTTCCCTTCCGTCCGCTTGATGATGATGTGGCTGTGACATCCGTGTCTCGCTACATGATCACCGAGTCCGTCATCACCGCTAAGCCCGTCCAGACGCAACCGGTGCTGAGCGAGCTCTTGGTGTAGCTCTATTTACACCAACCGCTCCACACACTGATCCACTATCGTGCACACCGCCACAGCATGTTAGATCGTAGTACCGGAGTTCCCTCGAGAATTATGTGCTTAAGTAGGCATGCATAGTGAGGTGAATAGCTATAAATGTGATGTTACTTGTATGTAATATTAATGCTGTGTGTGCTTTTGTTTTAGTCGTTTCTTTTGCTTCTTTCTTTGGGCCTTCGGTGTTACCTTATTTCCCCTTATGAAAGTTGCTCACCAATCGACACCAGACTCGAAGAATCAGTGAGGATTTCAAATATTTTGAAGCTCAGCTAAACAGAATGAAATTATCATTGGACTGCATGGATTGGGAATATCTGATCTGAATGCAAATGCTACCCTACATTGATTATCAGCATCAAAATTTACATCAGTGGAGCAACCTTCACAACAGTAATGAACCAGCTGGAAGACAATCTGTGTGCAAGACAACAGTACATTTCCAGTCAAAGGAGTATCAAGGCGAAGCTTACGACGCAAGAAAGCCTCTGGCATAAGTCAGCAAATCTTCCTCAGTAAGCAACCAAGGGAAAAGCTTCTGAGGTACGATACCCAGTCTTCTTCAGCAAGCTATTCCGGCAAAAGCTTCTAGCATAAGCTATCCAGTCTTCCTCAGCACGCTACTCTCAGGTAGCTTCCAACGCAAGCTATCCAGTCTTCGTCCGTACGGCACTACCAACAGTCATCGTCATTGGTACAAGATATTACACAGTGAGTTGGCAGCATATGGCAGTGCATCCCAAGAATCAGATCTGCAACGGTTTGTCAGAAGCAAGAATCAGTTAAGACACAAGTGTCTGCCTCAGGAATCAAATGCTCAGGTACATATGCTTCCATATATTATGAACATGCTACCAAGGTCATTCAAGTCACTCGAACGATGATGCAAGCATGGTGAGAATACGACAACTCCATGAGTTTTGCAAGGGGAAGAAAGCCAGCATATACCTCAGTGTATCGCAATGACTGACAAGCTATGAAGTAAGACAATTTGGAACAACAATCTAGACAGTGGTTATCAAGGCCAGCTTCCTCACACCCGACAAAGTGATATCATTACCCTCTGTCACTGTCATGTATAATTGACCACAACAGTGAGCTCCATACAAGTAACTGTGCATCTGGTATATGATCATGATGAACTCTTGCTTCCCTTTTCTCTGGTAACGGCACCACGCCTGAGTTCTGAGCTGCTTTCGGCCGTCCAGGGTGGATGCCGCTTTTATATTTCTCTTTTCAACAACTGGCCCGTGTTCTGAGCTGCTTTTCGGCCGTCTTGGGCAGCTGTTGAGTTTCTTTTTGGTAGCAGTGACCCTATGCTCTGAGCTGTTCTTCGGCCGTCTTAGGGAACTGCTACATTCTTCTTATCAACACTGCCTCATGCTCTCAGCTGCTTTTAGCCGTCATGAGCCAGGGTTGAGTTATTTCAGTAATGTCCCAGATCTGAGTTGTAAAGACCGTTCTGGTGGCTACTGATTTATTTGCTGATTTCATGCAAAGGTTCAGATGATCATTGCCCTACAGTTAAAGGTCGAGAGATGATGAACTTGCCAGTTAAACGTTGCTGCACCGTCTGAGGATAAGGATAAGGTATGAATGCCGGAATATTACACCTGACTGCACCTATGGTCACACGAAGAATTAAAGATATTTAAGACCAAGTTCTTTCAGCAAAGGATCCAGACAAAGAAAACAATAATGAAGGAGCAAGATCGGCAATACAGGTATGATAATTGTTGCATGAACCACATGGTATGGATGTGATACTCAAGGCAGCGAAGCCAGCCAAGATCATTCAGAACTCCCTACAAGTAGTCAGATTCCATCAAGAGAACGGTTATGATTCTCAGCATTGTTTTGAACCCGGAGGACATGCATCTACTCGAGTAACCCGATGCAGGAGTAAATGTTTTGTGCCCACCGAGGAAATTTGTTCACAACTCCATCCAATACTATCAATGCTGAATAGACAAATGTCACGTCAAAGGGGAATCACTCCCGGACTTATGGAAATCCCAGTCATGATAATATCAAATAAGCCAGCAGACATAAAAGAATGGGAGTCAGAGCAAGGATGAATATATGAAGAAAGACTTGTCAGAATATGGGATACAGTGAAGCAAACCACCCCGGAGCAAGGCAGTCAGTCAGATGCAATTCAGTGGGAACATCATATGAAGGAAAAGGATACCCGAGTTGGAAACGGTTTCCTTAAGTCAGAATATTCATACTGGTTCCCTGAGCAACCAAATCTCGAGGACGAGATTTATCGTAAGGGGGGTAGGTTTGTAACACCCCGATTTTTGGCCCTTTCTTTTTTCTTTTGGATTTCTTTGAATTTTTATTTGGAATTCTTTTTCCGTGGCTATGTGGTCTTGAAACCTGGGAAAATCTTCTCTCCTACCACTTCCTAGTGGCTTGTCATTCTAAAATCTATCCCAAGGCCATGTCATTTCCATCTTAGCCCAACTCCAATATTTATTTATTGGGAATATTCCTTTTTCTATTAAAGGAATAACCCTATTTACTCTAGGTTGTGAAGCAACCTATATTTCTGTCTTCCATAAAATTCCCACAAAATTCTCATAAATTCTTTGGATCATATATTCCACAAATATGTCAAAACCCATCCTTGATTAGGTCAAAAATAATTTAGGAATATTCATTTCCTATTCTGTCCAGATTGGCACTTTGTGAAGGAAGTGCTATTTATATTTTCCTGATTGGCCTCAAAAAATTTGGGCACTCTCTCATATCCAAATCATTGCCACATGCCAAAATTCAGCTCCATTTGCCTAGTAAATCTTCCTCTGCAAATTTCCAAAGTTTCTGACCAGAGGGAAGCTTTGTGAAGGAAGTACTAGCTAGGATAATCCAAATGAGTTGAGATTTTGGAAGGTCATCCTTATGGTCAAATCATTGCGCTCCACCCAATTTGAGTCCCATCCAATGATCTATGTGAGCACACCTTCAAATCTTGGTTTCTGGTCAAAATTTCAGTTTGTGAAGCAACTATATTTTATATTGCTTCAAAAATTATGAAATTAATCCAGGACCTAAATATCTCTAAATAATTTGAGCATGCCAAAACTCACATTATTTTTCCAAGCCAATTTCTCCACAAAATTCCCCCAAGTTTCTGTCCAGTGAGGAGCATTGTGAAGGAAGTACCCTTTTTACTTATCCAAATGGTATGAAATTTTTATTGCACCTTCATATGGTCAAATAATCATACTACACCAATTTTCAGCCCAAGACAAGTATCCATGTGAGTTCTACTTCCTGATCTAGATTCTAGTCAATTTTTGCAGTTGTAAAGCAACTGCACTCAAACCTTGCCCAAATGACCTCAAAATCCACAGGATGGTAGTCCTTCCTAGCCTAAACCCCTGAGACATCTTGGTTAACCCTTATCTCACCCCAGTTGATCACTACTTCAAGCTGAAGTTTGCAACAGCAAAGTTCAGTCGATCCCTCACATCAACCCACAGTGGATTTGTTCGAGCTATCTCATCAGTGGGACTGTATGTTGGAGGGACAACACGTTTGACAACTTTTGGCAGGCAGACGTGCCCTCCTCTCGCCAATGCACGGGGTGACCACGCCGTTGGCGTGCGTTTGGCGCGCTCTGCGCGTCGGCTAGCTCCGAGCACCGCTCTCCCTACCGCTCTCGCTCGTCTCACCGTGTCTACCGCGTCGCCCACAGTTCCCCGCATCCTCTCGTGCCCTGGCCCCCTCTCATTCGCCCTCCTCGCGCCACGGTGGCCACGCCCGCGTGAGCATAGTGCCTCGGTGGCCGACCGGGCACCGCACCGCCCGTGTCTGCCACCCCACTAGCTCTCCCCCGTCGCCCTCCACCCCTCCACGCGTGCGCACGCGTACGCGGTCGTGCCAGAGGCATCGACCGCGCGTCCGCGGCGGTTTCCGGCGAAGGCATCCGGCCGCGGCTATTTAAGCCCTTTCCGAGATCTCTCGAGCTCATCCACCTCCTCACCACCCTCCCCTAGACCTCCCTGACCACCCAACCAAGCCCCGGGAGCTCCCCTGCCCTCCCATTGCAGCCACGGCCGCCGCCCTCCCGCGCTCAAATTCGAGCAAGCTGGAGCTCCTCCCTCCTTCTCTTCCTCACCAGTAGCTCCACCAAGTCACGGCGAGCCCTCCCCTGCTCTCGCCTGCTCCCCGGAGTACCCATAGGCGAGGTTTCAAAATCGGCCGAAGGCCTCTGCCGTGGGCATCCCAGCCGCCGTCGCCATGGCCCTCTCCGGCGTGCGTGCTGCACCAGGACGGGTGCGGCGCTCCGCCCTGAGGCCGCCGGTGGCCAGACTTCGGCCGGAGATGGCCGGTGGAGTCGGGGCCGGCGACGGCCATGCCCTGCCTCGCCTCCTCTGCCTCCCATCGCGAGGAAGGAGACGACCAAGTCAGGCGGGCCCCACCTTTACACGGCCCCACCAGTCAGTCAAACAAGGAGTCAACACTTGTCCCGCGCCGATTTAATGAAAGCGTATTTTCAATAATACGTTTTCGCTTATAGAAAGCGTACTTCGCTGCTTCTTCGGGTCAAAATGCGCTTTCCCCGTTTGAAAGCGTATTTTCTAAAAGGCGCTTTCTGTTTTCAGCAGCCGCCGCCGAAACCCTTATATTGCGTGCGTTCGCCCGTTAGCAGCAGAAATGAACACTTTTTATTTATTTCTCTGCCTAACGAACGAACGTCCGTAACTTTTCAACCGAGACTCCGATTCAGGTGATTCCAAAGCCCACGATCTCATTTCGTCGAGCCCGTTCCGATGGTATCATTTTCATGAGGTTGTCACACTGTGAAAATGACCATTTTGCCCTTGCCCTTAAAACAGCTCCGCCGAGAGGGAAACTTTTCCGGCGATTCTTTCCGCGAGTTCATCGCACCCCTCCCCGATGAATCCTTCATCCCCAGGAAAGCCACAACAGCCACTTGCATTATGGCATTGCAGTAGCCATGGTTTCCACTTGAATATTCAATAACTGTTTGCGCATTTAATTCTTTTGTGAATGCTTCGAATATGTTTGTGAATCCATGCTCATTGCTTATGCCATGTTCATTTTCATCTAGTAAGTGATATGATTAATTGCTAAGGATATTATTTTCATGTTTTATTCTTGCAGTTATTTCCGATGCTAGTAATAATGTTATGCTCACATGAGTAGTTACGGTTTGATATGAAAATACTTGTGATAGTCATGATCGTCATTATGTCATGATCATTTGCATCCCGTAGCATAAATGATTATGTTTCCCATCCATGGTTCTATTATGCCATGATCTTTGTTGATACTATGTTGTTAAAAGGTTATGTTTCCCATCCATGGTTGCACTGATATCATGCTCATATGCATTGTCATATTATTTTACTGTGACTCAGCTCATCACCATTCAAGTTGAACCTGACATTAATCGAACTTGAACAAATCTGTTGGCTGAGTCATGGTGCCACCAAATCGAGCTAACCAGTGCAGCCACACTTGCCTTATGGGAGGCCCTAATGCGGTCTATTGTCATGCCTCTCGCCGGTGCCTCCAACTAGGGAAGGTTATGTGCGCGCGCTACCCTGATCAGGTAGGCGGCCATAAGCCTTGTGCCCGAGTTGTTTGCGCGCGGTTGTCCCCGTTTGGGACGAGTTTGTTTGTTGGGCCACGACGGTGGCAGCCACAGAGGTGGCGGATGTCACGAGTTGACATCGGGGCGACCCAGGACATAGCCCAAAGGGGAGTTTGTCGGGAGTGGCCGGGAGAGTGTCATGCAATAGATTGGTTTTGTCGGAACGTCGTTGGTCCACCCGAATGGGAGCACGAGGCCATGAGTTCCGTGGTGTGGGTACAGTGTACTAACCTCTACAGAGTGTATAATCTGTCGATAGCCGCGTCCTCGGTCATGGACACAGTTCGTAGTAGGTCACACTATGGGTCAACAGAAATATTAACCTGAATAATAAAAACACCGGTTCGATGAGAAAAGAAGTTGGTTGATCTTTATGTGGTCATGCGATGATCACAGGTGGAGATCAAGCTCCGTGTGGTCATGTGATGATCACGATGGTAAGTTTGTGGTTACGAGATAACCTCCAAGCAGAGTAAGTTGGTCCATGAGACCTTAAATGTCGACCCCCTTGCATGCTAGTGTTAGTATCATCCTGTTCCTATCATGAATTATATGTACATGTCATGCTCATGTTGTTGCCATGCTCATGTTATTGCCATGCTCATGTTGTTGCCATGCTCATGTTGTTGACATGCTCATGTTGTTGCCATGTTCATGTTGTTCTAGTAGTATCGTGTTCATCTTTGATGATTAACCTGTAAATGCCATGCTGCTGTTTGTCTTGATTGCTTTGGTTGCTGTGAGCTTGCGAGTACATTCAAAGTACTCACCTGGCGTGTCATGCCAGATTGCAGGTGATGCCGTGATTGATTGTTTGTCGAGGATCCTGAGGTTGCGCTCTAGGATGCGTTCCAGCCAGAGTCCCTGTGGAGTGGAGTTCATCACCGTCGTCGTTGTTCCGCTGCTAGGATTTATTCCGCTTCGAGATGTTCCGCTTCTAGCATAGAACTACCTTAGCAGGCGAAGTGTCGCCGTGCCCCTGTAACCTTTGTAATATCGGACCCTTGTACCCCATTTATTCGTAATAAAGAGCTGATTTGTTCTATGCCAAGCAGTGCCGTATTACAGAAGACTTGATCTTTGGGCTGGAATACGGGGCGTTCCGGTCTCTCTGAGCCGGGGTGCCACATAACCCTGAGTCGCAATCTAGTAACGATGAAGATATTAAAATGATTGGTGTCTCACCTATTGAATCTCTATTTAGTAATATAAAACTTGATGAAAAAGGGACTGAAGATGAGTCAACTTTAGCTAGAAGGCGTCCCAATAATTTGGAGGGTGATAATCTTAATGATAAAAAATGAAAAAGTGGGTTTGGAGAGGTCAAAACTTTAAATAGTAATGCACCCACTACTTTGGATTACAAGGACTTTAATTATGATAGTTGTTCTTTAATTGAATGTATTTCCTTGTTGCAATCCATGATTAATTCACCAAATGCATATGAACAAAATAAAGCTTTCACTAAACATATTGTAGAAGCTATGATGAAAGCTCATGAAGAAAAACTTGAGTTGGAAGTTTCAATTCCTAGAAAATTACAAGATGAATGGGAACCTACTATTAAAGTCAAAATTAAAGATTATGAATGTAATGCTCTTTGTGATCTTGGTGCTAGCGTTTCCACTATACCAAAATCTTTGTGTGATGTGCTAGGTCTCACCGATATGGATCCTTGTTCCCTTAATTTGCATCTAGCGGATTCCACTATTAAAAAGCCATTGGGTAGAATAAATGATGTGCTTATTCTTGCAAATAGAAATTTTGTGCCCGTGGATTTTATTGTTCTTGATATTGAATGCAATCCTTCTTGTCCTATAATACTTGGTAGGCCTTTCCTACGAACCATAGGTGCTATTATTGATATGAAAGAAGGTAACATAAGATTTCAATTTCCATTAAAGAAAGGGATGGAACACTTCCCAAGAAAGAGAATTAATCCACCTTATCAATCTATTATGAGGGCCACCTATGGAATTAATATGAAGGATGACAACACTTGAAACTATGCATTATGCTTAGCTAGGGGCATAAAACAATAGCGCTTGTTGGGAGGCAACCTAATGAATAAAATAATTTTTTTTGTTTTACCTTCTGTTTTTTGTGTGTTTACACAATTATAACCTCTGTTTTGATTGTCTTTTATATTTTAATTAGTGTTTGTGCCAAGTAATGCCTTTGGGATGATTTGGAAGATAGTATAATTGATGCTGTTTGAAAACAGAAACTTTTGCGTCCAGTGATGGAATTTTATTTTTTCTCTGGAGTGTCAGAACCTTCTAAAGTTTTTACACAATATTGATATATGAATTTCCCACGTTTTCCTAATTTTTCAGAATTTTTGGAGTTACAGAAGTATGATGTTAATTCAGATCTTTACAGACTGTTCTGCTTTAGACAGATTCTGTTTTTGTTGCATAGTTTGCTTATTTTGATGAATCTATGGATCGTATCGGGGAGTATGAGTCATGGAGAAGTTGGTGTATAGTAGCATTATGCCAATATTAAATATGAATCAATTTACAACAGTACCTAAAGTTTAAGATTTGTTTGTTATACTAACGGATCTCACGAGGTTTCTGTTGAGTTTTGTGTGCTGAAGTTTTCAAGTTTTCGGTGAGACTACGATGGATAAAAGAATAAGGAGCGGCAAGAGCCTGAGCTTGGGGATGCCCAAGGCACCCCAAGGTAATATTCAATGAATAGTCAAGCATCTAAGCTTGGGGATGCCCCGGATGGCATCCCCTCTTTCGTCTACAATCTATCGGTAACTCACTTGGAGCTATATTTTTATTCATCACAAGATATGTGTTTTACTTGGAGCGTCTTGTGCTATAGTTTGTTTGCTTTTTAGTTTGCCACAATCATCTTTCTGAACACACCTTTTTGAGAGGGACACACATTATTCGTGATTTGTTAGAATACTCTATGTGCTTCACTTATATCTTTTGAGCTAGGCAGTTGCTCTAGTGCTTCACTTATATCTTTTAGAGCACGGCGGTGGTTATATTTTAAAGAAATAGTTGCACTCTCATGCTTCACTTATATCTTTTTGAGAGTCTAATGAATAGCAATGGTAATATGCACCAGTTATGAATTTGGTCCTAATATGAGAGGTATTCAAGAGGGATATAATAAAAACTTTCATGTAGATCACTGAATATGATAAGTTTGATTCCTTGCAATAGTTTTGCGATATTAAGATGGTAATATGTGGGAGGTGCTAGTAGATAATTGTGGTTTAGTAAGAATATTGGTGTTAAGGTTTGTGATTCCCGAAGCATGCACGTATGATCTGTCGTTATGCTAAGAAGTTGGAGCGTGATTTATTCTTGATTGTGTACCTTATGAGTGGCGGTCAGGGACGAGCGATGGTCTTTTCCTACCAATCTATCCCCCTTGGGGCATGCATAGTAGTACTTTGCTTCGAGGGCTAATAAACTTTCGCAATAAGTATATGAGTTCTTTATGACTAATGTGACTCCATGGATTATACGCACTCTCACCTTTCCACAATTTGCTAGCCTCTTCGGTACCATGCATTACCCTTTCTCACATCGAGAGTTGGTGCAAACTTCGCCGGTGCATCCAAACCCCGTGAAATGATACTCTCTATCACACATAAGCCTCCTTATATCTTCCTCAAAACAGCCACCATACCTACCTATCATGGCATTTCCATAGCCATTCTGAGATATATTGCCATGCAACTTCCACCGTTTCATTTTTTTGACACACATCGTCATTGTCATATTGCTTTGCATGATCATATAGCTGACATAGTATTTGTAGCTCAGTCACCGTTCATCATTTTTTATACATGTTACACTAGTATCATTGCACATCCTGGTACACCGCCAGAGGCATTCATATAGAGTCATATTTTTTGTTCTAGTTTTGAGTTGTAATTTTCTTTTGAGTTGTAAGTAAATAGAAGTATGATGATCATCATTATTAGAGCATTGTCCCAATGAGGAAAAAAAAGAAAAAAAAGGAGGCCAAAAAGAGCCCACGAAAAAAGGGAAAAAAGGGAAAAAATAATAAAATGAGAGAAAAAGAGAGAAGGGGCAGTGTTACTATCCTTTTCCATACTTGTGCTTCAAAGTAGCACCATGTTTTTCATATAGAGAGTCTCCTGTTTAGTCACTTTCATATACTAGTGGGAACTTTTCATTATAGAACTTGGCTTGTATATTCCAATGATGGGCTTCCTCAAATGCCCGAGGTCTTCATGAGCAAGCAAGTTGGATGCACACCCACTTAGTTTTCATGTTGAGCTGTCATACACTTATAGCTTTTAGTGCATCCGTTGCATGGCAATCCCTACTCCTCGCATTGACATCAATTGATGGGCATCTCCATAGCCCGTTGATTAGCCGCGTCGATGTGAGACTATCTTCTTATTTTTGACTTCCCCTTATTAATCTCTACCACCACACTCTATTCCACCCATAGTGCTATATCTATGGCTTGCGCTCATGAATTGCGTGGGGGTTGAAAAAGCTGAAGCACATTAAAAAGTATGAACCAATTGCTCGGCTTGTCATCGGGGTAGTGCATGATAAATATTTTGTGTTAAGAAGATGGAGCATGACAGGATTATATGATTTTGTAGGGATAACTTTCTTTAGCATTTTTATTTTTGAAAGACATGATTTTTTATTAGTATGCCTGAGTATTGATGTCATTATGTCAAACTATAGACTATTGCTTTGAATCATTCGGATCTAATTATTCATACCGTAAGAGAGATTACATGATGAAACATGTTAGGTAGCATTCCACATCAAAAAATTTGTTTTTATCATTTACCTACTCGAGGATGAGCAGGAATTAAGCTTTGGGATGCTTGATACGTCTCCAACGTATCTATAATTTTTTATTGTTCCATGTTATTATTGTATCAATCTTGGATGTTTTTATATGCAATTATATATCATTTTTTGGGACTAACCTATTAACCTAGTGCCCAGTGCCAGTTGCTGTTGTCTGCTTGTTTTTGGTTTTTCAGGAAATCAGTACCAAACGAAGTCCAAACGCCACGAAACTTTTTGGAGATTTTTTTCTGGACAAAAGAGACCCTGGAGACTTGGAGAGGAGGCCGGAAGCTTCACGAAGCCTCCACAAGGCAACAGGGCGCGGCCCCAGGGGGGCGTGCCCCGATGCCTTGTGGGGCCTTCGTGTTTCCTTTTGAGCTAATTCCACTTATATAAATTCTCAAATATTCGGAAACCAACAGAGAGCCACCCCGAATAACTTTTACACCGCCACAAGCCTCTGTTCTTCCGTGATACCATCTGGAGGCCTTTTCCGGTACTCTGCCGGAGGGGGAATCGATCACGGAGGGCTTCTACATCAACCTTGCTGCCCTTCCGATGATGTGTGAGTAGTTTACCACAGACCTACGGGTCCATAGCTAGTAGCTAGATGGCTTCTTCTCTCTCTTTGATCTTCAATACCATGTTCTCCTCGATGTTCTTGGAGTTCTATCTGATGTAATCTTCTTTTGCGGTGTGTTTGTTGGGATACGATGAATTATGAGTTTATGATCAGATTATTCATGAGAAATATTTGAGTCTTCTCTGAACTCTTTTATGCATGATTGTTATAGCTTTGTATTTCTCTCCGATCTATCGATTTGGTTTGGCCAACTAGATTGGTTTATCTTACAATGGGAGAGGTGCTTTGTGATGGGTTCAATCTTGCGGTGCTCAATCCCAGTGATAGAAAGGGACATGACACATACTTGTATTGTTGCCATTAAGGATAAAAAGATGGGGTTTAATCATATTGCTTGAGTTTACTTTGTCTACATCATGTCATCTTGCTTATGGCGTTACTCTGTTTTACACTTAATACCCTAGATGCATGCTGGATAGCGGTCGATGGGTGGAGTAATAGTAGTAGATGCAGGCAGGACTCGGTCTACTTGTCTTAGACGTGATGCCTATATACATGATCATTGCCATGAATCCATCATAATTATTTGCTTTTCTATCAATTGCCCAACAGTAATTTGTTTACCCACCGTATGTTCTGCGCTCGAGAGAGAAGCCTCTAGTGAAAACTATGGCCCCCGAGTCTACTTTTATCATATATTAAAACCCAAAAATACCTTGCTGCAATTTTTTTACTTTTATTTTATTTTGTATTTTAGTTTATCTATCTATCACTCTCAGAATTAATCCTTGCAAATAACCGCTAAGAGGATTAACAACCCTCTTATTTGCGTTGGGTGCAAGTGTTTGCTTTTGTGTGTGTAGGTGCTGCTAAAGGGATTTTGCATGGTTCTCCTACTGGATTGATAACCTTGGTTCTTAACTAAGGGAAATACTTATCTCTACTATACTGCATCATCATCTCCTCTTCGGGGAAATACCAACGCAGTCTACAAGTAGCAGACCCTGCCGGAGGCTCTGATTGGTTGAATATACATTTGGAGTAGGCTGGTATATATAGCCTGTACCATGGTAGCATGGTCGCCCATGGCACGCTTGTGCACGTGATGCTGACATCCTCTCGGGGCAGTGTGTTACCCCCCGGATACTTACCTACCTCCTTCGGTATTCGACGGGTGGTAGTGAGGTACCGCCACTATAGTAGTGTAAGCGGTAGGTGAATCTTACTATAGTCGCCGTGGATGGCTTGGGCCGCACGGATCCTATCAGAGCCCATGTGTAAGGGCTAGTCATTCGACCTTCATCCCCTTCCTGATGCAGGTAGCAGTGTTTCTTGGTACAGGTCCTCGTACGACCTCCGGAGTCAAGACTCATGCCTCCAAATGGGCAGGTGGTATGTTGCCGCGGCCTCCCGGTATGGCCCCGCGAAGGGCTTCCGGGAAGCGGTCCATCCTCACCCCTTGAACTGTCTCCTAACGAACCAGGCCATAGTCCAACAGGCGTATCAGGGTCTTCAAAGATATTCCCCTGGATAGAGAAATATCTATGCCTTCGTCGCCAAGACTCTTCCTACCGGGTTAGTAATACCCTAGTTTTACTGACGCCGGTAGAGGGAGACTACCAGGGGTGTGGTCACCAAGCTTATCCCATTTTCTGGACATCATGCACCTTATCTTCAGGAACACTCTGTTCCCTCGCATTGGGAACCTGGATCTGGTACACTCTTATTTGGTGGACATGCTCCTCATGTGCATGAAGGAGAGAGGCAGGAGTTCTGTGTTGGATGTGTCCCATATCATGTGGTGTGAGCTGTTTTCTGATGTGATCGACCGGAAGGTGCCCATCTATGGGCCCTATCTCTTTCAACTGATTGAGAACACCTGGGCCACTCATTTCCCAGGGGAGCGTCTTGAGACTGGAGATATGGTATCTCATGGGATGATTAAGTTGCGTCAGAAGGAGAATTGGGGAGCCGCGCCTGCTGCACCTGAGATTGAGATTGCCCCCACCGATTCTGATGATGAGGCTAAGCCTAATTATGATTTTTTCCACCTACTGAGCAGCCATCTTGGGCTACCAAGCTCAAGAAGAAGGTGAAGAAGCTCTTTTGCCTCCAGGCAGATGTGTAGCACAGGATGTACCAGGCTCACGTGGCTAAGAAGGTTGCTCATTGGCATCAGATCCAGATGATGAGGCAGCTGAATATTTCTATGAACAGCGGTTCTGAGAAGAAGATTGACACCGAGGAGGAGTGGATCTCCAAGCACAGCAGGTGGACCGATTCATATGACTCCACTGGTGCCATGTCTACTCGTCGAGCTGCTGCCAGAGATGTTGATGTGGAGATTGCTGAGGAGGATCACAAGTCTGAGGAGGAGTCCATGGATAGGGACTCAGGGTAGCCTACCACCTCGGGACGATAGTCAATCTTTGCCCTTTTGGTGTCTCGATGCCAAAGGGGGAGAGGTTAGGACTGGGGATTTGCATCTGTTTTCTTAGGGGATTTGCCGAGTCACAAGCTTGCCTTATTTGCTCATATTTTATGCTTGTGAACTCTTTATCTTAGTTTGCTTTGGTTGGTGTGAGAACCTCGTCATATGGTGTGAGACATATGCTACCTATGCTACCATATCTATGTCTTTATGTGTGTGAGATTATGCTTATATTGTGCCCTATATCTTATTCTCGCTCACATGTTTGTTACTTGCATCTGTACTTAGCTCTCATGCTATGTTTGTTGCAAGTATTGCCTCGTCTATAAAATATAGGGGGAGTGTTGATCCTAGTGTGTGCACACTTAAAGAAGTTATCTTTCCGAGGTTTGGAGTACCTAGATATTTAATGACTGATGGTGGTTCACATTTTATTCATGGTGCATTCTGCAAACTTCTAGCTAAATATGATGTCAACCATAGAATTGCATCATCCTATCACCCTCAGTCTAGTGGTCAAGATGAATTGAGTAATAGAGAAATAAAATTAATTTTGCCAAAGACCGTCAACCGGTCTCGTAAAAATTGGTCAAAGAAACTTGATGATGCATTGTGGGTATATAGGACTGCTTATAAAAATTTATGGGTATGTCTCCATATAAAATGGTCTATGGAAAAGTGTCACTTACCTCTTGAATTAGAACATAAAGCTTATTGGGCAATTAAAGAACTCAATTATGATTGTAAACTTGCCGGTGAAAAGAGGTTGTTTGATATTAGTTCTCTAGATGAGTGGAGAACGCAAGCTTATGAAAATGCCAAGTTATTTAAGTAAAAAGTTAAAAGATGGCATGACAAGAAAATTCAAAAATGAGAAGTTAACGTCGGTGATCAAGTTCTATCATACAACTCTCGTTTTAGATTCTTTGCAGGAAAACTTCTCTCCAAGTGGGAAGGACCATACATTATCGAGGAAGTTTATCATTCTGAAGCTATCAAGATCAACAATGCCGAAGGCACAAACCCAAGGGTGGTTAGTGGGCAAAGAATTAAACATTATATTTCAGGTACGCCCATTAACATGGAAACCAACATTATTCAAACAATTACACTGGAAGAATATATAGAAGGAACCTTCCGGAGCACTCCAGAATGCTGAAAAAGGAATAGGTATGTGATACGGTAAGTAAACCGACTCCAAAAATTCCATAAAAGTACTTTCTGTCCGTTTTGAAATAGTAGAAAAAATACAAAAATAAGAAACAACTAGGAAAGTGCACGAGAGAGCCACGAGCTCAGGTGGCGCGCCCCCTGGGGCGCGCCGTGTGAGCTCGTACTCCCCCGTGGACTTTCCCGACTCCGTATTCCTCCTGTAGACTTGTCCTGCAAGGGAAAAATTCATATATATATATATATATATATATATATATATATATTTATATATATATATAGGCTGGTCTATTCTGCCAATATTGGCAGAATAGTTATTCTGCCCACACTTCCGAACTGCACGCTCAATGTGAGGGCACTGCACTTTCTGAAGCAAGCGCACTGCAGTATTGAGACGAGTGAACTTCTCATCGGAAAAACTGTGCGCGACTTTTTCGATACTATTTTCGCTCCAGTTTTTAAATAGTTTGTCGGAATGAGTCGTGTAATATATCGTTGGAAAGCTATGGATTAGGCGCAACTTCGCCATGTTGAAATTTTTTCGAGATTTCTCGCGGTTTAAGAGCAGTTTCGAAAACGGTGGTCGCCCGACGAGTGGCAGCGAGCGTATTTTCGTGTTTTTTCACAAACAGCTTGTCGTAATGAAGCAAATGATACGCCGTTGGAAAGATATCGTCGAGGCGCAACTTTTTCATATATATTACTTTCTCTAATTCCTTACGGTTTAAGAGCAGTTTCAAATTTACTAAATCGCGGAATTCTGTTTTTCAAATTTTAGCAATTTTTCGGTACTGTTTTCACTCCAGTTTTTTAACCGTTTGTCGAAACAAAGCATGTGATACGCCGTTGGAAAGCTACGGACGAGGCGCAACTTTCATATGTAGAAATTATTTTGAGATTCCTTACGGTTTTAAATTAATTTTGAAAATGGTGCGGCGGACGACGAGTGGCAGAGGCCGTTTTACAAAATGCTGGTCGGAATGATTCAAATGATACGCCGTTGGGAAGATATCGACGAGACGCAACTTTTTCATGTAGAACACTCTCTCTAATTCCTTGCGGTTTAAGTGCAGTTTTGATTTTACCGAAATGCGGACACTCTGTTTTTCGCGACACCAAAATCGACGAGTGAACTGCATCGGACCGAAAACCGCACAGCTCCAGACAGAAAACTGCACTGCATGAGACGGGTGAGAGAACTTCATGTTTTTTTTGTCAAACGTAAATTTTCCAAGACGAGGAAGTGAACCGCGCTTCACGTCGGGCGTAAGTGAACCGCAACAATATCAAGAAGTGAACCGCATTCTTTGTTTCTGTCGCCTCTGTAACATTTTTTATGCACTTCACATTGGGAGTAAGTGAGCTGCGACACATACCAAAAGTGAACCGCGACGGTACCCAAAGTGAACCGCAAAGACGATGGGCAAGGTTGTTCAAAATACACACAGAATGCCATCTAGTCTCTCTAATTGTTCACTGCAACACCCACGTGAACCGCACCAAGTAAAAGAACAGCATCCCTGGTCGTCGTTTTTTGAGTTTTTGAGTTTTGATGCAGTTTAGTCATCGTTTTTTGCGGTACAGTTTTCATAAGTCCACGACAGAGGAGAAAACAACACCAGAGTGCACCACGGCGACACACTGGAGTGCACTCCGGACTCCGGACTCCCATGGGGAGCTGCACACGCCCCTAATGTGGGCTGCAACGAAGTGGTCACCACCGGAATTGAGAAAAGAGTCAGCTGGATCACCCACGGGTGTGAACTGCACTGCACAACCAAAACCTAAATGTAAAAAACTAGACACACACATTTAGTTTATCTACATGGCACAGAAAAGAGCAATCAGAATAAAAATTAGAACTATCGGACTGAACTGAAACTAAACCTAACGGTGTACCGCACGCACTGAACATTTGTTCCCAAACCAAGAAACATTGAACGCTGGGAAGAAAAAAATTCAGCGGACTGCACGGCCGCCGGCGTGCACTGCAAACAAACGACCGAGACTTGTGTTTTGCAGCGGACACGAGCTTGCTCCACACACCGGCGATAGCTTCAGAAATAGCACGGCCACAGAGGAGCATTTTGTGTCTTGCAGCGAGGCCCGATCCCACCTGCACGTAAAAAATTCTTTAAAGAAAAGAACTGTGGCATCACGCCTGATGAACAACAAGCCACAGCTGACCAAACACGCCGTGACGACAAACTGCACGCCACGTCGCGGACTGCATGACCACGCCGCCAAACTGCGGCGCAGACCGAGAAGCAGCGCCATGTGAGCAGTGGCCGCCGGCAGAGAGATGGAGTCGCTTCAGTCCACCATGGTGGGTGGCTGCCGAACTGCATCATGCGAGATGCCGCATCACGTGCCCAGCCGAAACTGAGCTGCATGGGACAAGCTGACGAACCGTTGTCGAAACTGCACGCCGGCGGAATCCGAGCTGCTCCTGCTGGAGATGCGGGCTGCTGGAAACTCCGGCCGTGTGGACTACACCACGGATGATGGCGTAGCCGGTAGAGGAGGGAAGGATGGTACAAATTTATACATACGAAGGACCACAAGCAGCGAACTGCATGGAACAAGCTCAAAAAAAGAAGAACAGGAGCACCGAACTGCACGCGCGTGGTGGACTCTGGGGTCGTCGTGCGCCTCGCCGTGTGGCCATCCTCGCCTTGGCCGGAGACTGCAGACCCGTGTGCCTCATCGTGTGGTCGTCGTCCTCCTCTCGGGGGATGGAGGAGGGGTAGCTGCTGGCCGAAGCCTATACCGAAGTGGAGCCACTTGCTCCGTCCCCGGCGAGGGGCGGCACGACGGGTGAAGGTGGTGCCCAGATCCGTCGTCGGCCATTCGCGGGGTGGAGGTGGAGGTTCGATTCGTCGCCGTCCGTGCGCGGCCTGGCGGTGGTGCCCGGATCCGTCGCCGGCAGTGCACGGGGTAGCCTTGGATCCGGTGTAGGAGAGGGTGGGCGGTGCGGGAGGGGCCGTGGCCGCCATGGATCCGACGTAGTGGAGGGTGGGACGGCGCGAGGCGGGCTGGGGCACCATGGCCGGCGGCAGGGTGGCTCCAGACGCGGAGGAAGGTGGTAGGAGGGTGGTGCACGCCGCGCCGGAGAGGGTGGGGTGGTTGCTCTGGTGGGCTCGCCATGCCGGATAAGGTGGGGAGTTGGGGCGGCGACTCGGGTTGGTCGCGCCGCGCCGGAAGGTGGGGAGGGTGGCGGCGGCGGCTCGTGTGTGTTGCGCCACGTGCGGAGAAGGTGGGGAGGGTGGGGCGGCCGGCGGGTGGAGGTTTGGGTGGCCGGCGTGTGGAAGGTTGTGAGGTGGGGATTGGGTACTTGTGTTCGGTGGGGGAGAAGTGGGCAGGTGTTGGCAGAATAAGAAAAAGATGGTAGAATAAGGTCTCAAGGGTATTGGTAGAATAGACCCACCCTATATAGGGTGGGTCTATTCTACCAACCCCCTTAAGACCTTATTCTACCAATACCTAACCTTATTCTGCCAACACTACCAAACAAAACTAGCTCACCGAAACCCCCCTCCTAAGCGAGCCCACCATCCCCCACTCCTCCCCTGATCCACTCCACCTTCTTCCTCCCGGCACCGCCTCCCCCACTCCCGACCAACTCCCGAAGCCCCAGCCAGATCCCCGCCTCCCCCCACCTTCCTCTTTGCGCCCGGCCACAGCTACCCAGCGCCGCCCCACGACCTTCCTCTCCGCGCGCGGCTGCCGCGAGCCAACGCCGCCCCTCCACATTCCCTGTCGCGCGCGGCCGCCGCGAACCAGCGCCGTCCCGCCAACTTCCCCTCTCGCCCGACCGCCGCGGGCCAACGCCCTCTCCCCCGCCACCTTCCTCTCCCATCCCGGTCGCCGCGAGCCACCGCCGCCCAGCCATCTTCCTCTCCGCGCCTGGCCCTCGGATCTGTCGCGGCCTCCCACAACCTCCCCGTCGATCAGCATCCAGCCGATTTGACAAAGCAGCGGTGGAGGATCCCTGCCGAGGTGCGCGGCTTCCCCAACCTACCCTCCAGCGAGTCGGGGTGCCATGGGGTCGCTGCCGAGATGCTGGCCTCCTGCCTCCACTAGATCGGGCCTCCCTCTCGTAGGTGCGCTCCGATGACCACCGCAACGAGGTTGCGGTGCACGCCTCCATGGAGTCCTCGCCACCCCATCTTCTGTACTGCACGGCGACAGCCAGAGGTGGTCGCCGGATCAAGGTGAGGTCGCCACCCCGCGTCCCTCCTCTGTTGGCATCAGGGCGAGCATGCTGCAGAATCGGCGGCAATGGCTGGATGCAGTTCGCCCCACCTGAAGCGCCCCACGTGCAGCTCTCCCCTCCACTCCACGCAGTTCGCTGACGGCGGGGGACGGGTGGACTGCACCCGATCCAAAATGCACTACAACACCCGGACGACTGCACCGCATGAAGATCCTGGGCGAACTGCTCTCCTGGGTGTCCTCTGGAAGCAGCTGGTAGCCATGTCCCTTTGAATGAGGATCAGCTGTTGCCATCACCGCCGTGCTTCGTGTGCTGAGGTAGCTGCCGAGAAAATACATGGTGGAGCAAAACTCTCTGATGCACCTGCCAAGTGCTGCTCCACCACCCCCCTTTTCTGCTTCAGCTCCGTGCAACGCCGATGCAGTTCACCCTAGCAACCCCCCGCAGCTCTCTCCTCCCCAATCTGCAGATCGCCAGCATCCAACCTTTTTTGTGTGTGCAGTTCATTGGCTCCTCTTGTTTCGGGTTTCTAGGCGCTGGCAGAAGCCAGGAGGGCCATTGGCACGTCGCTTGCAGTTCACCGGCGCGATTGTCGCAGTTCTCTGGCGGCAACAACGATGCGTATTGATTTTTGTTTTAGATTCATTTTTGCAACTTGTCCTTGTACAGAGTTCATTTCAGTTTTCATTTAGTGTACACACCCGTGAGGAAAAAAAAAGCAATGCAGTTCCTTAAGTGGGCCTTAGAGGTTCATCCCATGAAAAATGCAGCTCAGTTTGTCCTGGTACAGAGAACTTTTGTTTTTTTAGAGGTTCGCTCCTCTGTCCTATGCAGTCTTTTTTGTTTTGAAGAAAATAATATGCGAAAAAATGCAGCACCAGAAAAAAATAACATTGCAAAAAGTTCACTTCCTTTTATTTCTGCCATGCTGTTCACTTTCTCCAACCGAAAAATGCAGTTCTCTAGCATCGATCATGAGGTCCTCACGCAATTTTAAAAAGTTAGAGAAAAAGAGAAAAAAATCATGCGGTTCACTTTTCCCCTGATGTGGTTCACTTGACTCATCTCTGCGGTCCACTCTCATTCATAAAAAAGTTAGAAAAAAAATTATGCGGTTCACTTAGACTCGTGTTGCGGTTCACTTTTCCCATGATGTGGTTCACTTGCCCTCGTCTATGCGGTCCACTCTCGTTTATAAACGAAGTTAGAAAAACGTACAAAAGAAATCATGCAGTGTGCTTGCCCGTCTGATGCAGTGCGGTTTTCAGTCTAAAGCAGTGCGGTTTTCTGTCCGATGCGGTTCACTCGTCGATTTTGGTGTCGCGAAAAACAGAGTGTCCGCATTTCGATAAAATCAAAACTGCTCTTAAACTGTAAGGAATTAGAGAGAGTGTTCTACATGAAAAAGTTGCGCCTCGTCGATATTTTTCCAACGGCGTATCATTTGAATCATTCCGACAAGCGGTTTCTAAAAATTCGCGAAAAAACGGCCGCTGCCACTCGTCGTCCGCCGCACCATTTTCAAAATTAATTTAAAACCATAAGTAATCCCAAAATAATTTCTACATATGAAAGTTGCGCCTCATCCGTAGCTTTCCAACGGCGTATCACACGCCTCGTTTCGACAAACGGTTAAAAAACTGGAGTGAAAACAGTACCGAAAAATTACAAAAAATTCGAAAAACAGAATTCCGCGATTTAGTAAATTTGAAACTGCTTTTAAACCGTAAGGAATTAGAGAAAGTAATATATATGAAAAAGTTGCGCCTCGACGATATCTTGCCAACGGCGTATCATTTGCTTCATTTCGACAAGCGGTTTGCGAAGAAAACACAAAAATACGCTCACTGCGACTCATCGGACTCCCACCGTTTTCGAAACCGCTCTTAAACCGTGAGGAATCTCTAAAAAAAATCAACATGGCGAAGTTGCGCCTAACCATAGCTTTCCAACGGCATATTACACGCCTCGTTCTGACAAACGGTTAAAAAACTGGATCAAAAACAGTACCGAAAAACACCGCGTGCAGTTTTTTCGACGAGAAGTTCACTAGTCTCTGTATTGTAGTGCGCTTGTTTCAGAAAGTGCAGTGCCCTCGCGTTGAGCGTGCAGTTCGGAAGTGTGGGCAGAATAACTATTCTGCCAATATTGGCAGAATAGACGGGCTGTATATATATATATATATATAGGGTGGGTCTATTCTAACAACACCCTTAAGACCTTAATGTACCAACGCTTCGCTTATTCTGCCAACACTACCGAGCTGACCTATAGCTACAAACCCCACCCCACCTTATCTTCTCAGTCACCCACCCAATCCCCCCCTCTCTCTTTCCCATGACCTCCAACTCCCCTGCCCACCCCACGACCCACCCGCACGACCACCCTCCTTCCTCTGGATCCCGCTCCAACCCCGCCGCCGGCCAGGGCTCGGGCCGCCCCGCTGCCTCCGACCTCCCACCGAACCTCCCTACGCACGGCGCGCCGCCCAAACACGTCGCCGGCCCGGGATCGCGCCGCCCCGCTGCCTCCCACTTCCCACAGCACCACCCTGCGCACGGTGCGCCGCGCCGCCCCGCCACCGGCCCGTGCTCGCGCCGCCCCGCCGCCTCCCACCTCCCACAACACTTCCCTTCCGGCCGTCGACCCACCCTGCTGCGAGCCTGGGCTCGCGCCGCCCTTGCCCGGCGTCGCCCATCCCGCACGCCCCGGTCCGCCCTCGTCCTCGATCTGGATCGAGCCGCCGCCGCTCCACTTCTCTTGGCCTACCTTCCCTCCTCCTCTGCCTCGGGACAGCGACCAGCCGTAGCGACGATGGCCCCCCTCCGCCGGGTTGGTGGTCGACCTCCTGCGGTCCACTTGGTTTGTTTTTGCGTTTTTTTCTTCAGTTGTTTGCGGTTCAGTTGGGAGCACACCTGCAGTCCCCTCGAATCCCCTGGCAGCCTTCCCTGTAGTCCGGCGACAGCAGCTCTCCTGTTGATGTTTGTGCAGCTCGCAAATGCGTTTGTTGCAGTCCGCCGGCGCATCACACATGAGACGTTTGCGGGTGTGCTCCCAAGTACAGGCTGCTCATGATGCAGACCGGCTGGGTCGGCAGGTCCGGCAGGTCCGGCAGCACTTCAACACTTCAGGCCACCAACGAGCAGTGGCCCGAGCTTGTCTCTCCATTTCTCTGCTCATGCACCTCCCCTGCAGTCCCTGCTGTTCGTGGGCGCAAGGGATGCGGTCCACTATTTTGAGGTAGTGCAGTGCGCTCGGCGTGCAGTGCCCTCCTTCCTCCCTGGCTCGGCCCTCGACCTCTTGCTGGTCGCCATGGCCGGATCCGTTGCGGCCCTGCCTTGCCTCGTCGCCATGCTGCCATTTGCAGTTCGCTGGAGGGACAGAGGAGGTGCTCTCGTCAGGGGGAGTCGACGCCATGTGTACCATGAAGTCCACTGTTCGCTCTCGTTTGTGACAAAAATTTGGTAGTTCACTTTTGTTTATGAAAAACATGAGGAGTACACTTTCTTTTTGGATGTGGTTCACTTCTACTATGTGTTGGTTCACTTTCATTTTTTTTAAGTTTTGCACTTCCCATGTTCAGTTTTAGAGAAGTCCTAAATTGTTGCAGATTTGGAACGTGCATCTGCCGTGCGGTTCCGTGCAGGTGAGGTTCCTTTCGGTTGCAGTGTGAAGAGAAAATAGTGATCCAGGGTGCTGCACGACGATATGCAGTTCGGCAGCGTGGTCAAGCAGTGCGCGGCATGGTGCGTCATAGTCCACGGGCATGGGCAGTGCAGCGCGTGGGTGCGTGCAGTACGCAACGCCCCTATTCCACTGATTTTTCTTGAACTGGCTAGTGCTGATTTTGTGTGTATGTCTGTGTGTGTGGCTGTGTAAAACAACGGATGGATGAATTGTGTCCATGAGCATCATCAGCGGCCATAGGACAGTGGCGCAAAAACAAAAAGTGAGCGTGTAGTTTGGTTGGCTCGGTCGTGCAGTACTTTGTTCTTGTTTTGTGAGGTTCACTTGTTCTTTAAATTATTCAAAGAATGTTGGTACGATGTAAAATCTCTTTGATGCAAAAAATGTAATTTTAAATGTAGTCCACTCGCCTCATTCATGCAGCTCACTAACAATGATCTTGTAGTCCAGATGAATTTACAAAAAAAAGTTAAAAAACCACAAAATAATTATGTAGTTAACTTTGATACATGGCGCGGTTTACTTGCCCTCGTCCATGCGGTCCACTTTTGTTCATAAAAATGGTCCACTCTCGTTTATAAAAAAAGTTAGGAAAAATAACAAAACAAAACATGCAGTTAGCTTGCCCGTCTGATGCAGTGCGGCTTTCAGTTTGAAGCAGTGCGGTTTGCTGTCTGATGCGGTTCTCTCGTCGATTTTGGTGTCGCGAAAAACAGAGTGTTCACATTTCGGTAATTTCAAATTGCTCTTAAACCGTAAAGAATTAGAGAGCGTGTTCTACATTAAAAAGTTGCGCCTCGTCGATATCTTTCCAACGGCGTATCATTTGAATCATTTCGACCAGCGGTTTGTAAAAAATCGTGAAAAAACGGCCGCTGCCACTCGTCGTCCACCGCACCATTTTCAAATTAATTAAAAATCGTAAGGAATCTCAAAAACATTTCTACATATGAAAGTTGCGTCTCATCCGTAGCTTTCCAACGGAGTGTCACATGCCTCGTTTCGACAAACGCTTAAAAAACTGGAGCGAAAACAGTACCGAAAAATTGCAAAAATTTGAAAAACAGAATTCCGCGATTTAGTAAATTTGAAACTACTCTTAAACCATATGGAATTAGAGAAAGTAATATATATGAAAAAGTTGCGCCTCGACGATATCTTTCCAACGGCATATCATTTCCTTCATTCCGACGAGCGGTTTAGAAAAAATCGCGAAAACACTTTCGCTGCCGCTCGTCGGGCGCCCACCGTTTTCGAAACTGCTCTTAAACCGCGAGGAATCTCGAAAAAAATTCAACATGGTGAAGTTGCGCCTAATCCATAGCTTTCCAACAGTATATTACACGCCTCGTTCTGACAAACGATTAAAAACTAGATCAAAAACAGTACCAAGAAAACACCTCGTGCAGTTTTTTGCGACGCGAAGTTCACTAGTCTCTGTATTGCAGTACCCTCGCGTTGAGCGTGCAGTTCGGAAGTGTGGGCAGAATAACTATTCTGCCAATATTGGCAGAACAGACAGTCTGTATATATATATATATATATATATATATATATATATATATATATATATACATATATATATATATATATTCTTCACCCTCCTCTATTTTAACATGAATGCACCGTAATTTTACGTTTCGTAAATTTTGTCTTATTTTAGACGTAAAAAGAGAACGTAAGAAAATATATTATCGCCGTAAAAAATATTTTATGTTACGTAAAATTACAAATGTAAAAACATAGTGTAAAATGTACATAAAATGTAATTTTTCTGGTCTTATGACCTATATTTTTTTTCCTTATGCCAAATTATACGCAATGAATTAATATGAATGTAACTATTTGTATTTCAAATGTAATTTATTTATGAAATGATCGTAAGATTACCTCGGGTGAAGAATAACTTATTCTGCACCTTGGGTGATGAATAGATTTTCTATATATATATATATATATATATATATATATATATATATATATATATATACGCAATAAATCAATATGAATGTAACTATTTGTATTTCATCACCCAGGGTGCAGAATAAGTTATTCTTCACCCGAGATAATCTTACGATCATTTCATAAATAAATTACATTTGAAATACAAATAGTTACATTCATATTGATTCATTGCGTATAATTTGGCATAAGGAAAAAAAATATAGGTCATAAGACCAGAAAAATTACATTCTATGTACATTTTACACTATATTTTTACATTTGTAATTTTACGTAACATAAAATATTTTTTACGGCGATAATATATTTTCTTACGTTCTTTTTTTATGTCTGAAATAAGACAAAATTTACGAAACGTAAAATTACGGTGCATTCATGTTAAAATAGAGGGGGTGAAGAATAACTATTCCTCACCCAGGGTGACGAATAGTCAATCCCTATATATATATATATATATATATATATATATATATATATATATGTTTTGATGTTTTGACCTCCGTATCGCAAGTTTCTCCTTTGTTCTTATTTTTGGCTATTTTTCTGACAGATCTTGATCGCCATGTCGTCGTCAAGCTCATCCATGGACAAGTTCTTCGAGAAGGTCATCAACCCCTACCTTCTGGAGGTGATGAAGCACCCTCAAGCCATGGAGTTTCTTGATGGGGTGCTCCATGTCTGGGATGTTCAGGTCCCGAAGAAGGAGGGGAGCGAGAAGGCCAGGCTTGAGGCGGTGGAACAGGAAATTTTTAAGTGTCAAGGGATGGTGGAACGCGGACTCAGTGCTAACCACTCCATGATCACGGATTTTATTCGTGAACATAAGTGGGACAGCAAGGATATTGGAGAAGCCATCTTCAAGCTACAAGACCAGATTGATCATCTTCAAGCTAAAATATATGACCTGGAGAACCAAAACTGTGAGTATGAATCTAGATTCAAAAGGATGAGCCTCACTGCAAATTTCAGGATCCCAGAAACACGCCCATCCTTTTATGATGGAGAGCCCATGTGAAAGGATCGATATGGTTGACTAGAGGGGGGGTGAATAGGCAACTACCAATTTTTAGCTTTTCTTAATAAATTAGGTTAAACAACAAAAAGGTTGTCTAGATATGCAACTAGGTGAACAACCTATATGATGCTAACAACGATACCAACACTAGCAAGCAAAGGATACAACAAAATATTAGGGGGGGGGTACGTCTCCGTTGGAGCGGTGTGGAGGCACAATGCTCCCCAAGAAGCCACTAGGGCCACCATATTCTCCTCACACCCTCGCACAATACAAGATGCTGTGATTCCACTAGTGGTGCCCTTGAAGGCGGTGACCGAACCTTTACAAAAAAGGTTGGGGCTCTCTCCACAACTTAATTGGAGGCTCCCAACACCACCACGAAGCTTCACCACAATGGATTGTGGCTCCGAGGTGACCTCTTCCGTCTAGGGTGCCCAAACACCCAAGAGTAATAAGATCCGCAAGGGATTAGTGGGGGGAATCAAATATCTCTTGGTGGAAGTGTAGATCGAGGCCTCTCAAGCAAACCCTAGAGCATCAACAAGATTTGATGGCTAGGGAGAGAGATCGGGCGAAAATGAGCTTAGGGACAACAATGGAGCTTACGGGAAAAGAGGTAAGTCTTCTTGGGGAAGAAGACCTCCTTATATAGTGAGGGGAAAATCCAATCGTTTTCTGCCCACAAGTCGTGCACAAGCGGTACTACCGCTCTGGGGAGCGGTACTACCAGTGTGCACGACAGTTCTGCCCACGGTGTGTAACTGACACAGTCATGGACGCGGTAGTGCTGTCGGAGCGGTACTACCGCTACTTCCGCTTAGTGTTGCACATTGAGGTGGAACTGTGGTAGTAGAGATAGGCAGAGCGGCAGTACTGCACAGGGCGGTACTACCGCTGACTACAATCGCTCTACTTCCGCTGGCGTGAAATGAGGTTACAGAAGCACAAAACTAAGTGGTACTTAGAGTGGAGGAAGATGCCGGTAGTACCGCACAAGCGGTACTACCGCTTGGTCCTTTAGGGTTCAGTGGATCTGTGGTAGTGGGGTAGTGGTACGAGTCGCAGTACCGCACGAGCGGTACTACCGCTTGCGACTACCGCCCTACTACCCCTGATTTACAGAACACATAAAATAAGCGGAAGTGCCTGAAGTACTGGGGTGCGGCAGTACTGCTGGAGCGGTACTACCACTCCCCAGCGCAGTACTACCGCTTATGTGCTTCTAAAAAGCCCAAGGCAAAAGACAGATGGTGCTCCAAATTTCCGGGAAAGAACGAGGGTGCAAATGTGAATGTGTACGTGTTGATTCCACCCTAACCTTTCCAACTACGGACCCCTTCTTAATAGTACGGATTTCCTATGACTCAAAACCACCAAAAATAAATCGCCGGAAAATAACCGTCTTCACTCTTAATCACCGAGTGGAAACAAACTGTCTCGAGCCATCTAATTATCTCTGAAATGCTCAAAGCACACGGTTAGTCCACAAAGTGCATTCTCATCAATCACCAAACCACTAAGGGAGAAATATGCCCTAACAATCTCCCCCTTTTTGGTGGATTGATGACAATACAAGATTTGCACAGAAGGACTCAATAAATAATATGCAAACCCAACATCTACAAAATATAGACGGCTCCCCTAGATGTGTGCACTATTTGAGTATGCTTTTGGAATGCAAATTTTAATAGAGGTGTTATGATCAGCACTACTAGTTGGAATTCTGCCCACTTAGTAACATAATCAACAGCAACAAAGGATATGGTTATATCCATTAGAGGAAGGAAAAGGTCCCATATAATCAAAGCCCCAAACATCAAATGGTTCAGTAACAAGCAAATAATTCATAGGCATTTCCTGATGTTTACCAATATTACCAATTCTTTGCCATTCATCACAAGAAAGGACAAACTTACTTGCATCCTTGAAGTGAGTAGGCCAATAAAAATCAGATTGCAATACCTTGTGTGCAGTTCTGTCTTCCGCATGGTGTCCTCCATATGCTTCGGAATGACACTTCCTTAGGATTTGTTCCTGCTCATGCTCAGGTACACAACGTCTAATAACACCATCTACTCCTTCTTTATACAATTGCAGATCATCCCAAAAGTAATGTCTTAAGCCAAAGAAGAACTTTTTCTTTTGTTGGTATGTGTAACTAGGTGGTATATATTTAGAAACAATGTAATTAGCATAGTCTGCATACCAAGGATCATTGCGAGAAGTAGAAGCATTTACGATAGCTAATTGCTCATCAGGAAAACTATCATCAATAGGCAGTGGGTCATCAAGAACATTTTCCATTCTAGACAAATTATCTGCTACAGGATTTTTCAACTCCTTTTCTATCAACAATATGAAAATCAAACTCTTGTAATAAAAGAACCCACCTAATCAGTCTAGGTTTAGCATCTTTCTTTTCCATAAGATATTTAATAGCAGCTTGATTAGTGTGAATAGTAACTTTAGAATCAACAATGTAAGGTCTAAATTTATCACAGGCAAACACAATTGCTAAAAATTCCTATTCAGTAGTAGCATAATTTCTTTGAGCACTATCAAAGGTCTTACTAGCATAATGAATAACATTTAGTTTCTTATCAACTCTTTGACCTAACACAACACCAATGGCATAGTCACTAGCATCGCACATAATTTCAAAAGGTAGGTTCCAATCAGGTGGTTGGACAACAGGTGCAGTTATTAAGGCTTTCTTAAGTATTTCAAAGGCTTCTACACAACCATCATCAAAAACAAATGGAACATCTTTTTGTAGGAGATTAGTGAGAGGCCTAGAAATTTTAGAGAAATCCTTAATAAACCTTCTATAAAAATGAGCATGACCAAGGAAACTTCTTATACCTTTAATATCTTTAGGGCATGGCATTTTCTCAATTGCATCAACTTTAGCTTTATCTACCTCAATACCACTTTCAGAAATTTTATGACCAAGGACTATACCTTCATTTGCCATAAAGTGGCACTTCTCCCAGTTCAAGACAAGGTTAGTTTCTTCACATCTCTACAAAACTCGATCAAGGTTGCTTAAGAAATCATCAAAAGAAGTTTCATAAACAGAGAAATCATCCATGAAAACATCAATAATCTTTTCACAAAAATCAGAGAATATAGCAGTCATGCATCCTGGAAAAGTAGCGGGTTCATTACATAAACCAAAAGGCATACGTCTATAAGCATAAGTTCCACAAGGACAAGTAAAAGTGGTTTTCTCTTGTTCTTATTGTGATACAGGTATTTAAGAAAAACCAGAATAACCATCTAGAAAACAGAAGTGTGTATGCTTAGACAATCTCTCTAACATTTGATCAATGAAAGGCAAAGGATAATGATCTTTTCTAGTAGCCTTATTTAATTTCCTGAAATCAATTACCATCCTATAACTAGTTACAATTCTTTGTGGGATAAGCTCATTTTTATCATTAGGAACGACAGTAATACCTCCTTTCTAAGGAACACAATGAACATGACTCACCCATCTACTATCAGCTATAGGATAAATGATACCTGCTTCTAGAAGCTTTAATATTTTAGTTCTTACCACATCCTTCATTTTGGGATTCAAGCGGCATTGATGATCAATGACTGGTTTAGCATTAGGCTCGACATTAATCTTATGTTGACACAAAGTGGCACTAATGCCCTTAAGATCATCAAGAGTATATGCAATTGCAGCACGATGCTTCCTCAAAGTTTTAAGTAATCTCTTTTCTTCGTGCACTGAAAGGTTAGCATTGATAATAACATGATATATCTTCTTTTCATCAACATAAGCATATTTGAGTGTATCAGGAAATTTCTTTAATTTGAACACAGGACCACTCTTAGGTGGGAGAGGATCGCGCAAAATTTCAATAGGCAAGTTATGCTTAAGGATAGGTGCTTGTTTAAAGAATATCTCATCTATTTAATTTCTTTCATTCATGTGCATATCATTTTCATGGTCTAGCAAATATTGTTCCAATGGATCAGTAGGAGGCACATCAATAGAAGCAAGACCAATGATTTCATCTTTACTAGGAAATTCTTTATCATGCGGTTGCTTACTAAACTTGGAGAAGTTAAATTCATGAGATACATCACCAAACTAAACTCTAACCTTTTCCCTAACACAATCTATTTCAGCATTAACAATATTAATTAAGGAACGGTCTACCAATTATAACGGGTCAGAAATTATCTTGTAGTGATCCAACTACTAAGAAATCAGTAGGATATTTGACCTTACCACATAAGACTTCAACATCTCTAACAATCCCAAGTGGTGAAATATTATCTCTGTTTGCGAGCTTAATAGTAACATCAATGTCTTCCATCTCGACAAGAGCAATATCATTCATAACTTCTTGATATAAAGAGAATGGAATAGCACTTACACTGGCACCCATGTCACATAAACCATGATAGCAATTATCTCCAATTTTAACAGAAACAACAGGCATGCCCACTACGGGCTTATTCTTATCTAGTATATCTTGTTCATTTCTGGCAGGTTTAGCAATTCTAGCAGCTTCAGAACAAAAGTAAATAGCATGCCCATCAATATTATTAGCCAATAGATCTTTAGTCATTGCAATATTAGGTTCCACTTTACTTTGTTCAAATGGTTTAGGTGCTCTAATATTACTTTTATGAACCATAGTTGTAGCCTTAGCATGTTCCTTAATCCTAATAGGAAAGGGAGGTTTCTCAATGTAAGCAGTAGGTAGAACTGGATCAACATTATAAATAATCATTTCTGTTTTAGCTATAACAGGTTCTTTACAATTTTCTTCAATAGGTGGATGAAGTTTAAACCACTTTTCTTTAGGGAGATCAACATGAGCAGCAAAAGATTCACTAAAAGTAACTACTATCTCAGAGTCAAGTCCATATTTTGCACTAAACTTATGAAAGGCATCAGTTTCCATAAAAGATTTAACACAATCAAATTCCAGATTTATACCTGACTCATTACCTTTGTCGATTTCCCAATCTTCAGAGTTACATTTAATCCTCACCAGAAGATCCCATTTGAATTCAATAGTTTTCTTCATAAAGGAACCAGTAGAAGAAGTATCAAGCATTGATCGATCACTATGAGAAAGCCGAGCATAAAAGTTTTGTATAATCATCTCTCTTGAGAGCTCATGATTGGGGCATGTGTGCATCATATATTTAAGTCTCCTCCAAGCTTGAGCGATACTTTCTCCTTCACGAGGCCAAAAATTATATATATAATTCTGATCATGATGAACCAGATACATGGGATAAAATTTCTGGTGGAATTCCAGCTTCAGTCGGTTCCAATCCCATGATCCAACATCATCCAGTAGCCTATACCAAGATAATGCCTTTCTCCCCAAATATAAATGGAATACTTTCTTCTTTACTCCATTATCGCGTAAACCTGCAAGCTTAAACAATCCATAATTTTCATCTATATAGATTAGGTGCATATCAGGATGAATTGTTCCATCTCCTGCATAAGGATTAGCCAGCAGTTTTTCTAACAAACCCGAGGGAATCTCATAATAAAAAATTTCAGTAGCTTCAATAGGTTGAGGATCAGCTCTTTCCACTTCCGGTCAAGGAAAAGATACCCTGAACAAGCCCCTCAAAGGATTACTTTCCATCATGACAAGTAACAATAAATTTTAGTACATAATAAAAATGTTTCCTTACCAAATTCCACTTACCAAAGGCGCTCCACTCCACGGCAATGGCGCCAGAAAAGAATCTTGATGACCCACAAGTACAGGGGATCAATCGTAGTCCTTTCGATAAGTAAGAGTGTCGAACCCAATGAGGAGCAGAAGGAAATGACAAGTGATTTTCAGCAAGGTATTCTCTGCAAGTGCTGTAAATAGTAGTAATCGATAGTTTTGTAGCAAGCTGATTCATAGCAAGTAACAAGTAACAATAGTAACAAAGTGCAGCAAGGTGGCCCAATCCTTTTCATAGCAAAGGACAAGCCGGAAAGTTCTCTTATAGTAAGTAAAGCGTTCTCGAGGACACTTGGGAATTCTCGTCTAGTCACGTTCATCATGTTTAGTTGATTCACGTTCACTACTTTGATAATTTGATATGTGGGTGGACCGGTGCTAGGGTGCTATTCTTACTTGAACAAGCAACCCCCTTATGATTACCCCCTCTCGCAAGCATTCGCAAATACGATAGAAGAATTAAGATAAATCTAACCATAACATGAAACATATGGATCCAAATCAGCCCCTTACGGAATAACTCATAAACTATTGTTTAAGTTTCTGTCACTCTCACAACCCATCATCTACTTATTACTCCCCAATGTCTTCCCCTATGCCAAAATATGGTGAAGTGTCATGTAGTCGACGTTCACATGACACCACTAGAGGAATAACAACATACATATCATCAAAATATTGAACGAATGCCAACTTCACATGATTACTTATAACAAGACTTTTCCCATGTCCTCAAGAACAAAAGTAACTACTCACAAGTCATGTTCATGTTCAAGATCAGAGGTGTATTGAATATGCTTAACGATCTGAACATATAATCTTCCACCAAATAAACCAACTAGCATCAACTACAAGATGTAATCAACACTACTAGCAACCCACATGTACCAATCTGAGGTTTTTAGACAAAGATCGAATACAAGAGATGAACTAGGGTTTGAGATGAGATGGTGCCGGTGAATATGTTGATGAAGATTGGTCCTCCCATGATGGGAGGAACGTTGGTGATGTCGGTGGCTTCGATTTCCCCCTCCCAGAGGGAAGTATCCCCGGCGGAATCGCTCCACCGGAGAGCAAAAGTGCTCCTGCCTAGGTTCCACCTCGAGACGGCGGCGCTTCGTCCCGAAAGTCTTCTCTTGATTTTTTTTTCTAGGGCAAATGGCTTCATATAGGAGAAGATGGGCCCTGGAGGACTGCTGGTGGAGCCACGAGCTCACCTGGTGCGCTCTAGGGGGGCGCGCCACTTGAGCTCGTGACTCACTGGTGGGCCCCCTCCCGATGATTCTTCTTCCAATATTTTTTATTAATTACAAAATAATTATCCATAAGTTTTTAGGTCATTTGGAGCTCTGGAGAATATCTATCTCTCTGTTGTAGCCTTTTCAGGTCCAGAATTCCAGCTGCCAGCAATCCCCCTCTTCATGTGAAACTTGCAAAATAAGAGAGAAAAGGCAATAGGATTTCTTCATAAAGTGAAATATAGACCAAAAACATCATAAATATCAGTAGGAAAACATGATGCAAAATGGACGTATCAAAGCGGCACTACACAAAGAATGCCCCATCAAGCCACAGGTGCAGCAATAGGAAAACTACATGAAGAACACAATAGCTTATGCATAGCGGCGGCCTCCAGGTCCTGAAGTGCTTCATCAAATGCTTCACCCGGTCCCTTGCGGCAGATCGGGCCTCATTGGCCCACTGGGCGGTGGCCTCCTTCTGATTCAGGGCAGCCGTTTGCTTCAGCAGCTCCGCGTCTTTGCTGGCCAGCGCGCTCTCCAGGATGGCTACCTTCTGCCGGTACTCCCCGAGCTCGCCGTATGCGACACCCACTGCAGTCTGGAGCTTGCCACGCGACCTCTCCGACTCCTGCAACTCCGGCCGCAAGCTCGCGGCCTCCTCAGCAGCTGTGGAAAAGGAAGTCGAAATAAATCAACCAGAACATAGGATCATAGTAACATCCAATCAAACCATATGCAATATGATGACTTACAGATGGATCCAGTGAACGATGTCGACAGACGCAGAACCTCCTACCGCTGGGTCTCCACCTGAAGCTTGAGATCGGCCACCGTAGCCTCCAGAGTGGCCACCTTCTGTAGGAGCCGATCGTCAGGAACACGCAACAAGCCCAAATAGGAGTCCGCAAGGGACATCCCATCCGGCCTTGGGGTCTACTAGCTACACTGTGTCAATCAAGAACAAAGGCGCTACCTGATAGCTGGCCTCCACAAGGACGACTGTCGGGCCACTAGGAACCAGGCTACCTCGGCCCGTCTACCTGCGGCCCAGGATACGATGCTTGGCAAAGGCCCAAGACGCGGCCCATCTAAGAGCACCGCGAAGCGAAGACATCTCGCGAGGCACCAGCCTCCCGAGGACCCCTCCTCAAGGCATGAGCCACCAAAACTTAGCCGCAGGAGCAGTGCAAGCCTCGCGAGGCTGCCTCCCGAGGCGGCCCCCTGAGGCGGCCGCCCTAACCACCCGAGCCTGACGTCGGCTGCGCGGTCCTGTGCCCATCACGTGGGTGACGCGCGTGGTGACGAACGGCTGCAGAGGCCGTGCCAGCGGGCGCGGATAGAGAGGCTTTCCTCTTGGGTGCTAAAGGGGCAGCCCCAGCTGCCCACCTCCAAAGCAAGTCCCAAGGACTGCCCGTTTGGTGAAAGAAGACCAAGACAGCAAGGCGCGCAGGGCGGAGGTCACCACCGAGCCCACCGGCGCGTCATGGATAGCAACTTTGCAGGCGAAGACCGCCTTTAGTCAGGATAGCCTGAGCGCCTGTCCCCTTTCAAAACCCGCCAAGTGTGGCATCCCTTCCCGCTTATATTTTTAGGGGAAGAGGACCAGGGCGGCTATAAAAAGGGGGCGGTGCTGCCATTGTAGGGGGGTCGATTCCTTCCTCTCCTACCTTGTACGCGAGAACACCTTCTTGCCCACGGCAATCCCAACCACAAGCAGGACTAGGGTTTTACACCGCAAGGTGGCCCGAACCTGGGTAACCGTCGTGTCCCCTGTCATGCTTTGCACTAGCGCTCTCGTCGTAGCCTCGCTGTGGTCACCTTTGGTCAGAAAGAACTAGCTCGTCCCCAGTGTTCGAACCTCTAGATCCCCGGAGCCACGGTTCCAACATTTGGCGCGCCAGGTAGGGGGCGGCACCAGTTCTTCCCGCCTCCCCGCCGCCATGGCCAATGCCCGTTGTGAGCGCTACATGCACCGAGCTACCAGGGTGGCCCAGACGGAGCCTGTCGCCCGTGACGACCGTCGACACCACGCCGCCGGCGCCGCCACCGACCCCGTTGCGAGGGAGCAGCAGGCTTTTTTCCCTCCACCCGTCCGTGCTGGCAGACAGCCCCACCGCCACGCCCTCTTCGCTCGCTCGGCGCGACATGCCGGCCCCGCAGGCCGCGCTGCTCATGGCGCGCGAGCTCCTCTGCTACCGCCCCACCGACGCGGGCTACGACGCCTGGCTCGGCCGCATCACCGAGCTCGTCAATGCCGCGGGAGAAGCTCCAGCGCCTTCCCACTCGCTCCCTCCTTCGCCTTCCCACGCCGGAGACGTAGCGCATGGCGCTCCTCCACCGCCTCCTCCGTCCAACGAGGTCGCCAGGCGCTGGCGCGACGCACGGCTACCTGAGCCGTCCCGTGACACGTCCTCGCCGGTCCGCGACGAGGCTAGCTGCCAGATCGTCCGGCACGTGCCTCCCGACGCGCGCGTACTCCTCGAGCAACAGCGCCAGCGCCAAGACAGGACCATCCAGGAAGTCGCATTAGCCGGTCGCCAGAACCGCGCCGCCATCGCCGACGGCGTTCCCTCCAGTTGCGTGGGTTGCCGCGCCTTCACCCGCGAGCTGCGCCGCGTGGTGTGCCCACCAGGTTCAAGCCGGACCTACCTCCATGCTACGACGGCACCCCCAACCCCACGGAGTTCCTGCAGCTCTATGCCCTAAGCATCGAGGCAGCGAACGGCGACAACAAGGTCATGGAAAAGTGGTTCCCCATGGCCATCAAGGACAGCCCGTGCTCGTGGCTCATGAACCTCCCTGAGGCGTCCATCTCTTCGAGGGGCGAGCTCTGCCGGCAACTCGTCGCCAACTTCAAGGGCACGCACGAGCGCTCCCTCACGCTCAACGACCTGCATGTTGTGAACCAGCGCCCTGATGAGACCCTCCGCAAGTACATCCAGTGCTTCAGCCAAGTGCGGAACAAGATCCCGCGTGCCTCCGAGGCCGCCATTGTCTCCGCGTTCTCCAACGGCGTCACGGACGTCCGGATGCGCGAGAAGCTCGCCATCAACGATGAGCACGATTCCGTGCTCGAGCTGTTCGACCTCGCCGACAAGTGCGCCAAGGTCGAGGAAGGTTACCTTTTCGTCCACAACGACCCCAACGCGGCACCAGACGCCGCCAAGGACAAGAGCAAGGACACCAAGCGCAAGGGCCCTGTCGTGCTCGCGGCGGAGCCCAAGCAGAAGCGTGGCTGCGAACGTGATGAGCCGAGGGACAGCCGTCCTCTCTGCGCCTACCAAAACTCGCACTCCCACAGCACTGAGGACTGCCACGAGCTCAAGCTTCTTCGCGACGAGCACCTGGGCCGCCGAAGCGACCGCACCGGCCGCGGCACCGGCCGCGAAGGTGGCCACAACGGCAACTGCTGGGGAGACCGTAATGGCAATGGCAACTTTCGGCAGGCTTGGCGCAACCCGCCTCGCAAGGCTGCCTTGCGCGACGAGCCTCGTGAGGCTAACCCTCAGGCCAACGCCGCTCTTCCGCCACTTCCGCCGCCACCGCGAAGGAACGACGGCAACTAGCCTGACGAGGGTGCTGGGGGCTACCAGGAGCCTTGCGGCGTGGCTTGCATCCTTGGCGGGGCCCAGGCTCCCGTGTCCAACCGCCACGTCAAGTTGTTCTCTCGCTAGGAGAATGCCGCCCTCCCGAGGCCTGAGGCTTCTCGTCCCCTCAAGTGGTCGCACTACACAATCACCTTCGACTCCAACGATCACCCCAAGTCCTCGAACGCTGCGGGCATGGTCCCCATGTTGTGCACCCCCACCATCAGCAACGTCGCCGTCACCAAGACGCTCATCGACGGAGGCGCCGGCCTCAACGTGATCTCCATCGAGACTTTCGAGTAGCTCCAAGTGCCCTACGACCAGCTGATGCTGACCAGGCCCTTCTCCGGAGTGACTGATGGCTCCACCATCCCTCTGGGGCAAGTGCGCCTCCCCGTGACCTTGGGCACCCACAAGAACTACCACACCGAGCTCATCGACTTCGACGTGGCGCACATCGGCCTGCCGTACAATGCCATCCTAGGCTACCCAGCACTCGCCAAGTTCATGGCGGCGACCCACCACGCCTACAATGTCCTCAAGATGCCAGGCTGCAGTGGCATCATCACCGTCTGCTGCGACGAGAAGGATGCGGTCCGCTCCCTCGAGAGCTCCTACAAGGCTGCCGCCACCGCCTACCCTGCCGACGAAGATGTTGCCGTCGCCTGCTAAGATCCCGCCTCAAGAGGCCCTTGGCGCGTCGCCTCCCGAGGCTGCGCCTTCGCCTGCTGAGGGCCCTCCTCAGGAGGCCTCTAGTGAGCCGCCTCTCGAGCCTCCCGAGCCCCATGAGCCCCCCGGGCCCCACGATGACCAATCCGCTGCACCAACTACGTGCCTTGTCGAGCACCCGGTGTACTTCGTCAGCACAGTCCTGCGAGATGCACGCGAGCGCTATCCCATGCAGTAGAAGCTCCTCCTCGCGCTCCTCGTCGCCTCCAGGAAGCTGCGCCACTACCTCCAGGGCCACCCAATCAAGGTGATCTCGTCTTACCCCCTCGAGAAGATCCTGCGCAGCCCCAATGCCGATGGCCGCGTCGCCGAGTGGAACATTGAGCTGCAGGCCTTCGAGCTGCAGTTCTGCACCACGAGAGTGATCAAGGGGGCAGCGCTGGCCGACTTCGTAGCGGAATGGATGGATCCGCCCCAGGAGGAGCCTCGCGAGGCCGAGTCCCTCATGCCTGGGGATGAGGCGCCTGGCGGCTGGACTATGCTTTTCGATGGCGCCTTCTCCTACCAGGGCGCAGGGGCTGGCATCATGCTCACTTCGCCAATAGGATAATAGCTCCGCTACGCCGTCCAACTCTGCTTCAAGCGCGACGACAAGGTCTCTAACAACATCGCGGAGTACGAAGGCCTCATCGCCGGACTCAAGGCTGCTTCTGCTCTGGGCATCAAGCGCCTCACCATCAAGGGCGATTCGCAGCTCCTCGTCAACTTCTCCAACAAAAGCAACAAGCCCAAGGACGAACACATGGCGGCCTATCTGGAAGAGGTACGTAAGCTCGAGAAGGGTTTCCTTGGCCTAGAGCTCCAGCACGTCCCCCGCGGCGGCAACAAAGAAGCCGACGACATCGCCAAGCGAGCATCTCACCGCGAGCCTCAGAACCCCGGCATCTTCGAGGAAAGGCTCCTCAAGCCATTAGCTACTCCGCCTGCCGCGAGCGCCGCGCTACTTCACGAGGAGCTCCCACCCGCACCACCCATGGGTGCACCAGACTGCGGCCCAGCCTCAGGAGCCCGCCTGCTGCTGGCGCTAGAGCCTCTAGTGAACAGCTGGGCCGCTGAATTCAAGGCCTACTTGCTTCACGGCACCCTCCCGGAGAAGGATTCAGAGGCAGAGCGCGTGGCTCGCCAGGCCACCGCCTACTGCATGAAGGACGGTGAGCTGTACCGCAGGCGCCCCAATGGCGTCTCGCTGCGGTGCATCTCTGAAGAGCAAGGCCGCGAGCTGCTCGCCGACATCCACGGAGGAGACTGTGGTCACCACTCCTCATCGCGCACCCTTACCGGCAAGGTGTTCCGCAGTGGCTTCTACTGGCCCACCGCACTTCACGACACCACCGAGCTGGTCCAATCCTGTGAGGCCTGCCAATTCCACGCCAAGCAAATCCACCAGCCGGCTCAAGACCTCCAGACGATTCCTCTCTCATGGCCCTTTGCGGTCTGGGGGCTGGATATCCTGGGATCCTTCCCTCGCGTAGCTGGCGGCTACCGTTACCTCTACGTCGTCATCGACAAGTTCACCAAGTGGGCAGAGGTTGAGCCCGTGCGCACCATCCCGGCAGGCTCTGCCATCAAGTTCATCAAGGGTCTCGTGAGCCGCTTTGGCGTTCCCAACCGCATCATCACCGACAACGGCTCCCAGTTCACAAGCGGCCTCTTCAAGTCATACTGCGCCAGCCTCGGCACGCAGATCTGCTACGCCTCTGTGGCGCACCCACGAAGCAACGGCCAGGCCGAGCATGCCAACGCTGAGGTCCTCAAGGGCCTCAAGACGAGAAGCTTCAGGAAAAAGCTCGAAGCCTGCGGCAAGGGCTGGCTTGACGAGCTACAGTATGTGTTGTGGTTCATCCGCACAACGGCAACCAAGCCTACCAGCGAGACTCCCTTCTACCTCTTCTACGAAGCCGAAGCGGTCCTTCCTTCTGAGCTCAAGCACGGCTCCCCGCGAGTTCTCGCCTTCGACGAGGCTCGTCAGGACGGCTCGCGAGAGGCCGACCTGCTGCTCCTCGAGGAAGCCCGTCGCCAGGCCGCCTTGCACGCCGCCAGACACTAGTAGGCTTTGAATCGCTATCATAGCCGCAACATACGCCCGCGCACCCTCGAAGTCGGCGATCTCGTCCTAAGAAGGATTCTCTCCAGAGAGGGACTCCACAAACTCTCACCTATGTGGTAAGGCCCTTTCAGGGTTGCTCATGTCTCCAGGCCCGGCGCCGCCCGGCTGGAGACGGAGGACGGAGTTCCTGTGCCTAACGCCTGGAACATCCAACACCTCCGGAAGTTCTACCTGTGACCATCACGCGTACGAATGAAGTGGAGCTATACACGCTCCAGAGCCTCTCATTGTGTTCACCTGATGGGCCCGCGAGAGCTCCCGCCCACATCTCAGTGGAAGCCCCATGCTCCGCACTGGCGGAACGATCAAACCGCGATCATGCCCACACCCCGGTGGAAGCCCCATGCTCAGCCCTAGTGGAACAATCAACTGAGGGCGCCCCACAGGCTGCACCAACCTCAAGCTGACCCGTGCCGGACACGGCAGCCCTTCTTTTTGGATGTGAAACTGAGGGCGCCCCACGGGCTGCACCAACCTCAATCTGACCCGTGCCGGACATGGCAGCCGCATCTCTTTTTGGTTGCGTAATGAACTTATTATTATGCTGCAGTAAAGCTTTCTTTCCTAAGGTATTTTATGTGTTGCTAAGTTGCTTGCCTCAGGAGCTGTGTACGCTCGCGACCTTCCTCATGCGCATCTCGCAAGCGGGGGCTGGACATGGTGCCTGTGCTCGGGTCAGTCCCAGCAGCGCTGCAAAACCCAAGCGATCGAGCTCTGGATTGCGGGCCTGCTCCTGTGCACGCCACCTCACCAAGGTCCTTGGTGTCTCATCTCCTCACGCGACGCCCATGAGCAAGCTAGCAAGCGTGCACCGCTCCCCTGTTTGTGAAATCGATATGGAGTTGTCTCAGGAATAAGGCACTCGAAGGCCTCGTGAGTGTTGCCTCACGAGGTGACTCGCGACAAGACACCCCCGTAAGCCCTCAGGGAGCCTCGCGAGCGCTGCCTCGCGAGCCAACCTGCGACGACCGCCTCCACCAAGTGCTAGCAGGAGACCTCACGAGCGGGAGCCTCGCGAGGCGCACTCCGCAGCCATGATACAGCAAGCGACACTCGCGAAAGAGCTAAGTACAATAACACCTCACGAGCCGCCCTCGGCGCCTCTCAAGTTTCCTCTCCCCGCAACCTCGCTGAGTGCTGATGTTCTCTCCTCCGCGCAAGCCACTTGCACGTCAAAGGGGGACTTCCTGAGCATCGAGCCTCAGGAGTCCTTACCGCCCCTCAGTGCCCTGCACCTCCTGGCCTTCTCTAGGCAACGCGACCTGACATACCAGCGATGGCTGTAGCCCGCTTGGGGGCTGGGTCCTGACGACGTAGAGCACTAAGGCAAACAAGGAAAGGGAAACATGCCTCATGAGAGAGCCTCACGAGAAAACACACATTGCAGCAAATCATAAAGTACTTAAAACAAAAGACATTGTTTTTACGCCCCCACAGGGCTACGTCAATCTGGCACAGGTAAAAGGAAGGATCTAGGAGGTCGCGGCATCGCCGTCATCGTCGTCATCGCCTTCGCCGTCGTCGCCTTCGATTCCGCTGGAGCTCTCGCTGCTGCCGTGGGAGAACTTCGCGAGCAGAGCGTCCACATGGTCCTCCACCACCCCCATGCCCGGTCCACCTCCAACCTCGCCTGCTCGACAACAGTGGAGACATCGCCCACCTACTGCTGGAGGGAGGCTAACTCCACCTCGGCGGTGTCATTGGCCTGCAGCACGGTCTTCCGCCGGTTCTCTGCCTCCGTCAGGAGCTCCTTGAGGGCCTCAATCTCCCTCCGGAGTTCCTCATGCTTCTCCTTGAAGTGGTCCTCCTAGATCTTCAGCTTTTTGCTGTGATCCGCAATGAGCGCCAGGCGGTTCTTCTCTATCTTCGCGTCGGCGTCCTCCTGGGTGTGGCACCCCGGCTCAGAGGAACTAGAACACCCCGTATTCCAGCCCAGAGATCCAGTCTTCTGGAATACGGCACTGCTTGGCATAGAACAGAACAGCTCTTTATTACAAATAATATGAGTACAAGGGTTCTGAAGATACAAGGGTTACAAAGGCACTGTGACTCTACGCCTGCTAATTAAGGTAGCTCTATGCTAGCAGCGGAACATCTCATAGTGGAATAACTTCTAGCAGCGGAACAACAACGACGGTGATGGACTCCACTCCACAGGGACTCTGGCTGGGACACGTCCTAGAGCACAAACTCGGGATCCTCGACAAGCAATCAATTACGGCATGACCTACAATCTGGCATGACATGGCAGGTGAGTACTTTGAATGTACTCGCAAGCTCACAGCAACCAAAGCAATCAAGACAAACAACATGATGGCATTTACAGGTTAATTATCAATGATGAACATGATACTACTAGAACAACATGAGAGTGAACATGGCATGTACATGTTAATCATGATATGAACATGAAAATGATGCTATCATACATGATGTGTACGTGGATTGTTGCCGTGGTCCCTTGGACCAACTTACCACCTCGGGGCTACCTTGTAACCACTGTCAACATCTTACCATCGTGATCCTCACTTGATCACAGCAATACCAACCATAGTGATCATCACACGATCACCAACTTCTGCATGTGCCATCATGTTGTTCTTACTGTGCAAGTTTATTATTTCTGTTGACCCACAGTGTGACCTACTACGAACTGTGTCCATGAACGAGGACGCGGCTATCGATAGATTATACACTCTACAGAGGTTAGTACACTGTACCCACACCACAGAATTCATTGCCTTGAGCTCCCATTCGGGTGGACCAACGACATTCCGACAAAACCAATCTATTGCATGACACTCTCCCGGCCACTCCGGCAAACCCCCCTTTGGGCTATGTCATGGGTGGCCCCGATGCCAACTCTTGACATCCTGCACCTTCCTGGCCGACCACCATCGTGGCAAAACAAAACAAAGTCGTCCCAAACAGGGACACCCGGGTACAACACAACTTGGGCACACAAGGCTTATGGCCGCCTACCTGATCAGGGTAGCGCGCGCACATAACCTTCCCTAGTTGGAGGCACCGGCAAGAGGCATGACAATAGACCGAATTAGGGCCCCCCATAAGGCAAATGTGGCTGCACTGGTGAGCTCGATTTGGTGGCACCATGACTCATCCAACAGATTTGTTCAAGTACAATTAATGTCAGGTTCAACTTGAATGGTGATGAGCTGAGCCATAATAAAATAACATGACAATGCATATGAGCATGATATTAACATAAACATGAATGGGAAACATAACCATTTAAAATATGAATCATATCAACAATAAATCATTTAGTCTATGGGATGCAAATGAGCATGGCATAGCGATGATCATGAATATCACAAGCATATTTTCATAATGAACCATAGCAATCCATGTGAGCTTATCATGATCACTAGCATATGAACTGAATACAAGAATGAAAAATGAGAATAATACTACTAGCAAGTAAATATATGGATGCACATGAACATGGCATAGGGACGCGCATGGATTCACAAGCATTTATATAGTATTAACAAAATACTTGCATGAGCACACAATTATTCAACCATTCAAGTGAAAACCATGGTTATTCCAATGCCATCATGCAAGTGGCTATTGTGGCTTGCCTAGGGATGAAGGATTCATCGGGAAGAAGTGCGAGAAGCTCGCGAAATTTTTTGCCGGAAAAGTTTCTCTCTCGGCGGGACTGATTAGAGGGCAAGGACAAAATGGTCATTTTTAGAGTGTGAAAACATAGTGAAAATCATACCAACAGAACGGGCTTGACGAATAGAGAACGTGGGCTTTGGAATCACCTGAATCGGAGTTATGGTTGCGAAAATACGGCCGTTCATTCGTTAGGCAGAAAAACAAATAAAAGCTGTGCTTTTCTGCTGCTAACGGACGAACGTCCGCAAATTAAGGATTTCGGCCGGTGTCTGAGGCTGAAAGCGCATTTTGGGGAATACGCTTTCAAAGGGGGAAAACGTATTCTGATCCGAAGAAGCACCAGAGTACGGTTTTGGAACTGGAAGACGTATTCGGGCGAATACGCCTCCACTTATCCACGTCAGCGACTGGCTGGGTCAACGCGAGAGGCCGACGTGCGGAGCCCACTGGCGGGGGGGTCATCATCGTCTTCTTCTTGCCCGCGCGTGGCCGAGGCAGGGCGACGCTCGGCCGGCGATTGCAGGCGCCTCCGGCCGTCTCCTGCGGCGCTCCGCCTATGGGCGAGCTCAGCGCAGAGAGGTGCATCCGTTGGTGCAAGCTACGGCCGCCGGGGATGGACGAGGCGGCAGCAGCTCCGACGCCGGTGGAGGAGGCCCTCGGCCGTCGGTGGCGCCGGGCATGCAGGCATCCTGGGGATGAACTGAAGGGCTGGGGAGGGTCGTGGAGGTCCGGGGAGTGCTCTGGTGGTGGCAGCAAGAGTAGATAGGGCTCGGTTCGCTCGAATTTAGGCGAAGGCCGAGGCGGGCATGGCGGCCATGGAGAAGGAAGGAGGGACTCCGGGGAGGAATGGAGGGGTCAGGGATGTTTCTAGGAGAGTGAGGGGACTGCTGGTGGTCTCGGGAGGCCTTGGGGATAGCTAAAATAGCCGAGGCATCGATGCCGAGACGGGGAGTCGCCGTGGATGCGTGGGCTGGCGCTCTGACATGACCGCGTACGTGCGCACACGCGGGCTGGATCGGATGGTGACTCGAGTGAGCTAGTGGAGGCACAAACGCGGGATGGGAGACGTCCAGTCAGCCACCAAGGGACTGTGCGCGCGCGTGCGGCGAGGGCAGGGGCTGCCGTGGCGCATCGAGGAAGAAAGAGGAGGGGCCGAGGGCTGAGGATCGAGCGCGTGGCTTCTGCGGAGCTGCTAAACACGGTGCGGTGGCGAGGGCCCGACGAAGGGACGGTAGTAGAGGGCCCCAATGTCCAGAGCACGCGTAAGGGCATGCCGGACGCATGGTCACCGCGTGAACAGGCGCACGCGGTGTGCTCTGGATGGCAAAAGCATGTCTTGGAGGTGGGGTAAAGGTCAGTGAAGTGACTCATGAGCTTTAGAAGAGAAAAGGGGGCAAGCACTGTACTGATTTGAGATGACCTAAGTTTCTGGCAGAAGGTGTTTGTACTGGAGTGGGGAAGATACACTTGGTGAAAGATGCTGATATTTTGCTGAGGGTGATCAATCACTAGGATGACCATCCTTGCAAATTTTCAACTCAAATGGATGAAGTGAGCTAGCACCTCCTTCACAAACTGCCCCACTGGACAGAAACATGAAAATGGATGCTGCACTCATATAGATGATTGGATTGAGCTGAAATTTGGTGGAGGATAATGGTTTGGACATAGGAAGGCACTGTAAATTTTTCATACCATTTGGATAAATAAAAATGGTACTTCCTTGACAATGCTTTCCTCTAGACAGAAACTTGGAGGAATTATTGAGAAATATTGGATGAATGAAATGAGCCCAAATTTGGTGTAGGGAGGTTACATAGATGGGAGAATGTCTTGATAAAATTTCAGAATTTATGAAGCCATATAAAATATAGTTGCTTCACAAATTGAAATTATGACCAGAAGCAAAGATTGGATGGTGTGCTCACCATGAGCATGGAATCTTGAATATTTTTACATATCCAAGGTCCATATGGTCCAAAGGAATTATGAGAATTTTGTGGGAATTTTAGGAAAGACAGAAATGTAGGTTGCTTCAAAACCTAGGGCAAACAGGGTTATTCCTTTAATAGAAAAAAGAATATTCCCAAGAAATAAATAATGGGGTTGGGCTAAGATGGAAATGACATGGTCTTGGGATGGATTTGAGAGTGGCAAGCCACTTGGGAGAGGAAGAAGAGATGATCTTCCCAGGTTTCAAGACCACGGAGCCACAGAAAATGAATTCCAAATAAAATCCAAAGAAATCCAAAAGAAAAGGAAAGGGCCAAAAATTGTGGTGTCACACTGGGCCTTCTTCTCCTTGGCCTCCAGCTTGGCATTGGTTGCCTCCATGCGCTTGGTGTAGGCGTCCTGGGCGGCGGCCACCTTGCGGTCCAGTGTCTCCAGGCGCTCGCGCTCCGTGGCCTGCTCGATCGTCGTCCGGGCGAGCTCCCGTTCGCGAATCGCAAGGTCTGCCTCTCGAGCCGCGAGCTCCTCCTTGCGGGAGGAGACGGCCTTCTCCCGTGTCTGGAATAGCTGCTCCTGCACGGCGTGCTGCTCTCGTAGCACCCTCGTGCAGGCCTCCACTTCCTCGCGGCGTTTGTCAGCCGCGTCTGCCTCCCGGAGGGCGCTCTCGAATACCTCCTTGGCCTCGGCAGCAGACTTCTCGCGTTTCTCCTATACGAACTTGTCCTGGCGATGGTCTAGCTTGACCGCGACGTCGAGCCGATGCCACCCATCGGCAAGGCACAGACGCTCCTCGGCGAGGCTCCCCTCGGCCTCCTGGAACTCCACCTCGAGCTGGCCCAGAGCACCCCTTGCAGTCCGCAGGACTCCGTGCCTGAGCAGCGTGCGGTTGCGCATGAGTGTCAAGGCCCAGGCTGGGTCCGACTCCTCGCTGCCCTCCGCCGTCACGGCCTGGGAAGGCCCTGCTTCGTTCGTCAGGAGTGGGGGCCTCGCCGTAGTCTCCTCCTCCTCCTACCCCGGCGGCGCACTCCGTAGGCTTGTTGCGCCCGCGGCGGGAACCTCGCGCATCGGCGAGAGCTGGGGGCTTGCTGAGGCGCCCCCGGCGTCCGCTATGCTCGGCGGTGGGGTCGATGCCTCTGCCTCCGTCATCACCACGTCCGCCTCCGTGGCGGGCATCTCGGGGGCCACGGCGCTCCCTCCGGAGGCCGCCTCCCGAGGCTCGGCGTCGGAGCGGTGGGTGGCCTCTTCACTCCTCTCAGCGCCTGCGGCAGGCGCCGGCCCCTGTTTTGCCTAGGGTCCTCTTTGTCGTCTTCTTGTTCTTTTTTGTGGATGTCGTGTGCGAAGCAAGGCCTCAGCCCCAAACCGCGAGGCGAACACAAGAGAAAGGGGAAGTTATGCACTTACTCATCGTTGGCAACCCACTTCCTCTTCTTCATGACAGATGGCGGGCAGTCCTCGCCGCCGCCCTCGCGAGGCCCCTGATGACCCTCAAGTATAGGGGATCAATCGTAGTCCTTTCGATAAGTAAGAGTGTCGAACCCAACGAGGAGCAGAAGGAAATGACAAGCGGTTTTCAGCAAGGTGTTTTCTGCAAGCACTAAAATTATCGGTAACGAGTAGTTTGATAGCAAGATAATTTGTAACAAGTGACAAGTAGCAATAGTAACAAAGAGTGCAGCAAGTTGGCCCAATCCTTTTTGTAGCAAAGGACAAGCCGGAACGATCTCTTATAGTAAGTAAAGCGTTCTCGAGGACACATGGGAATTTCATCTAGTCACTTTCATCATGTTTGTTTGATTCGCGTTCGCTACTTTGATAATTTGATATGAGGGTGGACCGGTGCTTGGGTGCTGTTCTTACTTGAACAAGCCTCCCACTTATGATTACCCCCTCTCGCAAGCATCCGCAACTACGAAAGAAGAATTAAGATAACTCTAACCATAGCATTAAACATATGGATTCAAATCAGCCCATCATCTAATTACTACTCCACAATGCATTCCCTTAGGCCCAAAGATGGTGAAGTGTCATGTAGTCGACGTTCACACGACACCACTAAGGGAACAACAACATACACATCATCAAAATATCGAACGAATACCTAATTCACATGATTACTTATGACAAGACTTCTCCCATGTCCTCAAGAACAAAAGTAACTACTCACAAATCATGTTCATATCCAAGATCATAGAGGTATTGAATAGCATAATAGATCTGAACATATAATCTTCCACCAAATAAACCAACTAGCATCAACTACAACATGTAATCAACACTACTAGCAACCCACAGGTACCAATCTAAGGTTTTGAGACAAAGATTGAATACAAGAGATGAACTAGGGCTTGAGATGAGATGGTGCTGGTGAAGATGTTGATGAAGATTAGTCCTCCCATGATGAGAGAATCGCTGGTGATGTCGATGGCGACGATTTCCCCCTCCTGGAGGGAAGTATCCCCGGTAGAATCTCTCCGCCGGAGAGCAAAAGTGCTCCTGCCCAAGTTCCGCCTCGAGACGGCGGCGCACCGTCCCAACAGTCTTCTCTCTATTTTTTCTAGGGCAAAATGACTTATATACCAGAAAATGGGGGCCAGAGGGCTGCCAGGGCCCCCACGAGGTATCAGGGCGCACCTGGGGTTGTGGTGCGCCCTGGTGCCTCGTGGGCACCTAGGTGGCCCCCTCTGGTACTTCTTGATTCCAATATTTTTTATATATTCCAAAATAATTCTCCGTTAAATTTCAGCTCATTTGGAGATGTGTAGAATAGGTATCTCTGACATAGCTTTTTCAGGTCCAGAATTCCAGCTGCCGGCATTCTCCCTCCTTGTGTAAATCTTGCATATTAAGAGAGAAAAGCATTAGAATTGCTCCACAAAGTGTTATATTGATCAAGAACACTATAAATAACAGTAGCAAAACTTGATGCAAAATGGACGTATCAATGTATATATGTTCATTATCTACCATCCTAACTAGTACATATAAGCTGTATTTGTTCCAATTAGTTATTGTCGATTTACAGATCGTGGGCGCCAGAGTCACACAAAATGAACAAATTAGCCGTACATTTTCCAAATTATTACATGACATGTCTAGACAACTTGCTACCAAGTTGTTAGCTTTATGCTTATCCCCCTTTTCTGAATTTCGCATGTGTTCTCTGTAGATGCTGAGTAGCAGCGACAACACTCATGCTTCAGGCGATGTATCTTCATCTGAGTCTGACAACCCCAGGTCTCCAGTAGATGATCAGGTATCAAGTAATCTGGAATGGGATAGAGCTGCCACAATCACCCTTCCGGTCAGGACACGGAAGAACGCTCCAAGAAAGCCCACACACCAGCCTAAAGGTGTATATGTAGTAACCAAGATCGATTTAAAGTCTCGGGCTCCAACTAAACTAGATAAAGCACGCACGAGGTTCAGGAGTGTGTGTGGATTTGTTGGCAGGGCAAGGCTAAACATTAATCTACCTGGGTTTCAGAAGACTGACACAGACACGCGGCACAGGATAGTCCAGGAGATCATGGATCACTTCAACATTCCAGAGCAGTGGAGAATGCAGGTGGAACACGCTGCACTGAAGAAGGCCAGTGATGCTTGGAGAAACTGGAAGCACGTGTTGTACAAGAAGTACTTGAGTGAAGGCAAGGACCCAATCCCCGCATACCCCCAAATTACAAAGGCAGACTGGGCAGAATTCAAAAGGGTCAAGGCAACTACAGAGTTTACCGAGAAGAGTGCCAAGCAAACAGAACTTCAGAAGAGGAACACACACCCCCACCATATGGGTGTGGCAGGATACTACGGCATGAAACCGATATGGGATCAGGAGGACAAAGAAGCAGTAGTTGCGGGTGGGAAACCGGCCTTTAGTGAAATCAGGGGCAAATGCACCAGAGACTACTTGCGGGCACGTGCAAGGAGGCGTGACGACGGTTCTTATTACTTTGAAAACTCACATGACGAAGAACTGTATCGCGCGATGTTAAAGGCTTCCACCAGCAACCCTGGAAGGTTCTACAGGAACTCAGGGCCATGTGAAATTCTATCTGATGCTCTGGCAACAAAAGAGCCCCCGGCTGTGCAAGGGGTATAGGTGTCAATGTCCCGTACAAGAGAGCTTGCACACTCAGCAAAGAAGAGAAGCTCGCCATGAAAAAAGCGAGGAGTGAACAGAAGAGGAAAGAATTGTATGAAATGTTGAGGATGGACATGTATCTAAAAGTTCGAATGGAAATTGAGGAGTCAATGATGATGCAGAAGACTCTAACACAGAGAGATAGCCAGTAGACGGGAGGGGAGGCGGGCATGGACGATGCTGCTTATTGCGCGACAACACCGCATAAGAGTAGCTGTGCATCAGCTGACCCCAGTGACACTGAGACTGCAGCTGTGCATGATGATGCTATATCTGATCTATCTAGAATGAAAGACAGACTGAGGGGTGTGCTTACACATTATGAAGGTACGTTAAAATGTGCAACAGCCTAGGTTTTGCCCCCCCCCCCCCACTCGGAAGGGGGACCTCTTGTTGGACAATGTGCCATTGAAGCCGGGCTGTGTGAAGTGCTACGTGACTGAAGTAAAGCCTGGATTCAGAAAATTTGCATCAACCCGTGATCAGCTCGCCTGACTTCGTGCCGTACAGGCCATGTCATCGTCCGCCCCTGAGCAGCCAGTGGCAAGGCCTACAACTGCTGAAGACGCACCATCGGTTCAGATGCCGGCCACTGAAGCAGCAGGGGGAGACACGGTGGCACCGCATGCTCAGCACACCAACCCTGTGGAACAGATTGCTAAGCAGTCGGAAGGTCCAGAACTGCCTGCTCATCTGTCTGTCGGTTCGCAGCCGCGTGATCAGCATACCGATGCGTCGGCACTGCCTGCTCAGCAAACCAACGCGTTGGCACAGCCTCCTCAGCACACCGACATGTTGGCACCACCTGCGTAGAAGCCCGACATAGCTTCACCGCCTGGTCAACAGTCCGATGCCTCTGCTCCTACAGGTCAGTAGTTCGTCACGGCAGCACCGCCAGCTCAGCAGTCCGGCGTAGCTAAATCGTCTGCTCAGCAGTCCGTCGTATCTTCACTGCCGGCTCAGCAGTCCATCTATCAACCATCCAGACCTTGCACCAGAAGTTCTTCAAGTACCAAGAGGAAAGCGGGCACTGTCGCACCCACGAGGAAGCGGCCCCCGATACCGAGGAGGAATGCGAACGATAGCCTCTTACTAAAAGCACTCATCGCCCAGAACCAAATTACCAGCAAGTTGTTCGAATCGAAGAGTTATACTGGTTCTGACAGCTTGCCCGATGAAGAAGTCGAAAGGATACTTGCTAAAAATAAAGTAGACGTACTTGTAGCACGCAAGTACGTCCATGGCCAGCCATTTCTTGTTGACGAATACTTAGAGGAGTGCAGTTCCAGTTGCCGCAAGTTACATAAATATTGCATGGATGTAATGTCAGCAGGTCATGAGGTTTTGCTAGTCTACTATGACAGGGATCATTTTCGTCACGATTGAGGATCCATCAGTGTGGAATTCAAGGACTTTCATCTCTTCTTCAACTTCGATGTGCTCTCTATCACTCTTGTTAAATGCTTGATGTTGTAAGTACTTCACAAACTCTGATCAACTTCTGCATACAAGGTTGTAAACGAAAAAAAGCTAACTGTATTGTATTCCTCTCAGGGGATTGATCTCGCAAAGAAAAAACGAGAGTGTGTATTTCATAGATCCTCAAGTAGCAAATGGCACATTATTACGTGGTTGCCCAGAAAATCGGGAGTGGGCCATTGGCAAGGTCGCCAGTATCTTGTGTTCCGCGTCCCATGCAAAACTGTTTCTCTGGGCATATCATGAAGGGTAAGTCAAATAAACAACCACGCATACATTGATCATCTTTCACATTTCGTCATAGTTGGTAAGTTCATGGTTTTCTTAATCTGTAGCATTCACTGGATCTTGGTAGTCATTGTTCCAAACCAGAACAGAGTTTACTACCTGGATTCTCTCAGAGAGTCAATAAAGCCTCAGGATCTGACACATCTTCAACAATTCATGGATAGGTATTGAATTCTATGATGTTAAAACTTGCATTCATATCTGGTTCAAGAACTGAGTATGTGGGAATTCATCTTCATTTGCAGTGTGTTGGCATCGTGCATAACTAAAGAAGATAACCAGTTCGACAGTGCACTACCTCTGCAGCACGAGATCATTTCTCCGGTAAGACACTGAAATCCGTTATTTTCGGAAAATGTATCCAAAAGTTTGCAAATACCTTTTCTTATGCTAGTCTAATGTTCAAGTTTCTAAATAAACCTCTTTCTATTTCTCTCCAAAGAAAAAAAAACATCTTACACCGGTTAGGTTGCTCCTAACAGGGCAAGTACATGACTAATTCTTTAAGAAAAAAATCAGTGTCCTCAGCAAGCAGGAACCAACCTTTGTGGGTACTTTGTCTGCAGACACATGATCTCCATCTTCAAATCTACTGATTGCTGTGAGGATGCTCGCAAATTAGTACCAGTAAGTCTGTATCTTAATTAATAACTTCTACTCCACTCGTATGGTACATTCTGATCTAAAAATCCTGCAGCTCATCTTTGAACCGATGACCCCTGAACCGCTCCCCGCTGGTGAATTCCTGGAGGTTAGGAGATTTATCAACAACTTCTTCCTGAATCACTACATCAAGCCCACTGGTGATAATGAAGATTTCAGCATGGTTGTTCTTGAAACAATGGGTAAACAGTCAACACGAGTTAGCCGCTAAACATATACGCATGGATGCATTGTTTTCCATGTGATGAGGTCTTCGTATTTTGTACACTATGATTATGTACTGCATTTGTCGATAAATCAGTGGAATTTAGCTAGCATTTGTTCAATTGCATATTGTTGCGAATTCTGATGAATGTTCTTCCTGTGGACACTATTTGTTCAATTGCATATTGTGGCGAATTTGCTTTTTGCAGGGCAATTCAAATGCGATATTTTTGCTTTAACCTGGCCATTGATGCACACACGGTTCGACTGAATGAGGATGTGCGATCCAGAATGGAAAGCACACGTCACTCATAGCGCAATCGTCGGTGATACACAACAAATCGCAAATGATTTACAGCACTTCTACGTGTGCGTAGGGGCTCCTGAACCGTTTGTGATAGCACATTATCACACACGAGAGCTTAGAGGAAACCGTGCCCAATGCTAAATGCAATCCCACTCGTAAATTGTTCAGGAAACGTGTGCGATGATGTCATGCATGGCAGACGATTGCCATATAATACTCGTGTGCGATGGGCCACATATCGCGCACAGTTTCTATGATGGCCCGTGTGCCTTAGGTACTATTTCGCAAACGGTCCAATGTGAAACACCGTTTGGTTTCCCTGCGCAATTAGAAATGTTTGACTCGTGAGAGACATGGGCGATTGATCACCAATCCCAAACGTGTGCCAGAATATAGTGTGTGCGATATGTTCCTGCATCGCATACGATTACATTTGGCAACACGTCTGCATCAGCGCTCCCTATCCCCGAGGGTTTCTGGGTCATGTGGGAAGGACCCCCCCTATCGCACACACAGGCAAGGCGATGGTTTAAAACTCTGTCGCGGAAAGGGGATAAAAATCGTTTGTATAGCAGCTCGCTGTACCATTGTAGGTAGTCCCTAGAAGCATCGGTTAGTCCATTATAAAAGATATCAAGTATTTCATTTTTCTTAAGAGGATGATCAGGCAAAGCATTAAGTAATTGGAGAAGACTCCCCCAAGCTTGAGGGAGATTCTCTTCTTCAATTTGCACAAAGTTAAATATTTCCTATAAAGCAGCTTGTTTCTTATGAGCAGGAAAATATTTTTCAGAGAAGTAATATATCATATCCTGGGGACTACGCACACAACCAGGAGCAAGAGTATTAAACCATTTCTTGGCATCACCCTTTAATGAGAATGGAAACAACTTAAGAATGTAATAGTAACGAATTTTTTCCTCATGAGCAAATAGGGTGGCTATATCATTCAATTTAGTAAGGTCTGCCACAACAGTTTCAGTTTCATAACCATGAAAAGGATCAAATTCAACCAAAGTAATTAACTCGGGATCGACAGAGAATTCATAATCCTTATCGGTAACAAAGATAGGAGAGGTAGCAAATTTGGGATCATATTTCATTCTCTCCATCATAGACTTTTCTTTAAGCTTAGCCAGTAATTTTCTAACATCATCTCTATCATTACAAGCAAGAAATTCTCTAGCTATTTCTCCATCTATAACATAACCATCGGGTATCTTAGGCATTTCAACTCTAGTAGGAGAGTGTGATAGCCTGGCTTAATAGGGATGATAGACTACTCATATCAATAAGGAATTCCTTCTTTTCCGGGAGCCCATTCGGAAAGAACAACAAAGTTAAGCATGCTCAGCTTGGAGTAATTTCAGGATGGGTGACCGACCAGGAAGTTGCTCCCGGGTGCGCATGAGTGAGGACAAAGTGCGCAGGAAAGACTAGTATTGATCTGTGAGGCGAGTCTAGATCTCGCCAGGAGTAACGACCACCGGCGGGTGTGTCCGGGGCGTTACAAGTTTGTATCAGAGCCGACCCTCGCGGTTACACGGATGTTTGCGGACAGGTGCGTGGTCATGTTGTGCATGACGTTTGTGACCCGTCGTGGCACACGGCATGGCACATGTGCCGGACTGGATGCACAGACGTATGTGCCAAGAGGGAACGTTCCTGTGGCCCGACGAGGACGTCGGTTCCTCTGAGTGGGGGTGTATGTGATAGCCTGGCTTAATAGGGATGATAGACTACTCATATCAATAAGGAATTCCTTCTTTTCCAGGAGCCCATTCGGAAAGAACTCCAAAGTTAAGCGTGCTCAGCTTGGAGTAATTTTAGGATGGGTGACCGACGGGGAAGTTGCTCCTGGGTGTGCATGAGTGAGGACAAAGTGTGCAGGAAAGACTAGTATTGATCTGTGAGTCCAGTCTAGATCTCGCCAGGAGTAACGACCACCGGCGGGTGTGTCCGGGGCGTTACAGAGAGGTAGGCATAATAGGTGAATCATAATTTTCAGAAGTTTCAGCAGTTTCAAGTTCTCTAGCTTTAGCAATTTGTTCATCAAGAAATTCACCTAGTGGCACAGTATTATCAAGCATAGTACTAGCATCATCATAAGTATCATTTATAGCAGAAGTAGTATCATCAATTACTTGTGACATATCAGAATGAATAGCAGGTGGTGGCGTCGCAAGCCTACTGAAAACAGAAGGTGAATCAAGTGAAGAGTGTGCTGGCAGTTCCTTACCTCCCCTCATCTTAGAGGGAACGATCTTGGTCTTAGCGTCTTTCAGATTCTTCATAGTGACCAATAGATATAATTCCCAAGTGACTCAACAAATAGAGCTATGCTCCCCGGCAACGGCGCCAGAAAAAGGTCTTGATAACCCACAAGTATAGGGGATCGCGACAGTCTTCGAGGGTAGTATTTCACCTAAATTTATTGATTCGACACAAGGGGGGCCAAAGAATATTTGCGAGAATTAGCAGTTGAGTTGTCAATTCAACCACACCTGGAGAACTAAATATCTGCAGCAAAGTGTTTAGTAGCACAGTAATAGCAGTAGCAATAGTAACAGAAACAGTAACAATTTTGTAGGAATTGTGGCAGCAGCAGCAACGAAAGTAACTTAGCAAAGATTAATATGCGAAAAGCGTAGGCATTGGATTAGTGATGGATAATTATGTTGGATGACATTCATCATGTAACAGTCACAACCTAGAGCGATACATAATAGCTCCAATTCATCAATGTAATGTAGGCATGTATTCCGTATATAGTCATACGTGCTTATAGTAAGAACTTGCATGACATCTTTTGTCCTACCCTCCTGTGGCAGCGGGGTCCATATGGAAACTAAGGGATATTAAGGCCTCCTTTTAATAGAGAACCGGAACAAAGCATTAACACATGGTGAATACATGAACTCCTCGAATTACAGTCATCCCCGGAGAGTATCCCACACAATTGTCACTATAGGGTCTACGGATCAGAACAATAACAAGTGCATATGACAAGCGGATAGGATCAAGAACTCAAATATATTCATGGAAACATAAAGGGTTCAGATCTGAAATCATGGCAGTCGGGCCCTAGTGACAAGCATTAAGCATAGCAAAGTCATAGCAACATCAATCTCAGAACATAGTGGATACTAGGGATCAAGCCCTAACAAAACTGACTCGATTACATGATAAATGTCATCCAACCCATCACCGTCCAGCAAGCCTACGGAGAAATTACTCACACCCGGTGGTGAGCATCATGAAATTGGTGATGGAGGATGGTTGATGATGACGATGGCGACGAATCCCCCTCTCCGGAGCCCCGAACGGACTCCAGATCAGCCCTCCCGATGATGAACAGGAGGTGGCGGCGGCTCCGTATCGTAAAATGCAATGAAACTTCTTCTTCTATTTTTTTCTCAGGGAAAGAGAATTTATAGCGTTGGAATTAGGTCAGGAGGACTGGGCGCGCCCTGATGCCTTGTGAGCAACAGGGCCCCCTCTCCAGTTGATTCTTGCACCAATATTTTTTATATATTCCATAAAAAATCTCCAAAAAGTTTCGTCCAATTCCGAGAACTTTGATTTCTGCACAAAAACAACACCATGGTAGTTCTACTGAAAACAGCGTCAGTCCGGGTTAGTTCCATTCAAATCATGCAAATTAGAGTCCAAAACAAGAGCAAAAGTGTTTGGAAAAGTAGATACGATGGAGACGTATCAACTCTTATTTCACATGTATTCCAAGTGACAACCACTATGTTATTCTCCAAACTCTTATGAGTTGACATGACACATGATCTCACAGCACAATGACACTGACACCATGCACAACACTTGTTGTATGTTTGATTGTATTGTATGATTGTTTATGATTGCTCTTACTTACTATTGATTGCTTGGAGAGCGAAGAGTAGCTTTATCAAGATTGTGTATGTGTGAAGAACTTCAATGATTACCAGGCAAGTTACACTCTTGAACTTGCACTACCTTTGCTTTACTTTACAAAGTTTTGAAACCTGAATAGGATAGCCACATGTTGTTGAAACTTACATTATCTTGGTTGTTGGGTTTTGTGTGAATCTTGGGCAAGAGTGTCCGACGATGTTGTGATTGAGAAACCATGATCCCGAGGGGCTCTCATGGCAATCTTTGTTAACCACGATCCCGAGGGGCTTTCGTGGAAGTGTTGCTTAACCATCATCCCGAGGGGCTTTCGTGGAAGTGTTGCTTAACCATGATCCTGAGGGGCTCCCATGTAAATGTTTGTTAACCACGATCCTGAGGGGCTCTTGTGGAAATGTTTGTTAACCACGATCCTGAGGGGCTCTCGAGGAAATGTTTGATTAACCATGATCCCGAGGGGCTCTCATGGTAGTGTTGTTTACCCACGATCCTGAGGGGCTCTCGTGGCAATGTTTGAGAAACCATGATCCTAAGGGGCTCTCATAGTAAAACAATTGGAGAAGACCTTAGTCGTTCATTAGGCAACTGTGGTTAAAATACCTTGACTAGTAAGTAGAAGCTAGAAGAATAAGTTTTTGGAAAATAAAATGACCACACTTCCCTTGGCATGTTGAACATTCGTGGGGTTGCTACTTCAAAGTTTGTGACTTGCCAATATATTCAATGTATTAACCCTTGTGGCTCCAACGTTTCATGTTGCAGGATTTTCCGTGTTGAAAGAGAGTTACGAAGTAGGGTTATGACACTATACTCAACTGCTACCTGCGTGTGGATGGTCATCACAAGACTAGAATATTATATCCGCTGCATGATTGTATTGTAAGCTAGCCCATGAGCTAGCAGGTATGTAATGCCTTATAAAAGACTGGATCTGCGATGTAATACTATGGCATGTGCTATTTCTTGGTATTTCATCGTCAACTGTGCGTGTCAGCAATCGATCCAGGGACTAGCACATAAAAGCATAGAGATTCAGGGGCCCTCTCTAGACCGGTTCGTGACATAACATAACAAATTTCATTTAAAGTTTATAATTTTTACAGACATAAACCTTAAACATAGCTACTGACAAAATAACGCTAGTTCATAAACCTAATCTACTGATCGCCATCGTCCACATCAGAGCTGCTGCAGCCACCGGACGAGCCGTCCTCGTCGTCCTCCTTCTACTTGTCGTCGTCGTCATCCTCGCTCACGAGGTCGATGGTGATGTCGGCCACCGAGGCGATGACCGCCTGTTGTATCCCCGGCCTGTTGACCGGGTCATCGGGGTGGCGCTGTGGCCCCTTCGTCGATTCACGCAGCGCCAGGAGGAGCCCGGCAGGTCTGTCGGGTCGCCGGCCTCGTTGACCACCACCCCCTTTACTGCGCCAGCAGCGGAGGCTTTGGCACTAGCAGGGGGCCGCCAGAGCCCGCCCCAGGCTCAGGCTTATGCACGAGCAGGGGGTGTGTGATCTCGTCCCCAGCTCGGGCTTTGGGACTAGCAGGGGAGCGCCGCAGGAGATTGTCCCCGACTCCGGCGTTGGGATGCGCAGGCCGCCGTCACACACTGAAGAGCTCATTCCCGGTGTCCCTGGCTCCAGCTTAGGAATGTGCAGGATGCTGTTGGCACCGTCGCCTCCACCTGCAGACGTGGGCGTGGATCGAGGCGTGGACCACGGCGAAGAAACATGGTCGTCCTCGTCCAGGGCGAGTGCACGTGGCACTCGGCCATGACATCGCCGAAGGTACACCCTTCCCAGAAGGCGTACCTCTCATCGATGTTTTTGCGCGATGTCGGGTAGCGGCCGGCGTACTGCTGGATGCGGGCAGCGTTGTCCTCCACGAGGATCTGCGGCCACCGCTAGCTGCAAGGCGCGTAGTGCGGTTTGTTGGAAATATGCCCTAGAGGCAATACTAAATTGGTTATTATCATATTTCCTTGTTTATGATAAATGTTTATTATTCATGCTAGAATTGTATTGACCGGAAACTTAAATACATGTGTGAATCCATAGACAACACCGTGTCCCTAGTAAGCCTCTACTGGACTAGCTCATTGATCAAAGATGGTTAAGGTTTCCTAACCATAGACATGAGTTGTCATTTGATAACAGGATCACATCATTAGGAGAATGATGTGATGGACAGACCCAACCGTAAGCTTAGCATCAGATCATTTAGTTATTCGCTACAGCTTTCTTCATGTCAAGTATCTATTCCTTAGACCATGAGATCATGTCACTCCCGGATTCCAGAGGAATGCCTTGTGTGTTATCAAACGTCACTTCGTAACTGGGTGATCATAAAGGTGCTCTACAGGTGTCTCCGAAGGTGTCTGTTGGGTTGCATGGATCGAGACTGGGATTTGTCGCTCCGTATGACGGAGAGATATCTCTGGGCCCTCTCGGTAATACAACATCATAAAGAGCTTGCAAGCAATGTGGCTAATGAGTTAGCCATGGGATCTTGTATTATGGAATGAGTAAAGACACTTGCCGGTAACGAGATTGAACTAGGTATGAAGATACCGACGATCGAATCTCGGGCAAGTAACATATCGCCGGACAAAGGGAATTGTATACGGGATTACCTGAATCCTCGACATCGTGGTTCAACCGATAAAGATCTTTGTTGAATATGTAGGAATCAATATGGGCATCCAGGTCCCGCTATTGGTTATTGACCGGAGAGGTGTCTCGGTCATGTCTGCATGTTCCCGAACCCGTAGGGTCGCACGCTTAACATTCGGTAGCGCTAGGGTAGTATTGAGATATTAATAGCAAAAAGTCTGAAAGTTGTTCAGAGTCTTGGATGGGATCCGGGATATCACGAGGAGCTACAGAATAGTCCGGAGGTAAAGATTTATATATGGGAAGTCCTATTTTGGCTACCGAAAGAGTTCGGGAGTATGCCGACAGTGTACCGGAATCATCGAAGGGGTTCTGGGGGTCCATCAGAAGGGTCCACCTGCCCCGGGGGCCCACATGGGCTGTAAGGGGGGCGCCCTGGCCTAGTTGGGCTAGGCGCACCAGCCCCTAGGTGGCCCATGCGGCTAGAGCTAAGGGGAAACCCTAGGTGGGAGGCGCCCCACCTGACTTGGGGGCCAAGTCTCCCCCTAGGGCCGCCCCCCCCCCCTCCCTTGGAGGAGGGGCTAGGGCCGGCGCCCCCTCCCCCTCACCCCTATATATAGTGGGGAGGGGCGCAGGGGGCTGCACCCTTCCTCCTGGCGCCTCCCTCTCTCCTGTATACTCCTTCTCCACGTTCCGTCAGCGCTTGGCGAAGCCCTGCTGGAGTTCCGCTGCTGCCAGCACCATGATACGTCTCCAACATATCTATAATTTATGAAGTATTCATGCCATGTTTATAACAATTTTATATGGTTTTGGTATTATTTGAATGGAACTAACCCGGACTGACGCTGTTTTTAGCAGAACTACCGTGGTGTTGTTTTTTGTGCAGAAATAAAAGTTCTCGGATTGGGCTTTTCGGAGTCTAGGATCTGCGTCCAAGAAAGTTCTCCAAGAACTTAGGATTTGAACTCTGGGGGACTTTGCTTGGCGACCTACGACACAACGGCAACTACGGCGGGATCACGACGGGCTCACTGGCTCTCACCGGACACGAAGGGGACGCGCGAGCTACCCAGGTTCGGGCCACCGTGCGGTGTAATACCCTACTCCTGCCTGTGTTGGATTGCTCTGTGATGGAGAGCTTGTGGCTCGAGGTACATGAGATGGGGGGAGAATCAATCGATCCCCTTACATGGAAGCAGCCCTGCCCCTTTTGTAGTGCCTTGGTCCTCTTCCCCAAAAAATATGAGCAGGAAAGGGTAGCCACAGGGCGGCAATTCAAAGGGGAACAGGCGCCCAGGCTTATCCTGACTAAAGGCGGTCTCCGCCTAATAAAGTAGTCCTCCTGACGTGTTGGTGGGCTTGGCGATGACCTCCGTCCAGGCGCGCCGATCCGTCCTGATCTTCTTTCACCAAAGAGGAAGCCCTTTGGGACATGCTTTTGGGGGAGGCGGACGCCGCTGCTCCCTTATCACCAGAATGGAAACAGGGCTCAGTCACGCCCCGCCATCCTTATCCTGACAGCGGGACGTCACCCATGTGCTGGGCACGGAGCCCCGCGGTTGACGCCGTACGTTCTGCTTCGTGAGAGGGCCTCGTGAGGGGAGCCTCGCGATGCAACCTGGTGCTTAGCGGCCTCGGCAGGGCCTGGCCTGGCGGAGAGGGATCCTCACGAGGCTCGCCCCTCGCGAGGCGGCATTCTCCGAAGCGGCCGAGGCGGGGCCACCCTCGTGGGCCGGCCCAAGCATTGTCCTCCGGGCCAGAGGCAGACGGGCTGTGGTACCCCGGTTCCCACTGGGCCGACAGTAGCCCCCGGGCCTGCGGCGCGCACGCTTCGCCCGTTAGGGATGAAATGACACTGGGCCCATTGAGCTACCGGGCTCAGAGGTGACGCGTGGCGGCTTTGATGGAGCGGGTCGCCCCCACTCCCCACGACGCCTCAGTAACCGCCGCCTTGGCGATAAAGCCTGCCCGCGCAGGGCGTAGGCACATCATTTCTCCCCGTCTCCCTCTCGCCCTTCATCTTGCGTCAGCAGCTCCTTTGATCCTCCTCCTCCAACTTCCAATCTCTCCACCGCCATGGCCCCTGGCAAGAAACCCGTTACCGCCGAGGCCTCCGCCAGCAAGAGAACCCTGGCGGCGGAGCTGGGTCCGGCCCTGCTGCCGGCCACCATCAACGAGAACGGGCTAGCGGAGGGGTAGAGCCAGCTTCGGGAGGCAGCGAAGCTCGACTGCCAGCGGGATGAGGAGGCACAGGCGCGGCGCGAGCAGCTCGCCAAAGAGGTCCAAGCGTCCCTCACGAAGGCCCTCGAAGACGCCCAGGAGGCTAAGCGGCGGTGGGAGGAGGCGGACGCTTACGAGAAGACACTCCAGGAGCAAGCTACTTCACGTGAGCGCCGGCTCAAGACGCGGGAGGAGGCCACGGAGGCTCTCGAGGGCCGGCTCTCGTCCCGCGAAGTAGAGCTCCTGAAGCACGATGAGGTCCTAAGGCTCCAGGAGGCAGTTGCTACCCGCGAGGCGAACGCCAAGACCCGAGAACGCGAGCACGCGACATCCGCGTCCGCGCAGGAGGCAGAAAGGGAGCGCCTGCTGGCGAAGGAGCGTGAGCTGGCGGCGGCTCAGGCCACTCTCAACGAACAGAGGAGCCTCGCGGCCAAGCGGGACGAGCTCCAGGCCGATGTTGAGGAGCTCAAGAAGCAGCTGCTGGATACGGACGCCACCGTTGAAGAAGCACGCCGTGACCTGCTGACCCAGGCGACAACGCGACTCTTCAGCAACCTTCTCCGCCTCGACGATCGCTTCGACTTTGGGCAGGTGGTGACCCCTGTCCCGGTGGAGCTCCGCGAACCCCTTAAGGAGGTTGTGAGGGAGCGTGTGGCCGGCTTCGTCGGGCTGTACGCCTTCGAGCCTGAGGTCAGCGACGACGGGGGCGAGCCCCCTCGCGACGATGGCAGGAGCAGCGACAGCGGCGCCTCATGCGCCTGAATTCTCCTTGACCTGTTGCTGTAATAGGGTAGACGCGGCCCCGTGGGGGCGTGAAAACATCTGCATGGTACTTTTGCTTTAAGCACTTAATGATTTCTCGTTTTCCTCTCGAGGCCCTTATTTCCTTTTTCGTTGCCTTCGTGCCCTGCGTCGCTGGGACCCAACCCCCGAGGCGGGCTACAACCGTCGCTGGTATGCCCAGAGCGTGCGCTCGGCAAGCCCAGAGGGTGTATGGCTCTTACGGCTGGTAGGAGTCCCTGAGGCGCGATGCTCAGGGTCCCCCCCTTGACGCGCAGACGGCTTGTGCCAGGGAAATCAGGGTGCAACGAGAGAGAAACGAGAGCGAGAAGACCCGAGGGGTTCTTTAGACTTAGCTCCTTCGAGGCGTGCGGCTTGGGGCGAGTCCTTCGTAGGGCGCGGCTCATGAGGCACAGTCCCTCATGAGGCCTTCCACCCGTAGAACGCCGCTCGCGAGGCCTCCCGAGGGGGGGGCTCCTGAGGCCTTCGATATCCTGCACCAGGGAAACTGCCAAGTTTTCGCAAGTAGTGCAGCAGGGCGCGCTCGCGAGGTCGCCTGTGGGTGTTATGCGAGGAGACAAGAGCACCAAGGACCTGGTGAGGTGACGTACACGGGAGCAGGCCCGTGAGCCAGAGCTCGGTTGCTTGGGTTTTTCAGTGCTGCTGGGACTGACCCGAGCACAGACACCGTGCCCAGCCCCTGCTCGCGTGACAGGCACGGGTGAGACCACGAGCGCGCACCCCTACTGGGGCACCCTCAGCTGCAAGCACACAGGGTTTTGGAGGAAATAAGCTTTACTGATGCATCAAGCAAGTTCATTACATAACAGAAAGATACATGCTGCCGTGTTCGACACGGGTCAGCTTGAGGATGTGACAGCCGAGGGCCCCTCAAGTAGGCCGCCAGCGCTGAGCATGGGGCATCCGCCAGCGCTGAGCATGGGGCTTCCATGAGAGTGGGAAGGATCTCTCACGTGCCAGAGGCAGCGTGGGTAGAGAGAGCCCCGGAGCGTGTACAGCTCCATGTCACTCGTATCCGTGGAGCACGGATAGAACTTATGGTGATGGCAGGTGTTCCATGTGTTTGGTACCGGAACACCCGCCTCCATCACGAGTGGGGCCGCGGAGGGCCGGTGGGCGGGTGTTAACCACCTACGTATTCCTTGCGATGTGGGACTCCAGGCTCGTGCGCATCAGCCTCATGAAGGTGGCTCCGGCACCCTCCGGGCCGAACGGCATATGCATGAGCCAGGGCGAGCCCGCGGCGATGTGCGGAGGAGGGAAGGGGCCCGCGGGACGAGCCTGGTTGAGGGTGATGAAGTCGACGCACATGCGCACGCTACTGCGCGGCCTGGTGACGGGGGTGGGGCTAGCGATCCACTTGGGGTGGGGAGCTTCACGGGCGATTCCAGCATCCTAGGGCTTGTTGACTTCCTGCTTCTTGGGCGCCTGACGCCATTCCTTCTACTTGATGGGCTGCGCGCTCTGGCACGCGGCTGAGTGGTGCTCGATAACCTCCCTCAGTAGGCCGGGCTCGCCTGATGCTGTCCAAGCCAACGCATCAGGGCTTGCCCAGAGGAAGGAAGGTGACGAGTGCGCCTTCCTATTTGGGGGAGGGCCCGCCGCTGACGGTGAGGAAGGGGCCTGCTTCGCCCCCATCCAGCGACGCCTTCTTGGACTCGGCCCGCTCCTGAGAGAGCAGGGGCTTCTTCTTCACGGGTGTCTTCTCGGTAGGCCCAGGCACGTCCTCATCGGTCGGGTACGCGACGGAGGCAGTCTTGTAGGCGTGCTCGAGGGCGTGCAGCGCATCCTTCTCGTCGCAGCGGACGGTGAGGGCATCGATGCAGCCGGGCATTTTGACAAGGCTGTAGGCGTGGTGGGTCACGGCCATGAACTTGGTGAGCGCCGGGTAGCCCAAGATGGCGTTGTAGGGCAGGCCAATGTGAGCCACATCAAAGACGATGAATTCCATATGGTAGTTCTTGCGAGTGCCGGAGGTGACGGGAAGGCGCACCTGCCCCAGGGGGACAGTGGAGCCGTCGGTGATGCCCGAGAAGGGCCTGGTGGGCATCAGGCGCTCGTAGGGCACTTGGAGCGTCTCGAAGGTCTCCACGGAGAGTACGTTGAGGCATGCTCCACCGTCGATGAGCATTTTGGTGACGGACACATTGCTGATGGTAGGCGTACACAGCAGGGGGACGGCGCCCGCGGCCTTCGTGGACTTGGGGTGGTCGCTGGTGTCGAAGGCGATGGGGAACTCAGACCACTTGAGGCGGCCGGCGGACTCGAGGGCCGGGAGGGCTGCGTTCACCTCCCGGGAGAACTGCTTGAAGCAGCGGTTGGATGGAGGGGCCTGGGCCCCGCCGAGGATGCGGGCCAACCTGCGGGGCTCTTGGTAGCCCCTAGCGTTCTCAGCGGGAGAGGAGTCATTGGCGTGTATTGGGGCGGCGTTGGCTTGAGGGTCAGCCTGCCGCGGCTTGTTCTGCCAGCCCTGACGGTTGTCGTTGCCGGCGCCGATGTTGTTGTTGTTGTCGCCCCAGCGGCCACCTCCGCTGCCACCACCGCGGCCCTTGCCGCACTCCTTGCCACTGCCGCGGCGCTCGGTGCGGCCCTCGCGAAGCAGCTTGAGCTCGTGGCAGTCTTCAGTGCTGTGGGAGTTCTCGTTGTGTTAGGCGCAGAGAGGACGGTCATCCTTCTTGGCCTTGCCGCGGTCGTGGCCGCGCTTGTAGTCCGGCTCCGCCGCGAGCGCGGCAGGGCCCTTGCGCTTGGTGTCCTTTCCTTTGGGTTTCGTCGTGCCAGGCTCATCGTCAGTGTCGTTGTGGAGGGAGAGGCGTCCCTCTTTGGCCTTGGCGCAACGGTCGGCGAGGACGAACAACTCTGCTGTGGAGTTGAGCTCGTCCCTGACTGAGAGCTTCTCGCACATCTTCACGTCCGTGACGCCATTGGTGAAGGCGGAGACGATCGCGGCGGCGGAGGCCTTCGGGATCCTGTGGCGCACCTGGCTGAAGCGCTGGATGAACTTGCGAAGGGGCTCACCAGGGCGCTGGCGCACCTTCCGCAGGTCATTGAGCGTGAGGGGACGGTTGCTCGTGCCCTTGAAGTTGGCGACGAACTGCTTACACAGGTCCTCCCACGAAGAGATGGACGCCTCGGGGAGGTTCATGAGCCAAGAGCGCGCAGCGTCCTTGAGGGCCATGGGGAACTAGTTCGCCATGACCCGGTCGTCCCCCCTCGTGGCCTGGATGCTGATGGTGTACAGGAGGACGAACTCCGTGGGGTCGGCGCTGCCGTCGTAGCGCGAAGGGAGCTCGGGCTTGAACTTGTCGGGCCACACCACGCGTCGTAGCTCGGGGGCGAGGGCCAGGTAGCCCCCATTGGTGACGGCGCCACTGTCGAGGGCCGTGCGGTTCTGGCGCCCAGCCATGGCGACATCATGGAGGATGCGGTCCTGGCAGTTGCGCGCCTTCTCGAGGACCACGCACGCGTCCGGAGGCGCGCGGTGGATGATCTGGCAGCTGTCGCCGTCGCCGTCCGGCGCGAGCGAGCCGCGGGACGGCTCCGAGGCAGCGCTCGGCCGCGTCGCGGTCCGGAGGTGGAGGAGGAGGCGCATCGCGCCTGGCCCGGTCGTCGCGGGATGGCGAAGCAGGCAGGGAGCGGGAGGGTGCTTGGCCATCACGCACGGTGTCGACGAGCTCGGTGATGCGCCCGAGCCAGGTGTTGTAGCTGTCCTCGGTGGGACGATAGCGCAGCAGCTCTTGCGCCATGAGTAGCGCGGCATGCGGAGCGGGAGGGTCACGACGCGCAAGCGAGGAGGTGGCGGCGGAGCGGCCATGCGCCTGCTCGTTCACCGACGGGTGGGCGGAGGAGGCCACCCGCTCCCCAACGGGCTCGGTGACGGCGCGAGGGCGCCGCCCAGGGGCACCTCGGGCGGCGGGTGCCGCATGGACCCTGACAGCGGCGCGCGGCGCGTGCCCGGCGAGCGGCGGCGGCGTCCATGTCGATGCTTATGTCGAGGCCGAAGGCACGAAGATGGCAAGTCCCCCTACCTGGCGCACCAAATGTCGGAGTCTAGGATCTGCGACCAATAAACTTCTCCAAGAACTTAGGATTCGAACTCTGGGGGACTTTGCTTGGCGACCTACGACACGACGGCAACTATGGCGGGATAACGACAGGCTCACTAGCTCTCACCGGACATGAAGGGGACGCGCGAGCTACCCAGGTTCGGGCCACCATGCGGTGTAATACCCTACTCCTGCCTTTGTTGGATTGCTCTGTGATGGAGAGCTTGTGGCTCGAGGTACACGAGATGGGGGGAGAATCAATCGATCCTCTTACATGGAAGCGGCCCTGCCCCTTTTGTACTGCCTTGGTCGTCTTCCCTGAAAAATATGAGAAGGAAAGGGTAGCCACAGGGTGGCAATTCAAAGGGGAACAGGCGCCCAAGCTTATCCTAACTAAAGGCGGTCTCCGCCTGATAAAGTAGTCCTCTTGACGTGTTGGTGGGCTTGGCGATGACCTCTGTCCTGGCGCGCCGATCCGTCCTAATCTTCTTTAACCAAAGAGGAAGCGCTTTGGGACTTGCTTTTGGGGGAGGCGGACGCCGCTACTCCCTTATCACCAGAACTGGGCTCGGTCATGCCCCGCCGTCCTTATCCTGACAGCGGGACGTCACCCATGTGCTGGGCGCGGAGCCCCGCGGTTGACGCCGTACGTTTTGCTTCATGAGAGGGCCTCGCTAGGGGAGCCTCGCGAGGCAACCTGGTGCTTAGCGGCCTCGGCAGGGCCTGGCCTGGCGGAGAGGGAGCCTCGCGAGGCTCGCCCCTCGCGAGGCCACTTTCTCCGGAGCGGCCGAGGCGGGGCCACCCTCGTGGACTGGCCCAAGCGTTGTCCTCCGGGCCAGAGGCAGACGGGCCAGGGTACCCTGGTTCCCACTGGGCCGACAGGGCTGAAAATTTACGGTGATTTTTTAGGGACAAAAAGAGACCCCCGAAGCTTCGAGGAAGTGCCAGAAGAGCCACGAGGGCACGACAAGCCTGGCGGGCGCGGCCACCTCCATAGGGCGCGCCTCCCGAGCTTGTCGCTCCCTTCTGGACCCTCCTGACATGAATACAACGGTGAAAAATCCTATAAATATAGAAAACCCCGAAAAGAAACCTAGAACTGCCACGCCACCGCCGCAAGCCTCTGTACCGAAGCGATCTCATCTGGAGCCCTGTTCCGGCATCCTGCCGGAGGGGGGAATCATCACCGGAGGCCATCTTCATCATCCCGGCAGTCTCCATGATGAGGAGGGAGTAGTTCACCCTCGGGGCTGAGGGTATGTACCAGTAGCTATGTGTTTGATCTCTCTCTCTCGTGTTCTTGATTCGGCACGATCTTGATGTACCGCGAGCTTTGTTAATATAGTTGGATCATATGGTGTTTCTTCCCTCTCTATCTTCTTGTGATGAATTGAGTCTTTCCTTTTGAAGTTTCGTTATTGTCGGATTGAATACTTTGGATTTGAGAACACTTGATGTATGTCTTGCATGTGGATACCCATGGTGACAATGGGGTATTCTATTGAGTCACTTGATGTATGTTTTGGTAATCAACTTGCGGATTCCCGTGACCTTGGGGTAATCTAGGCATATGGGTTGGTACACGTTTCCATCCTTCTTTCTCCAATAGAAACTTTGAGGTACTCTTTGAAGTTCTTTGTGTGGATTGAATATTATGAATCTGAAGTTGTTTGATGCATATCGAATAGTTAACTCACAGATACTTGTGGTGACATTGGAGTATCTTGGTGACATTAGAGTTAATTGATGCGTATCATATGGTGTTATTTTAGTACAAACTCTAGGGCTGTTTTGACACTTATAGGGATGGCTCAATAGATTGATCGGAAAGGATAACTTTGAGGTGGTTTCGTACCCTACAACAATTTCATCTTATGTTCTCCGCTAATAGGAACTTTGGAGTGATTCTTTATCGCACATTGAGGGATTGTTATATGATTCAATTATGTTAGCACTGTTGAGAGATTGCACTAGTGAAAGTATGAACCCTAGGCCTTGTTTCCAAGCATTGCAATACCATTTGTGCTCACTTTAGTTACTAGCTACCTTGCTGTTTTTATTATTTCAGATTACAAAAACCTATATCTACTATCCATACTACACTTGTATCACCATCTCTTCGTCGAACTAGTGCACCTATACAATTTACCATTGTATTGGGTGTGTTGGCGACATAAGATATTGTTTCTATTTGATTGCAGGGTTGTTCGAGAGAGACCATCTTCATCCTACACCTCCCACGGATTGATAAACCTTAGGTCATCCACTTGAGGGAAATTTGCTGTTGTCCTACAAAACTCCGCGCTTGGAGGCCCAACACGAGTCTACAAGAATAAAGTTGTGTAGTATCCATCACACCACCACGCCACCGTGCTGGTTCCAATCTCATCTACCTACCCCCCTTGCTTGCTGGATCAAGAAGGAGAGGACGCCATCGAGCTGAACGTGTGCTAATCTCGGAGGTGTCGTCCGTTCGGCACTAGATCGGATTGGATCGTGATTGGATCATGAAGAGTACGACTACATCAACCGCGTTACGACGCTAACGCTTTCGGTCTACAAGGGTATGTAGACACACTCCCCTATTGTTGTTATGCATCTCCTCGATTAGATCTTGGGTGTTTCGTAGGAAATTTTTTGATTTTCATGCAACGTTCCTCATCAGTGGCATCATGAGCTAGGTCTATGCGTAGATGTATGTGCACGAGTAGAACACAAAGAAGTTGTGGGTGTTCATGTTCAAATTGCTTACTTCCTTTGTCTTATTTGGATTCAGCGGTATTGTGGGATGAAGCGGCTCGGACCAACCTTACTTGTCCTCGCATAAGAGACCGATTCCACTGACTGACATGCAACTTGTATTGCATAAAAGTGGCTTTGCGGGTGTCTGTCTCTCCCACTTTAGTTGAATCTAATTTGACAATGGCGGTCCTTGTAGAAGGTTAAAAGGCAACTTTTATATCACCGTTGTGGTTTTGCGTAGATAAGAACGGTTCTTATAGTTTGCCCTAGCAGCCACGTAAAAATTGCAACAACAAAGTAGAGGACGTCTAACTTGTTTTTGCAGGGCATGTTGTGATGTGGTTTGGCCAAAATGTGATGTGATATATGTTGATGTATGAGATGATCATGTTTTGTAATAGGTTCATGACTTGCATGTCGATGAGTACGGTAACCGGCAGGAGCCATAGGGTGGTCTTTAATTTATTGTATGACCTACGTGTCAATGATTAAACGCCATGTGATTGCTTTACTTTATCGCTATGAGTTACCAATAGTCATAGAAGCAATAGTTGGCGGAGACAACCATATGACGGCACGATGATGGAGATCATGGTGTCATGCCGGTGACGATGGAGATCATGCCGATGCTTTGAAGATGGAGATCAAAAGCACAAGATGATAATGGCCATATCATGTCACATATTGATTACATGTGATGTTTATCTTTTTATGCATCTTATTTTGCTTAGGACGATGGTAGCATTATAAGATGATCCATTCACTTAATTTCAAGATAAAAGTGTTCTCCCTAAATATGCACCATTGCGAAAGTTCGTCGTTTCGAAGCACCTCGTGATGATCGGGTGTGATAGACTCTACGTTCGCATACAACGGGAGTAAGCCAGCTTTATACATGTGAAATACTTGGGTTAAACTTGATGAGCCTAGCATGTATAGACATGGCCTCGGAACACGGAGGACCGAAAGGTCAAACATGAGTCATATAGTAGATATGATCAACATGGAGATGTTCACCATTGATGACTGCCCCGTCTCACGTGATGATCGGACATGGGTTAGTTGATTTGGATCATGTAACACTTAGACAACTTGAGGGATGTTGATTTAAGTGGGAGTTCTTTAGTAATTTGTTTAGAAGAACCAATTATCATGAACTTAGTCTAATTGTCTTTGCAAATTAATGTTGTAGATCAATGGCTCGCGCTGTAGCTCCCCTAAATTTTAATGCGTTCCTAGAGAAAGCTAAGTTGAAAGATGATGGAAGCAACTATGCGGACTGGGTCCGTAATTTGAGGATTATCCTCACTGCTGCACAGAAAGTATATGTCCTTGATGCACCTCTTGGTGATGCACCCCCTCAAGCGTCACCTATGGATGTTATGAATGTCTGGCAGGCATGTTCTGATGACTACTCGATAATTCAGTGCGCCATGCTTTACGGCTTAGAACCGGGGCTCCAAAGACGTTTTGAGCACCAGGAAGCATATGAGATATTCCAGGAGCTGAAATTGGTATTTCAGGCTCACGCCCGGGTCGAGAGGTATGAAACCTCCGGCGAGTTCTTTAGCTACAAGATGGAGGAGAACGGCTCCATTAGTGAGCACGTACTCAAGATGTCTGGGTACTTCAACCGCTTGAACCAGTTGGGAGTTAATCTTCCGGATGAAGTAGCGATTGATAGAGTTCTCTAGTCACTGCCACCGAGCTACAAGAGCTTTGTGATGAACTATAACATGCAAGGGATGGAAAATACGATCCCTGAGCTCTTCGCGATGCTTAAGGCCGCGGAGGTAGAAAACAAGAAAGAACATCAAGTGTTGATGGTCAACAAGACCACCAGTTTCAAGAAGAAAGGCAAGGAAAAGAAACGGAACTTCAAGAAGAATGGCAAGCCAGTTGTTGCTCCCGTGAAGAAACCCAAGGCTGGACCCAAACCTGAGACTGAGTGCTTCTATTGGAAGGGGAATGGTCACTGGAAGCGGAACTGCCCCAAGTACTTGGCAGATAAGAAGGTTGGCAACGTCAACAAAGGTATATTTGATATACATGTTATTGATGTGTACCTTACTAGTGCTCGTAGTAGCTCCTGGGTATTTGATACTGGTTCGGTTTCTAATATTTGTAACTCGAAACAGGAGCTGCGGAATAAACAGAGACTAGCTAAGGACGAGGTGACGATGCGCGTCGGAAATGGTTCCAAGGTTGATGTGATCGCCGTCGGCATGCTCCCTCTATGTTTACCTTCGGGATTAGTTTTGAACCTAAATAATTGCTATTTGGTTCCTGCGTTAAGCATGAACATTATATCTGGATCTTGTTTGTTGTGAGACGGTTATTCATTTAAGTCAGAGAATAATGGTTGTTCTATTTATATGAATAATATCTTTTATGGTCATGCACCCTTGGTGAATGGTTTATTCTTGTTGAATCTCGATCGTAGTAATACACATGTTCATAATATTGATGCCAAAAGATGCAAAGTTAATGACGATAGTACCACATACTTGTGGCGCTGCCACTTAGGTCATATTGGTGTAAAGCACATGAAGAAACTCCATGCTGATGGATTTTTGGAATCTCTTGATTATGAATCATCTGAGACATGTGAACCATGCCTCATGGGCAAGATGACTAAAACGTCGTTTTCCAGAACAATGGAGCGGGCAAGTGACTTGTTGGAAATAATACATACCAATGTATGTGGTCCGATGAGTGTTGAAGCACGCGGAGGGTATCGTTATTTTCTTACCTTCACAGATGATTTGAGTAGATATGGGTATATTTACTTAATGAAACACAAGTCTGAAACATTTGAAAAGTTCAAGGAGTTTCAGAGTGAAGTAGAGAATCATCGTAATAAGAAAATTAAATTTCTAAGATCTGATCGTGAAGGTGAATATTTGAGTTACGAGTTTGGTATGCATTTAAGACAATGTGGAATTGTTTCACAGCTCACGCCACCTGGAACACCACAGCGTAATGGTGTGTCCGAACGTCGTAATCGTACTCTATTGGATATGGTGCGTTCTATGATGTCTCTTACCGATTTGCCAATATCATTTTGGGGTTATGCATTAGAGACAGCCGAATTCACTTTAAACAGGGCACCGTCTAAATCCATTGAGACAACACTGTATGAATTATGGTTTGATAAAGAACCTAAGCTGTCGTTTCTTAAAGTTTGGGGATGCGACGCTTATGTTAAGAGGCTTCAGCCTGATAAGCTCGAACCCAAAGCGGAGAAGTGCATCTTCATAGGATACCCTAAAGAGACCATTGGGTATACCTTCTATCACAGATCCGAGGGCAAGATCTGTCGGCCCAGTGGGTACTAGGGTACCACGGGCCGTCTGCCTGCGGCCCAGGAAGCAACGCCTGGCGAAGGCTCAAGAGGTGGCCCAGTCATGGGCGCCACGAAGCAAGACACCTCGCGAGGCGCCGGCCTCGTGAGGATTCCCCCCTCCGCGGGGGGCGGACCCACCGAAGACATCAGCTGCAGCAGGAAGCCTCCCGAGGCAGCCTCCCGAAGCCATCAGAGCAAGGCGCCACTTGGCGCCGGCCTCGAGGTCACGTGCTCACCACGTGGGTGACGCACCTGCACAAGACGACGACAGCGGCAGGACCGTACCAGCAGGTGCGGTCAGGGGGGATTTCCTCTATGGTGATAAGGGGGCAGCACCAGCTGCCCACCCGCAAAGCAAGTCCCAAAGCTTGCCTGTTTGGTGAAAGAAGACCAAGATGACGAAGCACGCTAGGGCGGATGTCATCGCCGAGCCCACCAGCGTGTCATGGATAGCTTCTTTGCAGGCGAAGACCACCTTTTGTCAGGATAAGACTGGGCGCCTGTCCCCCTTCAAACTGCCGTTGTGTGGCAACCGTTCCCGCTCATATTTTCGGGGGAAGAGGACCAAGGCAGCTATAAAAGGGGCAGTGTTGCCACCGTAAAGAGGGATCGATCGATTCCACCTTCTTCTACCTTATACGCGAGAACTCTCTCACCGACAATAATCCAAAACACAAGCAAGAGTAGGGTTTTACACCTCACGGTGGCCTGAACTTGGGTAGCTCTCGTGTCCCTGTCGTGCCCTGTGTGTGTGCATGCTCCCGTCGTGCTCCGCTCACCGTAGCCTCGCCGTGGTCACCGTCGGGTTGTTAGGCAGCAAGCTTGCCCCCAGAGGTCGAACCAGGGTCCCCGGAGCCCTTCTTCCGACATTTGGCGCACCAGGTAGGGGGCCTGCTTCCGCTCCTTCCACCCCGACACCGGCATGGCCGACGCCCGGCGCGAGCGCGCGCTGTGTAGGGCCGCCAGGATGGTCCGCACCGAGCCCGTCATCAACGACAACCACCGTGGGCGCGCCGGTGCCGCCACCGAGCCCGCGGGGGGAGAAGAGCAGGCCTCCTCTCTCCACCCGTCCATGCGGCCACCTGCTCGCACCACCACGGCATCATCGTTCGCCCGCCGCGAATAGCCGGACCCCCAGGCCGCGCTGCTCATGGAGCGTGAGCTCCTGCGCTACCGCCCCACCGAGGCCGGCTACGACGCATGGCTTGCGCGCATCACTGAGCTCGTCAACACCGCCGGGGACGTCCCGATGCCCTCCCGCTCTCTTCCACCTCCGTCTCTACGCGGCGCGGAGGCAGAGCACGACGCGCCCCCTCCGCCTCCTCCGCTCGACGATGCGGGCCAGCGCCGCGGTGCGCGCGCGCGCGGGAGCTGTCCTGTGACGCATCCTCGCCAGTCCATGGCGACATCACCTGCCAGCCAGACGTGCGCGTGATCTGCGAGCAGCAGCGCCAGCGCCAAGACCGCACCATCCAGGAGGTCGCGGCGGCCGGGCGCCAGAACCGTGCCGCCCTCGCCGGCGGCGTCGCCTCTAGTAGGAGGGGCTGACGTGCCTTCACTCGTGAGTTGCGCTGCGTGGTGTGGCCTACAAAGTTCAAGCCGGACCTGCCTCCTCGCTACGATGGCATCCCCAACCCCACGGAGTTCCTGCAGCTCTACACTCTGAGCATCGAGGCTGCGGGCGGTGACGACAAGGTCATGGGGAACTGGTTCCCCATGGCCCTCAAGGACGCCCCACGCTCGTGGCTCATGAACCTCCTCGAAGCGTCCATCTCCTCGTGGTCCGAACTGTGCTGGCAGTTCATTGCCAACTTCAAGGGCACGCACGAGCACCCCCTCATGCTCAACGACCTGCGTGCTGTACGCCAGCGTCCTGACAAGACTCTCTGCAAGTACATCTAGCGCTTCAGCCAAGTGCGTAACAAGATCCCGCACGCCTCCGACGCCGCGATCATCTCCGCGTTCTCCTCCGGCGTCACGGATGTCTAGATGCGCGAGAAGCTCACCATCAACGACGAGCTCGACACCGCGGTCGAGCTGTTCGACCTCGCCGACAGGTGCGCCAAGGCTGAAGAGGGCTACCTCTTCGCCCACAACGACCCAGACATGGCGCCTGACGCCGCCAAGGCCAAGAGCAAGGATGCCAAGTGCAAGGGCCCCACCATGCTCGCGGCGGAGCCTGAGCAGAAGCGTGGCCGCGGCCGCGATGAGCCCAAGAAGGATGGCTGCCCCTTCTGCGCCTACCACGGCATGCACTCCCACAGCACTGAAGACTGCCACGAGCTCAAGCTGCTTCGCGAGAGCCGCCAGGACGGTCGCGGCAACCGCAACGACCGCGGCACTGGCCGCAGAGGTGGCCGCAGCAGCAACCGCTCGGGAGACCGCAGCAATGGCAACAACAACTTCCGGCAGGGCTGGCGCGACCAGCCTCGGCAGGCCAATCCTCAAGCCAACGCCGCCACCGCCGCTTGGTAGGAACAACGGCAACCAGCCCGACGAGAACGCTGGGGGCTACCAGGAGCCTCACGGAATAGCATGCATCCTCGGCGGGGCCCAGGCTCTCTCATCCAACCGCCACTTCAAGCAGTTCTCTCGCGAGGTGAACGCGGCCCTCCCGAGGCCCGAGGCTTCTTAGCCCCTCAAGTGGTCACAGTACACGATCTCCTTTGACTCCACGAACCACCCCAAGTCCACGATGGTTGTGGGCACCGTCCCCATGCTGTGCACGCCCACGATCAACAACGTCGCCGTCACCAAGACGCTTGTCGACGGTGGCACAGGCCTCAACGTGATCTCCATCGAGACCTTCGAGAAGCTCAAAGTAACCTACGAACGCCTGATGCCAACGAGGCCCTTCTCAAGTGTCACCGATAGCTCCACCCTGCCTCTGGGGCAAGTGCGCTTTCCCGTCACCTTCGGCACCCGCAAGAACTACCACACTAAGCTCATCGACTTCGACGTAGCGCACATCGGCCTACCCTACAATGCCATCTTGGGCTACCCCATGCTCGCCAAGTTCATGGCGGTGACTCACCACGCCTACAACGTGCTCAAGATGCCAGGCTGCAGCGGCATCATCACCGTTCGCTGCGATGAGAAGGATGTAGTACGCTCTCTAGAGCGCGCCTACAAGGCTGCTGCTACCGCGTATCCTACCGACAAGGATGACGTTGAGCCTCCCGAGGCCGCACCCGCAAAGAAGAAGCAGTTGTTCTCTCAGGACGCGCCGAGACGAAGAAGGTGTCGGTGGATGGCAGTGGCTCCGTGGCCGCCTTCACCATCGGCAATGGCCTCGATCCCAAATAGGAAGACGCGCTCGTCGCCTTCCTCCGGGTGAATGTTGATGTGTTCGGATGGACAGCATCAGATTTGTCCGGTGTGGCGAGGGAGGTGATCGAGCACCACTTAGCGGTGTGCCTCAACGCGCGCCCCGTCAAGCAAAAGGCATGGCGCCAAGCGCCCGAGAAGCAAGAGTTCATCGTCCAAGAAGTTTAGAAACTGCAAGAGGCATGAGTCATCCGCGAGGTGCGCCACCTCGAGTGGCTCGCCAACCCTGTCACCGTCCCCAAGCACGGCGGTGAGAGTCGAATGTGCGTCGACTTCACCAGCCTCAACAAGGCCTGCCCCCAAGACCCCTTCCCGCTGTAGAGAATCGACCAGATCGTGGACTCCACCGCTGGGTGCGAGTTGCTTTGCTTCCTGGACGCCTTCTCAGGCTACCACCAGATCAAGATGGCAATAGAAGACGAAGAGAGGACGGCCTTCATCACCCCCTGCGGGACATACTGCTACATCTGCATGCCCTTTGGCTTGAGGAGTGCGGGGGCCACCTTCCAGAGGCTGATGCGTATCGCCCTGGGGCCCTAGATGGGAAGAAACACGGAGGCCTACATCAACCACATCGTTGTGAATAGCTGCAAGTCTTGCTCCCTCATCGCGGACCTCAAAGAAACCTTCACCAACCTGCGCAAGGTCAACCTCAAGCTCAACCCCGCCAAGTGCGTCTTCAGAGTGCCTTCCGGCAAGCTGCTTGGCTTCCTAGTCTCCCACCGCGATAGTGAAGCCAACCTCGAGAAGATCAAGGCCATCGAGCGGATGCGGCCTCCCCGGACCCTCAGAGAAATGCAGCGCCTCGCGGGATGCATGGCCTCGCTTGGGCGCTTCATCTCCCAGTTCGGCGAAAGAGCCTTGCCATTCTTCAAGCTCATGAAGAGATCAGGCCCCTTCTAGTGGACTCCTGAGGCTGACGCGGCCTTCGAGGACCTCAAGAAGTACCAGACAAGTCCTCCCATCATGGTGGCCCTGCGTCCCCGCGAGCCTCTGCTCCTAATCTTGGCAGCCACCCCCCAGATGGCCAGCGCAGCCCTTATGGTAAAACGAGAAGAGCCTGCTCCGGCCAACAAGAAGCCTGCCGCACCTGCGCCTACCGAGGTTGTGCCACTGCCTCCCGAGGTCTCGCCAGCGCCTCCAGAGGTAGCACCCCCGCCTGCCGAGGATCCTCCTTAAGAGGCCTTTGACGAGTCACCTCCCGAGCTTCCCGAAGAATAAGATGCCATGCCTACGGCCACGTGCCTCGTCGAGCACCCCGTCTACTTCGTCAGCACGGTGTTGCGGGATGCGCACGAGCGGTACCCCATGCAGCAGAAGCTCCTCCTCGCGCTCCTCGTCGCCTCCAGCAAGCTGCGCCACTACTTCCAGGGCTACCCCATCAAGGTGATCACGTCTTATCCCCAGGAGCAAGTCCTGCACAGCCCCAATGCCACTGGCCGCGTCGCCAAGTGGAACATCGAGCTGCAAGCCTTTGTGTTGGAATTCCTCACCACAAGGACGATCAAAGGCGCGGCTGAAAGCACATTTGCTCCCTTGGTGATTTTGGTAATTTATGCCAACATACATGTTGTTGGACTAATGTTTTTATCTAGTGAATTTCAGACAAGTTCAACAATGGCGTGGCAAGGACAAGAGGACGTGGAACCCCTTCAAAATGCTAAGGACAAGGATTGGCAAAAGATCAAGACTCTACATTTTTGGTTTAGTGATTCAAGATCACATTGAGTCCATAGGAAAGCCAATACTATTAAAAGGAGATGAGGCGTTGCTTAATGGTCTTTTTGCTCAAGTGCTTAGTGACAGTATTCCTAAACCCTCAACCACCCTCTCTATCCAAATATGTCCTAAACCTACATTCCAACTCGGCCCCACCGATATTTCCTATCCGGCCCCACCGAGTTCATCCAAGACTTAGCCACTGCCAAAAACCCTAACAAATCGGATCCACCGAAATGGATCTCGGTCCCACCGAGATGGCCTTGCCAACTCTCTGTAATCGGTTGCATTCACTTCGGTCTCACCGAGTTATGCAAATCGGTCTCACCGAGATGGCTTGCCAAGTCTCTGTTGCCTTATTGCTTCACTTCGGTCCTACCGAGTTGATGCAATCGGTGCCACCGAGATGAGGTTTGCCCTAAGCCATTGCACTTCGGTCCATCCGAGTTGTCCGTATCGGTCCCACCGAAATGCCTAACGTTCATATCTTTTACACAGTTCGGTGCCACCGAGTCTTTTGAGTCGGTGCCACCGAGTTGGGTCAAAAGTGTGTAACGGTTGGATTTTGTGTGGAGGCTATATATACCCCTCCACCACATCCTTCTTTGTAAGGAGAGCCATCAGAACGTGCCTACACTTCCACCATACATTTTCTGAGAGAGAACCACCTACTCATGTGTTGAGATCAAGATATTCCACTCCTACCATTTGAACCTTGATCTCTAGCCTTTCCCAAGTTGCTTTCCACTCAAATCCATCTTCCACCATAGCCAAATCTGTGAGGAGTTGTTTGAGTGCTGGGAAGACTATCATTTGAAGCACAAGAGCAAGGAGTTCATCAACAACACACCGTCTATTACCGTTTGGAGAGTGGTGTCTCCTAGATTGGTTAGGTGTCACTTGGGAGCCTCCAACCTGATGTGGAGTTGAACCAAGGAGTTTGTAAGGGCAAGGAGATCACCAACTTCGTGAAGATCTACCCCGAGTGAGGCTAGTCCTTCGTGGACGTAAGCCATGGTGGAATAGACAAGGTTGCTTCTTCGTGGACCCTTCATGGGTGGAGCCCTCCGTGGACTCGCGCAGCCGTTACCCTTCGTGGGTTGAAGTCTCCATCAACGTGGACGTACGATAGCACCACCTATCGGAACCACGCCAAAACCACCGTGTCTTCATTGCGTTTGATCTTCCATACTCTACCCCTTTACTTTCCGCACTATTGCATGCTTTACTATTTCCGCTGCTCAATCTCTAGATATGCATGTGTAGAAAGTATTGGAGTGATCTTAACTTGTGCCAAAATCTGCTTAAATTCCAAGAGAAATTAAATACTGCACCTTTGGTTGGTTAGGAGTCTATTCACCACCCCCTCTAGACCTATCTCCTCGATCCCACAATTGGTATCAGAGCTTTGGTCTCCATTGCCTTGGTTTCATCACCATTGGAGGGAGATGGATGTGTCTACATTGGGGAGTCTTAGACGTAGAGTGCCTATTCTCGATGGGGGGTATTACAACTTTTGGAAGGATGATATGCTTGATATCTTTGATGAATTTAACTTGAGCAAGTATATTCATAATCCTTATGTGCCCCCTATTGATCCCTTGCATCCTACTCATGAAGAGGAAATTGACATGCTTCGTAATCTTAGAACTATAAATCTTATCATTAGAGGATTACCTAAGCTTGTGCTTGGTTGTATACGAAACTTTTCATGTGCATATACTCTATGGCATGATTTAGAAAAGTGATATCCCGATTACTCTCTAAAGAGTCTTGATAAGATTCTTCATAAGGCTGTTGTTTTTCACAAGATGAGTCCTAGTGATCCTAAGTTTGATGATTGCTGGTTTGAGCTTCGTGATCTTATGCGTGCCAAAGGAGATGTTAGAACTATTAGCAATATTATCATGGAAACTATTAGAATCCATAAACTTGAACATTGTCATGATCATGAAACTAATAAATCTATTGCCCTAGGTAATGATCAAATGCATGATGATGATGATGTTGAGCATGGCTATTATGATGAAGATGAAGATTTTGATATTGAATTTGAGAAGACCTTGAGGAATCTCAGTCTTATGGCAAATCTTCGAGACTATATGGCCGGAGGAAAAGAGTGGATTCTTGATAGTGGTTGTACCAATCACATGACCGGAGATAGAGACATGTTTCGTGAGCTTACTAAAAATGATGGTCCACGCAAGTATGTGACTTTTGGAGACAACTCCAAGGGTAAGGTACTTGGCCTTGGTAAGGTGGCCATATCCAATGATAGCTCCATACAAAATGTTATGCTTGTTGAATCTCTTGGTTACAATCTTCTTTCCGTATCTAGACTAGCCGATTTTGGTTTTAATGTTCTATTTACCAAAGTAGATTGCCAAGTGTTTCGCCAAGATAATCATAATATGGTATTTACCGGCATTCGTAGAGGTGATCTATACATTGTTGATTTCACTAAGAGAGCCCAACCTCGTACGTGCTTAATTGCTAAATCTTCTAAAGGTTGGTTATGGCATAGAAGACTTGGACATGTTGGTATGTGTAACCTAGATAAACTTGTTAAAGGAGATCACATTCTTGGAGTGAAAGATGTTATATTTGACAAAGATCGACTTTGTAGTGCTTGCCAAGCAGGAAAACAAGTTGGAGGAAGCCATCCCGTGAAGAACATTATGACCACAAGGAGACCACTCGAGCTACTTCATATGGATCTTTTTGGTCCCAACTCCTATAAGAGTCTTGGTGGTAACTCTTTCGGTTTGGTCATTGTTGATGATCTTTCCAGATTTACGTGGGTGTTCTTTCTTGATGAAAAATCGCAGGTACAAAAGATCTTCAAGAAATTCGCAAGAAAGGCTCAAAATCAATTTGAAGTAAAGATCAAGAAGGTTCGGAGTGACAACGGAACGGAGTTCAAGATCACAAATGTGGATACCTTTCTTGATGAGGAGGGTATTTCACATGAGTTCTCGGCTACGTACACACCTCAACAAAATGGAGTTGTTGAGAGGAAGAACCGGACACTTATTGAGATGGCAAGAACAATGCTTGATGAATACAAGACGCCAAGACATTTTTGGGCGGAAGCGGTTGAAACAGCTTGTCATGCAACAAATCGACTCTACCTTCACAAGCTTCTTGGTAAAACGGCGTATGAACTGCTCACCGGTAACAAACCACAAGTTGGATACTTTCGAGTATTTGGCTCAAAATGTTACATTCTTGATAAGCATCGTCGTTCAAAATTTGCTCCTAAATCTCATGAAGGTTTCCTACTCGGTTATGGATCGAACTCTCACACTTACCGTGTCTACAACAACTTCACTCGAAAAGTTGAAGAGACGGTAGACACTACTGGAAACAGGGAATTTGCCATCAGTCAGCTCTTTGCCGTTTGCCAGCGGATGGAAAAGAACGTCTTTGCCATCTGCTTACAAAAAACAGACGGCAAAGAACTGACAGATGGCAAAGAACATGGTTGCCATCAGTCAATTCTTTGCCATCTGCCAGCGGATGGCAAAGAATCTTTGCCGTCCGCTGGCAGACGGCAAAGAGGTGGGTGGGGTCCAGTGGGCGTCGGCGCTGCAACGACCCATCAACTCCACCTCTTTGCCATCTGCCAGCAGATGGCAAAGAATCTTTGCCGTTTGCTGGCAGACCGCAAAGAGGTTGGTGGGGTCCAGCGGGTGACGGTGTTGCAACGGCGCACTAGTCCACCTCTTTGCCATCTGCTGGCTGATGGCAAAGAGCTGGGGCTTTGCCATCTACTGGCTGATGGCAAAGAGGTGGGGCTTTGCCATCCGCTGGCTGATGGCAAAGAGGTGGGGCTATCCCTCCCTCCCAGCACGGCCCCACCCACTGTCCAGTCCTCTCTCTGGACCGATTCGCAAAAAAAACCTCACTCTCGACCTGCTGTCCTCTCCTCTCTCTCTCTCTCTCCCTGCTCGACCCCCCAGGAGCCAGGGTTTCGCACCGCCGGCAGCCCGCCATCTCCGGCGAGCCCACCCATCTCCGGCGACCTAGCACCGGCCGGATCTGACTGGTATGGTATGAATCCCTCTCTCAACCTCTTTCTATCTCTCTCGCTGTGTGTGTGTGTGTGTGCGTGGGATGCTCCTCACCTAACCTCGTCTCCCTCCCAGTCCCAGATCCAAGCCGCCACGCTCGCGCTGCTTCCTCCATGGACTGCTCCTCCTTGCTCGTCAAAGTTCTTCTCCTCTCCTCTGGGAGATTTGTTTTGGTACGAGGCTGATTCACCTCTGTTCCCCTCTCTCTCTCTCTCTCTGTCTGTGTGTGCAGCGGCTCACCATCGATTTCGATTTCGATTTTGATTTCACCTCACCAACTATCTGTCTTTCAGCAGCAGCAGCAGCAGGATTCCATGTCCATGGGTAGGTACAGCAGCAACAAGAGGACCATGATGGATTGCACCGACTTTGTTCGAGCTCCGTCAACACTCAATAGGTACTACTAATCCCACTAATCTCTTTCAGTAATTAACATCCATTGCTTGTGCTTGCTGCCCCCAAATCATGAGACAGCGGGGTGTTTCCTAGCTTACCACTCTAGCTAGTGTTAACCATATTATATAGTTTATTAATCAAATCAGGTGCCTGCACTTTTTTTTCTCGGCACCAAGTTGCAGCACGGGATCACTCCCTCCGGTCCCAACTAATCGACGCTGCCTCTATGCAACCTCCATTAGACATTGTGTAGAGGTTGCGTCAATTAATTCGGATCGGAAGGAGCAACACATTTGCTCTTGTGGCTGATGACTTATGATGATCAGAGCCGCTGTTTTGCCAGTGATGTCATGATTTAGCACTCAACTGCTGATTTCGGCGTGGTTTTTATCTACTAGTTAGTGACACCACCATCTGATTCATCATATATATAGTGTTCTTGTTCGTGCGAAAGTGCCACTGGAACAATGATTGATTGATACCAAACCTGGAACAGACGCAACAGTATTGCTATTGTGGTTGGTGTGTAGTTTACATACAGGTTGGGGTTATGTCAAACGAGTGCATCTGTGTCTTTGTTGACCATTTGGGCCATTGACTTGCTGTGGTTAAGTAAAAAAAAAGAACATTGCTTCTTCTGTGATTGAATTATAATGTTCAGTGTCTCCGTTTTAGTCGATTTTGCCCTCTCAAGTGCTGTTTTAGGCGTGTGTTTTTTATCTACCGGTGATATGATGATCCGATTTGTTGGGTTCTTGTATGTGCGCAGGTGCATGGCTCTGTTGATGAGCATCTAGGAGCATCTCTCTCTCCGTGCGATGCCAGCGAGTTCATGGAGCCCTCATTGCTCCTTGCGTGTGCAGCGGCTGTACCACCAAGTTCAGGTCCTTGGAGCCCTCATTGCTCCAGCGTCAAGGGCACAAAGGTGAGCTACCTGCTGCTGCTCCTTGTTGTTTTTGGACCCCTTCCTTCCTAGCACATGACTTATTCTTTTCCTTTTCGATTTGAGCTCAACATCATCTGTTATGTCTCATGTTGTCCTTCTTGCGCAGCAGCAGAAAGAGGACAAGGGGATCATCCAGGAGGTGCACCGGGCTCTTCCATTCGACGGACCAGCTGCCTGCTCGGCATCGGCTACATAGCACCCATGGTGAGCTCCCCGCCTCTGGTTGTTTGCTCTGTTGTTTCATTCATGGCCATTGAGCCATGACTACGGCGGTCGCTCTTCTAGGGTTCATAATGCTAAAGAAATGACCTCTTGTTCATTTCGGCCTCCACCGGAACCTGGCCCTCTCCTAGTGTTCAACCGGAGAGAGTTATGCTGCTGGTCCATAGAATCTTCATGGCTTTTGTTCTTTATTATGCAGCCTGCTGTTTGCTTTGTGCTCGACATCTATATTGAACATAACCTGGATGGTCGCTCTGGTTTGCTACTGTGTTTGTACATAGGAGATGCTTGCTGGATTGCATGTTTGCACGAGCATAATTTTATACCTCATTGCATTCCCTGATTATATATACTAGTCGCCAACCCGTGCATTCGCACGGGCTAGTTATTCATAGTTTCGACACAATATGTAATCTTGCATCAATGAAATGAGTTGCTTGTATTTTCCATTCCACCATGCTGGTATTAGAATTTAGAAAATAATAATTCCAATATTTATTAAGAAGAAGGCATTATAATACTGGTAACATGTACGGAGAAGTACTTATATAAGAATGTATCATAATGATTGCTCTGGGCCAACTATTTCAGTAGCTCATACTGTGTTTTACCAAGACAATATATCTTGAATCAATGGAAGCTATAAGAAAGAAAAAGACAAATTAAAAAACAGTCGGAATAGGCTAAGAAAATGCAAAGATTTTAGAAGTCATCATAGGGATTATATGAAAAAAGACAATTTGTGGAAGTTTATTGCTGCAGCAAGTGGGAAGTTCATCGATTGCAACCGAATTAAACAACTGCAAAAAGATAATTAGAATCCATTTAAAATATTTGTATTTTTTCCGCTATAGTTAGAAAATGGGTCATTATGGGAATACATACCTGCGGCTACTGCGCGAACATCATAGTTGCCTTCAGAACTTATGCACCATTATTTCTCATATGTACTTATGCAAGTTGGGTCTAAACACAGATATGCCAAAACTCATATATTTCTATGAAAACATGAATATAAGTTCATGTGGTGACCCGGTGAAGCAAAAATCAATTCCATATCCCAGAAATTGTCACCAGGTCAGTAAGAAAGAGGATTAGCATTTGTACTGCGATCACTAATGAGAACATAATGAATTATATAAGAAACCGAATATCCTATAGCTATATGCACCACATAATTTCTACTACAACACCATCCATTAAGTACGTTGTCATATATGAGAGAAAATTGCTTAATATCACCGGACTTGCCACTAAGAGAAACATAGAAAAATAATCACCTTGTTCATAAGTCATTTTATAATCTGCTAAAAAAAGGTTATCTACTCACTGTTTTAGTTTAACGAACTATAAAAGGGAAATTGTTTGTTTCTTAAGTTGACTACCATCCACCATAATGTTGAACACAATGGTTAATCTCAGTGGCAAAATAAATGAGTAGTATTATTCTTGTGTGACATTATTCTTCAGTAGTATTATTCGTGGCCTGCAGAGGCTTTGTATAGGGCCCTCTTAAACAATTAAGAAATAAATGTTGCTTTTGTGGCACCGCATGCATACTAGTTGTTCTCTAATGATAGACCAATAAGTCCTAGCACGACCTTAGGAATCAAACTTTGAAAATTGCTCATTCTACTGGAAAAGGTGCTAAAAACATACATATTGATCAGTTTCTTGTACTTTGGAGAGGAAATTCTTACAGAAGACTTTAATAACATACATACACCTACCCACATCGTATGCTAAGACAACGACGTAGGATGTTAGAGAAACTTGATTGAGGAATAAAGACTGCTTGTGACACTACCGCCAGAGTAACGTCGCGCATTCCTGACCTCCGTGCATATCCACTCCTTGTTGTAATGCTTAGAACTGCGCTTATTGGAGGAGATTGAGAGGACGGCTGGGAGAACTTGTCTGTAGGTTCATGAAAACTGCACACATAATACGTAGTTCAGGCTGCAATTTGCTCCTCGATGCATAATCAACTTGGAATTGGATTTAAAAGGGAACCAAGATATGCAGCAAGGTCAAAATTACAACCCGAGGAAGTTCAATGTTTGAAGAGGAAGGTAGTCAAACTGGCGTGGCTTGCATCTTATCTTGTGTTGGCATTCAGGCCTGTGGAACTCACCATGTCGCACAACAGTAGTCTATCACCACTCCTCGGATCTCTCCCTTTCTACATAGAGCCCAATTTCTTCCAGTATTTTACTCCTGAGTCGGATGCTTCGGCCGGCGGCGTCGTACAAACTACAGCAGTCTATCCCCACTCCTCGGATCTCTCCCTTCCTATATAGAGCCCAATTTCTTCCAGTATTTTACTCCTGAGTCAACGAATTAACCTTCTTTTAGGGTACGAACTACACACTGCTGCGTGCGCGTCCAAGCGAATATGAGGGCGACCATGCAAACCTTCACGGAATTACCTGCTTGTATGATGTTAGATGGCCTATTGGGCCCAATCAGATAAAGAGATGCATAGATGTTCCGTCCGACCAGATTTTAATCATCTAGGACTATCACCAAATCACAGGAACGGAGATACGCATGCTAATTAATTGCGTCAGTACTTGAACGTCCATATATGGGGTTGATAATGCACCTGCATGATTACTTCCTAAAGTAGTTCTCAGCATGTCATATATGGGGTTCCTTGTGCACGCATATGCCTGCAGGTCCTCGCTTCATGAGTGGTCCTATATTGGTTCTCGGCCATCGTGTGTGATGTGCACTCATGGGCGCGTCCTTATACACGCCTACGCCTGCAGGTCCTCGCTTCATGTGTGGCGTGTCTCCTTGCACGAGTTCGCCTATGCACTGCACCTATGGTCGTCGTCACCGGATGCGCGTGTCCGCTGAGCGGAGCCATATTGTACAGGTCGCTGCCAAACCGCATCCATAAGAATTGGTGAAGCATCTAGTAATTTGGAGATAATAGGTGCTGGCAAGATGAAAGGACGTGATGGCTAGGTTAGAGGATGGGAAGGGTGGCGGCTAGGTTAGAGAACATAGGGGTGCAGAAATGCTTGGATTTCAGATTAGCTTTGAACGGTTTAATATGGATCATCAAAGTCAATGGTTTCAATTTTTATTTTTCATTGATTAAAGATCAGATATGAACTTACGTACAGAATAGATATTTTTAATTTAATGATCTATTTTTTTACTTCAAGGATTACTTCCATGGGTTAATCTACACCGTTATAACTCGGTCCCACCAGATTAACGGTTTTTAATTTCTAATTAACGTGGGAATTTCTAGGGAGTGCCTAATTAGTATAAGTATAGATGATGATTTTATAGCTCATTGTGTGTTTGAACTATATATGGTGGTTCCAAGTCATTGCATATTTGGTCCTGTGTGATGCGTGTGTGGATGATTGGAACTCACATGCTAGCTAAGCTTGTATTTACTCCTGCTGCATGATGTGTGTGTAGTTCCTGATGGTCACTTGTTATCTAATGAGGTTGTTCTGCTATGGTATTCTAGATTCTAATATAGGACAAGCAGTTCATCCAGGAGGTGCGCAGCGCTAGCCCCTTCCGTTGGACCCACCCGCTGACTGCTTTGCATCGGCTACATAACCCACTTGGTGAGCTCCCTGCCTCTGTTTGCTTGCTCTGAGCTCGTGGCCATCAAGCCGATCGCCATGGCTATGGGGGTCGCTCTTCTAGGGTTCTTAGTGCTAAATAAATAGGCTATAGTTTGTTTCGGACTCCACTGGAACCCACCCCTCTCCTACAAGTCTTTAACCCTACAGAGTTATGCTGCTCGTCTGTGGAATCTTCACGGGCTTTTGTTTCTTTATTTATGGAGCATGCTGTTTCGTTTGTGCCGTACAGCTATCATGAACATGATCTGGACAGTTACTTTGGTTTGGTACTGTGTGTGTAGATAGGAGATGCTCGCTGGCTTGCGTGTTTTGGTACTTCAATTTGAACTGCCAAACCTTCTTGTTTATAGAAACAGAGGGTGTATTTGATTGCAAGATTTGATACTAGCAAAGCATAGCAGTAAGTTGTCTCAATCACATTAACGTATTACATCTCAACCTTCGTCAGTTATGTATGTTGAAACAGAGGGTGTATTTGATTGCAAGATTTGATCCAAAATGACTTAATATGCTTAGCTAGCTTAAAATGACCTATTTAACCTAGGATAGCTCTAAAATGACCTATGTACTTAGCATCTTTTCCTCCAAAATGACTTAATATGCTTAGCTAGCTCTAAAATGACATAATATGCTTAAGAAATGACATATTTTAGCTCCTAAATGACTTCATATGCTTAGCTAGCTCCAAAATGACATAATAACCTTACTTAGCTCCAAAATGACCTATTTAACCTAGGATAGCTCTAAAATGACCTATACTTAGCATTTTTTCCTCCAAAATGACTCAATATGCTTAGCTAGCTCAAAAATGACATAATAAGCTTAATTAGCTCCAAAATGACCTATTTAACCTAGGATAGCTCTAAAATGACCTATACTTAGCATTTTTTCCTCCAAAATGACTTAATATGCTTAGCTAGCTTAAAAATGACCTATTTAACCTAGGATAGCTCTAAAATGACCTATACTTAGCATCTTTTCCTCCAAAATGACTTAATATGTGTAGCTAGCTCTAAAATGACATAATATGCTTAAGAAATGACATATTTTAGCTCCTAAATGACTTCATATGCTTAGCTAGCTCCAAAATGACATAATAACCTTACTTAGCTCCAAAATGACCTTACTTAGCATTTTTTACACCAAAATGACTTAGTATGCTTAGCTAGCTCAAAAATGACATAATAATCATACTTAGCTCCAAAATGACATATTTTACAGATATAAGTTCCATCATAATAGTTTTCACATTTTAGTTGCATCATAATAATCTTCTTCTTCTAGTCTTTTTCTTCTAACTTTCTTCTTTCCCATTTTGCAGATTTTCTTTAGATCACGGAAGCTTGGGTTGATGGAGTGCTTGTCTTTAGTTTTTGTTTTGACTTTGTGAAACTTGCTACCTATGGATGAAACTGTGTAATATTGATGAAACTATGTATATGTATGGATGAAACTTGCTACTATTGGTAACATGTGTTGGATATGTGTTCATGGATGTGTTGGATATATATGTGTTCATGACTATTGGTAATATGTGTTGAATATGCTATATTGGTTATATATATGTGTGTTTGATTTTCTGTGAAGATGAATTGATATAAGAAAAAATAAAATTAAATGGGGCAACATAGGCACTTTGCCATCTGCTGGCAGATGGCAAAGAGCTTTGCCATCAGCTGGCAGATGGCAAAGAGGCCACGTGGCATCTACCTGTGCGTCCTGTGAAGTACCCAGCTGGCCTATTTGGCCTCTTTGCCGTCTGCCAGCAGATGGCAAAGAGCCTGCAGCCTTTGCCATCTGCAAGCAGACGGCAAAGAGCCTGCAGCCTTTGTTGTCTGCCAGCAGATGGCAAAGAGCCTGCAGCCTTTGCCATCTGCAAGCAGACGGCAAAGAGCCTGCAGCCTTTGCCATCTGTCAGCAGTCGGCAAAGAGCCTGCAGCCTTTGCCATCTGCCAACGGACGGCAAAGCATGCCGTTAGCCTCCTAACGGAGCTAACACCGTCCCTCTGCCGTCCAGAGCCTTTGCCATCTGCCAGCTGATGGCAAAGGCTGCAGGCTCTTTGCCATCTGCCAGCAGACAGCAAAGTAGCCTTTCCCGGCTGGGTTTCAGCCAAACTGTTTGCCGTCTGCTGGCAGATGGCAAAGCCTTTGCCATCCGCCGACCATGCCTTTACCATCTCCCATGGCAGATGGCAAAGTGCCTGATTCCTGTAGTGAGATGTGAAGTTTGATGAGACTAATGGCTCGCAAGTCGAGCAATTGCCACTTGATGTAGGAGATCAAGAACCATCGGAAGCAATCCGAGACTTGCCCATTGGCAAGATTCGCCCCGTGGAAGTGAAGGAGAGTACCTCGTCTATTCAAGTGGAAGCCCCAACTTCACATCAAGATGAACGACAAGTTGATATGGAGCCATCCACAAGTGGAACACGTCAAGATGATGGGAATGAGGAAGTGCAACAAGATGATCCACCTCAACCTCCTTCTCCACCTCCACAAGCGAACAACGACAACATCAACGAAGAAGAAGAAGATGATGATGAGGAAGCCTCACCACAACCCAAGAAAAAGCTACCTCGAGTTAGAGCAAGAATCGACAAGGATCATCCCGTCGAAAAAATACTTGGAGATATCCAAACCGGGAGAATCACTCGCTCTAAATCTCGTTTAGCTAATTTTTGTGAGCATTACTCATTTATCTCTAGTGTTGAACCTTTGAAGGTGGAAGATGCTCTCAAGGATCCCGATTGGGTGAATGCAATGCACGAAGAGCTACACAACTTTGAAAGGAACCAATTGTGGACATTGGTCGAGAAGCCTAAGGAAGAGCAAAACATCATTGGAACCAAATGGGTGTTTCGGAATAAGCAAGATGAAGATGGACAAGTTGTACGCAACAAGGCTCGTCTCGTAGCACAAGGTTGTACACAAGTCGAAGGTATGGACTATGGTGAGACCTATGCCCCCGTTGCAAGACTTGAATCCATTCGCATTTTACTTGCTTATGCCAATCACTATGATATCACTCTTTACCAAATGGACATTAAAAGTGCATTCTTAAATGGTGAAATTGAGGAGGAAGTGTATGTTAAACAACCTCCCTGCTTTGAGAATCCCAAGAAACCTAATCATGTGTACAAACTTCGTAAAGCTCTTTATGGTCTTAAACAAGCCCCTAGAGCTTGGTACAAATGCTTGACAAAGTTTCTTCTTGAAAAAGGTTTTGAAATTGGGAGGATTGATTCAACTTTGTTCACTAAGAGGGTAAATGGAGAATTATTTGTATGCCAAATTTATGTTGATGATATTATCTTTGGATCTACTAACCCCTCTTTTAGTGAAAAGTTTGGAAGGTTGATGTCGGAAAAGTTTGAGATGTCTATGATGTGTGAACTCAAATTCTTTCTTGGTTTGCAAATCAAGCAAACTAGGGAAGGTACCTTTGTCTCTCAAACAAAGTATACCAAGGACTTATTCAAGAAGTTCAACATGCAAGAGAGTAAATGTATGAAAACTCCTATGCCCACGAGTGGACATCTTGACTTCGCCAAGGATGGCAAACCTGTTGATCAAAAGGTTTATCGATCTATGATGGGTTCATTACTATATCTATGTGCCTCCCGTCCCAACATTATGCTAAGTGTGTGCATGTGTGCATGATACCAAGCGGCACCAAAAGAGTGTCATCTTAAGGCGGTGAAAAGAATTGTGAGATACTTGATACATACACCAAACTTTGGCATATGGTACCCCAAAGGATCTTCTTTCAATCTTGTTGGCTACTCCGATTCGGACTATGCCGGAGACAAGGTTGACAGAAAATCCACTTCGGGTACATGTCAATTTCTTGGTAGATCTCTTGTGTCTTGGTCCTCCAATAAACAAAATTCCGTATCTCTATCTACTGCCGAAGCGGAATACATTGCCGCGGGATCATGTTGTGTTCAATTACTATGGATGACACAAACTCTTAAAGACTATGGTGTGCATTTGAGACATGTACCATTACTATGTGACAAAGAGAGTGCTATTAAGATAGCACACAATCCCGTGCAACATTCTCGAACTAAGCATATTGAGGTTCGTCACCATTTTATTCGAGATCATGTTGAGAAAGGCGATATTGACCTTAAACATGTTCGTACCGACAAACAATTGGCGGACATCTTTACCAAACCCCTTGATGAGAATGTGTTTTGTCACTTGAGAAGTGAGTTGAACATCATTGATGCTTCGAACGTGAACTAGAGGTTCATGTGGATGCATACAAGGGCATGAGCATTCTTGACTAATCCGTGATATCTTTCATGATCATCTTATATCTTGGATATTTTGCTCCCTTGTATGGTATCTAACCTTTTGTAGGTACTTGGACAAGCTTCATGTCACAAGATTGCATCTCACTCTTATCTTGAGCAATCTTGTATAACCCAAGTATCAACAAATCATGGTGGAACAAGGAACAAGACAACTTAAACATATCCTTTGACAAACTTTTGAGATATGCTTCATTCTTGTCATTTTGGATATACATGATGTTCCTTGCAAAACTAACCCATGTAGGAAGATGAACTACAAATGATAGGATAGCTCCAAACTTCAATTCATGAGCATCCACTTCAAGTGCAACTACATGATGGACTTCACCACCAAATCCCAATGTAAGTTCTCACATCTTAGAGAAGCTTTACTCAAAGACATGAGCTAAAGCAACTCAACAAGATGTGAATACATTGAAATGCTTAAAGGAAAAATGGCAACCCCATTTTTGAGCTTAAACGATGAGTATGACCTATGATCAAGTGTTCTCACTTGACTCCTAAGTCAATATACTCTAACATAGGTGACCTAGTCGCCGACCCATCTAGATGAAGTTCTCTAGCGTTTCTTTGTTGTGTTTCTTTTTGTTTCACAGTTAATTCATTGCAAATCTTTGTGAGAATTCCGTTGCCTAGTGAGCTGAGTTGACAAAAAGTTCCATTCCATCAAAACTCGGTCCCACCGACCTAATCAACTCGGTGTCACCGATTTTGCTGCTCTAAGGAATTTTCTGTTAAGTTTTTCCTGAGTTTTTCTGCTCCAGCTCCACTCAATGATTCTTTTCCTCTACTTGCATCTAGAGCCATTCAATGGCTAGCTGTATTTCTCAAGGACCAAGCCCACTTATTCAATAACCTTGAAGTCCCTTCTTGGAAATTGATGTCAAAGGGGGAGAGAAGAATACATCAAAGCTTATCACTACAAAAGAGATGCAACTGACAAGAGGAGAGAATGTTACATGTTTCTAAGAGGGGAGAAACATGATTAGTTTGTTCTTTGGTTGTTCTAGTTTTCTCACCCTACCTACTCCCAATATCCAATGTTAGATTCAGGGGGAGAGGAAGTTTTTTAAGGGGAGACAACTATTTCTTTTGGGGACATGCCTGCTTCAAAGAAAGTATTCACCTAGTGATACTATCCTCTACATGTCATCCCAATCTTGGTTTCTTGTTGATCTTGTGTCTTTTCTTGAAGAAATTATCTTGTGTTATCTAACCCTATTTTCTCAAGTGTATTTCTTCAGGTACTTGATCAAGAACTTCAAGGTAAGTATATGCATCACACTCATATGCATGATTGACCTCTTGCTAGTATATATTGTTTGCAAGAAGACAATCATGGACATATGGATATCTAAATGTCATATATATTGCTCTGATGCATATAGCCAAGATACATGTTGCATGTATATTTCCCATGAGATATCACCATATTATATGCACCTCTCCAGGGGGAGTTCAGGGGAGTTCATACATGTTACATGTTTCCTTCAAAGCTTTCATACATACCTCTGCTATATTTGTATTTGAAGCTTTGATGTATGTTGCCATCAATTACCAAAAACGGGGAGATTGAAAGCACATTTGCTCCCTTGGTGGTTTTGGTAATTTATGCCAACATACATGTTGTTGGACTAATGTTTTTATCTAGTGAATTTCAGACAAGTTCAACAATGGCGTGGCAGGGACAAGAGGACGTGGAACCCCTTCAAAATGCTAAGGACAAGGATTGGCAAAAGATCAAGACTCTACATTTTTGGTTTAGTGATTCACGATCACATTGAGTCCATAGGAAAGCCAATACTATTAAAAGGGGATGAGGTGTTGCTTAATGGTCTTTTTGCTCAAGTGCTTAGTGACAGTATTCCTAAACCCTCAACCACCCTCTCTATCCAAATATGTCCTAAACCTACATTCCAACTCGGCCCCACCGATATTTCCTATCCGGCCCCACCGAGTTCATCCATGACTTAGCCACTGCCAAAAACCCTAACAAATCGGATCCACCGAAATGGATCTCGGTCCCACCGAGATGGCCTTGCCAACTCTCTGTAATAGGTTGCATTCACTTCGGTCTCACCGAGTTATGCAAATCGGTCTCACCGAGATGGCTTGCCAAATCGATGTTGCCTAATTGCTTCACTTCGGTCCTACCGAGTTGATGCAATCGGTGCCACCGAGAAGAGGTTTGCCCTAAGCCATTACACTTCGGTCCATCCGAGTTGTCCGTATCGGTCCCACCGAAATGCCTAACGTTCATATCTTTTACACAGTTCGGTGCTACCGAGTCTTCTGAATCGGTGCCACCGAGTTGGGTCAAAAGTGTGTAACGGTTGGATTTTGTGTGGAGGCTATATATACCCCTCCACCACATCCTTCTTTGTAAGGAGAGCCATCAGAACGTGCCTACACTTTCACCATACATTTTCTGAGAGAGAACCACCTACTCATGTGTTGAGATCAAGATATTCCACTCCTACCATTTGAACCTTGATCTCTAGCCTTTCCCAAGTTGCTTTCCACTCAAATCCTTCTTCCACCATAGCCAAATCTGTGAGGAGTTGTTTGAGTGCTGGGAAGACTATCATTTGAAGCACAAGAGCAAGGAGTTCATCAACAACACACCGTCTATTACCTTTTGGAGAGTGGTGTCTCCTAGATTGGTTAGGTGTCACTTGGGAGTCTCCAACCTGATGTGGAGTTGAACCAAGGAGTTTGTAAGGGCAAGGAGATCGCCTACTTCGTGAAGATCTACCCCGAGTGAGGCTAGTCCTTCGTGGACGTAAGCCATGCTGGAATAGACAAGGTTGCTTCTTCGTGGACCCTTCGTGGGTGGAGCCCTCCGTGGACTCGCGTAGCCGTTACCCTTCGTGGGTTGAAGTCTCCGTCAACGTGGACGTACGATAGCACCACCTATCGGAACCACGCCAAAAACCACCGTGTCTTCATTGCGTTTGATCTTCCATACTCTACCCCTTTACTTTCCGCACTATTGCATGCTTTACTATTTCCGCTGCTCAATCTCTAGATATGCATGTGTAGAAAGTATTGGAGTGATCTTAACTTGTGCCAAAATCTGCCTAAATTCCAAGAGAAATTTAATACTGCACCTTTGGCTGGTTAGGAGTCTATTCACCCCCCCTCTAGACCTATCTCCTCGATCCCACAATTGGTATCAGAGCTTTGGTCTCCATTGCCTTGGTTTCATCACCATTGGAGGGAGATGGATGTGTCTACGTTGGGGAGTCTTAGACGTAGAGTGTCTATACTCGATGGGGAGTATTACAACTTCTGGAAGGATGATATGCTTGATATCTTTGATGAATTTAACTTGAGCAAGTATATTCATAATCCTTATGTGCCCCCTATTGATCCCTTGCATCCTACTCATGAAGAGGAAATTGACATGCTTCGTAATCTTAGAACTGTAAATCTTATCATTAGAGGATTACCTAAGGTTGTGCTTGGTTGTATGCGAAACTTTTCATGTGCTTATACTCTATGGCATGATTTAGAAAAGCGATATCCCGATTACTCTCTAAAGAGTCTTGATAAGATTCTTCATAAGGCTGTTGTTTTTCACAAGATGAGTCCTAGTGATCCTAAGTTTGATGATTGCTGGTTTGAGCTTCGTGATCTTATGCGTGCCAAAGGAGATGTTAGAACTATTAGCAATATTATCATGGAAACTATTAGAATCCATAAACTTGAACATTGTCATGATCATGAAACTAATAAATCTATTGCCCTAGGTAATGATCAAATGCATGATGATGATGATGTTGAGCATGGCTATTATGATGAAGATGAAGATTTTGATATTGAATTTGAGAAGACCTTGAGGAATCTCAGTCTTATGGCAAATCTTCGAGACTATATGGCCGGAGGAAAAGAGTGGATTCTTGATAGTGGTTGTACCAATCACATGACCGGAGATAGAGACATGTTTCGTGAGCTTACTAAAAATGATGGTCCACGCAAGTATGTGACTTTTGGATACAACTCCAAGGGTAAGGTACTTGGCCTTGGTAAGGTGGCCATATCCAATGATAGCTCCATACAAAATGTTATGCTTGTTGAATCTCTTGGTTACAATCTTCTTTCCGTATCTAGACTAGCCGATTTTGGTTTTAATGTTCTATTTACCAAAGTAGATTGCCAAGTGTTTCGCCAAGATAATCATAATATGGTATTTACCGGCATTCGTAGAGGTGATCTATACATTGTTGATTTCACTAAGAGAGCCCAACCTCGTACGTGCTTAATTGCTAAATCTTCTAAAGGTTGGTTATGGCATAGAAGACTTGGACATGTTGGTATGCGTAACCTAGATAAACTTGTTAAAGGAGATCACATTCTTGGAGTGAAAGATGTTATATTTGACAAAGATCAACTTTGTAGTGCTTGACAAGCAGAAAAACAAGTTGGAGGAAGCCATCCCGTGAAGAACATTATGACCACAAAGAGACCACTCGAGCTACTTCATATGGATCTTTTTGGTCCCAACTCCTATAAGAGTCTTGGTGGTAACTCTTTCGGTTTGGTCATTGTTGATGATCTTTCCAGATTTACGTGGGTGTTCTTTCTTGATGACAAATCGCAGGTACAAAAGATCTTCAAGAACTTCGCAAGAAAGGCTCAAAATCAATTTGAAGTAAAGATCAAGAAGGTTCGGAGTGACAACGGAACAGAGTTCAAGAACACAAATGTGGACACCTTTCTTGATGAGGAGGGTATTTCACATGAGTTCTCGGCTACGTACACACCTCAACAAAATGGAGTTGTTGAGAGGAAGAACCGGACACTTATTGAGATGGCAAGAACAATGCTTGATGAATACAAGACGCCAAGACATTTTTGGGCGGAAGCGGTTGAAACAGCTTGTCATGCAACAAATCGACTCTACCTTCACAAGCTTCTTGGTAAAACGGCGTATGAACTGCTCACCGGTAACAAACCACAAGTTGGATACTTTCGAGTATTTGGCTCAAAATGTTACATTCTTGATAAGCATCGTTGTTCAAAATTTGCTCCTAAATCTCATGAAGGTTTCCTACTCGGTTATGGATCGAACTCTCACACTTACCGTGAATACAACAACTTCACTCGAAAAGTTGAAGAGACGGTAGATGTGAAGTTTGATGAGACTAACGGCTCGCAAGTCGAGCAATTGCCACTTGATGTAGGAGATCAAGAACCATCGGAAGCAATCCGAGACTTGCCCATTGGCAAGATTCGCCCCGTGGAAGTGAAGGATAGTACCTCGTCTATTCAAGTGGAAGCCCCAACTTCACATCAAGATGAACGACAAGTTGATATGGAGCCATCCACAAGTGGAACACGTCAAGATGATGGGAATGAGGAAGTGCAACAAGATGATCCACCTCAACCTCCTTCTCCACCTCCACAAGCGAACAACGACAACATCAACGAAGAAGAAGAAGATGATGATGAGGAAGCCTCACCACAACCCAAGAAAAAGCTACCTCGAGTTAGAGCAAGAAACGACAAGGATCATCCCGTCGAACAAATACTTGGAGATATCCAAACCGGGAGAATCACTCGCTCTAAATCTCGTTTAGCTAATTTTTGTGAGCATTACTCATTTATCTCTAGTGTTGAACCTTTGAAGGTGGAAGATGCTCTCAAGGATCCCGATTGGGTGAATGCAATGCACGAAGAGCTACACAACTTTGAAAGGAACCAAGTGTGGACATTGGTCGAGAAGCCTAAGGAGGAGCAAAATATCATTGGAACCAAATGGGTGTTTCGGAATAAGCAAGATGAAGATGGAAAAGTTGTACGCAACAAGGCTCGTCTCGTAGCACAAGGTTACACACAAGTCGAAGGTATGGACTATGGTGAGACCTATGCCCCCGTTGCAAGACTTGAATCCATTCGCATTTTACTTGCTTATGCCAATCACTATGATATCACTCTTTACCAAATGGACATTAAAAGTGCATTCTTAAATGGTGAAATTGAGGAGGAAGTGTATGTTAAACAACCTCCCTGCTTTGAGAATCCCAAGAAACCTAATCTTGTGTACAAACTTCGTAAAGCTCTTTATGGTCTTAAACAAGCCCCTAGAGCTTGGTACAAATGCTTGACAAAGTTTCTTCTTGAAAAAGGTTTTGAAATTGGGAAGATTGATTCAACTTTGTTCACTAAGAGGGTAAATGGAGAATTATTTGTATGCCAAATATATGTTGATGATATTATCTTTGGATCTACTAACCCCTCTTTTAGTGAAAAGTTTGGAAGGTTGATGTCGGAAAAGTTTGAGATGTCTATGATGTGTGAACTCAAATTCTTTCTTGGTTTGCAAATCAAGCAAACTAGGGAAGGTACCTTTGTCTCTCAAACAAAGTATACCAAGGACTTATTCAAGAAGTTCAACATGCAAGAGAGTAAATGTATGAAAACTCATATGCCCACGAGTGGACATCTTGACTTGGCCAAGGATGGCAAACCTGTTGATCAAAAGGTTTATCGATCTATGATTGGTTCATTACTATATCTATGTGCGTCCCGACCCGACATTATGCTAAGTGTGTGCATGTGTGCACGATACCAAGCGGCACCAAAAGAGTGTCATCTTAAGGCGGTGAAAATAATTGTGAGATACTTGATACATACACCAAACTTTGGCATATGGTACCCCAAAGGATCTTCTTTCAATCTTGTTGGCTACTCCGATTCGGACTATGCCGGAGACAAGGTTGACAGAAAATCCACTTCGGGTACATGTCAATTTCTTGGTAGATCTCTTGTGTCTTGGTCCTCCAAGAAACAAAATTTCGTATCTCTATCTACTGCCGAAGCGGAATACATTGCCGTGGGATCATGTTGTGCTAAATTACTATGGATGACACAAACTCTTAAAGACTATGGTGTGCATGTGAGACATGTACAATTACTATGTGACAATGAGAGTGCTATTAAGATAGCACACAATCCCGTGCAACATTCTCGAACTAAGCATATTGAGGTTCGTCACCATTTTATTCGAGATCATGTTGAGAAAGGCGATATTGACCTTAAACATGTTCGTACCGACAAACAATTGGCGGACATCTTTACCAAACCCCTTGATGAGAAAGTGTTTTGTCACTTGAGAAGTGAGTTGAACATCATTGATGCTTCGAACGTGAACTAGAGGTTCATGTGGATGCATACAAGGGCATGAGCATTCTTGACTAATCCGTGATATCTTTCATGATCATCTTATATCTTGAATATTTTGCTCCCTTGTATGGTATCTAACCTTTTGTAGGTACTTGGACAAGCTTCATGTCACAATATTGCATCTCACTCTTATCTTGAGCAATCTTGTATAACCCAAGTATCAACAAATCATGGTGGAACACGGAACAAGACAACTTAAACATATCCTTTGACAAACTTTTGAGAGATGCTTCATTCTTGTCATTTTGGATATACATGATGTTCCTTGCAAAACTAACCCATGTAGGAAGATGAACTACAAATGATAGGATAGCTCCAAACTTCAATTCATGAGCATCCACTTCAAGTGCAACTACATGATGGACTTCACCACCAAATCCCAATGTAAGTTCTCACATCTTAGAGAAGCTTTACTCAAAGACATGAGCTAAAGCAACTCAACAAGATGTGAATACATTGAAATGCTTAAAGGAAAAATGGCAACCCCATTTTTGAGCTTAAACGATGAGTATGACCTATGATCAAGTGTTCTCACTTGACTCCTAAGTCAATATACTCTAACATAGGTGACCTAGTCGCCGACCCATCTAGATGAAGTTCTCTAGCGTTTCTTTGCTGTGTTTCTTTTTGTTTCGCAGTTAATTCATTGCAAATCTTTGTGAGAATTCCGTTGCCTAGTGAGCTGAGTTGACAAAAAGTTCCATTGCATCAAAACTCGGTCCCACCGACCTAACCAACTCGGTGTCACCGATTTTGCTGCTCTAAGGAATTTTCTGTTAAATTTTTCCTGAGTTTTTCTGCTCCAGCTCCACTCAATGATTCTTATCCTCTACTTGCATCTAGAGCCATTCAATGGCTAGCTGTATTTCTCAAGGACCAAGCCCACTTATTCAATAACCTTGAAGTCCCTTCTTGGAAATTGATGTCAAAGGGGGAGAGAAGAATACATCAAAGCTTATCACTACAAAAGAGATGCAACTGACAAGAGGAGAGAATGTTACATGTTTCTAAGAGGGGAGAAACATGATTAGTTTGTTCTTTGGTTGTTCTAGTTTTCTCACCCTACCTACTCCCAATATCCAATGTTAGATTCAGAGGGAGAGGAAGTTCTTTAAGGGGAGACAACTATTTCTTTTGGGGACATGCCTGCTTCAAAGAAAGTATTCACCTAGTGATACTATCCTCTACATGTCATCCCAATCTTGGTTTCTTGTTGATCTTGTGTCTTTTCTTGAAGAAATTATCTTGTGTTATCTAACCCTGTTTTCTCAAGTGTATTTCTTCAGGTACTTGATCAAGAACTTCAAGGTAAGTATATGCATCACACTCATATGCATGATTGACCTCTTGCTAGTATATATTGTTTGCAAGAAGACAATCATGGACATATGGATATCTAAATGTCATATATATTGCTATGATGCATATAGCCAAGATACATGTTGCATGTATATTTCCCATGAGATATCACCATATTATATGCACCTCTCCAGGGGGAGTTCAGGGGAGTTCATACATGTTGCATGCTTCCTTCAAAGCTTTCATACATACCTCTGCTATATTTGTATTTGAAGCTTTGATGTATGTTGCCATCAATTACCAAAAAGGGGGAGATTGAAAGCACATTTGCTCCCTTGGTGGTTTTGGTAATTTATGCCAACATACATGTTGTTGGACTAATGTTTTTATCTAGTGAATTTCAGACAAGTTCAACAATGGCGTGGCAGGGACAAGAGGACGTGGAACCCCTTCAAAATGCTAAGGACAAGGATTGGCAGAAGATCAAGACTCTACATTTTTGGTTTAGTGATTCACGATCACATTGAGTCCATAGGAAAGCCAATACTATTAAAAGGGGATGAGGTGTTGCTTAATGGTTTTTTTCCTCAAGTGCTTAGTGACAGTATTCCTAAACCCTCAACGACCCTCTCTATCCAAATATGTCCTAAACCTACATTCCAACTCGGCCCCACCGATATTTCCTATCCGGCCCCACCGAGTTCATACAAGACTTAGCCACTGCCAAAAACCCTAACAAATCGGATCCACCGAAATGGATCTCGGTCCCACCGAGATGGCCTTGCAAACTCTCTGTAATCGGTTGCATTCACTTCGGTCTCACCGAGTTATGCAAATCGGTCTCACCGAGATGGCTTGCCAAGTCTCTGTTGCATTATTGCTTCACTTCGGTCCTACCGAGTTGATGCAATCGGTGCCACCGAGATGAGGTTTGCCCTAAGCCATTAAACTTCGGTCCATCCGAGTTGTCCGTATCGGTCCCACCAAAATGCCTAACGTTCATATCTTTTACACAGTTCGGTGCCACCGAGTCTTCTGAATCGGTGCCACCGAGTTGGGTCAAAAGTGTGTAACGGTTGGATTTTGTGTGGAGGCTATATATACCCCTCCACCACATCCTTCTTTGTAAGGAGAGCCATCAGAACGTGCCTACACTTCCACCATACATTTTCTGAGAGAGAACCACCTACTCATGTGTTGAGATCAAGATATTCCACTCCTACCATTTGAACCTTGATCTCTAGCCTTTCCCAAGTTGCTTTCCACTCAAATCCTTCTTCCACCATAGCCAAATCTGTGAGGAGTTGTTTGAGTGCTGGGAAGACTATCATTTGAAGCACAAGAGCAAGGAGTTCATCAACAACACACCGTCTATTACCTTTTGGAGAGTGGTGTCTCCTAGATTGGTTAGGTGTCACTTGGGAGCCTCCAACCTGATGTGGAGTTGAACCAAGGAGTTTGTAAGGGCAAGGAGATCGCCTACTTCGTGAAGATCTACCCTGAGTGAGGCTAGTCCTTCATGGACGTAAGCCATGGTGGAATAGACAAGGTTGCTTCTTCGTGGACCCTTCGTGGGCGGAGCCCTCCGTGGACTCGCGCAGCCGTTACCCTTCGTGGGTTGAAGTCTCCATCAACGTGGACGTACGATAGCACCACCTATCGGAACCACTCCAAAAACCACCATGTCTTCATTGCGTTTGATCTTCCATACTCTACCCCTTTACTTTCCGCACTATTGCATGCTTTACTATTTCCGCTGCTCAATCTCTAGATATGCATGTGTAGAAAGTATTGGAGTGATCTTAACTTGTGCCAAAATCTGCCTAAATTCCAAGAGAAATTAAATACTGCACCTTTGGCTGGTTAGGAGTCTATTCACCCCCCCCCCTCTAGACCTATCTCCTCGATCCCACAGCAGCCTTGGCAGACTTCATGGCGGAATGAACGGATCTGCACCAAGAGGAGCCTCGCGAGGACGAGTCCCTCCTGCCTGGGATGGACACACCTGGCGGCTGGACCATGCACTTCGACGGCGCATTCTCCCGGCAGGGCGCGGGGGCTGGCATCGTCCTCTCCCCGCCGGCAGGAGACAAGCTTTACTACGCCATACAACTCTGCTTCAGGCATGATGACAAGGTCTCCAACAACATCGCGGAGTATGAGGGCCTCATCACCGGACTCAATGTTGCCTCTACTCTCGGCATCAAGCGCATCCTCATCAAGGGAGACTCGCAGCTCCTCGTCGGCTTCTCCAACAAAAGCTACAAGCCCAAGGACGAGCACATGGCCACCTATCTGGAAGAGGTCCGTAGGCTCAAGAAGCGCTTCCTTGGCATGGAGCTCCAGCACGTTCCTCGTGGCAGCAACAAGGAAGTAGACGATATCACCAAATGGGCATCTCGCCGCGAGCCTCCAAAGCCCGGTTCTTCGAGGAAAGGCTCCTAAGGCCATCAGCCGCACCACCCGCTGCAAGCAACATGGAGCCTCATGAGGAGCTCCCTCCCGCACCACCCACAGGTGCGCCAGACTATGGCCCGCCTTCAGGCGCTCGCCTGCTGCTGGCGCTGGAGCCACAAGCAGATAGCTGGGCCAACGAATTCAAGGCCTATCTGGAGGACGGCACCCTCCCGGAGATGGACTCAGAAGCCGAGCGCGTGGCCCGCCAGGCCACAGCTTACTACTTGAGGGATGGTGATCTCTACCATAGGTGCCCCAATGGCGTCGCGCTGCGGTGCATCTCCGAAGAGCAAGGGCATGAGCTGCTTGTCGACATACATGGTGGAGACTGCGGCCACCACTCTTCATCGCGCACGCTTGCCGGCAAGGTGTTCCGTAGCAGCTTCTACTGGCCCACCGCGCTTCAAGACGCCACCGAGCTCGTCCAATCCTACGAAGCCTGCCAATTCCACGCCAAGTAAATCCACCAGCCGGCGCAGGGCCTCCTGACCATTCCCCTCTCATGGCCCTTCGCGGTTTGGGGGCTGGACATTCTGGGCCCCTTCCCTCGTGCAAATGGCGGCTACCGTTACCTCTACATCGCCATCGACAAGTTCACCAAATGGGCGGAAGTGGAGCCAGTCCGCACCATCCTGGCAGGCTCAGCCGTCAAGTTCATCAAGGGCCTCGTGAGCCGCTTTGGCGTCCCCAATCGCATCATCACTGACAACGGCTCATAGTTCACCAGCGGCCTCTTCAAGTCATACTGCACCAGCCTTGGCACGCAGATCTGCTACGCCTCCGTGGCGCACCCGCGAAGCAACGGCTAGGCCGAGCGTGCTAACGCTGAAGTCCTCAAGGGCCTCAAGACACGAAGCTTCAAGAAAAAGCTCGATGCCTGCGGCAAAGGCTGGTTCAACGAGCTCCAGTCCATGCTATGGTCGATCCACACGACAGCGACCAAGCCTACCGGCGAAACACCCTTCTTCCTCGTCTACGGGGTGGAAGCGGTCCTTCCTCATGAGCTCAAGCACGGGTCCCCGCGAGTCCTCGCCTTCGACGAGGCTCACCAGGACGGCCCACGGGAAGCTGATATGCTCCTCCATGAGGAGGCACGTCACCGGGCCGCCATCTGCGCCACCCAGTATCAGCAGGCACTGCATCGCTATCATAGCCGCAACATACGCCCCCGCACATTTTAAGTTGGCGATCTTGTCCTGCGAAGGATCCTCTCCAGAGAAGGACTCCACAAGCTCTCGCCCATGTGGGAAGGCCCGTTCAGGGTTGCACACGTTTCCTAGCCTGGCGCAGCACGGCTGGAGACGCAGGAGGGTGTTTGGTGCCAAACACATGGAACATCCAACACCTTCGCAAGTTCTACCCATGACCTCATGGGCACGTACGAAATGGAGCTGTACACACTCCGGAGCCTCTCTACATGGTGCTTGTTGAGGCCGCGAGAGCTCCCGCCCACAACCCAGTGGAAGCCCCATGCTCAGACATGGCGGAATGATCGAACAGAGGGCGCCACCTGGCTGCACCATCCTCAAGCTGACCCGTATCCGTCACAGCAGCCTCATCTTTTTGGTTGTGTAATGGAACCTGTTTTCATGCAGCAGTAAAGCTTTTATTTCCTAAGTATTATGTGTGTTTGGTAAGCAATTTACTTCAGGAGGTTGTGCGCGCTCGCGATCTCCCTCCTACGTATCACGTGAGCGGGGGCTGGACACGGTGCCTGCGCTCGGGCCAGGCCCAGCAGCGCCGTTAAACCCAAGTGACTGAGCTCTGGCTTGCGGGCCTGCTCCCATGCACGCCACCTCACCAAGGTCCTTGGTACTTCGTCTCCTCGCATGACACCCATGAGTAAGCTAGCGAGCGCGCGCCGCTACACTACTTGCAAAATTTGTCGGAATATGGTTGTCGCAGAGATAAGACGCATAGAAGGCCTCGCGAGCGCTGCCTTGCGAGGCGGCACACGGCGCATCGCCTCTTCAAGATACTCGCAGGAAGCCTCATGAGCGCAGCCTCGCGAGGTAGCCTGCGGCGGCCCCCCCTGCCAAGTGCCAGTAGGAGGCCTCATGAGCGGGCGCTTCACGAGGCGCACTCCGCAAGCCACGACACGCAAAGTGCCACACGCCACGAAAAAGCTAAGTCTAAAAATGCCTCGCGAGCTGCTCTCAGCGCCTCTCAAACTTCTTCCTCCTCGCAACCTCGCTGAGTGCTGATGTTTCCTCCTTCGTGCAAGCCGCTTGCACGTTAAAGGGGGGCTTCCTGAGCATCGCGCCTTGGGAGCCCTTACCGCCTTGCAGAGCCCTACACCCTCTGGCCTTGTCTAGGCATGCGTCCTAACATACCAGCGACGGTCGTAGAGCTTGCTCGGGGGCTGGGTCCTGACGACGTAGAGCACCAAAGCGAGCAAGAAGAGAAAAATAGGCTTCACGAGGAACATAAATTAAGGCAAAAGCGTTAAGTACTTTACTTAATCGTATGAACCAAGTCTTCATGCCCCCACAGGCTACATCTACTTGGATACAGGGCAAAAGGAAAATAAAGGGCCTAAGAAGATGAGGCGCCATCGCCGTCGCCGCCGTCGTCGTCGCCGTCGTCGTCGCCAGCCTCGCCGGAGCTCTCGCTACCGTGGGAGAACTTCTTGATCAAGGCTTCCACGTGCTCCTCCACCTCCCTCCCGAGCCCGTCGGGAAGCTCCAGAGGGACAGGGGCCATCACCCTGTCGAAGTCGAAGGAGGCGTTGGCGCGGAGGAGGTTGCTGAAGATGTGCATCGCCGCCTAGCCCAGGAGATCGCGGCACTGGTCCTCGATGATGCCGTTCATCCGCTTCTGCACAAGCTTGGTGAAGAAGTCCAAGTAGCCGGCGTCGTTATCTTCGAGGGGGCCTGTGAGCCTCTCGTGGCAGAGGGTAGCCAGGGTGCCGCGGGCACGGTTGGAGAGGGCAAGGTACATCTTGCTGCGCTCATGCTGCCGCCCCCGCGCCCGAGCCGCCTCGTCCTTGGCCTTCTCGACAATGTCGGAGACGCTGTCCACCTGCACCTGGAGAGAGGCCAGCTCCCCCTCAGTGTCGGCCTTGGCCTTCAGCGCGAGCTTCCTGCTGCCCTCCGCCTCCGTCAGCAGCTCCTTGAGGCCGGAGATCTCCGCTTGGAGCTCATCGCGCTTCTTGGTGAAGCGGTCTTTTTGGTGCTTCAGCTTCTTGTTGTAATCCGCGGCGAGTGCCTCGCGATCCCTCTTGGTCTTCGTGTCGGTATCCGCCTGGACCTTCTTCTCTTTCGCCTCCAGCTGGGCATTAGCCTTGGACATACACTAGTCATAGGAGGCTTGGACGACCGCCACCTGGCGGTCCAGGGTCGCCAGGCGCTCGCGCTCCACGTCCTGCTCGCCAGCCGTCCTCGCGAGCTCCCGCTCGCGGATCTCGGCGTCCACCTCGCGGGCCTCAAGGGCTTGCTCACGCTTGGCGAGATCGCTCTCGCGGGAGGCAAGCTGCCCCTCGTGGTCTGCGATGGCATTCTCCCGCGCTTGGAGCTCCAGACCCCTGGCGACGGCCCGTTCCCGAGGCACCTTCTCTTCAGCCTCCGCCGCTTCGCGTCGCCTGTCGGCCTCGTCGCCCTCCCTGACCGCATTCTCAAAGATCTTCTTGGCATCTTGGGCGGCCTTCTCGCGCTTCTCCCGCGCGGTTGCGTCCTGCCGACGCCCCGGCTTGACGGCCACGTCCAACTGCCACCACCCCTCCGTGAGGCACGGGTGCTCGTCGGCGAGGCACGCCTCTTTCGCTTGGAGGTCTGCCTCAAGGGCGTCCAACGCCGCCCTGGCGCCCTGCAGGGCCCCGCGCTTGAGCACGGCACTGCCGCTCATGAGCTGCAGGGCCCATCCGGTGCGCGGCTCAGTGCCGCCCTCCGCAGTTATGGCCCGCGAGGGCCCGGCACTGGACTTCCTCCGGGCCTCCATCTCTGTGCCCCCCGTGGGAGTTGTGTCTCCCGTCAAGGGTGGCGGGCTTGCCGTGGTCTCCTCCTCCTCGGCTTGCGGTGCCGGCACGCCCCATGGGCTCGGCGTGCCCCCGCCGGGAGCCTCGCGTGCTGGCGATCGCCGGGGGCTCGCCGTGGCCCCTTCCGTGCCCTCGGTCTCCTTGGCAGGGGTAGAGCTTGGCGGAGGAGTCGTCTCTTCGGCCCCCGCCATCTCCGTGTTACCTCCCATGCTGGGCGCCTCAGGTGGCACGGTACCTCCTCCGGAGGCCTCCTCCCGAGGCTCTTCCTCCCCAGCAGGCGGAGGCAAGTCCGCGCGCGGCTCGGGAGGAGCCACTTGCTCATCTTCCACCCTCGCGCGCCCCGTCTCAGCTTCGGGGAGGCGGGTGGATTCCTCCTACTCCTCGGCACCTGCCGTGGACGCCGAGCCCCCCTTCGAGCTGGGGGCTTTCTTCTTCTTCTTCTTCTTCTTCTTCATGGGCTCCCTGCGTGGCGCAGGGGCTCAGCCCGGACTTCAAGAGGCGGCAACCAAGACTCAAAGCAGAAGGAAAGGAGCAAGATAAGTAGACTTACTCATCATTGGGAACCCACTTCCTCTTCTTCAACTTCGGCAGCGAGCGGCCGCCGCTGTCACTCCCGCGTGGCTCGCTCGAGCTCGTTCCGAAGGGCTCGGCGCGGGACCTGCCGGGGTCCTCCTCCGCCTGGTCGGCGCTGGTCCTCTTTGCGGGGGGCTCGGCGGCCTCGGTGTTGGCGTCGGCCTTCTCCGTGGGGGGCTCGGTGGCCTCGCCGCTCGCGCCGGTCTTCTCCGTGGGGGGCTCGGTGGCCTCGCCACTCGCGCCAGTCTTCTCTGCGAGGGGCTCGGTGGCCCTACTACCGGTGCCCATCTTCTCCACGCGCGGCTCATCGGCTGCCACGCCGGGGCTTTCTTCACCTCCTGTGCATGTGGGCCGGGAGGGCGCGATCACGAATCGCTCGTTGTCGTCGTCGTCATCGTCGCCGAGCTCATCTAGTAGCTGGCGGTGGGTTCGCGGGGCCACCCCACCGTCGCTCTCCTCCGCGGCGCTTGCCAAGGCCTCGGCATCGTCGCGGCCTCCCGAGTCGGGCAGCACCACAAACAGGTTGTCGCGGGGCCCCTCGTGGCCCTCAGGGATCAGGCCCCACTGATCGAAACGTGGCATTTCCGCGACCATCTCATCCCTGTTCTTGTAGCGGTACAGGGGGAACCCTTCCATGGGCGGGGCCTCCGCGTCTTCACCGAGCAGGAGGTGCATGACCTCGTCGACCACCTCTGGCCTCAGGTTGTCGATGCTCAGCCTCATCGAGTCCACAGAGCCGGTGATGACCCACACCGGACGAGAGCACTTCTGGAGTGGAGCGATGCGCCGGCGCAGAAACTCTTTGGCGAACATCGCCCCTGTGAGCTTCGCGGCCTTCAGCTCGTCCATCCTCTCCTAGACCGGCGCCAGCCTCTCGTCGCTGAGCTTGGCGTGCTCCCATCCGGAGCTCTTCACGGCAGGGTCCGTCGGCAACATCAATAGGGGGCTGCGCTGGCGTGCGTCCATGTAGACCCAGCGCTGCCTGTAGCCCTCCACCTTCTTCGTGATCTTCAAGGGGATGATGTCGTCTGCCGTCCCTTCGACGCTGCGGAACGAGGCGCACCCAGAGCACTAGTTCGCCGCGGATAGCCGCAAGCTGTAGAAGTGGCGGAAGAGGGCCACAGAGGGCATCACGCCCATGAAGGCCTCGCAGAAGTAGGCGAAGATGGAGAGGAGGAGGATGGAGCTGGGCTGGAGATGAAGCGCGTGGATCTGGTAATACGCGAGGATGGCGCGGAAGAACTCGGAGAAGGGAGGTACCAGCCCAGCGAAGATGGTGTGGAGGTAAAAAGGGAAGGTCGTCGCCTCCAGGTCACGCGGCGAGCGTGAGCCCGGCCAGATCCGCGTCGCCTTCCACTCATTGTGATCACTGGCGGTCATCGGGATCACCTTATCCAGCCCCTCCCGGTTGACGATGGTGGAGTGCAGCAGGGCCGGCTCTAGGGCCGCCACGGTTGGGGCCGCGGCCGCCGCCTTGCCTCTCTTGCCAGCGAGCGCCATGGATGCGCGAGGAAGCTTGGGAGGCGAGAGGAGGAAGAGGATGCGAGGAGTTGGGCGCAAGGAGGACGAGGAGTGTGAAGGAAGGCAATGATGGCCCTGTGCCCCCCGCGAGTCTGCTTTATGGCCAAACGGGTGGTTACCCAGGCGTAGTGGAGGAAGTGGGGGCGTCCCACATCTCATCGTGCACCACACGTCCAAGCCTGGGCTTGGCAGCCTGCTTAGGCCCCGCGCCGTTTCGTTTCCAACGGGCGAAAGCGTGCGCGCCGTGGGCCCGGGGGCTACTGTCGGCCCAGTGGGAACCAGGGTACCACGGGCTGTCTGCTTGCGGCCCAGAAAGCAATGCCTGGAGAAGGCCCAAGAGGCGGCCCAGTCATGGGCGCCACAAAGCAAGACACCTCGTGAGGCGCCAGCCTCGTGAGGATTCCCCCCTCCGCGGGGGGCGGACCCACCGAAGACATCAGCTGCAGCAGGCAGCCTCGCGAGGCCCCTCTCGCGAGGCGGCCTCCCGAGGCAGCCTCGCGAAGCCACCAGAGCAAGGCACCGCTTGGCGCCGGCCTCGCGGTCACGTGCTCACCACGTGGGTGACGCACCCACACAAGACGGCGACAGCGGCAGGACCGTACCAGCAGGTGTGGTCAGGGGGGATTTCCTCTTTGATGATAAGGGGGCAGCGCCAGCTGCCCACCCACAAAGCAAGTCCCAAAGCTTGCCTGTTTGGTGAAAGAAGACCAAGATGACGAAGCGCGCTAGGGCGGATGTCATCGCCGAGCCCACCAGCGCGTCATGGATAACTTCTTTGCAGGCAAAGACCACCTTTTGTCGGGATAAGACTGGGCGCCTGTCCCCCTTCAAACTGCCGTTGTGTGGCAACCCTTCTCGCCAATATTTTCAGGGGAAGAGGACCAAGGCAGCTATAAAAGGGGCAGTGATGCCACCATAGAGAGGGATCGATCGATTCCACCTTCTTCTACCTTGTACGCGAGAACTCTCTCACCGACAATAATCCCAAACACAAGCAGGAGTAGGGTTTTACACCTCACGGTGGCCCAAACCTGGGTAGCTCTCGTGTCCTTGCCGTGCCCTGCGTGTGTGCGTGCTCCCGTCGTGCTCCGCTCGTCGTAGCCTCGCCGTGGTCACCGTCGGGTTATTAGGCAGCAAGCTTGCCCCCAGAGGTCGAAACAGGGTCCCCGGAGCCCTTCTTCCGACAAGATCTTTGTTGCCAAGAAAGGGTCCTTTCTAGAGAAGGAGTTTCTCTCAAAAGAAGTGAGTGGGAGGAAAGTAGAACTTGATGAGGTAGTTGTACCTTCTCTCAAATTGGAATGTAGCACATCACAGAAAGAAGTTCCCGTGATGTCTACACCAGCCGGAGAGGAAGCTAATGATGATGATCATGAAACTTCAGATCAAGTTACTACTGAACTTCATAGGTCGACCAGGGTATGTTCCGCACCAGAGTGGTACGGTAATCCCGTCCTGGAAGTCATGTTGTTAGACAACGACGAAGCTATGAACTATGAAGAAGCAATGATGAGCCCGGATTCCGACAAATGGCTTGATGCCATAAAATCCGAGATAGGATCCATGTATGAAAACAAAGTATGGACTTTGGTGGACTTCCCCGATGACCGGCAGGCCATAGAGAATAAATGGATCTTTAAGAAGAAGACAGACGCTGGTGGTAATGTCACCGTCTATAAAGCTCGACTTGTCACAAAGGGTTTCCGACAAGTTCAAGGGGTTGACTATGATGAGACTTTCTCACCCGTAGCGATGCTTAAGTCTGTTAGAATTATGTTAGCAATTGCCGCATTTTATCTGGCAGATGGACGTCAAAACAGCGTTCCTTAACGGGTTTCTTAAGGAAGAGTTGTATATGATGCAGCCGGAAGGTTTTGTCGATCCTGAGGATGCTAACAAGGTATGCAAGCTCCAGCGATCCATCTACGGACTGGTGCAAGCATCTCGGAGTTGGAATATACGCTTTGATGAGGTGATCAAAGCTTTTGGTTTTATAAAAACTTACGGAGAAGCTTGTATTTACAAGAAAGTGAGTGGGATCTCTGTAGCATTTCTAATATTATATGTGGATGACATATTGTTGATTGGAAATGATATAGAATTTCTGGAAAGCATAAAAGGTTATTTGAACAAGAGGTTTTGAATGAAAGACCTGGGTGAAGCTTCTTACATATTGGGCATTAAAATCTATAGAGATAGATCAAGACGCCTAATAGGACTTTCACAAAGCACATACCTTGACAAGATTTTGAAGAAGTTCAAAATGGATCAGTCGAAGAAAGGGTTCTTGCCTGTGTTGCAAGGTGTGAAGTTGAGTAAGACTCAAAGCCCGACCACGGCAGAAGAAAGAGAAAGGACGAAAGTAATCCCCTATGCCTCAGCCATAGGCTCTATAATGTATGACATGCTATGTAACAGACCTGATGTGTGCCTTGCCATAAGTCTGGCAGGGAGGGACCAAAGTGAGCCAGGAGTAGATCACTGGACAGCGGTCAAGAATATCCTTAAGTACCTGAAGAGGACTTAGGACATGTTTCTCTTTTATGGAGAAGACGAAGAGCTCATCGTAAAGGGTTACGTTGATGCTAGCTTCGACACAGATCCGGATGACTCTAAGTCTCAAACCGGATACGTATTTATATTGAATGGTGGAGCAGTCAGTTGGTGCAGTTCCAAGCAAAGCATCGTAGTGGGATCTACATGTGAAGCGGAATATATAGCTGCTTTGGAAGCAGCGCAAGAAGGAGTCTGGATGAAGGAGTTGTCGGCGTACGACACCTATGGGATCGAGGGGATCCCTTTATGGTTCGGCAAGGGAAAAGATTTACACAAAGAGCGGATCCAACGATCAACGCAAGGATCTTTACCCAGGTTCGGGCCGCTGAGAAGCGTAATACCCTACTCCTGCTTTGGTTGTATTATGGATGTTCTTAGCTCAAGTACACGGAGCGCTTGCGATGAACAGTACGTTCAAGCAACAGCTACGCATGCAGAATGGGCTCAAGGGGTCCTCCTCCCTATAGCTTCGCCTTGGGCCTCCTTTTATACGTCGAAGGGGTCACCAACAGTGGCGGACAGCAATACAAGAGGTGTAAAGTAGCAACGGTGTTACATCATTACCACTGACGTCTTAGGACAAACGCATTTAATGCTCCGTTTAGGTGTCCCTTACTTTCTCGGGGACAGAAAAAGGACCCGTCCCATCAGCGCCGCTTAACCCCTTCCGCGGTCGATGCCGTGACACGCAACCAGGAGGACAAGCCCTAAACGACAGGCTGGTCGCTGCGCTAGAGCGGTGGCACTGTGCTGGAGCGGTGGGATCTTGCCGGGTGCGATATTTTGCCGCGTGCGAGACCTTGCCGAGTGCGAGGCCTTGCCGGGCCTTCGCTAGCCTTCCCGGCAAGGATCTTGCCGGGAACCCAGCCTTCTGTCTTCTATCTTCTGATCGTTAGCTTGAATGCCTTCTTGATAATCTTGCATCTGTTTCCAGCTACTCTCCGGCAGGCCTAGCCGCTGGTATGGCTACAACCGTCCGTGCACAAGTATGGGATACTAAAAAGACCCAAACTTTAGTACACCGACAGGAGCCCTGGGGCCTAGGCCATACACGGGTGCGAGGCGTTGTTGGGCTAGGCCCAAACAGTGCACGGGCACGCGTGGCGGGAGTTAACTGTCATGATCTTCTTATTTACTGCGCCCCCCCACGATGTGCATTGAATGCGGGACGTGGGAGACATGCGCGAAACGGCCATAGTAGTGCGCTCGTAAAAGGGCAGCCTCGCGCCTTCCCCATAAAAAGGAATCCGCAGAGGCGCTGCTCATTTACCTCTCGTCATTTCCAATCTGAGAACCGCCATCGCCTTCTTCCTCGAGCTCGAAGCAGAGCCTCTCCCATTCATCCGCCACCCTCACACTCTCATCAGCCCCGGCCTCCGCTTCCGCAGCCGCCATGCCGCCCAAAGCCAGCAAGGGCAAAGCGGTGAAAGCCGTCGACTCGGATGCAAAGGCGGACAAACCCGATCTGGTGGAGATGCGGAAGAAGCACGCCGTCTTCGCCCCAACGCTGGACAGGCACGCCCTGATCGAGCGGTACTTGTGCATGTGGGGGAAGAAGACGAAGGCTCACCCTGCAACGCGCGTACTCCCAGCTTCCGCCGGGGGTGGCCCAGATAAATTCCCTTTCTTTGCCGCATACTTTTACTGCGGGCTCTGCCCTCCATTTTCCGATTTCTTCATCGACATCATGTACACATACGGCTTCCGCCTCTTGGATTTCATGCCGAATGCCGTGACATGCATGTCTGTCTTTGCTCATCTTTGTGAAAACTTCGCCGGGGTCGTTCCCAGCACAGCCCTCTTCCGGCACTACTTCTCTCCCCGCATCGAAACAGGAGACGCACTTTCTGGTTCTATCACTTGGATTCCAAAGGCATGGAATAAGGATATATATCCAGACGGTCTCTACCGTAAGAAGTAGGATGAGTGGCGGGCCGAGTGGTGCTGGGTTAGGGAGAAAGATCCCCAGCCATTCTGTGCGCCCCGGCGAACGAAGGTGGTTCGCGGCAAGGACTGGGGCAGCCTCGATCCTCAGGATGAGAAGCTCGCAATCGCAATCACCAGAATCCACCGTCTCAAGGTTGCCGGGCTCACAATAGAAATGGTTGGCGCCGATTTTCTCCGTCGCCGCATCGCCCCTCTGCATAACAAAGGGAGACCAGCTTGCGACTTCAAGAACGCGGCAGATATTATGAGGCTGCGCCCTGGTCTGAATAATAACTTGACAGTCTTCCAGCACACAGCTCTCTGCCACAAGCTGTTCAGGCCTGACGGGAAGTTCAAGTTGCCGGCTGGCGTCATTCCCTTGTGCAACAACTCTGCTCTGAGCCTAATCATCACCATGATGCCGGCGTTTAACGCTCACGGCCTTGACGGAACTTGGGTCGAGCCACCTAAAGAGCGCGTGCAAGAGTTCTTCGACAACTTGACGGAGAGAGCCATCCGAGAAGAGCCAATCCTCATCCGCCCCACCACTGATGAAGAGGTGGCTTACATCGCCAGCAGGGCGGAGGAGGCGAACCTAGCCGTGGAGGCTGGCAACTTTGGCTTCGCGGAAGAGGAAGCCAGTGGGAAAGAAATAGCATTGGAGGAGGCCCTTGCCGAGCAAGGTGAAGTTGCCGAGGAACAGAGTGGCGTGGTTGCCGGGAGCTCTTCTGTCAAAGGCACAGCCCAGGAGCAGCTGCACGAGGAGCCCCCAGCTCCGGAGAAGAAGAAACGTGTTCTTCGGAAAGCCACCTCTGGCATCCCAGCGCATCAGCCTCCCTCGAGCAATGAGGTTCCCGGCAAGGCTGCGCAGCGGCAAGAAGCCCAACAGCAGCCCGTGCGACGCACGACACGCTCGACCGCGGCAACAACTGGTGCGGCGGGGGCATCTCATGCGACGGCACCAACGGCTGGAGCAGCAGGATCACATCAATCTGCTGCTTCTGCCGCAGCCAAACGTCCCAGGACCCCTTCTCCACCTCCTCGCACGGACACCGAAGCGGAGGTTGACTTCGACATCTCCTCTTTTAGCCCGGATAGAGAAGAGTAAGGGTCCTTGCCGCATCTCTCAATTTCTGAATTCATGGTTTCGCTTAACTCATTCATTTTGCTTTGGCCTGTCCCTGCAGAGATACAGAAACGTTGGCGCAAAGGTTGGCGAAGAGGGCGAAGACTTCTACGGGTGATGAGCCTTCGGCAAGCACTATAGGTGCGCCAGAGACCATCATCATCAGTCCGGAGCCGAGCCCTCAACGCAGTCTCCAACCCAGCCCCCAGCGTGAGTCCACTACTCATTTTCCGCTTGCGAGCGTCGGGGAGATTATCTTCGACATTGACATCACCGGGCTTGTAGGAGAAGGACGGCAACAAGGAGAGCCATTGGAGGTCGCCCCTGAAGTGCCGCCTCCGTCGACCACGCCACCTAGGGATGAACCTTTGGCAAGGGCTTCCACTGGCGAGCCAATCCGCATTGAAGAGGAGCCGGCAAGTACTGGCGCTGGCCATCCTACATCAGCAACTAATGTTGCCGGGAAAGGAGAAGCCACCTCTCAACAGCTCAACACAGGTAAACCGCATGCCTTGGTACTTGTCATTCTTTCTTTATTTTTGTCTTCTTGAACTTCAACTTTGGTCTCATCTTGTTTCCCTTCTTGGCTTTCAGATCTCCCCCTGACGGAACCAATGGATGTTGATGCTGTCATCGAAGAGACCGCCAGGGATGCTGCCACCGAGGCCGACAGGGTTGCAGCTGACGAGGCCGCCAAGGCCGTACAGGAAGAAACCGCCAAGGGATCTGCTGAGGGGGCCGGCAAGGAGACCGGCGACCATACTGACGGCATTCCTGCCGCAGGAGCGTCTGGCGCTACACCGGTCGTGGAGCCCCCGGCTGCCGGTGAGGCGGTTGTCGAGGATCAACCGTCAACATCCGACGTGCCCCCGTCAAGCAGTTACCTCAAGGTCGGCGACAACCTGTTCGTCAGCATACCAGGGACGGCGAGCATTGGGGTGCCAGTCGAAGGAGAAACTTTTGATGAAGACGTCGTTGGCGCCGCTAGCAGCAGCGGGCTCAGGGAAGAGCAGCTCCTCCAAGCCATGAGCGATAACTTTCAGAAGCTCCAGGCGCTTCACCGCGCCCGAAAGGAGAAGTTGGACTCCAGGGCAGCAGTCGTTGAAGCAGCGGAGGTAGATTTCCAGAAGCGCGTCGAGGAGACACAAGTCTGGTATGCTGAGGCCCTCCAAGAGCTGACGGCTGGCCGGGAGCAGCTGAATCAGAATTGGAACGAGCTCCTCATGAAGCAGTCCGATGTCGAGAAGGCACAGGAGGAGGCTGTGCAGCAGGTTGCTGCAGGAAGCTCGCTTGATGGAACGCCGCGTCGGGCTCGATGCTCATGAAGAAGAACTTGCCGCCCGCGAGGAGGCACTTGCCACCAAGCTTCGGAGCAAAGATGAAGAGATCGAAAGCCTTGTCGCGCGGCGAACACAAGAGCTGGAGCAGAGACACAAGGAAATACTCGATGCTCTGTCCATGGACCATGCCAGTAAGTTGAAGGAAGCCATCGATGCTGCCGAAGCTGCAGAGGCCGCCAAGAACGAGCTGGGCGATAAGGTGAAGAGGCTGGAGGTGGATCTCGAGGGCCATGGCAAGGAGATCTCAACGCTCAAAGCCGACAGAGATAAGACTCTCTTTAGCTTGGCGGAGATGCAGGCCGCCATGTCCGACAAGATCAAGGAGCTCTCTTCAGCCAACGAATCCATTGCTGATCTGACACTGAAGCTGGCAACGCTGGAGGAGTCCCTTGATAACAGCAAAGCTCGCGAGAGGACCCTGATCAAAGACCTCCAGGCTGAGAAGAGTCTGCTCAACAGCGCCGCCGCCACCTATAATGACTTTGAGAAAGGTGTGATGATCTGGACTGAGCGCCTCGTCCACGTCGCGGAAAGGCTTGCCGCAGAGCTATCCACCATGGGCTTGGATAACTTCGGGCTCTCTCCTGATGATAGGGTGTCTTCGAGCGCCAAGCTGACCATGTTCTTTGAGGGCGTCGTTGATGCTCTCAAGCTGCTCCAGGCTAACCGAGCAACCCATCTGGCCAACGAGTCTCGCAAACTCTGTCGGCCCGTCCTCCGCAAGGTGCTTATCAAAGTGGTGCACAAGAACCCTGGCATCAACCTCACCAATGTCCTTGCTAGCTTGCCGGAGGATGTAGATCTCAAGGCGCTCGAAGAGCTTGTCGCGCCCATCGTTGACAGAGTGAGCCACGTCAAGCGGGTCGAAGGCCAGCGCAAGGACTAGCCGCTCCGCTTCATCTTGTCGCCACTATTCCATGCCAAAGACAAGTTTATCTTATGTTAGAATCGCGGTGATGGTTAATGTAATATAACTTGCTATGTTTTGGATGAATGTATGCTATTTCCCTCGTCTGATTTCTTTCTGTATGGTTTTTGCCCTACGCTTATTGGGATCTTGCCGGTGCGCGCACCCTTGCCGCGAGCGCTTTGAGGAACGGATCCTTAGCAGCCTGCTGGGGGTGTCGCTACCGACAAGACACCTTGACGTTTTCAGTGCAGCCACTTAAGTTATTGAGAGGACTCGAAACAAAGTAAGGGCGCAACCGATCACGACAAGGTTCCTTCGCGTGCAGGTTTTCCATACAAAAGCCGAAATCGTTCAAGGAAAATAACTTTACAATAAAAAATTTGCTTAGAAGTTTTGCAACTTATCTTCTTGTTGCTGTACTCCTTTTTGCAAAATGCCAACTTGAACGTCGCCTGTTGGTGTCCATACCATCATTCCCCCCCCCCCCGACAAACTTGCACGTGAGGAACCTTCTGTCCTTTGAGAAAAAGAAAGAGGAGAAAATAGAGATATGGAACCTTGGCGGTTCATTAGTGCTTATCGGAAGCAGGTGTAATACAATATCTCAGACAGGCATGCATATAAAATGACATGAAAATCGACAAGAATTGTAAAACACTTAACTTTATTCAAGTATGCACAGGGTCTGCGCCTGGCTTTGTACAAAGGATCACATGCCTTGCCGGCAAGACTCGTACAAAAGGTGGTTGCCGGGAGACCCGGCAACCGCGCCTTATGGGTAGAACTTACGAAGGTGTTCGATATTCCAGGAGTTGCTCACTGGAACGCCATCTTCGGTCTCCAGGCGGACTGCGCCAGGCCTGGTGACTCGTACTACCCGATAAGGGCCTTCCCACTTCGGCGTCAACTTGTTGGAATTCTTGGCAGACTGAATGCGCCGAAGAACAAGGTCGCCTTCCTCAAGGCTTCGGGCATGAACCTTGCGGCTATGATAGCGGCGCAAAGCTTGCTGGTAGCGTGCAGCTCGCACAGCAGCCCCAAGACGATCTTCCTCAAGGAGCGTGGCGTCATCTTGGCGCAGCTGCTCTTGCTCGAGCTCATCATAAGTGAGCACTCGAGGTGACCCGTATATGAGTTCCGTGGGGAGAACTGCTTCTGCCCCGTATACCAGGGAGAAGGGTGTCTGGCCAGTAGCTCGATTTGGTGTCGTTCTGATTGACCAAAGAACCGTCGGCAGCTCATCAATCCAGCGTCTTCCGCACTTCCGCAGCTTGTCGAAAGTTCTTGTTCTGAGACCTCGCAGCACTTCAGCATTTGCCCTCTCCGCTTGGCCGTTGCTTCTCGGGTGAGCAACAGAGGCAAAACAGATTTTGCCGCCAAGGTCTTGGACGTACTGCATGAAGGTGCGGCTCGTGAACTGTGTGCCATTGTCGGTGATGATCCTGTTAGGCACACCAAAACGGCACACTATTCCCTTGAAGAACTTGACGGCTGATTGTGCTGTCACCTTTCTCACTGCTTCCACTTCCGGCCACTTCGTAAACTTGTCGATAGCAACGTACAAGTATTCGAAGCCCCCGGCAGCGCGGGGAAAGGGGCCCAATATGTCGAGCCCCCAGACCGAAAATGGCCAGGAAAGAGGGATTGTCTGAAGAGCTTGAACTGGTTGATGCAATTGCTTCGAATGGAACTGGCACGCTTCACACTTGGTTACTAGTGCAGTTGCATCCTGGAGAGCACTGGGCCAGAAGAAACCTTGCCGGAACGCCTTGCCGACAAGAGCTCTTGAGCCTATGTGGGAGCCACATATGCCTCCATGTATCTCTGCCAACAGCTCCAGTCCATCCTCCCGAGGGATACACTTCAATTTCACACCGTTCGGTTTCTTTCTGTACAGGACGTTATCCACGAAATGGTACATACTAGACTGACGGGCTACTTTCTCCGCTTCTTCCTGTTCTTCAGGGAGTTCTCCTGTTTGAAGGAACTGGACTATGTGCTGTGCCCATGTTGGAGCCGGTGGCTCGACAACAAGGACTAAAGGCATATCTTCGACCGCGGGAGCGCTTGCTTCTGCGGCAAGAACCTGAGGTTTTGCGCGAAGCTGCTGCTCACCGGCAACCGTGCCGTTCCCGGCATCTTCCTTGCCGCCGGCTTCTGGGAGTTCTGCCAGAAAGTATTTGCCGGTACTCAACTTTCTTCTTTTGTCTTGCCTCGTTGATGGTGATACGGATGGCTGAGTTAAGCGGAGCACAAAAGTTCCTGGTTCCACAGGTAACTTGAGGGCAGCACGCTTCGACAGGTCGTCGGCAATGGTGTTCTCCGCACGAGGAACATGCTCTATTTGCAGACCGTCAAAATGCTCCTCCAACTTTCTCACTTCATCTACATAAGCTTCCATCAACGGGCTTTGATAGTCTTTGTTGACTTGCCTGACGACAAGCTGTGAGTCACCTCTGACTATGAGCTTCTTAATTCCAAGGTCTGCCGCGATCCTGAGACCGGCAAGCAGTCCTTCATATTCTGCAGTGTTGTTTGTTGATCTCTCCCAGGGAAAGTGCATCTGAATTACATACTTGAGGTGCTCTCCGGTGGGTGCGACAAGCAGCACGCCGGCACCGGTGCCTTGCAGCGAAAAAGCCCCATCAAAGTACATAATCCATTCTCGATCTGTTTCCTTGCCGGTGACAGTTGTCTCTTGAATTTCTTCGTCCGGCGTCAGTGTCCATTCTGCAATGAACACCGCCAAGGCTCTGCTCTGAATAGTTGAAGTGCTTTCAAACCTGAGACCAAAGCTTGACAGTTCCAACGCCCACTCCACAATCCTGCCGGTCACATCTGGATTTCTTAAGATCCGCTGCAACGGGAAGCGGGTGACGACGGTGATTTCATGTGCTTGAAAATAATGGCGCAGCTTCCTCGAGGCCATAAGAAGGCCGAAGAGCAACTTCTGCACGCCAGAATATCTTGACCTAGACCCCTGTAAAAGGGAGCTGACAAAATAGACTGGGCGCTGCACCATCTTCTTCTTCTGCACTGCTTCATTTGACTGCGCAGATCCTGCCTTGTCGGCACCAGACTCTGTCGGGGATGGTCCCGGCTTGTCGCTTGACAGGCTTGCCGCTGCCGCAGCTTCTTCGCCGTCTTCTCTCTGCGCCACTAACGCAGCGCTAACCACTTGATTCGTTGCCGCTAGATATAGCAGCAACGGCTCTTGTGGTTTAGGCGCGACTAGTGTCGGCGGAGAGGAGAGGTACCTCTTCAAGTCCTGCAGCGCTGCCTCCGCTTCCGGAGTCCATTCCATTGGACCTGCCTTCTTCAAAATTTTGAAAAAAGGCAGAGCGCGCTCAGCAGACTTGGAGATGAACCTGCTCAGAGCAGCAACGCAGCCGGCGAGTCGACGCACATCTTTGACACGTCTCGGTGCTTCAATCTGCTCAATTGCCTTGATCTTGTCGGGATTTGCTTCGATTCCACGTTGAGATACAAAGAACCCGAGAAGCTTGCCGGATGGGACGCCAAACACACACTTCTCAGGATTGAGCTTCAGATTGATCTTGCGCAGATTTGCAAATGTCTCTTCTAAATCTTGTATGAGCGTTGCCTTGTCCTTGGTTTTAACCACTATGTCATCCATATAAGCTTCCATATTTCTATGTAGCTGGGGCTCAAAACCAATTTGGACCGCTCTCGCAAACGTTGAACCAGCACTTTTCAACCCGAAAGGCATGAGTATGAAGCAATACGTGCCACATGGGGTGATAAATGCGGTTTTCTCTTCGTCTTCCTTCGACATGAAAATCTGATGATAGCTTGAATACGCGTCAAGGAATGACAGCAAATCGCAGCCAGCAGTGGAGTCCACAATCTGGTCGATGCGCGGCAAGGGAAAAGGATCTTTTGGACAGGCTTTATTGATATCAGTATAGTCGATACATAGCCTCCATTTTCCATTCTCCTTGCGCACTACAACTGGATTGGCCAACCATGTTGGATGGAGGACTCCTCTAACTAGACCTGCCGCTTCCAGTTTCCTGATTTCTTCGGCGATAAATTCTTGCCGCTCCAAAGCTTGCTTCCTGACCTTCTGCTTGACGGGCCGCGCGTGAGGACAGACAGCAAGGTGGTGCTCGATTACCTCCCTGGGAACACCGGGGATATCAGATGGTTGCCATGCAAACACATCGATATTCGCCCGCAGGAAGGCAATGAGCGCGCTTTCCTATTTGTCATCAAGGGTGGAACTTATGGTGAAAGTTCCTCCCGTACCATCCTCCTTGGCGGGCACCTTCTTGGTTTCTGGTGGAGTTGCCTTGGATTTCTTGCTCTTGCCGGCGGAGCTCTCCGGCACATCCTCAACGGGAGCGCAGCACTCCGAGGAGGTGCGCTTGCCGGAGTGTGTGCTAGAGGTCTTGCCGGTCTTCTTCTTCCCCCCGGGAGCTTCGGCGGCAGGTGCTGCAACTGCCTCCCGGTAGAGTTGGTCGGTGCAGATAAGCGCATCCTTCTTGTCGGAGTGGACAGTGATGATGCTCATCGGCCCGGGCATCTTCAAAGTATTATAGGCGTAGTGGGATACCGCCATGAACTTGGCCAGCGCCGGGCGACCAAAAATCCCATTATATGGCAATGGAATCTTGACGACGTCGAAGACGATCTTCTCCGTCCTATAGTTTAGCTCACTACCAAATGTTACTGGCAGCGTGATCTTGCCCTACGGCTGGCTCCTTCCTGGATTGATCCCTTGGAACGTGCCCGTTTCCTCGAGATCTTCGTCAGGAATTTGCAATCTCTTGATCACATCGGGCTAGATCAAGTTCAGACCGGCCCCACCGTCAACTAACATCTTTGTCACCTTGAGGTTGCGGATCGTTGGCGAAACCAACAATGGCAAACACCCGACCGCAGTTGTGCGATCAGGGTGATCCTCGACGTCAAAGATGATAGGCGTGTGGGACCATTTCAATGGCTTCCGGGCATCGACCGATGGCTCTGCCGCATTAATCTCGCGCGCCCACTGTTTAAGTCGGCGGTGAGAGGAATGCAGTGAAGCACCTCCGTCAACGCACATGGCCTCTGTGGCTTTCTGGAACTCGTGCTCGCTGGACTCGTCGCCCTCTTCGTCATCATCATCACCCCCTTGCTCTTTGTCGCGGCCTCGAGCGGGCCTCTCCTTCTGTTGCTTGGCCTTGCCGCGGCGACCTCCCCGGCCACCGCGTTTCTTGCCAGACCCCTTAGCACCGTCCTGGGCCTTCTCCTTGTCTCGCCTCTCGTACTCGGCTTTCTGCTTCTCGACAAGCTGCTCAACTTGCCGACAGTTTTGGAGATCGTGGCTCTTGGTGCGATGGATCTTGCAGTACTGCTTGTCGGAGCCCTCCGGCTTGTCGACAGCCGCCAAGGCCACCCCCAGCAACCTCCTTGCCGGGGCCATCAGTCTTGACCTTCTTGGCAGTGCCGGCGTTGCCGGATCCCTCGACGGCAAGCACGGCCTTGCCCTTGCGTTTCCTGTTCCGCCGTCGGCCTTTCTTCGTCGAGGTGGTGGCGTCTTCGGCTTCAGAGTCAACTTCCGCGCCAGCATCCTCGCCGGGGAGTCTCCTTCCCTCTTCGGCCTGAGCACATCTGTCAGCCAGAGCATAGAGCTCGGCGACATCCCTGACTTTGTTCATCGCCAGCTCTTCCCGCATCTTGCGGTTGCGCACATTCTGATGAAAGGCGCTGATAACAGCGGCAGGATGAACGTATGGGATGTTGTGCTGTATACGGCTGAATCTCTGTATGTATTTGCGCAAAGTTTTGCCATCTTTCAGGGGGATAAGGTGCAAATCGTTTTCTTGGCCAGGAGCTTGGTGGCCTCCGGTAAAGGCGCCAACAAACTCATGACACAAGTCTGCCCAGGAAGAAATGGAATTCTCCGGCAGATGCATCAACCACGACCTGACGTTGGGCTTAAGCACCAATGGGAAGTAGTTGGCGAATATCTTGTCATCGCGAGCCCCGGCAGCCTGCACCGCAATGGTGTAGACGCTCAGGAACTCTGATGGATGGGTCTTGCCGTCGTATTTCTCCGGCACCTCTGGCTTGAAGGTTCGGGAGTTGGGCCACTGGACTCGCTGCAGCTCACGAGTAAAAGCTGGATAACCCACCTCGTAAGGCAGGCTACCAGAATACCCTGGCGCAGGCTCGTCGACAGTGGGCCCCGCGCGCCTGTCGGATTGACGGCGCGCCTCCCGCCGCCGCTCGATGGTAGTTCGAGCGTCTTCCTTGTTCCGTTCTCGAAGAACCTGACATTGATCGCGGCGAACCCGCGGATCAGACGACGCCGTGGAATCGTCATCACGGGCGTCGGTCCGCCGGGTTAGCGACCGCTGTTGTCATGGAGGAGGAGAGCGCATCGTAGTCGTGCCTCCTCCAGTCTTCTCGTCATCAGCACGCACCGGCTCGATGGACTGCCGCCGCGAAGGCCCCGCCTGCCGTGGCCTGTCGTCATTGGCAAAGCCGATGAGGCTCTGGATAGCAGATCTCCATTCTTCCATCTTCTCCGGAGCGGGAGGGAAGTCTAGGAGCAGCTGAGCTCGCGCCAACGCTTCTGCCGGTGTAGGCGCTGGCGAAAGGTGCGAAGAACGTGAGGTGCTCTGACTCCTAACTGAGTTAGAAGGAGCTCCATCACGGCCTTGCGATCGCGCGCGGCTTCCGCCGGCATGCTGGCGTGGATCTTGGCCCCGCACATCTTGGGAGTGATGCGCAGGGGTTTTACCATGGGGGTGCCTACCGCCAACATCGCGGCGCTGCACGTCACATGCGACCTGGGAAGGCCGCGGTGCATGCGCCGATGTGGGTGTCTTGGAAGGCGCCGTCCCGTCCTTGGAGTTCGCCGCGCCACCCGTAGGTAGAACGGCTCCGTCCTTAGACTTGGCGCTGCGAACAACGCCGCTTGCCTGGCTTTGATCGCCATAGCGTCGTGGAGGCTCGAGACCTCCACCTCCTCCACCAGCGCCCACGCCGTCGCCCGTCTGTGCGGGTACGGGCAGGCCGGATGCAGATGGATCAGCCGCTGTAGCGCCCTTCTTCTTGGGAGCCATGGCGACGAAAATGATCAAGAACTGGCGTGCTAACCGCTGGATCGGGTTCGCGCAATCCCCCCCTACCTGGCGCGCCAAAGATGTCGGCGTACGACACCTATGGGATCGAGGGGATCCCTTTATGGTTCGGCAAGGGAAAAGATTTACACAAAGAGCGGATCCAACGATCAATGCAAGGATCTTTACCCAGGTTCGGGCCGCTGAGAAGCGTAATACCCTACTCCTGCTTTGGTTGTATTATGGATGTTCTTAGCTCAAGTACACGGAGCGCTTGCGATGAACAGTACATTCGAGCAACAGCTACGCATGCAGAATGGGCTCAAGGGGTCCTCCTCCCTGTAGCTTCGCCTTGGGCCTCCTTTTATACGTCGAAGGGGTCACCAACAGTGGCGGACAGCAATACAAGAGGTGTAAAGTAGCTACAGTGTTACATCATTACCACTGACGTCTTAGGACAAACGCATTTAATGCTCCGTTTAGGTGTCCCTTACTTTCTCGGGGACGGAAAAAGGACCCGTCCCATCAGCGCCGCTTAACCCCTTCCGCGGTCGATGCCGTGACACGCAACCAGGAGGACAAGCCCTAAACGACAGGCTGGTCGCTGCGTTGGAGCGGTGGCACTGTGCTGGAGCGGTGGGATCTTGCCGGGTGCGATATCTTGCCGGGTGCGAGACCTTGCCGGGTGCGAGGCCTTGCCGGGCCTTCGCTAGCCTTCCCGGCAAGGATCTTGCCGGGAACCCAGCCTTCTGTCTTCTATCTTCTGATCGTTAGCTTGAATGCCTTCTTGATAATCTTGCATCTGTTTCCAGCTACTCTCCGGCAGGCCTAGCCGCTGGTATGGCTACAACCGCCCGTGCACAAGTATGGGGTACTAAAAAGACCCAAACTTTAGTACACCGACAGGAGTTCATATCCGATCTGGGAGTTATACCTAGTGCATCGGATCCAATGACTATCTTTTGTGACAACACTGGAGCTATTGCCATTGCAAGGAGCCCAGGTTTCACAAGAAGACCAAGCACATCAAACGCCGCTTCAACTCCATCCGTGATTACATCATGGAGGGAGACATAGAACTTTGTAAAGTACATACAGATCTAAATGTGGCAGACCCGTTGACTAAACCTCTTCCACGAGCAAAACAAGATCAGCACCAGGACTCCATGGGTGTTAGATTCAATATGATGTAAACTAGATTATTGAGTCTAGTGCAAGTGGGAGACTGTTGGAAATACGCCCTAGAGGCAATAATAAATTGGTTATTATCATATTTCCTTGTTTATGATAAATGTTTATTATTCATGCTAGAATTGTATTGACCGGAAACTTAAATACATGTGTGAATCCATAGACAACACCGTGTCCCTAGTAAGACTCTATTGGACTAGCTCGTTGATCAAAGATGGTTAAGGTTTCCTAACCATAGACATGAGTTGTCATTTGATAACGGGATCACATCATTAGGAGAATGATGTGATGGATAGACCCAACCGTAAGCTTAGCATCAGATCGTTTAGTTATTTGCTACAGCTTTCTTCATGTCAAGTATCTGTTCCTTAGACCATGAGATCATGTCACTCCCGGATTCTAGAGGAATGCCTTGTGTGTTATCAAACGTCACTTCATAACTGGGTGATCATAAAGGTGCTCTACAGGTGTCTCCGAAGGTGTCTGTTGGGTTGCATGGATCGAGACTGGGATTTGTCACTACGTATGACGGAGAGATATCTCTGGGCCCTCTCGGTAATACAACATCGTAAAGAGCTTGCAAGCAATGTGGCTAATGAGTTAGCCACGGGATCTTGTATTACGGAATGAGTAAAGAGACTTCCCGGTAACGAGATTGAACTAGGTATGAAGATACCGACGATCGAATCTCGGGCAAGTAACATATCGCCGGACAAAGGGAATTGTATACGGGATTAACTGAATCCTCGACATCGTGGTTCAACCGATAAAGATCTTTGTTGAATATGTAGGAATCAATATGGGCATCCAGGTCCCGCTATTGGTTATTGACCGGAGAGGTGTCTCGGTCATGTCTGCATGTTCCCGAACCAGTAGGGTCGCACGCTTAACGTTCGGTAGTGCTAGGGTAGTATTGAGATATTAATAGCGGAAAGTACGAAAGTTGTTCGGAGTCCCAGATGGGATCTGGGATATCACGAGGAGCTCCGGAATAGTCCGGAGGTAAAGATTTATATATGGGAAGTCCTATTTTGGCTACCGGAAGAGTTCGGGAGTATGCCGGCAGTGTACCAGAATCACCGAAGGGGTTCTGGGGGTCCACTGGAGGGGTCCACCTGCCCCGGGGGCCCACATGGGCTGTAAGGGGGCGCCCTGGCCTAGTTGGGCCAGGCGCACCAGCCCCTAAGAGGCCCATGCGGCTAGAGCTAAGGGAAAACCCTAGGTGGGAGGCGCCCCACCTGACTTGGGGGCCAAGTCTCCCCCTAGGGCCGCCACCCCTCCCTTGGAGGAGGGGCTAGGGCCGGCGCCCCCTCCCCCTCACCCTATATATAGTGAGGAGGGGCGCAGGGGGCTGCACCCTTCCTCCTGGCGCCTCCCTCTCTCCCGTATACTCCTTCTCCACGTTCTATCAGCGCTTGGCGAAGCCCTGCCGGAGTTCGCTGCTGCCACCACCACCACGTCGCCGTGCTGGTTCAAATCTCATCTACCTCCTCCCCCTCGCTTGTTGGATCAAGAAGGAGAGGACGCCATCAAGCTGAACATGTGCTAATCTCGGAGGTGCCGTCCGTTCGGCGCTAGATCGGATTGGATCGCGATTGGATCGTGAAGAGTACGACTACATCAACTGCGTTACGACGCTAACGCTTTCGGTCTACATGGGTATGTAGACACACTCCCCTCTCATTTTTATGCATCTCCTAGATTAGATCTTGGGTATTTCATAGGAATTTTTTTGATTTTCATGCAACGTTCCCCATCACGGTTTGGACCGCTCCTCCGGTGGCAGGCTTTGCCGAAACACGCGTATTGCGTGCGACATGGCCGGCGTGCCGACGGTGGGGACAGGCTCCACCACGAGCCCCCTGATGCTCAAGTGCCATCTAGCCGGCAAGCCCGTGTCCGGCGGCACCATGACACCACAGCGGGCGAGGAGCGAGGCTTTGTCGACTCGGAGGGTGCGTGACATGCCGGGAATCCACACCGCATAGCGTCGTCCCCAGCTGTTGCTTCCCGCCCCACCATCGTGGCTAGCCATGGCTGCGGCTGCGGAAGGGGAGGCGGCTAGGGTTTGGTGGAGGCGCATGGCGGAGAAGGCTGTGGGCCGACAAGGAGAGGGGAGGGGAGGGGATTGGGACAGGAGTGGGTGTACGCTGGTGCGCCGCGCGCGGCTATAAAAATGCATTAATAGGCGCCTGATGGGTGCGCCGGCGACGCGACTCCCCGTATGGGAAACCGCGCGGTGCGTACTCCCCGTGTGTGAAAGCGCCGACGTGACCACAATGTGACTAGTCATGCATGCGGGCACGCACACGGCCGATTGTGAGATCGCCAGGTGGCACGGTGTGTCCCACACATCAATAACAGCGACGGCTAATAGTCAACTCCCTTGAACAACGGAAACCCCCGTTTGGGCATTGGTGAGGGTGGGTGGCGCGGTGGAGGGGAAAGTGAGCAAAAACAATTGGCTTGGGCAAAACTGAGGAGGACTAAGCAATGAGGGGCACCGAAATAGAAGACCCATATTTTTAACTCAGCCAGGCTGAGCTGAGCCACGGATGCAAATACCCAAAATCGATGCATGTAAGGGCATCTCCAATGGTGACCCTCAAACTGCTCACATCCATCCGGACTAGATTGTCTGGACATGATTTGCCATCCAACGTGGTACCGCATCGGTCTGTGGACCAGTCCGGACGTCTGTTTTCCCAAAAACCAGAGGCAAACCAGGGGGCTTTACGGGCGTCTAGGTCACTGCCATGCATGCGTCTGACACCCCGGACTCACCCGAAAATCTCACCCACACCCGCGCCCTCTCACACGTGAAGCGACCGAGGCGCATACATGTCGGTCAGCGCCGCTCCAGAGCGGACATGACTCCGCGCCATTGATGTCAGTCAGACCAACGCGAGTGGCCGAGTAGTCTGCACCACTTCAATGCCGACATGGTGACCATGAAGCCTACTCCAACCACTGTGCCATGTTGAAGCTGGCTTCTCGACCCTTTTCCTGGCCTGTCTGCGCCTATTTAACTCGTGCTCCGATGTCGTCCACATCCATGCCCATCTGCCTCTGGTCATCTCCGAAGGCCTGCTCGTTTTCCCATCCACACCATGCCCAAGTCCTGGTTCTCCGCACCGACAAGCATCGACGGCTCCGAATCTCCCTCCGGATCTTGGTGTCGCCGCCATCGCTCTCCGGGGCCCTCGAGCTCCAGAACCTTCAACTCCTATGACAAGAAGATCGTCATCCTCTCCGGCAACGAGGAGGACCAGGTGTCGCTGCAGCAGTAGCGCGTACTCACGGAGGCAGTGACGATGGACGAGGAGTCCTAGTGGCAGATCGACCTCATGATCGAGCAGTAGCTGTGCTACCGTAGTCGGCGCCGCCCTCACCGTCGCCAGCACGCGTGAAGGACGAGCCACCATCGCCGCCATGCTACCATATCAAGCAGGAGCTGGCGTCGCTATCTCTCCACCGCGTTAAGGCGGAACCATGGCCCCACGCAACTGCGGCGTCCAGATAGGGTACTATGTGAAGGAGGACCTGTCTCGTCGTTGCACAGCCGGTACCCGGTATAGCCTGATCGATGGGCCCACAACTGGCGCATCAAGCCCCTCAAGGAGGACCTGCCGCCGGCGATCGCAAAGGAGGGCGACCGCCTCTCTACTACCTCGGGGGCTGTGGCGGCGGCTCCTCATCGTGGGCCATTGTGTCGAACGAGGAGAGGGCGGTGCGGCAGGAGACGCGCAACGCGGCGCGCTGCTTCGCATTTGCCAAGTCTGATGAGGCTCGCCTGGGTCTGCGAGGACCCCGACCTCGCGGAGGCTTGGACACGCAACCGCTCGCTCACCACCACGGAGACGGACATGCGGCACCACCGCTGCCTTGATAGGGAGTTCCCCAAGACCGATGAGGACTGGTCGCTAAGCAACATCGCCGTTGCAACTGCCAAGGCACCATGGCATGGGTCGGCATTGCCCATGGCGGCCCTTTGCACCGCGCATGAGGAAGCGAAGCGGCTCCTCCCTGAGCGCTAGGCAGCGGACGGGCAGGGGTGCCGTGGCCCCACGCCCTTCCAACGCTGGAAGGATACTCTGACGACGGCACAAACGACAACGGTAGAGCGGCCGGCCAGGGCGGCCACACATATGAGGTCACCGTCCGCTACAAAGTTAGCCTCCTAGGTTTTCTTTAGTTTTTAGTTAATTGGATGAAATATCGTCTGTTTTATATAAATTATGTACCAAGTCTATGGAATTCCGTCGTGTTTGATGAGATTCGGACTGTTTGTTCAAAGTTGTTTTGAAATGGATGCGAGCACGGTTTGATGGTCGGCTCCCGCATCACTCTCCATGGACTGCTCCGGATCAGTCCGCGGACGGATCCCGTGTTCGTTTTTGGGGTCAATGATCTAAATATATGACGTTTCTGCAGTTAAAATTGAACTAAAAATGTCTATGTTTAGGAACAGAGTACAAGATTTGTTTCGTCGAATGGACGCGAGAGATGGGGGCAGTTGCAAGCGTATGTTAGACCTGCAACTGCAATTGTCGCACCCAGCTGCAACTGCATGTCTATCCACCCTACTAGGGCTGGAATTTTAACTCAAAACTCGAGAGCTAAATGAGTAGCTCATGACTCGGCTCGAACTCGATGACTAACGAGTTGAGTCGAGCTTTATTCCGAGCTCGTTAACAAAACGAGTTTAACGAGCCGAGCTAACAAGTTACTCGTTTAACTCATTAAGCTCGTTAATCAAAAGTGACATGAAATAAGTACCAATATTGTTGTAGATTGTTGTCATTTATGGATTGTACCAAGTGTTCCTTTAGTCTAAATTGTTGATTGTTGTGATTTGTGAAGAAAAAGTATGTGTATACAAACATATTTTTTAGATTAACTGCATATATAATACGTATATTTGTTATTCACGTCTATAACGAGCTTAACGAGTTAAACGAGCTAACTCGCGAGTTACACAAGTCGAGCCGAGTTTGAATCTAAGCTCGTTACGTTAATAACTCGAGCCAAGCTAACTCGTTATCTTAACGAGCTCTCACGAGTCGAGCCGAGCTGGCTCAACTCGACTTGAATTCCACCCCTACACCTTACTGCAACTGACCTTTGTTTCGTCGAAGGGCAGTGGGGGAGGGGGGCAGTTGCATGTCTGATACTAGGCATGCAACTGCAAGTGTCACCCCGACTGCAATTGTTTGTCTACCCATCCGACTGCAAGTGACCTCTATTTTGTCGGAGGACGGTGGGAGAGCGGGGACAATTGCATGTCTGACACTAGGCATGCAACTGCAAGCATAGCCCTCGACTGCAACTACATGGCTGGCCACTAGTGCTAGAGATGCATTAATTAATTTGTATTCCTGCATGACTCTCTTTGCGTTAGGAATTGCATGTCTTTCATCACGTCTATATCTGCCACTAGACATGCAACTGTAAGTGTCGCCCGGACTACAACTCTGTGGTGTTTTATGGGGAGTGCAGTAGTTGCATATCTGCCACTAGGAGGGGGTCGTATCATTGTTTTATTTATTTTTCTTCATTTTTCCATGTTTTACTTTTAATACATTGATTTTTTGTAAATACACGATGAACATTTCTATTAACACATGATGGATATTTATTGAAATATGCGATGAACATTTTTATATTACATGGTGAAAATTAGGCAGATGCCGGATGGACATTTCATAATATACAATGAATATTTTTATGAATACACGATCAATATTTGCATAAACATGAGATGATACAAATATAGGACGACCATTTATACACACGAAAACACGGACAATTTTAATTTTACACAATACAGATTGTTTCTCCTTTTTGAAATTAATTTTCACAGTTTTCTTTTGGATCTATGAAAAGAAAAGGCTGAAACGAGACATGAGCTGGTAGAACAAACATTGATGGCCTATGTAAGGCAACTGTTTGCTGGCTGTAAGAAACACATGCACAACACAGTACACCTTTTGGGTGGTATATGGGACTATTTTTATATATCTCTTACCATTGTTGAGGAAATCGTTAACTGGTAGCTGCTCGGTTCGCTGGCGAGTAGGGGATTAATAGGCTAATCGGCAACTTAATTAATTAATCGGATGATTTATCAGTTTATCGGCTACCCAGTGACCCTATGAGTAGGGATTAATTGGCAAGTTAACTGGTTAATCGGACGAATTCTTGAACAAAGTCTTTTACTAATGTATTTGTAGAAAAAAAAACAAAGCCCAAGTAAGGGAGCAAGCCCAACAAAAAAAAGAGACAAGCTAAGAAACATAACCCAACGAGAACAGACCCAGCCCAAATAGAAAACTAGTCACGCACCTAAAACAGAAAACCAAACCAGTCGTAACTCGTAACTGCCGATTTTATACATGCTGACATCAATCAAGTTTGAGTCGAAAACAAAAAAAACTAGTAGAATGCCCGTGCGTTGCCACGGGCTTTTTTTAAAAAAATGCTGCTAACTGAGCTAAAATAACCGAGAACAATGCACATCTCAGCTAGCGCCCATCTTTTTTTTACAATCAGCTAACACACATCATACTATCAAACAAAATAATATGTTATTGACAACCTAAAAAAAATATTATTGAAACCAACCAGTAGTTGAATGGTTAGGAGGGTTGTGGTATTCATCCATGTGTCCGTGCATGTGTGTGGTGGTGGTAGTGGTGTGCGTACATTGTTATCCGCATTTCTTTAAACTTTTATCAAGACATAGAACAATTTTCATTATTTTACGCTTTCTTAATTCAAATACAAACACATCATATAAGTCCGGAGTTCGTGTCACTATTCTCATTCCTTGGTCGGTCGATTTTCCGTGGGGAGCACATTGGAGCTACCGTTGGTTTCTAGTAATCTTTTATACAAATGCACACTCCCTGATATCTCAACGTTCCAACCTTCTACTCATGGAGGGTGACCGAAGATAGTAAATTTGTTTACCATTATCACTTCTTTATCTGGTAGAAGATGCCATCTTTTTCACAGTAGTATGCCATAATTTATTAAACACATACAATGATGTTATTTTCATTATGAATAATGCATTTTTACGTCAAGTCATACAAGTTTGGTTGAACACTCGCGGAACATCCAATGAATTCTCAAGATTCAGTTAGAGACCAAGCATGACATGACATGACATGACATGAGAAAAACCAACAATGATGTGTGCCTGAGCATCTTTCACCATGAAAAAAGGCATTTTAGGAGTCTTCATCATCACTGAAAGTAAGTTGATTGATGCATTGAGGACCCTTGAGCTTTTTTGGATGCCAAAGACCAAAACTGGACAAAGAATTTGAATTGTATGTACCTATTTAGTAAGTGAGGCCCTGATATTGGCATGTATGTGTGGTGGCTCTTCAAGTATGGCTACAATGCAAGTTGTATTGACATGAAGAAATGTAGTTAGTCCCCTAAAATAATTACTCGGTTCTTACGATAATGGAATTACCCGTGCGTTGCAACCAGGGCATATATATTTTGGTCTTTCAACACCAATTGTGTCTAATACATACCTTTAAGATTCTCATGCACATCGGATGGTATTGTCGACATCCTTTTTACCATTAAACCACTCTTCCTATTCCTTTCTTCTACCCGCTGTCTCCGTCTATCCATCTCCTCAGTCCAAGCTCGCTACCTCTGCTCGCAATCTCTCTTTCCCTTTCCAAACTATGCATTATTCATTACAACATGTAGGTGCTTACAAATGCAAGAAACATCAACAATTATTAATCCATAATATTCACGAGAACCCTCAATATTGCTATTCAATCAACAATTAATTTTTCCTCAATGTTGAAGATGTAAAATAAAAGAGTAATGACCTCCAATAGTTATGGAGATATTTCTCAAGCGGGAGTATTGCCAATTCAACTATATATTCAAGTTCAAGTTCGTAATACTCTAGGAATAGTACAGTTAGTGCCGATTCCATTGGTTGGCTTGATCCCCTATGAATTCTTAAGTTCAAGTTCTGAATACACAATATAAAATAAAAGATTAAAAACTCTAGGGCGTAGAAGCACAAGAGAAAAGAAGTTCTATTATAATGTAATTAATAAAAATCAAGTGAACCTTTTTGACCTTGTTGTTGTTGCAGGCGTTGTTGAGGGTTCCTGGCCAAGTTCAATCGATCATTTGTATGGACAATGATGTGATTAATGATTAAATATGAGTCTTTTAAACCTCGAAAAAAACTCCTGAAGGAAAGATTTTTGTTAGGCATCAATTGACCAACCAAGACATATATATGAACCTTGCCGCAACATAATCTAACAATGAAGTGGCACTGCTACTTAACTTTGTATTAAAGCATAGCGATGGATTAACATAACTAGAAGCTAAATTAATTTATGCATGCTGAAACTCACTATATGATCTATTCAGACCCCACTTTTTCAAAGGATCACAACAATATCTAAGCTCCATCCATTTCCCACTGTGTATATATGAGTATAAGCTCAACTCAGGCGTACCAACTGAGGTCAACTTATATACTTAGAACAACTTGCAGACATCAATTCCATATGAAGCAAGAACAAACTGAGTATGTATCTACACAAGAAAACCATGTGGTCCGATCTAATGCTAGAAAATTGTGCTTAGTGGTACTATTAGTGCTTGCCTGGTCGCCGGGGTACAAGCATCAGGAACTGAGACAATTTCACTTCAATTTTCTGAAAACGTGCTTGTGAAGTAAAGTTCAGAGCATGTCTTACATCTAAAGCTTTAGCTAGTTTTGCAATATTCGTCATTGGAACACCAGGAAGATGGACCTCTCCATGCAGTGACGTGCTCGCCGCCGCTGTCCTCCACGCTACATCCCCGGGAATGTCGCCGCCGCATCGGTCGTGGGCATGCGGCGTGTATGGTTCAGTGAGGCATGCGGTTTGATATGATTTGCTTGTCATCTTCTCTTTATATGAGTCACGCTAGCCGAGTCCATAAGGGTATTCTTGCCAAATACTACAATTGGTTAAATTTTCTATAATCTAATAGAGAGAATAACCATTGTTGAGGTTAATATCAAGATCAACTCAATACTGAACGAAGGTAATCTAGATCAAAGCAAACGGGAGCACCATGAGTTTGTATTACTTTTACCAAACAATATAGAATGTTTACAAGTGAAAAATCCAAAAGATTAAAAATGAACCTGCTGGCTAAAATCCCAATTCTAGGTGGCTGCACAGTATGCGTAGCACCCATATAAACCTGTAGAGAGATTTAGAACACCAGATGCAACTCTTTTTTGCAATCAAACATAAAGCAAACGCAAAAGGTAATGAATCAATTAATAGGATTCATAATAATTTGAGGGTATGAGCACTTATGGCCTTGCAGATGCAGAATCAACATTTGTGGTACTTGGTCAGCTACTGCGGGCTGTTTGAGGGACCGTCTCAAATAGTGTTAAACACATATTTTTTAGTCCTGCTGATCTTGGTTAATTTGTAATAGCCAGACCATCATGTGGAGAATACTCACTGTGCGTCCCGGACGAACATCTGTGTGTCCTCACTGGCTATCGCCCGCGCCACATCTGGCAGCTGCCTATGCCATACTCGCTCCCGCCGCTGCTGCGAGCGTCGGCCACGCGCCCCGCTACGAGTTGCCTTGCGCTGCCGCTTGCCGCGCCCTCTGGTAGGCCCACAGCCTGTTGGTCGTCATCACCGTCGCCACCACCCATGGGCTTGACTCCGAAGAGCGTTGCAACATGCCATGTAGCTTGGAAAACATACTAACAAGGGTTAAAATGCAAACAGAACGTACTATCAATTTACAAGAGCAAGTACTCGGAGTACTTGAAGTATAATCCAATTAAAGTGTATTGAAACTAAGAAGAACATGCACATGACATGCTAGCACCTGATCAATCTTCATGTCAAGCCAATAAATCGGTAAACAAACACAAGGCAAACAGAGAAAATCTGAACCAATGCTCCTACTCCTCGTCCTTCCCGACGCAATATCGACTGCTGGTCCAAGAAGTTACTCCTTTAGAATGAGGACCTATTTTTTTTGGTTAAACTGAGTTTTTTCACAAGCAGAAAAAGAAAAAAAAATAACATGTAAGATAACAAGAAAATCTACATCTTTGAAAATTAAGTATACATACAACATAAATATATTTTTGTGACAAAAGTAACTTCGTTGGGAGCTCGAATACAAATATTCCTGTTAGTTGTTCCTCAAGCAAATAACAGAAAATGGTTAGAAAAGTTAGGATATGTTCTATTTTAATGTGACATGTAAAGGTATGATCATTAAAAATACATTGTTATGACCTAATCCTGCATGTATTAAAGAAAGAAAACAACCCTGCTTAGTCACCAATCCTAGAACCCTATGATGAAAATTTTGACAAATAACTACAGAAACCAACTATTGTTCATGGAATTTACACCTGACATCACTATTTGGTTTTAGAATTATTTCATGAGGGCAAAGGTAGAGAATGTATGAGAATCTTGTGAGCTACTCTCAATCTTGTAAAATAGACTAATCTAATATTCAAGACTGGATCAATTTCTCTACAGAAAAAGATTTAAAACCTCCCCAAATGTAGAAAGCTAGGATCTCCCCCATCAACTGTTCCTAAGAGAAGATGCCATTGGGACTAAATACTAATTAAGTAGTTCATACAAATCTAATGTAAACCAAAAACAGATGCATTGCTGACAATCAACCATGTACATATATAAGGGACCAATCAGCATGAACATGACTGTTGTGGGCTTTGTTGCTGCTACAAATCTTACTAACATGCACTTCGAAAGCTAAGTTTAGCTTAATGCCCTGATATATGTGCTTAATGCCCTGATATATGTACGTGGATGAATGCATCAATCACGTTTCTAGTGGCAAGTTCGTAACATGATGAGAGCTTGAAAATTAGAAGGGAGTCGAAAAATTTACATCTCCCGAATCAGCTCAAGGAGGCGGATTCAAGCACCGGGTTGCGGACGACTCAGCCATGTACCTGATCGGCATGTCTACGACGTAATCCCCTCTAGAACCACCTGCATGCTAGAACTAAAACATGTTAGATCGATCGAAAGTACTGACTAATGAGCTAGTAGATGCACTGAGAAGATATTGACGTGTAGATCTGGCGAAAATCTGGATACCTTAACGGTTATTCCATCAAGCAGATCCCTTGCCAAAGTAAGACGATGGCACATGGAGACCCGAATCTAACCTATGCAACAACTGAAAGAAACAATGATGGGCAAGCACGATGGGATAGGAAGTGGGTGTACTGGTGGTTACATGAGATGGGAAGCTCGCACAAACGCAGGGTAGGACTGACCGAACAGCCGAGAAACTCCATCGTTGGTTGAGCCAGCGAGGTCACAGGAGGACGAACAATTGACTGCGAGCCAAGGGGGAGGGAGCGGGCACAAGCTTGATGAGGCCTTGAGGCAAATCCAGATCGGCCGATGCAGAGGGAACAACGCTGGCGCAAAGGACCATCGTTGAGAGCGCTGGAGAAGGCCCGGTACCCATACAAACAGCCACATAAGTGGCAGGTGCTATAATGACGCAGGGAACAGGTTTTGCTTTGTCCCCAGCAGAGGAGCGATGATACCGCAGAGGAGATGGTGCTTGTTCCGATTGGTTCGACGGTGACAGCGAAGCCCGGGCGTGTGCAACATGCGTTAAACCGTCGAGGAAGCTGAGCCCGTCCACCTCCCTTGTGGAGCCGCCAAGGAGAGGAGAAGACCACACGTGATAGCGGGAGGGAGCGAGGGACTCCTACTTCCTCAGCTTGTGCGTCTCCGAGGAACATGCGCCGCCGCCACAAGTCGCGATCGAGAGAGTAGCAGGGCTAGGTTTTCTTTCGGGTGAGGTAAGAGAACATGGAATTTTTGGAAACGAGCCATACTTTGCGTGAGAAAATCAGGAATAGATAGATTTAGGCAAATAAAAATCACCTAATATACTGGAATGTGGGGAGGGGGGAGGAATCGATGGGAGACAAAAAAAATCGGTGCGATCGATCGAGGTGAGAGGGAAGCGAACGAAACGGGCAAATGACCTACGTACTGAGACTTTAGAAGTAGAGATTGGGCGTAATGTTAACTAACGTAATTTTGATGACGTATGAAAAGATTAATTAATATGATTGAGCGATTTATGGTAAGGTTAATTAATTTAGATTTGATCTTTAGAGATTGATCGTGATTGATTCTTTCACGTAAAGACATTACTAAATAACTTGCGTCAGCATGGAAAGTCCTGATCCATTTAGATTTTTTTCGTTGTGTGAGAGGTGAGGCGAAAATAAACTGGTGGGGTGGTGGGAGGGGAGACGAAAAAAAACCAGACGAAATTGGGAGACAAAAAAAACCATGGATGCTAGCCTACCAAGTGAGACATTAGGAGTAGAGATACTGAGACTTTAGAAGTAGAGATTGGGCGTGATGTTAACTAACGTAATTTTGATGACGCATGAAAAGATTAATTAATATGATTGAGCGATTTATGGTAAGGTTAATTAATTTAGATTTGATTTTTAGAGATTGATCGTGATTGATTCTTTCACATAAAGACATTACTAAATAACTTGCGTCAGCATGGAAAGTACTGATCCATTTAGATTTTTTCGTTGTGTGAGAGGTGAGGCAAAAATAAACCGGTGAGGTGGTGGGAGGGGAGATGAAAAAAAATCAGACGAAAAAAACCAGACGAAAGTGGGAGAAAAAAAAAACATGGAGGCTAGCACCAAGTGAGACATTAGGAGCCTAACCACGGCGGTCAGCGGCGGTGCGAGGAGGCGAGGCGAGGCGACGCGACGCGACGAGGCAGGGTGCTTCAAGGCGCAGCGGCGATCAGACGAATCCCCAGCCTCCCCAAGGTTTTCCCTGCTTCCTCCTTTTGTTCGCGCTTGCTGATCCCCTTAGCCGATCTATGTCTTCCCTGTGCTCCTGAAAATTTTCTGTAGTTGTCCATTGGGGGACTATTCTCTCGGCTATCTAAATCTCCTCTCTTTTTTCGCGTTATTTTCTCCGGGGTTTGACTGGTTAGTTGCGATGCAGTGACAAGGGGATCCGCGCTCTGCTAGATTGCTCTCTCTTCGGGTGATGGCGTCGGAGGACGAGACTATCTCGACCGCCGACATGGCTGAGGATGCTGCCGAGAGGGCGAGGAGCTTGATCCTCGCGTTCCAAAGGCATGTAGAAGCACACAGTATTACGGCTGTAGCAGACGCTGTGGCTGACGGCGCAAGGCGTGGCGTCACCACGGTTGTATCAGGGCGTCTTGCCACCATGAGCCGTGCTGACGCTGACATGTATGCGGCTGCTGCTGCTTCAGGGGCAGTCGCGTCCACACTTGCCGCCTTCGCTAACGGGGCTGTAAGTATCAAGCTGCTGGACAAACTGGATCGATCCTCTTAGACGTGTGATTAGTTTGAGATGTTTTAAATCTATCTCAATGATCACTATCTAAAACGTTGGATTAACTAATTAGTGCATTACGATTAATTTGCAGTGATATTTGCAGATTGAACCACCGAACGTACCCTGCATCAAGGAAAATGGAATTACTATGGTGGCTGCCCTCACTGGTGGGCGGGTAGGAGCCATGACTACCTCATCGGTGAGCACATGTTTCTTAGGGTGTGTTTGGTTTATGCCCCAACTAGCCCCACCAATTTTTTGGCATGACCAAAGCTAGGGCGTGACCAAATAATTGGTAACTTATTCTTGTTTGGTTTAGATCCATTGTACCTACCAAAATTTTGGCAAAATCAGTGAGCTGCCATTTGGTTTGCTACCAACTAACGTAACCAAGTTTGGGAACTAGGATTGGTCCATGCTTCATTTTATTCCAAGTCTATGAAAAACGTGACACATAACTTTTTTAATTAGTTACGATAAGCTGAAACATGCAAAAGCACAAATGTACGTTACATTTGTCACAAAAAAAACCTTTGTTGAGATATAAAAAAAATCCTTTTTCGCTGCTCTGGGCCGTACTAATGAACAAATTAATTACGGTTTGCAACGGATTATAGTAGACCTAAACAATCGATGCTTTTTTTTTTTTTTTTGAACACAGTACAGACGCAAGCGCTCATATACACGCGCATACACTCATCCCTATGAACGCACGCACGCACAACCTACCCCTATGAGCACCTCCGAGAGACTGAGCCGGCATATCATCTTGAAATTTACGAAGTCACCGTAGGCACCTCGTCATCGACGGGAACGTCTCCTCCCACTGAATGCGCATCGCCGGAAATCCTGAAATAAATCCAGGAATAAATGCGAGCACCAGGATTTGAACCCTGGTGGGCTGGGGATACCACAGTCCCTCTAACCATCCAACCACAGGTTGGTTCGCATCGATGCTATTTTTTGGTAAGTACCTGTCTCGCTGCATGCACACGCGGATTAGTTGAGCCAAAAAAGGAGTACGTACCATCTAAAGATTAGGAAACTGGAGAGAAATGCGGACCTACGGATAGTTTCCAGAGTAAATCGCTACTTAATCGCTGCAATAATTAAGCGGGTCCCACGGAAAGTGCGGGCGAGGGAGCTGCCAATTTTTTGGCGGAGCTTTTCCGCGCCATCAACTCGCCGTCGCGTTGGCAAAAATTGCACTGGTCAGTCGTGGGCGCGTGGGGCGAGCCAAAATTTTGGTTGCTATCCAAACGCTCACCAATTTGCATGGGCTTGCCAATTTTTGGTATGGTTGCTATTGGTTGCAATCCAAACACACCCTTACTTTTTTGTAGTTCCACAAGTTGGCATTGAGTTGTTTAATGTCATCTATGTGTATGCATTATCATCCTATTTGAATCTAACCTATAAAAAGTCAACACCTTATAGTTCAGTTTTGCTTAAACTCTTAAATTAACTATTGTTGTCAGTTTGTCACTCTTAAAGTTACAAGAGACAATTCACTTAATGGACTATTATTGAGTCATCATATCACCTAACTTCTAAGTTACAACGAAGAACATCTAAATAATCATTTTTTTATATATTACCTGTTCATGGGCATTGACCTCGTTTTTATTCACTTATTACTTGTGGAATCTAGTGCTTCATGGTTTCATAGACATTGGGCTTAAAATCGTTGTGACATGTAGCACTTCATTGATCTACTTGTTATGCTTTGAAATGGACTGATGTACACTAGAAGCCTAGACATACCTATACTAGCTTACTTTCGAAATTATCCATTAAAAAATATGATTACGCTGTAAGTATTAGAGCACTGATTATTTTTCATAGTTAGTGTTGGCTTCGTAAGATTTAAGTACGTTAGATCATTTTCATTAGTATTACGCTGTGAGTATTAGAGCACTGATTATGTTAGCTCGTTTGGCACCCAGGCTTTCATTTCATTTGGTGAAAATGAAATGAAAATACATTCCTGCAAGGATTTCGTTTGGTGGGATTTGGATTTCCAAATCCAGTTTTCTTGTTTGGCTGCCATATGGATTTCTGAAATGAAATGAATGCCATATGTTGTTTGGGTGCCATTTTAAATTGTAATCATAAGCAATCAACATGCACATCTCAGTCTGTACGTTCAACACATTTACATTGGGCATTTTTATAATGATCAAGATCAAAAGGATCTGAACGACATTGGTTTTACCCATTCAAATATATTCATCTAAAATGCAGACAAGAATAATGACAAGATCTTCGAAGGACCATGAAAGGCTAAACTTGTGCTCGGAAACCAAGATATTCGAAGGTTAAAGTTTGTATTAAGCAGGGAGACAAAAGACCAAAACTTGCCATCACAAATGCATTAGGAGTTTAGGACCTTAAAAAATAAATCATTGCATCCAAGAGGCTTGAACTTGCATCAAGACCCATCTAGTAAGAGTTGAAGAGACTTGAATATGTGGCTTTTTTGTTGTCCTGCAAAATTGATGAGAAGCAAACTTACTACAGTATTTATAAATTGTGAAGCTTCTAAAACTCCATCTTAATTTATTACTGGCAGAATTGCAAAGCCATCACATTTCAGAAAGCTATATATTTTGTTGTGTATAATAAGCTATAATCCATCTAGATCAACAAAACTAACAAGTAGTGTATATACAGAGTAAGAAATACTAGGTATCAGCAAAACTAATCTATTCCCACCTCCTCCCGTGTTATTATATCTCATTCTCTCCCTCTAATTACCTCCAACAAACACTCAGCATAAGGAATTCAGACAGGAGAACTAGACATTCAGTAGGAACCAATACAACTAAATGATGCCACCATCTATGTGATTGAAGAACAAACTTACTACAAAGTTCATGTTATCTATTATGAGAATATTATAAAAGATGCATTCAACAGCTAGTACTAGTTCAACCTATATTTCGTGTGTACATACCCAGATCATTTTATACATATGCAGATCCTTTTTTTTTTTGAGCAGTATACATATGCAGATCCTATAAACTATAACTTCACCCAAAAATCATTCTACGACTATATGATATTACTAGTGCGTTTACAAGTGCATCAGCAGCTAGTACTATTTCAAACTATATGAAACCAGGTGCTATTTGCAGGCAGTATATATAGCGCAACCACTCTTGCATACAAATTATGTGCATGGCTTCAGTCTAGAGACAACATGAAAGAAAAAGACAAGACTAGTAAGTGGAAAGGAAAAAAAATACTAAGAATACTATTCATGTGTTACTGATATGTGGCCCTAGGCCACACAGATTATTCATTTCAGCATCTAGCATGGTGTGAACAATACAAGATGAATACAAGGCAGATGAAGTGTGACATAGGAAGCAGTTTCAAAAGTACTAGCTATAGATAAGACTGTTGTCTGTTATCCAAATATTTCAATAGACTAACTTTGTCTAAATAAAATCTAGATTGTATTTTCCAAATCCTATAGCCTTGCAAACTTTCTTCGCTGAACAAACATCAGCTTACCTAGGCCAAAATGCATCACTGCATCATGCAAGGATATCAAGATCATAGTGTGCATGCTACAAACTTAAACAACGACTTCACTTACATTTGCCCATGTTAGACCAGTTAAGTTGTCTTCCAAGCTCATGTATATGCCATGGGTTCTGAGTTCGACATGAATCTCCATGAATGCAATTAATTTTTAGATCTGTAATTCTAGAATTAAAACTTCTTGTACCAAACATCCATCTCTAGCAGCTGTAGTACGTGAATAATAATGGGCAAACAGAACCTGGCACGACAAGGCAATGGAACTGTCCAACAATGGCACCAGCAGATGCGGTCTTTATCTATCCTTTCTGTTTTCACGTCTGCCCTTTTGCTAACTAAAGTACGAAGGATAACTCACAGAAATCTGGAGCAGATTAGAGATTCGGGAGAGTGCGAGAGTTCAAATCTGCCGCATGCTGACATGGCTGAATTGAGATCCACTACCCGTGGCTTGAGGTGGCCGGCGTCGCCTTGCCATGCCCTCATACGCCGATACCCTCGTCCACAACGACCGATCAATCCCCTCATGCTCTCTTTCGATGGAAATCTGGGCCGAGCGAGGTGCACGGCGACCAATCCCTGACCGTGTTGGGACGTTTTTGGGGAGGGGAGCACAGAGCAAAGCTAAGGGCGGAAGCAACAGGGGCTAGGGGCAGAATGCACGGCCATGGAATTGGAGATTGAATTCTTATTGTCAAATCCTTGACAGCCAAACATGTTTGTGTCAGAATTCACAATTGAATTCCGTGAATTCCAGCCCAAATGATGGCTACCAAACGAGCTTTAATGGATTATTGTTGAGTGGTTGTATCACCTAACTTCCAAGTTACAACGAAGAACATCTAATAATCATTTTTTATATTATCTGTTCATGGACATTGACCTCAATTCTATTCACTTATTACTTGTGGAATCTAGTGCTTCATGGTTTCATTGACATTGGGCTTAAAACCGTTGTGACATGTAGCAGTTCATTGATCTACTTTTTATGCTTCGAAATGGACTGACGTACCCTAGAAGCCCATTAATAAGATTGTATCGAGGCTGTGTCAATTCATTCGGATCGGAGGGAGTAGATCATTTTCATTATCTTTAAGCATATTATTAAGTATTTCTCTCGAATTTGACATCTTGCGGATTACTTTTTTTTTGTGCTACATAGAGACCTAACTGAGATCAAATCTCACTATTGTGTTTTTTTAGGGAAGCGTCTCCTTATCCGGGCACTCAATTCTGGCATTTTCTACGATGATTGCTGCAGTTTCAGTATTTGTTATTCTCTTGAGAGCCTTTTAGCATTATGGCTTTTGCTAAACTATCTTGGTGGCGCGTCGACCCCCACCAATATGACGCCCTGTTAAAAATTAGTGATGACATGTGGGCCCATGCCAGCATTAATAAATATACTGATGGTGTGCCATGTATCAGAGCATCATAACTATAATTCATGAATTAGCGGCGTTTCATATTATATGCACGTCACCCACGTGTTCTTCAGCCAAAAAAATTTGCAGCAAGATGGTAGCGCATCCGACATGACAGCGACACATATGAAATATAAAACAGACCAACAATCAGTACAACAATGGCCAAACATATATAGCACAATCAGTTAACCAACAATCTCACGACTTCAAGGACACTAGCTAGTCATCGTCAACACAAGCGAACTATGTAGTTTAATTAAGACACAAGTATCACACACCGTTGGCCTGGCCACGCACCAACATTATTGACCTTGATCACATGTATAGAGCTTACTTTTAAGTGATGTCAATGACGATCATCATCCAATGTTGGGGTGTTTGGTGTTTCTGATAGTGACTGGAACGACCTGTCCAACCTGGAGATTCTTCCCAGTGAGGAACTCCTTCCACCCTTCCGTGTTGAAGATGATGCGGTCGTCCGTGTCCGCCTTGTATGCACATGGCGTACCTTGCTCCAAGGCATACTCCAACAAGGCCTGCTTCATCACCCGCTACACCACTACTCAAAGCTACCTTCTTGGGCAATTTCTGAAAGCCCAACAAAGCAATGCTGTCAATTAATTAGTCTCGCGTGATGGACACAAAAAAGGAAATAAGATAATCGACTTTAGAAAACATACCATGACATGTTTGGCAAATTTGGTCCGTGCCAAACGGGTCACAAATGGCACCCCGATGTAGTCCTCACGTGGTGGTAGCACATCGAAGAGGTGTCTAGTCCAATATTCGTTTAGCCTAATTCTTTGGGCAAAGACGATATCATCAAGTGGGCCGTCCTCGCCATCGTCGAGAAAGAAAATATACATCCTAGGCCATCGTCCTCTTAAGGAGAAACAAATAATTTCACTTGCAATGAGACCATTGTGGCTGATGAAGCGGTCCCATCCTTTTCCTCCCAAGCGAGTCATTGTTGGACCTTTCTTCAACTCTACATTGTATGCCCCCTAGGACCCTTGAAGAGCACAATGTCTTCTATAAGTTTATTAAACTGCAACCTTACGTTACATGGGACAATCTGTGCAACAAAAACAAAAGGAACGCACAATACATTAATTGTAAGAGCACTGAAAGCAAAAGAAAAAGGCTTAATCATGTGTGAAAACGAATAGTTCATTACCACTAAACGTAAGAAAAACATAAGATAGACATCGAACAATGAGCCAGTTGTAAGGCTCCTTGCGCACATGTCATCCTGTTACATAAAAAAGTACAATGGGTAAATATTGATCAAGAGAAATAGACTACACATTCACACTCACAAATTCATACCACATAAACACATCATACGTTCTAGTTTTCATAGATTCCATACATTCTATATGCCATACACCAACATAATGCATAGAAAATATCAATCCACACTAAGCATATCCATGTCATCTACATACACCAATATTAGTAATCCATCATTCAAAAAAGCACTTCACACATTCAATTGAGGGCAATTCGCATTCGCATTCGCATTCAAGAACTAAATTAGTATATCACATACCCACACATTCAATCCATGGATTCTACACTAAACATATCATCCATGGATTCTACACTAAGCATATCGTCCAATATATATCAATCAGTCTATCCAATATATATAAGAACACAAATAATTGGGCGCGACCACGGATGAGGGAGGCGTGAGGAGGAGGAGAGCCGGGATCAAATCTGTCGTGGGGACTCGCTCCGGCGGTGGCGACGAGTGGTGAGGTCCGGCGGCAAGATCTTGTGGCGGGTCGCGAGAGGGAAAGGGGTGAGTGGATATAGAAAGTGTGTGGACTAGTAGGTTTCCACCTAGGTAAAAAAAACAAACCAGGTAGTGGTGCGGGCCTCGCAGCCCACGTCATAAATAACTCGGACAAAAAAAGGCCCAGAAAAACGCCCGAAACCCCCCAGTAGCGTGTCATTTGGCCCATGCCACAACTAGGCCAAATAATGCTGGCGTATCGAGTTTTTGACACACCATCAATAAGTTTGGCGACTGGGGTAGGCTACTGGGCCCATGCGGCAGTGGCGTGCGAGCAGGCGAGCACGCTACCAGTAAGGGCATAGTGATGGCGTACCATATATGCACACACCAGCGCTATTTAAAAAAAATAGTGATAGTGTGGATTGAAAGTGGCACACCATCAATTAAGATTGTGTGTAAGCATTTCTGCAACAGTGATATGACCGAATGCACATGTCATAAATGTACTTCGTCCAAGCTAGCACTGGCACATGGCCAAAGTATGTACTTTGCTTTGGTTCAAATTGTAAATTCGAACAGAGCTAGTAGCAACTTTCAACTACAGTAGCGAGCAGCTATAGCAGGCTTCAGCCAGCAGGAACTTTCATTTACAGTAGCGTACAACTACAGCAGTGCTACAACACATCCATCGTCTGGACTGAGACAAGCTGGAGGGGCACTTGAAGGAGCGACACCCTTCTTCTCCGACACCGCAAGGGAGCGACCGGAGCGCGGTGGACGACGACACCCTTCTTCTCTGGCACGGCGAGGGAGAGACCGGAGCGCGGTGGATGGCGGCGCCTCCTTCACATGAATAGATGGCACGCGGTCGAGGTAGTGGCGTGGCGAGGTGACGACGCTCTGGGGAGGAAGTAGGGCGAGATGGCGGCGCTGTTTCCTCTGCCTCGTCTTTGTTTCTTGTTTTTTATTTTATTTTTTGAGTTGCCTTTGTTCCTATTTCGATGGAGCTAGGATCGCTAGGTGTGGTCTCGGACGTGAAAGGGGAGGAAAAACTCAATTTGTGGTATTTTATCCAACTATAATCAAAATTGTGCTATTAAATCCAATAAAAAGAAAGGTATGTTAGTAGAGCAACGTCCGTATTTCTCAAAGATTTCAATAGCCAACGAACGTTCAGTGGGAGGGATGGTATTTTTGTGAACGTTTTTGCTGACAGTTTAGTATGACAATTTCTTCAAAACAACATGACAAGACATTTTTCTTTTAAAACTGCCACTATTTAATGTCGCGTCATAAATAAAACTGCCAGAAACGAACGTTCTTCAAAACAACATGACAAGACATTTTTCTTTTAAAACTGCCACTGTTTAATGTCGTGTCATAACTAAAACTGCCAGAAACGCGTTCGTTTGCCATCCCCTCCCAGAAAATATCAGGCAGATAACATTTTCCTTTCTTAAATGGCTCTGCTTTTATCGCTAGGAGAACACTACTGACCACGCCACGCGCCAGCGGAGAACACCCGACGCTACAGTACACGCCAGCGGAGCAGATCACGGCCGCACGATCGAAACCCCCTCGCGTCACCCGCGCTCCCCGTCATCCTCACCTTCCTCCTCCTTCCGTAGCTCTGCCCTGAAACGGGAGACCGCCCGTTACCATTTCAGTAGTAGCATTTTATCGCTACCGTCACCCCACCCGACCACCACGCCACGCCAGTAGGAAGAAAAAAAAGAGAGAGGGGAAGATAGTGCTGCTGCCGTCTTCGAGGCTTCACCGCGAGGAGGCGAAGGCGAAGGCGAAGCGAAGCAACGAATATATCGCCCAGGGCAACTGGGCGCGATAGAATATTTCGGGGGAGGAATAGTACCGCGCAATTGGATGGATCTATTCTAGAATAGCAGCAGATTTTTAATACCTCCGCCCGCGGATTAGCTAGCTAGCTAGCCGTGTTGGATTGGATCGAGGAGGAGGAAGAAGAAGAAGGTCCTCGAAACCCTCGCCGCGCCGGATGCCCCCTCGCTGCCGCCGCCCATGTCACGCATGAAGCACCTCCTCCGCAAGCTCCACCTCTCCGGCGCCGGCGCTGGCACCGCCAGCGCCGGCGGGGCCACTGCGGCGACCCCGTCCCCCGACCACCACCGCCCGCGGCAACGGCGCTCGGCCCACTCGCCTCTGCCGCCGCCGGTCGTGGCCGCCGCGGCTGTTGCCGACCCTCCGCTGCCCGCCCCGGCGGCTGCGGCGCCCGAGGAGCCGACGGGGATGGGGGCGGAGACGACCATGACGCGCCTGGAGGAGGAGTACCACGTGCGGCTCGCCCTCGCGATCTCGGCGTCGGATCCCGCGGGGCTCGTCGATCCGGACTCCGTTCAGATGCGCGCCGCCGAGCGCATCAGCCTGGGTGGCCCGGCCGCCGCGCCTGGGGACCGGACCACCATGGAGGCCCTCTCCGCCCGCTACTGGAACCACAACGTCGTCAACTACGATGAGAAGCTCTCCGATGGGTTCTACGACGTCTGTGGCGCACCCATGGATCCGGGCTTCCAGGTCAAATTCCCATCCTTGAGCAGTCTGAGGGCGATTCCCGTAGGGCGAGATGTTGCTTATGTCGCCATTTTGGTGAACCGGGAGCGTGATCGCGTGTTGAAGCGTCTTGAGGGGAGAGCAATGGCTATTGCTGCACAAAGTAGGGCAGAACGCGGTGGAATTGCGTCAGCTGAGCTTGTACAGAAGATAGCTAGCCTAGTAGTTGATGCCATGGGTGGTATAGTGGAGGATGCTGATGCGATGAACAGGGAATGGTACACAAAGAGCCGCCAGCTCTGTGCTGGGCTAAAAAGTATTGCCCTTCCTCTTGGTTCACTTGGAATTGGGCTCTCGCGCCACAGATCTCTGCTTTTTAAGGTTAGTACCTCTGCAAATGTCCTGTGTTCATGTGTCCAATAACCTACCACATTACATTATATATCGACTGTAGCAAATGTGGAATTTGTGGATGCTAATAATTTCCATCACATCGCATACTTTATATTGTGTAACTGCTGTTCAGAGTATTTACTTTTGAAGATTAGTTGCCTAACAACCAAGATAACTAGTGAAGAAGTTATGGTAATCGAATAAAGTAGTTATCCTAGTTTGCTATGCGTTGTTGATTCATGGACTTGCTGCACCAGATGCATAGTTAATAAAAGGGATGCATTTGTGGATCATGGATTTGCTGCACCATACATGTAGTAGATGCCATAAGATTATTCATTTAGTTTTTTATTGCCTTCTGTAGTGGAAAGTTTTGCTATTCAGTAGGATCCCCTGAGCAAGAAAACAACTCATCAAAATGGTTTCAGGTACTAGCTGACCGAGTTAATCTGCCATGCAAGCTTGTCAAAGGAATATGTTATACTGGAACAGATGAAGGCGCTATTAACTTTGTTAAAATCGACTTTGACAGGTCTGTTCCTTGTATTATTGCTAACTATCTTTTCGTATTTGATCTTAGGATATTTAATTTATTGACGTACAAAAACAATCTTATGGGGTTTTTGCAGTGCTGAATATATTGTTGACTTGATGGGAGCTCCAGGCACCTTAATACCTTCAGAGATTTCTGTCAGTCAATTTCAGGACTCCAACAATAGTCAACTGAGCAGTGACGCCATTGAAGAGAGTGTTGCAGAACTATGCATAGCTCTTGAGCAGGTTAGCGGTGTATATGAGAGTAAAAATGACATGGGTGGAAGTTCATCTGATCGTAATTCTGTCCTAGCACTTTCAACTCCACATTTGGAAGATACATGTCACACAGAGAACCCACTTAAACAACGCATTATCTCCGGCGAAGGCCAATTTGATGAATTCAACATTAAAGGCGGTATTTCTCAGCAGAAGAAAGTGAATGACACTTCCAAGTATTTAGTTCCTGGAGTAGTGGACCCACAGTTAGCACAAAATTTGCATGACTTGCTCCTGGAGGGTGGTGCTTTGCTACCATCTGGTTTGTTATCATGTCAAAATAGTCATAATTCTGGCAATACAACAGAGATGGGCAAAAACACTTTTCCTGAAGTTAAAGAAACTCCTGGATGGTTGCTAATTGCTCAAACAGGTCAAAATTCACCAGAACGTTCTGTAGCTGAAGATTCTTTACCAAAGATTCCCTTGCCACCTTGTGAAGATGTACAATACCCTGTAGAAAATACAGAAGCAACTATCAGAAGTTTGGATACTATTTCAATTGAGGGTGAAAGGGTTGCTGAAGATTCTTTGGCAAACATGTCAGGAAGTAGCAGTGTGAATTTGGACAAGTTGAGCTGTTCTAGTACGAAAACAATCAGCTCTGTTATGGATGATGTTGCTGAATATGAAATATCATGGGAAGATCTTCATATAGGAGAGCGCATTGGTCTAGGTATGCTTGTAAATTTCTAATCCTTGTCCTTCTAATAAGGCAGTAAATGGTTAGTTTAGGTTTAGAAGGAAGTTAAGGAAACACGCAGCATTAAATTTCTTAAATGAAAATTAGCTCACAGGAACATATGTGTGGCAAAACTGAATGTGTTGTGTTTTTTGCTGCTGGTAAAACTCTATGAAGTTAAAAAGAAATATTGGAATGTCAGGCTCTGATGTTTCAACTCTGAAATTTCTTATTTGTTGGAAATTGAATCTTTGAGACTTTGATAGGTAAAGACAAATCTGCACTTTTTAAGTAACATGGGGAGTAATAATGAATTAGTTGGATCTTGTTATGCAGTTCTATTTAAGTATTATCTTCTAGCATAGTGGACTTAGCTAATTTTCGTGTTACACTTCTGCAATCAGTTGTGTTGATCCTCTCTTTTTGTAATTTATTCTCCATTCAATGAACTTACATTTTCCTCCGCAGGTTCATATGGGGAAGTTTATCATGCAGATTGGAATGGCACGGTAAGTCACATATTCATAGTGAACTTGCATATCCATATTTTTGCTAGGAATTTTCAGTTTTGACATATTATGCACTATATCACATATAATTCATATTTCAAGGCAATAAAAGGTGGTGGGTTGCTAATGCCGATGAAGTGATGTTTCTTGTGCAGATCAGTTGTCTCTATGCACTTCATATTCAGTTTAATGCGTATTTGATAGTAAAACTGTGTTATTTATGGTGGGTCATGGTTACATGAAGTTAAAACTAGTTGTCTTAAGTTAAAATTAGTTGTCTCTAGCAGTGCTATTCTATGCATGCTGTTACTAAAAGCTAACCAATTAACAAGATTGAAATGAGCCTTGAAAGTTAACCAACTGGAAAAGTCAGATCCAATTTTAGAAATTCACCAAGTCAGAAGAGGAAGACTTATAGAGGAACTCAATTGCTAATTTGTTTTTTGATTCCTGCTCTTGTAATGTATTGTCCTCATTTATCCCAGGAGGTTGCTGTAAAGAAATTCCTTGACCAGGATTTGTCAGGTGTTGCACTGGAGCAATTCAAATGTGAAGTAAGTTCACTTTTGCGTCTCCCTTACAGTTAAATGTCGCTATTATCGAACTTGTGCGTCAACTAAGTGTGTATTAGTTCCTTATCTTTTAGGTGCGAATCATGTCAAGGCTAAGACACCCCAATGTAGTTCTTTTCTTGGGATATGTGACACAACCTCCAAATCTCTCTATATTAACCGAATACCTTCCAAGGTTTCTGCAGCTCCCTCTTTTTAAACAAAAAAATGCCTTCCAAGTTATAGCAAATATGATGTACTTTATTTTGCCAGAGGGAGCCTATATCGCCTATTGCATCGGCCAAATAGCAAAGTTGATGAAACACGAAGGTTGAAGATGGCACTTGATGTGGTAAGCTTTGGCTAGTTACTTTGTTTGCTGTCATCTATCGTGGCTTGTTTTGTCAGTCAGTTGATATTTATTTCATTCTTTCAGGCAAAAGGAATGAATTACTTGCACACTAGCCATCCTACTATTGTACATCGTGATTTGAAATCACCAAATCTTTTAGTGGATAAAAATTGGGTTGTTAAGGTGATTCTCTTCTTCACAATCCTGTTTCAGTTAATGAACGGGCATGCTAGTTTTGTTGTAATTTGTATGTCTACTTTCACCTTTAATAAACATTTGTACCAGTAGCTGCCCACTTGATCAAGGGTTGTCTAAAGGGTGGTATGATGTTGCTTTAGAAAAAACATGCACCTATCTAAATTTTCCGTACTTGTTTTTACATAGATCTCTGGATTGCATGTCCTTGTTTATATATTTAATAGGAAATGGTTCCGTACTCCTGGGAGTATGTAAACTCCTCATGTACAATATATACACGTCTGTTATACTTATATATGATTTTAAATAAACTCCATTTGTAATTACTAGATATACTGCCAATTGAGTTCTTTGAAATTTTAATTTGAGTATATATTTTACATAATTTGCGCTTATACAGCTTTTATGTACATCAAGGGTATATTGCAAAATTGAAGGGGCCCAGTGGTATTGTTTATGCTACTAGATTGGGATATCTTATAGTTAACTAATTAAGTATATTAAAAATGATAAGAGTGGTATATCAAAAGGTGAGAGTACACATTCTCAGGTGTATTTAATATATAAGCTTGTTGGTGACTCAGTGATCAGCTTGGGTGAAGCCGAGCTGTTCAATGAATATTTGGGTATTCTTAGCTAGGAGTCAAAATGGGATGCTGCACTTGCATTAAATGAGCATAAATATGATGAGAAGGCTAAGATTAATGCTTCAGAGTTTAGTCTGAATATAGCCAAGCAGTATTCTTGCTAGGCTGCTGTTTAATAGCTGCTGTTTAATAAGTACTTATGAAACAATATCAGAGGGATGCAGCACCTAAAATGTGTAGGGTTTGTGAGCTTGGAGCAAGAGATACACTGGTCATCTTTTATGTACCTTTATACTATATTATTAAATGCGCAAATTGTTGGTTCTATAGTCGAGTGTGAAGTTGGTCTAACTGAAACTTAACAGTACAATACTGAACAACTGCAGAGTAATAACAGTTTTATTGCAGGAATTAATGTCTATCCTATCCTTTCTTTTATTGACAGAGTACATTTGTATTTTACCATGCAGGTGTCAGATTTTGGGATGTCAAGGTTGAAGCATCACACTTTTCTTTCCTCCAAGTCGACAGCTGGAACAGTACTATCCTTGATCTTTTTATTTATGCTTTTGTTTTGTTATGTTTGGCTCTTGCAAGATACTCCGTTCATCTAGAATCATTTACTGATTCATTGGTTCCGTCCGACAAATGGCATATTGCCTCCTACATTTTCCTTGTTCAGCTGGTGTGTATCTGCTGTAAATAACTTATCGTGACTGTATTTCCTGTTGGCCTACAGCCGGAGTGGATGGCACCAGAGGTCCTGCGTAATGAGCCAGCTAATGAGATGTGAGTTCAGTTTCCGAAGTCATGTTGCTCTTCTCCTGTTCCTGCCATGCTTTTGTGCTGATAGAAAATTGAATGCTGGCATCAGGTGTGATGTCTACAGTTTTGGAGTAATCCTATGGGAATTAGCAACGTTGCGTGTACCTTGGAGCGGGCTGAATCCAATGCAAGTCGTCGGAGCAGTTGGGTTCCAGAACAAACGACTAGACATTCCCAAAGAGGTCGATCCACTGGTGGCTAGCATAATATCTTCATGTTGGGACAAGTAAGATAACAGATCATTTTGAAATAATATATGCCGCTTTTCTCAATTTTTATTTTCTCCTTTTGCTGCTACTTGCCTCACTGACAGTGACCTCAACGATCTTTGGTGCAGCGATCAAAGCAAACGACCATCGTTCTCCCAGCTCTTGTCACCGCTAAAGAAATTACAGCGGTTACTTGTTACAGAAAGCCTCTGACAATTTGTGAGACAAATATCTGGATAAACGCAAAAAAAGAAGAAAAATATAAGTATTTATGCTACTATGTGGACCAAGTTTTTCATGTTGAAGTCCGTGGAGATGTATTCAAGATCTCTGCAGTATGGATGCGTATGGACAAAGGTTCTGCACATCCTTTTGTGAAAATTGTCTGCAGCAGCGCGAAGGTGGTGCTGAAGAAAGTGTAGCGTGTTAGTTCCAAGTGAAGAAAATGTGGCACAACACGAAGTGCTCTGTGCCATGGTAAATAATTGTTCAGTTCTGTATTTGGAGCGGGGTGGGGGTGATTCTGAAAATCAGAATTCACCACAAAGATAGGATCTTGATTTTTGTTGGTTAAACAGAAAATGGAAAGGAAAAAAAGGGAACCGAAAGTTTTTTATGTCCGCAAAAAGTGCAGGCTTATATTTACCACATGCAGTCTTGTATATCATGTATGCAGATGTAACTTGGCATCTCAATATCTATGAATGCATATTAATACTTTCAGTTATCTCTTTGATAAAATGCACCCTCTTTATAACATTTTGACAATGGAGATAGTCATATTGCCATGCCTTCTTTTTTTTTTTTTTTTGAGGGAAAGCCATTTGGCGCACTTTATTAAATCAAATCACGGTTACATCTTCCACAATGTCTGGAAGCAAAAAATTGGGAGGATCACCATCCCAGGCATATTCAGTGTTTGAATCAAAAGTAATTCTAGCAAAATTGTGCGCCACTCTATTGGCCTCCCTAGGACAAAAAGCAAATGATACAGTACCGATTCGATATGCTTTCTGAAAACAATCAGCTAAAATCGCAGTATACGGACTCCAGATTTCAATCACTCCATTGCAAGCTTGTACCGCTTCTAGTGAATCAGATTCCACCATCACTTGTTGGCATCCAAGCCCTTCAACCAGCTCAAGTCCCTTCTGTATTGCTAGTGCTTCTGCTGTTGTGGCATCAAAAACATGATGAAAAAGCGAAGATACTCCTAGACTCATTTGGTGTAATGCCTTCTTTTGGTGTAATGATGTGTGATAAAATAGTCCTAGACTGACATTCTATTTATGGAGAAAAGTAAGCAATCGGAACTGTCATGTTTTCCCGGGTGTCCAGATTGCTTTGTTTACTACTTTTTTTCTTTTTTAGGGCTTGTTGAGCTGTGCCCTCAGCTGTACCCTTCTCCTGCACTTGGTGTGCGTTCGTGTGTGTATGAACTTGTGTGCTGTGGACTTTGTGGCTCTGGCGGTTTGCTTTATATATAAAGCGGGGCGAAAGCCTTTTTCGGTACTATCAATAAGAAAACAGCATTCTTTGGATGCAGTGAACGGTTCAACTATCGAAGAGAAAGGATCAACAGAGCAAACACCAAACAGAATCCCATATCCATAGCAGTATTATCATAGACTAGGCAGGCACAAACCTCCAGTATTATCTGTCCAGAACTCTTAATAGCGAAACAAATTAACTAGTACAACCAGGTAGCATGAAAATAAAACTAGTATTATATTGCAGATCTCCTATTATCCATAATCTTTAACTATCTTAACTAACGATGACCAAAACCTAAACAGCTCATTTCCTCAGTTTCACAACGCAAAGAGAACAGATCACTTGAAGCATTTCGCGTCCAGCAGCGCCTCGCCCTCAAACGGCTCCAGGTCCTCGATCATGGCGCTGACGCGCTCCTTCTGCGCCGCATCAGAGAGATCAACCTTTGCCCAGTCATAGAGGGCCATGTCATACACCTCATCCATGACAAACTTGGGGATCTCAGGGCCACGGAAGAGCCAAAGCCCCTTGACCTTGAAAGGTGGCTCGGAGCCTATCACAAGCATCTTCCCGAAGGCATACTTGCGGCACAGGTCCATCCGCTGCAGGAATCCGCCCACCTTGTTCATGGTCACGAAGGACACGGTGTTCTCCTCGTTGTACTTGAAGTCGCAGAACCACAGGGAGTAGCCCTCGGGGTCATACATGTCCCAGAAGCCTGCAGCACAGAGAGAAGATGAGCCAAAAGCAGTAATAAACGCGTGTGTCAAGGGCACAACAAATAGACAACAGATAGAGGATGGTGGTTGCATTTTTACTGGATTTTAGAATGGAGCTGACCTTTTATGGCAACCTCCCGGAAGTTGGTCTTGGTGTTAGAGTACAACTTCTTCCATTCATCAAGGATCATTTTGCTTGGAGGAAGCAAATCAAGAGCATTCTTTGGCTTTGGTTTTGGTGCCTCTTCTTCCTCCTCTGCTTTCTCAACTGGCTCTGGCTTCGGGGCCGCCTTCTTGGCTTCCTTCTTAGCTTCCTTCTTGGCATCCTTGGGCTTTTGCTCCTTTGGTGCTGCAGCCTTCTTTTGAACTGGTGGGACAGACTCTGCCTGCTTCACACCCCCCATGACCTTCTTGATGTTTGGCTGGTTAACCATGGTCCAGAAGTACCTTTCCACGTGAGGGAACTCGGATGTGAAACTCTTGGTCATGATCTGAGTGAAGCCATGGTAGAGGTTGCATGCCATCACAATATCAGCAAGAGTCACGGAATGCCCAACAAGATATGTGTTTGATGCAAGGTGTGTGTCAAGGGCACCCAATGCTCTCTTCAAAGCAGTAATGAATGTGTCCTCTATCTGTTGGGCCAAAAGAAGATTAGACCCACATTTTTCAATGTAAAGAACATATTGTACATGATCACCTCATAGCCACACTTACCACAGCAACATATGGGTAGAATCCTAGACGTGGGTACAGCCATTTTCCAATGTTAGCATCAACCTCCGTGGTAGAGAAGTCAATCCATTGCTCAATGTGCGCCTGATCCGAACAAAAAACGCTCAAGAACATGTACAATTGACAAGTAATGTCTGGAATGAATATCAAACAACACTCACGTATTCCATCAGTGAAGATCCGTAAAGTGGGTTGTCAGCCTTCATGCGAGCAATTTTAGGAAGACAAGGGAGAGAGAGTTAAGCACTGAATCAAAATAAATGTCCATGAAAGATTAAAGAAGCATCATTTGGTTGCTATTTTACCATATCGTGCGATAGCGTTGCTCTCAAAAACAGGACCGTCAGGAGTCTCAAGAACAGGAACCTGCAAAAGAAGTGGCCATTATTAGATTTGTATTATTTGCTCTCAATCTTCTGAAGAAGATTTGGTGCATACCTTTCCAATAGGATTCATTTTGAGAAACTCCTCAGTTTTGTTGGAGACTTGCATCTGAAAATCCTTCACCAACACAAGATTGACGCCACTGTATTCAGCGGCAATGAGTGCCTTAAACGCATTCTTGTTTCCACTGCCAGCATGCAACACCTACGCAAATACAAAAGGATTATTTAGCCGATACAAAAAGTGAGAATATTAGAACTATGACAAAGGGTGGTAATGATACTATGATTGCATGAGAATATGAGAACCATGACAAAGGGATGCAATGTTACCAACAGACAAGGGTTAATGAATCGACCAAAATAAACAGAATAACTAAGAGCAGTGGAGCTGATTTAAAATAAGAGTACCAATTTATTTGTATGCCAACTTCAATGATGTGATGTGCTACAGAACAAATAGTTGAGGCAAACTAACGAGATCACCGAATTAAAAGGACAATTGCACAACATACAATGCACCACTCAAAAAACGCTAATGCAGACTACTACAGCCTAAGTACACCCGCTAGGATATCTAAAAGGGTACCAGCAAAAACAGAAAGAAACCATATTGCCCAAACGTAACTCGATCGATCCTTAAAGGGGACAGAATGATGGCAAGGAATTTATCGTTAGCCAATGCATCAAAAGCAGACAGGCTTTATACATCGGTTCATGGTCATGGCAAGTATGATAACCCCAACGAACGAACAATCTAGTGCCAGGCCCGAGATCAAGTCAATTATGACGGGAAACGAACACGATCAAGTTCAAACCACGCAGTAACCACTCAATTAACTAGGGAACACAGCGCCCGAGCAAATCGAATCCAATGGCGCAAGAAAAACCTGAACTAAGACCATGGCACGAAGAGAGTCGAATGAAGAAACACTCACCAGCGCCATGTTGACACGGCCCGCCGCTAGCCCCGCTCGATCTTAGATCTGCACGGTAGCAATCGAAGAGAGAAACGAACAGTGAGATCGACGAACGATTATACGGCACAAAGCATTCAAGTATTTTCTTGAAGAAGAAACAGGGGGTCCTTACGGTTGGCGCCCGCGATCTCCGCGGGAGCAGCACAGGAGGGAGAGACCAAGGCAAAAGGTCCGAGTGGAGGAGGCGGCAGCGGGAGACGAGGTGGGCTTCGTGGCCCGTCTGCAGGCCACGCCTACTCCCCAGTTTGCCGCCACGAGGACGAACGTTTGTTTCGTGGCTCTTACGTTGGGCTCGCCGGGACAGAAGACTAGGCGTTACGGTAGGGAGAATGGGTTTTCAGCAACGAAATTGAGGCCGGTTCTTTATTTTTATTCTTTTGCGGGGGTTCTTTATTTTTCTTGAACCGGAGTCGGTTCGGTAGCGGGTCTCTGGTCTAAGATTTCTTTTTGGCCTGAGTTTTTTTTTAACACAGTACAATACAGACGCACATACACTCATCCCCATGAACGCATGCACGCACACCCTACCTCTATGAGCACCTCCGAGAGGTTGAGCCGGCACATCATCTTGAGATTGATGAAGTCGCCCCAGACGCTTTCGTAGTCGACGGGAACGTCTTCTCCCACTGAACGCATATCGCCGGAAGGACTACAATAAATACAGAAAAAACGAGCACCAGCGTCAAGTCTAGAACTTGAACCCTGGTGGACTGGGAATACCACTGTCCTTCTAATAACCATCCAATTACAGGTTGGTTCGCCTTTTTGGCTTGGGCTAACACGTTTAGCAGGTATGCGGATGATTTTATTTTTAAGAACAAAGATGCAAGGAGCGTCCGACTTTAAATTAATACAACCCAAACACATGCGTTATCCAGACACAGTACAGGTCTAGCATAGCATCACTAGGATTTAGAACATGAAATAAAAACTTGGGCATCAGACCCAGAAGGAGCACGCAGGCTCAAGAAAGACCCAAAGGCCGCCACTACCCTAAGGGGCAGACGGAGACGATAGAGCAAGAGTAAACATTTTGCATCTTGTTAATCACCAACCACGTGCCCTCAATGTCCCTCCACTTCCCGAGCGGCATAGACTGCTGCAGAAACAAATTACATTTGAACAGGCACCCTGGTGGACTGGGAATACCACTGTCCTTCTAATAACCATCCAATTACAGGTTGATTCGCCTTTTTGGCTTGGGCTAACACGTTTAGCAGGTATGCGGATGATTTTATTTTTAAGAACAAAGATGCAAGGAGCGTCCGACTTTAAATTAATACAACCCAAACACATGCGTTATCCAGACACAGTACAGGTCTAGCATAGCATCACTAGGATTCAGAACATGAAATAAAAACTTGGGCATCAGACCCAGAAGGAGCACGCAGGCTCAAGAAAGACCCAAAGGCCGCCACTACCCTAAGGGGCAGACGGAGACGATAGAGCAAGAGTAAACATTTTGCATCTTGTTAATCACCAACCACGTGCCCTCAATGTCCCTCCACTTCCCGAGCGGCATAGACTGCTGCAGAAACAAATTACATTTGAACAGGCAATTAGCAAGGTGAGACGGGAAAACAACCTCGATCGTAAGTTTGTTGTGAATTTGCCACATGACCGATAAGAGTACTCCGACACAATGACACATAACACGCTTAGGCGCACCACGTAACGAATTCAGCAGAGAGAGCAAATCAACACCCGAGGCAGGCACTCCACGGAAAGCATGGTAACCAATATCTTAAAAAGACGTGGTTAGCATCTTTCGGCACCACACAAAGAGCCCGTTACGCTTAGCTATGTTGGTGGATGTCGGGAGACGGTTCCTAAACAATTGTCAGAGAATTTTTTTTCACTTTGAGAGGAAGGCTGGCCTTCCACTAGTGGCGCGCGACGGCCATAGTAGAGCCTTTGGTAAGCTGCGCATATAAATATTTGACCGAGAACTGGTTAGAGGCCATTAGGTGCCACGACACCGCGTCTAGCTCGCTCGTTAGATCAATGCCTCTAAGCCGCTCGCAAAGAGATTGCCAACAAACCGTCTCACCAAGGGAAAGCTTACGGCGGAAGGCAATTGCCGAAGGAGAGGAGCACAGCGCATCAACCACCAAGATATCCAGCTCCACCACTATGGAGTACAGATCTCGGTGGCTGTTCCCTCCCCGTGATCCTTCCCCATGGATATCACCCCACACTTATGGAAGTTCAGCTTGAGCCTAGACATTGCCTCGAAACATAGTAGCACTAGTTTCACCGAGGCCATGCTGAGCTGACCAGGTTCAAGCAACAACATCGTGTTGTCTGCGTATGTGTGGATGATTTATTTTTGAAAAACAAACTATGAAGACGATTTACTTTGTTATTCTTTTATGTCATTGTTCATTGTCTCGGCAATTGCGGTGATAAGGTTTCGTCCATTATAGATTCGTAAAAAAATGGTTTGGTCGACCATATTACATATACGCCATATCAAGAGAGCAATTTTGTTCCCCTCCCACAAAAGGCAAAGAGGAGGCGACAAATCCCTATCATGCACTATTTGCCCGGCTAGTGAGTTCCTCTTCCCTCCGACTACCACTTCGGTGGCATATGGGTGGAGGGAAATCTAGGGCTTTGTGCTTGGCTAGCAATAGACATGCTAAGTTGGTTTTTCAAGACAACAATTCATTGATGGGGTTGGCGCCACTATGTAGAATAAAGTTATCCCCACTGCAATGCCAATGTAGTGATCGTTTCCGAGGAGGCGACACAGAGCGCGTGGAGGTCATTTTGTACATATGTCTACTAGTGCATGTTGCTTCTAGTGGCGACAACAATTTACAGTGGGTGACTTCCCTGGCGCTAGGTTGGAGGTCGCATGCAGATCGGTACGGTCGTCTTTGTCGATTCAATCGACCAAGAGACAACATACAATGGGCCAAAAGAGCATGGAGATTGGTCAAAGAATACACCACAATGATATGTGCTCTGTAGTCGACGACGGTGCTTGCTTCGCTCAGAAAGCATGCACATGATGGTATTTCAAGGACTCTTTGGTGTGTGAGGTTTGTCTTCCTTTCCTCTGGCAACCACATCTTGGCGGTAGTGGGTGGCAACGGACATGGTTTCAGTCCAGCAATTGACCCTCCTAGGGACCTAGTTGTAATCTCTTTCTGTGGGGTGTTTTTTTGGTTACGTGTTGTTGGCAGTTTGTCCCCGAGTGTGTCCTCAAGATGTGTGTGTGTGTGTGTGTGTGTTGTTGCAACCTAGTCCTATAATTGATGAACATGTGGTAACTCTAGAAGGGAGGTTGTGGCGATGAAAATAAAAGCTCGCAAAAAATTTACGCTCTTTCTCTTTTTACATGGTTGTATTGCCTTGGGCATCGATCGAGATGTGGGCTCTAGATCGCGAGGTCTGATTAACCACTACATGACTTTGGTTCAGTTTCTTTGGATCCAATGGATCTGTGATGACCTTTTTTGGTTGGAGTCAGAGGTACAACAGGTCATCATGGCCACATTGCACCTTTTCCGCTATTGGTGAGTGCAGAAGAAAACAATGTAGGGGCAGTAATTTTTTTATCGCTGTATGATCATGGCCAGATCACTATAAAGATGACAACATAGACCAATCTCACCAACAAGACCGGAGAGGAAGAGGATGTTGGTGATGGTTCGCCGATTATCGCAACTAGGTTTAAACCTGTGATAGTTCTGATACATATCTACTTTTCCGAACACTTTTGCTATGTTTATTCCTCTAATTTGCATAATCTGAATAAAACTAACCTAGACTGATGATGTTTTCAGGAAGATTTCTATGGTGTTGTTTTCTATGCAGAAAAGGTGTCCAATAAATACTAGGAAAATACCGAAATTTCTTTCGGGAGAAAAGACCCACGGAGCCAGAAGATGGTGCTAGGAGGGCATATGTGGGGCCCACATGGCCAAGCCACCCGTCCACCCCATAGCCGCGCGGGGAGGGTGCGTGGGGCCCAGGGGAACCGCCTCCCGACGCCCTTTGGCCTATATTTATTATTCACCCTGAAACTCTCAAAGTGATTTTATGGGATTTTTCTGCGATGCATAGCCGCCGCCACCATAGTTCTCTTCCCAGAGGGCTGTTTGGAGGCTGATGTAGTCTCCGAGAGGGGGATTCTTTGCCATCGTCATCATCATCCTCTCCTCTATGACCACCATCATGATCATCGAGATGATGGTTTTTGTTTTGATTTTGTTATGGTTTTTTGTTTTGTCTTTTTTTCGTTTTTGTTCTGGTTTCTCTATTTTTTCCTTTTTTCCCCGGTTTTTATTTCTTATTCCCTTTTTTGTGGACTTTTTGTATTACACGGCGAACATGTTTTTAAACATGACGAACATTTTTCATAAACACCGAATATTTCTTTAAACACGATCAACATTTCTTAATACATGATGAATATTTTTTTTAATACACTACACGTTGAACATGTTTCCAATGTGGTGAACCTTTTGTAATATAAGGTGGGCATTTTTTTAAGTATCTGATGAACATTTTATAAACACGAGCTAAACTTTTTGCAGTGATCTTTTTTTTCGTTTATTATTATTATTATTATTATTATTATTATTATTATTATTATTATTATTTCAATACCATTTCAGTATTTACAATAATAATAATAAAAATTTTGTTTCACAAACATACTTTTAGATTTCTAACAGATAAATAAATAAATATATTCGAGAAAAAAGGGAAAAGGTAAATGTGCCGCTCCACTTCCAGCCCATATACGCTTGTATGGGCGTTTTCCCATCTATTTGGGTTCACGGGAACTATATCTCGCATTAAGCGAGACGGAAGGATCTCTCGCCTTAAGAGTCCACAGTAACCGGCCGGCCTATTAGCGCACCTTTAAAAGAAAAAGAGAAGAAAATGGGAGATCCCAGGATTCCATCCCAGGTCTCCATGATGATGTGTAGCGAAGCTAGCCATTGGGTAAGCACCGGGTTCGCGTAGAATACTAGGTCACAGACTACTTATAAGGAAGAGCGCCGGTTTTCCATTGTTTTTTGCGGGTTTTTTTTTCTTTGTTTTCATCGGTTTTCATTTGTTTCTTTCTCCATTTTACTGTTTTCTTTCTTTTTCTTCAGTTTTCTTTATTACTTTTCTTGGTTCTCATTGCTTTTTTTCGTTTCTTTCTTTTTCTTCGTTTAACTTCGATTTGTTTGTTTCTTTCTCATTTTCATCGATTTTTCTTGTTTTCTCTCGGGTTTCACTGGTTTTCTATACGCATTTTTGGTATATACCGAATACATTATTTTAATACACGCTTAACATTTTTTCAATTCTTGTTTACATTTTTCAAATACCTAATTTACATTTTTTGAATACATGGTCAACATTTTTTCTAAACACATTTAACATTTATTTCAAATGCTTGATTAACATTTTTTAAATACAAGTTTAAGATTTTTTTAATGCATGATCAACATTTTTTCTATACACATTTAACATTTTTCAAATACAAGTTTAACATTTTTTAATACATGGTCAACATTTTTTCTATACACAAGTAACATTTTTTCAAATACAAATTTGAATTTTTTGAATACATGGTCAACATTTTCTCTCTGTACAAATTTAATTTTTTTCAAATACTTGTTCAACATTTTTTAAAATGCTTGATTAACAATTTTATATACATGATCAAAAAATTTCATAATTTCTTTAATACATGGTCAACATTTTTTCTATATACATTTAACATTTGTCAAATGCTTGAGTAACAATTTTCAAATACTTGTTCAACATTTTTCAAATGCTTGATTAAAATTTTAAAATACATGACCAATTTTCTTCATACACATTAAAAATTTGTCAAATGCTTGGTCAACATTTGAAAAACATTTGAAAAATGTTGACAGATTTTTGGTCTATAAAAAACATTTGAAAATTGTTGACCAAGCATTTAAAAAATGTTAATTGTGTATGGAGAAAATGTTTATCACGTATACAAAAAATGTATATAAAAATTTGATCATGTATTTCAAAGATGTTAATCAAGCATTTGAATTTTTTTGAACAAGTATTTTAAAAATATTGATCAAGCAATCGAAATTTGTTAAATGTGTATAGAAAAAATGTTGACCATGTATTAAAAACTGATGAATTTTTTTATCATGTATATAGAAATGTTTTGAAAAAGTGTTGAACAAGTGTTTTAAAAATGTTGATCAAGCAGTTGAAAACTGTTAAATGTGTATAGATAAAAAGTTGACGTTGTATTAAAAAATGATGAATTTTTTGATCATCTATATAAAAATGTTAATCAAGCGTTTGAAAAAATGTTGAACAAGTATTTGAAAAATGTTGATCAAGCATTTGAAAAATGTTGACCATGTATTAAAAAAATGATGAATTTTTTTGCTATTGTATATAATATTTTTTTTAATCAACCATTTGAAAAAATGTGAAACAAGTATTTGAAAAATGTAAATGAAGCATTTGGAAAATGTTAAATGTGTATAGAAAAAATGGTGACCATGTGTTTAAGAAACGTTAATCTTGCATTTAGAAAAAATTAGTCAAGCAATTGAAATAATGTTAAATGTACCTATAAAAAATGTTGACCATGTATTAGAAAAAATGTTTATCATGTATTTAAAAAATGTTAATCAAGCATTTGAAAAAAGTTTAAAAGTGTGTACAGGAAAAATGTTGACCATGTATTAAAAAATGTTAATCTTGTATTTGAAAAATGTTAATCAAGCATTTGATTTTTTTTAAATGTGTATAGAAATTTTTTTGACCAAAAATGTTAAATTGTATTGAGAAAATGGTAAACGTGTATTAGAAAAATGTTGTTGACATATACAAAAAATGTAGATTGAAAAATAAAAGAAACAAAGAAAACAAAAGAAAATGCAAACCAAAGAAGAAACAAAATAAACCAAAGAAAAAAGCAAATGAAAAATAAAACCAAAGAAACAAACGCAGAAAGAATAAAAAATGATTGAAAACAAAACAAAAAACCGGAGAAGAAAAAAGAAAAGAAACAAAATAAAACAAAAAAGCGTTTAATAACGAAGAAACAAATGAAAAAAGAACGAAAAAATAAAAAAATTGAGAAGAAAAAGAAAAGAAACGAAATAAAACAAAAAAGTAAAAAAAGGTGAAAAACAAAAGAAAAAATCCCAGAAAAGCCATTGTTAATCGGCCTATTCTGCCTCAAGTAGACCTCGCCCCTGTACTTCATGAAGTCCTCGAGGCGAGCCTAGTGGCTAACAGCGCTAGAAATAGACCAGGAGACCAGGGATCGAATCCCTTCTCGTGTGGTCATTCCCCGAGAGTTAATGGGCTGGCCCGTTACTGTAGATGCTTGCGCGCGAGAGATCATTCCATCTCGCTAAACGCGAGATATAGCTCCCGCGAGTTGGGCGATTCCTATTTGGTGCTTCAGGTGCCCGTTACTGTGTATTTTATACGTTTGAAGGCAACATTAGTAACCACTAACCACTAGGCTAGCTTCCTCGCTTTGTGCAACTTGCTTTTTTCCTTCCTTTTATAACCTCGGTTTTTTCCCAGTTCGCTGTTTCGTTTCCACACGTTTTTATTCTTTTTTTATTTTTTCTTGTACCTTTTCTTTTTCTTTCTTCTTTTTTTTTTGTTTTCTTAAATGCGTGGATTTTTTTCAAATTCGATGAACTTTTCTTTTAAATTTATGATTTTTTTCAAATTCAATAAACTATTTTTGAATTTTCATTAACATTTTTCAAATTCGATGATCATTTTTCAAATTCGATGAACTTTTTTCAAATTCGATGAACATTTTTCAAATTCGAAGACCTTTTTTTCAAATTCGATGAACTTTTTTTTCAAAATTGGTGAACTTTTTTTCAATTTCGATGAATTTTTTTCAAAATCGATGAACTTTTTTCCAAATTCGATGATTTTTTTTTAAATTCGATGAACTTTTTCAATTTTGTGAACTTTTTTTTAATTCATGTCATTTTTGAATTCATATTTCTTTTCGAATTTCATGTTTTTTTCCTGAAAGTCAATGGTCAACTGGTCAACCGCGACCGGTCAACACGATTGAGGGAACCAGGGTAACGTGACCGAGCGAACCAGTCGTCGAGCGATCGAGCGAACCAGTCGTCAAACTACTTCTTGGGCCGGGCCACGAGCGGAGGCTGATACATCTCCAACGTATTTATAATTTTTGATTGTTTCATGCTATTATATTATCAATCTTGGATGCTTTATATGCAATTATATGCTATTTTATATCATTTTTTGGGACTAACCTATTAACCCAGTGCCTAGTGCTAGTTCCTGTTTTTTTGCTTGTTTTTGGCTTTTCAGAAAATCAATATCAAATAAAGTCCAAACGGAAAAAATCTTTAGATTATTTTTTTGGACCAGAAGGGATCCTGGAAGCTTCGGGAGGAGGCCAGAAGAGATACGAGAGAGCCACAAGCTCGAGGGGCGTGCCCCGAGGGGGTAGGCGCGCCCCCCGAGCTTGTGGGCCCCACGTAGCTCCGTTTGACCTAATTCCAGGCCTATAAATTCTCATATATTCCCAAACCAATAGAACGCACGACGATATAACTTTTCTGCCGCCGCAAGCTTCTGCTCTTCCGTGATCCCATCTGGAGGCCTTTTCCGGTAATCTGTCGGAGGGGGAATCGATCATGGAGGGCTTCTACATCAATCTTGCTGCCCTACCGATGATGTGTGAGTAGTTCACCACAGACCTACGGGTCCATAGCTAGTAGCTAGATGGCTTCTTCCCTCTCTTTGATCTTCAATACCATGTTCTCCTCGATCTTCTTGGAGTTCTATCCGATGTAATCTTCTTTTGCGGTGTGTTTGTTGGGATCCGATGAATTGTGGGTTTATGATCAGATTATTCATTGAAAGTAATTGAGTCTTTTCTGAACTTTATTATGCATGATCGTTATAGCTTTGTATTTCTCTCCGATCTATCCGTTTGGTTTGGCCAACTAGATTGATTTATCTTCAGTGGGAGAGGTGCTTTGTAATGGGTTCATCTTGCGGTGCTCTATATCCCAGTGACAAAGTAGGGGACAAGCCACGTATTTGTATTGTTTCCATTAAGGATAAAACGATGGGTTTATTCATATTGATTGAGTCTACTTTGTCTACATCATGTCATCTTGTTTAAGGCGTTACTTTGTTTGTTATGAACTTAATACCATAGATGCATGCTGGATAGCGGTCGACTGGTGGAGTAATAGTAGTAGATGCATGCAGGAGTCGATCTACTTGTCTCGGACGTGATGCCTATATACATGATCATTGCTGTGAATAACGTCATAACTATGCGCTTTTCTATCAATTGTCCAACAGTAATTTGTTTACCCACCGTATGCTATGTGTTCGAGAGAGAAGCCTCTAGTGAAAACTATGGCTCCCGGGTATATCTTAAATATAAAAAGAAAACCTAAAAACTTTTGCTGCAATTTATTTATTTTTCTTTTATTTTGCAATTTATACTTTTGCCTATACAAGATTTAATCCTTGCAATTAACGAGTTCAAGGGGATTGACAACCCTCTTGCCCGCGTTGGGTGCAAGTATTTGCTTTTGTGTGTGCAGGTGCTGTTCACGAGGGTTTGCATGATTCTCCTATTGGCTCGATAAACCTGGGTTCTCACTAAGGGAAATACTTATCTCCACTGTACTGCATCTCCCCTTCTCTTCGGGGAAAATCCCAACGCAGCTCACAAGTAGCAGGAAGAATTTCTGGCGCCGTTGCCGGGGAGACATCATCAAATCCTATCAAGTACCTTCACTCAAACTATCATCTACATGCTCTACTTTTTATTTGCCTCTCGTTTTCATCTCCCCCACTTCTCTAAAAATCGAAAAACACAAAAATATTTTTGTTTACTTGTTTGCTTGCTTTGCCACTATGGCTAGTTCTTTGCTTGTCTCTTGTACTCCCGAGAATGAAGTGCTTAATTTTAAACAAAGGGGAGGAGAAAGTTTAAAAGATGTTTGGTATAGGATTTGCGATGCTCAAAATAGATCAACTCGTAAGCAATCCACTACTGTTCTTCTTCACAATTGTTATGTTGGTGTTACTACTTGGTATAGATTTGTGCTTGACACTATCACCGGAGGGAATTTTTTGAGTAGTCACCCTAATGATGCTTCCAATGCTATGGGAAATTTGGTAGGATCACCACCTATTATTATTAATGAAACGACATTGACTTTGGAACATGTTATGCGAAGATTAGAAGCTATTGGAAATAAAATGCCTACTATAGAACATATTGAGAATTTAGACAAAAAGGTTGTAAGTGCATCAAGTGCCCCCTTAGTGGTTTTGGAGTAATTGAAGACAAATAGGTTAAGGGACTAATGTGTTTGTGAGTGTACACGGGTGAAATAGTCCCTGAAGACTTGGTTTAACCCACGGTAGTCGACCCCTAAAAATGTAATTCTTCAAGTGAAGAATTTGGTGCAGCCTATGAAGAAATTGATATGAAGACTTTGGAGCTTGAAGACTTTGTTTTCATAGTTTCTTTTCTTCTTATTTGAGTCATAGGAAAAACCGTACTGTTAAAGGGGGTCTAGGTGATATACATGTCACATTTCCAAAGTGATGCTCAAACCTATACACACTACTGCCGCTTCGAGTGAAGCCTTTGGAAATCTCTGGAACAGCTGACGAATTTGCTAGTGACAGTGACACAGTTCATCTGGTCGGTCAGGCTGAGGAGTTAGGATTTTTCCAGTGCGATCTGCCTATCGTGAGGAAATTGAGTGCCCCGACGAAATTGAGAGTTCAATTTTTCCGACCGTTGCTGCACCGCGTGCCAGCTATCGAGTGGATCCTTATCCTGACAACGGTCATGTCCGAGGGGGCATTTATGACATTTCATGTTAGGTTGCCTCCTGGCTATAAATAGCCGCCCCCACAACCACTTGTTGGCTGGCTGCTCTAGAGAGAACTTGACATTTATCATTTGAGAGCAACCCTTCCTCTGACGACTTTGAGAGAAACCCAAGTGAGGAAAAACCCAACCAGAGCCAAAGTGATTGAGCATCACTGAAGAAGTTGATCTGTGTGATCCGACGCCTGTTACCTTTGAAGACTGTCATTCTTCCAGACGATTAGGCGTCATGTTCTGAGCACCCAAGAGTAATTGTGGTGTGCCAATGAACAAGTCTGTGAAGGTTTTGGAAGTCTACCTTGAAGACTTACCACGAGTGATTGGGCGAGGTCTAAGTGACTTTAGCTCAAGAGGAATACGGTGAGGACTAAGTGTCCTCCGAGGTAAAACTCAGCCACCTCAACCAGACGTACAGTTGATACAGCAACTGGAACTGGTCTACCAAATTGCCGAGTCTTCACCAAGCGTACCTGGTTTCAAATTCCTCACTGCTACTTGTAGACTGCGTTAGTATTTCCCCGAAGAGGAGAGGATGATGCAGTATAGTAGAGATAAGTATTTCCCTCAGTTAAGAACCAAGGTTATCAATCCAGTAGGAGAACCACACAAAACCTCGTTAGCAGCACCTACACACACAAAAGCAAACACTTGCACCCAACGCAAATAAGAGGGTTGTCAATCCCCTTAGCGGTTATTTGCAAGGATTAATTTTGATAGTGATAGATAAAAAGTAAATTGCAAAATAAAATAAAAGTAAATAAATAGCAGCAAGGTATTTTTGGATTTTAATATATGATAAAGATAGACCCAGGGGCCATAGTTTTCACTAGAGGCTTCTCTCTCGAGCGCAGAACATACGGTGGGTAAACAAATTACTGTTGGGCAATTGATAGAAAAGCAAATAATTATGACGGATTCATGGCAATGATCATGTATATAGGCATTGAGGGTGTCCTGGACTAGGGGGTGCTCGGGCTGCCGGCCCATCTCTCGTAGGCCGGGCTGATGGGCCGCTCTCTACTCGTCGATGGAAGGCCAGATTGTGGGCGACTACGTACACCAGAAGGAAACCATCGAAGACTTGGCGTCTCCTCCAAGTAATTAGTGGCGTAGCCGGCATGTTTATCCTCTGATGGTAACCGACAGTATGTAACCCTAGGTCCCTCTGGTGTCTATATAAACCGGGGGGTTTAGTCCGTAGAGGATCATGATATGATATCAACTGTCTAGGGTTTAGCTCATCCGATCTCGAGGTAGATCAACTCTGTAACCTTTGTACAATCTCATCAATATAATCAAGCAGGACGTAGGGTTTTACCTCTTCGAGAGGGCCCGAACCTGGGTAAATCGCTGTCTCTACGTTCCCTGTTACCCATCGATTCCTAGATCCACAGTTCGGACCCCCTACCCGAGATCTGCCGGTTTCAGTACCGACATTGGTGCTTTCATTGAGAGTTCCGCCGTGGGTCACCAAGTATCAATGGCTCGCCTTCTCATCAACGATGGGATCCGCAGCGGGGACATCTTCGTCCCCGGACATCTCTTCGCGTTCGGCAGCATTGTACTGCATGCCGACCCGACCGGTCACCTTGACCAAGTCGACAGCTTCGCCCCTAAGCAGGAAATCAGATTCGGCAACCTGGAGTACATCGCCGATGCTCGAGGCGATCTGGTCTTCACTGGGTTCTCGGCTTTATAGCCACTGTCGAAGATTTAACCGACATGCTGGACTACGCCTCCGAGGAGGCTGACGACATGGACGAGGATACCGACGTCCCGCCTTTTACGGCTCCCTCCCTTGCCACTTCCAGCACCGGAAAGTGGACCGCCACCTCCACCTATGACGTTTACATGGTCGATACCCCCATGAAGGACGGTGACGCGACCAAGGAAGACGGCGACGATCCAGCCGAAGAACCGCCCAGACGCCAACGACGGCGAGGAAAGGGCAAGGAAAATCACACAGATACAAACGGCACCGGAGATAACGAGACTCCGGACAACTTGGGGGAGCTCGGCGACAACACCCCCGATCAGCACCATGATGCCCCTAAAGGGCACGAGGGCCAGGGTGACCCCGAGGACCTCGAGGATTCCGAGGACAGTAATTACCTCCCTCTGTCCGAAGAGGAGGACAGCCTCGGACCCGAAGACTTCATTGTCCCAGAGGATCCCCTGGAGCAAGAGAAATTCAAGCGGCAGCTCATCGCCACTGCCCGAAGCTTGAAGAGGAAGCAACAACAGTTAAAAGCCGAACAAGATACCCTCAATGACAGATGGACGATGGTCTTAGCTGCCGAAGAAGGCCTTGACGATCAACATCAAGGTCAATACAAGAGTTACCCACGGCGGCGCCTACTCCCAGAATTTGAGGATGAGGCCCTTGAGCCCATGCCTCCCAGACGAACTTACGCAAGCCAGCCCGACCACCCCCCTCGAGGACGGGATAGGCCGGCTGTGGAAGCCGAACTCCCACCCGTGCCCCCTCGAGGACGGGACAAAGCGGCCGGGGAGGCCGGGCATCCACCCGCGCCTCCTCGCCGAGCAGGCAAAGACCCGGTTCAACCGGACGACCGATACGATCTGTGCCACGACCTGAACGCCAGAGGGATCCAGTCAAGATCCATCTATGGATCCACAGGACATGCGCCCGCTGGACGGGACGGATACCAAGCCTGGCGCGACAGGAACGACAGAGCTCGGGAACAGCACCGCGCCAGGATGACAACCGATCTCCGGCGCGATGTGGCCCGGGCCAGGGGCGCCGCACACCCAATGTGTTTCACTGATGAGGTGATGCAGCATCAGTTCCCCGAAGGGTTCAAACCCGTCAATATAGAATCCTACGATGGGACAACTGACCCAGCCATGTGGATTGAGGATTTTCTTCTCCACATTCATATGGCCCGAGGAGATGACCTCCACGCCATTAAGTACTTACCGTTGAAGCTCAAGGGACCAGCAAGGCACTGGTTGAATAGCCTACCCGAAAACTCCATCGGGAGCTGGGAGGAGCTCGAGGATGCATTCCGAGCCAACTTTCAAGGCACCTATGTTCGGCCACCGGACGCCGATGACCTGAGCCATGTCATTCAGCAGCCCGGGGAGTCAGCCCAGCAATTCTGGAACCGGTTCTTGACCAAGAAGAACCAGATCGTCGACTGTCCGGATGTCGAAGCGATCGCGGCATTCAAACACAGTATCCGGGACGAGTGGCTCGCCCGCCAGCTCGGCCAGGACAAGCTGAGAACAATGTCGGCCCTTACCTCCCTAATGACCCGCTTTTGCGCGGGCGAGGATAGCTGGTTAGCTCGTCGAAGCAACCACCCCGAAGACCCCGGCACTTCAGAGGCCCGGGATGGGAACGGGAAACCCCGGCGCAATAAAAATAATAAGCGCCGGCACTCAAACCACGGCGGTGAAGCCGATGACGCAGCAGTAAACGCCGGATTCAGCGGCTCGAAGTCGGGACCGCGGAAAAAACCCTCTAAAGGGAATCGGGACGGCCCGTCTGCACTGGATAGAATATTAGATAGGCCCTGCCAGATTCACGACACCTCGGATAAGCCTGCCAACCATACCAATCGCAATTGCTGGGTAATCAAACAGGCCGACAAGATCACAGCCGATGAACAGGGCAAGGGCCCCCGCAACGAGGACGACGATGAACCTCGCGGGCCGAACAATGGAGGCCAAAAGCAGTTCCCTCCAGAGGTCAAAACAGTGAACATGATCTATGTCACGCATATACCAAAGAAGGAGCGGAAACGCGCACTTCGGGATGTCTACGCCTTAGAGCCGGTAGCCCCGAAATTCAACCCATGGTCGGCTTGCCCGATCACTTTCGACCGATGAGACCATCCGACCAGTATACGCCATGGAGGAACGGCGGCTCTGGTGCTCGACCCCATTGTGGACGGATTTCACCTCACCAGGGTCCTTATGGACGGAGGTAGCAGTCTCAACCTGCTTTACTCAGATACAGTGAGGAAAATGGGTATCGACCCGTCAAGGATCAAACCCAGCAAAACCACCTTTAAAGGTGTAATCCCGGGTGTCGAGGCACACTGCTCGGGATCCGTAACATTGGAAGTAGTCTTTGGCTTGCCCGATAACTTCCGCTGTGAGGACTTGATCTTCGACATTGTCCCCTTCCGCAGTGGTTATCACGCACTCCTCGGACGGACTGCGTTTGCCCACTTCAACACCGTCCCGCACTACGCGTACCTGAAGCTCAAGATGCCAGGACCAAAGGGCGTTATTACCATCAACGGTAATACCGAGCGCTCGCTCCGAACAGAGGAACACACGGCGGCTCTAGCTGCCGAAGTCCAAGCCGCCGAAGAAGCGTCGCAAGTCCAGCTTCCTGCCAAGACACTGGATGCACGCAAGCGCTCCCGAGCTACAACCTCGGTCCCGGAACCCTCCCATACTCACCCCAAATAGGGGCATGCGCCCCACAACACGGCCCACCTAGTCGCGAAATACGTACCTCGAGTGCACAATTTCGCGCTCAAAATTCCATGAGCAGTTGTGGGGACACATGAAATAAAGGCCGAGAGCTCGGTTCGACCGCGCAATGGCCAACAGATGTCTTCAAACCAACATATACAACGGGCACCATCTAGGGCCTGATCAGCGTCAAACTGATATACCACGGCGACTTCTCAAAACCCTTCCCCAAGGGCTCGTCTGCCGAACATTACTACTCCACCGAACATATGGTCGACAGCTTCGCTCACACGGAAGCTTCTTAAAGAGCAAAGGCGCAGACGTGCAGCAGGGCGTAGTAGGGATGTCAAACCACTCATGAAGGCCCTGTGTAAACCTTTAATCTAATGTATTTATTTCTTCACAAGTATCTATCAAAGTTACTTCGGCAATCCGGATTGTACGGTTGGACGTCACATATTCAAAGGAAATAAAGACCAATTTCTCTCCGGTAATTGTGCAGCCATTCGCGTTGCATATTCCTTTCCGCTTTTTCAAGCCAAAGTAAACTATCACGATACGTCCTTTTTTTAGTAACCGGCTAATAGACCAGGGGCTCGAACATAAGTCTTGCCTCAAACTTTATCCCAGCACCTACTTTTATGTGCTCGGCGTCATGGATATTGCACTATATGAATCAGTTCCGAATTACGGCTTTGGTCAATAGTTGGGTTGCCTGGCTCCTGTGTTTACCCCCTTACGTTCCGCACTGTTCGGCTAAGAGGGTAAAGGGAGAACCACTGCGATTGTACTTCTAGCTAGCTTGGTTAAGTACCTTAGTGGAGAAAGCCGAAAACTGACTGTCACAATAAGCGAGAACTGGTCGGCGATCCAATGACTCGTGTCAAACCAAAAATCGTTGGAGGTTAATCCGTGTTAAACGAAGGGTTCTCTGTTACGGAAACCATGTGATGATGGTGTCAACCGCGGCTCGTCCGAATATCACAAACACTGGGGGCTAGTCACCAGCCCCCGCGGTCAAGCTCCTATGGCTAAGTGAAAGCACTAAAACCGCATAGTCTGATTGCCTTGTTTTCCGTACATACAACCGCCTCCGGGCACCGAGACGTCGGCTAAGGGTTAAGATGTAACGAGGAAACACCCCAGGCAGTATTTGCACTTGGGGCTGAAGCCAACGACTGGTAACTTTCAGTTAAGAAACGGCCGCACAGGAGTCAAAATTAACATAGCAGACAATATATACAGCCAACTTAGTGCATTCTGCGTACATCAAAAGGTTTTTAACTCCTCGGATACAAAGGAAACCTACTTTACTCATAAATTACATCTTTTGAGCATTGGGCCTCTACTGCCCAAGCACCATCCATCACGATGGGAAAGTATTGCTCGGGGCGCCTATGCTCTTTCCCTGGCGGCGGAGGTCCGGTGGCCATCTCGGCTGGTTTTATCTTCGGCCAATGTACCATTGTTTTACCGAAGGCCATCCGAGCCCCCTCAATGCATGTGGAGCGCTTCCAGGCATCGATCCGGGGAGCGGCGTCGTACAACCTCTACACCAGACCGAAGTAGTTGCTCGGCAGCGGCTCCGTCGGCCATAACTTGACGCAGAGGTCCTTCATCACCGGCTCCGCCATCCGATGCAGCTCCATCAGCTGCTTCATCTGGTTGTTGAGGAGGGGAGGGTGTTCGAGCGCTTGAAATTGCGCCCAGAATAACCTCTGTTCGGCCCGACCCTCCTGGGCGGCGAAGAACCTCGCCGCGTCAGCCGCACTCTTCGGGAGGTCCACGAAGGCGCCTAGGGAACGCCATACTCGCATGAGCAACGCGAACCTGTTACCTCCAAAGATACTTTGCAGCAAGTACGGCTTACCGTCCGCAATGAGCCGGACTTGGCGGAGCTCCTCTTGGTAGCCGCGCGCCTCTGTTCGCGCTTCCTTGGCCACCGCCGCCAATGAGGCTAGCTCGGCGGCCTGCTCCTTATTCTTCTGCTCGAGGGCCTCACACTTTGTGACGGCATCCCCGAGCTCTTGCTGCACTTCCAGCACCCTGGCCTCGTGCTTCTGGCTTGTGGTTCGCTCCACAGCCAGTTCGGCGGCCGCTTTCTCGGCCGCCGACCTCTGCTCCGCCGCTTCCAGCTGAGCCGTCTTTAGTGCGGCCTTGAGGTTTTCCACCTCTGCGGAGGCAGCTGTCGTAACATAAGTGAAATCCGTTAGGATACTTCGAAACATGCTTACAAAACAATGGCTGTATTCAATATTACAGCTCGGCCTTACCTTGCGCCTCGTCGAACCTCTTGTTCACCAGGCTCAGGTCATCCTCGGAGCTCTTCAGCTTCTGATTCAGCTCGGCCAACTCTTCGGCGTCGGCGGCTGCGGCCGCAGATGATGCCTGTGCATTATTCTACGCACGTTAGTATCCGGGATATTGATTTTCGATCCTCTGACAAGCTTTGCTCAAGCCAGTCAGCGTCTCGGGGGCTACTGTGTATGAGGCTATACATTTACACAAAGGAATTTTTCTAAGGGAAAAGCATTACTTCGCTCACCTTGAAGCCAGTAAAAAGACCACTAAAGGCCTCCTTCAGTCCGTTATCCACGGACCAAAGACTTTGCAACACCGCGCCCATAAGGGCACGGTGCTCTTCGGCGATAGAGGAGCTGGTTAGAGCATCCTCCATCTCGTCCGACCACCCGGTCGATGCCTGCTCTGGGGTGAGCGGGGGTGGCGGCAGCGCTTCGGCTCCTTCCCTCTCAAAGTTCGGGGCGCCGGACTCTGGACTCCTTGCCGTCTCCGGAGTCGTCCTCGGAGATAGCTCGGCTTGTCTGGGCTCCTCCTCTTCGTTCACCAGAGGGGCCCTCCCCTCCTAGTCTTCGGTGACCGAGGTGTTCACCTCGGCCATGATAGTGTCGCCACCTCCCCCTGTATGCGGCACGGGAGGGGTCCTCCTCGACAGGACCTCCTCGGCCTCCTCGACGATTGGGGGAGGCGAGGCGCGGGATTCGGTCCCGCTCTCCGCTAGCGCCGCCGGTGGAGAATCCCCCTCCGAGACTCGGTCGGTGGGGAGATCGCGCAGCGGGCTACAAAATTACAAACGGAAACGTGATCAATATCAAACCCAGTTCGGCTAAGGACGGTCAAGCGGTTACTAGAACGAGTACCTTTGAGCCTGTGGCTTGGCCCTGGGGATCCTCCGAGGAACCTCTTCGGAGGCCTCAGAGTCCTCGGCAGAAGCCGAGCTATCGCCGGACAAGGCCACCTTGGCTTTGCACGGTCTTTTGGGGGCGGGTCGAGGCAGCTCCTCCTCGACGTCTTTGGACGCCGCCCTTTTCCCTGTTCGGGAGGAATCGTCTTCCTCCTCTTCTCCTCCCTGCTCCTTCTCCTCCTCTTGTGCGGAGGGAGCATGGGTGTCCCCGGATCTGGTGTCCGGGGGTCCTCGGGAGCGGAGGCCCTCTCTAGCCTCCCTCTTCTAGTCCTTCTTCTTATCCTTCCTCTCCGACGCCTCATATGGCTCCACGGCCAACATGGCCGTCAGTAGGGGTGTCCTGGGTCCCTCTGGCAGTGGCGCCGGACTATCAATCCGCTGGGCCTTCTTCAGCCAGTTCTGCGGACGGGAAGTGAAACAGCTAAGTACCTTATTGAAAGGGAACAGTTCGGATATGAGAGTAAAATTAGTCATACCTCCCGCGGGGGGTTTGCGGCATCGAGGCCGATGTCCTCCTCTACGGCCGGCCACTCCTTCTGCAGCTTGAACAGCGCCTTCCATAGTTGGGTGTGGGAGGTGCGGAAGAAGCTGCGCACGGTGGCCGGGTCTTCGGGCTTGTAGGCCCACATGGGGGAAGCCCTGTCCTGGGAAGGGAGGATTCGGTGACCGAGCATGATCTGGATCACGTTGACCAGCTCGACGCCCTTCTCTATCATTTTGGCGATCCGGCTCTGCAGCAGCACCACCTCCTTATTCGGCCCCCAGTCGAGGCCTTTCTTGGTCCATGAGACCAGCCTTGTAGGGGGTCCGGATCGGAAGGCCGGAATCGCCCCCCAGTCCGCGCTCCTTGGCTCGGTGATGTAGAACCATTCTCTCTGCCAGACCTTAACGGTCTCGATGAAGGTGCCCTCAGGCCACTCCACTCGGGGAAGCTTGCTGACCATCGCGCCCCCGCAGTCCGCCTGCTGACCGTCGACGATCTTCGGCTTGACGTTCAAGATCTTCAGCCATAAGCCGAAGTGTGGCCGAACCCGGAGAAAAGCCTCACAGACGATGATGAAGGCCGAGATGTGGAGGAAGGAGTTCGGCGCGAGATCATGGAAGTCAAGCCCGTAGAAGAACATGAGACCCCTGACGAAGGGGTGGAGGGGAAATCCCAAACCTCGAAGGAAGTGGGGGATGAACACCACCCTCTCGCCCTGCCGCGGCGTGGGGACGACCTGGCCGGCCTCTGGAGCACGGTGGGTGACGTTGGTGGGGAGATATCCCGCGCCCTTCAGCTCCATGATGGCGCTCTCGGTGACGACGGACGCCTCCCACTTGCCTTTGGACCCAGAGCCCGCCATTGCTAGATCGAACGGGCGGCTGGAAAGGTTCTTGGAAGGGAGAGCGGATCTGGGCGCTGGAGCTCAAAAGATGGGGAAGGCAATGGCGAAGGGGGGAAATAGGAGCGTACGAAAGGAACGAAGGCTGTGCCCCTTTTATGGGCTGTAAAACCCACGGTCCCTTTACTGTGCCGCAGTCCTCGCCATTTCCCCATGTAACCGAGCCATTATGCACGTGTGGGGTGAGGCGGATTGTTGATCATATCCCTTGAAAACAGGACACGATCTCCATATCGATGGGACGTGTCAATAAAAACTGCCTCGAACCGCGAATCGAGTTTTTCATAAACCAACTCGCGGTCGTGGCAAGGTGTGACCCTTCGATAAAAGTTGTCAGATGAGGACACTGTTCACACCAAAGCGACTAGCCTTCGGGGCTAAGTTGTTAGTATACTTCGTTACCAAGGTATAGTTCGGCGTATATGCGACCGGGCAACGCTTGAGAACACAATTCGGAGTGATACAGGCCTGTTACCGGTGTCACGGAAGAAAGGGAACAGGTCTACAAAGCCGATGATGTCCGGCCCCTACCTCGGCTTCGAAGACTAGTTCGGGGGCTACTGAGGGTGTCCTGGACTAGGGGGTGCTCGGGCTGCCGGCCCATCTCTCGTAGGCCGGGCTGATGGGCCGCTCTCTACTCGTCGATGGAAGGCCGGATTGTGGGCGACTACGTACACTAGAAGGAAACCACCGAAGACTTGGCGTGTCCTCCAAGTAATTAGTGGCGTAGCCGGCAGGTTTATCCTCTGATGGTAACCGACAGTATATAACCCTAGGTCCCTCTGGTGTCTATATAAACCGGGGGGTTTAGTCCGTAGAGGATCATGATATGATATCAACTGCCTAGGGTTTAGCTCATCCGATCTCGAGGTAGATCAACTATGTAACCTTTGTACAATCTCATCAATACAATCAAGCAGGACGTAGGGTTTTACCTCTTCGAGAGGGCCCGAACCTGGGTAAATCGCTGTCTCTACGTTCCCTATTACCCATCGATTCCTAGATCCACAGTTCGAACCCCCTACCCGAGATCTGCCGGTTTCAGTACCGACAGGCATCACGTCCAAAACAAGTAGACCGACTCCTGCCTGCATCTACTACTATTACTCCACCCATCGACCGCTATCCAGCATGCATCTAGGGTATTAAGTCCATAAAGAACGGAGTAATGCCCTAAGAACAATGACACGATGTAGACAAGATAAACTCACATATGAATAAAACAGAGTAACGCCTTAAGCAAGATGACATGATGCAGACAAAGTAAACACAAGCAATATGATTAAACCCCATCTTTTTATCCTTAATGGCAACAATACAAATACGTGTCATGTCCCTTTCTGTCACTGGGATTGAGCACCGCAAGATTGAACCCATCACAAAGCACCTCTCCCATTACAAGATAAATCAATCTAGTTGGCCAAACCAAATGGATAGATCGGAGAGAAATACAAAGCTATAACAATCATGCATAAATTAGTTCAGAGAAGACTCAAATATTTCTCATGAATAATCTGATCATAAACTCACAATTCATCGGATCCCAACAAACACACCGCAAAAGAAGATTACATCGGATAGAACTCCAAGAACATCGAGGAGAACATGGTATTGAAGATCAAAGAGAGAGAAGAAGCCATCTAGATACTAGCTATGGACCCGTAGGTCTGTGGTAAACTACTCACACATCATCGGAAGGGAAGGAAGGTTGATGAAGAAGCCCTCCGTGATCGACCCCCCTCCGGCAGAGTACCGAAAAAGGCCTCCAGATGGGATCGCGGAAGAACAGAGGCTTGCGGCGGCGGTAGGGTTTTCTCGTCTGGCTCTCTGATGGTTTCCGAATATTTGAGAATTTATAGAAGTGGAATTAGGTCAAAAGGAGCCACGAGGGGCCCACAAGGCATCAGGGCGTGCCCCTGGGGCTGCGCCTTGTTGCCTTATGGCCTCCTCGTGAGGCTTCTAGCATCCCCTTGAAGCTTCTAGGGTCTCTTTTGTCCAGAAAAAAATCGTCAAAAAGTTTCATGGCATTTGGACTTCGTTTGGTACTGATTTCCAGAAAAACCAAAAATAAGCAGAAAACAGCAACTGGCACTGGGCACTAGGTTAATAGGTTAGTCCCAAAAAATGATATATAATTACATATAAAACATCCAAGATTGATACTATAATAACATGGAACAATAAAAAATTATAGATACGTTGGAGACGTATCAAGCATCCCCAAGCTTAATTCCTGCTCGTCCTCGAGTAGGTAAATGATAAAAACATAATTTTTGATGTGGAATTTTACCTAACATGTTTCATCATGTAATTCTTTTTTACGGTATGAATATTAAGATCCGAATGATTCAAAGCAATAGTCTATAATTTGATATAAAGACATCAATACTCAGGCATACTAATAAACAATCATGCCTTTCAAAATAAAAATGCTAAGGAAAGTTATCCCTACAAAATCATATAATCCTGTCATGCTCCATCTTCTTAATATAAAATATTTATCATGCACAAGCCTGGTTTTAGCCAAGCAATTGGTTCATACTTTTAAACGTGCTTCAACTTTTTCAACCCCCACATTATACATGAGCGCAAGTCAAGGATATAGCACTATGGGTGGAATAGAATGTGGTGGTAGAGATTAATAAGGGGAAGTCAAAAAGAAGAAGATAGTCTCACATCGACGCGGCTAATCAACGGGCTATGGGGATGCCCATCAATTGATGTCAATGCGAGGAGTAGGGATTGCCATGCAACGGATGCACTACGAGCTATAAGCGTATGAAAGCTCAACATGAAAAACTAAGTGGGTGTGCATCCAACTTGCTTGCTCATGAAGACCTCGGGCATTTGAGGAAGCCCATCATTGGAATATACAAGCCAAGTTCTATAATGAAAAATTCCCACTAGTATATGAAAGCGACAAAAAAGGAGACTCTCTATATGAAAAACATGGTGCTACTTTGAAGCACAAGTATGGAAAAGGATAGTAACACTGCTCCTTCCCTCTTTTTCTCTCATTTTTTTGTGACGCCCCCGACTCAACCGTGCACTAATCATACACGCAAGTGCGCACGATCAAGCCCAGGGACTCACGGGAAGATATCACAACACAACTCTAGACACAAAATAAAATAATACAAGCTTTATATTACAAGCCAGGGGCCTCGAGGGCTCGAATACATAAGCTCGAATACACAAGAGTCAGCGGAAGCAACGATATCTAAGTACAGACACAATTAGACAAGGTTGCCTTAAGAAGGCTGAGCAAAACAACGACATCTAGATCGAAAAGGCGCATGCCTCTTGCCTGGGAGCCTTTGAACTACTCCTGGTCGGCGGTTTCCACGTAGTAGCAGGCTCCGTCGAGGCAGTATAGTCATCGACGGGATCAGCTGGCTCCTGGGCTCCGTCTTCTGATTGCAGCAATCGGGTAGGGGGGAAAAGGTAGCAAAGCAACCGTGAGTACTCATCCAAAGTACTCGCAAGACTTACATCTGATCTATGCTAAGTATGCATCGGTATCAAATGGAAGGGGCTGTATCTGTGGACTATACTGCAGAAATGCCAGAATAGAAGGCAAGGCCTAGCCTATCGAAGACTAGCATCTTGCAGCGTCTTGCAGCAACAGAAGAGAGTAGAATAACATAATATATAGTAACAAGTATATATTAGCAACTCCCAGAGATCCTTCCTCGTCTACCCCAGCGAGGAAGCGATCCCGGAGCCATAATATCAGTTTAGTATCACATGTATCCAGTTCTAGTTGTAGTAGATCGGGATACAACTCCGAGCGTCCTGTTACCATGGACACGGCTATTCAAATAGATAACTTCCCTACAGGGGTGCACCAACTTACCCAACACGCTCGATTAACTCTGGCCGGACACACTTTTCCTGGTCATGCCCGGCCTCGGCTGATCGACACACCGTAGTCCTACCTAGGCTCCGTAGAGAGGTCCCCGCCGGTCTACATCCTAAGCACTCAGGGGTCTTGGGCCCATCGCCCTTTGCACTCCGAGTCAGTGCGAGCAGGGCGAGTCCAGGCACCACCTCTGTCCTGGATGGTGCCGGCCCAGCTGTGCCGCAATGCTGCACTTGACGTCTGACAGAGCTTTCGGAAGAATCGTACGACGCCGAGTGCCCATAACTTATCCCGCGTGGTGGTTAGTGCGAAAAGGCCAGAGGCCTACTCAGATCACATATCCAAACCCATTAGTGTGTTGGGAGCTCGCGGTGATGATCAGTGCTCCTGTCGCCCCGTCTCACGGACTTACGGCAAGGGCCAGGCCCATCCCTCTCTAGGGCGGTCTCCGCCTGCCCGGCCATGCCGCGTAATTATCTCGCGGGTACCCTCTAGGTCAACCCGACTTCACAAGAGACTGTCGGGAACTCAGGTCCACCTCTACCGGGGTGGTACCGCCTGTCCCTTCAGTCCCGCAGTAACAGTAAAAGGGGCAACAGTGAAATGTAACTGTGTGTCCGTAACACCAAGGGGGAAATCCGAGGAATCACCCTCGATGGATTCTCACTCGATGTATCCGTCAAGGTGAACTTGGTGGAATCACCCTCGATGGGTTCACACTTGAGGGGCTGCACGACAGAGGCATCATCGGAGGTGGTGGAAGAGGAATCACCCTCGGTAACCCACAACCGACTAGTTACGCTACAGAGATATCATCAGGAGTGAGGTAGGAGGTATCACCCTCGGCACTCGATAGTAGCTCTGCAGAGTCATACAACTTAGGGGGTGTGCGGTGCTGTGTCGGTCTCTGCACATCGATCACACTGATCGGGTCACCGGTAGTAAAGCCTGGCAACACGGACAAGGGTGTAGGGCCACTGATGGATCACTAACCAACTTATACTAAGCATATAGGACGACATGTAAAGTATCAACAGCAGGTTACAAAAACAGGCTATGCATCAGAATAGGAGCTATCGAACACAGTAGTAAAATCTAATGCAAGCATGAGAGAGAAAGAATGGGTGATATAGGAATGATCAAGGGGGTTTTGCTTGCCTGGAAGCTCTGCTGAAAGGGGCTGGACGTCAGGGGCGTAGTCGTACTCGGGAGCAGCGTCAGCCTCGGAGTCTACCGGAGAGAAGAGGGGGAAGAAACAATAAATATAAAGCACACATATGCAATACAGATGCATGACACGGCAATAGGCTGTGCTAGGGGTGACCTAATGCAGTGCTAAGTGTTAAAGACGGAGCGGGAAAATATCTGGGAATATTTTCCCGGCTTTAGGCAATTATCGGACAGACGATCCGGAGGGGAAGGTTCCATGTTTGCAGTGTTGGAGGCACGTGACAGATATGTGGATGACATATTTGGATTCGTCTTATTTTTCTGATCATTTTTCATATATAAATTATTTTCATCCGAGTTACGGATTATTTTATATGATTTTTCAAAGCTTTATTGAATTTCTGGAATTTACTGGATTTCTTTAATTATTAAATTCGAATTATCCAGAATAGTAAAATGCTATGGGTACCCAGAACTGTACCCAGCTGACCAGCAGAGAGGCTGAACAGTGGGCCCAGTTGACTAGGTCAACTGCCCAGTCAGCAGGCTGACTAGGTCAACCTTATCCACTGGAACAGTGGACTGGGCCCACATGTCATACACAGTAGATTAATCAGTGTTTAAATTATCTAAAAGGGGTTAATTAGCAGGTGGGCCCCATCTGTCAGTGACTTCATTAATTAACAGATTAAGTTATTTAGAAAAAATAGTTAATTAGCGTGTGGGGACCGCCTGTCAGTGACTGGGGTTGCCCAGTCAGCACGTTGACTGGGTCAACGCGGTCAACTGGGCCCCTGGGACCAACTGGCAGCTACCCAGGGTGGGCCCCAGGCCAGCCACGTTGGCGGCGGCCGGCGTCTCGCCGCCGACGACCAAAAATGCGGCGGAGGTGCACGGGAGGTCACCGGAAAACGGCTATAGACGGCCGTTTCGAGCGCGGCCGGTTATGTTCGAACGAGCGTTCAACGCTGCGTCGAATGGCATCGGTGGCATTGCCGGAGGAGGTCTACATCGACGGCGGCGACCAGCGAAGGCGGCGGCCAGAATCGGGCGTGGTTGGATACGATGCTAGGGGCTCGGGAGAGGGCGTGCATGCGTGCGTTGGGCTCCTGGAAGCTCCAGGAGCTTGACAGCGAGCTCGAACTCGAGCTGTGGCAGCGGGGACCACGATGGCGAGCTCGACCGCGGCGGCGGGTACGGCCATGATGAATGCGATGGCTACGGGCACGGAGAAGGGCAGGGGAGTGAGGGGATCTACGCGGGTGCTCACCGGGTGGCGCACGGTGGCCGTTGGGAGGCTTAGGAGTTGCAGACGGCGCCGGAATCGAAGGGGATCACCGGCGACCGTAGAGGAAGAAGACGACGTGATCTGGAGTGGTGGTGCTCCCCGGCTCGCGTTCGTTGGCGTAGAGGAAGTAGCAGATGGTGGCGGCCCTCCTGAACACGGCGAAAGGGCGCGGGGACGACGGTGGCCACGGCTATGGCGCGTGACGGTGTCCTGGATTAGGGGGTGCTAACCTGGCCGGCCCATCTCCTCGGTTGGGCCGATATGCCCCCGTACGTGATCAAGATGGATTTCGGAGGCCACACACGGGAGGCGTGATCAAGGCTGTCTCTACCGAAGACTTGTAGTACACTTCAAGATTTGTCCAGCTGCCTTACTCCTAGATACCGACCTTGTAACCCTAGGTGCCCTCCCTGGCATGTATATAAGCCATAGGGTTTAGCTCGTAGACAGGGAACAACGCAACATTGCTCACCTAGCCCTAGAACTTAGACTCATATTACGATCTCAAGGTAGATCAACTATGTACTTGTTACCTCTCCATTAATATAAGCAGAAGCAGGACGTAGGGTTTTACCTCCATTAAGAGGGCCCGAACCTGGGTAAACATCGTCTCCCTCGTCTCTGTTACCATCGAATCCAAGATCCACAGCTCGGGACCCCCTACCCCGAGGTCTGCTGGTTTTTACACCGACACTGGTGCTTTCATTGAGAGTTCCGCTGTGTGATCACCGGAAGGATCGATGGGATCACCGGTTAACGGCTTTAAGCCCACAGAGCACATATCCACATTCGAAGCTTTGGTCACAAAGACGCCTCCACGTAATGTGGAAGCGAACCATGACCCCTCTTCGGTCCCAACAAAGAACCCCCTCATGAACGAGGGGCTAAGATACTTCCTGGAGAGCGGATCAGACAGCAACCCACCAGCGACCGACTCCCAGATCGAATCGGCTAAACCGATAACTGCGGATCCATCGCTAGGTGAGGGTGACGAGGTCTTGAGCCCGCGGTCTTTAGAGATCGGATCTGGTCCGCTCACCTCCTATATAGAATATCGCCCCGATGACTCCGGCCCATCTGACATCTGGGACTTAGCCTATGTACGGCAGGTCCCTGGTCAGCCGAGCCGACAATACTGGGCCAGATTCTTGTCCGTCAAGAGCAAGATACTGGATTACCAAGAATCTAATATAATTGCCGCTTTCGAGTGTGGATGCAAGGACAAAGGCGTCTCGAACGCCCTCGCTCGTCATTGCGTCCAAACACTCCCTGAATTAACCGACCTGGTAGCTTGATTTTGCGCCATTGAAGACACCTGGCGAACCGAGGAGAATACGGACTCGATCCGTGAGGACTACCCAGGACGCGACCGGTCGGCACTTCGGCGCGAGAATCGCAAACGGAACACCCCGGGTGATCGACCTCGAAAGAAGAAGAAAACCTCTGATCACCCCAGAACGGCCCTGGACGGCTTTTTGGGTAAACCATGCCCGATCCACGCCGTATTAGTTAACTCCTGCCCAACCCACAGCCTTCGTGACTGTTGGGTGTTGAGGCAGGTGGCAAAAGGGGGACCCGCCCTCCTGGCGGCCACCTCCAGCCACCTCGGATAGACCTCGGATGAAGACGAGGTCCTAATGATTTATGAGACCTTTACGTCTAACAACTAGCGCAAACGGGCCTTGCGGGAAATCAACACCGTCCGGCAGATACCACCTCGGGATGCGTGGATGGACACGCCGATCACCTTCACTCAGAATGATCAACCAAAGTCGGCGCTGGACAGGTGCCCCGCTGCGCTAGTCCTCAACCCCATCGTGGACCACTGCCGCCTCCATAAGGTCCTTATGGACGGAGGCAGCAGCCTGAATCAAATATACGAGGACACTCTGGATAAAATGCACATCGATAAATCGCGCATAGAACGGAGCACCACCACCTTCAAAGGAATAGTCCTCGGGCGAGAGGCACACTGCAGTGGAAAGATAATTCTAGATGTAGTCTTCGGGACCTCGGATAATTATCGTTTCGAGGATATTACGTTCCACATCGCGCCTTTGAAGAGCGGATACCATGCCATCCTCGGACGGGACGCCTTTTCAAGATTTCAAGCGGTGCCGCACTATGGCTACATGAAGCTCAAGATGCCGGGCCCGAAGGGGATCATTACCATTTCAAGTGATCCTGACAGGGCACTTAAAGCCGAAAATAAAACGGCGTCCCTCGCCCTCGAGACCCTCGCCGAAACCTTCGCGGCCGAAGAGCTGACCGCACTACGCACCGAGGTCGACCGGGACGATGTCATTCTCGACAAAAGATCAAAACCTACTTCTTTCAAGCTGGCCGACGAGATTGTCAAATTCCAGGTTCACCCAACGGACCCTGCTAAAACGGCATCCATAGGGGCCAACCTCGACCCAGAAGTTGCCGAAGCCCTAAACGCTTTCCTCAGGGAAAACTGGGACATATTTGCCTGGCACCCCTCCGACATGCCAGGGATACCCCGTAGGCTTGCAGAGCACAACCTAAACATATTGGCAGGCTATAAGCCCGTTAAACAAACACTTCGGCATTTCTACGAGCCTAAGCGTCAAGCAATGGGCGAGGAACTGGCAAAGCTGCTGGAGGCGGGATTCATCAAGGATATAAAACACCCCGACTGGCTAGCCAATTTGGTCATGGTACCAAAAAAGGACAGGTCATGGAGGTTGTGTGTCGATTTTAAAGACCTCAACAAAGCTTGCCCCAAAGACCCCTTTCCCCTACCCCATATTGACCAAATTGTGGACGCCACTGTGGGCCACGATGCACTGTGTTTCCTAGATGCCTATTCAGGGTATCATCAAATAAAGATGAAGGAATCGGACCAGGCAGCAACTGCATTTATTACGCCCTACGGGCCGTTTTGCTTCAACACGATGCCCTTCGGACTAAAGAACGCTAGCGCTATGTACCAGCGTATGATCCAAACATGCCTAGAAAAACACATCGGAAAAACTGTGGAGGCTTACGTAGACGACGTGGTTGTCAAAACTAAACACGTCGACCAGCTGGTGGACAAACTTCGCGATACCTTTGCCAGCTTACGGGAATATCAAATAAAACTCAACCCGGAAAAATGCGTCTTCGGGGTCCCAGCTGGCAAACTCCTCGGCTTTATCGTATCTATCCAAGGAATCGAAGCCAATCCGGCCAAAATTCGAGCCTTGAATCGTTTGGAGATCCCCACAGAGCTCAAGCATGTACAAAAGCTGGCGGGCTGCGTAGCAGCCTTGAGCCGTTTTATATCACGGCTTGGAGAAAAAGCTTTACCATTGTACAGGCTGTTAAAGCAGACCAAAACGTTTAAATGGACCAAGGAGGCTGCGGCGGCCCTAGAGGACATCAAGGCCCTCCTCGCCACCAATCCCATCCTGGCAGCACCAGGCGTTTGTGAACCGATGATATTATATATCTCGGCCACAAACCAGGTGGTTAGCGCAGTTCTCGTGGTCGAACGAGACATGGAAGGTCATAAGTTCCAGGTCCAGAAACCCGTATACTATGTGTCCGAGGTCTTAACCCCCTGCAAGACACGCTACCCTCATTATCAAAAGATAGCTTACACAGTCTTCATGGCATCGCACAAGCTTCGGCACTACTTTCAAGAGTGTGCGGTGACTGTGGCGTCTGACGTCCCGTTAAGTGACATAATCAATAATAGAGATGCAACGGGGCGCATCGCCAAATGGGCTATAGAGCTCCTAACTTTTGGAATTATCTACAAGCCATGCCGGGCCATTAAATCCCAGGTGTTGGCGGACTTCGTGGCCGAATGGACCGAAGCCGAACTCCCCCGTGAGGACAGTACCTACTCACATTGGACAATGTATTTTGATGGCTCCAAAATGCTTGCCGGCCTAGGGGATGGCGTGGTGCTCACGTCCCCCACGGGAGATAACATTAGATATGTGCTGCAAATCATGTACACAGACTCTAATAATGCAGCTGAATACGAAGCCCTCTTGCATGGACTTCGGATAGCAGTCTCCATGGGTGTTAAACGCCTCGAGGTCCGAGGTGATTCCAACCTCACTATCTCGCAAATCAATGGCGAATTCGACACCAAAGACCCAAAGATGACAGCTTATCGAAATGCCATCATAAAGATCTCAGCCAGGTTCGAGGGGTTGGAATTTCACCATATACCTCGAGATAGCAACCAGGCCGCAGATGTACTCTCCCGGCTGGGCGCAAAGCGGGATAAGGTTCCCGAAAACACCTTCCTCGAGCGGCTTTTCAAGCCATCCGTAGTATGGCAAGACAGTAAAGGAACATCGGATTCAACCGACATCGGGCAACAGTCCCCACCCGAAAAGGACGATGGTATCATAGGCGGGTCAACGATCCGGAAGACTGATTCAGCGCATGAAGTCATGGCAGTTATCGCACCATGGACCGAGCCGCTCCTCGCATACCTACTTCGAAGAGAGCTCCCTGATAACCAAGCCAACTCCCGCCGGATTGTAAGACAGTGTAAAGCTTACAAGGTTCATGAAGGGGAACTTTACAAAATGAGCACTATGGGCGTCCTCCAAAGATGCATATCCGAGGAAGAAGGAAAACTCGTACTTCAAGAGATACACTCCGGCATGAGCGGACATCACGCCGCTGCTCGGACCCTGGTCAGCAAAGCTTTTCAAGCCGGTTTCTACTGGCCAACGGCAAGTGCCGATGCCTTGGCATTAGTACAGCATTGCCCAGGCTGCCAGGTATTTGCCAAGTAGAGCCACATGCCCCCCACGGCCCTGTGCACCATCCCCATTACGTGGCCCTTTGCGGTCTGGGGGCTCGATATGGTCGGGCCACTCATGGGAGGATCAAACAAAAACAAATACCTACTCGTTATGGTAGACAAATTCACCAAGTGGATCGAAGCAAAGCCGGTTACCTCGGCCGAGGCCATCCAGGTCATCGGATTCATTTCGGGGGTAGTCCATCGTTATGGTGTCCCCCATAGTCCGATCACAGACAACGGAACCAACTTCACGGCCAAAGAGGTCAAGGCATGGTGTAAGAAACTGGGCATTAAGCTCGACTACGCGTCCATCTATCACCCGCAGTCTAATGGGCAGGTGGAGCGAGCCAATGGACTTATCCTTAGTGGAATTAAGCCACAGCTAGTTCGCTCCCTTAAAAAAGCCGATTGCAAATGGGTTGAGGAACTTGATTCCGTATTATGGGGCTTGCGTACGACACCAAACAGGCCCACAGGGTATACCCCGTTTTTTTATGGTGTATGGCGCCGAAGCGGTCCTCCCCTGCGATATCATACACGACGCACCTCGGGTGTGCATGTATGAGGAGCTGGAGGCCGAACTCGATCGGCAAGATGCACTAGATGCTCTCGAAGAAGAGCGCAACGTCGCGCGGGCTAGATCAGCTATTTATCAGCAGCAGGCACGGCGCTACCATAGTAGAGAGATTTGTGCCAAAGAATTCAATGTCGGGGTTCTCGTCATGAGGCTACACCCCGAGAAACAAAAACACAAACTCTCCCCTAGATGGGATGGGCCGTTTATTATCGATCAAGTTCTTATTGGAGGAGCTTATCGAATCCGAGATCCGGAGGACGGCCGATTAGAGCCCCACCCCTGGAACGCGGCGCTGCTCCGACGTTTCTACGCTTGACATTACAAATACGGTCCGTGTACATAACTTTTACATTTTCTTTGCCTTAATCTTTTATTCATTATTTATCTACACACCACAGAACTTTATTCACTGACCCCGAGGACAACATAGCATTTCAAACAAGAGCTATTCCACCTCTTATGTACTATTGTCTTTTGAGCCACTATATGCATCGATTCGCTTTAAGATTTGGCCAAGCTGGGTTGCCCGGCTCCTGTGCTTGCCCCTTACGTTCCCGATATTTCGGCTAGGGGGCAAAGGGAGCACCGCTGTGATTGTTACTCCCGGTTCAACCGGTGTAGTACCTCAGACGGACAAAGCCGAAAGCAAGCGTTCTTATAATGCGAATCGGTCGGCTATGACATTGGACTAACGTGGCAGGGGTCTTTTCAAACCCCGACCAGGGGCTTTACCCCCGAGGTCATCCGTCTTCTGACGACCGTGTTCGACACAATAACCCGAGGAAAGGAACTGTTGGAAGAACTATTTTCCTCAGAAGATGTTTCTTACATTAAATAGTAATATAACATAACCTTCCGTTACCCTCTTGTCTTTCGAGCCACACAGCCCGATTGCCTAGTCACCTAAAGCATCTGGTCCGATGACCTCGGCCGGTAGTATGGGACACTCCTCAGATTTTATACGACGAGGTGGAAGCCGAAGGCTGGCTGACAGGGTTTGGATCAACGGACGGAAAAAATTGACATAGAATACCTCGGTACATAAAGTCATACAACAATTTTCACGCGCGGTCTAGCCTGTCTATTAGGGTGTCTAACACGCAATCCTTTTGCGAGAGGCATGCCGCGGGCATTACACTGTCATATGCCTGGCTGGTAGGGATCTCCTCCCATCAGGCCCCATGGGTCCCACCTCTGCTAATTCCGTCGTCTTCAGACCGGTGTAGTGGGTCTTCACCATGGCCCAGGCCTCCCTCGCACTTTCTCGGCAAGCTGATACTTTCCACGCCTGGATCTGGCGCCGAGCTCTCTTAAGATGTTCGGCTAGCGCGGCCATGTCCTCGGGGACCGGCACCACCTCGGGCCATAAAGCCTGGTGTACATCCTTCATCACTTTCCGAGCGCTTTCATGCACCTCGGATAGACGAATGCTCATGTCTTCGGACACCGGACCCCGAGACTCCGAAGGAAGGCCAGTTAAGCAAGTTGTCAAAAACAACATGTAGCATGACAAATCTCCTCGGACAAACTACATGACAACTATCTGTCGCGATTTATAACTTACCATAAATCATGTCGTCCGTTCGCTGATTCTTTGCTTCTGTAGCAGCCAGCGAGCTTTTAAGCTCTCAATTTCTAGGGCCTGTCAGGCATTTTCAGCCCTAAGTGCATTCATGTTGCCCGCTCTCTGAGTGACCACATGTTGATTTGCTTGGCGTTGTGATTCCGCATATGCCAGATCGTCGCGGGCCTGCTTCAGATCTCTTTCAAGATGACCCAGGGCTTCCGGTGCTACAAACGAATCTGGCGTCAGCTCTATTTTTTGGACATTACCCACTTCAAGAAATAAGCACTTACCGTGCGCCTCTCTGGTGAATTTCTTCACCTGCTCAACCTCGGACAAAGCCGCGTCAAGCTGCACCTTTGTTTGGTCCAACGCCGAGTTCAATTGCTCGTTCTTCAAGCGAGCTTCCTGTTATGACAAAGCTTGCGGGTTAGCATTCAAATCTTGATTCGACCCCAGGGGATCGTACCAAGCCTTAGGGGCTACTACCATACTTGGTAGTCATATTTGTCTTTAAAACCTTACCCGCAGCCCTCGCAATAGGACATCCAGCGACTCATCAAAGGCACCTCGGGTCGCCCCGAGGTATGCGTCCATCGCGCTGAGAGCATTAAGCTCCCTGTCCGAAAAGGCCGGATTGTTCAAGGAAGCCTTTCGCTGGCGATAATTCGCGGCGCATTGGATTTTGGACGGAGTGGCCGATGTCGCCGAGTCCTAGGGCTGGGCGGCTCCGGGGTCAACCCTCACAGGATTTCGGACCTCTGCTTCCTTAGGCGGGGCCGTGCCTTCCTCGACCTCCACATGTACGGTGGAGGATGGAGGCTGTCTGCAAATAATCAGGGATGTTAGAATCTGAACTGTCAATTACCTAATGACGGATGGATCACTTCTGCCTGTCATCGTAACCTCGGCCGGAGCTTCTCGTATTTCTGGTTGAGCCCTTTCCAGTGGAGTCGTTTCTCTGCGTAGGCGTTGGGAGCGCCGCCCCTTTGGAGGATGAGTCAGAAGACTGGAGACTGGGGGACGAGGGGCTCTCTTTCGTTTAGAGGAAGGGAGAGTTACAGATGAGGCTGGCCTCGTCCCCGGCGTATCAGGGACGACTGCTACTTTCGAGCCATCAAGGCTCTCCAGGAAAAAGCTCCTCCCTTCATAAATGAGCCCCAGGTCTTCGTCCTCGTGATAGAGAGGGTCTTCCGCGCGGCTGTGCAACTCCGGCTTATGGGCCGGACTGCTCACCCCTTCGAGCCAGCGCCTCCACCTCTGTTCAATCGATATATAACAGATTAATGTTAAGGATACCAAGGTAAAACAGAAAAGCCCAAAATAGAAACTTACTATGTCGGCAGGGTTGTAATATGACAGCCCGTCTTGGAACCGGCGCTTGGCAAACTCCTCGGCGGACCCCTGGTACATGCTGGCTAGAACGGCTCTGAGGGTCATTTGGTCCATGAAAGCCCGCTTGATGGATCGAGAGGCGTCCTCGGACCCGTTATACTCGCGCAATAAGTGCTGGCGCTGCCGGAGGGGCTGGACTCTTCGGTCTAGAGCTACCGCCATCACATCAATGATGGTAAGGCCAGCGCTTGGCAGGAGCTTCACCTTTTCCGCCAGCCTAGTCACGGCTTCGTCTTCCTCTTGAGCCGAACTCAGCGGCCTCCAGCTATAGCGCTTCCTCGGTGGATCCAATGAGAAGGGTGGGAGGCCTGGCCGGACTGGCTCGTACAACAGGACATCGGTAATATATAACCACTCGGAAGGCTAGTAATCGGCCTCCTCCCGAGGTGTTCTCGCTGGATAGCCAGTCTTGTCGACTCGGCAGACTTCGGCTCCTCCGACCTCGAATAGCTTGTCGGCCGAAGAGCGGGGCACGACGCAGAAGTACTTCCACCATAATCCGAAGTGCGTCTGACAGCCGAGGTGTAGCTCGCAGAGCGTGACGAACCCAGCGATGTGCAGCATCGAATTTGGGGAGAGATGATGTAGCTGCAACCCGTAGAACTCCAGCAAGCCGCGGAGGAAGGGGTGGATTGGGAACCCTAGGCCGCGGAGGAGGAAGGGCACGAAGCATACCCGCTCGTCCCCCCGTGGCGTGGGGTAATTTTCGGCATGGGCTTGACCATCGATGGACGTTAGTCCAGGGCGGGTAGCGGCCAGATCCGCATCCGGCAGGTATCCTTGCGTCGCCAAGCGCTCTAATTGAAGGCGCGCGACGAAGCAACTCCCCCAGTCCCCTCTATCAGGGCCGTGAGGACGCCTTGACGATCCTTCGCCGCTCGCCATTGCTTGGGCTCTTGAGCTTGGGCTGGGGAGGGAGGGGAATTTTTTGCTGCGGTTGCAAAGACGTATTACCACAAGCCAGGGCGACGCGTCTGTTAAGTAAGGGCAGAAAGGGCTGACGCTTCGATGTTTTTCCCATAAAGGGGCCCGACTTCCTAAGCAGCATGATTTTCAAAGTCTGACATTGGGCCCCCGACGAACTCTAAGGGTTGGCCGAGGTCTTTTAATCTAGTCGGAAAATAAAAGCACGGGAACTTGTCTATCGATCCAAGACTCCGGAAAGTGAAGGGCGTCGACTTCGGCATCGAAGACCAGTTCAGGGGCTACTGACGGTGTCCTGGATTAGGGGGTGCTAACCTGGCCGGCCCATCTCCTCGGTTGGGCCGATATGCCCCCGTACGTGATCAAGATGGATTTCGGAGGCCACACACGGGAGGCTTGATCAAGGCTGTCTCTACCGAAGACTTGTAGTACACTTCAAGATTTGTCTAGCCGCCTTACTCCTAGATACCGACCTTGTAACCCTAGGTGCTCTCCCTGGCATGTATATAAGCCATAGGGTTTAGCTCGTAGATGGGGAACAACGCAACATTGCTCACGTAGCCCTAGAAGTTAGACTCATATTACGATCTCGAGGTAGATCAACTCTGTACTTGTTACCTCTCCATTAATATAAGCAGAAGTAGGATGTACGGTTTTACCTCCATTAAGAGGGCCCGAACCTGGGTAAACATCGTCTCCCTCGTCTCTATTACCATCGAATCCAAGATCCATAGCTTGGGACCCCCTACCCCGAGGTCTGCCGGTTTTTACACCGATAGCGCGGCCATGGCGACGACGGCGCTCGGTGAGGTGGAGAGCGAGATGGAGAGCGATGGAGAGAGGGGGAGGAATGGCTGGGGGCGATGACGAGGCCGAGGGACGTCGGCCTTATCCCCTCGCGGCGTCTGTAGTGTCGCCGTCCAGCCGGCGAGCGCGCGCGCGACCACGGGCGCGGGGACACGCACAGGAGAGAGGAGGGAGACGACGCGGGGAGCGGGCTGGGCCAGCTGGGCCTGCTACTGTGCACTAAGGCCCAGTGCACAGTAGCCCTTTTCCTTTTATTTTTCTGTTTCTTTCTGTTTTCTTTTTCAGAATCTATTTTGCCTTTAATTTGAACTGGCAAATGAATTTTGTAAAATGTGAAACTTGTCACATAAATACATTGCAACATTTGGTACTGCCACAAAAAGTTTGGGAGGCATTTGAATTTGTTTGAATTTTTCATAATTGGAAAAGCACTTAAAAATGCTGTTATGGCACTGTTTTAATTGCTATAGCCTATTTTAGCAAATAGGTGATGTTGTTTTCCTGAACAAATAATTGTTTTGGAATATTTACTAAATGATGAACTATTTTGTAGCAACTTTTGTGCAACTTCAAATTTCACTTGCAATTTGAATTTGAATTCAGTGGTGGAATTTGAAATGAGATATGAATTCACTGTGATCATGCATTGCAAATCAAGGTGACTTAGCATAATCATTATGGATCACTGTAGCTCATTACACAGGGGTGTTACAATTCTCCTCCTCTAAAAAAAATTCTCGTCCTGTGAATTAAGAGGTAGAAGGAAAAAGATCGGGGTATTCTTCGTGAAGACAATCCTCACGTTCCCAAGTGGCTTCATCTTCAGTATGATTCGACCACTGCACTTTAAGGAACTTGGTTGCCTTTTGACGGGTCCAACGTTCAGCTTGATCAAGAATGCGTATTGGATGCTCTTTATAAGATAGATCATCTTGCAATTCGAGCATTTCATGATCCACTGCACGGTGCAGATCCTTGAAGCAACGACAAAGTTGCGACACATGGAAGACATCGTGGATGTGAGAGAACTGCGATGGCAACTCCAATTTATAAGCCACCCATCCACGTCGGGCGAGGATGCGGAAGGGACCAATGTAATGAGGAGCTAACTTGCCCTTGATTCCAAAACGATGAGTGCCCTTCAAAGGAGTGACACGCAAATAAGCTTGCTCACCAGGTTGATAGGTCGATCCCCAGTGTTTACGATCATAGTTGCTCTTCTGGCGGGACTGGGCCGCCTTGAGATTTGCCCGGACAATACGGACTTGCTCTTCAGCTTGTTGGATAATATCCGGACCAATGAGCGGTCGTTCCCCAGTTCCTGACCAATTCAGAGGGGTTCGACACTTACATCCATAAAGTACCTCGAAGGGGGCCATCTTCAAGCTAGCTTGATAGCTGTTGTTGTACGAGAATTCAGCATACAGGAGAGATTCTTCCCATTTCTTTCCAAATGAGATGACACAAGCACGCAACATATCTTCAAGCACTTGGTTAACTCGTTCAACTTGACCTTGGGACTGGGGGTGATAAGCTGTGCTCCAGGTTATATGAGTTCCCATAGCTTCTTGGATAACTTGCCCAGAGCTTTGAGGTGAAGAGGCTGCCACGGTCTGAACTGATCTCCTTCGGAATACCGTGGAGTGTCACAATTCTGGAGATATACAAATCTGCTAACTGACTAGCAGTGATCGTCTCCTTGACTGGCAGAAAGTGTGCAACTTTGGAGAATTGGTCGATGACGACAAGAATAGCATTGTGACCTTTCTTTGATTTGGGTAGGCCAGTGATGAGATCCATTTGAACCTTGTCCCATTTCCACATAGGGATAGGAAGCGGTTGCAGAAGTCCAGCAGGCTTCTGATGTTCGGCTTTGACGCGATGGCAAACGTCACATTCAGCAACATATCGAGCAATATCTTGTTTCATTTTGGACCACCAGTACCTTTATCGGATATCGTGATGCATCTTGGTACTACCCGGATGAATAGACAGCGGTGTATCATGTGCCTCCTTCATAACTTTGTCTGTCATAAGTTCGAACCGAGGTACCACAAGGCGATCTCTGAAGTACAAGGTTCCATCTTCAGCAAGCGAGAAATCTCTGGCTTTCTCAAAAGCAAGCTCCCTTTTCATCTGATCAACTTCAGCGTCTTTTGCTTGCGCAGACTTAATAGCTTTCTCGAGAGTAGGTTCCAAAACAAGGGTATTAAGAAATCCCTGTGGAACGATGTGAAGGTTCAACTTGCGAAGTTCTTCATAAAGAAGGGGTTGAGCTCGCTGAACCATAAGATTTTTGCAATACGACTTGCGACTCAAAGCGTCGGCCATCACATGAGCCTTACCAGGGGTATATGTAATACCGCAGTCATAGTCTATGATTGTTTCCATCCATCTTTGTTGACGAAGATTCAAGTCTGGCTGAGTAAACAGGTACTTCAGACTTTGATGATCAGTGTAGATCTCGCAACGATTACCGAGGAGGTAATGTCGCCACAATTTTAGTGCATATATAACTGCAGCAAGTTTGAGATCATGAACTGGGTAGTTCTCTTCATGAGGACGCAGTTGTCGCAAGGCATAAGCAATCACCTTGCGCTCTTGCATTAGGATACAACCTAATCCTTGACGGGATGCGTCGCAATAGATGACGAATTCCTTGCGAGAATCCGGAGGAGCAAGCACTGGTACAGAAGTCAGCTTGTCCTTAGGAGTCTGGAAACTTTCCTGACATTTGTCCGTCCACTCAAACTTAACGCCTTTGTGAAGCAGATTAGTCATAGGCTTGGCAATCTTGGAAAAGTTCTCGACAAAACGGCGGCAATAGCTTGCGAGTCCAAAAAAACTTCTGACTTGCTTGAAATTCTTCGGGGGAGTCCAGTCAAGAATAGCCTGAACTCGCTCTGGGTTAACAGCAATACCATCCTTGGAAATCACATGACCAAGATAGGTCACTTCAGATAACCAGAATTCACACTTGGAATACTTGGCATATAGCTGATGCTCTCGAAGCTTTTCCAGAACAAGACGGAGATGTTCAGCATGTTCATCCTTATTCTTGGAATAGACCAGGATATCATCCACATAAACCATGACGAACTTGTCGAGGTAATCCATGAAGATATAATTCATCAGTCGGGAGAACGTTGCTGGAGCATTGGTTAAGCCAAAGGACATGACGGTGTACTCGTATGAGCCATATCGAGTAACGAAAGTGGTCTTTGGAATATCCTCTTTACGAACTCGGATCTGGTGGTAACCCAACCTCAGATCGAGTTTAGAGAATACAGAGGAACCAGTAAGTTGATCATATAGATCGTTGATTCGAGGAAGCGGATACTTGTTCTGAATTGATGCCTGGTTGATAGGTCGGTAATCTTGGACCAACAGGCTCGTACCATCTTTCTTCTTGACAAAGAGAGAAGGTGCACCCCAAGCAGAGGAACTTGGGAAAATGAACCCTTGCAAAGTGATTTGTCGATTTCCTCCTTAAGTTCAAGGAGTTCAAAGATGTCAAATGACAGTGTGTGAATCGTACATCATACATTCAAAGGAATAGTTGCAGACAATCCAGCTCTCCGGGTTGATGTGATCACGAGAACCTAATGTCATAGTCAGTAAAATCTTTAACCCGAATAGAAGAGAGATCAGAATCCCAGAGTAAAGGAGAGGAATAAAATATCCTAATCCCATCCATTGGCGACGTGGGCCCGTAAGCCACACAGCCATGTTAGTAAAACAATTTTTGAAAGACTAGACTCAACTTCGGCCAAGGAGTTGGAAAGGGGCTCCCTATAGGCAGTCGGCTCTGATACCAACTTGTGACGCCCCCGACTCAACCGTGCACTAATCATACACGCAAGTGCGCACGATCAAGCCCAGGGACTCATGGGAAGATATCACAACCCAACTCTAGACACAAAATAAAATAATACAAGCTTTATATTACAAGCCAGGGGCCTCGAGGGATCGAATACATAAGCTCGAATACACAAGAGTCAGCGAAAGCTGTAGGAGAAATGCCCTAGTGGCAATAATAAATGTTATTATTTATCTCCATGTTCGTAATTAAGTTTATATTCCGTGCTATAACTACTATGGTTCTCGAGTCTGCAATAACCACGAGGCTCGAAGGAAGACTCATATGCATGTGTGTAATAATAAACGGTAAAATGTATTCCTAGTCTGGCCTCTAAGACTAGCTCAAGTGTTGCATGATGGTTCTGTTTTCCTGATACTGGGCATGACTATGCCGGCAACTTTGAGGGCACATTGTTAGAAGAACACTTGTGTTGAATCGACCCAATTTGATGTTATGCTATGAGATACATTCGTCACAAGTTAATGGTTAATAACTCAGAGAAAGTTAATGTTTGCAAAATTCCTTAGACCATGAGAGTATCGAGTTCCTTCGCACTTGCTTCATGAACTTTGGGGTTTGTTAAACGTCATCCGTAAATGGGTGACTATTACGGCGGCTTACGGGTTCATGGAAAGGTATGACAAGTAACTTGATAGCTCAAGATTGGGATTTGCTCCTCCGACGATGGAGAGATATTCTCTGGGCCCTCTCGGTGTTATGGTATCCATCATCGTCTGGCCAGACACAATGTGATTTGATCACAGGGATGCCGGAACGCGGAAACGAGAAAAGAGAACAAAACCGGTAACGAGATAACTGGCATAGTGGACAAGTGTTGATTCACGGAGATGCCGATATATCTCACCTCGGGTATTTGTAACATATCGTGAAGCAACAGGAATAGCACATGGCAACTAGAGGTTCACTCGAATATTCATTCGTGTGGGTATAGGGATCAATATGGGTGTCCACGGTTCCGCTATTGATCATTGATCGGAAAGTGTTCCGGTCATGTCTATACTTCACCGAACCTATAGGGTCACACGCTTAAGGGTCATCTATTTGCTGAATACTAGACAGGGAGTATTTGGGCTGTTTTTGGGCATCTTGTCCCAGCGAGAGGGGACAAGATCCCACGTTTCGTGGGGGCTGTTTTTGGGCTGCTTTTGGGGGCGCCCCCTTTAGGGGGCAGCCCCCTTGTTGGTGGACAAGGTGTTGGGGGGCCCCCCATGGTGGGGGGCAGCCCCCACAAATGGTGGAGCTGGTTGGGAGGGGGTGGGGCCCCATGGACAAGGGAACATGTTTTCTCCATGTTTGGTGGGAACATGTTTTCCTTGTTTGGTGGGTGCATGTTTTGTGGACTGAATTTTCAGCCCCGCACCCCTTCCACCACTATATAAGGAGGAGGAGAGGAGCTCTCCATCTCACTCCAACTCTCTCACCAAATGGCATGCATGATCTGCCTTTCTTGTCTCCCTCCCACGAAATAGTTTTGTAGTGCCGAAAGGCTGTTTGGGTTCCGGTGGGAACTAGTTCTGGACGGCGAAGCCCTGCCGGATAGGTGACACCGTATGTGTGCAACCCCGTAGAGAGGTCGTAGGTTCAATCTTTTGCCCGAGGGGCTGTTCGAGGGTCCTCCCGAAGGGCTGTCCGTGACACCGTCCGAGGGACTGTCTGACCGCCTCCCGAAGGGCTGTCCGAGGGACTGCCCGAGGAGTGGACGAGGGAGTACATCCTTGCGGTTGGGAGGTTGTAAATCCTAGCTGCGGGGATCTACACTGACGATCTACATCGACTCTACTTCCGCTGCGCTACGAGTCGGTAACGATCGGATCAAAACCTTGTATGCAATCATCATAGTGGTCCTGGGCTGGTGTGTAGGTCAGAATTTTTTTGTTTTTTGCTGCATTCCCCTATAGTGGCATCATGAGCCGTGCTATGCGTAGATACAGGTTATGATCTAGAATACATAGAGATGTATGGGTGTTGCACAATATAATTTGTTGTAGATGAGTTCTATTACTGAAAATTATTTGTGCGGGTAGCAGATGAAATCTATTACCCGATGTTCTTGTTGCTTCCCTTGAATTTGCGTAGTCCTGATCTTGACGGCATGGTGGAATCTCACAAAGTTCTAGCAATCCGCGATCCTTTCATGCTGCTCCTGAGTAGGCTGATTGACAAATCAACGAAGTGCTTCAGTGTCTTTGGGTTCCACCATAGTTAAAGAAAGATGGATGTTTCGCAGACAAAAGGGTAATGCAAATATGATCTGCACGGGGGTCATGCGTATGACGAAGTTCAGTATGGGGCTCGAGATTTTATTATCTCGTGTTTCATACACCCCGCAAAGTTAATCTAGCGACTTGAATAATCATACTTGATGATAAACGTTGGTAGCTGCGGTTTAAGTCAAAACCTTAGAAGCCACGTAAAATAAAATTTTGCATAAACCGATTAGAGGCGTCTAACTTGGTTTTGCAGGATGTGCATGTGAGCTATTTTTTTTAAATAATACATTTTTTTATTAAATTTGGAAAATAATACACCGTTTCGACATATTACAGAAATAATACGGCCTCGTCCAACCGTGGGCCGACTGGAACTTGTCGGCCTACCGTGGGCCGGCTAGATCCTGTCGGCCTATAGGAGGCCGACATGTGGTCAATCGGCCAGCTGGAGGCCGACGAGTGGCCAAGCCACGTCGCGGTGCACCCCTTCGGCCGAGCGTGGGCTTTCGGTGGCCGGGGCCCACCTAGTCGGCTTACTGTAAGCCGATCGGCTTCCTGCACGCCGACAGGTGCCCACAGCCGACTTTTCCTCCTCCCCATTCCCTTCTCTTCTTCCTCCTCCTGCGTGCTTTCTTCTTCTTCTTCTGTGTTCTTCAGCCAGGCTCTGTACCACTTGAAAACTTCATTTTGTACACCCAAATCAGCCCATTTTTTGCCGAATTTCCACCGTGGATGCATTGTAGATAGTTGGTGGAGGCGAGGGAGACCTCGATCTATTGATGGGGTAGCTCATGGTGGTCGTGGTGAGCATTTTGGTGGAGGTGGTGGTGAGCATATTGGTGGATGTGGTGGAGGTTGTGTTGGTGGTGGAGGTGGAGCTGGTGGAGGTGAAGCTCCGACAGTGTGGTGGAGGTGAAGCTCCGGCTCCGGTGATTGAAGGCCGCTGTTCATCGTTGGTTCGCACGCTTCAAGGGTATAATTGAACAGACATTTTTTCTGTCGTAGTTGCTCCTGTAGTATATTAGGTGTGCGAATATTGTTATTTGCTCCGGTATTAACCGTAATATATTGAGATGTCTAATATTTAGTTGTGTGAATATTTGCTCCGGTAATATTCCGTACTATATGTGGATGTCAAATATTTAGGTCTGTCAGTATTTTTAGTTGCTCCGGTAATATTCCGTACTATATGTGGATGTCAAATATTTAGGTCTGTCAGTATTTTTAGTTGCTCCGGTAATATTCCGTACTATATGTGGATGTCAAATATTTAGGTCTGTCAGTATTTTTAGTTGCTCCGGTAATATTCTGTACTATATGTGGATGTCAAATATTTAGGTCTGTCAGTATTTTTAGTTGCTCCGGTAATATTCCGTATTATATGTGGATGTCAAATATTTAGGTCTGTCAGTATTTTTAGTTGCTCCGGTAATATCCGTAATATATTAAGTTCTTTCAATATTTAGCTCTGTTAATATTCCGTAATATATATACTTGTCAAATATTTAGGAGTGCGAATATTTGTAGTTTGTCATGCTGTTTAACAGTTGTCTGTCCATGTTAAATAATTTTATAGGTGATCCGAGATGTCTGATGTAGTGAAGTTCATATGTTTCTACGGTCCTGGTAATGTCCAAACAAATGAGATTGGGGTTGATCTGAGTGAATTTGAGCACATAGAGGTGCCACTGACCGACCCTCAAACATGGTCTCTTAGTCAGTTGAAAGAATGGGTGACAGCATGTTTAGGGTTGAATACTGAAACGCACACCGTGGGTGTTCATGCATTGTGGACCCGGTCAAGTTCGAACATTTTCTTCTATTTGAGGCCAATAGAGCGGGACTCTCAGTGGGTGCGCTGGTTACAAGGTTGCGAAAGTAGGGGATGCAATCCTTGTGCCTTAGTGCTTCCCGTTGTGAAGGAGGTAATTGCGCCTGAAGGCCAGGGTGGTTACGATCCTGGGCAAAGCAGTGACGGGATGATGTTATCTATGTCAAATGCTGGAGATGATGGTTACGAACAAGGGCAGAGTAGTCAGGTAGAAGGAGGAAATGCCGATGGTTATTACAGTGGCGAGGCTTATAGTGGCGAGGCGGACGCTGACGAGGTAGATGGGCACATGCAGAACATCATGGAAGAAGAAGACACCGATATTGATAGTGGTCATGCCGATAATTCCGACGAGTCGGATGAAGAAGAAAATGCAGAGGATGTCCCGAATCCTGCTTCTTGGAATCATGACTTCTCATCTGCAATGACCGTGAATGATGGGCATGATTCTGCCTGGCAATATCACCAGAACAACATTGCGACGGGTGCTATGTATCCCAACAAGGACGCTCTGAAGGACGCAATCATTCAATGGGCAATGTCCACACAAAGGGTTTTAAGAGCTGATGTGTCAAGTCAGAAATACTTGACAATGGTATGCAACAACGCAAATTGTCCCGCCAGGGTGCACGGCTATCTCCCTAAGTATGGCACAAGTTGGGTGATCAGTGACCTAGTTCATCACACATGTCTTATTCCCTGCATCCCTCAAGATCATGGCAACCTTTCGTCCACGCTTATTGCTCGGTTGTTTTACAGTGAGATAGTGGAGAGCAAAGCGATGGAAGTGAAGGCTATCCAGACAAAAGTCTTCGTCAGGTTCAAGTACAGAATTTCTTATGGCAAGGCTTGGAGGGCTAAGCAAAGGGCGCTTGAGAGCAGATTTGGTTCTTATTTCGATGCATATGACTCAGTTGTCCGGCTCCTCCACACGCTGAAGGACCGGAATCCTAGCACCTATGTCGACATCCAAGACCTCTTCATGCCAGAGTTCCCAACTGTGAGGGTGCTGCATCGACTGTTCTTCTCTTTCGGTGTATGCATCGAAGCTTTCAGGCATTGCCGACTGGTGATATGTGTAGATGGCACTTTTCTCACTGGCAAGTACAAGGGTCAGATCCTGACAGCCATTGGTCAAGACGGCCAAAATCAAGTAGTCCCACTCGCATTTGCATTTGTGGAGAGTGAGAACATTGAAAGTTGGACATGGTTCTTCAGGCAATTGAAAATAGCAACTGTGAAGGATAAGCCCAATGTGTGCATCCTTCATGACAGGCATGCAGGTATACTCAGTGCGATAAAGACACTGACAAACCCTGGTCCTGAGGAACAAACTCCATGGCAGGACTTGCAGAGCCGTTGGTGCATGCGCCATCTGGGGGCTAATTTTTTCTCGCAGTTCAGAAATAAGAACCTGATGAATCTGTTCAAAAAACTCTGCAAGCAGAACCAGCTATGGAAGTACAATTTGATACGTGAAAGACTTAATGTGTGCACGCAGAGACACGTTAGGGACAGGAAAGCTGCAAGAGATGCAGCGGTGAGAGCACATGTTCAAGCAGTAGCAGCACAGTTAGCAACAGGAACAGCGGCTGTGGAGGAGGAGCCTGTTGGGCTTTGTGACTTGCCAGGATTTGACCCACCTGGTACTAGGAGAAGGCTCGGGAGGTCGATTAAAACCTTCGAGCAGTGGATAGAGCATGAGCCTCTGGAGAGGTGGTCTTTGCTGCATGACACACATGGAGCAAGGTACGGTGTCATGACTACCAACCTCGCAGAAACATACAACTTTGTCCTCAGAGGAAACCGGGCATGGCCACTTACAGCCATCGTTGAGGGTATTTTCTATGGCACCGTGAAGTATTTCAGATATAGACATCAAAAAGTAGAGCAGCATATCTTGAACAACCCAAGCACACGTTACTGTGAAAGGATTATGAAGTACATGGAAGAAAAGATGGAAAAAGCCAGGTCACACACTGTAGTCCCCATTGGTAATCAAGAAAGAAGGTTTGAGGTCCGCTTAGCTAACAACAAATTCGGCTGTGCAAACGAGCTGAGGACGCATGAGGTGAAAATTGGAAATGAAGTCTGGCCAACGTGTGAGTGCACATGCAACAAACCGAAGTTGCTTCACCTACCATGCTCCCATGTACTTGCTGCTTGCGGGCAGCTTGGAATGGACGCAATCTCGTTTGTGTCTCCATATTTTCTGAAAGAGTCCGTCCTCAATACCTGGATAGGTGAGTTGCTGGGATTTCGCTCAATGGGTAACTTCAACACCGTTAATCCTGTTGAAAGGCGGTACATTCCAGACCCAGGGAATATGCGTACAAGTAGAGGTAGACGACAGTGTCAGTGCATCCGGAATGATATGGATGAATCTGAAGCAGGAGGCCCCACTATGCAATGCATTTTATGCAATGAATTTGGCCATAGGGACACTAATTGTCCCACTTTCGTCACTGCCAGTGGTACTGGGCGTGGACGAGGCAACCGGGGACGAGGAGGAAGAGGAGGAAGAGGGAGAGGAAGAAGCTAGGCTGCGTGGCACTATGTTCTAAATTTGTATTAAGTGTGGCACTATGTTTGAAATTTGTATTAAGTGTGGCATTAAGTTCTAAATTTGTATTAAGTGTGACACTAAGTTCTAAATTTGTATTCACTGTGGAACTATGTTGAAATTTGTATTAAGTGTGGCACTATGTTTGAAATTTGTATTAAGTGTGACACTAAGTTTGAAATTTGTATTAAGTGTGGAACTATGTTTGAAATTTGTATTAAGTGTGGCACTATGTTTGAAATTTGTATTAAATGTGGCACTATGTTTGAAATTTGTATGTGCAGGAATGGCGGGAATGTGGTTGCTTGATCCGGACATTGATAGAAAGCATCGTGCTGCGATAGGTTCTGAGCGCAAGCTTGAGGACCTGGTCACTCGCACTCAAAAGGAAGACTGGAAGATACACGAGGGATGGGTTGAGCGGTACATGCTTTAGTTATTTTCATCAAGCATGTATATTAATGGTACACACTAACTGAATTATCCTGACATGCAGGTTGAAATGGGCTGGCCTTTTACCTTTTGCGCGTCTGGTTGAGTCGACGGATACCTCCAAATGCCTCGCCATCGACGCCTCTTTGCTCACATGCTTAGTGGACCGGTGGAGGCCTGAGACCCACACGTTTCACTTCCGCTGGGGAGAGATGGCTCCTACTCTGGAGGATGTGTCCCTTTTGCTGGGACTACCATTGGCAGGTCATGCCATAGGACCGTTGGAGGCACTGGCTGATTGGCAGCTAGGTATTGCACAATGTTTCGCGGGTATTTATGACCATGCTCCGGCTCTGACATCGGACAATCACGGACCTAAGTATGCATGGTTGCTCCATTTCCAGGTTAGTTCCCCTGCTGCATACTAACTGAAGGCATCTGGTTTTACAGAAGATACCTTCTCTATGTACTAATGCTTTCTCTTTGCTCAATACAGATCCAGAAGTTCCCGGGGTATCCAAGGGTCCCGTTGAATGCGACACAGATCACTCGCAGCCTGGAGGCATATATACTGTGGCTTCTCGGCAAGGTGATGTTCACAGAGAACCATGCCACCACTATTAACACGCTCTACATCCCTATTGCACTGGAGATCGCGAGCGCTGAGACGCCAGATCAGATCACATAGAAGAGTTGGGGTTCGGCTGTCTTAGCGGCTACATACCGAGGTATGTGCAACGCCTGCCAGCTTATGGCACCCACGTCAGCCCTTCTTGGATGCCCTCTATTTCTGCAACTATGGTCGTGGGAGAGGTTCTCCATAGGACGACCGGACGTACGTGTTGATGAGCCTATGGATACCATCTTCGATGCTGACGGCATCGACATGCCTACTTTCGGTCTGTGTTGGACACGTCGCAGGGTATGTCTGGTGTTATAATTATCTTCTTTGTGTACACTATGGTTGAATCTAACTTTTGTTATTCACAGAGACGCTATGCTGGTCATCAGACCAGGCGAGCATACACGGCATTAAACGAGCAGTTCGATACGTACACTGGGGTGATCTGGCAGCCGTACACGCAAGCGGTGATAGATGCAAGATTCCCTGGCGGTATGTCTGTGCTATGCACAAGAGATAACAATTACTGGATGACGAAATCGAAGATCATCTTCGATATCTTCGTCGAGGAGATGGCCCAGCAGAGGGTTATGAGGCAATTTGGTCTTCAGCAGTTGGAGATACCTCCCCCTACAGAGGCCCGGCTGCAAGGAGACACCCACAAGTATTGTCTATTTATTCAATATTGCATTGTCTTTCACAATTGTCCATACTGAATCATTAGTTAATTGTTTAACAAACACCATAATTTTAGGCTCACAAGGAAGGGGACTAACAGGACAGCTGCTGCGTGGCTAGTTAGGGTGCAGCCGTACGTTACACAATGGGAGACTGCGAGCACACATCTGTGGCATGAGAATATCGGGTTTAATCTCGATGAATTCAATCTCTATTTGCGGCGGTACATGAGCGGAACACGGTTACGCATCGTTCAACACACTCACCTAGATGAGATACCTGCCCCTACTACGTCGGATATGTACCCGAGCTATGATACTTCGGGCTCTAGGCAGTACGCGGTAAGATATATTCTCTTTAAGTAATGCATCTACTTGTTAAATACTTTGTCGTGCATACTTAATAATCGTCGTGACAATTTCAGGCTGAGTTGACTCGCGGACTTGGCGAGGAGGTGTCCAACTTTCAGCGTTCACTATCGTCTATGCCTCTAATGGTTCATCGGCCTCAGATCCAGAACTGGATGACTCGCATTGAGGGAAGGCTGCGAGCTGTGTATCGGGCTATCACGTGCACACGCACTTCGGACGTTCTTCACCAGCAGCCCCTACAACGCCCCCCGCGTCACTCCACGCACCAGCAGCAGCCGCGTCACTCGACTGGTCAGCTAGAACCCACACATCACCGACATGACCCGCGTCCACGTCTAGCAGAGCAGTGGACGCCCAGGCCACCAACTCCTGACCAGGCTGGTAGTTCGGCGTGGCAACACCAGCAGGATCCCACGTCAGGCTCCGTGTTTCGGCCACGACCACACCAGCACGGTCCCACGCCGGGCTTCGTGATGCAACCTCCTCCTACAGGTATGTTTCATGCGCAATAATTCTTTTCAATATCGATTGGGACTACGTATTTCGTCATTACTTATGTTCCCTCCCTCCCGCAGGAGCCTACGGATATATGGCGTCGGGGTACGGACATGACGTGTCTATGTCCGGATCCGGGTGGGATAGTGACCCTGAAGGTGGGCATAACACACATGATTTCTTGTCGCAGCACAACGAGTGGATGGACATGTATTTGACTCCTGCACCACCTCCCACACAGGAAACACAGTATGACCACGACGGGTCCGAGCTTCCTCCCCGTAACGTTCGGGCACCCCACAGGTACATGTGGCCGACGCCGACTACACCACCTCCACGACGTGGCGGACGACGTGGCTGATGCTTGTGTGCCACTATATCTATCTATGTATGCGAGAGACATATTCTACCTATGTATGTGTGTGACTTATATCTAACTATGTATGCGACAGACTTATATCTAGCTATGTATGCGACAGACATATTTCTACCTACGTATGCGAGAGACATATTCTACCTATGTATGCGAGAGACATATTTCTATTCATTCGCACTGTTAATGGAGTTACATTTCTGGAGAGACTGCTACAGATAATTAAGATACAAGTACATCTGAATTAAATGGTACGACTGAGATTAAATAATACAGCATACAAACTACATGAAGACATCATCGTCATCCTCCGTCGATGCAGCACTCTTGCCCTTAGACGATGAGGCACTCTTGCCCTTCGACGATGCGGCACTCTTGCCCTTCGACGATGCGGGTGTCTTGGCCTTGGTGCTCGGCATGAAGATATCGTCGTCGTCCTCACTGTCTTCGGTCCATAAATAAGTATGTTCTGCTCCAGCCTTTAGGAATGCTTCACCCTTATGTTGTTGCTTCTTCCACCTTCCATGCAACCTGAGAAGTTCTTTTCGTATCTCCTCAAAGGTCCTTGCAGGCCACCCGCACCTACTTAATGCGTGAGCCAACTCATTTAGTAAGGTGTCACTACTGAGGAGTTCGTCCCATGGAACTATCCTATTGTCTATCTCCAAATTGCTGGTTAACCTCAGAAGACGTTTCGACATACTTGGGTGGAAACTACGATCAAAAGGATAATGGGACATCTTGACGAGACTACACTGCACTGCTTACCAACCTTTCTATGGAGGGGGTTTTATAGGTTCAGAAGAGAAAGATGGCGGGAAAGTATTGGCGGGAAAGAAGATGGCGGGAACAGAAGGGTTGGCGGGATAGAAGATGGCGGGAAAGGGTTGGCGGGAAAGAAGTTGGCGCGAAAGGAAGGGTTCGCGGGAAAGAGGATGGCGGGAAAGGGTTCGCGGGAAAGAGGATGGCGGGAAAGGGTTCGCGGGAAGGATAATGCCGGGAACATATTATGGAAAAGTGTTGCGGAAAATTAGGCCAGGCTCGAGCGAGAAGTGGTGGGATAAATATCTGGTCCGAAATATGGTTTTATTAGGTGATAAATTTGTATTTGGAACTAATTGCTATCCAATCGTCTTACTATGGGCCGACTAGGGGTAATCAGCTTACTGTAGGCCGACTAGGGGATAATCAGCCCAGCAGCTTAGCCGATTGGTCAGTCGGCCAGGGGTGGCAGCTGTCGTCCCACTGTAGGCCGACAGGATCCAGTCGGCCCACGGTAGGACGAGGCCGTATTATTTCTGTAATATGTCGAAACCGTGTATTATTTTTCAAATTTAATAAAAAAAATGTATTATTTAAAAAAAATTAGCTGCATGTGATGTGGTATAGCAGTGCTCATATTAATTTGATTATGTATGAAATGACTATATGATGTAAATTAAATAACATGACCTGCATGTCATGATTTGGCATGATGGCTGGAGCCATATGATTGTCACTTTAATGACCTGCGTGTCAACCTTATGTAATGCACTTATTTTATTAGCTATAGAGATAGCAATATTATCTGGTGCATCGATAAGGTGGTGGCAATCTTCGCGAAGGTGAATACCGACGCAAATGCCGAAGACGAAGAAAATAAAGACTTCTCCGTCAGAAAGGGCTATACCATATCATGCTATTATGAATTGCCTGAGATGTTTATCCCTTATGATGCACCCTTTTTTGATTGCGCGGTCGTTGCTTTTTATTAGGCTGATCTCTCACAAAAATATCAAGTAGTTAGTGTTCTCCCAAGTGTAGCACCGTCACGACACTTTTCTTTTCGGGGTATCACATGGATACATGGGTACGAACGATTAGACATGTGTGAGGCGGGTGAGTTGAGACCTCGCAGCGAGATCAGTTGGTTGTCTTGACGTTCCAGAGGATCGTCCTGAGCTCAGAACACGCCCATCGAAAGATGAACAAGAGTCACATAGAGATGTGATTGGCAAGTTGGCCTACCAATTGTAATTCTCGTCACTTGAGATGGATACATCCTTGGCGTTGAATTGCAATATGGGTCTTGTATCACTCACAATCAATTATGAGAGATATTGATTTGAGTGGGAGCGCACTTTAGAATTAATTCTTTTAATTCTTAGTGCAAATTAATTATGGACATTGTCTAAGTGAAATTTGCATAATAGTTATAGAATAAATGGCTCGCATTTCCACCTTCCCTATTAAAATTGAATAAGCTGTTTAATATCTGGTTAATCTTTACGATTAGTAACGTAATGTGAGGATTTTCCTCAAGAGTGCCGAGAAGGACTTTGTCCTATCGCATGCTTTCGGTATTCTCCCGCTAATGCTATGGATGATGTGACTCTAGTCCTTCGATCCAAAAGCTAGTATTCCGTTACGGTCAAGTGCAATATATTTGTTTCCATGAGGCCCGAACTTCAAAAGATTGGGATAGTTATGTGATATTCATGGAACTGAAAATTATTTTCAGATACAAACAAAGGCTAAAAGAGATGAGATATCCAAAGCAATGTTTGTTTGCAAAGTATTAGTAAAGTGTTTACTGTGCATTAGACTAATAAGAGAGGGATCTGGAAGAACGCCTGTCATATGATGAAGGTGAATAAAACAACAACTTAAAGAGAAAGGAAGTGTCCAAAGGGTGTTAGTGTGACTTACACGCCTAGCAAGTCCGGGGCTAACGCCACTCTTAAAGTTGGGTGCTTCTTCTGAGAGTAGGAGAAATACTGAAAGTTAAACTGTTAGAAGTATAATGGCAAAAAGAAAGAAGACTGGAATATCCAGCTCATGTATGGATGTCATACGAGTTCTAGATGTATGGAAGGCTGGTCAAAGATATAATTCTTGGGAATTATGATTAAAACATGTTAATCACTGATTCTTGGGTATTGTGATTAAAAGTTGATCACAGAGATACCCGCTCGATTGCATTCAGTTGTGACTCGATGCAAGAACTACTACGGCCTAAAAGACTTGCCAGGAATGAGGTTTAGATACGCGCTGGGAACATAGTAAATGTTACTATACCTTCCATCGGTGTATTACCATCTGTATTTATTTTCATAATTCATTTAGAGTTTTATACACTCTAGCCCATTGCATAAAGTATGTTGCAAGAAGGTTGTTCATAAGAGAACTTTTGATGTTCGGTGTTATGAATAACATAAGGGCCATACTTTCATTATGAATGAGATGTATGTTATGAATATTGATAATAATATATTACCTCTGTATTTACTTTCATAATTCATTTTAGAGTTTTATACACTCTAGCCCATTGCACAGTGTTTGTTGCAAGAGGGTTGTTCATAAAAGAACAATTGTTGTTCGGTATTATGAATAACATAAGGGCCATACTTCCATTATGGATGGAATGTATGTTATGAATATTGATAATAATATGATACATCCGTGACACTGATGCTAAATGTTGCAAGACTAAAAGAATACCACATATGTGTGGCACTACATTTGGTCACATTGGAGAAACCCGCATGGAGAAATTCCATAATGATGGATTTTGAAGTCATTTGATTATGAATCATCTGACACTTGCAACTTTCGTCCGAAAAGTGAAGTGACTGAAATACCATTCACAGGCCATAAGGAACGAGCAACGAACTTAATGGTGATCATACATCATGATGTGTGTAGTCCGATAAATGTTGTTGCTGGCAGTGGATTTGTCTATCTTCTGAAATGACTCAAGCAGATATATGGATATTTACTTGATGAGACGTAAGTCTGGATCTTTTGAAATCATTCAAAAGGTTTTCAAAATGAAGTAGAAATTATTGTAACAAGAAAATTATGTTTCCACAATTAGATTGCGGAAAGGAATATTTGAGTTACAAGTTTAGCGAATGTCTGATGAGTTGTGAAAAGAGTTTCATAACTTACACCTCTCGGAACACCACTATGAGTGGAATGTCCATGAAGATGTAATCAAACCATTTATGACATGGTAAGATCAAAGATGACATAAATCAATTTGCCATTATCCCATTTAAAAGTAATGCTTTAGAGACTGCGGCTTTTACACTGAAAAGAGCGCCATCAAATCTGTTGAAATGACGTCATGGTATGGTACGCCCAACCATGTTATATATTTTCTTAACATTTGGAATATGGGGCTTGTGTAAAATATTTACAAACCTATTCCAAATCAGACAAGTGCTACTTTGTAGGTTGTCCCAAATTATTGGGTATTCCTCCCTCACTATACCGAGGCAAAAAGGTTTGCCACAAAGAACGGTATGATTTTGTAGAAAATGGTTCTTACAAAAAGGTGAGTGGGAGGACAGTGCAACTCGACGAGATAACAATATCTTCGTCATCAGGTCAAGGGAAAGAGACCTTGGAAGCAATTCCAGAGTTTCCTACTGCGACTGATACGGATGCCTCTACATGAGATGTATGGACTTCGGTCGAACTTGCAGCTGAACCACGTAGGCAAAACTCATGAAAATCTCTCAGGTCCGCAAACGAGATATTATTGTTAGACAACAGTATACCTATGATAATCAAGGAAGCGGTGATGGGCCCTGACTCCGGAATTGGCAAAATGCCAATATAATCTGAGATAGTTTCCATATAAATGATTCAAGGTTATATCTTGATAAAATCTCCGGAAGACTTAAAGTCTAACGAATTGTAGTGGAACTATAAACTGGTATGGATAAAAATATTTTATCCATAAAGCTCAACTTGTTGCTTATAACAAATTCAAGGAATTAACTACGATGAGATTGTCTCACCGTAGCGATGCTTAAAGTCGGTTCGGGTTTAACTAGTAATTAATACATATTTCAATGATGAGATATGATACTTGGATGCCAAAAGGATTTCCATGTGATGGAAATGCAACCTAGGACTTGCATGTGATACAGTCCAAAGTGTTTTGTCAATCCGAAGGATGCTAGTGAGTGTGCAAACTTCAGAGTTCCAGCAATGGACAGAAGAGAGCAAAATGGAGTTGGAATCTTCGTTTTTGATGAAATAGTCAAAAGAGTTTGATTTCATCAATGGATAGCGAAGATGCTTGTTGTTACAAGAAAGTAAGTGGGAGCATAATAATATTTCTAAAAACCTTGTGTGTTTGACACATTGTTGATTGGAAATAATATAAATTTCTTGACACGTATTAGGACTTCTTTGAAAATAGTTTTTCAATGAAGTACTTGGGCTAGATAGCTCAGTATTAGGCCTAATGATCTATGGAGATAGATTTGCCTAATAGGGCTAAGCAAAAATACATATTGATAAGATGCTAAAACAATTTAGCATAAGAACGCCAAGAAGTGATTCTTGCCGAAGTCACATGGAAAGAGTTTTTACAAGACTCGGTGTCTTAAAACACTGATGAGCAAAATACATGATGGAAATTCCACACAACTTTGTGTTTGGATTAATCATGTATTCCATGGCATGTAAAACAACCAGATATGTCTAGTACTCTAAGTTAGTTGCGAGTAAGATACCAAAGTGATCAAAGTACTGATCATGTGACAACAGTGAAAAATGTCATTAAGTACTAAAGTAGCACTGATGACATGTTTTCTCGCAAGCGGAGATTATGAAGAGTTCGTTGTAAAAGGTTACATCGATACATTCTTCACCAATACTCCATGCGATTTTTGATTTAGTTAAGGGTTTTGTGTAATACACGATATGGTGGCACAGGGAGTTGGAATTGTTCTAAACAGGTTACTGTGGCGAATTCTATAATGAAGGCTAAGTATGTTGCCACTTTAGAAGCGACAAAGAAGATGATGAATCATATAGTTCATTCATGAACTTAGTATGGTTCCAAGAAGGCTTTGGTCAATGGAAATACTATTGTAGATAGTTGCTCCATAGCTTAGTTTGAGGAATCAAGGTTCGACCTGTGATTCACATATATACAAAGACAAAGTCCACACAAAATATGGATTTTGTGAAAGCATGAAAATGCGAGGACATGCAAAGATACACACGGACCTGAAGTTGTCAGTTCCGTTGGACAAAGACTATACCACAAGTGATGCATATTTTACACCGGTATTCCATAGGTGTAAAGTGCATTTACATTGACTAGATTATTGACTCTAGTGCAAGTGGGAGTCTATAGGAGAAATGCCCTAGAGGCAATAATAAATGTTATTATTTATCTCCATGTTCGTAATTAAGTTTATATTCCGTGCTATAACTGCTATGGTTCTCGAGTCTGCAATAACCACGAGGCTCGAAGGAAGACTCATATGCATGTGTGGAATAATAAACGGTAAAATGTATTCCTAGTCTGGCCTCTAAGACTAGCTCAAGTGTTGCATGATGGTTCTATTTTCCTGATCATGGGCATGACTATGCCGGCAACTTTAAGGGCACATTGTTAGAAGAACACTTGTGTTGAATTGACCCAATTTGATGTTATGCTATGAGATACATTCATCACAAGTTAATGGTTAATAACTTAGAGAAAGTTAATGGTTGCAAAATTCCTTAGACCATGAGAGTATCGAGTTCCTTCGCACTTGCTTCATGAACTTTGGGCTTTGTTAAACGACATCCGTAAATGGCTGGCTATTACGGCGGCTTACGGGTTCATGGAAAGGTATGACAAGTAACTTGATAGCTCAAGATTGGGATTTGCTCCTTCGACGATGGAGAGATATTCTCTGGGCCCTCTCGGTGTTATGGTATCCATCATCGTCTGGCCAGACACAATGTGATTTGATCACAGGGAAGCCGGAACGCGGAAACGAGAAAAGAGAACAAAACCGGTAACGAGGTAACTGGCATAGTGGACAAGTATTGATTCACGGAGATGCCGATATATCTCACCTCGGGTATTTGTAACATATCGTGAAGCAACAGGAATAGCACACGGCAACTAGAGGTTCACTCGAATATTCATTCGTGTGGGTATAGGGATCAATATGGGTGTCCACGGTTCCGCTATTGATCATTGATCGGAAAGTGTTCCGGTCATGTCTATACTTCACCGAACCTATAGGGTCACACGCTTAAGGGTCATCTATTTGCTGAATACTAGACAGGGAGTCTGAGAGAAAGTCACCGGAAAAGTTTCGGAGACGACGAAAAAGTTCCGCAGAGAAAACCGGAAGTGTTTCAGAGTTAACGAAAATGTTTCGAAATAAAACCATCATACCGGAAATGTTCCAGAGCGCGTCCAGAATATTTTAGAGGGTGCCGGAAATGTTCTGGGACCTTCGGGAATTTTTCCGGAAATTACACGCGGGAAAACATCTTGTCCCAGCGAGAGGGGACAAGATCCCACGTTTCGTGGGGGCTGTTTTTGGGGGCGCCCCCTTTAGGGGGCAGCCCCCTTGTTGGTGGACAAGGTGTTGGGGCCCCCCATGGTGGGGGGCAGCCCCCACAAATGGCGGAGCTGGTTGGGAGGGGGTGGGGCCCCATGTTGGGGCACCATGGACAGGGGAACATGTTTTCTCCATGTTTGGTGGGAACATGTTTTCCTTGTTTGGTGGGTGCATGTTTTGTGGGCTGAATTTTCAACCCCCCAACCCCTTCCACCACTATATAAGGAGGAGGAGAGGAGCTCTCCAACTCACTCCAACTCTCTCACCAAATGGCATGCATGATCTGCCTTTCTTCTCTTCCTCCCACGAAATAGTTTCGTAGTGCCGAAAGGCTGTTTGGGTTCCGGTGGGAACTAGTTGTGGACGGCGAAGCCCTGCCGGATAGGTGACACCGTATGTGTGCAACCCCGTAGATAGGTCGTAGGTTCGATCTTTTTCCCGAGGGGCTGTTCGAGGGTCCTCCCGAAGGGTTGTCCGTGACACCGTCTGAGGGACTGTCCGACCGCCTCCCGAAGGGCTGTCTGAGGGACTGCCCGAGGAGCGGACAAGGGAGTACATCCTCGTGGTTGGGAGGTTGTAAATCCTAGCTGCGGGGATCTGTACCGACGATCTACATCGACTCTACTTCCGCTACGCTACGAGTCGGTAACGATCGGATCAAAACCTTGTATGTAATCTTGATACTGGTCCTGGGCTGGTGCGTAGGTCAGAATTTTTTTGTTTTCTGCTGCGTTCCCCTACAGAAGCAACAATATCTGAGTACAGACACAATTAGACAAGGTTGCCTTAAGAAGGCTGAGCAAAACAACGACATCTAGATCGAAAAGGCGCAGGCCTCCTGCCTGGGAGCCTCCGAACTACTCCTGGTCGGTGGTTTGCACGTAGTAGCAGGCTCCGTCGAGGCAGTAGTAGTCATCGACGGGATCAGCTGGCTCCTGGGCTCCGTCTTCTGATTGTAGCAATCGAGTAGGGGGGGGGGGAAGGTAGCAAAGCAACCGTGAGTACTCATCCAAAGTACTCGCAAGACTTACATCTGATCTATGCTAAGTATGCATCAGTATCAAAGGGAAGGGGCTGTATCTGTGGACTATACTGCAGAAATGCCAGAATAGAAGGGAAGGCCTAGCCTATCAAAGACTAGCATCTTGCAGCGTCTTGCAGCAACAGAAGAGAGTAGAATAACATAATATATAGTAACAAGTATATATTAGCAACGCCCAGAGATCCTTCCTCGTCTACCCCCGCGAGGAAGCGATCCCGGAGCCATAATATCAGTTTAGTATCACATGTATCCAGTTCTAGTTGTAGTAGATCGGGATACAACTCTGAGCGTCCTGTTACCGTGGACACGGCTATTCGAATAGATAACTTCCCTGCAGGGGTGCACCAACTTACCCAACACGCTTGATTAACTCTGGCCGAACACACTTTTCCTGGTCATGCCCGGCCTCGGCTGATCGACACACCGTAGTCCTACCTAGGCTCCGTAGAGAGGTCCCCGCCGGTCTACATCCTAAGCGCTCAGGGGTCTTGGGCCCATCGCCCTTTGCACTCTGGGTCGTTGTGAGCAGGGTGAGTCCAGGCACCACCTCTGTCCTGGATGGCGCCGGCCCAGCCGTGCCACAATGCTGCACTGGACGTCTGACAGAGCTTTCAGAAGAATCATACGATGCCGAGTGCCCATAAATTATCCCGCGTGGTGGTTAGTGTGAAAAGGCCAGAGGCCTACTCAGATCACATATCCAAACCCATTAGTGTGTTGGCAGCTCGCGGTGACGATCAGTGCTCCTGTCGCCCCGTCTCGCGGACTTACGACAAGGGCCAAGCCCATCCATCTCTAGGGCGGTCTCTACCTGCCCGGCCATGCCGCGTAATTATCTCGCGGGTACCCTCCAGGTCAACCCGACTTCACAAGAGACTGCCGGGAACTCAGGTCCACCTCTACCGGGGTGGTACCGCCTGTCCCTTCAGTCCTGCAGTAACAGTAAAAGGGGCAACAGTGAAATGTAACAGTGTGTCCGTAACACCAAGGGGGAAATCCGAGGAATCACCCTCGATGGATTCCCACTCGATGTATCCGTCAAGGTGAACTTGGAGGAATCACCCTCAATGGGTTCACACTTGAGGGGCTGCACGACAGAGGCATCATCGGAGGTGGTGGAAGAGGAATCACCCTCGGTAACCCACAACCGACTAGTTACGCTACAGAGATATCATCAGGAGTGAGGTAGGAGGTATAACCCTCGGCACTCGATAGTAGCTCTGCAGAGTCGTACAACTAAGGGGGTGTGCGCTGCTGTGTCGGTCTCTGCACATCGATCACACTGATCGGGTCACCGGTAGTAAAGCCTGGCAACACGGACAAGGGTGTAGGGCCACTGATGGATCACTAACCAACTTATACTAAGCATATAGGACGACATGTAAAGTATCAACAGCAGGTTACAAAAACAAGCTATGCATCAGAATAGGAGCTATCGAACACAGTAGTAAAATCTAATGCAAGCACGAGAGAGAAAGAATGGGTGATATAGGAATGATCAAGGGGGTTTTGCTTTCCTGGAAGCTCTGCTGAAAGGGGCTGGACGTTAGGGGCGTAGTCGTACTCGGGAGCAGCATCAGCCTCGGAGTCTACCGGAGAGAAGAGGGGGAAGAAACAATAAATATAAAGCACACAGATGCAATACAGATGCATGACACGGCAATAGGTTGTGCTAGGGTGACCTAATGCAGTGCTAAGTGTTAAAGATGGAACGGGAAAATATCTGGGAATATTTTCCCGGCTTTAGGCAATTATCGGACGGACGATCCGGAGGGGAAGGTTCCATGTTTGCAGTGTTGGAGGCACGTGACAGATATGTGGATGACATATTTGGATTTGTCTTATTTTTTTGATCATTTTTCATATATAAATTATTTTCATCCGAGTTATGGATTATTTTATATGATTTTTCAAAGCTTTATTGAATTTCTGGAATTTACTGGATTTCTTTAATTATTAAATTCGAATTATCCAGAACAGTAAAATGCTATGGGTACCCAGAACTGTACCCAGCTGACCAGCAGAGAGGCTGACCAGTGGGCTCAGTTGACTGGGTCAACTGCCCACTCAGCAGGCTGACTAGGTCAACCTTATCCACTGGAACAGTGGACTGGGCCCACATGTCATACACAGTAGATTAATCAGTGTTTAAATTATCTAAAATGGGTTAATTAGCAGGTGGGCCCCATCTGTCAGTGACTTAATTAATTAACAGATTAAGTTATTTAGAAAAAATAGTTAATTAGCGTGTGGGGCCCGCCTGTCAGTGACTGGGGTTGCCCAGTCAGCATGTTGACTGGGTCAACGCAGTCAACTGGGCCCCTGGTACCCACTGGCAGCGACCCAGGGTGGGCCCCAGGCCAGCCACGTCGGCGGCGGCCGGCGTCTCGCCGCCGGCGACCAAAAACGCGGCGGAGGCGCACGGGAGGTCGCCGGAAAACGGGTACCGACGGCCGTTTCGAGTATGGCCGGTTGCGTTCGAACGAGCGTTCAACGCTGCGTCGAATGGCACCGGTGGCGTCACCGGAGGAGGTCTACATCGACGGCGGCGACCAGCGAAGGCGGCGGCCGGAATCGGGTGTGGTCGGATACGACGCTAGGGGGCTCAGGAGAGGGCGTGCGTGCGTTGGGATCCTGGAAGCTCCAGGAGCTCGGCAGCGAGCTCGGACGCGAGCTGTGGCAGCGGGGACCACGACGGCGAGCTCGACCGCGGCGGCGGGTACAGCCATGATGAATACGACGGCTACGGGCACGGAGAAGGGCAGGGGTGTGAGGGGATCTACACGGGTGCTCACCGGGTGGCGCACGGTGGCCGTTGGGATGCTTAGGAGCTGGAGACGGCGCCAGAATCGAAGGGGATCGCCGGCGACCATAGAGGAAGAAGACGGCGTGATCTGGCGCGGTGGTGCTCCCCGGCTCGCGTTCGTTGGCGTAGAGGAAGTAGCAGACGGCGGTGGCCCTCCTGGACACGGCGGAAGGGCGTGGGGACGGCGGTGGCCACGGCTATGGCGCGGCCATGGCGACGACGGCGCTTGGTGAGGTGGAGAGCGAGAGGGAGAGCGATGGAGAGAGGGGGAGGAATGGCTGGGGGCGATGACGAGGCCGAGGGACGTCGGCCTTATCCCCTCGCGGCGCCTGTAGCGTCGCCGTGTCGCCGTCCGGCCGGCGAGCGCGCGCGCGGCCACGGGCGCGGCGACACGCACAGGAGAGAGGAGGAAGACGACGCGGGGAGCGGGCTGGGCCAGCTGGGCCTGCTACTATGCACTAAGGCCCAGTGCACAGTAGCCCTTTTCCTTTTATTTTTCTGTTTCTTTTTGTTTTCTTTTTCAGAATCTATTTTGCATTTAATTTGAACTGGCAAATGAATTTTGTAAAATGTGAAACATGTCACATAAATACATTGCAATATTTGGTACTGCCACAAAAAGTTTGGGAGGCATTTGAATTTGTTTGAATTTTTCATAATTGGAAAAGCACTTAAAAATGCTGTTATGGCACTGTTTTAATTGCTATAGCCCATTTTAGCAAATAGGTGATGTTGTTTTCCTGAACAAATAATTGTTTTGGAATATTTGCTAAATGATGAACTATTTTGCAGCAACTTTTGTGCACCTTCGAATTTCACTTGCAATTTGAATTTGAATTCAGTGGTGGAATTTGAAATGAGATATGAATTCACTGTGATCATGCATTGCAAATCAAGGTGACTTAGCATAATCATTATGGATCATTGTAGCTCATTACACATGGGTGTTACATTTTTCTTTCTCCTTTTTTTTCGTGGGCTCTTTTTGGCCTTTTTTTTATTTCCTCACTGGGACAATGCCCTAATAATGATGATCATCATACTTCTATTTACTTACAACTCAAAATTACAACTCGAAACTAGAACAAATATGACTCTATATGAATGCCTCTGGCAGTGTACCAGGATGTGCAATGATACTAGTGTAACATGTAAAAATATGATGAACGGTGGCTGAGCTACAAATACTATGTCAGCTATATGATCATGCAAAGCAATATGACAATGATGATGTGTGTCATAAAAACGGAACGGTGGAAGTTGCATGGCAATATATCTCAGAATGGCTATGGAAATGCCATGATAGGTAGGTATGGTGGCTATTTTGAGGAAGATATAAGGAGGATTATGTGTGATAGAGCGTATCATATCACGGGGTTTGGATGCACCGGCGAAGTTTGCACCGACTCTCGATGTGAGAAAGGGCAATGCACGGTACCGAAGAGGTTAGCAAATTGTGGAAAGGTGAGAGTGTGTATAATCCATGGACTCACATTAGTCATAAAGAACTCACATACTTATTGCGAAAGTTTATTAGCCCTCGAAGCAAAGTACTACTACGCATGCCCCTAGGGGGAAGGTTGGTAGGAGTTAACCATCGCGCGCACCCGACCGCCACGCAAAGGAAGACAATCAATAATAAATCATGCTCCAACTTCTTAGCATAACGACAGATCATACGTGCATGCTTCGGGAATCACAAACCTTAACACCAATATTCTTACTAAACCACAATTATCTACTAGCACCTCCCACATATTACCATCTTAATATCGCAAAACTATTGCAAGGAATCAAACTTATCATATTCAGTGATCTACATGAAAGTTTTTATTATATCCCTCTTGAATACCTATCATATTAGGACCAAGTTCATAACCCATGCATATTACCAGTGCTATTCATTAGACTCTCAAAAATATATAAGTGAAGCATGAGAGTGCAACTATTGCTTTAAAATATAAACACCGCCGTGCTCTAAAAGATATAAGTGAAGCACTAGAGCAACTGCCTAGCTCAAAAGATATAAGTGAAGCACATAGAGTATTCTAACAAATCACGAATAATGTGTGTCCCTCTCAAAAAGGTGTGTTCAACAAAGATGATTGTGGCAAACTAAAAAGCAAACAAAAGAAAACAAACTATAGCACAAGACGCTCCAAGTAAAACACATATCATGTGATGAATAAAAATATAGCTCCAAGTGAGTTACCGATAGATTGTAGACGAAAGAGGGGATGCCATCCGGGGCATCCCCAAGCTTAGATGCTTGAGTCTTCCTTGAATATTACCTTGAGGTGCCTTGGGCATCCCCAAGCTTAGGCCCTTGCCACTCCTTATTCCTTTATCCATCGTGGTCTCGCCCAAAACTTCAAAACTTCAGCACACAAAACTCAACAGAAACCTCGTGAGATCCGTTAGTATAACAAGCAAATCTTAAACTTTAGGTACTGTTGTAAATTGATTCATATTTAATATTGGCATAATGCTACTGTACTCCAACTTGTTCATGACTCATACCCCCCGATACGATCCATAGATTCATCAAAATAAGCAAACTATGCAACAAAAACAGAATCTGTCTAAAACAGAACAGTTTGTAAAGATCTGAATTAAAGTCATACTTCTGTAACTCCCAAAATTCTGAAAAATTAGGAAAACGTGGGAAATTCATATATCAATATTGTGTAAAACATTCAGAAGGTTCTGACGCTCCAGAAAAAATTCAAAATTTCTGCACTGGACGCAAAAGTTTCTATTTTCAAACAGCATCAATTATACTATCTTCCAAATCATCCCAAAGGCATTACTTGGAACAAACACTAATTAAAAGATAAAAACACAATCATAACAGAGGCTACAATTGTGTAAACACACAAAAACAGAAAGTAAAACAAAAAAATGTTTTATTCATTGGGTTGCCTCCCAACAAGCCCTATTGTTTTATGCCCCTAGCTAGGCATAATGCATAGTTTCAAATGTTGTCATCCTTGGTTTTTGCTAATTTGGGTGTGTTACTCTTGAAACCGGGAGGTTCTTTGTGCTTCCCATTACTTTCAGAAAATAAAGCAATTCTATTGTCTAAAGTGTCCAACCGCTTGTTGCAAATAGTAAGAAGATTATTCATGCGATTGAGATTTCCACTAATATTTTTGAGAGGCTCATAAGACTTTTGTAGCTCAACCAAATTTTTCTGTATATCACCTAATTTTTCCAAAACTTGAGTCCCCTCTTGGGTATAATTAAATCCTTTTTGTGGGGGTGGAGTTCCCACCATTCCTTCTATTATCTCATAAGCAGTATTAGCATCGCTTTCAATGAAATTCCCTTTAGTGGCAAAATCCAAAAGTTGTCTATTTGGCATAGTTAGCCCTACATAAAATTTTGCAACAAAATTTGCATATCCCCTTTTATGGTGCAAACACGATAAGATTCCATTATCCTATACCAAGCATCTTTTAAATTTTCTCCTTGTTTCTGTTTGAAATAAAGAACTTCAAAGTCTGGTGACAAAGGAGGGATGGTGATACTAGCCATAGCGACAAAGCAAGCAAACTAGCAAACAAGCAAACGAAAATATTTTTGTGTTTTTGTAAAAAAAATTAGAAGTGAGGGAGATGAAAACGAGAGGCAAATGCAAATAAAAGGCAAATAAAATAAATGCAAGTGGATAATAGTTTATGCGAAGGTACTTGATAAATTTTGGTGATGTCTCCCCTGCAACGGCGCCAGAAATTCTTCCTGCTACTTGTAGACTGCGTTAGTATTTCCCCCAAGAGGAGAGGATGATGCGGTATAGTAGAGATAAGTATTTTCCTCAGTTAAGAACCAAGGTTATCAATCCAGTAGGAGAACCACACAAAACTTCGTTAGCAGCACCTACACACACAAAAGCAAACACTTGCACCCAACACAAATAAGAGGGTTGTCAACCCCCTTAGCGGTTATTTGCAAGGATTAATTCTGCTAGTGATAGATAAAAAGTAAATTGCAAAATAAAATAAAAGTAAATAAATTGCAGCAAAGTATTTTTGGATTTTAATATATGATAAAGATAGACCCGGGGGCCATAGTTTTCACTAGAGGCTTCTCTCACGAGCGCAGAACATACGGTGGGTAAACAAATTACTATTGGGCAATTGATAGAAAAGCAAATAATTATGACGGATTCATGGCAATGATCATGTATATAGGCATCACGTCTGACACAAGTAGACCGACTCCTGTCTGCATCTACTACTATTACTCCACCCATCGACCGCTATCCAGCATGCATCTAGGGTATTAAGTATAAAACAGAGTAACACATTAAGAAAGATGACATGATGTAGACAAAGTAAACTCAAGCAATATGATTAAACCCCATCTTTTTATCCTTAATGGCAACAATACAAATACGTGTCATGTCCCTTTCTGTCACTGGGATTGAGCACCGCAAGATTGAACCCATCACAAAGCACCTCTCCCATTGCAAGATAAATCAATCTAGTTGGCCAAACCAAACAGATAGATCGAAGAGAAATACAAAGCTATAACAATCATGAATAAAAGAGTTCAGAGAAGACTCAAATATTTCTCATGAATAATCTGATCATAAACTCACAATTCACAGGATCCCAACAAACACACCGCAAAAGAAGATTACATCGGATAGAACTCCAAGAACATCGAGGAGAACATGGTATTGAAGATCAAAGAGAGAGAGAAGAAGCCATCTAGCTACTGGCTATGGACCCGTAGGTCTATGGTAAACTACTCACACATCATCGAAAGGGCAACAAGGTTGATGAAGAAGCCCTCTGTGATTGATTCCCCCTCCGGCAGAGTATCGAAAAAGGCCTCCAGATGGGATCGCAGAAGAACAGAGGCTTGCGCGGCGGTAGGATTTTCTCGTCTGGATCTCTGATGGTTTCCGAATATTTGAGAATTTATAGATGTGGAATTAGGTCAAAAGGAACCACGAGGGGCCCACAAGGCATCAGGGCGCGCCCCCCCCTCGGGTTGCGCCCTGTTGCCTTGTGGCCTCCTCGTGAGGCTTTTGGCATCCTCCCGAAGCTTCCAGGGTCTCTTTTGTCCAGAAAAAAATCATCAAAAAGTTTCGTGGCATTTGGACTTCGTTTGGTACTGATTTCCTGAAAAACCAAAAACAAGCAGAAAACAACCACTGTCACTGGGCACTAGGTTAATAGGTTAGTCCCAAAAAATGATATATAATTGCTATAAAACATCCAAGATTGATACTATAATAGCATGGAACAATCAAAAATTATAGATACGTTGGAGACGTATCACTCACCCTTACCTTTACGCTATTTCCGCTGCTGAAGAACTTGTGTTTTACATTTCTGAAGAATTTGAACTGAAGACTTCTATCATGCTTGTCGGTTCTAAATCCAGCATATCTCATAGTAGGGGTCCTAAGCTAGGCGTCTTGGAGCGATGGTAACATGGACACAGGATTTTACCCAGGTTCGGGCTCTCTCGAAGAGATAATACCCTATGACCTGCTTTTGATTGTATTCATATGGGGTGTAGTACAGAGTACATGTATCTACCACGAGATTGTTCTAATGAATATGAGATGATCTATCGACTAGCCTGGCCTTGGTTTATATATGCACCAGAGGCCTAGGATAACAAGAGTCCTAGTCGGCTACGTCGGTGGAGAGGAGTCCTTGTCTTGATCACCAAGTCTCGTGGAATCTTCTTTGTATGCGTCATGGGCTGCCCGAAGTGGCCCATGAGTGAACCGCCATGGGGGTCCTCGGCCCGATCCACCTGGTCGGGAGACGACGTGATGAGTACCCCCTAGTACAGGACACCGTCAGTAGCCCCCTGAACCGGTCTTCAAGTTGGGGACGCTCCTCGGTTCTTCCGAACTGTTCTTCGTCTTCGGTCGTCGGTCTTGAAAACTGGTTTAACAAATATTCTCATCTCCGATCTCGAGGATCGCCGAGGTGTATCCGAAGAGTTAACACGTCGGGCATCCGAGGATCCCCTTTAGGTTCTTGGCCTTTATCAATGCCTTGTTATTTTTCACGCCACACCTCGGTTTTGAAGTTTTTCCCGGGTGGCGGTGTCCTCTTGCAGCCGAGCTCCAATGTCGGACTGCATCCGAGGTGTCTTTTTGCAGCCGAGCTCCGACGCCGGTCTGCATTCGAGGTGTCATAGATTACCTCGGTTTTTAAAAAAGTTGAAGGAGTTCAGCCGAGCTTAATGCCGGAAACGTCCTCGAGGGAGCCAGCCGCTCGGATCCGAGCTTTACGCCGGACTGCTTCCGAGGTGATGCACCACCTCGGGCTTGGGCTGATTTTTGCGGATATTTTTTTCAATTGGTGCAATTTATTCTCTGCCGAGATATATAGCCAGTAGCCCTCAAGGTGTGTGTTGGCCAACAATCTGAGATGCACCTGAAGGAAAACATAAAACCGCTGATCCCAGTAGCCCCTGAGACTCAGGTCGATTCGCGAAATAGGCCTGAGGATCAACTCCTAGCTCGGCAGCCTACTTAGGAACGAAAACACGGTGTGCAGCAGTTCCCGAGACTCAGGATGGGTGCGGCCGACCAACCTGAGGATCGTAATCTCCTCGGAAACTATTTTGCACTTTGTAAATTGTCTGCATTGAATCGTCAATGCAGTAGCCCCCGAGCCACTGGTCGGGTGGCAACACCAGATCAGGGGATCGATGTAACCCATTAATGGCTTTTAAGTGAGAAGCGCGAAGCCCAGTATCCCCCGAGCCTTAATTTGGGCAAGGGTGGCCGAATTAAGGATCAATATCCGGAGTAAATTGATTTTAATCATAATTTATGTGTAATGATTCTATGTATCCAAGTACTTTACATCACTAATGCTCGGATCCACATTGTACAAAACTTTGTTGACCGACCATCGGCTTCAACCTCCTCGGCCAATAGCCGAGGAGTGTTTGTCCTACTTTATAAAGCCTTTATAAGGGCAAAGATTTACGGCAAACAAGGCAATCCGGCCATATGGTTTTATAAACAAAGGTACACAGAGAGATATGTTATATTACTATTTAACGTAAGAAACATCTTCTGGGAAAAATAGTTCCTTTATAAGTTCCTTTTCCCAGGTTGTCATGTTGACCATGATCATGAAACCTCACCTCCGATCAATGTGGGAGAAAAATATTGAGGATTTAGTTTGGGGAAAGTTCCCGAACTCTGTGGTCTTAATGAACCTAAATTTTCACTTCCATCGTTGCCGACCAATTATATTCTTAAGATGGCTAGATTTCGGCTTCACCCAGTCTGAGGTACTAGCCCGGATGACCCGGAAGTAACAATCACAGAGGTGCTCCCTTTACCCCCTAGCCGAATAATCGGGAACGTAAGGGGTAAGCACGGGAGCCAGGCAACCCAGCTTGGCCAAAATCTTAAGTCAAATTGATGCATATTTATGGCTTTATAATGATGATTATGGAAGGCAGCACTCGTATATTGAATACAAACACTTTTATGCTATATGCTATTTTGATTCCTTTGTGACCGTTTATCATTTGAGAGTGGCCCATCGTTGGCTTCTACCCCTTTGTAGATGCTACGCAGGGTGTTTCCGCAGTAACAAGACAATCCTTAGCCGACATCTCGGTGCCCGGAGGCGGTTGTGTTAGCGGAAACGAGGCAATCAGATATCCAGGCTTTATAACTTTCACTTAGTCATAGGAGCTTAAAGTTGGGAGGCCAGTTACTAGCCCCCGGTTAGTGTTCGGTGTCAGCAGAGGTCAAGCCATTAACACTTCGGCCAATTTTATGAAAGTCCCATGAGGTAACCTCTATCGATCTATAGTTTGACACAGTCATCGGATCGCTGACCAGTTTGCGCTCATTGTGACAGTCAATTTTCGGCTTTCTCCACTGAGGTACTTGACCAGTTAAATCGAAAGTACAATCGCAGTGGTTCTCCCTTTGCACACCTAGCCGAACAAAGCGGAACGTAGGAGGCAAGCACAGGAGCTGGGCAACCCAACTATTGACCGAATAAACAATTCGAAACTGATGCATATAAAGCAATATCCGAGAACGTTTTGCCGAGGACTCCTCGGAGTACCTTGGCTTTTGGTGGGTTCGGCTCTAGTCGCAGCCCCCCGTTGATATTGCCGATGCTTTAAAGGCATCCGACGTTGTACTGCGAGAGTTATGCTGGAGACACACAGTATCCCCCGAGACTCAGGTTGGGTGCGGCCGACCAACCTGAGGATCGAATCTCCTCGGAAACTAGTCCAAATGTCATGTGCGTTTCGCCAATGCCGAGGTGTAGGTCGGCAGGAAAGATGCCGAGCTGCGGGTCGGAAAAGATCTCCCGAGCTGAATTATTACGCAGGGCACCTCGGTCATGAGGATGTCCCGCCTCCTGAAAGAAAAATATACAAATAGCTTAAAAGTGCCATAAGCTCGAAAAGCCAAAAAACTTATGTAAAAACTTGACGTCCGAACTAAATCAAGTTTTTTGGTGCCAATCCGAAAATTGGTCTTAAAATAAATTTTTCCTTCCGTCGTGCTTTAACATGACACATCCGATCTGTAAACTTCAAGTAGGTCAGCCTTCGTCTTCAACCTCCATATCCCAAAGGCGGAGTGCTTCTCAGAGGCCAATTTAGCGAACTAAACTCAAGCGGCTTTAGAGAGAAATCAGGCTATCCGGCTATTGACCATACACTCGAGTTGAAAAAGGAGTGTTAGAAAAAGACTTTGCAACGACTTAGAAGAAAAAATATTTATTATAAAATGGCTCATATAAATTTAAGATCCCCCAGTTAACATGGAAAAAAGGTGTTTTTAACAAACAACTTTTTTGTTTAACGCAAATATAATGCTTGGTCGGACCGAACAAAAATTAAAAATTGAAAAAAGTTGAGCATGAAAGCGACTTAGCTGGTTAATGTGCTCGGTGTTGATGACGCGGGCCGAGCTTGCGGCGGGTCGAGGTCCCAGCCCCCAAGCCGGTCCCGAGGTGCCCTTTCAAATGCTTGGTCAATATTTTTGAGATACTTGTTCAATTTTTTTTTCAAACGCTTGATTTAACATTTTTATATACATGATAAAAAATTCATCATTTTTTAATACATGATCAACATTTTTTCTATACACATTTAACATTTTTCAAATGCTTGATCAAAAAATTTCAAACACTTCTTCAACATTGTTTTTCAAATGCTTGATCAACATTTTAATATACATGATAAAAAAATCATCATTTTTAATACATGGTCAACATTTTTTCTATACACATTTAACAAATTTCAAATGCTTGATCAACATTTTTAAAATAATTGTTCATAATAATTTCAAATGCTTGATTAATGTTTTTGAAATACATGATCAAATTTTTATACACATTTTTAATACATTTGTTTGTATACGTGATAAACATTTTCTCTATACACATTTAACATTTTTCAAATGCTTAGTCAACATTTTTCTTATAGAGTTTCTTTGTAATATATATATTTAGAATATTTTGAAGTATAAACAAAAGCAAAAAACGAAGCAGAAAACGTAAAAAAACAGAAAAAAGGAGGCTGTGGCCTCCCGCGCTCCTGGCCGGCCCATCTTGGTCTCCCTTTCAGCGAGGAGGGTTCCTACGAAATCACTAATTAAGGAGCACTCTTTGCAAAGGTGACTCCCACCCAGGTTGCGACAAGTGGCGCACTGCATGTGCGTCACTTGTCGCAACCTGAGAGTTTTCTCTTTTTTCGTAGATCCGCTTATTCAAAACATTTTATCTCTTAAACTATGCGTCCAAATATCGAACCGTTTTCACCATTGGATTCCTCATGTCGAGATCTTCAAAATTAGATCCCATGTTGATAGGTTTTGACGAGTTTTTTATTTCATGAAAAAACCGAACGAAAAAACTAGACGAAAAAACCGAACCGGGAGCACGTTTTTTTCCCTTTCCGAAAGAGGCATGACCGTGGCTCTCACGAAAGCAAACCCGTGCCTCTCGCGGAAGGAAAAAAAGAAAAATGCGTTTTTTTTTCGTTTTCGAGAGGCACGGCCGTGCCTCTCGCGGAAGCAAATCTGTGCCTCTCACGGAAGGGAAAAAAGAAGAAAATACTTTTTTTTTCTGTTTCCGAGAGGCACGGCCGTGCCTCTCGTGGAAGCAAATCCGTGCCTCCCGCAGAAGCAAATCTGTGCCTCTCACGGAAGGAAAAAAAGAAAACACATTTTTTTTCATGTTTCCGAGAGGCACGGGCGTGCTTCTCGCGGAAGCATCCGTGCCTCTCACGAAAAGAAAAAAAAACGCATTTTTTGTCCGTTTCCGAGAGACACGGCCGTGCTTGTCGCGGAATTAAATCCATGCCTCTCGCGGAAGAAGAAAAAACACATTTTTTCGTGCAATTTTTTTTGTTTCAAACTTTTTTCCAAAAGCTACGAAAGACCGCTGGAAAACCGAAAAGCCGAAAAAACCAGAAAAAAATCATCTAAAAAGCCAAAAACGCGTGCGGAAAAATAAAAGAAAACAAAAATCAAAGGGAACGCCTAGAGCGCGACACATGGCGGCGGATCTTGGGAGGTTCCCGAAGGAGCGCTTGTTAATTAGTTGCTCTCGGGTACCTACCCTCTCGCTGAAGGCGAGATACAGGGACGCCCCGTGAGTTGTCCGGTTCAGGAGAGGCGGCATAAGCGCATATTTTGGGCTGGGCTATTTCATGGGCTTGATTCATAACATTGGCAGACCCACCATGAAAAGGTAGAAAATTACGAGACCACAGTGTACCTGTAAGAAAAAAACGAGACCACAGTGAAAATTCGGTTCGTTTTGTGTCCCGGTCGCGTCGGCGTCATTCTCTGCGGGGTTCAGTCCGGTGGCGCGCACGCCGTGGCGGCGTCGCATCTCGTCCTCTCCACTGGCGTATGGAGTCGAATCTCAGCCGCCGCAGGCATATGGAGGTGAGCCGTGGACACCTCCTCCTTCTGCTTTGCCCCTGCACAACCTACGAGCGCTCTCGTGTCCCGAACGATGACCGAAGGGAGCTCCAGCGTTGTCCACCACGTGTTCGACGGAATGCCCACACAGATTTCTGAGGATCGGTAGATTCTTGAAAGGTGCCACTGCGAATTTGGAGGTTTGTGCACGTATTATTTCCTGTGTTTGCTCGGCCATCGCTTCTCGAGTGGACGTGGCAATGGTAAAAACATCCGTTGCTATTGGTGATACAGTTCCACCAGATTTTTGCACTCGTGTACATTGTATGGCAGATTTTCACGAGTGATCACCCACTGTGGTAGAATCAAAGCGTTGTGGATTGCAGTGTTTTTCATATTCCGGTGGAAGTAGGTTATGCTTGCTTATAGAAAAGCAATGGAGTTAAGTTAGCATAGTAAAACAGTCTGAAGAATATGTTTCTCTACTCACCATCATTTTGCGTTTAATTCCGGAGCAAAAGGGAATCATATTAAATAGTTTTTCTGTATGAGAGGAAAACAATGACCGGGCTTTTGACGTCTAGTAGTGGCCAAACCTGCTTTGAACAAAGGAAAGGTACCAAAATGAACAATATATGGATTTCCTGGTACCAGGAAATGGAGTTATTCCATTGCTTGTTTCTATCATATGTTAGGAGACCAGAATACCGACGGTTCTCCTCATCCCTCCCATTAGTTGGTCTTTTGCCATGACTTGTCAGTGTCATGTTTCTTTTCAGCAAAGTGGACCTTCTTCTTTGCTGTCGAGCACAGATGCAACCCGGTTCTTTCTTCTAAACACATTTAAATGTTTCATTATTTCTTGTGCACCTCCTTATTCTGGTCCTGCTTGTTATACATTATTAGCCATTAAAAAATCTTCAGATCCTTGGGAATTATAATTGCAAATTTTGATTGATATCGAAAAACTACATTTGTTTTATACCTTTTTAGTCATAAATGAAATTATGCTAATGAAAACCTCACCTGATATGTGAAAAACTTGAAAGTTGGCGCATCATGGTCATAGTACGAGGGGCTTGCAGAGAACCAAAATAGAGGCACTCAGGCACACAACACATATGTTTGCCTTAAAGCTATCTACTCTTGCTCACGCCCTTAAATAGTATATTCTCTTTTCTAGTTCACAAAGCATTGGAAGCTAGGGGGGAATAAAAGAATATAAAAAAGTAATTTATTTTATGCTTAATTTCTCAAACATCACCAGAATTTCCCCTTTGACCTTTATTAGTTTCTGACATGACCTGATCTGCCATCCATGCCTAACATAATCCCTGAATCTTGTTTTATGGCATTTAGCCTGAAAATAAGTGGTTGTGGCTCAACCCTTCATCCCACCCGTAGGTTGCCTTATCCCCTTCCTCACTGTTAGTGTACCCTCTGTTTCCTTCTTCTGTCTTTTTATTGTTTCTCTAATAGTAGCAGCAACCAACTGTTGTGGGCGTGTGCCACCCACAGCCACTTATTTGATTGTTTCATGATCACATAATACTCATACGATGATATTGAAGTAGTACTTTATTTAGATGACAATTAAATGTGATCGTATTTAGGTCTTTACTTATTTTTTAATTTAAGTTATGTTGTGATTTACAGTTCTTCCCACTCTTGGCGTTAAATTTGGCATTGCCTAATCTTTATTGGTGCTGTTTGATGACGGAGGATCCAATAGGTACTTTTCTCAAGGATCATGGCTTATATATTTCCTAATTAAGAGAAAAGTGGAGCAGTGGAAAAGAGAAGGATACTCTGGAGCCGCCTTTCTAAGGAAGGTAAAATAGAATGATAGTTTCTTGACCTGAGTGGCATTGACCAGCTCAATTCACCACATACTATTCTCTGCAATCAAATTTCCACAATTTTTGCATGTCATTTCCTCTAGATTGACTCTGGTACTTTATCCTGCACTCGAGCTAGCAGGTATTATTTGTTGCTGGAATCCTAAGCACTTCAGCGTTGGACCAACAGCCCATGCTTATCTCGCTACTGTCGATACTCCTCTGCCTACTTATGTTATTTACTGTTCTACTTTAATATTCTTTAGTTATGAAGCCTATGGTTATACTAATTACACATATATACCTTCCCGCTTGGGTGCGCACATGATCCAACACACATGAGGGTCCACGTAGGCATGGAGCGCAGTGTCTTTTTGCACAATGCCATGATCCCATTGGATTTGCAGAGCCTTCTGAAAGCTACATATTTGTTGGGAACAGTTCTATCATTGAGCTGGTCACCTTACATCTTGTGACTGTGAGTGAATTACCCGTGTGCTCTCTCTCTCTCTCTCTCTCTCTCTCTCTCTCTCTCCAGGAGTGATTCAAAAATCGTATACGTATACATCTTAATGATCATACAACCAGGGGTACACCGTACACAGTCCTATTGATGTAGATATTATCCTGCTGCACGAATGGTCTTATAAGAAGTTTGATTGCTCGCTTTGAGGTTTTTTTGTCTGTTTATGTGTGCATGTATAGCACGACCTGTCTCAAGTGCCATATTAACAAAATGCTCTCGTTTAGCTTACATGACGTATTTGAGTTTTTATTGCGTGACAGAAGTAGTTCTGCTGGACATTTCAGGCGAGACAAACATATTTGATGGTGGAGTGAGATTTTCCATTTCCTAGTAGATTTGTGCTATAGCTGGGAACTATTGGTCATTTCCATTGAGTTTTGAACACAAACATGTAAATGTGCTCTAGTTGCTTAAACTTGCCCTAAGTAAATTTGTGATCTAAACACGTGCGCAATTTACATATACTCAAACTGCTGTTGGGGTTTCCAACCGTAAGCAAAGGTTTGACCAGTCACCATGCATGTCTAAACATGCCTCCCAACTTTTGATAAGTTAATTAAATTTAGCATCAATCTCTTTCAACTTGTCTTAGTCACCGTGCACGTCCAAGCTGCTGCTCATTAATGAATGATCAGGTTCTGAGCTGAACATAGTGCAACAGTCAATTAAGATACTTAACTGTAGATAGTATACTGCCCTATCAATCTCAATTGTCTGCACTAATTCATAGTTGCGTCTTCTTGCAGTAGATTAACTGATTCATGCATGCTGTGCATATACCATGGAAGGCGCTGGATCCCATGTCCCAACGACAACCTCTGCATCCTGGCTGAAGTTTTGACAACTCACTGCTGAACCATGCCTGACAGGGCGCAAACCAAGGCAAAAAGGTCAGTGTGGGTCTGGATGTGATCTGCTCACTCATCAAGTTAAACCGTATAGCCGCTTCTCCAAAATATCAGCAACCAACCAAAAAAAAGAAAAAAAACCGCAGTTCCATCTCAAATTTGGCGCCCAGTAGTTTCTTCCATGGCGCAGAGGTACGTCCCGGATCTCGATGCCGATGCGCCCCGGGGGAAATGCCTACCCATTTCTAGCTAACTTGAAGATCTCTGCGTTGCATCTTGCAAGCTGATGGGATCAACGATCTGGCCAGACGGGCTTTTCTCTCCCTTGTCCACACCCGCCTCCTTTTGTAGGCATACCATGTATCGCTCTCCAACTCATCTGACCGCGAAGGGTTGGATGGTGGCGAGCTGCACGTACAGAGGCGCAGCGCACGCAGCTAAGCAAGCAGTGGGCGCGGCCTGTCCTGCTGCCCCCTCTCCTCCTTTGGCTGAAACCTGCGCCATTAGTCGCTTGTCCGGGAGCGCTCCCCGCTGCGATTTGTCCCCGAGGGGGATCACGAGAGCGGGGTGGAACAAGTTGCCCAGATTTTGGACGCGCGCCCGTGGAAGGGCGTGGGCTTGTCATGTTGGAAGAGGGGTCGCTTTCGGGGTTTAAGCTGCTTCTGCTTTCTCTCTCTTACTCATGGCGACGAGAGAGAAAGAGAGGCCGGCTGGTCGATCGAGTACGTGTGTCTGACTGTGTGAGTGGCTAACAGGAGGAACTAGCTTTGCTAGTGTTAGTGTTAGAGCCTAGTATTAGGCTATCAGCTATGCATGTGTCATGTTACTATGAGCTTGTAGCTAGGAGCTAGCTAGCTTCTTGCCCTCGATCTCCGGGTGATCTGGATCTGTGGCCGGGAAGATCTGTTATCCTCTTCTGGATCATGTAAAACATCTACCATATCTATGGACCTAATGAAGTCTCCTTTTCCATAAAAAATACTACGGAAATGTTAAAAATCTGACGTCAGGTTTTTACTGCTTCGGTCTACTCCGTCAGCTGATTGCCAGAAAACTAAACGCTTGGCTGCCGTAGCCTGTAGGTGCATGGATGATGCAGGGAATCGCTTCCTTTCTGTCCGCTTAATAATTTTTCATGTTTTTCCTGTATTAATTCCTTTTTTTTAATGCTGTTGGGATTTGACAACACATCAAATCTGCCAAGGTACTGCTATAACCCACTGTCATATATAGCAGCACCCCTGTTACAAAAATAGTTACTGTGCTATATTTAATGTTCGTGGTTTAATTTAGTCGGTAGTATGTTACTAGTGATATGATTAAGGGCAAACTAGTATCCCATCTGCTGCCAGTGCCAATAAATCCAAAGACCATGCTTGCCTGGCCCCCCAAGGCGCAGGAAGTGTCTCATTGCCTGCTCATGTCTTTAATACTTCTTTGTCTCCATTCTCTCTCCCGCTGTCTGAGAGATGCCCGTCCATGCGAACCTATCCATTCATAATAGAGCCGCTGCATTCACCAGATCATCCACAGGCCTCCCTCTGATCGGCTCAGCTTTTGTTCAACCGATCTGTCGTTTATGCACTACAGTGCTGTGAAACGTGTATGTACTACGTGTACCCGATTGACTGCAAGAAAAATAATGGAGATACATGGGTCGACATGTGATCGTTAGTTAACTAACCCTACCTTGATGTGACCATGCCTTGTACCTACCTACGTAATACTCATCTATATCTGGACCTGGAGCAAAATATGGTCATATACCTGGAACCAGATTCATTTGGAATGGGGGTAGCAGTATGTTTAGCAGCACGGGAAAAAGCCAGGTAAAGAGAACAATCTCTTTGGCAGGTATTGTGGAGTTGTGGTTCAATCAAATCCTTAGGATTTTTTTCTATATAGATCTTTTGATTCAGAGGACTGGATCCTCTAGGAATTTTACCCAAGGATTCCTTTGCACAATCAAACAAACCAAAACACTGCAGTATTCGAATGGGCATGGTTTTCTAATCCTACGTTTTTCCTATACCACGTTTTCAGAATCATGCGAATCAAAAGAGGCCTTGGTGTTCATGTTAGAAATGTTTTATTTTATTTTAGAGCATAGCCTTGGAGAACATATTTATAACCTTAAGATAGCTTGAAGGTTTCTGGTACTCGGATATCTCTAGGTGGAGATTGATATTTTTTTACCTACTAGAAGCTATATATGAAATGCATCTATGCTGCCCCAATTCAAGAGAACATTTTATAATAATCACAGGGCACATATGAACATGGAGAATTTGGGGTTGGACAAATTTGAGGTACTTTTTCTGTAGTGATTGCAGAACCCCTATGCCGGTAGAAACTCAAACTCAAAATTTTAACTGTTAAGACGTGTCTGTACATATTTTATTGCGTGGAAGATCAAAAACAGAAGTCAGTTTTTTGACCAACTTGTAATGAAGTTCTGGTTTTGCTGGCAAAGTTAAACACATATTTGATGTGGATTAAAAGATGAGTTTTAGTGAAATCTATACGCTAGAATATGCAGATTCACCTGGCACCAACTCTCAAAACCTACCTTTTTTTAGGGAAAAAAGGTAGGTTTTGACAGTTGGTTAGCGAAGGGGAGCCTTGGCGCAGTGGTAAAGCTGCTGCCTTGTGACCATGAGGTCACGGGTTCAAGTCCTGGAAACAGCCTCTTGCAGAAATGTAGGGAAAGGCTGCGTACAATAGACCCAAAGTGGTCGGATCCTTCCCCGGACCCTGCGCAAGCGGGAGCTACATGCACCGGGCTGCCCCTTTGACAGTTGGTTAGCACTCCAGACTTCCAGAGTAACACTCGAAACACTAGGAAATAAGAATAATGTTTAGATTTCAGCGTGTATAGAACTAACCTTATTTAATTAGTGAGGTTTTAGTGGCACTTCTTCTGATTGTGCTGTTGCGGAATTATTGCTAACAGCAAATAGTTGCGATTTACAAACACAGATCAAACACCCTATCACGGTCCACAGTAGCTTTTGGCAGTGAGCCGTTTTGTAATCTTGCACCAGACTGTATTTCATGTCAAAAAGTAGCTTTTGATACCAAGAGAACAAGCAACAAAAGAGTTGGGGATCTTCAGTTTGGCCGCTTCAGCCTTAACTATGAGCGAGCAAACATACATTAAGACCATGTTTGGGAAGCAGGAGCTTCTATAGAAATATAATTTGTTTAGCCTAAATGAAGTACTAACTTTTTGTGCGCATACATTATAACTTACAAACCGGCTGGGTGTTTATGGGCAAATATCAGGTTGATTACAACCGTTGAAGGTTTGCAAGTTTATTCTGCTTGCTTTTTACGCCCTAATTGTGATGAGGATATCCTACTACAATTACACCAATAGACCTCGTGATGATGCCAACTCAAGTTACAGTGATACTATGACGAATGACTAAAGCTCGCACACACCAACTCAAATATCAGGTAGTTTCGTTTCTAGGAACGCTTCCAAGTGCTTATGGAAATTTGATGTGGCTAAGCCGAATATATTTGTATTAATCAGGAAATGAAAGACCTAGCACGGACAAGTGGGACATGCACTGTAGTGATTTTAGGACGTACAATGAGTGACGACGGAGCTTCAAGTAGTGATTTTAGGACTTTGAAGCCACCTGATGACACATGAGAGACAGAACGAAATATACAAGATGATACTACAATTTGGTTCATGGTCATCTATAGGTGCGCTACCTCAATTTTGGGCCTAGCCTACGTACTCCCTCCGGTCATTTTTATTCCGCGTATTAGATTTGGGTCAAGTCAAACTTTGTAAAATTTGACCAATTTTTTATTAAAAATATATCAACATCTATAATATCAGTTATAAATTCTATGAAACTACATTTCATAAGTGATAGCGCAGGATAACTCCCAGATGGGGGGGGGGGGGGGGTGAATGGGAGATTTTTAGAAATTCGTCAAACTCCAAAGATTTTGACGAAAATCAGAGTGACGAAATAGAAACAGAGGCGAAACTAGATCGACACAGATACAGGTAGCATGCATATGAAATACATACAAATGAAGAACATGTAATCATACAAGCAGACATGCATGAGGAAGATGAACTGAAGAAATGAAAAACAGCATGATGAAAGTCTTCAGTTCAAATTCTTCAGAAAGGTAAGACACAAGTTCTTCAGCAGCGGAATTGCGTAAAGGTAAAGGGTGAGGAATTTGAAACCAGGTAAGCTCGGGGAAGACACAACGATTTGGTAGACCAGTTCCAGTTGCTGTTGATGGGGATATGTACCTAGGGTAGGGTCATAGGCCTGACCTACATGCCCTACCTAAGGACACTACCCCAGAAAGCTTAAGAGCTACAAGGAAGTCTCCGAGTGAAGTCTCCAAGACATACAAGTCACTCGACAATATACACTCGGAGGTACCTTTCACTCGACGCTTACCTTTCACTCGGAAGGACCAGAAGACAGTCGACCACAGAAGCCCAGAAGTCACCTCAGGGAGGCTAACGGGCAGGCATTCATCAAGACCATTAATAGCATTTATGTTGTACGTTACCAGTAACGTACGTCTTTATAACCACGATCTGACCCTTAAACGCCGGTCACTGATGAGGGGCAGCGCACTCTATATAAGTCACCCCTCCCCTCTGGCAGAAGGTTTGGTTCGCACTCCCTGTAACAATACCCCAATTACACTCGACAAAGAGCTCCCGAGCACCTGAGACGTACGGCTATTACCTCCACGAGAGGGGCCTGAACTCATACATCTGTGTGTACACCCTCGCCGTAGCTAGGACTCTGCCCTCTCCTTACGTACCCCTACCTTCTACTGTCAGACTCGTTCCCACGACAGCTGTATCAACTGTACGTCTGGTTGAGGCGGCTGAGTCTTACCTCGGAGGACACTTAGTCCTCATCGTATTCCTCTTGAACTAAGGTCACTTAGACCTCGCCCAAACACTCGTTGTAAGTCTTCAAGGTAGATTTCCAAAACCTTCACAGACTTGTTCACCGGCACGCTACAATTACTCTTGGGTGCTCAGAACATGACGCCTAACCGTCTGGAAGAATGACAGTCTTCAAAGGTAATAATCGTCGGATCACACAGATCAACTTCTTCAGTGATGCTCAATCACTTTGGCTCTGGTTGGGTTTTTCCTCACTTGGGTTCTCACAAAGTCGTCAGAGGAAGGGTTGCTCTCAAATGACAAGTGTCAAGTTCTCTCTAGAGCAGCCAACCAACTAGTGGTTGTGGGGGGCGGCTATTTATAGCCAGGGGGCAACCCGACATGAATTGTCATAAATGCCCTTCTCAAACATGATCGTTGTCAGGATAAGGATCCACTCGATAGCTGGCAAGCGGCGCAACAACCGTCAGAAATTGGAACTCACAATTTCGTCGGGGCACTCAATTTCCTCACGATAGGCAGATCGCACTGGCGAAATCCTAACTCCTCAGCCTGACCTAATTCGTCAGCGACCAGATGAACTGCGTCACTGTCGCTAGCAAATTCGTCAGCTGTTCCGGAGATTTCCAAAGGCTTCACTCGAAGCGGCTGTAGTGTGTATAGGTTTGAGCATCACTTTGGAAATGTGATAAATGTTTCACCTAGACCCCCTTTAACAGTACGGTTTTTCCTATGACTCAAATAAGAAAAAAAAGAAACTATGAAAACAAAGTCTTCAAGCTTCAAAGTCTTCACATCAATTTCTTCACAGGCCGCACCAAATTCTTCACTTGAAGAAATACATTTTTAGGGATCGACTTCCATGGGTTAAACCAAGTCTTCAGGGACTATTTCACCTGTGTACACTCACAAACACTTTAGTCCCTTAACCTATTTGTCTTCAATACTCCAAAACCACTAAGGGGGCACTTGATGCACATACAATCTCCCCCTTTTTGGTGATTGATGACAAATCAGTTAAGTTTTCAACGGGAGTAAATAATGGAAGTGTAAGTACAGAATGTGAAGACATTGGTTACATGATATAAAGGAACTCCCCCTGAAGATGTGCATATGAAGAATTTGCTTTGGATTGCAAATGCACAATACAGGTTGAAATTGTGGAGATCTCCCCCTATATCTTGGAATCCAATCATGCATGATCATAATATATTGAAGAATTTGAATGCATGATGAAAATTGGTGTCTGACGAATTATAACATGCATGCACATATATCATTGAGAATTTAGAGCATAATCACGCATGCAGATAAACATATCAGAAAAGCGTCAGACCACCAACAGTTATTAAGTTACAACTCATCAAAGGAGCGAATCGAATGAAAAACCAAGAGTTGCAACTTAGCAAAAGAACAGCCCAATATACGACCTGCTTGAAGACTAACACTCAAATCCCCCCCCCCCCTTTGTCATCAAATGACCAAAAGGAGACGAAACAGAGGACTAACGCCCCTGAAGAATATAATATTGATGAATTCGGAGGAGCGCCAGCGTTGTCGTTGCGCGGTGAAGAGGGGCCTGTTGCAGTGTTTTCAACATCTTCATTTTCATTAGTTGTTCTGGAAGGAGACACTGAGCTTGGAACCATCTGAGGAACTTGAACTTTCTTGAACTTCTTCTTGGGCGGGTTGGCCCAATCGAAGTCTTGTTTGAATTCCATCTCTACAAGTTCTTCAGGGGTCTTCAGATGAGAAAGAATAGCCCAGCTTCTGTCAAAGATCTCATGGGCATAGTAGTGATTTTTGCGGACTGAGTTCTGCGTCACAGTCATATTTGCGAGTATCGCTGCAAGCTGACGCTTTACCCAGTTGTGATTCCTGTCCACTTTCTGATGAAGACTTATGAGAAGCTCACGGTCAGTCATGACTCGTGGAGCTTCACCTTGAGGCTTTTGCTGCGAAGCATTTGCGTCAGTGTCTTGGCTTGAAGTGTCATAGCCGATGGACTGCGAGATAGGCTGACGAAACTGCCCATCAAGAGGACGAATTCCTTCATCAATAACTGCTTTGCCTTTGCCAGGAACTGAAGAAATGGTGTTCTGAAGAATTTCCACATCTGGCATAAAGCAAAGATGATTTTGGCAGTCAGCCCTGTAGTTGATTGAAGACCTTGTTCTGATGAATCTCATAATCCAAGGTGCGTAAGGCTTCAAATCAAACGGAGATTGTGCAACTGTGGTAAAGTCCTCATGAAGAAATCATGGATATTGATAGGAATACCATGGATGATGTTGAACAGCAAGTTCTTCATGATTCCCACAACTTCTTCAGTCTCAGAGTTGTGACCTTTAATTGGACTGAGGGTTTTGGCAAGAATCCGATACACAGTATGCGGCACAAAGAGCAAATCCTTCACTAAGAAGGTAGTCCTTGGAGCTTCTTGATGCGGAGCATCCCGAGGTCATCCCCATGGACTCACCTTCCTCACCTCAAGTGCCACGAGGACCTATGACACGAGCATGCGCAAGAGCCATCGAGAACGAGGTGACATCACTCCTCTCGCAATTTCCCTTCGAACCACATGAGACATGGATGCTACCTCAAGCGGAGACCCTATGCATACTCAGGTACCAGGGAGTTCATCATGGAGAAGCTACGGAGCAAGGCCAAGCGAAGGAGGAAGAGGAATGCGAAGACGGAGAAGGATTCGGGCAAAACAGCACCAGCCCGGATGATCCGGACCTAGGCCCAGACGATCCGGCCGATGCCCGGACGATCCGGACCCAGGCCCGGATGATCCGGCCGGACAGCGCCCCGAGTACAGCAGGCTCAAAAGATAGCCGGATCATCCGGATCCCGGCTCGGATCATCCGGCCTCAACCCGGATGTACAGACCCCGGCCCGGATGTCCAGCTCCCCTGCAATGGCAGATGACCCGCCCGGACGTCCGGGTGACCGCCCGGATCATCCGGGCTCCCGAAGGCCGGATCATCCAGACGGCCACCCAGATCATCCGGGCACCCCGCAGCACATGTGTGTGTGTGTGTGTGTGTGTGTGTGTGGCTCGAGGCCCATGTAGCTATTTCGTCCCCTAGACTATAAATACCTCTCCTCCTCTATGTTTTAGGGTTAGCAAAGTATTTGGCTCTTGAGATTAGAGCTTTGCTCATCCATACCTCTCCCATGGAGATCAAGACCTCCATGAGGCCCATGTGAGAAGATCCATTCCGGATATCAAGACCTCGACTCCTCTCCGGATCGGGATGAACTAGCTACCGTGTATCCTTTTGTGTTGACTTTGTATCGTGAATCCTCGTATGTGTATGTGGATCTAGTGTATGTGTGACTTGTGATTGTGTCAATTGAGTGATTTGTGTTCTTGTGTTCTTGCCTTTTCCCCCTCCAATTGTGAAAAGATCGACGAACTAGGGTTCCACCCTACATCATCTTGGATCAGAGCCACGTCGATTCACAATTTGGAGTCCTTCCCCTCCATTTGCTACCCTCAATTTTGTTGTTTTTCCCCAATTTCGAAAATTCCCACAAAAATAGCCCCACAAATTTTTTTTGTAATTTGTTGGTTTGATGATGTTTTGTTGATTTTGATCCGTGGATTTCGTGTGTTGCAAGTGGATCTACACTTCCCCACCACCCCCCTCGAAACCCCCTCGAAATTCCACAATTTTTTGAATTTTCTCGGATTTTTGAGCCCTCCCCGAGCCTCACCTGTGCGAGGTTGACCTGCCCAGATCATCCGGACAGGCGCCCGGATCATCCGGCCGCGCCTGGATCAGCCGGACCGGGGCCCGGATCAGCCGGCCTCCTCTGTCTTTGCTGATTTTTTTCAGCCACTTTTACACCGCCGCCACCACTTCCGCCTAGCCTCCCCTACCACCACCATAGTTTTGCCACCATCCCCTATACCCCTAGACCACCACCACATCCCACCACCACCATTTGACATTTGCTTTGAGATTTTGAGTTGCGGATTATCGTTTCCTAGGGTGTTTCGGCTAACTAGTCACGGTTCGACATCGACTTCACCGCCACTCATCATCGCCACGGACTCGACATCGACAACGACCGTCTCACCATCGTGACACCACCACCGTAAGCAAGGACGGTAACCTCAACGACAACTCGTTCCTTTCCTTGCCATTGCATTGTTACCCAAAGGCCCTCTTTTGCGTCGCTTTCCTACGAGACTAGCCATTTGAGTATTGCCGGGCAACGAAACTTGTGCACTATAGTGTTACCATTCCGCATAGCTATCATCATATCATCTCTTGTGCCAAAATTTTGTTCCCGCATATACATCATTGCTACCATCGTGAGAGCATTTCGCATAAGTGGCCAAAGGAAAATATCAAAAGAAAGAAAAGCTTTTAAGCAAAAAGAAAAGAGCAACAACAAGCTTGTAAGCAATAGCCATAGCATCGCCACATTACATATCATATTTGATCATCTTGGATCATCGCGACAAGTTCACCGGGACTCATACATACAAAGCATACTTGAGATAGAAGTTGATCGTTTTGTTTCCTATAGGTTGTGCACAAGTGTCGTATCCGCCTATTAAGCAATCGTGCTAGCGTCTCTCTAGAGTTGTGCAACACGAGCATTTCTGGGTGTTCCACATTTTGTGCTCATTTCTTGGTTGCACGACCTCATTTATCTATCCGTGTGTGTGTTTCCGTGTCACTTTGCTATTGGTCTACTTGTTTCACTTGCGAATTTGCGAATCTTTCTCAACATTATTGATATCTTACTTCCAATTGCAAATATTTTGTGCCACCATCCTAACCAAACTCCTCAAAAAGCTTTACTTGTGTAGGTGTGAGAATTGACACGATCCGGTACCAATTGCACTATTTCCATAATACCATATCGAGTGATCATTGATCCATCTTCAACATTGGATAAGGTACATTGGTCTAGTTGGTTCTTTCTTCCACTAACACTTGTTTGAGAATCATGGATAGGCCGAGCACTTCTACGAATCCTCTCTTCGACGAGCATGACGATGCACCGAACGACTATGTCACCAAGGCACACCTTTTTGGCGTCCAAAGAGCCTTACATCAAGAAAGTGAAGCTTTGGGCGAACGCATCGAACAACTCGCCTCCGACTTTCGACAAACTCTTGACGACAAGCTATCATCTCAAATGGAAGAGTTCCGTACCATGTTGGTCAACCACACTTTTTTCACTTCGTCAAGTTCAAGATCAAGACGGCGCCACTCAAGCCGCAACTCTTCAGACACTTCTTCGGATGCAAGTCTTCCATGAGCACGCTCTCATCGCCCTCAAGTACATGAAGACCGGCAAGACTCAAGAAACCCATTCCGTGGCAATGGTTTGCAAGACCGTCTTCGAGAGCGCGAACGACAAAACCGGCAAGCACAAGCTAACATGGAGCAAGATCATGTTCCACAACGCCAACGTCAAGTAAACCAAGACGACGACGTTCTACTACAAGAACGACAACGTCGTGAGGAGCAAGCACTTGAAGCTCAACGTGCCCTACGCGAAGCAACTCGCAACATCGTCGACCGCAACCGCCGTGTGCGAGAACAAGAAGAGGCCCCTCAACGCAAGCAACAAGAAGAGGCCACAAGGAATGAGGATCGCCAAGAGGTGAGGAACCATGCAAAAATTTCACGACCTCGACGTCAAGTCAATCAAGATGAGCACGACGAGCAAGAGATAGAAGATCCTCCTCCAAGACACGAGCGTCATCGCCATCGCCAACAAAACAATGAGGAGCGCTACTGCAAGCTCAAGTTCAACATGCCTAAATTCTCCGGTGGAAATGATCCCGAAGAATACCTCTCATGGGCATTGAAGGTTGACAAGATATTCAGTCTTCACAACTACGAAGAGGAAAAGAAGATTGCCATGGCATCTCTTGAGTTCCAAGACTATGTTCTCATTTGGTGGGAGCAAGTTATTCAACGATGCCAAGAGAAGGGCGAGCCACCAATCACCACTTGGAATCAAATGAAAGATGTCATGCGAGCTCGTTTTGTGCCTACACACTATAGCCGTGATCTCTTCAAGAAGCTACAACTCCTCAAGCAAGGCACCAAGTCCGTTGAAGAGTACTACCAAGAAATGGAGATTGCAATGATACGAGCCAATGTCAAGGAAGATGATCAACAAACTATGGCGAGATTCTTGAATGGCCTCAACCATCCCATCAAGAAAATTGCGGATTTCCAACCGTACTCCAACCTCCTCGAGCTAGTGCACCAAGCAACCAAAGCGGAGCGACAAGTACAAGAGGACTACAAGTACTCCAAGTACTCTTCCAAGACCTACGGTTCATACAATCAAGCTTCAACGACTTCTACAACTCCTTCCACAACTCGATCTACACCAAGTACCGGGGACAAGTCAAGCTCCAAGCAACTTACGACATCTTCGAGTCGTCATACAAGTACATCCAAGCAAAAGCCTTCGTCGTCGACAACTCCTACGGACGACACCAAGACGAGTGATATCAAGTGTTTCACTTGCAAGGGACGAGGCCACAAATCATTTGAGTGCCCAACACGACGCACTATGATACTCAACGCCGATGGCACCTACGACTCAATGAGTGAAGATGAAATGGAAGCCCTCGAGCAAGTGGCCATGCACCGCCAAGTGAATGAAGATGAAGACGCGCAAATATTTTGCGATAATGATTCAAGCCCCGCTCTTGTTGTCTCCAAGGTCTTAACACTTCAACAACAACAAGACGAAGACCAACGTTGCCACATCTTCCATACCAAAGCGGGTATTCAAGGACGTTCCGTCAAGGTCATCATCGACGGCGGAAGTTGCCACAACTTGGCAAGTGAAGAGTTATGTTCCAAGCTACAATTGGTCAAGAAGAAGCACCCTCGCCCCTACAAGGTCCAATGGTTGAGCGACTCCGGCACCATCCAATTGGAGCACACCGTTCAAGTCTCCTTCAAGATTGGCGCGTATGAAGACACCTTAGAGTGTGATGTGGTTCCCATGTCCGTATGCCATCTCCTCCTTGGACGACCTTGGCAATACGATCGCGGCATCACCCACAACGGACGGACCAATCACTATAGCTTCAAGATGAAGGGAAAATAATTCGTTCTTCGACCAATGTCGCTAAGTCAAGCCATCGCCGACAAGCAAGCATCTACCCATCGTGGAGAGACAAGTGAGCGAGTGAACCACCAAAAAGAGAGTGAGCGCCACGAGCCAAAAATGAGCGACTCCACGATGAGCGATAAAAGAGATCTAGTTCTTTTAGCCACCAAAAGAGATTTGAGGGATGTGAGTGAGAGCCCATCTAGTGTTCTTCACTTTGTGCTTTTATGCAAAGGTGAAGTTGAGCAGACTAATACTTCACAACATCTTCATCTAGTGTTGTCTCATCTATTGCAGGAATACAAGGACGTATTTCCCGATGAGCTACCTCCCGGACTTCGTCCTCTACACGGAATCAAACACCACATTGATCTCAACCCCGGTGCACCCCTACCAAACAAGGCACCTTACCGCGTCAACCCCGGCGAGACCAAAGAGATCCAAAGGCAAGTGCAACATCTCATGGAGAATGGGTATGTACGCGAGAGCTTGAGCCCATGTGCCGTTCCGGTAATTCTTGTGCCTAAGAAAGATGGTACCTATCGCATGTGTTCCGATTGCCGTCCCATAAATGCTATCACCGTCAGATATCGCCATCCCATTCCACGCTTAGATGACATGCTTGATGAACTTAGTGGAGCCATAATTTTCTCTAAAATTGACCTTAAAAGTGGCTATTATCAAATATGTATGCAAGAAGGTAATGAATGGAAAACCGCTTTCAAAACCAAATTTGGCTTGTATGAATGGTTAGTCATGCCTATGGGTTTATCGCAAGCTCCTAGCACTTTTATGCGTGTGATGCATTATGTTCTTCGCAAATATACTGACATTTGTGTTGTGGTTTACTTTGATGACATCCTTGTGTCAAACACCTTAGAGACGTATTGCAAGTTCTTAGAGACGAGCGACTTTATGCTAACATGGAAAACTGCACTTTTGGTGTTGATAAGCTTGTTTTCTTGGGCTTTGTTGTCTCATCTAAGGGTGTTCATGTTGATGAAGCTAAAATTGATGCTATTAAAAATTGGTCACAACCAACTAATTTGCTTCAAGTGCTTAGCTTCCTTGGCTTAGCCAGATTTTATAGACGTTTTGTGAAGGATTTTAGCACTATTGCATCACCATTGCACGCATTGAGTAAGAAGAATGCACCATTTGTTTGGGGTCCATCCCAAGATGCTGCATTTCATGACCTCAAGAACTTGCTTACACATGCTCCATTACTTGCATTACCCAACTTTGAGAAAACTTTTGAAGTGCATTGTGACGCTAGTGGTAATGACATAGGTGGTGTGTTAATGCAAGAGAAGCGACCCATTGCATATTTTAGTGAAAAACTCTCCGGCGCACAACTTAACTATCCCATCTATGACAAAGAGTTATATGCTTTAGTGAGAGTATTGCATGTGTGGGAACATTATCTTCGTCCACGTGAATTTGTCATCCATATGGATCATGAAACGCTTAAGTACCTAAAGGGTCAAACGAAATTGAATAAGCGTCATGCCAAGTGGAGTGAGTTCATTGAGTCATTTCCTTATGTTATCAAGTATATCAAGGGTAAGGAAAATGTTGTAGCGGATGCTCTTTCCCGCAAGTGCATGTTGGTTACTCAAATTGAGTTGAATGTCATAGGATTTGAGCACATTAAACACTTGTATGAGCATGATTCGTCATTTGCAATTCCATATGCCAAATGTTTACCGCATAAAACTTGGGAGCAATATTACTTGAAAGATGGTTATCTTATGCGAGCTAACAAACTTTGTACCCCCGCGTCTTCTCTTCGTTTACTACTTTTGCAAGAAGCTCATGGTGGAGGCCTCATGGGACATTTTGGACGTGACAAGACATTCGCTACGCTCTCCAAGAACTACTTTTGGCCAAAGATGTTTCGAGACGTTTCACGCTACACCAACCGGTGCTCTACATGCCGCAAAGCTAAGTCTAAAGCTCAATCTCATGGTCTATATATGCCACTTCCTATTCCATATCAACCTTGGGAAGTTATTAGTATGGATTTTGTGCTTGGTTTGCCTCGTACTCAAAATGGCAAAGATTCGGTATTTGTTGTTGTGGACCGTTTCTCTAAGATGGCACACTTTATTCCATGTAACAAGAGCGACGATGCTTCACATGTTGCAAATCTCTTTTGTAGGGAAATCTTGAGATTGCATGGAGTGCCCAAGACGATTGTATCGGACCGCGACGTCAAGTTCTTAAGCTACTTTTGGAAGACACTTTGCGCCAAGCTCGGAATCAAGCTACTATTCTCTTCGGCTTATCATCCACAAACCGACGGCCAAACGGAGGTCACCAACCGGATGCTATCCACACTCCTTCGCATGTTGATCAAAAAGAACATAAGGGAGTGGGAGCAATGCTTACCCATCGCCGAGTACGCCTACAATCGAGCAAGACATTCGACTACCGGCAAGTCACCCTTCGAGGTCGTCTACGGCTTCAACCCGTTGTCTCCATTAGACATCCTACTGCTACCACTCCAAGAGCGCATCGACATGGACGCGAGTGCACGAGCTACATACCTCAAGAAGATGCATGAAGATACAAGGCAAGCAATCGAGCGCCAAGTACAACGACTCGCGACCAAGGTCAACATCAACAAGCACCCCATGGTGTTCAACCCCGGAGATCTTGTGTGGCTACACCTATGCAAAGAGCGCTTCCCCAACGAACGCAAGTCAAAGCTACTTCCTCGAGCCGATGGACCGTTCAAGGTGCTAGCACGCTACAATGACAACGCCTACAAGATCGACATCCCGCACGACATGTAACGCCCCAGACACACCCGCCGGTGGGCGTTACTCCTGGCGGGATCTAGACTGGCCCCACAAATCAATACTAGTCTTTCATGCGCACTTTGTCCTCACTCGTGCGCACCCGGGACCAACTTCCCGGTCGGTCACCCATCCTGAAATTGCTCCAAGCTGAGCATGCTTAACTTTGGAGTTCTTTCCGAATGGGCTCTCGGAAAAGAAGAAATTCCTTATTGATATGAGTAGTCTATCATCCCTATTATGCCAGGCTATCACACGACAAGTACAACGTCAGCGACATCTTCAACGTCAGGGACTTATCTCCCTTCCATGGTGATGTGGATCTCGATCCGAGGACGGATCTTTCCCAAGGGGGGAGATGATGCGGAGCATCCCGTGGTCATCCCCATGGACTCACCTTCCTCACCTCAAGTGCCACGAGGACCTATGACACGAGCACGCGCAAGAGCCATTGAGAACGAGGTGACATCACTCCTCTCGCAATTTCCCTTCGAACCACATGAGACATGGATGCTACCTCAAGCGGAGACCCTATGCATACTCAGGTACCAGGGAGTTCATCATGGAGAAGCTACGGAGCAAGGCCAAGCGAAGGAGGAAGAGGAACGCGAAGACGGAGAAGGATTCAGGCAAAACAGCACCAGCCCGGATGATCCGGACCTAGGCCCGGACAATCCGGCCGATGCCCGGATGATCCGGACCCAGGCCCGGATGATCCGGCCAGACGGCGCCCCGAGTACAGCAGGCTCAAAAGATAGCCGGATCATCCGGACCGTCCCGGATCATCCGGCCTCAGCCCGGATGTCCGGACCCCGGCCCGGATGTCCGGCTCCCCCGCAACGCAGATGACCCGCCCGGATCATCCGGGCTCCCGAAGGCCGGATCATCCAGACGGCCACCCGGATCATCCGGGCACCCCGCAGCACATGTGTGTGTGTGTGTGTGTGGCCCGAGGCCCATGTAGCTATTTCGTGCCCTAGACTATAAATACCCCTCCTCCTCTATGTTTTAGGGTTAGCAAAGTATTTGGCTCTTGAGATTAGAGCTTTGCTCATCCATACCTCTCCCATGGAGATCAAGACCTCCATGAGACCCATGTGAGAAGATCCACTCCGGATATCAAGACCTCGACTCCTCTCCGGATCGGGATGAACTAGCTACCGTGTATCCTTCCGTGTTGACTTTGTATCGTGAATCCTCGTATGTGTATGTGGATCTAGTGTATGTGTGACTTGTGATTGTGTCAATTGAGTGATTTGTGTTCTTGTGTTCTTGCCTTTCCCCCCTGCAATTGTGAAAAGATCAACGAACTAGGGTTCCACCCTACATCACTTCTCCTTCAGCCAAAGGCTTCATCAGTACTTGCATCAGTTGGTTGGACAGCTCAGGTTCTTTATAGATTCTTCTGGCTTCATCTGAGGGTAATTCAACTGGAAGGGCTCGAAGCAGTTCATCAGCAGGAGCCTTGTAGTGCGTGTTCTCACTCATCCAGTCGAGTGCCCAAGAGTGAATGTCGTCAACATCACCAGAAAGATGCAGAGTGGCATAGAATTAAAGAATGAGCTCTTCGTTCCAATCACAGACGTCAGTGATGAAATTGAGCAGCCTAACATCGTGAAGAATAGCCAAAACTAGCCTGAAACATGGTAGTGATTCCATATCCACATGAGGAATATGGCGATGTGGGAAGACCTTGTTCTTGTCAAACAGAAGAGATGAATAATAGTTCATCTGTGTATTGGTCAAGAATCGCTGACGCCTGATTTTTGCCGAGTCATAAGGTGACTCGCTAATGAAGAAATTCTTCTCTCCAAAGAAGGCAGCATTGTCAAACTTCGGTCTTTTGATGCTTTTGCCAACTTTGGGCATTGAGGGCACAGGCTGAAGATTGATCTTCTTTGGCCTCACATAAAAAATAGGCCTAGGAGAGCCCGTTGAATCATTGGGATCCGTGATGGCCAAAGACTTTGCAACTTCCTCAGCGGTTGCAAATGGAACAGTTTCAGAATCTACTGAGGGTGTTGGCTCTTCTTGTTGAGGTGCAACTTCTTCAGTGGTTGTTGGTTGCAAGGTTTCTTCAGCTGATGCAGCTGGAATTTCTTCAGTGATGGTCTGAAGGGATGGTTGATGTCCTTCAGAACCAGTATGAATTTCCTCAGTTATAGCTGGCGACTGAGGCACTTTTGTCAGAGGCGTGGTGAGGGGTGAGTTTGGATGAGCAACATCCCAGAAATCATCATGAATAACAGGTGTTGTGGATCCCACATCCACGTCCTCATCAGTTTCCTCATTGCTTCTGTGTGAAACAGCTTGATCTTCAGTCACATGGACTGGTGGCGATTTGTGCGATGATACCTGATGAAGTGAAGCATCTGCTTCAACTTCAATTTCTTCATCCACCTGCTCTATGGAAGCAGCAGAGTGGGTAATCTCTTCATCAGTAGGTGGGATATGATATTCCACACCATAGGGAACAATCTGAAATTCTTCTAGGTTCCGAGTCGGGGGCGTTGATGAAATTGGTATAGTATCAATTGGCACATTTGAAGACATTGGGGCCGTCTTCAATTTCTTCACTTTCTCAGTGGAAGGAGGTGCTGATGCTTTTCTCTTCTCAGCTGCTTTAGTTTTCTTCACTTCTGATGCAGAAGGAAGTGAGATGAGCTTCAAAGATGAAGTCTGTTTAGGCGGTGCAGCTGAGGTACTTGGTGGAGCAATTTCTTCAGGCACGGCTGATGCAGTCGCCCTGGCAATTTCTTCAGGCGCAACTACTTCAGTTGCCCTGGCTTGGACTTGCGGAGGAGGTGAAGGCACAGTTTCACTGGCCTGAGGAGCTGGTGGCGGAGCTGAGGAACTTGATGGAGACGCTTGACCAAATTTGGCAGCCTCCCTTTTGTTGTGATCAGCAACCACTTTGTTGGTTGCGTTGATAAACCCGTCCCTCACGCCACAACAATGATTGGCTTGTCATTCATATTCATCAGACAGCTGTTGGATCTCAGATTGAAGTGCGACGAGCTGCTGAGGAGATATGGTAAGCATGTTTTTCTTCAGCTCCTTCTCCTTCTGAAGCTGTTGCTTCTTTACAAGCTTGGCTTGTGCAATCTTGTGCTTCTCTGTCAATATGAATAAGGACAACACATGGCTTGGACCAGGAGGCAAGTCAAGCTCGTCAAGTGGCGTGTCTGACTTCTTGCACCATATTTCAATGAAGTCCAGAATCTTCTTGGGATCAAGAAGAAATGGAACAGAGGTCTTCTTTACACATGCAGCTTCTTCCATCCTTCTTTGAACGAACTCTGCGAGTTCATCTTCGTCAGCCATATCATTTTCATCAGCTTGTGGCACTACGGCCTTGCTTCTGGGGCTGGGCCTAGTTCCACGGCCTGCTGTGGCCTTCTTCTTCAGCTTGGGCGTGTTTGAAGAAATATGCCCACTAGCTGAGGCACTTGATGCTGCAATAGTGGCCATTTGAAAACCTTCAGTGCGTTGGCAGGATGCTAGCACAACTGGCGTTGAAGCTCTTGCAGTGGCCATTGATGAACTTGTGGCTGGCGGAGGTGCTGACGAACTTAGTGCAGAAGGAGTCTTAGGTGCTGAAGCCTTTGAAGATGATGGCTTTGGTTCTGAGGGCTTAGCAGCAGAAGATTTTGAGGCTGAAGATTTTAGCCGTGAGGGCATATCAGCCGAAGGCTTTGGCTTTTGAGCCGGCTTCTTCCTCATTGCTTTCTTGGGCATGCTGCCGCTTGAGCCAGCACCAACATCTGCTGATGCCTTCGAGGCCCTGTTGAACTCTTCAACAGCCTTCTGAGCCTGTTTCTGTAATTTGGCTTGATGCTTGGCCCTTTCTTTGGGGAATTCTTCACCCCTTCTCACACTGGTGGGGTCAGCAGTCTGACCAGGAGCAAGTGGAGGCCTCTTGCATGGAGGCTTGACAACGAAGTCCTTCATATACTTGGGAGTGACATATTTGTAGTCTCTCCACTCATATGACCAGTATCTCTTGATCTTTTGCATACGTGTATTTCTTTGCTTGTCAGTTTCTTTCCCATGAATTTCTTCATCTGGTGTACAGTAGCCTGCGTACAGATCATCAGGGATCTCAAAAGCAGTATGTTCTTCTTTCCTTTTGCCTCCCTTGTGAGGCTTTTTACCATCATCCATTTTCTTCAACTGAGGGATTTGAACTTTTGACATTTCTGAAGATGTCTGAAGATTTTCCTCAAGCAATGCTGCAAATGAATTAAGTTGATGAGAACCTAGAGATTCGTCGGCAGACATGTGTACCTGTGAACAGAGTATAGTTGCGAGAAAATTGGGAAGAGTCACATGCGTTTTCAGATGTTTTCAAAATAACTCCAGTTGAGGAAATTTGACCTTATCGTCTTGAAGAAATTCACTAAGTTTTCTTGACTTAGGTTCTAGAGTTGTACAGATTGTGAAATTTGCGCAATTGAGGAATCAAATCTTTAAGCATAACTTAGATAAAATAACCAAGACTGGCCAGAAGGAAGTGCTGAAGAATTGGAAAGAAGTAGTAAAAACAGCACTTTAAGATTTTTGGGCAGTGAAAAGATCAAACTTGGGCAGTAAAAATAAATTTTAATTACCCCAAGGATGAACTCGATGAACTGGACGACAAGTTGAAGGAAATCGTCAGCTCAGATCATTCGTGCCCTAACTTGGCGACGAAAGACAGCTACGGCGGCGGCGGAGGTGAAGAAATCCACGACCGACGCGAGTACAACGGCGAAGAAGTCGAGGCAGTGAAGCTCTTCCTCTCCGGCGACTATGAATTCCAGCGGCGGCGCTAGGGTTTGGGAGTGAGAGCGACAGGAGCGCGAGAAGTGAAGTGAGATAAGGTTGACGGGGTCAAGCCTTTATATAGGCGCGGTGAAAACCGGGCGGTCCGAAGATTTTGGACGGATAAGCCCCTGGCGATTCGCATCTCAGCGATACGCGTCACACATGCATTTTGAGTGCGCTTATCCACGCGTCGGATGCGCGGGATTAAGTTACTGTCGCAACCACCAAAAAATTGGAATAGAAAATTTTAAAATGTGTTCGCAATTTCTCCAGCTGACAAGGACACAGTGAAGACTTTGAACGGTGTCAATTAGAACGCACATGAAGAGATTGTGAACAGAGTGGTTTGAGTTTTGCATAGAGAGGAGCGGGTCCGATCACATTCACATAGATGAAAAAACAACTTGAAGAATTAGCAATATGTGAATGTTGTTAAGGACATGAAAAACTCAGATATACATATATATAGGAAGAATTATCTCAAGCAATGAGGAACAACCTCAAATGACGCATTTGAAAAAGTTTGATGAAATTGCAAATGATGAAAAACTCAAATTGAAGAACGTCAAGAAGAGGGTGGTGGCGTTACCCACCGTATAAGAATTTTGATGATTTCAGACATCACGTACAATTGTCGTAGGGTTCTGAGAATCAAATTCTTCATTAATTTCTTCACACTTAGAGGGTTAGTCTTCATTGATTGAAGAAAAACGTTACTTCTTGTGTTGCGCATCAAAGTCATCAATAATGCATAAGCGTTAGGATGTGTGTCCTTTTCAAAGGACGTTCGAAGATTCTAGGATGTTTAGCTCACACCGTAACATGCAAAACCTTCTCTCATCCAAGGGCTTAGTGAAGATATCTGCAAGCTGGTCTTCAGTCTTCACGTGGTTGATGACGATGTCTCCCTTCAGCACATGATCACGAAGAAAATGGTGACGAATCTGAATGTGCTTCGTCCTAGAGTGTTGCACTGGGTTGTGGGTGATGTCTACTACACAACTTATTCTTGTAGACTCGTGTTGGGCCTCCAAGCGCAGAGTTTTGTAGGACAGTAGCAATTTTCCCTCAAGTGAATGACCTAAGGTTTATCAATCCATGGGAGGCGTAGGATGAAGATGGTCTCTCTCAAACAATCCTGCAACCAAATACAAGAAATCTCTTGTGTCCCCAACACACCCAATACAATGGCAAATTGTATAGGTGCACTAGTTCGGCGAAGAGATGGTGATACAAGTGTAGTATGGATAGTAGATATAGGTTTTTGTAATCTGAAAATATAAAAACAGCAAGGTAGCAAGTAACAAAAGTGAGCACAAACGGTATTGCAATGCTTGAAAACAAGGCCTAGGGTTCATACTTTCACTAGTGCAATCTCTCAACAATGCTAACATAATTGGATCATATAACAATCCCTCAACATGCGACAAAGAATCACTCCAAAGTTCCTATTAGCGGAGAACATAAGATAGAAATTGTTGTAGGGTACGAAACCACCTCAAAGTTATCTTTTCCGATCAATCTATTGAGCCATCCCTATAAGTGTCACGAACAGCCCTAGAGTTCGTACTAAAATAACACCATATGATACGCATCAATCAACTCTAATGTCACCTAGATACTCCAATCTCACCATAAGTATCCGTGAGTTGATTATTCGATATGCATCGAACAACTTCATAATCATAATATTCAATCCACACAAAGAACTTCAAAGAGTGCCCCAAGATTTCTACCGAAGAAAGTAGGACGAAAACGTGTGTCAACCCCTATGCATAGATTACCCCAATGTCACCTCAGGAATCCGCGAGTTGAGTGCCAAAACATACATCAAGTGAATCAATATAATACCCCATTGTCACCACGGGTATTCATATGCAAGACATACATCAAGTGTTCTCAAATCCATAAAAGTATTCAATCTGATAATAGTGAAACCTCAAAGGTAAAAACTCAATTCATCACAACAAGATAGAGAGGGAGAAACACCATATGATCCAACTATATTAACAAATCTCGCGGTACATCAAGATCGTGCCAAATCAAGAACATGAGAGAGAGAGAGAGAGAGAGAGAGAGAGAGAGATCAAACACATAGCTACTTGTACATACCCCTAGCCTCAAGGGTGAACTACTCCCTTCTCGTCATGGAGACCGCCGGGTTGATGAAGATGGCCTCCGGTGAGGATTTCCCCCTCCGGCAGGGTGCCGAAACAGGGCTCCAGATGGTATTTCGAAGGTACAGAGGCTTGCGGCGGCGTAGTCCAAAATCTAGGATTATTTCTGGGGGTTTCTCTATTTATATGATTTTTCAGCGTTGGAATCACGACAAGATGGGCCCACGAGGCACCACGGCACACCACCCCCCCTGGCGCGCCGTGGTGGCTCGTGAGCACCTCGTGAGGCTTCTGGTCCTTCCACGAAGCTTCGGGGGTCTCTTTTGGTCCAAAAAAAAATCGTCAAAAAGTTTCGCTGCATTTGGAGAACTTTTATTTCTGCACAAAAAACAACACCACGGTAGTTCTGCTGAAAACAGCGTCAGTCCGGGTTAGTTCTAATCAAATCATACCAAAACCATATAGAATTGTTATAAATATGGCATGAATACTTCATAAATTATAGATACGTTGGAGACGTATCAGCATCCCCAAGCTTAATTCCTGCTCGTCCTCGAGTAGGTAAATGATAAAAGAAATAATTTATGAAGTGTGAATGCTAGCATAGTGCATAAGTTTGATCAATGATAATTTCAATCACTTTTCCTATCATAACAGCAACTATTTCTCATAAAACTCATCATGATAAAGTAGTAATCAATTCACATGTTATGGTTCAAACAATGCATTCTCTTGAAACTTAACAACCCATGTTCTTAGTCACCAAACAATTGCAATTCAACTTAATTTCAACGAAGTCTAAGTAAGAGCTCCACATACTCAATTATCATATAGTCTTCTATGATTGCTAGTACTCAAAGCATATTTTTAGAACAAACGGCATCCATCGAACACAGAGAAAGATAGGGGCTTAATGTTTCGCCTCCCAACTTATTTATCATAGAGATAATTGTCAACAATAATAATTCATGATCAAATATATTTGACTGGCCATATGTGCCTGGATCTTTCCCCACCACATGATGCTTGCCAACTAGAGAATAATTAAGGTTGAAATGAGAAGTAATACTACTGACTCTTGCATAAAAGTAAATACATAAAGTAAAAGATAGGCCCTTCGCAGAGGGAAGCAGAGGTTGTCATGCGCTTTTTATTTTTGGATGCACAACCCTTAATGCAAAGGAACGTCACGTTATATTGCCCCTTGTGATAGCAACCTTTATTATGCAGTCCGTCGCTTTTATTTCTTTACCATCACAAGTTCGTACAACGCTTATTTTCCCTTGCAATAAATGATCATACATATTTTAGGAGCAATTTTTATTGCTTTTTGCACCGATGACAACTTACTTGAAGGATCTTATTCAATCCATAGGTAGATATGGTGGACACTCATGGCAAGAAACTGGGTTTAATGGTTTTTGGATGCACAAGTAGTATCTCTACTTAGTACGAATTTTTGGCTAATAAAAGATCCTAAGCAAGAACCACATGTTGGAGGATCCATAACAATATAACTTCTATGCAAATATACCTAAACATAACTCATTACGTTGTCTTCCTTGTCCAACTTCAACTAATTTGCTCAAGTTTGAAAATAACTAATGGGTATTCACAATCATAAAAGATGTCCAAGATAATATATTTATATGTGAAAGTTCTCTTCCTTATACTAATCATTCATGAATTGCTTGTATGACCAATATTGTGATTGTCAAGCTTCAATAGATTTCACTTTCTAACCCAAATGTGAAACTACTACTAGACATGATACAAGCATATGAAGCACATATAATTTCAACTTTATGATATTCAATTCATTCAACAATTTACTCATAGGATATAAGTGAAGAACAAGAGTAAATGACAAACTACTCCAAAAAGATATAAGTGAAGACCAAATGAGTAGTTAAGTAAATAGGTAGCTATGTGAGGACTCTCTCTCATTTAAAAATTTCAGATCTCAAGTATTTTATTCAAACAGCAAAGAAAACAAAATGAAATGGCATTCCAAGAATAGCACATCTCATGTGAAGAAGTAAAAACTTAGGCTCAACCAAGACTAACCGATAATTGTTGATGAAGAAAGGTAGGATGCCTACCGGGGAATCCCCAAGCTTAGATGCTTGAGACTTCTTGAAATATTAATTTGGGATGCCTTGGGCATCCCCAAGCTTGAGATCTTGTGTCTCCTTAATTCCTCTCATATCATGGCTTCTCCTAAATCTTTAAAAACTTCATCCACACAAAACTCAACAAGAACTCGTGAGATAAGTTAGTATAAATCAACTCAAAACCTTAACATTCTATACTGTAGAAAATCACTAAAATTATAATTAAACATTGCATACTAAATTCCTCTGCATATTTAATACTCCTATCCTCAAATAGAATCATTAAACAAGCAAACATATGCAACCATAACCGAAATCTGCCAAAACAGAACAGTCTGTAAAGGGGGATTTAAAATTCATATTTACCTAACTCTAAAAATTCTGAAAAATTACCACGTGACAGAGAACTCATGCATTCTTACTTTGTAAAAATTTCAGATTTTTATCATCTTCTGACTATTTAGGAATATTCTGGACATAACAGAAAACTTTCTGTTTTCAAACAGCAACACATGAACTTGCAAACTGAGCATGGTAAAGGCTATAATTGGCATTTTATTGAACTAAAAGATACAAAACATGATTATTTATAACACCAAGCAAATATAAACAGAAGAAAATAACGCTCCAAGCAAAACTCATATTATGTGACGAATAAAAATATAGCTCCAAGTAAGGTTACCGATAATGTTGAAGACGAAAGAGGGATGCCTTCCGGGGCATCCCCAAGCTTAGACACTTGAGTATTCCTTGAATATTACCTTGGGGTGTCTTGGGAATCCCCAAGCTTAGGGTCTTGCCACTCCTTATTCTCCTCATATCGATATCTCACCCAAAACTTGAAAACTTCAATCACATAAAACTTAACGGATCTTGTGAGATAGGTTAGTATGATAGAAATAAATCATCCACTTAGGTACTGTCAAGACAAGTTTCATAATTGTTGTCACATAATTCCTACTGAATTCTATCATTTCCACAATTTATATTACTCAATATAAGCTATGGAAACACTAAAACATGCAAACTATGCACCGAAAACAGAATCTGTCAAAAACAGAACAGCATGTAGTGAGCGATTTAAAAACCATACTTCTGTACCTCCAAAAATCTGAAAAATTAGGAAAACGTAAAAAATTTGTAACCCAATACTGTGTAAAAATTTCAGAATTTTTTCACGCTCCAGTACAGAATAGAAATTCCAGCACTGGACGCAAAAGTTTCTGTTTTTGCACAGAATCAAATCAACAAGCATCCACACTATCCCAAAGGCTTTACTTGGCACATTATTGAAAGAAAACATATAAAACATGATTACTACAGTAGCTTAATCATGTGAACACACAAAAACAGTAGGTATAAATATTGGGTTGTCTCCAAACAAGCGCTTTTCTTTAATGCCTTTTTAGCTAGGCATGATGATTTCAATGATGCTCACATAAAAGTAAAGAATTGAAACACAAAGAGAGCATCATGAAGCATATGACTAGCACATTTAAGCCTAACCCACTTCCTATGCATAGGGATTTTGTGAGCAAACAATTTATGGGAGCAAGAATCAACTAGCATAGGAAGGCAAAACAAGCATAACTTCAAAACTTTCAACATATAGAGAGGAAACATGATATTATTGCAATATGTAAAAGCAAATGTTCCTCTCTCATAATAATTTTCAGTAGCATCATGAATGAATTCAACAATATAACTATCACATAAATCATTCTTTTCATGATCTACCAGCATATAAATTTTATTACTCTCCACATAAGCAAATTTATTCTCATCAATAATAGTGGGAGCAAACTCAAAAAAATAACTATCATGAGATACTTGATTGGCATAATCCAATTGAAAATTAAAATCATGATGACAAGTTTCATAGTTATCATTATTCTTTATAGCATACATGTCATCACAATAATCGTCATAGATAGCAACTTTGTTGTCATAATCAATTGAAACCTCTTCCAAAATAGTTGAATCATCATTAAATAAAGTCATGGCCTCACCAAATCGACTTTTATCAATATAATCATCATAAATAGGAGGCATGCTTTCATCATAATAAATTTGCTCATCAAAATTTGGGGGACTAAAAATATCATCTTCATCAAACATAGCATCCCCAAGCTTATGGCTTTGCATATCACTAGCATCATGGATATTCAAAGAATTCATACTGGCAACCTTGCAATCATGCTTATCATTCATGGATTTCATGCCAAACATTTTTAACAAATTCTTCTTCTATTAATTGAGCACAATTTTCCGATCCATCATTTTCAAGAAAGACATTATAAAGACGAATAATATGAGGCAACCTCAATTCCATTTTTTTGTAGTTTTATTTTATAAACCAAACTAGTGATAAAACAAGAAACTAAAAGATTCAATTGCAAGATCTAAAGATATACCTTCAAGCACTCACCTCCCCGGCAACGGCGCCAGAAAAGAGCTTGATGTCTACTACACAACTTATTCTTGTAGACTCGTGTTGGGCCTCCAAGCGCATAGTTTTGTAGGACAGTAGCAATTTTCCCTCAAGTGGATGACCTAAGGTTTATGAATCCGTGGGAGGCGTAGGATGAAGATGATCTCTCTCAAACAATCCTGCAACCAAATACAAGAAATCTCTTGTGTCCCCAACACACCCAATACAATGGCAAATTGTATAGGTGCACTAGTTTGGCGAAGAGATGGTGATACAAGTGTAGTATGGATAGTAGATATAGGTTTTTGTAATCTGAAAATATAAAAACATCAGGGTAACAAGTAACAAAAGTGAGCACAAACGGTATTGCAATGCTTGAAAACAAGGCCTAGGGTTCATACTTTCACTAGTGCAATCTCTCAACAATGCTAACATAATTGGATCATATAACAATCCCTCAACGTGCGACAAAGAATCACTCCAAAGTTCCTATTAGCGGAGAACATAAGATAGAAATTGTTGTAGGGTACGAAACCACCTCAAAGTTATCTTTTCCGATCAATCTATTGAGCCATCCCTATAAGTGTCTCGAACAGCCCTAGAGTTCGTACTAAAATAACACCACATGATACGCATCAACCAGCTCTAATGTCACCTAGATACTCCAATGTGACCACAAGTATCCGTGAGTTGATTATTTGATATGCATCGAACAACTTCATAATCATAATATTCAATCCACACAAAGAACTTCAAAGAGTGCCCCAAGATTTCTACCGGAGAAAGTAGGACGAAAACGTGCATGAACCCCTATGCATAGATTACCCCAATGTCACCTCGGGAATCCGCGAGTTGAGTGCCAAAACATACATCAAGTGAATCAATATAATACCCCATTGTCACCACGGGTATTCATATGCAAGACATACATCAAGTGTTCTCAAATCCATAAAAGTATTCAATCCGATAATAGTGAAACCTCAAAGGTAAAAACTCAATTCATCACAACAAGATAGAGAGGGAGAAACACCATATGATCCAACTATATTAACAAAGCTCGCGGTACATCAAGATCGTGCCAAATCAAGAACACGAGAGAGAGAGATCAAACACATAGCTACTTGTACATACCCCTAGCTTCGAGGGTGAACTACTCCCTCCTCGTCATGGAGACCGCCGGGATGATGAAGATGGCCTTCGGTGATGATTTCCCCCTCCGGCAGGGTGCCGAAACAGGGCTCCAGATGGTATTTCGAAGGTACAGAGGCTTGCGGCGGAGTAGTCCAAAATCTAGGGTTATTTCTGGGGGTTTCTCTATTTATAGGATTTTGTAGCGTTGGAATCACGTCAAGATGGGCTATGATGGGCCCACGAGGCACCATGGCACGCCATCCCCCCTGGCGCGCCGTGGTGGCTCATGAGCACCTTGTGAGGCATCCGGTCCTTCCACGAAGCTTCGGGGGTCTCTTTTGGTCCAAAAAAATCGTCAAAAAGTTTCGCTGCATTTGGAGTACTTTTATTTCTGCACAAAAAACAACACCACGGTAGTTCTGCTGAAAAAAGCGTCAGTCCGGGTTAGTTCTAATCAAATCATACCAAAACCATATAGAATTGTTATAAATATGGCATGAATACTTCATAAATTTTAGATACATTGGAGACGTATCAGTGGGCGATCTTGATGGCACTCTCATTGTCGCAGTAGAGTGGCACTTTCTTCACGTTGACGCCATAATCCTTGAGGGTCTGGTTCATACATAGCAGCTGTGAGCAGCAAGCGCCAGCGGCAATGTACTCAGCCTCGGCTGTGGAAAGTGAGACGCTGTTCTGCTTCTTCGAGGACCAACAGACAAGAGATCGTCCGAGGAAATGGCATGTGCCTGATGTTGACTTGCGATCCACACGTTCTCCAGCATAATCAGAATCAGAAAATCCAGCAAGATCAAGCGATGAGCCCTTGGGATACCATAATCCAAACGTTGGTGTGTGAGCTAAAAATTCGCTTCACAGCCTGATGGTGTGATTCCTTCGGTGACGCTTGAAAGCAGGCACACATGCAAACGCTAAGCATAATATCTGACCTAGATGCACATAGGTAAAGTAGCGAACCAATGATGGAGCGATATACCTTTTGATCGAAATCTTCACCATTTTCGTCAGTGCAGAGTTGACCATTTGTTGGCATAGGTATCTTGAGGCGTTTGCAGTCTTGCATGCCGAATTTCTTCAGGCAATGTTTGGGATATTTCTCCTGAGAAATGAAGACGCCATTGGGTTGTTGAGGAATTTGAAGCCCGAGGAAGAATTTCAACTCTCCCATCATAGACATCTGATATTCTTCACGCATCATATGTGCAAATTCGTCACTGTATCGCTTGTTAGTGCAACCAAAGATAATATCATCAACATATATTTGGCATATGAACAGTTCACCATCATAAGATTTAGTGAAAAGGGTAGGGTCAAGTGAACCGGGTTTGAAACCCTTTTTCTTCAGGAACTCCTTCAGTGTATCATACCAAGCCCTCGGGGCTTGCTTGAGGCCATAGAGAGCCTTGTTGAGCCTAAAGACTTTGTTCGGATGCTTTGGGTCCTCAAAACCTGGTGGTTGAGCTACATATACTTCTTCCTCAAGCTTACCATTGAGGAATGCACTTTTCACATCCATTTGATATAAGAGGATATCATGATGGTTAGCATATGCAAACAGTATACGAATGGCTTCAAGCCTAGCAACATGTGCAAATGTTTCATCGTAATCAATACTCTCAACCTGTGTGTAGCCTTGTGCTACAAGATGGGCCTTATTCCTCACCACTTGGCCATTTTCGTCTTGTTTGTTGCGGTCGATCCATTTGGTGCCGATGACATTGTGCTTGCGTGGATCAGGACGTTTGACAAGTTCCCACATATTGTTGAGCTCGAATTGATGCAATTCGTCTTGCATGGCTTGAATCCAGTCAGGCTTGAGAAATGGTTCATCAACTTTGGTGGGCTCTGAAATAGAGACAAACGCGTAATGCCAACAAAAGTTAGCCAAATGTGAAGCTCTTGAGCGAGTGAGGGGACCAGGTGCATTGATGTTGTCGAGGATCTTCGCAATCTGCACTTCATTCGCCACTCGTGGATGTACTAGACGAGGGCCTTGCTGTTATTGTTGCTGTGCAGAATCCTCAGCATCATTTTCTTCAGGATCCACAGTTTCTTCACGACGAGGGATAACTACTTCTTCATCAGCTATTCCTTCACTGGGCACAATTTCACCAGTGCCCATAAGCTTGATAGATTCCTCAGGAGGCATTTCATCTAGTACAAGAGCCAGGTGCTCTCTTTGCGAGCCGTTAGTTTCATCGAACCGCACATCTACAGTTTCAACAACCTTGTTGTGGCAGGTGTTGAAGACTCTGTAGGTGTGCGAGTCCTTTCTGTAACCAAGCATAAAACCCTCATGTGCTTTCGGTGCAAATTTAGAACTATGATGAGGATCTCTAATCCATCATTTAGCATCGAAGACTTTGAAATAACTCACATTGGGTTTCTTGTCAGTGAGGAGCTCATATGAAGTCTTCTTGAGGAATTTGTGAAGATATACCCGGTTGATGATGTGACATGCAGTATCAATTGCTTAAGGCCACCATCGACGAGGTGTCTTGTATTCATCAAACATAGTGTGAGCCATCTCGATGAGTGTCCTATTCTTGTGCTCCACGACTCCATTCTGCCGAGGCGTATAGGGAGCAGAGAGCTCATGAGTGATACCAAGTTCGTCAAGATAGTCATCAAGTCATGTGTTCTTGAACTCGGTGCCGTTGTCGCTCCTAATGTGCTTGATCTTGAGACCATAATTCATCATGGCCCGATTGGAGAATCGTCTAAAGACATCCTGAACTTCAGTCTTGAAGGAAATGATGTGCACCCAGGTGTAAGGAGAGTAGTCGTCAACTATGACGAATCTGTAGAGAGATGTTGCATTGGTTAGTGTGGCACAATGGGTAGGACCAAACAAATCCATATGAAGTAATTCAAAGGGACGTGTAGTGGTCATGATTGTCTTAGCTGCATGCTTGGATCTGGTCATCTTTCCAGACTCACAAGCACCACACATATGATCTTTGACGAATTTGACGCCTTCGACGCCAATGATGTGCTTCTTTTTGACGAGTGTGCTCAGATTCCTCATGTCAGCGTGTCCAAGGCATCGATGCCATAGCCAGCACTCTGAAGCTTTTGCCAGTAGACACGTGGCATGCTGAGGACCTAGTGAGAAATCTACAATGTACAAATCACCTTTCGTAAAGCCTTCGAAGACTTTGGATTTGTCAGATTCCAACAGCACAATACATCTATATTTGCCAAAGATGACAATCATATCAAGATCACAAAGCATTGAGACGGACATGAGGTTGTATCCAAGGGATTTGACAAGCATCACTTTTTCCATGTGTCGATCCTTCGAGATAGCAACCTTACCTAGACCCAATACCTTGCTTTTTCCTTTGTCGGCGTATGTGATATGCTTCAAATGAGATGGAGTAAGGGGAGCATCAGTGAGTAAATTCCTATCACCAGTCATATGATTCGTGCAGCCACTATCCAGGACCCATTCAGTGGCTGTGGGTGTGTCATCCTGTAAAAGCATTAGTTTGTCTTACAAATTCATATACTTCAAATGAAGAATATGATGATCAATTTCGTCAGACAATTTCATCAATGAATAGTAACTAGCAGCATAAGGGATGTGTGAAATGCATGATTCATCTCATCATGATTAGCCTGCATCCCAACAGGCATTTTGTCAGGTCTCCAGCAAATTCATCAGACATTTTAGTTGTCTGAAGACCTGACCCTGCAGAGCAGATTAGTTCTTCTTCTTAACCACCCACATCTGAATGGGTGGCTGAGAAGCAATGTATCGAAGTGCAATAATGGAGAACTTAGACATTGAAGAATATGCATTTCTCTTCACAGGAGGGTTATACTAATTGAATGAGTAAGTAGAGAAATTCTTCAAAGTTTTGTGGAGATAGTGGTTCGAAGAATAATGCTCATACTCATCAGATCGCTGTTTGTTTCCCTGCAAAACAGAGGCATTAGCACGACCATAAGTGGGTCTGCGTCCATTTGACGACTTAGATCCCTGTGAAGAATTTGGACTGGGAAGTTTCTTCTTCATCGGTGGTGTCATGATGACATTCACCTGAAGATTTTCCAGAAGGCTTTTGGGAACCCAAATTTTCTTCACAGGTGGACCGTTCCTGCAGTTAGTACCAACAAATCTGACAAATACTTCACCATTCTGATTTTTGAATAATTTGTAGTTGTATTCAAATGACTCATCTGAAGAATATGAAGAATCACAAGTATAGCCAGATAAAGTAGATGGGTCTATTGGTGGTCCCTTTGCAGCAACCCATGTGGTTTTGGGATACTGCTCAGGCTTCCAATAAGAACCATCAGCATTAAGCTTTCTCTCAAAAGCAATACCCTCTTTCCTAGGGTTCCTGTTCAGAATCTGCTTTTTGAGCACATGACAAAGGGTTTGATGCCCTTTGAGGCTTTTGTACATGCCTGTAACGTACAATTCCTTCAACCATGTGCTACTTGTGAGTTGCGTTGGGATTTCCTCGAAGAGGAGAGGATGATGCAGTACAGTAGAGATAAGTATTTCCCTCAGTTAAGAACCAAGGTTATCAATCCAGTAGGAGAACCAAGCAAAACCTCTTTAGCAGCACCCGCACACCCAAAAGCCAATACTTGCACCCAACGCAAACAAGGGGGTTGTCAATTCCCTCGGTGGTTACTTGTAAGGATTAAATCTCGTAGTGATAGATAAATAGATAAAGTAAATTGCAAAATAAAAAAAAGTAAATAAATTGCAGCAAAGTATTTTTAGGATTTTTGTTTATATAATAATGATAACTGACTCGAGGGCCATAGTTTTCACTAGAGGCTTCTCTCTCGAGCTCATAACATACGGTGGGTAGACAAATTACTGTTGGGCAATTGATAGAAAAGCGCATAGTTATGAAGATATTCAAGGCAATGATCATGTATATAGACATCACGTCCTAGACAAGTAGACCGACTCCTGCCTGCATCTACTACTATTACTCCACTCATCGACCGCTATCCAGCATGCATCTAGAGTATTAAGTATAAAACAGAGTAACGCCTTAAACAAGATGATATGATGTAGACAAAGTAAACTCAAGAAATATGAATAAACCCCATCGTTTTATCCTTAATGGCAACAATACAAATATGTGTCTTGTCCCTTTCTATCACTGGGATATAGAACACCGCAAGATTGAACCCATCACAAAGCACCTATCCCATTGCAAGATAAATCAATCTAGTTGGCCAAACCGAACGGATAGATCGGAGAGAAATACAAAGCTATAACAATCATGCATAAAAGAGTTCAGAGAAGACTCAAATATTTCTCATGAATAATGTGATCATAAACACACAATTCATCGGATCCCAACAAACACACAGCAAAAGAAGATTACATCGGATAGAACTCCAAGAACATCGAGGAGAACTTTGTATTGAAGATCAAAGAGAGAGAAGAAGCCATCTAGCTACTAGCTATGGACCCGTAGGTCTGTGGTAAACTACTCACACATCATCGGAAGGGCAACAAGGTTGATGAAGAAGCCTTCCGTGATCGATTCCCCCACCGACAGAGTACCGGAAAAGGTCTTCGGAAGGGATCATGGAAGAACAGAGGCTTGCAGCGGCGGAAAGGTTTTCGCTTCTGTATTTTTGGTATATGGGGAATATTTGGGAATTTATAGCGCTGGAATTAGGTCAAGAGGTGCCACGAGGGGCCCACAAGCCTGGGGGGCGCGCCGTCATGACTCTTCTGGTCTTCTCCCAAAGCTTCTAGGGTCCCTTCTGGTCCAGAAAAAATTAATCCAAAGTTTTTTCTTCGTTTGGACTCCGTTTGATAATGATTTTCTGAAAAGGCAAAAACAGGCAAAAAACAGCAACTGGCACTGGGCACTTGGTTAATAGGTTAGTCCCAAAAAATGATATATAATTGCATATAAAACATCCAAGATTGATACTATAATAGCATGGAACAATAAAAAATTATAGATACGTTGGAGACGTATCAAGCATCCCCAGGCTTAATTCCTGCTCGTCCTTGAGTAGGTAAATGATAAAAATAGAATTTTTGATGTGGAATGCTACCTAACATGTTTCATCATGTAATTCTATTTTACGGTATGAATATTAAGATCCGAATGATTCAAAGCAATAGTCTATAATTTGATATAAAGACATCAATACTCAGGCATACTAACAAACAATCATGCCTTTCAAAATAAAAATGCAAAAGAAAGTTATCCCTACAAAATCATATAATTCTGTCATGCTCCATCTTCTTAACACAAAGTATTTATCATGCACTACCCCGATGACAAGCTGAGCAATTGGTTCATACTTTTTAACGCGCTTCAGCTTTTTCAACCCCCACGCAATACATGAGCGCAAGCCATGGATATAGCACTATGGGTGGAATAGAATGATGATTGAGATTAATAAGGGGAAGTCAAAAAGAGAAGATGGTCTCACATCGGCGAGGCTAATCAACAGGCTATGGAGATGCCCATCAATTTATGTTAATGCGAGGAGTAGGGATTGCCATGCAACGGATGCACTAAGAGCTATAAGTGCATGAAAGCTCAAAATAAAAACTAAGTGGGTGTGGATCCAACTTGCTTGCTCATGAAGACCTCATGCATTTGAGGAAGCCCATCATCGGAATATACAAGCCAAGTTCTATAATGAAAAATTCCCACTGGTATATGAAAGTGACAACATAGGAGACTCTCTATATGAAAAACATGGTGCTACTTTGAAGCACAAGCATGGAAAAAGATAGTAACACTGCCCCTTCTCTCTTTTTCTCTCATTTTTTCTCCTTTTTTTTGATCTCCTCACTGGGACAATGCTCTAATAATGATGATCATCATACTTATATTTACTTACAACTCAAAAATTACAACTCGATACTAGAACAGATATGACTCTATATGAATGCCTCTGGCAGTGTACAGGATGTGCAATGATGCTAGCGTAACATGTATGAAAATGATGAACAATGGCTGAGCCACAAATACTATGTCAGCTATATGATCATGCAAAGCAATATGACAATGATGATGTGTGTCATATAAAAAGAACAATGGAAGTTGCATGGCAATATATCTCGGAATGGCTATGGAAATGCCATAATAGGTAGGTATGGTGGCTATTTTGAGGAAGATATAAGGAGGCTTATGTGTGATAGAGCGTATCATATCACGGGGTTTGGATGGACCGGCGAAGTTTGAACCGATTCTCGATGTGAGAAAGGGCAATGCATGATACCGAAGAGGCTAGCAAATTGCGGAAAGGTGAGAGTGCGTATAATCCATGGACTCACATTAGTCATAAAGAACTCACAAACTTATTGCGAAAGTTTATTAGCCCTCGAAGCAAAGTACTACTACGCATGCCCCTAGGGGGATAGATTTGTAGGAAAAGACCATCGCTCGTCCCCGACCGCCACTCATAAGGTAGACAATCAATAATAAATCATGCTCCAACTTCTTAGCATAACGACAGATCATACGTGCATGCTTCGGGAATCACAAACTTTAACACCAATATTCTTACTAAACCACAATTATCTACTAGCACCTCCCACATATTTCCATCTTAATATCGCAAAACTATTGCAAGGAATCAAACTTATCATATTCAATGATCCACATGAAAGTTTTTATTATATCCCTCTTGAATACCTATCATATTAGGACCAAGTTCATAACCCGTGCATATTACCATTTCTATTTATTAGACTCTCAAAAATATATAAGTGAAGCATGAGAGTGCAACTATTTCTTTAAAATATAACCACCGCAGTGCTCTAAAAGATATAAGTGAAGCACTAGAGCAACTGCCTTCAAAAGATATAAGTGAAGCACATAGAGTATTCTAACAAATCACGAATAATGTGTGTCCCTCTCAAAAAGGTGTGTTCAGCGAAGTTGATTGTGGCAAACTAAAAAGCAAACAAAAGCAAGCAAACTATAGCACAAGACTCTCCAAGTAAAACACATATCATGTGATGAATAAAAATATAGCTCCAAGTGATATACCGATAGATTGTAGACGAAAGAGGGGATACCATCCGGGGCATCCCCAATCTTAGACGCTTGAGACTTCCTTGAATATTACCTTGGGGTGCCTTGGGCATCCCCAAGCTTAGGCTCTTGCCGCTCCTTATTCCTTTATCCATCGTAGTCTCACCCAAAACTTGAAAACTTCAGCACACAAAACTCAACAGAAACCTCGTGACATCCGTTAGTATAACAAATAAATATTAAACTTTAGGTACTGTTGTAAATTGATTCATATTTAATATTTGCATAATTATACTGTACTCCAACTTCCCCATGGCTCATACCCCCCGATACGATCCATAGATTCATCAAAATAAGCAAACTATGCAACAAAAACAGAATCTATCTAAAACAGAACAGTCTGTAAAGATCTATTTAAAAGCCATACTTCTGAAACACCAGAAATTCTGAAAAATTAGGACAACGTAAAAAATTCATATACCAATACTGTGTAAAAAGTTCAGATTTTTCTGACACTCCAGTACAGAATCAAAAATCAAATACTGGACGCAAAACTTTCTGTTTTCCGAATAGCATTAATTATACTATCATCCAAATCATCCCAAAGGCATTACTTGGCACAAACACTAACTAAAAGATAAAAACACAATCATAAAAGAAGCTAAAATTGTGTAAACTCACAAAAAAGAAATAAAAAGCAAAATTTTAAGATAACTATTGGGTTGTCTCTCAACAAGCTCTTTCTTTATAGCCATTAAGATAGGCTTTGGGATATTAATGATGCTCACATAAAAGACAAGAATTAAAGCACAAAGAGAGCATCATAAAACATGTGACAAACACATTTAAGTCTGACATACTTCCTATACATATGCATTTTATAGGAAAACAAATTATCAAAACAAGCAATATCTAGTATATGCAAATAGAAAGAATGAAGCATTAATAATTTCAGCACAAAGAGAGGTAATTTATTGACATGAAAGTTTCTACAACCATATTTTCCTCTCTGATAATAATTACATGTAGGATCATAGTAAAATTCAACAATATAGCTATCATATAAAATATTCTCTTCATGATCCACATGCATAAAAGTCTTATAATCTTCCAAGATAGTGGGATTAACATCAACTAAAGTCATGACCTCTCCAAACCCACTTTTATCAAAAAAATTCATAAGATTGATAATTCTCAAAAGTAGTGGGATCATTATTACGTAAATTTGACGCTCTTCCAAACCCACTTTCAATATTATTGCAAACATTATTATCAATGACATATTCATCATGAGGCTTAAATAAATTTCCAAGATCATACGAAGCATTATCACCCCAATCATGATCATTGCAATAAGTAGTGGACATAACAAAATTGTCATCCCCAAGCTTGTAGTTTTTCATATCATTAGAATAATTGACATTAATAGAATTTATAATAACATCATTGCAATCATGCTTTTCATTCAAGGAGCTACCATGAATCACTTTATAAACTTCTTCTTTTAGCACTTCATCACAATTTTCAGATTCATGATTTTCAAGCAAAACTTCATAAAGATAATCAAGTACACTCAACTCACTAGCAATTGGTTCATCATAATTGGATTGTTTGAAAAGATTAGCAAGTGGATGAGGATCCATAAGTCTATATTTTTATTTTCATTGAGTCACACAATTTTAGCAAGCAAACGAGCAAACAAGTGAAAAAAATATTTTTGTGTTTTTTGTAAAATTGTTTTAGAAGTGGGGGAGATGAAAACGAGAGGCAAATGCAAATAAAAAGGCAAATGAAAATAAGAGCAGGTAGATGATAGTTTGTGCGAAGGTACTTGATAGGTTTTGGTGATGTCTCCCCGGCAACGGCGCCAGAAATTCTTCCTGCTACTTGTGAGCTGCGTTGGGATTTCCCCGAAGAGGAGAGGATGATGCAATACAGTAGAGATAAGTATTTCCCTCAGTTAAGAACCAAGGTTATCAATCCAGTAGGAGAACCAAGCAAAACCTCTTTAGCAGCACCTGCACACACAAAAGCCAATACTTGCACCCAACGCGAACAAGGGGGTTGTTATCCCCTCGGCGGTTACTTGCAAGGATTAAATCTCGTAGTGATAGATAAATAGATAAAGTAAATTGTAAAATAAAATAAAAGTAAATAAATTGCAGCAAAGTATTTTTAGGATTTTTGTTTATATAATAATGATAAATGACTCGGGGGCCATAGTTTTCACTAGAGGCTTCTCTCTCGAGCGCATAACATACGCTGGGTAGACAAATTACCGTTGAGCAATTGATAGAAAAGCGCATAGTTATGAAGATATTCAAGGCAATGATCATGTATATAGGCATCACGTCGTAGACAAGTAGACCGACTCCTGCCTGCATCTACTACTATTACTCCACTCATCGACCGCTATCCAGCATGCATCTAGAGTATTAAGTATAAAACAGAGTAACGCCTTAAGCAAGATGACATGATGTAGACAAAGTAAACTCAAGCAATATGAATAAACCCCATCGTTTTATCCTTAATGGCAACAATACAAATACGTGTCTTGTCCCTTTCTGTCACTGGGATATAGAACACCGCAAGATTGAACCCATCACAAAGCACCTCTCCCATTGCAAGATAAATCAATCTAGTTGGCCAAACCAAACGGATAGATCGGAGAGAAATACAAAGCTATAACAATCATGCATAAAAGAGTTCAGAGAACCCACAATTCATCGGATCCCAACAAACACACCACAAAAGAAGATTACATCGGATATAACTCCAAGAACATGGAGGAGAACTTTGTATTGAAGATCAAAGAGAGAGAAGAAGCCATCTAGCTACTAGCTATGGACCCGTAGGTCTGTGGTAAACTACTCACACATCATCGGAAGGGCAGCAAGGTTGATGAAGAAGCTCTCCGTGATCGATTCCCCCTCCGGCAGAGTACCGGAAAAGGCCTCCAGATCTGATCGCGGAAGAACAGAGGCTTGCGGCGGTGGAAAGGTTTTCTCTTCTGTCTTTCTGGTATATGGGGAATATTTGGAAATTTATAGCGCTGGAATTAGGTCAAGAGGTTCCACGAGGGGCCCACAAGCCTGGGGGGCGCGCCTACCCCCCTGGGCGCGCCCTCCGGGCTTGTCGCTCGCTCGTGACTCCTCTGGTCTTCTCCCGAAGCTTCTAGGGTCCCTTCTGGTCCAGAAAAAAATAATCCAAAGTTTTTTCTTCGTTTGGACTCCATTTGATAATGATTTTCTGAAAAGAAAAAAACAGGCAAAAAACAGCAACTGGCACTGGGCACTAGATTAATAGGTTAGTCCCAAAAAATGATATATAGTTGCATATAAAACATCCAAGATTGATACTATAATAGCATAGAACAATAAAAAATTATAGATACGTTAGAGACGTATCACCCTGCATTTTCGTCAGCATCACTGGTGGCATCCTCAGATGAGGGGTTAGTGGCCACAGAAGCAGTTGAAGCAGTTGAAAGTACTGAAGCATTTGAACATTCAGCTGAAGAATTTGCATTTTCACGTTCAAGGCATTTTAAGCATGGTGCAACAAATTCTTCCTGAGTGGTACTGATCTGTTGAGCGAGGAGTGAATCGTTCTCTTTTTGAAGATCATTATCAGACGCTCTCAGCTTCTCGAGATCTTGCTTCCTTTGAAGAAATTCATAGGATAGCTTCTCATGTTCGGCTGCGAGGGCCACATGACGACTTTCAAGTTCGTCATACTGTGGCTTGAGACATCTGAGATCTTCAAACAAGGCTTGACTACGATCCATTTCCTCGTCCAACAGGTCATCGCTTTTGTCTAGCAGTTTTTAAATCTTTTCCATAGCATGTTGTTGCTCAGTTGCAATTTTAGCAAGTTTCTTATAGCTTGGTTTTGATTCACACTCAGAGTCATCATCACTGGAAGTTTCAAAGTAAGCTTCTTGTGAGGTTATCTTTGCACCTCTTGCCATGAAGCAATAGGTGGAAGTGTAGTCATCAGCACAGTCCTCATTGTTGGTGGAGATACCATTGTCTTCAGGGTTGAAGATGGACTTGCCGATGTACTCAGTAGCGAGAGCTAGGCTCGTCACACCAGAGTCTGACTCCTCCTCAGATTCCTCAGCTTCCTCATGATCAGATTCTTCTTCAGAATCCATTTCCTTTTCAATGAATGCGCGAGCTCTGCTGGAACTGCCTTTCTTGTGAGATGAAGACTTTGAAGATTTCTTCTTTTTGCCATCAGAGTCATCATCCCTGCTCTTCTTCTTCTTCTTTAGCCAGAGAGGGCAGTCGGCGATGTAGTGGCCTGGCTTCTTGCATTTGTGACAAGTTCTCTTGTTGTAGTCTCGAACAGACGCTTCTCTAGTGTTCTTCGAGTCATACTTTGAAGACTTTCCAAAGCGATTTTTCTTGGAAATCTCCTGGAACTTCTTCACCAGCATTGCCAGTTCTCTGCCAATTTCCTCAGCACCATCAGAACTGCTCTCATATTCCTCTTCTTCTTCAGATGAAGAAATTGCCTTGGCTTTTGCTTTTGCCTTCAGAGCGCGAGGATGTCCATAGCTGGGACCATACATATCTCTCTTCTCTGCTTACTAAAATTCATGAGTATTGAGCCTTTCAGGAATATCAGCCGGGTCAAGTGACTTGTAGTCAGGGCGCTCTTGTATCATTAGTGCCAAGGTGTCGAAGGAACTTGTTGGAAATATGCCCTAGAGGCAATAATAAATTAGTTATTATTATATTTCCTTGTTCATGATAATCGTTTATTATCCATGCTATAATTGTATTGATTGGAAACTCAAATACATGTGTGGGTACATAGACAACACTGTGTCCCTAGTAAGCCTCTAGTTAACTAGCTCGTTGATCAAAAGATGGTGAAGGTTTCCTAGCCATGGACATAAGATGTCATTTGATAACGGGATCACATCATTAGGAGAATGATGTGATGGACAAGACCCAAACTATAAACGTAGCATATGATCGTGTCAGTTTATTGCTATTGTTTTCTGCATGTCAAGTATCTGATCCTATGACCATGAGATCATGCAACTCCCTGACATCGGAGGAATACCTTGTGTGTATCAAACGTCGCAACGTAACTGGGTGACTATAAAGATGCTCTACAGGTATCTCCGAGGGTGTCTGTTGGGTTGGCATGGATCAAGACTGGGATTTGTTACTCCGTGTGACGGAGAGGTATCTCAGGGCCCACTCGGTAATACAACATCACAATAAGCCTTGCAAGCAATGTGACTAAAGTGTTAGCCACGAGATCTTGTATTATGGAACATGTAAAGAGACTTGCCGGTAACGAGATTGAACTAGGTATAGAGATACCGACGATCGAATCTCGGGCAAGTAACATACCGAAGAACAAAGGGAACAGCATACAGGATTAACTGAATCCTTGACATAGAGGTTCGACCGATAAAGATCTTCATAGAATATGTAGGAGCCAATATGGGCATCCAGGTCCCGCTATTGGTTATTGATCGTAGAGGTGTCTCGGTCATGTCTACATAGTTCTCGAACCCGCAGGGTCTACACACTTAACGTTTGGTGACGATTAGTATAGTTGAGTTATTTTGTTGGTGACCGAAGGTTGTTCGGAGTCCCGGATAAGATCCCGGACATGACGAGGATCTCCGGAAGAGTCCGGAGGTAAAGATTGATATATGTGATAATAGTGTTTTGATCTCCGGAAGGGTTCCGGAATTCACCGGAAGGGGTTCCGGATGTTTACCGAAGTGTTCGGGTGCAACAACACTTTATATGAGCCAAAGGGGTAAAGCCCACGAGGTATTGGAAAGTGCAAAAGGAAGTTTTGCTGCTGCCTTAAGCGGTACTACCGCTGGTAAGGCAGTACTACCGCGTAAGCGGTACTACCGCTTGTGTGAAGCGGTACTACCGCTCAAGCGGTACTACCGCTCGTGAGCGGTACTACCGCTTGTACGCGATACTGCTGGAATCCGAGTTGGACTCTTTCCGTGCGGGCCAAACCGACCTTGTGCGGGCAAAACCGACCTTGTGGAGGCTTTCTCTGCAAGTTTAGACCCCAGGGCTCAACATATAAATAGAGGGGCAGGGCTAACACACGGGACACATCAAGATTTCCCAAGCCGTGTGCCGGCAACCCTAACCCTCTAGTTCCTCCTGTCATAATCTCCGTAGTGCTTGGCGAAGCCCTGCAGAGATTGTTCCTCACCACCATCACCACGCCGTCGTGCTGCCGGAACTCATCTACTACTTCATCATTGCTCGCTGGATCGAGGAGGTGAAGGCGTCATCAAGCCGTACGTGTGTTGAACGCGGAGGTGCCGTCCGTTCGGCACTAGTTCGTGATCGGATCGAGGGACGACTTGCGATTTGGATCGCCGAGACGTTCGACTACATCAACCGCATTTCTTAACGCTTCCGCTTAGCGATCTACAAGGGTTTGTAGATTCACTCTCCCTCTCGTAGATGCTCATCACCATGGATAGATCTTGTGTGTGCGTAGGAAATTTTTTGTTTCCCATGCAACGTTTTCCAACAGAACTGTCCAGTGACCTCAATAATTTCTTCACCACCTCATGATCGGTGATGTCAGCAGCTCCAAGAGCCTGAAGCTCATTGGAGATATCAGTAAGGCGGTCGAAGGTTTGCTGCACATTCTCATTGTAGAGCCTCTTGAAGCGATTGAAGAGATTGCGAAGAACATCAACTCGGGAGTCACGTTGAGTGGAGACCCCCTCGTTGACCATGGAAAGCCTATCCCAGATAAGCTTCGAAGTTTCCAAAGCACTCACTCTACCATACTGTCCTTTGTTCAGATGCCCACATATGATATTCTTCGCTTGAGAGTCGAGTTGCTTGAATCTCTTCACGTCAGTGGCGTTGATGCTTGGAGCCATGGTAGGCACTCCATTCTCGACGATGAACCAGAGATTGTTGTCAATTGCCTGAAGATGCATGCACATCTTGTTCTTCCAGTAGGGATAGTCCGTGCCATCGAAGATGGGGCACGCAACGGATACCTTGATTATCCTGCGATCGACTTAACTAAAACTCCAGGTGGTTAAACCAAAATCACACAGAACAAGGGAGTACCTTGCTCTGATACCAATTGAAAGAGCAGGATAACTCCCAGAGGGGGGAGGGGGTGAATGGGAGATTTTTAGAAATTCGTCAAACTCTAAAGATTTTGACGAAAATCAGAGTGACGAAATAGAAACAGAGGCAAAACTAGATCGACACAGATACATGTAGCATGCATATGAAATACATACAAATGAAGAACATGTAATCATACAAGCAGACATGCGTGAGGAAGATGAATTGCAGAAATGAAAAACAACCTGATGAAAGTCTTCAGTTCAAATTCTTCAGAAAGGTAAGACACAAGTTCTTCAGCAGCGGAATTGCGTAAAGGTAAAGGGTGAGGAATTTGAAACCAGGTAAGCTTGGGGAAGACACAATGATTTGGTAGACCAGTTCCAGTTGCTGTATCAACTGTATGTCTGGTTGAGGCGGCTGAGTCTTACCTCAGAGGACACTTAGTCCTCAACATATTCCTCTTGAACTAAGGTCACTTAGACCTCGCCCAAACACTCGTGGTAAGTCTTCAAGGTAGACTTCCAAAACCTTCACAGACTTGTTCACCGGCATGCCACAATTACTCTTGGGTGCTCAGAACATGACGCCTAGCTGTCTGGAAGAATGATAGTCTTCAAAGGTAATAAGCGTCGGATCACACAGATCAACTTCTTCAGTGATGCTAAATCACTTTGGCTCTGGTTGGGTTTTTCCTCACTTGGGTTCTCACAAAGTCGTCAGAGGAAGGGTTGCTCTCAAATGACAAGTGTCAAGTTCTCTCTAGAGCAGCCAACCAAGTAGTGGTTGTGGGGGGCGGCTATTTATAGCCAGGGGACAACCCGACATGAATTGTCATAAATGCCTTTCTCAGACATGACCGTTGTCAGGATAAAGATCCACTCGGCAGCTGGCACGCGGCGTAACAACGGTCGGAAATTGGAACTCACAATTTTGTCGGGGCACCCAATTTCCTCACGATAGGCAGATCGCACTGGCGAAATCCTAACTCCTCAGCCTGACCTAATTCGTCAGCGACCAGATGAACTGCGTCACTGTCGCTAGCAAGTTCGTGAGCTATTCCGGAGATTTCCATAGGCTTCACTCGAAGCGGCTGTAGCGTGTATAGGTTTGAGCATCACTTTGGAAATGTGATAAATGTTTCACCTAGACCTCCTTTAACAGTACAATTTTTCCTATGACTCAAATAAGAAGAAAAAGAAACTATGAAAACAAAGTCTTCAAACTTCAAAGTCTTCACATCAATTTCTTCACAGGCCGCACCAAATTCTTCACTTGAAGAAATACATTTTTAGGGGTCGACTTCCATGGGTTAAACCAAGTCTTCAGGGACTAGTTCACCTGTGTACACTCACAAACACACTAGTCTCTTAACCTATTTGTCTTCAATACTCCAAAACCACTAAGGGGGAACTTGATACACTCACAATAAGGAATCTAACAATATTGATTTAACAAAACTTATATGCAGACTAAAAAGGACCGGATGGAGTATTTAGGAGTAAAAGACTAAGTGCGGAGTTTGTTCTTAGAGAGGAGACCGATTTAAGGTTGGATTCGACACCTCCCCCACCCCACCCCACGCAACCCTCCTAAGAGCATCTCTAATAGGTGCCCAAAAACAGCGGCTAAGCCTGGAAAATTGTCATTTAGGGCACTTTGAGCCAAAACTACAGGTGCCCTATCTCTATTTGGTGCCAAACAAAATTGCATACGCCTCATTTTTTTTACAAATGTTGTATATTTACAGCACCTCTAGTTGGTGCCGCAAAAACAAAACGTTGTTGTGCGAACCCCAACAGCCCCACAAAACTTCCCGCCGCCTAATCGTCTCCCGCGATCACCGTCGACCACTGATTCGCCATGGAAGGCAACTCCGATATGAGAATCGGCGCCACCAGCCTCATTGTTGCTCCCGCCAGAACCGCAATTGTCCCTCCTATGGTTCCTTCCAGATGTGGCACCAAGCCAAAGCTGTCCGTCGCCACAAACTGCCCTCGTGGATAGTGGGATGCGTTGGTGCACACCATCGCCACCAAGGCTCCCCTGAAGCCACGAACCACCGTTGCGGCCGCCGGGAAGAGGCCGCCGCGAGATCAGTCAGTTGTGGCTGCTACCTGCGCCTAGAAGGCTGCCCTGATGCCGCCAAGGGCCTCTTCCCCTCCCCTCCTACCACCACACATGGAGGAGTGGGTGTCACTCGTCGGCGTCCCCAACATGTTTGATGAAATGACCGAAAGGTAAAAAAAACTTTCTCTGTTTTTTTCATTCTTTGTCATGGCATTCTACATTTTGTATGGAGTTGTGATGTGATGTGCATGTATGTTCTTCAAATTTGGTGTATGTAGTGTCGATGATCAAACTTTTTTGCAATACACTTGTGTTGCATCTCAAGATTTTGTCTCTCAAGAATATGAAACACAAGATGAGCCACTTCTTCACATGGAACAGGAGGGTTTTCTTGATGCAACTCGAAAGGGAAGAAGTGCAAACTACACTACCAAAGAAGACAAGTTCACTACTACAGATCCAAATATCACTAATTGACCAAATGGTATCATCACTAACGCGCCAGCGACCCGTTAGTGCCTCAGGGTCAGTGATGATTTGATCATCACGGACGGGCCACCTGGCCGGCCAGTGATGAGTAACACCATTGACCGCACGACCAGTCAGCTATAATTATCAGCAGCGTGCAAAGCAAAGGGATATCACTTACCGGCCAGTGCCTAGAGGCCGACATCCTATAGTAAGTTCTGGATGGCAGCTTTCTGTCGTCCTGCTGTATCACAAGACTACTAGCAATGCAACCCCAATTGCACCCAATATTACACAGGCAATTCAAAATAAGCACATATAAGCACTGTATTTTCATATGTCATCACATACACATAGACATGCACATCTCATGCAATGTCGTTTGCCAATACAATTTCATGTTCACATAACAGATATAAACATATAATACATTCATTCTGCTACATTTTTTTTGAAATAACAACTTTATTAATTTGAAATAACAGTCACATCCTCTATAAGAAGGGGTACAATTTTTCTCAAAGGCACCTCAAACCAATCCTTAGTCAAAGAAAATCTAGCTAACCTAGCAATTTCCTATCTTATTCGCTTCTATATTACAATGTTCAATAAGAGGAAAAATCACATGCCAAAAAATAACAATCATCAAAAACTGCCGCCGTCGCTCCCGCCGAATGCCCTCAATTCTTCATGGTATTGATGACCTCCACATTATAGGAATTAATAACGAGGCGGTTGAATCCTACCTTTAGCGCAAGAGATAAGCCGAATCTAAGTGCCAAAGCTTCTGCCATCAGGACATCAGCACACCAATCAATCTTCCAGTTTCCGCTAACAATGAATTTTCTTTTATCATCTGTTAGTACCCTACATCAAAATCAACAAAACCTCACTAGAACAACAAATCAGAAGAAATTTTTTGGGACTCTTTTTTTTGGGGAATTTTTGAATTTGGGTAGAATTTTTTTTGAACTAAGGAAAGAGAGGTGGGGGTATGGCTCCAAATTCGTAAGAACCTTGCTCTCATCCGAGATGATGTAGGGTAGAACCCTATGTGGCCCAATCTTCACAAATTGGAGGTGGATTTGAGGAAAAACACCAAGAGCACAAGGGGAGTGCAAGAAGAACACTTTATTGGAGAAGATTCACACCAAGTACTCCTCATATCACAAGCAGTACATGGGATGCATCAAGATCCAAGAACAACAAGGGAAATAAAGAAACAAGGTAGTTCATCCAAATCTCTAGGAGAGATGGGTCTTGAATTCCATGGAGGAATCTTCCCCTAAGGGGCCTTGATAACCATAGATGGTTCTCCTCACTAGGAGGTCATGAATCCACTCATGGATCTTCTCCTAAGAGGAATCCAACAAGGGGAGGTACATGAGCTAAGCTCTAGTGTAATTCTAATCTTTGCTAACCCTAGGAATGAGGAGGTGGAGGGGTATTTATAGGCTAGTCCACGAAGGGGTAAGTGAGGGGTAAAATGGGAAGATACATGGGCAATGCCCAACACATGCACGCAGGCAAGTCCGGGCACCCAGAGTAAAGGGGGCCGGCACTACAGGAATCATGCAGGTACAGACGGCAAAGACAGGAATACAGACGGCAAAGAGTTTGCCGTCATGTAACACCCCCATGTAATAGCAACAGTGATTCCCTTTTGATAATGCCAAGTCACCATGATTAACAGTGCTTGATCATCATTTAAACCATATCTCATTTCAAATTCCAATTCAAATTGAAATTCAAATATAAAGTGAAAATAAAAGTTGTTCAAATTTGAAAACTAAAATGTTCATAATATTGCAAATAATTCAGAGGCAATGATAAAAATATAATCAACATTAATTGAATTAGCTAAATGACCCTAACATCCTAAAACAGAACGAAAACAGCCATGTTTAATCCCTTTTTAATTATTAAAAATGCAAATGGAATCCTTTTATCTCCAAACCATTTTCTGGCAGTGGGATAAATTGCACTGTATTTAAATGGGCAGGATTCATATTTTACAAAATAGAATTGGAACTAAAAGAAAATAGAAAACAGAAACTAAAAGGGAAAAACAGAAAAGAAAAGAAGAAAAAGAAAAGGCCGCCGCTGCTGGGCTCTAGTCAAACCAACCGGCCCGGCCCAGCTTCCCCCTCCTCCTTCCTACTGCTCACACCCGCGTGCCCGCGCCCGACCGCGGCCGTTGCCGGTCGCCGTTCCCGCCGCGTCTACTCGCCACCGCGTCGCTACAGGGCGGCGGAGTGGATAAGACCACCACTGCGGCAAACCCTAGCCGCCCCCAGATATTTCCCCCTCTCTTCCCTCGCTCTATCCCCACCACACCCGAACGCCGCCGCCGCCATGACCGCGACCTAGCGCGGCCACCGTGCCCCGTTCGCCTCCCCGACTTGTCCACCGTGCTCGCCGTCGTTGTCTACTACAACCACGCCAACGAACCGAGGCCGGGAGCCACCGCAGCGTCCTCCCCGAGCTCTCCTTCCTCCTACGGCCGCCGTCGATCGCCGCCCCGATTCGCCGCCTCGAGCCTCCCCCGAGCTCACCGTTGCAAATCCGCAGGCTCATCGTGAGCTGCTCGACCTCTCCTCTTTCCTCTTCCCCTCTCGGATGCCCCGTAGCCGCCGTCACCGCATTGGCCGAACCCGCCGCCGCCTAGCTTGTCGCCGGCGCCGTTCCGGCAACTGTTTGGTCGTGCGCTGCTGCCCATCTTGCTCGTCGCGCTGCGTAGAGCCTCCCCAGCCGCTTTACTTGCTCGCTAGCACGTCGTAGCGCTGAACCCGAGCACCGCCCGAGGACCCCGCCGCCCGACGTCGTCGCCGGCGACCATTCCGGCCACCCCAGCCGCCGTGACCCCCACCATCGGACGCGGCCTCGAGTACATGTTCCAGAGAGCCATAGCGCGCACGAAATGGTGCACCACAGGAGAAATCCGAGCTCGCCGGAGTTGCCACCGCGCTCGGGCTCGCCGGAGCATTCCGGTGGCCGGCGCTGACTCCGCGTCCGACGTGGCCGACCGGGCCCCACCGCTGTGCCGCTGACTGCTGGGACCCGCGGGCCCAGTTGACCCGGTCAGCCGCTGACTGGGCGCCCGTGGCCCACTGACATGCGGGCCCCACCGCTTTAAACATTTTAAAAATAAATAAAAATGTTAATTAAAACATTAATTAATCGGTTAATTAAATTAATTAGTAATTAGACACTGACAGTAGGCCCCACACCCCTAATTAATCTGTAATTAGTTTAATTAAACCTAATTTGCCACTGTCTCACTGACCAGTGGGACCCACTGGTCAGGTTTGACTCTGATCAGCCAGAGTTGACTGCTGACGTCACTATGATGTCATGCTGACGTCACCCTACAATGTTTCGGATAATTCTAATTTAAATAATTAAAACAATTCCAGAAAATGTTTAAAACTTTGAAAAATCATATAAAATAAACCGTAACTCGGATGAAAATAATTTATATATGAAAAACGATAAGAAAATATGAAGAATCCGAATATGCCATCCACATACCTGCCACACCCCTCTAACATACTGAACATGGAACTTTTTGCCTGTTTCCGATAGATGAATAGTGCATGACCTTAATAAAATAAATCCAAATAAATTCCTAAATTATCTAAAACAATTAGTTAGGCAATATATCACATATGCATATCATTTAGGCATGTCATGCATCCCTGTTGCATTGTTGCCGTGTATTTATTGTTTCTTCCCCCTCCTTCTCTCCCGATAGCCCCCGAGGCTGCCGACGACGCTGCAGTGTACGACTACGTCGCCGACGACCAGACCCCTTCAGCTGAGCTTCCAGGCAAGCAAAATCCCCTTGATCATCCAGATATCGCCCATTCCTTCTCTCTTATGCTTGCATTAGTATTGCTTCTGTTGTTGCTCCGATAGCTCCTATTCTGATGCATAGCCTGATTTTGTCGCCTGCTACTGATACATTACCTGCTATCCCATGATGCTTAGTTAGCTATGCTGCTGTTTCATCGGTGGCCCTTCACCTTGTCCGTTTGCCATGCTTGATATCGGGACGTGATCACTCTGGGATGATCACGGAAATGTTTACATAATGGAATACTTTAAACTGTTAAAGTCGGGCTGGCCCCAAGGGTGCCCGCGAGAGAATAACATTAAAGATGGGTCGGCTACAAGAGCACCCGCGCGTCATGTTTTACCCAGTCGGAGCGACAGGAACACTGTTCGTCTCTGCGAGTTACTAAACATGCTTAACGGATTTGGGTATTTGATCTGAGTTGGCTACGTGCCTATACGCACTACCACCACGTGGGATAATGGTTTAATGGGGCCCTCTACTTCATAGTATCAGCCGATAGCCCTTCAGACGTCACAGCTCAGAGATGCGGCCTGATTGTTGGGGTGGGCTGGTTACGTCACTTGTTTATACAGTGTCGCGCCTGGGCCCCGACCAGCCACGCAACGTGCAGGAGTGCAAAGGGCGATGGGCCCAAGATCCCTTCGCACTTAGGATTTAGACCGGTGTGTTGACCTCTCTGCTGAGCCTAGGTAGGACTGCGTCGTGTTGATCACCCGAGGCCGGGCATCACCCAGCAAGTGTGTCCGGCTAGATGTGATCGAGCGCGTTGGGTAACAGTAGTGCACCCCTGCATGGAAGTTATCTATTCGAATAGCCGTGTCCACGGTAACAGGACACTCAGAGTTGTATCTTGATCTGCTACAACTACAAATGGATACTTATACAATGTTAAACTGTTACTACTGCTCTCGGGATCACTTTCTCGCAGGGTAGTAGAGGAAGAATCTCAGGGCTTTACTAAAATATGATTGATTATATATTATCTTGCTCTACTCTCTTCTGATGCTGCAAGATTGCTTCAAGATGCTAGTCTTCGATAGGCTAGGCCTCACCCCTCTGTTCCAGCATTGCTGCAGTTTAGTCCAAAGATATAGCCCCATTCCTTTGATACAATGCATACTTAGCATAGTTCTGATGTCAGTCTTGCGAGTACTTTGGATGAGTACTCACGGTTGCTTTGCTACTTCTTTTTCCCCATACCCGGTTGCTGCGATCAGATGATGGAGCCCCGGAGCCAGACGCAACCATAGGAGCTTACTGCCAGGAGAGTCCCGGAGGCACGTACTACTGGGTTGAGCCAGCCGACCAGGAGTAGTTCGGAGGCCCTAGGCAGGAGGCCTTCGCCTTTCGATCAGTATCGTTGTTTGTGCTAGCCTTCTTAAGGCAAACTTGACTAACTATGTCTGTACCCAGATATTATTTGTGTGTATGACTTATGTATTCGGGTCCTCGTGACCCCTGGTTTGTAATATGAAGATTTATGTTTAAATTTGAGTTTAGAGTTGTGTTGTGATTTCTTCCCGTGAGTCTCTGATCTCGAGCGTGCACGTTTGCGTGTATGATTAGTGCACGGTCGAGCAGGGGCGTCACAAGTTGGTATCAGAGCCGACTGCCTGTAGGAAGCCCCCTTCCGATTCCTTGGTCGAAGTTGAGTCTAGTCTTTGAAAAACTATATTTTACTAACAGTGCTGTGTGGCTTACAGGCCCACGTCGCCAAATGGGTGGTATTAGGATGTTTTATTCCCCTTCCTTACTCTGGGACTCTGTATCCTCTTCTTTGCGGGTTAAATGATTTTGCTAACTTTAACACTAGGTTCTCGTGATCACATCCACCCGGAGACCGGATTGTCTGTAGTTGTTTCTTGCATACCTGATACGTGATTCAATCACTGTCATTTGACACTTTTGATAACAGCAATGCCATCCTTGCCATCCTTGCCATCCTTCCAATACAGACTTGGTCATGTTTTGACTATACCTTGTCTCTATATCACATTTTCCTTTCCATTGGTCTGTTTAACCTTTCAAAAAAATTAATATGATCTAAGCGGTGATAAATCCCTGCTTATGTAAACACCTCGGTGTACAACTCAGTCAGAAAAACCCTACTACCATTGCTGTTAACCCAGAACGAGTTCAGGCTATTCTTGACTGGACTCCCCCGAAGAATGTCAAGCAAGTCAGGAGTTTTCTCGGTTTTGCTAGCTATTGCCGCCGTTTCGTCGAGAACTTTTCCAAGATTGCCAAGCCTCTGACTGATCTGCTTCACAAAGGCGTTAAGTTTGAATGGACAGAAAAATGTCAGGAAAGTTTCCAAACACTCAAGGACAAGCTGACATCTGCACCAGTGCTTGCTCCTCCAGATTCCCGCAAGGACTTTGTGATTTATTGCGACGCATCCCATCAAGGATTAGGCTGTGTCCTAATGCAAGAGCGCAAGGTGATTGCTTATGGCTCTCGTCAATTGCGTCCTCACGAAGATAAGTATCCAACACATGATCTTGAGTTAGCAGCAGTTATCTATGCTTTGAAGCTGTGGCGACATTACCTTCTCGGTAATCATTGCGAGATATACACGGACCACCAAAGTCTGAAGTATCTATATACTCAACCAGATTTGAACCTCCGTCAACAAAGATGGCTCGAGACAATAGCTGATTATGACATGGATATCTCTTATACCCCTGGCAAGGCTAATGTGATGGACGATGCCTTGAGTCGCAAGTCTTATTGCAACAACCTCATGGTTCAGGAAGCACAACCCCTTCTCTATGAAGAAATTCGCAAGTTGAACCTTCACATTGTGCCTCAGGGTTATCTCAACACCCTGGTTGTTGAACCGGACCTCGAGCACAACATCAAGACAAGGCAGAAATATGACTCTGAAGTCGAGAAGATTAAGAAGTTCCTCTCCAAGGGAAATTCTTCATTCTACCATGTTGATGATGATGGTGCCTTGTTCTTCAAAGGCCGCCTAGTGGTCCCCAGAAAGCACAATCTGGACTCGCGTTCGGATGTCATGAAAGAAGCTCATGATACACCTCTTTCAATTCACCCTGGTAGCACTAAGATGTACCAAGACATTCGTCAACGGTACTGGTGGCCTGATATGAAGCATGACATTGCTCGTTATGTTGCTGAGTGTGACGTTTGCCGTCGCATCAAGGCAGAACATCAAAGGCCTGCTGGAACTCTGCAACCACTTGCTATTCCTGAATGGAAATGGGACAAGGTCGAAATGGATTTCATTACTGGTTTTCCCAGATCGTAGAAGGGTCATGATGCTATTTTTGTCATCATTGACCGATTCTCAAAGGTTGCTCACTTTCTGCCAGTCAAGGAGACAATCACTGCTAGTCAGTTAGCAGACTTGTATGTTTCCAGAATCGTGTCACTCCACGGTGTTCCGTTGGAAATCAGTTCAGACCGTGGCAGCCTCTTTACCTCAAGGTTCTGGAACAGTTTCCAAGAAGCTATGGGAACTCATTTGTCCTTTAGCACCGCTTTTCACCCCCAGTCTCAGGGACAAGTTGAACGAGTCAATCAAGTGCTTGAAGATATGCTTTGAGCTTGTGTCATCTCATTCGGTAAGATATGGGAGGAATCTCCCCCGTATGCCGAATTCTCCTACAACAATAGCTATCAAGCTAGTTTGAAGATGGCACCCTTTGAAGTTCTCTATGGACGTAAATGCCAAACCCCTCTGAATTGGTCAAAAACTGGGGAACGGTCACTCTTCGGTCCGGACATTATCCAGCAAGCTGAAGAACAAGTCCGCATTGTCCGTGAACATTTGAAAGCTGCTCAGTCTCGTCAGAAGAGCAATTATGACCGTAAACACCAGGTAATGGTCTATCAACCTGGCGAACAAGCTTACCTTCGTGTCACTCCGATGAAGGGCACTCATCGATTTGGAATCAAGGGCAAGTTAGCTCCTCGCTACATTAGCCCGTTCCGCATTCTCGCAAGACGTGGAGAAGTGGCATATCAATTGGAATTGCCGCCGAACCTTTCTCAAGTTCATGATGTCTTTCATGTGTCGCAACTCCGTCGCTGCTTCAAGGATCCTATCCGAGCAGTGGATCATGAAATGCTTGAGCTACAAGAGGATCTTTCTTATCAAGAGTATCCAATCCGCATTCTTGATCAAGCTGAACGTCGAACCCGTCAAAATTCAATCAAGTTCCTTAAAGTTCAGTGGTCGAATCATTCTGAGGATGAAGCCACTTGGGAACGCGAGGATCGTCTTCGTGAAGAATACCCCGCTCTCTTCCAGCCTACCTCTTAATTCTCGGAACGAGAATTTCTTTTAGAGGAGGAGAATTGTAACACCCCCATGTAATAGCAACAGTGATCCCCTTTTGATAATGCCAAGTCACCATGATTAACAGTGCTTGATCATCATTTAAACCATATCTCATTTCAAATTCTAATTCAAATTGAAATTCAAATATAAAGTGAAATTAAAAGTTGTTCAAATTTGAAAACTAAAATGTTCATAATATTGCAAATAATCCAGAGGCAATTATAAAAATATAATCAACATTAATTGAATTAGCTAAATGACCCTAACATCCTAAAATAGAACCAAAACAGCCATGTTTAATCCCATTTTAATTATGAAAAATGCAAATGGAATCCTTTTATCTCCAAACCATTTTCTGGCAGTGGGATAAATTGCACTGTATTTAAATGGGCAGGATTCATATTTTACAAAATAGAATTGGACCTAAAAGAAAATAGAAAACAGAAACTAAAAGGGAAAAACAGAAAAGAAAAGAAGAAAAAGAAAAAGGCCGCTGCTGCTGGGCTCTAGTCAAACCAACCGGCCCGGCCCAGCTTCCCCCCTCCTCCTTCCTACTGCTCACACCCGCGCGCCCGCGCCCGACCGCGCCCGTCGCCGGTCGCCATTCCCGCCGCGTCTACTCTCCACCGCGTCGCTACAGGGCGGCGGGGTGGATAAGACCACCACCGCGGCAAACCCTAGCCGCCCCCCAGATATTTCCCCCTCTCTTCCCTCGCTCTCCCCACCACACCCGAATGCAGCCGCCGCCATGACCGCGACCTAGCACGGCCACCGTGCCCCGTTCGCCTTCCCGACTTGTCCACCGTGCTCGCCGTCGTTGTCTACTTCAACCACGCCAACGAACCGAGGCCGGGAGCCACCGCAACGTCCTCCCCGAGCTCTCCTTCCTCCTACGGCCGCCGTCGATCGCCGCCCCGATTCACCGCCTCGAGCCTCCCCCGAGCTCACCGTTGCACATCTGCAGGCTCACCGTGAGCTGCTCGACCTCTCCCCTCTCCTCTTCCCCTCTCGGATGCCCCGTAGCCGCCGTCACCGCATTGGCCGAACCCGCCGCCGCCTAGCTCGTCGCCGGCGCCGTTTCGGTGACCGTTTGGTCGCGCGCTGCTGCACATCTTGCTTGCCGCACCACGTAGAGCCTCCCCAGCCGCTTTACTTGCTCGCTAGCACGCCGTAGCGCCGAACCCGAGCACCGCCTGAGGACCCCGCCGCTCGACGTCGTCGCCGGCGACCATTCCGGCCACCCCAGCCGCCGTGACCCCCACCATCGGACGCGGTCTCGAGTACTCGTTCCAGAGAGCCATAGCGCGCGCGAAATGGTGCACCACAGAAGAAATCCGAGCACGGGCTCGCCGGAGCATTCCGGTGGCCGGCGCTGACTCGGCGTCCGACGTGGCCGACCTGGCCCCACCGCTGTGCTGCTGACTACTGGGATCCGCGGGCCCAGTTGACCCGGTCAGCCGCTGACTGGGCGCCCGTGGCCCACTGACATGCGGGCCCCACCGCTTAAAATATTTTAAAAATAAATAAAAACGTTAATTAAAACGTTAATTAATCGGTTAATTAAATTAATTAGTAATTAGACACTGACAGTAGGCCCCACGCCCCTAATTAATCTGTAATTAGTTTAATTAAACCTAATTTGCCACTGTCTCACTGACCAGTGGGACCCACTGGTCAGGTTTGACTCTGGTCAGCCAGAGTTGACTGCTGACGTCACTATGATGTCATGCTGATGTCACCCTACACTGTTTCGGATAATTCTAATTTGAATAATTAAAACAATTCCAGAAAATGTTTAAAACTTTGAAAAATCATATAAAATAAACCGTAACTCGGATGAAAATAATTTATATATGAAAAACGATCAGAAAAATATGAAGAATCCGAATATGCCATCCACATACTTGCCACACCCCTCTAACATACTGAACATGGAACTTTTTGCCTGTTTCCGATAGATGAATAGTGCATGACCTTAATAAAATAAATCCAAATAAATTCCTAAATTATCTAAAACAATTAGTTAGGCAATATATCACACCTGCATATTATTTAGGCATGTCATGCATCCCTGTTGCATTGTTGCCGTGTATTTATTGTTTCTTCCCCCTCCTTCTCTCCCGATAGCCCCCGAGGCTGCCGACGACGCTGCAGTGTACGACTACGTCGCCAACGACCAGACCCCTTCAGCTGAGCTTCCAAGCAAGCAAAATCCCCTTGATCATCCAGATATCGCCCAGTCCTTCTCTCTTATGCTTGCATTAGTATTGCTTCTGTTGTTGCTTCGATAGCTCCTATTCTGATGCATAGCCTGATTTTGTCGCCTGCTACTGATACATTACCTGCTCTCCCATGATGCTTAGTTAGCTATGCTGCTGTTTCATCGGTGACCCTTCACCTTGTCCGTTTGCCATGCTTGATATTGGGCCGTGATCACTCTGGGGATGATCACGGAAATGTTTACATAATGCAATACTTTAAACTGTTAAAGTCAGGCTGGCCCCAAGGGTGCCCGCGAGAGAATAACATTAAAGACGGGTCGTCTCCAAGAGCACCCGCGCGTCATGTTTTACCCATTCGGAGCGATAGGAACCCTGTTCGTCTCTACGAGTTACTAAACATGCTTAACGGATTTGGGTATTTGATCTGAGTTGGCTACGTGCCTATACGCACTACCACCACGTGGGATAATGGTTTAATGGGGCCCTCTACTTCATAGTATCAGCCGAAAGCCCTTCAGACGTCATAGCTCAGAGATGCGGCCTTATTGTTGGGGTGGGCTGGTTACGTCACTTGTTTATACAGTGTCGCGCCTGGGCCCTGACCAGCCACGCAACGTACAGGAGTGCAAAGGGCGATGGGCCCAAGACCCCTTCGCACTTAGGATTTAGACCGGCGTGTTGACCTCTCTGCAGAGCCTAGGTAGGACTGCGTCGTGTTGATCACCCGAGGCCGGGCATCACCCACCAAGTGTGTCCGGCCAGATGTGATCGAGCGTGTTGGGTAACAGTAGTGCACCCCTGCAGGGAAGTTATCTATTCGAATAGCCGTGTCCACGGTAACAGGACGCTCAGAGTTGTATCTTGATCTGCTACAACTACAAATGGATACTTATACAATGTTAAACTGTTACTACTGCTCTCGGGATCACTTTCTCGCAGGGTAGTCGAGGAAGAATCTCTGGGCTTTACTAAAATATGATTGATTATATATTATCTTGCTCTACTCTCTTCTGATGCTGCAAGATTGCTTCAAGATGCTAGTCTTCGATAGGATAGGCCTCTCCCCCTCTGTTCCAGCATTGCTGCAGTTTAGTCCAACGATATAGCCCCATTCCTTTGATACAATGCATACTTATCATAGTTCTGATGTCAGTCTTGCGAGTACTTTGGATGAGTACTCACGGTTGCTTTGCTACTTCTTTTTCCCCATACCCGGTTGCTGCGATCAGACGATGGAGCCCCGGAGCCAGACGCCACCGCAGGAGCTTACTGCCAGGAGAGTCCCGGAGGCACGTACTACTGGGTTGAGCCAACCGACCAGGAGTAGTTCGGAGGCCCTAGGCAGGAGGCCTTCGCCTTTCGATCAGTATCGTTATTTGTGCTAGCCTTCTTAAGGCAAACTTGACTAACTATGTCTGTACCCAGATATTATTTGTGTGCATGACTTATGTATTCGGGTCCTCGTGACCCCTGGTTTGTAATCTGAAGATTTATGTTTAAATTTGAGTTTAGAGTTGTGTTGTGATATCTTCCCGTGAGTCTTTAATCTCGAGCGTGCACGTTTGCGTGTATTATTAGTGCACGGTCGTGCAGGGGCGTCACACATCAGCTGGCTGACGGCAAATAGTGTCGGCAAAGACTAAATCGACAAAGAGTACTTAGCCGTCAGCTTTTCGTCGGGCAGACGGCAAAGCTCATTCTTTGCCGTCAACCGTATTAGGCTAAAGACGGCAAAGAAAAGCATCTTTGCCGTCAGCCGATCTCATTCTTTGCCGTCAGCCGTATAAGGTCACAGACGGCAAACCCTTTTTTCCATTTAAAAAAACTGCATGACAGGGTATAGGAGCAGTGCTGCTCGCTCACGCCGCCGCTGCGCTCCTTCATTCCTGGAGCTCCATCGCCGTGCTGTCTTCCCGCCGCCGCCGCACTACTACATTCCCGGAGCTCCATCGCCGTGCTATCTTCCCGCCGCCGCCGCGCTGTCTTCCCGCCGCCGCCAGACTCCGGATCCGGCCAGAATCAAACCAAGCTCGCCCGTCCTCTCTAGTCGAGCCCCGCCTCGAGCTGACACCGGCAGCCACGTCCGTACTATCCCTTGCATCCATCCAGACCGCCAGTCGCCCCCGTGGTCATCGTCGAGGTCGTCCGCGCGGCATCATCGTCGAGGTCGCCACCGTGGTCGTTGAGACCTTGGGAGAGGGAGGCAGACGGCCTGCACAACCTCGATGACGCGACTGGTGGCGCGGCGGGCGCGGACGGCTGCCCCCGGCTGGGAGGTGGCAGCGGGAGGCGGCGGCGCGGCCTGGCTGGTTGGTGGTGGAGGTGGAGGGTGGGGGCCGTGGAAGCAGAGGGCGCGGATGGCCGCCCTGACGGGCAGGTGGCGGCGGGAGAAGGCGGGAGGCCGTGGCCGGCGGCGGGAGGCAGGGGCCGGTGGGCGGCCGTGGTGGGAGAGATGGGGATGCAGAGGGATCGAGCGAGAGAGATGGGACGCGGGCGAGGTGGGGACGCGGGCATGGTGGTGGGGGTAGTGGGCCGCGTCAGGGAGAGAGAGAGGGAGAGAGAGAGAGAGAGTGGTGGGGCTGGGCCCGGGCGCGTGGGTTTGGGGCTGCATGTGTGTGGACCAGATCACGCCATGTCATCGATTCATGGGATCGATCCACGTGGTGTGTTTCTTCTTTGTCGTCTGCGAAAAAGACACAGACGCCAAAGATTCTTTGCCGTCTACCAAAACAAACCCAGATGGCAAAGATTCTTTGCCATCTGTGTATTTTTTTTGCAGACAACAAAGTGAGCTCTTTGCCGTTTGTGTTTTTTTTCCGCAGACGGCAAAGTCTATTTTGTCGTTAGTTTTTCTTTGCCGTCTGCTGATGACGGAAAACCCTTTCTTTATCGTCTGCCCGATGAAAAGCTAACGGCAAAGACGCCCCCTGACGGCAAATTAGCTGTTTTCCATAGTGCGGGCATCCGGAGTCGGGACGCTAGGAGCTCCGGGCACCCGGGGTGTCCAAGGGCTGGCACCCAATGTTCGGGCACCCGGGGTCCAAAAGTCTGGGTACCCATGGTGTCATGGGGCATGCGCCCAAAGTCCGGGCACCCGGGGTGTCTAGGGAGCTTCCCGGTGCTCCGTGTCCTGGCGCTTCCCTTGCGTCTTCGCTTCCTTCTTCCGTCTTTGTTTCCACGCTTCCCTCGCGGATGTTGTAGGCGAACACTTGTGTTTGCACTCCTCCTCCTCGTCTGTGAAGCTCCGATAATATCTACGCATGCACACGAGAGAAGTGTCAAGTAGTATACCATCCTCGAAGGGATCAAGTGAACACATGTAAAGGAGATGATTCACCTTTATGTGTACGAAATAGATGTCGCACGTGTCACTTAACGAAGGGACTCTTGACATGGTGATGTCCGTAGGATGCTCCGCATCACATTTTGGCATGAACCCTTGCCAAAGACTACAAAGAAGTCATTCAAGAACCTCTATGGATCTCTTTGATGAGATTTACTCACAAAGAAGGAGATAGAGATAGAGATAGAGAGAGAGAGAGAGAGGGAGGGAGGGAGGGAGGGAGAGAGAGGGAGAGATAGATAGATAGAGAGAGATGTAGGGAGGGAGAGAGAGAGAGCACAAAGTAAGGAAAATGTTCTCTCTTAGTAAGGAAGGGGTTTCCTAGAATCTCTGAGTGCGAGAGTGTATGATACATAGAGTCATTTGCAAATGACAGATTTGTAGTTAGATTTTAGCGAACACATCTCGTCCTTGTGTCAGGTTAGATGTTGCTAGGACACTTGACAAGGGCCAATCACATCCTGCATAAGTGATATATCTGCCGGGGAGGAGCTAAGCACATGTGCAAGAATATCATTCTTATCACGTATAATACGGTACAAGGCTGGATATTGTTCTTAGAGAGTGTCGTTTCCTAACCACTTATCCACCCAGAAACGTATCATAGAGGCGTCATTTGTCGCGAAAGATCGAAAGCAGAAAATGTGCTTCTTTGCCGCCATCAGACCAACCCAATAGTGTGAAACCTCAGGCTTCCAATGGGCCTAAAATGAGAGGCATTTGTCGTAGTGTTTACATATGTTTGCTTTGAAATGAGATGCACTTTTAACATAGGTAGTATAATGAGAAAGGTGTAACAGCTCCCGGGTGCCCCTACACCCTCATGAACAGTAAATTCGTAAAAAAATCAAAAAATAAAATTAAAAAAATCTGAAACTTTCAGGGATCACAGATGATCAAAGATTTGATGTTCTTGCAAAGTTTCAGGAACAAATAACCTTCGAGGATCCCTCACCAAAAAAAAAAAACAGTGCTCAAAAGTGTACATGAACTTGAACAATGATTTTGTTTTTTTAGGTGCGGGCTCCTCGAGTGTTATTTTCAGCTGAAACTTTGCAAGATCATCGAAAGTTTGATCAAGTTTAATGTCCCAAAGTTTCAGATTTTTTTTTCAATTTTTTTGAATTTACTGTTCATAGAGGGTGTAGGGGCACCCGGGTGCTGAAAATCCTGTCTCGTAGTATAATACATTCACCCGACATATATGCTAGACGAGTATATATCATGGTTTTGATCGTTGGGGAAGTTGTCCTTGAACCCTTGTCTAGCCAATAGCCATCCGTTTTACCTTTGCAATTCAACAGCGTGGTCAATTCTATGGAAATCCTTTCTCACAGTATGTTTTTCACGAGACTTCTCACAGCACATATTAAATAAAAATACTAAATATTGCACTAGTTGGGGAGTGGGGCGCTGGGGGCACATGCTGCAGTTGCATGGGATCTTGGGTTGGGCTTGGGAACGAATGTTTGCATGCACAGTGTCCAATAATGTGTTTGTTCGACTTTTGCTTCCTCATCCCTTTAATTTCCTGTGCTGTGTCCCTGTGCTCACTTTCTTTCTCACTCTAGGAAAGGGATCGCAGACATCCTTCTAAGTCCCTCTAGGTGCGAGAGAGAGAGAGAGAGAGAGAGAGAGAGAGAGAGAGAGAGAGAGAGAGAGAGAGAGAGAGAGAGAGAGAGAGAGAGAGAGAGAGGTGTTAGCTTGATAGTAGCTCTTGGCTCCCATAGCTCCCCTTTACAAAAAAAGGACGTGTCCCTCTCCACTGTCCATGATCACTCTGGGCCCCCGTAAATTGCCCCTCCAACTGCAGATCTCTACACACCTCTCCACCCCTAACTAGCTGCGTCTCCCTTATATCCACCCTGATCTCTTCCACCTCTGCTCACAGTCCCTGCAGATAGCTTGAGGGCTAGAGATCTCTCGTTCTCGTTCCTCCTCTTCCCTCGGATGTCTACCATCTACATGAGCCAGCTATCTACTCTCCCTCTAATGGATGGAGATCAAGATCAAGGGCACTTTCAAGCCTTTCATCTACCCAAAGATCCTCCTATCTTGTTCCCTTTCATGATCGACAACCCTGTGGAGCATCAAGGGCAAGGCCATGGAGACCAGCACTCGAGGCAGCAATTTTTTGGTGAATCTAATCAGCAGGTGAGGGGGGATCACAACTAGCTAGTTATACAAATATATATGTCAATATCGATGTGTTCCAACGTTTTTAGTACATGCAAGCTCTTCTTATAATCCTGCTCCCTGGCTTGCTTTTTCTTTCTCTTGTAGTTCAATGATCACATGATGATGAGCGGAGGATCTGCGGACGTCTTCGCCACATGCTCCCCGTTCGGACCTACCATCCAAAGCATCGGCAGTGACATGATCCAGAGATCCTCATACAATTCCTATGATTTCGAAGCCACACATGCCAACGATGGATCGACCAGCCAGTGGGCATCCACCAAACCGCCGGTGAAGATGAGGATCATGAGAAAGGCGCCAACGAATGATCCCCAAGGAGGGACGGCGAGAAAGCCAAGGAGAAGGGCACAAGCACACCAAGCTGATGAGAGCCAGCAGCTGCAGCATGCCATGGGTGTTATCAGAGTGTGCTCAGACTGCAACACCACCAAGACCCCCTTGTGGAGGAGTGGTCCTTGTGGCCCCAAGGTGAATATATTGCTAACTAGGGAAACTTCATGATCTATACCTGCGCAATCTATATATGTACTTTTATTTGCTTCATATTAACATGTGTACACAGTAGTACAGATTGCTACACGCATATCTATATAAGTGTACTTTTTTCATGATGTGTCTATATGGTTCATGCAGTCTCTTTGCAACGCATGCGGCATACGCCAAAGGAAGGCTCGCCGCGCCATGGCTGCAGCGGCAGCCACTGCCGCCACTAACGGTGGGGTGGCGTCTGCTTCTAGTGGCGGGTTGGCGGCGGGGGCTGCGCAGACGAGCGACGCATCGCAAGCGACGAAGCCAACAAAGAAGGAGAAGAGGGCTGCGGACCTCGACCGGTCGCTGCCGTTCAAGAAGAGGTGCAAGATGGTTGATCATCCTACCGTTACCTCCACCAAGGCCGTGGCTGTCGACGCCACTCCGAAGGATCAAGATCACGTTGTGGCCAAGGACGGCGCCACAGTGGAGAGACTGAGCAAAGCCGATCCGCCGGCAGCGTTCACTCACGGCTTCATGCGCGACGAGATCACCGACGCCGCCATGCTGCTCATAACCCTATCCTGCGGTCTTGTTCGCAGCTAGTACTTGCTAGCTAGCTAGTAGACACGAGACACTGATGAATGCAACTTGATTTGCATATCATGAGTATATTAGTGTTGCTATATTTTCTGTATCTTGTGATCTTGTTGTTTTGTGTTGTTGAGGAGATCGGTTGATCAGGGCGTACGGATAGAGAGAAGAGAGAGAGGGAGAGGGAGAGGAAGAGAGGAGGGCGATCACATGTCTTAGGGTAATAAGCGAACAAGTTCGATAGTAGTTAGTACTAGTAGCCCGGATTTGCTATGAGGGTGAGTTTTTTTTTTTTTTTTTTACATTTTCCCTTCCTTTCTTTGCTCTGCTGCGGTTATTTAAACCAGTATAAATTGTGTTCGTTCTTTTTTTTTTTGAGGGAAGGCCATCATGGCTAGCTTTATTAAGATCAAATAATCAGTACATCGTCCACTAGTTTAGCTGTGAGGCAACCCGGGGGCTCCTCAGACCAGCTACTCAAAATCTTATTACAAAAGCAATACTGAGCTAGCTTATGAGCCGCTTGATTAGCGGACCGAAAACAATGTTTAAACTTAACCTTCCCAATAGAGACACTAATATCCACACATTCTGCGAAGATTGCTGAAGCAGCATCCCACCAACGTGACTCACCAGTGCAGAAATCTACAACGATGAGAGAATCTGACTCCGCTTCTACACGGTGAAGTCCCAAGTTGTTTGCAAGAGTTAATCCATCGCGCATCGCCATTGCCTCCATAGTTACCACATTTGCAGCATAGGGGACATAGACACATTGAGCCACCAACAGATTACCATGTCCATCCCTTAGCACTGTAGAAGTAGCACCCGCACCCTCATCTTCATGATATGCTGCGTCAACATTAAGTTTGATGAATTTTGGCTCGGGTCTGACCCATTTATGTTCTCCTCCTTCAGGCTTCCGCACACACGAACGTTGGTAATTACTCGCAATTGCTAAAACAGAAACAGGCCATCTTGTAGGGGGTGGAGTAGCTTCATCATGAGTAATTTGCCTTCTGATCCACCATAAGTACCAACACCCTACAGCAAGAATCTGCTTCATATCCAATTGTGGTTTTATATGTGACGACATTGCTGGTAATAGCAATAGATATTCCATGATGGCCGAGCCTGAACGGTCAATGATGATAGCTTCATTAATAGTATCTAGCATTCCCAGCTTGCTCCACAACTCCTTGCATGCGTACATTCGAACAGAAGGTGCCGAACATCCTCAGCAGCTTGATGGCAGATTGGACAAGCTCCATTAGATCCAATATGTCTATTAGTAAGTATAGCTTTTAAAGGGATAATTCCATGCAGGACCCGCCAACAAAAAATTTGGACTTTACGTGGGATTTGTAGTTTCCATAGAGAACTCCATATAGCCGGGATTTGGGACCCTCCTGGCTGCACCATAGTGTTTGCATGGGCCCTGTACTTTTGTATCCACTGAACATGATACGCTGACCGAACTGTGAATAGTCCCTTTCGGTCTGGATGCCACGCAATGAAGTCTTCAAAGGCTTGATGATTAACAGGAATTTGCATGATTCTGCGAACATCTACCGGTATGAATATAGACCTGATTAACTCCTCATCCCACGTACCTGTTATAGGGTCTATCAATTCACTAACCCGTGTCACAATCGTTTGGCCTCTGGCAGTGATAATTCTTCTATTTGGACTAGCTGGGACCCATGGATCATTCCAAATATTGACCATCTCGCCGGTCCCGATCCTCCAGATATAACCAAGCTTAAAAGTTTCAAGTCCCTTCAGAATACTCTGCCAGGCTAATCCAGACTCCCTTTGTGCGAGAGTTCTTAAGGCCAAGTATTTCCCTAATGGAACCCTTTTGCAGACTAATCCAGACAAGACGCCTCCTAGAGATAAGATGAAAATAATTCCTATCTAATCCCGGACAATCTCTACATACCAAATATATCTCTAACACATCCCCTCGCAGTCATAGCGGTAGCGTTGCGAACAATAGGAGCGTCGCGGACGGTCAGACTGGAGAGAATAGCAGCCGACGGGCTGACATCCCCCCGCAGTCGCAGCGGGAGCGCCGTGGACGGTGTCGCGTCGCGGACGCGTGGACTGTAGAGGAAGCCGTCGAGCTGCTCAAGCGAGGTGATAGCCCTTTGTGCCGATGTCGATGTAGCCGAGAGCGTAGGGTGGTGTAGCCGTGGTCGAGGTAGTCGTGCGAGGGACGCCGTGGTCGATGTCGTGTCGGGGTGGCCGGTGTCGAGGTAGTCGCCGTGGACCGGGAAGAAGAGCGGCGGCGGCGGCCTGAGGAGGCGGCGGCGGCGGCGGCTAGGTTAGAAGTGCGGCGACGGTGCTCGAAGTAGGCGAGGAAGAACCCGACAGCGTGACGAAGACCGGCGCGGACGATGGCGTTCCCGCGACTAGGGAGGCGGCGCGACACATACCACGTAGAAGTCGACGCGCGGGGACGGCGGAGTGGACCGCGCGCCGCGGCGCTACGGTCCGAAGGGGCGACGCAGCGGCAGCGCGCGGGTCGGGGCGACGGCGGGGAAGACCTCAGGGCGGTTGCAGGGACCGCGTGCCACGCTCGCTACGGCCCGACGGGGCGACGCAGCGGCAGCGCGAGGGTCGGTGCAGCCTCGGGGACGGCCTGGAGCGGACGGCCTCAGGGCGGCGGTTGACCGCGGGCCGCGGTACTACGGCCCGAAGGGGCGACACAGCGGCAGCGCGCGGGTTGGTGTAACCACGGGAACAGCCTCAGGGCGGCGGCGGGGACCATGTGCCACGGCACTATGGCCCGAAGGGGCGACGCAGCGGCATCGCGGATCGGTCCAGCCACGGGGAGAACCACGGGGCGGCGGTGCTGCGGCCCGACGGGGCGACGCAACGGCAGCCTGTTGCTCGATCAGTGGAGGGGCGCGCTGAACTCGGGAACAGGGCGGTGACGCCCGGCGCAGAGCGACGGGCAGGCAGATGCGCGGATGGTGGCCGTGACAGGCCTCCGCGTCGCGCGAGGCCGCCCAGTCGGACAAGAGGCCGGGTGGTCGCGCCGGTGTCAGAGTAGAGGCGCGGGTCGACGGCGGCGGCGGGCAACGCAAACTGATCTTAGATCGGAAAACCAAAAAGAAAACGCCGATCAAGACGAACGGTGAGAGAGAAAAACCCGTAGCAAGGGCTCGGGAAAAAGACCCTCTAGGGCAGTCGGTCAACACGACCGGCGGACGAACCCTAGGTACGGGCGGCGCGGCCCCCGGCAGCGGTCATGGAGGCCGATCGTCCCGGGGGCGGCGCGCGGGGCGGAAGCGGCGGGCGGCGGCTAGGGTTGGATCGGTTAGGCTGATACCATGTTAGAATGGACAAAGAAGGATGATTGGCGTAATGCGATAGATGTATTATTGAGCCTCGAGGGCGAGTATGTACAAGACTTGAAAGACAAGACGCCTCCTAAAGATAAGATGGAAACAATTCCTATCTAATCCCAAACAATCTCTACATACCAAATATATCTCTAACATCCCTCGTCGATCCTTATGGCTATGCATCCATCAATGAGGGAGAAGAAACTACTGCGCATCATATTGGCCGGAGTATATTATAACATATGCGAGCTAATTGTGTATAGTTATCTACTTTTTGTCAGGTATTCTCATACTACTTTTCACCTTTTTTCGGACACAGACATTCTCCCTCATGCATGGCTATGCATGCATGCATGTGGGACAAATGAACCCTTGATGTTTGGAGATCCGTGTCCTGCAACTTGCTACAGAACTACTACAGGCACCGGTCGGTATGTAAATTTTTAGCCGTTTTATCTTATTGCACCAAATTAGCTTAAACATGTATACACGCTCCATAACCCTCCTCTATTGAGCTGCAAGCCTGCAACGGCAAAAGCATCCACATATGTGTGTGGTACCCCATTGGTATCTCCAGCTTAGAGCGAAAATCTGCCCTGTCTACCATGTAATTTCTCCGTTAAGAACAATAATGTCACTAATCCAAACTATTACTAGAAGATGGTCATGCATGATGATATTTTGCCTGCCATGCCGAGAGAGAGAGAGAGAGAGAGAGAGAGAGAGAGAGAGAGAGAGAGAGAGAGAGAGAGAGAGAGAGAGAGAGAGAGAGAGAGAGAGAGAGAGAGAGAGAGAGAGAGATGGGTTAGTGCGAGTGTTTACTGAAAAATGCTGAAGAGACAAAACAAATGATAAATTAAGACAGTTTCAAAAAAAATGATGAACTGAGACCAACATCGAGGAAGTCACTAAATTTATTACTAATATTATCAGAAACTATATCAATTATTTGAATCAAATATTGCCTCTAATTCTAGCCCGATACAATACCTCCGAATTTTAAATCAGATTGACAATATGTAAATAAGCTAGACCTTCATGTATACTCTACAATCTTTTGTTGATTATGTGTTTCATTTATGAACTAATTTGGTTGCACAAATAACTATGAGACTAGCCATAGTGGGGAGTAACTTAAACTAGTAACATACATATGTTACTAGTCTATGTTACTACCTCTATAGTGGGGAGTAACATATGTGTGGTGTCATGCAACACTTCATTTATTAGATTGTAGATTCATTATGTCTTGGTATGTGTGATGTTACTCATAGTGTGAGTAACTAGCTATGTTACTCATTTGTCACTCTCCTCATTAATTAGCTGGCACATTATCTTTTTTGCTTAGGTGTCATCTATGTTACTCCCACTATGGGTAGCCTGAAGGTCTCTTTTGTGTAGGGGCGCTCTCAATGTTTGTATCTTAGCATGGATTCATATGTAAAATCTGATGTGGCAACTTATTTAATGAGGAAACAGAGAGCAACCATATCTTTAAGAGTGAGGATAATAGCAGCTGGCTATATAAATCTGCCATGTCATAAAAAAACAGCCTTATTAATTACTACTATAAAGGAGTTGGCCAGCCAATGGCTATATCACTACTAGAAAAAGCCTTATAGGTGAACTCAAAAGAGTGGCGGGCGCGGCCAGGCACCCGCCACTGCAAGTTAGCAGAAGTAGCAGTGGCGGGTGCTAGAATGCGACCGCCAGAGCTACAGGCACAGCAGTGGCGGGCGAAATACAACACCCGCCACAAATAAGCACTGAAGAGTATGGCCACGTGATGAATTCTAGCAGTGGCTGGTGGCTAGGCGGACCCGCCACTGGTGTTGTAGGCAACAGTGGCGGGCATGCCAAAGGCTCCGCCACAGATGAATGCCTGCAACCGGCACCAAAAAAGTTTTTTACGCAGATATTAGCTGTGGCGGGCGGCAAATCGTGCCTGCCACACATATGTTACCTCTGGACTGTCCAAATTCGACTATTGCCACTCGCCACCCCAAAGTAGCAATGGCGGGTAGGCTGGTGCGCCCGTCGCACAAGATGAACTCTATCTGCACGCGCGCGACCCCTCCCCTACCTCACTTCACTCTCACTCTCACTCTCCCCCATCTCGCTCTCGTCACCGTCGTCATCGGCTCATCCTCGCTGCCCACGTCGCCGTCGCCATCCTCCTTGCCGTCCGCTGCGGCCGTCGGCCTCGCCGTACTCGTCGCCACCCTCGCCCTCCACCCCGTCGCCCTCTCGATCCGCCCCGTCGCCCTCCGCTCCGGCAGGTAATCCGTCGCCGTCCCTGCCTCTCTTTCCGGCCCTCCTCCTCGCCACCCGCGGCCGCGGCCGCCACGCACACGGACAGCCGCGGCAACAGCCACGTTCGACTAGGGTTAGGGTTAGGGGTCTTACTATGTGTTCATATTTGTTATTGTAATGATTTCAATTTGTTCATATTAGGGTTAGGGGTGTTATAAATTGGAGAGCTATCTTGGTCTATTGGGTGAACTTGCAATAGATGGTGGTCTTCCTCTAGATGCCTACAAACGCATATTTTGACAATCTAATATTTTCTGAATTTCTTTGTAGTTGTAGTTTCTAGTTCTATAGTTTTTAAGACACACATTAAAACAAATTGTAGATTGAAAGATGAATTCAGCAATCAAAACTAGCTGTAATACGAACTCACCAGCCACATACGTAACCATCAACGAGGAAAACTAGATCGTTGGGGGCGGGGGTGTCTTGCATATATATCGTATTATTGTGTACATTATTTCTGTTCATACTGAGTTCAATATTATGCTATAGTAGGTGTTTTCAGTTCTTTACAGGGATACATACTATAAGCGCTAAAGTTTTGGCGAAACGTTGATTTATTTCCGTTTCGCCAAATTTCTAGCACTTAATGTGTCCATCTTTATGCGCAGGTCATGCCAAATTTCTTTGTTTATTTTTATTCATATTATGCTGTAGTAGATGTCTTAAGTTCTTTACAGGGATTCATACTATAAGCGCTAAAGTTTTGGCAAAACATTGATTTATTTCCGTTTCGCCAAATTTCTAGCAATTAATGTGTCCATTTTTATGCAGAGGTCATGCCAATTTTTTTTTGTTTGTTGTTGATTCATACTGTGATGTAGTAGATTTCTTCAGTTCTTCACAGGGATTCATGCAAAGCGCTAAAGTTTTGGCGAAACGTTGATTTATTTCTGTTTCGCCAAATTTCTAGCACTTAATGTGTCCTTTTTACAGTAGAGGTCATGCCAACTTTTTTCGGATATTTTAAAATTTATTTATGTGCATGTTCTAGGTCATTTTTTTTCCAAAATGGCGGACAATGGCAGGTACCGTGGTGTTTTCCGGAGGCCCTGGGAAAGTGGGCCGCCCAAATCCAAAACCCCAACACTGGCAAGAAACAATGGCTCGGCACGTTCGACATCGCCGAGGAAGCGGTGCGCGCTTATGATGCCATGGCGCTCGAGTACCAAGGGCCAAGGGCCCAGCTCAACTTTCCTCAGGCCAGCTCAACTTTCCTCAGGATGCTTGGCGCGTGAGTCAGATAGCGCCTCCTAACATGAGGATAGTCTCCAAGGCCGAGGAGCAGGGGCACCTCAAGGCCGAGGCGCTCATTAGGGCCCGTGAACGCCAAAGCACCGATCCCTTGGTGGAACGGTATCTTCGGGAGGATCCGCATCTGTACGCCATTAACGAGGCGTTGCTGATGACCGCACGCAACCAGAAGGATGCCGAGGATGACCCGATAGACTGAGACCGAGTCATTGAGTCCTTCGACGAGGATGACGACTTCAGCTCTGACATTGACTTAGATTAGGAGTTGATCTCTCCACCATGGCTAGTCGTATAACTCCGTGCTTCAGATGTTTGAACCTTTAATATACTACTTATGAAACTTGCTATGGCATACTATATATGTCCGTGACTTCATAGAGCCTTATTTTGTAGACTTGATAAACCTGCTTATATATATCGTCGTACTACCTGGTTGTAGCAGTGTTGGTAATATGTGATCATACTTCATCGTGATGACATTTTTTTCTGCCGATTTTTATGCCGCTTCTCAATATTACTTTCATGACTTAGCACCAATGATAACAGTGTTTAACTTCTTGAAGGAGGGATCATGGTGCGTAAGGTCTGCAATGTCTGCAAAAATCCCTGTGCAGATTGTTTATCCCATGTAGTAGAATTCGGGCTCTTCTTGACGGAGGGATTCGAAAATTCTGTGTTAACAATGTTTAACTTTATCATTCAATTCTAACCATTTGCTGAATTCTTGTATTGTGCATACCATTAATTATTAACTGCATTATTCTTAATTGTTACATAGTCTATCCCATGCAACGTAAGAGTCGAATTCAATAATTTAATCAGTGATAGTTTCAACTTTTCGGATGGTCAAGGACAATCGTACAAAATTGATGTTTGTAAACAAAAGGATAAAACCATCATAGGAGGCGATGGATGGAACAAGTACATTTCAAATAATAAGCTCATCGAGGGAGAGTATATAGGCTTTTACTTGAAGAAAGCGGTTAACAAGTTAAGAATTAAGTATTTCTCCAACCAAGATGATGAGCTTGATGAAGATGATGATGAGGATAGCCAGGATGATGATGATGATGAGGATGATGATGATGATGAGAGCCAGGATGATGATGATGCGAGCCAGGATGACGATAGTCAGGAGCATGAGGACGAGGAAGATGATGAGGGTAGCGGAGATGATGACGATGATGATCCATACAATTCTGCAATTTTCTCTCAAAGAATGAAAGAGCTTACTGAGGATGAGAAGGCCAATCTCATCGCGATCCTACCATCAAGTGTGCACTACTTGGGGAGGCCATTTGTGCACCGTTTTACTAAGACCAACATCGTGAAACACACCATGGTATGTTTTGTATTCTTTTCTCTCTTTTTTGTTCATAACACTATATGGAGAGATTTCTAACATTGCGTGCTCTATTTTGCTTTTAATCACGGGGATCATATAAATTACCAATGAAGATGATTTTCGGCGAGGACATCTCTGCTGCCAGCATGGCTGGAGTGTGCCTTGGAGCAGCATGTCCTATCACCAGCGTCAAGACAGAAGCTGACGGCCGCATATCGTTCTATGAGGTCGGTTGAAAATTTTCTGTAATCAAGGTTCACAAAGTTTCCATGGGCATGAACAAAGTTCAAGGCTAGCCCCCACTTCCACATTGCTCATCTGTCTCACTTTCACTTTTCTTTTTGAAAAGTTTTAGGTTCCCCTCTATATTTGTTTTCTTTTTAAATATTTGAATGGCACGCATAATAAATTTTATATTACACAAAATAAGAAAAATACTCTCTAAAACTTTCGGCTTATCTCCTAGGCAGCACTTTCTTTAAAGCCATTAAGCTAGACAAAAGAGGCAAGTAATTTTTTATATTTTGCATTTTTTTTGTTTCACCCAAAACTAAAGAAAGGAAAATAAGAAAACAAAATCAAAAGGAAAAAACAAAATCTACTTAGTGATGAAATCAAACAAGCATACACGAAAATATTAACCCCACGCTATTGCTCCCCGGCAACGGCGCCAGAAAAGAGCTTGATAATCCCCAAGTGCAAGGAATCATCGTAGCAATTTCCAAAGATGGAAGTGGTAAGTATGGAGTGTCGAACCCACAAGGAGCTAAAGGTAAGATCAATATTATCTCAAGTCCTATCTGCCACTGATATGACTCTACGTACACCGAGCGTTTGCTTTTATCTAGAAACGAGAAATAAAACTACGTTGTGGGTCTAAAGAGGATAGCTTTGCATGATATCGGAGAACTAAAACATAAAAATAGGTGCTGCCTAAATAAAGTTAGAATATATTACAATATATTATAAATAGCGAGTGTGGAATAATGATGGATCGGTGTGCGGAATTGTCCTAGGCAATTGATAACAAGATCGGTAATCATTATTGCAATTTTATATGAGCGAGAGGCATGAGCTAACATACTTTCTGTACTTGGATCATATGATCTTATGATTGGACCTCTAGCAAGCATCCGCAACTACTAGAAATCATTAAGGTAAACCCAACCATAGCTTTAAGTATCAAGTCCCCTTTACTCCCATATGCGACAACCCCCTTACTCGGGTTTGTGTTTCAATCACTCACGCAACCCACTATAAGCGAATCATGAACGTATTGCAACACCCTACAGCGGGAATCCTCCACATGTGCGCGGCACAGAAGGCACCATAGGACAACACCAAAATAAAACATACAACTCAAACCAATCAATATCATCAATCAACCCAAAGGACAAAAGAAACCAACTCAAACATCATAGGATGGCAACACATCATTGGATAATAATATGTGGCATAAAGCACCATGTTCAAGAAGGGGATTACAGCGGGGTGCAGGAGAGTGGACCGCTGAAAAGAGATGAGGGAGGTGATGAAGACGGTGATGTTGATGAAGACGATCACCGCGGCGATGGTTCCCCCGGCGGCAGTCCGGTGCCACCGAGAGAGAGGGGAAGAGAGGCTCCCCCTCCGGCTTGCTCCTCCATGGCCTCCCCCCTAGATGGGGAGAGGTTCTCCCTCTGGTCCTTGGCCTCCATAGTGCCCGGAGGGGTTGGGCCCCTCCGAGATTGGATCTCTCTCTCTCTGTTCTCTTCTGTTTCTGCGCTCCTGTTTCTGGCCGAAAACCGTTTCTTATATTTCCGGAGATCCGTAACTCCGATTGGGCTGAAATTTTGAGGGGATTTTTATCTGGAAATTATCTTTCTTGCGGCGAAATAAGGGCATCAACTGACCCACGAGGTGCCCACAAGGCAACAGGGTGCGGCCCTAGGGGGCGTGCGCCATGTTGCCTTGTGGAGCCCTTGGGCACCATCTTGCGTTGATTCTTCTTCCTAAAAATCACATATATTCCAAAATAAATCTCCGTAAAGTTTTATCGCGTTTGGACTTTGTTTGGTATGGTTTTTCTGCGAAACAAAAAACAAGCAGAAAACAGGAACTGACACTGGGCACTAGATTAATAAGTTAGTCCATAAAAATAATATAAAAGTGCACCAAAACCATATAAAACTATTGTAAACATGGCACGAATACTTCATAAATTATAGATACGTTGGAGACGTATCAGCATCCCCAAGCTTAATTTCTGCTCGTCCTCGAGTAGGTAAATGATAAAAAAATAATTTATGAAGTGTGAATGCTAGCATAGTGCATAAGTTCGATCAATGATAATTTCAAACACTTTTTCTAGCATCAATATATATCATAAACAGTAGCTCATCTCATAAAACTTCTCATGATCAAGTAGCAAGCTATTCACATGTTTAAAGTATAGACCATAAACTTTCTTGAAAATCAACAAACTATGCTTTCAGTCATCAAACAATCACAATTTATCTTATTTTCAGGAAGGGTCTATGTAAGAGCTTTGGTTTAGCAAATTCCACATACTCAACTATCATTTAGTCTTCCATGATTGCTCACACTCAAAGCATATTTTTAGAACAAACTGTTTCAGTCAAACACATAGGAAGATAGGGGCTTAATGTTTCGCCTCCCAACTTATTTATCTCAGGGATAATGTCAACAATAATAACTCATGATCACCTATATTCAACTGGATATATGTGCCTGGATCATTCCCTACCACATGATGCTTGCCCACTAGAGAATAAATAGATCGGAATAGGGATGAACATTACTGACTCTTGCATAAAAGTAAATACAGAAAAGTAAATACGGAAAAGTAAAAGATAGGCCCTTCGCAGAGGGAAGCAGAGGTTGTCATGCGCTTTTTATTTTTGGATGTGCAAGCTCTTAATGGAAAGGAACATCACTTTATATTGCCCCTTGTGATAGCAACCTTTATTATGCAGTCCGTCGCTTTTATTTCTTCACCATCACAAGTTCGTACAAAGTTTATTTTCCCTTCCAATAAAAGATCATGCATATTTAGGAGCAATTTTGATTGCTTTTTGCACCGATGACAACTTACTTGAAGGATCTTCTTGAATCCATAGGTAGATATGGTGGACTCTCATGACAAGAAACTGGGTTTAGGGGTTTTTGGATGCACAAGTAGTATCTCTACTTAGTACGAATTTTTGGCTAGCAAAAGATCCTAAGAAAGCACCACATCTTAGAGGATCCATGACAATATAACTTCTATGAGAATATAAACAAACATAACCCATTACGTTTTCTTCCTTGTCCAACGTCAACTACTTGATCAAGCTTGAAAATAATTAATGGGGGCTCACAATCATAGAAGATGTCCAAGATAGTATATTTATATGTGAAACTTCTCTTCCTTTAATATTCTTTCATGAATTGTTCAAGTGACCAATGTTGTGTTTGCTAACTTTCAATAAATTTTACCACTTATACTTCTTTGTATGTGAAGTCATTACTCCCCATGGGACAAGCATATGAAGCATATATAATTTCATATTTATGACATTCAATTCATTCAACAATTTACTCTTGGGATATAAATGAAGCACGAGAGCAAATGACAAACTACTCCAAAAGATATAAGTGAAGAACAAAGAGTAGTCAAGTGAATGGGTAGCTATGCGAAGACTCTATCTCAATAAAGATTTTGGATCCAAGTATTTTATTCAAACAACAAACAAAATAAAAATACGCTCCAAGCAAAACACATATCATGTGACGAATAAAAATATAGCTCCAAGTGAGGTATACCGATATATTGAAGACGAAAGAGGGGATGCCTTCCGGGGCATCCCCAAGCTTAGACGCTTGAGTCTTCCTTGAATACCTTAGGGTGCCTTGGGCATACCCAAGCTTAGGGTCTTTCCACTCCTTATTCTCCTCATATCGATATCTCACCCAAAACTTGAAAACTTCAATCACACAAAACTTAACGGAAATCGTGAAATAGGTTAGTATGATAATAAATAAATCATTCAATTTGGTACTGTCAAGAAAAGATCCAAAATTTTCCTCACATAACGCCTACTGTACTCTATCATTTCCACAATTTATATCACTCAATATAAGCTATGGAAAAGCTAAAACAAGCAAACTATGCAAACAAAACAGAATCTGTCAAAAACAGAACAATCTGTAATGATCTGAATTAAAGTCATACTTATGTAAGTACAAAATTTCTGAAAAATTAGGACAACGTAAAAAATTTATAATCCAATAATGTTAAAAAATTTCAGAATTTTATCACATTCCAGTACAGAATAGAAATTCCAGAACTGGTCGCAAAAGTTTCTATTTTTGCACAGAATCAAATCAACAAGTATCCACACTATCCCAAAGGCTTTACTTGGCACATTATTGAAAGAAAACATGTAAAACATGATTACTACAGTAGCTTAATCATGTGGACATACAAAAACAGTAGGTATAAATATTGGGTCGCCTCAACACAAGCACTTTTCTGTAAAACTTTTTAGCTAGGCATTGATATTTTAATGATACTCACTTAAAGATAGGAGAATTAACTAGCATAGGAAGGTATAACAAGCGCAAATTTCAAAATTTCAACACATGGAGAGGGAACTTGGTATTATTGATAGGATATTCATAATTATGACAAATTTTACAAGAATAATTATTACTACTTTAAGTACCATCACAATAATTATCATAAGTAGCAACTTTGTTCTCATTGTAATCAATTGAAATTTCTTCGAAAATAGTGGAATAATCACTAGATAAAGTTACGACCTCTCCAAATCCACATTTATCATTATTCTAATAAGATTCAACACCCTCCAAAATAGTGGGATCATTGCTACATAGAGTTGGCACTCTTCCAAACCCACTTTCGATGATAATTTTATTCATACTCTAAAAGATATAAGTGAAGTTCATAGTGCATTCTACAATGAATATAGAGAGACCAATATCCAAACTCAAAATATATAAGTGAAGCACACGAAGCATTCTATAAAGCCATACTCAAAAGATTTAAGTGAAGCACAAAGATCATTCTATAAAGCCATACTCAAAAGATTTAAGTGAAGCGCATGAAGCATTCTATAAATCAACCAAGAACCATAAGAAATCATCCGCAACAAGCATGGTGGATAAAATAAAAGGGAAAAATAAACACAAAAGACGCTCCAAGAATTTACGCATATCATGTGAACAAAACAAAAACCGAGACATACCGATAATTGTTGAAGAAGAAAGATGGGATGCCTTCCGGGGCATCCCCAAGCTTAGATGCTTGAGTCTCCTTGAATATTTACTTGGGGTGCCTTGGGAAGCCCCAAGATTGAACTCTTTCCTCTCCTTATTCTTCTCATATTGATACCTCCTCGATCTTCGAACACTTCATCCACACAAAACTCAACAGAAACCTCGTGAGATCCGTTAGTATAACAAATAAATCTTAAACTTTAGGTACTGTTGTAAATTGATTCATATTTAATATTGGCATAATTCTACTGTACTCCAACTTCTCCATGACTCATACCCCCCGATACGATCCATAGATTCATCAAAATAAGCAAACTATGCAACAAAAACAGAATCTGTCTAAAACAGAACAATCTGTAAAGATCTATTTAAAAACCATAATGCTGTAACTCCAAAAATTCTGAAAAATTAGGACAAAATAAAAAATTTGCATAGCAGTACTCTGTAAAAATTCAGAATTTTTCCACATTCCAGTAAAATATAGAAATTCAAACACTACAGCAAAAGTTTATGTTTTTTCACAGCACACACCAAACAAGCAATTTAAACATCGTAAAGGTAAATCTTGGCACATTATTTTTATAATACAGTGGATTTGTACAAGGGGATAATTATTTTTGTTGAAAAGTTTCTGTAATCAAGGTTCACAAAGTTTCCATGGGCATGAACAAAGTTCAAGGCTAGCCCCCACTTCCACATTGCTCATCTGTCTCACTTTCACTTTTCTTTTTGAAAAGTTTTAGGTTCCCCTCTATATTTGTTTTCTTTTTAAATATTTGAATGGCACACATAATAAATTTTATATTACACAAAATAAGAAAAATACTCTCTAAAACTTTCGGCTTGTCTCCTAGGCAGCACTTTCTTTAAAGCCATTAAGCTAGACAAAAGAGGCAAGTAATTTTTTTGTATTTTGCATTTTTAATTTTTTTGTTTCACCCACAACTAAAGAAAAGAAAATAAGAAAACAAAATCAAAAGGAAAAACAAACTCTACTTAGTGATGAAAGCAAACAAGCATACACGAAAATATTAACCCCACGCTATTGCTCGCCGGCAACGGCGCCAGAAAAGAGCTTGATAATCCCCAAGTGCAAGGAATCATCGTAGCAATTTCCAAAGATGGAAGTGGTAAGTATGGAGTGTCGAACCCACAAGGAGCTAAAGGTAAGATCAATATTCTCTCAAGTCCTATCTGCCACTGATACGACTCTACGTACACGGAGCGTTTGCTTTTATCTAGAAACGAGAAATAAAACTACGTTGTGAGTCTAAAGAGGATAGCTTTGCATGATATCGGAGAACTAAAACATAAAAATAGGTGCTGCCTAAATAAAGTTAGAACATATTACAAATAGCGAATGTGGAATAATGATGGATCGGTGTGCGGAATTGTCTTAGGCAATTGATAACAAGATCAGTAATCATTATTGCAATTTTATATGAGGGAGAGGCATGAGCTAACATACTTTCTGTACTTGGATCATATGATCTTTTGATTAAACCTCTAGCAAGCATCCGCAACTACTAGAAATCATTAAGGTAAACCCAACCATAGCTTTAAGTATCAAGTCCCCTTTACTCCCATACGCAACAACCTCCTTACCCAGGTTTGTGTTTCAGTCACTCACGCAACCCACTATAAGCGAATCATGAACATATTGCAACACCCTACAACGGGAATACCCCACGTGTGCGCGGCATGGAAGGCACCATAGGACAACACCAAAATAAAACATACAACCCAAACCAATCAAGATCATCAATCAACCCAAAGGACAAAAGAAACCAACTCAAACATCATAGGATGGCAACACATCATTGGATAATAATATGTGGCATAAAGCACCATGTTCAAGAAGGGGATTACAGTGGGGTGCGGGAGAGTGGACCGCTGAAAAGAAATGAGGGAGGTGATGAATACGGTGATGTTGATGAAGACGATCACCACGGCGATGGTTCCCCTGGCGGCACTCCGGTGCCACCGAGAGAGAGGGGAAGAGAGGCTCCCTCTCCGGCTTGCTCCTCCATGGACTCCCCCCTAGATGGGGAGAGGTTCTCCCTCTGGTCCTTGGCCTCCATGGTGCTCGGAGGGGCAGGAGCCCCTCCGAGATTGGATCTCTCTCTCTCTCTGTTCTTTTCTGTTTCTGCGCTCCTGTTTCTGGCCAAAAACCGTTTCTTATATTACCGGAGATCCGTAACTCCGATTGGGCTGAAATTTTGAGGGGATTTTTATCTGGAAATTATCTTTCTTGCGGCGAAAGAAGGGCATCAACCGACCTACGAGGTGCCCACAAGGCAACAGGGCGCGGCCCCAGGGGGGGGCGCCGTGGTGGCTTGTGGAGCCCTCGGGCACCATCTTGCGTTGATTGTTCTTCCTAAAAATCACATATTTCCAAAATAAATCTCCGTAAAGTTTTATCGCGTTTGGACTTCGTTTGGTATGGTTTTTCCGCGAAACAAAAAACAAGCAGAAAACAGGAACTGGCACTGGGCACTAGATTAATAAGTTAGTCCATAAAAATAATATAAAAGTGCACCAAAACCATATAAAACTATTGTAAACATGGCATGAGTACTTCATAAATTATAGATACGTTGTGGACGTATCAACAACCATCATCTGCAGGTCATTGCGGTTGCTCTTCCTTATGGTGATTATCACTAGTGTGTCGACCCTTAGTTCTCTCTTTCCCGTCATGAACTCCCGCCAGCCGGAGTCATAGAACGATATGCGCCCGTTTGGTTCCGTCTTGTGACTGAACGGTGGTGACACGCCATGTTGGTCCATGGCGTACCCCAGCTTTGTCGACGGCAGGGATGTCCACTCCGGAAAACATCTTTGACGGTGCCATACACAGGGGGTACCCGACCTCCGAGGAACAAGGTCGCCAGGCCTGCCTCGGAGCCCGGACGTAGCCTAGGCCCCTCGCCACCAACGGTAGGCCTCCTCTAGAAGGATACCTACTACTTGTACTGCAAGACATGTACTCTAGTAGACAACTTGGGCATCAAGCCATGTAAACCGACTTGGGTCATGTAACCCTAGCCCTCACCCATCTATATAAGGGGAGGTAGGGGCTCCCAAATCAACGGCGAACATCTCTCCCACCTCTCCTTTAGACCTCAAACAGATCCAACTCATGTATACCTCATACGAGGCCATATCAATACAATCAGACATGCAAGATGTAGGGTATTACTCCACCATGGAGGCCTGAACCTGGGTAAATCCGTGTCCTGTGTGTAACCCAATCTGATCCTCTATGCACTCCGCCCCATGAGGAACCCTATGCAGGGATCTGACAGGATTTTGCTCCGTCAGTTGGCGCGCCAGGTAGGGGCTGGTGTGCATAGATACAATGTTCAGATGGGATACTTCATGATCAACAACTTCAATCTCAATAGGGATCATGGAGGATTGTCCATGGAGGTCGAGGGCTCAACATCAATGGAACATCTGCGCGACCTGCACAATTTTCTGGATAGCAGATTCGTTTTCATCTCCCTCGCCTCCTCGAGTATCGTTTTGACGATTACTTCAGAGGGATTGTGCAAAATTGAGTCTACAACAACCTTGTAATATTTCAGCACGATCCGATCTACGAGTCTATGGGAATCTCTGAAACACGGAGGCCCTAATGAATCTGGACGGGAATCCGTGTGAGCTCGGAAAAACGCGTCCAGCGGCCAACTCCGACGCCCTTTGGAAGATCCAACCGTTGATCCCATGCGGATTTGTGTTGTCAATAACCCCTCAAAATTTCAGGTCGAACCGACCGTTCAAACTCCAGGACGAGCCCGAATAGTGCACCAAGGTATGCGTCTGTTTTCTGCGCAAAAATAAATCCGACCCGAGTTCATCTTTCTTCATGAACGGGCTATCAAACTCCGTCGCGCGGACCTCCGCCGCGGACCTTCATCACCGCGCAGACCTCCACGACGGAGACCTCCTTCGCCGCGGACCTCCATGGTATAGACCTTCGGCACCGCGGACCTCCACGGCGGGGACCTCCATCGCGCGGACCTCCATGGCATAGACCTTCAGCGCCGCGGACCTCCACCGCGCGGACCTCCGTGACATAGTCCTTCGGCGCCACGGACCTCCACCGCGCGGACCTCCATCGAACGGATCTCCATCACGTGGATCTTCACCACGCAGACCTCCTCCGCTGGAGGTCTCACCGTCGGCCTCCTCACGCCGACCTCATCTTCAACGCGCCGACCTCTTCCGCTGGAGGTCTAACCATCAGCCTCCTCACGCCGAGCTCATCTTCATCGTGCGGACCTCCTCAGCGGGAGGTCTCACCGTCGGCCTCCTCGTGCCGACCTCATCTTCATCGTGCGGACCTCCTTCACGAGAGGTCTCACCATCGGCCTCCTCACGCCGGCCTCATCTTCATCGCGCGGACCTCCTCAACCACAGGTCTCACCGTCACCGCGACGGACTTGGCCCTTACTGACGGGGTCCTATACCCGGGGTACCTGACAGCAGGGGGCCCGGCCTTAGCCTTGTATGGGTCCCACTAGGCCCGGATGGCACCAGGAGGATCAAGGCAGTAAGGATAGCGGACTTGACCCCCAAGATATGGGGCGGCAGCCAAGAAGATCTCACCAACTGATGGTGTCCTGGACTAGGGGGTACTCACCACATCGTCTCCCGACCAGGTGGGTTGAGCCGAAGACCCCCATGGCGGTTCACTCATGGGCCACTTCGGGCAGCCCATGACGAATACAAGGGAGATTCCACATGACTTGGCGCCCAAGACGAGGACTCTCCTAAACCCTAGACCTCCGGTGCATATATAAACCGAGGCCAGGCTAGTCAATAACACATCTCATATTCATTAGAACGATCTCCTGGTAGATACATGTACTCTGTACTACACCCATATGAATACAATCAAAAGCAGGACGTAGGGTATTATCTCTTCAAGAGAGCCCGAACCTGGGTAAAATCCTGTGTCCATGTTACCATCGCTCCAAGACGCCTAGCTTAGGACCCCTACTACGAGATATGCCGGATTTAGAAATGACATTGGTGCTTTCATTGAGAGCCTGCTGGGTAGTCACCGCGGTGCGATGGGAATTCAGATCGGCTCCATCGCCATCTACGCGTCGGAACCGAGCTACATCGTCAACGTCGGCATCTTCGTCGCCGGCTCGACTGGTCACCTCGGCTAAGCTGAGGACTAGGCTTCTCTTCGGATCGTCAAGTTCGGACAGATGTCTTCGTCATCATCAACTCCGATCTCACCCGGGATCATGGAAAATCGTCCATGGTGCTCGGGGGCTCAACGTCAACATTGCCCTCGCGCGATCATGCAGTTTTTTCTGGACAGCGGATTCGTGTTCGCCGTCACCACCTCCTCGAGCGTCGCTTTGGCGATTTCTTCTGTGGAATTGTGCGTAATTGAGTCTAGAACAACCCTGCAAAATTTCGTCGCGTTCCGATGGAGGAATCTCCGGCAATCTCCGATATACCGGAGCCCTGTCGAATCTGGACGGGAATCTGGACGAGTTTATGGCGAGGAATCCAGCAGTCAGCTTGGACGTCCTTTGGAAGATCCAACCGTTCATCGGCTGCGGAATTCCCATATCTACCACCCCTCAAAATTTGAGCTCGAACCGACCGTTCAAACTCCGGGAAGCGTCCGATGAGTGCATCAATTTTCGGATCTGTTTTCTGCGCGAAAACGAATCCGACCCGAGTTCATCTTTCTTCGTGAACGGGATAGTGGACATACTTTTTGGAGAAGTTTTTTCTTAGGGTATTGTGTGTTGTTCGCACACACGTACCCATAAATTTTAATGCCTTTTTGGAGCTAATCTTCACCATCGCGTTGGTGTCAAACCAGCCCGACCACGTTGCTCCATGGCTGCTGACCTGCGCCAGCATCGACTGCGCCGTCGCTTCATCGAGCCAACGACAATCACCTCGGATCATCACCTCGGCGAGCCGACCAAGAGTTTGGCACCGCTCTCCCTAATGATTGTCAAGATAACATCGTCACCTTACGGATTGCACGGGTCGGGCGCGCCAGCATCGCCGCGCGGTCACTTCTCAAGCCAGCATTGAGCGCGTCACAAAGTTTCGACCTGCGTCTCCATCGCCGCGCCGTTGCTTCTTCGAGCCGACGTCCACCTCGCCGACCTGCTTTGACACCTCGGCTGGCATGGGTGTTGCTACGTCACCTTACCGACCTGCTCTGACACCTCGGCTAGACTGGGGGCTTCGCCATCTCTTCATCAACCTACTCCGGAGACTTCGGCGTCACCAGCCGATCAACTTCGCCACCTCGGCTGGACCGGGGGCTTCACCTCGCCACATCAACCGTACTGTGTCGCTACTTCAGAGTGCCGAGCTCTTCGCTCGGCCACCTCAGGACAGGCTTGGGGGCTGGGACCTCGACCCGCCGTAAGCTCGGCCCGCGTCATCAACACCGAGCACATTAACCAGCTAAGTCGCTTTCATGCTCAACTTTTTTAAATGTTTAATTTTTATTCGGTTCGACCAAGCATTATATTTGTGTTAGACAAAAACTTTGTTTGTTAAAAACACTTACTTTAACCAGGTTAATTGGGGGCTCTTAAATTTATATGTGCCGCTTTACAATAAATATTTTTTCTTCTAAGTCGTTGCAAAGTTTTTTTTAACACTCCTTTTTCAACTCGAGTGTATGGTCAATAGCCGGATAGCCTGGTCTCTCTCTAAATCCGCTCGAGTTTAGTTTGCTAAATTGGCCTCTGAGAAGCACTCCACCTTCGGGATATGGAGGTTGAAGCCGAAGGCTGACCTACTTGAAGTTTAGAGATCAGATGTGTCGTGTTAAAGCAGGACGGAAGGAAAAATTTGTTCTAAGACCAATTTTTGGATTGGCACCAAAAAACTTGATTTAGTTCGGACGTCAAGTTTTTACATAAGTTTTTTGGTTTTTCGAGCTTATGGCACTTTTAAGCTATTTGTATGTTTTTCTTTCAGGAGGTGGGACATCCTCATGACCGAGGTGCCCCGCGTAATAATTTAGCTCGGGAGTTCTTTTCCGACCCGCAGCTTGGCATCTTTCCTACCGACCTACACCTCGGCATTGGCGAAACGCACATGACATCTGGACTAGTTCCCGAGGAGATTCGATCCTCAGGTTGGTCGGCCGCACCCAACCTGAGTCTCGGGGGATACTCTGTGTCTCCAGCATAACTCTCGCATTACAACGTCGGATGCCTTTAAAGCATCGGCAATATCAACGGGGGGCTGCGACTAGAGCCGAACCCACCAAAAGCCAAGGTACTCCGAGGAGTCCTCGGCAAAACGTTCTCGGATATTGCTTTATATGCATCAGTTTCGAATTGTGTCTTCGGTCAATAGTTGGGTTGCCCGGCTCCTGTGCTTGCCTCCTATGTTCTGCTTTGTTCGGCTAGGTGTGCAAAGGGAGAACCACTGCGATTGTACTTCCGATTTAACTGGTCAAGTACCTCAGTGGAGAAAGCCAAAAACTGACTGTCACAATGAGTGCAAACTGGTCAGCGATCCGATGACTGTGTTAAACTACAGATCGATAGAGGTTACCCCATGTTAAGAGATGGGCCTTTCATAAAATTGGCCGAAGTGTTAATGGCTTGACCTCGGCTAACGCCGAACACTAACCGGGAGCTAGTAACTGGCCTCCAAACTTTAAGATCCTATGACTAAGTGAAAATTATAAAGCCTGCATAGCTGATTGCCTCGTTTCCGCTAACACAACTGCCTCCGGGCACCGAGACGTCGGCTGAAGGGTTGACTTGTTAGTACGGAAACACCCTGCGTAGTATCTACAAAGGGGTGGAAGCTGACGATGGGCCACTTTTAGTTTATAAACAGTCGCAGCGGAGTCAAAATAACATATAGCATAAAGCATTTGTATTCAATATACGAGTGCTGCCTTCCGTAATCATCGTTATAAAGCCATAAATATGCATCAATTTGACTTAAGATTTTGGCCAAGCTGGATTGCCTGGCTCCTGTGTTTACACCCTATGTTCCCGATTGTTCGGCTAGGGGGTAAAGGGAGCACCTCTGCGATTGTTACTACCGGGTCATCCGGGTTAGTACCTCAGACTGGGTGAAGCCGAAAGCTTGCTATCTTAAGAATATAATTGGTCGGCAACGACGGAAGTGAAAATTTCGGTTCATTAAGACCACAGGGTTCGGGAACTTTCCCCAAACTAAATCCTCAATAATTTTCTCCCACATTGATCGGAGGTGAGGTTTCATGATCATGGTCAACATGACAACCTGAGAAAAGGAACTTATAAAGGAACTATTTTTCCCAGAAGATGTTTCTTACGTTAAATAGTAATGTAACATATCTCTCTGTGTACCTTTGTTTATAAAACCATATGGCCGGATTGCCTTCTTTGCCGTAAATCTTTGCCCTTATAAAGGCTTTATAAAGTAGGACAAACACTCCTCGGCTACTAGCCGAGGAGGTTGAAGCCGATGGTCGGTCAACAAAGTTTTGTACAATGCGGATCCGAGCATTAATGATGTAAAGTACTTGGATACATAGAATCATTGCACATAAATTATGATTAAAATCAATTTACTCTGGATATTGATATTTAATTCGGCTACCCTTGCCCAAATTATGGCTCGGGGGACACTGGGCTTCGCGCTTCTCACGTAAAAGCCATCAACGGGTTACATCGATCCCCTGATCTGGTGTTGCCACCCGACCAGTGTCTCGGGGGCTACTGCATTGCCTATTCAATGCAGACAATAAAAAAAGTGCAAAAAAGTTTTTGAGGAGATTACAATCCTCAGGTTGGTCGGCCGCACCCAACCTGAGTCTCGAGGACTATGCACACCGCGTTTCCATTCCTAAGTATACGACCGAGCTAGGAGTTGATCCTCAGGCCGATTTCGCGAATCGACCTGAGTCTCAGGGGCTACTGGGATCAGTGGTTTTGTTATATCCTTCAGGCGCATCCCGGATTTTAGGCTGGCAAACACCTTGAGGGCTACTGGTTATACATCTCGGCAGAGAATAAATTGCACCAATCCACAAAAAATCAGCCCACGGCCCACGGCCGAGGTGGTGCACCACCTCGGAAGCAGTCCGGCGTAAAGCTCGGATGCAAGTGGCTGGCTCCGTAGAGGGCGTTTCCGGCATTAAGCTCGTCTGAACTCCTTCAAACTTTTTCAAAGACAAGGTACTCTATGCCTCCTCGGATGCAGTCCCGCGCTGGAGCTCGGATACAGACCGGCGTTGGAGCTCGGATGCTAAAATGTACCTCAGATACAGACCGGTGTTGGAGCTCGGCTGCAAGAAGACACCTTGGATGCAGTCCGGCGCTGGAGCTCGGATGCAAAGAGGACACCTCCGCGCTGGAAACACTTCGAACCCGAGGTGTGGCGTAAAAAAATAACAAGGCATTGACAAAGGCCGAGAACTTAAAGGACTCCTCGGATACCCAACGTATGAACTCTTCGGATACACCTCGGCGATCCTCAAGATCGGAGATGGGAATATTTGTTGAACCAGTTTTCAAGACCGACGACCGAAGACGAAGAACAACTCGGAAGAACCGAGGAGCGTCCCCAACTTGAAGACCGGTTCAGGGGGCTACTGATGGTGTCCTGGACTAGGGGGTACTCACCACATCGTCTCCCGACCAGGTGGGTTGAGCCGAGGACCCCCATGGCGGTTCACTCATGGGCCACTTCGGGCAGCCCATGACGAATACAAGGGAGATTCCACATGACTTGGCGCCCAAGACGAGGACTGTCCTAAACCCTAGACCTCCGGTGCATATATAAACCGAGGCTAGGCTAGTCAATAGCACATCTCATATTCATTAGAACGATCTCGTGGTAGATACATGTACTATGTACTACACCCATATGAATACAATCAAAAGCTGGACGTAGGGTATTATCTCTTCAAGAGAGCCCGAACCTGGGTAAAATCCTGTGTCCATGTTACCATCGCTCCAAGACACCTAGCTTAGGACCCCTACTACGAGATATGCCAGATTTGCAACCGACACCAACCCCCTTCGTGTAAACCCTAGGCCTCTCCTGCCTATATATAGGGAGGCCTATGTCCTCATTCATCATCCAATCTTAGATCCAACTCTCGGTAGACATCCCGTACACCATTGTAATCCTCTGCACGAGGTATGCCCTCACCATGAATAATAAACCAAAGCAGGATGTAGGGTATTACTCTCCGGAGGCCCGAACCTGGGTAAACTGTGTGTGCAGACCCCGTCCCGGTACTTCCGGTTTCGTCATGAACCCTACTGAGGGATCAGACGGGAATTTGCTCCGTCAGTTGGCACGCCAGGCATAGGCGACATTGATCGAAGAACGAACTCGGCACGGGGAAATCATAGACACCGATGACCCCTCGTTGGGCCATTGCCTCATGTTCGGTTCTTTTGAGCTGATCGCTGATGGATCAGGGCAGTTACTTGACATCTTGCCCTCGCGCCTCGTCAGACGCGTGTATAACAAGCAAGGGCAAGCCCGTGTGGTTTATGATCGCCCCGATCATACCGCATGGAGGCGCATCGTACGATCTCTGTGATACTATGGGTCACAGCGGCAGATACACGCTGGAATCAAAAGGTCACGCGACGCGCGATCTAAGCGGCGGAAAATACAACCAGCGAGCGACTGGCATGGTCCGAAGAGATGGTGACCTTCGACACCGGGGACCACCCGGAGGACGTCGCACAACTAGGCAAGCATGCCCTCGTACTAGATACAATCATTGGGGCATGCTGCCTCTCTCGAGTCCTGATGGACGGGGGCAGCGGCCTCAACATTATCTTCACTGACACCCTGGAAAAGATGGAGATCCCACTGTCCATATTGCGGAGGTTGGACGTGGGCTTCCACGGAGTAGTCCCTGGCCACCCGGTTCACCCTCTAGGGCGGATCGAGCATGAGGTCGTCTTTGGGGACGAATACAACTACCGAAGCGAGGCCGTCCAGTTCGAGGTTGCCCCCTTCCAAAGAGGCTACCATGCGATCCTGGGCAGACCCGCCTATGTAAAATTCATGGTGGTCCCGTCCTACACTTGTCTACAGCTGAAGATGCCAGGCCCGAATGGTACAATCACCTTACGGGGGAGCCCGAAGAAGGCCGACGAGTCTAAGGTCACCAACGTGGAGCTCGCTGAGGCCGCTCTAGCCTCCGCGGAGCTCGCCAAGATAAGAAAGCACATCGGGCCGTCGGACACCGAGCTCCCGTAGAAAGCAAGGACGGGGCCTATCTTCCAGCCAGCCAGGCAGACGAGAAAACTCCAGGTGCACCCGGAGGACCCCAACAAAACGGTTACCATCAGTGGAGACCTCTTAGAAGGCCAGGAGGCGGAGCTCCTTGCTTTCCTCCGAGCCAATTGAAATATATTTGCGTGGAAGCCCGCCGACATGCCAGGTGACGTTGTCCTGGACTAGGGGGTGCAAACCTAGTTGGCACATAGTCCTCGGGCTGGGCCTGAAGGCCCTCCTTTCTCATTCGGATGGACTCCGGAAGCCACACGCCTGGACGTGATCAAGACCGCATCTACCGAAGACTTGGCGTATACTCCAAGACATCTCCTGGCGCCTCCATACGCATCCCTGGATACCGACCATGTAACCCTAGATGCCCTACCTAGCGTGTATATAAGCCAGAGGGTTTAGCCCGTAGAAGGGACCGAATCACAATTACCATTCACCTAGCCCTAGGGTTAGATCTCTACTTACGATCTCGTGGTGGATCAAGCTTGTACTCGATACATCATCATCAATATAATCAAAGCAGGACGTAGGGTATTATCTCTTCGAGAGGGCCCAAACCTGGGTAAACACTATCTCCTTCGTCCCTGTTACCATCGATCCGAGATCCACAGCTCGGGACCCCCTACCCCGAGGTCTGCCGGTTTTACCACCGACACTGGTGCTTTCATTGAGAGTTCCGCTGTGAGATCAACAAAGGATTGATGGGATCATCAGTCAATGACTCCAACCCTCAAGGCACTGTTTCTGTGCTCGAAACCCCCATCACTGGATCGCACCCTCTCCTTTACGAGCAAGGAGCGATCCATGACCTTTTTTCTGCCCCGGCCGAATTCCCCATAAATGACGAAGGGCTGAGGTATTTTCTGGAGAGCAATCCCGACAGCGGCCAGCTTGAAACAGCTGACAAGTCTGATCTTCAAATCAGCTCGGCCGATCCGGCAGCTACGTGTCCCTCATAGGATAAGAATGTCGGGGCTTCAAGCCCACGGTCCATGGAGATCGAAATTCCTCTCCCACCCACCTCCCACATCGGATATTACCCTGATAATTCGGGCCCTTCCGATGTCTGGGATCTGGCATATGTGCAACAGCTACCTGATGAATCGATCAGGCACTACTGGGCCAGGTTTTTGTCCATCAAAAATGACATACCGGATTACCGGGACTCAGAAATAATAGCAGCCTTTCAGCGTGGATGTAAAGATAAAGGCGTTTCGAATGCTCTCGCTCACCGCTGTGTTCAAACACTCCCGAAGTTATCCTATCTAGTGTCGAAATTCTGTACCATCGAGGACGCCTGGCTGGCCCAGGAAGAGCAAACAGATTCGATCCGTGACAACAAATTGAGGCATGACAGGCTCACACCTTGTCATGAACCCCGTGCGCAATGCACACCAGTCGAGCGACCTCGGAAGAAGAAGAAAACCACTGGCCGATCTAGGACCACCCTCGATGGCCTCCTGGATAAGCCATGCCCGATCCACTCCATTCTGCTAAATACCTGCCCAACCCACAACCTTCGCGACTGCTGGGTGATGAGGCAGGTAGCTAAGGGAGGCCTAACCCTCCTCACTAGCACGCCTAGGCATTCAGAGGAGTCCTCGGGCGATGACGAGGTCCTGATGATCTACGAGACCTTTACGTCCAATAATCAGAGGAAGCGGGCTCTTCGGGAAGTCAATTTAATCCGGCAAGTAACAGCTCGGGGCGCGTGGGTAGACACGCCAATTACCTTTGATCATAAAGATCAACCGAAGTCTACCCCGAGTAGATGCCCTGCCGCTCTGGTTCTTGACCCAATTGTGGGCAGGTGCCGTCTTCGGAAAGTGCTCATGGACGGGGGCAACAGCCTAAATTTAATATATGCAGATACTCTGGAGAAGATGCAAATCGATAAATCACGCATCGAACAGAGCCATACCACCTTTAAAGGTATAATACCGGGACGAGAAGCATGTTGCAGTGGAAAAATCACCTTGGATGTGGTCTTCAGAACGCCCGATAACTACCGATCCGAAGAAGTGATGTTCCATATTGTCCATTTCAAAAGCGGTTATCACGCCCTCCTGGGACAGGACACCTTCTCAAGGTTTCAAGCAATTCCACACTACGGCTACATGAAGCTCAAGATGCCGGGCCCAAACGGGATCATTACAATCGCGATTAACCCCGACAGAGCACTCAAGGCCGAGAACAAGACGGTGTTGCTCGCCCTAGAGTCCCTATCGGAAGCCCTCGCGGCCGAGGAATTAACATCACTACGAGCCGAAGTTGACCGGGATGATATCATCCTCGATGAACGGCCGAAGTCGACCTCATTTAAGCCGGCCGATGACATAGTCAAATTCCAAGTGCACCCTGCAGACCCAGCTAAAACAGCGTCAATTGGGGCAAATCTCGAGCCGGAAATTGTCGAGGCCCTACGCAAATTCCTTAGAGAAAACTGGGATATATTTGCCTGGCATCCCTTGGATATGCCAGGGATACCCCGCAGACTTGCCGAACACAGCTTGAATATTCTGAAGGGCTACAAGCCTATCAAACAAGCACTTCGGCACTTCTCTGAGCCCAAGTGTCAAGCAATGGGTGAAGAACTGGCCAAACTTCTAGAGGCCGGATTCATAAGAGACATTAAACACCCCAATTGGCTCGCCAATCTGGTCATGGTACCCAAGAAGTATAGGTCCTGGCGCCTGTGTGTCGACTTTAAAGACCTTAACAAAGCTTGCCCCAAGGACCCCTTCCCACTACCACGCATTGATCAGATTGTAGACGCCACAGCTGGGCACGATTCGTTGTGCTTTCTAGATGCCTACTCAGGATATCATCAGATAAAGATGAAAGAATCCAACCAGGTTGCGACCGCCATCATTACACCCTACGGGCCGTTTTGCTTCAACACAATGCCTTTTGGGCTAAAAACGCCGGTGCGATGTACCAACGCATGATCCAAACATGCTTGGAAAAACACATCGGGAAAACCGTTGAGGCCTACGTCGATGATGTAGTGGTCAAAACTAAACACGTCGGGCAGCTGGTCAACAACCTCCGCAACACATTTACTAGCCTGCGGGAGTATCAGATTAAGCTCAACCCAGAGAAATGCGTCTTGGGAGTACCCACGGGCAAACTCCTCGGCTTTATCGTGTCCAGCCGAGGAATCAAAGCCAATCCGGCAAAAATGCGAGCCTTGGCCCGATTAGAGGCGCCAACCGAGCTCAAACATGTTCAAAAGCTAGTAGGCTACGTGGCCGCTCTAAGTCGTTTTATCTCAAGACTCAGGGAAAAAGTTTTACCCCTTACAGGCTACTGAAGCAAACAAAGAATTTTAAATGGACTGATGAGGCAGTAGATGCCTTGGAAGATATTAAAACCCTCCTCGCCACAAACCCCATCTTAGCGGCACCAGACATATGTGAGCCGATGATATTGTACATCTCGGCCACCAACCAGGTTGTCAGCGCAGTGCTCGTGGTCGAACGAGACATGGAGGGCCATAAGTTCCAAGTTCAAAAACCAGTCTATTACGTCTCCGAGGTCTTAACCCCGTGCAAGACACGCTACCCGCACTATCAGAAGATAACCTACGCCGTCTTTATGGCGTCACGAAAACTTCGGCACTACTTTCAAGAGTGCTCGGTAACCGTGGCATACGAAGTCCCTTTAAGTGACATAATTAATAACAGGGGTGCCATGGGGCGCATTGCCAAATGGGCCATAGAGCTCTTACCCTTCGAAATAACATATCGGTCGCGCTGAGCTATTAAATCTCAGGTGCTGGCAGACTTCGTAGCCGAATGGACAGAGGCCGAGCTCCCTAGAGAGTACAACACATATTCACACTGGACCATGTATTTTGATAGTTCAAAAATGCTCACTGGGCTAGGGGCTGGAGTAGTGCTCATGTCGCCAACAGGCGACAACATCCGCTGCGTGTTACAGATCATGTACACCGACTCCAATAATGCGGCCGAATACGAAGCCCTTCTGCACGGGCTCCGGATAGCAGTCTCCAGGGGCAGAGCCAGAAATTTTTGCCAATGGGTTCATTCACTAACTAGTTGTGAAAATTTTGAATGAACTAAGTCCTATTTTGTGACATATTGCAACGAGATTATATCAGTCAAAGAAAGCACAATGAATATGAATATGATATCACTTATCACACATTAGTGTTACTTTAAAAAATAAGATTGCATAACATACCGATCGGATGAAATTATAAAATCACTTGTTTACATATTTTAGATAAAGTAGTACCAAAATAAACTTCATATTTCAGATCAAACTTCTCATCTTTCTGAAAACATTGAAGAAAATAACAAGTTAGTTTGGCAAGTATAAAATAAAAGTGACATCATGTGAAAGAATCATCTAAAGTCACTCACATTTCAGAGCGTCCCTTTTCGATTTTTCATCACCTTAAAAAGATCAAACACATCATCATTACTAATGGGGGAAAACATCTCTTTCTCCACATAGCAAATTAGACAATCACTCATGAACTGATCACCAATTTTGTTGCGCAACTTTTTCTTGACAACGTTCATAGCCAAAAAGCATCTCTCCACGGATGCTGTTGCAACTGGTAATATCAATACTAACTTTAGAAGATGATAGACCAAAGGAAAAGTAACATGTTTATTTGTCTGCACCATTAACTTTGCAAGGTCAGCAATCCCGTCCAAATTAGCAAACCTTTCATCCGCTCGCACATTATCAATGTAAGTGCGCAGTTCAGGACCAAGATTATCCATTTTTTTGAATCAAAATCATCTGGATAAAACTCAGCTAGCTTCACTAAGCTATCCAAGTTAAAAGAAACAAATCCATCATTTGGGTTGAAAGAAGCCATGTGACCAAGGAATGCCGAATTTACCTCATTGAAACGGTCATCAAACTCTTGAAGTTGCCAGTCAATAACAAAATTAAGACACTCTACTCGGTAATGCTGGAGGTTTGTCTTATTTGTTTTTTGTCTTGGTTTGTGTCGATTGATATATTGCTCCTGCATATCTGCGTTCTCAATGTAATGCTCTTCACAAAATGAATATGCCTTATGTATCAGTGAGTCCCATCCATTCTCCCTTAGTTCTTGTAGCTCATTCCTTGTCGACTTGACACACGACATGGCATTTAGGATGTCTTGATCCTTCTTTTGTAAAGAATGTGACAAAGTATTTGCATTTCCTAATATATGCAGCATCATGTGCAAATAAAACACAAAATCAAAGGTCTCAAAATATGCTACAAGACCACGTGCCTGACTTTTCTTTTCATTTTTTGCCTTCTTTCTCCACATATTTCAGAACAGACATGACTGCAGGGAACAACTTCACTAGACTTCAGAGAGTTCTGTAGTGTGAGCCCCAACGTGTGTCACCAGCTCTCTGAAGAGTTTGATATTGATTTAACCCTCTGTCAGTGCTAATTTTCCCACTACCTATGGCTTTTATTACATACTCTCGATGTTTCTCTCTAATCATGTCCTTTCTTTTGCAAGAAGCTCCAACCACATTAAATAAAATGGAGATCATGTAGAAACAATCTGCAATATCTTCATGCTTCTTTGCTACTGCTACAATAACCAACTGGAGTTTGTGAGAAAAACAATGCACATAATAGGCTGACTTATTCTCTTGCAAAATCTTTGCTTTCAAACTATTGAACTCGCCGCACATATTGCTAGCCCCGTCATAACATTGTCCTCTGACTTGTTTTATGCTTAAACCAATATCGGTGAATACTTTTTGAAGTGCGGCCTGAAGACATATTGCCGATGTTTCTTGCACATGTACTACTCCAACTAACCGTTCAATGATAAATCCACGCTTGCTAAGATATCTCAAAACAACTGCCATTTGCTCTTTGTCAGACACATCAGCAGCCTCATCAATCAACAAACTAAACACATCACCTCCAATTTCTTCAACAATAGAATTCAAAGTTATCTGTGGAAAACAATAAGGGGATCATTAGAGATTAGTGTAACTTGTAAGACAACAAAAATAGTAGGAAATATAATTTAACGATAATGTTACATGGGCAAAATAGTTGGCAATTTCCTTCTGAATATCTCCACATACCCACTTGCAATTTTTTGGAGCATTCTCAAGAATTACCTTCTGTATATCATCATTTTGATTTGAGTGTTTACCAACTCTTGAAAGTTCCCCTTGTTTTTTGACTCTTCTGTTTCGTCATGGCCTTGAAAAGCTAAACCTTGATCCAACAAGTATCTAACTGAATCAATTGAAGCATTAAGCCGAATTCGATTTTGCTTTTTCGTAAGATCGGTTTGCTTATCGAGAGCAACCTGAATTGATTGATCTTGATTCATCAAAGCATCACATCGTTTTACTGCTACATTATGAAAGCTATTAACATTACCTTTACCCTCATGGGTATCCAGCCTACTTTTCTTGTTCCAACCGTTAATTCCAAATGCATCACTCCCAGCTTGTCCCTCATTATTATCTCTAAAAAGATAGCAACACAAACAAAAGGCCTTATGCACCTTGTCACTATACTCAAGCCAATGACCATAATCTTTAAACCATTCTGGATTAAATCTTTGTGGAGTATCTCCAATGTCCCTGTGTGGATAAACAAAAGTAGACGGCGGCCTGTAAGGTCCCCTCGTTAAATATCGTCGCCTAATCTCATCTTGCTTCTTAGGATTTCTTGTGTACTCCGAAATTCTCTTCCGGTCAGCCGGATCGTAGGGCAACTCATCTAAATTAATCTCTTTGTGGATAGAAGGCTTCGGGAGACTACTGGCAGCAACATTTGATGCACTTTGCTTACATCTGACGGGTGACCTCGTTGTCCCCGCATCATTATCTGGATCAGGTGATCGACTTCTCTTCTTTGAAAAATATCTTTCCATAGCCTATATCAATCAAAGTCCACAAAAATAAGAATTAGAAAATTAGGGCAAAAAGTTCCCATACTAGGCTATTAGATTTAGATTGGGTAGAACGTACAGAGGGAAGAGATGTGGAGGTGATCTTACTGGCTCAAATTAAACTGCAGTTGAGCGCTTCTGCGCTATTTGCCGTCGGGCGTCAGCGTCGAGGTGAGGACCGAAGCGACGGCCTAACAGAAAACTGGGTGAGACGGTGGAGAGAGAGGCGAGGCGAATTGGGAAAGCGACGAGGCGTGCGGCTGCCGTCCGTGTATTCCTCGTACAGGTATTGATCTTTTTTTTTGAGATGTCGTACATGATCTAGTAATGAAGATGCCTGGGCTTTTGGGCCTTTTTATTTGTCTAATCATGTAGCGTTAGCAGCTTGATGGGGTCAGGCTTAATTTTTTATTGGGGTCAAGCCTAATATGTCGTACATGACATGCACGTCGGTAGTAAATTTCATTGGGTTCATCTGGACCCAATGGTTCAACGTTGGCTCCGCCCCTGCCAGTCTCGATGGGCGTTAAATGCCTCGATGTCCGAGGAGATTCCAACCTCGCCATCTCCCAGGTAAATGGCGAGTTCGATGCAAAGGACCCAAAAATGACAGCTTACCGGAATGCAGTCCTAAAAATCTCGGCCAGGTTCGAGGGGCTTGAATTTCATCATATCCCCCGTGATAGCAACTTGGCCACCGATATCCTCACCCGAATGGGCGCTAAATGGGATATGGTCCACAAAAACACCTTCCTCGAATGGCTCTTCAAGACATCCGTAGTCCGGAAGAACGACAAAGAAGCGTCGTAGTCAAACGACGCAGGGCAATTCGCCCCACCCGAGGACGAAACGGAAGAAGATATAATTGGAGGACCGGCCATCCAGGAAACAGCTTCGGCACACGAGGTCATGGCAGTCATTGCACCCTGGACAGAGCAACTCCTCACATACCTACTCCGCAAGGAGCTCCCCGAAGACCAAACTGACGCACGTCGGATTATAAGGCAGTCTAAAGCCTATAAAGTCCATGAGGGTGAGCTCTATAAGCAAAGCACCCCGGGCGCCCTCCAGCGATGCATATCCGAAGAGGAAGGGAGATCGCTGCTTAGCGAAATACACACTGGCATGAGCGGACATCACGCTGCTGCTCGGACCTTGGTCAGCAAGGCGTTCCGAGCTAGTTTTTACTGGCCGACAACAGGGGCCGATGCTACAATACTAGTACAGCATTGCCCCGGCTGTCAGGTGTTCACCAAACAAAGCCACATGCCCCCTACAGCCCTCAGGACTTACTTGGCCTTTCGCGGTCTGGGGGCTCGACATGGTTGGCCCACTTAAGGGAGGGTCACAAAAAAATAAGTATCTACTTGTCATGGTAGACAAGTTTACAAAGTGGATCGAAGCAAAACCTGTCACCTCGGCTGGAGTAGTCCCAGTAATTGAGTTCATCTCTGGGGTAGTGCACTGTTACGGTATCCCCCATAGTATTATAATGGACAACGGGACAAACTTCACGTCCAAAGAAGTTAAAGCATGGTGCGCAAAGATGGGCATAAAGCTCGACTATGCGTCAGTCTATCACCCGCAGTCAAACGGGCAGGTAGAATGCGCCAACGGAGTAATCCTCAGTGGCATTAAGCCAAAGCTGGTACACTCCCTTATAGAAGCAGACTACAAGTGGGTAGAGGAACTCGATTCCGTCCTATGGGGTCTGCACACCACGCCAAATTGATCTACGGGGTACACCCCATTCTTCATGGTATACGGCGCCGAGGCAGTATTCCCTTGCGACATAATCCACGACGCACCTCGGGTACGCATGTACGAGGAATGGGAGGCCGAGCTAGACCGGCAAGACGCCTTGGACGCCTTGGAAGAGGAACACAATGTAGCCCGGGCACGTTCTGCGATTTATCAGCAACAAGCAAGGCGCTATCACAACAGGGAAGTCCATGATACGTCCCAAACGTATCTACTTTTCCAAACACTTTTGCTCTAGTTTGGACTCTAATTTGCATGATTTGAATGGAACTAACCCGGACTGACGCTGTTTTCAGAAGAATTGCCATGGTGTTATTTTTGTGCAGAAAGAAAAGTTCTCGGATGGACCTGAAAATTTATGGAGAATTAATTCAAAATATATAAAAAATACTGGCGCAAAGATCTACCAGAGGGGTGGCCACCAGGCGCCACAAGCTTGGGGGGCGTGCCTGGAAGGCTTGTGGGCCCCTGGCAGCTCCGTTTGCCCTAACTCCAACGCTATAAGTACCTATTCGTGGAGAAAAAAATCAGAGAGAAAGAATCATCGCATTTTACAATATGGAGCCACCGCCACCTCCTGTTCTTCATCGGGAGGGCTGATCTGGAGTCCGTTTTGGGCTCCGGAGAGGAGGATTCGACGCCGTCGTCATCATCAACCATCCTCCATCACCAATTTCATGATGCTCACCGCCATGTGTGAGTAATTTCTTCGTAGGCTTGCTGGACGGTGATGGGTTGGATGCGATTTACCATGTAATCGAGTCAATTTGATAGGGCTTTGATCCCTAGTATCCATTATGTTCTGAGATTGATGTTGCTACGACTTTGCTATGCTTAATGCTTGTCACTAGGGCCCGAGTGCCATGATTTCAGATAAGAACCTTTATGTTTTCATGAATATATTTGAGTTCTTGATCCTATCTTGCAAGTTATATGCACCTGTTACGTGTCATGATCCACACACCCCAAGGTGACAATAATTGGGATTCTTTCCGGTGATTGACGTAGTTTGAGGAGTTCATGTATTCACTATGTGCTAATGCTTTGTTCCGGTTCTCTATTAAAAGGAGGCCTTAATATCCTTTAGTTTCCTTAAGGACCCCGCTGCCACGCGAGGGTAGGACAAAAGATGTCATGCAAGTTCTTACTATAAGCACGTATGACTATATACGGAATGCATGCCTACATTACATTGATGAATTGGAGCTATTCTGTATCGCCCTAGGTTCTGACTATTACATGATGAATGTCATCTAACATAATTATCCATCACCGATCCAATGCCTATGCTTTTCACATATTGATCTTTGCTAAGTTACTTTCATTGCTGCTGTTGTTACAATTACTACAAAACTGCTTCTGTTACTGTCACTACTGTTACAATTGCTCTTGAAACTATCATACTACTGTGCTACTAAACACTTTGCTGCAGATATTTAGTTCTCCAGGTGTGGTTGAATTAACAACTCAATTGCTAATACAAGCAAATATTCTTTGGCTCCCCTTATGTCGAATCAATAAATCTGGGTGAAATACTACCCGCAAAAACTGTTGCGACCCCCTATACTTATGGGTTATCAAGACCTTTTTCTGGCGCCGTTGCCGGGGAGCATAACTCTATCTGTTGAGTCACTTGGGATTTATATCTGTTGATCACTATGAAGAATCTGAAAGACGCTAAAACCAAGATCGTTCCCTCTAAGACGAGGGGAGGTAAGGAACTGCCATCTAGCTTCGCACTTGATTCGCCTTCTGTTTTGAGTAAGCTTGCGACACCGCCACCTGCTATTCATTCTGATATGTCACAAGTTATTGATGATACTACTTCTTCTATGAATGATACTTATGATGATGTTAGTACTATGCTTGATAATACTGTGCCACTTGGAGAATTTCTTGATGAATAAATTGCTAAAGCTAAAGAAACTGAAAATGTTAAAACTCTTGAAAATTATGATTCACCTATTATGCCTAGCTCTCCTACTAGAGTTGACATGCCTGAAACATCTGAGGGTTATGTTTTTGATAGGGATACAGCTAGTGCAATTCTTGCTTGTAATGATAGAGACGAGGTTAGAAAATTGCTTGCTGAGTTGAAAGAAAAATCTATGAGGGAGAGAATAAATTATGATCCTAAGTTTGCTACTTCTCCCATATTTGTTACTGATAAGTATTATGAATTCTTTGTTGATCCTGAGTTAATTACTTTGGTTGAAACTGATCCTTTTCATGGTTACGATACTGAGACTGTTGTGGCACACCTTACTAAATTGAATGATATAGCCACCCTATTTGCTCATGAGGAAAAGATTCGCTATTACTATATTCTTAAGTTTCCTTTCTCATTAAAAGGTGATGCTAAGAAATGGTTTAATACTCTTGCTCCTGGTTGTGTGCGTAGTCCCTAGGATATGATATATTACTTCTCTGAGAAATATTTTCCTGCTCATAATAAACAAGTTGCTTTACAGGAAATATTTAACTTTGTGCAAATTGAAGAAGAGAATCTCCCTCAAGCTTGGGGGAGGCTTCTCCAACTACTTAATGCTTTACCTGATCATCCTCTTAAGAAAAATGAAATACTTGATATCTTTTATAATGGAATAACCGATGCTGCTAGGGACTACCTAGATAGTTGTGCTGGTTGTGTTTTCAGGGAACGAACTGTTGGACAGGCTGAAGTTCTGTTGAATAATATATTGAGAAATGCCGATGATTGGACACTTCCTGAACCACCACCTAAGCCAACTCCGAAGAAGAGAGGTATTCTATTCCTCAGTCCAGAAGATATGCAAGAAGCTAAGAAATCTATGAAGGAAAAAGGTATAAAAGCTGAAGATGTTAAGAATTTACCACCTATTGAAGAAATACATGGGCTCGACATCCCGACACAGGTAGTGGAGGTAAATTCTCTCACTAGATTTGATGAAGGTGATATCCCGTATAATAAATCTGCTAGTCAATGCCTGTACGAGTTTGATAATTACATCATTAAATAGGAACACTTTAATATGTATGTTAGCAATCAACTAAAACGGAATGCCATCATGATTGAACGCTTGAGTGATTTGATGTTTAGAACTGCTAATGATGTTAAATGCTTGAGGAAACATGCTTTTATGGTTCAGACTCAGTTAGAACAAATTGCTAAGTCACAAAATGATTTGCTCGATGAGATGAATAATAAAAAGAATGATCATGCTATTAGAGTTGTTACTAGAGGAGGTAGAATGACTCAGGATCCTTTATATCCTGAAGGTCATCCTAAAAGAATTGAACAAGATTCTCAAAGAATTAATATTGATGCACCTAGTCCATCTAAGAAGAAAAAGAAAAAGAAAAATGATAAAACTTTGCCTGCTTCTAGTGAACCTAAGATAGAAAAACCTCCTGAGAATCATAATGATGTTTTTATTTCTGATGCTGAGACACAATCTGGTAATGAACATCCACCTAGTGATATTGATAATGACAATGATAATGATAATGATGATGTTCATGTTGATGCTCAACCAGATAATGATGTAGAAATAGAACCTGCTGTTGATCTTGCTAACCCACATCCTAAGAATAAAAGATATGATAAAAGAGACTTTGTTGCTATAAAACATGGAAAGGAGAGAGAACCATGGGTTCAAAAACCTATGTCTTTCCCTACTAAACCATCTAAAAATAAGGATGATGAAGATTTTGAACGCTTTGTTGAAATGCTTAGACCTGTCTTTTTGCGCACTCGCTTGATTGATATGTTGAAAATGTCTCCCTATGCTAAATATATGAAAGATATTGTCACAAATAAAAGAAAATACCTAAAGCTGAAATTTCCACCATGCTTGCTAATTATTCTTTTAAGGGTGGAATACCTAAGAAACTAGGAGATCCGGGAATACCTACTATACCATGCTCCATTAAAAGAAGTTATGTCAAAACTGCTTTATGTGATTTGGGAGTCGATGTTAACGTTATGCCTTTCTCTTTATATAGAAGACTTGATTTGAATAAGCTCACACCTACTGAAATATCTTTGCAAATGGCTTATAAATCAACTGCTATACCTATTGGAATTTGCGAGGATGTTCCCGTTGTAGTTGCAAACGTTACTAACTTGACAGACTTTGTTATACTTGATATGCCCGAGGACGACAACATGTCGATTATCCTTGGAAGACCCTTTTTGAATACTGCATGGGCTGTTATTGATTGCAACAAAAGCAAGGTCACTTTTCATGTCAATGGTAATGATCATACGGTTTATTTCCCGAAGAAACAATGTTCGGTGAATGGTATCAATTGTATTGAAAAAGTTTCGACAATCACTATTGGAGGTTTCAAATTTCCTCTCCCTACTGTCAATAAGAAATACGAAATTCTTATTGTTGGGGAGATGCAAATCCCCATTGAGGTAACTTAGTGTTATACGAAGATTCTTCGGTTTCATGCCATTCGGAAATAGTTTGTTAATAAGACTTGATCAACCTTATTAATGGATTCTTTTTAAGGTGCATGTGGTTGATGAATTTAGTAAGCACAACTTTCTGTACCCACCTTTTGCTCTCTGTTATTTTTAGTAGAATAAAATAAAATGCCATGATTATCCTGTTTTCTGAATTTCCTATGCAATAAAAAATGGCCCAAAAATAAAAGTTCTCAGAATGCCATGAAAATTTAGTATGATTTTTTCCAGAATATTTAAGAATTTTTGGCACTGAACACACCCCAGGGGGATGCACCTGTGAGCCACAAGCCCATAGGGCGCGCCCAGCAGGCTTGTGGGTCCCACAGGGACCCACTCACTTATGCCAGCCACCCATCTCCTTCTTCTTCCTCCAGAAAAAATCAAACTTACTCCCAAGCCCATGTTCTTGCTCATTTTGTTGTGATTTTCGATCTCCTTGCTCGGAAGTCCGTTTCCAAAACTGTTTTGAGGAATTACTCCTTGGTATGTGACTCCTCCAATGCTCCAATTAGTTTTTGCTCTAGTGCTTTATACTTTGCAAATTTTTGCTGCTGTGGTGACCATGTTTATGAGCTTGCATGTTGAATTTGTATGGTCCAAAGTAGTTTTGATGCATGATATAGCTTCTAGATACATGTGGGAGTAGTTGGTATCAATTTTGTTGAGTTTCGTTCACTTTTATTTTGAGTCACTAAAAAATCAGAAATTTTACAGAGAAAAGAAAATGTTTAGGAAGATGTTCCATGGTGGTTCCTCGAGAAAAAGTGCTCCTAGGCCTGCAATACGCGAGCAGGATACCGAACCGCCATGAGAGGCCGCGGTGCTACCGTGCGAGTGGCCGTCGGATGCCTTCATGACTCGAGCCGGCATCAAGGAAGAGTTTGATATGTACGTGCGCAACGCCAAGCTCACGGAGTTCCTGGCAGACAGGTGCCCACAATACTATGACCTCACTGACTCCTTTGTGCAAAGATTCAAGTATGTATATCAGCGCACTTCACATGATGTTATTTTCAACCTATATGAAAATCCTTTTCGCATGTCTGTTGAAGAATTTAGTGAAGTATGCAAAATTCCATTCTGGGGGACTTGCACTGAACCTCGTAAATCTGATTGCAATGAATTTCTCATGAACATTACTAGGGGTGAAACTAGAGGCATCACACAGGCTACTATGGGGAGCATTCATTTTCCTGCCATACATTATTTTGCTCTGTTCATTGGTAGATGCATTAATGGTAAACATGATCATAGTCATCTTTGCGCCCCTGACCTGAGCATTCTTAAGAGTGCGGTGCAGGGAGACAGAAAATTTAACATGGGGGCTATTATTGCACGTCGTTTACATAATAATGCCTTAGTTGGTGATTTCTTTGGTGGAATTTATGCCACTCGCTTAGCTACCTATCTTTGTGTGCCCATTAAACAAAATGACACCCTTTTGCCACCTAGTTTCCTTGATTATGATGCTATGGAACGCCACCAGTTCCTTGAGAGGGGTCTTCCCCCGTTCAGATACAGGCTAATCTTTAACAGGCGTCATGTTTTCCATATTGTTTTGCCTACTCCTACCTTCTTTGATTTCCAGGGAAAACATAGACATTTCATACTTGAGGAGGAGGCTGAGGAGTACGAGAGGGCGGCGGAGACCGAGTGCCTTAACGAGGCAGCTCGCCAAGCTGTGGCAGTTGCATTTCAGTATAACCCGAACTACCATCACGGGCATTATCCAGGCCAGGACTGGCCGTCAACCAACTTAGGCCAAAAGCCTAAGCTTGGGGGAGTACGTGTTTCTCACCGACATTACATTCATGTTCACACATTCATTCCAGTTGTCGGTGTGCATCCTTTTTCATTGTATATCCATGTTAGTTTTATTTTCGCTTTCTTCTTGTGTGTTTGAAAAGCTTCCAAAAATTAAAAAAAAACTAGTTGTAGTTTCTTTCCTGTTTAGTTAATTCGTAGTAGTAAAAGAAAACCCAAAAATATTTCTCTTTTCTTCTTTTACTTGTTGGGAGCTTTCTTGTGTAAATAGTTTTTCTCGTTTTTCATTTTCCTTCATTAATTTGCTTCCTTCAGAAAAACAAAAAACTCCAAAAATATTTCAGTGTGTTTCTCTGAATTTCTTTTCTTTTCGTTGAGTCATCACAAGGAGAAGACCACGATGAAAATGTTGAGTGGCTCCCATATGCTTTACTGTTGATCTAACAAAGAGCCACTGTTACCTTGTCTTCTCCTTTGAATAAATGTTTGCAGTTTCCAACTTAGTCCACGGCACACTTGCACCATTCTTATTATTATCACATCATTTGGTCGTGCAAGTGAAAGGCAATAATGACGATATTTGATGAAGTGATTGCAGTGAAGAAAAGCTGGTATGAACTCTTCTGTTTTTGTCTTTGTACATATGTTTAGCTCGGTATTCATGATTCAGCATTATTATGAGTAAACATATTTGTGACGACAATTAGAGATTATAGTTGCTCATGCCATGCTTAAATAGCTAGGAGTGGATAATGATTTATCTTGAGTGTCAACATGCATTAAAATGGTTGTAATGTAGTATGTTAGAATGGTATCTTCCTCTGAGTAATTCGAGTGGCTTGACTTGGCACATGTTCGCACATGTAGTTGAATCAAAACCAACATAGCCTCCATGATATTTATGTTCAGGGTGTTGATACCCTACTCATGCTCGTGTTCAATGTTAATTATTCGCAATGCATGTCTATGATCGTTTTCGCTCTCTAGCTGGTCACTTCTCAATCTATTTGCTAGCCTTCGCCTGTACTAAGCAGGAATACTGCTTATGCATCCAAATCCCTAAAGCAAAGTCGTTCCAGATGAGTCCACTATATCTACCTATATGCGATATTAATCTGTCGTTCCAAGGAAATTTGCAAGTGCCACCTCTAAATATTCAAATGAACATGTATTTTGTGTGCCCGTACCGCTCATGGAGCGACAGGGGGCGGTCAGTATCTTCCATGCTAAGCGGGTTGCTCTCAGATGAGTGTTTATTCACTTGTCATGGCATGAGAGAGGCTGGTAATCGGGATGCCCAGTCCTATGCATTACAGGAATCAGGCACTTTGCCGTCTGCTATGGCAGACGGCAAATGAATGTCTGGCGGACGGCAAAGCCCTTTGCCATCAGCCAGCAAACGGCCCCACGTCCGGTTGAATGAACTACGGTAGAGGGCTGCTTTGCCGTCTGCTTAAATAAAGCAGACGACAAAGAAGTTTGCCATCAGCCATACTAAGCAAGCAGACGGCAAATGCCTTGGACGGCAGAGGGATAGGGTTAGGCCCGTTAGGTGGCTAACGGCGTAATTTGCCGTCTGCCAGCAGACGGCAAATGCGCAAAGTTCTTTGCCGTCTGCCAGCTGATGTCAGCTGACGTCAGGCGTCAGCTGGGGCCAATGCATACCCTTTGCCGTCTGCCAGCAGACGGCAAAGCACACCATCCTTTGCCGTCTGCTGGCAGACGGCAAAGTGCCCAAATAGGCCAGCCCAGGTGCCCCCCAGGTTGCACAGGTAGCTGCCACGTGGTAGCTTTGCCGTCCGCTGGCGGACGGCAAAGTGCCTATATTGCCCCTGTTAATTCTGTTTTTTCTTAAATTCAATCAATTCCAAGATTGAACCATGCCTTTGGCTTCGTCCAGTTCTGCTTTACTTTCGGTTGTCGCATGTTTTGTAACGGTCTATCACATAGAGCCTCCTCATCGACTCTAGCCTTAGGATTATCCTTTGACTTCCCCTCTATGCCGAACAATGTACCAAAGAGGGCCTCGGCGACATTCTTTTCAGTGTGCATCACGTCGACGTTGTGTGGGCAAAGGAGGTCTGTGAAGTAAGGCAGATCCCACAAGCATGTCTTGTGAGTCCAGGCGTGTTCCGAATTATACCCCTTGAAATACCCTAGACACTCTGGATCCGGCTCGAGAGCGTTTAACTGATCCAGGGTCTGTTGGCCTGTCAACGCAGGTGGTGCAGAGTTTTTGACAACTCTACCTTTGATTAATTTCTTCTTGTCTTTTCTGAACTTATGGCGAGGATCCAGGAACTGTCTATGCAAGTCGAAGGAAGAATACTTACGACCCGCATCCAGCCAACGAAACTCAAGAGCTGCCTTGCATGTGGGGCACGGGAACCTTCCATGCACACACCAGCCAACGAATAGCGTATACGCCGGCAAGTCATGCATCGAGTACATGTACCACACATGCATTAGGAAGTTTTTTTTGTAGCGGCATCGTATGTCTTGATCCGATTATCCCAAGCTTCTTGCAATTGATCCTTAAGCGGCTGCATGTACACATTCATACTCTTCCCCGGATAGTTGGGCCCCGGAATTATCAACGTCAGGAAAATGTTCTTTCTTTGCATAATCTGTCCGGGGGGGGGGGGGAGATTGAGTGGAATGAAAAATACAGGCCAACAACTGTATTGGGCTGCCATCATACCAAACAAATTGAACCCATCCGTGCTGATGGCGACTCGAGGATGCCTTGGATCTGCCACTTTATCATGATGTATTGCATCGAAGTGCTTCCACGCAAAAGCGTCCGATGTGTGTACCAACATCTGATTCCCATCTGCATCTAGTTCGGTTCTTTTGCCCAATTTGTGCCATGTCATCTGTCTGGCCGTCTCTTCGACCATGAAAAGACGTTGAAGTCTTGGTATGATTGGCATATACCGAAGAACATTAACTGGGATTTTTGTCTGACTCTTCTCACCCATACCGTTGTCTACCACAACATACCTGGAAGACTTGCAAATGGGACAATAGTTCAAGTCCGCATACTCAAGCCTAAATAAGGCACATCCATTCTCACAGGCATCTATCTTCTCATAGGGCATCTTAAGTACACGAGGATTTTGTCCGACTGGTACAGGTTTGCAGGGATTACATAGCCTTTGGGTAGAAAGCGTCCAAATAGTGTCATCATCGCGTCGTAGCATTCTCTGCCCAAGTTGAATTGAGCCTTCAGAGCCATTACTTGTGCGATGGCATCCAGCTGACAAAGCTCAGTGTGCTCGTGGAGAGGACGTTTTGAAGACTCCAACATATCATTGAAGGCCTTTGCAGATTCCTCCATCTCATCGTCTGAATCCCGAGCATCATCAAAGTCTTCCACCATGTCTTCGATCCCGGTACCATGCTCGTCGGTGCGACGACGGCCCACCTCAGCTCTGGCACGTTGGGCAGACTCACCATGAAATGTCCAGACCGTATAAGCAGGCGTAAAACCCCACTTCTGCAGGTGTTTACTCATTTCAAGCTCTGTCCTCTTATGATAGTTGTCGCACCGGACACAGGGGCACCAGGTTTTTCTCTGGCCATTTGCAAATGCGGCTCTCACAAACCCCTTGGTTTTTGTTAACCATTCATCGGTCATGTCTTTCTGACTAGTGTGACTGGTGTACATCCACGCACGATCACTCATCTTGCCTAGCTACTGGACACACAAGAAATATATACATAATTCAGCAAACCATATTCATCAGTTAATGGAGTTTGTCAGTTTTATTACGTCCATGCAACCTAGACGCTAATAGGTAAAGATAGGTCCTAATCCCACCCGAGTATGTGTAGATTGGGTTTGTTTTCCCATGCTCTGCTCCGGATCTGACGCAAAATTTCGGCAGCACCTCCCCGCTGTTCTCCTGATACATGTCTCGGCAATAAGCAGAGAGGATGTGTACCCGGAGAACAATAGGGAGGCACTGACGAAATTCTGCATCGGATCCGGAGCAGAGCATATGGGAAAACGAACCCAATCTACACATACTCGGGCTGTCCATGGATAACGTTGGACAATTCGAAAGAATCACGGTTATAAATATGCAAATGCATGCATATTTATAGATGTAACCCTTTCGAACGGGAGACGCATAGTGGTCATGCATACTGATGATTGAAGACACCTATAGCTAGCAAGTTTCATCGGCACGAAGACCGGAATAGAGCAAATGAAGGGGGAGGAGGAGATGTCATTTGTGCTCACCCACGAACGCAGGGGCGGAGCTCGTCAAATGCACGGGGAGGTCATCGAACACCAGACCCTCGCAGCGACGAAACAACTGCACATTTAAATCCACCCGATCAACACAAATATATATGATGTTTTTCATAACAAAATCAGAAAATATATGACCTAACTCATAATTCACAAATATATGACGGGGTGTCGGGTCGGGGTGTCGGGGTGTCGGGTCGGGGTGTCGGGGTGTCGTGGTGTCGGAGTGTCGGGTCGGGGTGTCGGGGTGTCGTGTCTTGGTGTCGGGGTGTCGGGGTGTCGTGTCGGGGTGTCGAGGTGTCGTGTCGGGGTGTCGGGGTGTTGGGGTGCCGTGTCGGGGTGTCGTGTCGGGGTGTCGTGCTGTCGGGTCGGGGTGTCGTGGTGTCGGGGTCTTTTTTTTTTCTCTTTTTCCTTTTCTTCTTCTTCCTCTTCTTCCTTTTCTTCCTTTTCTTCTTCTTCTTCTTCTTCTTCTTCTTCTTCTTCTTCTTCTTCTTCTTCTTCTTCTTCTTCTTCTCTTCTTCTTCTTCTTCTTCTTCTTCTTCTTCCTTTCCTTTTTCCTCTTCTTCTTCTCCTCCTCTCCTCTTTTTTCTTCTTCTTCTTCTTCTTCTTCTTCTTCTTCTTCTTCTTGTCCTTCTTCTTGTTCTTCTTCTTTTTTCTTCTCCTCCTCCTCTTCTTCTTCTTCTTCCTTTCCTTTTTCCTCTTCTTCTTCTCCTCCTCTCCTCTTTTTTTCTTCTTCTTCTTCTTCTTCTTCTTCTTCTTCTTCTTCTTCTTCTTCTTCTTCTTCTTCTTCTTCTTCTTCTTCTTCTTTTTTCTTCTCCTCCTCCTCCTCTTCTTCTTCTTCTTCTTCTTCTTCTTCTTCTTCTTATTTTTTCTTCTTTTCCTTTTTTTTCTATTTACCTAAACATCTATGTACCTAAACATCTAAACATCTATTTACCTAAACATCTAATTTTCTTGCTGCAAAAACAGAAAAAAAAACTAAAAAAAACAAAATAGAGGGGCAGGAGGGGGGAGCTCACCAGAGGGGGGGCAGGGGGGTCTGGGCCGCCGGGGCGGCCGGCCGGCAGGGGCGGCCGGGCAGCGGGGGTAGCCGGGCCGGGCTTCGGGGGCGGCGACGGGGCGGCAGGGAGGGGCGGCGACGGGGCGGGGTGGCAGGGAGGGGGTGGCGACGGGGCGGCGGTGGATGAGAGAGAGAGGCGTGCGGGAGTGGGGGTTTCGGGCGGGGTGCACAACCGTTAAGGTAACCCCCCTCTTTGCCGTCTGCTGGCAGACGGCAAAGAACTATTTGCCGTTAGTTAGACAGCGCCGTGACCCTGTGGGCCCCACCCTCACCTCTTTGCCGTCTGCCTAGCCCTTCTTTGCCGTCTGCTAGCAGATGGCAAAGAGGTGGCAGAGAGCAAAGAAGGTGCCCTAGCCATCGCCGTGCCATGGGGGGCCCACCAGGCTCTTTGCCGTCTACCATTGGCCTCTTTGCCGTCAGCTGACGGACGGCAAAGAGACAGCTGACGGCAAAGACCCTCTTTGCCATCAGCTGGTTCTTTGCTGTCTGCTTTGCCAAAGCAGACGGCAAAGATCCTCTTTGCCGTTAGCTGGCAGACGGCAAAGAGGGGACAGATGGCAAAATGCCAGATTCCAGTAGTGATGCTCAAATCGAAATCATATAATGCAAACAAACTCCCCCGGAAAGTTGTTGGTATGGAGGGCACCCGTGAATTCGGCTAGCCATGGCTTGTGTTGGTACGGTGGATGGGGAGTAAACTTTACCTTTCCGCTTGGGAACCGCCTATAATGCATTTAGCATGGAAGATATTGAAAACTCTCGGTCGTGACATTGACAGGAAAAGCATACCTCCCAATTTTTTTTTCATCTCTAATTTAAGCTTCGAGCTCTGGCACCACTTCAAATCCATGCTTCCCTCTACGAAGGGCCTATCAATTTACTTTTATGTTATTTTATTTTTATTGTTGAGTCATCACCTTCTCATCTAAGCACCAGTTGGAGAGCACTATTGTCATTTTTATGCATTGAGTATAGTTAATGTTGGGTGTGACCATGACTGGATATCCTCTACCCTGAATTACAATGTTTAGTCATTGCTTGAATCTCAGAGGTGCTTTGCATTTATGTTTTGCGGTCTCATAAAAGGCTAGCGAGATACCATGTTATCAAATTATATCATGATTGTTTTGACAAAGTGTTGGCATCCAAGATATCTTATTATTGCTCACTAGTTGGTTATGTTATTGCCATGAGTAAATGTGAGACCTAAGTGTTATCATCAATATGGTTAGTTCATAATCTTTGCTGAAAACTTGGATGCTAGTTAAGGATATATACAGACAAAAAGAACAAAAGAGTTTGTAAAAGTTTTTCTTTATCACTTTTAGTTTGTCAACTGAATTGCTTGAGGACAAGCAATGAGTTAAGCTTGGGGGAGTTGATACGTCCCAAACTTATCTACTTTTCCAAACACTTTTGCTCTAGTTTGGACTCTAATTTGCATGATTTGAAAGGAACTAACCCGGACTGACGCCGTTTTTAGCAGAATTGCCATGGTGTTATTTTTGTGCAGAAATAAAAGTTCTCGGATGGACCTGAAAATTTCCGGAGAATTATTTCAGATTATATAAAAAATACTGGATCTACCAGAGGGGGGGCACCAGGCGCCACAAGCCTGATGGGCGCGCCCTCCCCCTCAGGGCGCGCCTGGCAGGTTTGTGGGCCCCTGGCAGCTCCGTTTGCCCTAACTCCAATGCTATCAGTACCTATTCGTGGAGAAAAAAGCAGAGAGAAAGAATCATCGCATTTTACGATACGGAGCTGCCACCACCTCCTGTTCTTCATCGGGAGGGCTGATCTGGAGTCCGTTCTGGGCTCCGGACAGGGGGATTCGACGCCGTCGTCATCATCAACCATCCTCCATCACCAATTTCATGATGCTCACCGCCGTGTGTGAGTAATTTCTTCGTAGGCTTGCTGGACGGTGATGGGTTGGATGAGATTTACCATGTAATCGAGTCAATTTGTTAGGGCTTTGATCCCTAGTATCCACTATGTTCTGAGATTGATGTTGCTATGACTTTGCTATGCTTAATGCTTGTCACTAGGGCCCGAGTGCCATGATTTCAGATCTGAACCTTTAGGTTTTCATGAATATATTTAAGTTCTTGATCCTATCTTGCAAGTTATATGCACCTGTTACGTGTCATGATCCGCACATCCCAAGGTGACAATAATTGGGATTCTTTCCGGTGATTGCCGTAGTTTGAGGAGTTCATGTATTCACTATGTGCTAATGCTTTGTTCCGGTTCTCTATTAAAAGGAGGCCTTAATAACCCTTAATTTCCTTAAGGACCCCGCTCCCATGGGAGGGTAGGACAAAAGATGTCATGCAAGTTCTTACTATAAGCATGTATGACTATATACGAAATACATGCCTACATTACATTAATGAATTGGAGCTATTGTGTATCGCCCTAGGTTGTGACTGTTACATGATGAATGTCATCTAACATAATTATCCATCACCGATCCAATGCCTATGCTTTTCGCATATTGATCTTTGCTAAGTTACTTTCGTTGTTGCTGTTGTTACAATTACTACAAATTTGCTTCTGTTACTGTCACTACTGTTACTATTGCTCTTGAAACTATCATACTACTGTGCTACTAAACTCTTTGCTATAGATATTTAGTTCTCCAAGTGTGCTTGAATTGACAACTCAACTGCTAAGACTCGCAAATATTCTTTGTCTCCCCTTGTGTCGAATCAATAAATCTGGGTGAAATACTACCCGCGAAAACTATTGCGATCCCCTATTGCGATCCGCGCGAAGGAATTCAATATAGGAGATCTGGTCATGAGGCTCCACCCGTAGAAGCAGAAGCATAAACTCTCACCTAAATGGGACGAGCCATTCATCATCGACCAGGTCCTATCGAATCCGTGATCCGATGAACGGGCGTTTAGAGCCCAATCCCTGGAATGCCGCACTGCTTCGGCGTTTCTACAGTTAAAAACTTGAGCATCTTCTCCCCATGTACATACCTTTTTCTTGCATTTAGCATTACTTTGCTTTCCGTCTACATCGGGGACATCTTTATATGTCTTTCCTTGAGGGCCATGCCAACATACAACATGTTCCTTTAAAACGTGCGTCTTCTCCATTCCTTCTATCCTATCGTCCTTAAAGCCAAAATATGCACCAATTTGACTTAGATTTGGCCAAGCTGGGTTGCCCGGCTCCTGTGCTTGCCCCTTACATTCTGGATTATTCGGCTAAGGGGCAAAGGGAGCACCGCTGTGATTGTTACTCCCGGGTCACCCGGAGCAGTACCTCAGACGGATTAAGCCGAAAGCTGGCGTACTTAAACGTACAAATTGGTCGACCACGACATAGGAGTAGAGTGGAGGGGGTCCTTCAAACCCCGACCAGGGGCTTTACCCCCGAGGTCACCCGTCTTCGGACATAAGTGCTTAGCACAACTGCCCGAGAAAAGGAACTGTTAGAAGAACTATTTTTCTGAGAAGATGTTTCTTACGTTAAGAAGTAATATAACATAACTCTCTACCCCACTCTGGTCTTTCGAACCATATAGCCGGATTGCCTTGTCACCCGAAGTACTTGGTCTGACTAGTTCGACCAGTTGTAAGTGACACTCCTCGGACACGGGATGAGGAGGTAGAAGCCGATGGCTGGTTGACAGAGTTTGGATGCACAAATTGATTCATTAATGACGTAAAGTACTTTCATACATAGAGTCATACAAAAATATTCAACTACGCTCGGTCCAGTCCATCTATTAAGGTATCTAGGGCACAGTCTTTCTGAGAAAAGCGAGCCACAGGCATGACATTTCCATACACCAGGCTAGTGGGTATTTCTTCCCCGTCAGGCCCTATGGGCCCTACCTCGGCTAGGTGTGTTGTTTCCACGCCGGTGTACAGTGTCATGACCATGGCCCAGGCCTCCCTCGCTCCCTCACGACATGCCGATATCTTCCAGGCCTGAATCCGGCGTCGAGCTCTCTTAAGATGCTCGGCAAGGACTGACATGTCTTCGGGCATGTGTTCCTCCTCGGGCCATAAAGCCTTAAACACTCCCTTCATTGACTTCCGTGCGCTTTCATGCACCGCGGATAGATGAGTTCTAGCATCTTCAGGCAACAGGCCAGGGGCCTCTAGGGGCTGACCGGTTAGGGAAACTGCCAGGAATCACATATTAGCCTGCCGATCACATCTTGCAATCCTATAACCGGGAAACCATCTTAAAATGGAAACGAAAGGTTACCAAATATTGCTTCACTTGTTTGTCAGTTCTTCGCCTCAGCGGCGGTTAGTCAAGCTTTCAGGTTCTTGATCTCCTGAGCCTGTCGGGCATTTTCCGCCTTGAGCGCGCTCGTATCCTCCCTCCTCTGAGTTAACACATGCTGGCCAGCTTGCCGCTGCGACTCCGTATAGAGCAAATCCTCGCGGGCCTGTTTAAGATCCCTTTCCAGGTGACCAAGGGCTTCCACTGCTACAATACATCATGTTGTTACATAACCCAAGGATCTTCACCACAAGAATACCATGAGAAACGGAAGCACTTACCGTGTGCGTCTCTGGTGAAAGTTTTCACGTGCTCTACCTCGGCTAGAGCAGTGTTCAACTTCCCTTCTGATATGTCTCCAACATATCTATAATTTTTGATTGTTCCATGCTATTATAGTATCAATCTTGGATGTTTTATATACACTTACAAGCAATTATATATAATTTTTTGGGACTAACCTATTAACTTAGTGCCCAGTGCCAGTTGCTGTTTTTTGCCTATTTTTGGTTTTTCAGAATGTCAGTACCAAATTAAGTCTAAATGCCACAAAACTTTTTGGAGATTATTTTCTGGACATAAGAGACCCTGGAAGCTTCAGGAGGGGATGAGAAGAGGAAGCAGTGGCGCACGAGGCACCAGGGCGCGCCCAGGGGGGTGAGGCGCGCCCTGGTAGCTCGTGGGGCCCACGTGGCTCCGTTTGACCTAACTCTGCCTCTATAAATTCTCTAAAATCGGGAAACCAACAGAGGAGTCCACGAAATACTTTTTCCGCCACTGCAAGTTCCTGTTCTCGAGAGATCCCATCTGGAGGCCTTTTCCGGCACTCTGTCGGAGGGAGATTCGATCATGGAGGTGCTCTCCATCAACCTTGCTGCCCTTCCGATGATGCATGAGTAGTTTACCATAGACCTACGTGTCCATAGTTAGTAGCTAGATGGCTTCTTCTCTCTATTTGATCTTCAATGCAATGATCTCCTCGATGTTCTTGGAGTTCTATTCGATGTAATCACTTTTTGCGGTGTGTTTGTTGGGATTCGATGAATTGTGAGTTTATGATCAGATTATCCATGAATATTATTTGAGTTTTTTTCTGAACTTTTTTATGCATGATTGTTATAGCTTCGTATTTCTCTCCAATCTATTGATTTGGTTTGGCCAACTAGATTGATTTATCTTGCAATGGGAGAGGTGCTTTGTAATGGGTTTGATCTTGCGGTGCTCAATCCCAGTGACAGTAGGGGACATGACACGTATTGTATCATTGCTATTAAGGATAAAAAGATGGGGTTTATTCATGCGTGAGTTTACTTTGTCTACATCATGTCATCTTGCTTAAGGCGTTACTCCGTTCTTTATGAACTTAATACTCTAGATGCACGCTGGATAGCGGTCGATGTGTGGAGTAATAGTAGTAGATGCAGGCAGGAGTCGGTCTACTTGTCTCGGACATGATGCCTATATACATGATCATTGCCTTGGATATCGTTATGATTATTTGCTTTTCTATCAATTGCCCAACAGTAATTTGTTTACCCACCGTATGCTATTTTCAAGAGAGAAGCCTCTAGTGAAAACTATGGCCCCCGGGTCTACCTTTATCATATATTAAAAATCCTAAAAATACTTTTCTGCAATTTTACTTTATTTTATTTTGTATTTTTGTTCGATCTATCTATCTATCTATCACCATACAATTTAATCTTGCAATTAACCGCCAAGGGATTGACAACCCCATGTTCGCGTTGGGTGCGAGGATTTGTTATTTTGTGTGCAGGTGCTGCTAACGAGTTGTTGCGTGATTCTCCTACTGGATTGATAACCTTGGTTTCATAATTGAGGGAAATACTTATCTCTACTGTACTGCATCACCCCCTCCTCTTCGGGGAAAAACCAACGCAGATCACAAGTAGCAGGAAGAATTTCTGGCGCCGTTGCCGGGGAGACATCATCAACATCTATCAAGTACCTACGCATAAACTTTCATCTCCTTGCATTTATTTCATTTGCCTTTGCCTCTCGTTTTCATCTCCCCCTCTTCTAATTTTTTTTTACAAAAACACAAAAATATTTTTGTTTGCTTGCTTGCTTTTATTGCCTTCATGACAACACACAAAAACAGAAGGTGAAAGCAAAAATCTATTGATATGGATCCTCATCCACTTGCTAATCTTTTCAAAAGATCCAATTATGATGAACCAATTGCTAGTGAGTTGAGTGCACTTGATTATCTCTATGAAGTTTTGCTTGAAAATCATGAATCTAAAAATTGTGATGAAGTGTTAGAAGAAGAAATTTATAAAGTGATTCATGATAGCTCCTTGATTGAAAAGCATGATTGCAATGATGTTATTATAAATTCTATTAATGTCAATTGTGCTAATGATATACAATTTTGTCATGTCCACTACTTATTGCAATGATCACGATTGGGATGATAATACTTCTTATGATCTTGAAAATTTATTTAAGCCTCATGATGAATATGTTATTGATAATAATGTTTGCAATAATATTGAAAGTGGGTTTGGAAGAGTGTCAACTTTAGGTAAAAAGAATCCCACATATTCGGAGAGTGTTTAATCTTATGAAATTTTTAATAAATGTGGGTTTGGAGAGGTCATGAGTTTAGTTGACGTTAATCCCACTATCTTGGAAGATTATAAAATTTTATGCATGTGGATCGTGAAGAGAATATTTTATATGATAGCTATATTGTTGAATTTGACTATGATCCTACATGTAATTATTATGAGAGAGAAAAATATGGTTGTAGAAATTTTCATGTTACTCAATTACCTCTCTTGAAGTTCAAATCGTTAATGCTTCGTTCTTCTTCCTTGCATATGCTAGATAATTTTTGTCTTGACAATTTGTTTGCCTATAAGATGCCTATACATAGGAAGTATGTTAGACTTAAATGTGTTTTTTCACATGTTTCATGATGCTCTCTTCGTGTTTAAATTACTATCTTTCATGTGAGCATCATTGAAATCTCAAGCCTATCTTAATGGCTATAAAGAAAGAGTTTGTTGGGAGACAACCCAATAAATTTTTATTCTGTTTTTGAGTGTTTGCACAATTATGCTACTGTTATGATTGTGTTTTTATGTTTTAACTAGCAGAGTGGCCCTCACAAATGCGAGGGCATCATCTTTAGGGTGTTGAACTTAAAGCGAGGGCATCTTCTTTAGAGTGTTGAATTTAATGCAAGTGTGTCATCTTTAGCATAGTGATAGTTTCTAAAAAAATGTTATTTCATATGTAATCATGTCGTTTATGAATTTTTTGTGTGTGACTATATATTAGTACATATAATTCTAAGATGTAAACTTGACCATTGTTTGAATTGATAATGGAAAGTGCATTTTTTTGGAATGTTGAAATACTTTTGAACAAAAATCTAATCATGTTGTTTTCTTTTGACCAATCCCAGCGTCTGTTTAGACATGTGTAGTATGATAAATGTTACAATATGGCCTCTTCTACTTTGCTGAAGCTCATATCATGTTATAAGTATAATGGAAACTCTTCAACATCCACCTGCACATATCCAAGTACATAAACATTCTATTTAGATGTCCCACGAAATACCAAGGACAACTCATTGGGGACATTCCCCGTTTATATTACATGACTGGACCATATAATTGTATTTCCCATGCAAGAGGTAGATGAATACCATCGTCAATACTCGATACCTCAGTGGTTAGGGTTACAGTTCGCAACCTAGCTCACATTCTTCACACTTATCATCTCATAGTACGCATAAGGATCCATCTATTAGATGGTAGCAATGTTAAATGCACATATGGCAAGTACGACATGCTTCTTTTGACAACTTAAAGGAAGAACATCGGATGTTTTGAGATCAGCATGGGATCTAAGGATATATCACATAATTCAGATACTTACTGTGCTCTTTAGAAGCATTGAGTGGAGGACATACAAAATCACTTAGTACCAATCATATTCTTCAGTGTATTTTATAAAAGGCATTCTCTAATATATTTATATATAATTGTCGTAGCAATAGCAAGAATTACATCAGTAATGTGCAATGACTGGCTTAATGCATAATTTGTAGTTCATGCGTTATGAGAAACTAAATTCCAAGATGATTGTTCAACTCAATTATGTGCCAAGTAATATTCGAAGTATGATAAGAAATATAAGGACATGCCAATTATATCTATGAGGGAACATTAGAGAAAAAAACTCTAAAGTGAGAAGAGATTTTAACCGGCCGGCAAGCATATCAAAATCATTTGGTCTTCTACATCGACAAAAAAAAAGTCATATACATAGATCTATGGAGTGCAGTGCACAATAGGTGCTCATAAATGAACCGAGTGCATAGAATAATAGGTGTACGTGAGGACTGAGGAGCTGTGTTTCCATCCTTTTGAATTTCTCTTTGTCCGTTGCCAGCACAACTTTGCCAGTCCTATGAAGAATATTTACACCAGAATTACTGACAAATCAAAAGGCCACCAGCTTCTGTACACGTCTCTGATTTCGCATCAGCGCAATAGCCTCAATCGCACATTATATAAGAAAACGTAAGTGACTACCTACCTTAGGTTGGAAACTCTGATTACCATGTTCTTTTATTTTCCTATCGAAACTGAAACTGTGTCAACCCACAACACGAAGGTCCCATAGACATATCAAACATTTTCAAATACCTAGACAACACATCCATATTGTTGCAGTAAGATTCCAAGCTAGGTCATTTCGAAGATAGGGCATAATATAACACTAAACCACATAATGTAAATTACGAGGACACCAAACAATAGAGCATGTGTAACTGAAAATAAAATCACTTATCTACAACCAATTGAGGTGCTATGCAAGAACGCCAAGCAATTGAGCATATGTAGATCAAAACACCATGTGATCTAAAATGAATCATACATCTGTAATTATTTAATTATCCGAACACAATTAATAGGTAATTAACAGGTTCACCAGGGTCGGTCCCCTACCATGCCTGCGCAGCTGCGCTTGTGTTGCTGGCTCATTCCTCGACCCACTTATTTCACTGGTTCCTCAACTCTGTTGCCTTTTTAGGTGCTGTGTGTCATCGGCGGCGAGGATGCCATGAGTATCCAATGTCACAGTCTGTTTTGGTTACACTGAGTTGCAAACTCATCTTAGCAATAACAACATGTAGACTTGGACTAATGCATCAGCAAGTATGTAGATCGGTATTGAGAATAGTAATATCAACATGCAAACCTAGACTATGCATACGTAGATTTGAAATTGGGGATATGATAATATCGATGCGTACCTTTGCACGCAGACTTTGAACTTTTTCTTTTGAGGGATGCATGCAGGGTTGGACATATTTTTTCTAGGGATGCTTGCAGACTTGGACATGATAATGCATCAGCATATATTTAGATTGAAATTGCAGAATAGTAATATGAACATGCAAAGCAATGCATTATTAAGTATGCAGATTGGAATTGGAGAATATCTATGCATACCTTGCATCAACATCATAGTTAGAAACCTATAGCACGTTTGTAGTTTAGGCCAATGCTGCGCCGTCAGACCAAGACATCATACAAAGTTTTGCTAAATAAGTGACAACTAATACGGAACGGAGGGAGTATATGATAATGAGATATGCAAAGGAGGGTGTGAAATACCTTCACTTCCGGTGGGAAACTTTAGTGGAAACTACTATAAAAAAATGTTGTGAGAATGAACTTCGGTTAACCAAATATTCTAGGATGGACACAAATAGTGACAACCAAAAACTCATGTTTGAAGGTTCTAAGCCATAATGGGTAGCCAATGCAAAATGGTATACTAATGTTTGGTACAGAAAACTTTATCTACAAAAATATTCCTTCCTATGAATTTCTAATGACCGATTGGTTTCTGTGATTTTCTAGTATGCCAGTTGTTTCCTCCTATTAACTAGCACACTCCGACAAATTTTCTCGGAACTCGGTTTTGTTGAGGAAAAAATCAGAGTAAACATCACATCATGCGGCATATATTTCTTGCACATTGCCACATATACATTGATGATAGATAAACAACTCTAGTTTTACATTGCTGATACTAATAAAAAATATAGAGATTTCATAGATGAAGCAGCTGTACAAATATACCTATCACATACCAGTACGTAGCTCTGAGTTGTGTGCATGAGGAAATTCTATGATTAATCTTGTAGATATTGCGTGCATGCACTTGTGAAAAGAGGCAAGTTTTTTACCTAGCTCTCCTTGCTACATGAGGATGATGCATGCATACGTGCCAGTATGTAGTTTTAATTTCGTATGCATGAATCAAGTCTGCAAAATCGTAGCTAGCATGTTCGAGCGGCAACAGACAAGTAATATTTTGATTCGTACCTAGCTCCTTGCCATAGAGATACAGGGACGATGCATGCACGTATGACATGAGGCCGCTGAGTGCTCCTTCGATCTGTAAGCCGTTGAAGTGCATGCATGAGGAGGTTCGGACGATCGGCCGACGGTAGCTAGACGAACTCTACGGAGGCGGCGGCGGCGAAACGGAGATCGCTGAACTGCATATGCAAGGGTGGAGGCTCGGGCGATCGGACGAGGGTAGCGAGCCAATCAACTCTACGGCGGCGCCGGCCACAGCGGCCTAGGCACATGCTAGGTCATCCGGGTTTTTCTCCTCGTCACTTGTTTTCTCTTGACCGTGGAAGCTATAATGTTTTGTGATGTGTATAATCTATATCTCTTGGTAGTTAGACAAATCAAAGGGTTATGGAAAACTTTTTTTTTTGACATTAAGGGTTATGGAAAACTTAATCTAGGGCACTGGTGGGTAATTTTATTGAACTCTAAAGCCAATAAGCTATAACAGATATTCAATGGTTGTGATTGCCTAGTTAGTTTAATTAATGGCCCGATATTTTAGATTATTGTGGGATTTTCTAGTATATTTCTCTTTTCTCTGGTTAGCCCGTAAACCCGTAAAATACTTTTTATATATAATAGATTAGTGTTTGTGCCAAGTAAAGCCTATGGGATGATTTGGATGATTGTTGCTTTGATCTTGTGCAAAAATAGAAACTTTTGCGTCCAGTGCTGGAATTTTTATTTTTTAGTGGAACGTGATAAAATTCTGAATTTTTTATACATGATTAATATACAAATTGCCCACGTTTTCCTAATTTTTCAGAATTTTTGGAGTTACAGAAGTATGGTCAATGTTCAGATTGCTACAGACTGTTCTGTTTTTGACAGATTCTGTTTTTGATGCATTGTTTTGCTTGTTTTGATGAAACTATGGATTGTATCGGGGGGTATAAGCCATGGAGAAGTTAGAATACAGTAGGTATAATGCAAAAATAAAATATGAATGGGTTTGCAACTGTACTTAAAGTAGTGATTTGCTTTATTACACTAACGGAGCTCTCGAAAGTTTTGTTGAGTTTTGTGTGATTGAAGTTTTCAAGTTTTGGGTGAGATCATGATGGATGCAGGAATAAGGAGTGGCAAGAGCCTAAGCTTGGGGATGCCCGAGGCACCCCAAGGTAATATTCAAGGACTCCCAAGCAACTAAGCTTGGGGATGCCCCGGAAGGCATCCCCTCTTTCTTCTACCAACTATCGGTAATTTTACTTGGAGCTATATTTTTATTCGTCACATATCATGAGTTTTGCTTGGAGCGTCATGTATTATATGAGTCTTTGTTTTGTTTTATTTTTAGTTTGTCACAATCATCTTTGCTGGACACACTTATTTGAGAGAGCCATACGTTTATCATGATTTGTTATAATGCTCTATGCGCTTCACTTAAATCTTTTGAGCTAGGCAGTTGCTCTAGTGCTTCACTTATATCTTTTTGAGCATGGCGGTGATTAAATTTTGAAGAAATATTTTCACTCTCATGCTTCACTTATATTATTTTGAGAGTTGATAAGATTAAATTTTGAAGAAATATTTGATAATAGTAATGGTAATTTGCACAAGATATGAATTTGGTCCCAAAGTGATGAATATTCAAGAGGGATATAATAATTTTTTTCACATAGATCATTTGATATGATAAGTTTGATTCCTTGCAATAGTTTTGCGATATGGAGATGATAATATGTGAGTCATGTTAGTGAGTAATTGTGATTTAGTAAGAATATTGGTGTTAAGATTTGTGATTCCCTATGCATGCACATAAAGTCAATAGTTATGCAACGAAATTATATCCTACTTATGGTGCATTATTCAGTGTTAGTTATGTTCAATGCATGTTTATGACTGTTTTCACTTTTTGGTTGGTCGCTTCTCAATCTATTTGCTAGCCTTCATTTGTACTAAGCGAGCATGCTGCTTGTGCATCCAACTCCTTGAACCCAAAGTTGTGCCAAATGAGTCCACCACACCTACCTATATGCGGTATTTCCATGCCGTTCCAAGTAAATTTGCATGTGCCAACTCTAATTTTTCAAAATAATTTTCCGTTTTGTGTGCCCGTACCGCTCATGAAGCAGCAGGGGGTGGCCAATATTTTCCATGCTAGGTGTGTTATTCTCACGATGAGTGTTTATTCACTTGTCATTGCATGAGAAAGTGGCAAGGTATTAGGGATGCCCAGTCCCGAAATGAATAATAATAATATGATCATAATAATAAATTCCTTGGAAAGTGTTGGTATGGAAGGTACCCGTGAATAAGGCTAGCCATGGATTGTGAAAGAATGGTGGAAAGGAAATAAACTTTATTTTCTGTTTGGGAACCGCCTATAATGTGTCTAGCATGGAAGACATTGGGAATTCTCGGTCGTTTTCGTTGACAGGAAAAGCATGCCTCTCAAAATAATTTTATCTCTCTAATTTAAGCCTTGAGCTCTGGCACCTTTGCAAATCTCTGCTTCCCTCTGCGAAGGGCCTATCTATTTACTTTTATGCAATTTTTATTTTTATTTTGAGTCTCCATCTTCTCTTACAAAGCACCAACTAGAGAGGACTATTGTCATACTTGTGCATTGGGTGTAGCTAATATTTAGTGTGTTTCATGAATGGATCAATGATTGAGCATAATGGGCTAGGGATAACTTTCTTTAGCGTTGATATTTTGAAAGACATGGTTGCTTGTTAGTATGTTTGAGTATTTATGTCTTCATGTCAAACTATAGAGTATTGCTTTGAATCATTGAAGTCCAAATGTCCATGCTACAAAAGAAAAGAGTATATGATGAATATGATGGGTAGCATTCCACATCAAAAATTCTGTTTTTATCATTTACCTATTCGAGGACGAGCAAGAATTAAGCTTGGAGATGCTTGATACGTCTCCAACGTATCTATAATTTTTGATTGTTCCATGCTATTATAGTATCAATCTTGGATGTTTTATATACACTTACAAGCAATTATATATCATTTTTTGGGAGTAACCTATTAACTTAGTGCCCAGTGCCAGTTGCTGTTTTTTGCCTATTTTTGGTTTTTCAGAATGTCAGTACCAAATGAAGTCCAAATGCCATGAAACTTTTTGGAGATTTTTTTTCTGGACATAAGAGACCCTGGAAGCTTCGGGAGGGGACGAGAAGATGGAGCAGTGGCCCACGAGGCACCAGGGCGCGCCCAGGGGGTGGGGCGCGCCCTGGTAGCTCATCAGGCCCACGTGGCTCCGTTTGACCTAACTCCGCCTCTATAAATTCTCTAAAATCGGGAAACCAATAGAGGAGTCCACGAAATACTTTTTCCGCCGCCGCAAGTTCCTATTCTTGAGAGATCCCATCTGGAGGCCTTTTCCGGCACTCTGCCGGAGGGGGATTCGATCACGGAGGGGCTCTCCATCAACCTTGCTGCCCTTCCGATGATGCGTGAGTAGTTTACCACAGACCTACGGGACCATAGTTAGTAGCTAGATGGCTTCTTCTCTCTATTTGATCTTCAATACAATGATCTCCTTGATGTTCTTGGAGTTCTATTCAATGTAATCACTTTTTGCGGTGTGTTTGTTGGGATCCGATGAATTGTGAGTTTATGATCAGATTATCCATGAATATTATTTGATTCTTTTTCTGAACTCTTTTATGCATGATTGTTGTAGCTTCGTATTTCTCTCTGATCTATTGATTTGGTTTGGCCAACTAGATTGATTTACTTGCAATGGGAGAGGTAATTTGTAATGGGTTCGATCTTGCGGTGCTCAATCCCAGTGACAGTAGGGGACATGACATGTATTGTATCGTTGCTATTAAGGATAAAAAGATGGGGTTTATTCATGCGTGAGTTTACTTAATACTCTAGATGCATGCTGGATAGCGGTTGATGTGTGGAGTAATAGTAGTAGATCTAGGCAGGAGTCGGTCTACTTGTCTCGGACGTGATGCCTATATACATGATCATTGCCTTGGATATCATCATGATTATTTGCTTTTCTATCAATTGCCCAACAGTAATTTGTTTACCCACCGTATGCTATTTTCAAGAGAGAAGCCTCTAGTGAAAACTATGGCCCCCGGGTCTACCTTTATCATATATTGAAAATCCTAAAAATACTTTGCTGCAATTTTACTTTATTTTATTTTGTATTTTTGTTTGATCTATCTATCTATCACCATACAATTTAGTCTTGCAAGTAACGGCCAAGGGATTGACAACCCCTTGTTCGTGTTGGGTGCGAGGATTTGTTATTTTGTGTGAAGGTGCTGCTAATGAGTTGTTGCGTGATTCTCCTTCTGGATTGATAACCTTGGTTTCATAACTGAGGGAAATACTTATCTCTGCTGTACTGCATCATCCCCTCCTCTTCGGGGAAAAACCAACGCAGATCACAAGTAGCACGTTCTGTTCGGGAAAGCACCTCGTCGAGACAATCATTCTTCTCCCGAGCACCCTGTCAATGGCATCATTTTGATTACAAGCCTCGATATGGTCGCCAACACCCACATCAAGACTTAGGGGCTACTGCCGCGTTTGGCAGTTTAGTTTGCCTTTAAGCAAACAAATTACGACGAGCACAAGAGATCTCCGAAAATAACGTAGACTTTGGCGGGGCCTTACCTGCAAACCCTGTGATAGAACACCTGCAAAGACAGAGCAGGTCACGCCGAGGTATGTGTCCACCGAGCTAAGAGCATTAAACTCCTGACTCATGAAGGCAGAACTCCTTAGGGAGGCCTTCCGTCGTCGGTGGCTGATGGCGCTTTCGACCTTGGATGGGGTGGCTGAATAGGTCCCCGAATCCTCTGATTGGGGTACTTCGGGAGTAGCTCCCGAGGTAGGGAGGGGTCCCACACCACTGCTCGGAGCCGATGTCCCCTCGGCCCTTGTATCCTCCGCTGTCGGAGGAGGAGTGGGTTGTCTGCAAATGGATTAAAAGAATTGAAATCCGGGACATCAGTCTCGGGGGCACAATAACAAGAATATTACCTGTGAACTAAGGAAGCATTTCGGTCTGCCTCCATGGTCACCACGCGCGCCTGAGCTCCGCGTGTCTCTAGCAGAGGGCTCCTTCGAGGGGCCGGTTCTCCACGTGGATGTTTTGAACGTCGTCCCTTTGGAGGAGAAGTTAGAGGACTAGGGGCCTCAGGACGAGAAGCTCTCTTTTGAGTAGAGGTAAGGGGCTTTATCGATGAGGCCGGCCACGTTCCCGATACCTCGGGAGTAACAGCTACCCTTGAGCCGTCGAGGCTCTCCAGATAAAACTTCCCCCCTTCGTATATGAGGGACAGTTCCTCATCTTCATGGAAGATGGGGTCCTCCGCCCGACAATGTGTCTCTGGTTCAGGCGCGGGGCTGCTTAAAGTCTCGACCCAGTGCCTCCATCTCTATCCAGATTTAGTAAATGGTCGGTCAGAAGAATTAATCGTGAAACAACTCGGATAGACGAGGAAATCCAAAAAAACTTACTATGTCGGCAGGGTTGTGGTAAGATAGCCCATCTCGGGATTGCCGCCTTGCGAAATCCTCCACTGAACCCTGGTAAATACCGGCTAGTAGGGTCCCAAATGTCGTCTAGTCATTGAAACTCTCCCGAATCGATCGGGTGGCATCTTCGGTTCCGTTGTACATGCACAACAGATGTTGGCGTTGCCGAAGTGGCTGGACTCTTCGGTTGCTGCCGTGGCCATTACATCTATGATGGTGAGGCCGGTGCCAGATAGCCACTTCACTTGAGCCGCTAGGCTGGCTACATTGGCATCGTCCTCCTGAGTGGCGCTTCGCGGTCTCCAGCTGTAGCGCTTCTTCGGGGGCTCCGAGGAGTATGCTGGGAGCCCGGGCCGAACTGGGTCGTATAGTGGAATGTCATCTATGTAAAACCACTCGGACGACCAGATGTCAGAATCCTCTCGAGATGTTCTTGATGGGTAGTCAGTCCCGTCAATTCGGCAGACTTTGGCTGCACCCACTTCGTATAGCTCTCCGGTTGGGGAGCAGGGTATTATGCAAAAATACCTCCGCCACAGCCCAAAGTGTGCCTCGCATCCGAGGTACATTTCGCAAAGGGCAAGAAACCCCGTGATATGTAAGATTGAATTGGGGGTGAGGTGGTGGAGTTGTAGCCCATAGAATTCACGCAAGCCCCGAAGAAAGGGATGAATGGTAAATCCCATGCCGCAGAGGAGGAAAGGAACGAAGCATACCCGCTCGTCCCCATGTGGGGTTGGGTGACTCTCGGTGTGCGCTTGCCCATTCAAGGATGTTAATCCCGGGTGAGTGGAGGCCAGATCTGAATCTGGCAAATAGCCCTGGGTGGCTAGGCGCTCCAGTTGGAGGTGCGTGATGGAGCAGCTCCCCCAGTCGCCCTTAAGGGGGCCATGGGGTCGCCTCGAGGATCCCGCATCGCTTGCCATTGTTTAGAGCTCTTGGGGTTGGACCTGGGAAGAGAAGGAAAGGCTTGCGTGGATTGTCGAAAGGGGGTCAGGATGCGCTTGGTCGTAATCCTGGGCTATGTATTTATAAATAAAAGAGGCCGACACTTCGACGTCTTGCCATAAAGCGACTCGATTCCCTAGAAGGCGTGGTGATCAAGGTGAGGGACTGGAAGCCACGTGTAGTGGGGCCGGGCCCCGAGTAAAACTGTCGGCCATATCGAAGACTTCAAGGCCGAGCTAAAAGATAATAAGCGGGAACTCGCATGTCGAGCCAGAGACTCCAGAGCCAAAGTCCAAAGATGTCGTCCTTGGCATCGAAGACCAGTTTAGGGGCTACTGACGGTGTCCTGGACTAGGGGGTGCAAACCTAGTCGGCCCATAGTCCTCGGGGCTACGCCTGAAGGCCCTCCTTTCTCATTCGAATGGACTCCGGAAGCCACACGCCTAGATGTGATCAAGACCGCATCTACCGAAGACTTGGCGTATACTCCAAGACATCTCCTGCCGCCTCCATACGCATCCCTGGATACCGACCATGTAACCCTAGATGCCCTACCTGGCGTGTATATTAGCCAGAGGGTTCAGCCCATAGAAGGGACCGAATCACAATTACCATTCACCTAGCCCTAGGGTCAGATCTCTACTTACGATATCGAGGTAGATCAAGCTTGTACTCGATACATCATCAATATAATGAAAGCAGGACATAGGGTACTACCTCTTCGAGAGGGCGTGAACCTGGGTAAACACTGTCTCCTTCGGCCCTGTTACCATTGATCCGAGATCCACAGCTCGGGACCCCCTACCCCGAGGTCTGCCGGTTTTACCACCGACACTAGGGGTTCCGGCGGAGAAGGCCGAGCATTGCCTCAACGTCTGCAAAGATGCGAGGCCGGTCAAATAGGCCCTGCGATGCTTCACCACAAAGAAATGAAAGAGAGGTTGCACACCCGGAATGGTTGGCAATCCCAGTGATGGTGCTGAAGAGAAACAACACATGGCACATGTGTGTGGACTACACAGACCTCCACAAAGAATGCCCCAAGGACCCATTCCCACTGCCCAGAATCGACCAGATAATCGACTCTACGGCGGGATGCGATCCTTGTGTTTTCTGGACACATATCCGAATATCATCAGATACATATGAAGGAATCAGATCAGGAAATGACCTCCTTCATCACGCCGTACGGGCCCCTTCTGCTATATAACAATGCCTTTCGTGTGGCAACCTTGTTTACCTTGTGTTGCCAGCCCAAAGAACAAGTCTTCTGGCAACACACAACTTGGAACATAAACAACTGCTTTATTAATATCTTTCAAATACATAGGTTCGGCGGTTACATAGGAAAGTGAGGCCAAGCGGCACATAAAGTGCAGCTACACTATGTACATTATTTAGTAAACAACTCAGGGGCCTCGATACTAGTGGATGCAACTATTCGGCAGCGGAACAACGGGGTAGCGGAACTCCATCTCACAGGGACACTGCTGGGACACGGCCTAGATCGCGAAGCACGGGTCGACATCAACTCCTTGCACGGCTTCTCTTGCATTTGCCATGACACGCCATGTGAGTACTTGGAATGTACTCGCAAGCTCACATCAACCAAAGCAATCACGACAAACAATAACATGGCATTTGCAGGTTAAGGATATGATATGAACTTACTGTGCAAGTGCATCGTTGCTTACGGTCTCATAGACCAACTTACCCTTCTCGGAGGCTACCTAACAACCACCGTTGATATCAATCTTACCACCGTGATCATCACGTGATCACCTCAAGATCAACCAACTCCTTCTTCCATGAGCTCGGGTTCGTTAGTGTGCAGGTTAATTATTTCTATTGACTCATAGTGTGACCTACTATGAACCGTGTCAATAACCGAGGATGCGGCTATCCGGATAGATTATACACTCTGTAGAGGTTAGTACACTGTAAACACACCGTGAAACTCATGGCCTCGTACTTTAGTACATGCTCCCATTCGGGTGGACCAACGATGTTCCAACAAAACCAATCTATTGCATGACACTCGTCCGGCCTCTCCGACACACTCCCCTTTGGGCTATGCCATGGGTGGCCCCGATGTCACCGCGTGACATCCGCCACCGTCGTGGCCAAACTAAACTTTATCATCCCAAATGGGGACCTTGGTACCATAAAACTCGAACACACAAGGATATTGCCGCCTACCGGGCCAGGGTAGCACGCGCACATAACCTTCCCTCGTTGGAGGCACCGGCAAGAGGCATGGCAATAGACCGAATTAGGGCCCCCCACAAGGCAAATGTGGCTGCATTGGGTGAGCTCTATTCGGTGGCACTATGACTCAGCCAACAGATTCATTCAAGTTCAGTTAATATTAGGTAACTTGAATGATAATGATCAGAGTCATAGTAAAATATAACGGATGAAATGCATGAGAGCATAATGACCATAGTATGGGTAGTGCATGGATTCTAAGAGTAAATAATGATCATGACATACAACAAGTTTCTCTACTGCAAGAAGTTGAGCAAGACATGGTGGTGGGCATAATGCAACAAGTAATATCATGATGTTAATAATTAATTAATGGAGCAAATATTTAATCAAATATTCACATGAAACCATTACCATTGCAATGCCATCATGCAAATGGATGATGTGGCTTACCTTAGTCCAGAGGAGTGTCACAATAATCCTGGTCTTCTCCCACACAATTAGTTTCTTCTGAAAATAATTTAAATAGCAAAAGAAAATTTCACATAAAGCCTTTTCTACTGCTAGAAATTCTATACAACAAGGAAAAATCTCAAATTCTACCAACAGGAAGAGTAGCACAAGACGAACCATAGCAAAAAGTTTCAATTCATTTGGACTTATGGTTTAAAAATGGCAAGTGGTCAAAGTTGTGGTCAAAATCTAGATAAAATTGAATTAAACAGAAATTCCAGAGAGGGCCACATCGAAGTCGTATTTCGCCAGGGCGCCTCCACTAGAAAACGCTTCGGGGGCGAGAGTGAGGCTGACGAGTGGGGTCCCCTGTCAGGTATAGAAGGGAGAGAGAGAGAGAACAGAGGCTGGCGGCGCTGCCGGCGATGGTTCTCTGGCAAGGAGGCCACGGCCGTCACCGGTGATGGTCGGGATGGGTCCAGGGGAGCGCGAGGAATGCTTACGTACCCGTAGCTTGGCCGGAGATGGACGAACGGCGAGGTGAGCTTCTTCTCCAGAGACGGCGGGCGGTGGAGCTCGTTGGAGTCGTCGTTCCCGGCGTTAATCCGACCAAACAACCACACCATCATGCTCAGGAGCTCAAGGGAAGCTGACTCGATGCTGTTGGAGAAGTGAAAGAGGACCGGAAGGAGAAGGATGGCCGTGGGGATCCACGGATGAACTCCGGTGAAGATCGGAGGCAGGAGGCCCTCCTGGCCTTGCCCCGCTTGGCTAAGCTCGATTTGTGGCCAATGAGTGAGTTGTGGATACTCAGAGAAGCACTGGAGGGGTCAATTTATAGCAGACAAAGATGCCGAGCGTCGGGCGCCGCCGCGAGGAAGCTGTCGGAGCTCTGGCGACATTTGCGGCTCGGGCAAGAGCTATGAGGTGACGGCAGAGGCTTAGTGGAGCTGCAGGCGCACGCGAGCAAGGCTGCGGCGCACTAAGTGGGGCAGGCGGCGCACTTAGGTGCACTGTTCCCGCACGGGCACGCCGTGTATGCATCCGGCGAGCCGCTTGCCGGCGTCGGGAGGGTTTCAGAGCTGGCTATGTGGGTGTAGAGGAGCAAGGGGGTGGCACTGGCGGGCTGTGGTGGCGCAAGGGCGGCGTTTGGGCGGTGGCAGAGGGGTCCCGGCGTCCAGAGCGCGCCAGACGCACGCCAAACACCTTCAGGCCACGCGGTCACCATGTGCACTGGCACACGGGGGGCTTTAGGGCCGCCCAGACCTTGTCTCTCTCCGGTGAAGTTTCTGGATAGAAACTTTAGCTGGATGTAGAGCTCAATGCAGCTTTGGATTGATTAAAGATGCAATGGAGATGACTTGAGCTTGCTGAAAAGTTTCTGGATAGAAACTTTAGCTGGATGTAGAGCTCAATTGGTTGGGAGTTTTTGGCTAAAAATTTGTGGCTGAGCATCTCTTAGGAGGGTGCTTGAGTGATAAAAATTTTAGCTCAAAAAGATACTGGAAAAATATAGTTGCTTCACAAACTGCCATTTCTGACCAGAAGCAAAAATATTTTCTCCAGCAAAATAGAAGTGTTAGGCCAGAGATATTTTTGTATACTAAGGTGAGATATGAGCAAAGGATTTTAGAGAATTTTCTGAGAGTTTATTATGAAGCAGAACTGAAATTTGCTTCATAACAAATGAAGAAAAGGGGTAGTTCTGAGAGAAAAGTGAATTTGATAATAAAGAAAAGAATTATGAAATGGCAATGGAGTGTGAGGCATGATATTTTGGGATGGTCTAGAGTTGTAGGTCTCACTTGGACGAAAATCAAAATATTTCCAAGTGCTAAGTCCAAATGAATTGACAGAAAAATCCAAATGCAAATGAAATATTCACCAAAGGAAAAGAAAAAGAAAAGAGGCAAAAACCAGGGTGTTACAAACCTCCCCCCTTAGGATGAATCTCGTCGGTCCTCGAGATTCGGTTGCTCAGGGAACAAGTATGGATATGTGGTTCTCAAGAAATCCTCTCTTTCTCAGGTGGCTTCATCCTCGGTGTGATGTTCCCACTGTACCTTGTAAAACCTTATAGATTTACTTCGGGTAACTGTTTCCATCTCATCCAATATTCTAAGTGGCCTATCCTCATAGGTCAAATCCTTAGTGAGCTCTAGTTCTACCATATCTATAGTTGAGATACGTGAAATACATCATGAACCTCGGATAGTTCTGGAGGTAACTCTAACTGATAAGCCACTCTGCCGACTCTAGTCATGATTGGAAACGGGCCAATATATCTTGGTGCGAGCTTTCCCCGGGTGTGAAACCTCTTGATTCCTTTCATCGGAGTCACTCGTAAATATGCATACTCTCCTGGTTCAAAACTGACTTGCATGTGCTTAGGATTATAGTAGCTCTTCTGACGAGACTTGGCTGCTTGCAAATGATCCTGAATTTCCTTGACTTGCTTTTCTGCCTCTAGCATCAAATCGGTTCCAAAAATTCGGCTGACTCTGGTCTGGTACCAATTCAGAGGTGTGCGACACTTATGTCTGTATAGGGCCTCAAAAGGTGACATTTTGAGACTTGACTGATAGCTGTTGTTATATGAGAATTCCGCATAGGGAAGACTGTCTTCCCACTTGGGTCCATAAGCGAGAGCGCATGCTCGGAGCATGTTTTCCACTATTTGGTTAACACGCTCAGTCTGACCATCTGTCTGGGGGTGATAGGTGGTGCTGTGCTTCAAAGCGGTTCCCAGAGCTTGGTGAAGTCGTAGCCAAAATGCCGAGGTGAACAAGGATCCTCGGTCGGAGGTGATGGTTTTGGGTACTCCATGTAGACTGACTATTCTTGATATATAGAGTTGAGCTAGCTGGTCCGCACGGTATGTGGTCCTTACCGGATTGAAGTGAGCCACCTTCGTGAGCATGTCTACCACAACCCAGACAACATTATTCCCTCGCGGGGTTTTGGGCAGTCCTACGATGAAATCCATACAAAAATCATCCCACTTCCATTGTGGAACTGGTAATGGTTGCAGTAGTCCAGCTGGCTTTTGATGCTCTACTTTCACTTTGTTGCAGATATCACAACAGGCGATGTAATAAGCTATATCTCCCTTAATGCACTTCCACCAGAATGTCTGCTTTAAGTCTTGATACATTTTGGTGCCTCCAGGATAAATGGAATATGTAGATTCATGTGCTTCCTTCAATATTTGTTGCTTCAAGTCACCTTGGTCAGGTACACAGACTCGATTTCGTAATCGGAGTGTACCTCGATTGTCTATGTGAAAATCTTGTGTCTCTCCGGCGTGCACTTGGGCTATTTCTTTTTGTAAAAGTGGATCTTCGGATTGGGCCTTGCAAATTTCTATCTCCAAGGTAGGGGTGATTTCTAGGGTAACTGAACATGTGGCATTATAGACAATCATGTGGAGTTGAGCTATCTCTTCTTGAAGTGCCAGATGTAAGCCCTCGATTATTGTGTTAATTGTGGCCAGTTCTCGGCTGAGAGCATCGGTGACCACGTTAGCTTTTCCCGGATGATAATTGATTCCAAGGTCGTAGTCCTTGACTAGTTCAAACCATCTTCTTTGCTGGAGATTCAGATCCGGTTGAGTGAATATGTACTTGAGACTCTTGTGGTCTATGTATATTTGGCATCGTTTCCCGATGATATAATGCCTCCAAATTTTTAAGGCATGAATCATTGCCGCGAGTTCCAGGTCATGAGTTGGATAGTTTTCCTCATGTGGTAGTATTTGCCGAGAAGCATAGGCCACGACCTTTCCATCTTGCATAAGTACACAGCCAATGCCACGCCTGGATGCATCGCAATAAATGTCGAAGCTTCTGTAAATATCTGGTAGAGCCAATACCGGGGTGGTGGTTAATCTTGTCTTTAGCTCATTGAAACTATTCTCGCAAGTCTCTGTCCAAATAAACTTTTGATTCTTCTTTAACAGTTCCATCATTGGCTTGGCGATCTTTGAGAATCCTTTAATGAAACGGCGGTAATAGCCTGCCAATCCCAAGAAGCTTCGGACTTCTGTCACAGCAATTGGTGCCTTCCAATTGAACACCTCGGTCACCTTGCTTTGGTCCACGGCTAATCCTTGTGCAGATAGAGTTTGCCCGAGGAACCCCCACTTCTTTAAGCCAAAATTTATATTTATTTGCTAAATTTGGCATAAAGGCGGTGAGCTCGTAATCACTCCAGTACAGCACGGAGATCCTGTTTGTGTTCTTCTTCGCCTTTGGAGTATATGAAAATATAATCAATGAATACCACCACAAACTTGTCTAGAAAAGTCCATGAATACCTTGTTCATCATATGCATGAAATAGGCAGGGGCTTTGGTCAGCCCGAATGACATGACTGTAAATTCATACAGCCCATCGAGTGGTGAATGTCGTCTTGGGAATGTCTTCTTGTCTGATTTTCAATTGATGGTACCCTGTCCGAAGGTCGATCTTGGAGAATACTTGGGCTCCATTTAATTGATCAAATAAATCATTGATCCTGGGGAGCGGGTATTTATTCTTGATGGTAACATCATTGAGGGAACGATAGTCTACACACATTCGTAGACTACCATCCTTTTTGCTGACAAAAATGGCAGGTGATCCCCAAGGAGATGAACTAGGGTGAATATATCCCTTTTGTAACAACTCGTCCAGCTGTTTCTTCAATTCCACCAACTCAGAAGAAGGCATTCGATAATACTTCTTGTATATTGGTGCAGTTCCGGGAACAATATCAATAGAAAATTCAAGCTCCCGGTCGGGTGGCATTCCTGGCAATTCTTCTGGGAAAACGTCTGGAAATTCGCCGACCACTAGAATTAACTCCATATCTGTAGCTGTAGCTTTGTAAGCCATACCTCTTTTTGACATGGTTCTACTAGCAAAGAACCGTACTTGCTGTCTAGATGGGTTTACCAATGTAAATTCTCTGGTCGAACAATTCATGCAGACTTGATGAGTTGCTAACCAGTCCATTCCCAATATAACACCCAATCCCGAGGATTCAATGGACACCAGAGATGCGGGGAAGATTATCCCATTTATTGAAATTTCCAAGTCCTGACATATGATATTTGTCCTGAGCATAGATCCAGGGGATTGTACCACCATAATCTTGTCCAAAACAGCATAGGAAAGGTGGTGTTGGGCAACAAAACTCCGCGAAATAAAAGAATGGGAAGCCCCGGAATCAAATAAAATCATTGCAGGTATGTTATTAACAGGGAACATACCAAGGACCACATCGAGTGCTTCGTGGGCTTCCTCTGCGGATATATGATGAACTTGGCCTTGAATATACCCCCGTTTGGGGTGGTGTCCCATATTGTTGACTTGAGGCTTTAGGTTCGTCAGAGGCTTTCCGTTCTGGGGGCACTGCCTGGCATAGTGTCCAGTTTGTCCACAAGTGTAGCATGCATTATTACGCTGGCAATCTTCCTTTACCGGGTGTGTGATGATGGTATTGACCTGATTCTCAGTCTTGGTATTGCCTTGCTGCCATGTTGGCTTAAACTCAATTTGCAGCTGTTGCCAAGTACGGATTTTCTTCAAGAATTGCCCTTCCTTCTTGGGCTCGAACTTCCGCTTGCGGTCCTCATACGCAGATTTATGATCACTAGCGAGTTTATGCTCTCTTTTATCAATGAGTGCTTTATTCACCAAAGTTTGGAAATCTGGGAAGTCCAAAGTACCGAGCATACAACGGAGGGTATGATTGAGTCCTCGAAGAAACCGATCCATCTTCCGTTCTGCGGTGGCCACATCATGAGTAGAATAGCATGCCAACTGGTAGAACTTGTTTAAATACTCACTTATAGTTGAGTTTCCATGTACAAGGGTGAGAAATTTCCGCTGCTTGACCTTCATGATACCAGTAGAAATATGATACTTGCGAAATTTATCTTTGCACTTCTCCCAAGTGACTTCATCTTCAGCAGGCCACATGAGTTTTATATTGTCCCACCAAATAGCAGCTGGCCCTTCCAGGTAATGAGGAAAGGGGTACCTTGTCAGCTTCTTCGGTACTACTCAGCTACATGCAAATGATCTAGCACCTTTATACATCGGTGCAGACATCGCCTAGTCGCTGTTACAGAACTCGCACTGGCAAGCTGAACACTCTGCTGTCGTTTCCTCTGGCTCGGACTCAGGATCATAACTAATGATGCTAACGGAGACCTCTGGAGCAAAGGAAACACGACGACGCTAACGGGATGGCTCTCCCTCACAGTCAGGAGAAGAGCGGCTCCTTAGCATAGGAGCAGCTGGAGTAGCGAGAAGAGAAGCCCACTCGGCTGGAGACTCATGAGGAGTTATGGTTGAAACATCCGAGTTCCCCTGGGAAGGTCCGGATGTATCCGGGGTAGGTGGAGGTGGAGTAACTGGAGGGACGAAAGGTGTAATAGAAGAAGAAATAGGAGTAAGTGTAGCTCGAGTGGCAGCGAGTGCATCTCGAGTGTAGGTTAGCTCCTGAGTCAAGCTGTGGATCAACAAGTACCTGACTGTCATATAACGAGACATGTGGCTGGCTGAATGGTCACACTCTGGATCAATGAATGGAAAATGGACTTGCCCTGTTTCTACGAACAGGGAAGGGTAGAAAGAGAAACCTGGGTGCGTCTGCATTCGAATCTCGTTGTAACGTAGATCAGTGAGAGCCTCGAGTGCAGCGAACTAGACAGCCTGGTCAGGTGTAGAAGCAACCCCGCCTTTGGAAGAACGGGTATAGGTGCCCACCATGGAACTGGTGTGTAGAATGACATCCGCATGGTACTCGTACACGGTATCGGCGAGTCGCTCTTGGTACACCTGGTACACAGGGTCGTCGCCGTCGGGGTAGAGTCGAAGCCAAACGTTGCGAAGTAGTGGCAGGAAAGTGGACAGTGCCGGCTCAGGGTGATAGGGGTACGGAACTGGTGCCATCTGCACTCACAACATTAGTCAGTTAGTAACAAAATAAACTATATGCATGCAATGCAACAACCAAGTGCAGGCACACACCCAAAACACAACAGGGCCTGAAAGCTACTGCATCCTAACACGTTGGTCATCTAGGGTGTCCTACAGTCAGCGCGGCTCTAATACCAAGCGTGGTGGCACCCCGGCTCAGAGCAACCAGTTTACCTTGTGCTGCCAGCCCAGAGATCAAGTCTTCTGGCAACACACAAACACTTGGAACAAAAACAACCGCTTTATTAATATCTTACAAATACATAGGTTTGGTGGTTACATAGGAAAGCGAGGCCAAGCGGCACATACAGTGCGGCTACACTATGTACATTATTTAGTAAACAACTCAGGGGCCTCGATACTAGTGGATGCAAATATTCGGCAGCGGAACAACAGGGTAGCGGAACTCCATGTCACAGTGACACTGCTGGGACACAGCCTAGATTGCGAAGCACGGGTCGACATCAACTCCTTGCATGGCTTCTCCTGCATCTGGCATGACACGCCAGGTGAGTACTTGGAATGTACTCGCAAGCTCACAGCAACCAAAGCAATCACGACAAACAATAACATGGCATTTACAGGTTAAAGATATGATATGAACATGATCATGATGGTACCAAATCTTACCGTGCGAGTGCATCATTTCTTACGGTCTCACGGACCAACTTACCCTTCTTGGCGGCTACCCCACAGCCATCGTTGATATCAATCCTACCACCGTGATCATTACGTGATCACCTCAAGATCAACCAACTCCTTGCACGAGCGCGGGGTTCATTAGTGTGCAGGTTAATTATTTCTGTTGACTCATAGTGTGACCTACTATGAACCGTGTCCATAACCGAGGATGCGGCTATCCGGATAGATTATACACTCTGCAGAGGTTAGTACTCTGTACCCACACCATGAAACTCGTGGCCTCGTACTTTAGTACGTGCTCCCATTCAGGTGGACCAATGATGTTCCAACAAAAACCAATTTATTGCATGACACTCTTCCGGCCTCTCCGACACACTCCCCTTTGGGATATGCCATGGGTGGCCCCGATGTCACCGCGTGACATCTGCCACTGTCGTGGCCAAACTAAACTTTATCGTCCCAAACGGGGACCTTGGTCCCATAAAACTCGGGCACACAAGGTTATTGCCGCCTACCGAGCCAGGGTAGCATGCGCACATAACCTTCCCTCGTTGGATGCACCAGCAAGAGGCATGACAATAGACCGCATTAGCCCCCCCCCCCCCCCACAAGGCAAATGTGGCTGCACTGGGTGAGCTCGATTCGGTGATACAATGACTCAGCCAACAGATTCGTTCAAGTTCAATTAATATCAGGTTTAACTTGAATGATAATGATCAAAGTCATAGTAAAATATAATGGATGAAATGCATGAGAGCAAAATGACCATAGTATGGGTAGTGCATGGATTCTAAGAGTAAATAATGATCATGACATACAACATGTTTCTCTACTCCAAGAAGTTGACCAAGACATGGTGATGGGCATAATGCAACAAGTAATATCATGATGTTAATAATTAATTAATGGAGCAAATATTAAATCAAATATTCAAGTGAAACCATTGCCATTGCAATGCCATCATGCAAATGGATGATGTGGCTTGCCTTAGTCCAGAGGAGTGTCACAATACTCCTGGTCTTCTCCCACACAATTAGTTCCTTCTGAAAATAATTTAAATAACAAAAGAAAATGTCACATAAAGCCTTTTCTATTGCCACAAATTCTATACAGCAAGGAAAAATCTTAAATTCCACCAACAAGAAGAATAGCACAAGACAAAGCCATATCAAAAAGTTTCAATTCATTTGGACTTATGGTTTAAAAATGGCAAGTGGTCAAATTTGTGGTCAAAATCTGGATAAAATTGAATTAAACAGAAATTCCAGAGAGGGCCACGTCGAAGGCGTATTTCGCCAGAGCGCCTCCACTAGAAAACGCTTCGGGGGCGAGAGAGAGGCTGATAGGTGGGGTCGCCTGTCAGGTTTAGAAGAGAGAGAGAGAGAACAGAGGCGGGCGGCGTTGCCGGCGATGGTTCTCCGACGAGGAGGCCACGGCGGCCACCGGCGATGGTCGGGATGGGTCCAGGGGAGCACGGCGAACGCGTACGTACCCATAGCTTGGCCGGAGATGGACGGACGGTGAGGTGAGCTTCTTCTCCAAAGACGGCGGGCTCGCGGAGCTCGTTGGAGTCGTCGTTCCTGGCGTTAATCCGACCAAACAACCACACCGTCATGCTCAGGAGCTCAAGGGAAGCTGACTCGATGCTGTTGGAGAAGTGGAAGAAGACCAGGAGGAGAAGGATGGCCGTGGGGATCCATGGCTCAACTCTGGCAAAGATCGGAGGTGGGAGGCCCTCGTGGCCTTGCCCCACTTAACTAAGCTCGATTTGTGGCCAGTGAGTGAGTTGTGGATGCTCGAAGAAGCACAGAAGGGGACAATTTATAGCGGACGAAGATGCCGAGTGTCGGGCACCCCCGCGAGGAAGCTGCCGGAGCTCTGGCGTCGTCTGCGGCTCAGACAAGAGCGGTGAGGTGACGGGAGAGGCTTAGTGGAGCTGCAGGCGCACGCGAGAAAGGCTGCGGCACAGTAAGTGGGGCAGGCAGCGCACTTAGGTGCACTGTTCCCGCACGGGCACACCATGTCCTCATCCGGTGAGCCGCTTGCCAGCGTCGGAATTGTCTCGGAGCTGGCTACGTGGGCGTAGGGGAGCAAGGGGGTGGCACTGGCGGGCTGTGGTGGCGCGAGGGCGGCGTTTGGGTGGCGGCACAGGGGTCCCAGCGTCCAGAGCGTGCCAGACGCACGCCAAACACCTTCAGGCCACGCAGTCACCGCGTGCACTGGCACACGGCGGGGCTTTAGGGCCGCCCAGACCTTGTCTCCGGTGAAGTCCTTTCAACACTGAGCCACAATGCTGCTTTGGATTGATTAAAGATGCAATGGAGATGACTTGAGCTTGGTGCAAAGTTTCTGGACAGAAACTTTAGTTGGATGCAGAGCTCAATTGGCTGGGAGGTTTTGACTGAAAATTTGTGACTGAGCATCTCTTAGGAGGGTGCTTGAGTGATACAAATTTCAGCTCAAAAAGATACTAGAAAAATATAGTTGCTTCACAAACTGCCATTTCTGACCAGAAGCAAAAATATTTTCTCCGACAAAATAGAAGTGTTGGACCAGAGATATTTTTATATACTAAGGTGAGATATGAAGCAAAGGATTTTAGAGAATTTTTTTGAGAATTTATTATGAAGCAGAACTGAAATTTGCTTCATAAAAAAATGAAGAAATGGGGTAGTTCTGAGAGAAAAGTGAATTTGATAATAAAGAAAAGAATTATGAAATGGCGATGGAGTGTGAGGCATGATATTTTGGGATGGTCTAGAGTAGTAGGTCTCACTTGGAAGAAAATCAAAATATTTCCAAGTGCTAAGTCCAAATGCATTGACTGTAAAATCTAAATGCAAATGAAAAATTCACCAAAGAAAAATAAAAAGAAAAGAGGCAAAAAACCAGGGTGTTACATTTCGGCCTCAAGAACGCGGGGGTTACGTATCAGCGAACGATGCAGAAGTGTTTTAACAAACAGATCAGAGTAAACGCGGAGGTCTACATCGACGGCATCGTGGTCAAATCAAAACAAGGTTTAAGCCTTCTCAGCGACCTCCAGCAGACCTTCGACAACTTCCACAATTTCAATATGAAGCTAAACCCCGACAAGTGTGTCTTCGGGGTCCCTGCCTGGCAGCTGTTGGGGTTCATCATATCTCAGTGCGGAATAGAGGCAAACCCAGAGAAAATTCAAGCCATCATGGACCTGGAGCCCCGGAAGAAAGTACGAGAAGTTCAGAAGCTCGCAGGGTGCATGGCGGCCCTCAGCCGATTCATCTCACGGTTGGGCAAAAAAGCCCTGCCGCTCTACCGCCTTCTCCAGAAAGGCGACAAGTTTTACTGGAGCGACGAGGCCAAGCAAGCATTCACCGACCTCAAGGCCCTATTATAATCAAAACCCACTCCTGGTCTCCCCAGCCCAATCAAAACCAATGCTACTCTACATCGCAACGACCACCCAGGTGGTTAGTGTGGTCATCGCCGTGGAACGAGAGGAGGCCGAAAAGGTGCATCGGTTGCAACACCCAGTGTACTACATCAGTGAGGTTCTAACACCGTGCAAGACAAGGTACCCGCACTATCAGAAGATAACTTATGGAGTGTTCATGGCCGCCAGGAAGTTGCGACACTACTTTCAAGCAAACCCAATAACGGTGGTCAGCCACGCACCACTCTCCGACATCATTAACAACAAAGATGCAATAGGCCGCGTGGTGAAATGGGCGATTGAGTTCCTACTGTTCGAGCTCTCATACAAGCCACGGACAGTAGTCAAGTCACAAGCCATCGCAGATTTCTTGGTGGAATGGACGGAAGCCCCACAGGTCCCCAAGAACATCGACCTCGAGTACTGGACCCTATACTTTGACGGGTCCATGATAGTACAGGGACGGGGGGCTAGAGTGGTTCTCATCTCCCCCAAAGGAAATAAAATGAATTACGTCCTCCAGCTCCACTTTCGGGACTCCAACAACATAGCAGAATATGAAGCCCTCCTCCACGGCCTACGGATCGCGGCCTCTATGGGCATCCGACGCCTCATCTGCAAAGGCGACTCCGACCTCGTGGTCCAGCAGGTCATGAAGACGTTTAACACCAAAGTCCCGTAAATGGCGGCATACTGCGCCGTGATCAGGGCTCTCGAAGGGAAATTCGACGGACTGGAGCTACACCATGTGAAAAGGGGTGACAACATCGCAGCAGATGACCTAGCACGCATAGGGTCCTCAAGAGAACCCGTGCCAGACGAAACCTTTCTGGAAATACTCCACAAGCCGTCTATCAGGATCCAAGGCTACAAAGAGGCCGCACAAGACTCCGGCACCTTCGACGTCGCAGCCCTGAAAGAAAACCAGCTACCCCCCGCCACGACGGAGGAGGCCGTAATGGTGGTCGAAAATCAAGAGTGGATACAACCACTCCACGCCTACATGACTAAGGGGGAGCTCCCACACGATAAGACAGAAGCTCGACGCATCGTCTGTCGCTCCAAGGCCTAGACAATAATCAACGGCGAGCTCTACAAGCGCAGCCAGGTGGGCGTCTTTCAGCACTGCGTCCCAGAAGAAGAAGGCAGAGAGCTCCTCAAAGAAATACACGCACGGGCTTGTGGGCATCACGCAGCCCCCAGGACGATCGCAACAAAGGCATTCCATCACTATTTCTTCTGGCCTCACGCAGTGCGCGACGCCGAGGAGATCGTCCGTAGCTGCGAGGGCTGCCAACGCTTCGCCAACAAGACACATATGTCGGCCTTGGCATTAAAAACAATTCTGCTGACGTGGCCGTTTGCGGTTTGGGGGCTAGACATGGTCGGCAAGCCCACGTCCTCCCCGGGAGCACACAAGTTCCTCCTAGTGGCTATCGAAAAGTTCACAAAGTGGATTGAAGCCAAACCAGTGACAAACGCAGATGCTGACATGGCAGTAAAATTCATCTCCAGCCTCATTCACCGCTTCGGCGTCCCACACAGCATTATCACGGACAACGGGTCCAACTTCACTGCCTCGGTGTTCAAGGATTTCTGCCACAAAAGGCGGATCCACATTGACTGTGTGTCTGTGCCACACCCTTAGTCCAACGGATAGGTCGAACGGGCTAATGGTCTGGTCATGCAAGGCCTCAAGCCCAGAATGATTACACCCCTAGTCAGGGCAAAGGGCAATTGGGTGGAAGAGCTCCCCTCCGTCCTATGGAGTTTGTGCATAACGCCAACCAAATCCATAGGCTATACGCCCTTCTTCATGGTATATGGGTCGGAGGCAGTCCTCCCATCAGACATCAAATATGACTCACCGCGAGTCTGCGCATATGACGAGGAGGTCGCAGAAGAGAACATGAAGCACGACGTCACCGCCAAGGAAGAAGCACACCTCCTCGCTATCGAACGCACCAACATCTACCAACAGAAGCCGCGACAGTACCAAGGACGGCACGTCCGGGCACGCGAGTTCAACGTCGGGGACCTCATCCTACGTCTCAAGCAGAAGCCACACAAGGATAAGATGTCTTTCCCATGGGAAGGCCCCTTCATCACTCACGAGGTCCTCAACAACGGAGCCTACTACCTTCGCAACAAGAAAACAGGTCGGATCACATCGTGACCCTAGAATGCCGAGCATCTCCGCTTATTTTATGCATAGACATCTAAAGTATCACGTACTTTTTTCTGCATAAATTCCTTTGCAAAATCTGCATTTCATGTACTTTTAGCTCAAACAAAATTAGGTTGGAAAATAAGGAGGTCGCAATGACCACCCACACTTTTTCAGTTCCCTTCTATAGTTTGCTAAAACATTACATGACACACTACTATTCAGCAACAACACACATTATTGAACCCCTTGGGATAGACAAATCGTGGAAGAACAAACGAATATCTTTGTCGAGGGACTTGAGGGCTGCATCACTATAAGTGAACCCCCCGCAGCTCCACCCGAAAGCTGCATCATACATTCCTGCTTTTTGATCCGGACCCTTGTTGATGTTTCTTCTGCCAACCTCCCACATCGTAATGCTCTGGGGCTGCATCGATGCAATTTTGTTGGTAGTCCTTCGTTTGAAACGAGCAACCATCGAGGATGCCGGACGACTAAATCAAGCATTCTGGTCACGCCGATCCCCACTAAATATGCCTACGGTGTCAACATGCACCGAAGGGGATCTCTGCTCCTAACCCGGGCAAAGGCACTTCACCGCCTCTACAGCATACAAAAAACAACACATATATACCTTGTTTTTTAAATAGAAAATAATAAGCACATAAATGAGGGTACATTCGTAAGTGTCGCAAAGAAAGTTAAGAATTGTTTTTGTCTACAGGCTTCAATTTCGAGCCCCACGACGACTACGCTCAGCAGCAAACGCCGCCACGGACTCAACGTCTGCATATAAATCTTGTGCCGGCCTGGCCTGCGGCTCCGTGGTGACTATGTCGCGAACGGACAAGTCAGGATGACACGTGCAAAGCCTCGCCAGAACGTACTGGGCACCCGTCGTGGCCACGGTCTCCCGGAGGTCCATCAGACGCTGGGCTGCCTCCGGCATGCACGCGATATGCTGGGGGAGGTCGGAGCCCTTGGCCTCTCTGGGCCACATGGTTTCTACAACCTGAGATAAGGCCTCGGACATCCTTTCCAGACTGGAGGCCACAACGTTGAGTCACACGGAGCCTAGCGGACAAACCAAGTCCGGTAGCACAACTACACCATGGAAAAAGCAACAACATGTAATTAGCACAGCTAAGAGAGGTAGCGTTTGACGGGGAAAAGAGCCTACCTCTCACGGCGGCTGCTACTTGTGAGCTGCGTTGGGATTTCCTCCAAGAGGAGAGGATGATGCAGCACAGTAGAGATAAGTATTTCCCTCAGTTAAGAACCAAGGTAATCAATCCAGTAGGAGAACCACACAGAACCTCATTAGCAGCACCTACACACACAAAAGCAAATACTTGCACCCAACGCGAACAAGAGGGTAGTCAATCCCCTTGGCGGTTACTTGCAAGGACTATTTCTGATAGTGATAGATAGATAAAGTGAATTGTAAAATAAAATAAAGTAAATAAAATTGCAGCAAGGTATTTTTGGATTTTATATATGATAAAAGCAGACCCGGGGGCCATAGTTTTCACTAGAGGCTTCTCTCTCGAACACATAGCATACGGTGGGTAAACAAATTACTGTTGGGCAATTGATAGAAAAGCGCATAGTTATGCTGGATTCATGGCAATGATCATGTACATAGGCATCACGTCCGAGACAAGTAGACCAACTCCTGCCTGCATCTACTACTACTACTCCACCCATCGACCGCTATCCAGCATGCATCTAGGGTATTAAGTTAATAAAAACAGAGTAATGTCTTAAGCAAGATGACATGACGTAGACAAAGTAAACTCAAGCAATATGAATAAACCTCGTTGTTTTATCCTTAATGGCACCAATACAAATACGTGTCTTGTCCCCTACTTTGTCACCGGGATATAGAACACCGCAAGATTGAACCCATTACAAAGCACCTCTCCCATTGCAAGATAAATCAATGTAGTTGGCCAAACCAAACGGATAGATCGGAGAGAAATACAAAGCTATAACAATCATGCATATAAGAATTCAGAAAAGGCTCAAATATTTCTCATTAATAATCTGATCATAAACCCACAATTCATCGAATCCCAACAAACACACCGCAAAAGAAGATTACATCAAATAGAACTCCAAGGAGATGGAGGAGAACATTGTATTGAAGATCAAAGAGTAGAAGAAGCCATCTAGCTACTAGCTATGGACCCATAGGTCAGTGGTAATCTACTCACACATCATCGGAAGGGCAGCAAGCTTGATGTAGAAGCCCTCCGTGATCGATTCCCCCTCCGGCAGCGTGCCGGAAAAGGCCTCCAGATGGGATCGCGGAAGAACAGAAGCTTGTAGCGGTGGAAAAGTTAGTTTGTGGGGCTCTCTGTTGGTTTCCCAATATTTGAGAATTTATAGAGGTGGAATTAGGTCAAAAGGGGCCACGAGGGACCCACAAGGCATCAGGTCGCGCCCCACTCGGGCCGCGCCCTGTTGCCTGGTGACCTCCTCGTGAGGCTTCTGGCCTCCTCCGAAAGCTTCTAGGCTCTCTTTTGTCCAGAAAAAAATTGTCAAAAAGGTTCGTAGCGTTTGGACTTCGTTTGGTACTGATTTCGTGAAAAACCAAAAACAAGCAGAAAACAACAACTGGCACTGGGCACTAGGTTAATAGGTTAGTACCAAAAAAGATATAAAATAGCATATTATTGCATATAAAACATCCAAGATTGATACTATAATAGCATGGAACAATAAAAAATTATAGATACGTTGGAGACATATCAGCATCCCCAAGCTTAATTCCTGCTCGTCCTCGAGTTGGTAATTGATAAAAAATAGAATTTTTGATGTGGAATGCTACCTAACATGTTCATCATGTAATTCTCTTTTATGGTATGAATATTAAGATCCGAATGATTCAAATCAATAGTCTATAATTTGATATAAAGACATCAATATTCAGGCATACTAACAAACAATCATGTCTTTCAAAATAAAAATACTAAAGAAAGTTATCCCTACAAAATCATATAATCCTGTCATGCTCCATCTTCTTAACATAAAGTATTTATCATGCACAACCCCGGAGAAAATCAAGCAATTGGTTCATAATTTTTAACGCGCTTCAGCTTTTTCAACCCCCACGCAATACATGAGCGTAAGCCATGGACATAGCACAATGGGTGGAATAGAATGCGGTGATAGAGATTAATAAGGGGAAGTCAAAAAAAAAGGAAGATAGTCTCACATCGACGCAGCTAATCAACGGGCTATAGAGATGCCCATCAATTGATGTCAATGAGAGGAGTAGGGATTGCCATGCAACGGATGCACTAGGAACTATAAGTGTATGAAAGCTCAAAATAAAAACTAAGTGGTTGTGCATTCAACTTGCTTGCTCATGAAGTACTCGGGCATTTGAGGAAGCCCATCATCGGAATATACAAGCCAAGTTCTATAATGAAAAATTCCCACTAGTATATCTATATGAAAAACATGGTGCTACTTGGAAGCACAAGTGTGGAAAAGGATAGTAACATTTCCCCTTTTTTTTTGGTGGGCTCTTTTTGGCCTCTTTTTTTTCTCTCCTTTTTTTATTTTTTATTTTTATTTCCTCACTGGGACAATGCTCTAATAATGATGATCATCACACTTCTATTTACTTACAACTCATTACAACTCGATACTAGAACAAATATCACTCTATATGAATGCCTCTGGCAGTGTACCAGGATGTGCAATGATGGTAGCGTAATATGTATGAAAATGATAAACGGTGGCTGAGCCACAAATACTATATCAGCTATATGATCATGCAAAGCAATATGATAATGATAATGTGTGTCATATAAACGGAACGGTGGAAGTTGCATGGCAATATATCTCGGAATGGCTATGGAAATGTCATAATAGGTAGGTATGATGGCTGTTTTGAGGAAGATATAAAGAGGCTTATGTGTGACAGAGCGTATCATATCACGGGGTTTGGATGCACCGGCGAAGTTTTCACCAACTCTCGAGGTGAGAAAGGGCAATGCACGGTACCGAAGAGGCTAGCAAATTGCGGAAAGGTGAGAGTGCGTATAATCCATGGACTCACATTAGTCATAAAGAACCCACATACTTATTGCGAAAGTTTATTTGCCCTCGAAACAAAGTACTACTACGCATGCCCCTAGGGGGGAGGTTGGTAGGAGTTAACCATCGCGCGCCCCCGACTGCCACGCAAAGGAAGACAATCAATAATAAATCATGCTCCAACTTCTTAGCATAACGGAAGACCATACGTGCATGCTTCGGGAATCACAAACCTTAACACTAATATTCTTACTAAACCACAATTATCCACTAGTACCTCCCACATATTACCATCTTAATATCGCAATATTATTGCAAGGAATCAAACCTATCATATTCAGTGGTCTACATGAAAGTTTTTATTATACCCTTCTTGAATACCTATCATATTAGGACCAATTTCATAACCCGTGCATATTACCATTACTATTTATTAGACACTCAAAAATATATAAGTGAAGCATGAGAGTGCAACTATTTCTTTAAAATATAACCACCGCCGTGCTCTAAAAGATATAAGTGAAGCACTAGAGCAACTGCCTAGCTCAAAAGATATAAGTGAAGCAAATAGAGTATTCTAACAAATCACGAATAATGTGTGTCCCTCTCAAAAAGGTGTGTTCAGCAAAGATGATTGTGGCAAGCTACAAAGTAAACAAAAAAATAAAACTATGGCACAAGACGCTCCAAGTAAAACACATATCATGTGATGAATAAAAATATAGCTCCAAGTGATATACCGATAGATTGTAGACGAAAGAGGGGATGCCATCCGGGGCATCCCCAAGCTTAGACGCTTGGGTCTTCCTTGAATATTACCTTGGGGTGCCTTGGGCATCACCAAGCTTAGGGTCTTGCCGCTCCTTATTCTTTCATCCATCGTGGTCTCACCCAAAACTTGAAAAATTCAGCACACAAAACTGAACAGAAACCTCGTGAGATCCGTTAGTATAACAAACAAATCTTAAACTTTAGGTACTGTTATAAATTGATTCATATTTAATTCTTGCATAATGCTACTGTATTCTAACTTCTCCATGCCTTATCCCCCCTATATAATCCATAGCATCATTAAAATAAGCGAACTATGCAATAGAAAACAGAATCTGTCTAAAACAGAACTGTCTATAAAGATCTAGATAAAATTCATACTTATGTAACTCCAAAAATTCTAAACAATTAGGACAACGTAAACAATTCATATACCAATACTATGTAAAAATTTCAGATTTTTCTGACATTCCAGTACAGAACCAAAAATCCAGAACTGGGCGCAAAACTTTCTGTTTTCAAACAGCATCAATTATATTAGGGATAATTAGATTTATGCCCCTACTTGGGTCCCACTCGTCTGTTTTACCCCTAACTTCAGAAACTCACCTGTTCTGTACAAGCCACTTTGCAATTCTTATGCTTTCGCCCTTTGACCCTTTGACCGTCACTTTGAAAAAATCATAACAAATTCATACTAACTCAGAAAAATGCAAATAAGATATCAAAACGTTCACAAAAAGATCACCTATATGTGCATGTCATTTTCATTCTTGACAAAAGTGTTGCAAAGTCCTCATCTCAGTTTTAGCTCATATGACCTTAGCATGAACAGAACAATCTAAAAAAATTCTAAAAATTCTAAATTTTTTTGGTGGCAAACATTGACCAATGTTTTGAATGCTTGCCAAGTTTCATAACAGAATGACATTCGAGGAAGTCGTGGCAAAATAAAATAAAATCAATGCTTCAAAATTTTGTTTTTTTGCCACGACTTCCATGAATGTCATTCTATTATGAAACTTGGCAAGCACTCAAAACGTTGGTCAATGTTTGCCACCAAAAAAATTTAGAATTTTTAGAATTTTTTTAGATTGTATTGTTCATGCTAAGGTCATATGAGCTAAAACTGAGATGAGGACTTTCCAACACTTTTGTCAAGAATGAAAATGACATGCACATATAGGTGATGTTTTTGTGAACATTTTGATATCTTATTTGCATTTTTCTGAGTTAGTATGAATTTGTTATGATATTTTCAAAGTGACGGTCAAAGGGTCAAAGGGCAAAAGCATAAGAATTGCAAAGTGGCTTGTACAGAACAGGTGAGTTTCTGAAGTTAGGGGTAAAACAGACGAGTGGGACCCAACCAGGGGCATAAAATTAATTATCCCATTATATTATCATCCAAATCATCCTAAAGGCATTACTTGGCACAAACACTAACTAAAAGATAAAAACACAATCATAACAGTAGCTATAATTGTGTGCAAACACACAAAACAGAAAATAAAAGTAAAAATTAAGATACATATTGGATTGCCTCCCAACAAGCTCTTTCTTTATAGCCATTAAGATAGGCTTGAGATTTCAATGATGCTCACATGAAAGATAATAATTGCGACACAAAGAAAGCATCATATAACATGTGACGAACACATTTAAGTCTAACATACTTCCTATGCATAGGCATTTTATAGGAAAACAAATTATCAAAACAAGCAATATCTAGCATATGCAAATAGCAAGAATGAAGCATTGATAATTTCAGCACAAAGAGAGGTAATTTATTGACATGAAAGTTTCTACAACCATATTTTCCTCTCTCATAATAATTACATGTAGGATCATAATCAAATTCAACAATATAGCTATCATATAAAGTACTATCTTCATGATCCACATGCATAAAAGTTTTATAATCTTCCAAGATAGTGGGATTAACATCAACTAAAGTCATGACCTCTCCAAACCCACTTTTATCAAAAATTGCATAAGATTGAACACTCTCCGAATATGTGGGATTCTTTTTACCTAAAGTTGACACTCTTCCAAACCCACTTTCAATATTATTGCAAACATTATTATCAATGACATATTCATCATGAGGCTTACATAAGTTTTCAAGATCATAAGAAGCATTATCACCCCAATCATGATCATTGCAATAAGTAGTGGACATTACAAAATTATCATCCGCAAGCTTGTAGCTTTGCATAGTATTAGCACAATTGACATTAATAAAATTTATAATAACATCATTGCAATCATGCTTTTCATTCAAGGAGCTATCATGAATCACTTTATAAACTTCTTCTTTTAGCACTTCATCACAATTTTCAGATTCATGATTTTCAAGCAAAACTTCATAAAGATAATCAAGTGCACTCAACTCACTAGCAATTGGTTCATCATAATTGGACTGTTTGAAAATATTAGCAAGTGGATGAGGATCCATATGTCTATATTTTTATTTTCATTGAGTCACACAATTATTGCAAGCAAGCAAAGGAGCAAACAGAAATATTTTTGTGTTTTGTATTTTTATGAGAAGTGGAGGAGATGAAAACGAGAGGCAAATGCAAATAAAAAGGCAAATGAAAATAAGAGTAAGTAGATGATAGTTTGTGCGAAGGTACTTGATAGGGTTTGGTGATGTCTCCCCGGCAACGGCGCCAGAAAATTCTTCCTACTACTTATGAGCTGTGTTGGGATTTCTTCGAAGAGGAGAGGATGATGCAGTACAGCAGAGATAAGTATTTCCATCAATTAAGAACCAAGGTTATCAATCCAGTAGGAGAACTACACAAAACCTCGTTAGCAGCACCTACACACACAAAAGCATATACTTGCACCCAACGCGAACAAGAGGGTTGTTAATCCCCTTGGCGGTTACTTGCAAGGATTAATTCTGATAGTGATAGATAGATAAATGAAATTGCAAAATAAAATAAAGTAAATAAAATTGCAGCAAGGTATTTTTGGATTTTATGTAGGATAAAAGTAGACCCGGGGGCCATAGTTTTCACTAGAGGCTTCTCTCTCGAACACATAGCATACGGTGGGTAAACAAATCACCGTTGGGCAATTGATAGAAAAGCGCATTGTTATGACGGATTCATGGCAATGATCATGTATATAGGCATCACGTCCGAGACAAGTTGACCGACTCCTGCCTGCCTCTACTACTATTACTCCACCCATCGACCGCTATCCAGCATGCATCTAGGGTATTAAGTTAATAAAAACAGAGTAACACCTTAAGCAAGATGACATGATGTACACAAAGTAAACTCAAGCAATATGATTAAACCCCATTGTTTTATCCTTAATGGCACCAATACAAATACGTGTCTTGTCCCCTACTTTGTCACCGGGATATAGAACACCGCAAGATTGAACCCATTACAAAGCACCTCTCCCATTGCAAGATAAATCAATGTAGTTGGCCAAACCAAACGGATAGATCAGAGAGAAATACAAAGCTATAACAATCATGCATATAAGAATTCAGAAAAGACTCAAATATTTCTCATGAATAATCTGATCATAAACCCACAATTCATCAGATCCCAACAAACACACCGCAAAAGAAGATTACATCGAATAGAACTCCAAGGAGATCGAGGAGAACATTGTATTGAAGATCAAAGAGAGAGAAGAAGCCATCTAGCTACTAGCTATGGACCCATAGGTCAGTGGTAAACTACTCACACATCATCGGAAGGGCAGCAAGCTTGATGTAGAAGCCCTCCGTGATCGATTTCCCCTCCGGCAGGGTGCCGGAAAAGGCCTCCAGATGGGATCGCGAAAGAACAGAAGCTTGTAGCGGTGGAAAAGTTATTTTGTGGGGCTCTCTGTTGGTTTCCCAATATTTGAGAATTTATAGAGGTGGAATTAGGTTAAAAGGAGCCACGAGGGGCCCACATGGCATTAGGGCACGCCCCCTGGGTCCATGCCCTATTGCCTTGTGACCTCCTCGTGAGGCTTATGGCCTCCTCCTGGAGCTTCTAGGGTCTCTTTTGTCCAGAAAAAAATTGTCAAAAAGTTTCGTTGCGTTTGGACTTCGTTAGGTATTGATTTCCTGAAAAACCAAAAACAAGCAGAAAACATCAACTGGCACTGGGCACTAGGTTAATAGGTTAGTCCCAAAAAATTATATAAAATAGCATATTATTGCATATAAAACATCCAAGATTGATACTATAATAGCATGGAACAATCAAAAATTATAGATACGTTGGAGACGTATCAGCGGCCTCCAGACGCCTCCGATGTGCATGTTGCATTTGGATATCTCACGCTGAGCGGTGCCTAGCCTCCGCCTGTGCGGCCTCCCGCATTTTGATGCCCTCCAAACGGGTCCGAGCACCCGCGGTCCGACCTCTAGTAGTCTCCAACTGTCGACGGAGATCGGCCTCCGCCCTTTGGCTCTCCTCCAATTGCGAGCGAAGACCCACGGTAATACCGTGGTTATCAACAAGAATACCGCCATCCGCCTTCAATAGCTCCTGGTATGAGCGGGCCTCAGCGCCCTTCGCATCACAAATGGCACATGCACGGCCAACAGCACGACGATCGACGTCCACTTGAGCTTGAAGTTGTTGGAGTTGTTCAATAGCTGCACGGACGTGCAAAAAATACATACAACTCAGAAAGTGGCATCATGGAAATAGCTATGAGTCAGGTCTCGGACTTACAACAGACGTCCCTCAGCGACCTCCGCAAGCGGGCTACCCGCTCTATCTCTATGACCACCTGGTGGTTCAAGTCATGAACTCGGCCATCCAGCTCTGACGCCCTAGTAGTAGAGGCATGCACGCACAAGGCAAGAAGCCTTAAGCACATTATTAAACACAATTCGCTCAAGGCTTGGGGACTACCGGGCAGGGACTAAAATCCTTTTACCTTGAGCCCAACCTCCATAGCGGAGTTGAGGCCGGCAAGAGCAGCCTCCAGGGTGCGACCCAGAACCACACTCCGATCAACGAGCGAGGCCATGAGAGGGAAGTTTTCTAAGCCCCTCTCGGACGACAAAGGAGAGGCCGGTGCACCGCCACCCGCAGCATCCGAATGGCCGGGAGGCCCGGAGGTCGCGCGCCCAGGACTGTTGCCCAACCCTTCCCCAGGAAAAACCGCAGACGGCGTAGGCAGGCGGCGGATGGCAGTCTTCTTCTTTCCCGCCACCTTCTGTCTCTGAGCAGGAATAGGCACCGAAGAAGAGGCCGGGTGACGGTGTCCTGGACTCGGGGGTGCTAACCTAGTCGGCCCATAGTCCTCGGCTGGGCCTGGGGGCCCTTACTCTCCTTTGGATGGACTCCAGATGCTACACGCCTAGACGTGATCAAGACTGAGCCTACCGAAGACTTGGCGTACACTCCAACACATCTCCTACCGCCTCCATACGCGTCCTTGGATACCGACCATGTAACCCTAGATGCCCTACCTGGTGTGTATATAAGCCAGAGGGATTAGCCCATAGAAGGGAGGGAATCACAATTACTATTCACCTAACCCTAGAAGTTAGATCTCTCCTTACGATCTCGAGGTAGATCAAGCTTGTACTCGATACTTCATCATCAATATAATCAAAGCAGGACGTAGGGTATTACCTCTTCGAGAGGGCCCGAACCTGGGTAAACACTGTCTCCTTCATCCCTATTACCACCGATCCAAGATCCACAGCTCGGGACCCCCTACCCCGAGGTCTGCCGGTTTTACCACCGACACTGGTGCTTTCATTGAGAGTTCCGCTGTGAGATCAACAAAAAGATCGATGGCTCATCTGCAGATCAACTGCGGCACCGGCAATGAGGACATCTTCATTCCCGGCCAACTCTTCGTGTTCGGTAGCATGGTCTTTTGCGCCGACTCCGCGGGCCGTCTGGCTCCTGTCGAGAATTATGCTCCGGATCACGTCGTGACTTTCAGAAGTTTGGAGTACACCGCGGATTCCTGCAGTGAGCTCGTCCTTTCAGGTTGTACGCCAGGCCGGAGCGAGGGCTTATCAGACACCGGGGGCTCGACCCCGGAACCGATCTCCCTCAAGGACGTCGGGCTAGGCCCATCGGCCCCTCAAGGCCCCATGGAGGAACCAATTACCCCCGCCTCGGGCAACCTCATCCCGACGTCAAGCCCCAACGTTGGTCCGGACCTGGCTTCAGATACTACGTTGGGTTTAGAATCGACCCCTGTGCCAGATCTGGAATCAACCCCGGCCTCTCACGAGGCTAAGGACACGTCAAGCGACCCACCAATCGTACTTCGAGTTAGCCCGGCTTATAGCCAGGCCATGAACCCCGAAGAATTATCTCACCTGAACGAGATGCTTGACCGTATCCAGATCTTATCAATCTCGGACGGTCAGACCTTGGTCTATGACAAGATCGGACTTAAAGCCAATGATCGGGAGATTTATGTCCCACCCACCACCCACCTAGTCGCCACGGTCGACGATTTAACTGACGTGTTAGACTATGACGAGGCTACCGACATGGATGAAGATGTCGACGGCCCTACAGAAACCACTACACCATTGGTTAACACTAGCAAGTGAACGGCAACATCCACCTACGACGTATATATGGTAGACACTCCCAAGAACCCGTCAAGACGTCGGCGAAGGCGCAGGAGAGGCGCCAACGGAGACCTTAGTGGGCACGATGCCACCAACACCAACGTGGCGGCAAACGATGCCGATAACCCGGGAGAGGATTTTCAAGCCTCCCCAGGGCGGCCACACAGCCCCGCATGAATCCCCGAGGATAAGGACCCCGATGACCTCTTTGAAGGGGCTGACGACAATTACTTACCTCAATCTGAGGAGGACAAGAGCCTGGGCACCAAGGACTTTATAGTCCCCGAGGACCCCTTTGAGAAAGAATGGTTCCGACGACGCCTTGTGGCCACCGCCCGAAGCATGAAATGGAAGCAGCAGCAGCTGCAAGCCAATCAAGACGCACTGAATGACAAGTGGGTCGAGATACTCTCGGCCGAGCAAAACTTTGAAGAACGGCGCCGTAGCGCACCTAAATCTTACCCGCGTATTCGTTTGCTGCCCGAGTTCGATGAAGAACTAACCAATGACATGCTCTTAACACGCGGACGGGCCAATGAACCTGACCGACCCCCTAGAGGGCGCGACAAGCCAGTACGGGAAAATTTCCACACCCAAACAATGACACGCCGTCACAGCAAAGATTCTGTTGATCATTTCGAGCCTTACGACACACGACGCCAGATAGAGGCGAACCGGGCGCCCCCTCGGTCCATCTACGGATCAATAGGGTGTGCGCCAGCCGGGCTCGACGGCTATGATGCCTGGATGGACAGGAACGGACGAGCTCGGGACCAAGCATACACACGGATATCTCCCGATATGCGACGCAAGACTGCTCGGTTCCGAGGTCCTGCTCACCCGATCTGTTTTACAGACAGGGTAATGGAACATCAGTTCCCCGATGGGTTTAAGCCCTTCAACATCGAGTCATACGATGGCACCACCGACCTAGTGGTGTGGATCGAAGATTTCCTTCTCCATATCCACATGGCCAATGGAGACGATCTCCATGCTATCAAATATTTGTCGCTCAAACTAAAGGGGGCAGCGAGGCATTAGCTGAATAGCCTGCCTCCTCATTCCATTGGGAGCTGGGAAGCACTCGAGGATGCCTTCAGGGCAAACTTTCAGGGAACTTATGTCCGACCCCCAGACGCCGACGACCTCAACCATGTCATTCAGCAACCCGGCGAGTCGGCAAGGAAATTTTGGAACAGGTTCTTAACTAAAAAGAACCAAATCGTAGACTGCCCCGACGCCGAGGTGATCGCCGCCTTCCGGCACAGCATCCGAGACGAATGGCTTGCGCGCCAGCTCGGGCAAGACAAGCCAAGGACCATGGTGGCCCTCACCTCGCTTATGACCCGCTTTTGCGTGGGAGAGGATAGTTGGCTGGCCCGCAGTACTCACAACGGCGAGGCGGACACCTCAGTAACCCGTGACGCCAATGGAAAGCCCAGGCGCAATAAGAATAAACGCAGGCATAAAAATGGCGGGAGCGATACCGAGGATGCCGCAGTAAACGCAGGGTTCAACGGACCTAGATCCGGGCAGAAAAAGAAGCCCTTCAAAGGGAACAAAGACGGACCCAGCCAGCTAGATAAGATCCTCGACAGGCCGTGCCAGATCCACGTCACCTCGAACAAACCAGCAACGCACACCAACCGGACCTGCTGGGTCTTCAAGTAGGCCGGAAAGTTGGCAACGGAGGGACAGAATAAAGCCCAACCTCGCAGCGAAGACGAAGACGAACCTCGGCGACACAATAATGGAGGCTAGAAACAGTTTCCTCACAAGGTGAAAGATGTGAACATGATTTACGTCACCCACATCCCTAAAAAGGGGAGGAAATGAGCACTTCGGGCCATTTATGCCCTCAAGCCTGTTTCCCCGAAGTTCAATCCGTGGTCGGCTTACCCGATCACATTCGATAAACATGATCATCCGACCAGCATACGACATGGCGGATCGGCTGCTTTGGTCCTAGATCCGATCATTGACGGATTCCATCTGACGCGCGTCCTCATGGATGGAGGCAGCAACTTCAATTTAATCTACATGGATAAGATCAGAAAGATGGGCATAGACTCATCCCGGATCAAACACAGTAGCACCACCTTTAAAGGTGTCATACTGGGCGTCGAAGCTCGCTGCACAGGAACAGTGACGCTGGAAGTAGTCTTTGGATCACCCGAGAACTTCCGAAGCGAAGAGTTAATCTTTGATATCGTCCCCTTCAGGAGCGGATACCACGCGCTGCTCGGGCACACCGCATTTGCTCGCTTTAACACAGTCCCGCATTACGCATACTTAAAGATGAAAATGCCAAGACATAACGGTGTTATTACAGTCAATGGTAACACCGAACGCTCCCTCCGAACGGAGGAGCAGACCACGGCCTTCGCAGCCGAGGTACAGGCAACGACGTGGCAGCTCGTGCAGCTAAACACATGCCTGGCTCATCAAAACGTACACGGGCTACACAGGCCGACCTCGGTCAGGCATCCGCTCACCCCAAATAGGGGCACGGGCTCCTCGTTCGCCTCCTCTTGGAAGGGCATTACGTCCCTAGGATGCATAACTTTGCACTAAAAATTCCATGGGCGACCGAGGAGCCGAAGCAAATTAGACGTCATTGTCGGCTCGACCGAACTATGATGCACCTCGGACTTGCACACCAGAAGGGCGCTGTAAAAGGCCCAAACAGCAGTGGCATGTCCATATGGCTTAAACCATCCGAGGGGCAGTTGCACACCTTTTAAAAGGACCCGACCGACAAAAGCATCAAGCAAACAAACGGCCGAGGTTGCATACAGCCCATACCCACTTTGCTATCAACGAAGACGAGCTGGTGAACAACACGAAGACGCAGACGTGCGACAGGGAGGGACTTGGGCTACTAAACCCGACAACATGTCCGCCCTGTTTTTACTCCTTTTCTTTTTTCTTTTCAATTGTATCTTTTGTGAACTCTTTTGTCAAAGCTCGGCACATGTACGGCTTGACCACAATAAATAAATAAAGTGCACCCTTCGAGATCATTGCGCATTTCCTTATATCTACTGCCTTTGAGCCAAAAGTATACTTTCACGATACAACTGTTATTTACATTACAAAGGGCTTCGCTTTAAATCTCATGCCCCCACTACAAGTCCGAAGTATCTATTCGGCATCTCGGATGTTGCGTTATATGAATCAGTTTTGAACCTCGATTTTGGTCAATAGTTGGGTTGCCCGGCTCCTGTGCTTACCCCTTACGTTTCCGATCCATTCGGCTAAGGGTGTAAAGGGAGAACCAGTGGGATTGCGCTGCCAGCTCGAATGGCAAAGCGCCTCAGTGGAGAAAGCCGAAAACTGACTACCTTGGTAAGCGTAAACTGGTCAGCCATCCGAATACAGCGTCAAGCAATGTATCGTTTGAGATCACCCGTGTTGAACAAAGGGCTTTTTGTTAAATCAGCCGAAGTGGTTAGCGGCATAAACCCCAGCTATACAGTCGATCACTTCACATACCGGGGGCTCGTCATCAGCCCCCACAGTCAAGCTCCTACGACTAAGTGAAAGTTATAAAACCACTATAGTCTGATTGCCTCATTTCCATGTGCATGGACCGCCTTCGGGAACCGAGACGTCGGCTAAGGGTCATGATCGCATAGGAAACACCCTCTGTATACTATACAAAGTGGTTGAAGCCAACGACTGGTCACTTTCAGTTTAACACGGTCACATAGGAGTCAAAAAATAAAAAGGACACAATAATATGTCGGAATATAAAGCCGAATTCATTTCAAACAAAAGGAAGTTTTTTACATCCCACCACACTTCGGCATTCCGAAGTACTATCTAAAAATACATAGTGTCCTTAGGACACTCGGCCTCGGTGATCCGGGCTCCTTCTACCACTTGGGCCAGGTACTGCTCCACGGTCCGGGTCTTCCCTTCTGGGGGCCCGGCAGCCATGACCGTCGCTTCAACGTGGGGATAGTGCGTCCTCATGCGGGCATACGCCCGCTGGGCACCCTCCAGGCACGCGGAACGCTTCCAGCGCGCCACCTGGGGGACGACCTCCCGCAGCCGGGTGAGGAACCCGAAGAAGCTGGTTGGCAATGTCTCCGTGGGCCAAAGGTTGACGCAGAGGTCTTGGAGCGCTAGCTTCACCATGCGGAAGAGCTCCATCAACTGTTTCATCTGATGATTCAGCAGCTCCGGATGCGAGGGCGTCTGGAATTGTTGCCAAAACGCTCTCTCCATGGCGTGGCCCTCCCGCGCGCTGTAATAGCGGCCGGCGTCCGCCGCACTCCTCGGAAGATCCGCGAAGGCCTCTGCGGATCGCCATAGCTGGGTGAGCTCGACGAACCCCTTGCGGCCGAAAACACACTGAAGTAAAACTGGATTACCAGCAACGATCTGCTTCACTTGCTGAAGCACTGCGCGGTTGGCCCGGGCCTGAGTCTGGCCTCGGCATACACCAGGCACAACTTCTTGAGCTCTGTGTTCGCCACCTTCTCCTTGTTCTGAAGGGCATCGCGCTCCTGGTACACGCCCTTCAGCGTCTCCTCCACCTCCAAGACCCGTGCCTGGTCCTTATCCCTGGCCACCTTTTCGGCGGCCAGATCCTCTTCGGCCTTAGTGGCCGCAGCCTTCTGTAGCTCGACTTCTTGCCGAGCTCTCGCCAGCTCGGCCTTTAGCCCCTCAAGCTCGGTCGTAGCAGCTGTCATGTAAAACAGCTCGGCGTCAGCATTTAAAAAATTAAGAGCATTTTCAAAGTAAATTTGATGCCCTCGTAACTTCTTAAAGTTTACCTTGAGACAGCTCGATCTGCTTTTGCATCAGATCGAGGTCCTCCTCGGACCTCTTGAGCTTCCGGCTCATCTCCGCTCTCTCCTCGGAGGCAGAGTTCGGAGCCGAGGTCGACACCTGCAAGCATACACTCATGCCTTAGTCCCTGTTTTTGACTTCAATCCCCTGGCCAGTCCTTTTTTGAAGGCCGGCCAGAGTCTTGGGGGCTACTAAATCAGCGCCTAATACTTTTCAAGCTTCGACACCAAAGCCGGTTTCTCAAAACTAGCTTTGGGCTCGGGGGCTACTGACTGGCTATACTCTTACAAGTGCTACGCTACGATATAAGCAAAAGTCTTCGGACAAAAGCCCGCTTTCACAAGCAATTCTAAGCATGGAGGTTATTCGTAACACAAGTATAAAGAAGCATACCTCGAAGCTCTTGACGAGGCCCTTGAAGACCTCATGCATTCCGGCCTCTGTGGACCGGAAACCATGCAGCGCCGTGCCGATCAGGGTGCGGTGCTCTTCTACGATGGAGGAGCCCATTAAGGCTACCTCCATCTCCTCGGCCCATCCCACAGCAGCCCACCCTGGAGCGGCAGACGGGGGCGGTGCAACCTCTGAACCCACCACCAAGGTGCTGGGCACGAGGGTCTCTGGCTGTGGCGTTGGCACCGGAGATCGTTTAGGCTGGGTCGATGTCTGGCCCAGCCCTTCCTTGGGGACTTCGGGGACTACCTCCCCTTGGCCCTGTGTGGCTGAAGTGTCAACCTCGACCATGATGACCGGTACCTCGGCCCCCGTTGTGTTGACTGGGGGGGCCGGACCGGATGTCACTTCCCCCAGCCCCTCGAGAGCTGGGGGAGTCTTTGCATGCTCGGGCGTCCTGCTGTCCGACGGAGGTAGCCCACTCGAAGTGTTGCCGCAGAGGCGTACCTTGGGCGGACTGGTAAAACACCTTTATAAGTCTCACTTGATGAACTGGCTTCCGAAGTCCAAATTTGGTCATAATAAACGTACCTTCGGGGCGCTGGCTTCTCCCTCACCAGCTCAAGGAGGTCCCCGTCCGACTCGTCAGAGAAGGTGGCCTTCTTCGGCAGGGCAGGATTGGCGGAGGCCTTGCGCAGCCTTTTCAGACCCTTCGGCCTCGCCTCCTCCTCGGCGCCCTCGGATGCCGCCGTCTTCCCCTTTAGGGAAGGGTTTCCTTCCCCCGTGTCCTCCTCCGCTTCATCCGCGTGGGTGGAGGAGGCGTGGGTCTCCTCGGACTGGCTGACCGAAGTCTCCCGTGCTTGGAGGCCCACCCTGCCCCTCAGAGGTTTCGACTCCTTGGGGATCATCATGTGCAGCTCCTCGGTTAAGAGGGCCGTGAGTTGGGGAGCTCTCTCCTCCTCGGGCAACGGTGCCGGGCACAGCATTCGCTGCACCTTGGAGATCCACTTCTGCAAATATATAATCGATTGGTCAGCCGAAGTTAGTGGGTTCGAAGAAACACGGAGTATAGAGCTATGTACTGAAAATTACCTCGGGGGCATCGTGGGCGGCCTCGAAGCCGAGATCCCTCCCGGTCGGAAGCCCGTCCTTGGACGGCTTGAACAGCCGCGTCCACATCCCGGCCGGTGTGGAGTGGAAGAAGTGGTGGATAGGCACCGCATCCTCGGGCTTGTACGCCCACATCGGGGTGACCCGGGATTGGAGGGGCAGGACACGGCGGTGGAGCATGGCATTCATCACGTCCGCTAGCTTGAGGTCTTTGTTGTCTGTCCAGAACTTGATCTTCTGGAGCAGCGCCTTCACCTCTGCCGGGTTCCCCCAGTCCATGCTCTTCCTCCTCCATGACGCAAGCTTCTTCGGAGGTCCTGCCGAGAACACTGGGACCTCGGTCTGGCCAGCAGCGAGTGGCTCGGTGATATAAAACAACTCACGCTGCCACTCCTTGATGGTCTCTATGAAGGTGCCTTTGAACCAGCCCACCTTCTAGTTCTCGCTAATCATCGCGCCCTCGCACTCCGCGAGCTCGGAGCCGCTGGATCTCGGCTTGATGCGGAAGATCTTCAGCCACAATCCGAAGTGCGGCTCGATGCGGAGGAAGGCCTCGCAGACGGTGATGAAGGAGGCGAGGTGAAGAATGGAGTTCGGGGCTAGATGGTGGAAATCTAGCCCATAAAAGAACATGATCTCGCGCACGAAAGGGTGCAGCGGGAACCCCAGACCTCTGATGAAGTGGGGGACGAAGACGACCCTCTCCCCAGGATTGGGAGTGGGTACTCGCTGGTTCGGCTCTGGCACACGAGTGCTGACCTCAGTGGGGATGTACCTGGTGCTGCGCAGCTCCAGGATGGTGCCCTCCATGATGGAGGAGCTGGCCTAGTGCCCCTTGAGGGTGTTCTCCGTCATTGCGGGGGATGGAGGAGGAGAAGCGCTGAGGGAGCGAGGCGAATTCGGGGTTGGATCTGGGTGCTGGAGCTCGAGAGGCAGCAGGCAGGAAGGAAGGGGAGCGTACTTTTCCTGTCGTTGTCCCATTGCTCTTATATAGCTGATAAAAAGGCCAAGAGTTCCTCGGGCTACGCCGTTGAAATCGCCATTCCCCGTAAAAAGATGCCGTTATACGCATCGGGAGAAACAAAATCTTAATGATATCGCTTAGAAAACGGGCACGATCTAAGTCTCGATGGGACGTGCCAATGAGAAGATTGCCTCGGGCCGCGATTCGAGTGAGTAGTAACTGCCCGCCCGGTCATGGGTGGTGCCGCTTCAATAAAGTTGTCAGACTGGAAGCACTGTTCACACCTACGCAGCAGGCCTTCAAGGCTAAGTAACCCCACGTCTTTGAACACGGAGTAGGTTCGGTCCTCGGCTAGGCCTGGGGGCCCTCACTCTCCTTCGGATGGACTCTGGAAGCTACACGCCTGGACGTGATCAAGACTGCGCCTACCGAAGACTTGGCATAAACTCCAAGACATCTCCTACCGCCTCCATACGCGTCCCTGGATACCGACCATGTAACCCCAAGATGCCCTACCTGGTGTGTATATAAGCCAGAGGGATTAGCCCGTAGAAGGGAGGGAATTGATGACCCACAAGTATAGGGGATCAATCATAGTCCTTTCGATAAGTAAGAGTGTCGAACCCAACGAGGAGTAGAAGGAAATGACAAGCGGTTTTCAGCAAGGTATTCTCTGCAAGTACTGAAAGTTGCGGTAACAAATAGTTTCGATAGCAAGATATTTCGTAATAAGTAACAAGTAAAATAAAGTGTAGCAAGGTGGCCCAATCCTTTTTTTAGCAAAGGACAAGCCGGAATGAACTCGTATAATAAGCAAAGCGTTCTTGAGGACACATGGGAATTTCATCTACTCACTTTCATCATGTTTGTTTGATTCGCGTTCGCTACTTTGATAATTTGATATGTGGGTGGACTGGTGCTAGGGTGCTGTTCTTACTTGAACAAACCTCCCACTTATGATTACCCCCTCTCGCAAGCATCCACAACTATGAAAGAAGAATTAAGATAAATCTATCCATAGCATGAAACCTATGGATCCAAATCAGCCCCTTACGGAATAGCACATAAAGTAGGGTTTAAGTTCTGTCACTCTAGCAACCGATCATATAATTACTACTCCACAATGCCTTCCCTTAGGCCCAAAGATGGTGAAGTGTCATGTAGTCGACGTTCACACGACACCACTAAAGGAAGCAACAACATACATATCATCAAAATATCGAACGAATACCAAATTCACATGATTAGTTATGACAAGACTTCTCCCATGTCCTCAAGAACAAATGTAACTACTCACAAATCATATTCATGTTCAAGATCAGAGGGGTATTGAATATCATTAAGGATCTGAACATATAATCTTCCACCAAATAAACCAACTAGCATCAACTACAAGATGTAATCAACACTACTAGCAACCCACACGTACCAATCTGAGGTTTTGAGACAAAGATTGAATACAAGAGATGAACTAGGGTTCGAGATGAGATGGTGTTGGTGAAGATGTTGATGAAGATTGGTCCTCCCACGATGAGAGGATCGTTGGTGATGTCGATGGCTTCGATTTCCCACTCCCGGAGGGAAGTTTTCCCGGCGGAATCGCTCCGCCGGAGAGCAAAAGTGCTCCTGCGCAGGTTCCGCCTCGAGACGGCGGCGCTTTGTCCCGAAAGTCTTTTTGTTATTTTTCTAGGGCAAATGGCTTCATATAGCAGAAGGAGGGGACCGGAGGCCTGCCAGGGGCCCCACAAGCTTGGGGGCGCGCCCAGGGGGGTAGGGCGCGCCCCCAGGCTTATGGCTTCCTGATGGGCCCCCTCCTGGTAATTCTTTCGCCAGTATTTTTTATATATTCCAAAATAATTCTTCGTAAATTTTCAGGTCATTTGGAGTTGTGCAGAATAGCTATCTCTATTTCACCCCTTTCCGGTCCAGAATTCCAGCTGCCGGCAATCTCCCTCTTCATGTAAAACTTGCAAAATAAGAGAGAAAAGGCATAAGAATTGTATCATAAAGTGAAATAATGATCAAAAACATAATAAATAACAGTAGGAAAACATGATGCAAAATGGACGTATCAACTCCCCCAAGCTTAGACCTCGCTTGTCCTCAAGCGAAAAACCGAAATCGAAAATCATGACCACATGTTTAGAGAGAGAGGTGTCGATAAAACAAAATACGGACATGAAAGCATCATGATCATTATCATAACAGCAATATATCGTCATAAAACTTCTCATGAAAAAGTAATAATTCATCCACAAGTTAAAGTATGAACCATAAACCATATTGAAAACTAACAAACTATGATCTCAGTCACTGAAGCAATTGCAATTCATCATATTACCAGAAAGAGTCTATGTAAGAGCTTTGTTTAGAAAGTTCACATACTCAACTATCATTTAGTCTTCTATGATTGCTGACACTCACGGCATACTTATGGAGCAAAAGTTTCAGTCAGACACATAGAAAGATAGGGGCTTATAATTTCGCCTCTCAACGCATTTACCTCAAGGGTAATGTCAACAATAATAACTCATGATCACCCACATCCAACTAGATATATATGCCTGGATCTATCCCCACCACATGATGCTTGCCAAGAGAGAAAATAAAAACGGACTAGAAGAGAATACTATTGACTCTTGCATGAAAGTAAATACATAAAGTAAAAGATAGGCCCTTCGCAGAGGGGAGCAGAGGTTGTCACACACTTTTTGTTTTTGGATGTGCATGCTCTTAATGTAAAGGAACGTCACTTTATACTGCCCCTTGTGATAGCGACCTTTACTATGCAGTCTGTCGCTTTTATTTTTTCACCATCACAAAATCATACAAAGCTTATTTTCCCTTACCATAAAAGATCATACATATTTAGGAGCAATTTTTATTGCTTTTGCACCGATGACAACTTACTTGAGTGATCTTATTCAATCCATAGGTAGATATAGTGGACTCTCATGGCATGAAATTGGGTTTAAGGGTTTTTGGATGCACAAGTAGTATCCCTACTTAGTACGGAATTTTGGCTAGCAAAGGATAGGGTAAGCACCACATGTTAGAGGATCCAAAACAATATAACTTCAATGCGAATATAAGCAAACATAACTCATTACATTGTCTTCCTTGTCCAACGTTGACTATTTGACATAGAATCTTTAATGGGGGCTCACAATCATAAAAGATGTCCAAGATAGTATATTTATATGTGAGACCTCTCTTCCTTTATTACTTTTTCATGAATTGCAACAATGACCAATACTATGTTTGTTAACTTCCAACAAGTTTTATCAATTATACTTCTTTTATCTGAAGTCATCACTCCCCATGGGATTAGCATATGATCTTACTTTTTATTCTCTTTATTTTATTTCTAAGATTGGATCAACAAAAAGCAAAACACACAAATCAAACTACTCTTTACTATATAACCTTCACACACGATTACATAGATTGATAGATCACAAAGTAAGCACTCGAAACTAAATCATACTAAAATTTTATTCTTCTAATTCATGAAATAACTAAGGATCGAACTAAGATAGATAATGATGATAAAATGTGATGGTGATACGATACCGGGGCACCTCCCCCATGCTTGGCACAAGCCAAGGGTGGTGCCCATACCCGTGTGCTCAAGTCTCCTTCTTCGGTGATGGTGGTGATGAAGTAATAGGCTTGTCCTCCATCTTCCAAGGCATAGGCTCTCCATCATAAAAGGATGAGCGTGTTTCTGGAGTCCTGAAATTTGCAGCTAAACTCATACCTTTGAACTTGGCCTCATACTCAAAATTTTGGTTTTGTAGATCATAGATTTGGGCCTGAAGATAATCAATCCGGTCATTGAGCTTGAAGATGACGTCCCTAATATTCTTGCCGTCCACCTTGTACTCACGGATGAACTCCGTGATCATGGAGTGGTTAGCACTAAGTCCGCGCTCCACCATCCCCTAGCACTTGAAGATCTCCTGTTCCACCGCTTCCAGCCTGGCCTTCTCGCTCCCGGTCTTCTTAGGTCCTTGAACGTCCCGGATGTGGAGCACCCCCTCACGCATCTCAATGGCTTGAGGGTGCTTCATCACCTCCGGTAGGTACGGGTTGATGACCTTCTCGTAGAACTTGTCCTTGGACGAGCTTGGAGACGCCATGGCGATCTAGATCTGTCAGAAAAACAGCCCGAAACAAGAACAGTGGAGAAACTTGCGATACTGTGGTCAAAACATCCGAGAGTATACATAATTAATTTTTCCCGTGCAGGACAAGTAATATGGACGAAAAACGGAGTCGGGAAAGTCCACGAGGGGGCCACAAGTCTGGTCGGCGCGCCCTGGGGGGTAGGGCGCGCCCCACAGGCTTGTCGCCTCCTCGTGCACTTTTCGAACTATTTATTATTTTCCTAATTTTTTATATATTCCAAAATGAACAGAAAGTACTTTTATGGAATTTTTGGAGTCGGTTTACTTACCATACCACGTACCTACTCCTTTTCAGGATTCTGGAGCGTTCCGGAAGGTTTCTTCTATGTGCTCTTCCGGTGTCATTGTTTGAATAATATTAGTTTCAACATTAATGGGCGTACCTAAGATATAATGTTTAATTCTTTGCCCATTAACCACTCTCGGATTATTGCCTTCGGAGTTGTTTATTTTGATGGCTCCGGAGTGATAAACTTCTTCGATGATGTATGGTCCTTCCCACTTAGAGAGAAGTTTTCCTGCAAAGAATCGTAAACGAGAATTGTATAATAGAACATGATCACCCACTTTGAATTCCCGTTTTTGAATTCTCTTATCATGCCATCTTTTAACTTTTTCTTTAAATAGCTTGGCATTTTCATAAGCTTGGGTTCTCCATTCATCTAGGGAGCTAATATCAAATAACCTCTTTTCGCCGGCAAGTTTAAAATCATAGTTAAGTTCTTTAATTGCCCAATATGCTTTATGTTCTAATTCAAGTGGTAAATGACATGCTTTTCCGTAAACCATTTTATATGGAGACATACCCATAGGATTTTTATAAGCAGTTTTGTAAGCCCATAGTGCATCATCAAGTTTCTTAGACCAATTCTTTCTAGATCTATTAACGGTCTTTTGCAAGATTAATTTTATTTCTCTATTAGTTAGTTCAACTTGACCACAAGACTGAGGATGATATGGAGATGTAATTCTATGATTAACAACATAATTAGCAAGCAATTTACGGAAAGCACCATGAATAAATGTGAACCACCATCAATCATTAAATATCTAGGGACTCCAGACCTCAGAAATATAACTTCTTTAAGCATTTTAATAGAAGTGTTATGACCAGCACTACTAGTTGGAATAGCTTCTACCTTAGTAACGTAATCAACAACAACTAAAATATGTGCATACCCATTAGAGGAAGGAAAAGGTCCCATATAATCAAAACCCCAAACATCAAATGGTTCAATAACAAGTTAATAATTCATAGGCATTTCCCGACGTCTACCAACATTACCAATTCTTTGACATTCATCACAAGAGAGGACAAACTTATGTGCATCTTTGAAAAGAGTAGGCCAATAAAAACTAGATTGTAATACCTTGTGTGCAGTTCTGTCTACCGCATGGTGTCCTCCATATGCCTCGGAGTGACACTTTCGTAGGATTTGTTCCTGTTCATGCTCAGGTACACAACGTCTAATAACACCATCTACTCCTTCTTTATATAAATGTGGGTCATCCCAAAAGTAATGTCTTAAATCAAAGAAGAACTTTTTCTTTTGTTGGTAGGTGAAGCTAGGTTGAATATATTTAGCAACAATGTAATTAGCATAGTCTGCATACCAAGTAGTGCTACGAGAAGCATTCATCACAGCTAATTGTTCATCAGGAAAATCATCATTAATAGGAAGTGGGTCATCAAGAACATTTTCCATTCTAGACAAATTATCAGCTACGGGATTCTCAGCTCCCTTTCTATCAATAATATGCAAATCAAATTCTTGTAGCAACAGAACCCACCTTATAAGTCTAGGTTTAGCATCTTTCTTTTCCATAAGATATTTAATAGCAGCATGATCATTGTGAATAGTAACTTTGGAATCAACAATGTAACATCTGAATTTGTCACATGCAAACACAACTGCTAAAAATTCTTTCTCAGTAGTAGCATGATTTCTTTGAGCACTATCTAGAATTTTACTAGTATAATGAATAACATTCAATTTCTTATCAACTCTTTGACCTAGAACAACACCAACAGCATAATCACTAGCATCACACATAATTTCGAAAGGTAGGTTCCAATCAGGTGGTTGAACAATAGGTGCAGAAATTAAGGCTTTCTTAAGTATTTCAAAGGCTTCTACACAATCATCATCAAAAACAAATGGAACATTTTGCAATAGATTAGTAAGAGGCCTAGAAATTTTAGAGAAGTCTTTTATAAACCTTCTATAGAAACCAGCATGACCAAGGAAACTTCTTATACCTCTGATATCTTTAGGACATGGCATTTTCTCAATTGCATCAACTTTAGCTTTATCAACTTCAATACCTCTTTCAGAAATTTTCTGCCCAAGGACTATACCTTCATTCACCATAAAGTGGCACTTCTCCCAATTCAAGACAAGATTAGTTTCTTCACATCTCTGCAAAACTCGATCAAGGTTGCTTAAGCAATCATCAAAAGAAGTTCCGTATACGGAGAAATCATCCATGAAAACCTCAACAATCTTTTCACAAAAGTCAGAGAATTTAGCAGTCATACATCTTTGAAAGGTAGCAGGTGCATTACATAAACCAAAAGGCATACGACGATAGGCATAAGTTCCCAAAGGACAAGTAAAGGTGGTTTTCTCTTGATCTTCTTGTGATACAGGTATTTGAGAAAAACCAGAATATCCATCTAGGAAACAAAAATGTGTATGCTTAGATAATCTTTCTAACATTTGATCAATAAAAGGCAAGGGGTAATGATCTTTTCTAGTAGCTTTATTTAATTTCCTGAAATCAATTACCATCCTATAGCCAGTTACAATTCTTTAGGGAATGAGTTTATTTTTATCATTAGGAACAACGGTAATACCTCCTTTCTTAGGAACGCAATGAACATGGCTTACCCATCTACTATCAGCTATGGGATAAATTATACCTGCCTCCAGAAGCTTTAATATTTCAGTTCTTACCACATCTTTCATTTTAGGATTCAACCTTCTTTGATGATCAACAACAGGTTTAGCATCTGGCTCCATATTAATCTTGTGCTGACATAGAGTGGGACTAATGCCCTTAGGATCATCAAGAGTATATCCAATAGCAGCACGGTTGTCGGTGTAAAAACCGGCAGACCTCTTGGTAGGGGGTCCCAAGCTGCGGATCTCGGATCGATGGTAACAGAGACGAAAGGAGACGATGTTTTACCCAGGTTTGGGCCCTCTTGATGGAGGTAAAACCCTACGTCCTGCTTCTGTTTATATTAATGGAGGTGTATCGAGTACAAAGTTGATCTACCTCGAGATCGTAATAGGCATCTAACTACTAGAGCTAGGTGTTCGATGTTGCGCTCTTTTTCCCTACGGGCTAAACCCTATGGCTTATATAAATGCCAGGGAGCGTATCTAGGGTTACAAGGTCGGTGTCTTAGAATAAGGCGGCTGGAATAATCTTGAAGTGTACTGCAAGTCTTCGGTAGAGGCAGCCTTAATCACGTCTCCCATCTGCGGCCTCCGGAGTCCATCTTGATTACGTACGAGGGCATATCGGCCCATCCGAGGAGACGGGCCGGCTAGGTTGGCACCCCCTAAACCAGGACACCATCAGTAACCCCTGAACTGGTCTTCGATGCCGAGGTCGACGGCCTTCACTTCCCGGAGTCTTGGCTCGATAGACAAATTCCCATGCTTTATTTCCCGACCAAATTAAAAGACTTCGGTCTACCCTTAGAATTCCATTGGGGCCCGATTTTAGATTTCAAGAATCGTGCGGCCTAGGCGGCTGAGCCTCTTTTATGGAGAAAACATCGAAACATCAGCCCCCTCTGCCCTTATTTCAGACGCGTAACCCCTGCTGGTGACAGTTCATTTGCCACCACAGCAAAAAATCCCCTCCCCTCTCCGGCTTAAGAGCCCGAACAATGGCCAGCTGTGAAGGATCGTCAAGGCGTCCTCATGGCCCTGATAGGGGAGACTGGGGGAGCTGTTCCGTCGCGCGCCTCCAATTGGAGCGCTTGGCGACGCAAGGGTACCTGCCTGATGCGGATCTAGCCGCTACCCGTCCTGGACTGACATCCATTGATGGTCAAGCCCATGCCGAAAATTACCCCTCGCCACGAGGAGATGAGCGGGTATGCTTCGTGCCTTTCCTCCTCCGCGGCTTTGGGTTCCCAATACACCCCTTCCTCCGCGGTCTGCTGGAGTTTTACGGGCTGCAATTACACCACCTATCCCCGAATTCGATACTGCGTATTGCGGGGTTCGTTGCGCTCTGCGAGTTACATCTCGGCTGTCAAGCACACTTCGGATTGTGGCAGAAGTACTTCTGCGTCGTGCCCCACTCTTCGGCAGACAAGCGATTCGAGGTTGGAGGAACCGAAGTCTGCCGAATTGACAAGACTAACTACCCAGCGGGGACACCTCGGGAGGAAACCGATTACTGGCCTTCTGAGTGGCTCTACATCACCGACGTCCCATTATATGAGCCAGTCCGGCCAGGCCTTCCGCCCTTCTCATTGGACCCACCGCGGAAGCGTTACAGCTGGAGACCGCTGAGTTCGGCTCAAGAGGAAGGCGAAGCCGTGACTAGGCTAGCAGCCAAGGTGAAGTCCCTGTCAAGCGCCGGCCTGACCATCATTGATGTGATGGCGGCGGCTCTAGACCAAAGAGTCCAGCCTCTCCGGCAGCGTCAGCACTTATTGTGCGATTACAATGGGTCCGAAGACGCCTCTCGGTCCATCAAAGGGGTTTTTATGGACCAAATGACCCTTGGAGCCGTACTACCCAGCATATACCAAGGGTCGGCCGAGGTGTTTGCCAAGCGGTTCCAAGACGGGCTATCATACTACAACCCTGCCGACATAGTAAGTGTTTACTACAACCCTACAACCCTGCCAGCCTCATCGGTAACTCTCCCTTCCTCTAAACGAAAGAGAGTACCTCGTCCGCCCGTCTCTAGTCTTCTGACTCCTTCTCCAAAGGGGCGGCACTCCCAACGCCTACATAGAGAAGCGGTTCCACCGGAAAGGGCCCAGCCAGAAGCGCGAGAAGCTCCGGTCGAGGGCACGGGAACAGGCGAAAGTGGTCCATCTGTCCCTAGATATTTCCTAGGTTGATATTTTCAGAAAAGACACTTTGGATTCTAACATCCCTAATTGTTTGCAGACAGCCTCCACTCGTTAACGTACATGTGGAGGCCGAGAAAAGCGCGTATCCGCCCAAGGAAACAGAGGTCCGAAATCCTACGAGGGTGGACCCCAGATCCACCCAGCCCGAAGACTCGGCGACATCGGCCACTCCGTCTGAAATCCAATGTGCCGCGAATTATCGTCGGCGAAAAGCTTCTTTAAACAATCCGGCGTTTTCGGATAGGGAGCTTAATGCTCTCAGCGCGGTAGACGCGTACCTCGGGGCGACCCGAGGTGCCTTTGACGAGTCGCTGGATATCCTGTCGCGAGGGCTGCGGGTAAGGTCTTTTAAAGACAATTATAACTCCCGAGTATGGTAGTAGCCCCTAAGGCTTGATACGAGCCCCTAGGGTCGAATCAAGACTTGAATGTTAACCCACAAACTGTGCTATAACAGGAGGCTCGCTTAAGGAACGAGCAATTGACCTCGGCATTAGACCAAACAAAGGTGCAGCTTGATGCGGCGTTGTCCGAGGTTGAGCAGGTGAAGAAATTCACCAGAGAGGCGCACGGTAAGTGCTTGTTTATTGAAGTAAGTAATGTTCGAAGAGTAGAGTTGACGCCAGGATTGCTTGTAGCAGCGGAAGGCCTGGGCCATCTCGAAAGAGACCTGAAGCGGGCCCGCGATGATCTGGCGTATGCTGAAGCGCAACGCCAGGCGAATCAACAGGTGGTTACTCAGAGAGCGGGTAGCGTAAATGCGCTTAGGGCTGAGAATGCCCGCCAAGCCCAAGAGATTGAGAGCTTAAAGGCTCGCCTGGCTACTGCAGAAGCAAAGAATCGACGCACGGACAACATGATTTATGGTAAGTTATAAGTCGTGACCGACATTTGTTATGCGGTTAATCCGAAAGATTTGTCATGCGAAATGTTATTTATGACAGCTAGCTTGACTGGTCTTCCTCCGAAGTCTCGGGGCCCGTCGTCCGAAGACATGAGCATCCATTTAGCCGAGGTGCACGAAGGAACACGGAAAGTGATGAAGGACGTTCACCAGGCTTTATGGCCCGAGGTGGTGCCAGTTCCCGAGGACATGGCCACACAGGCCGAACAGCTAAAGAGAGCACGGTGCCGGATCCAAGCATGGAAAGTGTCATCTTGTCGAGAAGGTGCGAGGGAGGCCTGGGCCATGGTGAAGACCCACTATACCGGTCTGAAGACGACGGAATTGGCAGAGGTGGGACCCATGGGGCCTGGTGGGGAAGAGATCCCTACCCGTCAAGCATATGACAGTGTAATGCCTGCGGCACGCCTCTCGCAAAAGGATTGTTCGTTAGACATCCTGATAGACGGGCTCGACCGTGCGTGAAAAGTATTGTATGACTTTATGTACCAAAGTATACCATGTCAATTTGCGTCCGTCCGTTGATCCAAACTCTGTCAGCCAGCCGTCGGCTTCTCCCTCCCCGAATAAATTCCGGGGAGTGTCCCGTACTACTGGCCGAGGTCAACGGGCCAGATGCTTCGGGTAACCAGGCAATCGGGCTGTCTGGCTCGAAGGACAAGAGGGTAACGGAAGGTTATGTTATATTACTATTTAACGTAAGAAACATCTTCCGAGGAAAATAGTTCATCCAATGGTTCCTTTCCTCGGGTGTTTGTGTCGAACACGCCCGTCCGGAGACGGATGACCTCGGGGGTGAAGCCCCTAGTTGGGGTTTGAAAAGACCCATGCCACGTTAGTCCTATGTCATAGCTGACCAATCCACATTGTAAGAACGCTAGCTTTCTGCTTTGTCCGTCTGAGGTACTACATTGGTTGACCCGTGAGTAACAATCACAGCGGTGCTCCCTTTGCCCTCTAGCCGAAATATCGGGAACGTAGAGGGCAAGCACAGGAGCCGGGCAACCCAGCTTGGCCAAATCTTAAAGTGGATCGATGCATATGTTGGCTTGAAAGACAATAGTTCGTAAGGGGCAAAATAGCTTATGTTTTGAAAAGAACATGCTGAATTTTTCTCGGGGTCATTAAATGACTTACCGAGGTAAAGGACAAAAAAGAAAAGAAAAAAAAAGATAAAGAAAAATGCACAAGGTATTTACACAAACCGTATGCTTTATTCATGCATTGAAACGTCGGAGTAGCGCCGCGTTCCACGGATGGGGCTCCAGTCGTCCATTCTCTGGATCTCGGATTCGATAAGCTCCTCCGACGAGTACTTGGTCAATGACAAACGGTCCGTCCCATCTAGGGGAGAGCTTGTGTTTTTGCTTTTCGGGGTGTAATCTCATTACGAGGTCCCCGACATTAAATTCTTTGGCGCGAACCACTCTAGCGTGGTAGCACCGTGCCTGCTGTTGATAAATAGCTGATCTAGCCCGTGCGACATTGCGCTCTTCATCGAGAGCGTCGAGGGTGTCTTGCCGATCGAGTTCGGCCTCCAGCTCCTCATACATGCGCACCCGAGGTGCGTCGTGTATCATATCGGAGGGGAGGACCGCTTCGGCACTGTATACCATAAAGAATGGGGTATACCCTGTGGATCTGTTCAGTGTGGTACGCAAGCCCCATAATACAGAATCAAGTTCCTCAACCTATTTGCAATCGGCTTTTTTAAGGGAGCGGACGAGCCGTGGCTTAATTCCACTGAGGATGACTCCATTGGCTCGCTCCACTTGGCCATTAGACTGCGGGTGGTAGACGGACGCGTAATCGAGCTTGATGCCCATTTTCTTACACCATGCCTTGACCTCTTTGGCCGTGAAGTTGGTTCCGTTGACTGTGATCAGACTATGGGGGACACCATAACGGTGAACTACCCCCGAAATGAATCCGATGACCTCGACGGCCTCGGCCGAGTTAACCGGCTTTGCTTCGATCCACTTAGTGAATTTATCTACCATAACGAGTATTTATTTGTTTTTGTTTGATCCTCCCTTGAGTGGCCCGACCATATCAAGCCCCCAGACCGCAAAGGGCCACGTAATGGGGATGGTGCGCAGAGCCGTGGGGGCATGTGGCTTTGTTGGGCGAATACCTGGCAGCCCGGGCAACGCTATACTAATGTCGAGGCATCGGCATTTGCCGTTGGCCAGTAGAAACCGGCTCGAAAGGCCTTGCTGACCAGGGTCCGAGCCGCGGCGTGATGTCCGCTCATGCCGGAGTGTATCTCGCGTAGTACGAGTTTCCCTTCTTCTTCGGATATGCATCTCTGGAGGACGCCCGTTGTGCTTATTTTATAAAGTTCCCCTTCATAAACCTTGTAAGCTTTAGACTGTCTTACAATCCGATGGGAGTCGGCTTGGTTATCAGGGAGCTCTTTTCGGAGTAGGTATGCAAGGAGTGGCTCGGTCCATGGCGCGACGACTGCCATGACCTCGTGCACTGAATTGGTCTTCCGGATCGTTGATCCGCCTATGATACCGTCGTCCTCTTCGGGCGGGGCCTGTTGCCCGATATCGGTTGAGTCCAGTGTCCCCTTGCTGTCTAGCCAGACTACGGATGGCTTGAAAATCCGCTCGAGGAAGGTGTTCTCGGGAACCTTGTCCCGTTTTGCGCCCATCCGGGCGAGTACATCTGCGGCCTGGTTACTATCTCGGGGTATATGGTGGAATTCCAGCCCCTCGAACCTGGCCGAGATCTTTATGACGGCATTGCGGTAAGCTGTCATCTTTGGGTCTTTGGCGTTCGCCATTAATTTGCGAGATCGCAAGGTTGGAATCACCTCGGACCTCGAGTCGTTTAACACCCATGGAGACTGCTATCTGAAGTCCATGTAAGAGGGCTTCATACTCAGCCGCGTTGTTGGAATCTGTGTACATGATTTGCAGTACATATTTAATGTTATCTCCCGTGGGTGAAGTGAGCACCACGCTAGCCCCTAGGTCGGCGAGCATTTTGGAGCCATCAAAATACATCGTCCAATGCGAGTAGGTATTGTACTCACGAGGGAGTTCGGCTTCGGTCCATTCAGCCACGAAGTCTGTCAACACCTGGGATTTAATTGCCCGGCGTGGTTTATAGATAATTTAGAAAGGGAGGAGCTCTATAGCCCATTTGGCGATGCGCCCCGTCGCATCTCTATTATTGATTATGTCACTTAATGGGACGTCGGATACCACGGTCACCGCGCACTCTTAAAAGTAGTGTCGAAGCTTTCGTGATGCCATGAAGACTGCGTACGCTATCTTTTGACAGTGAGGGTAACGCGTCTTACAAGGGGTTAAGACCTCGGACACGTAGTATACGGGTTTCTGGACTTGGAACTTATGGCCTTCCATGTCTCGTACGACCACGAGGACTGCGCTAACCACCTGGTTTGTAGCCGAGATGTATAATTGCATTGGTTCGCAAACGCCTGGTGGTGCCAGGATTGGGTTGGTGGCAAGGAGGGCCTTGATGTCTTCCAGGGCCGCCGCAGCCTCCTTGGTCCATTTGAACGTTTTAGTCTGCTTTAACAGCCTGTACAATGGTGAAGCTTTTTCGCCAAGCCGTGATATAAAACGACTTAGGGCTGCTACGCAGCCCGCTACCTTTTGTACATCTTTGAGCTCTATAGGGATCTCTAAGCGATCCAGGGCTTGAATTTTGGCCGGATTGGCCTCAATTCCTCGGCTAGATACAATAAAACCGAGGAGTTTGCCAGCCGGGACCCCGAAGACACATTTTTCGGGGTTGAGTCTTATTTGATATTCCCGTAGGCTGGCAAATGTATCGCGGAGGTTGTCCACCTGTTGGTCGACGCGTTTGGTTTTGACAACCACGTCGTCCACATAGGCCTCCATAGTTTTTCCGATGTAGTCTTGCAGGCATGTTTGAATCATACGTTGGTACGTAGCGCCAGCGTTCTTTAGTCCGAAAGGCATTGTATTGAAGCAAAACGGCCCGTAGGGCGTAATAAATGTTGTTGCTGCCTGGTCCGACTCCTTCATCTTTATCTGATGATATCCGGAGTAGGCGTCTAGGAAGCACAATGCGTCGTGGCCCGCGGTAGCGTCCATGATTTGGTCAATACGGGGTAAGGGGAAGGGGTCTTTGGGGCAAGCTTTTTTGAGGTCTTTGAAATCGACGCACAACCGTCAAGACTTGTCCTTTTATGGCACCATGACCAAATTGGTTAGCCAGTCAGGGTGTTTTATGTCCCTGATGAATCCCGCTTCCAACAGTTTTGCCAGTTCTTCGCCCATTGCTTGATGCTTGGGCTCGGAGAAACGCCGAAGTGTTTGTTTAACGGGCTTATAGCATGTCAATATGTTTAGGCCTTGCTCTGCAAGCCTTCGGGGTATCCCTGGCATATCAGATGGGTGCCAGGCGAATATATCCCAGTTTTCCCTAAGGAAAGCGCGTAGGTTCTCGGCCACTTCCGGGTCGAGGTTATCCCCTATGGACGCCGTTTTAGCAGGGTCCGTTGGGTGTACCTGAAATTTGACTATCTCATCGGCTGGTTTGAAAGAGGTAGGCTTTGATCTTTTATCAAGAATGACATCGTCCCAGTTGACCTCGGCGCGCAACGCGGTCAGCTCCTCAGCCGCCAAGGCTTCGGCAAGAGTCTCGAGGGCGAGGGACGCTGTTTTGTTCTCGGCTTTGAGCGCCCTGTCACGATCACTTGAGATAGTAATGATCCCCTTTGGGCCCGGCATCTTGAGCTTCATGTAGCCATAATGTGGCACCGCTTGAAATCTAGAAAGTCGTTCCGTCCGAGGATGGCATGGTATCCGCTCTTGAAAGGCGCGATGTGGAACGTAATCTCCTCGGAGCGATAATTATCCGAGGTCCCGAAGACTACGTCTAGGGTTATTTTCCCACTGCAGCGTGCCTCTCATCCGGGGACTATTCCTTTAAAGGTGGTGGTGCTCCGTTCTACGCGCGATCTGTCGATATGTATTTTATCCAGGGTGTCCTCATCTATCAAATTCAGGCTGCTGCCTCCGTCCATAAGGACCTTGTGGAGGCGACAGTGATCCACAATGGGGTCGAGGACTAGCGCAGTGGGGGAGCTATCCAAGGCAGACCTCGGTTGATCGTTCTGAGTGAAAGTGATCGGCGTGTCTATCCACGCGCCCCGAGATGGCACCTGCCAGACGGCGTTGATCTCCCGCAGGGCCCGCTTGCGCTGATTGTTAGACGTAAAGGTCTCGTAAATCATTAGGACCTCGTCCTCATCCGAGATTTGTCCGAGGTGGCTGGGGGCACCCATCAAGAGCGCTAGTCCTCCCTTTGCCACCTGCCTCAATACCCAACAGTCCCGAAGGCTATGGGTTGGGCAGGAGTTAACCAAGACGGCATGGATCAGGCATGGTTTACCTAGGAAGCCGTCCAGGGCTTTTCCGGAGTGATCAGAGGTTTTCTTCTTCTTCCGAGGTCGATCGGCTGGGATGTTCCGTTTGTGACTTTCGCGCCGAAGCGCTGGCTGGTCGCGTCCCGGGTAGTTGTTACAGATCGAGTCTGTATTCTCCTCGGTCTGCCAGGCATCTTCGATGGCGTAGAATCGAGTTACCAAGTTGGTTAATTCAGGGATTGTTTGGACGCAACGGCGAGTAAGGGCGTTTGAGACGCCTTTATCCTTGCATCCATGCTCGAAGGCGGCGATTATATCAGAATCTTGGTAATCCAGAATCTTGTTCTTGACGGCTAAGAATCTGGCACAGTATTGTCGGATCGGCTCGCCGGGGATCTGCCGTACGTAGGCTAAGTCCCAAATGTCAGATGGGCCAGAGTTATCGGGACGATATTCTGCGCAGTGGGTGAGCGGGCCAGATCCGATCTCTAAAGACGACGGAACCCCGTCACCCATGTCCGATGCTGGATCCGCCGTTATCGGTCTAGCCGATTCTATCTGGGAGTCGGTTGCTGGTGAGTCGCTGTCCGATCCGCTTTCCAGGAAGTACCTCGGCCCCTTGCCCATGAGGGGACCCTCTGGTAGGATCAGAGAGGGGTCAAGGTTCGCTCCCACCGTAGGTGGGGGTGTCGCCGTGACCGAGACTTCGGTTGTGGAGATGTGCTCGATGGGTTTGAGGCCGTTAACCGGCGATCCCATCGATCCTTCTGGCGATCACGCAGCGGAACTCTCAATGAAGGCACCAGTGTCGGTGTAAAAAACCGGCAGACCTCGGGGTAGGGGGACCCGAGCTGCGGATCTCGGATCGATGGTAACAGAGACGAAAGGAGACGATATTTTACCCAGGTTCGGGCTCTCTTGATGGAGGTAAAACCCTACGTCCTGCTTCAGTTTATATTAATGGAGGTGTATCAAGTACAGAGTTGATCTACCTCGAGATCGTAATAGGCATCTAACTAATAGAGCTAGGTGTTCGATGTTGCGCTCTTTTTCCCTATGGGCTAAACCCTATGGCTTATATACGCGCCAGGGAGGGTATCTAGGGTTACAAGGTCGGTATCTTAGAATAAGGCGGCTGGAATAATCTTGAAGTGTACTGCAAGTCTTCGGTAGAGGCAGCCTTAATCACGTCTCCCATCTGCGGCCTCCGGAGTCCATCTTGATTACGTACGAGGGCATATCGGCCCATCCGAGGAGATGGGCCGGCTAGGTTGGCACCCCCTAATCCAGGACACCATCAACGGTGCTTCCTCAATATTTTAAGTAATCTCTTTTCTTCATGCTCTGAAAGGTTAGCACTAATAATAACATGATATATCTTCTTTTCATCAAGATAAGCATATTTAAGTGTATCAGGTAGTTTCTTTAACTCAAACACAGGATCACTCTTGGGTAGTAGAGGATCTCCCAAGGTTTCAATAGGCAAATTATGTTTAAGAACATGTGCTTGCTTAAAGAACAACTCATCTATTTTATTTCTTTCATTCATGTGCATATCATTTTCATGGTCTAGCAAATATTGTTCTAAAGGATCTGTAGGAGGTACAGCAATAGAAGCAAGACCAATAATTTCATCTTTATTGGGTAATTCCTTATCATGAGGTCGTCTACGAAACTTAGAGAAATTTAATTCATGAGATATATCACCAAACTTAACTCTAACCTTTCAGCATTAACGGTATTCAAGAAGGGTCTACCAAATATAATGGGACAAAAATTATCTTGTTGTGAACCAAGTACTAAGAAATCAGTAGGGTATTTGATCTTACCACACAAGACTTCCACATCTCTAACAATCCCAAGTGGCATAATAGTATCTCTGTTTGCTAGCTTAATGGTAACATCAATATCTTCAATCTCAACAGGTGCAATATCATTCATTACTTCTTGATATAAAGAAAACGGAATAGCACTCACACTAGTGCCCATATCACATAATGATAGCAATGATCTCCAATCTTAACAGAAATGACAGGCATGCCAACTACGGGCTTGTTCTTATCCAACATATCTCGATTATTTCTAACGGGTTTAGCAATTCTAGCAGCCTCTTCATAGAAATATATAACATGTCCATCAATGTTATCACCCAAAAGATCTTTAAGCATTGCAATATTAGGTTCAACTTTAATTTGTTCAGAAGGTTTAGGTGTTCTAATATTACTTTTATTAACCATAGTTGAAGCTTTAGCATGTTCCTTAATCCTAACAGGGAAATGAGGTTTCTCAATATAAGCGGTAGGCACAACTGGATCAATATTGTAAACAATTGTTTCTTCTTTAACACTAACATGTTCTTCATTTAATTCAATAGGTGGATGATATTTAAACCATTTCTCCTTAGGGAGATCAACATGAGCAGCAAAAGATTCACAAAAGGTAGCTACTATCTTAGAGTCAAGTCCATATTTAGTACTAAACTTGAGAAAAGCATCAGTTTCCATAAAAGATTTAACAAAATCAAACTCAAGATTTATACCTGACTCTTTACCTTTGTCAGTTTCCCAATCTTCAGAGTTATGTTTATTTCTTTCCAGAAGATCCCATTGAATTCAATAGTCCTCTTCATAAAGGAACTAGTAGAAGAAGTATTGAGCATGGATTGATCATTATGAGAAAGCCGAGCATAAATGTTTTGAATAATTATTTCCCTTGAGAGCTCATGATTGGGGCATGTATGCAACATATACTTAAGCTTCCCCCATGCTTGAGCGATACTTTATCCTTCATGAGGCCAGAAATTATATATATAATTCCGATCACGATGAACCAAATGCATAGGATAAAATTTCTGGTGAAATTCCAACTTCAACCGGTTCCAATCCCATGTTCCAGTATCATCACATAGCCTATACCATGTCAATGCCTTTCCCTCCAAAGATAAAGGGAATACCTTCTTCTTAACTCCATCTCCGGATAGACCTGCAAGATTAAACAATCCACAAATTTCATCCACATATATCAAGTGCATATCAGGATGCACCGTTCCATCTCCTGCATAAGGATCAGCTAGCAGTTTCTCTATCATACCCAAAGGAATTTCATAGTAAATATTTTCAGTGGGTTCAGTAGGTTTAGGAGCAAATCTTAATGCTTCCGATCAAGGTGAAGATACCCCAAACAAACCCCTCAAAGGATTACTTTCCATAGTGACAAGTGACAGTAAATTTCAGCACGTAATATAAATGTTTCCTTACCAAATTCCACTCACCAAAGGCGCTTCACTCCCCGACAACGGCGCCAGAAAAGAGTCTTGATGACCCACAAGTATAGGGGATCAATCGTAGTCCTTTTGATAAGTAAGAGTGTCGAACCCAACGAGGAGCAGAAGGAAATGACAAGCAGTTTTCAGCAAGGTATTCTCTGCAAGTACTGAAAGTAGCAGTAACAGATAGTTTAGATTGCAAGATATTTCATAACAAGCAACAAGTAACAAGTATAATAAAGTGCAGCAAGGTGCCCTGATCCTTTTTGTATCAAAGGACAAGCCAGAACGAACTCGTATAATAAGCAAAGCGTTCTCGAGGACACATGGGAATTTCATCTACTCACTTTCATCATGTTTGTTTGATTCGCGTTCGCTACTTTGATAATTTGATATGTGGGTGGACCGGTGCTAGGGTGCTGTTCTTACTTGAACAAACCTCCCACTTATGATTACCCCCTCTCACAAGCATCCACAACTATGAAAGAAGAATTAAGATAAATCTATCCATAGCATGAAACCTATGGATCCAAATCAGCCCCTTACGGAATAGCGCATAAACTAGGGTTTAAGCTTCTGTCACTCTAGCAACCCATCATCTAATTACTACTCCACAATGCCTTCCCTTAGGCCCAAAGATGGTGAAGTGTCATGTAGTCAACGTTCACATGACACCACTAAAGGAAGCAACAACATACATATCATCAAAATATCGAACGAATACCAAAGTCACATGATTACTTATGACAAGACTTCCCATGTCCTCAAGAACAAAAGTAAGTACTCACAAATCATATTCATGTTCAAGATCAGAGGGGTATTGAATATTATTAAGGATGTGAACATATAATCTTCCACCAAATAAACCAACTAGCATCAACTACAAGATGTTATCAACACTACTAGCAACCCACAGGTAGAAAACTGAGGTTTTGAGACAAAGATGGAATACAAGAGATGAACTAGGGTTTGAGATGAGATGGTGCTGGTGAAGATGTTGATGAATATTGGTCCTCCCACAATGAGAGTATCGTTGGTGACGTCGATGGCTTCGATTTCCCCCTCTCGGAGGGAAGTTTCCCCGGCGGAATCGCTCCGCCGGAGAGCAAAAGTGCTCCTGCGCAGGTTCCGCCTCGAGACGGCGGCGCTTTTTCCCGAAAGTATTCTTGTTATTTTTTCTAGGGAAAATGGCTTCATATAGCAGAAGGAGGGGGCCGGAGGCCTGCCAGGGGCCCCACAAGCTCGGGGGGCGCGCCCAGGGGGTAGGGCGCGCCCCCAGGCTTGTGGCTTCCTGGTGGGCCCCCTCCAGGTAATTCTTTTGCCAGTATTTTTTATATATTCCAAAATAATTCTCCGTAAATTTTCAGGTCATTTGGAGTTGTGTAGAATAGCTATCTCTGTTTCACCCCTTTCCGGTCCAGAATTCCAGCTGCTGGCAATCTCCCTCTTCATGTGAAACTTGCAAAATAAGAGAGAAAAGGCATAAGAATTGTATCATAAAGTGAAATAATGATCAAAAACATAATAAATAATAGTAGGAAAACATGATGCAAAATGGACGTATCAGGAAGCACAATTACCATTCACCTAACCCTAGAAGTTAGATCTATCCTTACGATCTCGAGGTAGATCAAGCTTGTACTCGATACTTCATCATCAATATAATCAAAGCAGGACATAGGGTATTACCTCTTCGAGAGGGCCCGAACCTGGGTAAACATTGTCTCCTTCGTCCTTGTTACCACCGATCCGAGATCCACAGCTCGGGACCCCCTACCCCGAGGTCTGCCGGTTTTACCACCGACACCGGGGGCGATGATGTCGGATCGGGACGCTCCAACGGCGGTGGTAGCTCTCCTGGGCGGGAACCCGGGGACTTAGACACCGGCGTCGCAGGCACCGGCGGGGCACGGTCAGACCCAGAGCCCTCCCCTCGGAGTGGCGGGCTGACCCCGGGCCCCACCTGTAGACAAGCTTTCTTCAGAGGGGGCACGTTCTCCAACGACGACCCTTGCCTCTTGGCTGAGTTACCGTCGCAGGCCATAGTCCTCATCACGGAGTCGTTGTAGTTGCTCTCAGTGATGGGACCCGACCCAGGGCAAGAGGCCGTAGCACCAATATGAGGTCACGGAGGTCGGGATTCGCACGCCAGGTACCTAAATGATTGGCGGAGAGGCAATGGAGACATCAAAAATACGCTGATAGATTTGCCCCGGAAGCACAATGGAACAAGCATCGGCTTACCGCAGGCTGCGGGTTGGTCATACTATAAGGCTTCACGACCACCTGGAACCAGAGCTCCTCGAATGGGAGGCCGGTAAGCAGGTGTAGACGATCTTCAACCTCACTGTCGGTAAGTTCTCGCCGAAGCAATCGGTTGGGGTCCCATCTCCCACGATACTCGTACATCGGTGGGTCGATATGCCCTAAGGGCTGGATGCTCCTCTGCAACCAGGTCTTCAAAATCTGCAAACCCGTGAAGCCTTCTGATGTAGGGTGGAACCCTAAGGTGTTAATCTTTTCACACTTGGAGGGGGGAAAAGGGAGAACAAATGAGGAATCTCTCAAACAAACCCAAATCACACATCCACTAGGATAGCATACATGAGATCCATAAGTATATAAGAACAATCCAAGGAAACAAGCACAAAGGTAAAGTTCTTCCCACTCCTAAGGAGGTGAGGTCTTGATGATCTATGAGATCCTTCTCCCTTAGGAGGTCTTGATGATCCTATGATGGGGATCCTTCTCCCGAAAGAGGTCTTGATTCCCCAAGAAGGAGGTACAAGGAGCAAAGCTCACTCAAATGTCTCAATGTCTTTGCTAACCCTAGCTAGGAGGAGGTAGGGGGTATTTATAGTAGTCCTCGAGGTGGAAGGGAGGAGAGAGAGGATTACATGGCCGGTTGGGCGGTTACATGCGTGCAGGTGCCGGATGTCTGGGCATCGGGCCGGATGTCCAGTTATTCCCGCCGGGCCGGATGTCCGGGCTGGCGCCGGATGTCCGGCCTGGAGCGGGTCCAGTTTCTGTCCTCTTCGGGTGGATTTCCGGGGCCCTGTCGAATGTCCGGGCCCGTCGGGCCGGATGTCCGGGCTGATGTAGGGTGGAACCCTAAGGTGTTGTTCTTTTCACACTTGGAGGGGGGGTAAAGGGAGAACAAAAGAGGAATCTCTCAAACAAACCCAAATCACACATCCACTAGGATAGCATACATGAGATCCACAAGTATATAAGAACAATCCACGGAAACAAGCACAAAGGTAAAGTTCTTACCACTCCTAAGGAGGTGAGGTCTTGATGATCTATGAGATCCTTCTCCCTTAGGAGGTCTTGATGATCCTATGATGGGGATCCTTCTCCCGAAAGAGGTCTTGATACCCCAAGAAGAAGGTACAAGGAGCAAAGCTCACTCAAATGTCTCAATGTCTTTGCTAACCCAAGCTAGGAGGAGGTAGGGGTATTTATAGTAGTCCTCAAGGTGGAAGGGAGGTGAGAGAGGATTACAAGGCCGGTTGGTCGGTTACACGCGTGTAGGTGCCGAATGTCCGGGCATCGGGCCAGATGTCCGGCTGTTCCCGTCGGGCCAGATGTCCGGCCTGGAGGGGGTCTAGGTTATGTCCTCTTCGGCTAGATTTCCGAGGCCCTGCCGAATGTCCGGCCTGGAGGGGGTCCAGGTTATGTCCACTTCGGCTGGATTTCCAAGGCCCTGTCCGGGCAGGGGCCAGATGTTCGGGCCCTGGAGCTTCGCAGCAGCTAGCCGGCTGCTGGGCTCGATCCATCAGGGGCCGGATGTTCGGCTGCTGTAACACTTCAATGGTCTTCCTTGTACAGCTTCGTTGTCCATGTACTTGGAGGCTTGATCTTCATTCCGAGTATTCCCGAGGTGGTCCTCTTCATACCTAAGCACACATAACATTCCGGCTTGAGGTAGTAGTCATGTCTCACACGGATCATGTGGAAGTTCGTTAAGGAGAGATGTCACCTCGGTCTCGATAGCCCTTGCACGTGCTCGTGTCATTGGTCCACTCGGCACTTGAGGAGACGAAGGTATGTCCATGGGGATGACCATAGGATGCTCCGCATCATCTCCCCCCCCCCCTTGGGAAAGATCCATCCTCGGATCAAAATCCACATCACCATGGAAGGGAGATAAGTCTTTGACATTGAAGATGTCGCTCACGTTGTACTTGTCGTGCGGGATGTCGATCTTGTAGGTGTTGTTGTTGTAGCGTGCTAGCACCTTGAAGGGTCCGTCGGCGTGAGGTAGGACTTTGGACTTGCGCTCGTTAGGCAAGCGGTCTATCCATAGATGTAGCCACACAAGATCTCCAGGGTTGAACACCATGGGGTGTTTGTTGACATTGATCTTGGTCGCGAGGCATTGTACTTGGCGCTCGATCATGTGCCTTGTATCTTCATGCATCTTCTTGAGGTATGTCGCTCATGCACTCGCGTCCATGTTGATGGGCTCTTGTAGAGGTAGCGGGAGAATGTCCAGTGGTGACAACGGGTTGAAGCTATAGACGACTTCGAAGGGGGACTTGCCGGTGGTAGAGTGTCGTGCTCAATTGTAGGCATACTCAGCAATGGGCAAACATTCCTCCCACTCCTTAATGTTCTTCCTGATCAACACGCGAAGGAGTGTAGAGAGTGTCCGGTTGGTGACGTCCGTTTGGCCGTCGGTTTGTGGATGATATGCCGAAGAGAATAGTAGCTTGATTCTGAGCTTGGCACAAAGTGTCTTCCAAAAGTACCTAAGGAACTTGACGTCACGGTCCGATACAATCGTCTTGGGCACTCCATGAAATCGCAAGATTTCCCTACAAAATAGATTTGCAACATGTGAAGCATCGTCGATCTTGTTACATGGAATAAAATGTGCCATCTTAGAGAAACGGTCCACAACAACAAAAACTGAATCTTTGCCATTTTGAGTTCAAGGCAAACCAAGCACAAAATCCATACTAATATCTTCCCATGGTTGATACGGAATAGGAAGTGGCATATAGAGACCATGAGATTGAGCTTTAGACTTAGCTTTGCGGCATGTAGAGCATCGATTGGTGTAGCGTGAGACGTCCCGAAACATATCTTTGGCCAAAAATAGTTCTTGGATAGCATGACGAATGTCTTGTCACGTCCAAAATGACCCATGAGTCCTCCACCATGAGCCTCTTGCAAAAGCAACAAACGAAGAGAAGACTCGGGGATACAAAGTTTGTTAGCTCGCATAAGATAACCATGTTTGAAATAGTATCTCTCCCAAGAAGTGCGAGTTAGGCTTTTGGCATAAGGAATGGTAAATGAAACATCATGCGCATACAAGTCTTTAATGTGCTCAAATCCTATAACATTCAACTCAAGTTGAGTAACCAACATGCACTTGCGAGAAAGAGCGTCTACCACAACGTTTTCCTTACCTTTGATGTACTTGATAACATAAGGAAAAGACTCAATGAACTCACTCCATTTGGCATGACGCTTATTCAATTTAGTTTGACCCTTAAGGTATTTAAGCGTTTCATGATCCGTATGTATGACAAATTCATGAGGGCGGAGATAGGTTCCCACACATGCAAGATTCTCACTAAAGCATATAACTCTTTGTCATAGATGGGATAATTAAGTTGCGTGCTGGAGAGTTTCTTGCTAAAATATGCAATAGGTCATTTTTCTTGCATTAACATGCCACCTATGCCATTACCACTAGCGTCACAATGTACTTCAAAGGTTTTCTCAAAATTGGGTAAGGCAAGTAAAGGAGCATGTGTAAGCAAGTTCTTAAGCTCATGGAATGCGGCATCTTGGGAAGGACCCCAAACAAAAGGTGCATTCTTCTTGCTTAATGCGTGCAATGGTGATGCAATAGTGCTAAAATCCTTTACAGAGCATCTATAAAATCCGGCTAAGCCAAGCTAGGAAGCTACGCACTTGAAGAAAATTGGTTGGTTGTGGCCAAGTTTTAATAGCATCAATTTTGGCTTCATCAACTTGAACACCCTTAGAGGAGACTACAAATCCCAAGAAAACAAGTTTATCAACAAGGAAAGTGCATTTTTCCATGTTAGCATAAAGTTTCTTGTTTCTAAGAACTTGTAAGACGTCCCTAAGATGTATGACATGATCTTCAAGAGATTGGCTAAACACAAGAATATCGTCAAAGTAGACCACAACACAAATGCCAATATATTTGCGAAGAACATAGTGCATCACACGCATTAAAGTACTAGGTACTTGAGATAAGCCCATAGGCATGACTAACCATTCATATAAGCCAAATTTGGTGTTGAAAGCCATTTTCCATTCATCACCCTCTTTTATGCGAATTTGATAGTAACCACTTTTAAGATCAATTTTTGAGAAAATGGTGACTCCACTAAGTTCATCTAGCATGTCATCAAGGCGTGGAATTGGATGGCGATATCTAACGGTGATAGCATTGATGGGATGGCAATCGGAACACATGCGATAGGTACCATCTTTCTTAGGCACAAGAATAACCAGAACAGCACATGGACTCAAGTTCTCGCGTACATACCCGTTCTCCATGAGATGTTGCACTTGCCTTTGGATCTCTTTGGTCTCGTCGGGGTTGACGTGGTAAGGTGCCTTGTTCAGTAAAGGTGTGCCGGGGATGAGGTATATGCGGTGTTCGATTCCGCAAAGTGGAGGAAGTCCCGGAGGTAGCTCATCAGGAAAAACGTCTGCGAATTCCTGCAATAGATGAGACAATACCAAAGGTAGATGTTGTAAAGTATTAGTCCTCACCACTTCATCTTTGCACACAAGCACAAAGTGAAGAACACTCGATGGGCTCTCACTCACATCCCTTATGTCTCTTTTGGTGGCTAAAAGCACTAAACCTTTCTTGTCACTCATCGTGGAGTCGCTCATTTTTGGCTTGTGGCCCTCACTCTCTTTTTGGTGGTTCACTCGCTCACTAGTTTCTCCACGGTGAGTTGAAGGTTTCTTGTCAGCGATTACTTGACTTGGCGACATGGGTTGAAGCACGTACTCTTTGCCCTTCATCTTGAAGCTATAGTGATTGGTCCATCCGTTGTGTATGAAGCCGCGGTCGAATTGCCAAGGTCTTCCTAAGAGGAGATGACATACGGACATGGGATCCACATCACACTCCAAGGTGTCTTCGTAAGCGCCAATCTTGAAGGACACTTGAATGGTGTGATCCACTTGGATGGTGCCGAGTCGCTTAACCATTGGACCTTGTAAGGGCGAGGGTGCTTCTTCTTGAGCAATTGTAGCTTGGAACATAGCTCGTCACTTGCTAAATTGTGGCAACTTCCGCCGTCGATGATGACCTTGACGGAACATCCTTGAATACCGGCTTTGGTATGGAAGATGTGGCAACGTTGGTATTCATCTTGTTGTTGTTGAAGTGGCAAGATCATGGAGACAACGAGAGCGGGGCTCGAATCATTGTCACAAAAGACTGGATCGTCCTCATCTTCATTCACTTGTCGGTGCATGGCCACGTGCTCAAGTGCTTCCATTTCTTCTTCACTCATGGAGTCGTAGGTGCCGTCATCATTGGCGATCATGGTGCACCGTGTGGGGCACTCAAATGACTTGTGGCCTCGGTCTTTGCAAGTGAAACATTGGATAGAACTTGTCTTGGTAGTAGCATCCGGTGTAGGAGTTGATGACGAAGTTCGTGTCTTAGATGTACTTGGAGTAGGACGACTCGCACATGACGAAGGTTGCTTGGAGCTTGACTTGTCACCGGTGCTTGGTGTAGGTCGAGTCGTTGGAGGTGGTATCATAGTCGTTGAAGCTTGAGTGTTGTTGACACTCGAAAATGGCATGATCGAAAAGAGTGGCTTGAAGCTGTAGCAAGATGAAGTCAAATTTATGATTGGAAGTCACCACTGCATGGCTCTCTTCGAGAAGATCAAGATGGATACAAAGATAGTCCAAAACGGAGCTCGGATGCAAAAAGTATGACAATTTCAGAGATGCCCATGTTGGAGAGCTTGCCTGTAACGCCCAATATGAAGCTCTATCGCAATCTCGTGATGAACTCAAGATCGTGACAGAACCTCATTTTGAGACGCATAGAAAGGTGATTCTCAAATACATACAACCAAGTGAACAGATGAGAATACTAGATAAAGGCTTACACTCGCCACATGCTACAGCATAAATATATCATAACATCATACACTCATCCAAAAGAAAGACAGGGTCCGACTACGGACGAAATCAAACGAGAAAACACCACCCTGCTATTATCCCCGGATCAACCGACTAGGGCCCACTACTGATCGTCTAGCATCGTGACGTACATACGCCCACGTTCATCATCGTACTCCCATTGGAGCATCTCGGGCTCACCTGTGTCTGGCTCAAGTGTACCTGCAACTGGAGTTTTTGTAGGAATCTATGAGCCACAGGGACTCAACAATCTCATCACCCAAGGTAACAACACTATTTAAGCTTATAGGAATGGAAGTGGTAATGTGGTGAGGTTGCAGCAAGCACTAAGCATGTTTAAGTGGCGAACTTACGAGTACAAGAATAAAGATGAGCATACTACGCATAACGGTCGCAAGTTTAATATGATCAAGAAGTGATCCTGAACACCTACTTACGGTTCAAACATCACCCCACCGTGTTCTCTTCCCGAACTTACTCGAAAAGAGACCATCACGGTTACGCACACAGTTGGTGTATTTTATTAGAATTAGTGTCAAGTTCTCTACAACCGGAGGTTAAAAATATCCAAGTCGCCACATAACCACGGGCACGGCTTCGCGTAAGATTTAACCCTGCAGGGGTGTTCCAACCTGGTCCATCATAGACCAACACAAGCTGCGGTGGAAATACGTCAACCTCGAGATAGCCCGAAGTATCCTCGGAATCCCGGTGCACAAGACATTTCGACAATGGTAAAACAAATCCAGCAAGACCACCCGGTGTGTCGATACCCCGATAGGAGCCGCGTATCTCGTTCTCAGGACACAACCGTCTATGCAAAGGCTACGGTTAGCTGATACCCAAGTTTCCAAGGGGGCGCCGCAGGCTGCTAGGTAGGTGGACCAACACTCATGAGGAGCACTGGCCCGGTTTGTTGATTAAAATCCTCGGGTTAATTACTCCCTATGCAAATTTTAGTTATTATTAGGCAAATGGTAAAACCAATGTTGGGCCCTGCTGGAAGAGTTTTATTCAAAGCGAACTGTCAAGAGGGTCCCATTCACGTGAGCATGTTAGGAACGCTAATCAAGGATCATAACACCAGCATTACGGAAACTAAGGCGGCATGAGTGGAACAAAACACTAGGCAAAAGGCCGAGCCTTCCACACACAACCAAGTATATGGATGCATTAATTAAATAAGAGATATTGTGATATCCCAACATATCCATGTCCCAACATGGAACAACCTGCACTGCACCTGCAACTAGCAACACTATAAGAGGGGCTGAGCAAAGCGGTAACATAGCCAAACAACGGTTTGCTGGGTAGGGTGGTTAGGGGCTGTATCATGGCACATGAGAGGCTGACATATATGTGGTAGGAAGCGTGACATAGCGGTAGCAACGAGACAACTAGCAAGCAAAGATAGTAGTGTTATCAAGGGTAATGATCATCTTGCCTGAAGTCTCTTCGGTAGGATAGTAAGACTACTCCTCGAACACGTTCTCAACCGGTTCCTCGAACTCGGACTCGTCTCCTGGAACTACCCAAAAGGAAGAACAAGCACCGAAATAAACAAACAATCATGGCATAGATGCACAAACCAAATGATGCATGAAATGGCATGAAGAAATAATGAGCATGACATAATTGACGGAACGGTGCTACCGGGACGATAGAAATGATAACGAGATGTGAACGAAGAAGCAAAGATGGATATGGGCAAAATCTTGGCAATCCAAGTATGCCACTGGAAAAAATGGAAACTTTCGGTTGAAATCGATATAAAGATCACGAGGAACGGATGCACGAAACTCAAATGGTGAGCAACACAATATGCAATGCAAAACTGAATTTAACAGCAACATGGCATCTTATGCACGTCAAAACAGCAAGCTACAGTACTCTAAAATGCAAGAAATTGTCATGCAGCTACAGTACACATGACATAGAACATCTCATTACATTGGCACAAATTCATATGAAGCATGGATTCACCAGAAACAAGCTCACAACATGGCAACATAATGTTGACAGAAAACTGCTACATTGACTAGGCATGTTTAGAGCAACATTAACATATGCTACAGGAGTTTAACATGGCATCAACTAGCATGGCATGAATGTACTGGCATCATAGAACAAAACATGTTTACTGATCATGCTCAGAAAAGCTATGGATTAGATGGTAGCATCAAAGCAACATGGCAAGTTTCAGCAGAAAAATAGCAAGGCAAAACAGTAACAGTGGTTAAGCATGTTTGCAAGCTTGTAGCACTCATATCATGGCATGGAAAAATTACTAGCAGCAAGATGGCATGAAAATGCACCAAACTCATGTTGACAAGTTGCTCATATGACATATGCAATAATTCACACAAAAATGACAAAATGGCATGTTATGTGGAAATGGCATGCATGCAAACTTGCTCAAAAGATAAATCTAATGCCACCAATGGATTAGTTGGATTTTTCTACCCCAAAATCATATATTACACTCCTATGTTCCTACATGACAAATGCTCAAAATGCCACAAAAACAACTAGGACAGAAGTTTAATTGACTTATATTCCAGATTTGGCATATGCCGAAAATGGAAATCGCCAGAAACGGAAACCTGCCAGATCTGGAAAGCACCGAAATGGAAATAAGCCGGAAACGGAATATGCCCGATTTGGAATATGCCGAAAATGGCTAAAAACAGAGAGGGTGGCTGACTTGTGGGACCCGCTGGGTGTGTGTGGCTGCCTAGTGGGGTCGCGGCTCTGTGCGGTTGACCTGTGGGTCCCACGGCTGACCAGTGCATGTGGCGACAGAGGAAAAACAGGGGAGGGCGCCGGCGTTGATCGGAGCACGGCGGCGACCTCGTCGGAGTTGCTACAGAGAGCCTAAGGCGCGGCGGATGGGAGCAAACGAACCGCAATTCAATCCCGCACACCCGCACGGCATCCACGGCGCCAAATGATGACGGAGGCGACGCCGGCGATGAGGCACCGAGGCGGCGACGACGAGCTTGTGCTGCTCGCAGCGGTGGCTAAATGGAGCAAAGCAGCGGCGGGATCGGCTCTACGAAGCAAGGCGAACACGATGGACACGCGGGAAGGAGCTACGGTGGTCGGGGCTCTCGCCGGAGACGAGACCCGACGGCGGCGAGATCGGGCGCGCATGGCAAACATGGACAGAGGGCGCTAAAGAAGGGGAAAAGTTGTCGGGGAGATGCGAAAGCTCACCACGAACACGCGAGGGTGCTCGGAACGGCGGGAGGTGTACGGAATCGGCCGGAATCGGCCGGAGAAGTTGCAGGCCAGACGGGGAAGAAGAGGAAGAAGACGACGCCGTCTTGGCGTCCCACGGAGAAGTAGTGGACGAAGGTGACATAGTCGACGACGACGGACTTGCCGGACACGGTTGGCGAGGCGGAGGACGACGGAGGTCACGGCGGCGCCATGGCCAGCTCTTAGAGGCGTTCGGGACACGAAGAGGACGGCGGATCTGGTGGGCGAGGTTCGCCTGGCGGCGGCAGATGGAGGAGAGGGGAACCCTAGAGAGGCGAGGGACACGGTGGGCGGCTTATATAGGGGCTAGGGAGACGGAACGGAGCTCACGCGCTCTCGGGCGCGCGGACCCCATGGCGACGGCATGAGCTTGACGAAAAGCTGGGTACGCGGGTGCTGTAGCCAGAGGCTGGCATGCGGGACCGGCTAGGCCACGTGGCAAGGCGGCAGCGGGGGTACGGGTGCGCGCGGGTGAGAAAAGAAAGAGAGGGGCGCGCGCTGTAGGTGAGCTGGGCTGCAGCGCCGCGGATGGGCCGGCTAGGTGGGCTGCGCTGCGGGGCTGCCTGGGTTGAGTGCTGCTGCTGCTCCCTCTTTCCCTTTTCTATTTCCTCAACCAGAAATAAAAGAAGAAATGCAGAGGGATTTGGGGAAGTGTGAGAGATATATAAAAATATCCCTGGAATCCAGAAATTACGTAGTATTTGAATAAATTGGTTTGGGCATTTTTTTAGAGGAAGAAAAATAATTCAAGTTTGAATTAAATTCAAACTTGCACCATTTTTGAACCCAACCAAATCAATTCCAAAAATGATGAAATTTGGCAGAGAGCTAAATGGCATGTTGTATGATTTATAGGAAAATAGTGGACATTAATTTGAAATAGAAATAATGAGCACATGCATAATATTGGGAAAAGAAGGGTTTGAGAGAGAGGGGGTGGTAGAGGCTAGCATAGGTGAAACCCAAAAGTTGGGTGAGGCAAGAAGAAGATGAAGACACACCTCATGCACAAGTGATGAACATTACAATAACAATGGGTGCAATGCTCATGAACAACATAAATGTAAAATGATGATGCAAGCACATGACAAATAAAAGGCATGACGACAAAATGCAAAATGAAAAGAAGCAAAACACAACATGAGAATAAACCCATCCATCAAGATCATCATGACAATTACATATACTGCAATGTTGAGGAGTAAAAATATGGAAGGAGCACTCTTGGGGTGTTACATTGCCGGCGTGAAAGCTTGCCGGCGAGGAAAGCTTGCCGGCGTGAAAAGCTTGCCGGCCAAGTGAAAACCTTGCCGACGTGAACAGCTTGCCGGTGTGGAAAGCTTGCCGGCATGAAAGCTTGCCGGCCGAGTGAAAAGCTTGTCGGCGTGGAAAGCTTGCCGGCCGAGTGAAAAGCTTGCTGGCCAAGTGAAAAGCTTGCCGGCGTGGAAAGTTTGCCGGTGTGAGATGCTTGTCGGCGTGCTTGTCGGTGTGAAAACCTTGTCGGCGACCAGAAGCTGAAGATGGGCTGAAAAGATTATTTAGATGGCCTCGGATGAAAAAGTGTTCTACATAGAAGTTGTTGTGCGTATTGTCGACATAGTCAACATTGCTTTTGGAGTCATCGCGATCCAAGGTAGTGTGTGATCTACAGAATCATGGCAAGGCACGGACAACCCAGTTTACCACCTGCCGAATCCGACCCACAGTTAAAAATGGGCCCGTGAAATCATCAAGACGGCCTTGTATGAAGAATTCGCCCGCGTTGGGTTATTCTCCTCGTCGAGGCGAACAAGTTTGTTGTTTGGCTCGTCTCCATCTGAGATAGTATGCGACTTCTACAACCAAAACAAGGAGCAGGACAGGAGTATTGGACAGATCCGAGTCAAATCCGAATTGGACTAGAATTAGGGCTTTTAGGAGGTGAATTTATGTAATTTTCTTATAAGGAAAGCCTAGTTAAATCGTTTGCTTGTATGGAAATTCCAGCCGCCTCTTATATATGTTGGGGGTGACGGCCGATTGAACAACACCAATCGAACCAATCTATCAATTACACTTTTGTGTTCATCTACGTTTTATCTCTTCCTTGTATCTTTCTTCTCGTTCTTCACTAGTCCTTCACGCCGGAGGGCTGCGGATCCACGAGGCTCTAGGGGCGACAAATCGACCTGGAGCAGCCCATAGCTGCCGCAAGCCCTGACGGGGTCCCTCCCGGGCAAGCGGGGCTTCGGGTCTACAAAAGCATCCGTCGGTTGTCCTGCGTATCGCACTGCCGGTCGCATCTCCTTCGACGTGAGCTGCGGTGCATCACCCCCGGCGTCGAGGGTACACGTGACGTGTTTGTGTGTCAACACACTTTTTGGCGACTCCGCTGGGGACGAAGCTTCGAATGGCCTACAGCCTGTTCTTGCTACGAGGAGAGCGTCATCAAGCGGCTGCAATCTACGACGGTAACATGTGTCATCAATCTCCTTACGTAGATGCAAATAACCATTATGTTGGTGTTGCTAGATCTTCCAATGGACATGTCATGTCGGCTAGCCCTAACGAGCAAAGGCCGACTAGTTATTCTGTTGGAGAAGCTTGGAATTTACATAATCATGACATGCAACTTATGGATCCGAACTTTCGTGCATCGGCAACACCTTTCAATATGCCAGTGAACAACATGATGGGTTCAAGTGATCAATATAAGACACCTCATGTACAGGAGGACGTCTCACAGTTTTATCCATCGGCAGCTGGCTCGCAATATGCGGGTTCATCCCCAAACATGCTGATGGATGGGGGAATCGGCCATGCTTCCATTAGCTATTTGGCCGGTTATCCTCAGTCATCATATACTACACCTCATGAGATTAATTGTTCAGCAGCATATGCAACAAAAAATATTCATAACTCGGCTCACTTTCGTGGTTATGGCCGAGTGAATGGAGATTCTACAGGAGCGTATGTGCCTAATATTGCAAGAGATGAGGTGGCTCTGGCTCCGTTAAAGAGTTTAGCCCAAAATAAGAAGATTAGCGCTCTTTGCCTTGAGCAACATGAAAAGGGGTTGGTTCCTAATTATGAGGCAATAAGAGCTAGGGTTTTGCAAGAAGACGAAGTGTTGCCAATTGATCAAATTGGTGAGAGGAAATATGATTCTACAACAATGCATACGTCTTCACCTATGACAGCAGCGTGTTATGTACCCCAAATACAATCGCAAAATTTCGGCAACAACAATTCATTGCCGAAAGATCCTAAAAGCATTGGGGGGCAAGCCGATCCAAGCAGGGCTGAGTTCAAGGAAAAATATATGGCCCCAGTGGACAAGATCAAGATGAAGCTCACAAAGAATAGCGCCGACAATTTTACTACACCAACTCTTGAGGAATTACCCATAGAATATCGACAGGCTTATGAAGCACTCAAGAAGAAACGTGAAGAGGAAGATTTGCAAGAATATGTCAAGTTCCTTCCTCCGTGCAGCAACCATGTTGGCCCTTCTGTGATATTAAGGCAAGATAAAAAAGAAGCTTCGCAAGCAAATCAGCAAAAGAAGATTGGTTCGGCTAATACTGTTGATTCGATTCAAGCTAATACAAATATGACTAAGTCGTCTACAGCCGAGTTGAATGGTCCATTTAAAGCCAAAACAATGGTGGATTCGGTTGAAACCGGATCAAGCACTGAGACGGTTAAGGCCGAATGCATAGTGACAATACCCAGTGCATCGAGCCAGTTAAGGCCGAGTGCATCGTTCCTGCCGAGTGCATCGAGCCATCCGAGTGCATCGTCAGCTAATGCCGAGCCAGTTTTTGCCAAGTGTACCAAAGCAGAAGATGCAAGCTTCACCAAGCAAAGGAACGGTAAACGCAACAAATTGGCCGTGCTCGATTTTTCTGGATGTAAGGGAGCTTACATGCTGCCCTATGAGTTCTGTGCCAAAGAAATTGATGAGCATCAAGAGCAAAGTTATATGGCCGAACAAAGTTCGGTTAATGATGAACATCAAGAACAAGAGCATTCAGCTAATGGAAAAATGTCCGAGTGAAATCTTCTCGGCAAATCCAAATGACATGGCACGAGATCCAGAAGAGGAAGACGAGGCGTTGGAGGATTATCCAGAAGTGGTGCAAAGTATTGTTCTAGTCGTGCAACCATCGTGTCGTTCAAACGTCTTCACAAAGGTACACCTAGCAGATAGTTTACTAAATTTCCGATTCGGTCAAAATCATATTGTTGATGCACCCGTTAGCAAGATTCTAATTAATTTTGAAAGACCAATCGAGATGAGTAATCTGTTTGTAACAAATAAACTTGTCACTAATCATGTTGGTTAATATATGGCACCATTATAGAGACTAAGAGTGACAATTTATCGCAACCAAAGTTGTTCCCATCATGTCGGATAAACTTTATATTCATATGGACAGCTTTGTTTATTTCATGACTGGCTAACATTTGGTCTCAGATGAGACGTATATTCTGTAATTATTTTGGTTGCAGAAATATAAAGCCAGGTTCAAAGTTCTCCAGGATAGCCGATTCAAGAGCATCGGAAAAGGAGGATGAAAATCGATGCATAGACGAGTTGGATGATGTTAAGCCGACATCACTCGGTTGTTTAGTTCCAAAGCCGGTAACATAGTATCGGTTAATGGACGGGCAGTGTACCTTCAGTCCGGGCATAGGTGATCACATTATCGATGCATCGTTGACTAATCCCATTATTATAATTGATCACGACGTTGAGCCGTGAAGACAAGAGCGAATGCAATGTTCGTTTGAGCAGAATGTCAAAGACTGCAACGTGATTCATCAAACCGCACAATCGGCCAACATAGGACGATTGGAGTTTGTTGAGGCACGAGCATATGGCCAGTCGGATCAGATTGGTCATGATGACGATCAAATATTGACTCGGCTATCTCAAGCCGACTCATTCAAAGACGGGCAGGTACACACCAATGATGACGGGATCGAGTCTTCGAGTAAAGATGTTGTTAAAAATTGCATCAACAATAATCTTGAAGACGGGAATTCCACCAAAGCTACCACAGAGACATCTAGCACTGGGGGGGAACAAGAAAATTCAAAGACTGATGCATGCACAACCAAAGAAAGCAAAGGCCATGGTAAGCACAAAGGTAAAAAGCCGAAAGTCGCTTTCGCGCAGTTATTGGAAAAATATCAGAAGATAAGTGAGGCGAAGAATGCTTATCGGCCAAGTGAACCAAAATCATGGAAGTCACCCCCAAGGCATAAATCTGAAGACTGGGATTGGCGAAGGAAGAAGTTGAACAAGCCGACTCCATATCCTCCTTTTGGGCCACCAATGCTGATGTCATACGTACCTCCCCATGCCGACTATTATTCATATCAATCATGGGACAGGTATAAATCAAGGGCACACTGTTCATCATATTCTAAAACACCTCACCAAAATTATCCAGATCCAAGAGGACCAACATTCAGTGAGCAATCATATGTTCAAGACCATTTCAATAAAAAAGAATCGGTCCAGAGCTCAAGAAAGAATAAAGAGGTGATCAAGCAAGTATATCGAGTCAAGAGAGATGGTCGTAAGTGTGCTAGTTCAGATTTGGTTTCAAATGAAAAAGAGCCAATTAAGATGTTGACATTGGCTACTAAAGGCAATGAGATCAAGCAATCAATTGTTGAGAGGCAAAATGCCAAATCCTAAGAAAAGAAGTTGTGGGTGCACAAGGCCAAAAAGGAGTTGCCATTGGTCGAAAATGAATCACAGCCGAGGTGCCCAATCGGCTTATCATATTAGCAAAAGAGGGAACTTGAAAAACTTAGTGCACAAGAGCTGAGAAAGAAGAAAATGGCATGGGTTCCCAAGGGGGGCAATCAAAACAAAAATGATGTAGAGCCTTCTATTGCAACAAGTGTTACAAAAGTAAAGAGAGGGAAGGATGGAAGCGACGAACAGTTAAGCCGAAGATTTGCATCACAACATCAAAATCTTCGGTTAGCACATCATCCATATTCTTCAACCATGCCATTAATGCCTTTGCCATGGAATTCATCCCCAGGTATGATCAATTACCCTCCATGGATTTATTTTGATCTGTGGATGTAATATAATTTCTTATATCATGAAAGGGTATTACCAAATTACTATACATTTGATTAGCTACAAGTTTGTTGCTGATTTAAAGGGCCGAAATATTTGATTTGTCATTTCATTTGTTTATTTCGGCTATACGTGCTTTGGTGGATGAATTTTACATGGACCTTATGATAATGGTCGATATTTATCTATCGTCCTAAGAATATATCAATGCATGGCCGGTGTAGTATTCTAACATCGTTCTTAGTTCGATTGGGGAGCAAGACAAGGTACATTTATACGTATACCTATATTATGATTGCATGGAGTTGAGACATTATGACCGATGCCATTCAAAATATGTTGCGACCAATTCATAGCAAAATTGGTGAGTGGGCTTATGCTTTGATTTAATATGATTTGGTCTACAAATCTTTCAAATTTATGAGAGGCCAAATCATTGTTAGTTTTATTATTGAGCATCGGATTTATGACATGCATAATATTGATATTAGCCTTGTCTCTCTAGTACTATGGAGATTATGTTTTGATGGTTGAATTCATAACAATGGCCAAGGTATTGGTATTGTTTATATATCTCCTGATGGTGCTATTTTGTGATGCCTCATGCCGCTTAAAATATTTTTTGCACAATAATCAAAGCCGAATGTGAAGTGTTATTCGGCTTGGAGCTTTTGGTTGCCATAGGTGCTACACATATTGAGGCTTTCAGCAATTCGTTATGAGTAGTGCAACAGATATCCAAGGGTTATCAATGTTTTGACGAATCACTTATAGTTTATCTTGAGGTATGTCTAGATGAAAAATTTACCTTGGGTTGCTTTAATATTGCTCATTTATCTAGACATGACAATTGGAGAGCAAATGAGGTGGCACAGCAAGCATCCGGCTACCATGTTGATCATGGTGTATTGCATATCTATCCATAGCCGATGCTTGGTCTCACCGACATAGGTAAGGCCGAACCGAAGCCCACCGTTTCGGCTACTAATGAAATTTTTATGCAGGCAAGAGTAAGGATTGGAGAAAGTTCATTCTTGATTATCTGCAAAATCCTAGCGAAAGGGTGAACAATATGGTTCGGAGGACGGCTTTGAGATACATATCTATGAAACATTATCACCGGATTGTTAATGTTGAGAAGGTTTCACCCAAGTTTGCATTAAGGGTTCAAACAAGTAATGGCCGATATATGCTTGTCGTCCTGAGCACATGCAAAATGGCCGATGGAGTGTTGACATCGTGCTTAGAACAAACTCGGTACAAGTTATTTTCGGCGTGCAAGCTTTGCCAAAAAATAGGGGGGCATGTGCTGACACTCGAAAATGGCATGATTGAAAAGAGTGGCTTGAAGCTGTAGCAAGATTAAGTCAAATTTATGATTGGAAGTCACCATTGCATGGCTCTCTTCGAGAAGATCAAGATGGATACAAAGATAGTCCAAAATGGAGCTCGGATGCAAAAAAGTATGACAATTTCAGAGATGCCCGTGTTGGAGAGCTTGCCGGTGTGAAAGCTTGCCGGCGAGGAAAGCTTGCCGGCGTGAAAACCTTGCCGGCCAAGTGAAAAGCTTGCGGGCGTGAAAAGCTTGCCGGCATGAAAGCTTGCCGGCCGAGTGAAAAGCTTGCCGGCGTGGAAAGATTGCCGGCCGAGTGAAAAGCTTGCCGGCCGAGTGAAAAGCTTGCCAGCGTGGAAAGTTTGCCGGTGTGAGATGCTTGCCGGCGTGCTTGCCGGTGTGAAAACTTTCCGGCGACCAGAAGCTGAAGATGGGCTGAAAAGATTATTTAGATGGCCTCGGATGAAAAAATGTTCTACACGGAAGTTGTGCGTATCGTCGAAACGGTCAACATTGCTTTTGGAATCATCGTAATCCGAGGTAGTGTGTGATCTACAGAATCATGGCAAGGCACGGACAGCCCAGTTTACCACCTACCGAATCTGACCCACAGTTAAAGATGGGCCCGTGAAATCATCAAGACCACCATGTATGAATAATTGGCACACGTTGGGTTGTTATCCTCGTCGAGCAAAACAAGTTTTATGTTTGGCTCGTCTCCATCCGAGTTAGTGTGCGACTTCTACGACCAAAACAAAGAGCAGGATAGTAGTATTGGACATATCCGAGTCAAATCCGAATTGGACTAGAATTAGGGCTTTTAGGACGTGAATTGATGTAATTTTCTTATAGGAAAAGCCTAGTGAAATCCTTTGCTTGTACGGAAAGTCCATCCGCCTCTTATATATGATGGGGGTGACGGCCGATTGAACAACACCAATCGAACCAATCTATCAATTACGCTTTCGTGTTCATCTACTTTTTATCTCTTCCTTGTATCTTTCTTCTCATTCTTCGCTAGTCCTTCACGTCGGAGGGCTGCGGATCCATGAGGCTCTAGGGGCGAGCGAATTGACCTAGAGCAGCCCATAGCCGCCGCAAGCCCTGACGGGGTCCCTCCCGGGCAAGCGAGGCTTCGGGTCTACAAAAGCATCCGTCGATTATCCTGCGTATCGCGCTGCCGGTCGAATCCCCTTCGACGTGAGCTGCGGTGCATCACCCCCGGCGTCGAGGGTACATGTGATGTGTTCGTGTGTGAACAAGTGTATGAACCGTAGGACTTGGAAGAATACTTGGAGTACTTGTAGTCCTCTTGCACTTGTCGCATCGCTTTGGTTGCTTGGTGCACTAGCTCGAGGAGGTTGGAGTACGGTTGGAAGTCCGCAATTTTCTTGATTGGATGGTTGAGACCATTCAAGAAACGCGCCATAGTTTGTTCATCATCTTCCTTGAAGTTGGCTCGTATCATGGCAATTTCCATCTCTTGGTAGTATTCTTCAACCGACTTGGTGCCTTGCTTGAGGAGTTGTAGTTTCTTGAAGAGGTCGCGGTTATAGTGTGTAGGCACAAAATGACCTCTCATGACATCATTTTTCTTGACGACGCTCGACGACTTGCTCCCACCAAATGAGAACATAGTTTTGGAACTCTAGCGATGCCATGGCAACCTTCTCTTCCTCGTCATAGTGGTGTAGACGGAATATCTTGTCCACCTTTAAGGCCCATGAGAGGTAGTCTTCGGGATCGGCGCTTCTGGAGCTTCGGCATATTGAACTTGAGCTTGCCGTAGCGTTGTTCGTCATGATTCCAATGTTGTCGTCGTTCATGTCTTGGAGGTGGGTTGTCATCCTCGTGTTCCTCTTGCTCTACGCGGTTGACTCGATGGTGGGGGCATGGTACTCTTGCCCGGTTCCTCCTTTCTTGATTCTCCTCGAGGTGTGCGGCTTCTTCTTCGCACACTTGGCGACATGCCTCTTCTTCTTCTTCACGCATACGACGGTTGTTCTCGTTGAGGGCGCGCGTTGCTTCTTCTAAAGCACGTTTTGCTTCGCGCGCTTGTTGCACACGACGTTGTTGCTCTTGCCATAGTGGGTCACTGTCTTGTGTTTCTTGCCGTTGACGTTGTGGAACTTGCTCTTGGTCCATGGCGCCTTGTGCTTGACGATGTTGTCGTTCGCGCTCTCGAAGACAGTCTTGCAAACCATTGCCATGGAATGGGTTTTGTGAAGCTTGGTGGTCATCTTGAAGATGAGAACGAGCTCGTGGAAGACTTGCATCCGATGACAAATCTGAAGAATGGCGCCTTGAGCGGTGTCCTCTTGACGAATATGAAGTGGAAGAAGCCCGGTTAATCATCATGGCACGAAACTCTTCCATTTGGGTCGTAAGCTTGGCATCGAGGTAGTCCCTTGTTCTAGCTTCGGAATGACGCAAGTCGGTGGCGAGTTGCTCGATGCGATCCCCCAAATCTTCATTTTCTTGATGCAATGCTCGTTGCACCCCAAAGAGTTGGGTCTTGGACACGTAGTCGTTCGGTGCGTCGTGCTCGTCGAAGAGAGGATTTGAAGATGTGCTCGGCCTATCCATCATGATCATGTAGAGGTGAGTAGGAAATGAGAGAGAACAAAACCAAAGTTACCTTTTCCGAAAGTTGAGGATGTATCGAGTATCACTCAATGTAGTGCTATGATAGTAGAATTGGTACCGGGTTAGTTTCTCACACCTACACAAGTAAAGCTTATGGAGTAGTTTGGTTAGGATGGTGGCACAAAATTTCTGCAATTGCTAGCAAGATATCAATAATATTGAAAAAGATTCACAAATTCGCAAGTGAGACAAATAGACCAATAGCAATGAGTGGCACACGAAAACACACACACGGATAGATAAATGAGGTCGTGCAACCAATGAATGAGCACAAAATGTGGAATCCACGGAAAATGCTCGTGTTGCACAACTCTAGAAAGACGTAGCACGATTGCTCAATAGGCGGATACGACACTTGTGCACAACCTATGAGAGACAAAACGTATTGACTTTCTATCTCAATTATGCTATGTATGTATGATTCCCGGTGAACTTGGTCACGATGATCCAAGATGATCAAATATGATATGCAATGTGGCGATGCTATGGCTATTGCTTGCAAGCTTGTTGTTTCTCTTTCTCTCTTTGCTTAAAAGATTCTTTTTCTTTTGATATATTTCTTTGGCCACTTATGTGAAATGCTCTTACGAAGATAGCAATGATGTATATGTGGGAACAATTGTTGACACAAGAGATGATACGATGATATATGCATGCTATGATAGCTATGCGGAACGTGTATCACTAAAGCGCACAAGTAGCGTTGCCCAGCAATACTCAAATGGCTAGTCTAATAGGAAAGTAATGCAAAAGAAGGCCTCGGGGTTAACAATGCAATGGCAAGGAAGTGGACTAAGATGTCATCGATGTTACCGTCCTTGCTTACGGTGTTGGTGTCACAATGATTAAGTGGTCGTTGTCGATGTCGAGTCCGTGGCGAAGTTGAGCGGTGGTGATGTCGATGACGAACCATTCCTAAGTAGCCGAAACATATTAGGAAATGGAAACCGCGAACTCAAATTCTCGAATGGCAACGTGGCAAAATTGTGGTTGGTTGCGGGAGTCAGTGGTGGTTTGCGGAAGGAATGGTGGAAACGCTGAAAATCCGACAAAATTGCGAAGTAGTGGAGTGATGTGCTGCCAGGCGCCGGATGTCCGGGCGTCGGACCGGATGTCCGGGTAGGGACGGATGTCCGGGGCGGCGATCCGTGGATGAACTTGAAGAACAAGTGGTGGAAAATAAAAATTGGGGCAAAATTCGAGGAATTTTGAGGATAGAAATTGGGGGAAAGAGGTGGAGAAGCTAGATCCACTCAAAACACAGAAAATCCATGGATCAAAATCAACAACACATCATCAAACCAACAAATCACAAATTTTTTGGTATGGCTATTTTTGTGGGGAATTTTCGAAATTGGGCAAAACAAACAAAATTGGGGCTAGAAAGTGGAGGGGAAAGACTCCAATGTGTGAATCAACGTGGCTCCGATCCAAGATGATGTAGGGTGGAACCCTAAGGTGTTGATCTTTTCACACTTGGAGGGGGAAAAGGGAGAACAAAAGAGGAATCTCTCCAACAAACCCAAATCACACATCCACTAGGATAGCATACATGAGATCCACAATTATACAAGAACAATCCAAGGAAACAACCACAAAGGTAAAATTCTTCCCACTCCTAAGGAGGTGAGGTCTTGATGATCTATGAGATCCTTCTCCCTTAGTAGGTCTTGATGATCCTATGATGGGGATCCTTCTCCCGAAAGAGGTCTTGATTCCCCAAGAAGGAGTTACAAGGAGCAAAGCTCACTCAAATCTCTCAATGTCTTTGCTAACCCTAGCTAGAAGGAGGTAGGGGGTATTTATAGTAGTCCTCGAGGTGGAAGGGAGGTGAGAGGGGATTACAAGGCCTATTGGCCGGTTAAACGTGTGCAGCTGCCGCATGTCCGGGCGTCGGGCGGGATGTCCGGGCCTGGTGCCGGATGTCCGGCCTGGAGGGGGTCCAGGTTTTGTCCTCTTCGGCCGAATTTCCGTGGCCCTGCCGGATGTCCAGGCCCATTGGGCCTGATGTACGGGCAGGGGCCGGATGTCCGGGCCCTTGAGCATCGCAACAGCTGGCCGACTGCTGGGCTCGATCCATCAGGGGCCGGATGTCCGGGCCATGGGCCGGATGTCCGGCCGCTGTAACACTTCAATGGTCTTCCTTGTAGAGCTTCATTGTCCGTGTACTTGGAGGCTTGATCTTCATTCCGAGCATTCCCGAGGTGATCCTCTTCTTACCTAAGCACACATAGCATTCTGGCTTGAGGTAGTAGCCATGTCTCATACGGATCATGTGGAAGTTCGTTAAGGAGAGATGTCACCTCGGTCTCTATAGCCCTTGCGCGTTCTCGTGTCATTGGTCCACTCGGCACTTGAGGAGACGAAGCTAGGTCCATGGGGATTACCGTAGGTTGCTCCGCATCACCTTCCCCCTGGAGACGGGTAATTGCGTCCACGAGGTGGCCGGTCCCCGAGTCCAGGTTGACCTATGACCGCCACTCTGGCTTTTGCCAACACGACACGTCGGCAAACTCCGGCAGCCCGGGGTTGCTAGGGTCATGGAAATTGTCTGGGGCGTAGAACGACCCTCGCTTCCACGACTCCGTCTCAGGGGCAGTCACCAGATCGAAGTAGTTGGAGCCCGGGCGGGGACGGAGGACAGCCCCGCCACAGGAAGGGATTTTGCCACCCTTGAGACAAGGGACCACTTCGAAGAAGTATCGAAAGAGGCCTAAGTGAGGGGGAATTCCCAGGAAACACTCATAGAGGGCTACGAAGCACGAAAGGTGCAGGACGCCGCTCGGGGTCAAGTGGTGCACCTACAGTCCGTAAAGGGCCAAAATGTTCCTGACGAAGGAATTCAATGGAAGCCGCAGCCTGCAGTGGATGAAGGCCACGTGCACCACCTAGTTCCAGCGCAAGGGCCGAGGCACCTCATCTTTGAGCCGCGGCACTATCCAAGCAATATCAGTGAATTCCGGCAGGCGTCCCATCGTCACCAACTGTTCTAGTTGGGAACGGGACACGGAGGAACGTCCCCAGTCGCTCACCCACTCAAGCGGGTTTGGAAGGCGAGGTGGCGCCACATCGAATGAGGTGCCCCGACCAAATTCTTCGTCAGGGGTGGAAGAAGGGGCGCCACGATTCTTGGGGGAAGAAGGCAAAGTCGCTCTTGATCCACCAAAACAGATGAGGGTCTCACCAAGAAGGGGAATCGGCAAGATCCAGTGAGTTCGTCCAACCGTCATATTTGAAGGCAGGCATGATGAGCGAGCCTTCCCTAAAATGGCACCCACGCCTGAAGTGGATCGGCCCACAGCACATTGGGCCCAGTTATCTGGAGTGGCGACACAGCTGATGAAGGAGACAAACGTGTACCATGCGAGCTAGGAGGCCGGACGCGCGAAGAAAGGAGCCCGACGGAGACCTCGGAGCACGGATTCCTACGACCTCCGCCACGCTCGGGGGCTACTGACGGGGTCCTGTACCCGGGGTACCTGACAGCAGGGGGCCCGGCCTTAGCCTTGTATGGGTCCCACTAGGCCCGGATGAAACCACGAGGATCAAGGCGGCAAGGATAGCGGACTTGACCCCCAAGATATGGGGCGGCAGCCAAGAAGATCTCACCAAACCCTAGGCCTCTCCTGCCTATATAAAGGGAGGCCTAGGTCCTCATTCATCATCCAATCGTAGATCCAACTCTCGGTAGACATCCCGTACACCATTGTAATCCTCTGCATGACGTATCCCCTCACCATGACTAACAAACCAAAGCAGGATGTAGGGTATTACTCTCCGGAGGCCCGAACCTGGGTAAACTTTGTGTGCAGACCCCGTCCCGGTACTTCCGGTCTCATCATGAACCCTACCGAGGGATCTGATGGGAATTTGCTCCGTCACTTACCACACCAGCGTCTGCCTGTACGACGCAACCAAGCGAACGCACGCGCAGCCCGCTACCCCTATGGTCCGGTCTGCCTCATTACGCCAGAGCAAAAAAAAGGGGGAGGAGGCCTCCGTGACTCAGCAGGTCCGAGGCTTCAATCCTGTCAACTTCACGCCAGGCGACACCACGTCAGCGATCCAGCCAATTCATCCAGAACGAACAAACCATCAGGTTATATTTTTCTGAGATATTTGCCCCATGAAAATTCATTGAACAATTTTACTCTCGACTTGTACTATGATGTACGCAGGTCTAAAAAGAACGACCTCCATCGTCGGATCATGACATAAGGTCCTTCGACCTAATGGTCCACACCGCACTGGGCTACCCGGTGGACGCAACCGTAGCCCGCCCCCGTTGGTCCGGTTTATGCCAACACACCAGAGCTCGCACCAGCGTCCAACCGGACCGCTCGGGTCTCAGAGCACGCACATCAACGCAATGCATCGGCCAAGACGAACCTCGCCACAACCGTCTCGAGGGCTCCACTGCACTGCTTACGGATCCGGGTGCCATCTATTTAATTATTTATTTTCATTCTTCTCATCTACAATAATTTATGAGAAATTTTTTCTGCAAGTACTACTCTATGTATGTAGAACAATCGCTGGGCTAGCCTCAGCGCGACATCTCTACGGACACGGGCCCATTGACCTTGTCGGGTCTGGCCCGAGGGCTCCGTTTGCCAAATCCGGCACGACAAAATTCGTCTCATTATCAGCACATGGACTCCAACGACCAAGCACTAACCTCACTGCACCCACTCGGGGGCTCCGGCCTTGCCACGTGTGGCTCGAGGGCTCCGACTCATTGTTTTACAACAAGGTGATATCTATCTAATTATTCGATCATAAATATTACTACCACAAAATAATTGTCCATGTCTGCTAGTACTATGCCCTTGTCGCATCGTTGATTCACCGCTCCGGCCTCATCATGCAACATCATCACGCGACCTCGTCGCGTAGGTCTCACTGCGCGATCTCATCGTGCGGGCCTCGCTGCTCCGACCTCGTCACCCGACGGGCTCGGACTACATCACGCGAGCTTCCACACGTGAACCTCAAACCATAAACCTCGCCGAACCGGCTCGAGGGCTTCGCCTCACCTCTTATGGACACAGGCGCCATTTATTTATTCGTTTATTTTTCTCATCCCTCAAATTTTTTGAGAAATTTTTTCTGCCAGTATACTCTATGTACGCAGATTACAATCACGACGTATGTCACATCACTGAGCTGGCCTCATCGCTCCATGAGCACGGAGCTCTACGCCCTCACGCCAGCTCCACATGTCCAAACCGACCTCGCCGCGATGGCTCGAGGGCTCCGATTCCGTCATGCCTAGCTCCGTAGGGCTCCCATCTCGGGGGTTCTAGCTTGCTACCAACAGCTCATAAGATAGTATATAATTATTTTGCTCTCACCAATTCATTCACATGAGAATTTCTTCTGCTCGTATTACTTCATGTATGCAGATACATCGATGACAGCCCCATGTTGTCACCTCGAGGAGCCAACCTCATCGCTCCACCAACGCGGAAAACAGAAAACAGGTCGGATCACATCGCGACCTTGGAATGCCGAGCATCTCCGTTTATTTTATGCATGAACATTTAAGTATTACGTACTTTTCTGCATAAACAAACTGCAACATCTGCATTTCATGTATATTTAGCTCAAATAGAATTAGGTTGGAAAATAAGGAGGTCGCAAAGACCTCCCAGACTTTTTCATTTGCCTTTAATAGTTTGCTAAATAAACATGACACGCAGCTATTCAGAACAATCACTATACTGAACCCCTTGGGATAGACAAATCGCAGAAGAACAAACGTATCTCTTTCTTGAGGCACTCGAGGGTTGCATCGCTATAGGCTGACGCTAGTCGCTAAAGGTGGACCCCCCGCCCCCCGTAGCTCCACCCGAAGGCTGCATCAAACATTCCTGCTTTTAATCCGGACCCTTGTGGATGCTTCTTCGGATGACCTCTCACAGCTTTGTGCTCTGGGGCTACATTGAATCCATTTTTTGGTAGTCCTTCCTCTGAGGAGAGCAACCAATGAGGATGACGGACGACTGAATCAGGCATTCTGGTCACGCCGAGCCCCACTAAATATGCCTACGGCATCAACCAGCACAAAAGGGGATCTCTGGTTCCTAACCCGAACATATGCACTTCACCGTCTCTATGGCATAAATAAAATAATATATCTCATTTTTCAAGCAAAAGCACATAAATGAGGTCATATTAATAAGCATCACAAAGAAAATTGTGAAGTTTTTTCTGTCTCCAGGATACAGGTCTACGTCTAACGGTGGCTCTCCATAGCGTCAAAGGACTCGATGGCCTCTACAACATACTTCGTCGCCTAAACGGCTCGAACAACATCAACAATGCCAAGAGCATACAAAGCTAAGTCATCTACATGCTTAAGGCACCATATTTTACTCTAGCACGAGTTCATTATTTTCTGAGTCATCTGAGCCTCGCTCGATTTCTACTCACACCCACATGCACCGGGTGAGCTGTGTCTTCACGCATTCTAAAAACCCTGATCTCCATGAGGACAACCCTAGAGGTGATATTGCATAAGGGCCCAAAGCTGAGACACTCTAGGCTGTATCGCAAGAGGATCTCCTTGTGGTCAGTAGGAAGCCTAATCTAAGCAATCTATTTAGAGGCCGCACCCAGAGGCTTCATCGGCATCACCAGACCCCACTGGCACGACCTACAGCCGCTGCAACAGCATGCTTTGGTCCATCGGGTTAGCCTCTACAGAACAAAACATCACTAAATCTAACATTACTCCCCTCGCTATCAAAGCTCAAGGGCTGCATCAAAGCCAAGTAGCCAACAATGGCTCATAAATTTAACCGTCTTCCATGGTTTCCCTTTATTGCTTGTTATATGCACAAGGGTAAAATAACTTCACGAGTTATGCTTTACAGAAGTTTTACATTACATATGCATGTAAATGCCCACTTGGTATACCAGTGTTTGACAAAATGCAATTGCAAGGCTGCATTATTTTCCTGACCTTACAGGTACTTCGACTTCGCCTCGGCGGCCACGCCACTGCCGAGCTCGGGGGCACTGCTCCGCCTGGGTGGACTCGCTGCTGCCGGGCTCGGGGGCACCGCGTCGCCTCGGTGGCCACGCTGCTACCGGGCTCTGGGGCTCCGCTTCGCCTCGGCGGCCACGCTGCTGCCGGGCTCTGGGGCTCCGCTTCGCCTCGGCGGTCACGCTGCTGCCGGGCACGGGGGCTCTGCTTCGCCTCGGTGGCCACGCTGCTGTTGGGCTTGGGGGCTCCGCTTCACCCTGGCTGCCACACTGCTGCCGGGCTCGGGGGCTTCACTTTGCCCCATCAGGCCCTTGTCGCCTCATCCAGGCTCGGGGGCTCCGCTTCGCCTCGGCGGCCACGCTACTGCCGGGCTCGGGGGCTTCACTTCGCCCCATCGGGCCACTCTCACCTCATCCATGCTCGGGGGCTCCGCCTTGCCTCAGCAGTCGCGTTGTTGCAGACTCGGGTCTTAACTTCGCCACACCGCGACAACATTTATACAAGCTACAATCATCACAGGACCCTCCACCCGACTCCACGAGTCGACCGGAGGCTCGGGGGCTACACCCACCGGGTGTACTGTCGTACCCCCAGTGTCTACAGAAGACAAAGCAAGCATGGCGCGTCGCAGACACCGCTAGACTCGATCCTCCAAAGCTGACCATCTTCAACAACAAAACAAGACCAGGAGGTCGGAAGCCCTGTGCACACTGCGCGGCGGGCTCCGGTCTCACCTTCGGGGCTCCAAGCCCAACCGATCACACAAGCTCCCTCCTCACGGTTGAGCTGCAAGATATCTCCAATGACAAAGAAGATGCGAGGCCTTGCCGCGCGGACCTTCATCCCTGCGCAGACCTCCTCCTGCGTGGATCTCCTCCACCGCGGGCCTCCATGGCGCATGCCTCATTACCCGGCGGTCCTTCACCGCCGCAGGCCTCATCGTCGGCCTCTTCGCACCGGCCCCATCGCCCGGCAGTCCTTCACCGCCGCGGGCCTCATCGTCGGCCTCCTCACGCCGGTCTCCTCACGCCGGCCTCATCGCCCCGCGGTCCTTCATAGCCGCGGGCCTCATCGTCGGCCTCCTGACGCCGGCCTCATCGCCTGGCGGTCCTTCACCGCTGTGGGCCTGATAAGTCCCAAACGTATCTACTTTTCCAAACACTTTTGCTCTTGTTTTGGACTCTAATTTGCATGATTTGAATGGAACTAGCCCGGACTAACGTTGTTTTCAGCAGAACTGCCATGGTGTTATTTTTGTGCAGAAATAAAAGTTCTCGGATTGACCTGAAAATTTACGGAGAATTATTTCAGAATATATAAAAAATACTGGCGAAGAGATCTACTAGAGGGCAGCCACCCAGGGGGCGCGCCTACCCCCCAGGGCGCGCCCCCAGGCTTGTGGGCCCACTACTGCAGGCGACCTCTAACGTGACACATGAATCAGAGACCCCGCGACCAAACTGTGTGCGATGCATGAATCGCAAACAGTGTCCTAAAAAACCGTCCCCAATAAGACGAACTGTTTGCGATGCCGGAGACATCAAAATGATTCAGATTAGAGACGCGTGTGCGATACGTGGCATACAGTTGATCCATACGAACTGTTTGCGATAAGCCAGAACAATAAACATGGTCAGCCAGTTCGTGGTGTGTGCGATACACGGTATACAGTTCACTCGGATGAACTGTTTGTGATTACCCAACACAACAGAAACGGGCAGCCAGTTCGAGGTGTGTGCGATACACGGCATACAGTTCACTCGAATGAACTGTTTGTGATTACCCAACATAACAGAAGCGGTCAGGCAGATCAAGGTGTGTGCGATATACGGCATGCGGTTCACTCGGATGAACTGTTTGCGATTACCCAACACAACAGAAATGGTTCAACTTAACAAGATGTGTGTGATACGTGACAAATAGGTCAGTAATCAGAAATGTGTGGGATGACCGATAACAACACAGATGATTCCTGCTAATAACCCTTGTGTGTTGTGGGCAAATGCTTGCTGGTAAACAATTGTCAGCGATTGATGAAATCATCACCGACGGGTTCGCTAGTTTAATCCGTATGCGATGTGATTTGCTCAGTCTGCACAACATCTACGCTCTCTGTCTACAGAACAATAACATATATACTTATAAGGACATGATTGCATAACCAAATTAAACATCCAATTACATAACTGACTACAGACATACCATTTGCACACACCAAAGTAAACAATTACATGCATAATAATCTAGGATAAACGATCATATCTAATCATCATCTACTTCTTGTGACGCTTGCCGCTGTTGCTCTGCTGGTGGCTCGATCCGTCGCCGTCTACAGGAAGTAGACACTCCCTCATGTTGACGATCCGCCTGTGCATCTCATAGCATGTGTACACGCTCTTGGCTGCAAACTTGAGGTGAGGTTCATCCAGTCTCTGCACCCAGGCACCGTGCCAGGATCTAGGATTTCTCTTGGAACTTTCCTTCATGTTTTCGTAGTAGGGGTCGATGATGGCCGCGGCGAGTTCAACTAGGGAGTTCATCTTCGTGCTGCCCCAGACCCTGTAGTGGCCATGGATGTCAACAAGCTTCGGGCAGGCCAAGTCCGAAATCTGGAGTGCTTTTACATCGTTGACGGTGTCCACCATAGCGAACTTGTAGTCGGGGCTCTTGACAAACCTGGTGAAATGCTCGCAAGCACTTGTGGCCAGGCAGTAGTGGTAGACGAGGACGTGATGGCCCATGCACAACTGGGCGACGGCAACTGCCTGATCAACCCCGGGACGACCGCCGGTGTACTGGAGGTCGAAGCCGACCACTTTGTACTTGTCGTCCTTAGCAAGCAACTGCTCCATGGTGTTGATGGAGTCCTCCACCACTGCCGGGTCGATGGCGTACACCACCGTGAGTTCCTGTTCCTTCACGTGGGTGTCCACACGATGCATGCCGTACTCCATTGGGGCGCCGCTGGATACCCTCTCTCTCTATGTGTCGTCGTGGGTGTGCTAGTTCTGTTGTGGGGCGTGATCGAAAGGTTGAATAGACTAAGGTTGTAATGGCCATGGGAATAAATGGGGAGGCCTAACGGCCTGGAGTATCAGCGCACCCGGATGGCAGTTGTTGCAGCGCGTAACTGCATCGTGCCGCACGTATTAACTGCATCATGGCGACGCGCGCGGACGCAACCGCATGCATATGGCACCCAAAACGTGATCGTGTGCCGGCCCCAACCGCTGAAAGAGCACGCGTGGAGGGACGCGAGCAGAGCGCGTCGCGGCCACCTCAATGTCGAGCAGAGCGCGCGAAGGGACGCGAGCATAGCGCGCCGCGGCCGCCTAAACGGTGAGCAACCACAAGCGTATAGCAATTCTGGTCAACCGTCTGGAACGCGTGGGAGGCGAGACGGCCCATCCATTGGACACGCTGACACACCGATGAAACCTAAACATGTCACACCGATCAAATTACCACGCAATGAGTAAATGCAAATCTGTTCACACCGATCAAACCTAAACGTGTTCCCACTTAGCACTGGGCTATAAAAACTAGTACCCACTCGAAAATTACTGCACATTCCTCTCCTCATCACCAAAAAAAGGTCTTTCCTCTTAAGCCATTCCTTGCGTCTGCCATGGCCGGTAGGAGGAGTTCTAGGTCGACATATAACCAGGGAGCAAAGACCAAGGCCGCGGAAGCACTAGAGGGGTCCCGCCGCAACGCGGCAGCCACAGCAAAGATGTCCTGCCGCGCCGCGGGGCCCTCGAATGAACTCTCACAGTCAAGTGAGGGCTCTCATAAGTGCACTCACCGCGTCGGTGAACTCGACGAGCTGGTGGGGCTGAAGTCCTTAGCCAGCGACGACGACATTCTCGCTGGCCTAATTAACTAGTAATAGCTGCTCGCCGGCTTGGAGAAGCTGCTCGAGATTAGCGATGCCTTGGTTGATAAGGCGACCGGCCTCGTCGTGAAACTCATGGGTGACAATGCGAAGCTCCACGAGGAGCTCGACAAGCAGAAGGAGGAGGTCGCTGGCTAGAGGGAGCTATATGAGAAGAGCATTGCCTCACGGAAGACGCTGACAGCCATCGTCCATGAACTTGGGGATGACTTGAAGAAGCTCCGCATCGAGCGCGAGCTGCAGGTGGAGGAATCCGTGGCTACTATCAAGCAAATTCATGAGGATGTGAAGGAAGAGCTGGAAGAACTCCTCGCCAAGCGATCCATCGAGAAGTAGAGAGTAGCGACTTCTTCCTCTTTTTTCTTCTTCTTCTCTTGCCCCTGTTCTTTTGGGCATTGCCACATGTGGCATTTTAAATTGGAAATTATCCGGGATATGTAAGACAATTATTATCCGTTGCCATTGTCAATTTGTCATCGTATTATTTCCTTTGTAACCTCGTAGGTACATGTATACGAGTCGAAAACAGCCTAAAATTCACGTTCTCAGCGAGGCACGAACAAAACAATACTAGCTATCGTTGAGCGGGGCCATGGGATCACAAGCTAACACCTTCCGTCCAGGTGCAATAACCACATGTTAAACAGCGGCTCGGCCGCCATTAATGGAGAAGTTGGGAGCGAGGCGGCGGCTGGAGGTCAAAGAGCTCACTTCCCGATGAGCCTGCTCGGCCGCCATTAATGGAGAAGTTGGGAGCGAGGCAGCGGGTGGAGGTCAAAGAGCTCGCTTCCCGGTGAGCATGTGCGGCAGACAGCTCGCACAGGTCCCGTCGAGCCTGCGTGGCGGACTGCTCGCACGCGTCCCATCGAGCTTGCACGGCGGACTGCTCGCACGCGTCTCGTCGAGCCTGCGCGGTGGACTTCTCACACTCGACCCGTCTAATCAAACAGTTGCACGCACGCCACCTAGTATGGTCAAATTTTTGCACAAAATACAAAGAGGACCAATAAACCAAGACCGAGGTAGTACTCTCCAATAAAAAGAGGGATGCATGGCCGCACGTAAATGGTTAGTGGAACGCCCACGGTTCAAACAATAAAACCGTTTGCGATATTAACGTGTCATCTATTTGTTCCAAAATGCCTACGTTGGCTATTAATGTGTGCGCCTTGTCTCAAATTGGACAATTTTTTTATCACGGCATATATGTGCCATATAATGACACTATGCCAAGTTTCATGAATTTCGGGTGAGTTTTGGATTTACGGGGATTTAAAAACCGAGATTCTCAATGTTTGAAGCCGAGCCAGGACGCCGAGATATTTATAATTCATTCCCATTTCTTGCATGGGACCTAAACAGGCACCCCAAGGACACATGTATGGTATTTGAAGCCATTTTGGTGCACTAGAGCATGTGCTTGTAATTCAAATTTGAATTATGGGGATTAAATACCTAGAAAACTCAATTAATGTATAAAAAGGCTAAATGAACCCTGAATAATTCCATATTTCAATGCGAATCTCCTGTTGGTCTACATTGCCTGTAGAAAAAAATACATGGCGAGAATAGGCAGCGACGATTGTCGTTTCGCCCACAAGGGTGACACGTTCCCTATCGGAACCACGAGGCTTCTTGCTAGAAGCTCCGGTTTGTAAGAGGCTTGTACCAAAACTTGCCCCAAATTGGACAAAAATTTTACCACGTCATATATGTGACATGTCATGACATGATGCAAGTTTCACGATTTTCGGGTGAGTTTTTTATTTACGGAGATTTAAAAACCGAGATTCTCAATGTTTGAGGCCGAGCCAGTACGCCGAGATGTTTGTAATTCATCCCCATTTCTTGCATGGGACCTAAACATACACCAAGGACACATGTATGGTTTTTGAAGCCATTTTGGTGCACTGGAGCATGTGCTTGTAGTTCAAATTTGAATTATGTGCCTAGAAAACTCAATTAATATATGTATAAAAAGGCCAAACAAACCCTGAATAATTCAACATTTCAGCGTGAATCTCCTGTTGGTCTATGTTGCCTGTAGAAGAAAAACACAAGGCGAGAAGAGGCAGGAATTGTCGTTTCGCCCACAGGGGTGACACGTTCCCTATCGGAACCACGAGGCTTCTTGCTAGAAGCTCCGGTTTGTAAGAGGCGTGTACCAAAACTTGCCACAAATTGGACAATTTTTTTTACCATGGTGTATATGTGCCATGTCATGACACGATGCCAAGTTTCATGAATTTCGGGTGAGTTTTGGATTTACCAGGATTTAAAAACCGATATTCTCAATGTTTGAGGCCGAGCCAGTACACTGAGATGTTTGTAATTCATACCCATTTCTTGCATGGGACCCAAACATGCACCCAAGGACACATGTATGGTTTTTGAAGCCATTTTGGTGCACTGGATCATGTGCTTGTAGTTCAAATTTGAATTATGGACATTAAATGCCTAGAAAACTCAATTAATGTATAAAAAGGCCAAACGAACCCTGAATAATTCCATATTTCAGCACAAATCTCCTATTGGTCTATGTTGCCCATAGAAAAAAAATACAAGGCGAGAAGAGGCAGCGATTGTCGTTTCGCCCACAAGGGTGACACGTTCCCTATCGGAGGCTTCTTGTGAGAAGCTCCGGTTTGTAAGAGTCTTGTACCAAAACTTGCCCCAAAGTGGTCAGTTTTTTTACCATGGCATATATGTGCCATGTCATGACACCATGTAAAGTTTCATGAATTTTAGGTGAGTTTTGGATTTATGGGGATTTAAAAACCAAGATTCTCAATGGTTGAGGCCGAGCCAGGACGCCGAGATGTTTGTAATTCATCCTCATTCCTTGCATGGGACCTAAACATGCACCCAAGGACACATATATGATTTTCAACCCATTTTGGTGCACTGGAGCATGTATTTGTAGTTAAAATTTGAATTTTGCACGTTAAATGCCTAGAAAACTCTATTATAATGTATAAAAACGCCAAACGAACCCTGAATAATTTAAAGCAGTTCTGTTCAACCGTCTGGCACCCGTGGGTAAGCACTGTGCGCACGCGTCGTGCTAGCTCGCGCTTCCTTCTTTCCCAAGTTTTCCATATTAATGGTGTTATATATATATGCAAACACGCTACCATTTCCCGCCACTCCCCCAATCGGTTTCCCGCCACTCCCCCCAAATCGGTTTCCCGCCACTCCCCCCCATCGGTTTCCCGTTGCCAGTGTCAATGGGCATAGAAGGCTAGGCGGTGACACATCGGCCATACCGCAGTATACCATTCCAAGCATGCCAATCCGGTGAAGCGCCGCCGCGGTCATCAACCTCCTCGACGATGAGAACGAGCCGGAGTAGGCCGGAGAGCCAGAACGGCCGTGCGCCGCCGAGCAAGAGAGGCAGCGTGCCGCCGAGCAAGAGCGGCAGCGCACCGCCGAGCGTGAGCGGTATCATCGCGCCCCAGTGCTTGAGTGGGCCAATGTCTACACATGTGTTCATCGCCGCCCATGGAGCGGAGCGGAGCAAGAGTGGCAAAGTGCTGCCGCGCAAGAGCGGGAGAACGCCCCCGCGCATCAGGTGTGGTGCGCCGCACTATCTGAGCGGAGCCGTGTAAGCATCCTGTTGACTCAACCACTTGAGAGGCCGTTTCCAGGGCCGATAAGCATCCCGATTCCCCACCAGGAATGGGCAGACGCCGTCAGCGCCATAATTGCGCCAGACAAAGTTCGCAGTGCCAGAATACGCCGCCACGACGCCAATGGGCTGGTCGATTGGCTCTTCGACCTCCTCGGCCCCCCAGGTGCTGCCAACGATGAAGCAGAGCAAAATACTTGTCAAGGCTTGGAATCGACCGTCGCCGATGAAATATCCTGGGCGATGATCGATATTGCGGTACAGTAGTCCCGCGAGCGTATCAGACGCGTGGACGAAGGCCTGTACCAATTCATGCTTAGCCAAGAGTTCCCGTAGGTTTAGGCCCTGTTTGTATCAGTTTTAGCCTGGTTTTCTGAAATTAGCTGGGCAACTATCTTGTTCTTAATTAATGAAAAGACAAAGCTTTTGCTTCTTCCAGCTAGTGGTTTTAAGTAGTAAAAAAATAATGTAAGTTTGAATGGAAGTGGTCCGGTATGTAAAGATTGCACACAATTTCTAAAAGCACAAACGTGTGTGATAGTAAGGAGTAGGTCCCATGCGGTGACTGATACGTCTCCATCGTATCTACTTTTCCAAACACTTTTGCTCTTGTTTTGGCCCCTAATTTGCATGATTTGAATGGAACTAACCCGGACTGACGCTGTTTTCAGCAGAACTACCATGGTGTTGTTTTTTGTGCAGAAATAAAAGTTCTTGGAATTGGATGAAACTTTTTGGAGATTTTTTATGGAATAAATAAAAAATACTGGAACCAAGACCCACTGGAGGGGGGCCACCCAGTGCCAACGAGGCACCAGGGCGCGCCACCCCCCCCCCCCCCGAGGCGCGTCCTGGTGGCTCGTGGGGCCCACGAGGCTCCGCTGACCCTAATCTCTGGCCTATAAATTCACAATTCCAGAGAAAAAAATAAGAGAGGAAGTTATATTGCGTTTCATGATACAGAGCTGCCGCATCCTCCTGTTCTTCATCGGGAGGCCAGGTCTGGAGTTCGTTTGGGGCTCCGGAGAGGGGGATCATCCGGCATCGTCATCAACCATCCTTCATCACCAATTTCATGATGCTCACCGCCGGGAGTGAGTAATTCCTTCGTAGGCTTGCTGGACGGTGATGAGTTGGATGAGATTTATCATGTAATCGAGTTAGTTTTGTTATGACTTGATCCCTAGTATCCACTATGTTCTGAGATTGATGTTGCTATGACTTTGCTATGCTTAATGCTTGTCACTAGGGCCCGAGTGCCATGATTTCAGATCTGAACCCTTTATGTTTTCATGAATATATTTGTGTTCTTGATCCGATCTTGCAAGTTGTATGCACCTGCTACGTGTTATGATCCGCATACCCCAAGGTGGCAATAATTGGGATTCTTTCCGGTGATTGCCGTAGTTTGAGGAGTTCATGTATTCACTAAGTGCTAATGCTTTGTTCCGGTTCTCTATTAAAAGGAGGCCTTAATATTCCTTAGTTTCCTTATGGACCGCGCTGCCACGGGAGGGTAGGACAAAAGATGTCATGCAAGTTCTTATCACAAGCACATATGACTATATACGGAATACATGCCTATATTATATTGATGAATTGGAGCTAGTTCTGTGTCGCCCTAGGTTATGACTGTTATATGATGAATGTTATCCAACATAATCACTGATCCAATGCCTACGAGCTTTTCACATATTATTCTTGCTAAAGTTACTACTGTTGCTACTATTGTCACAATTGCTATTACTATTGCTGCTACAGTTACTGCTACTGTTACTATTATTGCTACTGCTATCAAACTATCATACTACTATGCTACTGATCACTCTTCTGCAGATATTTAGTCTCAGGTGTGGTTGAATTGACAACTCAACTGCAAATACTTGCAAATATTCTTTGGCTCCCCTTGTGTTGAATCAATAAATTTGGGTTGAATACTCTACCCTCAAAAACTATTGTGATCCCCTATACTTGTGGGTTATCAAGACCTTTTTCTGGTGCCGTTGCCGGGGAGCATAGCTTTATTTGCTGAGTCACTTGGGATTTATATCTGTTGATCACTATGAAGAATCTGAAAGACGCTAAGACCAAGATCGTTCCCTCTAAGACGAGGGGAGCTAAGGAACTGCCATCTAGCGCTGCACTTGATTCACCTTCTGTTTTGAGTAAGCTTGCAACACCACCACCTGCTATTAATTCCGATATGTAGCAAGTTATTGATGATACCACTTCTGCTATGAATGATACTCATGATGATGCTAGTACTAGGTTTGATAATGCTGTGCCACTTGGTGAATTTCTTAGTGAACAACTTGCTCAAGCTAAAGAAATTGAAAATGTTGAAACTCTTGAGAATTATGATTCACCTATTATGCCTTGCTCTCCTACTAGAGTTGAAACACCTGATGAACATTGCTTTGATAGGGAGACGGCTATAGCCATTCTTGCTTGTAATGATAGAGATGAAGTTATAAAATTGCTTGCTGAAATGAAAGAAAAATCTATGAGGGAGAGAATGAAATATGATCCTAAGTTTGCTACCTCTCCCATATTTGTTACTAATAAGGATTATGAATTCTCTATCGATCCTGAGTTAATTACTTTGGTTGAATCTGATCCTTTTCATGGTTATGAAACTGAAACCGTTGTGGCACATCTTACCAAATTAAATGATATAGCCACCCTATTTACTCATGAGGAAAAAATTCGCTATTACTATATTCTTAAGTTATTTCCTTTCTCATTAAAGGGTGATGCTAAGGAATGGTGTAATACTCTTGCTCCTGGTTGTGTGCGTAGTCCCCAGGATATGTTTTATTATTTCTCTGAAAAATATTTTCCTGTTCATAAGAAACAAGCTTCTTTACAGGAAATATTTAACTTTGTGCAAATTAAAGAAGAGAATCTCCCTCAAACTTGGGGGAGGCTTCTCCAATTAGTTAATGCTTTGCCTGATCATCCTCTTAAGAAAAATGAAATACTTGATATCTTCTATAATGGACTAACCGATGCTTCTAGGTACTACCTAGATAGTTGTGCGAGTTGTGTTTTCAGGGAACGGACTATTGAACAAGCTGAGGAATTATTGAATAATATATTGAAGAATGATAATGATTGGACACTTCCTGAACCACCGCCCAAACCCACTCCGAAGAAGAGGGGTATTTTATATCTCAGTCCTGAAGATATGGAAGAAGCAAAGAAATGTATGAAGGAAAAAGGTATTAAAGCTGAAGATGTTAAGAATCTACCACCTATTGAAGAAATACATGGTCTTGACACACCGCCACATGTAGTAGAGGTAAATTATTTTATAAAGTTTGATGAAGGTGATATTCCTTATAACAAACCTCCTAGTCAATGCTTGTATGAATTTGACAATTATATTATTAAACAAGATCACTTCAATGCAAATGTTATGAAACAATTGAAACGAAATGCCTACATGATTGATCGCTTGGGTGACTTGTTATTTAGAATTGCTAATGATGTTAAAGGTGTAAGTAAACATGCTTCTATGGTTCAAACCCAATTAGAACAAGTTGCCAAATCTCAAAGTGAATTGCTCAATGAAATGAATAACAATATGAATGATCATGCTGTTAGAGTAATGACTAGAGGAGGTAGAATGACTCAGGAGCCACTTTACCTGAAGGTCACCCTAAAAGAATCGAACAAGACTCTCAAAGAATTAATGTTGATGCACCTAGTCCATCTAAAAAGAAAAAGAAAAGGAAAAATGATAGGACTTTGCATACTTCTAGTGAACCCGAGGTAGAAAAACCCTTGGAGGATAGTAATGATGTTTCTATTTCTGATGCTGAAACACAATCTGGTAATGAACATTCACCTGATGATGATAATAATAATGATGCTCATGTGGATGCCCAACCAGATAATGATAAAGAACCTGATAATGATGTTGAAATAGAACCTACTGTTGATCTTGATAACCCACCTTCTAAAAATAAACGTTATGATAAAAGAGACTTCGTTGCTAGAAAACATGGTAAAGAAAGAGAACCATGGGTTCAAAAACCCATGCCCTTCCCTCCTAAACCATCTAGGAAAAAGGATGAGGAAGAATTTGAACGCTTTGCTGAAATGCTTAGGCCAGTCTTTTTGCGCACTCGTTTGACTCATATTTTAAAGATGGCCCCTTATGCTAAATATATGAAGGACATTGTCACAAATAAAAGAAAGATACCAGAAGCTGAGATTTACACCATGCTTGCAAATTATTCTTTTAAGGATGGAGTACCTAAGAAACTAGGAGATCCAGGAATACCAACTATACCATCCTCCATTAAACGAAATTATGTCAAAACTGCTTTGTGTGATTTAGGAGCCAGTGTTAGTGTTATGCCTTTCTCTTTATATAAAAGACTTGATTTGAATAAACTCACTACCACTGAAATATCATTATAAATGGCTGACAAATCAACTGCCACACCTATCGGTGCTTGTGAGGATGTGCCCGTTGTAGTTGCAAATGTTACTATTCTAACAGACTTTGTTATACTTGATATGCCTGAGGACGACAACATGTCGATTATCCTTGATAGACACTTTTTGAATACTGCAGGGGCCGTTATTGATTGCAACAAAAGCAAGGTCACTTTTCATATCAATGGTAATGAACATACGGTGCACTTTCCGAAGAAACAATTTCAAGTAAATGGTATTCATGTTATTGGAAAGACTCCAACAATTACTATTGGAAGTTTTCAACTCCCTCTTCCTACTGTTAAAAATAAATATGAAACTCTTATTATTGGGGAGATGCATATCCCCGTTGAGGTAACTTAGTGTTATACGAAAATTCTTCGGTTTCATGTCACTCGGAAATGGTTTGTTAATAAGACTTGATCAACCTTATTAATGGATTCTTTTTGAGGGGCATGTGGTCGATGAATTTAGTAAGCACAACCTTCTGTACCCACCTTTTGTTTTCTGTTACTTTTAGTTAAATGCAATAAAATGCCATGATTATCCTGTTTTCTGATTTATCCGTGCAATAAAAAAATGGCCCAGAAATAAAAGTGCTCAGAATGCAATAAAATTTTGATATGAATTTTTATATAATATTTAAGAATTTTTCTCACTGGAATCATGCCAGGGGGGTGCCCCAGGTGTCCACGAGGCACCAGGGCGCGCCACCCCCCCTGGCGCGCCCAGGTGGCTCGTGGGCCCCACAGCGACACCCTCACTTATCCCTTTAGCCCACTTTGTCTCTTACCTCTAGCAAAAATTCCCGGTAGCTCTCTCTCTCTCTCGTGTTCTTGCTCCCAAACCTGAAATTTTCGATCTCTTTGCTCGGAGCTCCGTTTCTGAAACTGTTTTGGGATATTGCTACTTGGTATGTGACTCCTCCATTGCTCCAATTAGTTTTTGTTTTAGTGGATTATATTTTGCATAATTAGCTGCTCTTGGTGCTACTGAAAATGAGCTTGCATGCTGAATTCTTTGAGTTCTAAGTAGTTTGAATGCTTGATATAGCCTCTAGACATCCATATGAGTAGTTGCTATCAATCTTGTGAAGTTTTGTTGATATCATTTTGTGACCCAAAAATTTCAGAAATTTGTTCTTAGGAAAATGAATATCTTTCAGAGGAGTTCTTTGAGGAGTAGGTCCTCTGAAGCGTCATCAAGTGAAAGCTCAGCACGCCAACTATATGAGGAACCAAGGGCAAGCTCGGTGCGGGGTGCCGAAGCAAAATCATGTCGATGGCCTTGCAACGAGTTCATGCTAGGTGCAGGCAAGGAAGAATTTGACAAATATATTCACAACACCGAGCTCTCCGCCTTCATCGCAGATAAGCCACCACAGCATTACTACCTCACTCATTCATTCACTCAACACTTTGAATATCATCCGCGCACTTCTAGAGTTTTATTTCACCTCTATGACAGATCCTATAGTATGTCTCTAGAAGAATTTTGTGATGCATGCAAGATTCCATATTGGGGCTCGTTAGATGAACCACAAAAATCTGATTATGAGTCATTCCTTAATAGCCTTTGCAACGGTGAGGATAGGGGAGTCACGCAAGCCAGAATAGTTAGCATACACTTTCTTGCTATTCGATATTTTGCACTCTTTAACGGTAAATGCATTGTTGGTAAGCAAGACTGCAGTACGCTTTGCACCCCTGATCTAAGTCTTATCCATACGGCTTTAACTGGCAGCAAGTATTATAATCTTGGGGCTATTGTCGCACGTAGGCTGCAGCGTAACGCGGGTAATGGTGATTTGTATGGAGGAATTTATGCCTCCCGCGTAGCTTCAAAGTTAGGGGTCTTGCCCAATTCCAATGATCCCCTCTTACCTTACAAATATTTAAATTTCGAAACAATGCAAGAACATAAGTTTCTAAATCAGAATGCACAGGGATATGAGTATAACTTAGTTTTTAATAAATCTCGATCTGTGTATGTTGTTTTGCCTGCTCCTGCCCTCTTTGATTTTTAGAACAAACAGAGATATTATCTATTGGAGAGCGAGGTGCATGAGTACAAGGTGGCGGTCAAGGCTGCCCGTCTGGCTGAGGAGGCGGCCCAGAATGCCTCTATGAGCTACCACTTTGATTATTACCCAGACCAGGGATGGCGATGACCAAGCTAGGCAAAAGCCTAAGCTTGGGGGAGTACGTATCTCTCACCGACATTTCATTGTTCATACTTTTTCATTGTATAATCCATGTTAGTTTTAGTTTCTCGCTTTCTTCTTGTGTGTTTGAAAAACTTTGAGAAAATCCAAAAATATTTCTCGTTTCTTTTCGGTTTTTCATTCTAGCTTAATTAGTTGTAGTGTTAAAAGAAAACCCAAAAAGATTTCCCGTTTCTTCTTTTGCTTGTTGGGAGTTCTCCCGTGTAAATAGTTTTCTTTTCTCATTTTTTGTTTTTCTTATTTATTTGTTTTTTTCAGAAAAACTAAAAACTCCAAAAATATTTCAGTGTGTTTCTCTGAAATTCTTTTCTTTTGTTGAGTCATTGTAAGGAGAAGACCACGATGAAAACGTTGAGTGGCTCTCGTATGCATTATTGTTGATCTAACAAAGAGCCCATATTACCTTGTCTTCTCCTTTGAATAAAATGTTTGCAGATTCCAGCTTAGTCCACGGCACACTTGCACTATTTTTATTTTCATATCATTCGGTCGTGCAAGTGAATGGCAATAATGACGATGATTTGATGAAGTGACTGTGGCAAGGAAAAGCGGGTATGAACTCAACTTGTTCCGTGTTTTTGTAAATATGTTTAACTCAGTATCCATGATTCAGCATGTTATGATTAAACATGTTTATGATGACAATTAGAGATTATAGTTGCTCATGCCATGCTTAAGTAGCTGGGAGTGGATAATGATTTATCTTGGGTGTCAACATGCATTAAAATGATTGTGATGTAGTATGATGATATGGTATCCTCCTTTGAATGTTTCAATTGGCTTGACTTGGCACATGTTCACGCATGTAGTTGATTCAAAACCAACATAGCCTTCACGATATTTATGTTCATGGTGCTTATATCCTACTCATGCTAGTATTCAATGTTGATTATTCATAATGCATGATTATGACCGTTTTCGCTCTCTAGCTGGTCGCTTCTCAACCTATTTGCTAGCCTTCGCCTGTACTAAGCGGGAATACTGCTTGTGCATCAAAACCTTTAAACCAAAGTTATTACAGATGAGTCCACTATATCTACCTATATACGGTATTACTCTGCCGTTCTAAGTAAATTTGCATGTGCCATCTCTAAATATTCAAATGAACATCTGTTTTGTGTGCCCGTACTGCTCATGGAGCAATAGGGGGCGGTCACTATCTTCCATGCTAAGCGGGTTATTCTCATGATGAGTGTTTATTCACTCGTCCTTACACGAGAGGGGATGGTAATCGGGATGCCCAGTCCCATATTAAAATTGCAAAATAATAAAACAAACTCCCCCGGAAAGTTGTTGGTATGGAGGGCATGCGAGGATTCAGCTAGCCATGGCTTGTGATTGTTGGTGGAGGGGGATTAAACTTTACTTTACCGCTTGGGAACCGCCGCTAATGTGTTTAGCATGGAAGATATTGAAAACTCTCGGTCGTGACGTTGATAGGAAAGACATACCTCCCAAAATTTTATTTATATCTGATTTAAGCTTCGAGCTCTGGCACCTCTGCAAATCCATGCTTCCCTCTGCGAAGGGCCTATCAATTTACTTTTATGTTATTTTACTTTTATTGTTGAGTCATCACCTTCTCAAACAAGCACCAGACCTGAGAGCACTATTGTCATTCTCATGCATTGTGTATAGTTAATGTTGTGTGCCTCATGACTGGATCTCTTCTACCATGAATTACAATGTTTAGTCGCTGCTTGAACTTTAGAGGTGCTCTGCATTTATGTTTTGCGGTCTCAGAAAGGGCTATCGAGATACCATGATGCCATGTTATATCATGATTGTTTTGACAAAGTGTTGGCATTTGAGATGTCTTATTATTGCTCGCTAGTTGATTATGCCATTGATATGAGTGAATATAATTTCTAAGAGTTATCATTTGCATGGTTAGTTATAATCTTTGCTGAAAACTTGGATACTATTTAAGCATATATATATAGATACAAGAACAAAAGAGTTTGTAAAAGTTTTTCTTTATCACTTTCAGTTTGTCAACTGAATTGCTTGAGGACAAGCAATGAGTTAAGCTTGGGGGAGTTGATACATCTCCGTCGTATCTACTTTTCCAAACACTTTTGCTCTTGTTTTGGCCCCTACATTTCATGATTTGAATGGAACTAACCCGGACTGATGCTGTTTTCAGCAGAACTACCATGGTGTTGTTTTTTGTGCAGAAATAAAAGTTCTTGGAATTGGATGAAACTTTTTGGAGATTTTTTATGGAATAAATAAAAAATACTGGAACCAAGACCCACTGGAGGGGGGCCACCCAGTGCCCACGAGGCACCAGGGCGCACCACCCTCCCCCCCCAGGCGCGCCCTGGTGGCTCGTGTGGCCCACGTGACTCCGCTGACCCTAATCTCTGGCCAATAAATTCACAATTCCAGAGAAAAAAATAAGAGAGGAAGTTTTATTGCATTTCACGATATGGAGCCGCCGCCACCTCTTGTTCTTCATCGGGAGGTCAGATCTGGAGTCCGTTTGGGGCTCCGGAGAGGGGGATCTTCCGGCATCGTCATCATCAACCATCCTTCATCACCAATTTCATGATGCTCACCGCCGGCAGTGAGTAATTCCTTCGTAGCCTTGCTGGACGGTGATGAGTTGGATGAGATTTATCATGTAATCGAGTTAGTGTTGTTAGGGCTTGATCCCTAGTATCCACTATGTTCTCAGATTGATGTTGCTATGACTTTGCTATGCACCTGCTACGTGTTATGATCCGCATACCCCAAGGTGGCAATAATTGGGATTATTTCCGGTGATTGCCGTAGTTTGAGGAGTTCATGTATTCACTAAGTGCTAATGCTTTGTTCCGGTTCTCTATTAAAAGGAGGCCTTAATATCCCTTTGTTTCCTTATGGACCCCGATGCCACGGGAGGGTAGGACAAAAGATGTCATGCAAGTTTTATCACAAGCACGTATGACTATATACGGAATACATGCCTACATTATATTGATGAATTGGAGCTAGTTCTGTGTCGCCCTAGGTTATGACTGTTATATGATGAATGTTATCCAACATAATCACCGATCCAATGCTTACGAGCTTTTCACATATTGTTCTTGCTAAAGTTACTACTGTTGCTACTACCGTCACAATTGCTATTACTATTGCTGCTACCGTTACTGCTACTGTTACTATTATTGCTACTGCTATCAAACTATCATACTACTGTGCTACTGATCACTCTGCTGTAGATATTTAGTCTCAGGTGTGGTTGAATTGACAACTCAACTGCTAATACTTGCAAATATTCTTCGGCTGCCCTTGTGTCGAATCAATAAATTTGGGTTGAATACTCTACCCTCGAAAACTGTTGCGATCCCCTATACTTGTGGGTTATCAGTGACCATCGGTAAATGCCTTAAGCACGAGGAGGCAACTCTTATCAGCAAGGGGCGGCTTCCCATCCGCTAGCCTAGTCAAATAGAATGCACAAGTTAAGCGAGTTTGTGGCTGGAGCAGTCTAAGGATGGGTGACCGGGTGGGAAGTTGCTATATCTCAAGCTTCATTTAAGCGCCATGATACGGTCATTATATACATTTAGCATCTAAATGTGTCCGTAGTGATCTGTCATGTCGATTAAATAAATCTTGAGATACTTGTTTTGAAAATTTGGAGAATGATGCTTTTTGTTATTTGTTGTTTTGAAAAATCAAAGAATGATCGAGATTGATCTGTGGGCCCACCACGTTCTATCCTTTGACACACAACGTTCGAGAACTGTGGGCCCGCACGTTCTATCCTTTGACGACCTGTCATGTCGATTAAATAAATCTTGAGATACTTGTTTTGAAAATTTGGAGAATGATGTTTTTGTTATTTGTTGTTTTGAAAAATCGGAGAATGGTCGAGATTGATCTGTGGGCCCGCCACGTTCTATCCTTTGACACAAAATGTTCGAGATCTGTGGGCCCGCACGTTCTATCCTTTGACCCACAACGTACTTGTTTTGAAAATTTGGAGAATGATGTTTTTTGTTATTTGTTGTTTTGAAAAATCGGAGAATGATCGAGATTGATCTGTGGGCCCGCCACGTTCTATCCTTTGACCCACCACGTTCGAGATCTGTGGGCCCGCATGTTCTATCCTTTGGCCCACAATGTACTTGTTTTGAAAATTTGTCTGTAGTGACCTATCAACGTACGAGAAGGGTTTGACCATGACGGTTTCCTCTTGGTATAGGTCACGACATGTCAGACCAAATTTAGTTGGGGAACATTTGTTCGATTCCCTCCCGCCGGCTCAAAGTTGGGGAACCGACATCATACGTAACGTGGCTTCCTCGGGGTATGGTGTTCGGTTTGTAATGCAGCTGGTGCCCCATCGAAGTTGTGCATTGGGGATTTGAACACATCACACACCACCCATATATACATATATTTGGGCGCATGCAAGGTACGTATAGGGTCTTCTGATCGACCCCGTCTCCCATGTGCGGTTTTCAACGACACGCCTATCTATGGGCCTGGTCCATATATATCATCCCTTTGGCCGACAACGAGGGGGTTTGGCCATGAATGGATTCCTCCTGGTTCGTGTTACCGCGGGTCATGGTGACATGTCCGAGCAAAGTTCGAGCTCATGCATTCTCAGGATTCCCTCCCATGCACTCAAAATGGTGGGTTGGATCGACACCCTACGTACGTCAACGTCATCCTTAATTACTACCTACCTTTCATGGGGGTTGTCCATTTTGTGAGGTAGGCGCCACATCAAAATTGTATATTAATGGGTATTTAAAACACATCACCCTTCCAACGTACATCAATTTGTGCCCCATGCAGGTGGTGCTGGTTTTGTGGCCCCTCTCGTGCGGTTTATGGTGATGGTCCAATCTATGGGCCCGAGCGGTCTATTATATCCCTTTTTGACCGACAACAACAGTGGTTGTTTGGCCAAGACAGATTCACTTGGTACGTCTTATGGTAGGTCATGCATGCATGTCCGACCAAAGTATGAGTACGTGCATGCGTCCCGCCGACATGAAGTGGGGGTGGGGCAGGCACCTAGCTACGTCCTTAACCCGTCATTATAGATATCTAAGGGGGCTTTCCGGTTTGCGAGGGAGGTGCCACATCAAAGTTGTGCATTATGTATTTAAACATCACACCCTTTATTCCTACATATATTTGGCCACTTCCAGGTGGTTGTTGTCTTCTGGCCCCTCTCACCCGATCTTCGACGACACGCCTACCCGTGGGCCCGCGCATCAAAGTTGTGCATTGGGAATTTGAACATCACACACCACCCTTTTCATACATATATATTTGGGCCACATGCTGTTGTGTTTATCTTCTTACCCTCTGTCATGCTTTTTTGTTGCCAAATGGTGCTATATAAAATAGCAGATGCCTCGGATGAAAAACTGCGTGCGAACGTACGCACAACGGACACGGGTGCACTGGCTTAACCGTGTGCGAAGCTCATGCCCTGTAAAATCGCCAGGACTTCGCAAGCGCCAGCAAGGGTGAAGGGTACTGTGTACAGGATATTTAGGATGAGAATTCCACGTATGCGTCTGAAAATTAGGATGAACTGTGTGCGATAAACCAGCTAGCTAGAAATCTCAAAAAAAGCTACCCGCCTTGAGCGATGCAAAAATTGGTGGTTCCGCAGCTTTTCCTTATTATCATACACAATTATTATGTTTCGACCGTGTGCGATCTGGTTGCTCCCGCCTCGCTTCATTTCCTTTACCCAAATTTTAGTTGTCGCGGTATTTCAACCGTCGCCCTCACACCTCCACCACCGACCTCATAGTAAAATTCCAGTAGCCGAGGCATTTGAACCGTCGCCCTCCCTCGTCTGCCATTATCTCCGCCCACCATTACTAAAATTTCCAGTAGCCGCGGCATATCCTCAAACACCACCCGCCCTAACCCCATCCCTCGTCCCCCCCTCCACACTCTACACCCCCCCCACTTGAACCCTAGCTCGCCGCCGCCGCCGCCACCAACCCCTGCCGGTGTGCCCGTGCCTCCTAGCTTAGATAAGTTCAGGTTACCCACCGATTCCCATACCCTCGCCGCCCTGAGTTCTTAGATGAGGCCTGTGGTGTCCCTCCCCCCAGATCCCCATCCCCTACTCCAGAGAGTCGCAGCCTAAGCCCGACCACATATCCCGGGGTGCCCGAGGAGCGTACGGCCAAAAGGAGGTCTATCATGGCCTCTCCGCCGGATGATGTCGGGGTGGCCGCCGTTCGTGCCGACCTTTCGATCCCAGAGGGACACCTCGCCGCGGAAGCCGGTGAGGACGTTGACTACGTCTCCATGGTGAAGGCTTCACGTCAGCGGGCTCACGTATTACTGAATCTCAGGACAGCCGGCTGCGACATCAAGCTCGTCGATAGCGAAGGCTTAACGCGGGCCATGTCATAGGTTAAGTGGTCCATCCCCAACGCCTCTGGTTCAACAGCCGTCGATCTCTTCGAAGGCCCCGCCGCTTATCTCCTCCACCTCGCTGTCAAGGATTTGCGATCCTTGTACGCCATCGAGCCCATTATGTCATTTCTGAAGGACACGTTCTACGGCGGTGGCTTGGGATCCTCAGCTGCCAAGTCAGATCTCATCGACCACGACCATGTGAAGGGCACCCACTATGGCTCTTCCAAGGTGAGACAGCCCATCTGCGACATCAGGGATCGCACCCTGGGTCTGTGCTCTTCCAAGTGGAAGGATCCCGTCCATGACAAGTGAGGCAATATCCTATAAGCAAATCTTACTTTTTCTAGCTAGCCAACTCGTACCCATTGTTTTAGTAGCTTTTTCCATGCGATGTTTTACTTGTGCCATGTTTAATTATTTCAGTTATGCAAAAATGTAATGTTCAATATGGCTATCTGATGTTTAAGTATGAATTGTCCACTTCAGTTTCACGAATGGCTGTATATGGTTGTTTATAGTGGGTAGATGCCTTGTTTATCTGTATTTGGTTGTTAGGTTGGTTGCAGTGAGCATTTGCCCAGTTTTCAAGCAGATGCCCTGTTTATCTGTATTTGGTTGTTAGGTTGGTTGCAGTGAGCATTTGTCCAGTTTTCAAGCAGATGTCGTGTTTATCTGTATTTGCTTGTTAGGTTGGTTGCAGTGAGCCTTTGTCCAGTTTTCAAGCAGATGCCTTATTTATCTGTATTTGCTTGTTAGCTAGGTTGGTTGCAGTGAGCCTTTGTCCAGTTTTCAAGCAGGTGCCTTGTTTATCTGTATTTGCTTGTTAGGTTGGATGCAGTGAGCCTCTGTCCAGTTTTCAAGGGCTATATTAGGTTGTTATAGTGAGCATATATGCCTTGTTCATTTCAGTTATTCACAATGTGATGTTCATTATGTGCAAGTATGAACTGTGAAGTTCGATTTCATCAATACCAGTTTGAACGACTATATTTGGTTCCTGTTATGCCTGGTGAAGTTAACACATGCCCTTTATTTCAGTTTTACACATTTATGCAGTGTGATGTTTAAGCATGAGCTATGTTCTATTCATTCTCAACAGTACCAGTTTGAATTACAATATTTGGTCCCTGTTAAGCCTGTTGTAGTTAACATTCCCTTCCATTTTTTATCTGCTTTAACATCATGCTGAAACCAACACATTCAAGCTGTCATTTTGAGATGTTGTTGTTTACCATGGCTATATTTGGTTGATGTCAAGCCTCTAGTACTTATCACGCCTTTCCATGTACTTACGCAGGACAACAATGGGAGTGGCCAGCATTTTCCACCGAGGTTAGTTTCATCCCTCGGCTTATACTGCCTCTGTTCCATAATGTAGTGCATACAAATCCACGGCTGGGCACTTTTTAGCTTCTAATATTGACTTGTTGCTTGTAGGTACATATGTCCTAGGCAAAGATCCACGCCTCGACCCTTTTTGCGTATGGGGCAATGAGATATTCATGAACCAGCATCAAGTGAGGAAACTGATAAGAATTATTAGCAAGAAGATACGACCGATGGCAATTAAATTATTTGTCTACGCTCTATCCAACACAACAGTGAGCTGTAGGATGGTAACTACGAACTTTGTAGCCTTCTCTTTTTACTGCCCATAATGAGTTGTTAGACAACAATGTCTGAATCTTTTTCGTTTGCAGTGGTTCCCAAAGCAGTTTACTCAAGATTACCTCACAAAGTACATGATTGGTGGACATGCAATGAAGGTTAAAGTATTTCATCGAGACTACAATGAGCATCGAGAAGTCCTAATGAAGACAGTAAAGGATGGGCGGGCGGCCATCACAAGGGGTTGGCCTAGAGTCGTGCGTGCATTAGGCATGGAGGAGGGCACAATATGGGCATTCCGCTTCACCTTCTCGAGCAACCATAATGTCTTCCACCTCTCTCTTTACAGTCTTTAGTACAACTATGGTTCATCATTCTTTCCTTGTTGCTTCTGTAGTTCTTCAGTACATGTACCTGTGCATCGAATTATTCATTCGTCCTTGAACTTGTATTTGTAATAAACATGGTTCGATGTGAAATAAGTGATTGCCTACTTTCATATTGAAAATTTGTTTCAATTAAAAATTCTGTGAATTTTAAATGCAGGGATTAAATTATGGATAAATTATGATCTGCAGGCCACTACACTGCACACTGTTTGCGAAAGCAAAACATTTGTGATAAACGTCAAGATCAGACACGTTTCTCATATCAGTACATGTGCGATGAAACTCTACTACACACACGATCAGACAAGAAAAAATGTGTGAGATTAACATTAAGAACACACACAGTTCCTTCTTAATAAATGTTTGTGAAAGTGACCTTATCTCACACGCTAGGCAATTATGAACTGTTTATGATGTCGTGCGCATCGTAAATGTTTGATCATAGAAGAACGCGTGCGATAGGCCTTCATCCGACACGGGTAATACGGATGAATCGTTTGGGACATTTAATACATCTCAAACGTTTATGTACATACAAATGTGTGGGATATTCAAGCTTCGCATACAGTGTACAATTGTGAACTGTTTGTGATGGGGTGAGCATCGCAAAACGTTGCAGCATAGAATACCGAGTGCGATGGTAATGCGAGCACAAACGATAGCAAGGACGGAGCGTTTGGGAAAGATGCGGGCATTGCATACGATCAGTTCTGCGAAACGTATGCTTACGTACTCCCTATCACGGACGGTTTCTGGGTCGTGTGGGAAGACCCCCCCCCCCCTATCGCACACACAGGCAAGGCGACGGTTTAAAACTCTGTCACGGAAAGGGGTTAAAAACCGTTTGTATAGCAGCTCGCTGTACCAGTGGCCCCTAATTCCAACTCCGTATATACCATATATTCCAACTCCATATATACCTATTCGCGGAAAGGGGTTAAACTCCGCCAACCCTAATTCCAACTCCATATATACCTATTCGTGGAGAAAAAAAATCAGAGAGAAAGAATCATCGCGTTTTACAATACAGAGCCGCCGCAACCTCCTGTTCTTCATCGAGAGGGCTGATCTGGAGTCCGTTCGGGGCTCCGGAGAGGGGGATTCGATACCGTTGTCATCATCAACCATCCTCCATCACCAATTTCATGATGCTCACCACCGGGAGTGAGTAATTTCTTCGTAGGCTTGCTGGACGGTGATGGGTTGGATGAGATTTATCATGTAATCGAGTCAATTTGTTAGGGCTTGATCCCTAGTATCCACTATGTTCTGAGATTGATGTTGCTATGCCTTTGCTATGCTTAATGCTTGTCACTAGGGCCCGAGTGCCATGATTTCAGATCTGAACCCTTTATGTTTTCATGAATATATTTGTGTTCTTGATCCTATCTTGCAAGTTGTATGCACCTATTACGTGTTATGATCCTCATACCCCAAGGTGACAATAATTGGGATTCTTTTCGGTGATTACCGTAGTTTGAGGAGTTCATGTATTCACTAAGTGCTAATGCTTTGTTCCGGTTCTCTATTAAAAGGAGGCCTTAATATCCCTTAGATTTCCTTATGGACCCCGCTGCCACGGGAGGGTAGGACAAAAGATGTCATGCAAGTTCTTACTATAAGCACGTATGACTATATACGGAATACATGCCTACATTACATTGATGAATTGGAGCTATTGTGTATAGCTCTAGGTTGTGACTGTTATATGATGAATGTCATCCAACACAATTATCCATCACCGATCCAATGCCTGCGCTTTTCTCAGATTGATCTTTGCTAAGTTACTTCCGTTGCTGCTGCTGTTACAATCACTACAAAACTGCTACTATTACTGTCCTTGCTTCTATTGCTACTGTTACTACTGCTATCAAACTATCATGCTACTGTGTTACTAAACACTTTGCTGCAGATAGTTAGTTCTCCAGGTGTGGTTGAATTGACAACTCAACTACTAATACTCGCAAATATTCTTTGGCTCCCCTTGTGTCGAATCAATAAATTTTGGTGAAATACTACCCTCGAAGACTATCGCGATCCCTTATACTTGTGGGTTATCAAGACCTTTTTCTGGCGCCGTTGCTGGGGAGCATAGCTCTATTTGTTGAGTCACTTGGGATTTATATCTGTTTATCACTATGAAGAATCTGAAAGACGCTAAGACTAAGATCGTTCCCTCTAAGATGAGGGGAGGTAAGGAACTGCCATCACATTCTGCACTTGATTCACCTTCTGTTTTGAGTAGGCTTGCGACACCACCACCTGTTATTCATTCTGATATGTCGCAAGTAATTGATGATACTACTTCTGCTATAAATGAAACTTGTGATGATGCTAGTACTATGCTTGATAATACTGTGCCACTAGGTGAATTTCTTGATGAACAAATTGCTAAAGCTAAAGAAATTGAGAATGCTGAAAATGTTGAAACTTCTGAAAATTATGATTCACCTATCATTCTTAGCTCTCCTACTAGAGTTGAAATGCATAAGATACCTGATGGTTATGTTATAGATGGAGAAATAGCTAGAGAATTTCTTGCTTGTAATGATAGAGATGATGTAAGAAAATTACTGGCTAAACTTAAAGAAAAGTCTATGATGGAGAGAATGAAATATGATCCTAAGTTTGCTATGTTAATGATAAGGATTATGAATTCTTTGTCGATCCTGAGTCCATTACTTTGGTTAAATCTAATCTTTTTTATGGTTATGAAACTGAAACTGTTATGGCACACCTTCCCAAATTGAATGATATAGCCACCCTATTTTCTCATGAGGAAAAAATTCGTTATTATTACATTCTTAAGTTGTTTCCTTTCTCATTAAAGGGTGATGCTAAGAAATGGTTTAATACTCTTGCTCCTGGTTGTGTGTGTAGTCCCCAGGATATGATATATTACTTTTCTGAAAAATATTTTCCTGCTCATAAGAAACATGCTGCCTTACAGGAAATATTTAACTTTGTGCAAATTGAAGATGAGAATCTCCCTCAAGCTTGGGGGAGGCTTCTCCAATTACTTAATGTTTTTCCTAATCATCCTCTTGAGAAAAATGAAATACTTGATATCTTTGATAATGGATTAACTGATGCTTCTAGGGACTACCTAGATAGTTGTGATGGTTCTGTTTTCAGGGAACGAACTGTTGGACAGGCTGAAGAACTATTGAATAATATGTTGAGAAATGCCGATGATTGGACACTTCCTGAACCACCACCTAAGCCAACTCAGAAGAAGAGAGGTATTCTATTCCTCAGTCCAGAAGATATGCAAGAAGCTAAGAAGTCTATGAAAGAAAAAGGTATTAAAGCTGAAGATGTTAAGAATTTACCACATATTGAAGAAATACATGGGCTCGATACCCCGACACAGGTAGTAGAGGTAAATTCCCTTACTAGATATGATGAAGGTGATATTCCTTATAATAAATCTGCTAGCCAATGCCTGTACAAATTTGATAATTACATCATTAAGCAGGACCACTTTAATATGTATGTTAGCAATAAATTGAAACGTAATGCCTTCATGATAGATCGTTTGAGTGATTTGATGTTTAGAACTGCTAATGATGTTAAAGGCTTAAGTAAACATGCTTCTATGGTTCATACTCAGCTAGAACAAATTGCTAAGTCCCAAAATGATATGCTTGATGAGATGAATAATAAAATGAATGATCGTGCTGTTAGAGTTGTTACTAGAGGAGGTAGAATGACTCAGGAGCCTCTGTATCCTGAAGGTCATCCTAAAAGAATTGAGCAAGATTCTTAAAGAATTAATACTGATGCACCTAGTTCATCTAAGAAGAAAAAGAAAAAGAAAAATGATAAAACTTTGCCTGCTTCTAGTGAACCTGTGATAGAAAAACCTTCTGAGAATCCTAATGATATTTCTATTTCTGATGCTGAGACACAATCTTGTAATGAACATCCACTTAATGATAATGATAATGATGTAGAAATAGAACCTGCTGTTGATCTTGGTAACCCACCTCCTAAGAATAAAGGATATGATAAAAGTGATTTCATTGCTAGAAAACATGGAAAAGAAAGAGAACCATGGGTTCAAAAACCCATGCCTTTTCCTACTAAACCATCTAGAAATAAGGATGAGGAAGACTTTGAGCGCTTTGTTGAAATGCTTAGACCTGTCTTTTTGCGAACTCGCTTGACTGATATTTTAAAAATGCCTCCTTATGCTAAATACATGAAAGATATTGTAACTAATAAAACAAAGATACCCGAAGCTGAAATTTCCACCATCCTCGCAAATTATTCTTTTAAGGGTGGAGTGCCTAAGAAGTTAGGAGATCCAGGAATACCTACTATAGCATGCTCCATTAAAAGAAGTTATGTTAAAACTGCTTTATGTGATTTAGGAGCCGGTGTTAGTGTTATGCCTTTCTCTTTATATAGAAGACTTGATTTGAATAAGCTCACACCTACTAAAATATCTTTGCAAATGGCTGATAAATCGACTGCTATACCTATTGGAATTTGCAAGGATGTACCCGTTGTTGTTGCGAATGTTACTATCTTAACAGAATTTGTTATTCTTGATATGCCCGAGGACGACAACATGTCGATTATCCTTGGTAGACCCTTTTTGAATAATGCAGGGGCTGTTATTGATTGCAACAAAAGCAAGGTTACTTTTCATGTCAATGGTAATGAGCATACGGTATATTTTCCGAGGAAACAAACTTTAGTGAATGGTATCAACATTATTGAAAAAATTGCGAAAATCACTATTGGAGGTTTTGAATTTCCTCTTCCTTCAGTCAAAAAGAAATATGAAACTCTCATTGTTGGGGAGATGTATATCCCCGTTGAGGTAACCTAGTGTTATATGAAAATTCTTCGGTTTCATGTCACTCGGAAATAGTTTGTTAATAAGACTTGATCAACCTTATTAATGGATTCTTTTTGAGGGGCATGTGGTTGATGAATTTAGTAAACACAACCTACTGTACCTATCTTTTGCTCTCTGTTATTTAAAGTTAATAAAGTAGAAATGCCATGATTATCCTGTTTTCTGAATTTTCCGTGCAATAAAAATGTCCCAAAAATAAAATTCTCATAATGCCCTGAAAATTTAGTATGATTTTTTCCTGAATATTTAAGAATTTTTGGCACTGAACAAACCTCAAGGGGTGCACCTGTGAGCCACAAGCTCACAGGGCGCGCCTACCCCCCTGGGCGCGCCTAGTGGGCTTGTGGGTCCCACAGGGACCCCCTCACTTATTCCAGCCGTCCACTACCTTCTTCTTCCTCCAGAAAAAATCAAACTTGCTCCCAAGCCCGTGTTCTTGCTCATTTCTGTGAGATTTTCGATCTCCTTGCTCGGAACTCCGTTTCCGAAACTGTTTTGAGGAATTGCTCCTTGGTATGTGACTCCTCCAATGCTCCAATTAGTTTTTGTTCTATTGCTTTATGTTTTGCAAATTTTTGCTGCTGTGGTGACCATGAATATGAGCTTGCATGTTGAATTTGTATGGTCCAAAGTAGTTTTGATGCATGATATAGCCTCTAGATACTTGTGGGAGTAGTTGCTATCAATTTTGTTGAGTTTTGTTCACTTTTATTTTGAGTCACTAAAAATTTCAGAAATTTTCAGAGGAAGAAAATGTTTAGGAAGATGTTCCATGGTGGTTCTTCAAGCAAGAGTGCTCCAAGGCCCGCAATTCGTGAGCCGGACCTCGAACCACCGCCGGAAGCTTCGATGCAACCGTGCGAATGGTCATCTTATTCCTTCATGATTCGAGCCGGCATCAAGGAAGAGTTTGATATGTATGTATGCAATGCCGAGCTCACGGACTTCTTAACAGATAAGTGCCCACAGTATCATGACCTTATTGATTCCTTCATATGGAAATTCAAGTATGTGTCTCACCGTACCTCTCATGATGTCATCTTCAATTTATATGAAAAGCCTTTTCGCATGTCCGTTGAGGAATTTAATGATTCTTGTAGAATTCCATCATGGGGGACATGCACTGAACCTCGTAAAGAAGATTGCAATGAATTTCTCATGAATATTACTAGGGGTGAAACTAGAGGCATAATGCAAGCTGCTATGGGGAGCATTCACTTTCCTGCTATACATTACTTTGCTCTATTCATAGGTAGATGCATCAATGGTAAACAGGACCCTAGTCATTTATGCGCTCCTGATTTGAGCATACTTAAGAGTGCAGTATTAAGAGATAGAAATTTTAATATGGGTGCCATCATTGCACGTCGCTTGCACAATAATGCCCTAGTTGGTGATCTTTTTGGTGGAATTTATGCCACTCGCTTAGCTGCTCATCTTAATGTGCCCATACAAGAAAATGACACCTTATTGCCACCTAGCTACTTAGATTATGAGGCTATGGAACATCATCAATTCCATGAAAGGAGCGACCCACCATTTTGATACAGGCTAATCTTTAATAGGCATCGTGTTGTCCATATTACTTTGCCTGCTCCTGCCTACTTTAACATCCAGGAAAAACAAAGATACTTTATACTTGAGGAGGAGGCTGAGGAGTACGAGAGGGCGGTGGAGACCGCTCGGCGTAACGAGGCAGCTCATCAAGCTGTGGCAGCTGCACTCCAGTACAACCCGAATTACTACCACGGGTATTATCCAGGCTAGGATTGGCCATAGACCAACTTAGGTCAAAAGTCTAAGCTTGGGGGAGTATGTATTACTCATTGACATTACATTCATGTAGCACACATTCATTCCAGTTATCGGTGATCATCCTCTTTCATTGTATATCCATGTTAGTTTTATTTCCGTTTTCTTCTTGTGTGTTTGAAAAACTTTGAAAATCCAAAAATATTTCTCGCTTCTTTTTGGTTTTTCTTTCTTGTTTGGTTAGTTCATAGTATTAAAAGCAAACCCAAAAAGATTTCTCGTTTCTTCTTTTGTTTGTTGGGAGTTCCCCCGTGTAAATAGTTTTTCATTTTTCCTTCGTTAGTTTGCTTTCTTCAGAAAAACTAAAAACTCCAAAAATATTTCAGTGTGTTTCTCTGAATTTCTTTTCTTTTCGTTGAGTTGTTGTAAGGAGAAGACCACGATGAAAATGTTGAGTGGCTCTCATATTATTTATTGTTGATCTAACAATGAGCCACTATTACCTTGTCTTCTCCTTTGAATACACGTTTGCAGATTCCAGGTTAGTCCACGGCACACTTGCACTATTATTATTATCACATCATTCGGTCGTGCAAGTGAAAGGCAATAATGACGATATTTGATGAAGTGATTGCGGTGAAGAAAAGCTGGTATGAACCCTTCTTGTTTTTGTTTTTGTAAATATGTTTAGCTCAATATTCATGATTTAGCATTGTTATGAGTAAACATATTTGTGATGACAATTAGAGATTATAGTTGCTCATGCCATGCTTAAATATCTAGGAGTGGATAATGATTTATCTTGAGTGTCAACATGCATTAAAATGGTTGTGATGTGGTATGTTAGTATGGTATCCTCCTCTGAACAATTCAGGTGGCTTGACTTGGCACATGTTCACACATGTAGTTGATTCAAAACCAACATAGCCTCCACGATATTTATGTTCATGGTGTTTATATCCTACTCATGCTCGTATTCAGTGTTAATTATTCTCAATGCATGTTTATGACCATTTTCGCTCTCTAGTTGGTCGCTTCTCAATCTATTTGCTAGCCTTTGCCTGTACTAAGCGGGAATGCTGCTTGTGCATCCACAATCCTTAAACCAAAGTTGTTCCAGATGAGTCCACTATATTTACCTATATGCGGTATTACTCTGCCGTTCCAAGTAAATTTGCATGTGCCATCTCTAATATTCACTTGTCATTGCACGAGAGAGGCCGGTAATTGGGATGCCCAGTCCTGTAATCAAAATAAGAAAAATATAAAAAAACAAACTCCCCCAGAAATTTGATCGTTTGGAGGGCACCCATGAATTCGGCTAGCCATGGCTTGTGTTGGTATGGTGGAGGGGGAGTAAACTTTATGAAAATCCTCGGTGTGATGTTGACAGGAAAACTACACCTCTCAAAATTGTTTTCATCTCTGATTTAAGCTTCGAGCTTTGGCACCTCTGCAAATCCATGCTTCCCTCTGCGAAGGGCCTATCTATTTACTTTTATGTTATTTTACTTTTACTATTGAGTCATCACCTTCTCATTCAAGCACCAGTTGGAGAGCACTATTGTCATTTTTATGCATTCAGTATAGTTAATGTTGGGTGTGACATGACTGGATCTCTTCTACCATGAATTACAATGTCTAGTCGTTGCTTGAACTTCAGAGGTGCTCTGCATTTATGTCTTGCGGTCTCAGAAAGGGCTAGCGAGATACCATGTTATCATATTACATCATGATTGTTTTGACAAATTGTTGGCATCCGAGATAACTTATTATTGCTCGCTGGTTGGTTATGTTATTGACATGAGTAAATGTGAGACCTAAGTGTTATCATTCATATGGTTAGTTCATAATCTTTGCTGAAAACTTGGATGCTAGTTAAGTATATATACAGACAAGAAGAACAAAAGAGTTTGTAAAAGTTTTTCTTTATCACTTTCAGTTTGTCAACTGAATTGCTTGAGGACAAGCAATGAGTTAAGCTTGGGGGAGTTGATACGTCCCAAACATATCTACTTTTCCAAACACTTTTGCTCTTGTTTTGAACCCTAATTTGCATGATTTGAATGGAACTAACCCGGACTGACGCTGTTTTCAGCAGAATTGCCATGGTGTTGTTTTTGTGCAGAAATAAAAGTTCTCGGATTGATCTGAAAATTTATGGAGAATTATTTCAGAATATATCAAAAATACTGGCGAAGAGATCTACTGGAGGGGAGCCACCCAGGGGCCACAAGCCTAGGGGGCGCGCCTACCCCCCAGGGCGCGCCCCCCAGGCTTGTGGGCCCCTGGAAACTCCGCCAACCCTAATTCCAACTCCATATATAACTATTTGTGGAGAGAAAAATCAGAGTGAAAGAATTATCGCGTTTTATGATATGGAGCCACCGCCACCTCCTGTTCTTCATCGGGAGGGCTGATCTGTAGTCCGTAGGGGGATTCGATGCCGTCGTCATCATCAACCATCCTCCATCACGAATTTCATGATGCTCACCGTCGGGAGTGAGTAATTTCTTCGTAGGCTTGCTGGACGGTGATGGGTTGGATGAGATTTATCATGTAATTGAGTCAATTTGTTAGGGCTTGATCCCTAGTATCCACTATGTTCTCAGATTGATGTTGCTATGACTTTGCTATGCTTAATGCTTGTCACTAGGGCCTGAGTGCCATGATTTCAGATCTGAACCCTTTATGTTTTCATGAATATATTTGTGTTCTTGATCCTATCTTGCAAGTTGTATGCACCTATTAGGTGTTATGATCTGCATACCCCAAGGTGACAATAATTGGGATTCTTTCCGGTGATTACCGTAGTTTGAGGACTTCATGTATTCACTATGTGCTAATGCTTTGTTCCGGTTCTCTATTAAAAGGAGGCCTTAATATCCCTTAGATTTCCTTATGGACCCCGCTGCCATGGGAGGGTAGTACAAAACATGTCATGCAAGTTCTTAATATAAGCACGTATGACTATATAGGGAATACATGCCTACATTACATTGATGAATTGGAGCTATTGTGTATCGCTCTAGGTTGTGACTGTTATATGATGAATGTCATCCAATACAATTATCCATCATCGATCCAATGCCTACGCTTTTCTCATATTGATCTTTGCTAAGTTACTTCCGTTGTTGCTGCTGTTACAATCACTACAAAACTGCTACTGTTACTATCCTTGCTTCTATTGCTACTGTTACTACTGCTATCAAACTATCATACTACTGTGCTACGAAACACTTTGCTGTAGATATTTAGTTCTGCAGGTGTGGTTGAATTGACAACTCAACTGCTAATACTCGCAAATATTCTTTGGCTCCCCTTGTGTCGAATCAATAAATTAGGGTGAAATACTACCCTCGAAGACTGTCGCGATCCCTTATACTTGTGGGTTATCAGGGCCTCATCGTCGGCCTCCTCGTGCCGGCCTCATCGCCGGTGGTCCTTCACCGCCACGGGCCTCATCGCCCGGTGGTGCTTCACCGCCGTGGGCCTCATCGTCGGCCTCCTCGCACTGGCCTCATCGCCCAGCGGTCCTTCACCGTCGCAGGCCTCATCGTCGACCTCCTCGTGCCGGCCTCATCGCCCAGCGGTCCTTCACCGCCGCGGGCCTCATCGTCGGCCTCCTCGCGCCGGCCTCATCGCCCGGCGGTCCTTCACCGCCGTGGGCCTCATCGTCGGCCTCCTCGCGCCGGCCTCATCGCCCGGCGGTCCTTCACCGCCATGGGCCTCATCGTCGGCCTCCTGGCGCCGGCCTCATCGCCCGATGGTCCTTCACCGTTGCGGGCCTCATCATCGGCCTCCTTGCGCCGGCCTCATCACCCGATGGTCCTTGACCACCGCGGGCCTCATCGTCGGCCTCCTCGCGCCGGCCTCAACGCCCGGCGGAGTTTTTCCGCTGTAGGCCTCGCTGTCGGCCTACTCTCGTTGGCCTCGTCCCTCGATGGATCATCTCAAACCACTTCAAGGCAATCCGTCACAAGACCGGCGTCTTCCTCAAGACCTCACCGAACAGTCCAAAACGACGCATTCGGTTCAACATCAACCCTAAGGCCGACAAGATACAGATGGAACAATATGCTGAGAGTGCCCAGGAGGCCACGCGCCTGGCGAACTCATGTATTTCTGAGGCCGAACTCATGAAGACAGGCCACAACTGTCGCTGAAACAGATGGAGCCCGCCTAGGTTCTCATTCCCGAGGACAAAAGACTCCAACTCCAGTCGCGCTCGAGGGCTACTGACGGTGCCATACACCAGGGGTACCTGACCTCCGGGGAACAAGGTCGCCAGGCCTGCCTCAGAGCCCAGACGTAGCCTAGCCCCCCCCGCCACCAACGGTAGGCCTCCTCCAGAAGGATACCTACTACTTGTACCGCAAGACATGTACTCTAGTAGACAACTTGGGCATCAAGACATGTAAACCGACTTGGGCCATGTAACCCTAGCCCTCACCCATATATATAAGGGGAGGTAGGGACTCCCAAGTCGGCGGCGAACATCTCTCCCACCTCTCCTTTAGACCTCAAACAGATCCAACTCATGTATACCTCGAACGAGGCCATATCAATACAATCAGACATGCAGGATGTAGGGTATTACTCCACCATGGAGGCCTGAACCTGGGTAAATCCGTGTCCTATGTGTAACCCAATCTGATCCTCTATGCACTCCGCCCCATGAGGAACCCTATGCAGGGATCTGACGAGATTTCGCTCCGTCAATCTTCATAGGTAATTTCTGAACTTCCCCATCATTAAGAGCAAATAGAGAGCACGCAATGTTAGACCTCTCACCATATATGGTTATGAACAAAAAAAGATGAAAGAATACAAAACATCTCACCATGACATTTTTAACGACGTTGGTTTTAGTTAAATGGTGCACAAAGGGCTTCCCCAAGGAGGCCACACTTGATTGTAGCATCGCGATGACATTCATGGTCTCATCCTGAGTAAGCTTCTTCATTCTTTGAGAGAAAATTGCAGAATTGAATGGACCATAATCCTAATCATCTTCACTATCCTCATCATCTTGCTCATCCTCATCATTCAGGCTGTCTACATCATCCTGGCTCTCCTCATCTTCATGGCTATCCTTGTCATCTTGGCTGTTCCCATCATCCTGGTCATCCTGGCTATCATCATGATCATGATCATCGTCATCATCTTAGTCAACCTCATCATCTTGGCTGGAGAAATACAGTGTCCTTAACCTGTTGACCACTCCTTTCAAGGAAAAGGCTATGTACTCCCCTCCGATGAAATTATTCTGTCAAATGTACGCCTTCATCCATCACCGCCTATGATGGTTCTATCCCTTCATTTATGCACATCCAGTTTGAATGTGCGCCCCTAATCATCCTCAAAGTCCATAATGTTACCGCATATATTGTTGAAGTCAGCCCTTACATTGCATGGGATACACTATGCAACAGTTAATAATTAACAATAAAGTCAGTAAAAGAATTATACAAATGGTTAGAATTGAATACTAATTGAAATTAAAGACCATCACCACTGATTTTTCAAATCCCTTCTTCACAAAGAGCCCGAATTGTACTGCAGTTTCCATACTGTCCATACATGGACTTTTGCAGATATGGCAGATCTTATGCCTCATGATCCCTAATAATCATTATGAAGCACTTGTCAATTGTAAATAGTTGGCATGAATACTAGCTTATGAAAGTAATATTGAGAAGAGGAACCGGCTAAGAAGGGTCAGAGAAAATTGAGCTCAATTCCACTCATATGTAAGCAAATTAATCATGCTAATCCCATATTGAGTGACAGAAATGAAATTCGACATGACCTTTGCTTAAAAAGTAAACATATTGAGTGATAGAAATTTGGCGAAACGGAAATGAATCAACGTTTTGCCAAAACTTTTTCACTCATTTTTGAATCCCTGCAAATAGCATACTAAGCCCATGCACTTGCCATATGTAAGAAAATTCGACTCAATTCCACTCATATGTAAGAAAATTAAACATGCATATAGCAAAGTCATATAGCAATCTTCATAGAAACATAGAAACTACGTTCACAAGCATCGATCATAGCTAGAGATCACATAAAGGCAGTGCACAAGTAATTCATAGACCAAAGTTCAGCTCCGTCATAGCAACATGAAATTAAATTCATACACATCGATCATATAGATCACATAAAAGCAGTGCAACACTAGTTCACAAGCAAAAGCTCAGTTCTTTCGGGAGCACTCCTCGTCTCCAATCTTCTTCGTGATCTCGGCTAAGACGGTCTTCGCAGCTTCGGCGGTTGTTCGCGCAGTCTTGGTAGCTGCTCGCGCACTATGAGCGGCTGCTATCGCAAGATGGGAAGATTCTGCATTTCTCTCGCGTATGATTCAGCTCTCTCGGTGGCTGCTAGAGTGTTCTCCGCATAGGAGAGCGCGATCACCGTGTACTCAGCCACCCTCAAGACGGAGTCCACGACTGTAGGAGTCATAACGAGGCGTCTTGGCTTCTCCATCTAATTCGCATTAAAAAAATTAACATTTAGATAAACAACAATTTCATTGAAAGCAATTATATAACAAGATATAACTGTGTACGGCAACAATCGATGTCTTTTACGGAAAAGTACCTATGCGGAAGATGAAACTCTTTGTCAACATAAAAAGTTAAAAATCTATGAAAAAATCGGCATGACCTTTGCTAGTAATTCGACATATTGATTGCCAGAAATTTGGCAAAACGGAACTTAATCAACGTTTCCCAAAACGTTGGCACTCCTTATGAACACCTGCATCATGAATAACTAGTACAAACTTTTACTTGTACATAATATGGTACGCCAAAAAAATCTACATCTACATTAAACACTATCTAATAACTAGTACAAACTATTTCTAGTACTGACTTTTTCTAGTATAAGAACAACCACACTCTACATCTACAATAAAAGAGAGAGATGTGGTTACCGGGGCGGACGGAGACGACGGGGAGGCTGAGGACAATGGCAGCGGACGTTGAGGGTGACAGGGATGCAGAGGACGTTGGAGTCAGTGGAAGGCAAGGGCGACGATGAGGGTGGGGACATTCGAGGCGGCGGCGGACGGCGAGGGCGAGGACGTTCGATGCGGCGGCGGCGGACGACGAGGGCGATGTGGACGACAAGAACGAGGGGGACGGTGCCGACCTTGTAGGCGCCGGAGGGCGAGCACGACGGTGGAAATGTCGAAGGCCGCCACGACAATGGCGACAGCGGCGACGGGCGAGAGAGACGGGGTGACAGATTTTGGATAAGATGTGGCTGCGGGCGCGTGGGGCTTAGAATGGATAAGGTATATGGTCTACAACCAGTGACGGGCACAGCTTATGATCCGCCACAGCTAGATTCGAGTGGCGGGCCCAGATCTATACCCGCCACATCAAATTAGGAGTGGCGGGCAGCCTAAGTCACCCTCCACAAATGGGTATCCTCATACTGCTTAGCTACAAATAACGGGCAAACGAGCTCGGAAAGGGATGAAATTTTACATGGTGTCTTCATTGGACACCTGTAGGGTGTGGTAAAAATTTGAGATCGTTACGACAAAAACTTGATGCACATCGTGTTGAAACCGGACACTATTCCACCAAATGTTAGGGTTTCGAACAAAAACCGTCGCCTTACACACACAACTCATTTTTAAATATCTTTTGAACTTCAAACTATTTCCATGAGTAATAGATACTATTGGAAGTCCCGTGCTCAAAATTTATAGCCTTTTGAGTTGGTTTGCTATTTACGCGACATTAATTGACTTTCTGGCAACTAAAAAGGGCAAAAAGCTTTGAGCATGCAAACGAGCTCGGAAAAGGATGAAATTTTGCATGTTGTCTTCATTGGATACCTTTAGGGTGTGGTAAAAAATTGAGATCGTTACGACAAAAATTTGATGCACAACGTGTACAAACCGGACACTCTTCCACCAAGTGTTAATGTTTTGAACGAAAACCGCCGCCTACCACACATAACTAATTTTTTAAATATCTTTTGAACTTCAAACTTTTTCCATGGATAATAGACACTATTGGAAGCCCCGTGCTCAAAATTTATAGTTTTTTGAGTTGGTTTGCTATTTTTGCGGCATTAATTAACTTTCTGGCAACTAAAAAGGGCAAAAGCTTTGAGCGTGCAAATGAGCTCGGAAAAGGATGAAATTTTGCATGGTGTCTTCATTGGACACCTGTAGGGTGTGGTAAAAATTTGAGATCGTTGTGATAAAAACTTGATGCACAACATGTAGGTTTAGTAAATATGATTTCCTAAGGAATTTTTGGACCCCTTCAAATTTGTGACTACTCTAGGTTTAGTACATATGAATTTCGTGGAAATTTTTGGGCCTAACATACGTGTGGCGGGAATCTACGAATGCCCGCCACTGCTAACTTCTGAATATTTAGAATTTATTTTTTGCGCGGGTCACCATAATTTATCTGCGGCGAGCATATATTCTGCCCACCACTGGTGCCTGTCAAACCAGTGGCGGGTGTATACCCGGGCCCGCCACTGCTGACTTTCATCACACGGGGAAATTTGGGAGAGTCCACTTGTGGCGGGTGGTTATTTTTGCCTGCCATTGCTATGATAATTCCAGTGGCGGGTGTGTTTCATTACCCGCCACTCGTACGCTTGCAAAATAGTAGTGGCGGGTTCCTGTCCATGCCCGACTAATTTGAGGCCACCTATAAGCCTTTTCCCAGTAATGTGGGACTGCTATATCTAATCATCTATTTAATACCAGTATATACAAACTTAAGATATAGTGCACTGAGACTGTCATATGATACTAGTTTACGATACTAACTCTTCAATGCATAGTATCACACACTAGTATTATATTGCCACTTAACTTATGCATTTGTAGAATGCCAATAGAAAGTTCTGGCTATGATTTATCTCTTATTAACTTTTCTTGTTTGACGTGCTATGATACTGTATCATAATATGATACTCTCTCACATCCTTAATTACAGTGCCAGATTATATTTTTACTTAGATGACAATGCATTATACAGTTATGATACTCCCACTATGAGAGGTACATCATGAAATAAATGAATGAATCGAATAATATTGTGCCTCAAACATGATGCATCACACCTAAATAACTTGTGACTTGGACGTATATAACATGGACAAAGTGGCCATTTCACATGAGACAAGAAGATCAGAGTTGGTTCAAAACTCCACGTGCATCAAGTTTGTCTATCATTCTTGAGAAGGATATTTTCCATGGAACTTGCATCTGAATGGACAATCTTTGATTGAGTCTGTGTAGCTCCACGGAGCATTCACTTCCAAATTCTGATGAAACCACTTGTGGCATTTTCGAAATCCCTGCTGAGAATCAAACGTACCATATTTTTTCTGGAATACTGAAGCAAAGAAAGAAAAGCAGTTGTCCGTAAAACATTTTTTTATAAGAATTAACACAGATTATCAAACAAAATTTTTGGGGGTGGTGGGGGGAGAGGGAGTTAAGACATAATAGGATTTTTTTTCAAAGCTAATTAGAAATTGTTGCATTTGTCCATTGACAGAAAGGAAATGAGAGTACGGAGAGATGGGTTTTCCCTAAGCATGGATCAGGGAAGGGGAGAGGGATGAATGTATCACTGGGATATGAGGCATTTGGAACTCAAGCAAAAATTATACTTCTTTAAGAAATACACAAAGATTCAAGGATGTGTATTAATGTATTTGAAAGACAGTCAGCATATATGACCTAACACTCTTTTGTCTGGGCTAATTAAATTTAAAAAATGTATTGTAAACCATTAAGATTTAAATCTGGTGAAGGAAAGAGAATTTAAATGTAGCGATGGAAAAAAAATAGTCTAAATCTATTTATGTGCCTCTCTCATGAAAAACTGAATTTGCATGCATATGCTTATTTAGTTTGTACATGATTTTAATACGTTTGTGTCCTCACAAATATGCACTTATCTATCCATGGGTATTCGTGTAACATTTATATCCTATACTATTAATTTTTCATATTCATAAAATCAAAACAAAAAGTGATGAAGCTCATTTTTTTACCGATTCCGCAGTTCCGCTTCATTGACCCCTAGACACCAGGTAGTAGTAGAGAGAAAACATACATGTAAGAGAGAACCTAGAATAGATAATGGAGACAAGAATAAAATGTAAGCCCAATTTGATAAGAACTAGAGACGATACCCTGCATGTTGCTGCGGAAATTGGCTGCAACTATTTGAATGAGGTTTGGTTGTATGTAAACATTAATATTTTTCTTAAACTAATATGATAACTCATACTAAAAAATATAATTTATTGTATTTCATTTTTGTATAGTTGTAGAATATTTATTGAATATAAATAGCATGGATGGTGCATGTTAACATGAGTCTTTTCCATGCATGATGGCATATTGAGTTGTCATAGTTGCATGTTGAGAGGATTAGAGGTACTGGAGGCCAACTATTTAGGTATACTAGATAATACCCCGCCCGTTGCTGCGAGAATTGCTTGCAATATATTTCAAGATTTGGCTATATGAACATGAGTATTTGGATCGGTAATATAAGATTAAACTTTAAATGCATATGATTATTTTATAATTATAAAATATTTATTTAATGTAGGTAGCATACTATACTTATAAAATTTAAGCTTTCTGAATGCATGGTTGCATCTTGAAGTGAACCTTTTCCCTATGTATGGTTGCATGTTGAGGCGGCGTGGCTGTATGTTGAGATAAATATGTTAGCGTGGAAAAACTACTTTAGGATTGGATGATGTCTAGGTATCTGAAGATAGCAAATTTAATGGTGTGTTTGGGGAGGATCCGCTCTACCCTAACTCCTGCCTACCTCTAAATTCCACTCCACCAAGCTCTAGAGCAATAAAAATATGTTTGCGGAGACTAGTAGCCTTGAAGGAGGCAGGGTAGCAACCTCGACATGTCCTGGAGGCACGACAATGAGCTCAATGATCAGGTCTGGAGGCAGTGGCGCAAATGTCTTACAGGAGGCGACAATGACAACCTTGATGAAACCATTAGTTGTGTGACGAGAATTGTTTGTTCTCTCAGTCTAGCAGAAAGCAAACCTAGGGTTGATGGCATGTGTATCTCATTTAGATGGATTATTCTTTTAATATATTTTTTTAGTAAAGGAGGATGACCCACGGCCTCTGTATCTGGGCGATGCATGCAGCCAATTTATTAATTATTCACAAAGACCTTACAAAGTAATACATTAGTAATTCTGAAGCAACCATCTTGGCAACATCTGTCGCTACTCCTGTCCCCTTGATGAAGGGGTGCAGAAAATCCGAGCTGAATACCAAACAGACTTCGCTCCAAATCTTAACATCTAAAGCCGGAGGCCCCAACCAAGCCACAATGCTGGGTCTGGGGCACACACCGGTCCGGCGCACTCTAAGAGGCGACCGCCGCCGTCTTCCACCTATCCATCTTCAGAACGGGAACTGACGCATCAACCTTGCCAGGCCTGCCGTCGACGCCACCACGACGCCAGACAGCGCCGTCCTCCTGCGCGAGTTCGTCAACCCGTATCGGACGCCTAGAATCCACTGCGCCACGCCGCCGAGATCCGCAGTCATCGATGCAGAAGATGAAACCCCGCTCCGTCTCTCGGCCCTTCCAGCCAGCACTTGCTCCAAAACGATGCCCCCAGGAGGGAGAACATCATCGAAGATGCTGTCATCGTCCGATCCGGGAAGACCAAGATCTAGGGTTTCCCCCGGAGCAGCCCGAGGGAGATGACGTTGCCTGCAACGACGATGCCTAAGCAAGGAAACGACGTCAATGACGCCGCCATCGTCCGTCAAGACCGAAGTCGACGCGATTTTCACCGGCAGTCGCGCCATCCCGACCCAGTAGTTGACTGGAACCGCGCGGTGCCTCGCCGAGTAGACGCATGCAGCCGCCGGAACACCGAGGACCGCCACCGCAGCCCCGATCCACCATCGCCGTCAGCCACTACTGCCCAGAAGACAACACCAGCCGGCCGCCTTCGCCGTCCGCAGCCCGCGCCGCCTGGTGCTTGGGACCACGGATCTGGGCCATATCGCCGCCGCCGCCAAGACCCAGCACACCCCACCACCGGAGGCCACATCCGCATCACCCGCCTCCCAACATAGCCGCTAGGAAGCCGGATCGCGCCGCCGCGACCCTCCGCATCGCGACGCCCTTGCCCGTCAGATCCGTCCCACATCGGATCCACGCGCAAGGGGGCGAAGAAGCCCTGCCGCCACCGGCGCTGGCCGGGCTTTGCCCGGTCACGCCCTCTGGCGGCGGCAGGGGAGGGGAAGAGCGGGAGGAGAGGCGCTGGGACCATATCTCTATAATAGCGAGATGTCCACAGTGATTTCTTCAGCTTGAAACACCATGACTTCAATTTGTGGTAGACACTGTATGAGTGCATCCATCTGGTGAGATGCATTTAGCACTTTTTTCTATAGTCTAGGTTGCAGAAGGTGGTTTGTAAAAAAAAAATATCAACAAAATGGACATGGGTTTGGACTTGTGGCGTACTTTAGTGGAGTGCACTTAGCAATGAGGTGCTGGAGGCAGGGGGAATGCGACGTGGCGAAGGGAAAAAGGCAGGCAGTAAATCCTAACTTATCACCATGCAAAAAAAAAAAAAAAAAAAAACTTATCACCTTTGGCAGCAGACCAGCGGGCACGCATGCTGGCACCCTTTCTTGGGTCCGAGCGAAAATGAAACGGGGCTGCATATCCTTCGAAAATACAGATAAAGCTGAAAATTCGACAATTTCGTGTGACATAAAAAATCTGGAGATGACGCATGTATACACGTATTATATCAGTATAAACATTTTAGCAGGTAGCAGTATGAGATGGATGTGTCGATGCATGGTCCATGACTAAAAATGAGATCGGTAGCGTAGTATAGGGACTATACCTGGCACTGTACGTACGTGCAGGGCGACAGCGATCGCAGGTATCTACGTACCCCTCACACAGTCACATGGCATCAGTACAGGCTACTCGCACAGTGCGCTACTACGGTAGGGCTATAGTCGTCTGTTGGCCTGCCATTTGGCGTTTCTTGCTGGTTATTATTTTTCATTTTTGCGGCTGCTAAAATGCTTCTTGCTGGGGTTGACGTGGATTCCCATGGCAGGGGCACAACATTATCTATCTGGTACTCTTAGAGCATCTACAGGCTGACTCCTCAAACGCCTCTATACGTGCAGGTGGACGGCCCTGTCAGTGAGCAGCCAAGAAATCGCGACACTGGAGCACCCCTCTTAACAACCCTATATGTCCGGGCTAACTAGCACCCCCTATATCCAGCCCTTACCTGGGGCGGATATGGGGAGGCCCGGACGTGCTTGGGCGTGTCCGCCACGTTGGATGTGACCCGTGCTGGCCCATCCTGACCCCACATACATTCGTCCCTATCCGCATCCCGGACGAAACCCTAGCAACTCCACTTCGCCCCCAATCTCCTGTCCGGCGATCTTCGATCTTCGACCTTCTCCAGCATGGCGGGTAGCGGATCTGAATCCAAGATGTCCCGATCCATCGACTGTGACCTCGTTCCATGCGGGGACAAGGAGGAGATGGCCGTCCACATGGCTCTCCGCCGCTCCTGGGAGGAGTGCGCCAGACCGCGGTCTAAGTCAATCCGGCGGGAGTCCGTTGCGTCTGCGTAAAGGGCACTTGGATCCGTCAGGGCTAGTGGCTCGAGGCTCATGATCGCGGCCTCGTCCGACGCGGCGACCACCGGCTTGAGGCGGCGCAACCCCTTCGGCGGTGCCTCGTCCCGCGGCGTCGGGCTCCGAGTCAAAGGTCAACACCTGCATGGTTTGTTGGTGCAATACATGCCCTCCTGTGTTTTGGAGATTGTTGACAGAAACAGGTATGGACTGATTTGTTTGCTAGTGCACGCAGAGAGAAATAGTCCATGCAGTACCGAAGAGAATGCTGTCTCCGGTGTACAGTTCGCGGAACTTCACCGAAGAATATCTGCACCGCCGAGATGAATGAGCTACATCCCTTGAAGACTTGTAGACGAGAAGAATAAAGTGAAGAAGTTGACCCCTCGAAAGTTTATTGCTGACGCGAAGCAATTGGTTCGGTGATTATGTCCGAAGAAAATTCACTGCAGCGATGGAAAACGAAGACGAAGTGAAGACGTAGCATTCTTTTCGTTGTTCTTCTTCCATTCATTTGAGTCATAGGACCTCCGTACTATTAAGAGGGGTATAGGTTCTCGAAGCTTAGATCCGCTGTGATGCTTAGCCCAAACCTATGCAAGACTGAGAGAAATCTCTTTATGCTTCGAATGATTACCTACCAGCAGAAGACGTTGTTCTTCGTCGCTGAAGGAGATATCTTTCGAACTGAGGAGTTAGCATTACTTGCTCCACACGTAATGTTACCGTTGTGCTCAATTCCGACCGTTGGACTCGTGTCGTTCGGCCATTGGCTGCTCCACATGTCCAATTTGATCTTTTCCCTTCAGGAAAGGCTGCGGCTATAAATAGCCACCCCGCTCCAACGTTGCCCGTTGGCCGCTCCGCTTGAGATTTCTGAGAAGATTCATTGAGCATCCCCTCTCCGAGTGATTTGAGTTTAAGATCCACCGAGAGAAAAATCAAGAGCCAAAACTTAGACAGTGATTGAGCATCACAGTAGTTCTAAGTTAGAGTTCTTGTACCTATTACTCTTGAGAGCTGCACACTCTCTAGACGGATAGGTGTCGGCTCGAGTGTCGAAGAGTAATTGTCTTCACCGAGCAAGATCTTCACAACCAAGAGTCATTGTGGTTTGCGAAGAAGTCTGTCGAAGGTTTGGAGATCGCCGACAAGTATCTACCACGAGTGAAATCAACTGGAGTCTGATCAGCTCCGAGTTGAAGGAGAATAGGGCGAGGAGAGTTTATCCTCTCTGTTAAATCACAACCCCTCCAACCAGACGTAGTCCTTTGGCAGAAGGGCGAACTGGTCTACCAAATTCTCCTGTCACCATCGAGCACCACTGGTTTGCTTTACATTACTGCATTTCCTTCAGCAGTTTACATTCGTGCTCAGTGCCGATAGTTATATCTGATCAATCATAGTTCATCAATTGTCTGTCACATTCTCATCGTTCCTTTCCATCGTCTCAGGCTAATTTATTTCTCTTCATATTTTTGTATGTCTGCGTAATTACATTCACTGCCGAATCTATTCACCTTGCTACCATTTTATTGCATTTCCATCGTGGTCCATATATTGTTTTTCCTCGTGCTGCTGGATCTGTTCGTATACTGCATTACCTTCGTATCTGTCGAAACTGTGTTCGAATGATAACTGACTTATACTTCGATAAATACATTCTTCTATAGCGAGCTTAATTATAAGTTGGTCTACCGAACCATATTTCCGCTGCTGTGTTTGGGATCAGTTCAAAACTTTCGCAACAATTTTTGAATCTCCCATTCACCCCCCCTCTGGTCGATATACTTTCGGTCCTAACAATTGGTATCAGAGCCGGTACTCCCTGTCTCTGTCTATTAAAAGGTCTAACAACCTTGGAGTTTTGAGTATGTCGTATGCAGGTAGATCCTCGCACTCTGAAAGGTTTCCTATCTTCGATGGAAATGATTATGTCTACTGGAAAGAGCGAATGAAAATCAGACTTCAAGCCATCAACATTGAACTTTGGCAAATTGTGGTAAACGGATACACTGTTCAGCACCCTGATGCTCCCACTTCCGATGACAAAGCTAGAATGCGATTGAATGCTCAAGCAAAAGATATCATCTGTGACAGTATCTCAAAAGATATTTTCATTCGGTTCCGAAAGCTTGAATTTGCAAAGCAACTCTAGGATGCCATCAAGGATGTTCATGAAGAATCCATTGCCAGAACAGATCAACACACAGAAATGCTTCGTGCCATGTTTGCTGGTTAGAAGTCTTCGTAGGGAAAGTGCTATGGAACTCACCGATCGGTTGACAAATATTGTTGAAAGACTTCATCAACGAGGAGTAACAGATATCACCGATATAGATGTGGTCAACAAGCTACTGAGTGCTCTTGATGCAACCTTCGATCCAGTCGTGCCTGAAATCAAGCAAAGACCAGACTATGAAGAACTTCACTATGTCGAGGTCATGACGCTGTTGTCTATTCACGAAGAAAAGATGGAACTTGAGAATGGGCATCAAGAATCTTCTTCAGAAAGCGAAGGGGAAATTCTTTCACACTATGGCAGTTCACAAGAAGAAGATGTCTAGAATCATCACTCTATCACACGAGAACTCGAAATGCTTACGGAAAGACTTGGTGATCTCAGAAGACAAAATCTGTATCTCACAAATGATGACGAAGTTGACTTGCCTGAATCTTCAAGAAGATTACCTCCGAAAGGAATAAAATGCTTCAAGTGCAAACAATTCGGTCACTACATTGCAGACTGTCCTTGCTGGGAGCAAGATGAAAAACCCAGCAGCAGATGGATTTACCTTCACTGCTCTGGATTCACTCAAGTGGATCGTCACACTAAGCTCTCGAAGAAAAATGAATCTGCCGAATCATCTTCGACGAGACCAGTCACTGACGTACAAATGAGAGCGACCATTGAATCTAATATGAAGAAAATATCACAGCTGACTAGGGTGTGTGCAGAAATGAATATGGAATCTGAAGATGAAACATCTGAATCCGAATCAGAAGACGAAGAATTTTACAGAAGCCTAGGAAGAGGAAATGCATTCGTCGCCTATGAATCATCCGAGAAGTCTCTTGAATCAGACACTGATGATAATGCTTCAAGTGATGATGAACCTATTGCATTCTATCTCATGGCAAAAACCTCAAAGGATCCGGTATCAGCAAAACACCGAAAATCAATGACTGAATATTCCTCTGAATACATTGCCTATGCTAAACTTGTTAAGATTGCAAAGTGTCAACAAGATGAGCTTGAAAGACTTGAGATGAATCTCAGGAAAACCGAAGGATTACTGGTCGAAGAGATGGAGAAAAATCAAGAGTTGACTGAAAAGCATGTTGCTTTTTCTTCAACGATTGATGATCTTTCCAAACGGTATGATTCTCTTGCAGTCGACTACGAGAGTTTATCAGATGAACTCCTTAGCAGGAATCAAGAACTCGAGTCACTGAAAGAGTCTTATAACGTACTTGCGAAAGAAAAATCTTCTCTCTTCGCCGAGCAATCTAACAACCTTCCTGATGATTTTGTGCCTCCTTGCTCAAAATGCCTAGAACGTAGCAATGCTGATTCAAATGCTGAAATATCCGATGCTGTCATCCAGAATATTGCAACCACTTCAAATGATATTCCTAACCCCTCTCCCGAGGAATTTGTTGCTATCTCTGATGAAAATTGCAGGCTAAAAACTTGCTTGAGACAGGAATGCTAAAGAGCCTCAAAGGACATCAAACAATATGTGATGTGCTCAAGAAGTCCCCGAAAGGAAGGATTGGGTTTCGAAAGGAAAATCAACGTCGATGGAACCTACTGGACTCCCGAGCAATATCCTCGAACAAGTTGGGTTCTAGCTAAGAGCAAAACTCTCAAACTTGCACTCCTGACTGGATATGACACTCCCTTTCCTGTTGTTTCTGACGAGTCTGATGACTCAAACTACAAACTCTTCAAACAACAGAATGGTAAGGTTTTCGCTCGGTATGTTGGAACTAACTGCAGGTCTAGTTCACCCAAGAAGCAAATCTGGGTGAAGAAGTGCACCATTGAAAGTTTATCTGTCACTGCTAACCTAAATATGCAGAGTAATTCTCTTCGAGGAAATAACAATCCCTCGCAGTATGGCAGTGCAACTTCCTCGAACAGATATCAGTCAAACTCTCGACAAAAGGAGTACATGAGTGTCTCCTCTAATCATTATGCTCATGTGTCTGGGAACAATTTTAATGCTTATTCATATGATTATTCTCGGAACACACAGGTGAACCACAGAAATCAACAAAGGAATGTCCCTGCTCAGTCAAGACAAATGAGGTCTGCGCTGCCCACACAAGTGTGGGTTGCGAGAAAGAACTAACCCATCTTGCAGGAATTCTATCTCAGGGATTCTTCCCGATTATCCTTTGCCCTGAGATCTATATTGTTGGTGCTGGTTCTTTGTGTTATTTGCTCTCTGTTTTGTTTGTCTTCGAGTTGCCGTGTTTGTGTTCTGTCCGATAAACAACTCACTCATAGCTCCTCATTTGGTGCTTCTTCTCGTTTGGCTGAGTGTTTGGTTTCGGACCCTTTTATCCCTCTACTCTTTCTCTTCTAAATCTATGTTGTCCGTCGTAAGCATGCAATTTGATCTGAGGAAAATCTCTCTCCGACGTCCTTGGTCGCAAAAGGAATCTACTTCGAACTCTTATCCACTTTTGGCGTTCAGCCCTTCAAACCTTTCGACCTCCCGCTCTCTTCCCGAGTTTTTCGCAGAAAACGGTTGCCACGTGCCCACGATCTCCACTATCGTGATCGTGTCCGTCGAATGCGGAACGTCCCGCATCTGTGGGCCGTAGATTTAGGAAAGGGGGTTCAGCTCTCCTGCTATATATATACCCCTCGTCACGTCTTTTTCCTCATCCGTGCAAACCCTCGTTTCACCATCTCCCGAGCCCGAGCTCGAAGCAACTCTGGCGAGAAGCTCCGCCGTGCAACTCCGGTGAAGTCTCGTCGCAGCTGATCACGCCGGTGCCGTAATCCATCCTCCCGCATTGGCATAGTTGATCTAAGTTGCCAAGTTAGGGCGCTTATATCCGGAACTGCTCCTCTGCATCTCTCTGTTCTTAGGGCAGTTCTTACCGATGCAATTTTCTTCGATTTATTTCTCTTCGGTAGATCTTTAAGAATCACTAGGAATTGACTGCTACGGTTTGTAGATCTTCCTCGTACTGGCTCTGCTCTCTTAGGGTTCAAGTGTAATTTATCCGAAAGCTTAGATAGTTATCAACCTACCTTGAATTTGTCTGTGGCTAGCTTGTAAAATCGTTCGATGATATCTTTCTGTTTACCATGAGTTCCTTGTCGGTCTTCTTCAAAATCATTTTTCGTTCAAAAGTTATCTGTGCATGCTTATGACCCTACCTCTGTTTTTTCCCTCGAATCTATTCTATTTCACAGGTTGGTCATGTCACAGAGTTCGGAAGAGCATTCAGATTCTGAAGGATATTTGCCTCAGCTTCCACCTAGGTCTGAATGAATGAGATTGACTGGAGGAGGAAAATCCTCGAAGCCACCCAAGGCTCTGAAGAAGAGACAAGAGTCTGAACCAGAAGAAGATTCTGAGGAAATTCCCTCTGCTCACAGTCAGCCCGAGGATGAAGTGGTCACTGACGCTCTAACCTTCTTCTCCGATGGAAATCCCAAAAAGGGCGGTCGTGGCAGAGAAAAGAACACCACTGCAGAGATGTCTGATCGTGACAGTTACAGAACTCCACCTGAAGGAGAATCAACGACAGATCGCAACAACAGACTTCAAAGAATTCGCCGCCACTGGGCTGGTAAATGGTACCGATATGAAAATGCTCGCGAGAAGTACCAGATTCTTTTTGCCTTCACACCACCATCGAATGACTGCATTGCCAAAAATTGCATTGGCCCAGATGATGAAAAAGTCAGACCACCGCAGCCACCAGATGCTCATCCCGACTCCCTCAAAACTATCACTTATTTTCCTGAGGAAGTAGCTATGAGGGCGAAGGCCAAAGCTAAGCGTGAAGCTAGAGAAGCTAAGAAGAACCAAGTTGAAGCTAAAAACGTCGCGCTGACCCAGCAAGACGTACAGAAGAAGAAGGCACGTGCATCAGCATCTAAGGAAAGCAAATCTGAGAAATCAGTTTCCCCTCGTGCACCACAAAAGAAAACTCTTGCCAAGAGAATCAAGAAGGCAGCTCCTGACTTGTCTGATGAGTCATCCAGAGAAGATACCCCTGATGAAATTCCATTGTATGATCGTCTTGCCATTCTTAACAAACCATCCAAGAGCCCCTCTCCGGTGAAAGCTTTACCCTCTCCGAGGAGATCACCCAGGCATGCACCCATTCCGTCCACTGACAAACCTTCAGGTTCTGCAGCTCCGAGAACTTTGTCTAGCACTGCAGCAAAGAGAAAGCTACAATCTGAGGAAAATGCTGATGTGGCTGCTAAGAAGACCAGGGTCACTGTTCCTGCTCCCACAGAGGAACAAAAGAATGATTTCAACTTCATGATCGATGTGATTGACAGTGCTGCATATGATCCAAAAGCTGACCATGTAAGCGGTCTGGGACTGCCTGACGATGTCGCCGAAATGGTAACGAAACATTTCATCAAGCGGAGGAAAATCTCCAAGAAGCTGAACAAAGCTGTCAAAGACAAGCAAGCTATCGAGAAATTGAGAAATGAGGCCAAGACTGAATCTGAAAGGAAAAAGATGAACAAAGAAATTGTTGAACTCACAAAGGCTCTCAATGTCTTGCGATTTGAGAAAATTGAGTGGCACTCACGCTTGCACATGGATGTGTCTCAGCTGTGTGACAGGAGAAATGAGGAGATTGAACGCAAGGCAGATCTCGCTCGAAGAAGAATTCAGGAAGAAAAACGTCAGAAGGCTAGGGAGAGAGTAAGCAAGTCGAAAACTAGCAAAGATCGCCTCCTTCAGAATGTCACTGGTGATCCTACTCCACTAGATTCCCATGTACCCTTGCAACAGGTTCCTCCATCTCCACCTCACGAGGATGAACTCATGCAGCAAGATGGCACTGACGAGGTTATCATTCCTGCGCCAGTAGCCCAAGAGCAACATGAAGTTGTTGATATATTCCTGGAAAGGACTGAAGAGGAATATGTACCTCCCAAGCAGCAATCTCCATTTGACGAAGTTGATGAGGAGATTGAAGTTGAGAAGCCAGATCCATCGCCTCCGAGAACATTGCAAGCAGAGCCCTCCGAACCAAATAAGGAGGAAAATGACAAGATTAAGGGGGAGCTCTATACTTCCCGAGAGAAAACACCCCCGGTCTCATCATCTGGTGCTCCTACCCAGATGGTTGTCGATCCTGCTCCTCTTACCACTGCACCACAGTTGGTAGAGGAAGAAAAGAAATTAGATGAGCCAATAGCTCGAGAAGAAACTACTCCACTAGCTGCATTTCATGCACCCGAGAAAGAAATAGTCATGCCTCCCGCCGAAGAAAGCGCAAGGAAAGAAAAGGCCCTTGAGCCCGAAAGTCAGAAAGATGCCGAAGGAATTCCGGCAAGCAAAATCAGTGGTCAGACAAGTTCCTCAAAGCCTTCTGCACGAGAAATATCGAGGAAGCCTCATGCTCCTCTCAAGCCTATTGAGGAAGATGTGCCTGCGCCTGATGATGTTCGGACCCAGTCTATGGCCGATGAGGAACCACTGAGAAACCCACTGGAAACATATCCGTTGTTTCTGTTGAAGATGGCCCGAATGGTCCAGCATTCAATGAGCAGTTTCATCATTCGAAACTTGCATTCTTTGGACCAGCCCATATGATGGTGAAAGAAGTTCCTTATCACCGAGATTCTGGACAAAGGAACAAGCTGTGTATTATGCCCGCATTATGTATGGCAAGAATCGGATATTCAAGCACAAGATTCTAGATTTCGCTGAGCTTGAAAGTTTACATTGCTTCCATCACACCATCGAGCAGATTGAATAGGTCTTCCTGAAGAATTTTCTTCGTTTCAATCATGGCTGGAATCGTGAAGTTATCCTTCAGTTCTACGCCACTCTTTATATCTCAGGGGACCTTACTAACAGTAGCACTTGGATTCTCGAATGGATGACCGAGGAAGAAAAGATCAAATGCTCGGTTGACCAGTTTTTGGCACTGTTGAATCTACCTCGGTGTGAATTTTATGCCTCACGAGAACACAGACTGCACTTCTGGGAAGTATCCGAAGCTGAACTCCATATGCTGATGGACCCCAAGCTTGTTGGTGATGAATGTACCGAGGCAAATCCTAAGAATTTGGCCTATGAGAACAAAGTTTTGTTCTATATCCTGTGCAACTCTCTCACGCCAACAAACAGGCCCGAAACCATTCATGGCATCGTAGCAAATGCTCTTCAAGCAATAGCTCATGGAATTCGTTTTGACATTCTAGATCTTCTCATTCGCAACTTGGCCTATGTAGCTGACAGCCCTCAACTCTTGAAGCCATATGCACCATGGGTCATGTTCGCCATTGAGCAGCTCATCGAGAAAAAGTTCTTCTGCCCACATGTTCTGAAAGTTTTCATTCCACCAGTCCGAGACACTCTCCGGATCGTGAAGGACATCGGGAAAGGGAAGACACCTATTGATGCTACTACCTCTGCCTCTGCTAAAGCTCCGAAGGTTAAGATGGCAACAGTCGAAATCCCTCGTGAAGAAAATCGTTCTCTATACGAGATTTGTCTTCGCACTCAGCAAGCCCTGGAAAGTCACATTAAGCTCGACCGCAAAGAAAAAGTGTAAATGATGACTGAGATCAATCTGCTTCACAATTATGCTCGTCAAGCTCTGCTGTATGAGAAAGAACAGAAGAAGCGCTCGTGGACCCTTCTGCGCAAGCATTATTCTCGGAAACAACTGTCTGCCAAGGGAATCGAGAAAAATTATGATCATCTGGAGTTGTTTGAAGTTCCTCGCATCCGAAGGCAAACCCCAGTGCTTCCTCAGCATTCCGCCTCCACTGACCTGCTGTTTGTTGAACCCGATGATGAACTTGAAGACACAGCAGGCACACTGATTTTCAAGCCAGATGCACCTCACACTGCTCCCGATGCTGATCCCGAAGCCCGTGTTGCATCTCCGACTCCTGCTTCGGCTTCGACCATCGCTCGTTCTGCTTCGCCGAACAGTTTGAGTTCTGGGGATTCTTCGGACGAGTAGTTCCTCGCATGCATTCTCTTTCCTTTTTGACACTTGTTGACAAAAAGGGGGAGAAGAACATGGAGAGATAGATAAGCGGGTTATTTGCAGGGTGTTTCCATTCGCCATTTGCTCTTCTTTCGAAAAAATTTCTTTTGTCGTTGAACTTTTGGTCGTGAAACTTAATCTCACCACCTGTGGTGTTGGTATACTGCGTCGTCATGTACCATTAATAACCCCTGCAATGCTATACTTGCTTCCAGTTCTTTGTTTGCAGGTGCTATCGAATGCTTACTTCCTTGCAATGATTATCCTCGATACTCATCTTTAGTGCAAGGAGAAGAGAAGTCGCTTCAGAGTAAAATTGCTCGTGATTCAAAAGAGAATTCTTTGTCTATCTGACAAGCTGTTTTTCCTCGCATATGTCTATGGGATCATCTTTGTTGCAGGAAAACACCGTATGAAGCATATCCACTCCGAGCAATATACTTATGACTCCTTTGCTCTGATTATTCCTCGAACATCTAATTTGCAGGAAATCTATATCTCGTGTGGAATTAAACTGTGTTTTGAGAAAATCTTCATGGCGTATCCTTTGCCACAACGTCTTTCATATTATCCTCGCTATTTAACTAATCTATGTCAAAGGTTGTGTGTGGCAGGAAATACCTCAGACACCGTCGAGTGCATTGGATAAAACTACGAATGAGATCATCTGCCAATGTCACTCATACGAAGATTCACCTCGCTACCTTCCGTATTATCTACTATGCTCACTCCAATCAGAATGATGCATATCTTCAGGGGGAGCGTATTTTATCTTCGTATTTATCTCTCATCTTTCACATTCCATTTCATTCTTTTATCTATCTATCGATGTGTTCTGTTTTGTCAACAATCGTCCAAAAAGGGGGAGATTGTTGGTGCAATACTTGCCCTCCTGTGTTTTGGAGATTGTTGACAGAAACAGGTATGGACTGATTTGTTTGCTAGTGCACCCAGAGAGAAATAGTCCATGCAGTACCGAAGAGAATGATGTCTCCGGTGTACAGTTCGAGGAACTTCACCGAAGAATATCTGCACCACCGAGATGAATGAGCTACATCCCTTGAGGACTTGTAGACGAGAAGAATGAAGTGAAGAAGTTGACCCCTCGAAAGTTTATTGCTGACGTGAAGCAATTGGTTCGGTGATTATGTCCGAAGAAAATTGACTGCAGCGATGGAAAACGAAGACGAAGTGAAGACGTAGCATTCTTTTCGTTGTTCTTCTTCCATTCATTTGAGTCATAGGACCTCCGTAATATTAAGAGGGGTATAGGTTCTCGAAGCTTAGATCTGTTGTGATGCTTAGCCCAAACTTATGCGAGACTGAGAGAAATCTCTTTATGCTTCGAATGATTACCTACCAGCAGAAGACGTTGTTCTTCGTCGCTGTAGGAGATATCTTTCGAACTGAGGAGTTAGCATTACTTGCTCCGCACGTAATGTTACCGTTGTGCTCAATTCCGACCGTTGGACTCGTGTCATTCGGCCATTGGCTGCTCCACATGTCCAATTTGGTCTTTTCCCTTCAGGGAAGGCTGCGGCTATAAATAGCCACCCCGCTCCAACGTTGCCCGTTGGCTGCTCTGCTTGAGATTTCTGAGAAGATTCATTGAGCATCCCCTCTCCGAGTGATTTGAGTTTAAGATCCACCAAGAGAAAAATCAAGAGCCAAAACTTAGACAGTGGTTGAGCATCACAATAGTTCTAAGTTAGAGTTCTTGTACCTATTACTCTTGAGAGCTGCACACTCTCTAGACGGATAGGTGTCGGCTCGAGTGTCGAAGAGTAATTGTCTTCACCGAGCAAGATCTTCAGCAACCAAGAGTCATTGTGGTTTGCGAAGAAGTCTGTCAAAGGTTTGGAGATCGCCGACAAGTATCTACCACGAGTGAAATCAACTGGAGTCTGATCAGCTCCGAGTTGAAGGAGAAGAGGGCGAGGAGAGTTTATCCTCTGTGTTAAATCACAACCCCTCCAACCAGACGTAGTCCTTTGGCAGAAGGGCGAACTGGTCTACCAAATTCTCCTGTCGCCATCGAGCACCATTGGTTTGCTTTACATTACTGCATTTCCTTCAGTAGTTTACATTCGTGCTCAGTGCCGATAGTTATATCTGATCAATCATAGTTCATCAATTGTCTGTCACATTCTCATCGTTCCTTTCCATCGTCTCAGGCTAATTTATTAATCTTCGTATTTGTGTATGTCTGCGTAATTACATTCACTTCCGAATCTATTCACCTTGCTACCACTTTATTGCATTTCCATCGTGGTCCATATATTCTTTTTCCTCGTGCTGTTTGAACTGTTCGTATACTGCATTACCTTCGTATCTGTCGAAACTGTGTTCGAATGATAACTGACTTATACTTCGATAAATACATTCTTCTATAGCGAGCTTAATTATAAGTTGGTCTACCGAACCATATTTCCGCTGCTGTGTTTGGGATCAGTTCAAAACTTTCGCAAGAATTTTTGAATCTCCCATTCACCCCCCCTCTGTTCGATATACTCTCAGTCCTAACATGGTTTATGGGCCAACTTGGCAAATGACGCGACGTGTCCGCCGTGCGAGGAACAAGGCGCGGGAAGCGGCGGCAGCCCGCGAGGCCGAGGTCGCGGAGCCAGAGTCGCACGCCGGCTTGGACGAGGAAGACCTCTGTGCCCACATCCTCATGAAGCGGCAGAGGAGGATGATGCACGCCCTTGCAAGGGAGCAAAGCCGGGCGGTCCGTGCCATGGCCAGACTCCCTCCCCCCCCCAAAGAGTAGAAGGAGGAAGCCAGTGACGGATCAGGCAGCTCCGTTAGTGAGCAAATCCGGCTCAATCTATTTTGTGTCTTCTACCACTACTTTTGCGACAAAGACGACAAGGGCAAGGGCAACCGTGGATGAACTTTCTCAATAGCTCTAATATGTAGAACATGCCAATTTTTGGTAGTCCGATAGCATGTATGATGTAGTAGGAGCATGACAAATTATGGTAGTCCGATGGCATGCATGATGAAGTAGTCGGACGCTATGTGTGGGATCGAGATGTTTTAGATTACGTTGCATGTAACTGTATGAATTTGAGGATTTGCTAATGAGGTACCCAGTTGTGCGCGGACATTTGAAGGGTGGGCGGTCACTGTCCGCAGATGTGTCCGGGCGCGTGCGAGGACGTTTAGGGGGTGGATTTGCTAGGTCCGACTATATATGCTCTTAGGGCATCTCCTGCGCCGACCCTCAAAACAGACACATTATTTGTGCGCGGACTGATCTGGACTTGTCCACGGATACGTATACGGGAGCCGGTCATCCAACCCTATCCCCTAAACATTCGTCCCTGTTTTTTTATAAGTCCGCAACACTCAAAATAATTTTAGAAAATAGCATAGTTCTTCCATAAATAACATGCAAATATCCCTAGAATAAAAATAGTTCAAATATAAATATTACATATAAGATAATCGGATGTTAAACAAGTTATTCAAATTCATCGGTTCCAAATTTAACAATACTTGAGTCAGAATCCGCACATGTTGTCCCACACACTGTGCCTCTTGAACTTCATCTAACAAATTTATGAACGTAAATGGTCTACCCTCGGTTCCGTGGTACAGCACAACCAACAACGCGTCTGGGCTGTACAACTTGATTATTATCAAGTTACAACATTGACTGAATCGATGAATTGAGCAATATGTCGAGCAACAAGAAGAAAAACTTATGATTTCCATGGTTGACGAGCACAGGGGCTACTTTGTCTCCACTTGTGCAATCGCACCGCAAAACTTCATGACGTAGTTGGAGATAGTGTACCGCCGAGGGGACAACTACTTCACATTGCATTTATGGATCACGTGCAAGTCGTAGGATGCGAAGTGCTTTTGCTCATGATACGAATCATGCATGTTTTACCAAAAGGTTGAGCCCCATTGCCTCATGCCTAAAAAGTCCATTGATACGACCTTCGACACATCGCACAACAACTCATTCTCCATCATCAGTACCCCGCCATCGTGCTTACTCTAGAAAACAACAAGAAGGTCAACATGACACAAGCAGCATATAGTGTACTCCCATTTAGATATGAATTTCAGAAGCCATGCGATGTCTCAAAATTCAAAATACTGAGCCAACCAACCAATAATATAGAAAACTAACAGACATATGACCACATATAGACTATATGGATCAATAATATGAACTAACATACATAAGCTAGGCCGCTATACTATTTTTGGCTAGAAGAGCATCTTTTTTTGTACCAAAGCTAGTACAGCATCTTGGCCCTTTCAGATGCGTGCCACTTAAGGCCCATCTATACTACTATTTTTGCCCGATCAGCCCGATTGGCATATTTTGTAGGCCTAGCATAGCAAAAAAAATGAAATGTCTTTGCCTCAACAAAAAAATATGAAATGTCTCATGTTCTTATCAATTATTACAAACTCATGCTAAAAAATACAGACCAAAAAACAATTATTACATGACCCCTAAAACAAATGGTTCCAATCTATTACATGAACAAACAACACAAAGGTCATTCAACGATGGAAAAAACATTTCACCTATGATCTACCAAGTGGGATTTTAATTTCCTTTTTTCGTCCAGGACCTTAACAATGCGGTCAGTCTCAGCTTGCTTCATTGTGAAATCCACCAAATATTTAATGGTTTTCGTGTGTACTGCTTCTGATTGTGCTGTTTGCTTCCTCAACATGTCAACTTCATCTCTAAGTGTAGAAGCAGACTCTCTTTCTACCAATAGTTTAGCCTCTAGAGCATCAGCAGTTGGCAATTCATGATGCACGGTTGGGCCGGTGCCACTGCTCTGGGATGATCCAACGTCTATGGGGACCTCGCTCTTTGATCTTGGGCTAACCTGTTTTGCCTTTATAGTTTTGATTGGATTCGGAAAAGTTAAAGTTAGCAAAACATCTCAACTGGGAGTTAGAACAGCAACCAAGCTAAACAAGCAAGGAATTAAAGAGTTTCGATTGGATGCTGAAAAGTATAAGTTATTAACATCAATAGAGCAACCGGTTGCAGCAGCAAAGTAATTAAACAAACAAGTTTTACAAATGGGACATGTTGTGCCATTGGAGTTTCTCTTGGATCCTGAAAACTTGAGTAGGCGGTAACTTGATTAGAGCAACAAGTTGCAACAGCAAACCTGTTACACAAATAAGTTTTCGAAAATGTACCTGTTGTGCAATTGGAGTTCCAATTGGATCCTGAGAAGTTGAAGTTGGTAACATGATTAGAGCAACAAGTTACAACAGCAAACATGTTAAACAAGGAAGTTTTTCAAAACATATCTATTATGCCATCGGACTTTCAATTGGATCCTAAAAACTTGATAGTTAGCAAGCATAAATAAAGTGTTGCAAGAGCCATAAGAAACCAACATCAAACTAGTAAAACTAACCAGTTTTGGCAACGTATTTAATTACACATGAACTAGTAAAACTAACAAGTTTTTGGCAACGTATTAAAGTAACAAGTCGGTAGAGTTTACCAGCAACACATACATCTCTAAATTTCATTCATGTAAGCAAAATGATTCTGACACATATATATAAGTTAAAAAGATGGTGTCCCTTATATAAACCTGACAATTGTCTCTCCATGAACATTCAAACATTACTAGTGCTAGAAGTCATAACAGCAAACCAGATAAACAAACAGGGTATCAGAAGGTAAATTACACATGAATTTTGTTGCACCCTATAAGTAGATACGACCAGCTATCTACGTGCTTAAGTAGCTATTGAAGTTCAGGCAAACAGGTAATTCTATAAACAGTAACTAACAAACACATAGATAGGCGCAGTCTGCAATAGGATTAACAGGCTATGGTATTATGTAATCAGTAGCAAAATAAATTAAGGCAAGCAAGGTAATTCAACAATTTTGTAATCAGTGGCTAGCTAAAATTCCGAGAAGCAGATAACTAAACTTACGCTAGCTCTTTGTATAGGCACACTGCAACTTCTTTTTCACTTACGAGGTTCTACGAAGGACTCCATGACATCACTTGCTTGGACACGCAATCCCAATACTCCTTTCTTCCCACACTGCATTTTTGTAAGTCGAATGGTTAATCTGATAAGATGGTGCGACTTTGTTATATTACATGAGGACAAGTTGTCAGACTAGTTGTAGCAATACACACCACACTAGCTTTTACTATATAATTCATGCGATTATATTTGGCATATCGAGATCTAAGCAATCTACAATAGGATGAAAAACTGACATCCTTCTCATTATTGGCCAACTCAGTTCATAGATACAAGCAATTCAACCATTATGTGGGTAAATCAAAAGCGCCACTGGAATACATTTCACTACCCCAATCATACACGCAGGCCAGTACAAATTAAATGAAATGCAGGGACTTACGCTAGCTCGTTCTACAGGCTCACTATAGCTCTGCTTGTGCTTGGGATGTTCCATGAAGAAGTCCATGTTACCACTTGCTTGGATGTGCGGGCCCTGTACTCCTTCTTTCCCCCTCTGCATTTTTGGCACGGCGAATGGTTGATCTAATGGGAGAAATCGACCTTGCTGTTGTACCGGAGGACAGGTACTTACAAGGTTATACGAGCGTGCAGGATGTGTACCAGATCCCGTAGCGCCGTCATGCTTCGCTAAAAAATGGTTTTGCTTGTTTCGGATGATAGCTCCAGAAGAAATAAGAGTTGAAGTCAGAGTTGCATAGGCGTATAAGCTAAGAGAGCAGTAAAAGGACATCCAAGCATCATCGGAACAGTGCACAACGTAGTGATATGTGGATACCTAGTTCGGGCTGGCGTTTGGGCATACTCGCCTAGAGTGCGGGTCACTTCAGAGCCATTGAGGGTGATGCGCTTGCGTTGGCTGGCCGCCTACGGAAGCAAATCTTGAGCAGCGGCGGAGCGCTATGATGCGGTGGACGAGGCCGTTGGTGAAGCACCAGCGGGGGGGGGGGGGTGGAGGTGCGACGATGTGCTCGGTGAAGTAGCCCCGGTAAGGTGGAAGACGGCGTCGGTGAAGCAGACCTGATGCGGTGGAAGTCGGTGTCTGTGAAGCACGTCGGCTGTGGTGGCCGACGTTGTCGGTGGACCACCCGGTGCGGTGGACGAGGGCGTAGATTAGGCAGCTCCAGTGCGGTGGTGCAGTGCGACCGTCGTCTTCGTCGTCGTCGTCCGGTACAGAGGTGGGGAAAGAGACGAGACGAGGGGCGATTCGAATTTTGCTTGGGTGGTGGCGAATTAGGGATTTGAGCGCTCTGGGCGCGGAAGGGGGCGGGGGAGAAGGGGGATTTTGCATGGCTGGAATTCGGGCCGCCAGATATTTCAATCCAAAACGTGGAGGCGCGAAGTTTTTAACGTCCGTACAACACACGCCACCACCACGACACGACCGTGGTCTACCTGGTGCGCCTACATTTGAGAATGCAAATGAATCTTTTTTTCATTGGCAAATGAATCTGTATGTATTACCATGCCCGTGTTTTCCATGCAAATAATTAGTCCTTCGAAACGAGATACTAGTAATTAATTAATGATGAGTTCTTTGAATTAGAGTGTGTTTGTGACATAGCGATCTCCAATTCTAACGTGGATTTCACATTTCATGGTATCCACGCTAAGTTTTTGAATGCAAATTCATATGTATAAGATGAACACTATGGTGGTGAGAAAACTTTGGATGTATTCAAGCATATGACCACACACATACAAAATACCACAACAATCGAGTCAATATTAGTGCATCAACCTTTCCAAACCATGCATGTATGGCACGAATTCAAAATAATTACAGAAGCCATATGCATGGCCCTCAATTCAAATCTTACAATGTACACTAAATTGAAACGTTAATATTATGTCTATTACTATCCTCATTCAAATGTTGTGTTTAGCCCCCCCCCCGGCACACACTATATATACTTCCTCTATCAATCAATCTTCCCCTCTTCACCACCTTATAGAGCTATTGGTTTCCGACACCCGCTCATTCTTTCTCTCCATGTTTCGATCTCTAATTCTCTCAAATACACAACCCCCTTTCCCCCACTCTCTCAACAAACGTATTTCTCTCACACACCGGCCATTGCACTCCATGCCGAGCTCTCTCTCTCTCCCCCTCCCACCCTCTCTCTCTAGATACATACATTACCTATCTAGACCCCGCCCTCTCGCGCACACGCTCGCACATTGTCTATCTAGGTCACTCTCTCCACACCGTCTCACTCTTTCGACCGCACGGCGGCCCACACTCGCTCAATCTCTCTCTCTCTCTCTCTCTCTCTCTCTCTCTCTCTCTCTCTCTCTCTTTATCTAAGTCTCGATTAACCTTGCTTTCTCTCACATACAAACAATATATCTCCCTGTTTGGGCCTCGATCGACACAATCCATACTCTGTTACGCAGATTATCTATCTAGGTCACTCTCACCAAACCATCTCACTCTTTCGACCATTTGGCGGCCCACACTCGCTTAATCTCTCTCTCTCTCTCTCTCTCTATCTTTATGTATGTCTCGATTGACCTCGCTTTCTCTCACACACAAACGATATATCTCATTGTTTGGGCCTAGTTTGACATATTGTATATACTCTCTCACGCACATTATCTATCTAGGTCACTCTCTCCAACCCGTACTTCTCACTATTTCGACCGCATGGCGGCCCACACTCGCTCAATCTCTCTCTCTTTATCTATGTCTTGATTGACCTTGCTTTCTCTCACACACAAACGATATATCTTCCTGTCCGGGCCTCGATCCACACTCTGTATACTCTGTCACGCACATTGTTTATGTAGGTCAATCTCTCAAGATCTCTCTTAGCCCTCACCCTCCCCAAAAGCTCGATCGCACGATATCTCTCCAGAGCATATCTCTCTTTTGACCAAATGTCGCACTGGTACAGCGAGCTACTATACAAACGGTTTTTAACCCCTTTCTGCGATGGAGTTTTAAACCGTCGCCTTGCTTGTGTGTGCGATAGGGGGGTCCTTCCCACATGATCCAGAAACCGTCGGCGATAGGGAGCGCTGATGCAGACGCATCCCCAAATGTAATTGTATGCGATGCACGAACATATCGCCCATGTTTCTCATGAGTCAAATGTTTCTAATTGAGCAGGGAAACCAAATGGTGTTTCACATTGGACTGTTTGCGAAATAGTACCTAAGGCACACAGGCCATCATAGAAACTATGCGTGATATGTGGCCTATCGCACATGAGTATTATATGGCAATCGTCTGCCATGCATGACATCATCGCACACGTTTCCTGAATAATTTACGAGTGGGATTGTATTTTGCATTGGGCACAGTTTCCTCTAAGCTCTCGTGTGTGATAATGTGCTATCACAAACGGTTCAGGAGCCCCTACGCACACGTAGAAGTGCTCCAAATCATCTGCGATTTGTTGTGTATCATCGATGGTTCCGCTATGAGTGGCGTGTGCTTTCCGTTCTAGATCGCACACACTCATTTAGTCGAATCGTGTGCGCATCAATGGCCAGGTTAAAGCAAAAATAGTGCATTTGAATTGCCCTGCAAAAAGAAAATTCGCCACAATATGCAATTAAACAAATAGTGTCCACAAGACGAACATTCATCAGAGTTCGCAACAATATGCAATTGAACAAATGCTAGCTAAATTCCACTGATTTATCGACAAATGTAGTACATAATCATAGTGTACGAAATACAAAGACCTCATCACATGGAAAGCAATGCATCCATGTGTATATGTTTAGCGGCTAACTCGTGTTGAATGTTTACTCATTGTTTCAGGAACAGCCATGCTGAAATCTTCATTATCATCAGTGGGATTGATGTAGTGATTCAGGAAGAAGTTGCTGATAAATCTCCTAACCTCCATCAATTCACCAGCGGGGAGCAGTTCAGGGGTCATCGGTTCAAAGATGTGCTGCAGAATTTTTAGATCAGAATGTGCTATACGAGTGGAGTAGAAGATATTAATTAAGATACAGACTTACTGGTGCTAAATTACCTGCATCGTTACAGCAATCAGTAGATTTGAAGATGGAGATCATGTGTCTGCAGACATAGTATCCACAAAGGTTGGTGCCTGGTTGTTGCTGAGGACACTGAATTTTTTTGTACAGAATTAGTCATGTATTTGCCCTGTTAGGAGCAACCTAACCGGTGTAAGATGTTTTTTTTTCTTTGGAGAGAAATAGAAAGAGGTTTATTTAGAAACTTGAACATTAGACTAGCGTAATAAAAGGTATTTGCAAACTTTTGGATACATTTTCTGAAAATAACAGATTTTGGTGTCTTACCGGATAAACGATCTCGTGCTGCAGAGGTAGTGCACTCTGGAACTGGTTCCCTCGATTAGTTATGCACGATGCCAACACACTGCAAATGAAGATGAATTTCCACATACTCGGTTCTTGAACCAGATATGAATGCAAATTTTAACATCATAGAATTCAATACCTATCCATGAATTGCTGAAGATGCGTCAGATCTTGAGGCTTTATTGAATCTCTGAGAGAATCCAGGTAGAAACTCTGTTCTGGTTTGTAGCAATGACTACCAAGATCCAGTGAATGCTACAGATTAAGAAAACCATGAACTTACGAACTATGAGGAAATGTGAAAGACGGCCAATGTATGTGTGGTTGTTTATTTGACTTACCCTTCATGATATGGCCAGAGAAAGAATTCTGCATGGGGCGTGCGACACAAGATACTGACGACCTTGCCAATGGCCCACTCCCAATTATCTGTGCCACCACGTAATAATGTGCCATTTGCTACGTGAGGATCTATGGAATACACTCCCTCCATTTTTCTTTGCGTGATTAATCCCGTGAGAGGAATACAATACAGTTAGCTTTTTTTTCGATTACAGCCTTGTATGGAGAAGTTGATCAGAGTTGGTGAAGTACTTACAACATCAAGCATTTAACAAGAGTCATATCGAGCACATTGAAGTTGAAGAAGAGATGAAATTTCTCGAATTCCACACTGATGGATTCTTGATCGTGACCAAAATGATCACTGTCGTAGTGGACTAAAAGAACCTTATGACGTTCTGACATTTCATCCATGCAATATTTATGTAACTTGCGGCAACTGGAACTACACTCCTCTAAGTATTCGTCAACAAGAAATGGCTGGCCATGGACGTACTTGCGTGCTACAAGTACGCCTGCTTTATTTTTAGCAAGTATCCTTTCGACTTCTTCATCGGGCAAGCTGTCAAAACCAGTATAACTCTCCGATTCGAACAACTTGCTGGTAATTTGGTTCTGGGCGATGAGTGCTTTTAGTAAGAGGCTATCATTTGCATTCTTCCTCGGTCTCAGGGCCACTTCCTCGCTGGTGCGGCCGTGGCCACTTTCCTCTTGGTACTTGAAGCACTTCTGGCGCAAGGTCTGGATCGTTGATAGACGGACTACTGAGCAGGCAGTGAAGATACGACGGGCTGCTGAGCAGACGGTTTAGCTATGCCGGACTGCTGAGCTGGTGGTGCTGCTATGACGGACTGCTGAGCTGTAGGAGTAGAGGCGTCGGACTGCTGACCAGGCGGTGAAGCTATGTCGGGCTTCTGTGCAGGTGGTGCCAACACGTCGGTGTGCTGAGGAGGTTGTGCCAACGCGTTGGTTTGCTGAGCAGGCAGTGCCGATGCATCGGTATGCTGATCACGCGGCTGCGAACCGACGAACTAATGAGCAGGCGGTTCGGGGCCTTCTGACTGCTTAGCAGTCTGTTCCACCGGGTTGGTCTGCTGAGCATGCGGTGCCGCTGTGTCTCCCCCTGCTGCTTCAGTGGCCAGGATCTGAACTGGTGGTGCGTCTTCAGCAGTTGTAGGCCTTGCCACAGGCTGCTTAGGGGCGGACGATAACATGGCCTGTACGGCACGACGTCGGGCGGCCTGATCACAGGTTGATGCATCAGCCGTCGGATTACGAGTATTAGGTTCGTCGGGGGAAGCACGCGAGAGCTGCTATGGCAAGGAGAGAGTCGCCGGTTGAAGGGCGACATTGATTGCTCTTGGCGGGGCTTGAGGGATCTCATCTATGAAGTCTATTTCCTTTTGTGGCCACTGGATATGATTTAACAGTGTTTCTTGCAAGGTCCTATCCTCATCACAGTCCCCTAGGTGTCGTGGGAAATGACTATCTATGGGACCGAACGGGTCCCTTTGCGATTCGGCTCAGGGGACATGTCTGGGACAAAGAGCAGGTTTTTAGTAAGTGCAAGAACACGCGAGGGATTTATCCAGGTTTGGGCCGCTATGAGCGTAAAACCCTACTCCTGCTCTGTGGTTGATCGTATATGAACTCTGGTTATAGGGAGCGCAGTTTTCCGGCAAGGTCGGCAAGGTGCTCGGGAAAATGCAGCTACGGCGTGTAATTGAGCTGGGTGTCGACCGTTCTACCTATAGCCGTGGGCCTCCTTTTATAGGCCAAGGGGTTACCACAATGGCTAATATGGTCATTACAGAGTGTGAATAGTGACTTGCACCGTCATCACGTCTATCTGCCAACGGGGTAAGACAAACGCATTTAATGCACCGTTAGGTGCTACGTCGGGGAGGTGAGGCCTTGGGCAAAAGATCTGTACCACCGGTCCTGGCGCCCTCCTGTAATCTCGACACGTCCCTGGGACGGGTGTCATTAAAGTTAATCTTGGCGTGGCGTCCTGACACGTACCCTGGCCAGCTATGTTGACTGCCTGCCCGCTCGACACCTAGCATACGAGCCTATCTGGTCGATGGTGAGGTGGAGCGGTAACGAGACAGAACAAGCCTGCTTGCATGGGGCTTGCCGGGCCTTGCTTGCCGGCAAGGGAGCTTGCCGGCAATCATAGCCTCGGTCATCACCTTGCCGGGATGGAGCTTGCTGGCAAGGACAACGTCGATCTTCAGTACGAGAATAGTACTTCTTGATGACCTACCTTGAGGTCTTCTTCATGGTCTTGGTGTTGAGTCTCGAGTCGTAGTTATCCTTTGTCAAGCCCTTGCCGGAAGGGAGGCTACAACTGCCTGTGCACAAGTCTGGGTACGAGGGCACCCATGTCTTAGTACACCGACAGGAGCCCCTGGGCCTGGGCCACACGCGCATGTGAGGCGTCATTGGGCTAGGCCCAAACAGTGCACAGGTGGCGCGTGGCAGAGGATAACTATCATAATCTTCTCTTTTACCGCACCCGCCCACGATGCGCATTAAATGCGGACGTGGGAGAGGTGGAGCGAAGCGGCGGCGGGAGGTGGTGCGCCTGAAAAGCGTAGCCACGTAGGACGAAAAAGCGCCAACCTTTGCGCCTTCCCCATAAAAAGGAAAAACGTGGAGGGTGCTGCTCATTTCGCCGGACTTCTCGCATCCCCTTCCTCGGTTTCTGCCATTAAGGGAGGCAAGGCGGCAGGGAGAGTGATCCCTCTAGAGTGCTATAAAAGTGGGCGGGGGGAGTGGCAATCTTCCCCACCCATCTTCTGCCTTTGCCATTATCCTCCTCCAACCTTTCGTTCATCCTTGCCTTCCTTGAGGTCTACTGTTGCGATGGCGAGGGGTGGAGGTCGAGCCCGCACACCTGCTTCCACCTCGAGGGTCCCTCCTCGGGGCCGGATGCGTTCCTCGATGGTTGTCATGAGCGCTAGCCCTAGCGCCCACAGTAGAGCCGCCTCCCGCGGCCGCGGAGGGCGTGGTTCTCATGGACAAGGCGGGCGTGGCGGACATGGCGGGGCGGCTGCCCTTCCCCCTCAGGCGGAAGCCCGCACGGCGGTGACGGCGCACGAGTCCCACACGGCGGTGGCAGCGCACGAGTTTGTCGTGGGGTTACGCCGCCGGCTTCGCAGTTGGCTCCAGCTCCCGGATCCCTTTGCGAGGGTGATGGAGAGCAGCTGGCCCTCGGGCATATGGCTACAGGCGGATGGCTGCTGTAACGGCCCCTCCTGGGTGGGTGCAGAGTTCTCCACCGCCGGCTCTCTGTTCCTGACGCGGGGGTGGAAGTCATTCGCCCGCTCCCGTGGTCTAGGGCAGCGGCTTCTTCTCTAGTTTAGGTACGACGGAGCTACCACACTCTTCGTGAAGTTCTTCGGGGTCTCCGGCGGCCGCATCGAATGCTGCGCGGAGAGTGAGGGCAGCAGCGGCACCGAGTCCAGCAGCGAGAACGAGAGCGAGAGCGACGAAAGCTCCTCGCGCATCAAGAGCAAAGGCGACGACTCTGACTAGGCGCATAGTATTGCCCCAGTCGTACCTTGAAGATGAGCCGTGCTCCGCCTAGGCTCCTCAGTTTAGCTCCTATATCAAAACCAATGTAGCCCCGTGGGGGCATGGAAGATAACTTTTGCATCTAAATGTTTAACAGTTGTTGTAGTTTGTACTTTGAATGGACGTATGCATGTTGTTCTCCTTATTCCATTCTGTCTTTGCATGATTTTTGTACCCTACACTTGCCGGAAGCTTGCCGGTGCGCACACCCTTGCCGTAAGTGCTTGAGGAGCGGGTCCTTAGCAGCTTGCCGGAAGCATCACTACCGGCAAGGTCACGCTTGACGGTCACAACGCGGCTGCTTAGGTTGCTGAGTGGACTCGAAGCAAAGTAAGAGCGCAGTCGATCACGACAAGGTTCCTCAGCGTGCAGGTTTCTCATACAAAGGCCGGAATTGTTCAAGGAGAGCCACAACTACAACAAAGAATTCATTTCAAAGTTTTGTGACTTAGCTCATTCCTTGCTGTACTTCTTGCCGTAGGGCGATATCTTGAACGCGTCTTTTGGTATCCATAATCATCACTCCTCCTGGGAAGCTTGTACGCGAGGAATCCTTCTTTCCTTCAGGAAAAAGAAAGAAGAGAAGAGAGGAGACAGGAACCTTGACGGTTCGTTAACTACCTTATGCAATGCAAAGACTGTAACACAAGACTACATGTAATACATAAATAAATATGCATTTGGACAAATAGTTGTGAAACACTTAGTTTTATTTATTATGCACGGGATCTGCGCCCGGCTTTGTACAAAGGTTTACATGCCTTCACGGCAAACTTGTACAAAAGAGATTGCCGGGCAGCTCGGCAACCGCGCCTTACGGGTAAAACTTACGAAGATGCTCAATATTTCATGAGTTTAGCACCAAAGTGCCATCTTCGGTCTCTAGGTGGATTGTGCCAGGCCTAGTGACTTGTATTACCCGGTAAGGGCCTTCCCACTTTGGTGTCAACTTGTTTTTTATCCTTCGTGGATCGAATCTGACGAGGAACATGGTCGCCTTTCTCAAGGTCTCTGGCATTCACTTTATGGCTAAGGCAGCAGCGCAAAGCTTGCTGGCACCGTGCAGCACGGGCAGCAGCTTGGAAACTATCTTCCTCAAGGAGCGCGACATCGTCATGCCGCAGCTCATCTTGGTCCTCCTCATTGAAGGCCAAGACTCGAGGTGACCCGTATTTGAGTTCCATGGGGAGTATTGCTTCTGCACCAAGGCTTGCTTCCTGACCTTCTGCTTGAGGGGTCTCGCATGAGGGCAGATAGCAAGGTGGTGCTCAGTTGCCCTCCTAAAAACTTCAGGGACGTCAGGTGCTTGCCGGGCAAGCACACTGGCATTCACCCGTAGGAAGGCAACGAGCTTGACTCCCTATTTGTTGCCGAGAGTGGCACTTTCAGAAAAAGTGCCACTCGTCCCATCCCCTTTCACAGAAACTTGTTTGGTCGTGGATGCGGAAGCCTTGGCTCTCTTGCTCTTGCTGGTAGAGCTCTCTGGTACGTCCTCGACAGGCATGCTGCACTCTGAAGTGTGCTTCCCGGAGTCCTTCCCATAGGTCTTGCCGGTCTTCTTCTTCTTTCCTTCCCCGGGAGCTTTGACAGCAGGGGCAAGCACCTCGATGGCATCTGCTACCGCCGCCTCTCGGTAGAGCTTGCGGTACAGATGATCGCGTCCTTGTGGTTTGACTTGATGGCGAGGCCCCCCATCGGCCCCGGCATCTTGATGATGTTGTACGCATAATGCGACGTGGCCATAAATTTTGCCAGGGCTGGGCGGCCCAAAATTCCATTGTACGGCAGCAGCATCTTGACGACGTCGAAGGTAATCTTCTTCATCTGATGGTTGAGCTCGCTGCCGAACGTGACCGGCAATGTGACTTGGCCCTTTGGCTTGTTCCTCCCCGGACTGATCCCTTGGAAACTGCCTGTTTCCTCGAGATCCTGGTCGGGGATCTGCAGCCTCTTGATCACATCTGGAGAGATCAAGTTCAAGCCAGCCCCACCGTCAACCAGCATCTTTGTCACCTTGAGGTTGCGAATTGTTGGTGAGACCAACAACGGCCAACACCCGACCGCAGTTGTGCGATCAGGGTGGTCCTCCGCATGAAAGATGATGGGCGAGTGCGACCACTTGAGTGGCTTATGTGCCTACATCACCGGCTCTGCTACATTGACTTCGCGGATCCACTGCTTTAGTTGCCGGTGCGAGGAGCGCAAAGATGCGCCTCCGTCAACACACATGGCATCCACCGCATTTTGGAACTCCTTGCCGGACCCGCCTCCGTCCTCATCACTATCATCCTCTTCTTGCTGGCCCTGAGCAGCCTTCTCTTTTGGCTGCTTGGCCTTGCCACGGTGCCCTCCGCGGTCACCATGGTCTTGCTTGCCAGACCAACCAGCACCATCTTGGGCCTTCTCCTTATCACGCTTCTCGTACTCTTGCTTCTGCTTTTCGGCAAGTTGCTCCACTTGCCGACATTGCTGGAGGTCATGGCCCTTGGTGCGGTGGATCTTGCAGTACGGCCCGCCAGTCTTGCCGGCCTTCTCGCCTGCCGCAGCTTCCCAGCAAGCATCGCACCCGGCAACCTCCTTGCCGGGGATGTCTACCTTCTTCTTCTTGGTGGCATTGGTGTCGCCGGAGCTCTCAATGGCCAGTACAATCTTGTTCTTGCGCTTCCTGTTCTTCTTCTGTGGGGTTGATGCGTCGTCGTCCTCGGAATCGACGTCTGCACCCGTATCTTCCCCAGGGAGTCGCCTCCCTTCCTCAGCATGTGCACACCTATCCGCCAAGGCGTACAGATCATTGATGGTCTTGACCTGCTCGACATTCATCTCAGACCGCATCCTGTGGTTGCGCACATTCGTGTGGAACGCGGCAACGACAGCTGCGGGATGGATGCCGGGGATGTTGTGGTGCACACGGCTGAACCGTAGTATGTACTTGCAGAGGTTCTCTCCATCCCTTTGGGGGATCACCTGCAAATCGCTGGGCTGACCTAGGAGCTTGTGGCCACCCCGGTAAGTGCCAATGAAATGATGGCACAGATCCGCCCCAGAAGAAATGGAGCCCTTAGGCAGGTTCATCAACCACGACCTGACGTTGGGACGGAGCCCCAACGGGAAGTAGTTGGCGAGCACTTTCTCGTCCCTTCCCCCGACAGCCTCCACCGCGATGGTGAAGATGCCAAGGAACTCGGCTGGGTTGAGCGTGCCGTCGTACTTGTCGAGCAGCTCCTGCTTGAAGGCTCGGGTGGACGGCCAGTGAACTTGCCGCAGCTCACGAGTAAACGCTGGGCACCCCACATCGTAGGGCAAGTACCCATCGGCTACTGGGGCGAGCACGTTCACTGCTGGCCTGGCACGGTCGTTAGATTGACAACGTGCTTCCCGGCGCCGCTCGATCTTCGTGCGGGCGTCTTTGTCGCACTGCTCGCGGAGCACTTGGCGCTGATCTTGGCGGCACCGTGGATCTGACGAAGCCATAGACAGCACGTCATGGTTGTCTGATCGGCGGGCTGGCCGCTGTGACGGTGCGGGGTGCCGAGGCGACTGCACCATTTGCGCGGCGTCTCCGGCAAGGTAGCCAGATGGTCCCACCAACATGATGGGTGGTCGCCACGAGGGCCCCACGTCTTGTGTTTTGCCGGGATCGGCAAAACTGATGAGACTCTGAATGGTAGCTCTCCATTCGTCCATCTTGTCTAGGCTTGGCAGGAAGTTCAAAAGTATTTCAACCCATGCCATGGCCTCCGCCACCATGGTTGGCATGGTTGGGAGCACAAAATGAGGCGTCGCTCGACTCCTGGCAGAGCCAGAAGCAGGTTCGTTACGTCCGTGCCGCCGCGGCTCATGCTCGCCAACAGGCAGATGTGGTGGTGGCAGTGGCGCTCCGTGAGCAATCGGAAATTGCTGCACGGGGATCCCGCCTTGCGGTCGTCTGGAACCGCCAGCAACGTGGGGGAGCGTGTCATGCCAATCTTGTGATGGTCACGGCGTACGCCTCCCTGCGCCATTGTTGGACGTCGCCGCTACGTTCTGGGACGTTGCGGCGGCTGGGTTCTGGGTCACAGCAGTATGAACTATATTACTATGATGAATGCGCTCACCAGAATGTCTTGGAAGTTGACCGGCTGCGACGTCGCCGGTCCTGTGGCTAGGCTCATCATCGTGGCGGGTGATGTCTACTATGCAACTTTATTCTTGTAGACTCGTGTTGGGCCTCCAAGCGCAGAGTTTTGTAGGACAGTAGCAAATTTCCCTCAAGTGTATGACCTAAGGTTTATCAATCCGTGGGAGGCATAGGATGAAGATGGTCTCTCTCAAACAATCCTGCAACCAAATACAAGAAATCTCTTGTGTCCCCAACACACCCAATACAATGGCAAATTGTATAGGTGCACTAGTTCGGCGAAGAGATGGTGATACAAGTGTAGTATGGATAGTAGATATAGGTTTTTGTAATCTGAAAATATAAAAACAGCAAGATAGCAAGTGATAAAACGGAGCACAAACGGTATTGCAATGCTTAGAAACAAGGCCTAGGGTTCATACTTTCACTAGTGCAATCTCTCAACAATGCTAACATAATTGGATCATATAACAATCCCTCAACGTGCGATAAAGAATCACTCCAAAGTTCCTATTAGCGGAGAACATAAGATAGAAATTGTTGCAGGGTACAAAACCACCTCAAAGTTATCCTTTCTGATCAATCTATTGAGCCATCCCTATAAGTGTCATGAACAGCCTTAGAGTTTGTACTAAAATAACACCATATGATACGCATCAACCAACTCTAATGTCACCTAGATACTCCAATGTCACCATAAGTATTTGTGAGTTGATTATTCGATATGCATCAAACAACTTCAGATTCATAATATTCAATCCAACACAAAGAACTTCAAAGAGTGCCCCAAGATTTCTACTTGAGAAAGTAGGACGAAAACGTGCATCAACCCCTATGCATAGATTACCCCAATGTCACCTCGGTAATCCGCGAGTTGAGTGCCAAAACATACATCAAGTGAATCAATATAATACCCCATTGTCACCACGGGTATTCATATGCAAGACATACATCAAGTGTTCTCAAATCCATAAAAGTATTCAATCCGATAATAGTGAAACCTCAAAGGTAAAAACTCAATTCATCACAACAAGATAGAGAGGGAGAAACACCATATGATCCATCTATATTAACAAAGCTCGCGGCACATCAAGATCGTGCCAAATCAAGAACATGAGAGAGAGATCAAACACATAGCTACTAGTACATACCCCTAGCCTCGAGGGTGAACTACTCCCTCCTCGTCATGGAGACCACCGGGATGATGAAGATGGCCTCCGGTGATGATTTCCCCCTCCGGCAGGGTGCCGGAACAGGGCTCCAGATGGTATTTCGAAGGTACAGAGGCTTGCGGCGGTGGAGTCGAAGTTCTAGGTTAATTTCTGGGGGTTTCTCTATTTATAGGATTTTTCAGCATTGGAATCACGCGAAGATGGGCCCACGAGGCACCCGGGCACGCCACCCCCACCGGCGCGCCCTGGTGGCGTGTGAGCACCTCGTGAGGCTTCTGGTCCTTCCACAAAGCTTTGGGGGTCTCTTATGTTCCAAAAAAAATCGTCAAAAAGTTTCGCTGCATTTGGAGAACTTTTATTTCTGCACAAAAAACAACACCATGGTAGTTCTGCTGAAAACAGCGTCAGTCCGGGTTAGTTCTAATCAAATCATACCAAAACCATATAGAATTGTTATAAACATGGCATGAATACTTCATAAATTATAGATACATTGGAGACGTATCAGCATCCCCAAGTTTAATTCCTGCTCGTCCTCGAGCAGGTAAATGATAAAAGAAATAATTTATGAAGTGTGAATGCTAGCATAGTGCATAAGTTTGATCAATGATAATTTCAATCACTTTTCCTAGCATCACAACAGTAACTCTTTCTCATAAAACTCATCATGATAAAGTAGCAATCAATTCACATGTTATGGTTCAAACAATGCATTCTCTTGAAACTTAACAACCTATGTTCTTAGTCACCAAACAATTGCAATTCAACTTAATTTCAACAAAGTCTAAGTAAGAGCTCCACATACTCAATTATCATATAGTCTTCTATGATTGCTAGTACTCAAAGCATATTTTTAGAACAAATAGCATCCATTGAACACAGAGAAAGATAGGGGCATAATTTTTGCCTCCCAACTCATTTATCATAGAGATAATTGTCAACAATAATAATTCATGATCAAATATATTTGACTGGCCATATGTGCCTGGATCTTTCATCACCACATGATGCTTACCAACTAGAGAATAATTGAGGTTGAAATGAGAAGTAATACTATTGACTCTTGCATAAAAGTAAATACATAAAGTAAAAGATAGGCTCTTCGCAGAGGGAAGCAGAGGTTGTCATGCGCTTTTGATTTTTGGATTTGCAAGCTCTTAATGCAAAGGAATGTCACATTATATTGCCCCTTGTGATAGCAACCTTTATTATGCAGTCCATCGCTTTTATTTCTTTACCATCACAAGTTCGTACAACGCTTATTTTCCCTTGCAATAAAAGATCATACATATTTTAGGAGCATTTTTTATTGCTTTTTGCACCGATGACAACTTACTTGAAGGATCTTATTCAATCCATAGGTAGATATGGTGGACACTCATGGGAAGAAACTGGGTTTAAGGATTTTTGGATGCACAAGTAGTATCTCTACTTAGTACGAATTTTTGGCTAGCAAAATATCCTAAGCAAGCACCACATGTTGGAGGATCCATAACAATATAACTTCTATGCAAATATACCCAAACATAACTCATTACGTTGTCTTCCTTGTCCAACTTCAACTAATTTTCTCAAGTTTGAAAATAATTAATGGGTATTCACAATCATAAAAGATGTCCAAGATAATATATTTATATGTGAAAGTTCTCTTCCTTATACTAATCATTCATGAATTGCTTGTATGACCAATATTGTGATTGTCAAGCTTCAATAGATTTCACTTTCTAAACCCAATGTGAAACTACTACTAGGCATGATACAAGCATATGAAGCACATATAATTTCAACTTTATGATATTCAATTCTTTCACAATTTACTCATAGGATATAAGTGAAGCACAAGAGTAAATGACAAACTACTCCAAAAAGATATAAGTGAAGATCAATGAGTAGTCAAACAATTAAGTAGCTATGTGAGGACTCTCTCCAAATAAAGATTTCATATCTTGATAATTTTTATTAAAACAGCAAACAAAATGAAAATAAAAGGACAATCCAAGAATAGCACATATCATGTGAACAAGTAAAAACTTAGGCTAACCGATAGGTGTTGATGAAGAAAGGTGGGATGCCTACCGGGGCATCCCCAAGCTTAGTTCCTTGAGACTTCTTGGAATGTTATCTTGGGGTGACTTGGGCATCCCCAAGCTTGAGTTCTTGTGTCTCCTTAATTCCTCTCATATCACGGTTTCTCTAAATCTTAAAAACTTCATCCACATAAAACTCAACAAGAACTCGTGAGATAAGTTAGTATAAATCCACTCAAAACTTTAACATTCTATACTGTAGGAAATCATTAAAATTATAATTAAACATTGCATACTAAATGCCTCTTCATATTTAATACTCCTATCCACAAATAGAAACATTAAACAAGCAACATATGCAAACAATGCAACTGTAAACGAAATCTGCCAAAACAGAACAGTCTGTAAAGGATGAATAAGAATCCATACTTCCCTAAGTACAAAAATTCTGAAAAATTACCACGTGACAGAGAACTCATGCATTCTTATTGTGTAAAAATTTCAGATTTTTATCATGTTCTGACTATTCAGGAATATTCTGGACATAACATAAAACTTTCTGTTTTCAAACAGCAGCACATGAACTTGCAAACTGAGCATGGTAAAGGCTATAATTGGCATTTTATTGAACTAAAAGATACAAAACATGATTATTGATAACAGCAAGCAAACCTGAACAAGGGAAAATGACGCTCCAAGCAAAACTCATATTATGTGACGAATAAAAATATAGCTCCAAGTGAGGTTACCGATAGTGTTGAAGACGAAAGAGGGGATGCCATCCGGGGCATCCCCAAGCTTAGACGCTTGAGTCTTCCTTGGATATTACCTTGGGGTGCCTTGGGCATCCCCAAGCTTAGGGTATTGCCACTCCTTATTCTCCTCATATCGATATCTCACCCAAAACTTGAAAACTTCAATCACACAAAACTTAACGGAACTTCGTGAGATAGGTTAGTATGATAAAAATAAATCATCCACTTAGGTACTGTCAAGACAAGATTCATAATTGTTATCACATAATTCCTACTGTATTATATCATTTTCACAATTTATATTACTCAATATAAGCTACGGAAACACTAAAACAAGCAAACTATGCACTAAAAACAGAATCTGTCAAAAACAGAACAACATGTAGTGAGCGATTTAAAAACCATACTTATGTACCTCCAAAAATTCTGAAAAATTAGGAAAACGTAAATAATTTGTAACCCAATGCTCTGTAAAAATTTCGTAATTTTCTCATGCTCCAGTACAGAATATAAATTCCAGCTCTGGACGCAAAAGTTTCTGTTTTTGCACAGAATCGAATCAACAAGTACCCACACTATCCCAAAGGCTTTACTTGGCACATTATTGAAAGAAAACATATAAAACATGATTAATACAGTAGCTCAATCATGTGAACACACAAAAACAGTAGGTATAAATATTGGGCTGTCTCCCAACAAGCGCTTTTCTTTAATGCCTTTTTAGCTAGGCATGATGATTTCAATGATGCTCGCATAAAAGTAAAGAATTGAAACATAAAGAGAGCATCATGAAACATACGGAAAGCAAATTTAAGCCTAACCAACTTCCTATGCATAGGGATTTTGTGAGCAAACAATTTATGGGAGCAAGAATCAACTAGCATAGGAAGGCAAAACAAGCATGACTTCAAAACTTTCAACGCATAGAGAAGAAACTTGATATTATTGAGATATGTAAAAGCATATGTTCCTATCTCATAATAATTTTCAGTGGCATCATGAATGAATTAAACAATATAACTATCACATAAAGCATTATTTTCATGATCCACATGCATAGAAAATTTATAACTCTCCACACAAGCAAATTTCTTCTCATTCATAATAGTGGGAGTATCATATGAAACTTGAATACTAAAAATTGTTTCCACATTAAAAGAGTAATGTTAAGTGCAAGGGTATTCATAATTATGACAAGTATTATAGTAATAACCATCACTCTTTTTCATAGCATAAGTATCATCACAATAATCATCATAGGTAGCAATTTTGTGATCATCATAATCAATTGAAACCTCTTCCAAAGTAGTGGATTCAACATTAAATAAAGTCATGACCTCTCCAAATCCACTTTATTTATTAAAATAAGATTCAACACCCTCCAAAATAGTGGGATAATTATTATCTAAAGTTTACACTCGTCCAAACCCACTTTCATAAATATTGCAATCATCATAAATAGGAGGCATGCATTCATCATAACAAATTTGATAATTGAAAGTAGGGGGACTAAAAAGATCATCCTCAATAGACATAGCATCCCCAAGCTTAGGGTAAACATTATTTTCAGAAAATAAATTCTCAAACATGTCATTCCTATCAAACATAGCATCCCCAAGCTTGTGGGTTTGCATATCATTAGCATAAACACTATTATCATCAATAGTATGAATAGCACCAATAGTATAAGAATTATTATCATATTCCTCCAAGTTGGTGCCATAAAGATTTTCAAGATTATAAGAGGTATCATTATCTTCCCAATAATAATTATCACAACAAGTAATAGGCATAACAAAATCATCTTCAATAATTCCTTCGAACATCGTATCATAAGAACAAGAAACAATATCATGAAGTGTATCTTCCTCCATAATTATTTTTGATTCATGCTCATGGGGCACAACAATAGGAGCAACATTATTTGGGAGAAATACCTTTTTACCTTTGGTTTTTCTTCTTTTCTTCTTCTTCTCCACATTATGTGTGGGTTTATTTAATTTTTCCGAGCACCTTGTTGAAGAGATTAGTTGGATAGGAAGCTCCTCCACATTACCTGTTTCATCATGAGAGAAAATAGGAGGGAAAGGGGGAATCTTTACCCTTCCATTAGTATTTCTTTTATATTCTATTTGTTTTCCCATTTTTCTATAGTTGGCTATATAAGCATTCTCATTGCAATTTACCACACAAAATGTATAGATTTCCTTTAGATTAGTTTCAATGTCATCCGTGCGAATGAATACTTCAAACCAACTATTTTTATGTGTCAATTCTTCACACCCCAAAAATAGAATAAGCTCATTATAAAGTTCAAGGGTGGTCAAGTTATTGCAATATTTGTCCATGATTTGATCGTGAAAAAGTATGCATTGAAAATTAAGATGACCAACCTTATTACAAAGATCACAAGTAATGGGATGAAGAGAGCATAATTTCGTAGCAAATTTGTCTATCACTTTGAGCAATAAATTGGTTCTATCATGTTTATGCTTCTTACAAAATCTATCATCCCTATAAGGCATGTCTTCACAAACTTTATGCACTCCACAAAAAATGACCTGCTTATAAGAAACATTTTTTTCATGACTAGTGCAATCATCTTTAGTATTTTGGATATTCAAAGAATTCATACTAATAACATTGTAATAATGCTCATCATTCATGGATTTTATGCCAAACATTTTATTGAATTCTTCTTCTATTAATTGAGCACAATTTTTCGATCCATCAATTTTAAGAAAGACATTATAAAGACGAATAATATGAGGCAACCTCAATTCCATTTTTTTGTAGTTTTATTTTTATAAAACCAAACTAGTGATAAAACAAGAAACTGAAAGATACGATTGCAAGATCTAAAGATATACCTTCAAGCACTTGCCTCCCCAGCAACGGCGCCAGAAAAGAGCTTGATGTCTACTACGCAACTTTATTCTTGTAGACTCGTGTTGGGCCTCCAAGCGCAGAGTTTTGTAGGACAGTAGCAAATGTCCCTCAAGAGGATGACCTAAGGTTTATCAATCCGTGGGAGGCATAGGATGAAGATGGTCTCTCTCAAACAATCCTGCAACCAAATACAAGAAACCTCTTGTGTCCCCAACACACCCAATAGAATGGAAAATTGTATAGGTGCACTAGTTCGGCGAAGAGATGGTGATACAAGTGTAGTATGGATAGTAGATATAGGTTTTTGTAATCTGAAAATATAAAAACAGCAAGATAGCAAGTGATAAAACGGAGCACAAACGGTATTGCAATGCTTAGAAACAAGGCCTAGGGTTCATACTTTCACTAGTGCAATCTCTCAACAATGCTAACATAATTGGATCATATAACAATCCCTCAACGTGCGATAAAGAATCACTCCAAAGTTCCTATTAGCGGAGAACATAAGATAGAAATTGTTGTAGGGTACGAAACCACCTCAAAGTTATCCTTTCTGATCAATCTATTGAGCCATCCCTATAAGTGTCACGAACAGCCTTAGAGTTCGTACTAAAATAATACCATATGTGATAGCCTGGCTTAATAGGGATGATAGACTACTCATATCAATTAGGAATTCCTTCTTTTCCGGGAGCCCATTCGGAAAGAACTCCAAAGTTAAGCGTGCTCAGCTTGGAGTAATTTCAGGATGGGTGACCGACCGGGAAGTTGGTCCCGGGTGCGCACACGTGAGGACAAAGTGTGCAGGAAAGACTAGTATTGATATGTGGGGCCAGTCTAGATCCCGCCAGGAGTAACGATCACCGGCGGGTGCGTTCGGGGCGTTACAAGTTGGTATCAGAGCCGACCCTCACGGTTACACGGATGTTTGCGGGCTAGGTGCGCGGTCATGTTGTGCATGACGTTTGTGACCCGTTGTGGCACACGGCATGGCACATGTGCCGGACTGGACGCACAGACGTATGTGCCAAGAGGGAACGTTCCTGTGGCCTGACGAGGACGTCGGTTCCTCTGAGTGGGGGTGTATGTGATAGCCTGGCTTAATAGGGATGATAGACTACTCATATCAATAAGGAAGTCCTTCTTTTCCGGGAGCCTATTCGGAAAGAACTCCAAAGTTAAGCGTGCTCAGCTTGGAGTAATTTCTGGATGGGTGACCGACCGAGAAGTTGGTCCCGGGTGCGCACAAGTGAGGACAAAGTGTGCAGGAAAGACTAGTATTGATCTGTGGGGCCAGTCTAGATCCCGCCAGGAGTAACGATCACCGGCGGGTGTGTCCGGGGCGTTACACCATATGATACGCATCAACCAACTCTAATGTCACCTAGATAGTCCAATGTCACCACATGTATCCGTGAGTTGATTATTCGATATGCATCAAACAACTTCAGATTCATAATATTCAATCCAACACAAAGAACTTCAAAGAGTGCCCCAAGATTTCTACCGGAGAAAGTAGGACGAAAACGTGCATCAACCCCTATGCATAGATTACCCCAATGTCACCTCGGGAATCCGCGAGTTGACTGCCAAAACATACATCAAGTGAATCAATATAATACCCCATTGTCACCACGGGTATTCATATGCAAGACATACATCAAGTGTTGTCAAATCCATAAAAGTATTCAATCCGATAATAGTGAAACCTCAAAGGTAAAAACTCAATTCATCATAACAAGATAGAGAGGGAGAAACACCATATGATCCAACTATATTAACAAAGCTCGTGGTACATCAAGATCATGCCAAATCAAGAACACGAGAGAGAGATCAAACACATAGCTACTAGTACATACCCCTAGCCTCGAGGGTGAACTACTCCCTCCTCGTCATGGAGACCACCGGGATGATGAAGATGGCCTCCGGTGATGATTTCCCCCTCCGGCAGGGTGCCGGAACAGGGCTCTAGATGGTATTTCGAAGGTACAGAGGCTTGCGGCGGTTGAGTCGAAGTTCTAGGTTAATTTCTGGGGGTTTCTCTATTTATAGGATTTTTCAACGTTGGAATCACGCGAAGATGGGCTAAGATGGGCCCACGAGGCACCAGGGCACGCCAACCGCCCCTAGTGCGCCCTGGTGGCTTGTGAGCACCCCGTGAGGCTTCTGTTCATTCCGCGAAGCTTCAGGGGTCTCTTATGTTCCAAAAAAAATCGTCAAAAAGTTTCGCTGCATTTGGAGAACTTTTATTTCTGCACAAAAAACAACACCATGGTAGTTCTGCTGAAAACATCGTTAGTCCGGGTTAGTTCTAATCAAATCATACCAAAACCATATAGAATTGTTATAAACATGGCATGAATACTTCATAAATTATAGATACGTTGGAGACGTATCAGCGGGGGTGCTGGGCACCCGCACCACTTGCGCCTCCTGCGTCGCCCGTCCCAACCGTAGCGCCCGCGCCGGCTGCGCCGCCTGCACCGCCCGCGGCCGCCTGGGAAGGTGGTTTGGACGTGGTAGGAGCCTTCGTGGCTCCACTCTTCTTCTTCGGCGCCATCGACGAAGATGATGAAATTGGTGCTCACACTACCAAAAAACTGATTTGTGACACACAACCCCCCGCCTGGCACGCCAAAGATGTCGTGGGAAACGACTATCTATGGGACCGAATGGGTCCCTTTGTGATTCGGCTTAGGGGACATGTATGGGACAAAGAGCAGGTTTTTAGTAAGTGCAAGAACACGCGGGGGGTTTATCCAGGTTCGGGACGCTATGAGCATAAAACCCTAATCCTGCTCTGTGGTTGATCGTATATGAACTCTGGTTACAGGGAGCGCTGTTTTCTGGCAAGGTGCTCAGGAAAATGCAGCTACGGCGTGTAAATGAGCTGGGTGTCGACCGTTCTATCTGTAGCCGTGGGCCTCCTTTTATAGGCCAAGGGGTTACCACAATGGCTAATACGGTCATTACAGAGTGTGAACGGTGACTTGCACCATCATCATGTTTATCTGCCAACGGGGTAAGACAAACGCATTTAATGCACAATTAGGTGCTACGTCGGGGAGGTGAGGCCTTGGGCAAAAGATCTGTACCACCGGTCCTGGCGCCCTCCTGTAATCTCGACACGTCCCGGAGACGGGTGCCATTAAATTTAATCTTGGCATGTTGTGCTGACACGTACCCTGGCCGGCTATGTTGATGGCCTGCCCACTCGACACCTAGCATACGAGCCTATCTGGTCGATGGTGAGGTGGAGCGGTAACGAGACAGAACAAGCCTGCTGGCACGGGGCTTGTCGGGCCTTGCTTGCCGGCAAGGGAGCTTGCCGGCAATCATAGCCTCGGTCTTCACCTTGCCGGGACGGAGCTTGCCGGCAAGGACAACGTCGATCTTTAGTACAAGAATAGTACTTCTCGATGACCTGCCTTGAGGTCTTCTTCATGGTCTTGGTGTTGAGTCTCGAGTCGTAGTTATCGTTTGTCAAGCCCTTGCTGGAAGGGAGGCTACAACTGCCAGTGCACAAGTCTGGGTACGAGGGCACCCATGCCTTAGTACACCGACACTAGGACATTCTTCAGGGCAAATTTATTGAATCCAGGTTTTACTTCAGTCACGTAGCACTTCACACAGCCCGGCTTCAATGGCACATTGTCCAACAAGAGGCCCCCTTCCGAGTGGGGGGACAAAACCCAGGCGGTTGCACATTTTAATGTACCTTCATAATGTGTCAGCACGCCCCTCAGTTTGTCTTTCATTCCAGATAGATGAGATATAGCATCATCATGTGCAGCTGCAGTCCCAGTATCGCTGGGGTCAGCTAATGCACAACTACTCTTGTGCGGTGTTGTCATGCAATAAGAAGCATCGTCCATGCCCGCCTCCCCTCCCGTCTGCTGGCTATCTCTCAGTGTTAGAGTCTTCTGCATCATCATTGACTCCTCAATTTCCATTTTAACTTTCGGATACATGTCCATCCTCAACCTTTCATACAATTCTTCCTTCTTCTGTTCACTCCTCGCTTTTTTCATGGCGAGCATCTCTTCTTTGCTGAGTGTGAAAGCCCTCTTGTGAGGGACATTGACAGCTATACCCCTTGCACGGCCAGGGGGCTCTTTTGTTGCCAGAGCATCGGACAGAATGTCACATGGCCCTGACTTCCTGTAGAACCTTCTAGGGTTGCTGGTGGAAGCCTTTAACATCACGTGATACAGTTCTTTGTCATGTGAGTTTTCAAAGTAATAAGAACCGTCGTCACACCTCTTTGCGCATGCCCGCAAGTAGTCTCCAGCGCGTTCACCCCTGATTTCACTAAAGGCCAGTTTCCACCCGCAGCTACTGCTTCTTTGTCCTCCTGGTCCCATATCGGTTTCATGCCGTAGTATCCTGCCACACCCATACTGTGGGGGTGTGTGTTCCTCTTCTGAAGTTCCGATTGCTTGGCACTCTTCTTTGTAAACTCTGTAGTTGCCCTGGCCCTTTTGAATTCTGCCCAGTTTGCCTTTGTAATTTGGGGGTATGCGAGGATTGTGTCCTTGCCTTCACTCAAGTACTTCTTGTACAACACATGCTTCCAGTTTCTCCAAGCATCCCTGGCCTTCTTCAGTGCAGCATGTTCCACCTGCATTCTCCACTGCTCTGGAACGTTGAAGTGTTCCATGATCTCTCGGACTATCCTGTGCCATGTTTCTGTGTTAGCCTTCCGAAACCCCGGTAGATTAATGTTGAGCCTTGCCCTGCTGTCGGTGTACTAAGACATGGGTGCCCTCGTACCCAGACTTGTGCACAGGCAGTTGTAGCCTCCCTTCCGGCAAGGGCTTGACAGAGGATAACTACGACTCAAGACTCAACACCAAGACCGTGAAGAAGACCTCAAGCCAGGTCATCGAGAAGTACTATTCTAGTACTGAAGATCAACGCTGCCCTTGCCTGCAAGCTTCGCCCCCGCAAGGTGAAGACCAAGACTATGGTTGCCGGCAAGCTCCCTTGCCGGCAAGCAAGGCCCCACAAGCTCCGTGCCAACAAGCTTGTTCTGTCTCGTTACCGCTCCACCTCACCATTGACCAGATAGGCTCGTATGCTAGGTGTCGAGCGGGAAGGCAGTCAACATAGCCGGCCAGGGTACGTGTCAGCACGCCACGCCAAGATTAACTTTAACGACACCCGTCCCTGGGACGTTTCGAGATTACAGGAGGGCGCCAGGACCGGTGGTACAGATCTTTTGCCCAAGGCCTCACCTCCTCGACGTAGCACCTAACGGTGCATTAAATGTGTTTGTCTTACCCCGTTGGCAGATAGATGTGATGAGGATGCAAGTCACTGTTCACACTCTGTAATGACCGTATTAGCCATTGTGGTAACCCCTTGGCCTATAAAAGGAGGCCCACGGCTACAGGTAGAACGGTCGAGACCCAGCTCACTTACACACCGTAGCTGCATTTTCCCGGGCACCTTGCCGGAAAACTGCGCTCCCTGTAACCAGAGTTCATATACGATCAACAACAGAGCATGAGTAGGGTTTTACGCTCATAGCGGCCTGAACCAGGATAAATCCCCCGCGTGTTCTTGCACTTACTAAAAACCTGCTCTTTGTCCCATACATGTCCCCTGTGCCGAATCGCAAATGGACCCGTTCGGCCCCATAGATAGTCGTTTCCCATGACATCTTTGGTGCGCCAGGCAGGGGGGTTGTGTGTCACAAATCAGTTTTTTGGTAGTGTGAGCACCAATTTCATCATCTTCGTCGATGGCGCCGAAGAAGAAGAGTGGAGCCACGAAGGCTCCAACCGCGTCCAAACCACCTTCCCAGGCGGCCGTAGGCGGCGCAGCCGGCGCGGGCGCTACGGTTGGGACGAGCGGCGTAGGAGGTGCAAGTGGTGCGGGTGCCTAGCACCCCTGCCATGATGCTGAGCCTAGCCACAGGACCGGCGACGTCATAGCCGGCCAACTTCCAAGACATTCTGGTGAGCGTAGTCATCATAGTAATATAGTTCATACTACTATGACCCAGAACCTAGCCACCGCAACGTCCCAGAACGTAGCGGCGACGTCCAACAATGGCGCGGGGAGGCGTACACCGCGACCATCACAAGATGGGCACGACACGCTCCCCCACGTTGCTGGCGGTTCCAGACGACCGCAAGGCGGGATCACCGTGCAGCAACTTCCAATTGCTCACAGAGCGCCACCACCACCACCACGTCCGTCTGTTGGCGAGCATGAGCCGCGGCAGCACGAACGTAACGAAGCTCCTTCTGGCTCTGCCAGGAGTCGAGCGACGCCTCATTCTGTGCTCCCAGCCATGCCAACCACGGCGGCGGAGGCCACAGCGCGGGTTCAAATACTTTTGAACTTCCTGCCAAGCCTAGAAAAGATGGACGAATGGAGAGCTACCATTCAGAGTCTCATCAGTTTTGCCGATCCCGGAAAAACACAAGACATGGGGCCCTCGCGGCGACCACCCACCGTGTTGGCGGGGCCATCCAGCTACCTTGCCGGAGACGCTACGCAAACGGTGCAGTCGCCTCGGCACCCCCCACCATCACAGCGGCCAGCCCACCGATCAGACGACCGTGACGTGCTGTCTATGGCTTCGTCAGATCCGCGGTGCCTCCAAGATCAGCGCCAAGTGCTCCGCGAGCGGTGCGACGAAGACGCCCGCACGAAGATCGAGCGGCGCCGGGAAGCACGTCTTCAATCTGATGACCGTGACAGGCCAGCAATGAACGTGCTCGCTTCGGTAGCCACTGGGTACTTGCCCTATGATGTGGGGTGCCCAGTGTTTACTCGTGAGCTGCGGCAAGTTCGCTGGCCGTCCACCCGAGCCTTCAAGCTGGAGCTGCCCGACAAGTACGACGGCACGCACAACCCAGCCGAGTTCCTTGGCATCTACACCATCACGGTGGAGGCTATCGGGGGACGGGACGAGAAAGTGCTCGGCAACTAATTCCTGTTGGCGCTGCGGCCCAACGCCAGGTCGTGGTTGATGAACTTGCCTGAGGGCTCCATTTCTTCCTGGGTGGATCTGTGCCATCATTTCATTGTCTCTTACCAGGGTGGCCGCAAGCTCCCAGGTCAGCCCAGCGACTTGCAGGTGATCCCCCAAAGGGATGGAGAGAACCTCCGCAAGTACATACAACGGTTCAGCCGTGTGCACCACAACATCCCCGACATCCATCCCGCAGCTGTCGTTGCCACGTTCCACACGAATGTGCGCAACCGCAGGATGCGGTCTGAGATGAATGTCGAGCAGGTCAAGACCATCAATGATCTGTATGCCTTGGCGAATAGGTGTGCACGTGCTGAGGAAGGGAGGCGACTCCCCGGGGAAGATGCGGGTGCAGACGTCGATTCCGAGGACGACGACGCATCAACCCCACAGAAGAAAAATAGGAAGCTCAACAGAAAGCGCAAAAACAAGACTGTACTGGCCGTCGAGAGCTCCGGCGACACCAATGCCACCAAGAAGCCGAAGGCATACATCCCCGGCAAGGAGGTTGCCGGGTGCGATGCTTGCTGGGAAGCTGCGGGAGGCGAGAACGCCGGCAAGACCGGCGGGCCGTACTGCAAGATCCACCGCACCAAGGGCCACGACCTCCAGCAATGCCGGCAAGTGGAGCAACTTGCCGAAAAGCAGAAGCAAGAGTACGAGAAGCGTGATAAGGAGAAGGCCCAAGATGGTGCTGGTGGGTCCGGCAAGCAAGGCCATGGTGGCCGCGGAGGGCGCCGTGGCAAGGCCAAGTAGCCAAAAGAGAAGGCTGCTCAGGGCCAGCAAGAAGAGGATGATAGTGATGAGGACGGAGGCGGGTCTGGCAAGGAGTTCCAAAATGCGGTGGATGCCATGTGTGTTGACGGAGGCGCATCTTTGCGCTCCTCGCACCGGCAACTAAAGAAGTGGATCCGCAAAGTCAATGCAGCAGAGCCGGTGATGGAGGCACAGAAGCCACTCAAGTGGTCGCACTCGCCCATCATCTTTGGCGCCGAGGACAACCCTGATCGCACCACTGTGGTCGGGTGTTTGCCGTTGTTGATCTCACCAACAATTCGCAACCTCAAGGTAACAAAGATGCTGGTTGACAATGGGGCTGGCTTGAACTTGATCTCTCCAGATGTGATCAAGAGGCTGCAGATCCCCGACAAGGATCTGGAGGAAATAGGCAGTTTCCAAGGGATCGGTCCGGGGAGGAACAAGCCAAAGGGCCAAGTCACATTGCCGGTCACGTTCGGCAGCGAGCACAACCATCGGACGGAGAAGATTACCTTCGACATCGTCAAGATGCCGCTGCCGTATAATGGAATTTTGGGCCGCCCAGCCCTGGCAAAATTTATGGCCGCGTCGCATTATGCGTATAACGTCATCAAGATGCCGGGGCCGATGGGGGTCCTCGCCATCAAGTCAAACCACAAGGACGCGATCATTTGTACCGACAAGCTCTACCGGGAGGCGGCGGCAGCAGCTGCCATCGAGGCGCTTGCCCCTGCCGTCAAAGCTCCCTGAGAAGGAAAGAAGAAGAAGACCGACAAGACCTCTGGGAAGGACTCCGGGAAGCGCACTTCAGAGTGCAGCATGCCTGTCGAGGACGTACCAGAGAGCTCTACCAGCAAGAGCAAGAGAGCCAAGGCTTCCGCATCCATGACCAAACAAGTTTCTACGAAAGAGGATGGGACAAGTGACACTTTTTCTGAAAGTGCCACTCTCGGCAACAAATAGGGAGTCGAGCTCGTTGCCTTCCTACGGGTGAATGCCAGTGTGCTTGCCCGGCAAGCACCTGATGTCCCTGAAGTTTTTAGGAGGGCAACTGAGCACCACCTTGCTGTCTGCCATTATGCGAGACCCCTCAAGCAGAAGGTCAGGAAGCAAGCCTTGGTGCAGAAGCAATACTCCCCACGGAACTCAAATACGGGTCACCTCGAGTCTTGGCCTTCAATGAGGAGGACCAAGATGAGCTGCGGCATGATGATGCCGCGCTCCTTGAGGAAGATCGTTTCCAGGCTGTTGCCCGTGCTGCACGGTGCCAGCAAGCTTTGCGCCACTACCTTAGCCGCAATGTGAATGCCAGGGACCTTGAGAAACGCGACCTTGTTCCTCGTCGGACTCGATCCACGAAGGATAAAAAACAAGTTGACGCCGAAGTGGGAAGGCCCTTACCGGGTAATACGAGTCACTAGGCCCGGCACAGTCCACCTAGAGACCGAAGATGGCATTCCGGTGCTAAACTCATGAAATATTGAGCATCTTCGTAAGTTTTACCCGTAAGGCGCGGTTGCCGGGCTGCCCGGCAACCTCTTTTGTACAAGTTTGCCGTCAAGGCATGTAATCCTTTGTACAAAGCCGGGCGTAGATCCCGTGAAAAATAAATAAAAGTTGGATGTTTCACAATTCTTTGTCAAGTACATATATATTTATGTGTTGCTGGAAGCCTTGTGTTACATTTTCCCTTGCATAAGGTGATTAACAAACCACTGAGGTTCCAGCCTCCTCTTTTCTTTTCTTTCTTTTTCTTAAAGGAAGGAAGGATTCCTCGCGTAAAAGTTTCCCGGGGGGAGTGACGGTATGGATACCAAAGGACGCGTTCAAGATATCACCCTACGGCAAGAAGTACAGCAAGGAATGAGCTAAGTTGCAAAACTTTGAAAAAAATTCTTTGTTGTAGTCGCGACTCTCCTTGAACGACTTTGGTCTTTGTATGAGAAACCTGCACGCTAAGGAACCTTGTCGTGATCGACTGCGCTCTTACTTTGCTTCGAGTCCGCTCAGCAACCTAAGCAGCCGCGTTGTGACCGTCAAGCGTGACCTTGCCGGCAGCGACACTTCCGGCAAGCTGCTAAGGACCCGCTCCTCAAGCACTTACGGCAAGGGTGTGCGCGCCGGCAAGCTTCCGGCAAGCATAGGGTACAAAAATCATGCAAAGACAGAACAGGATAAGGAGAACAGCGCACATACATCCGTCTTAAATACAAGTTATAATACATCAAGGCCAAGTGCAGTCGGACTTAAGATAAACGTGTCTTTTGCATGATCTTACACGTGGCAAACAAAGGAGGTGAAGCCTAGCTCATGACCCCGCCCTCTTTCCTGGGGATTTGGCTGACCCTATCGGCGATGGGCGCGACGAGCTCATCGATAGCCCTGGTGTCAGCTTCTTTGGGCAGGCTTACGAAGAATTTGGGAAGGTTGATGCGTGGGTTTTGGTACACCACTTTTCTGAGCATCTTGAAGAGGACATCCCGGCAAAGCCTGCGAGACTCGTTGGCAAGGTATGCAGCTCGAGCCCCGTGGTGTTTCTTCAGCGCTTCACCCAAGTTTTCGAAGAAGAAGGCGAGCCTGGCACTGGTGCTGTCCCCTTCGCTGGAGGAGTAGTGGTACTCCGACAAGCCCAGGGCGCGTAGGTTGATGGAAATATTCTCCGCAGCAACCATGAGCCGGTCGGCCCAAAGCCTGTAGGCGTCCTTGATCTTGTTGAAGGAAGTCGCGGCACTTGCAAGTTTTGACTTCTCGTCCTAAAGTTCCTTCGTCAAGGTCTTCTCACACTTTTCGGCTTCGTTAAGAGACATCCCCAAGGTGTTTAGCTTCAGCTTGTGATCTTCGTTCGTGCCTTTGGCCTTGGCGAGCTGTTGGTTCTTTGTAGATACCAAAGTTTGCAGCCCCACCAGGGTGTGGACTACCTTCTCCGCATCTGATTTGAGCACCGAGATCTCCTTGCCGCTGGCAGCAAGGTTTCCTTCGAGTGCTCGCACTTTGTTTTCCAGCTCGATCTTGGCGACCTCTGCAGCTCCGGCAGCATTGATGGCCTCCTTGATCTCGCCATCATGCTCTGTGGCTTGAGCCTCGATAGCCTCTTTGTGCTTCTGCCTTAGTTCCTGGGTTTGTTGGGTAACGAGAGCCTAGATCTCGTTGTCCTTGCCATGAAGCGTAGCAGCAAGCCCGGCTTCACGAGCGACAAGCTCTTCCTCATAAGCATCAAGGCCGACCTTGTGCTCATTCAACTTTGCCTCCTCCGCTGCTATCTTCCGTGCAGCCTCCTCCTGTGCCTTCTCGACATCAGCCTTTTCCAGAATGAACTCCTCCTGGGCCTTGGAAAGTTGAGTTTGGCATTCATGGAGGTCTTGGAGGCATTCCGCATACCAAATCTGCGTTTCTTCCACGCACCTCTTGAAATCATCCTCCGCCTTGTCAAGGACGGCCGCCCTAGAGTCCAACTTATCCGTGTGGTCACGGTGGCACGCCTGGAGTTTCCGGAAGTTCTCACTCATAGCATTGAAGAATTGCTGCTCCTTGGTCTCGCTGATGTTGGCAGGTAGCTCGTCAATGACCTCAAGTCCGGCAGCAGTAAGGACGTCACCGTCCAAGATATCTCCTTCCATAGGCACCCCGATGCTTGACGTCCCAGGAAGATTGACGAACAGATTGTCGCCAACCTTCAAGTATCTGCTTGAGAAGGGTTCTTCAGATGTCGAGGGGTGGTCGTCGGCGACCGCCTTGCCGGCCAAGATCGCCCTCCTAGCCAAGTTAGCGCTTGGCGCTCCTGAGACAGGAATGTCTTCAGTGGCCTCGATGTTCTGATTACCGCCTTCCTCAGCAACACCCGTGGTGGCCTCTTCGTGAGCAGCCTTGGCGATCTCCTCGTCAGTCATCCTGATGGCCTCACCAGCAGCAATGTTGCTGGCTTCGTTGGTGGCATCCTTTGCGATCTCCTCAATGGTGGAATCGACGTCCATATCGTTAGATAAAGGGAAATCTGAAAGGATGGGGAGGAGAGAAAATCAAGACTCAGATCAAGTTCAAGAAAACAAAAAAAGAAAGAGAAGGCCAAAAGAAAAATCTACTCGATGGTAGAAGATGTACCAGGCTGGGGCTGTTGAGGAGGTATAATCTCATCCCCGGCAACTTCGGTTGTCATCGCCTGGTTGCCAGCAGCCACGCTTGCCGGTACATCATCAGTGCGAACGGCCTCGCCTGTGGGGGTCCTTGCCGGAGAACCGCTTGCCGGGGAAGCAGTTGATGGAGACGTCCCAGTTGGATCAGCTTCCGGGTGTTCCTTCTCGAGACGTCCTTCTCCTGCTCCTGTGCCGATGTCAGCAGTGAACATCTCAACACCTATACTTGCCAAAGGAAAGTGAATAGTGGGCTCACACTGGGGGCTGCGCTGGGGGCTGGTTTCCGAGGCGTCGTCGTCTGGCGCCATGCTTGTTGCTGACTCCTCTTCTGCTCTAGTCCTCAGCCTCTTGGCCATCCTTTGCGCCAGGGTTTCCCTGTCACTGTCAACCAAGACAAGGCGAAGCAAGTCATATTAATGTAGGCAAGAAACCAAGAATTGAATGAAGGGAATTGGGGATATATACTCCTCTTCCTCCTCTTCGTCGCTAAGGGTGGAGAGATCATACAAGCCTCCGGGCCTGCCGCTCGAGGAGGGCGACAGGGAAGAAGTCATGGCCTGTTTGGTTGCCACAGGCACAACAGGATGAGACGACCCGGTCGCTCCGTCCGCCGGCACGGCTGTACTCTTCGAAGAAGTACGCCGCGTTCGCTGCTGTTGAGGGGTTTGGTGTTGAGTTCCTCGTCGCCCGGCAACCTCACCGGTCGCTTCCCCACCGGCAACCTCCTCACCCGAGGGCGAAGAGTGAACCGGCTCCCCAGAAATGGCTCTCCGGAGGACGCGAGTCCTCCTTGCCGGAGCAAGTGGTTCCTTGAGTGCCTGCCCCTCAGCGGCCTCTTTACTCTGACCTCCGACAAGTTGCTCTCGCCTCCCGGCAGACTCTTTTGGCGGCTCGCTTGCCGGCCCCTCCTCATTTCCCTCCTCAGCATTAGATGCCACAAAGCCGGAGCTGCCGGCATCCCTAGCCAATTTTGCTTCCGCCGCTTTCCTGGCAATATATTCCAACTCCACTTGGGTGGTGTCGCGGAAGAAATCCGTCTCCTCCCGGATGGGCTTCTCCACCAGCGTATCAAACCATCCTCTCACCGTGTCTTCGGGTGGTGCTTGCCAACTCCCCTCGATGCCTTGGGCACTGCAAGATGGCATCATGGCAATGATGGCATCCTTGGCGGAATTGTTACATAGTGGCACCACGCCTGCCGGCCAGTTAAACTTGCCGCTGGTGCGAAAGAGCATACCGCAGAAAGCCGCGTGCTGCATTACCGTCAGGTTGGTGTGAAGCCCTGTGTTCACCCGCATGATATCGGCCGCGTTCTGGTAATCCCAAGCAGGCCTTCCCCTATCCTGAAGAGGGGCAATACGGTGGCGGAGAAAATCAGCGCCCACCATCCCGATGGTGAGGCCGGCAGCCTTGAGACGGAGAATCCGGGTCGTGGCGATTTCGAGCTGGGCATCCTTGTCGTCAAAGTCGTCCCAGCTCTCGATGCGCCTCACCTTCTTCGTTCTGAGCTTGCAGAAGTCAAGGAACCTGTCCTCCTTGATCCAGCACCACTCTCCGCGCCATTCGCTCTATTCCCGGTTAAACAACCTAGGGAGATAAGTGTCCCCGTCCCTGGGAATCCAAGCAATACAGCCGGAGAGGGTGTCCGCCTCGATGCGGGGGATGAAATAGTGGCGGAACAGAGCTGCGCTGGGCATTACTCCAACAAAGTTTTTGCAGAAATGCACGAAAACAGCCAGGCAGGTCACGGCGTACGGTGTGAAGTCTAGGAGATGGAACCCGTACGTATACATGATTTCACAGAAGAACTCAGAGAAAGGAGGGACAAGCCCGCAAAAGAAGTAAGCGGCGAAGAAGGGGTACTTGTCATCGCTGGGCTGAACAGAGCCGGGAAGAACATCAAGCGCAGAGTGGGCTTTAGTGTCCTTCCCCCAAATGATTGCATACCGCTCCACCAGGTCATGCTCCTCCAGCTCCGGCTTGAAGACGATGTTGCCCTCCATAGTACCGCCCACTCCTTTTCCCCCGCCTCCGCATCCGGATCAGCCACCTTCCCCAGTTTATTCCGACTCCTCTTGGGCGCCATGGCTACGCGAGGTGGACGGACTCCGAAGCTGATGAGGGGCATGCCACGGTGGTGGAAGAAAAAGGCGTTCTGGCGCGAGGTTGAAGACGGCGGCGAACTGGCTAGATTGGAAAGAATGGGGTAAATGAGCAGGGCCCCTCGCGGTTTCCCTTTTTATGGGGAAGGCGCGGGGGCTGGCTCTTTTCCGTCCTACGTGGCTACGCTTTTCAGGCGTTGTAGGATCAAAAGTATGTCTAGAGGGGGGTGATTAGACTACTTGACCAAATAAAAATCTATCCTTTTCCCAATTTTAGTTGTGGGCAGATTTTAGCAAGTATGACAAGTCAAGTAACACCCTACACATGCAATTCTAAGAGTGTAGCAGCGGAAAGTACACAATTGCACATGTAAGTAAAGGAGGGGATTGGAGATTTCAAACGCAATGAAGACACGATGATTTTTGGCGTGGTTCCGATACGTGGTGCTATCGTACATCCACGTTGATGGAGGCTTCAACCCACGGAGGGTAACTGTTGCGCGAGTCCACGGAGGGCTCCACCCACAAAGGGTCCACGAAGAAGCAATCTTGCCTATTCCACCATGGCTTACGTCCACGAAGGACTAGCCTCACTCGGGGTAGATCTTCACGAAGTAGGCGATCTCCTTGCCCTTACAAACTCCTTGGTTCAACTCCACATGATCTTGGAGGCTCCCAAGTGACACCTAACCAATCTAGGAGACACCACTCTCCAAAAGGTAATAGATAGTGTGTTGATGATGAACTACTTGCTCTTGTGCTTCAAATGATAGTTTCCCCAACACTCAAGAACTTCCTCATAGATTTGGCTATGGTGGAAGAAAGATTTGAGTGGAAAGCAACTTGGGAAAGGCTAGAAATCAAGGTTCAAAATGGTTGGATTGGAATGTCTTGATCTCAACACATGAGTAGGTGGTTCTCTCTTAGAAAATGTATGGTGAAAGTGTAGGCACGTTCTGATGGCTCTCTTACTAGGTAAGAGGGTGGTGCAGGGGTATAAATATCCTTCACACGAAATCCAACCGTTACACACGTTTGACCAAAATCGGTGGCACCGAAACCAGAATCTCGGTGAGACCGACTTGTGCAAAGATATGAACGTTTGAAGTTTCGGTGGGACCGGATGGAACATCTCGGAGCAACCGATGTGAAATGGTAAGGGCTAGACCCAGTCTCGGTGGCACCGACTGCGTAAGCTCAGTGAGACCAAAATGATGCAACTTGGCAATAGAAACTTGGTCACTCCATCTCGGTGTTACCGAGTGCAATCTCGGTGGGACCGAAAGAATTGCAACTAGGTAACAGAAAGATGGTCACCCATCTCGGTGAGACCGAGATCCATATCGGTGGATCTGATTTGTTAGGGTTTGGCAAGTGGCACTGTCTTGATGAACTCGGTTGGTCCGGATGAGAGTGATTCGGTGGAACCGAGTTGGCTTTTAGGGTTTTGGATAGATTTGAAAGAAGGAAGTGGTTGAGGGTTTTGGAGCAATATCATTGAGCACTTGAGCAAATAGATCATTAACAAAACCTCATCCCCTTTTAATAGTATTGGCTTTCCTATGGACTCAATGTGATCTTGGATCACTAAACCAAAAATGTAGAGTCTTGAGCTTTTGCCAATCCATGTCCTTAGCATTTTGAGGGGTCCACATTCCTAGTCCTTGCCATGCCAATCATTGAACTTCCTGAAATCTTTTACTTGAATGTTTATTAGTTCAATGAGATATATGTTGTTATAAATTAACAAAACCACCAAGGGAGCAAATGTGCTTTCAATCTCCCCCTTTTTGGTAATTGATGACAACATATAGATCAAAGCTTCGATAGAAAATATAATCAATGCATAGTATCATCGCTTTGAGAAGTATGTGATAAGTAAGAGCTCCCCCTAAATTTGTGCATTATTTAAAATTTGCATTTGACTGCAAATGCACAATCGATTAGGATCATGGGTTACTCTTCCATGTCACATACAACTTGGTGGAGCACACAAAATGATATGAATGGAATATAAGCACTCTTCACCAAAAGACACATGTGAATGATCATACATAGATAATGATAAGAGTAATCAATGTGCATAGATATGAAGCAAAGCATGATCAACTACACAACCAATGTAGTCTCAAACATCACAAACAAAGTATCAAGCACACATCAAATCTCTCAAAAGAAAAGCAAGCGAAGCAAAAAGCAAGACACACACACTCTCTCTCTCTCGAAGCTAAAGATCTATACGAATTCTCCCCCTTTGGCAACAAGTACCAAAAAGCTTGAATAGGTATAGAGCTACACGTCACTCTGGGCAGGAGCTCCTGGAGGTGAAGATCTCTGGCTGGCAGCTCCAGTGTGCGTGGAAGGTGTAGAGAGAACTGCATCTGCAAATGCTTCAGCTGATGTCTCCTGTGCTGGAGGAGTGGATACTGGTGGTGGAACTAATGGTGCTATAGCTGGGGCAGAGACTGTAGTTCTTTCATCTGCAGTGGGTACAGCAGCAGACCTTGGTGCCCTAGGCACTGTCTGAAACCTGTTGGTAGAAGGAATATCATCACCACTGTCAGACTCTCTGACTCTGTCTACATCTTTCTGAAGCTGCTCCACTGTGGTTTGAATCTCTGTGACTTTGACATCAAGATCATAGAATTTTGTTTCCGCTATCCGCTCTAAGCTTGCCTAATTCTTGACAAGATTGGCCAGACCCTATTCAATCCTCTGGGTGGCTTCAAGCAGATGTGCCAATTGATCTATCTTCGTCTTGAGATGAGCAGTAGATGAGCTAGGAGCTGATGCTTCTTTGGCTGCTTTGGCTGCTTTTGCTGCTTCCATCTTGGCTTGTGCCTGAGCAGATGTAGGGTGAGATGGATCCATCACCACTACATTATCTTCTAACTCAGGATATAGTGGAAGGTGCTCTCTGTCAAGAAGATAAGTGTTCTTTGGAATCTTGGAATTGAGAAGCAATTGGATGTGTGGAGCAAAACCGCATGACCTCTTCTGGTTAGCTGTTGTCCTCTTCACTGTCTCAACAATCAGACTCATCACCTTGAATTTCTGAGGAACATCAAACAAGTATAGCATGTTGATGGAGTGGCCATGAATCATCTTGTCATCTCCAAACTTGGGCATCAATGTGTGCCTCAATATAGTGTTTATGGTGGCCAATGCAGGTTGCAGATGCTTCACAGATCCAAGCTTCTGTGTCTCCAAGTCCTTCTCTGGGATAGGATTGTACATGTTCTTCATAGAATTGTGGTCCTTCTTGGGTTTGGCATATACATCAATATCATCTTCCTCTTCCTTTGGATCTTCAAGAAGAGCAGCCCACTCAATGATTGAGGACTGATATCTCTCTCCCTCAGTCATCCACACAATCTTCCCATTTGGATAGAAGTGTGAAGTGGAATAAAATTGCATTATCATCTCATCACACCATGATGTAAGTTTTCTTCCAACAAAAGTGTCTACACCAGCACGCTTGAAACTTTCATGCACATGAGGAAAGTTGTCCTCATTCTCATCAATGTATTCCCACTTGACCCATCTCATGTCACTGACTATGGGTTTCTTGTCAAGCAGAACTGTCTCATAGAAGTCTTGTTGCTCTCTTGTGTGAAACCTGTAGTCACAAGCAGTTTTCCTTCTGATGGAATAGGGGTCATTCAGTCTCCACTGTCTCAGACCATTGTCCCTTCTTGCTTTCATGTCATCTGCAACAGGGTGAGTGTCATCATGTTCAGGCAACTTGGGCCTTAACTTCTTGAGCACTTGTGGCTCATCATCAATCTCTGCTTCAGGCACTGGGGCCTTGTTCTTCTCCTTGGCTGAGACATCTCTAGTGGTTTTCTTTGGCCTTGTAGTTGTAGCCTTCTTTGTCTTGGAGGAGGTGCTGGTCTTTATGGCATCTGCCATAATCTTCTGTTGCTTAGCAAGAGGTGGGTTTGCTGCTGGTTCTTCCTCATCATCGGTAGCATCATCTCTCCTCATGGAGGTTGGTTTGAATATAACATGAGCAGTTTGTTTCCTTTCTCTTTTATTTACTGGAGCTTTTGCCTTTGCCTTTGAGCCAGTTGGCTCCTCAGGAGTGATAGTCTTGCCCTCCTTAGCTGCAGTTGATGCTGGCACTTTCCTAGTCCCCTTTTTCTCTTGTCTGCCCTCATACTCTTTGCTTACTACTGCTGGCTTCTTTCTCTTGGAGGTAGCCTCCTCAGCTGCAAAGTCCTCATCATCATCATCTGAGTTCCTCTTCTTTCTGGACTTGGTGGCAGCCTTGGGCAAATCAAGAGAACTCCTTTCTCCTTCATAGAAGCTTTCCTCAGGGCTTGACCCTGCACTCAGATCAGCTGACCTTTCTGACACATTCTGACTGTCACTAGCATCTGACATCTTGCAAGCTGACATGTGAACAGAATAGGTATAGGCAGAAAGGAAGAGTTATCACAAAATGCAGCTAATTTTTTAAAAATTTGAGTTCAAACTTCAGTTTCAAGTTTTCACAGAACGAATATCGGATTAACCGAGTTGGACATTTCGGCGAAGCCAAAGCATGAGACAGAGACATGGCACACCACTTCGGTCAGACCGAGATGGGTTTCGGTCCTTCCAAGATGCTAGGGTTTCACAGAAATCTCTTTTCGGTCTCACCGATTAGTACAACTCGGTGGAACCGAGACGTACTAGTGCAATGGCCTAAACCAAATCGGTGACGCCGAAAATTCCAAATCGGTGGGTCCGAGATTAGTTCTGCGGAAACTTAACCCTAAATTTTTTGCTCGAATCTATTCTACGGAATTTGGTATGAGGTAAGAGCATTGCAATCATGGCATGAATCATGGCGAGTACCCTAGTGCATTGAATCAGAATTTGAAGCACGAGGGGGTCGAGTTTTACCCTAACTTGGCGAAAACTCTCTACGGCAGCAACGGCGGTGAAGATTTCCGTTGACGGCGACGGAGTCCAACGGCGAGGGCACGCTGGACGCAACGGCGAGTCCGAAGATAGGGGCGATGGCAGCAGAGGGGGTGCGGGAATGAAAGAGTTTGAGAAATTTTAATCATTCGGGCCCGCTGGATATATACCCAACTGCTATCGGTGGCACCGAGTGGAGCAAATCGGTGGCACCGAGACGTGTAACTGCGAGCGGTTACAGCAAATCGGTGACGCCGAGTTGGTCTGAATCAGTTTCACCATGATCAAAAACTCAGATCAATATTGGTCATTGCAAAACACATTTGAAGGTTTTGGAGTTCAGCCCTTACAGATTGGTGACTCCGAGTGCGCCTCACCTGGAGGATCCGAAAATGACTTGTTCAAATTTTGTGATATAACAAGAATAGAATTTGAGACAAGAAAGAATAGATAGCTAGAGAAGGTGCTTAGGCATTCTTGTACATCCACTTGGCCAGAAAAACCAAGACAAGCAAAACAACAAATGGATGTTCTCGAATGAGAAAAATATGCATAGCAACATGCTCACACAATAAGATTGCAAATGAAATATGTGGCAAACATGCACAATCAATTGTAGCATCTATCAAGCAATGGGCGATGACATAGTCATCTATATATGAGTATATTGACTTAGGAGTCAAATGAGAACATTTGATCATAGGTCATACTCATTGTTTAAGCACAAGTGGGGTTACCACTTTTACATAAAGCATTAATGTGTTCACACCATTAGAGTTGCTTTGACTCAAGTCTAAGAGTGAAGCTCCCCCTAGATGTGATATCCCCCAAGCAGGGATGAACTAACCTTGGGTTTTGTCAATGTTGACTTCCTATAGATGTTGAAGATGTGGATGCTCAAAGTTGATGTAGACCATCAAGAGTTGGGAGCAATCCTTTGGAGTTTTGTGCTTTCAATACTTACATGGGTTAGTCCCACAGAAGGAACATACAAGGATATCCATAGACATAGATTGAAATACGGATATGATGATGTCCATGAATGCATTGAATACCTTGTCCCTTGCCTTACCAACAAGAGGGTTTGTGACTCCATGAACTAGTGCAAGATGTTGAAGTTGGTTGCACAAGTTCTTGCCATAAATGAATGTGAGTGAAGTTTGTTGGCGGAGTCACCCTCAAGAACTCTCTAGTTCTTTTTCTTTGGGACCCACATCAACTTGATGGGAATCCTTGGAGTTGTTGTAGCACTTGATGAAATAGAACTTGATGAAGTCTTGGGAATCCACTTGACCAAGGCTTGAGGTGCTTCTTCAAATGAGTCAATCTCCTCTTGAAGCTTGTCCATGCCTTTTAGCTTGTGGTCTTGTGGTGGAAGATCATCTTGAGCTTGTGTCCCCTTGAAGGAAGTAGGATCATACTTCTCTTGTTGAGGAACAAACTTCGTCTTGGGGTATTGATCTTCTTCCCACTCAACTCCATTGGCATTGAACTTTCGTTCAAAACCAACACCTTGGTTCTTCCGGTGCCTTCCTTGCTTGCGTACAATTTCCTCAAATTGCTTACTCCCGGCAAGGCTCTTGTAGACACCTTTTTCTATAATTCCTTTCAATAGATTGTTTTCTTGCTCAAGTGTAACATGGCTAAGAGAATCATTAGTGGAATCAATAGAACTACTAGAAGCAACAACATTGGATTTAGCATTGTTATTGTTACTACTAGAGGTAGAACTCTTTTTACCCTTGTTGCTAGTTTGCTTAGATTTAACTTGTGGCATAAAAGTAGACAAGAGTAAACGTTTGGCAAGATATGAAGAACTCTTCTTTCGAAGATCATCATTGATAGCTTTAAGAAACTCATGCTCTTGCTCTAAATTTAGCTTCTTGAAGCGTAGCCTCTCATGAGTTCTTAGAAGTTCTCTATGATCCTCTTGAGTTGTTTCATGAGCAAACTTAAGAGCATTTAGTTCTTTAGTTAGACACTCAATCTCCTTCATAGCATTGTCATTCGTTTCCTCTTGACTATCATGATTACTAGCATTTTCATTATAGCTCACATCACTAGCCTTATCAACAAGTAAATCATCATCACGAAGCAAATCATCCTCATCACTGTTGAAGTCAAAGCATTCAGGGTGTGATACCTTAGGGCCTTTTCCCATGAAGCATCTTCCAATTCCTTCATTTGGTGAATCAAATAGATCATTGGAGTTGGATGACACAAGAGCAAGTCCGGCAACACCTTCATCTTGACTATAGTCGGAGTTGGAGTGATAGCCTCTCTCGGAGTGGTTGTCGGAGTCGGAGACGGAAATCCATTCACCAACATGAGCTTGATGTCTTCTTCTTGTGTAGCTCTTGGATGACTTGTCCTTCCTTTCCGAATCCTTGCTTCTTCGAGAGGGTCTTCATTCATAACGATCATCTCTACTCCTTCTCTCCTTATGAGGTGATTCATCTCTTTTATATCTTCCTCTTGGTGATTCATCTCTTTTCTTGTGAGGTGCCGTACACTCATTGGAATAGTGTCTGGTTCTTCCACAATTATAACAATTTCGGTCACGACTTAATGATCTCTTCTCATAGTGTCATGAGCTAGAGCTTCTTTCTTTCCCTTTGTTCTTGTAGAACTTGTTGAACCTTTTCACCATTAGGCTTATCTCTTCATTGGATACTAGCTTGTCGCTTGAAGTTGCGGGAGCATCGGTTGAGGCTTTGTAGGCACCACTTGATTTGTTGTGTAGCTCCTATTTGTCCTTGAGTGACATCTCATGAGCAACAATCCTTCCAATGACTTCCGTGGGCTTGAGATCTTTGTAATTTGGCATCATTTGGATCAATGTGCAAACGGTATCATATTTTACATCCAAAGCTCTAAGGATCTTCTTGATGATGAATTTGTTGGTCATCTCTTCACTTCCTAAGCTGGCAATCTCATTTGTGATGAGAGCAAGCCTAGAGTACATTTTAGCGACTCCTTCACCATCCTTCATCTTGAACTTGTCAAGTTGACTTTGAAGCACATCCAACTTAGATTCGTTGATGGACTCGGTACACTCAAGCATATCAACCAAAGTATCCCAAATTTCCTTTGCATTCTCAAGGCGGCTGATCTTGTTGAACTCCTCGGGGCACAAACCGTTGAAGAGAATGTCGCAAGCTTGAGCATTTTATTGCAAAATCTTCAATTCTTCCGCGGTTGCTTCACGATCCGGTTCCTTGCAATCCTCAAAGAATTCACCTTGCAAGCCAACACGAACAACAGCCCAAACGGCGGGGTTATGACCAAGAATATGCATTTTCATCTTATGTTTCCATCTAGCAAAGTTTGTACCATCGAAATATGGACCTCTGCGGTGATAATTACCCTCACTAGCCGCCATACTCTCCTAGGTTGTGAAACCAAGGCAATGGAGACCAAAGCTCTGATACCACTTGTAGGATCGAAAGTATGTCTAGGGGGTGATTAGACTACTTGACCAAATAAAAATCTAACCTTTTCCCAATTTTAGTTGTGGGCAGATTTTAGCAAGTATGACAAGTCAAGTAACACCCTACACATGCAATTCTAAGAGCGTAGCAGTGGAAAGTACACAATTGCACATGTAAGTTAAGGAGGGGATTGGAGATTTCAAACGCAATGAAGACATGATGATTTTTGGCGTGGTTCCGATAGGTGGTGCTATCGTACGTCCATGTTGATGGAGGCTTCAACCCACGGAGGGTAACGGTTGCGCGAGTCCATGGAGGGCTCCACCCACAAAGGGTCCACAAAGAAGCAACCTTGCATATTCCACCATGGCTTACGTCCACGAAGGACTAGCCTCACTCGGGGTAGATCTTCATGAAGTAGGCGATCTCCTTGCCCTTACAAACTCCTTGGTTCAACTCCACATGATCTTGGAGGCTCCCAAGTGACAGCTAACCAATCTAGGAGACACCACTCTCCAAAAGGTAATAGATGGTGTGTTGATGATGAACTCCTTGCTCTTGTGCTTCAAATGATAGTCTCCCCAACACTCAAGGCTTCCTCACAGATTTGGCTATGGTGGAAGAAAGATTTGAGTGGAAAGAAACTTGGGAAAGGATAGAAATCAAGGTTCAAAATGGTTGGATTGGAATGTCTTGATATGTACACATGAGTAGGTGGTTCTCTCTTAGAAAATGTATGGTGGAAGTGTAGGCACGTTCGGATGGGTCTATTACTAGGTAAGAGGGTGGTGGAGGGGTATAAATAGCCTTCACATGAAATCCAACCGTTACACAAGTTTGACCAAAATTGGTGGCACCGAAACCAGAATCTCGGTGAGACCGACTTATGCAAAGATATGAACGTTTGTAGTTTCGGTGGGACCGGATGGAACATCTCGGAGCAACCGATGTGCAATGGTAAGGGCTAGACCCATTCCCAGTCGCACCGACTGCATAATCTCGGTGAGACCGGAATGATGCAACTTGGCTACAGAAACTTGGTCACTCCATCTCGGTGTTACCGAGTGGAATCTCGGTGGGACCGAAAGAATTGCATCTAGGCAACAGAAAGATGGTCACCCATCTCGGTGAGACCGAGATCCAAATCGGTGGATCCGATTTGTTAGGGTTTGGCAAGTGGCACTGTCTTGATGAACTCGGTGGGTCCGGATGAGAGTGATTCGGTGGAACCGAGTTGGCTTTTAGGGTTTTGGACAGATTTGAAAGAAGGAAGTGGTTGAGGGTTTTGGACCAATATCATTGAGCACTTGAGCAAATAGATCATTAACAAAACCTCATCCCCTTTTAATAGTATTGGCTTTCCTATGGACTCAATGTGACCTTGGATCACTAAACCAAAAATGTAGAGTCTTGAGCTTTTGCCAATCCATGTCCTTAGCATTTTGAGGGGTCCACATTCTTAGTCCTTGCCATGCCAATCATTGAACTTCCTGAAATCTTTTACTTGAATGTTTATTAGTTCAATGAGATATATGTTGTTATAAATTACCAAAACCACCAAGGGAGCAAATGTACTTTCAGGCGCACCACCTCCCGCCGCCGTTCCGCTCCACCTCTCCCATGCCCGCATTTAATGCGCATCGTGGGCGGGTGCGGTAAAAGAGAAGATTATTGCAGTTATCCTCTACTACGCGCCACCTGTGCACTGTTTGGGCCTAGCCCAATGATGCCTCGCATGCGCGCGTGGCCCAGGCCTAGGGGCTCCTGTCGGTGTACTAAGACATTGGTGCCCTCGTACCCAGACTTGTGCACAGGCAGTTGTAGCCTCCCTTCCGGCAAGGGCTTGACAGAGGATAACTATGACTCAAGACTCAACACCAAGACCGTGAAGAAGACCTCAAGGCAGGTCATCGAGAAGTACTATTCTAGTACTGAAGATTGACGCTGCCCTTGCCGGCAAGCTTCGCCCCGGCAAGGTGAACACCAAGGCTATGGTTGCCGGCAAGCAAGGCCCGGCAATCTCCGTGCCAGCAGGCTTGTTCTGTCTCGTTACCGCTCCACCTCACCATCGACCAGATAGGCTCGTATGCTAGGTGTCGAGCGGGCAGGCAGCCAACATAGCCGGCCAGGGTACGTGTCAGCATGCCACGCCAAGTTTAACTTTAATGACACTTGTCCCCGGGTCGTGTCGAGATTACAGGAGGGCGCCAGGACCGGTGGTACAGATCTTTTGCCCAAGGCCTCACCTCCCCGACGTAGCACCTAATGATGCATTAAATGCGTTTGTCTTACCCTGTTGGCAGATAGACGTGATGATGGTGCAAGTCACTGTTCACACTCTGTAATGACCGTATTAGCCATTGTGGTAACCCCTTGGACTATAAAAGGAGGTCCACGGCTACAGGTAGAACAGTCGAGACCCAGCTCAATTATACGCCGTAGCTGAATTTTCCCGTGCACCTTGCCGGAAAACTACGCTCCCTGTAAACAGAGTTCATATACGATCAACCACAGAGCAGGAGTAGGGTTTTATGCTCATAGCGGCCCGAACCTGGATAAATCCCCCGCGTGTTCTTGCACTTACTAAAAACTTGCTCTTTGTCCCATACATGTCCCCTGAGCCGAATCGCAAAGGGACCCGTTCGGTCCCATAAATAGTCGTTTCCCACGACACCTGCCAACAAATCCACACACACACACTCCTGAACCTCGTGCGTGCTTTATCTGGTTTAGTTGGAGCCCAAGACTTTAAATTGATGTCAGCTACTTCATATACACCTTTAGGCTGGTGTGTGGGCTTTCTTGGAGCGTTCTTCCGTGTCCTGACCGGAAGGGTGATTGCGGCAGCTCTATCCCATTCCAGATTACTTGTTCCCTGATCATCTGCTGGAGACCTAGGGTTGTCGGACTCAGATGAAGATACATCACCTGAAGCATGAGTGTTGTCGCTGCTACTCGGCATTTACAGAGAACAAATGCGAAATTCAGAAAAGGGTGATAAGCATAACGCTAACAACTTGGTACGGCTAAATTGTTCATTTTGTGTGACTCGGGCGCCCACGATCTGTAAATCGACAATAACTAATTGGAACAAATACAGCTTATATGTACAAGTTAGGAAGGTAGATAATGAACATATATACGCTCTCCGTTATTTTATAGCCAATTTGGGAACATACAGAATCAAATAGGAAGAGGAATCGCGAGGAAATAAGCCTTACCTCGATGGAGAGCAGTAACAGACAGGTTTTTGTGCAAACCTGGCCGGAGAGGCAAGGGGTACAGGATCGATATGGTCGAGGGCGGCTGGCAAGCAAATGAAGATGGTGAGGCGCGGGCAGCCGCGTGTTGGGAACGGCAGCGAAGGTAGGGTTGAAGCCAAAGAGCGGGCACGCGGCCGGGTTGAGCACACCGGCGCCGGATAGGGTTCTGGTGTGGATTTGGGGGAGGGGGGAGCTGGCGATGGAGTTTTGGTCGAATATGCGGACTGTTGAGTGAAACGGGGGTGGGCGGTGGGGGGTGTTGGCGGCTTCGGTGAAAAAAGGGCACCGGTCGCGGCGCGGAAAGGCCTATGCAAACGGAAGCCTCTACGAGCCCGTGTGCACAAACAACATAATTTTGTTTGAAATGAAGACGTGGTAATTTTGAAATGAAGACATGAGTTCAACGTTTCCCCTCGAATTTTTTTCCACGGTACGCAATCACCATCATAACCTAGGTTTGATTATCTGGCGCATTTCAGGTCTCGTTCGCTACATTTAAACAAGTTTTTGCATTTACCATGCATTTAGTGCATATAAATCAAAACCCTACTTCAACTACATGTGGGTGTTAGCAAAAAAGGTGTAAAAATCATTTTTGTGTCAGTTTGCTAGTTTTTATTCATTGTCCGAGAAACGGGAAGAATTTTCAAACATTTCGGCCACGAGATCCGGCCGCCGGCGTAGGGCTTGTTGGTAATTTAATTACAGGAAATGCGGATGGACTTCGACTCCGTGGCGCGATCTCAAGACCGAGTGGAAAAAATTTGGTAATGTTTGGCACAAGTTATGATGGTCGCTCCTTGCAAACCGGAGCATCTCACAAGAAGGATCATAGCTCCCAATAGGAGACATGGCAATTCAGACTCTGATCGTTGGTTACTTTATCGTTTCGCCTCAATTTTTTTTCCATGGTACGCAATCACCATTGCACGCCAGTATTGATTTTCTCGCGCATTTCGGGTCTCGTATGCTATATTTAAGACATTTTTGCATTTACCGTGCATTTTGTGCATATAAATCAAATCCCAACCGCAACTACATGTGGGTGTTGGCAAATAAGGTCTACAAAATCATTTGTGTGTCACTTTGCGTGTTTTCATTCATTGTCCAAGGAATTGGAAGATTTTTCAAACATTTCTGATGCGAGATGCGGCCACCGGCGTAGGTCCTGTTGGTATTTTAATTACAGGAAATGCAGATGGAGTCCGAAAATCACGAAAATCGGTGTGTCACCATGGCGTGCTCTCAAGACCCCGTGGAAATTTTTTGGTAAAGTTTGGCACAAGTTTGGATGATCGCTCCTTGGAAACTGGAGCATCTCACAAGAAGGATCATAGTTTCCAAAAGGAGATGTGGTAATTCAAACTCCAGTTGCTGGTGACTTCATCGTTTCGCCTCAAATTATTTTCCACGATAAGCAATCACTATTATACCCTAGGTTTGTTTTTCTAGCGCATTTCGGGCTCTTTTGCAATATTTAAGCAATTTTTTGCATTTACTGCGCATTTAGTGCATATAAATCAAATCTCAACTGCAACTGCATGTGGTGATGAAAGGGATGAGGATCGTCGTTCGATCTGGGTGCATCTAACGGTGCAGACGTATGATCTGTGGGGTTTGGGTTCTGGCCAATCAGAACGCACGACTCACATTGCGCGCAGTAGGGGTCATCGGCCATGGTTTGATAGGCACACAGCTTTCGTGAATGATCCGTGTGCTATTGGAAAACATCTACATCAAGGAGCAGCATAATTTCGTTTGAAATGAAGACGTGGTAATTTGAAACGAAGACGTGAGTTCAACATTTCGCCTAGAATTTTTTTCCACAGTACGCAATCACCATCATACCCTAGGTTTGATTTTCTGGGGCATTTTAGGTCTCGTTTGCTACATTTAAGACATTTTTTGTATTTACCATGCATTTAGTGCATATAAATCAAAGCCATACTGCAACTACATGTGGGTGTTAGCTAAGAAGGTGTAAAAATCATTTATGTGTCGCTTTGCTAGTTTTAATTCGTTGTCCGAGAAACGGGAAGAATTTTCAAACATTTCGGCCGCGAGATGCGGCCACCGGCGTAGGGCTTGTTGGTAATTTAGTTACAGGAAATGCGGATGGACTTAGAAAATCACGAAAATCAGTGTGTCACCGTGGCGCGATCTCAAGACCGAGTGGAAATTTTTTTGTAAAGTTTGGCACAAGTTACGATGATCGCTCCTTGCAAACCGGAGCATCTCACAAGAAGGATCATAGTTCCCAATAGGAGATGTGGCAATTCGGACTCCAATCGTCGGTGACTTCATTGTTTTTCCTCAAAAAAAATTCCACGGTACACAATCACCATTACACGCAAGTATTGATTTTTTGGTGCATTTCGGGTCTCATTTGCTATATTTAAGTCATTTTTGAATTTATCATGAATTTTGTGCATATAAATCAAATCCCAACCGCAACTACATGTGGGCTACTTGCAAAGCAGGTCTACAAAAACATTTGTGTGTCACTTTGCGTGTTTTCATTCATGTCCAAGGAATGGGAAGAATTTTCAAACATTTCGGATGCGAGATGCGGCCACCGGCGTTGGTCTTGTTGGTATTTTAATTACAAGAAATGCAGATGGAGTCCGAAAATCACGAAAATCGGTGTGCCACCATGGCGTGCTCTCAATACCTCATGGAAATTTTTTAGTAAAGTTTGGCACAAGTTTGGATGATTGCTCCTTGGAAACCAGAGCATCTCACAAGAAGAATCATAGTTTCCAAAAGGAGACATGGAAATTCGAACTCCAGTTGCTGGCGACTTCATCGTTTCGCCTCAAATTTTTTCCACAGTACACAATCACTATTATAACCTAGGTTTGATTTTCTGGCACATTTCGGGGCTCCTTTGCTCTATTCAAGCCATTTTTTGCATTTACCAGACATTTAGTGCATATAAATCAAATCCCAACTGCAACTGCATGTGGTGATGAAAGGGATGAGGATTGCCGTTCGATCTGTGTGCATCCAACGGTGCAGACGTACGATCCGTGGGGTTTGGGTTCTGGCCAATCAGAATGCACGACTCACATCGCGCGCAGCAGGGGTCATCGGCCACGGTTTGGTAGGCACACGGCTTTCGTGAATGAACCGTGTGCTATTTGCAAACCAGATTGCATATGTTATGTTCATACATACTGGAGTGCGATCAATTGACTGTGCTAGCTATAGGGTATACAATCATAAATAGTTCAAACTCATTGCATGTGCTGACGACATATCAAGGTCAACATATTAATCGTTCTTAGATCAATAGAAGGCCTGGCATAACTCACAATTTAGTACATGCGACAATTCTAATTGAATGAATTAATTTGCAGAATAAACATAATAAATAGTGTTACGTATTAATTCCCATGTACATGGGAGAACTAGGATCATTAAGTTGACCCCAAATGAACTTAGGATTTCTGATGATTTTCAGCCTCTCTTTATGTTTGGTGCATGATCCCTTCGCTCGTATCTCAGCAAATTCATCGTACTCATCCTCATCACCAACACCCTCGACGCCCAGTACCCTCCTCTTCCCACGCATCACTACATGGCAGTTCCTATGCAAGGGGTCTTTCACATAGAAAATCTGGGTTGCTTCGCTGGCAAGAATGAATGGGTCCTTGTGATATGCCATCTTTGTCATGTTAACACAGGTCTTCCTGTATTCATCAACCTTTACGTAACTAAGAGGGACCCATTTGCACCTGAATAATGGCACCTTAACTTTCACATAGTTAAGCTCCCAAATCTCTTCGATGGTTCCATAGTATACCCTTTTATCAGCTTCATCTACAGTTATGCATTCTATTCGAATGGAGCTGTTCTGATATGAGATCTTCTTATCACCTTCCTCAGTGTAGAACATGTAGCCATTTATGTGATACGCTTGGTACCTCAATACCGTAGGTGATGGCTTTTGTGCCAACCACGTTGCAATGTCATCCATGGATCTGCGTGACAAATGATCCTTCAGCTATGTGACATAGTCCTTATTGTGCGCCTTCATCACGACATCTAATGGATGCACCATGGGTAAGAAGCTTCGTCGTATCTCCGCCAAGTGTTCTTCAGCATAAGCGTCGAGAACAGGGCTGTTAAGCAGTACCATCAAATGGGCTTGATCAGTCTCATCTCCGAGTGCAGCGTGTGGTGCGCCAGCAAGGACTAGCTTACCAGCCAGCCTTCCCTTGTGACGAGAGAGGGGCAAACCTATAGGTCTTTGTTTCATGTATTTGGTGGAAAACTCAACCACCTCATCCGCGGTATAACCTTGTAGGATGCTTGCCTCTGGATGACATCGGTTCCGACAATAGCGCTTCAGTATTCCCATGAACTGCTCGAAGGGGTACATGTTGCGAAGAAACACAGGACCACAATACTTTATCTCGTCGACAAGGTGCACAGTGAGATGGACCATAGCATCAAAGAATGACGGTGGGAAAATATCTCCAGGTTGGACAATATTCTTGCAATATCCTCTTGCATATGATCCAGCTCCTCACAATTTACCACTTTCTGCCATAGTTGGTTGAAGAAATCACAGAGATCAATGAGTGTGTTTCTTATGTCTGTGTCCATCAAATTCCTGATGGCCACCAGGAGGATTTGTGTCAACATTACGTGGCAATCATGTGACTTCATGTGTGCCAACTTCATTTTACACGAGCTCACATCCACAAGACTTCTGATGTTTGCGGAGTAGGAAGAGGGTGTCTTAGTTGAAAACAAATAATTGTAGAACTCTTTTGCTTCTTTTGCAGTGAAATTGTAACTCTGGCGAACGTGGAGGAATTTGTCACCATCTTCTGCTTCATTCATGCATTTTGGTTGATCACCAAGCATATCGAGTCATGCTCCGTCACCATCCTTTGTTTTACCTTTAATCTTGATCAGAGTACCAAGGATGCTTTCACATACGTTCTTCTCTACGTGCATGACATCGATGTAGTGACGTACACTTAGAATCTCATAGTAAGGTAATTGCCAGAACATTGATTTCTTCTTAAACACTTGCGTCCTGGGTGTTTTTTTCGACGATGAACCAGGTCCCTTGCCAAGCACAACTTCAATTTTTTTAGCCATTCTGTGGACCTCCTTCCCAGAATAAGGTCTTGGGCCCAAACCTACCTCTGCCGTACCATCAAATTCAGCTTTCATCTTTCGGTATGGGTGTTCTCTCCATAAGAATCTACGATGACACAAATACACGGTTTTGTGCGAGTTGGGAAGAAATCTACTCGCTGTCCTATCCATGCATGTGACACATCCTACATCTCCGCATGTTTTCTGCCCCGACATGTTGCCTAATGCAGGCATATCTTGAATGGTGTGCAGCAGCAACGCATGTAGATCGAAAATATCCTTTTTGTAAGCATCATAACATTTTACACTAGGCTCTTTTACCCACAATGTCAGCAGTTCTTCTACCAGTAGCTGAAAGTAAATGTCGATGTCATTTCCAGGTTGCTTCGGGCCTTGGATAATCATTGACATCATGATGTATTTTTTCTTCATACACAACCAAGGAGCAAGGTTATATATGCACTGAAGCACCGGCCATGTGCTGTGTTTGGTGCTCATATCGCCAAATGGATTCATCCCGTCAGTACACTCCCCGAGCCATATACTTCTAGGATCCTTGGCAAAGTCTTTATGCTTTTCCTCAATTGACTCCCACTGAGCCCCATCTTTCGGGTGCCTCAAATATTCATCCGCAATTCGCTCATCATGATGCCACCATAACATCTTTGCCTCTCTAGGGTTTGCAAACAAACGCTTCAACCTTGGAATTAAAGGCAAGTACCAAACAACCTTGAACGGGATTCCTGTCTTGATTTCCTGTGCTTGTATCGTGGATGCTGGCATATGCGACATGCACGCAAATCTTTGTACTCACCGTGGTACAACATACAATCATGCACACAAGTGTGTATCTTAAGGACTTCAAGTTCCAATGGGCAAACAACTTTCTTCACTTCGTTCATGCTTTTGGGGAGCACATTATCTTCTGGAAGAATGTCTTTGAAAAGACCTAACAACTCTGTGAAGCCCTAGTTTGATAGACCATTTTCTGCTTTAAATCTGAGAAGCGCTAATGTGGAACTCAACTTGGAATATTTCTTTTTGCAACCTGGATACAAATCTTTCTTTGAGTCCGCATCAATAGTTGGCAGATCCTTGTACCCAACCATATCTTTATCTGGGCCCTGGAAATCTGCAATCATAGCAGCAAAATCTGGCATACCATCAAGGTCGTCGTCTTCGTCGCCGTGTTGGTGTTCCAGTGGGGTTTTTCGATTGTCTCTGTTCCGTTGGTAGCTTGACGTCTGAGCCCCGAGGTTAGATTCAACATCCATGTGACTCTGATCGGGGTTTGGCATCTCGCCGCCCTGGTTACCTTCATCCATGACTGGCTCTTCACCGTGTCTAGTCCAACGTGTATATCCATCCATGAATCCCCGCTTGAATAAGTGGTACTCGACGTCTGTAACTTTATGTGACTCTGTATTGCCATAATCCTTGCATGGACACAGGATGTAATCCTCGTTATGGACTCTCTTCTTTGTCCTTTCAGCCAAACTGATGAACTCTGTCACGCCATTCGCAAACTTTGAGCTTCTCCAATCCTTCATCCATTCAGATCGTTCCATCTGCACCACACGAGGGGTAATTCAAAAAAGCATTAATAAATGGATTAAGTGATGCCCAAAGATGCGTGCATAAATCACAAGATTTTATTTTCATAATTTATGGAGGGCGCTCCATATTGTTTTATCCAACCGTGCGATGACACAAATTAATGACCAGTCAATTTACACGCAGAGTACAATATACTACCCTTATGAATTGAATACCTTAATTAAGCCATTCAACGAAAAGAATACCTTAATTAATTAGCCACGCGGCGAGCTCCACCCAGCAGACAGAGAAACGCGATGCCACGGCACGCCGAGACAGCAAGGTCGAGGAGCAAAGCTTAGTGGGGCATCCGCCTAAAGTTCGAGCTCCACTGTCCCGCCTTCGACCATGAGGGATGTGCTCCAATCACACCGCCGCCGACCTTGAGGATTGAGATCTCCTCCTATCTTTTGCCGCCGACCGAGGATTGACCTCCTATCACGCCGCCACAACCGAATGACCGAGGATTGACCTCCTATCTGGTAGCCGCTGCCTCGGCCGCCGCCCCCATCTCTATCTGCAGAGCAGCTATTTTTATTTTTTGACGGGTATCCGCAGAGCGGCTGTTTACTGTATTAACTCCATTATTGCATCCCCACATGTACCGGGTAGTACATCACATACGGTTATGTCACGGAAACCGTGTGTCACGCACGTTGTCTTCTCACACGGTTTGGTGTTGAAATCGTGTGTGAAGTTGTAATATCGAACACAAACGATATGTGCAAACCGTGTGCCGTATACAACAGAGTGCGATAAGTAGTTCCCGACCGTTATCAGATCCCCACAGTTTCCCCATTTCCCCCAAATCCCTAGATAGCCCCCAAATTCCCTCGCGTGGCGCTAACATTGGGGGAATGCAGATGAGTTGTGCTGATGGTTTCGGTGCGGCGGCTCCGGCTCGTATCGTCGCTCTCGGCAGCGTGATGGGCGGCGCCGCCACGATGGCGGTCACTGCCAAGTGCTTGCCTAAGGTCATCAAAAGGCCGGTGTACTACGGATCCAAATCATCTTGTCAGGTTCCAATCAATCCCGATCTTTTTTAGCATGTCCAAATTAAAGTAGCTCCCTGCTCAATCCGTCCTGAATGACCCCCGCTCCCCCCACCCAGGAAAGCGATCAACCGCCGGATCCGGAGTATGACTCTAGACTCCCGCAACATGAGTTCGACTCTGAGTTTTGCACCACCGAGAAGTACCAAAAGCTGACTTGTGAGCACGGACACACTCCCGCTCGACGTGTATGCACGGAGGGATTTGACATTGGCAGACGGTTTCTCAGTTGCCCCTTAGAGGTTAGTGCTAAGTTCATCATTTAAGTTGAGTTAATGCCCCCGCCCATCCTAAATATTTAACATTGGCAGGGATATGAGGCTTGTGCCTTTGTTAACTGGTTGGATGATGAATGGCATGACAGGGCTCAGAGTGTTATCACCAAGCTCGCGGAAGATAACGTAAAGCTGAAGAAGAAACTAACTGATCTGGAGTGTACAATCACTACGATGAAGCAAGAAAGACTCAATCACAGGCAACAGATGAAAGCAAGAGACAAGAAGGAACTAGCATGTGTAGTTGTAGTTGTCGCATTAGCCATCTTCTATGATCTGTTTGCAATGATGATTAGGGGTTTTGTTTGATTATTACTGGCTAGATCAATAAGCAGAGCTCATCTATTGCTTGACAACTGTCCTATGAAAACTACTTGTTTCACATTTGGATGCTCCAACCTGTGTGTGTAATTATCACATTGAGAACTGCGCAACCACGGGAATTTGGAGCGACTGGGTACTAATAATTGCGGTTGATTATATATGGATTCTAACCGCCTGCCAAGGCGCCAATAAAAACCGTCAATGCCCTGCTTCAATTGCCATTCCTCTTTTCTTCATAACCCGCTTCAGTCTCCACCGTCTTCATCGTCCCGGCCGGCCGCGCTACATACTTACACACACTCTGCAATCTCGCTTTGTGTACGTACCGCAGCCATGTCGAGCGACAGCGAGGACAACAGTTACGATAGCAGTCTTCTGCCCGATGATATGTCAACCTCAGAATCATCCCGCTCGTCTTCCATGAGTCCGGCATCGAGCCCTGACCTCGATTTTATCCGGATCATGGAAGGGAGGCCGCCGCCTGATGTGTACTATGCAACTTTTATTCTTGTAGACGTTGTTGGGCCTCCAAGTGCAGAGTATTGTAGGACAGTAGCAAATTTCCCTCAAGTGGATGACCTAAGGTTTATCAATCTATGGGAGGCATAGGATGAAGATGGTCTTTCTCAAACAACCCTGCAATCAAATACAAGAAATCTCTTGTGTCCCCAACACACCCAATACAATGGTAAATTGTATAGGTGCACTAGTTCAGCGACGAGATGGTGATACAAGTGTAGTATGGATAGTAGATATAGGTTTTTGTAATCTGAAAATAAAAAAACAGCAAGGTAGCAAGTGATAAAACGAAGCACAAACGGTATTGCAATGCTTGGAAACAAGGCCTAGGGTTCATACTTTCACTAGTGCAATCTCTCAACAGTGCTAACATAGTTGAATCATATAGCAATCCCTCAACGTGCGACAAAGAATCACTCCAAAGTTCCTATTAGCGGAGAACATCGGAAAGAAATTGTTGTAGGGTACGAAACCACCTCAAAGTTATCCTTTCCGATCAATCTATTGAGCCATCCCTATAAGTGTCAGAAACAACCCTAGAGTTCGTACTAAAATAACACCATATGATACGCATCAACCAACTCTAATGTCAGCTAGATTCTCCAATGTCACCACAAGTATTCGATATGCATCAAACAACTTCAAATTCATAAAATTCAATCGACACAAAGAACTTCAAAGAGTACCCCATATGCCTAGATCACCCCAAGGTCACGGGAATCCGTGAGTTGATTACCAAAACATACATCAAGTGAATCAATAGAATACCCCATTGTCACCACGGGTATCCACATGCAAGACATACATCAAGTGTTCTCAAATTTGAAATATTCAATCCGACAATAACGAAACCTCAAAGGGAAAGACTCAATTCATCACAATACGATAGAGAGGGAAGAAACACCATATGATCCAACTATATTAACAAAGCTCACGATACATCAAGATCATGCCAAATCACGAACACGAGAGAGAGAGAGAGAGATCAAACACATAGCTACTTGTACATACCCTCAGCCCCGAGGGTGAACTACTCCCTCCTCATCATGGAGACCACCGGGATGATGAAGATGGCCTCCGGTGATGATTCCCCCCTCCGGCAGGGTGCCGGAACAGGGCTCTAGATGGTATTTCTTCGATACAGAGGCTTGCGGCAGCAGCGGCGGCGAAGTTCTAGGTTTCTTTCTGGGGTTTTTGGTATTTATAGGAATTTTTGGCGTTGGTTTCACGTCAAGGGGGGCCCACAGGGAGCGACACGCCTGCTCTGCGCGCCCTGGGGGGGAGAGCGCGCCCCCCTGGCTTGCCGCTTCCTCGTGAGGCTTCTAATCCTTCCTCGAAGCTTCGGGGGTCTCTTTTGGTCCACAAAAAATCACCATAGATTTTCAGCCCATTCCGAGAACTTTTATTTCTGCACAAAAAACAACACCACGGTAGTTCTGCTGAAAACAGTGCCAGTCCGGGTTAGTTCTAATCAAATCATACGAAAACCATCTAAAATTGTTGTAAACATGGCATGAATACATCATAAATTATAGATATGTTGGAGACGTATCACCGCCCGAGTCGTCGAACGGCGACCAGACAGACGAGGACCCGTCGGAGGACGATGAAGACGACGACGATGATGATGAGGAGGAGGAATGTTCGAATGAGGAGGACGACGATGAGGACATTAACGACGATAAGGACAGCGGCAGCGATGAAAAGCCAATGGTCAGCAGCAAGAAGCGTCCTCGCCAAGACGATGTCGCGGGGCCATCCGACAACAACAAGAAGGACTAAATTAAGCAGACTGTATATCTCTGTTGCCGTTTGCTTATATTAATCTGTGTCCCCAGTCAATCTCATCGCAGACGGTTAGCAATACATATTCGACAGAGATCTTTTACATTATCGCCCACAGTTGGTTTCTTGAATTGAGTGCCCTGTCGAGCACACAATTCACAACAAAAAATTGTATGCGCTGTCTATAATTATCGCACACAATTCTGATTACCGACCTGTTTGCCGGATATCACACACATCTTGTTACGCTGAATCATTTATGTTCTTCTGGATCATCGCAAACAGTTCATCCGAGTCAACTGTATGTCGTGTATCGCACACACCTCGAACTAGCTGCCCGTTTCTGTTGTGTTGGGTAATCACAAACAGTTCATCCGAGTGAACTGTATGTCGTGTATCGCACACACCTTGAACTAGCTGCCCGTTTTTGTTGTGTTGGGTAATCACAAATAGTTCATTCGAGTGAACTGTATGCCATGTATCGCACACACCTCGAACTGGCTTCCCGTTTCTGTTGTTCTGGCTCATCGCAAACAGTTTGTATGGATCAACTGTATGCCACGTATCGCACACGCGTCTCTAATCTGAATCATTTTTTATGTCTCCGGCATCGCACATAGTTTGTCTTATTGGTGATGGTTTTATTATGACACCGTTTGCGATGCATGCATCGCACACAGTTTGGTCGCGGGGTCTCTGATTCATGTGCCGCATTAGCGGTCGCCTGCAGTAGTGTCGGGCCACACTCACCCTATCTCTCTATCTATCTATGCCTCGATTGACCTCGCTTTCTCGCGTCATCTCTCCTACACATAGACGCTACCTCTCCATATCTCGCAGGGCCAGAGCTATTTACATTGTTAGGGGGACTATGCCTCCAACCTTGGACTAATTTGTGAAGGCATTAATTTCGGAGGGTTTAGGTTAGATTTTTTTCTAGCATTTGGCCCACAACTACTCCAAACACCGTTGCCCCCCTGGCCCTCCCCCAATTATTTCCCTCTAGCTCTGTGACCACTCTCTCGCACGCTCTTTCTCACCTTTCCCGTCGCACCATGTTATTTTTGCAAAAAGACTCTCGTGTTTTCTTTAATTATTACAAACAAGCTACAAACTACACACCGGGGGTCCACCTGTAATGGAACAAATTTTGACCCATAAATTAAAATGCTACAAACTACACACCGGGGGACCCACCTATCATGGAACAAATTTGGACCCATATAAATTAAATATGAAAAGGATGAGGATCGAACAGGCGACCAGGTCCTTCCAGGCACACGTCAATAGCCAACATAGTAGCAACATTTGTTTGTTGTATCTTTAATGGATAACATGTTTTTATATTACTTTCAGTAGATTAGTGGGACCGGCTCATCAACACATACTACTCCACTTCATTGAGCCACTTACTGGTGGGTCCCATGTCTGCTCTCTCTCTCTCCTCCCCTTCTACATTTAGACGCATGGGCAAACACGAAGAACGCGTGAGCAAGTAAACATGGTGCGCCACCCGGGGCAGATGCCCCACGCCGTCGACCGTATCTGGACACGTTCACAAGTTACGGCACCAGTTTCACCTACTACGAGTAGTAGTATTTTACAAGTATAAACTTGCAAAAAAAGTACTTTACAAGTATCGAAAAAAGTGACCATGATAGACAAGTTCAAGCACCCGTGGTGTATTTAAGTAGTAATAATTAAATGCATGGATAAATAGATGTATCGCCTAGTACTGGAACAAGGGACCTGCTCGCGCCCTACAAGTATTTGGAATTGACGCAGGTATTTAATATGAAATGTTTGCGATGAGAAGGAATACATGTCGGTTGATGACTTTTTTTATTTAATTTGATAGGGCTCTAGCAGAACACCCAATCGATCAAACCATAGATTTCATTCAGTCTGACTATGACTTTACATTCATACCATGATCGAACTAAAATAAATAAATGAATAAAACTAATTGCAGCGGCGGCAGGGGCGTCTTGCGGCGGGAAGCGGCTCCTCTACCGTTGGCGGCGACGGTGGCGTCTTGCACCGGCGTTGGCATACTCCTGGGCGTTGGCCCAAGCTTCAAGGAAGGCCAGAATGTTCTGGACTTCGGTCTTCAGGAGCAAGTCAACCGGCGGGAGGCGGCGACTGGCGGCGGTGCAAGGAATCAGTCGACGGCGGCGACCCATGCCGCTGAGGGGGGGCACTGGCACCGGTGCGGGGACAGGCACTAGCAATGGCGCGGCGGAGACATTCGTGTGCACGAACACCGGCACGGGCGCGTGCTTCAGTGTACGCGCAGGTGCATGCGCTGCGGCTCCCAGCCCATCAATGCCACAGGGATGGGCGCTGGCGCAGGTGCGGCGACGGGAGCTGGAATGGGCGCGGGGACAGACGCGGCGAGACCCCGCATAGCCAGGTCATGCTCGTCCAAAAGCTCCTTAGGGTCTTCCTCGGGAAACTAGAAGACTAGGGGCAGCCCATCATGATGCACCATGGCGTACGGCAAGGTCAGGCTGATTGGAGGCAGACGACAGGAGAATCAGAGATGCAGAGAGAAGATTGTAGCGAGACCGGGGATTGCGGCGGTGATTTAAATTGCGGCGCGGGCGCCATTAAAAGTGGGGGCAGTTGGGATGAAGGTGGGCAGCGGAGGCTGGTAAAGGGCTCGCCTCCCGGTGAGAGCCTGCGCAGCGGCCTGCTCGCATGCCTCCCATCGACTCACACGCTTGCTCTGACAGCACCTGCCTATGAGAAGCGGGACGCGTGGCGGCACGTTGGTCTAACGCCCACGGTTTGAATAGGGAAACCGTTCGCGTTAGCGTGACAACTCTTTGTTCCAAAATACCTTGGATGTTCATGTGTGCAACTTTTCATAAGCAGCTTGTCTTAAATTGAACAAAAAAATTACGACAGCCTATTTTTGCCATATCATGAGACCATGCGCAGTTTCATGAATTTCAGGTGAGTTTTGGATTTTCTGGAATTTAAAACCAGGATTCGAAACTATATCATTACATGCATCATGAAATAAATTTTCAAGCGATACATCTTTAGTGTTGTAGTAGATGTTCATATTTCTTAAGATAGAATTTGGTCAAACATTGCATAGTTAGACTTCAAACAAATTATATATGCAGAGTAAAAAGATACTCCCTCCGTACCAGTGCATTGCGTGATACTCTAGTAGGCATGAACAAACGAAGCTCCATTCTATACTCAACCTAGTGTAGTAGGCAATGGAGTTGCCGGGTGACCTTGGGTACCGGCGACCGAGGGACTTGAATATGCTCGGCACGGTAGGTAACGTGGGCAAGTTACTAAAGCATCCCTCCATGGTTCATCGGTAGTAGTCATTATGGACCGGGGACATAAGGGGAATTTCTCAGGGCTAGAATTCTGGCCGCCAGATATTTCGATTCGAAACGCAGATGCTCAAGTGGAGGCGCGAAGTTTTTATCGCGGTTCTTTTGGTTGGGGTTGGCGAATGTGTGTACCACACATGCCACCACCAAGACACGAGCCCGGTCTGGCTAGTACGCCGTCGGGTGCTACCGTTCGAGAATGCGAAAGGAATCTTTTTAAAAATTGGCGAACGAATCTATATGTATTACAATTCCCGTATTTTCCTTGAAAATAATTGGTCATTCCAAAAGGAATGGCAATTGATTTATGACGAGTTCTTGAATTAGAGTGAGTTTGTGATATAGTGATCTTAACGTGGATTTCACATTTCATGGTATCCACACTAAGTTTTTGAATGCAAATTCGAATTTAAAAGAAGAACGGTATGGTGGTGAGAAAACTTTGTATGTATTCAAGCATATGACCACACACACACAAATACAACAACAACCGAGTCAGTATAGTGCATCTACTTTTCCAAACCATGCACGTATGACTCGAATTCAAAAATAAAATGTAAGCCTTGCATGGTCCTCAATTCAATGTTTACAATGTACACTAAACTGAAACATGAATAATTAAGTCTACTACTATGTACACTCAAATGTTGTGTTTACGTCTCTCCATCGACCCCCCTCACCAGACATACTTCCTGTATCGATCGATCTTCATCTTTTTATTAATAGAGCTATTGGTATCTGACACACGCTCATTATTTCTCTTCATGTTTCGATCTCCATTTATCTCACACCCGCCCTCACGCTCTCAACAAATGAATTTCTCACACACAACCTCGTCGTGCCCTCCATGATGAGCTCTCTCTCTCGCTCTCTATCTCTCTCCCTCTCTCCCTCTCTCCCTCTAGACACATAAGTTGCCTCTGTAAAAAAAACTCCATACACGCCGCACGCACAAACACAAAGTCTATCTAGGCCACTCTCTCGGTAACTATCTCCCTCCAGCCCTCACTACAGCTTCGCCGCACGATATCTCTCTGTATCGTCTTTCACATTCGAGTGTACGCTAGCCCACACTCACTCGATCTCTCCCGCTATATATGACTCGATTGTTGGAAATATGCCCTAGAGGCAACAATAAATTGGTTATTATCATATTTCCTTGTTCATGATAAATGTTTATTATTCATGCCAGAATTGTATTGACTGGAAACTTAAGTACATGTGAGGATACATAGACAACACCATGTCCCAAGTGAGCCTCTACTAGACAATCCCGTTGATCAAAGATGGTTAAGGTTTCCTAACCATAGACATGAGTTGTCATTTGATAATGGGATCACATCATTAGGAGAATGATGTGATGGACAGATCCAATGGTAAGCTTAGCAACAGATCGTATCGCTAAGTTATTTGCTACAGCTTTCTTCATGTCAAGTATCTATTCCTTAGACCATGAGATCATGTCACTCCCGGCCGGATACCAAAGGAATGTCTTGTGTGCTATCAAACGTCACTTCGTAACTGGGTGATCATAAAGGTGCTCTACAGGTATCTCCGAAGGTGTCTGTTGGGTTGCATGGATCGAGATTGGGATTTGTTGCTCCGTGTGACGGAGAGATATCTCTGGGCCCTCTCGGTAATACAACATCACAAGAAGCTTCATGTGACTAATGAGTTTAGTCACGGGATCTTGTATTACGGAACGAGTAAAGAGACTTGCCAGTAATGAGATTGAACTAGGTATGGAGATACCGACGATCGAATCTCGAGCAAGTAACATATCGCCGAACAAAGGGAATTGCATACGGGATTAACTGAATCCTCGACATCGTGGTTCAACTGATAAAGATCTTCATTGAATATGTAGGAATCAATATGGGCATCCAGGTCCCGCTATTGGTTATTGACCGGAGAGGAATCTCGGTCATGTCTACATGTTCCCGAACCCGTAGGGTCGCACACTTAACGTTCGGTAGCGCTAGGGTAGCATTGAGATATTAGCAGTGGAAAGTCCAAAGGTTGTTCGGAATCCCAGATGAGATCCCGGATATCACGAGGAGCTCCAGAATTGTCCGGAGGTAAAGATTTATATATGGGAAGTCCTATTTTGGTCGCCGGAAAAGTTCAGGGCATGCCGGCAGTGTACCGGAGTCACCGAAGGGTTCCGGGGGGGTCCACCAGCCCCGGGGGCCCATGTGGGCTGTAGGGGGGCACCCTGGCCTAGTTGGGCGAGGCGCACCAGCCCCCCACCAGGCCCATGCGCCAAGGGTTGGCAAACCCTAGGGGTGGGAGGCGCCCCACCTGGCTTGGTGTGCAAGCCACCTCCTAGGGCCGCTGCCCCTTCCCTTAGAGGAGGGGCTAGGGCCGGCGCCCCCTCCCCCTCACCCCTATATATAGTGGGGAGGGGCGCAGGGGTCTGTACCCCTTCACCCTTGCCCACTGCCTCTCCCAACTCCTCCCACATTTCTCCGGTACGCGCTTGGCGAAGCCCTGCCAGAATTCCGCTGCCACCACCACCACCTCGCCGTTGGGCTAGTCCCGATCTCATCTACCTCCTGTGCCTCACTTGTTGGATCAAGAAGGAGAGGACGCCATTGAGCTTAATGTGTGCTAAACTCAGAGGTGCCGTCCGTTCAGCGCTAGATCGGTTGGATCGTGATTGGATCGCGAAGAGTACGAGTACATCAACCGCGTTTTATACGCTTCCGCTTTCGGTCTACAAGGGTATGTAGACACACTCCCCTCTCGTTGCTATGCATCTCCTAGATTAGATCTTGGCTGTTCGTAGGATTTTTTTTTATTTTCATGCTTCGTTCCCCATCATGCCCGAGTAGAATACAAACATGTTGCGGGCGTTGATGTTCAGATTGCTTACCTCCCTTGTCTTATTTGGATTCGGCGGTATTGTGGGATGAAGCGGCTCAGACCAACCTTACTTGTCCTTGCACAAGAGACCGGTTCCACTGACTGACATGCAACTTGTATTGCATAAAAGTGGCTTGGCGGGTGTCTGTCTCTCCCACCTTATTTGAATCTGATTTGACCATGGCGGTCCTTGTAGAAGGTTAAAAGGCAACTTGTATATCACTGTTGTGGCATTGTGTAGATAAGAACGGTTCTTATAGTTTGCCCTAGCAGCCACGTAAAAATTGCAACAACAAAGTAGAGGACGTCTAACTTGTTTTTGCAGGGCATGTTGTGATGTGGTATGGCCAAAACGTGATGTGATATATGTTGATGTATGAGATGATCATGTTTTGTAATAGGTTCATGACTTGCATGCCGATGAGTACAGCAACCAGCAGGAGCCATAGGGTTGTCTTTAATTTATTGTATGACCTACGTGTCAACTATTAACCGCCATGTAATTGCTTTACTTTATCGCTATGCATTAGCAATAGTTGTAGAAGCAATAGTTGGCGGAGACAACCACATGACAGCATGATGATGGAGATCATGATGATCGAGATGATGGTGTCACGCTGGTGATGATGGAGATCATGCCGGTGCTTTGGAGATGGAGATTAAAAGCACAAGATGATAATGGCCATATCATGTCACATATTGATTGCATGTCATGTTTATCTTTTTATACATCTTATTTTGCTTAGGACGAAGATAGCATTATAAGATGACCCCTTCACTTAATTTCAAGATAAAAGTGTTCTCCCTAAGTATGCACCGTTGAGAAAGTTTGTCACTTCGAAGCACCTCGTGATGATCGGGTGTGATAGACTCTACGTTCGCATACAACGGGTGTAAGCCAGTTTTAAACATGCGGAATACTTGGGTTAAACTTGATGAGCCTAGCATGTACAGACATGACCTTGAAACATGGAGGACCGAAAGGTCAAACATGAGTCATATAGTAGATATGATCAACATGGAGATGTTCACCATTGATGACCACCCCATCTCACGTGATGATCGGACATGGGTTAGTTAATTTGGATCATGTAACACTTAGACAACTTGAGGGATGTTGTTTTAAGTGGGAGTTCACTAGTAATTTGATTAACTGAACCAATTATCATGAACATAGTCTTAATGTCTTTGCAAATTATGTTGTAGATCAATGGCTCGTGCTGTAGCTCCCCTGAATTTTAATGCATTCCTAGAGAAAGCTAAGTTGAAAGATGATGGAAGCAACTATGCGGACTGAGTCTATAATTTGAGGATTATCCTCACTGCTGCACAGAAAGTTTATGTCCTTGATGCACCGCTTGGTGATGCACCCCCTCCAGTGTGGTCTGTAGATGTTGTGAATGTCTGGCAGGCACGTTCTGATGACTACTCGATAGTTCAGTGCGCCATGCTTTATGGCTTGGAACCGGGGCTCCAAAAACATTTTGAGCACCACGGAGCATATGAGATGATCTAGGAACTGCAATTGGTATTTTAGGCTCACGCCCGGGTCGAGGGTATGAAGCCTTCGACAAGTTCTTTAGCTGCAAGATGGAGGAGAACAGCTCCGTTAGCGAGCACATACTCAAGATGTCTAGGTACTTCAACCGCTTGAACCAGTTGTGAGTTAATCTTCCGGATGAAGTAGCGATTGACAGAGTTCTCCAGTCACTGCCACCGAGATACAAGAGCTTTGTGATGAACTATAATATGCAAGGGATGGAAAAGAAGATCCCTGAGCTCTTCGCGATGCTTAAGGCCACGGAGGTAGAAATCAAGAAAGAGCATCAAGTGTTGATGGTCAATAAGACCACTAGTTTCACTCCCATGAAGAAACCCAAGGCTGGACCCAAACCTGAGACTGAGTGCTTCTATTGCAAGGGGAACGGTCATTGGAAGCTGAACTGCCCCAAGTACTTGGCAGATAAGAACGCTGGCAACGTCAACAAAGGTATATTTTATATAGATGTCATTGATGTGCACCTTACTAGTGCTCGTAGTAGCGCCTGGGTATTTGATACTGGTTCAGTTGCTAATATATGTAACTCAAAATAGGAGTTGCAGAATAGACGGAGACTAGCTAAGGACGAGGTGACGATGCGCGTCGGAAATTGTTCCAAGGTTGATGTGATCACCGTCAGCACGCTCCCTCTACATTTACCTTCGGGATTAGTTTTGAACCTGAATAATTATTATTTGGTGCTTGCGTTAAGCATGAACATTATATCTGGATCTTGTTTATTGTGAGATGGTTATTCATTTAAGTCAGAGAATAATGGTTGTTCTATTTATATGGATAATATCTTTTATTGTCATGCACCCATTGTGAATGGTTTTTTTCTGTTGAATCTCGATCGTAGTGATACACATATTCATAATATCGAGGCCAAAAGATGCAAAGTTAAAGATGATAGTACCACATACTTGTGGCACTGCCGCTTAGGTCATATTGGTGTAAAGCGCATGAAGAAACTCCATGCTGATGGACTTTTGGACTCTCTTGATTATGAATCATTTGAGACATGTGAACCATGCCTCATGGGCAAGATGACTAAAACCCCATTTTTCGAAACAATGGAGTGGGCAAGTGACTTTTTGGAAATAATACATACTGATGTATGCGGTCCGATGAGTGTTGAAGCACACAGTGGATAACGTTATTTTCTTACCTTCAGAGATGATTTGAGTAGATATGGGCATATTTACTTGATGAAACACAAGTCTGAAACATTTGAAAAGTTCAAGGAGTTTCAGAGTGAAGTAGAGAATCATCGTAACAAGTGAATTTAGTTTCTACGTTCTGATCGTGGAGGTGAATATTTGAGTTATGAGTTTGGTATGCATTTAAAACAAAGTAGAATTGTTTCACAGCTCATCCCAGCTGGAACACCACAGCGTAATGGTGTGTCCGAACGTCGTAATCGTACTCTATTGGATATGGTGCGTTCTATGATGTCTCTTACCGATTTGCCGCTATCATTTTGGGGTTATGCATTAGAGACAGCTGCATTCATTTTAAACAGGGCACCGTCTAAATCCGTTAAGACGACACCATATGAATTATGGTTTGGCAAGAAACCTAAGCTGTCATTTCTTAAAGTTTGGGGATGCGACGCTTATGTCAAGGGGCTTCAGCCTGATAAGCTCGAATCCAAAGCGGAGAAGTGCATCTTCATAGGTTACCCTAAAGAGACCATTGGGTATACCTTCTATCACAGACCCGAGGGCAAAATCTTTGTTGCCAAGAATGGGTCCTTTATAGAGAAGGAGTTTCTCTCGAAAGAAGTGAGTGGGAGGAAAGTAGAACTTGATGAGGTAATTGTACCTTCTCTCGAATTGGAAGGTAGCACATCACTGGAAGAAGTTCCCATGATGTCTACACCAACCGGAGAGGAAGCTAATGATGATGATCATGAAACTTCGGATCAAGTTACTACTGAACTTCGTAGGTCGACCAGGGTATGTTCCGCACCAGAGTGGTATGGGAATCCCGTCCTGGAAGTCATGTTGTTAGACAACGGTGAACCTAAGAACTATGAAGAAGCAATGATGAGCCCGGATTCCAACAAATGGCTCGAGGCCATGAAATCCGAGATAGGATCCATGTATGAAAACAAAGTATGGACTTTGGTGGACTTGCCCAATGACCGGAGGCCATTGAGAATAAATGGATCTTTAAGAAGAAGACAGACGCTGATGGTAATGTCACCGTCTATAAAGCTCGACTTGTCGCAAAGGATTTCTGACAAGTTCAAGGGGTTGACTACGATGAGACTTTCTCACCCGTAGCGATGCTTAAGTCTGTTAGAATTATGTTAGCAATTGCTGCATTTTATGACTATGAAATCTGGCAAATGGACGTCAAAACAGCATTCCTTAACGGGTTTCTTAAGGAAGAGTTGTATATCATGCAACCGGAAGGTTTTGTCGATCCTAAGGATGCTAACAAGGTATGCAAGCTCCAGCGATCCATCTATGGACTGGTGCAAGCATCTCGGAGTTGGAATATACGCTTTGATGAGGTGATCAAAGCTTTTGGTTTTATACAAACTTACGGAGAAGCTTGTATTTACAAGAAAGTGAGTGGGAGCTCTATAGCATTTCTAATATTATATGTTGATGACATATTGTTGATTGGAAATGATATAGAACTTCTGGAAAGCATAAAGGGTTATTTGAGCAAGAGTTTTTCAATGAAAGACCTAGGTGAAGCTGCTTACATATTGGGCATTAAAATCTATAGAGATAGATCAAGACGCCTAATAGGACTTTCACAAAACACATACCTTGACAAGATTTTGAAGAAGTTCAAAATGGACCAGTCAAAGAAAGGGTTATTTCCTGTGTTGCAAGGTGTGAAGTTGAGTAAGACTCAAAGCCCGACCACGGCAGAATAAAGAGAAAGGATGAAAGTCATCCCCTATGCCTCAGCCATAGGCTCTATAATGTATGCCATGTTGTGTACCAGACTTGATGTGTGCCTTGCTATAAGTCTGGCAGGGAGGTACCAAAGTGATCCAGGAGTGGATCACTGGACAGCGGTCAAGAATATCCTTAAGTACCTGAAGAGGCCTAATGACATTATCGGGGATATAACTCCATGATATGACCCGGCTCATGACGTTAAGTCGCCCTGAGGATGAGACCCGGCCGAAGTATGACCCGGCTGCTACAGTGCCAGGCCTGAAGTTAACCTGGCCTGCTACAGTGTCAGACCTGAAGTTAACCCGGCCTGCTACAGTGCCAGGCCTGAAGTTAACCCGGCATGCTACAGTGCCAGGGCTGAAGTTAACCCGGCCTGCTACAGGGACCCGGGCGAGGTTCCGTCAAGAAAGAGTCAAAATACAAGATGGAGACCGAAGACACGGATGACTTAGAGTAGGACTCCAATCACGGGTATAACCCGGAATCTCATGTAAGACGCCCCTTCAACTTATATAAGGAGGGGCAGGGCACCCTAAGGGGGGACAAGTTTTTAGAGGTCAAGATAGACAGATAAGTCTCGAGACAGATGTTTTGCCAGGTCTCGAGACAGACGCTTTAATAGCTCTCAAGATAGAGTCATGGAAACAGCACCCTTGTAATCGAGACTATGATCATCAATATCAATCAAGGAGGATGTAGGCTTTTACCTCCACCGCGAGGGGCCGAACCTGGGTAAAACTCGTGTCTTCTCATTTCCGATCAACCCCGTTCAAGCTACTACCTAGTTGCAATGGCCTCACGACTAAGTCCTTTCACGAGGACATCTGCCGTGACAAAACCACGACAGTTGGCGCCCACCGTGGGGCCAGAGCACGGTGGTGTTGTGTTCTTGGAGGGAGCTCCATAGGGATCGAGAGACTCGTAATTGACTGATTCTAGAAAAGCCAGCATGGAAGGACTTACATCATCAACACGCAGTAAAAGCAGAAGACACAAGATTGAGTTCAAGGGAAGTTAGGGCTTCGTTGTATGCGCCGCCGCACATGTCTGAGGGGATCTGTCCAAGGACGGATCGATGTCCGCTACAGCTGAGACCAACAGAAAACTGCAGCAACAGACACTCGGGCGGAGACCTAGACGTTGCAGCGTCAAGACCTGCGCTCGCTAACCCTGTTCGGCGCGTATAAAGTGCCGGAGCTTGCTGGCCCTGTTCGGCGCGTCTAAGTGCAGGAGCAGTCAAAAAAAAAGGTCAAACCAACCACGACCCGGATTCACCGCATCAGCCGCCCATGGCCTCGTTTCTGCAGTCGCCCCCGCCGGCTCGTCTCTGCCTCGACAGCTCCGCCGCCGCGGACTCGCCTCGAGCCGTCGCCTCCGAGCCAGGACTCGCCTCCGCCGTTGCCCATTCGGCCTCGCGTCGAGCCGCCCCTACTTGGCCTCGTTCCGAGTCGCCAGCCTCGCGCCGTTGCCGCTGCAGCCTCGCATCGAGCTGCTGCTCCGGCCTCACCTCAGCCGCGACCGCGCCAGGCCGGCCCCGCCTCGTCTTGCGTCGCCGCCTCCGCCACGGCGGCCCGCCTCCGTCGTGGCCTCTCCTCGCTTCGCCGACCCCTGTCGTGGCTCGCCGGACCGTGCCTCCGCCGTGGTTAGGCACGGCCGCCGCGGCCCCGTCTGGCCGCCTCAGCCGCCGTTTTCCCTCGGCATCAAGCCGCCTCCGCCGTGGCTCACCGCGCCGCTGCGGGCTTGTCTCGCGCTGAGCCGCCGCCGTGGCTCGCCGCGACCACTGCGGCCCTGCCTGGTCGCCTCCGCCGATCCGCTACTTCTGCGGCATCCCCTCGCCGGTGAGCCAAGCCTCCTTCACCTCCAGCTCGCCTCTGCCATGGTCTGACCCCGAGTCGCCTCCGCCGCCGGGTCAATGGCCGCACCCCAAGTCGCTGCTTCGTCGAACCGCTTCGTCGACCCGCCACGTCAAATCGCCGCCTCTGCCACGAGCTCGTCCCCGCCGTGTTTTCCCCTCGCCGGCGCGCCAAGTTGCCGCCTCGAGCCGGCCAAGCCGTCGCGCCTCTCCTCGCCGGGGGCTTCCGCCTCCTTGCCAAGCCGCCGTCCCGGCCTCACCTCACCATCATGCGACCGATTGGGCTTATAGTTTAATTGGTTGAAATCCAACTCAGTCTTTATCCTGCCTTGGAGTTCTCTCTCATAACTGAAGCCAGGAGGTATTCGATTTATCGGATTTCGAGCTAGCTGCCCTTTTCTTGCTCCTTGCCATTAGCGCAGCCCTTTTCTTTTTCTTAGCTAGCATAGTTTTTCACCTTCAAAAGAAGGCGCCAGCGCTTTTGTAGTGACCCCTCCGGGGTCCCGGGTTGCTTTGGCGCGCCCCACCCCGTCAAGACTTGACTCTCCCCCGCTTGCTGCTTGCTGATCGCAGTGTTCAAAAATGACACGAAGCTGGATATGAGTAGATGTTGTTGGTCGAAAACGTCTTTCATTCACAATGAAACAGAATGGTCTCGCTCGATGCGTCATTTTAGAATGTGTATTTTCATATTAAGAGTTCTTAAAAGTTATCAACTCAAAGCCCAACCGTCAAAAGGATGCTACAATGTTCGAAATTATCAACTTAACATGCCCCCTTACTTCCTTCGTGACCTCCGCCTCCGCAACTCGCCTCGATGACCCGCCTCACCACCCGCGGCTTCACCTCGAGTCGCCCCCATGGCTTCTAGCCGCCTCCGCTTCCGCCGGTCTCCGCCAAGCCGGCTCCGACTGCCTCGCCGAGTCATCTCCACTTCGAGCCACCCCCGCGCGAGCTCGCCCCCGCGGCCTCGAGCCGCCCGCTTACGCCACCGCTGCGGCCACAGCAATGACCTCGCCTCCTAGCTGCCTTCGCCTCTGAGCTGCCGCCCTGATTCGCCTCTGCCGCCGCAAGCCGCCAGCTTTAAGTCGCCCTGCCTCGAGCAGCCCTCGCCGAGCATTCCCACCTCGAGTCGCCGCCCGCTGCTTCACCTCCGAGCCGCCTCTGCCTCCGCTGGGCTTCGCCGCTGCGGGCTGCCTTGGACGCTCGCCTCCGTCGCCGCTGCGACCATGGCTGCTTCGCCTCAGAGCCGCCGCCCTGATTCGCCTCCGCCACCGCAGCCTCGCTTCGAGGCGGCCTGCCGCCTTGACGCCGTGGCTCACTATTTCACCTCGCAGCGCGGCCTTGTCAACCACTCCCGCGAAAAGAAGAGAAAAAAAGGGGGGGAGGTGGATCATCACAAAAAAGTTCAGCACACATGGTCATCTACTGATATTTATGCGCACCCACGCTGCTGCCGGGCCTCTATATATCCCAGTTAATCTCTGGTCCGCGCAAAGATGATCTATCATCCGAATGCATCAGGTGATATCCGTCCAGTCTATTTTATTAGCACATATTTCTTTAAGAACAATTACTCTGGCTTGCGATATTTTTTATGCAGGACAATTATTCACTGCAAGGGCGATCGTCGTGGCATGGATACAGAGCTCGCATCAGCGTTATCATGCGTCAGCATCCGACCGTACCACACTGCTCGACGAGCATGTGTGCAAGCCGCCACCTCTGCGGTTCAGTCTACACCAACGCGCGGCCGACTCACGTGCCTACGCCGGCTTATAACGTCACGGCCGATTTATGCCACAGCCAAGTATGATGAATCTCAAGCCGACTCCTCGTCTTAAGACTTGGGGGCTACACAGACATGACTCGGCGGATTTGGCCGGTTTCATAAATTCAAGAACCCCGGGTCATTGAAGGGAAGACAACCCGGACCTGGGGGCTGCTGCCGTATTGGCGAAAAATTAAAGGTTGCCAAAGAGAACTTGCTGCCATGATGCGCAGTTCAAACATAGGTACCCTGCCTCAGTGGCGAAAAATTAAAGGTTGCCAAAGAGGACTAGCTGCCATGATGCACAGTCTAAATTTGGGTATCCCGCGCGATTATGATCAATGGAATAAAGCCGGCTTATCTGGACCCCAGATGTTTTGCAGTAGTAGCATTGTCTCCTGTATATCCTATGCTGAGCTTTCCATGATCATATGGTCACTTGGGGGCTTCCAACTCACCGAGTTTAGCTTTCTCACCCTCTTGACCCGGCAATAAACGCCACATTATCTTGGTTAAACCTGCATGTCTGCTTGATGCTACTCCGCTTAGGTGACCCGGTGTAATCTTGACAAGTCAATCATTTTTATGACCCTGAACTTGTCTTGGTTAAAACATCGGTTATGTCACGTGAGAGCCGGCTTACAGAGAGCGAGGATAAACCATGGGCTATCACGCCAGCTTCATTGAAGCAAGACTCGAGCCTCGAAAGCCGGTCTTATGTTGTGCCTCAAAAGCCGACGTTTTTATACTCTGTTATCATATACATACATCATCATACATTTCATCATCATTGCATCATCATACAATGCATCATATATGCATGTACATATCTGTTAATGTTGCAGGAGCCGGTTTTCAAACCGGGTTACATGGTAACTCTGCAGGAACAAACAAATCTTTAATAGCCAAAATGGCTGGATCTTCATCATGGTTTATCATAACCAGTATTAAATGATTGAGATATCAATTCTCCTATTTTCCCGGGGTACAATTCTAGCCGGGTCACATATAATACCTGGTCATTTAATTGACCGGGTTTTTGGTTATTCAACATGTGTTTTGTAGAAGATTACAGCACTTATGGATTTTTCTCACACATATTTGCCGGGTTGCACTGCAACCACGGCCAAGGATTTTCTTTCATCGCAAAGGCATCACGGAGTGGAGATGATTTTATTCTGCAATGGAAGAAAAAAGTCCCGAGTCGCCGCAGGCACACGACCCGGCCCTTGGCGGCTACATTATAGCAATCAAGATTACATCAAGTATGAAAGTCTCATGTCACTGCAAGCATGCACCACGGCACTTGGGGGCTAATGCATGGTCATTTTTACTAGTCTCATTGAAGACCCGGCCGATCACATAATGATAAGCCGGCCCTTGGGGGCTACCAATTGCTCCTGTTAGAAATTCAAAGTAGACAAGCCTTAATAGTGACCCGAAGCTTGGAGGCTACATCATATGATTTTCTTTTCAAAGGAGTACATATAAGTTCCAAGTCGCTGCAAGCAAACGACCCGGCACTTGGGGGTTACAACAGTCAGTTGTTTGAATAAGATCAAAAGGTCCAAGTCGAAGACCCGACCCATCATATACTGATGAGCCGGCCCTTGGGGGCTACACATGTGAAGTGCAAAATTTTCAGTTCATGATTGAAGACTCAGACGGATAACCCGGATTTTTCTCCACAGATGCAACATTTATATTTAAGCAAGTCTTAAGCTATCACTTGGCTCTAGTCTTAAGACTTGGAGGCTACAGGTTATCTCCTCCAAGCTATTCAAACAAGTTAGCTCAACATCATACGGATTTTTTATTCATTTTTTCATCAAAGTCTGAAGCATTGAAAGTTGGCACAACATCAGACGGATTTTCTTTATCAAGCTAAGGCATTTGAAGACAATTCAAAAATATCATAAGGGTTATTTTTTTGCATGGAATCAGTATCAACATATTGACATGGAAGAAATTCAGGAGCTTAGCATGAATAAATCCAAGCAAATCTGGGGGCTAATGTTGGGGATATAACTCCACGATATGACCCGGCTCATGATGTTCAGTCGCCCTGAGGATGAGACCCGTCCGAAGTATGACCCGACTGCTACAGTGCCAGGCCTGAAGTTAACCCGGCCTGCTACAGTGCCAGGCCTGAAGTTAACCCGTCCTGCTACAGTGTCAGTGCTGAAGTTAACCCGGTCTGCTACAGTGACCCGGGCGAGGTTCCGTCAAGAAAGAGTCAAAATACAAGATGGAGACCGAAGACACGGATGACTTAGAGTAGGACTCCAATCACGGGTATAACCCGGAATCTCATGTAAGCCGCCCCTTCAACTTATATAAGGAGGGGCAGGGCACCCTAAGGGGGGACAAGTTTTTAGAGGTCAAGATAGACAGATAAGTCTTGAGACAGATGTTTTGCCAGGTCTCAAGACAGACGTTTTAATAGCTGTCAAGACAGAATCAGGGAAACAGCACCCTTGTAATCGAGACTATGATCATCAATATCAATCAAGCAGGATGTAGGCTTTTACCTCCACCGCGAGGGGCTGAACCTGGGTAAAACTCGTGTCTTCTCGTTTTCGATCAACCCCGTTCAAGCTACTACCTAGTTGCGATGGCCTCACGACGAAGTCCTTTCACGAGGACATCTGCCGTGACAAAACCACGACAGACATGTTTCTCGGTTATGGAGGTGACGAAGGGCTCGTCGTAAAGGGTTACGTCGATGCTAGCTTTGACACAGATCCGGATGACTCTAAGTCTCAAACCGGATACGTATTTATATTGAATGGTGGAGCAGTCAGTTGGTGCAGTTCTAAGCAAAGCATCATAGCGGGATCTACATGTGAAGCGGAATATATACCTATGTCGGAAGTAGTGCAAGAAGGAGTCTGGATGAAGGAGTTCATATCCGATCTAGGAGTAATACCTAGTGCATCGGATCCAGTGACTATCTTTTGTGACAACACTGGTGCCATTGCCATTGCCAAGGAGCCCAGGTTTCACAAGAAGACAAAGCACATCAAGCGCCGCTTCAACTCCATTCGTAATTACATTAAGGATGGAGACATAGAACTTTGCAAAATACATACGGATCTGAATGTGGCAGACCCGTTAACTAAACATCTTCCACTAGCAAAACATGATCAGCACCAAGACTCCATGGGTGTTAGATTCATTGCGATGTAAACTAGATTATTGACTCTAGTGCAAGTGGGAGAGTGTTGGAAATATGCCCTAGAGGCAATAATAAATTGGTTATTATCATATTTCCTTGTTCATGATAAATGTTTATTATTCATGCTAGAATTGTATTGACTAGAAACTTAAATACATGTGTGGATACATAGACAACACCGTGTCCCTAGTGAGCCTCTACTAGACTAGCTCATTGATCAAAGATGTTTAAGGTTTCCTAACAATATACATGAGTTATCATTTGATAACGGGATCACATCATTAGGAGAAAGGTGTGATGGACAGACCCAACCGTAAGCTTAGCAACAGATCGTATCGCTTAGTTATTTGCTACAGCTTTCTTCATGTCAAGTATCTATTCCTTAGACCATGAGATCATGTCACTCCCGGATACCGGAGGAATTCCTTGTGTGCTATCAAACATCACTTCATAACTAAGTGATCATAAAGGTGCTCTACAGGTATCTCCAAAGGTGTCTGTTGGGTTGCATGGATCGAGACTGGGATTTGTCGCTCCGTGTGACGGAGAGATATCTCTGGGCCCTCTCGGTAATACAACATCACAAGAAGCTTCATGTGACTAATGAGTTTAGTCACATGATCTTGTATTACGGAACGAGTAAAGAGACTTGCCAGTAACGAGATTGAACTTGGTATGGAGATACCGATGATCGAATCTCGAGCAAGTAACATATCGCCGGACAAAGGGAATTGCATACGGGATTAACTGAATCCTCGACATCGTGGTTCAACCGATAAAGATCTTTGTTGAATATGTAGGAATCAATATCGGCATCCAGGTCCCGCTATTGGTTATTGACCGGAGAGGAGTCTCGGTCATGTCTACATGTTCCCGAACCCGTAGGGTCGCATGCTTAATGTTCGGTAGCGCTAGGGTAGCATTGAGATATTAGCAGTGGAAAGTCTGAAGGTTGTTCGGAGTCCCGGATGAGATTCCGAAAATCACGAGGAGATCCGGAATGGTCCGTAGGTAAAGATTTATATATGGGAAGTCCTCTTTAGGTCGCCAGAAAAGTTCTGGGCATACCGGTAGTGTACCGGAGTCACCGAAGGGTTCCGGCGGTCCACTGGGGGGTCCACCTGCCCCAGGGGCCCACGTGGGCTGTAGGGGGGGTGCCCTGGCCTAGTTGGGCCAGGCGCACAAGCCCCCCACCAGGGCCATGCGCCAACGGTGGGCAAACCCTAGGGGTGGGAGGCGCCCCACCTAGATTGGTGGGCAAGCCACCCCCTAGGGCCGCCGCCCCCTCCCTTGGAGGAGAGGTTAGGGCCGACGCCCCCTCCCCCTCACCCCTATATATAATGGGGAGGGAGCAGGGGGTTGTACCCCTTCACCCTTGCCCATTGCCTCTCCCAACTCCTCCCACGTTTCTCCGGTACGCGCTTGGCGAAGCCCTGCCGGAATTCCGCTGCCACCACCACCACCTCGCCGTTGGGCTGGTCTCGATCTCATCTACCTCCTCTCCCTCACTTGCTTGATCAAGAAGGAGAGGATGCCATCGAGCTGAACATGTGCTAAACTCGGAGGTGCCGTCCGTTAAGCGCTAGATCGGTTGGATCATGATTGGATCGCGAAGGGTACGACTACATCAACCGCGTTTTATACGCTTCCGCTTTCGGTCTACAAGGGTATGTAGACACACTCCCCTCTCGTTGCTATGCATCTCCTAGATTAGATCTTGGGTGTTCATAGGAATTTTTTTGATTTTCATGCTTCGTTCCCCATCATCGATTGACCTCGCTTTTCTAGCGTCATCTCTCTCACACATAAACGCTCGCTCTATGCCTCTTGCATATGCGGAGCTATGTGGATTGTCGGGAGGTAACCCCCCAACCTTAGATAAAATTGTGAAGGTCTTTTATAGGAGGGTTTAGATTATATATTTTTTAAAATTTGGCCCCACCCTCCCAAACACCGATGGGTTGTGCCCCCCCCCCCGGGAGAATATCAGGTTCTCCCACACCTTATATGCTATATGGAGATACGAGTTCTTGTGAGCCGTTAGATCTGAGATCCAACAGCTCACAGGAGGTCTGAATATTTTTGCAAAAAAAACCTTAATGAGTTTGGGAATTGCACACAATTAGTACAAAAACTACTCAGATGCCATTGGATCCCAGATATTCTCTCGTCTATAAGAATATCACCGTAACATCTAAGATGCAGGAGCACCTAATATTCTCTCGTCTATAAGAATATCACGTGCTACCACACCTTAGATGATGTGGTGATACGAGCTCCTCGGAGCCGTTGGATCTGAGATCCAACAACTCCTAGTAGGTGCGAATGGTTTTTGCAAAAAAGCCGTCAAAGAGTTTGGGAACTGCTCACAAGTACAAAGACTACTCAGATGCCATTGGATCTCATATCGAACAGCCTCGAAGCTCGTATCACCGTAGCATCCAAGCTGCGAGAGAAGCTGATGTTCTCTCGCGCGGGAGAATATGAGGTGCTCCCACACCGTAGATACTACGGTGATACGAGCTCCCGGGAGATCTAACGGCTCCCATTAGGAGGTCTGAATGTTTCTACAATATAGGCCTCAAAGAGTTTGGGAATTGTGCAGAAGTACAAATACTACGCACATGGCATTGGATCTCAGATCCAACGGCTGCTAGAAGCTCGTACCACCGTAGCGGCTAAGCTGCGGGGAGCACCTTATATTCTCTCGTACGTGAGAATATCGGGTGCTCCCACACCTTAGAAGCTACCGTGATACGAGCTCCTGGGAGCCGTTGGAACCAAGATCCAGCGGCTCACAGGAGGTCTGAATGTTTTTTTGCAAAAAAGCACTCGAAGAGTTTGGGAATTGCGCAAAAGTACAAAGACTACTCACATGCCATTGGATCTCAGATCCAACGACGTAGAATCTCGTATCACCGTAGCATCTAAGCTGCGGGGAGCACGTGATATTCTCCGCCGCTGTCACTTTTGTTCCTAAACTTGTAAAATATGTGTAACTAGTGTTGTAACTTGTCTAACCACACAAAGTGTTTGTGCAAAAAATCCCTCATACACAGAAATATCAGAACAACACACGGGGGTCCCACTCGTCATGGAACAAATTTGGACCTAAAAATAAAAAATCAGAAGGACAAGATTCGAGCCGGCAACCTGGACTACAAAGCATACGTCGATAGCCAGAAATAGCAATGGTTGTTGGCTTTGTCGCATAATAAATTGATTTTGTACTGTATCACATTGAGTAGAGTAGAGGGAGTGGCTCGTCGGCACGTGCATGAATGTTGACTCACTTACTGGCTGGTCCCATGTCAGCGATCTCCCTCTCCTCTCCATCTACAACCTTTAGACGCACGGGCAAACATGCAGAGCGGCGCGAGCAGGCCGTGGTGTTATTATAACTAAAAAATGTTGGGAAAGTAGATGAATCGCCTAGGAACAAGAGACCTCATGGCTGGTCGAGACGGAGCTAACCACACCTATCCTCCCTGCCACGTTAGCATGATGAAGCTGTGTGGCTAGTGGGGTATTTTCTACTGACTGGCTGGGTCCTGAGTTCTAACCATAGCTACGTCTCATATATTTTTACATGCACATTTTCCTCCGTGCTGAGACGTGGCACACCCTACCGCGCGGTTTCTGGGTCCTCCCCGATGGTGCATGCATATTTTCTTCCTTACTGAGATGGGGGACGCCCTACCGTGCGGTTTTTGGTCCTCCTCGGTCGTAGCGCAAAGTAATGAGTCGTCAAATCACAAAACTCCACCTTTCCCGCCGAGTACACCAGTGAAGCACGGTGGCTAGCTAGTTGGGCTAGTGCGACTGATCAGCTAGGCCGCCGCCACATTTGTGTTTTGAAGCATTTTTCCATCCTTGCCGCTAGGTAAATTAAAATACTATCCACCGCTGCATTGCTTTGGTCTTTGGGCGCGGCAGGATTTTTTTGTTTGACGGGAGCAAGCGCGGCAGGAATTAGTCATGATGACTCCGGCAGTAAAACACACTGCTCCCTAATGTGAAAAGGCATCGACTGGGGTTTCCCATGGTGAAAACCAAAAGATTTACCCCACTCCCTTTGCCTTTCCATAGATTGCACTGCCTTCCAGCCATTTCACCCCCTTTGCTTCCTTTCCCCATTGCTTCTACCGGGTTCCATGGCGGCGCACCAGATCACGAAGTCTGAGGTGAGGCGCCTGACAGAGGAGCTCCAGGCCAAAGATGCGGAGCTCAGGGCCAAGGACGAGGAGATTCGTGAGCTCAGGAAGGAGAAGAGTGCCATGCTCCACCGTTATGAGCGGGAGTTCACAGAGCTTCAAAAGCGGCAAGAGTCCACCACAAAGATGCTTGAGGCCTCGGCGGCGTTGTTGCAGAAAGCAGGAGATACCCTAGGCAGCCAGGTTGCCCTGATGGCGAGTGAGCCGATCGTGACGAGGTCTAGGATCGCCTCAACCACTTGCTGGACCATGTTGCCACGCAAGTGTTGCAGCTGCGCGATGCCTACCGTCTTGCCAGCGCGACCATGCAGTCGTCGGGCTAAACCCGTTTGACCACCCCATCGACTTCAATGAGCTGCGTCTTCCTGACCTGGTCTCCTTCTTCACCTATATCTCTGAGGAGCTGAACTGTCTCCGCGCGGTGGTGGGGGCGGCGCTGGACAAGGAAGCACTACAGGAATCAGCTAATTTGCCGTCTGCCATAGTAGACGCCAAAGAACAAGAACATCGATGGCAAACCTCTTTGCCGTCTGCCACGGACGGCAAACACTTCCGGCACTAAAAGTCATGGTAACGAGTTTGTTTGCCGTCTGCCTAACAACAGCGGACGGCAAAGAACTTTGTCGTCTGCTTTCCTGGCCAAGCTGACGGCAAAGATCATGGACGGCAAAGAATAGCTGTTAGCCCCATTAGATGGCTAACGGCAGACTTTGCCGTCTGCCGGCGGACGGTAAACTTTGCCGTCAGCCCTATGACGTCAGCAGACCCGTGGCAGGGCTGGTCTTTGTCGTCTCCTAGCAGACGGCAGAATGACCAAATGGTCAGACCTGCTGCTCCCAGGTTGCACAGGTTACTGCCACGTGGCATGTTTGCCGTACGCCTACCGACGGCAAAGGGCTTTGCCGTCCGCTGGCAGACGGCAAAGTGCCTGTATTGCCACTATTTTGTTTGTTTTCTGTTATTTCCCTGCATTTTCAAAACACAAATATGATATATATAGCAGTCCATCAATGCATCGGCCATGTATCCAACATCTAGCAGTCCATCAATGCAAGAGAGCACATAGGGTATTAAAAATCCAATACATACATAGTTTCACGGAGTTCATCCATATATACATACATAGTTTCACATTGTTCATCAATACAAATCAAAACAAAAACTAAACACTAGCAGTCCATCAATGCCAACTTCCATGAAGTGAATCAAACCTGCAAAAATGGGAGTAAGAAAGTTAGAAGAAGAAGAAGAAGAAGAAGAATAAGACTAGAAGACTAGAAGAAGAAGAAGAAGACTAGAAGAGGAAGAAGAAGAAGAAGAAGAAGAAGAAGAAGAAGAAGAAGACTAGAAGAGGAAGAAGAAGAAGAAGAAGAAGACTAGAAGAAGAAGAAGAAGAAGAAGAAGAAGAAGAAGAAGAAGAAGAAGAAGACTAGAAGAAGAAGAAGAAGAAGAAGAAGAAGAAGAAGAAGAAGAAGAAGAAGAAGACTAGAAGAAGAAGAAGAAGAAGAAGAAGAATAAGAAGAAAGAAAGAAAAAGAATAAGAATAAGAAGGAGTAGAAGATGGAGAAAAAGAAAGAAGAGAAAAAGGAAGAATAAGAATATATTTTCTTCTTCTTCTCTCCTTTTCTCATCTTTCTTCTTCTCTTCTATCTTTTTATCCTTTTCCTTCTCATTCTTCTTCTTTTATTCTTTCTTTTTCTGATCTTTCTTCTTCTATTCTTTCTTTTTCTCCTCTTCCTTGTTTTTCTTCTTCTTATTCCTTATTTGTGTCATTTTAGAGCTAACTTAGGAAATTATGCCATTTTTGAGCTAAGTAAGCTTATTATGTCAATTTGGAGGAAAATAAGGTAAGTATAGGTCATTTTTGTGCTAACCTAGGTAATTATGCCATTTTTGAGCTAACTTAGGTAAGTATAGGTCATTTTAGAGCTAACTTAGGTAATTATGTCATTTTGGAGGAAAATAAGGTAAGTCTATGACATTTATGAGCTAACCAAGGTTATTATGCCATTTTTGAAATGAATAAGCTAATTATGTCATAAATGAACTAAATAAGCTAATTATGTCATTGTGGAGGATAATTAGCTAAGTATGTCTTTTTGGGGGAAAATAAGCTAAGTATGTGGCATAATAGGGCTAACAAGCATGTACGAAGCTAAGTATGCATTTGTTAAGCAAAACACTAGAGAAAACTTACCGGAGGTCAAGCACCGGGGTTCCTCAAGCCAGTATCACCTAGAGAAGGGTTGTGCGATGCTGCTCCGGAGTTATGCTACACCAAAGATCATTTGCAAAGTCTCGTTAGCATGATGACACTCAAAAGTTAAGACTAGTAAATAATGACCATTCAAATGAAACTGACCGTTCCCGCTCCCACCATCTTTCAACACCTGTCATGACAAAGAGTAAACGAAATTAGTACAACATAAAAAAATTGAATACATGACATGAATAATAATATGTATATAATTTAAATTGGGATGCATACAAACTAATAGTCTGGATCGTCTATATATGCTTCGGGATCAATAGATGCATCATCATCATCACTATCACGCGTGTCGTCATGAATGACGTGCTCATCAGGTTCAGCGGCATCAACATGTGGAAGGCCTTTCTGTAATCGGTCAAGCATTGACAGGTCATCTACAGCAGTAACCTCTTCTTGTTCCGGCTCTTCTTGTTCCGGCTCAGGGGTGAAGTCGGATTCACTGTCGCTGTCTACTTCCATGTTCTGGGGTGAAGTAGAGCGGTTCTTGAAACGTTTTTTGGAAAGACGTGTTTCTTGTAAGAATTCTCCTTCATATGTGTCTGGGTTAATGTGAGGTTCATAATCCTCTTCATTGGGGGGAGGTGGTCTAACACATGGCGGCACTTCATAAATGACATCCCAACCATTCAGATTTGCATTAGTTTGGCAGGCCCACGGTAGATAGAAAACTTGGGTCGCCAGTTGAGCCGTAATATAGATATCGGCAACATCAAAATGGGTGCTTTGTTTGATTTCGACTAGCCCTATATGTTCATGAGTCCTTCTAGTCTCCTTCGGCTGGAACCAATAACATTTGAAGACTACGATGTTCTGTGGGTTTTCACCATAGAATAGAAGTTCATAAATTGCTTCAATTCTTCCATAATACTCGGTACCTCCTTCACCGATAGCAGAGACACCACAATTTGTAGATTTTCGGTCGGCCATAGATAGCTCTTTGCCAAAGGTACAAAAGCGATACCCGTTGATGTCGTATTTCTCAAATGAACGGACCTTATAGTCAAAACCATTAGCGGCTTGTCTCAATTCGGCGTCCATAGACTCTGAATTAGCCTACAAAAGTTTAATATGAAAGGATTGTTGCATTAGTCGCAAATTAGACCAAGAAATGAAATGGTCTATTAATGGTAATCACCGTTTGTTTGAACCAAGAGATGAACCCGGGATAGCCGCCTCCATGCTTTGCCAGAAGCTCATACTCTTCGATGGAATCCTTTTGGATCACCGCTCCATCTGAGAATTTGGCGACGTATCGACTGTATCAAATATCCGGGAATAAGAGCAGTTCAAAGGAATTAGAAGTTGTGAAACAATGTACCGAGAACTTACTCGGTGTACGGCCGCACTTCAGTTAGGTTGTTGAAGATATACAACGAAATGGTTCGTCATTCTTCGAAATCCAACCCTACTAGTTTCGAAGCACCGGCTGGTGCGAGCTTCCCTTTGAATAGGCTGAGGTTGGATCCACCTTTTTTAGGGTCGCCAGCATTGTACCGAGGCTTCGGATTATGCAAATGACGATTTTTGGCTTCGTAGTGTGCTGTCACGAAGTTTGCCGCCTCCTCAGTAATGAATGCCTCGGCCATCGATGCTTCAATTCTACGTTTATTCTTACATTTTGCTCAAAGCGTCTTCTGCATCCTCTCAGTTGCATAGCACCAACGATTTTGCACGGGCCCCCCTAATCTTGCCTCGGTCGGGAGATGTAAAATCAAATGTTGCATTGGATTAAAGAAGCCCGGTGGAAAGATCTTCTCTAACTTGCAGAGCAACTCCGGCGCCAACTTTTCCATGTCATCTATCATGGCATGCGATAGTTCTTTCACACAAAGAACACGGAAGAAATAGCTCAGCTCTGCCAGTACTAGCCATTCATCCTCAGGGATAAAGCCACGCAACATCACCGGCATTACCCGCTCAAGCCATATGTGCCAATCATGACTCTTGAGACCAAATATTTTCAATTTTTCAAGACTCGCTCCCCTCTTTAGAATCGCTGCATACCCATCGGGGAACATCAACTGCATTTTCACCCACAAGATAATTTCCCTCATAGCTGGCCTTCCAAGATTGAACCAGGCCTTTGGCTTCGTCCAGTTCTGCTTTGCTTTCGGTTGTCGCATGTTTTGTAATGGTCTATCACATAGAGTCTGCAGATCGACTCTAGCCTTAGTATTATCCTTTGACTTCCCATCTATGCCAAACAATGTACCAAAAAGGGCCTCGCCGATATTCTTTTCAGTGTGCATCACGTCGATGTTGTGTGGAAGAAGGAGGTCTTTGAAGTAAGGCAGATCCCACAAGCATGTCTTGTGAGTCCAGGCGTGTTCCGAATTATACCCCTTGAAATACCCTGGACGCTCTGGATCAGGCTTGAGAGCGTTTAACTGATCCAGGATCTGTTGGCCAGTCAACGCAGGTGGTGCAGAGTTTTTGACAACTCTACCTTTGGTGAAATTCTTCTTGACTTTTCTGAACTTATGGCGAGGATCTAGGAACTGTCTATGCAAGTCGAAGCAAGAATACTTGCGACCCGCCTGCAGCCAATGAAACTGAAGAGCTGCCTTGCATGTGGGGCATGGGAACCTTCCATGCGTACACCAGCCAACGAATAGCGCATACGCCGGCAAGTCATGCATCGAGTACATGTACCAGACACGCATTATGAAGTTTCGTTTGCTAGCGGCGTCGTATGTCTTGAACCCATTATCCCAAGCTTCTTGCAATTCATCCTTAAGTGGCTGCATGTACACATTCATATTCTTCCCCGGATAGTTGGGCACTGGAATTATCAACGTCAGGAAAATGTTCTTTCTTTGCATAATCTGTCCGGGGGGGAGTTGAGTGGAATGACAAATACAGGCCAACAACTGTATTGGGTTGCCATCATACCAAACGGATTGAACCCATCCGTGCCGATGCAGACTCGAGGATGCCTTGGATCTGCCGCTTTTTGCTCATGTAATGCATCGAAGTGCTTCCACGCAGAACCATGCGATGTGTGTACCATCATCTGATTCCCATCTGCATCTAGTTCGGTTCTTTTGCCCATTTTGTGCCATGTCATCTGTCTGGCTGTCTCTTCGACCATGAAAAGACGTTGAAGTCTTGGTACGATTGGCAGATACCGAAGAACATTAACGGGGATTTTGGTCTGCCTCTTCTCACCCATACCGTTGTCTACCACAACATACCTGGAAGACTTGCAAATGGGACAATAGTTCAAGTCCGCATACTCAAGCCTAAATAAGGCACATCCTTTCTCACAGGAATCTATCTTCTCATAGGGCATCTTAAGTACACGGAGGATTTTGTCCGACTGGTACAGGTTTGCAGGCAGTACATGGCCTTTGGGTAGAAAGCGTCCAAATAGTGTCATCATCACGTCGTAGTATTCTCTACCCAAGTTGAATTGAGCCTTCAGAGCCATTACTTGTGCGATGGCATCCAGCTGACAAAGCTCAGTGTGCTCGTGGAGAGGACGTTTTGAAGACTCCAACATTTCATTGAAGGCCTTTGTAGATTCCTCCATCTCATCGTCCGAATCCCGAGAATCATCAAAGTCTTGCACCATGTCTTCGATCCCGGTACCATGCTCGTTGGTGCGACGACGAACCACGTCAACTCTGGTACGTTGGGCAGACTCACCATGAAATGTCCACACCGTATAATCAGGCGTAAAACCCCACTTCTGCAGGTGTTTACCCATTTCACCCTCTGTCCTCTATGAAAAGTTGTCGCACCTAACACAGGGGCACCAGGTTTTTCTCTGGCCATTTGCAAATGTGGCTTTCACAAACCCCTTGGTTTTTGTTAACCATTCATTGGTCGTGTCTTTCTGACTAGTGTGACCGGTGTACATCCACGCACGATCACTCATCTTGCCTACCTACTAAACACACAAGAAATATATATATATAATTTAGCATATATATTCATCAGTTAATCAAGTTTGTCAATTTTATTACGTCCATGCAACCTACACGCTAATAGGTAAAGATAGGTCCTAATCCCACCCGAGTATGTGTAGATTGGGTTCGTTTTCCCATGCTCTGCTCCGGATCCGACGCAAAATTTCGGCAGCACCTCCCCGCTGTTCTCCTGATACACGTCTCGGCAATAAACAGAGAGGATGTGTACCCGGAGAACAACAAGGCGGCACTGACGAAATTCTGCATCGGATCCGGAGCAGAGCATGGGAAAACGAACCCAATCTACACATACTCGGGCCGTCCATGGATAACGTTGGACAATTCAAAAGAATCACGGTTATAAATATGCAAATGCAAGCATATTTATAACTGTAACCCTTTCGAACGGGAGACGCATACTGGTCACGCATACTGATGATTGAAGACACCTATAGCTAGCAAGTTTCATCAGCACGAAGACCGGAACAGAGCAAATTAAGGGGGGAAGAGGAGATGTCATTTGTGCTCACCCACGAACGCAGGGGAGCTCGTCGAACGCACGAGGAGGTCGTCGAACACCAGACCCTTGCTGCGACGAAACAACTGCACATTTAAATCCACCCGATCAACACAAATATTCAATCCCGATAAAAAATCTATATATATATATAACTACTTTTCTATTTTTTTCTATTCTCCTCTATTCCTTCTTCTCCTCCTCTTTTTCTTCTTCTTCAGACCATCTTCTGTTTTTCCTCTTCTTCTCCTCTTCTCCTCTTTTTCTTCTTCTTCCTATACTTCTCCTCTTCTTCTTCTCCTCTTCTTCTTCTCCTTCTTGTTCTTTTCTTCTCCTCCTACTCCTCTTCTTCTTCTTCTTCTTCTTCTTCTTCTTCTTCTTCTCTTCTTCTCCCCCTCTTCTTCTTCTTCTTCTTCTTCTTCTTCTTCTTCTTCTTCTTCTTCTTCTTCTTCTTCTTCTTCTTCTTCTTCCTTCTTTTTTTTTCATCTTTCTTCTTCTTCTAATTATCTAAACCTAAACCTAAACCTAAATCTAGCACTAACCTAAACCTAGCACTAATTAACCTAAACCTAAACAGCAAAAAACAGAAACAAAAAACAGAAAAAAAAACTCACCTTGGAGGAGGGCCGCGGTGGTGCAGGAGGGCCAGCGCAGGGAGGAAGGCGGCGCCGCAGTGGTGGAGAAGGGCCGCAGGGAGGGGGGCGGCGCCGCGGCCCGGCTCCGGCAGGGGCGCCAGGTCGGCGGGGGCGGCGGGGCGGCTGGTGGCGGGGCGGTGGGGCGGCGGGGCGGCGGCAGCGGCCGGGCGGCGGGTGGTGGGGCGGCGGGGCGGCGGCGGGTGGTGAGGGCGGCGGCGGGTGGTGAGGGCGGTGGCGGGTGGTGAGGGCGGCGGGTGGTGTCGGCGAGAGAGAGAGAGAGAGGGGGGGAGGGGTGGGGGACGGCCGTTAGTTAAGTCTGCTTATATTTGTCGTCCGCCGATCTTTGCCGTCTGCTTAAAGACACTTTACCGTCTGCTAGTAGACGGCAAAATGTATTTCATTTGACCTAACCAACTGCACGGTCCAGTGGGGCCCAGCTGAGCTCTTTGCCGTCAGCCTTTTGGCTCTTTGCCGTCCGCTAACAGATGGCAAAGAGTGCACTGACGGCAAAAAATTTCTTTGCTATGAGTCCTTTCTTTGCCGTCCGCTTTGTGGAAGCAGACGACAAAGACCGTCTTTGCCGTCCGCTAGCAGACGGCAAAGAATGGACTGATCGCAAATTCTCTGATTCCAGTAGTGAAGGGGTGCGGGCGGCCATCGCCGTTGACGGGCAAATCCTCTCCGGGCTTCGTCACCGGAATCCATTTGTGCCATTGGATGCCGTCTTTGACGACCTGGCTCCCGTCGACCGGGAGCGGGTTCTGTGGGCGGTGGCACCCTGCATCACCACCGTCGTGCACCTGGAGAAGCAGAGGGACTTCGGTGCTGTTTAGGCATCCTCTACATGGGCATGTCACGGCGTAACATGATCGTTGGATCAAACTCTGACGGTCCAGATCAGTCACTGTAGCACAGAGCACTATAGAGGCGTGCTTCATATGGTTCCTGTTTGGTTGAGTACTGTAGCAGCATACTCTCCATGCACTGTAGCCCGAGTACTATTGACATTGATCTCACCGTTCATTCTCGATCGGACGTTAAAAAAATGGGCATGTTACACTACGGTTCATAGGTGACGTGCGCACAACATGCCACTGGATGTCAATCCTCCGGAGACACCCTTCCGGAGCGGCTGCCACCTCCATCCCTTGATTCTACTTCTCCGGTTGCCTTGTCTACTGAAAATAATAGTACTACACCACAGGTCACCTGTACGCCGAGGTAGCACGGGATGGAAGGCACGTACACGCATGGGACCCACCCAGGACCGTATTCATGAATACTAGCCGTGATGTAAACCAAAAATATGCTGAAACACTCGCAACAATATCCCTCACCACAGATTTATTTATAATTAGTTACATTTCTTCGGGTGGTATAATCAGTTTACTATACATCATTTTTTATCGTCATATCTTACTACACTGGTAACAAGATAAGACTGCTGTATGAACCACTGCACATGCCTAATAGTAGGAGTACTAGTAGTGTATAAGTTCAAGTGGCTGCCTTGTTTCGCACTCCTCCATCGTAAGAGTGGAAACGTTTGCTGTAATCAAAAAAATATTTTTTTTAAGAAATAGTGGAGACGCTCTACTGCGCGGATCCTCCTCCATGGTCGTTGGAAACCTTCCTACTCACTTTCGCCGACGTGTGGGACAGCCAGCATCGGGTTCCACTTGCCATGCACCAAATTACTCCGCACTAGAGTGCACAACTGCACGGTGGACTTACCCTGGTTGTAGCACCGCAGTAATGCCCAATGAGGCATCAAATCACAAAACCCCACCTTTCCAGCAGTAAGTTGGACGGACGAAGCAACCATCATTTCACTCTTCTTCCTCATCTTCCTCTCTTCAAGAAAACCCCAACTCGCTTCTCCCTCATCATGTTCCTCATTTCTTCAAGAAAACCCCAACTTGCTTCTGCCATTGTTCTTCTCTCCCAAAGAAGGAAAGGTGAGTGCATCAATGGTGCTGCTATACTTCCGTTCTAGTCATCTTTTGCAACCCCGCGACCGATCCTAACTCCCTCTCTGTTCTTCTTTTGGGTTTCTGATTATCGTTTTCTTTCCTTTTGTTTCTATTTGATAGTTTCTTGATGGACCCTGGAGCACCGGCCAAAGTGATGTCTATGGCTCTGGCCAAAACCGTCGAGGCTCAGAGTTTGAAGAAGCACAAGCACCCCACCGAGACGACCACAGACAAGCTCAAGGCCATTGCCTTGGCCAAAGCCACCTCTCCAGGATCCCTCGTTAAGCAGGTCCAGGTAATATCTCTTGTTGACGATCTTTTTGGCGATGTTGATCGTGTTTTTTTATCTAACTTGCAAACTGCTTGCTAATATGCGAGGTTTGTGTAATGTACACGTAGTACTAGTAGTATAACTTTCTGGGCGATCTTGCATGTGATATTTGTGTGCCAAATGATGGTTCTAAATGTCTCTTTTGACCAAAACATGCGAGAGGTTGACATGCATATGATTTTTGCACATAACACAGATTTCTTATAGATTACTTTCAACTACTTTATGAACATCAATGCTAGCTGTAGGAAGAGAATATAGTAGCCTCAGTAACTTGTGTTATGGGTATTGTAAGTAATCCCTCTGTTCACAAATATAAGATGTTCTAAATTTTTCGTGTATCTGATGTAGACATGTTTTAGTGTCTTTGTTCACTCATTTGTGCTTATATGTAGTCTTATATGGAGTAAAAATATAGAAAATCATCTTATATTTGTGAACGGAGGCAGTAATAAAATATTGGTTTCTGTTTGAATTAGAACCAGGTCTGCTGTGGAGATGAAGTTCTCAAAGTCATGCCGTGTGAACTGGAAGACCTGAGGATGTGCACTACTAAACTATCCAGCTGCTATGTCCTTGTAGCCACATGTCATGAACAAGTGTTTTCCTGTAGCATTATTGTCAGGCGTGTTCCCGAGGGTGCACTTCACCACAACAATTTCGTAGCTGTGCCTTCGATTACGAAGAGTGTGGTTCTTGTAAAGCTTCCCAACAAATCTGATGTGGCCTGTCTTCATCGTCATGTTTATGAGTGGAAAGACCACACTGTTAGGTTCTCCAAGGTTGACAGAATGGCGAAGGTGCCGATAGACATCCCTCACAATGTCCACGGCCTAGTCAGTTTTGTGGGTCACATCCCATAGGTCGGTGGCAAGAAATAGTCTGCAGACTTTAATTAGTGCAACTTTGCTTGTCTGTAGTAAGTAATATTGTTAAGTACTTGATTTGTGTGTGTGAACCCTGTATGGGTTAGTACTGCCACATTTGTTTTGTGGTGAATCCTAAGAACACTCTATGTTAATGTTTTAGAAATGGTGAACCTATAATACCAATTTCGGTTGTCTGATATCTGTGTTTTTTCATGCCAGTACAGTACTCCCTCTGTTCAAAGACATAAGATGTTTACATTTTTTGTGAATCAGATGTATATAGAGTTAGACATGTTTTGGTGTGTTTGTCCACTCAATTCAGTCCGTATATTTTGAAATATCCAGATCATCTTATTTTTGTGGACGGCGGGAGTATATATCAGTTATGGTTACACTCCAATATATGTATGCATTGCTGGGTTTATCGCACCCACCAGGATTTCCATTCCCCCGGATGTTCGCTCCATACGAGTTTTCACGACCTTTGGACTGTCCTGCTTCTGGTAGTAAGGAGGGGCCTTGCATGCCACCCGTAATTGGACGAACAACCTTCAATTTAGAACTTGAAGATAGCGATTTCCTGGTAAGGATTAACTCGTGTCACATAAAGTAAATCTCAATGATTAACTGTCATGTTTTCTTACTTTTGCTGCAATTTGATGATGCAACTTTTGCCATGTCACATTTGTTACAGAATAAACCGTTTGGTTTGCTCTATGATGGTAATTTTAGCAGGTTTCACTTCTTATGATCTGTCAATAATGAAGGCACTGTCCATCACTTATATTAGTGGACACAATTGGATCCGTCGGTTGTCTGAGTACAATCTGAAGCCCTCTGATCAACTGCAGTTAACTTTAAGAAACACGCCAGAATTAGTCCTTGTCACCTTTAAAAGAAGGAAAGAAAAAGACTGGATCCGGGTCACGGAGCTGGAGGAAGTTCAAATTGCTCACGTGCACTCTCGCTTAAGAAGGATGCGTAGCACAGTTACAGAGCTGCAGTCTGAAATCAAAGAAGACCAGAGATGAGAGCGCTGCTGTCTCGCACATCGGTAGCACCTCCAGCATCGGCAGCCGTAGCGGATTAAGCACCGGCACCTCCTCCGACACCAGCACTGGCTCTAGCACTAACAGCGGCAGCATCTCAGTCTGGTCCAGCAGAGGATTGGTCACCGACCGCGTCAGCGGATCAGGCTGATCTACCAGAGGATCGGGCACCAGCTCCAGAAAGAGCATCGTCTCTGGCAGCAGCAGCGGCACTACCAGTCACACCGCTACGAACACCAGCAACGGCTCCGGCACCTGCACCAACACTTGAACTTGCACTTGCATCTGCTCCGGCCCATGCAGTGGCAACGGAACCAACACTTGCACCGGCAATAGACTGGGCTGCAGTTCACACAGCATATACCAAAGTCCATACAAAAACCGACATCTTCACCTTTTTGGCAAGCATTGGCAGCCCAAGTGCTTCGTTCTTTTGTCTTTCCATGTTGTTTCACATGATTCACTGTGTTGATCTAACTATTTGTGTATGTATTCTTGCTTGCAAACAGAAAATTCCTAGAGCAATGAGGGAGTCGTTCAATAATCCGGGCGACCGTGGCCAAGTTTCTCTTACCACGCACAACCTTGGTGTGAATGAACCTGCGCAATATACCGTAAGTAGAAAGGATGTTCGCATGATGATTGATGCTAAAGGATGGTCAAGGTTCAAAACTCAATCAAATCTTGCGGTTGGGGTTGATGTCAGAATCGAAGTTTCTCTGCAAGGAGAGTGATACGTCTCCAACGTATCTATAATTTTTTAATGTTCCATTCTATTATAGTATCAATCTTGGATGTTTTATATGCAATTATATGCCATTATATATCATTTTTTTGGGACTAACCTATTAACCCAGTGCCCAGTGCCAGTTGCTGTTTTCTGCTTGTTTTTGCCTTTTCAGAAAATCATTATCAAAAAAACTTTGGATTAATTTTTTCTGGACCAGAAGAGACCCACGAAGCTTCGGGAAAAGACCAGAAGAGCCACGAGGAGGCGGCAAGCCTGGAGGGCGCGCCCAGGGGGGTAGGGCGCACCCCCCGGGCTTGTGGGCCCCTCGTGGCACCTCTTGACCTAATTCCAGCGCTATAAATTCCCAAATATTCCAAAACCAGCAGAGAGATAGAAGAGAAAACATTTCCACCGCCGCAAGCCGCTGTTCTTCCGCGATCCCATCTGGAGGCCTTTTCCTGTACTCTGCCGGAGGGGGAATAGAGCACGGAGGGCTTCTTCATCAACCTTGCTACCCTTCTGATGATGTGTGAGTAGTTTACCACAGACCTATGGGTCCATAGCTAGTAGCCAGATGTCTTCTTCTCTCTCTTTCATCTTCAATACCATGTTCTCCTCGATGTTCTTGGAGTTCTATCCGATGTAATCTTCTTTTGCGGCGTGTTTGTTGGGATTCGATCAATTGTGAGTTTATGATCAGATTATTCATGAGAAATATTTGAGTCTTCTCTGAACTCTTTTATGCATGATTATTATAGCTTTGTATTTCTCTCCGATCTATCGATTTGGTTTGGCCTACTAGATTGATTTATCTTGCAATGGCAGAGGTGCTTTGTGATGGGTTCAATCTTGCGGTGCTCAATCCCAGTGATAGAAGGGGACATGACACGTATTTGTATTGTTGCCATTAAGGATAAAAAGATGGGGTTTAATCATATTGCTTGAGTTTACTTTGTCTACATCATGTCATCTTGCTTAAGGCGTTACTCTGTTTCATACATAATACCCTAGATGCATGCTGGATAGCGGCCTATGGGCGGATTAATAGTAGTAGATGCAGGCAGGAGTCGGTCTACTTGTCTCAGACATGATCCCTATATACATGATCAATGCCATGAATCCGTCATAATTATTTGCTTTTCTATCAATTGCCCTACAGTAATTTGTTTACCCACCGTATGCTATGAGTTCGAGAGAGAAGCCTCTAGTGAAAACTATGGGCCCCGGGTCTACTTTATGATATATAAAAAACCTAAAAATACCTTGCTACAATTTATTTACTTTTATTTTAATTAGTATTTTAGTTTATCTATTTACCTATATAAGATTTAATCCTTGCACATAACCGCTAAGAGGATTGATAACCCTCTTATTTGCGTTGGGTGCAAGTGTTTGCTCTTGTGTGTGCAGGTGCGCTTAACGGAATTTTTCTTGGTTCTCCTACTGCATTGATAACCTTGGTTCTTAACTGAGGGAAATACTTATCTCTACTGTACTGCATCATCCTCTCCTCTTCGGGGAAATACCAACGCAGACTATAAGTAGCATGAAGAATTTCTGGCGCCGTTGCCGGGGAGACATCATCAAAATTACCAAGTACCTTCACACAAACAATCATCCACTTGCATTTACTTTATTTGCCTTTGCTTCTCGTTTTCATCTCCCACACTTCTAAATTATTATTTTCACAAAAACAGAAAAATATTTTTATTTGCTTGTTTGCTAGTTTGCTTGCTTGTGTTGCCATGTGCCTTCTATTTGCTTGCATCTTCACTTGCTAAAAACTATTGATATGGATCCTCATCCACTTGCTAATCTTTTCAAAAAATCCAATTATGATGAACCAATTGCTAGTTTGAGTGCTCTAGATTATCTTTATGAAGTTTTGCTTGAAAATCATGAATCTGAAAATTGTGATGAAGTGTTAAAAGAAGAAATTTAGAAAGTGATTCATGATAGCTCTTTGAATGAAAAGCATGATTGCAATGATTTTATTATAAATTCTATTAATGTCAATTGTGTTAATTATATGCAAAACTACAAGCTTGGGGATGATGATTTTGTTACATCCACTACTCATTGTAATGATCATGATTGGGGTGATGCTTCTTATGATCTTAAAAATTTATTTAAGCCTCATGATGAATATGATATTGATAATAATGTTTGCAATAATATTGAAAGTGGGTTTGGAAGAGTGTCAACTTTAGGTAAAAAGAATCCCACATATTCGGAGAGTGTTCAATCTTATGAAATTTTTGATAAAAGTGGGTTCGGAGAGGTCATGACTTTAGTTGATGTTAATCCCACTATCTTGGAAGATTATAAGTTTTTTATGCATGTGGATCATAGAGAGAATATTGTTTATGATAGATATATTTTTGAGTTTGATTATGATCCTACATGTAATTATTATGAGAGAGGAAAATATGGTTGTAGAAATCTTCATGTTACTAAATTGCCTCTCGTTATGTTGAAATTATTAATGCTCCATTCTTCCTATTGGCATATGCTAGATATTGCTAGTCTTGATAATTTGTTTGCTTATAAAATGCCTATGCATAGGAAGTATGTTAGACTTAAATGTGTTTTTCACATGTTTCATGTTGCTCTCTTTGTGTTTCAATTACTATCTTTCATGTGAGCATCATTGAAATCTCGAGCCTATCTTAATGGCTTTAAAGAAAGAGCTTGTTGGGAGAGAATGCAATAAATTTTTTATTCTGTTTTTGTGTGTTTACACAATTAATTATAGCCTCTGTTATGATTGTGTTTTTATGTTTTAATTAGTGTTTGTGCCAAGTAATGCCTTTGGGATGGTTTGGATGATAGTATGATTGATGCTGTTTGAAAACTAAAACTTTTGCGTCCAGTGCTGGAATTTTGGTTTTTCGCTGGAGCGTCAGAACCTTCTGAATTTTTTACGCAATATTTGTATATGAATTTTCCACGTTTTCCTAAGTTTTCAGAATTTTTGGAGTTACATAAGTATGACGTTCATTCAGATCTTTACAGACTGTTCTGTTTTAGACAGATTCTGTTTTTGTTGCATAGTTTGCTTATTTTGATGAATCTATGGATCGTATCGCGGGGTATGAGTCATGGAGAAGTTGGAGTACAGTACAATTATGCCAATATTAAATATGAATCAATTTACAACAGTACCTAAAGTTTAAGATTTGTTTGTTATACTAACGGAGCTCACGAGGTTTCTGTTGAGTTTCGTGTGCTGAAGTTTTCAAGTTTTGGGTGAGATTACGATGGATAAAGGAGTAAGGAGCGGCAAGAGCCTAGGCTTGGGGATGCCCAAGGCACCCCAAGGTAATATTAAAGGAAGACACAAGCGTCTAAGCTTGGGGATGCCCCGGAAGGTATCCACTCTTTCGTCTGCAATCTATCGGTAACTCACTTGGAGGTATATTTTTATTCATCACATGATATGTGTTTTACTTGGAGCGTCTTGTGATATAGTTTGTTTGCTTTTGTTAACTTTTTAGTTTGTCACAATTATCTTTGCTGAACACACCTTTTTGAGAGGGACACACATTATTCGTGATTTGTTAGAATACTCTATGTGCTTCACTTATATCTTTTGAGCTAGGCAGTTGCTCTAGTGCTTCACTTATATCTTTTGAGCTAGGCAGTTGCTCTAGTGCTTCACTTATATCTTTTAGAGCATGGCGGTGGTTATATTTTAGAGAAATAGTTGCACTCTCGTGCTTCACTTATATCTTTTTGAGAGTCTAATGAATAACAATGGTAATATGCACGGGTTATGAATTTGGTCCTGATATGATAGGTATTCAAGAGGGATATAATAAAAACTTTCATGTAGATCACTGAATATGATAAGTTAGATTCCTTGCAATAGTTTTGCGATATTAAGCTGGTAATATGTGGGAGGTATTAGTAGATAATTGTGGTTTAGTAAGAATATTGGTGTTAAGTTTTTTGATTCCCGAAGCATGCACGTATGATCTGTCGTTATGCTAAGAAGTTGGAGCATGATTTATTGTTGATTGTCTACCGTATGAGTGGCGGTAGGGGATGAGCGATGGACTTGTCCTACCAATCTATCCCCCTAGGGGCATGCGTAGTAGTACTTTTCTTCGAGGGGTAATAAACTTTCACAATAAGTATGTGAGTTCTTTATGACTAATGTGAGTCCATGGATTATACGCACTCTCACCCTTCCGCAATTTGCTAGCCTCTTCGGTACCGTGCATTGCCCTTTCTCACATCAAAAGTTGGTGCAAACTTCGCCGGTGCATCCAAACCCCGTGATATGATACGCTCTATCACACATAAGCCTCTTTATATCTTCCTCAAAACATCCACCATACCTACCTATCATGGCATTTCCATAGCCATTCCGAGATATATTGCCATGCAACTTCCACCGTTCCGTTTTTATGACACACATCGTCATTGTCATATTGCTTTGCATGCTCATATAGCTGACATAGTATTTGTGGCTCAGCCACCGTTCATGATTTTTATACATGTTATGCTAGCATCATTGCACATCCTGGTACACTGCCAGAGGCATTCATATAGAGTCATATTTTTGTTCTAGTATTGAGTTGTAATATTGAGTTGTAAGTAAATAAAAGTGTGATGATCATCATTATTAGAGCATTGTCCCAGTGAGGAAAGGATGATGGAGACCATGATTCCCCCACAAGTCAGGATGAGACTCCGGACGAAAAAAAAGGAAAAGAAAAAAAAAGGAGGCCAAAAAGAGCCATGAAAAAAAAGAAAAAAATGAGAGAAAAAGAGAGAAGGGGCAATGTGACTATCCTTTTTCCACACTTGTGCTTGTGAGTAGCACCATGTTTTTCATATAGAGAGTTTCCTATTTTGTCACTTTCATATACTAGTGGGAATTTTTCATTATAAAACTTGGCTTGTATATTTGGATGATGGGCTTCCTCAAATGCCCGAGGTCTTCATGAGCAAGCAAGTTGGATGCACACCCACTTAGTTTTCATGTTGAGCTTTCATACACCTATAGCTCTTAGTCCATCCATTGCATGGCAATCCCTACTCCTCGCATTGACATCAATTGATGGGCATCTCCATAGCCCGTTGAATAGCCTCATCGATGTGAGACTATCTTCTTATTTTTGACTTCTCTTGTTTATCTCTACCACCACACTCTATTCCACCCATAGTGCTATATACATGGCTTGCACTCATGTATTGCGTGGGGGTTGAAATAGCCGAAGCGTGTTAAAAAGTATGAACCAATTGCTCGGCTTGTCATCGGGGTAGTGCATGATAAATACTTTGTGTTAAGAAGATGGAGCATGACAGGATTATATGATTTTGTAGGGATAACGTTCTTTAGCATTTTTATTTTGAAAGACATAATTGTTTATTAGTATGCCTGAGTATTGATGTCTTTATATTAAATTATAGACTATTGCTTTGAATCATTCGGATCTTATTATTCATACCGTAAGAGAGAGATTACATGATGAAACATGATAGGTAGCATTCCACATCAAAAATTCTGTTTTTACCATTTACGTACTCGAGGTCGAGCAGGAATTAAGCTTGGGGATGCTTGATACATCTCCAACGTATCTATAATTTTTGATTGTTCCATGCTATTATAGTATCAATCTTGGATGTTTTATATGCAATTATATGCCATTATATATCATTTTTTGGGATTAACCAATTAACCCAGTGCCCAGTGCCAGTTGCTGTTTTCTGCTTGTTTTTGCCTTTTCAGAAAATCATTATCAAAAAGTGTCCAAACGAGAAAAAAAAATTGGATTAATTTTTTCTGGACCAGAAGAGACCGACAAAGCTTCGGGAGAAGACCAGAAGAGCCACGAGGAGGTGGCAAGCCTGGAGGGCGCGCCCAGGGGGGTAGGGCGCGCCCCCCAGGCTCATGGGCCCCTCGCGGCACCTCTTGACCTAATTCCAGCGCTATAAATTCCCAAATATTCCCAAACCAACAGAGAGACAGAAGAGAAAACCTTTCCGCCGCCGCAAGCCTCTGTTCTTCCGTGATCCCATTTGGAGGCATTTTCTGGTACTCTGCCGGAGGGGGAATCGATCACGGCGGGCTTCTTCATCAACCTTGCTGCCCTTCCGATGATGTGTGAGTAGTTTAACACAGACCTACGGGTCTATAGCTAGTAGCTAGATGGCTTCTTCTCTATCTTTGATCTTCAATACAAAGTTCTCCTTGATGTTCCTGGAGTTCTATCCGATGTAATCTTCCTTTGCGGTGTGTTTGTTGGGATCCGATGAATTGTGAGTTTATGATCAGATTATTCATGAGAAATATTTGAGTCTTCTCTAAACTCTTTTATGCATGATTATGATAGCTTTGTATTTCTCTCTGATCTATCGATTTGGTTAGGCCTACTAGATTGATTTATCTTGCAATGTGAGAGGTGCTTTGTGATGGGTTCAATCTTGCGGTGCTCAATCCCAGTGACAGAAGGGGACATGACACGTATTTGTATTGTTGCCATTAAGGATAAAAAGATGGGGTTTAATCATATTGCTTGAGTTTACTTTGTCTACATCATGTCATCTTGCTTAAGGCGTTACTCTGTTTCATACTTAATACCCTAGATGCATGCTGGATAGCGGTCGATGGGTGGAGTAATAATAGTAGATGCAGGCAGGAGTCGGTCTACTTGTCTCGGATGTGAGGCCTATATACATGATCATTGCCATGAATCTGTCATAATTATTTGCTTTTCTATCAATTGCCCAACAGTAATTTGTTTACCCACCATATGCTATGTGTTCAAGAGAGAAGCCTCTAGTGAAAACTATGGCCCCCGGGTCTACTTTATCATATATAAAAAACCTAAAAATACCTTGCTGCAATTTATTTACTTTTATTTTAATTAGTATTTTAGTTTATCTATTTACCTCTATACGATTTAATCCTTGCAAATAACCGCTAAGAGGATTGACAACCCTCTTATTTGCGTTGGGTGCAAGTGTTTGCTCTTGTGTGTGCAGGTGCGCTCAATGGAATTTTGCATGGTTCTTCTACTGAATTGACAACCTTGGTTCTTAACTGAGGGAAATACTTATCTCTACTATACTGCATCATCATCTCCTCTTCGGGGAAATACCAACGCAGACTACAAGTAGCAGAGAGCTGGTCGTAATCAACTTTGAAATTCTACAGTAGCAGCACGCAACTGCCGAACTGATCTATCCTCCGGGAGCTTTTGATGTAATATATGCCATGGCAAAACAAGTATCCTATGTGTATAAGTAGTACTAGTGTATATCACGTAGGACATCCTGAAAGAATTGCAACTCTGATTGCTAGTTAGGAACTGTCATTCGATTTCAGTCTAACAGCTGTCGTGCTTTATTCAATTTTCTATCTTCTCCTTGTGACAACATCTAAAACCAGTGCCGTCCTGATCGCATGCAATATTTATCGGATGAAATGCACTGACTTAGAACACATGGGCCCCAAACATGCAGGCCCACCGGCTTGTGGCCCAAAGTCAAGAGCCATCAACCTATCTGAGTATTTTATTCTCAAAAACACACACACACACACACACATATATATATATATATATATAGCCGACAACGTTGCCGTCTGGCGTTGTCAACATGGTCAACAAACGAGAGGAATCGGGAGAGAACTGTACGTGGAGAGGATGATAGTAGGGACCCACCATGTCCATGGCCGTACGCAAGCAAGTGCCTAATTGTTACAAGCAAAAAATAAAATGCTTCCTCCTAGTGGTTTGTTGACATCTGGGACCCACGACATTGTCAGCGTATAGTCAATAGACAAGAGGACTGCACAAGAGCGGCTGACACCTGGGACCTAGCAGCTTGAGCAATTTTTTTGGTATTGTTGAGACGGAGCAGGGTATCAACTGGGCTATGGCCCGTCTAGCCCAGGCTTGTATTTTACGTTTACCACATGAGCAGCCCAGCTATTTTTTTTCTTTGTGAAAATGGCTAGCCCAGTTTTTTTTCCTGATGAATACCCAATCCAGGCCAACCCAACCCAGGCCAACTTGTTTTTCTACGCCCTACTGGACTGCAAATCTTTCAAGACGGCTGCAAATTTTGAAAGTAATATGAAATGGGCTGTAAATGTAAAAAACACACAACAAATTGGCAATTACATTCAAATTTCTATTTTTTCACATTTTTAGATTTCAAATTTCATTGGTTTTTAAACTAATTCAAATATACTTTGAAATTACTTTAAATCTGGCTCGACATTTCGGGATTAAAAATAGTTTGGACCCCACCGAAATATGCGAAATTCCGTTTAAATTTTTAGCCCTGGTCCTGGCCAACAAAAAGAACATGGACTGCAATAAATTGCATAAGAATTTGCAAATGAGCTGTAAATTATTTAAAAAAATAGCAAATGGGTTGTATGATGTCCGCCACAGATTGGGAGGCTGACTTGTGGGCCTATTAAGTTGATGCCTATGCAAGAATTATTTACTTATTATATATTACTCAACAAACGATTCTAGCGGCAGTGACCATTGGATGTCAATCCAACGGCCGTCGTGCTTCTTGAATCTCTGATCTTCTTGCTCCAGCCGCCCAATCCAGCGCCGGCGGGACCGCCTGCTCCCGCTTCCTGTGGCCGGCTATGCTGCCACGCAGGGCTCACTGCCCCCTCCTCCTCCCACCACTGGCCAGGCCATCCCTCTACTCACCCACACCTCCTGTTATTCTCCGGCGACGGTAGCCTCACATCGCAGCCGAACTAGTCAACCTTCGTACTCCCCTCAGCTTGGGCATCCACTACTGTGTCTTCGTCGGCTCCGGGTCGTTCCCTTCCTGGGCCTCACCGTCGTCCACCACGTTGGTGCTCTCGGCACGGCATTGTAAACATGGTCAACAAACGACAGCCATCGGAAGAGGGATGTACGTGGAGAAGCTGACAGTAGGGACCCACATGCTGCATGGCCGCATGCAAGCAAGTGCCTCCTTATTACATGAAAAAATTGATTCCTCCCCCTAACAGCTGGGACCCACCGGCTATATCTTCACACGGAAGGAAGTGCCTCCTTATTACACGAAAAAATGATTTCTCCTCATGACAGCTGGGACCCACCAGATTTGGAGGCTGACTTGTGGGACTACCAAGTTGAGGTGTATGCAACGCTTTGTCAACTTAGTCAACAAACGATTCTAGCAGCTTCAATCTCTGATCTTCTTGCTCCACCTGCTCAAACCAGCGCCGGCGGGACCGCCTGCTCCTGCCTCCCGTGGCCGGCTGTGCTGTCGCGCAGGCCTCACTTCCCCACCCTACTCTGACCTCTGGCCAGGCCTTCCCTCTACTCACCCACACCTTCTATCATTCTTCGGCGACGGTAGCCTCACACCGCAGCCGAACCAGTCAACCCTCGCACTCCCCTCCGCGTGGGCATCCACTACAGCGTCTTCCCCGGCTCCGCGTCATTCCCTTCCTACGCCTCACCTTCGTCCACCGCCTTGGTGCTCTCGACGCGGCGTGGTCAAGGTGGTCAATGAACGACAGCCATCGGAAGAGGACTGTACGCGGTGAGGCTGACAGCTGGACCCACCAGCTACATCTTCGCACGCAAGGAAGTGCCTCCTTATTACGCGCAAAAAATGATTCCTCCCCCTGACAGCTAGGACCCACCAGCTATATCTTCACACGCAAGGAAGTGCCTCCTTATCCTCCCTGACAGCTGGGACCCACCCGGTCGAAGCGTACGTAGCGTTGTCTGCCTGGTCGTGAACATGTACGTACATACTGGTCGATCGGTCTCTCTGCAACGATGAACCGTGGGCGTGTAAGGAGCGGCACTTGTCGTAGTAGAGCCCCCAACATAGCAGTTCAGGCAACCCCGTCTAAATCGTGTACACGTATGTACACCCACACAGCAAAAAATAGGGCCATGTACGTACATATACGGGCGGGGTCTCGAATGCGTACTCGAGCATACGTACGGCCTGGGCTAGTGTACATGGAGAGAGGCAATGGACGGCAGCAACGGCCTCCTGTTCATCGACAGCCAACCGGCTAGGTCGGAATGGAGTAAACAACATCGTGTTCATCGGGAGCCAAGCGACTGGGTCGGAACGCGTCCTGTTCATCGGGAGCCAACCGACTTGGACGGAACAGCCGAAACGGGGTCCTATTCATCGACTCGGGGTCTGGTGTACCGCAAAACGGAGGAAACGGCCTTCTGTTCGACCGCCTACGGTCGAAATGGGGTCCTGTTCATCGACTCGGGGTCTGGCATACCACAAAACGGAGGAAACGGACTTTTAATCGACCGCCTATGGTCGAAACGGGGTCCTGTTGATCGGGAGGGGTGTGGCGTACCGCAGAACAGAGGAAACGGACTTCTCTTCGAGCGCCTACGGTTGAAACGGGGTCTTGTTCATTGAGAGGGGTGTGGCATACCGCAAAACGGGACTCCACGGGCTACTGTTCATCCACCGTCGACTTCCTCCAGCCTTCACTGGCTACTGTTCATCCAGCCTCCATGGGGTCCTGTTCATCCACCCCCAACCCGATGGGGTGTGGAGGCCTCCTCGGGGTCCTGTTCATCCAGCCCTAACCACCTTCACACTGTTAGGGTACTGTTCATCCACAGCCAACCCACCGGCTAGGTGGGGCGTACGAGCGGGCGGCAGTAACGGGGACTGTTCATCCACAGCCAACCAACCGGCTAGGTCAACTCACCACGTCTCGCGCAAGGGGCTCGATCGATGCGTCTCGACTCGTTCTACGTATCACGCGCGCGGCAGCAACGGGCACTGTTCATCGAGAGGCAACCCAACACCAGCTGGCTACGTCTCGCACGGGGGCTCGATCAGCTTCAGTAAGTAGCGAGAAGGATCGATCGGGTTCAGTTAGCAGCAAAGGAATCGCTCGGGTTTAGTTAGCAGCGAAGGGATCGATCGGCTTCAGTACGTAGCTTGTGCGATCGCTCGGGTTCAGTAAGCGAACGCCTCGCTCGGGTTCAGTTAGCAAACGCCTCACACACATGCGCGCGTATGAGAGAAACGCGCAAACCACACTGCATCGCTCGGCCCCGACCACCCACCATAACCGGGAACTCCGCAAAAATTTCCTTGGCCTCACTTCTACCATGATTTTATACGTCTTGGACGGCACAAAGAATGTCATGCGGGTGCGTCTCCGGCCCTGCTACTTGTGAGTTGTGTTGGTAATTCCCTGAAGAGGAAGGGAGATGCAGTACACTAGAGATAAGTATTTCCCTTAGTTATGAAACCAAGATTATCAATCCAGTAGGAGAATCACGCAACACCTCGTTAGCAGCACCTGCACACAAAACAAGCAATCCTTGCACCCAACGCAAACAAGGGGTTGTCAATCCCTCGGCGGTAATTGCAAGATCAAATTGTATGTGATAGATAGATTGATTGAAACAAAAATACAAAATAAAATAAATAAATAAAAAGTGCAGCAAGTATTTTTAGGGTTTTAGTATATGATTTAGATAGACCCGGGGGCCATAGTTTTCACTAGAGGCTTCTCTCATAAAAATAGCATACGGTGGGTAAACAAATTACTGTTGGGCAATTGATAGAAAAGCAAATAATCATGACGATATCCAAGGCAATGATCATGTATATAGGTATCACGTCCGAGACAAGTAGACTGACTCCTGCCTGCATCTACTACTATTACTCCACACATCGACCGCTATCCAGCATGCATCTAGTGTATTAAGTCCATAAAGAACGGAGTAACGCCTTAAGCAAGATGACATGATGTAGACAAAGTAAACTCACGCATGAATAAACCCCATCTTTTTACCCTTAATAGCAACGATACATACGTGTCATGTCCCTTTCTGTCACTGGGATTGAGCACCGCAAGATCGAACCCATTACAAAGCACCTCTTCCCATGGCAAGATAAATCAATCTAGTTGGCCAAACCAAATCAATAGATCGGAGAAGAAATATGAAACTATAATAATCATGCATAAAAGAGATCAGAGAAGACTCAAATAATATTCATGGATAATTTGATCATAAACTCATAATTCATTGAATCCCAACAAACACACCGCAAAAAGTGATTACATCGGATTGAACTCCAAGAACATCATGAAGAACATTGTATTGAAGATTAAAAAGAGAGAAGAAGCCATCTAGCTACTAACTACGAACCCGAAGGTCTATGGTAAACAACTCACGCATCATCGGAAGGGCAGCAAGGTTGATGTAGAGCCCCTCCGTGATCGATTCCCCCTCCGGCGGAGTACCGGAAAAGGCCTCCAGATGGGATCTCTCGAGAACAGAAGCTTGCGGCGGCGGAAAAAGTATTTCATGGACTCCCCTGTTGGTTTCCCGATTTTTGGGAATTTATAGTGGTGGAATTAGGTCAAAAGGGTCAGAGGTGGGCCCACAAGGCACCAGGGGGGCAGGCGCGCCCTGGTGGCTCGTGGCCACCTCCTGGGTCTTCTGGCCTCCTCCCGAAGCTTCTAGTGTTTGTTATGTCCAGAAAAAAATCTCCAAAAAGTTTGTGGCATTTGGACTTCGTTTGGTATTGATATTCTGTAAAACAAAAAACAGGCAGAAAACAGCAACTGGCACCGGGCACTAAGTTAATAGGTTAGTCCCAAAAAAAGATATATAATTGTTGTAAATGTATATAAAAATATCCAAGATTTATAATATAACAGCATGGAACAATCAAAAATTATAGATACGTTGGAGACGTATCAGCATCCCCAAGCTTAATTCCTGCTCGTCCTCGAGTAGGTAAATGATAAAAACAGAATTTTTGATGTGGAATGATGCCTATCATATTCATAACATATTCTTTTCTTTGTAGCATGGACATTTGGACTTGAATGATTCAAAGCAATAGTCTATAGTTTGACATGAAGATATAAATACTCAAGCATGCTAACAAGCACCATGTCTTTCAAAATATCAACGCTAAAGAAAGTTATCCCTAGCCATTATGCTCAATCATCGATCCATTCATGAAACACACTCAATATTAGCTACATCCAATGCACAAGTATGACAATAGTGCTCTCTAGTTGGTGCTTTATAAGAGAAGATGGGGACTCAAAATAAAAAATTGCATAAAAGTAAATAGATAGGCCCTTCGCAGAGGGAAGCAAAGATTTGCTAATGTGCCAGAGCTCAAAGCTTAAATTACAGACATAAAATACTTTGAGAGGCATGCTTTTCCTGTCAACGAAAACAACCGAGAATTCCCAATATCTTCCATGCTAGACACATCATAGGCGGTTCCCAAACAGAAAGTAAAGTTTATTTCCTTTCCACCATTCTTTCACAATCCATGGCTAGCCGTATCCACGGGTGCCCTCCATACCAACACTTTCCAAGGAATTTTGTTGTTATTAATTTTTGATTCATTGTGGGACTGGGCATCCCTATTACCAACCATTCTCTCGTGCAATGACAAGTGAATAAACACTCATCGTGAGAATAACACACCTAGCATGGAAAATATTGGCCACCCCCTGCCGCTTCATGAGCGGTACGGGCACACAAAACAGAAAAATTATTTTGAAAATTAGAGTTGGCACACACAAATTTACTTGGAACGGCATGGAAACACCGCATATAGGTAGATATGGTGGACTAATTTGGCACAACTTGGGTTTAAGGAGTTTGGATGCACAAGCAGTATTTCCACTTAGTACAAATGAAGGCTAGCAAATAGATTGAGAAGAAACCAACCAAAAAACGAAAACGTTCATAAACATGCATTGAACATAACTAACACTGAACAATGCACCATAAGTAGGATATAATTTCTTTGCATAACTATTGACTTAATGTGCATGCATAGGGAATCACAAACCTTAACATGAATATTCTTACTAAATCACAATTACTCACTAACATGACTCACATATCATCATCACCATATCGCAAAACTATTGCAAGGAATCACACTTATCATATCCAATGATCTATATGAAAGTTTTTATTATATCCCTCTTGAATATTCATCACTTTGGGACCAAATTCATATCTTGTGCAAATTACCGTTACTATCATCAACTCTCAAAAAGATATAAGTGAAGCATGAGAGTGCAAATATTTCTTCAAAATTTCAATCTTATCAACTCTCAAAATAATATAAGTGAAGCATGAGAGTTTAAATATTTCTTCAAAATTTTATCTTGTCAACTCTCAAAATAATATAAGTGAAGCATGAGAGTTTATTTCTTCAAAATATAGCCACCGCCGTGCTCAAAAAGATTTAAGTGAAGCACTAGAGCAACTGCCTAGCTCAAAAAATTTAAGTGAAGCACATAAAGTATTCTAACAAATTATGATGAACGTGTGGCTCTCTCAAATAGGTGTGTTCAGCAAGGATGATTGTGACAAACTAAAAAGCAAACAAAGCAAAGACTCATATAATACATGACGCTCCAAGCAAAACACATATCATGTGACGAATAAAAATATAGCTCCAAGTAAAATTACCGATGGTTGGTAGAAGAAAGAGGGGATGCCTTCCGCGGCATCCCCAAGCTTAGACGCTTGAGTCTTCCTTGAATATTACCTTGGGGTGCCTTGGGCATCCCCAAGCTTAGGCTCTTGCCACTCCTTATTCCTTCATCCATCGTGATCTCACCCAAAACTTGAAAATTTCAATCACACAAAACTCAACAAAACCTTTGTGAGATCCGTTAGTATAACAAAATAAATGACGACTTTAAGTACTGTTGCAAACCCATTCATATTTTATTTTTGCATTATACCTACTGTATTCTAACTTCTCCATGGCTTATACCCGCCGATACGATCCATAGTTTCATCAAAACAAGCAAGTAGTGCATCATAAACAGAATCTGTCAAAAACAGAACAGTCTGTAGCAATATATATAAAAGCCATACTTATGTAACTCCAAAAATTCTGAAAAATTAGGACAACGTGGGAAATTCATATACCAATGCTGTGTAAAAATTTCATATTTTTATGATACGCCAGTACAGAACCAAAATTCCAGCACTGGACGCAAAACTTTCTGTTTTCTAAACAGCATCAATTATACTATCTTCCAAATCATCCCAAAGGCTTTACTTGGCACAAACACGAATTAAAAACATAAAAACTCAATCATAACAGTAGCATAAATGTGAAAACACACAATAACATAAACAAAAGGTAAAAAATTATTTTATTCATTGGGTTGCCTCCCAACAAGCGCTATTGTTTTATAGCCATTAAGATAGGCTTGAGATTTTATTGATGCTCACATGAAAGATAATAAATGAAACACAAGAGAGCATCATGTAGCATGTGAAAAACACATTTAAGTCTAACATACTTCCTATGCATAGGCATTTTATAGGCAAACAAATTATCCACACAAGCAAAACCTAGCATATGCAAGGAAGAGGAAAGAAACAATAACAATCTCAACATGAAGAGAGGTAATTTAGTAACATGAAAATTTCTACAACCATATTTTCCTCTCTCATAATAATTACATGTAGGATCATATTCAAATTCAATGATATAGAAATCATAAACAATATTCTCTTTACGATCCACATGCATAAAAAATTTATAATCTTCCAAAATAGTGGGATTATAATCAACGAAAGTCATGACCTCTCCAAACCCAGTTTTATCATAAATTTCATAAGATTGAACATTCTCCAAATATGTGGGATTATTTTTACCTAGAGTTGACACTCTTCCAAACCCACTTTCAATATTATTGCAAGCATTATTATCAATATCATATTCATCATGATGCTTAAATAAATTTTCAACATCATAAAAAGCATTATCACCCCAATCATGATCATTGCAATAAGTAGTGGACATGAAAAAATTATCATCCCCAAGCTTGTGGTTTTGCATATCATTAGCACAATTGACACTAATAGAATTTATAATAACATCATTGCAATCATGCTTTTCATTGAAGGAGCTATCATCAATCACTTTATAAATTTCTTCTTTCAGCACTTCATCACAATTTTTAGATTCATGATTTTCAAGCAAAACTTCATAGAGGAAATCAAGTGCACTCAACTCACTAGCAATTGGTTCATCATAATTGGGTCTTTTGAAAAGATTAGCAAGTGGATGAGGATCCATATCAATAGATTTTTAGATGTGAAGATGCAAGCAAATAGAAGGCACATGGCAACACAAGCAAAGATAGCAAACAAGAAAAAGGCAAACGGAAAATATTTTTGTATTTTTGTAAAAACTTTTTAGAAGTGGGGGAGATGAAAACGAGAGGCAAAGGCAAATAAAGTAAATGCAAGGAGATGAGAGTTTTATGCATAGGTACTTGATAGATGTTGATGATGTCTCCCCGGCAACGGCGCCAGAAATTCTTCCTGCCAAGAAAAAGACAAGTAGACCGACTCCTTCCTGCATCTACGACTATTACTCCACACATTGACCGCTATCCAGCATGCATCTAGTGTATTAAGTCCATAAAGAACGGAGTAACGCCTTAAGCAAGATGACATGATGTAGACAAAGTAAACTCACGCATGAATAAACCCCATCTTTTTACCCTTACACTACTAGGAAATACCTTATAGGTGGAGGCTTAACAGTAGGGAGGGGCAAACACCGGCGCTACTGGTAATTAGCAGTAGCGCGTTATATGGACAGGCGCTACTGGTATCAACTTAGCAGTAGCACGGGTGTACGTGACATCGCTGCTGGTAAATGGGCCCCGCCATACCCACCAGGCCACGAATAGTAGCAGCGCGGGCTGGGGAAAAGGCGCTACTGCTATTGCTATTAGCAGTAGCGCGGGTCAGGTACCCACCGCTGCAACTACGGCTGCACTGGCCCACGTGGTGGTCCCCGCTTAGCAGTAGCGCGGTTTGCGGACCAGCGCTGCTGCTATTGCTCTTAGCAGTAGCGCCGTTCGCCAACCCGCGCTACTGCTAAGCCGCAACTGGCACCTTTTGCTACCCCCTTTCCCCCCTCCCCCTCCTCTCTCCCTCACTTCTTCTCCCTCGCTTGCTTTCCCCATTAGCTAGCTTTCTTCTCTCTTCCTTCTCCTACCTCTCTTCCCTCTACTTTAATGCCCCCTCCACCATCTCCATTAATGCACCCCTTTTCGCTCTTAGCTTCCTCACTCTTCTCTCCTCCCTCCACTAGTTAGAGCTAGCCATCTCCTTCCCCTACTAGCTATAGATCTATCCATTTAGTAAGTGGAACCTATCAACTCCCCAAATAGATCTATTCTTTAATGAAGTAAAGCCATCTAGTCACCGTGCTTCTCTCTCGAGATAGCTCGGTGAGTAAAAAATTATGCTTTGGAAGAATTAATGGGAAATATGTGTGCGATATGACCGAATCGTTCGATATGATGGAAATTGTGCATGTGGCATGAGTTGCCGCCTATATGTTTATTTGCCGAATTGTGTGTGACATGAGAGTTGCTTATGTTTTGCCGAAATGTCGATTTATTTCCGTTTCGGCGAATTTCGAGCAAACTCTATATGTCCTTTTTTAGGGCAGGTCATGCCGAATTTTTGTATGACTTTGATGCATGCATGCATGGATGCGTTTATAATCCTTTTGCTTATTAATTATACCATGCAGGAGATCATGAAGGTCAGTGGAACGATGGTGGAAAGATGGTTGCGATCCGCGGTGCACAACATGTATGAAAATAACCAGAAGGAGATTTTCTGTCCGTGTCGAAGATGCAAAGGAGGAGTCTTGCTCGACCCCATTAAGGAAGGCCGTTTGAAAGCGCACCTGCTCATGACTGGTTTCATGGATGGCTATACTCGGTGGATAAGTGAAGATGATGACGTCGATGGGGCAGCCAATGACGACATTGGACCGGACGAAGAGATGACCGATAATGGTGGCGGAGAAGAGGCCGGACATGGCGGTGGAGAAGAGGCCGGATATGGGGGCGGAGAAGAGGCCGGACATGGGGGCAGAGAAGAGGCTGGACATGGGGGCGGAGAAGTGGCCGGACATGACAGAGAAGACGCGGACATGCCGGAGCATTCGTCGATACTAAGTTCAGTCGTGCGGGACCCTCATGTTCGAGACCTGCTTCGCAAGAAGACGACAAACGACAGAGCTGCTTGTAGAGAGGAGGCCAAGCTGGAGCAACTGGAGGTAGACTCTCATACTCCATTGTATGATGGTTGCGATCCCAAGGTGACCCGCTTGAGTTTCACGCTCAAACTTCTAAAGACAAAGGCTAAAAACAAATGGACCGACAGAAGCCTCGATGAGCTTCTCTTGTATCTAAAGAAGGTCCTTCCCACGGGGAACCTGTGTCCTACTAGTGTCGATGAGGCCAAGAAGATCGTGTGCCCTCTTGATCTGCCGCACATTAGATACCATGCATGCATCAACGATTGCATCATTTATCGGAAGGAACACGCGGAAAAAAACAACTGTCCGGTGTGCAATGCTTCTCGATACAAGAAGGCCGGAAAGAAATCTCCCCAGGAAGTTGTATGGTACCTACCGATCACTCCCCGTCTACAGCATTATTTCGTAGATCCTAAGGAAGCAAAGCTCATGCGCTGGCACGCGGAGAGGGTGAAGCCCGACGATGGAGATTATCCGAAGCTGAGACACCGCGCGGATGCAAGCCAGTGGAGAGCGTTCAACGCTGAATATCGATTTTTCACAGGTGATCCAAGGAACATCATGCTTGGCGCGAGTACCGATGGCATGAATCCGTTTGGCAACCAGAACACCAACCATAGCACATGGCCCGTGTTTGTATGGATGTACAACCATCCCCCCTGGAAGTGCATGAAGACAAAGTACATACACATGAGCATGCTGATTCAAGGGCCAAAACAACTGGGAAATAATATTAATCTCTATCTGGGGCTACTTCAAGAGGAGTTAGACACGTTATGGAAAACACCGGCCAAGACATGGGACGCCAGCAAAGGCGAGTATTTCTATATGAGAGCCGCGCTGATGACGACGGTGCATGACTATCTCAGTTACGGATATGTCGCAGGCAAGGTGTGCCACGGATATTGCGGATGCATGCGGTGCATGGATGATACAACGTCTCAGCAACTAATGAAAGATGGCGGGTCTAGGAAAATCGTGTACATGGGGCATCGAAGATGGCTCGCGAAGGACGACCCGTGGAGAAACCGTGGAGATCTATTCAATGGTGAGGCTGAGCATCGAGGACCTCCACGTAAGAGGAGCGGCGCCGAAATCGATGAGCTGTTGAAAAACTGGGAACAGTGCCCCGCGCCGGGAAAGATGAAAAAGGCGCCGGAGCCGCTGCTGAAGGTATGGAAAACGAGGTCTGTTTTCTGGGACTTGGAGTACTGGCCCAAACTCGACACGCCTCATTGCCTTGATAAAATGCATATCACGAAGAATGTCCTTGAGAGCTTGCTTGCAATACTGATGAACATGCCGGATAAGACCAAGGATGGGCCGAAGGCAAGAAAAGACTTGGAAGATTTGAACATCAGGGCAGATCTCCACATGCCGCCCCGTAAAAAGTCGGAGGAGACGGAGACGGAGACGGAGGCGCGGGACCAGGGCAAAAAAGTCAACAAGAAGGAAGAGAATTATTGCCCCCCTTCTTGTTTTACCTTAAGTCCGAAGGAGATCGATCAATTCTTCAACTGCCTTACCGGAATCAAAGTTAGTTCCGGTTACAGTGGGAAGATAAGCAGATTTCTAGACACCAAGAAGAAAAGGTTCAGCGGGATGAAGTCTCATGACTGTCATGTGATGATGACGCAGATACTTCCTGTTGCCCTTAGAGGGATAATGGACAAGCACGTATGTGACATGCTTATTAGTCTCTGCAACTTTTTCGACGTTATCTCTCGAAAGTCGATCAGTGTGAAGCAGCTCCGAAGGCTACAGGAAGAGATCATTGTGATACTAAATGAGCTTGAGATGTACTTCCTGCCCGCGTTCTTTGACGTCATGGTGCATCTGTGTGTCCACATTGTGGACGACATCATAGACCTCGGGCCGACATTCCTGCACAACATGATGCCGTTCGAGAGGATGATTGGGGTAATCAAAGGATTCGTTCGTAACATGTCCCGTCCGGATGGAACCATCATCCAGGTCTATCTGACCCAAGAGTGCACCTCTTTCTGCGAGAATTATCTATATGGCGGAGACCCTGTTGTTGGTTTGCCCGTTAACAAGCACCTTGGGAGGCTCGGAGGAGAAGGTCACACCAACGGTCGGAGGGAACTGCATGTGGACCACTCGGGTCGACGCAATGACTTTGACAGAGCAAAGTTAGTAGTGCTACAACACCTAGACATGGTAGATCCTTTCGCGACACCGCACAAAGAAACCATCACAAAGAAGTACCGTGATCGGGGGCTATGCAAGACGAACGCCGAAGTTATTAGAGAGCACAACTCCACATTCCTGCCTTGGTTCAAAGAGCATGTTCTTGCTAATCCCCCGGAAGAGGGCTCTACGGACGGATTGCTCATATATGGCTTAGTACATGGCCCCGCGACCAACCTCGCGACCTATCAGGCATACGATATCAACGGATACACGTTCTACACGGAGGCCAAAGATATAAACAGTGATTTTTAGAACTCAGGGGTGACAATGGAATGCATGACCGGTGACAACGCTGCAACTGAAAGATTCTACGGAAGGGTCGAAGAGATCTGGGAGCTTGACTACTCTGGACTGCACGATGCGACGATGTTCCATGTCAGATGGGCTAAGAACGTCGAAAGAGAAAACCGGTATTTCACTACCATGTCTATACCCGACGCCAAGACCGCTACCGTGAACGCCATCGCAAAAAATGAGCCATGGGTACACGCTAAGCATGTGACACAATGCTTCTTCATAACCGACCGGAGCAATTCCAGCCGTGTTGTCGTGAGGAGAGGCAAAAGGAACATCATCGGAATGGATGGAGTCGCCAACGAGGAAGACTACGACCAGTACGGCAACCCGATGAGGGAAGATGACGATGACGATGAAGCATACGTCAAAAGAAGAATCAATACTACATTACCCAAGAAAGATCGTACTCCATGGAAAAGGAAAAGTCACAACGAGGGGCTCAATTATTCGATAGCGAACAAGAAGGGAAAGAAGCTCACCTAGAAACGAAAACGTCGACGCTGAGAAACCATCATTTATATATATATATATATTTATATATATATATATGTATTTATTTTGTATACGCACTTAATCGTTATCGGTCAAATGATGTGTAATATATATCGTCGCCTGAGTTATATACATTGTATCCGATCCCCTTCTTCCCGGCTCGGTCGTCTTTCGGAAAAGAAAAGAAATAGAAAAATGATAAAGGAAAGAAGAAAATGAAAGGATTAGAAAAGGATATGAAAAGAAAAAGAAAAAGGAGAAAGGAAATAAGAAAAATAAAATGAAAATAAAAAGCAAAAGGAGAAAATGAAAAGAAAAAACAATATAGCTATAGTAGTAGCGCAGGTGTGGACCCGCGCTATAGCTAAGTTAGCTGTAGCGCTGGTTTGGGTATCCCGCGCTACATCTAAGTTAGCTATAGCGCGGGTCCACACCCGCGCTACTGCTATGATTGAGTTAACCGCACCGCGCGGGCTCCCTTCCTCCTCATTCCTCCCCCAATTCGCACTAACTCTGTCTCTCCCCTCGTCGCCGCCGGAGCCCCTGCCCTCGCCGCGCCCCAGCCTCGAGCGCCACCGGAGCCCCTGCCCTTGAGCGCCGCCGGAGCCCCTGCCCTCGCCGCGCCCCAGCCTCGTCGCCGCTGGAGCCCCTGCCCTCCTCGACGTCGCCCCCTTCGGTGCGCCAGCCTCGTCGCCGCCTCGCCACCGTCTCCCCCGACCTCCACCTCCCTGCTGCCGTCTCCCTTGACAACCGCTGTAAGTCCCCGCCCCTCCTCTCTCTCATTTTAGTATACTGAATTCTAGGGCTAGGTGTTTTAGTTAACTGAATTTTAGGTGTTTAGTTAACTGAATTCTAGGGTTAGGTATTTTAGGTGTTTTAGTGAACTGAATTCTAGTGTAATGTTAGTAAGTGAGTGAGAGTGTGCTTCCTTTTTAAAGATTGGGGGAAAAGATGCAAAATTAGTAGGACAAAAAATTCAGAAAATTCATAGAAGTTTTATGTTGGACATTAGATAGGAATTTAGCTACGGTTTTTTATTAGGACAGTAGTTGTTTTATAATAGGACAGTAGCTAGGAATTTAGCTAGGGTTTTTTGAGAAGTAGCTATTGTTTTGTTTAGTTAACACTAGTAGATAGGAATTTAACTAGGGTTTTTTATTAGGACAGTAGCTGTTTTATATTAGGACAGTACCTAGGAATTTAAAACATATTTTGATGGTGAATTTCTTTATGGTGAATTTCTTTGAATAATTAAAGTGCATGAATTTCTTTGATATACATGATGTTGGCTGTTGATGGTGAACATATTTTGAATAATTGAAGTCCCAAATGATGTTGGCTGCTGTTGTTGCCATATGATGTGCCAAATGATGGAGATGATGTGCTATTGTTGCCTATGTTGGCTTTTATTGTTTGCAGGAAAATGATCCGAGTGGCCTATGTTTTGCCGGAATGTTGATTTATTTCCGTTCCGGCGAATTTCAGGCGCTTGATATGTCCACTTTTTAGCAAAGGTCATGCCAAAATTTCCCGTGAATTTCGGCATGACTTCTGCTAGAAAGTAGGCATATCGAGTGCCCGGGATTTGCTGGGACGGGAATGAAACGGCATTCCGGCAAACCATAGGCCTTTTTTTATGTCATTACTCATTTCATTATAGTTTAAGAATTAAACGAGCAGACTTAATCGTAGGAAACATGTCGAACAACGACGAAACCGGGGCTTCTGACCACGCTGCCGATGACATACAATATGACCGTGAACATGATTTCCTCGACTTTTTGTCTAGTCAGCAAACAGAAGGTTTGCAGGGTGACCTGGTCATAGCGGACGATGGTACTGCCGCCGACATCGACACCGATGGCACCGATGGCACTGATGGCACCAGCACCGATGGCGGCGCCGAGACCGGCGCCAAAGGTACCGGCGCCGAAGCCGGTAATGAAAAGAAGAAGCAGAAGAAGCAGAGGACACGACGCCCTAACAAACTCGGCATCGGAAGAATCCTGGTCACAGAGATGCACCCCGGCAAATTCGAGCCAATAGCGCCGGATGAAGCTCGCAAGTGCTACGGCAACCAAGTCGGATGCATCCTACGGGAAACCGCGAGCATCAACGACAATGACTTAAGGAAGAAACCACATCTGGAGCACTTGCCCCTAATGAAGCTGCACAAGAGATTCCAGTTCCCCGGCCGGGATGACCGCATAGAAAACCCGTGGGATGATGCTGCCATGAAAGATATCAATAACCACGCCATGGGCATGTTCAGCAATGATTTGGCCGCCTGAAAAGGGAGGGTGAAACGAGCGATTGATGCTAACGAACCCCTGTCCAAGATTTTGGCAGACAATCCGACACTTACGGCAGAGGAGTTCGAAAAGTTCAAGGACACTTCCGCTACCGAGGCAGCCAAGATTAAGTCTGAGAAATACAAGGGCCTTCAGCAAAGGAACACGGGGAACCAACGCCTCGGAAGCCGTGGCTGCATTGGCAAGAGGTCCATATGGGATAAGGAGGACGCGAAACGTGAAGCTGCGGGGATCCCAGACCCCTACGAGGAGTTCACCGACCCGCAGGAGCGTGACTTCATCAGGGCCCGGTACAAGTGGGACAAGGAAAAGAAGGTTTGGTACACGGACCCGATCATGAGGAAATTGATTAGATTACTGGTAATTATTCTTTTACCACCTTACATTTAGCTTCTGATCAAGTGGACTACATGTTGTAGTAACATTCGTAAATGGTTCACGTTCCTTTTGCAGAAGGAGCAACATAGGCTTGCGACCGAAAGCGACTCATCATCTCAGTCTTCGATGAGGCCCAAGTGGGACACCCCTCTCAACCGGGCCTTGAACCAACTGAAGGGATTCCCTTTGGACCAGGGGCCGCAATATGGACGCGTGCATGGCGTCAGAGACGGCGCCACGTGGAAGTACTACTACAACGAGGGCTCAGAGGCCAAAAAACAGAAAAAAAAAAGTTCAGTCAGTTGAACATCGACGAGAAGGTGAAGCTTGCGGTCGAGAAAAATGCAGCTGAGGCCGAGAAAAAAGCAGCTGAGGCCGCAGAAGCGAACAAAAATGAGTTGGTCCAGCAGGCAGTCAATGCAGCTGTAGCTGCCTGCAGAAATGATTACGCTACTAACTTGATTCCGGCTATTATCGACTGGACGAAGCAAAATCCAGACAAGACGGCACAAGATTTTCCCATGCCCAGCTTCGTCGAGAGCAACTCGGTGAACATCGCACCACCACCACCTGCTGCCGCTACAGCACAAGGTCCTGCTCCCGCACCCGCTCATAGCAGCCCGTCCTCTGTCTCTGGCGTGCTAGGCGGGCCTTCGTCTTTGGCTGACCTCGACGCCCTCACGGTAATTACACGTCGCACCAACATATATATAATCTTCCATTTTTGATTGCCTTTCGGATGTCTTACGCCACAGACATGTCTTCGCAGGCCGATGAAACCCCGTGCACCATACTCTACATGATCAACGGCCAGAAGGTGGACGTGGGAAAGGCAGTGATAACGAAGCCCTTGGAACTCACGTTCCACGGCCAGCCGATCCCCGTTGGCACCTTCAGGGTTACCTTGTCGAGTGTGAAAGCGGGCCTCGAGGATTTGACTCCTCCGGTACGGCTCGGGGGAGAGGAGGACGAGACCCCGATGCGGTTTGGAGAATGCAAGGGTTGGATGCTGATGTGGCCGAAGAATCTTCTTCGTCTGGAGGCGGCCGAGAGCACACCAATGACCACACATCAGCAAGGTATGAACACCACCACCCCGCCTCGGAGGATCCAGGAGACTGCACGACCATGTGTTGTTGACTAAGAAAAGCCTTCTCGCCTCGGAGGATCCAGGATATCTACTTTACGCGGTTCGTGTGCCTCAGGCCAAGTGCTACGTCGACACACTGCCCGCGGAGGTGTTCTTCCTGCGGTTTGATCACATCTTTGAGATGTTTCTCATGAGGCGGCTCGATTTTACGATCGTCCACCTTTTTTGCGCTACATATGAACTTCGTCATCAGGAGAGAACAAATCTCGCAAATCTCGGTGGCGGATCCATACTACATGCATGAGTCCTTCTTGAGTCTCGGCGAGTTTGAACGTAAAGCTGCTAGGGACTACATCGAATACTTCATGGTAACGAATAAGGACAAGGAAATGATTCTCCTGCCTTATCATCCAATGTAAGTCATTGCCGGACAACCCTTTCGTACGTTTCAATCATTCCTTCGCTCATATGGAGCTAATTTGAGGTGTCTTTATTTTCCGCAGCAACGGGCGCGCCGTCCTTATCGTTCTTTTCCCACGAGTCTCCCACGCCGTGTATTTCGACTCGTCCAGAAACTTCGAGAAGAAAGACTGCACCCATATAATGGATATTCTGGATGATGCTCTCCACGGCTTTAGCATGAGGGGTGGCCACATGGAGATCAGGTAACAAAGGAAGAACAAGCCGGGTTTCTCGCATAAAACTACCTTCTGCTCCATCCATCAACCGACAACAAGCAAGAACGATGGATTCTACCTCCTCCATCTCATGATGGAGTTCAGAAGGGATCACCAACAGCTTCGCATGACAACAAGAAACGATGAACATATCCGCAAATGGGCAGAATCCTTAGGAGACGAACCAGATTATAAACTCAGAGATGACTTCTTTCGCATCCAGAAGGACATTGCAATGATCATCATGAAAGAAGTTGTCGAAGAGAAGGGGATGTTCCACCACGGCCCTATATCGCGAGTTGACGTCAGAACTCGCATCGGCATGCAATGTCAGGACCTGACGCCGTTCACGAAGCTAGGGTGCATCCTCCCGGATATGGATGGGTGGAACTTCCAGTGATTGACGATGCCGATGATGATGTGTCGGTTGAACTTGTAGTTTCTGTAGCGATGAAACTTTGTGATGTCAACGGTCCTGCTGAACCTGCGTAACACTAGTTTGTTAGTTTGGGTACGATGACCTGCGTACATCTAGTTAATTAGTTTGGGTACGATGAACCTGCGTGGATTAATTATGTTTACTATATGTTGCATCTATTAGCTAACTCTTTATTTTCGTGTTGCTCAAATATATTATGTTGCATATTATTGTTGAATTCGCTTGATGAAGATGCATCTCTAACAGGTACATAGGTCCTTGATGGCGAAGAAGTGCTATGTCGTGTTCATAGGGAGGGTTCCGGGAGTGTACAATGAGCGGCCCGAGTGTCAGGCCCAAGTGTCACGGTTCTCGGGCGGCAGCCATAAAGGGTTCGATAGCAGACAAGAAGCAGAAGCTAGTTACTTGAGGTTCACGCTAGCGCGAGAGAGGAATCACAACCAGCGCCTCATGCACTGCATAATTCCGCTCTTACTCATAGTGATAGCTCTTCTCTTCTATATCATCGTTTTAGATGGATGATGAAACATGTGTATGTGATGACGATGTAGTTGCATGTATTCGAGACATATCATAACTTGTATCGCTATTTCGAGATCGATGATGATGAGAGACATCATTTGTGTTGGATGATGATGACATGATTTGATGAGACTATTTGCATGTGTATGATATGATGAGACTATTGTGTGTATGATATGATAGGCTATTGTATAAAACCTATTAAAAAACAGAGAAAAAACACTGCAGAAAAAAAATTACAGACGATAGTAACAGTAGCGCGGAGTATGTGTGTAGAAGTAGCGCTGCCTTAGCAGTAGCGCGTGTTAAACAGGCGTGCTGCAGCTTTTAGCAGTAGCGAGGTTCACCTAAACGTGCTACTGCTAAACTCTGGTAGCAGTAGCGCGGGTGGAACAGCGCTACTGCTAATAGTTAGTTGTAGTGCCGTAGCAGTAGCGCGCCCACACGCGCTACTGCTATGACAAAACCCCGCGCTACTGCTAGGGTTTTCCTAGAGTTGACACTCTTCCAAACCCACTTTCAATATTATTGCAAGCATTATTATCAATATCATATTCATCATGATGCTTAAATAAATTTTCAAGATCATAAAAAGCATTATCACCCCAATCATGATCATTGCAATAAGTAGTAGACATGACAAAATGATCATCCCCAAGCTTGTGGTTTTGCATATCATTAGCACAATTGACACTAATAGAATTTATAATAACATCATTGCAATCATGCTTTTCATTGAAGGAGCTATCATCAATCACTTTATAAATTTCTTCTTTCAGCACTTCATCACAATTTTCAGATTCATGATTTTCAAGCAAAACTTCACAGAGGAAATCAAGTGCACTCAACTCACTAGCAATTGGTTCATCATAATTGGGTCTTTTGAGAAGATTAGCAAGTGGATGAGGATCCATATCAATAGATTTTTAGATGTGAAGATGCAAGCAAATAGAAGGCACATGGCAACACAAGCAAAGATAGCAAACAAGAAAAAGGCAGACGGAAAATATTTTTGTATTTTTGTAAAAACTTTTTAGAAGTGGGGGAGATGAAAACGAGAGGCAAAGGCAAATAAAGTAAATGCAAGGAGATGAGAGTTTTATGCGTAGGTACTTGATAGATGTTGGTGATGTCTCCCCGGCAACGGCGCCAGAAATTCTTCCTGCTACTTGTGAGCTGCGTTGGTAATTTCCTGAAGAGGAAGGGAGATGCAGTACAGTAGAGATAAGTATTTCCCTCAGTTATGAAACCAAGGTTATCAATCCAGTAGGAGAATCACGCAACACCTCGTTAGCAGCACCTGCACACAAAACAAGAAATCCTTGCACCCAACGCAAACAAGGGGTTGTCAATCCCACGGCGGTAATTGCAAGATTAAATTGTATGTGATAGATAGATATATTGAAACAAAAATACAAAATAAAATAAATAAAGAAAAAGTGCAGCAAGTATTTTTAGGGTTTTAGTATATGATTTAGATAGACCCGGGGGCCCACTACAGGAATCAGGTCCTTTGCCGTCTGCCATAGCAGACGGCAAAGGACCAGATCACGGACGGCAAACATCTTTGCCGTCTGCTGGCTGACGGCACAACTTTCAGCACTGAAAGTCACGGTAATCAACTTATTTGCCGTCTGCAGAAGCGCCGCGGACGGCAAAGACGTTTACCGTCCGCCTTCCTGGCACAGCTGACGGCAAAGGTCCTGGACGGCAAAGTGTAGCTGTTAGCCCCGTCAGGTGGCTAACGGCAGACTTTGCCGTCTGCCTACGGACGGCAAACAAACACTTGCCTTTGCCGTCTGCCGAGCGACATCAGCTGGCCTGTGGCTGCACGTCAGTCCTGCTTTGTCTTTGCCGTCTGCCAGTGTTGTCTTTGCCGTCTGCCAGTTGATGGCAGAATGACCAAATGGGTCAGGCATGGTGCTCCCAGGTTGCACAGGTTGCTGCCACGTGGCACCTTTGCCGTCAGCCTACCGACGGCAAAGGGAATTGCCGTCCGCTGGCAGACGGCAAAGTGCCTGTATTACCACTTTTTTATCTGTTTTCTGTTATTTCCCTGCATTTTCACAACACATATGTGATATATATAGTTTCAAGCTGAAGCATAGGCCATGTATTCCAACAAATAGTATGTACTATCCAACATCATCGTGAAATATTGAACCAGAGAACACATAGGCTATAAAAAGAACCAATACATACATAGTTTCACACTGTTCATCCATATATACATACATAGTTTCACATTGTTCATCAATACAAATCAAAACAAAAACTAAACACTAGCAGTCCATGAAGTGAATCAAATCTGCAAAATGGGAATAAGAAAGTTAGAAGAAGAAGAAGAAGAAGAAGACTAGAAGAATAAGAAGAAGAAGAAGAAGAAGAAAGAGAAGAAAAATAATAAGAAGAAAGAAAGAAAGAAGAAGAAGAAGAAGAAGAAGAAGAAGAAGAAGAAGAAACAAGAAGAAGAAAGAAGAAGAATAAGAATAAGAAGAAGGAGTAGAAGATGGAGAAAAAGAAAGAAGAGAAAAAGGAAGAATAAGAATATATTTTCTTCTTCTTCTCTCTTCTATCTTTTTATCCTTTTCCTTCTCATTCTTCTTCTTTTATTCTTTCTTTTTCTTCTCTTTCTTCTTCTACTCTTTCTTTTTCTCCTCTTCCTTGTTTTTCTTCTTCTTATTCCTTATTTGTGTCATTTTAGAGCTAACTTAGGTAATTATGCCATTTTAGAGCTAACTAAGCATATTATGTCATTTTGGAGGAAAATAAGGTAAGTATAGGTCATTATTGAGCTAACTTAGGTAATTATGACAGTTTTGAGCTAACTAAGCTTATTATGACATTTTGGAGGAAAAGAAGGTAAGTATAGGTCATTATTGAGCTAACATAGGTAATTATGCCATTTTGGAGCTAACTAAGCTTAATATGTCATTTTGGAGGAAAATATGGTAAGTATAGGTCAGTATTGAGCTAACTTGGGTAATTATGCCATTTTTGAGCTAACTAAGCTTATTATGTCATTTTGGAGGAAAATAAGTTAAGTATAGGTCATTATTGAGCTAACTTAGGTAATTATGTCATTTTGGAGCTAACTAAGCTTATTATGTCATTTTGGAGGAAAATAAGGTAAGTATAGGTCATTACTGAGCCAACCTAGGTAATTATGCCATTTTTGAGCTAACTAAGCTTATTATGTCATTTTGGAGGAAACGAAACTAAGTATAGGTCATTATTGAGCTAACTTAGGTAAGTATAGGTCATTATTGAGCTAACTTAGCTTATTATGTCATTTTGGAGGAAAATAAGCTAAGTATATGACATTTATGAGCTAACCAAGGTTATTATGCCATTTTTGACCTAACTAAGCTAATTATGTCATAAATGAACTAAATAAGCTAATTATGTCATTTTGGAGGATAATTAGCTAAGTATGTGTTTTTGGGGAAAATAAGCTAAGTATGTGGCATATTAGGGCTAACTAGCATGTACGAAGCTAAGCATGCATTTGTTAAGCAAAACACTAGAGAAAACTTACCGTCGTCGTCATCACGGAGGTCAAGCACCGGGGTTGCTCGGGCTGGTTTCACCTGGAGAAGGTTGCCCTTCAGAAGGGTTGTGCGATGCGGCTCGGGAGTTATGTTGCACCAAAGATCATTTGCAATGTCTCGTTAGCATGATGACACTCAAATGTTAAGACTAGTAACTAATGACCATTCAAATGAAACTCACCGTTCCCACCGGAGTAATGACTGGCATCGGCGAAGGGGTCTGACCGGTCTTCTCACACATAGACTGCACATTTGGTTTTGACGAGTCAGTCATATTAGTTAGTAATGAAACGAACATTACGTGCATGATTTGACTAATATGCAGAAGAAACTTACCACGAGGAGCTCGTACATGGCCCGGTGAGCCGCCTCATTCCGTGCCCTCTCCTCCTCCAACAACCTAGTCGTCTTCTCCTCCAAAAGCAGTTCCTTCTCCGCCGCCACCCGGTCCCTCTCCTCCAGAAGCTCCTGGGTTGTCGCTCTCTCTTTCTAAAGAGCAGCCTGCAACACCACTCCTCGTTAGCATTGTAATCATCGATGGCCGCACACACAATGTGATGGAGGAAAGATATCTGAGTCTATATAACTAACCTCGATGGCGAGATCGACTAGCCGTGGACGAGTCCTTATGTCAGGCGAGGAGCTCGTTTGGCGCGCCTTGATCTCCGGGAGAGTGAGAGGACAACGTATCAGTCCATCTCCAATGGCTATCGAGCCATGGGGCCTCTCGCGACCAGCTATCATCACCAGCTCTGGATCAATAGGATTCTGGCTCGGGTTATAGTCCTCCCCTTTCCTCGCCTTCGCCTCCTTGTTGTACATCACGAGCTTGTGGTGGGAGGAGATGTTGGTGAACTTTTCTGGATGATCGAGGTCAGACTCAGAGAATGCATTGGTCTTCTTGTACGAGGCAGTATGAGCCATGGCATAGAGGTCGTACACCTCTGGCACCTCCGTCTTATTGTGTTGCGCCTAAAAAAGAGGAACAAAGTATTAGTAAAGGTCTCAAGCTAGCATGAAGAATGAATTGCATGAATCATGAAGCAAACCACATACCCAGTTCCGCCCGTACTGAAATAAGTTGGCGTTTCCTTGATGGTGTGGCACACCAACCATTTGGGCATGCCGGTCCTTGGCATTGTTGTGGACGGCTCGCCAGTGGTCTGTGCACCACTCATCCACCAACGCCTCCCAACAATCCATCTTATCCGCACACCATCCCGGGGGCACCTAAGTTAGTAAAGAGAAATTTGAGCGCTACGCCTACGAATTAAATCATGGAAACTAAGTACAAGGCCTTAAGAATAGGTAATTACCTTCATGTACTGATGCTTCTTCAGAAACTTTTCGCGGCACGACGGCTTGTCCTTCTTAATACCACGCGTGGCGTAGTAGTCTCGAACAGCCTGCAGCCGAGCCTCGTGCCGTAAGTTTTGTAATAGGCGCTTGCACTCGGTCTCGATAACCTTTGCCGCGTCCTCCTCGTATCCCTCCTCACACCTGTAGAAGGTCTGCAATCAAACGAGACAACACTGATTAGTACAATAACTAGCTATTGTTAATTTTTAATTGTGTAAAGGAGAAATTACCCAAAAGCTTCTGATCACCATCTCGGCCCTTGTGGGGCACAAGACACCGTCGATCATCTCCTCCGGCGGGGCCTGGGCAGCCAGGTAGTGCTCCCAGCTCAATCCTAGCTGTGGAAGCTGACCCTCACCGGGCAACGTGACAAACCTCGGGAAATTTTGCCGGCAAAGCACACCAAGGACGCTGTTGGGCCTGCGGACTCCACTGGCGTGTACCCAACCCCTGTAGTATGACAAGGCCAACGCATTAGATATTTGAAGAAACGTGAAGGCAAAAGGTACAAAAAGAGTAAATGCACTTACTTCTCCCCATCATGCCTAATCACCGGCCTCTGCTCGAGGGTCGCCGGCGGGGGCGGGAGCCATGTACAACCACGCTGGTACATGGTGACCCCCTCAACCACCTCGCCCTCACTATCAGTAAACTGATCCCCGCCGCCATCAGCATGGCCACTCGGCCCCTGAGACGGATCCGGCCAGCTACCCCATCTGGACATCTCCTGGGACGTAGCCCGATCCCCGTCCTGGTCCGGAGTCTCGTGGGCCGAAGTCTCGTGGGCCGAAGCCTCTGGGACCAGAGTCTCGTGGGCCAAAGGCCCGTCGACCCGAGGCTCGTGGTCCGGAGTCCCCATAGCCTCCACCTCAGACGAGTCCATCCTAGCAGTCCTGTGCTCGGGTGAATGAGCTGGGGGTGGCGGCGAGTAAGGCGTAGCAGTCTGCCTACCACTCCCGCGGCCACGTCCTCCACCTCTCTTCTTCCCTCCCCGACCTCCTCTCCCGGTGGGCAGCGACGCCGACGAAGAAGCGCCCGCCGGTGTCCCCATACTCTCTATCAACGCTCTCCGGAGAGGTAGGGGTGGAATGGAAGTAGCCCTCCCGTGGGCCGCCGCCGAAGAAGTCCCCGCGGAGCGCTCTGGACCCGCGCCCACCATCTTTCAACACCTGCCATGACAAAGAGTAAACGAAATTAGTACAACACAAAAAATTGAATACCTCACATGAATAGTAATATGTATATAATTTAAGTTGGGATGCATACAAACTAATAATAGTCTGGATCATCTGGATCAATAAATGCATCATCATCATCACTATCACGCGTGTCGTCATGAATGACGTGCTCATCAGGTTCAGCGGCATCAACATGTGGAAGGCCTTTCTGTAATCGGTCAAGCATTGACAGGTCATCCGCAGTAGTAACCTCTTCTTGTTCCGGCTCAGGGGTGAAGTCGGATTCACTATCGCTGTCTACTTCCATGTTCTGGGGTGAAGTAGAGCGGTTCTTGAAACGTTTTTTGGAAAGACGTGTTGCTTGGAAGAATTCTCCTTCATATGTGTCTGGGTTAATGTGAGGTTCATAATCCTCTTCATTGGGGGGAGGTGGTCTAGCACGTGGCGGCACTTCATAAACGACATCCCAACCATTCAGATTTGTATTAGTTTGGCAGGCCCACGGTAGATAGAAAACTTGGGTCGCCTGTTGAGCCGTAATATAGACATCGGGAACATCTAAATGGGTGCTTTGTTTGATTTCGACTAGCCCTATATGTTCAGGAGTCCTTCAAGTCTCCTTCGGCTGGAACCAATAACATTTGAAGACTACGACGTTCGGTGGGTTTTCACCATAGAATAGAAGTTCATAAATTGCTTCAACTCTTCCATAATACTCGGTACCTCCTTCGCCGATAGCAGAGACACCACAATTTGTAGATTTTCGGTCGGCCATAGATAGCTCCTTGCCAAAGGTACGAAAGCGATACTCGTTGATGTCGTATTTCTCAAATGAACGGGCCTTATAGTCAAAACCATTAGCGGCTTGTCTCAATTCGGCATCCATAGACTCTGAATTAGCCTACAAGTTTAATACGAAAGGATTGTTGCATTAGCCGCAAATTAGACGAAGAAATGAAATGGTCTATTAATGGTAATTACCGTTTGTTTGAACCAAGAGATGAAACCGGGATAGCCGCCTCCATGCTTTGCCAGAAGCTCATACTCTTCGATGGAATCCTTTTTGGATCACCGCTCCATCCGAGAATTTGGCAACGTATCGACTGTATCAAATATCCGGGAATAAGAGCAGTTCAAAGGAATTCTTCTTCTTCTTCTTCTTCTTCTTCTTCTTCTCCTCCTCCTCTTCTTCTTCTTCTTCTTCCTTCTTTTCCTTTTTCCTCTTCTTCTACTTATTCTTCTTTTCTTCTTTTTTTCCATCATCTTCTTCTTCTTCTAATTTTGACTAACCTAAAATATGACTAACCTAAAATCTTCTTCTCCTAGTTCTTTTCTAACCTAACCTAGCACTAACCTAACTAAATATGAGTAATATAGCACTAACAGTAGCAATTAAATGAAAAAAAAGAAAAAAAAACAGAGAATAAGGGGAGGACTCACCAGAGGGGGCGGCGGGGGCGGCGGAGCCACGGACGGCGTGCCGGCGGGGCGGCGGTGGCAGAGTGGAGCGGCGGGGTGGCGGCCGCGAACGGTGGGGCGGCGGGGCGGTAGATCTGCACCAGGGCGCGGTGGGGCGGCAGGGCGGCGTGTCGTCGGCAGGGACGGGCGCGGTGGGGCGGTGGGTCGGCGGCGGCGACGGGCATGGCGGGGCGGTGGGTCGGCGGCGGCGACGGGCGCGGCGGCGAGAGAGAGAGAGATAGAGAGAGGTGAGTGGAGGGGCGCGGCGAGAGAGAGAGAGAGAGAGAGAGAGAGAGGGTCGCGGCGAGAGAGAGAGAGAGGGGCGCGCGCGGCGGCCGTTACAAATGTTAGTGAAATTTTTCTTTGTCGTCTGCTGCTCTTTGCCGTCCGCTAGCGGACGGCATCTAGGCCGTCCGTTTGACCTAACCAGCGCCGCGCTCCAGTGGGGCCCAGATGGGCTCTTTGCCGTCTGCGATTTTGCTAGTTGCCGTCCGCCTGCCTTTGTCGTCCGCTTTTGAGGCTCTTTGCCGTCCGCTAACCGACGGCAAAGAATGGACTGACGGCAAAAACCATCTTTGCCATGAGGCCTTTCTTTGTCGTCTGCTTTATGGAAGTGGACGGCAAAGACCACTTGTGCCGTCCGCTAGCAGACGGCAAAGAGTGGACTGATGGCAAATTCTCTGATTCCTGTAGTGGCCATAGTTTTCACTAGAGGCTTCTCTCATAAAAATAGCATACGGTGGGTAAACAAATTACTGTTGGGCAATTGATAGAAAAGCAAATAAACATGACGATATCCAAGGCAATGGTCATGTATATAGGCATCACGTCCGAGACAAGTAGACCGACTCTTGCCTGCATCTACTACTATTACTCCACACATCGACCGCTATCCAGCATGAATCTAGTGTATTAAGTCCATAAAGAACGGAGTAACACCTTAAGCAAGAAGACATGATGTAGACAAAGTAAACTCATGCATGAATAAACCCCATCTTTTTACCCTTAATAGCAACGATATATACGTGGCATGTCCCTTTCTGTCACTGGGATTGAGCACTGCAAGATCGAACCCATTACAAAGCACCTCCTCCCATGGCAAGATAAATCAATCTAGTTGGCCAAACCAAATCAATAGATCGGAGAAGAAATACGAAGCTTTAATAATCATGCATAAAAGAGATCAGAGAAGACTCAAATAATATTCATGGATAATCTGATCATAAACTCACAATTCATCGGATCCCAACAAACACACCGCAAAAAGTGATTACATCGGATAGAACTCCAAGAACATCGAGGAGAACATTGTATTGAAGATAAAAAAGAGAGAAGAAGACATCTAGCTACTAACTATGGCCACGAAGGTCTGTGGTAAACTACTCACGCATCATCGGAAGGGCAGCAAGGTTGATGTAGAGCCCCTCCGTGATCGATTCCCCCTCCGGCGGAGTACCGGACCTCCAGATGGGATCTCTCGAGAACAGAAGCTTGCGGCAGCGGAAAAAGTATTTCATGGACTCCCCTGTTGGTTTCTCGATTTTTGGGAATTTATAGTGGTGGAATTAGGTCAAAAGGGTCAGAGGTGGGCCCACGAGGCACCAGGGCGCACCTGCCCCCCCCCCTAGGCGCGCCCTGGTGGCTCGTGGCCACCTCCTGGGTCTTCTGGCCTCCTCCCGAAGCTTCTAGTGTTTGTTATGTCCAGAAAAAAATATCCAAAAAGTTTGGTATTGATATTCTGTAAAACAAAAAATAGGCAGAAAACAGCAACTGGCACTAGGCACTAAGTTAATAGGTTAGTCCCAAAAAATGATATATAATTGTTGTAAATGTATATAAAAACATCCAAGATTGATAATATAATAGCATGGAACAATCAAAAATTATAGATACGTTGGAGACGTATCAGGCCTGCCCAGGACGAAAAGCCCATTTTCTGTCATAATTTTTGTCATAGAAGTAGGAGCCCACCACATCTATGATGATACGTGTTTTTGTCACAATTATCGTCATAGAAGTGTCACAACCATGATAGATTTTTGTTTGGTTCGGGCCATAATGTCACGGATGTGTCTATTTTTTGGAGTGATGAATGTTGCTTGTGCATTATTATCTCGTGACCTGTGTGTCATGAGTGCAGCAACCGGCTGGAGTGATATGGTTGTCCCATTATTGTTTTAGTGACCTGCGTGTCAACTTGAGAAGCCATGTAATGTAATTTACTTTCAATAGTTATTAGTTAGTAATAGCGTTGTATCTTATGTAACACTTGGTGGTTGACACCGTGGCGTGGAGATGGAGATCACCATGAGGACAACCATGCATGGAGATGCAGATCACCATGGGCAGGCCGCGCACGTGGAGATGGAGATCACCATGCGCTATCAAAAGGGGCTATACCATATCACACATATATAAACTGCCTGTGAAAGTTTATCCCTTTTATGCACCCTTCTTTTGCATGGTTGATGTTTTAAGTAGGGTGATCCCTCAAAGAATGTCAAGTAAACTTGCGTCCCCAATTGCTGCAACATCACATTGTAAGTATTTTTAGTAGTGGGCCTGTAAAATTAGGGTTCTACTAATTCTCCTTAACGTGATGTGTTTGTGTCAGACACTTACATACAGAGCATTGGTTAATTTGTCATGGCTATCAAAAAAAATTTGGGCCTCAAGGCATAAGAGTTGGCGTGACATGAGATGTCCCCAACAAACAAGAGTCGTATAGAGATACGATTAGCAAGTGTTGCTTATCGAGTGATCTAGTCTTCTAGCAGTGATGCAAAAGCTCAATAGTCAACATGTTGATCTTGGATCTTGAATCACTAAGTATCAACCGAGGGATGTTGATTTTAGTGGGAGTAATATTCTAATTAAAATATTTAATGTGAATTGCTCTTCATGAATACATGTCTTAGTGTTTTGCACATTTCTGCTGTAGATCAATGGCACCACCTGCTCAACCCAGTTTTTCGTTGAAATCAATCCTAGAAAAAGATAAACTGAATGAAACAAACTTTACCACCCGGTATAGAAATCTAAGAATTGTTCTCAGGCATGATAAAAAGGAACATGTTTTAGAGGATTCACTTCCAGAGGAACCTACCGAGAATGCTAATGCCACAACCAGGAAGGCCCACCAGAAACTCGTTGATGAATCAAACGAGATCAGCTGTCTCATGCTAGCTTGTATGGAGCCCAATTTGTAGCAGCATTTCGAGAACGTTGAGGCTTTCGGTATGATCAAGAACCTCACGAGCATGTTTCAAATGCAGGCTAGGACCGAAAGGTTCAATGTCTGGCGATCCTTAATGGATTGTAAGCTGAAAGAGGGTGATCCACAGAGCCCGCATGTGATCAAGATGATCGGGTACATGCAAGCTTTGAATCGGTTAGGATCCCCACTTAGCGACGAGTTGTCCACGGATACAATTTTGGGTTCTCTTCCGGCTGGCTACGGAACATTCATCTTGAACTACCATATGCATGGCATAGAAAAGAAGCTCACTGAATTGCATGGGATGCTTAAGGTGGTAGAGCAGGATATCAAGAAAGGCACGCATCAAGCATTGATGGTGCAGAACACTGCTAAGTTTAAGAAGAGCTAGTCCAAGAAAAGGGCTAAGGCAAAGGGCAAGGAGAAGGAGGCGACTCAAACTGCCATCGATGCGCCCAAGTCAGGATCAGACTCGGGGACCGTTTGCTTTCACTGCAAGGAACCCAGTCACTGGAAAAGGAAATGCAGCAAGTGGCTTCCCAGATGGGCAAGAACATTGGAAATGTGACTTCTTCTTTAGGTACACTTGTTGTATATGTTATAGACATTTTTCTTGCTAATAATTCTAGTAGCTCTTGGGTATATGACACCGGATCAGTTGTTCACATATGCAACTCGAAGAACGGTCTAAGAAGAACTAGGAATGTTGCAAGGGGAGAAGTTGACATACACGTCGGGGATAAAGCAAGAGTTGCTGCATTAGCCATCGGCACTATGCAACTTAATTTTCCTTCAGGATTTGTGATGGAACTTGATAATTGTTACTATGTTCCTGCTTTAAGTCGAAACATTATTTCTGCCTCATGTTTGATGAGACAAGGTTATGAATTCAGTATTAAGGACAATGGTTGTTCTATTTACTTGAATAAAATGTTTTATGGCTTTGCACCCATTGTGAATGGGTTATTCATTTTAGATCTTGAAGGTGAATCAGTCTTTAACATAAATGTTAACAGGCATAATCCTAACAAGATAAATCCGACTTACATTTGGCATTGTCGACTAGGACACATTAGTCAAAAGCGCATGAAGAAGCTCCATGATGACAGAATTCTAACTTCGTTTGATTTTGAATCATTCGAGACATGCGAGTCCTGCCTACTCGGCAAGATGACTAAGACTCCTTTTGCAAAGAGTTGCGAGAGGGCGTCCGAGCTATTGGAACTTATACATAGTGATGTATGTGGATCAATGAGCATGACAGCTATAGGTGGTTTCCAGTACTTCGTGACTTTTCTCGACAACTGGAGTAGATATGGATATGTCTACTTGATGAGGCACAAATCAGAAACTTTTGAAAAGTTCAAGGAGTTTCAGAATGAAGTGGAAAATCAACTCGACAAGGCAATCAAACTTCTACGATCTGATCGTAGCGGTGAGTATATGAGCCAGGAGTTTGATGATCATCTGAAGAGGCAAGGAATAGTTCCACAACTCACTCGTCCGGGTACGCCACAGAGAAATAGTGTGTCAGAACGGAGGAATTGGACTCTGTTAGACATGGTCTGATCAATGATGAGTCAGTCAGATTTTCCCTTGTCATTTTGGGGATACGCTCTAGAAACTGCAGCTTTCACACTAAACAGGGTACCATCAAAGTCCGTAGATAAGACACCATATTAGATATGGACTGCGAAGAGTCACAGTTTGTCTTTTCTAAAGATTTGGGGCTGTGAAGCATATGTCAAGCGACTCCAGTCGGACAAGCTCACACCCAAGTCAGACAAGTGCATAGGGATATCCAAGGGAAACCTAGGGATATTACTTCTACAACCATGAAGAGGGCAAAGTGTTTGTCGCTCGACATGGAGTTTTCCTTGAGAAAGAGTTTCTCAATCGGAAGGCTAGTGGGAGGTCGGTCCAACTCAATTCGAGAGCCACACGGGGGAAGTTCTGGTAGGTGATTCTATCACACCGGAGTTAGTCAAGGAACCCGTAGTGGAGTCGGCACCGGCGCCATGAAGGTCAGAGAGGTTGCGCAATATGCATGACAGAAATGTGTCGTTCTTGAAGAACGATGAGCCGACTACGTATGCGGAAGCGATGGTGAGCCCGGATTCCGAGTTATGGCTTGACGACATGAGATCCGAGTTAAAGTCCATGGATGACAATCAAGTTTGGAGCTTGGTTGATCTGCCAAATGGCGTTCAAGCCATTAAGTGCAAATGGATCTTTCAGAAGAAAACTGATATTGACGAAAATGTTACAGTCCATAAGGTTTGACTTGTTGCTAAAGGTTATCGACAAGTTTAACGAGTTGAGTACGATGAGACTCACTCACCGGTAGCAATGCCTAAATTAATTCAGATCATTCTTTCTATAGCTACATATTTTGACTATGAGATATGGCTGATGGATGTCAAAACAGCTTTCCTTAATGGTGCACCCTTTTTCGGCTCAAGTTATCGTTAAATAACCAACAACCTGGCTTCTCTATATGGATGCTCGAGTTTAGTTCGCTAAACTAGTCTGAGAAGCACTCCGCCTTTGGGAAAAGGAGGTTGAAGCCGAAGGCTGGCCAACTTGGAGCCTAGAGATTGGATGTACCATGTTAAAGCACGACAGAAGCACAATTTAATTTAAAAAAAAACAATTTCGGATTCGTGATGTCTACTACACAACTCTATTCTTGTAAACTCTGTTGGGCCTCCAAGCGCAGAGTTCTATAGGACAGCAGCAAATTTCCCTCAAGTGGATGACCTAAGGTTTATCAATCCATGGGAGGTGTAGGATGAAGATGGTCTCTCTCAAACAGCCCTGCAATCAAATACAAGAAATCTCTTGTGTCCCCAACACACCCAATACAATGGTAAATTGTATAGGTGCACTAGTTCGGCGAAGAGATGGTGATACAAGTGTAGTATGGATAGTAGATATAGGTTTTTGTAATCTGAAATAATAAAAACAACAAGGTAGCAAGTAGTAAAAGTGAGCACAAACGGTATTGCAATGCTTAGAAACAAGGCCTAGGGTTCATACTTTCACTAGTGCAATCTCTCAATAGTGCTAACATAATTGAATCATATAACAATCCCTCAACGTGCGACAAAGAATCACTCCAAAGTTCTTATCAATACCGGAGAACATAAGATGAAATTGTTGTAGGTAGCAAACCACCTCAAAGTTATCTTTCCGATCAATCTATTGAGCCATCCCTATAAGTGTCACAAACAGCCCTAGAGTTCGTACTACAATAACACCAAATAATTTCAGAATCATAATATTCAATCCAACACAAAGAACCTCAAAGAGTACCCCAAAGTTTCTATCGGAGAAAGTAGGACAAAATCGTGCACCAACCCCTATGCCTAGATTACCCCAATGTCACCACGGGAATCCGCAAGTTCATTACCAAAACATATATCAAGTGACTTAATAGAATACCCCATTGTCACCGCGGGTATCCACATGCAAGACATACATCAAGTGTTCTCAAATCCAAAATATTCAATTTGATAACAATGAAACCTCAAAGGGAAAGACTTAATTCATCACAACAAGATAGAGAGGGAAGAACTCCATATGATCCAACTATATTAACAAAGCTCGCAGTACATCAAGATCGTGCCAAATCAAGAACACGAGATAGAGAGATCAACACATAGCTACTAGTACATACCCTCAGCCCCAAGGGTGAACTACTCCCTCCTCGTCATGGTGGCCGCCGGGATGATGAAGATGGCCTCCGGTGATGATTTCCCCCTCTGACAGGGTGCCGGAATAGGGCTCCGGATGAGATCACTTCGGAACAGAGGCTTGTGGCGGCAACGTGGAAGTTATAGGTTTCTTTCTGGGAGTTTCCCTATTTATAAGAATTTTTGGCATTGGTTTCATGTCAGGGGGAGTCCCGAGGGTCCCACAAGCTCAGCCCACATGCCCTAGGGGGTAGGGCACGACCTGTGAGCTTGTCGTGTCCTCGTGAGTCTTCTGGTCCTTCTTCGAAGCTTCGGGGGTCTCTTTTTGTCCAGAAAAAATCACCGTAAATTTTCAGCCCAATCCGAGAACTTTTATTTCTGCACAAAAAATAACACCATGGTATTTCTGCTGAAAACAGCATCAGTACGGGTTAGTTTCATTCAAATCATATAAAAGTGCACCAAAACCATATAAACTTGTTGTAAACATGGCATGAATACTTCATAAATTATAGATACGTTGGAGACATATCAGCATCCCCATGCTTAATTCCTGCTCGTCCTCGAGTAGGTAAATGATAAAAGAAATAATTTATGAAGTGTGAATGCTAGCATAGTGCATAAGTTTGATCAATGATAATTTCAATCACTTTTCCTAGCATCATAAATAGCAACTCTTTCTCATAAAACTCATCATGATAAAGTAGCAATCAATTCACATGTTATGGTTCAAACGATGCATTCTCTTGAAACTTAACAACTTATGTTCTTAGTCACCAAACAATTTCAATGCATCTTATTTTCAACAAAGTCTAAGTAAGAGCTCCACATACTCAATTATCATATAGTCTTCTATGATTGCAAGTACTCAAAGGATATTTTTAGAACAAATAGTATTCATCGAACACAGAGGAAGATAGGGGCTTAATGTTTCGCCTCCCAACTCATTTATCATTGAGATAATTGTCAACAATAATAATTCATGATCAAATATATTTGAATGGATATATGTGCCTGGATCTTTCTCCACCACATGATGCTTGCCAAGTGGAGAATAATTGAGCTCATTGGTTAAAATAGAGATGAATACATTTTGAGTGGTGTACTTTTCCTGTCAACGTCACGACAAAGGATTTAATATCTTCCATGCTAAACACATTATTGGTGGTTCCCACGCGGAAATGAAAATTTTACTCCCCCTAAACCATACAAACACAAGCCATGGCTAGCCGAATTCATGGGTGCCCTCCAAACAATCAACTTTCCAGGGGGAGTTTGTTTTATTATATCTTCCTTTAAATTTTTTTGGTTTAATGGGACTGGGCATCCCAATTACCAGTCTCTCTCATGCAAGGACAAGTGAATAAACACCCATCATGATAATAACCAGCTTAACATGGAAGATATTGACCGCCTCGTCGCTCCATGAGCTGTACGGGCACACAAAACAGATGTTTATTTGAAGATTTTCGAGATGGCACATGCAAATTTACTTGGAACGGCAGGGTAATACCGCATATAGGTAGGTATGGTGGACACTCATGGAAGAAACTTGGCTCAAGGATTTTGGGTGCACAAGCAGTATTCCCGCTTAGTACAGAAATTTTTGCTAGCAAAGATTATAAACAAGCACCACTTGTTGGAAGATCCATAACAATATAACTTCTATGCAAATATACCCAAACATAACTCATTACGTTGTCTTCCTTGTCCAACTTCAACTAATTTGATCAAGTTTGAAAATAATTAATGGGTATTCACAATCATAAAAGATGTCCAAGATAATATATTTGTATGTGAAAGTTCTCTTCCTTATACTAATCATTCATGAATTGCTTGTATGACCAATGTTGTGATTGTCAAATTTCAATAGATTTTACTTTCTAAACCCAATGTGAAAATATTACTAGCCATATGGAACATATATAATTTGAGGTTTATGATATTCAATTCATTCAACAATTCACTCTTAAGATATAAGTGAAGAACAAGAGTAAATGACAAACTACTCCAAAAGATATAAGTGAAGATCAATGAGTTGTTAAACAATTAAGTAGCTATGTGAGGACTCTCTCCAAATAAAGATTTCAGATCTGATATTTTCATTAAACAGCAAACAAAACAAAAATAAAAGGACACTCCAAGAATATCACATATTATGTGAACAAATAAAAACTTAGGCCCAACCGGGACTAACCGATAATTATTGATGAAGAAAGGTGGGATGCCTACCGGGACATCCCCAAGCTTAGTTGCTTGAGACTTCTTAGAATAATATCTTGGGGAGCCATGGGCATCCCCAAGCTTGAGCTCTTGTATCTCCTTAATTCCTCTCATATCACGGCTTCTCCTAAGTCTTAAAAACTTCATGCACACAAAACTCACCAAGAACACGTGAGATAAGTTAGTATAAATCAACTCAAAACCTTAACATTCTCTACTGTAGCAAATCACTAAAACTATAATTAAACATTGCATACTAAATGCCTCTGCATATTTAATACTCCTATCCATAAATAGAAACATTAAACAAGCAAACAATGCAACTATAGCCGCAACCTGTCTAAACAGAACATTCTGTAAAGGTAGAATAAAAATTCATACTTACCTAACTCCAAAAATTCTGAAAAATTACCACATGACAAAGAACTCATGCATTCTTACTGTGTAAAAATTTCAAATCTTTATCATGTTCTGACTATTCAGGAATATTCTGGACATAACATAATTTTTTTTGTTTTCAAACAGCAACTCATAAACTTGCAAACTGAGCATGGTAAAGCCTATACTTGGCATTTTATTGAGATAAAAGATACAAACATGATTATTAATAACAGAAAGCAAAGCAAACTAAAATAAAATGATGCTCCAAGCAAAACACATATTATGTGATGAATAAAAATATAGTTCCGAGTGAGGTTACCAATAATGTTGAAGACGAAAGAGGGGATGCCTTCTGGGGCATCCCCAAGCTTTGACGCTTGACTCTTCCTTGACCTTGGGGTGCCTTGGGCATCCCCAAGCTTAGGGTCTTGCCACTCCTTATTCTCCTCATATCATTGTCTCTGCCAAAACATGAAAACTTCAATCACACAAAACTTAACGGAACTTGTGAGATAGGTTAGCATGATAAATCATCCACTTAGGTACTGTCAAGAAAAGATTCATAATTGTTCTCACATAATTCCCAATGTATATTATCATTTCCACAATTTATATTACTCAATATAAGCTATGGAAACACTAAAACAAGCAAACTATGCAATAAAAATAGAACAACATGTAGTGAGCGAATTAAAAGGCATACTTATGTATCTCTAAACATTCTGAAACATTAGGACAATGTAAACAATTTGTATAGAAGTACTATGTAAAAATTTCAGAATTTTGTCATGCTCCAGTACAGAATAGAAATTCCAGCACTGCACGCAAAAGTTTCTGTTTTTTGCACAGAATCAAATCAACAAACATCTACATCAACCTAAAGGCTTTACTTGGTACTTTATTGAAATAAAACATATAAAACATGATTACTACAGTAGCTTAATCATGTGGACACAAAAACAGTAGGGATAAATATTGGGTTGCCTCCCAACAAGCGCTTTTCTTTAAAGCCTTTTTAGCTAGGGATGATGATTTCAATGATGCTCGCATAAAAGTAAAGAATTGAAACACAAAGAGAGCATCATGAAACATATGGCAAGTACATTTAAGCCTAACCCACTTCCTATGCATAGGGATTTTGTGAGCAAACAATTTATGGGAGCAAGAATCAACTAGCATAGGAAGGCAAAACAAGTATAACTTCAAAACTTTCAACACATAGAGAGGAAACTTGATATTATTGAGAAGCCTACGAGCATATTTTCCTCTCTCATAATAATTTTCAGTAGCATCATGAATGAATTCAACAATGTAACTATCACATAAAAGCATTCTTTTCATGATCCATAAGGATAGAAATTTTATTACTCTCCACATAAGCAAATTTATTCTCAATTATAGTAGTGGGAGCAAATTAAATGAAATAACTATCATATGATACTTGATCGACATAAAAAAATTGAACATTAAAATCATGATAACAAGTTTCATTGTTATTATTACTCTTTATAGCATACATGGCATCACAATAATCAATATATATAGCAACTTTGTTGTCATAATCAATTGACACCTCTTCCAAAATAGTGGAATCATCACTAAATAAAGTCATGACCTCTCCAAATCCACTTTTATAATTATTGCAATAAGGTTCAACACCCTCCAAAATAGTGGGATCACCTAGAGTTGACACTCTTCCAAACCCACTTTCATCATTGTAATCATCATAAATAGGAGGCATGCTATCATCATAATAAGTTTTCTCATCAAAACTTGGGGGGCTAAAAATATCATCTTCATCAAACATAGCATCCCGAAGCTTATCGATTTGCATATCTTTAGCATCATGGATATTCAAATATTCATAACAGAACCATTGCAATCATGCTTATCATTCAAGGATTTTATGCCAAACATTTTATTGAATTCTTCTTCTAACACTTCGGCACAATTTTCCGACCATCATTTTCAAGAAAGACATCATAAAGGTAAAGCATTTGATGCAACTTCAATTCCATTTTTTGGTAGTTTTCTTTTATAAAACCAAACTAGTTAATAAACAAGAAACTAAAAGATTCAATTGCAAGATCTAAAGATATACCTTCAAGCACTCACCTCCCCGGCAACGGCGCCAGAAAAGAGCTTGATGTCTACTGCACAACTTTATTCTTGTGGACTCTGTTGGGCCTCCAAGCCAAGAGTTTTGTAGGACAGCAGCAAATTTCCCTCAAGTGGATGACCTAAGGTTTATCAATCCATGGGAGGTGTAGGATGAATATGTTCTCTCTCAAACAACCCTGCAATCAAATACAAGAAATCTCTTGTGTCCCCAACACACCCAATACAATGGTAAATTGTATAGATGCACTAGTTCGGCGAAGTGATGGTGATACAAGTGTAGTATGGATAGTAGATATAGGTTTTTGTAATCTGAAATAATAAAAACAGAAAGCTAGCAAGTAGTAAAAGTGAGCACAAACAGTATTGCAGCGCTTAGAAACAAGGCCTGGGTTTCATACTTTCACTAGTGCAATCTCTCAACAGTTCTAACATAATTGCTTCACATAACAATCCCTCAACGTGTGACAAAGAATCACTCCAAAGTTCTTATCAATACCGGAGAACATAAGATGAAATTGTTGTAGGTAGCAAACCACCTCAAAGTTATCTTTCCAATCAATCTATTGAGCCATCCCTATAAGTGTCACAAACAGCCCTAGAGTTCATACTACAATAACACCAAATAGTTTCAGATTCATAATATTCAATCCAACACAAAGAACCTCAAAGAGTACCCCAAAGTTTCTATCGGAGAAAGTAGGACGAAAACGTGCATCAACCCCTATGCCTAGATTACCCCAATGTCACCACGGGAATCCGCAAGTTGATTACCAAAACATATAACAAGTGACTCAATAGAATACCCCATTGTCACCGCGGGTATCCACATGCAAAACATACATCAAGTTTTCTTAAATCCAAAATATTCAATCCGCTAACAATGAAACCTCAAAGGGAAAGACTCAATTCATCACAACAAGATAGAGAGGGAAGAACTCCATATGATCCAACTATATTAACAAAGCTCGCGGTACATCAAGATCATGCCAAATCATGAACACGAGAGAGAGAGACAGAGAGAGAGAGAGAGAGAGAGAGATCAAACACATAGCTACAGGTACATACCCTCAGCCCTGAGGGTGAACTACTCCCTCCTCGTCATGGTGGCCACCGGGATGATGAAGATGGCCTCCGGTGATGATTTCCCCCTCCGGCAGGGTGCCGGAACAGGGCTCCGAATGAGATCGCTTCGGAACATAGAATTGCGGCGGCAACCTGGAAGTTCCAGGTTTCTTTCTGGGGGTTTCCCTATTTATAAGAATTTTTGGCATTGGTTTCACGTTAGGGGGAGTCTCGAGGGTCCCACAAGCTCAGCCCACACGCCCTAGGGGGTAGGGCGCGCCCTATGAGCTTGTCGTGTCCTCGTGAGTCTTCTGGTCCTTCCTTGAAGCTTCGGGGTTCGCTTTTTGTCCATAAAAAATCATCATAAATTTTTAGCCCAATTCGAGAACTTTTATTTCTGCACAAAAAATAACACCATGGTAGTTCTGCTGAACACAGCGTCAGTCCGGGTTAGTTTCATTCAAATCATATAAAAGTGCACCAAAACCATATAAAATTGATGTAAACATGGCATGAATACTTCATAAATTATAGATACGTTGGAGACGTATCAATTGGTACCAAGAGATGCTCGAATCTTCGGGCGACGCATACACTCATGGTGCATCCTTTTTTGTCTTTTCAAGAGCACCGAGCATAACTCTCACAATACAATGCCAGCTGCCTTTAAAGCGTCGACAATATTAACATGGGGCTGCGACTAGAGCCGAACCCACCAAAAGCTAAGGTACTCCATGGAGTCCTCGGCAAAACATCCTCGGTACTTCACGTATATATGCATCAATTTCGAGTTGTGTCTTTGGTCAATTAACTGGATTGCCCGGTTGCTGTGCTTACCCATTACATTTCCGCTTTGTTTGGCTAATGGTGTAGGGAAAAGCACTGTGATTGTTACTTCTGGTTTAACCGGGCAAGTACCTCAGTTGGAGAAAGACGAAAGCTGACAGTCATAACAAGCGTAAATTGGTCGGCGAATCGTAGGCAGTGTTAAACTATTTATAGCCGATAGAGGTTATCCGTGTAAGACAAGGTTTTTTTCGAAAAACCAAAGTGTAGGTGGTTCAACCTCGGATGATACAAGGACTTGACATACACCGGGCTATTAAGTCGCCCCCAAAAGAACACTCCTAAGACTAAGAGTATGTTTTAGCCCTAATGTGTGATTGCCTTGTTTCTACTGATACAACCGCCTTCGGTCACCGAGACATCGGCTAATGGTTGCAATCAGAAAGGAAACACACTAAGTAGTTTCTACTAAGAGGTGGAAGCCGATGACTGGCCAACTACACATCTTAAACAGTCATGGTAGAGTCAAAATAACATATAGCATAAAGCTGCAAAATACTGCTTAAAAGCTGCCTGTCACAACATGCGCAAATTTGATCGCCCGGTCAGACATATTAACCATAAAGGTTGCCTGTATAAAACAAAGGACTTTCCGATAAGGCACAAAGCTTCCTTTCATAAAGGTGCTCGGATTTTCCGAGGTCACTAATAGAAAAGCAGTTCGGTCGTCTTTCAAAAATCTGCACAATACTTACCTAGATTTTTTTTGGCATAAAACACTTTGGACCTATAAAAGAATCCAATAAACCATACCAGGGGCTCCTTGAGGCACCTTGGCATGGTTACCTCGGGACTCCAGGAGAGCCCAACATATCATCAGCATTTGTATTCAATATACGAGCGCTGCCTTCCCACAAATCGCTATAAAGCCACAATATGCATCAATTTGACTTGACATTTTTTGCCATCCTGGGTTGCTTGGCTCTTGTGCTTACCCCTTACATCTCCGATGAATTCGGCTAAGGGGTAAAGGGAGAACCTCTGCGATTGTTACTTTTGTGTCAACCTGGCAAGTACCTCGGACGGCTGAAGCCGAAAGCTAGCAGTCACAAGAATATAATTGGTCGTCAATGGAGGAAGTAAAAATCAAGGACTTTTTAAAGGGCACTAGACGTAGGGTGTAGAGCCTACTTATTATGCCGAGGATATTCCTGAGTCGAGGCACTCGAGCAAGTATATTGGGATAACGGGTAATTCGTCGTGATTAACATGACACCCTGGGAAAAGAAACTGCTAGAGGAACTATTTTTTGCTGAAGATGTGACTTGTGTTAAAAAGCAATATAACATAACTCTCTGTAAGACTTACGTTCTGACCCTATGGCCGGGTTGCCTCGTTCCATAACAAACATCACCCGAGAAATCAGGCTGATGTTGGGAACACTTCTCGACCTCTGGCCGAGGAGGTAGAAGCCGATGACTGGTTAACGGAGTATAACATCTACGGATATGAGCATAAAAATGGCCAAGTACATAGATACATAAAGTCATGATTCAGCTGTGAAAGCAAAAAATTCCTTGCCAGCATCCTGCCGGTTGACCGACGGGTCCCTCAGAGCCAGCCAAGGAGCTATGAAAGCAAAAATCTCCTTGTCAACATCTTGCAGGTTGACCGATGGGTCCCTCAGAGCCAGCCGAGGAGCTATGAAAGCAAAAATTTCCTTGCTGGCATCTTGCAGGTCCACCGACGGGTCCCTCAGAGCTAGCCAAGGAGCTGTTAAAGCAAAAATTTCCACGACGGCATCTTGTAGGTCGACCGACGGGCCCCGCAGAGCCGACCGAGGAGGTGTTACAGCAAAAATTTCCACGCAGTTGATGGCTAAATTATTTGCATGTCGACGTCTCACAGTTCAACAAACGAGTCCCACGGAACCAGCCTGGGTTGTACCGAGTGGTACTTCTGTTCAGTAAAGATCTTTTCTGAGCCGCAGTTCGGCATCTTCCTTGCCGAGCTGCACCTCGGTGATGGCAACACTCAAACGCCGACCGAACAAGTTCCCGAGGAGATACGATCCTAGGGTCAGCCATGTGGCCCTACCAAAGTCTCGGGGGCTACTGCATTGACGATTCAATGCAGAAAATTCAAAGTTCAAAATGGTTTGCGAGGAGATTACGATCCTCGGGTTGGTCGGCCACACCCAACCTGACTCTCAGAGCTATTGCGCACCGCGTTTCCGTTCCTATGTATGCTGCTGAGCAAGGTCCTCAGGCCGATTTCGCGAATCAACCTGTGCCTTAGGGGCCACTAGGATCAGCGGTTTATGTTATCCTTCAGGTGCATACTGGACTTTTGAGCCGACACGCACCTTGAGGGCTACTGGCTATACATCTCGGCATAGAATAAATTGCACCAATCAGAAAATATTCCGCAAAAAAATTAGTACAAGGCCGAGGTGGTGCACCACCTCAGAAGCAGTCTGGCATAAAGTTCGGATGCCAGTGGCTATCTCCCTAGAGGACTTTTTCCGGCATTAAGCTCGGCTGAACTCCTTCAACCTTTTTCAAGACCAAGGTAATCTATGACACCTTGGATGCTGACAGGCGTTGGAGCTCGGCTACAAAAATACACCTCGGATGTAGTCCAGTGCTGGAGCTCGGCTGTAGGAGGACACCGCCGCACAGGGAAAACTTTGAACCCGAGGTGTGGCGTAAAACTAACAAGGCATTGATAAAGGCCGATAGCTTAAAGGGGCTCCTCGGATGCCTGACGTGTGAAATCTTCGGATATACCTCGGCGATCCTCGAGATCAGAGATGAGAAAATTTGTTGAACCAACTTTCAAGACCGACGACCGAAGATGAAGACCAGTTCGGAAGAACCGAGGAGCGTCCCCAACTTGAAGACTGGTTCAGGGGGCTACTGATGGAGTCCTAGATTAGGGGGGACTCACCACGTCATCTCCCGGCCAGGAGGGCCGGGCCGAGGACCCCCATGGCGGTTCACTAGCGGGCCACTTGGAGAGGCCCATGATGCATACAAGGGAGATTCCACAAGAGTTGGCGCACAAGACGAGGACTATCCTAAACCCTAGGCCTCTGGTGCACTATATAAACCAAGGCTAGGCTAGTCAATAGATCATCTCATATTGATTAGAACAATCTCGTGGTAGATACATGTACTCTGTACTATACCCCATATCAATACAATCAAAAGCAGGACATAGGGTATTATCTCTTCGAGAGAGCCCGAACCTGGGTAAAATCATGTGCCCATGTTACCATCGCTCCAAGACGCCTAGCTTAGGACCCCTACCTCGAGATATGCCAGATTTAGCACCGACTACCATGTCGTAGGCGTTAGGAGCAAAATATGTCCCGGGAACACCCTTTTCCGCTTACAACGCAATGCCATAACAGTAGAGTTGCTTTGGGTTTGAAATAAGGCGAGAGCTATCTGACATTATTTTTTTGCTCTTTGCCCCTAAAGTCTCCAGGTGGCTAGCCTGTTGGCTTCTGGGGTCCCAGGTTGCGATGCTTGCTTCCCGGACCGGATCCGATCAGCATCCTCGGGTGGAACCCTTGCAGAGACGATTGTTCGCCAAACCCCCAACGCTTTATGGGAGGCATGCGAATCCTCTACCCTAAGCTGTCGGTCGATTTTTGCTCGATCTAGCGCCCAGAGTTACCCTAGAAGGACCTTCCCACACCGGTGACACCTTGTTGTTTTCCTTCCGAACGAGTTCAGACGAAGGACAAGATCACCTCCCTCACATCCTCGGAGATAGATAAAAGTGGATGGATAGGCCATGTCGAACATGGTCGTGTGTGCAGGACGCGCACGGCAATTCGGGAACGATTATCCTCAGGGAAGTCAACATCGTCATGTTTACTTCTACCCTGGCATGGTACAGCTATGGGCGAGCACCTGAAGAGGAATCATACATGGGTTCAGCATGGATTACCCCTTCTGCTCCACAGGAGGAAGCGAAGGGGTTTCTTCCTATCACTCCACTGGGTATCATTGAGAGGGACCACAGAGTAACAGGCCCTTCATCAGATCAGCGCCTACCGCATTTTTTCTTGGTTTGTCAAAAGCCCGGGTACAGAGCCCGCACAGCCTTCTGAAATTCCTCCCTCCTCTTCTCCTTGCTTCGATGCTCCTTGGGTAAACACCAGTCGTATGGCGAATCTGGGTACCGTCTAGGGAGGAGGTATTTGGGAAAAGCCACTTGGGGGTTGGGTACCATTGTAGGTTTTGGCACTGTTTGTGTGAACCAGTGGTAACCCAGCCTCCTGCGGAACTTGATTGCAAACCGAACGGTGGCCTTCATGAAAGGCTCAACCTTAGGTCACTCTGAGGTCGCCAGTGTTTCCCAGGCACATGAAGCCCCCGGTAGAACAGGGTATTCGAATAAGGAGGCCCAGCCCCCTTGGCCGGGGAACGGCGACAAGGACTGGGATCGCAACAGAGCCAGCGCTGACTGATGACATGTTTGAGGTACTAGCACGGCGCTTGGTTACTGGCGCACGTGTCGTTCCCTCAGGCCTCGCCAGAGTTCTCTACGAGAAACTTCCTTGATGGCCGCCCTGGTCCCATCGTAAGCCCTTTCGCGGACCCCCCCCCCCCCCGGTCAAACTCCACCAAAGAGGCCCACGTGTGTGCTATTTCCTTCTTGAATCGTACCGTCGCTATCCTCGAACAACTAGACTGCCCTGCTTGCCGGGACAGTAACATTTCTCGGTTGAATGATTACCCCAGGCTTCCAAGGGAGGGGCTTTTAGCTCTTTGCAAACATCGAAAAAGTTCAACCATCCGAGACCGAAACCTGAGGTTCAACAGCGACTTCAACTTAACTGAATGGTCCTTCATTCCTGGAATCGCACTATGGCAAACACCCTAGGAATGAATCCATGGTATTATCTAGTAGAGTTAAAGAAGCCGTATCCTTAGGTTAAAGTGGAGGCGCAAAGTTTATTTTTTCCTCTCCCCGGGAACGCACGATACTGTGCATTTCGGGGAAGAGTTTTATAATAGGCTTGTTTCCATATTGCCCATACCGGGAAGTATGTTTTGACAGTGAGGGTAACGAGGGTACTGCTCGATATACCGTTTCACCTCGCTCCATGCTCGATGCCTTCGACAAAGAGGAAGAATACGAGATTTTAAATGTGATGCTCTAAGATGATAAATTAACTGAAGCGAAGGGAGGGGCCGATCGGCGAACATCCTCCGAAATATAAAAGGGTGCACATCGAGTTAAACTATGAGCAGAAAAAACATCCAACTGAACCGGGAGCGTTCACAACGCGCGGGATAAACCAAACGTACATTCTGCTTCCCGAATCAAGGATCTAGGTGGTATTTTGGAGAACCACAAATACAATCACCGGACTAATTCTTAAACTTATAGTTTAACGGGACGATCACACTTCATATCCAGGAACGAGCGTTCTTGATACATGCTTGCATGAGAGAACGGCTTAACGGCTACATAACTTTTAACAGGGGTACTTAGCTTATTAATCACACGAGGTGCCTAGACTTGACTCCCCAGTTGTGCCTCAGTGCTGCTGATCAGGCACCGGTTAGGTCAAGGTCGACACTGACTGTGTGGGACCCATCCCCGGCTCGATAAATTTTGATGGTGAAGGAGTTGTTCAGCTCGAACGGCCTTCGGGGTTACTGCGGACCCATGAACGCCCGCTACAGTGTTGACCCGGGTCCCGAAACAGCAAGCCGGCGTCCGCCAGCCCCCCAAAGGTTGCTGGCTTCCTCCGCTCGGGCGCACTTGTAAGTGAGAGTGTAAAGCTCTGCTACACTGTGCACCCAGCGATCCGCCATCGCTTCACGAACCCTGGCACTGTGGGCGTTCAAGTAGAACGCGGTGATGACGGAGGCAGCGGGCAGCCCGCGGATCCCGTCTTGCATCTGGCGAAAACGCCATATGTACTGCCGAAGCGACTCGCCTGGCCTACTTGAGGTAACGAAGTGAGATGTAGGTGGGACGAGCCACCACGATATGTTTTCCTTGGTGAGGAACCTTCACAGCAGCCGCGTGGGGGTACCGTGGGTGGTGTCATTCTTCACCGTCCTTGGGAGCGAACCACACGGTCTGGGATTGATACGTCTCCAACATATCTATAATTTTTTATTGTTCTATGCTATTATAGTATCAATCTTAGATGTTTTATATGCAATTATATGTCATTTTATATCATTTTTGGGAACTAACCTATTAACCTAGTGCCCAGTGCCAGTTGTTGTTTCCTGCTTGTTTTTGGTTTTTCAGAAAATCAATACCAAACGGAGTCCAAACACTACGACACTTTTTGATGATTTTTTTCTGGACAAAACAGACCCTAGAAGCTTCGGGAGGAGACCAGAAGACTCACGAGGAGGTGACAAGGCAACAGGGCGCGCCCAGGGGGGTGGCCGCGCCCTGTTACCTTGTGGGCCCCACGTGGCTCCTTTTGACCTAATTCCAATTCTATAAATTCTCAAATATTGGGAAACCAACACAGAACCATCTCAAATAACTTTTCCGCCGCCGCAAGCTTCTGTTCTTCCGCGATCCCATTTGGAGGCCTTTTCCGGCACCCTGCTGGAGGGGGAATCGATCACGGAGGGCTTCTACATCAACCTTGCTGCCCTACCGATGATGTGTGAGTAGTTTACCACAGACCTACGGGTCCATAGCTAGTAGCTAGATGGCTTCTTCTCTCTCATTGATCTTCAATACAATGTTCTCCTCGATCTTCTTGGAGTTCTATTCGATGTAATCTTCTTTTGTGGTGTGTTTGTTGGGATCCGATGAATTGTGGGTTTATGATCAGATTATCCTCGAGAAACAATTGAGTCTTTTTGGAACTTTATTATGCATGATTTTTATAGCTTTGTATTTCTCTCTGATCTATCCGTTTGGTTTGGCCAACTAGATTGACTTATCTTCAGCGGGAGAGGTGCCTTGTAATAGGTTCAATCATGCGGTGCTCTATATCCCAGTGACAAAGTAGGGGACAAGACACATATTTGTATTGTTGCCATTAAGGGTAAAACGATAGGGTTTATTCATATTGATTGGGTTTACTTTGTCTACATCATGTCATCTTGTTTAAGGCGTTACTCCGTTTTCATTAACTTAATACCCTAGATGCATGCTGGATAGCGGTTGATGGGTGGAGTAATAGTAGTAGATGCAGGCAGGCGTCAGTCTACTTGTCTCGGATGTGATGCATATATACATGATCATTGCCTTGAATATCGTCATAACTATGCGCTTTTCTATCAATTGCCCAACAGTAATTTGTCACCCCACCGTATGCTATGTGTTCGAGAGAGAAGCTTCTAGTGAAAACTATGCCCCCCGGGTCTACTTTCAACCTAAAAAAGAAAACCTAAATTTATTTGCTGTAATTTTATTTCTTTTATTTTGTAATTTATCTATCTACCACTACAAGATTTAATCCTTGCAAGTAACGAGTTCACGGGGATTGACGACCCTCTTGCCCGCGTTGGGTGCAAGTATTTGCTTTTGTGTGTGCAGGTGTTGTTAACGAGGCTTTGTGTGATTCTCCTACTGGTTCGATAACCTTGGTTCTCACCGAGGGAAATACTTATCTCTATTGTACTGCATCTCCTCTCCTCTTCGGGGAAAATCCCAACGCAGCTCACAAGTAGCAGGAAGAATTTCTGGCGTCGTTGCCGGGGAGACATCATTAAAACCTATCAAGTACCTTCGCATAAACTATCATCTACTTTCTCTACTTTTTATTTGCCTTTTTATTTGCATTTGCCTCTCGTTTTCACCTCCCCCACTTCTCATAAAAAATGCGAAAACACAAAAATATTTTTATTTGCTCGTTTGCTTGCCTTGTCGTTATGTCTCAAGAAAACACTAAGTTGTGTGACTTTTCAAATACTAATAATAATGATTTTATTAGTACTCCAATTGCTCCTCCCGCCACTAGTGCGGAATCTTATGATATTAAAGCTGCTTTGCTAAATCTTGTTATGAAAGAACAATTTTCTGGAACTCCTAATGAGGATGTTGCTTCCCATCTTAATACTTTCATTGAATTATGTGATATGCAAAAGAAAAAAGATGTGGATAATGATATTATTAAGTTGAAATTATTTCCGTTCTCACTAAGAGATCGTGCTAAAACTTGGTTTTCATCCTTGCCTCGCAATAGTATTGATTCTTGGGATAAGTGTAAGGATGCTTTTATTGCCAAGTATTTTCCTCCCGCTAAGATTATTTCTCTAAGAAATCAAATAATGAATTTTAAGAAACTTGAGCAAGAACATGTTGCACAAGCATGGGAGATAATGAAATTAATGATTAGAAATTGTCCCACTCATGGTTTAAGCTTATGGATGATTATACAAAATTTCTATGCGGGCTAAACTTTGTTTCTAGAAATCTTTTAGATTCTGCCGCAGGAGGTACTTTTATGGAAATTACATTGGGAGAAGCTACAGAACTCCTTGCAAATATTATGGAAAATTATTCTCAATGGCATACCGAAAGAGCTCCAACTGGTAAGAAGGTAAATTCTGTTGAGGAAATCTCTACTTTGGGTGATTAAATGGATGCTATTATGAAAATGCTTGCTAGTAAAAATGCTCATATTGATCCTAATGATGTTCCATTATCTACTTTGATTGAGCAAAATAATGATGCCATTGATGTGAATTTTGTCTCTAGAAATAATTTCAACAACAATGCTTATAGAGGGAATTTCAATCCTAGACCGTTTCCCGGAAATTCCTCTAATAATTATGGTAATTCCTATGGTAATTCATATAATAATAATAATAATAATAGAATACCTACTGATCTTTAGAATAATATTAAAGAATTTATTAATTCTCAAAAGATTTTCAATGCTATGATAGAAGAAAAATTGAATAAAGTTGATGATATGTCTAGGAACACGGATAGAATTGCTCATCATGTGGAAACTCTTAAAATTAAAACTTTGCCACCCAAGCATGATATTAATGAGTCTATTAAAGCTATCTATGTCTCCATTAATGAAAGTAAAGAGAGAACCGCTAAGTTGAGAGCTAAGCGAGAATTCTTAGAAACACTAGTGGAAAAAGTGCTAGCCACAACTTTTGTTGGTGGCACTCCATTTTCAATCAACGCCAACACTATTTTTTTTAAATAGTGGTGGCGTTGGCTTATTTGGTACGACATTAGTAGGGTTATAGTGGTGGCGTTGGAAAACAGGTGAGCGTCAGAAGTATATGGGACCAACAATTTGTACAAGGCGTAATATAGTGCTGGCGTGGTATAACATGGAACGCCAACACTATTATGTTTAGTTCTGGTGTGTCATTGGTTTCCACGTCAGCATTGTTATTTTGTCAATGTGAACATTCTTATCTTATCATTTTTATAGTATATTGTAGTTTGAGACTTCAAATATGTAGTTTGACACTTCAAAAAATTCCTTTTTATTTTTTAGGTGCTGATCATCTTTATAGTATATTGTAGTTTACTTTTATTAAACTTATATTATTTTTAATGGAAATACTGACATTTTTTAAAATATGTACTTTGAGACTTCAATTTTACTTTTTTTTCTTTTTAGTTTCAGACTTTAAATATGTAGTTTGAGACTTCAAATATGTAGTTTGACACTTCAAATATTTTTCCTTTTTATTTTTTTAGGTGGTGATCATCTTTATAGTATATTGTAGTTTACTTTTATTAAATTTATATTATTTTTAATGGAAATACTGACATTTTTTAAAATATGTACTTTGAGACTTCAATTTTACTTTTTATTCTTTTTAGTTTGAGACTTTAAATATGTAGTTTGAGACTTCAAATATGTAGTTTGACACTTCAAATATTTTTCCTTTTTATTTTTTTAGGTGGCGACCATATTTATAGTATATTTTAGTTTACTTTTATTAAATTTATATTATTTTAAATGGAAATACTCACACTTCCAAATTTTTAAATTTCGTATTGGGCCAAGCCCAAATATTATTAGGAGGCCGTGGGGGTCAAAACCAAGGGGGCAACGGCCCCCTCACCCCATTCCCTCTCTCTCCGCCCCGCGCGTACGCTGCTCTGTTCTCATTCCCCTTTCTCTCCCTCTCTCGCCACTCGTCGTCGACGCTCCGATTCCGGCCGGTTCCGGCGGTTAGGTAATCTCTCTCTCTCTCTCCCCCTCTATCTCCCTCTCTCGCCGCTCGTTGCCCTCCAATTTGATTGGAGTACATTTCATTTTGAGCTAGGGTTTCTTCGACGGTGGCGGTGGAAGCGACGGCGGCGGCGGAAGCGATGGCGGCGGCGAAAACGACGGACTGCTAGGGTTCATCGCCTCCATCTTCGTCCCCTCGGTGAGTTCATCCCCTCCACCTTCATCCCCTCCACTTTTTTTTATTTGCATCGCTAGGGTTCAATTAGAATGCCAAGTTAGTGTAGTTGACAAGTTCATCGCTAGGGTTCAATTAGAACTACAATTGACAAAATTATGCTATGCCCAGTCAGTGTACTTGAAATTTTTTAGTGTAGTGTTTGCTCTAGGGCATTCCCAAGCCAGTGCCAAATCTGTGCCACATTGTTTGCTCTAGTGCATTCCCAAGTCAGTGCCAAATCAGTGTCATTGTTGGAATTTTTAGTTGATACACTTTTATGTAGTGTTTGCTCTAGTGCATTCCCAAGTCAGTGTCAAATCTATGCCACATTGTTTGGTCTAGTGCATTCCCAAGTCAGTGCCAAAAAAAGTATGCTAAGTTAGTGTACTTCACATTTTTAGTGTAGTTGACAAAACAATTATGCTATGCCAATGTAACTAGATGACCACCTTTAATCATATTTTTGGTAAATTTCTATCATTGCTTAGTTCTTTCTATGCGACCTTCATTCTTAAAATGCATCAGGTCTCATGGCCAATTCTGGAGGCAACATGGAGGAGGTTTACGATGTGGACATGCTGAACGTAGATCTCTTTCAGTCTCAGCAATATGTCATCAACAGCCAGCAGGAGCTGACTGCCTCGCTGAACGCGGAGATCGGTCAGCTGCACAACGAAAGGGTTGATCTCGTAAAGATCACTAATAAGCTGAGGGACGAGAGGGATGAGCTCATCGAGGAAAGGAATAAGCTGAAGTAGGAGAGAAAACTCCTCAAGGCAGAGAAGATTGACCTCAAGATGGACATAGCTCATTTCAAAAAAGATGGAGAGGCCAACAGAAAGAAGATTCGCCAGCTGAGCATAATCCTTGATGAAGAGTAGTTCTTTAACTAGGTAGTAGTTCTTTACTAGGTAGCTAGCTAGTCTTGAGTTGATGAGTAACTTGAGTACAATGAGTAACTTTTGTGAAGTTTATTGAGTTAATGAGTATCTATTGAGTAACTAGCTAGTAATTTTTCTGAAGTACAATTATTTAGTTTGTGAACTAATTTTTTTATTACAAAAAACAATTTGCCGGCGTTGGCCAGCAAGGAACGACAGTGGTAATATAACTTAGTGCTAGCGTTGGCCACGCGGGCACGCCATCAGCACGTGGAATACTGCTGACGTGGGATCCAACGCCACCACTATATTCTAACAATGGCGCCATATTGGTGGCGTCGAGTGTCCATGCCAGCAAGGCTATTTCTGGCACGCCATAGCTAGGCTTTTCTGCACTAGTGAAAAGGCTATTCCACCCGATTTCTATCGTAATCATGATAAAGATATTAAAATGATTGGTGTCTCACCTATTGAATCTTTATTTAGTAACATAAAAATTGATGAAAAAGGGACTGGAGATGAGTCAACTTTAGCTAGAAGGCGTCCCAATTGTTCGGAGGGTGATGATCATAATGATAAAAATGATAAAAGTGGGTTTGGAGAGGTTAAGACTTTAAATAGTGACGTGCCCACTACTTTGGATTACAAGGACTTTAATTATGATATTTGCTCTTTAATTGAATGTATTTCATTGTTGTAATCCATGATAAATTCACCTAATGCCTATGAGCAAAATAAAGCTTTTACTAAACATATTGTAGAAGCTATGATAAAAGCCCATGAAGAAAAGCTAGAGTTAGAAGTTTCAATACCTAGAAAATTGCATGATGAATGGGAACCTACTATTAAAGTAAAAATTAAAGATTATGAATGTAATGCTTTGTGTGATCTAGGTGCTAGCGTCTCAACTATACCAAAATCTTTATGTGACGTGCTAGGTCTCGCCGATATGGATGCTTGTTCCCTTAATTTACATTTAACGGATTCAACTATTAAAAAATCATTGGGTAAAATAAATGATATGCTTATTCTTGCTAATAGAAATTATGTACCCATGGATTTTATTGTGCTTGATATTGAATGCAATCCGTCTTGTCCTATAATACTCATTGTTCAAGAATTCATCTGATTAATCAGTTAACGGGCCAGCTAATCACCACTCGTAGGATGGCTGAATCGAATAGCACCTATTCACCGCGTTAACTTGTCAGGCCGATTAACTTGCCTATGAGACCGATTAATAGGTTCTCAGGCCGATTAATCGCTGCTGGCCCATTAACTTAGGGGCAAACAAAGCCCAATTATTTGTCCCATAACCCCTCCCATCCCCCTCTCGCTCCTTAATAGCTAGAGTTCGACCAAACCGTAACATATTTGGTATATTACATAGTTGAGTGCATGAGAGTATGGTATAATACCTAAAAAATAGATATATGTTGGCAGGTTCCTATTTAATCTACGGATTAATGGTGGTCCGATTAATCCAGTTAATAGGCCAATTCACCAATTAATCGCTACTCCCAAGCCGACCGAGCAGCTACCAGTTACCGATTTCCTTAACAATGATAATACTTGGTAGGCCTTTCCTACGAACCATAGGTGCTATTATTGATATGAAAGAAGGTAATATAAGATTCCAATTCCCACTAAAGAAAGGGATGGAACACTTCCCTAGAAAGAGAATTAAGCCACCTTATGAATCTATTATGACGGCCACCTATGGAATTAATTTGAAGGATGATAATACTTGAAACCTGCATTATGCCTAGCTAGGGGCATAAAACAACAGCGCTTGTTGGGAGGCAACCCAATATTTATCTTTATTGCAAAAAAAAATTCTTGTGTTACACAATTATAGATACTGTTATGATTGTGTTTTTAACTTTTAATTAGTGTTCGTGCCAAGTAATGCCTTTAGGATGATTTGGATGATAATATAATTGATGCTGTTTGAAAACAGAAAGTTTTGCGGCCAGTATTTGATTTTATGTTTTTTACTGGACTGTCAGAAAAATCTAAAATTTTCACAAAGTATTGGTATATGAATTTTTTACGTTGTGCTAATTTTTCATAATTTTTGAAGTTACAGAAGTATGACTTTTATTTAGATCATTACAGACTGTTCTATTTTAGACAGATTCTGTTTTCTATTGCATAGTTCGCTTATTTTAATGATGCTATGGATTATATCGGGGGGTATAAGTCATGGAGAAGTTAGAGTACAGTATCATTATGCAAGAATTAAATATGAATCAATTTATAACAGTACCTAAAGTTTAAGATTTATTTATTATACTAACGGATCTCACGAGGTTTCTGTTGAGTTTATTGTGCTGAAGTTTTCAAGTTTTGGGTGAGATCACGATGGATGAAGGAATAAGGAGCGGCAAGACCCTAAGCTTGGGGATGCCCAAGTCACCCCAAGGTAATATTCAAGGAAGAACCAAGCGTCTAAGCTTGGGGATGCCCCGGATGGCACCCCATCTTTCGTCTACAATCTATCGGTATACCACTTGGAGCTATATTTTTATTCATCACATGATATGAGTTTTACTTGGAGCGTCTTGTGCCATAGTTTTTTTTAGTTTTCTTTTTTTTCTTTTTCGTTTGCCACAATCATCTTTTGCTGAACACACCTTTTTGAGAGGGACACACATTTATCGTGATTTGTTAGAATACTCTATGTGCTTCACTTATATCTTTTGAGCTAGACAGTTGCTCTAGTGCTTCACTTATATCTTTTAGAGCACGGCGGTGGTTATATTTTAAAGAAATAGTTGCACTCTCATGCTTCACTTAAATATTTTTGAGAGTCTAATAAATAGTAATGGCAATTTGCACGGGTTATAAGATTAGTCCATAAAGGATAGGTATTCAAGAGGGATATAATAAAAAAATTCATGTAGATCACTAAATATGAATCGTGTGGTTTAATGATATTGATGTCGTAATATGAAAGGATATAAGTTCATGATCATTGGTTAGTAGAAATATCGGTATTAAAGTTTGTTATTGACTTCTCATCTAAGTGTTGGTCATGGCAAGGTGGGGAGGTCCGAGCATTTTTATGTCTGAAATGAAATCCTTGAGTGATGTTACAATCAGGGGTGCGCGATGGTTAACTCCTACCAACCTCCTCCCTAGTGGCATGCGAGTAGTACTTTGCTTCGAGGGCTAATAGGCTTTGCAATAACTATGTGAGTTCTTTATGACTAATCTGAGTCCATGGATTATACGCACTCTCACCCTTCCGCAATTTGCTAGCCTCTTCGGTGCCGTGCATTGCCCTTTCTCACCTCGAGAGTCGGTGCAAACTTCGTCGGTACATCCAAACCCCATGATATGACACGCTCAATCACACATAAGCCTCCTTATATCTTCCACAAAACAGCCACCATACCTACTATTATGGCATTTCCATAGCCATTCCGAGATATATTGCCATGCAACTTCCACCGTTTTGTTTATATGACCCATATCTTCATTGTCATATTGCTTTGCATGATCATATAGCTGCCATAGTATTTGTGGCTCAGCCACCATTCATCATACTTTTATACTTGTTACGCTAGATCATTGCACATCCTGGTACACTGCCACATGCATTCATATAGAGTCATCTTGTTCTAGTATCGAGTTGTAACTAATTAAAAGTGTTATGATCATCATTATTAGAGCATTGTCCCAGTGAGGAAAGGATGATGGAGACTGTGATTCCCCCACAAGTCGGGATGAGACTCCGGACAAAAAAAAAGAGAAAAAAGGCCAAAAAGAGCCCACACAAAAAAAGAGAAAAAAGGGGAAATGAGAGAAAAAGAGAGAAAAAGAGAGAAGGGGCAATGTTACTGTCTTTTTCCACACTTGTGCTTCAAAGTAGCACCATGTTCTTCATATAGAGAGTCTCCTGGGTTTGTCACTTTCATATACTAGTGGGAATTTTTCATTACAGAACTTGGCTTGTATATTCCGATGATGGGCTTCCTCAAATGCCCGAGGTCTTCATGAGCAAGCAAGTTGGATGCACACCCGCTTAGTTTCAGTTTGAGCTTTCATATACTTATAGCTCTTAGTGCATCCGTTGCATGGCAATCCCTACTCCTCACATTGATATCGATTGATGGACATCTCCATAGTCCGTTCATCCGCCGAGTTGATGCAAGACTTTCTTCCTTTTTGACTTCTCCTATTAATCCCTATCACCGCATTCTATTCCACCTTGTGCTATGTCCATGGCTCGCGCTCATGTATTGCGTGAAGTTGAAAATGCTGAAGCGCGTTAGAAGTACGATCCAATTGCCTGGTTTAACACCGGGGTGCTCATGATTTATATCTATGCAGTGAAGGCGGAGTCATGCCATGCTAACATGATAAAATGAGTGGGGAATAACATTCGTTAAGGATCGTATATTTTGAAAGTTTAATGATTATGCTTCTTATTTTCATGGATATTATTATGTTAATATTGTTAATTCATCGTTTCTCAATACTTATACCGTAAAAAGAGATTACATGATAAACATGTTAGGTAGCATTCCACATCAAAAATTATAGTATCAATCTTGGGGATGCTGATACGTCTCCAACATATCTATAATTTTGATTGTTCCATGCTATTATAGTATCAATCTTGGATGTTTTATATGCAATTATATGTCATTTTATATCATTTTTGGGAACTAACCTATTAACCTAGTGCCCAGTGCCAGTTGTTGTTTTCTGCTTGTTTTTGGTTTTTCAGAAAATCAGTACCAAACGGAGTCCAAACGCTACGAAACTTTTTGATGATTTTTTTCTAGACAAAAGAGACCCTAGAAGCTTCAGGAGGAGACCAGAAGACTCATGAGGAGGTGACAAGGCAACAGGGCGCGCCCAAGGGGGTGGCCGCGCCCTGATACCTTGTGGGACCCACATGGCTCCTTTTGACCTAATTCCACTTCTCTAAATTCTCAAATATTGGGAAACCAACAGAGAACCACCTCGAATAACTTTTTCGCCGCCGCAAGCTTCTGTTCTTCCGTGATCCCATCTGGAGGCCTTTTCCGGCACCCTGCCGGAGGGGGAATCAATCACGAAGGGCTTCTACATCAACCTTGCTGCCCTACCGATGATGTGTGAGTAGTTTACCACAGACCTACGGGTCCATAGCTAGTAGCTAGATGGCTTCTTCTCTCTCTTTGATCTTCAATACAATGTTCTCCTCGATCTTCTTGGAGTTCTATTCGATGTAATCTTCTTTTGCGGTGTGTTTGTTGGGATCCGATGAATTGTGGGTTTATCATCAGATTATTCATGAGAAGTAATTGAGTCTTTTCTGAACTTTATTATGATGATTTTTATAGCTTTGTACTTCTCTCTAATCTATCCGTTTGGTTTGGCCAACTAGATTGATTTATCTTCAGTGGGAGAGGTGCTTTGTAATGGGTTCAATCTTGCGGTGCTCTATATCCCAGTGACAAAGTAGGGGACAAGACACTTATTTGTATTGTTGCCATTAAGGATAAAACGACGGTGTTTATTCATATTGATTGGGTTTACTTTGTCTACATCATGTCATCTTGCTTAAGGCATTACTCCGTTTTCATTAACTTAATACCCTAGATGCATGTTGGATAGCGGTCGATGGGTGGAGTAATAGTAGTAGATGCAGGCAATAGTCGGTCTACTTGTCTTGGACGTGATGCCTATATACATGATCATTGCCTTGAATATCGTCATAACTATGTGCTTTTCTATCAATTGCCCAACAGTAATTTGTCTACCCACCGTATGTTATGTGTTCGAGAGAGAAGCCTCTAGTAAAAACTATGGCCCCGGGTCTACTTTAAACATAAAAAGAAAACCTAAATTTATTTGCTGCAATTTTATTTCTTTTATTTTGCAATTTATCTATCTACCACTACAAGATTTAATCCTTGCAAGTAACGAGTTCAAGGGGATTGACGACCCGCTTGCCCACGTTGGGTGCAAGTATTTGCTTTTGTGTGTGCAGGTGCTATTCACGAGGCTTTGTGTGATTCTCCTACTAGTTCGATAACCTTGATTCTCACTGAGGGAAATACTTATCTCTACTGTACTGCATCTCCTCTCCTCTTCGGGGAAAATCCCAACGCAGCTCACAAGTAGCAGGGCTTGCCAGACAAGCGATCCTTCCGAGGGCGAGGTAGGGCACTCTCCTGTCGTCGAGCGGGGCAAAGCTTCTGCTGGTGCACCTAACGCGAGGCTACTGGCTTAGGCAACCATACCCTGGCCATCCTTGCTTGGAGATGAATGTGTTGATGAAGAGGTCGATAGATATGGCGTCGTCAGAGACACCGGCGGCTTTGTCGACGTAGATCCGCACGAGTGCCCCCCCCCTACCTGGCATGCCAAATGTCGACGCGCGTGTGCTGAACACACGCGAGACACCGTGGACTGTGGACGTCCTTTTGCTGATTCATGAGTGGGGCGCAAGGTGAGGATCTAGACTACGGAAATGCGTGAAGTGGACACGATGATTTACCCAGGTTCGGGCCGCATGGTTGCGTAATACCCTACTCCTGCTTTGTGTGTGGTTTCTTTTAATGGAAAATGAGCTACAAGTCCTTCCCGAGAACGGGAAGAGTAGTGTGCTCCTACTGGAGTTCTACCAAGAGTCCAACCTTCTTCTCTTTCTCTTCCCTTTGATCCTCTTGTTTTCCATCTCCTTTCTCCCCCTCTCTTCCTTAGGAGCTAGGTCCTCCTTTTATAGCTCAAAGGGTACCACAATGGCTTCGCCACTAAGGAAATCACCTGGGTCCAACTAGGTAGGTAGATGTATTAAATGCTTGGTGAGGTGTCATCATCTTCTGGCTTCCGGGAACGAACGCATGTCTTGTCATTGTCACACATGGTGCCACTTGTGTGGGGCGTGACACGCCTCTGTACATGTGTGCACCATGCGACAAGGTGAAGGAGTTATCCACCCCTTGTGTCTTGTCCATATTCTGGCACGTCTACCCACCTGCCGCGTGGCGCAAAGGCTCTGCGTACGCAGAACAGCCGCACCATGCGTGGGTGGGGCGATAGCTTGTTGTCGAAGGCTTGTTGAGTGTGGGCCAGCTAGGCACGATCATTGCCGGACGAGGTCGTTCCCGGGTCTGGGCCGGCGGGTGCTGTTGTCACGTAGTTTGATCTTGCTTCTTCTTGACTTGGGCGGGCTCAAATGATAGCTATGGAGATCTTTGAACAAAGAACTTCATGCCACCACGACGCCTTAACTCCTTCTTGATTGCTTGGTGTATTGGCGAAGATCTGCATACAACCACTGGGTTAAGAGAAAGAAACATATGATGAGCAATTCCTTCGTCCTCTTGAATCTTGACCAAGGGCGACCGTGGCGCGAGCGTGGTTGGGTCCGTGATCCCAGCTGTCACGGTACCGACACATGAATTAATCGTAGACAATAAAGTTAGTAGTTTTCCATCAAAAAGCCAATTTTTCTTAATGGTTATATCTAGTCACTAAGAACCAATTGACCAATAGTTAGCTCTTACATTCAGAATAAGACTCTTTGTTTCAAGTAAATTTAATACTCCATTTCTTTATACAAGGCCACTTCATTTTTCATGTCAAACTTATACTTATAATTTTGGTTAACAAAATATGGCTTATATGTCATAAAAATATATCATCGAAAAGTTCTTTGAAATGTGCATCGAATGACATTCTTTTGTGGCATATAACTCACTTTTTTTTGATAAAATTAATCATCAAAGTTAGACCCAAAAAAATATATGAAGTGGCCTTGTATACATAAATGGAGTATGAATTCTAGAGGACTCCATTTCTTAGAAATTTCTATGGAACTTGTTTGGTTTGTATGATTGCGACCATACGACTTTTTTTCCTGTGATATACTTTGAATTAAATTTCAAATAAAATTTCCTTAAGATCTAACTCATATCATTTTTGTATTATTTCAAAGGCAACTATGACATTCCTTGAATCTGTTAGAACAATTGACGTGTTGTTTATGTGGTGTAACCAAATAACTTGTAGTGTGTCCTTTTTGTTTTGTGGCATTGCCAGAATGAAGGAATAGGAAAAATGTTTCTAAATAATACAAGTTATTTTTCTGCCACGAGAAAAATAGATGGATTTTTCGAAGGATGGGACAAGAGAGAGATTGAGGGTGAGAATCAAACGAGAGAGAAGATAGGTCATGGTGGAAAGAGAGGAAATGCCTGGTGTGTATCATGACCATCCAACTTGGATCGGAGTTAGGTTGTATGTGTGAACGAGAAGGCTCTGATTTTTTTCGGGAATAACGACCCATAGAACAGTCAGCCCAAGAGCAACACACGCGCGAGAACAACCATATCGAATGGACAAGAACAATAAAGCAAAGTAATCTGATGGCTAGGAGGGTAGATGCGTGAGAGAGCTTCTAAAGGGCACAAATTTACTGTCCTATAAATGATTCCACATATGCTATATCATCCAATTCCTACACTTTCAATTACTACAAATGTGAATACACATGGGCTTGAATCTGTGAGCTATGATGTTTTCCGGGTGTGTCACCAATTATTTTCGGTAGTGATCTAATTATAACGGGAAGAAATTTCATTAGGGCTAAGGCCTTACAATTGACATGGTCATCTATACCCTTCAGTGGAGACTTATGACAGTATCGATGATTCGTTGTCACCCGTGAGAGGCTACATTACCGATAACTGATTTTCTTTTTGCCCGTTAGTATTAATGGTTAAAAATAATTCAGTATACACCACATTTCATCTACGTTCACGGATTCAGAGCAGCTGCATTAATTTGTAGATCTAAAGATACAACGAACATAATTCATAGATTCAGAAACAATGGCCTTACAGATACATCTTAAGATTTGTCATACATTGAAAATAGAAACAAAAATAAGCTTTTCAAGGACAGTGTTTTGCGACCCTACAACCGACAATCACCTAAATAAGTTTTAAAGCATGGTATTTGAAGATTTGGTGACCTCATCAACCACCTATCCCCGGTTTCTTTTTTCCGCAAAAAAAGGAAAAAAAACTAAACAAGAACATTCCTAGGAAAACAAAACTCAAATCTCAACATGGAGATTTGGATGGTTCATAGCAGAGGCTTAGGCCTAAAAAATCTCATGCGGTTTAGATATACTAAAACAAGAAATTAAATGCTTTTTAAAAAAACACGGGTTTTCATCAGGCATAATAATGCACTAATATATCAGCCATCAATATGTAGCCACTTGTGTTTATGAATTAGTAAAAAGGGTAAGTGTTTTTAATAGCACGCCGATTTTGGCAGACATAATAATGCAAATGGGCTTGAATCTGTCAACTCCGAATTACAAATGGGCTTGAATCAACCATTTCCAACACTTTCAATTACTACAAATGTCATTACAAATGGGCTTGAATCTGTCAACTCTGATGGTTTCCGGGTGCGCCACTAATTATCATCGGTAGTGACCTAATGATAACGGGAAGAACGCACACTAGGGCTAAGGCCTTACAACTGACAGGGACATCTATACCCGTCAGTGGAGTGACTTATGACAATGCCAATGAATTGTTGTCACCCGCAAGTGGCTACATTGCCAATAACAGATTTATTTTTTCTAGTTGGTGTTATTGGTTAAAAAATAATTCAGCATACACCACATTTCATATGCATTCACGGATTCGAAGCAGTTGCATTAATTTGTAGATCTAAAGATACAACGAACATAATTCATAGATTCAGAAACAACTGCCTTACAAATTCATGTTAAGATTTGTCATACATTTAAAATATGAACAAAAAACAATATGCTTTTCAAGGATAGTATTTTTCAACCCTACAAACAAAAATCACTTAAATAAGTTTTGAGGCATGGTATGTGATGTTTTGGTCACCTCATCTACCACCTAACCCTATTTTTTCCACAGAAAAGACTAAACAAGAACATACCTAGGAAAACAAAACTTTAGGCTTGATTATCCACCACGCCATGGGTGGACTTTTGGGTTTGGCTAGGAGTACTAGTGAAGCCGACTATCGTATGTTCCACCATCAAGTTGCTGATTTGATCACCACTTCATTTCCCGAGTGAAAACTCTTGTTCTAGCCTTTATTGGTTAGGCTCAGCAGCGACGAATTTGCGTCGTTATCTTGTTGAAGGAGTAGTCTACTGCCATTGTGCTGGAATTCACTGACTGATCTCGTCAACCAGGATGAAAATCCTTGTCCAGGCCATATCTGACATATGGCCGGACGTGGCGGCGATGGCGTGAGGGCGTGCGTTCTTGAAGGCATTGTTGTGCAAGAAGTGGACTTAGTCCTAGGTGTTTTTTTTCATATCTTGTAATGGTTCAGATGCGGTTGCTTTGCTATGTACTCTACTTAATAATTAATAAAAATAGTTGTGTGGATCACAATGATGCAGAGGCGGAGGATTTAACCTTCTTTTCGAAAAACAAAAAGAAATCTTGATTATGACTGTGACTCTCAAGATGGAGACATGGACGGCACATAGCATCAGGTTAGGCGTAAAAAATCTCAAAGAATTTCAATATACTAAAATCGGAAAAAGAATGCATTTAAAAAATATGAACAAAAACCTTACAACTACCTTACACATTCATCTTAAAATTCGTCATACATTTAAAATATAAACAAAAAATAATATGCTTTTCAAGAACAGTGTTTGCAACCCCACAAACAAAAATCACATAAATAAGTTTTGAAGCATGGTATGTGAAGTTTTGCTGACCTTACCTACCACCTATCCCCGTTTTCCTTTTTCCGCCAAAAAAAAACTAAACAAGGACACACCTAGGAAAACAAAACTCTAATCTTTACCCTATCGACTGTGAATCTCAACATTGAGACATGGACAGTTCATAGTACTAGCTTAAGCCTAAGAAATCTCATACGGTTTAGATATACTAAAACAGAAAAATAAATGCTTTTAAAAGCACGCCCGGTTTTATCAAACATAATAATGCACTAATATATCAGCCATCAATATGTAGCCACTTGTGTGTATGAATTAGCAATAAGAGTAAGTCTTTTTAATAGCACACCGATTCTTATGAGGCCAATAGGTCTTCTAAGTCGGTGTTCTACGAAAATTTGGCCAGGGGAACCAGTCATCGTCGGCCCACCGGGACAAGCGGGTCGACCCAAATTTAGCTGCCCGACTATGTAGTCTACCGTTATAGTGCACATGCCGTTGCAAGCCTGTTGTCCTTGCGTTTATATGAAAATTTCAAGCTATTGACCCAAGACTGCTTTCGTTTCAGAGTTACATGTATGCTACCTGATGATGCCAACGATTCATGGTATAAATAGAAACAGAGTTGCATATGTTCCTTTGTTTTCTTTCAAAAAATAAATTCTAAATACCCTAGCTTACGAAAGAATTCGATTGCTAAATGATGCTAGTTGAAACAATGTTGTTGTGTATATGCTCCTTGTTCATGTGTAGTCTAGCATTAAAATGGGTCGGACCATGTTGATCAATTAGACATGAGGCCACTCGGTATTAGACCATTGAGCCGGCTCCATGTCCGTGAACAGAACAGAGGGGCCGGCAGGGACCAGGTGCGGGCCGGAACGGGCCAACCCATTCCCATCCTAAAAACACGGAAAATGAATGCATTTAAAAAAAGGCACACCGGTTTATATCAGACATGATAATGCACTAATATACCAGCCATCAAAATGTAGTTGCTCGTGTGTATGAATTAGGAATAATGGTAAGTGTTTTTAATAGCACACCGATTTTTACTAGACATAATAATGCACTAATATAACGTACAGTCATCAATATATAGCCGTTTGAGTGCATGATGCCCTTTCAGTTGGCCTTGGAGTTTCTTTGAAGGGCAGATACTAGTTGTGAAGTGATCAGCACTAACCCGTGGAGATTATTCAAGGGGTTGACGTATCTGCAGATTTGATTTGGTCCGGATATATATTTGCCTCCACGTTCATGCACCCTCCCAAAATGCAATACTATACATATATCCTGTGGCTTGTTTATAGTTACATCTCCAGCCGTCTAGGGGAATTTTAAAATAAATAAAAACCATACTGACCTCACATGAACCTGGAATATTTGTATTCCGGACAAGCAAATATATTTACTTGTGCCGGACATCAACAAACCAGAAGGTCAACTTGACATACATGATAAACAAAACTTGGTTAGCAGATCGTCGGACGCGTCATGTCAACCAAGCGTAGGAGTTAGTACTGTAGTAGAGACATTTCGTTGTTTTTTTTTTTTTTTGCGAGATGACATTTTTTGGCTAAATAATACAAGCAAATGCTGTTAGAAATTGAGTGTTAGTTTCTACTTTAACGACATGTAACATCACTTTGTTAGTCAGCGTCCCTGGCAATTAGTCTTCTCCAACTTCAAATGATTCATTCAGATATAATCTGTGCCCTCCGAAATTACCGTCGAATTCATGTAGTATGAATTTCTGTTTAAAGAGTTACTTCTGACGTGGCGCTGAGTGAGAATTGGGTCAGTTTATACATATTGTTTTATTACAAAATGAAAAGAGCTGATGAATTTTTGCCACTATGTTGATAAAATTATACGTGTCGAGCCAATGGAGCTCCGAGTCAAATCTAAGAAAAAATAATGAAACGCTTGTAGTCTCTTCTCAATAATCATTACTTAAGAACTATCCAAGTCAAAACCAAGAGATGCAGCTATCCCACTAACTTTCTTTTTTCTTAACCATGCTTTCGGCACCCTTAATTATTTCCCCCTCCAAAGTCAATACATTCAAAAGAATATTAGAGAAAAAAAATACAAGAACTCTGCACGACCTACATTTGTCAACTTCTGCGAGGCATAATGCTACCCTATAAAATGTCATCAAAGTTCTTGACCTGAAACAACACAGACGCATCAATCTTTCTCTCTACTCACCTAAGCAGCAGGCAAAGCCACTAGCTTACAATCGTCGCAGCGCAGTTCCAAAACAGCGGCACTGCAACGACATGTCAAGAACTGGCCTCGCAGCGTTTCTTATCGGCATGGCGAGCTTCTTCTCCGTCGTTGCCGGCCAGCTCCGGCCAATGCCTGCGGGTGGCCTTCCCGGTGATCTCTTTGCCCTAGGAATCGCCTCAAAGATTCGCACCGACAGCAATTCGACGGCGAGTGCATCGTCGGACTTTGGCCGCATCATGGAGGCCGCGCCGGAAGCCGTTCTACACCCTGCCACGCCCGCCGACATCGCCGCGCTCATCCAGTTCTCCGCGTCCTCGCGGGTGCCATTTCCCGTGTCACCACGCGGACAGGGCCACTCCGTCCGCGGGCAGTCTCTCGCTCCGGGCGGCGTCGTCGTTGACATGCGCGCACTGGGGCGTGGTCACCACCGCATCAACGTGTCCGCAGACTACGTCGACGCCGGCGGCGAGCAGCTATGGGTCGATGTCCTCCGAGCGACGCTGGAGCACGGCCTCGCGCCGCGCGCGTGGACGGACTATCTGCGGCTAACCGTCGGTGGCACACTCTCCAACGCTGGCATCGGCGGGCAAGCGTTTCGGCATGGCCCGCAGATCGCCAATGTGCACGAGCTCGATGTGGTTACCGGGAGGGGTGAGATGGTGACATGCTCACGTGACAAGAGGAAGGACCTGTTCTTCGCGGCGTTGGGCGGGCTCGGCCAGTTTGGGATCATAACTCGGGCTCGGATCGCGCTCGAGCCGGCCCCAAAGCAGGTGCGCTGGGTCCGACTTGCCTACTCGGACGTGGTTGCGTTCACCAGAGACCAGGAGCTGCTCATTTCCAAGCAGGCTAGCGAAACTGGCTTCGACTATGTCGAAGGCCAAGTCCAGCTTAACCGGACGCTAACCGAGGGCCCCAAGTCGACGCCTTTCTTCTCCGAAGCCAATATCAACAGTCTTGCACGCCTCTCATCCGAGACTGGCACCGGCGCGATCTACTTCATCGAGGCCGCCATGTACTACGATGAGACAACCGCCCCATCCGTCGACCAGAAACTAGAGATGGTGCTAGCTCAGCTGAGCTTTGTGCCCGGGTTCGTGTTCACCAAGGATGTGCCGTACTTCCAGTTCCTCGACCGCGTGCGCGTGGAGGAGGCTGTGCTTCGGTCGGCTGGCGTGTGGGATGTGCCACACCCATGGCTGAACCTTTTCGTTCCCCGGTCACGCATTCTCGACTTCGACGCTGGCGTGCTCAAAGGCATCCTCGGGGGTGACAACCCGGTCGGGCTCATCCTCATGTATCCTATGAACACGGCCAAATGGAACTCCCAGATGACGGCGGTGACACCACCCACTAGCGAGGACGTATTCTACACTGTGGGACTGCTCCGGTCGGCTCTATCCGCCGATGAACTAGAGCGGCTACAGAGGGAGAACCAGTCGGTGCTCGCATTTTGCAATAAGGAGGGCATCGAGTGCAAGCAATATCTGCCACACTACACGTCTCAAGATGGATGGCGGCGACATTTTGGGGCCAAGTGGAGCAAAATCACTCAGCTCAAGGCCAAATATGATCCCCGTGGCATAATGTCATCGGGGCAGAGAATTTTCCCCTTGCCAAGTGTGCTAGCGGCAAGCATTGCGGCCGCATAGTTGGTGCGGACAGTACTGACATTTCCTTCATTAGATACGCTCATGTCTAACAATATATGGGAGAAGTTTTGGGTATATGGATTGTACAAAGATAGTCTTTTGGTAGAAGGTTTTGAGAGTTTTGTAAATAGGAGGTAAACATTGTAAAATTTTAAATTTATATAATAGAATTTCAAAAGACATATGTATACTTATCTGGAAATATGTTAAAACACAGTGTATATTAAATCAATATTTTAGCAAGTTATAGTATGATTTTTTCCGAATGAAATTCTTTCCATCGTCTATGTTACTCTCTCTGTTCCAGAATAATAAAAGTTCTAGTATTTTCCAAAGTCAAACTTAGTACAGTTTGACCAAGTGTATAGAAAGATCTACGATATCAAATTTATATATAATATGAAAAAACATTTCATGTTTAAACTAATGCAATAAAACTAATTTTTGTAGATGTTGATATATTTTTACATAGACTTGGTCAAACTTGATAAAGTTTGACTTAGAAGAATTCTAGAACTTTAATTTTTTTTTTGAAACAAGTGGAGTATTAGATAAAGATTCACGCAACCCCCCGAAATAATTCCAACAAATCACTACTGGGAAAAGGCTTATAGGTGGCCTCAAATTAGTGGTGGGCGTGGCCAGGAACCGCCACAACTATTTTGGAAAATTTACAATGGTGGGTAAAATTCCTCTCCCGCCACTAGTGTTAGGCAAGTACGGAGGGCCCACCAGTGTTGTGTGGCATACTAGTGGCGGGCGTAAATTACCACCCGCCACTCCTAAACTCTTCCAAATTTGCTCGCGGGCCAAAACAGCAGCGGCGGGCAAGAACAAAGCGCTCGTCACTTGTGTGTTATGCAGAAGTGGCGGGCCAAAAAAGTGCCCGCCACAGCATGATTTGGGCGACCCGTGCTATTTTTAAAAAAAAATTCAAGAGTTTGCAGTGGCGGGCCCTCAGCGCCACCCGCCACACATATGTTAATTCTGAAAAATCCTTAAAGATCAAATTTTCTATACCGTCTCAAAATTGTGCATGGGCCTTCAAAATGTGTGTATTACACATGAAAAAAAAATTGAGCATGTGGCTTTTTGATGGTTTGCATAATCCTAGAAAAAAAATTGAAGTTGCAAAGATTTAAAAAGATGGAGTTCAGTGTGGCAGGCGGCGGTTTCCGTTCAAAACCCTCACACTTCGGGGAAGAGTGTCCGTTTTGTACACGAGGTGCCTCAAGTTTTTGTCGTAAGGCTCTCAAATTTTCAGCACACCCTACATGGGTGAGATGAAGACACCATGGATAGTTTCATCACTTGCGGAACTCGTTTGTGCGGTATTTCTTGCGAAGAGCGTTTTACCACTTTTAGTCGCCGGAAAATCAGCTAATGCCTCGAAAATAGCAGACCAACTCGAAAAGTGGCCAAATTTGAGCATGTGGCTTTGTATGGTGTGTATTAATCCTACAAAAAGTTTGAAGTTCATACGATTAAAAAATGGAGTTGTGTGGGGCAGGCGACGGTTTTCATTCGAAACCCTGACACTTCGTGGAAGAGTGTCCGAGGTTAATCAAGTTTTTGCCGTAACACCCTCAAATTATTACCACACCCTGGGTTGATGAGATTAAGACACCATGCAAAGTTTCATCCCTTCTGGAATTGACTTGTGCGCTATTTCTTAACGAAGAGCGTTTTGCCCTTTTCAGTGGCTCGAAAATCAGATAATGCCTCGAAAATAGCAAACCTACTCAAAAAGTGGCCAAATTTGATCATGTGGCTTTGTGTGGTGTGTATTAATCCTACAAAAAGTTTGAAGCTCAAATGGTCTAGAAAGGTAATGAAAAAAGTTTGGGTTTACATAGCTAAGGTTTGCGGTGGCGGGCATTAACAAGCGCCCGCCATGGCTACAGTCTCTGGTGGCGGGCGTTTCGCAATGCCCGCCACATTGACATCCTAAAAACAGTTACGCTCCCCTAGCCAGTTTTCTGAATTTCAAATTGCACGCACTCGCATCTCTCTCTCCTTTTGCCCGCTCCGGATCCATCCCCCGCAATCGCCTGCCACCTCCACGTTCCCCCGTAGTTGTTGGCCCTAGTTGCTCACCTCTGTGGTCGCCATCGGGCGCCTTCCTCTCCAGCACCATCCCTCGTCCTCCTCCTCTGTTGCCACCACCGCGTGTCGCCATAGTTACCCCCGGAGGCATCCCCGTGCGTCGGCCCTTCTCCATTGTCGCCGTCGTCAAAATGAACCGTGTATCCTCCAACACCATCGTCGGCCCCTCTCCTCCGTCGCCGCCGTCACAACAAGCCGGGTCTCATCCAAGGTATATTGCCACCCATTTTTCAAATCCATACGCACCACTCTATTATGGAGGAATGTAATGTGTTCGATGAAATGCCACACAAAGTAGTTAGATGTTGTTAGATGTACCCGTATACCGAATCTTGGTTCTGTTCGATGTACAAACTTTGTGGGTTGATTTCCAGGACTTAATATGAGTGCCAATGTTTTGACGAAACATCGATTCGTTTCCATTTCGTCAAATTTCTGGCACTCAAAATGCCCTACTTTTAGCAAAGGTCATGCTAAATTTTTGCTCTATATATCATTTTTATGTTTTTTCATAACTCTTGCATACAAACTATATTGGTGCAGTTCGATGTACAACCACAAATTTGTGGGTTGATTTGCAGGTATTAATATGAGTACCAGTGTTCTGACGAAACATTGATTCGTTTCTGTTTCGTCAAATTTCTGGCACTCACTATGGCCTAATTTTAGCAAAGATCATGCCCAAATTTTCCGTCTATATATTTTTTATGTTTCTATCATAACCCTTTGTCACAATATTGCAGTTTGACGAATGGATCCCCACGCCAGAACATCATCTCAAGAGGAACCCAACTACAACAACCCTGACGTCGAGATGGGCGCCCCTGACGTAGATATGGCCAACCCTGACGTAGAGATGGGCGATGACCAACAGGAAGAACCGACTACCGGGCGAGGGGAAATGAGCCACATGGACGTGACTTCATCTAGCACCGCTGCCACAAACAAGAGCAAGTGAAAGCCTTGGGATCCGAACAAGCTTCACAAAGGTATCATTACAATCACCGAAGTTGGCCCAAAAGACGAGCCCGTCACCCCAGCTGATGCAACAAGAACATACAAAAAAATGCTAGGTTGCATCTTGCGAAATACTGTCCTGATCGGTTGCAAGGATTTGGGCAGAGAAAGCAAGAAGCTAGTCGATGTGTTACACCGTAGTTATGAATTTCCGCCCGACTACAAAAAAAGCTGAAGAGTATGCCCTCTAAAGGTGGCCAAAGATGTTTAGGGACTGAAACAATAGGGCCAATTGCACTCTAAAGGGTAAGGACTTCGATACCGTTAAGCGACTGAATCCCACTATGGATCCCGACGAATGGACGAAGTTTTGTGAATCCTCCGAAACCGAGTCAAGCAAGGAGATCAACGATCGTTTCCATAATTTACGGAAACAACTGCCAGGTAAACCACCGTCTGGGCCCTGGTTGTTACAAAGTCGTAGAACCCAAGTGGGCGAAGGAGGCCATGGATTTTGAAGCCGCAGGTAAACTGCCTCCGTTTTTGGAACATCGAGATCTTGCTCGTGACTTCCGTTTCCTCAGGGCCCGTGCAGTGCAAGACCCAAATAGTAAGGAGTTGGTCCTCCCGACGCCGGAACTTCGCTCGACGGAGGAGCACCTGGTAACCACAATCACCACTAATAATTTAGTACCTAATACATTTATTACCTTACTAACCGTTTACCACAACATATGTATTTTTTCTAGAGAAAAATAAAGCAGGAATTTGGACCCGCTCCTCAAGATTCTCCCCACGACTTTAGGTATGATGAACCTCTTACTCGGGCAGTGAACAAGGGCTTCAGGGTTAATAGGAAACCGAAGACTGGGTGTGTGTTGGGCACGGGAAGGATGTTGTGGGATGAGGCCTATCCCCAAACCAAAGAACTTAAAAAAGTCAGAAGGAAAACCAGGGTTGATGAAAAGATTGAAGCCAAAGTGCAAGCACGACTAGGACCCCCGATAGATTTTTTTGATAAAGGGTGGATTTTATTGACTCAAAATGAAGCATCAAGGGGATACAAACACAATGAGCACACACCCGGGCCTCTACATAACTAGGATGCACACAATCAACTCTAACGCACACACACAAAAGAAAAAATACGCCGACAAAAGGCAAAGTCATACAAGACCCTGATACGTCTCTGACGTATCTAATTTTTTTTATTGTTTCATGCTATTATTATATCAATTCTACATACTTTATACGCAATTTTATATCATTTTTGGGAACTAACCTATTAACCTAGTGCCAGTTTCCGTTTTTGCTTGTTTTCTTGTTTCAGGGAAAATCTATATCAAACGAAGTCCAAATACAATAAAATTTTACGGTGATTTTTTCTGGACCAGAAGACACCCAGGAAGCTTCGGGAGGAGGTCAGAAGACCTACGGGTGATCCACAAGCTCACAGGACGCGCCCCTAGTGGGGCACCTGAGCTTGTGGGCCCCCCGTAGACCCCCCCTGACCTAATTCCAGCGCTATAAATTCCCTAAAATCCCAAAACCAACCGAGAGCCACCCGCAATAATTTTTCCACCGGCGCAAGCTTCTGTTCTTCCGCAATCCCATCTGGAGGCCTTTTCCGGTGATCTGCCGGAGGGGGAATCGATCAGAGAGGGCTTCTACATCAACCTTGATGCACTTCCGATGATGTGTGAGTAGTTTTCCACGGACCTCCATAGTGATTAGCTAGATGGCTCTCTCTCTCTCTCTCTCTCTCTCTCTCTCTCTCTCTCTCTCTCGATCTTCAATACCATGTTCTCTTCGGAGATCAATCCGATGTAATTCTTTTGTGCAGTGTGTTTGTTGGGATCCGATGAATTGTGGGCTTATGATCGAATATTCATTGAAAGTAATTAAGTCCTTACTGTATGCCACTTGTAGCTTGCGTTGGTATTTCCCCGAAGAGTAAGGGATGATGCAGCACAGTAGAGATAAGTATTTCCCTCAGTTATGAAACCAAGGTTATCGAACTGGTAGGAGAATCACACAACACCTCGTTAGCAGTACCTGCACACAAACAACAAATCCTTGCACCCAACGCAAACAAGGGGTTGTCAATCCCTTGGTGGTAAGATTGCAAGATTAAATTGTATATGATAGATGGATAGATTGAAACAAAAATACAAAATAAAATAAATAAAAGATAATGGCAGCAATATTTTTAGGGTTTTAGTAATATGATTTAGATAGACCCGGGGGCCATAGTTTTCACTAGAGGCTTCTCTTGAGAAAATAGCATACGGTGGGTAGACAAATTACTGTTGGGCAATTGATAGAAAAGCAAATAATCATGAAGATATCTAAGGCAATGATCATGTATATAGGCATCACGTCCAAGATTAGTAGACCGACTCCTGCCTACATCTACTAGTATTACTCCACACATAGACCGCTATCCAGCATGCATCTAGTGTATTAAGTCCAATAAAGAACGGAGTAATGCCTTAAGAACGATGGCATGATGTAGACAAGATAAACTCACGTATGAATAAACCCCATCTTTTTACCCTTAGTAGCAACGATACATATGTGTCATGTCCCTTTCTGTCACTGGGATTGAGCACCGCAAGATCGAACCCACTACAAAGCACCTCTTCCCATGGCAAGATAAATCAACTCAGTTGGCCAAACCAAATCAATAGATCGGAGAAGAAATACAAGTCTATAATAATCATGCATAAAAGAGTGCAGCAAAGACTCAAATATATTCATGGATAATCTGATCATAAACTCACAATTCATCGGATCCCAACAAACACACCGCAAAAAGTGATTACATCGGATAGAACTCCAAGAACATCGAGGAGAACATTGTATTGAAGATCAAAAAGAGAGAAGAATCCATCTAGCTACTAACTATGGACCCGAAGGTCTGTGGTAAACTACTCACGCATCATCGGAAGGGCAGCAAGGTTGATGTAAAGCCCCTCAGTGATCGATCCCCCCTCCGGCAGATTACCGGAGAAGGCCTCCAGATGGGATCTCTATGGAACAGAAACTTGCGGCGGCGGAAAAAGTATTTCGTGGACTTCCCTGAGGATTTCTCATTTTTTCTGAATTTATAGTGGAAGAATTAGGTCAAACGGAGCTTGGTGGGCCCCACGAGGCACCAGGGCGCGCCTGCCCCCCCCCCCCCCCCAGGCGTGCCCTGGTGGCTCGTGGGCCCCACCAGGGTCTTCTGGCCTCCTCCTGAAGCTTCTAGTGTTTATCTTGCCCAGTAAAAAATCTCCAAAAAGTTTCGTGGCATTTGGACTTCGTTTGGTATTGATTTTCTGTAAAACAAAAACAGGGCAGAAAACAGCAACTGGCACTGGGCACTGAGTTAATAGGTTAGTCTCCAAAAATGATATATAATTGTTGTAAATGCTTATAAAAACATCCAAGATTGATAATATAACAGCATGGAACAATCAAAAATTATAGATACGTTGGATACGTATCAGCATCCCCAAGCTTAATTCCTGCTCGTCCTCGAGTAGGTAAATGATAAAAACAGAATTTTTGATGTGGAATGATGCCTAACATATTCATCACATATTCTTTTGTAGCGTGGACATTGGACTTGTATGATTCAAAGCAATAGTCTATAGTTTGACATGAAAATATAGATACTCAAGCATACTAACAAGCAACCATGTCTTTCAAAATAACAATGCTAAAGAAAATTATCCCTAGCCCACTATGCTCAATCATTGATCCATTCATGAAACACACTCGAATATTAGCTACATCCAATGCACAAGTATGACAATAGTGCTCTCTATTTGGAGCTTTATAAGAGAAGATGGAGACTCAAAAAATAAAAATTGCATAAAAGTAAATAGATAGGCCCTTCGCAGAGGGAAGCAAAGATTTGTGAAATGTGCCAGAGCTCAAAGCTGAAATTAAAGAGATAAAAATATTTTGAGAGGCATGCTTTTCCTGTCAACGAAAACGACCGAGAATTCCCAATATTTTCCATGCTAGACACATGATAGGTGGTTCCCAAATAGAAAGTAAAGTTTATTTCCTTTCCACCATTTCTTTCACAATCCATGGCTAGCCGTATCCACGGGTGCCCTCCATACCATCACTTTCCAAGGAATTTTGTTGTTATTAATTTTGATTTCATTGTGGGACTGGGCATCCCTATTACCAACCATACTCTCGTGCAATGACAAGTGAATAAACACTCATCGTGAGAATAACACAACTAGCATGGAAAATATTGGCCACCCCCTGCCTCTTCATGAGCGGTACGGGCACACAAAACAGAAAAATTATTTTGAAAATTAGAGTTGGCACACGCAAATTTACTTGGAACGGCATTGAAATACCGCATATAGGTAGATATAGTGGACTCATATGGCACAACTTGGGTTTAAGGATTTTGGATGCACAAGCAGTATTTGCACTTAGTACAAATGAAGGCTAGCAAATAGATTGAGAAGCAACCAACCAAAAAACGAAAACGGTCATAAACATGCATTGAACATAACTAACACCAAATAATGCACCATAAGTAGGATATAATTTCATTGCATAACTATTGACTTAACGTGCATGCATAGGGAATCACAAACCTTAACACTCATATTCTTACTAAATCACAATTACTCACTAACATGACTCAGATATCATCATCTCCATATCGCAAAACTATTGCAAGGAATCACACTTATCATATCCAATGATCTATATGAAAGTTTTTATTATACCCCTCTTGAATATTCATCACTTTGGGATCAACTTCATATCTTGTGCAAATTACCGTTACTATTATAATCTCTCAAAAAGATTTAAGTGAAGCATGAGAGTGCAAATATTTCTTCAAAATTTCAATCTTATCAATTCTCAAAATAATATAAGTGAAGCATGAGAATTCATTTCTTCAAAATTTTAATCTTGTCAATTCTCAAAATAATATAAGTGAAGCATCAGAATTTATTTCTTCAAAATTTAGCCACCACCGTGCTCAAGAAGATTTAAGTGAAGCACTAGAGCAACTGCCTAGCTCAAAAAATTTAAGTGAAGCACATAGAGTATTCTAACAAATTATGATGATAAACGTGTGGCTCTCTCAAGATAGGTGTGTTCAGCAAAGATGATTGTGACAAGCTAACAAGCAAACAAAGCAAAGACTCATATAATACAAGACGCTCCAAGCAAAACACATATCATGTGACGAATAAAAATATAGCTCCAAGTAAAATTACCGATGGTTGGTAGAAGAAAGAGGGGATGCCTTCCGGGACATCCCCAAGCTTAGACGCTTGAGTCTTCCTAGAATATTACCTTGGGGTGCCTCAGGCATCCCCAAGCTTAGGCTTTTGCTACTCCTTATTCCTTCATCCATCGTGATCTCACCCAAAACTTGAAAACTTCAATCACACAAAACTCAACAAAACCTTCGTGAGATCCGTTAGTATAACAAAATAAATCACTACTCTAAGTACTGTTGCAAACCCATGCATATTTTATTTTTGTATTATACGTACTGTACTCTAACTTCACCATGGCTTATACCCCCCGATACAATCCATAGATTCATCAAAACAAGCAAGTAGTGCATCAAAAACAGAATGTGTCAAAAACAGAACAGTCTGTAGCAATCTATTTAAAATCTATACTTATGTAACTCCAAAAATTCTTAAAAATTAGGAAAACGTGGGAAATTCATATACCAATACTTTGTAAAAATTTCAGATTTTTTTGACGCTCCAGTACAGAAACAAAATTCGGGCACTGGACGCAAAACTTTGTGTTTTCCAAACAGCATCAATTATATTATCTTCCAAATCATCCCAAAGGTTCTACTTGGCACAAACACTAATTAAAAACAAAAAAACACAATCATACCAGTAGCATGACAGTGAAAACACACAATAACAGAAAAAAAAATAAAAATTATTTTATTCATTGGGTTGCCTCCCAACAAGCGCTATTGTTTATAGCCATTAAGATAGGCTTTGAGATTCCAATGATGCTCACATGAAAGATAAGAATTGAAGCACAAAGAGAGCATCATAATACATGTGACAAACACATTTAAGTCTAACATACTTCCTTGTTGGGGAACGGAGCATGAATTTCAAAAAAATTCCTACGCTCACGCAAGATCTATCCATGGAGATGCATCGCTACGAGAGAGGAGAGTGTGTCTACGTACCCTCGTAGACCGTTAGCGGAAGCGTCTCACAACGCGGTTGATGTAGTCAAACAATCCTTCGAGCTCCACCGATCGAGTACCGAACGTACGGCACCTCCGAGTTCTACACACGTGTAGCTCGGTAACGATCCTCGCCCTCTTGTTCCAGCAAGACGTCGAGGAAGTAGATGAGTTCCGTCAGCACGACGGCGTGGCAACGGTGACGGTGAAGTGATTCCGGCAGGGCTTCGCCTAAGCTCTCCGAAAATATGACCGAGGTGGAAAACGGAGAACGGGGCACCGCACACGGCTATGGGACAATTGTGTGTCTCCAAGGGGTGCCCCTCCTCCGTATATAAAGGAGGGAGGGGGGAGGAGGCAGCCAAGGGGCTGCACCCAATTAGGGAGGCCGAATCCTCCTAGGGGTGGCCGGCGCCCCCCCCCCCCAATCCTACTCCAAGTAGAATTCCTACATGGAAGTGGGGGAGAGGGAGAAGGAAGGGGGGCCGGCCCCTAACCCTTGCCCAATTTGGTTTGGCCCCCTAGGGGGAGTGCACCAGCCCCTTGTGGGCTGTTGCTCCTCCCCTACATGGCCCATGTGGCCCATGTGGCCCCCCGGGGGGTTCCGGTAACCCCCCGGTACACCGATAAAATATCCGGAACCTTTCCGGTGTCCGAATACCACCTTCCAATATATGAATCTTTATCTCTCGGACATTCCGAGACTCCTCGTCGTGTCCGTGATCTCATCCGGGACTCCGAACAACATTCGGTCACCAATCACATAACTCATATAATACTATATCGTCATCGAACCTTAAGTGTGCGGACCCTACGGGTTCGGGAATTATGTAGACATGACCGAGACGACTCTCCGGTCAATAACCAACAGCGGAACCTGGATGCTCATATTGGTTCCTACATATTCCACGAAGATCTTTATCGGTGAACCTCATATGTCAACATACATTATTCCCTTTGTCTGGCGGTATGTTACTTGCCCGAGATTCGATCGTCGGTATCCAATACCTAGTTCAATCTCGTTACCGGCAAGTCTCTTTACTCGTTCCGTAATACATCATCTTGCAACTAACTCTTTAGTCACGGTGCTTGCAAGGCTTCTGTGATGCTGTATTACCGAGAGGGCCCAGAGATACCTCTCCGATAGTCGGAGTGACAAATCCCAATCTCGATCCATGCCAACTCAACAAACACTTTCGGAGATACCTGTAGTGCACCTTTATAATCACCCAGTTACGTTGTGACGTTTGATACACCCAAAGTATTCCTACGGTATCCGGGAGTTGCATGATCTCACGGTCAGAGGAACGTGTTTTTGACATAGTGAAAGCAATAGCACCAAACTTAACGATCATGTGCTATGCTAACGGTTGGGTCATGTCCATCACATCATTCTCCTAATGATGTGATCCCGTTATCAAATGACAACTCATGTCTATGGTTAGGAAACCTTAACCATCTTTTGACTAACGAGCTAGTCTAGTAGTGGCTTACTAGGGACTCAGTATTTGTTTATCTATTCACACATGTATTAAGTTTTCGGTCAATACAATTCTAGCATGAATAAACTATTATCATGAACGGGCAAATATGATAATAATAAACACTTTATTAATTGCCTCTAGGGCATATTTCCAACAGTCTCCCACTTGCACTAGAGTCAATTACATTGTAATGAATCTAACACCCATCGCATTCTGGTGCTGATCATGTTTTGCTCGTGGAAGAGGTTTAGTCAACGGGTCTGCCACATTCAGATCCGTGTGTACTTTGCAAATCTCTATGTCTCCATCCTTAATCAAATTCCGAATGGAGTTGAAGCGACGCTTTATATGCTTGGTTCTCTTGTGAAACCTGGGCTCCTTTGCTATAGCAATTGCTCCAGTGTTGTCACATAAGATAGTCATTGGATCCGATGTACTAGGTATGACACCTAGATCGGATATGAACTCCTTCATCCAGACTCCTTCATGTGCTGCTTCGGAAGCAGCTATGTATTCCGCCTCACATGTAGATCCTGCCATGACGCTCTGCTTGGAACTGCACGAACTGACCGCTCCACCATTAAGAATAAATACGTATCCAGATTGTGACTTAGAGTCATCTGGATCTGTGTCAAAGCTAGCATCGACGTAACCCTTTACGACGAGCTCTTTGTCACCTCCATAAATGAGAAACATGTCCTTGGTCCTTTTCAGGTACTTCAGGATATTCTTGACCGCTGTCTAGTGATCTACTCCTAGATCACTTTGGTACCTTCCCACCAAGCTAATAGCGAGGCACACATCAGGTCTGGTACACAGCATGGCATACATAATAGAGCATATGGCTGAAGCATAGGGGATGACACTCATCTTCTTTTTATCTTCTGCCGTGGTCGGGCATTGAGTCTTACTCAATCTCACACCTTACAATACAGGCAAGAACCCTTTCTTTGACTGATCCATTTTGAACTTCTTCAAAATCTTGTCAAGGTATGTGCTTTGTGAAAGTCCAATGAGGCGTCTTGATCTATCTCTATAGATCTTGATGCCTAATATGTAAGCAGCTTCTCCGAGATCCTTCATCGAAAAACTTTTGTTCAAATAACCCTTTATGCTTTCCAGAAATTCTATGTCATTTCCCATCAGCAATATGTCATCCACATATAATATGAGAAATGCCATAGAGCTCCCACTCACTTACTTGTAAATACAAGCTTCTCCATAAGTTTGTATAAACCCAAACGCTTTGATCACTTCATCAAAGCGAGTATTCCAGCTCCGAGATGCTTGCACCAGTCCATAGATGGATCGCTGGAGCTTGCACACTTTGTTAGCACCTTTAGGATCGACAAAACCTTCCGGTTGCATCATATACAATTCTTCCTTAAGGAATCCATTAAGGAATGCCGTTTTGACGTCCATTTGCCAGATTTCATAATCATAAAACGCGGTAATTGCTAACATAATTCTGACAGACTTTAGCATCGCTACGGGTGAGAATGTCTCATCGTAGTCAACTCCTTGAACTTGTCGATAACCTTTAGCAACAAGTCGTGCTTTATAGACGGTCACATTACCATCAGCGTCCGTCTTCTTCTTAAAGATCCATTTATTTTCAATAGCTCGCCGTTCATCGGGCAAGTCTACCAAAGTCCACACTTTGTTCTCATACATGGATCCAATCTCGGATTTCATGGCCTCAAGCCATTTGTCGGAATCCGGGCCTGCCATCGCTTCTTCATAGTTCGAAGGTTCACCGTTGTCTAACAACATAACCTCCAAGACTGGATTTCCGTACCACTCTGGTGCGGAACGTGTCCGGGTTGACCTTCGAAGTTCTGTAGGAACTTGATCCGAAGCCTCATGATCATCATCATCAACTTCTTCTCTGGTCTGTGTTGGTGTCACAGAAATTTCTTTCTGTGGCGTACTACTATCCATATATAGGAGGTACAATTACCTCATCAAGTTCTACTTTCCTCCCACTCACTTCTTTCGAGAGAAACTCCTTCTCTAGAAAGGATCCATTCTTAGCAACGAATACTTTGCCTTCGGATCTGTGGTAGAAGGTGTACCCAACGGTCTCCTTTGGGTATCCTATGAAGACGCACTTATCCGCTTTGGGTTCGAGCTTATCTGGCTGAAGCCTTTTGACATAACCATTGCATCCCCAAACTTTCAGAAACGATAGCTTAGGTTTCTTACCAAACCACAGTTCATACGGTGTCGTCTCAACGGATTTAGACGGTGCCCTGTTTAAAGTGAATGCAGCTGTCTCTAATGCATAACCCCAAAATGATAGTGGCAAATCGGTAAGAGACATCATAGAACGCACCATATCTAATAGAGTACGATTACGACGTCCGGTCACACCATTACGCTGTGGTGTTCCAGGTGGCGTGAGCTGTGAAACAATTCCACATTGTCTTAAGTGATTGCCAAACTCGTAACTCAAATATTCTCCTCCACGATCAGATCGTAAGAACTTTATTTTCTTGTTACGATGGTTCTCGACTTCACTCTGAAATTCTTTGAACTTTTCAAATGTTTCAGATTTATGCTTCATCAAGTAGACATAGCCATATCTACTCAAATCATCTGTGAACGTGAGAACATAACGATATCCACCGCGCGCCTCAACACTCATCGGACCGCATACATCGGTATGTATTATTTCCAACAAGTCTGTTGCTCGCTCCATTGTTCCGGAGAACGGAGTCTTAGTCATCTTGCCCATGAGGCATGGTTCGCACGGCTCAAATGATTCATAATCAAGTGATTCCAAAAGTCCATCTGCATGGAGTTTCTTCATGCGTTTTACACCAATATGACCTAAGCGGCAGTGCCACAAATATGTGGTACTATCATTATCAATTTTGCGTCTTTTGGCATCAATATTATGGATGTGTGTATCACCACGATCGAGATTCAACAAGAATAAACCATTCACAAGCGGTGCATGACCATAAAAGATATTATTCATCAAAATAGAACAACCTTTATTCTCTGATTTAAATGAATAACCGTCTCGCAATAAACAAGATCTAGATATAATGTTCATGCTCAACGCAGGCACCAAATAACAATTATTTAGGTTCATCACTAATCCCGAGGGTTGATGTAGAGGTAGCGTGCCGACGGCGATAACTTCAACTCTTGAACCGTTCCCGACGCGCATCGTCACCTCGTCCTTAGCCAATCTTCGTTTATTCCGTAGCTCCTGTTTCGAGTTACAAATATGAGCAACCGAACCAGTATCAAATACCCAGGTGCTACTACGAGCATTGGTAAGGTACACATCGATAACATGTATATCAAATATACCTTTGTTGACGTTGCCAGCCTTCTTATCTGCCAAATACTTGGGGCAGTTCCGCTTCCAGTGACCAGTCCCCTTGCAGTGGAAACACTCAGTCTCGGGTTTGGGACCAGACTTGGGTTTCTTCCCGGGAGCAGCAACTGATTTGCTGTTCTTCTTGAAGTTCCTCTTCTTTCCCTTGCCCTTCTTGAAACTGGTGCCCTTCTTGATCATCAACACTTGATGCTCTTTCTTGACTTCTACCTCCGCAGCTTTAAGCATAGCGAAGAGCTCGGAAATACTTTTGTTCATTCCTTGCATATTATAGTTCATCACAAAGCTCTTGTAGCTTGGTGGCAGTGATTGGAGAATTCTGTCAATAACCCAATCATCTGGAAGATTAACTCCCAACTGAGTCAAGCGGTTATGCAACCCAGACATTTTGAGTATATGCTCACTGACAGAACTATTCTCCTCCATCTTACAGCTGAAGAACTTATCGGAGACATCATATCTCTCGATCCGGGCATTGGCTTGAAAAACAAGTTTCAGCTCTTGGAACATCTCATATGCTCTGTGGTGCTCAAAACGTCTTTGGAGCCCCGGTTCTAAGCCGTAAAGTATGGCACACTGAACTATCGAGTAGTCATCTTTCCTCGACTGCCAGACGTTCATAACATCTGCTGTCGAGCCTGCAGGGGGCGTGGCACCCAGCGGTGCATCAAGGACATAAGCCTTCTGTGCAATAATGAGGATGATCCTCAGATTACGGACCCAGTCCGCATAGTTGCTTCCATCATCTTTCAACTTAGCTTTCTCTAGGAACGCATTAAAATTCAGTGGAACTACAGCGCGGGCCATTGATCTATAACATACAATTGCAAAGTTTATTTAGACTATGTTCATGATAATTGAAGTTCAATTAATCAAATTATTTAAGAACTCCCACTTAGAGTAACATCCCTCAAGTTGTCTAAGTGTAACATGATCCACATCAACTAAACCACGTCCGATCATCACGTGAGGTGGATTAGTTATCAATGGTGAACATCTTTCATGTTGATCATATCTACTATATGACTCATGTTCGACCTTTCGGTCTCTTGTGTTCCGAGGCCATATCTGTATATGCTAGGCTCGTCAAGTTTAACCCAAGTATTCTGCGTGTGTAAAACTGGCTTACACCCGTTGTATGCGAACGAAAGAATCTATCACACCCGATCATCACGTGATGCTTAGAAGCGTCGAACCTTCGCAACGGTGCATACTAGGGGAGAACACCTATCTTGAAATTTTGTGAAGGGATCATCTTATAATGCTACCGTCGTCCTAAGCAAAATAAGATGCATAAAAGGATTAACATCACATGCAATTCAATATGTGACATGATATGGCCATCATCGTCTTGTGCTTTTGATCTCCATCAGCAAAGCACCATCATCATCTCCATCGTCACCGGGTTGACACCATGATCTCCATCGTAGCGTCGTGACACCTTGATCTCCATCACAGCGTCGTGGTTGTCTCGCCGGCTATTGCTACTACTACTACTGCTAACTCAAAGCGGTAAAGTAAAGCAATTACATAGCGTTGGCATTGCATACAATAAAGAGACAACCATAAGGCTCCTGTCGGTTGCCTGATAACTTACAAAACATGATCATCTCATACAACAACTTATATCACATCATGTCTTGGCCATATCACATCACCAGCATACCCTGCAAAAACAAGTTAGACGTCCTCTACTTTGTTATTGCAAATTTTTACGTGGCTGCTACGGGTTTGCAAGAACCGTTCTTACCTACGCAAAACCACAACGTGGTGTAGTGATTGCTTTTTGATCTTATAAAAGAACCATCTTCATTGAAACCGATTCAACTAAAGTGAGAGAGACAGACACCCGCCAGTCACCTTTATGCAACGAGTGCACGTAGCGGTGAAACCTGTCTCGCGTAAGCGTACGCGTAATGTCGGTCCGGGCCGCTTCATCTCACAATACCGCCGAATCAAGTATCAACTAGTAACGGCAAGCAATATGTATACACCCACGCCCACAACTCGTTTGTGTTCTACTCGTGCAAATCACATCTACGCATAGACCTGGCTCTGATACCACTGTTGGGGAACGGAGCATGAATTTCAAAAAAATTCCTACGCTCACGCAAGATCTATCCATGGAGATGCATCGCTACGAGAGGGGAGAGTGTGTCTACGTACCCTCATAGACTGTTAGCGGAAGCGTCTCACAACGCGGTTGATGTAGTCGAACAATCCTTCCAGCTCCACCGATCGAGTACCGAACGTACGGCACCTCCGAGTTCTACACACGTGCAGCTCGGTGACGATCCTTGCCCTCTTGATCCAGCAAGACGTCGAGGAAGTAGATGAGTTCCGTCAGCACGACGGCGTGGCAACGGTGACGGTGAAGTGATTCCGGCAGGGCTTCGCCTAAGCTCTCCGAAAAAATGACCGAGGTGGAAAACGGAGATCGGGGCACCGCACACGGCTATGGGATAATTGTGTGTCTCCGAGGGGTGCCCCTCCTCCGTATATAAAGGAGGGAGGGGGGAGGAGGCAGCCAAGGGGCTGCGCCCCCTTAGGGAGGCCGAATCCTCCTAGGGGTGGCCGGCGCCCCGCCCCCCCCCAATCCTACTCCAAGTAGAATTCCTACATGGAAGTGGGGGAGAGGGAGAAGGAAGGGGGGCCGGCCCCCAACCCTTGCCCAATTCAGTTTGGCCCCCTAGGGGGGACGCACCAGCCCCTTGTGGGCTGTTGCTCCTCCCCTACATGGCCCATGTGGCCCATGTGCCCCCCCGGGGGGTTCCGGTAACCCCCCGGTACACCGATAAAATATCCGGAACCTTCCGAAACCTTTCCGGTGTCCGAATACCACCTTCCAATATATGAATCTTTATCTCTCGGACATTCCGAGACTCCTCGTCATGTCCGTGATCTCATCCGGGACTCCAAACAACATTCGGTCACCAATCACATAACTCATATAATACTATATCGTCATCGAACCTTAAGTGTGCGGACCCTACGGGTTCGGGAATTATGTAGACATGACCGAGATGACTCTCCGGTCAATAACTAACAGCGGAACCTGGATGCTCATATTGGTTCCTACATATTCCACGAAGATCTTTATCGGTGAACCTCATATGTCAACATACGTTATTCCCTTTGTCTGGCGGTATGTTACTTGCCCGAGATTCGATCGTCGGTATCCAATACCTAGTTCAATCTCGTTACCGGCAAGTCTCTTTACTCGTTCCGTAATACATCATCTTGCAACTAACTCTTTAGTCACGGTGCTTGCAAGGCTTCTGTGATGCTGTATTACCGAGAGGGCCCAGAGATACCTCTCCGATAGTCGGAGTGACAAATCCCAATCTCGATCCATGCCAACTCAACAAATACTTTCGGAGATACCTATAGTGCACCTTTATAATCACCCAGTTACGTTGTGACGTTTGATACACCCAAAGTATTCCTACGGTATCCGGGAGTTGCATGATCTCATGGTCAGAGGAACGTGTTTTTGACATAGTGAAAGCAATAGCACCAAACTTAACGATCATGTGCTATGCTAACGGTTGGGTCATGTCCATCACATGATTCTCCTAACGATGTGATCCCGTTATCAAATGACAACTCATGTCTATGGTTAGGAAACCTTAACCATCTTTTGACTAACGAGCTAGTCTAGTAGAGGCTTACTAGGGACTCAGTATTTGTTTATCTATTCACACATGTATTAAGTTTCCGGTCAATAAAATTCTAGCATGAATAAACTATTATCATGAACGGGGAAATATGATAATAATAAACACTTTATTAATTGCCTCTAGGGCATATTTTCAACATTCCTATGCATAGGCATTTTATATGCAAACAAATTATCTAGACAAGCAAAACCTAGCATATGCAAGGAAGAGGGAAGAAACAATAACAATCTCAAGATAAAGAGAGGTAATTTAGTAACATGAAAATTTCTACAACCATATTTTCCTCTCTCATAATAATTACATGTAGGATCATATTCAAATTCAACTATATAGCTATCATATAAAATTTTCTCTCCATGATCCACATGCATAAAATTCTTATAGTCTTCCAAAATAGTGGGATTATTTTTACCTAGAGTTGACACTCTTCCAAACCCACTTTCAATATTATTGCAAACATTATTATCAATAGCATATTCATCATGAGGCTTAAATAAATTTTCAAGATCATAAAAAGCATTATCACCCCAATCATGATCATTGCAATAAGTAGTGGATATAACAAAATTATCATCCCCAAGCTCGTAGTTTTGCATATTATTAGCACAATTGACATTAATAGAATTTATAATAACATTATTGCAATCATTCTTTTCATTGAAGGAGCTATCATGAATCACTTTATAAATTTCTTCTTTTAACACTTCATCAAAATTTTCAGATTCATGATTTTCAAGCAAAACTTCATAGAGATAATCAAGTGCACTAAACTCACTAGAAATTGGCTCATCATAATTGGATCTTTTGAAACGATTAGCAAGTGGATGAGGATCCATATCAATATTTTTTTAGCAAGCGAAGATGCAAGCAAATAGGAAGCACATGGCAACACAAGCAAACAAGAAAAAGGCAAACAGAAAATATTTTTGTAAAAACGTTTTAGAAGTGGGGGAGATGAAAACGAGAGGAAAATGGAAAATAAAGTAAATACAAGGAGATGAGAGTTTATGCAATGGTACTTGATAGATGTTGATGATGTCTCCCTGGCAACGGCGCCAGAAATTCATCCTGCCACTTGTAGCTTGCGTTGGTATTTCCCCGAAGAGGAAGGGATGATGCAACACAGTAGAGATAAGTATTTCCCTCAGTTATGAAACCAAGGTTATCGAACCAGTAGGAGAATCACACAACACCTCGTTAGCAGTACCTGCACACAAACAACAAATCCTTGCACCCAACGCAAACAAGGGGTTGTCAATCCCTTGGCGGTAAGATTGCAAGATTAAATTGTATATGATAGATGGATAGATTGAAACAAAAATACAAAATAAAATAAATAAAAGATAACGGCAGCAATATTTTTAGGGTTTTAGTAATATGATTTAGATAGACCCAGGGGCCATAGTTTTCACTAGAGGCTTCTCTCGAGAAAATAGCATACGGTGGGTAGACAAATTATTGTTGGGCAATTGATAGAAAAGAAAATAATCATGACGATATCCAAGGCAATGATCATGTATATAGGCATCACGTCCAAGATTAGTAGACCGACTCCTGCCTGCATCTACTACTATTACTCCACACATCGACCGCTATCCAGCATGCATCTAGTGTATTAAGTCCAATAAAGAACGGAGTAATGCCTTAAGAACGATGACATGATGTAGACAAGATAAACTCACGTATGAATAAACCCCATCTTTTTACCCTTAGTAGCAATGATACATACGTGTCATGTCCCTTTCTGTCACTGGGATTGAGCACCGCAAGATCGAACCCACTACAAAGCACCTCTTCCCATGGCAAGATAAATCAACTCAGTTGGCCAAACCAAATCAATAGATCGGAGAAGAAATACGAGGCTATAATAATCATGCATAAAAGAGTGCAGAACAGACTCAAATATATTCATGGATAATCTGATCATAAAGTCACAATTCATCGGATCCCAACAAACACACCGCAAAAAGTGATTACATCGGATAGAACTCCAAGAACATCGAGGAGAACATTGTATTGAAGATCAAAAAGAGAGAAGAAGCCATCTAGCTACTAACTATGGACCCGAAGGTCTGTGGTAAACTACTAACGCATCATCGGAAGGGCTGCAAGGTTGATGTAGAGCCCCTCCGTGATCGATTCCCCCTCCGGCAGATTACCGGAGAAGGCCTCCAGATGGGATCTCTCTGGAACAGAAACTTGCGGCGGCGGAAAAAGTATTTCGTGGACTCCCCTGAGGGTTTCTGATTTTTTCTGAATTTATAGTGGAAGAATTAGGTCAAACGGAGCTTGGTGGGCCCCACGAGGCACCAGGGCGTGCCTGCCCCCCAGGCGCGCCCTGGTGTCTTGTGGGCCCCCCCCCGGGGTCTTCTGGCCTCCTCCCAAAGCTTCTAGTGTTTATCTTGCCCAATAAAAAATCTACAAAAAGTTTCTTGGCATTTGGACTTCGTTTGGTATTGATTTTCTGTAAAACAAAAACAGGGCAGAAAACAGCAACTGGCACTGGGCACTGAGTTAATAGGTTAGTCTCCAAAAATGATATATAATTGTTGTAAATGCTTATAAAAACATCCAACATTGATAATATAACAGCATGGAACAATAAAAAATTATAGATACGTTGGAGACGTATCACTGTACTTTTTTATGTATGATTGTTATAGCTATGTAATGCTTTCCGATCTATGGGTTTTCTTTGGCCAAGTTGATCTATCGATCTTCAGTGGAAGTGGTGCATAGTAGTAGGTTCAATCTTGCGGTGTCCTCACCCAGTGACAACAGGGGTAGTGAGGCACATATTTGTATTGTCGCTACTAAGGGTAAAACGACAGGGTTTAATCATATTGATTGGTTTTATTCTACCTACATTATGTCATCTTGCTTAAAGTATTACTCTGTTTGTCATGAACTTAATACCATAGATGCATGCTGGATAGCGGTCGATTGGTGGAGTAATAGTAGTATATGCAGAATCATTTTGGTCTACTTGTCACAGGCGTAATGCCTATATACATGATCATTCCATGAATAACGTCATAACTATGCGCTTTTCTAATAATTGCCCAACAGTAATTTGTCCACCTACCGTATGCTATTCTTTCAAGAGAGAAGCCTCTAGTGAAAACTATGGCCCCCTGGTCTACTTTAATCATATTGCTAAAACCAAAAATACCTTGCTGCAATTTATTTACTTTGCAATTTATCTATCTACCATTAATAGATTTAATCCTTGCAATTAACAAGTACAAGGGGATTGACAACCCTCTTGCCCGCCTTGGGTGCAAGTATTTGCTCTTGTGTGTGCAGGTACTACTAATAAGGAGTGTTTTGTGGTTCTCCTATTGGTTCGATAACCTAGGTTCTCTACTGAGGGAAATACTTATCCACTGCTATATTGCTTCACCCTTCCTCTTCGGGGAAAATCCCAACGCAGCTCACAAGTAGCATAAAGAATTTCTGGCGCCGTTGCCGGGGAGATATCATCAAACACTTACAGGTCCCTACATTCACACTATCGTTTACTTGTTCTACTTTTTATTTGCTTTTACTTGTTTTATTAGTCTCGTTAAAAAAATCAAAAACACAAAAATATTTTATTTTGCTTGCAATAATCATGTTGACTCGATAAAAATGAAAATAAAGACATATGGATCACCTTAAAGTTTTCTACTTGGGTCATCTTCGATCCATTTGTGCTCGTGCTGAAACCCCAACTAGCTTAGTTGAGGGAAAATCATTATGCTTATTTTGCGCGTCATCGCTTGTCTCAAAAAGGGAGACTCTTATGGGATCAAATAAATTGTTTGCTATGCTATGCTTGGATCTATGTGAAATATGTGACTTTACGTGTTGCTCTAAAAAGGACCTTAAAAAACACCTTCCATACCAATGTGAGTTTAGTGATAATGAAATCTTATCTTCTTATGCAAAGGGTGTTTATAGTTACTATTATATCAAACAAAATGAAGAATTTGTTGCTTTTAAGGGTGCCTATGAAGTTGCTTCTTTGATTGAAAAGTATGACGCTACTCTCTACAAATCTGAAAATTTTGCCATACTTAAATATTGCTACGAAAACTATGCTCCTAATGCCTATGTTAATGAATTTATTGGGAGAATGTCCGCTGCTTTGGAAGAGAGTAACAATATGCAGGAATCTATAGATAATTATGATCATGTTGATTCGTTTGAAATATCCCTTTTTGATGAACTTGATGCTTGCTATGCTTATGGCCATGATGCCAATATTAATGATGCTTATGGAGATGAACTTGCTATAGTTCCTTATGTTAAAAATGAAATTATTACTGTTGCACCCACACTTGATAGTCCTATTATCTTTTTTAATTCTCCCAACAACACTATATCGGAGAAGTTTGCATTTATTAAGGATTATATTGATGGGTTGCGTTTTACTATTACACAGGATGATTTTAATGGATATAATATGCATGTGCTTGCTGCCCCTACTTGCAATTATTATGAGAGAGGAACCATGTCTCCACCTTTCTGTGTTTCTAATACAATAAAATTGCAAGAAACTATCTACGCTATGTTTGTAGGCATTTTTGATGATGATTTTGTTACTCCCAATACCTATTATAATGATCATGATTGGGGTGATTATAATGCTATGAATATTAAAAGTGGGTTTGGAAGAGTGTCAAATTTAGAAAATCCCACTATCTTGGAGAACGATCAATCTTATGAAGTTTTTGATACAAGTGGGTTTGGAGAGGTCATGACTTCAGTTGATGTTAATCCCACTATCATGGAAGATTATAAAACTTTTATGCATAAGGATCATGAAGATAATATTTTATATGATAGCTATATTGTTGAATTTTATTATGATCCTACATGTAATTATTATGAGAGGGGAAAATATGGTTGTAGAAAATTTCATGTTACTCAATTACCTCTCTTGATGATCAAATTGTCAATGTTTTATTCTTCCTCCTTGCATACGCTAAATATTTCTTGGCTTGATAATTTGTTTTCCTATAAAATGCCTATGCATAGGAAGAGGGTTAGACTTAAGTATGTTTGTTACATGTTATATGATGCTTTCTTTGTGCTTCAATTATTATCTTTTATGTGAGCATCATTAAAATCTCGAAGCCTATCTTAATGGGTATAAAGGAAGACCTTGTTGGGAGACAACCCAATAGTTATCATTTATGTTTTTGTGTGCAAACATGATTATTGCTTCTGTAAATTGTGTTTTTATCTTTTAATTCGTGTTAGTGCCAAGTAATGCCTTTGGGATGATTTAAATGATAGTATAATTCATGCTGTTTGAAAACAGAAAGTTTTTCGCCCAGTATTTGATTTTTCATTTTTTACTGGAGTGTCCGAAAAATCAGAAATTTTTACAAAGTATTGGGATACAAATATTTTTTGTTGTCATAATATTTCATAATTTTTGGAGTTATAGAAGTATGGACAAATATTCTGTCACTATGTACTGTTCTGTTATAGACAGATTCTGTTTTTGTTGCATAGTGCGCTTGTTTTAATGATACTATGGATTATATCGGGGGATATAAGTCATGGAGAAGTTAGAATACAGTAGGTATTATACAAGAACAATTATGAATGAGTTTATAACAGTACCTAAAGTGGATAATTTGATTTATTATACTAAAGGATCTCACGAAGTTTCTGTTGAGTTTTGTGTGCTGAAGTTTTCAAGTTTTGGGTGAGATCACGATGAGTAAAGGAATAAGGAGTGGCAAGGCCGTAAGCTTGGGAATTCCCAAGGCACCCCAAGGTAATATTCATGGAATACCCAAGCGTCTAAGCTTGGGGGTGCCCCGGATGGCATCCCCTCTTTCGTCCACAATTCATCGGTATGTTACTTGGAGCTATATTTTTATTCATCACATGATATGAGTTTTACTTGGAGCGTCTTGTGCCATAGTTTTGTTTGCTTTTTAGTTTGCCACAATCATTGTGTTCTGGAGACACATTTTTGAGAGAGACACACATTCATCATAATTTGTTAGAATACTCTATGATCTTCACTTATATCTTTTGAGCTATGCAGTTGCTCTTGTGCTTCACTTATATTCTTAGAGCACGACAGTGGTTATATATTATGTAGAAATTATTGCGCTCTCATGCTTAAATTAAATATTTTTGAGAGTCCTAGATAGAAAGTGGTAATATGCATGGGTTATAAGACTAGTCTGAAAATGATAGGCATTAAGAGTGATATAATAAAAACTTTCATGTAGATCACTAAATATGACACGTATGAGTTAATTATATTGATGTAGTAATATGAAAGGGTATTAGTTCATGATCATGGTTAGTAGAAATACTGATATTAAATCTTGTTATGTAGTACTCATTTAAGTGTCCGTCATGGCATGGCGGGGAAGTTTAAGCATTTTTATGTCTGATTGAAATCCTTGAGTGCTGTCAAAATCAGGGGTGCGCGATGGTTAACTCCTACCAACCTCCTCCTTAGGGGCATGCGAGTAGTACTTTGCTTCGAGGGCTAATAAAACTTTCACAATAAGTATATGAGTTCTTTATGACTAATGTGAGTTCATGGACTAATACAGCACTCCCACCTATCCACATATTGCTAGCCTCTTCGGTACCGTGTATTGCCCTTTCTCACCTCGAGAGTCGGTGCAAACTTCGCCGGTGCATCGAAACCTCGTGATATAATATGCTCTATCACACATAAGCCTCCTTATATCTTCCTCAAAACAGCCACCATACCTACTTATCATGGCATTTCCATAGCCATTCCGAGATATATTGCCATGCAACTTCCACCGTTCTGTCTTATGACATGTGTGTTCATCATCATATTGCTTTGCATGATCATATAGAGTTGACATGATATTTGTGGCATAGCCACCGTTCATCATTATAATACATGTTACGCTAGATCATTGCACATCCTGGGACACCGCCAAAGGCATTCATATAGAGTCATATTGTTTCAGTTTTATCGAGTTGTGAGTAAATAAAAGTGTGATGATCATCATTATTAGAGCATTGTCCCAATGAGGAAAAGAATGATGGAGAATAACGGGTCCTCCAAAATGAGGGGATGAGGTCCATGAGATTGTTCTCTAAAAAAAGAGACCAAAAGAGCCCAACAAAAAAAATGAGAGAAAAAGAGAGAAGGGACAATGCTACTATCCTTTTACCACATGTGTGCTTCAGAGTAGCACCATGTTCTTCATATAGAGAGTCTCTTGAGTTATCACTTTCACATACTAGTGGGAATTTTTCATTATAGAACTTGGCTTGTGTATTCCAATGACGGGCTTCCTCAAATGCCCGAGGTCTTCATCAGCAAGCAAGTTGGATGCACACCCACTTAGTTTCAGTTGAGCTTTCATACACTTATAGCTCTTAGTGCATCCGTTGCATGACAATCCCTACTCCTCGCATTGATATCGATTGATAGGCCTCTCCTTTGCCTATTGATCCACCGAGTTGATGTGAGACTTTCTTCCTTTTTGACTTCCCTTATGAATCTCTACCACCGCACTCTATTGCACCCGTAGTGCTATGTCCATGGCTCATGCTCATGTATTGAGTGGAGTTGAAAATGCTGAAGCGCGTGAAAAAGTATGATCCAATTGCTTGGTTTGACACTGGGGTGCTCATGATTTATATTGATGCGGTGAAGGCGGAGTCATGCCTTGCTTATATGATTCAACGAGTAGGGATAACATTCGTTGAGCATCGTATATTTTGAAAAGTAATGATTATGTTCTTGTATTCATGGATATTATTATGTTGATATCAGTTACTTCATCGTTTCTCAATATTTATACAGCAAGAGGATTACATGATAAACAAGGTAGGTAGCATTCAACATCAAAAATTATCTTTGTTTTATCATTTACCTACTCGAGGACGAGTAAGAATTAAGCATGGGGATGCTGATACGTCTCCGACGTATCTATAATTTTTGATTGTTGCTATTATTATATCAATTCTACATACTTTATATGCAATTTTATATCATTTTTGGGAACTGACCTATTAACCTAGTGCCCAGTGCCAGTTTCTATTTTTGCTAGTTTTCTTGTTTCAGGGAAAAACTATATCACGAAGTCCAAATACAATACAATTTTACGATGATTTTTTCTGGACCAGAAGACACCCAGGAAGCTTCGGAGGAGGCCAGAAGACCTACAGGTGAGCCACAAGCTCTCACGGCGCACCCCTGGGGGGGCGCCACCTGAGCTTGTGGGCCCCCAGTAGACCCCCATGACCTAATTCCAGCTCTATAAATTCCCTAAAATCCCAAAACCAACATAGAGCCACCCGAAATAATTTTCCACCGCCGCAAGCTTCTGTTCTTCCACGATCCCATCTGGAGGCCATTTCCGATGATCTGCCGGAGGGGGAATCGATCACGGAGGGCTTCTAGATCAACCTTGCTGCCCTTCCGGTGATGTGTGAGTAGTTTCCCATGGACCTACGGGTCCATAGTGATTAGCTAGATGGCTCTCCCTCTCTCTCTTGATCTTCAATACCATGTTCTCTTCGGAGATCAATCCGATGTAATCCTTTTGTGTGGTGTGTTTGTTAGGATCCGATGAATTGTAGGTTTATGATCAGATTATTCATTGAAAGTAATTGAGTCCTTGCTGTACTTTTTTATGTATGATTGTTATAGCTATGTAATGCTTTCCGATCTATGGGTTTTCTTTGGCCAAGTTGATCTATCGATCTTCAGTGGAAGTGGTGCATAGTAGTATGTTCAATCTTGCGGTGTCCTGACCCAGTGACAGCAGGGGTAGCGAGGCACGTATTTGTATTGTTGCTACTAAGGGTAAAACGATGGGGTTTAATCATATTGATTGGTTTTATTGTATCTACGTTATGTCATCTTGCTTAAAGCATTACTCTATTTGTCATGAACTTAATACCATAGATGCATGCTGGATAGCGGTCAATTAGTGGAGTAATAGTAGTAGATGCAGAATCATTTATGTCTACTTGTCACGGACGTAATGCCTATATACATGATCATGCCATGAATAACATCATAACTATGCGCTTTTCTATCAATTTCCCAACAGTAATTTGTCTACCCACCGTATGCTATTCTTTCGAGAGAGAATCCTCTAGTGAAAACTATGGCCCCCGGGTCTACTTTAATCATATTACTAAAACCAAAACTACCTTGCTGCAATTTATTTACTTTGCAATTTATCTATCTACCATTACCAGATTTAATCCTTGCAATTAATGAGTACAAGGGGATTGACAAGCCTCTTGCCCGCGTTGGGTGCAAGTATTTGCTCTTGTGTGTGCAGGTACTGCTAAGGAGTGTTTGTGTGGTTCTCCTATTGGTTCGATAACCTTGGTTCTCTACTGAGGGAAATACTTATCTGCTACTATATTGCTTCACCCTTGCTCTTCGGGGAAAATCCCAACACAGCTCACAAGTAGCAGACCCAAGCTATGCCTAAGCAGGAGAAAAAAAATGGAACGATCAAAACAACGATCGATGAACTACAACAATAACCATATCCGCACCAACCATCTCTTGACACTACAAGAAAAAAGAGAAAGATTCTTCAACAGCAATGTGTTCAGGAAGGAAACGGTGCTCAAACGTCGCTGTCACTGGATCCAACCATTAAAGGCCAGACTCTAGGTTTTCACCTTGAAGAACAAGTCCGAGAACATCCAAGCAATGCCATCAAAAGGGTAACGACGCAAAAACATCGCCATTGCCAGGTATAACCAGTTCAGGTCAGACCTAAGTTTTTCACCCCGGAACTCAACATCAGGTACTCGAGAAGCACCCCCGTTAGATGCAGCAGTAGATGCAGCAGTAGATGCAGCAGTTTAGAAGAAGTTAGCTGAATTGTTTCCGCAAGGCACGCCGAGTCCTACCCAGTAGCATATGTCTAGTAGCACCCAGCAGCCACGATCATCGCTCTTTGTTTCATGATGGGTGCAAGCCAATGTGGACGTGATGAGTCCAAATTATGTGATTACCTTGTTAATATTTTTGCGCCTACGAAGTAGGCTTTGTGGAATTTTACCCCGTTCGTGCACTTCTTTTTGTTGTTTTTCCTCAGGTAACGCTTTTTGGACCAAATAATGCTTTATGGAATAAATCCCCAGAAATGGTAGTGGAATCACGTATTTAAAGTGATAATCACCTACCATAAAAGAATCAAGCAAAGAGGCAAAAGAAGGAATCGACGCCAAGCCTCCAGCACGAAAGACGGCGTTCCATACGACCACGCCCGCTCATAAAGGCGGTCGTATGGTGCGTCGTCGTCGCCGCTAGGTCAACTATATTCACCCCGTGAAGACGGATCATGGATCAGACGCCCAGAGACACATGAAACTCATCCAGAAGCAGCAACCCTAGCCTCCGCAGCGATCCAGAGGAAGGAATCGGCAAGGAGGAGGCCGCCGCCTCCATCACCGTCACCAAGAAGGCCTCAACATCATCACCACTGTCATCATCATTATCATCCACATATTATTCATTGTAATCCCAAGAACCCTAAAGGGAACACTTTGTGTATTACACGTGTGATTTCTTCATGTCTTCCATCACCACTGTTATGATGTTAGTTGCCTTCATGAGTGAGTAGTTTCCCTAGTTCTCGGGGATATGAATGAACCCTAGTGTGTGATAGATCGTTGATATTAGGATTTAAGATCCTCTTTGCATGTTTATGTTAATGATCTTCTTGATGCACTACTGTAGGCGACCGCTAACGCGACACATGAATCAGAGACCCCGCGACCAAACTGTGAGCGATGCATGCATCGCAAACGGTGTCGTAATCAAACCGTCGCAAATAAGACAAACTATTTGCGATGCCGGAGACATCAAAAACGATTCAGATTAGAGACGCGTGTGCGATACGTGACATACAGTTGATCCATACAAACTGTTTGCGATGAGCCAGAACAACAGAAACGGGCAGCCAGTTCGAGGTGTATGCGATACACGGCATACAGTTCACTCGGATGAACTGTTTGTGATTACCCAACACAACAGAAATGGGCAGCCAGTTCAAGGTGTGTGCGATACACGGCATACAGTTCACTCGGATGAACTGTTTGTGATTACCCAACACAACAAAAATGGGCAGCCAATTCAAGGTGTGTGCGATACACGGCATACAGTTCACTCGGATGAACTGTTTGTGATTACCCAACACAACAGAACGGTCAGGCAGATCAAGGTGTGTGCGATATACGGCATGCGGTTCACTCGGATGAACTGTTTGCGATTACCCAACACAACAGAAATGGTTCAACTTAACAAGATGTGTGTGATACGTGGCAAACAGGTTAGTAATCCAAAATGTGTGGGAAGACGGATAACAACACGGACGATTCCTGCTAATAACCCGTGTGTGTTGTGGGCAAATGCTTGCTGGTATACTATTGTCAGCGATTGATGAAATCATCACCGACGGGTTCCCTAGTTTAGCCCGTGGCCGATGTGATTTGCTCTGTCCGCACAACATCTATGCTCTGTACACAACAACAACTTATATACTTATAAGAACATTGTTGCATAACCAAATAAAACATCCAAATACATAAGTGACTACACACACCAAAGTAAACAATTACATGCACACTAAACTAGGAGAAACGATCATCTAATCATCTACTTCTTGTTGTGATGACGCTTGCCATTGCTCTGCTTCTGGCTGGATCCCTGGCCATTTTGGAGAAGAAGGAGGCACTTCCTCATGTCAACGATCCGCCTGTACATCTCGTAGCTCGTGTATGCCTCCTTGGCCGCATACACGACATGAGCTTCGTCGAGTTTCTCCATCCAGGCCGAGTGCCAGGCACGCTTATCCTTGTTGCAGGAATCCTTCATGTCTCTGTAGTAGGGGTCGATGATGGCCTTGGCGAGGTGAACCAGTGAGTCCTTCTCATGCTTCTTGTTGCCCCAGTTCTTGTATTGGCCCTGGATGTCGACAAGATTCTCGCAGGCGATGCCCGAATTCTTCAGCACCTTTACATCGTTGGTGATGTCCACTGTAGCGAACACGTAGTGGGGGCTGTTGACAAACCTGGCGAAACACTCGCAAGGCCTTGTGGCCAGGCAGTAGTGGTAGATAAGGACGTGATTGCGCACGCACATCTGGGCAACGGCGACCTTGTGACGAGACCCGGCACGAGCGCGGGTGTACTCGAGGTCGAACCCGACCACCTTGTACTTCTCCACAGCAAGCAACAACTCCATAGTGTGGATGGAGTTCTCCAACCAGATCGGGTTGTTGGTGTACACCACCGAGAGCTCCGTGAACCTTCTGTGGGTGTCCACTACGGCATGCATGGTGAACTGCCGCTCGTCGTCGGAAGCCGCTGGGACCGCCATTGGAGCCGCGCAGGATACCCTCTCTGTATTTGTCGTCGTGGGTGTGCTTCTTGCAATACTGGGGCGCGATCAAAAGGTTGAAGAGACACAAGGGTTAAATGGCCACTATAATAAATGGGGGCCGGACGGCCTGTAATCGTCACGTCTTGTCACCGCGTTCCTAGCGGACGATTCCAGTGCACGCTTGAGCTGTTGAGCACCCCACACGCGTTTTGTTTGACCATGCGTGGGCTCGAAGAGGCGCCAAGTTTACCCGTGGGTGATGAGGTCAAAGTTACACAGACGGGTAATGATGAACACTCGAGTGCGATAATTCTGGCCACACAGTTGAGGAAACCAACTGTGTACAATAATGTCGAGGATCGCTCTCGTGTCCGCAATATAGATCGTTTGCGATTGAGATCGACAGGGGAAACACATTCAAGAATGGTAAATAAAATCAAGTCCATTGAGGTCCAGATATTAATCGTCCATTGCATATGAATGTCAAAATAGTGCTACCAATATACGAGTCGCATACGATGGCATTTCAATGATTGTACCACAAAAGCCCAAAATATTACAAGGTTCAAATTCCAGAGTTAGAAGGCTCAAATTCGAAGATTAATTACAAGGTTCAAACTGATATTAGAATTGAAATTCAGCTCATGCAGCTGCAGACGCCCGCGCTGATCAACTGAACTTGGACATATGAGAGGTTCAAACTGATATTACAACTTGTAACACCCGTTTCGAAACATCAACATTTCTGCAAAGGGATCAGCGATTGACAAGTCATGTATGGGCTTGACATAATGACTTCCGATTACTCTGCCAGCTGAACTTCCAAAATGAAATTCAGCTTCTGTAGAGCCTTTTCCATTCTGCCGTAGCCGCCGGCGCTGATCAGCAAACCATTCAGTTTTGCGAAGCAAATGTAGGGCAAGCCTCATTACCTTTAGCACCCTTGCTCTCACAACAAAGAACCTGGCGAATATAATCTCCGGTAAGGTCCCTCGGTATGAGTTCAAAGTAATTTCTGAGAGATGCAGATCAAGGCATTCGATGTGGTTGTTATATTTTATCACATTATCCACTACCGGGCCTAATCTTATCTGCAAAAGAAGAGAACGTATTAGTGCCTACATGCAGTTTTGAACACTACTACAGGCCTCTTTGATTTGCAGGATTTCTAAAATACACGAATAGAGTGACATGCCATCTTCGATCCTACATGATTAACATGGGCATTTGATTACAATCTAGAAAAACGTAGGCTTCTTTCCAAGAAGTTGGAGTGGATGGAAATTTACCTACAAAAACTAGTACAGATGAATCGAAAGGATAAATGCATATGGATTGTAACCTTATGAATCAAGCAACCACTGTAGGGAAAAAAACATCAATGTACTGAAATCCTCCAAAATTCCTTCAGAAATCATAGTACATTCATCATTGTAAACTTGGGAAAAGGTACCAAAAAATTGAACTCCCTTATGGTTAACATTTAACAGGAAAGGCGCATCACCTTGATATATAGCTTCTCCAGGCATGGAAAGCATCTCAGGAAACTGACAACTTCATCCAGGTTGGGGCCAATAGATTCTACTGCGAAGACCTTCACCGTGCGCAGATACGTTGTCAAGCTTGTCGGGTTCATTTTCTGGATGACAGACGAACATACATCTTCAAAATTAGAAAAAATGTTAATTCAAGAAGGAGAAGAAGAAGGCGAATGTTGTACCTGAACGGGTGTGGATCCAATAACAAGTTCGGAGAATTTTACAGACGAGTAGCCCACCACTGTCAATTTCGGCGTAGAAATGACACTGATTCTTGTTGGGAGGAGGAAGATGATGATGATCAACATATCAACGGGGAGGCTGCTGATGAAGTCTAGGCCCGCCGGAGTCGCTTGCTGTTCTTGCTCGACCCGCCTCCACTTGTTGGCAGCCTCGTCCTCCACCTCCGAAGTCTCCTCGGCGGCGATGCTATCTGATAGGACTGGAGGAGTGGGAGGATAGGGAATATTAAGTTAGAACAAGGCAGAAGAAAAGTGTATTGGTAACTAGAAGTTACTAGGTAGGAACAGACTTAACAGAGTCAGAAAATGGAATCCCTATTGGTTCCTTAAATACTACACAATTACTTTGATATTGCTAGGTAAGTCAACATGCAGATACTTGAAAAGAACACTTACTTGGAACAAAGTCCGGACGGATGCACTACAGGAATCAGCTGATTTGCCGTCTGCCTTGGCAGACGGTAAAGGACCAGAAAGCGGATGGCAAAGCTCTTTGCCGTCTACCGCAGACGGCAAACGCTTCCGGCACTGTAAGCTACGGTAATGAGCTTATTTACCGTCTGCATTCCCACAGCGGATGGCAAAGACCTTTGCCGTCAGCTTTCCAGGCCAAGCAGACAGCAAAGAAAGTGGACGGCAAAGAATAGACGTTAGCCACGTTAGGTGGCTAACGGGAGACTTTGCCGTCTGCCGGCGGACGGCAAACGTGCTCTCCCCTTTGCCGTCTGCTTCCTGACGTCAGCAGACCCGTGGCATAACGTCACTCCTCCACACTCTTTGCCATCTGCCGCTCGCCTTTCTTTGCCGTCTGCCGCTCGCCTTTCTTTGCCGTCTGCCGCTCGCCTTTCTTTGCCGTCTGCTTGTGGACGGCAAAGAACCACTCGCCTTTGCCGTCTGGCAGCGGACGGCATAATGACCAAATTGGTCAGACCCATTACTCCCAGGTTGCACAGGTTGCTGCCACGTGGCACCTTTGCCGTCCGCTGGCTGACGGCAAAGACCTTTGTCGTCCGCTGGCAGATGGCAAAGTGCCTGTATTGCCCCTTTTTATTCTGTTTTTTGTTATATCCAAGCATTTTCACAGCAAATATATGATATATGATATATATATATATATATATATATATATATATATATATATATATTTCACAGGACAAACAGTATGTGCAAGTTTCACAGCAAGTATATGATATCCAGCACATAAGAAACTATATCCCTGCCATATGGATATGATCATCCAACAGATATACCAAAACAAAATGTGCATATTTCACCATATTACAATAGTTTCATCCATAGGTAGCAAGTTTCACATTGTTCATGGATACAAAATCAAAACAAAAAGTAAACACAAGCACTCCATCAATGCAAGCTTCCGTGAAGTGAATCAAATCTGCAAAATGGGAAATAAGAAAGTTAGAAGAAGAAGACTAGAAGAAGAAGAAGAAGAAGAAAAAGAAGAAGACTAGAAGAAGAAGAAGACGAAGAAGAAGAAGAAGAAGAACAAGAAGAATAAGAAGAAGAACGATAAGAATAAGAAGAAGAAGAAGAAGAAGAAGAAGAAGAAGACTAGAAGAAAAAGACTAGAAGAAGTCGACTTCTTCTAGTGTTCTTCTACTAGTCTTCTTCTTCTTCTTCTTCTAGTCTTCTTCTTCTTCTTCTATTCCTTCTTTTTCTCCTCTTCCTTGTTTTTCTTCATCTTATTCCTTCTTTGTGTCATTTTAGAGCTAACCTAGGTTAGTATGCCATTTATGTGCTAACCTAGGAAAATAAGGTAAGTATGTGGCATAATAGGGCTAACTAGCATGTACGAAGCAAAGTATGCATTTGTTAAGAAAAACACTAGAGAAAACTTACCGTTGTCGTCATCACGGAGGTCAAGCACCGGGGTTGCTCTGGCAGCCGCGATCACCTGGAGAAGGTTGCCCTGGAGAAGGGTTGTGCGATGCGGCATCGGAGTTATGCTGCACCAAAGATCATTTGCAAAGTCTCGTTAGCATGATGACACTCAAATGTTAAGACTTGTAACTAATGACCATTCAAATGAAACTCACTGTTCCCGCTCTAGTAATGACCGGCATCGGCGGAGGGGTCTGACCGGTCTTCTCGCACATAGACTGCACATTTGGTTTTGATGAGTCAGTCATATAGGTTAGTAATGAAACGAACATATTACGTGCATGATTTGGCTAATATGCATAAGAAACTTACCACGACGAGCTCGTACATAGCCCGGTGAGACGCATCATTCCGTGCCCTCTCCTCCTCCAACAACCTAGCCGTATTTTCCTCCGCCAGCCGTTCCCTCTCCGCCGCCAACCGGTCCCTCTCCTCCAGAAGCGCCTGGGTTGTCTCTCTCTCTTTATGAAGAGCAGCCTACAACACCACTCCTCGTTAGCATTTTAATCATGGATGGGCACACACACAATGTAATGGAGGAAAGATATCTGAGTCCGTATAACTTACCTCGATGGCGAGATCGACTGGCCGTAGACGAGGCCTTATCTCAGGATAGGAGCTCGTTTGGCACGCCTTTATCTCCGGGAGAGTGCGAGGACAACGTATAAGTCCATCTCCAATGGCTATCGAGCCATGGGGCCTCCCGCCACCAGATATCATCACCAGCTCTGGATCAAAGGGATGCTGGCTCGGGTTAAAGTCCTCCCCTTTCCTCGCCTTCCCCTCATCTTTGTACCTCACGAGCTTGTGGTGGGAGGAGATGTTGGTGAAGTTATCTGGATTATCGAGGTCAGCCTCAGAGAATGCCTTGACCTTCTTGTACGAGGCAGTATGGGCCATGGCATAGAGGTCGTAAACCTCTGGCACCTCCGTGTTATTGTGTCCCGCCTAAAAGAGAGGAACAAAGTATTAGTAAAGGGCTCAAGCTAGCATGAAGAATGAATTGCATGAATCATGAAGCAAACCACATACCCAGTTCCGCCCGAACTGAAATAAGTTGGCGCTGCCTTGATGGTGTGGCACACCAACCATTTGGGCATGTCGGTCCTTGGCATTGTCATGGACGGCTCGCCAGCGGCCTGTGCACCACTCATCCACCAACGCCTCCCAACAATCCATCTTATCCGCACACCATCTCGGGGGCACCTAAGTTAGTAAAGAGAAATTTGAGCGCTACGCCTACGAATCAAATCAAGGAAACTAAGTACAATGCCTTAAGAATAGTTAATTACCTTCATGTACTGATCCTTCTTCAGAAACTTAGCCCGGCACGACGCCTTGTCCTTCTTAATACCACGCGTGGCGTAGTAGTCTCGAACAGCCTGCGGCCGAGCCTCGTGCCGTAAGTTTTGTAGTAGGCGCCTGCACTCGTGATCGCTAACCTGTGCCGCCTCCTCCCAGTATCCCTCCTCACACTTGTAGAAGGTCTGCAATCAAACGAGACAACACTGATTAGTAAAATAACTAGCTATTATTAATTTTTAATTGTGCAAAGGAGAAATTACCCAAAAGCTTCTGATCACCATCTCGGCAATCGTGTGGCACAAGACACCGTCGATCATGTGGTCTGACAGGGCCGGGGCAGCCAAGTAGTGCTCCCAGCTCAATCCTAGCTCTGGAAGCTGACCCTCACCGGGCAACGTGACAAACCCTGGGAAGTTTTGCCGGCAAAGCACACCAAGGACTGTGTTGGGCCTGCGGACTCCACTGGCGTGTACCCAACCCCTGCAGTATGACAAGGCCAACGCATTAGATATTTGAAGAAACCTGAAGGCAAAAGGTACAAAAAGAGTAAATGCACTTACTTCTCCCCATCAGGCCTAATCACCGGCCGCAGCTCACGGGTCGCCGGCACGGGCGGGAGCTGTGTACCACCACACTGGTACACGGTGGCCCCCTCAACCACCTTGCCCTCTCTATCAGTAAATGGATCATCCCGGCCACCATCAGCATGGCCACTTGGCCCCTCAGGCGGATCCGGCCAGGTACCCCATCCGGACGTCTCCTGGGTCGTAGCCTCTGGGTCTGGAGTCTCGTGGGCTGAAGGCCCGTCGACCCGAGGCTCGTGGTGCGGAGTCCCCGTAGCCTCCACCTCAAACGGGTCCACCCTAGCAGTCCTGTGCTCGGGTGAATCAGCTGGGGGTGGCGGCGAGGAAGGCATAGCAGCCTGCCTACCTCTCCCGCCCCTGCGTCCTAATCTACCTCCTCTCTTCTTCCCTCCCCGACCACCTCTCCCGGTGGGCAACGACGCCGATGAAGAAGCGCCCGGCGGTGTCCCCATACTATCTAACAACGCTCTCCAGAGAGGTACGAGTGGAATGGAAGTACCCCTCCCGCGGGCCGCCGCCGAAAAAGTACCCGCGGCGCGCTCTGGACCCGCGCCCACCATCTTTCAACACCTGCCATGACAAAGAGTAAACGAAATTAGTACAACATAAAAAAATTGAATACATGACATGAATAATAATATGTATATAATTTAAGTTGGGATGCATACAAACTAATAGTCTGGATCGTCTATATATGCTTCAGGACACGGTAGATAGAAAACTTGGGGACAACCAAGTTCCCCCAGCATGATTGGGGAAAACTTGGAGACGTATAAATGCATGATTGGTTACAAAGAATGGAGCTGCTTAGCATGGATGAGTTTTTGTTGCTGCCTAGCATGGATCAACCATGATAGTGCACTGACAAATGCCACACAAATTCATTTCATAGCGAGAAATTGCAGATGCTAGGCTATATGAAAGGCACACTTACTTGACAATAACCAAGATCAAAATTATAGAAGGAACATATCAGAACTACAACGTTCTGATTGCCATCTCTTTCATAGAAAGGTACATGTCTATACGTCTCACCTTCATATGAAAAAAATAAAGCATCCACATATAAAAATGATACAATGATACAGAACTATAAATAAGAAGGGGCTAGTGAAAATGAAAAGAGGAAACTTATCCATACCACGTCTTTTTAAACCAATGGATCCCTCATCGAGTCATTCTACATCCTACAAATTCTTTAAAGAATAGTACACCATGACATAGTAATGAAATTCCTAGAGTTAAACCTATCAACTTTGGCAGATACATACTTGAATTTATAGACATGTACACCTCCCTTATTTAACAATGGAACTGATGATTTATCAATTGTGTATAGTAGAGTGCATGTATTAGTCTTCATCAGTTGATCGGTTCAGTGCTTGAACATATGTTTGTTTGAATTATTTGTTTGCCACTGATCTTTAATAGTTATTCATACTTTCGATATCATGTAATCGGAAGTTTTGTGGTGTTATCCCAAAGCAAACATCGGTGAGATTTTTTTTTCATTCTTCTTGGAACCATATATGAACCACACATGTGCACACCTTCTTATTTTATTTTTTTGTACCTTGCAGCTCACTCGGTTACGACAAAACAACGATGACCCCCTCTTGGTGATATCTTGAATGTTGGTCAATACTCTTGAAGGAATCTATGCAGGGCAATTGAGCAAAATGTTGTGATCTACCATCATTAGCGACTTTGATATTTGACACATATCACTTGCTGGTACCATGTGTGTTGGCCTTGTCAGATCTGCAACCCTCGATGTGGCCTCTCTTTTCTGTACTAGATTCTTTGTGCAACATCTTTCTCAAGGTGTCCCTTGATTCTGCCTCACCCATCCAGGTTTTAGTTGAAGATGAAAGACAATATAGCCTACACATCAGGTCCAGTTTTTAAAATCCAATGTTTTTAACTCATATATTTGTAAGACAATTGCCACTGTTTTTCTACTACATCTATGGATTTTAATTTCTGCAATACAATATTTATCTTCCATGCAATTTTAATTCTATACATAACATACCCGAGAAGAATTAAAAAATGTTGTTCATCAAGGCTGTACACTAGCAATTGGTACTGTAGTAACATCTTTGAATATGAAATTTGTCATATTATTTATTCCTATTGTTATCTTCTTTAGCATGTGGATGTTACTCTACAAATCCACGAAAAATTCCTAACTAACCTAATTGATGTAAAAAAACTAATAGATGAAAAAAAACAGAGGGGGGGTGGGGCTCACCGGAAGGGGGGATCGGGGCAGAGGCGGAGGCGGAGCTCGTCGGGGCAGAGGGCGGCGGGGCTCGTCGGGGCAGAGGGCGGCGGAACTCGTCGGGGCGGCCGGCGTCGGTGCAGAGGGCGGCGGCGCGGGGCGGCGGCACGGGGCGGCTGGGCGGAGGGCGGCGGCGGGGATGCGTCAGGGCGGGGGAGCGAGGCGGCGGGGCGGGGGAGCGTCGGGGCGGCGGCGGCGACAGGCGGCAGTGAGAGAACGAGAGAGAGAGAGAGGGAGAGGGCGCGGGCCGGGGTGGGGCGCGCGGTTTGAGCAAGAGAGAGAGAGAGATTGACGGGGCTGCCCGTTAAGGTAACCCTCTTTGCCGTCTGCTAGCAGACGGCAAAGAGGGGGACCGTTAGGGTTAGCCCCACGCCCCTCTTTGCCGTCCGCTAGCAGACGGCAAAGAGGAAAATAACAGACGGCAAATAACCAGCTGACGGCACCGAGTTGACCTAGCCGACGCAGGGGCCCACCCCCTCTTTGCCGTCTGCCATTTTCCTCTTTGCCGTCAGCTAGCTGACGGCAAAGAAAGAACTGACGGCAAAATCAATTTTTGCCATGGGTCCTTTCTTTGCCGTCTGCTTTTCCAAAGCTGACGGCAAAGACTCTCTTTGCCATCAGCTGGCAGACGGCAAAGAGCCAGCTGATGGCAAATCTCCTAATTCCAGTAGTGATGATATCGTCGGGGAAGTTAGCATATATCATATGACCAAGCTCTTTTAGGTGCAGTGCAATTTTAGTGCCAGCTTTCGCTACATAAAACTTAGAAATTTCTGTCCAAAGGCCCGTGCAAAAATAGGAGTGACCATGTTCATCAAGTTTTACAGAAGCAACGATTATAAATCCATGGTTTGTGTTCAATATGACATTCTCGGAGTCTTCAGTTATGTAAAGGCCAAGATTGTGTACTACAGTTGCTGTTGCAAAGCAAAGGATGTACTGCAGGAAATGATAAGATTGTTAAAGAATAGGGTAACATGCAAATATGGGAGTAATTGAAAGAACAGTACACAACAGTTGAAATCAAAGAACACAAATTTATAGTTAAACAGATAGTGTAACCATGATGTCATGCAAATATGAGAGTAATCGAAAGAACATTACAGCACTAATTTGCCTAATATAGGAAGAAGAAAAATCCCCTTTGACGTATATACTGCATGTGGCACCTTTTATCCAAATGTAGCAATATATACTATATGTTCAGAAAAGTAGGCCATGCCAACCGAGGTAGGGTGAGATTGAACATACCGTGCGATTCCTGAAGCCAGCTGGTACGGTGAGATGGAACTTCTCGTCTATCTGGCTGAGGCCGCATAGGCCTGATGTCTCATTGCACTGTACACTCTATGAATGAAAGAAAACCCTCGAATCAGCTAGAAGAAAAATGAATCCACGGCGATTTCGGTCGGGTGATTAAAAGGGGCATACGGACTGGGATAAGAGATGATCAAATATTTCAATAAATTAGTTACCTGGTTCTCCATGAGAAAAAGCTCCAATACCGCAGATTCCCCAATCGGGCGGAGCTGGATCGACGGCGAGCCGCGTCGAGAAAGTCGGTGGCGATAGGCGACGGCAAGCGGCAGTGGCGAAATGCGGTGGGATTTGCCGGCAGTCGGTGTCGGTGACAGGCGTCGAGCTAAGTGGTTGCCGCGGTAATAGGCGGTGACATGCAGAGTCATGGAGGAGTGCAGGTGCGACTGGGGACGGGGGGAGGTGGCGGGCGGGGGTGAGGGTTTTGTGACGTGGGGGGTGGTGAGGGTTTTCTTTTTTCCTTTTTGAATTGGGTGGTGAGGGTTTTCTGTCCGAGAGTCCATAATGCATTTCGGAGGCAACGGTTTGGTAGACTCAACCGTGTGCGATTAACATCACTCTGTGTGTGGTGTGGGCAATCATATGTTGGTATAAGAGAAGCATAAAATTCCATCAACCAGACTGATTGCATACTCATCCCACATCTAGACATAAGTAAACATAGATATATATATATAAGCATACTCAGGCATAGATAATAAGCGTACTCAAGCATTGTTCAACCATAGTTCAACCGATATTAAGCATACTCAAGCATAGTTATAATTAAGACACTACATAGCCATAGTTCAATCCCACATCTCATCTGCCGGTAGGCCTGCACAAAGGTGAAGCTTCTCCAGGTACTCAGCGTACGCGGCGTGCGCCACCCTGCGAGAATACTTCTGCTTGAAGGAGCCATCGGCTCGTCCTCTTGCATGCGCCAGAACACTTTCATACTCGTGATGAAGCTTTTGCTTGCAAAACGGGCATCCAAAGCCCATATTCCAGGTCCTCACACGCCTGTTATGCAGTCCCGCATAAAGCTCCCTAAGCTTTTGCCTCTTGTACCTCCTCTGGGCATCTTCATCCTCGCTGTCGACATAGTCAGATAGCACCTATACATATAGTAAAAAATGTGGCGTCAGTATATTTTATAATAATGCGAATTCAGCAGGCAGAGTTTATGAAACATAATATATCCTGTGACAGTGTGAACCCTAAATCATCAAGTGATCTTGATGAAAGAAATACATAAATAGAGAGCACACAACTTAGTGCACCAAAATTAAGAGTCTGATTGGTTTGCTACCAACATTTGGCAGAATCAAAAGTTTGGTTTGCTACCGACATTTGGAAAAATCAAAAGTTGCCAACACTTGGCAACCTTTTGTGAGATTGGCAATGAATAATGGAATGCAAACTAATCTCTAGCGAACATTTGGGAGTTGCCAAAATATGGCACGCCGACGACTTTTGGCATCAAACCAATTTACATGTCGTAAAGTAGGATCAAAATTTGGCATGCCAACGACTTTTGGCATCAAAATCAATTGTCAAGATCTGGCTAGGAATTATTAGCAACACTAACCCTAGTCGGATTTTTTTTGGAAGAACAGGGAGGCTCCTCCCCGGTTCCATTACTCGAATGAAACCCTCATAGTGTCATACATCAGCTCACTAACAGGAGATGTTTGAAAGCAACAGCTAAAGGGAAATACACAACGACAGAAGTATGAGGATTACAAGTTATCCTGTGCCCCAAAGGGGTCCCTAGTTGGATTTTTAGCAGAAATCATTTGTACAGAAGAAACAATTAATCACTTATCATTTGTACCATTCAAACAATCAATACACTACATGGATCTATCGAATCTAACTCAGATTTCATGGATTGAGAGAACATAACCATAGGATTTCTATTCCAAAAAGGAGAGGCAGGACTAACCAGAGAAACCCTAGGATATATTTGCCACATAAATGGGTATAGATGACTAACCGGTTCTCCGTCGTCGTCGCCGGAGTGGTCGCCGGAGTCGCTGTGGACCTCCGACTCTGGCAGTGGAAGCACGACGCCGTCGCCGTCGCGCTTCTGCCCGCGCGAGATCTCGTCGGCGGCGATGGCAACCTCTGTCTCCAGCTTCACGCCGTGCTCAGGTGCTTCAGCAGCCTCGGCGTCGCCACTCCCTCCGATGGTGCGCTTCGGCGGCATCCTCATACACTGACGGCGGTGACGACTGAGAGCGGCGTCAAGGATGCAGGCGGAGAGAGAGGATTGTGTGTGTAGCGAGAATGGGGGGTGCGGCCGCCTATTATAACCAGCGGCTCGGGCGCGCCATTAATATGGAGCAGTGGGAACGAGGCGGGCGGCGGTCAAAGGGTTGGCTCGCCTCCTGGTGAGCCTGCGCAGCGGACTGCTCGCATGCCTACCTTCATTTCACACAGCTACTCGCACGCCTCCCGCCCGTCAATTCACACACCTGCCCGCATGCCTCCCGGTCTGCCTGCACGGCGGACTGCTCGCATGCGTCCCGTCAACTCACGCCTGCTCGCACGGTACACGGGACACGTGGCGGCACGTATATTGTTTTTCTTTTTTGATGATTAATTCTGCCGCTTTATTACTTAACCGAAGCACGGCACGTACATTGTTGGTCTAACGCCCACGGTCTGAATAAATAATCCGTTTGTGATATTGGTTGCCAATTATTAGTAATCTCCCGTTTGTAAGAATAATATATCAAAACTTGTTTCAAATTTGAAAAAACAATACAATATCACAGTCTATTAGTGTCCATATGACACCACGATAAGTTTCATGAATTTCAACTAAGTTTTGGATTTACTGGATTTTAAAAATCAAGATTCTCAATGTTTGAAATTTCTTGCATGGGGACTAAACATGCACCCAGAGACACACATATGATTTTCCAATCCATTTTGGTGCACTATCACGTGTGCATGTAGCTCAAATTTGATTTTTGCACATTATATCCCTAGGAAATCAATATGTGTATAAAAACGTCCGAATGACGATCTCTGATTTGTTTTCTTCCAAATTTTAACACGACACTCCTTTGGTCACATGTGTTCACCGCGGAAAAAGTTTAACATGCCTCGTAGTGGCGGTGGTGGTGCGGTGTGTGTGTATCGGGGGGGGGGGTCCGGCAGTACACTGCGAGTCATGAGCCACCGTGTGGGGTTGACCGTTTTGTGAGGCCGGTGCCACATCAAAGTCATGAATTGGGTATTTAAAACATTACACGGCCCTTTCATACATACATGTTTGGGCCACATGCATTCATGGTGGTCCTCGGACACTTCCTCGTGCAGTTATCAGCGATGCGCCCATTCGTTAGCCCGCGAAGGTTATCACTTTTCACCGACATCGAGAGGCATTTGACCAAAGGTGGATTCATCTTGGGATGAGTTACGGTGTGGATCATGGTGAGATTCCAGATCAAAGTTCGAGCGCGTGTGCGTACACATGAATCCCTCCCACCGGCTTGAAGTGAGGGGGACTACTACAACACGTCATGAACCTCTGTGTAGGGCATTTCCAGTTTGCGAAGCATGTGCCACATCAAAGTTGTGGAGTGGGTATTCAAACATCACACAACACCTCTTTGGGCATGCAGGCGATGGTTGTCCTAGGACACTCACTCGCGTGTGACGCTTTCTGTGGGCCCGTGAGGTCGTCGTCCATCACTCTGACCTACAGCGAGAGAGGTTAATTTGACTAACAAGGATGATTCTTTTTGGTTTGTGTTACGGTAGGAGTATATAGTACGCGTCGAAGAGGGGGGGAGGGGACCAGCATATACTACGCATCATGAACCTCGCTCCGTGTGGGGACTTTCCGGTTTCCGAGTCAGGTGCCACATGAAAGTTATGCATTGGGTATTCAAACATCACACAACACCTCTTTTGGCCACATGCAAGCGGTGGTTGTCCTACAGAACACTCACTCGCGTGTGACGCTTCCATCTGTGGGCCCGCAAGGTCGTCGTCCATCACTTCGACCCAACGATCGAGAGAGGTTAATTTGATCGACAAGGAGGATTCTTTTTGGTTTGTGTTAAGGTAGGAGTATATAGTACGCGTCGAAGAGGGGGATAAGCATATACTACGCATCATGAACCTCGCTCTGTGTGGGGACTTTACGGTTTCCGAGGCAAGTGCCACATCAAAGTTGTGCATTTTGGGTATTCAAACATCACAACAACCACACACACCTCCGTACGTACATATGTTTTGGCCCACATGCAAGCCATGGCGGTTGTCCTCTGGCAGTCACTCACGCGGTTATCGGCGATATCGATGCTTTCCATCTGTGGGCCCGCTTGGTCCATCACTTTGACCGACAGCGAGAGAGGTTAATTTACTTCGGAGGGGACTAATTTTTGGTTTGTCTTACAGTATAGGTCATGCTATGAGATTACATAATATATAGTTTGAGCGCATGCATGTGTACTCATGCACACGACGCGTCATGAACCGATCTCGCTCTGTGTGGGGACTGTACGATTTTTGACGCGGGCGCCACATCAATGTGGTGCATGGTATTCAAACATGCATGCATCACCTCCATATACATATGTTTGGGACACATGCATGCAGTGGTTGTCTTCGGACAGTACTCTCCCTCGCGTGGTTATCGGCGGCAAGCCTATATATTCATGGGCCCGCGTGGACGTCCTTCACTTCGAACGGTAACGAGAGAGGTTACCAGGGTGGATTCTTCTTCTTTGGTTCGTGTTACCGTGTAGTAGGTCATGGTGAGATTCCAGACCTAAGTTTGAGCGCACGCGTACGCATGAATCCCCGTCACCGGCTCGAAGTGGGGTGACATACATAGTACGCGTCGTGGACCCTCGCTCCGTATGGGGACTTTCCGGTTCGAAAGCAGGGTACCGTGCCACATCAAAGTTGTGCATTGGGTATTCAAACACACCACACAACACTTCCATACATATGTTTGGGCCACATGCAGGCAGTGGTTGTCTTCGGGCACTACTCCCTTGCGTGGTTATCGGCGAGCTAGCCCATCTGTGGGGTCACGTGGATGTCCATCACTTTGACCAACAACAAGAGAGAGGTTATACGACCAAGGTGGATTCTTCTTGGTCCGTGTTACACTACGTCTTGGTGAGATGCCCTCTCCCACCAACTCAAAGTGTGTGTGTGTGTGGGTGGGTGGGGTGGGGGGTACTTCGCACTTCCTGAACCTCCGTGGGGTCGGGGATGTCCAGTTAATTTGCGAGGCACATGTGCCACATCAAAGTTGTGAATTGGGTATTTAAATAGCACACCACCCTTTTCATACATATAGTTGGGCCACTCGCAGGTGGTTCGTATGTGGTCTCACCCATCTCGCGCCACAAGCACACATTTGTGGGCCCGCACACGGTCCACCTTTGACCGGAAGCGAAAGGGGGGTTTGACCATGATGGACTCCTATAGGTTTAGTGTTACGGTAGGGTGTGATATGTCAGACCTAGTTATTTGGGGGCATGCATTCATAGGTAGGATTCCCCTCCCGCTGACACAAAGTGGGGGGTGGCGGACTAGCAATAATGTGCGCTTTGTGAGACAGGTGCCACATCAAAGTTGTGCATTGGGAATTTGAACATCAAACCAGCCTTTTCATACATATATTTGGTCCACATGCAAGTGTGTTCGTGTTCTGACCCTTTCCCACGTTTTTTTGGCCACGCAGCACACACGGTTCCCTCAGACTACCCATGTGCCACGCCCGTGCCCCTGTCACCCACATCAGCACAGTAGATTGGGTCCACGAGGATTCCCTCGCAATCTCAAAAATATCTACCCGCCTGGAGGGTTTTTCTATTTGATAGCACACGATTATTATGTTTCGACTGTGTGCGATGCTGTTTGCCCCCTGCCCCCCGCTCCCGCCTGCATCCCTCAAAAATATCTACCCGCGTGGAGGGTTTTTCTGTTTGATAGCACACGGTTATTATGTTCCGACCGTGTGCGATGTTGTTCACTCCCGCTCCCGCCTACTTCCCTCAAAAATATCTAGCCGCCTGGAGGGTTTTTCTGTTTGATAGCACATGGTTGTTATGTTTGGACCGTGTGCGATGTTTGTTGCTCAATCCCTTCATCCAAATTTTCAGTAGCCCCGGCATTTTACTCCCGCCTAGTAAAATTTTCAGTACCCGCGTAATTTACTCAAACACCACCTTGCCCCCCTCCACACACACACCCCAAAAACTCCACGCGCGCGTACACACACACACACACACACTCACACACCACCCCTCCCTCGCTCGAAACCCGAGCAAGGTCGTCGTCACAGCCGCCGACGCACCGCCTCCATCATCAACATTTGCCGGTTTGCCCGTGCAGGTTACCCACCGATCCCCATACCCTTGCCACCCTGAGTTTCTTAGATGACGCCTGCCAAACGCCCCCTTCCCATAGATCCCCATCCCCCTCCCCCACTCTAGAGCGTCGCAGTCTAAGCCCGGCTACGCTTCCCGTGGAGCTCCAGGAGCTAATGACCCAAAAGAGGTTTATTGCGGCCTCTTCGCCCGACGTCGGCGAGGTGGCCGCCGAGGAAGCTGACGGCGATAACTGGCTGCAGGCTCTCAATCAGCAGGCTAGAGTATGCTGGCATGTCGCGGATGCCAGCTACGACATTGAGGTCGTCGACAGTGACGGCCTGACGCGGGCTATGTCATAGGTTAAGTGGCCCACCCCCAACCCCTCGGGTTCAACCGCCATTGATCTCATCCATGGCCCCGCCGCTGATCTCCTCTGGCTCGCTGTCAAGAATTTCCCATCCTACATCGCCATCGAGCCCCTTTTGTCATTTCTTAAGGACACGTTCTGCGACACTGGCTTGGGATCCTCAGCTGCCAAGTTATACCTCATCGACGGTGACCACGAGGAGGGCACCCTCTCCACCTCTTCCAAGGGCAAAGAGCACCTCTGCGACATCAGGGAGGGCACCCTACAGCCGTGCTCTTCCAAGGGGAAGGAGCCCATCTGCGACAACATGGACCACACCCAGAGTCCGTCTGTGACAAGTGAGGAAACCCATGATTTGTTTTGCCATGCCTCTTCACAGGGGGGAACCCATGATTTGTTTTGTCGAGCCCCTTTTGTAGTGAGAGTATGTCCAGTTTTAATTGCTATGTTTGGTTGTTTGCAGTATGCCTTGTTTATTTCAGTTATTCATAGTGTGATGCTCTATATGTGCAACTATTTACTGTGCAGTACAATTTCATCAATACCAGTTTCAACAATACCAATATGAATGACTATATTTGCTTGCTGCTAAGCCTGTTATAGCTAGCATATGCCTCTTTTAACGTTTTTTGGTTGTTCAGTTGTTTGTAGTTAGCTTATGTCCAGTTTCAATTGCTATATTTGGTTGTTAGTAGTATGCCTGGTTTATTTCAGTTATTCACAAAGTGATGTTCTATATGTGCAAGTATGAACTATGCAGTTCAATTTCATTAATACCAGTTTCAACAATACCAATATGAATGACTATTTGGTTGCTGTTAAGCTTGTTGTAGCGAGCATATGCCTCTTTTAGCGGTTTTTGGTTGTTCGGTTGTTTGTAGTTAGCATATGTCCAGTTTCAATTGCTATCTTTGGTTGTTCGTAGTATGCCTTGTTTATTTCAGTTATTCACAAAGTGATGTTCTATATGTGCAAGTATGAACCTTGCAGTTCAATTTCATCAATACCAGTTTCAACAATACCAATATGAATGACTATTTGCTTGTTGTTAAGCCTGTTGTAGCGAGCATATGCCTCTTTTAATGGTTTTTGGTTGTTCGGTTGTTTGTAGGTAGCATATGTCCAGTTTCAATTGCTATCTTTGGTTGTTCGTAGTATGCCTTGTTTATTTCAGTTATTCACAATGTGATGTTCTATATGTGCAAGTATGAACTGTGTAGTTAACACACCTTTCCACTTCTTGTTTTGCTTAACTAGTGTGCTTAAACCTGCACATTGAAGCTATCTTTTGGAGATTATGTTGTCTACCATGGATATATTTGGTTGATGTTTAGCCTGTTGTGCTTAACATGCCTTTCGATGTACTTACACAGGACAATATTGGGAACGACTGTTGTTTTCCATCGAGGTTAGTTTCATCCCATGGCTTATATATACTCATTGTTCAGGATATCGGTAGCTGGTACCATATAGGCCGGGGGCTGGTAAGGGATTAATCGGCGAATCGAACATTTAACTGAATATATCTGTAACCCATTTATCGGTAGGTTAACTAGGGTCATATCTAATATATCTGAGGCTACATAGCAACATGCATTGTACTGAATGTCTAAATATGCAATCCTAGGCTACATAGCAACAAGGAAGAGTGTTACCTTAATGTTCTGATGATGTCTAGATATACATAGAAGAGCAGCAACAGCAACAACACAGCAGCAGCTAACTGCAGTTAATCGGCCGATATTTGTAACAATGTAATAAACTCCCTCCGCCCCATAATATAAGATGTTAATTCATCCAATATGTGAGTATATTGGATGTAATAAGATATTATATAATGGGACGGAGGGAGTGTTGTACTACATCATTGTGCAATTGCTGTTTAGCTTCTAATATTAACTTGGTGCCTTTAGGTACATATGTCATTGGTAAAGATCCGCGCTTCGACCCTTTTTGCGTATGGGGCAATGAGATATTCATGAACCAGCATCAAGTGAGGAAACTGATAAAGATTGTCAGTAAAATGGGTCAAAAGATGGAAATTAAACTATTTGTTTACACTTTATCCAAGACAACAGTGAACTGCAGGATGGTAAGTAAGAACTCTGCAGCCTTCTTTTTACTACCCATAATGAGTTGTGTTAGATGACAATGTCTGGATATTTTTCCTTTGCAGTGGTTCCCAAAGCAGTTTACTCATGATTACCTCTCAAACTGCATGATTGGTGGGCATGCCAAGGTTAAAGTATTTCTACCAGAACACAATGACTATCTAGATGTCGTCATGAAGAAAGTGAAGGATGGGCGGTCGGCCATCACAAGGGGTTGGACTAGAGTCGTGCGTGCCTTCTGCATGGAGGAGGGCACAATATGGGCATTCCGCTTCACCTTGTTCAGCAACCAGAATGTCTATCGCCTCTTTCTATACCATCTTTAATAGTACAAGTATACAACCCTGGTTCATCATTCTTTATTTGGTGCATATGTAATTCTTTTTTTCTTTGATGTAATTCTTGAACATATGTACCTGTGAATCGAATAATGCAATGGTTGTTGAACCTGATGGATATGAATAAAGTTATATCCTACTTTCAAATTCAAATTTGGTACAATTTTAAATAGCAGCGATTAAATTAGGGTGAAAATACGCTCTGCAGGTCATTACGGCGCACACGGTCTGTAAAGCACATCGTGTGTGATATACATCATAATCCGACACGGTTCACAGAGAGGAAACGTGTGCGACCATGCACATAATTGCCGTTTGCAAAGCATGTGTGATGTCAGACAATATCACAAACGGTGCGAGCAAACTAAATGTTTGTGATAGTCGCCTTATCGTACACGCTTTACAATCATGAACTGTTTCTGATGTCGTACGCATCGTAAACGTTTGCACCACAGAATAGCCTATGCGATAGTTATCCTGTACGAAACTGGTACGACAGTCCGACGTTTCGTAATCCTATCCGACACTCGTACGATGATTAACTAATCTTCTTGATTATATATCGCATACGGTTCGGGAGAAGTGAATGTGTGTGATAGTCTCATTATCATACACGTTTTACAATCGTGAACTGTTTGTGATGGGGCGCGCATCGTAAACGTTGCACCACAGAAACCGAGTGCGATGGTAATGTGAGCACACACGAGTAGCAAGGATGGAGCGTTTGAGACATTCGATAGATCACAAACAGTTGTGTGACAAGTCGCATTTGGGATAGATCGGGCATCGCATACGCTTAGTTCTGCGAAACATATGCTTGCGTGCTCCCTATCGCCGACGGTTTCAGGGTCGTGAGGGATGACCCCCCTATCGTACACACATGCAAGGTGATGGTTTAAAACTCCGTCGTGGAAAGGGGGGTAAAAACCGTTTGTATAGCAGGTCGCTGCACCAGTGGCGCTGGGTGAAGTTAGTCACCCAATATATGCCAATTTTGGACGGAAGGTTATTACAGCTGGTGAACCATGTGGTTGCGGAGGCGGGTGACGTGACACGCCCCATCTCCCTTCGTAGTGGATCATTGTAGTAGGGGGTAAAATAGAGACCACTTATAGGCTGCGTCCACGGGGACCTATTTCCCCTTAATAGCCGTCTGGTAACCGAAGTGGGGAAGGACAGTGGTGGCGTACGTGATACGGGGCTGCCGAGTGTATGCACGTATCTGTACTGACTCTGCCCACAAATAGAAACATGTAAAGTGGCTTAGGAATCCGAAGTAGCATTGCGTTTAGGCACCGCTATAGATGCACACTAGAGGGGATTCTGAACTCCCTGGGAACGCCTTAGTCCTATTGGTTTCAAGCTTCTTATTTACAATTCTTGCTAGTTACTTTTATTAAAATATTCTCCCTTTCGCTTGCTACACCATTTTCGTTGCATTACCCTTGCTTTGGATTACTCATAGCTTACAGGCATACTTTTTGCACCATCCAAGAGACGAAAGATTGATTCTTGTGCTCCCTGTGGGATCGATACTCTTACTTTGAAGAAGCTACAACTAAACCCTGTGCACTTGCAGGTCATCAAGCTTTTTCTGGCGTCGTTGCAGGGGAGCTGAGCGCTTTTGATCTTAGTCTTGAGTTTGGTTTAAATTTTGTGTACTAAGTTGTTTGCAGATCCGGAGCAATCATGGCTGAGTTCAGACACAACTATCAGCTGTCAGCCATGCGCCTTACTGGACCACCTATGCAAGAGATGTTCACATCATTGGGTCCTAATCCCACTGGTGTAGCTTATGAGGTGAATCCAAGTGTTCTCGAATTATTGCACAATAAACAATATAAAGGTGAGGAAGGTGAGGATCCTTATCAACATTTGCAATTTTTCGAAGATGTATGTGGGACATTCAAATAAAATGCGTTTAGCCCTGATGATATGAAGCTGAAATTATTTTCTCATACTGTGGCTAGCAAGGCAAAAAAATGGCTAGTGTCTCACCCTGCAGGTACCTTTGATACATGGGATAAACTTGCAGACACTTTCTTATCATATTTTTATCCTGAGATGAAATCTTATGAAGCAAGGCGGAGGATTTTAAATTTCTGACAGAGACCAGGAAAAAGTATGGTAAGTGCATATCGAAGGTATCAAACTTTATTAAATGATTGCCCTCATCATAAACTCCCGGAATGGCTGGTATTGAATCTCTTCTATGGAGGACTTCCGTATGATTCAAAGGAAGAACTAGACTTAGCTTCTACAGGTTCCTTTATTACCAGTAAGGTGCCTGAGGCTCAAGAATTATTAGAAGGTAAACTTCCTAATCACGAAGCTTGGGGAGTGATGAGGATGAAGAAGGTAAAGTTGAAATAAATTTTGATTGCATAAAAGCGTACCTAAAGTCGGGGATAGTTAATCAAGTTAGTAATGAACTGTATCTTGACCCTGATGTTGTTTTGAGATTTGTTAAAAGCTATGCAGAACATATGGAGTTTCCAAAGAAAAAGTGGGAGTTCTACACCGATGAGGACTCCGAAGAAGAGATCAGAGCGGAGACCCTGGAGGTTGAAACATCGGTGACCCTCGTGGAAGATGATTATGAACCAGTACCGGAGTTGTCGTTTCCAGTTAGAAAGTCATAACTTGAATACTTAAGCAAAGAATATACCGAGGAGGAAAATAAAGGTATATGCAATATTCAGGTTAAGCCCCCAAAAAGGAAGAAGAAAGAAAAACCCATTGAAACAATGGAAGAAGAGGTAACATATTTTGTGAAAGGTTGCATTAAGGCAGCCGACACCGGTAAACTAGTGGTACCATGTTCCTTTGCTAGTACCTCTTATTTTGGTCTTATTTTGGTCTTTACACTAAGCTTCATGATGAAATATATGCTTGTGACTTGCAGCCTACTGATATGGAGACAAAACTAGCTGATGGGACCCTGAGAAAACCTTATGGGGTGGTTCTTGACGTTTATGTCATTCTAGGGACTTTCACTTATAGAGTAGACTTTGTTGTAACGGAAATTCCTGAAGATGATTTTTGTCCTATAATTTTTTGAAGACCATTTCTTAATACTGCAGGTGCAAGTATTGATTGCAAGAGGGAAGTTGTCTCTCTCAAGTACGGGGATGAGGTAAGAGAATTTCATTTTTCAAGGTTTAAAAATTGCCCCTAACCGAGGGAGCATGATAGCAATGAGGAGAAGACTATTGCACAATTGGCTGCCATCTACTTTGGAACCCGAGAAGACGATCTGGAATGGAGTCTGACTGACTATGAAAAAAGCCCAGAGGACCCAGCCAAAGTGGAAATATATCAGCACTTGAATGAAACACCGGTACAAGACGCGGTTACTAGTGAACAATATGAAGTGTTGGAAAAGAAAGGAGGAACTCCCACCACCTGAATTAAAACCCCTACCGAAAGAGCTAAGGTAAGAGTTTTAGGATGAAACAAATAAATATCATCTTATCATTAGTGCTAACCTTTCAGATAAAGAGGAAGAGAGATTGATGAAGACTCTTATGAAGCATAGAAAGGCCTTCGGATATTCAATGGATGATTTGAAGGGCATAAGTCCTTCCATCTGTACTCATCGCATATACCTGGAAGAAGGAGCCGAACCGGTTCATGAATACGAAAGGTAGCTAAATCCCAAAATGAAAGAAGTGGTAAGAAAACAAATAGTTCGCCTACTTGATGCACGTATTATATACTCAGTTTTTGAAAGTAAGTGGGTGAGTCCGGTTCATTGTGTTCCCAAGAAGGGAGGGTTTACTGTATTACCTGATAAGCATAATGAACTAATCCCCACTAGAACAATAGTAGGTTATTGAATGTGCATTGATTTCAGGAGGCTAAATAAGGAGACTCATAAAGATCACTATCCTCTGATGTTTATTGATCAAATGCTAGAAAGGCTAGCCAAGCACACTCACTTTTGTTATTTGGATGGATATTCGAGCTTCTCACAAATAGCAATACACCCGGAAGACCAGGAGAAAACTACTTTTACTTGTCCTTTCGGTATGTACTCTTACCGCCGTATGCCGTTTGGGTTGTGTAATGCACCCGCTACATTTCTGAGATGCATGAATGCTATTTTTGCTGATTTTGTTGAAGAAATCATGGAGGTCTTCATGGATGATTTTTTTTGTTTATGGGAGTTCTTTCGATGATTACCTTCACAATCTTGATAAAGTTTCACAGAGTTGTGAAGACACCAACCTTGTCTTAAACTGGGAGAAATGCCATTTCATGCATGGTCAACGAAGGTATTGTTCTAGGGCACAAAATATCTGGTAAAGGTATCGAGGTGGATAAAGCAAAAATAGACGCCATAGAAAAGCTCCCTTATCATCGTGACATAAAAGGCATAAGGAGTGTTCTTGGGCAAGCTGGTTTCTATAGATGCTTTATTAAAAACTTTTCTAGTATTTCCAAGCCCCTGACTAACCTTTTGCAGAAAGATGTTCCTTTTGTGGTCAGCAATGAGTGCAAGACCTCATTTGAGAAGCTCAAACTCGCCCTACTTAACGCACCGGTTATTACACCTCCAAATTGGGACAAGCCTTTTGAGGTGGTGTGTGAAACTAACGATAATGCGGTAAGTGTGTTGTTAGGCCAGCAAGACGGTAACAACTTCATTATTATTTACTACGCTAGTCATACCCTTATTGAAGCTCAAAGAAATTACGCTAAGAATGACCGAAAGTTATATGCAGTAATTTTTGCTTGTGAAAAGTTCAGGCCTTACATCACTAACACCAGGGTCATATTCTACACAGATCATCAATCAATAAAGGAGGTTCTCGACATCAAAGAAACAAAACCTCATTGGATGAGGTGGTCTCTTCTTTTGCAGGGATTTGATAGTGAGATACTAGGTCATAAAGAGATAAATGAAACATTGACCAATATCTCTCTCCTAGAAGAAGAGTATAAGTACCAAGAAACGGGAATATGTATACCGTACGGAACAGTGGTAACCTTGGATAGGGCAACCACTCATACTTTCGGGGATACAGAACCTCCTTTCATTGGGTTGGAAGAACCAATCATGAAACTAAGGGTAAGAGAAGAGACTCATTTGATTATACTAACCCTCTAAATACCACAAGTTGCAAAAGACATCTCCATCGCTTCGTCCCCGAAGAGAAAAGAAACCGGGAACGAAGACGTACCTCAAGAAAAAAAAGTTGGAAAAGGTGTGGGAACTCGCACAGGTTCTTTCAAATACTTTAAGTATAGCCCTATTTAGTTCTGTTGTGTTTTTCTGTACAAATTTTTGTGTTTTTCAGAGCCATACGGGCGCCCATACGATCCCACATGGTCGTATGAAGCGTCGTCCTTGGATCTGCCTTTTCAAGTGATTCGTGTGATAGACCCATACGATCATTAAATGATCGTATGAAAGGGCGTCGATCGCTCTGTCACCTGGAACTAAAATCCTCATTAAAAATGTGTTTATCGCGCAGGGAAGACGAAGGCAAACGGGCGCTGACACAAGCGGGTGCAGTCGTTTGGGACGCCGTTAAATGTTCTATGAAGAAAGGACTCGGCTGAAAAGATTCATGCGACCGCTCAAACGATCGGACGCGGTCGTATGAAAGGCCGTCGATCATGATTTCTTTCCGATCCTTAATAGAACTTCGCCCGACGTCTGGTTTGTTTCCGATTCTCTTTAACTTCCTTATCTCGTCAAATACTACGTCCCTAACCTCTTATATACAGAGCCTTGGACTCCTTCTTCATCAAGACTAACAAACCAATCTAGTCCAAGTCTTTCTTAGCTTTGAAGTACAGGAAGCGATGGCTCATTTGTGGGATGACAGGCAAACCTCCTCTCAGGAGGAGGATGATCTGGAGCAAGAAGGCTATTCTCCATCAAGCAGGAGGGACAGGATCAGTCATGTTAGTGATTGGTCCTCCTCAGAGGAAGACCCAGAGGAACCACCTTTTGAGGAGGGAGATGAAGAAGAGGAAGATGAAGAGGAGGAGAAGAAGCCAACAGCCATCCCCATCGAATCAATCAGAGTCGTCATCGATGAGAAAAATCTCGAATTCGTCAAGGGGACTATAATCAGCATGGGTAAGTGTGGCTTTGGCAACTACACTATCCATGAACCGATGGGAGAGTCTCAAGAAATTGACCCAAGAGCGCGAAAGATGCACACCATCGGTGCTCGTATGAAAGTGGGAACTCCAAGGAAGAAACACACCACCGACCCAACACCCCCTTCTCGATCTGAGGTACATGTCAAGAATTTTAAGGTTGAAACTAAAATTATGACTAAGCAAATCAGGGAGTTGGAGGTAGCACTTGCCACCAAGACTCCTGAGGCTTTAAACACGAGCCTGAGGATCATCGCCAATCAAGATGCGACACTTCACATGTACCATTCCTGCATCAAGGACCTCGAGATCGCCAACAAACTCATGATCAATGTCCACACTGGTGCCACCACTCCACCTCAGGAGGAGAACACTGGTACCAACAAAAAAGGAGACTAAATGAATCCAGCCGGCTTAGCACGTTAAGCTTGGGGGGATTTTGAAGCTCTTTTGTATCCCCTATCACACTCCCATTAAATTTCAATTAAATTTTTTGTTTAGTTTGAATAAATAAGGACAATCATGCTTTCTTGATAGAGGGAGGAATTTTATCCGATGAGTCATGGATGTTTAGATGAATGTTCTATGATGGTGTTTTGATTGAAATTGCTTTGAATGATTAAACTCTGTTGTGTGCTAAATATTTCTACATATAGATGATGATTATAAGTCTTCCACATCTTTAGTATCAATCGAAAAGAGGAGGTTAACAACTTAATGGGATACGTCACCATTATTTCAGTTTTTCCTATGATTACTTGGTGAAAAGAGCAAGTTTCTTTCGCAGTAAAAGTAAAATATGGGAACAAGAAAATGAATTATGCAAAACCCCAAAATCGTAAATAATCAAGCATATCCTTCATGTCACGCCTCTAATGAAGGAAAAGAAATTTCTTAATGACATGGGATAGGCCTGATTCTTCAAGAAAAGGGGGAAATAAGAAAATTTCTTCTTTAAAAGCAAGGGGCCGAGAGAACTTATTCGGCTGAAACAGCAGAGTAATTATCTTTTAAAGTTGAAGAATGTCTTTTTAGCGATAGATAGTAAGCTATGGAAGCCTTCATGCTCATGTGATTAAGTCGGAGATATGATAGTATAGAAGAGGTTCCTTCATACATTGCAAATTCTGAAATTTCATAATGGACTCATTCAATTTCGACCATCCGCATCTCATAATAAAAATGACCTCTTTATTATAAGCTACGGTGTTTTCTCGGGGACGAGCAAGTCTTAAGCTTGGGGGAGTTGATGAGTCCAATTTATGTGATTACTTTGTAAATATATTTGTGCCTACCAAGTAGGCTTTGTGGAATTTTACCGTGTCCGTGCACTTCTTCTTGTCGTTTTTCCTCAGCTAACGATTTTTGGACCAAATAATGCTTTATGGAAGAAATCCCCAGAACTGGTAGTGCAATTACATATTTAAAGTAATAATCACCTACCATAAAAAGAATCAAGCAAAGAGGCTAGAGAAGGAATCAACGCTGAGCCTCCAGCACGAAAGACGGTGTTCCATATGACCGCGCCCACTCATATGGGTGGTCGTATGGTGTGCCGTCGCTACCGCCAGGTCAACTATATTCACCCCGTGAAGACGGATCGTGGATCAGACGCCCAGAGACACCAGAACTCGTCCAGAAGCAGGAACCCTAGCCTCAGGAGCAATCCGAAGGGAGGAATCCACTAAGAAGGCCCCAACATCATCACCACTATCATCATCATCATCATCCTCATCTTATTCATTGTAATCCCAAGAACCCTAAACAGAAGACTTTGTGTATTACATGTGTGATTCCTTCATGTATTCCATCACCAGTGTTATGATGTTAGTTGCCTTCATGAGTGACTAGTTTCCCTAGTTCTCAAGGATATGGATGAACCCTAGTGTGTGATAGGTCGTTGATATTAGGATTTAATATCCTCTTTGCATGTTTATGTTAATGATCTTCTTGGCGTTGGGTGAAGTCGACCACCCAATGTATGCCAATTTTGGACGGAAGGTTATTACTGCTGGCGAACCATGTGGTTGCGGAGGCGGGTGACGTGACAGGCCCCATCTCCCTTCGTAGCGGATCATTGCAGTAGGGGGTAAAACAGATACCACTTATAGGTTGCGTCCATGGGGACCTATTTCCCCTTAATCACCATCTGGTAACCGGAGTGGGAAAGGACGGTGGTGGCATATGTGATACGGGGCTGCTGAGTGTATGCACGTATCTATACCGGCTCTGCCCACAAATAGAAACATGTAAAGTGTCTTAGGAATCCGAAGTAGCATTGTGTTTAGGCACCGCTATAGATGCACACTAGAGGGGATTCCGGACTCCCTGAGAACGCCTTAATCCTATTGGTTTCAAGCTTCTTATTTACAATTCTCACTAGTTACTTTTATTAAAATATTCACCCTTTCGCTCGCTACACCATTTTCGTTGCATTACCCTTGCTTTGGATTACTCACAGCTTACAGGCATACTTTTTGCACTATCCAAGAGACGAACGATTGATTCTTGTGCTCCCTGTGGGATCGATACTCTTACTTCGAAGAAGCTACAACTAAACCCTGTGCACTTGCAAGTCATTAGGACGGCATGATGACAAGGGTTGCCAAGGTGCAAATCATCCCATTTACCGATGGTACTAGAATGATGCACGGGGTCGTCCTGCCACTGGACATGACAAGGGTGCTGGTGTAGGAGGTAATGACAGGCTTTGAATCAAGGACGTTGCCTCATCCCCCTGAAGAGGACTCCACTACGTTAGGACAAGTGACCTAGGGCCACCTGCTTAAGTGGCCACTGAGTGATATAGAGGAGATTCCCCACGGATTCTCTGCTAATGGTGGCGATCCCACCTTCGCGAACCTTGACCCCCTTTTCAACCATGCAGGAGACATAGTCCAAGATATTCTGCCATCAGCGAACAAGGATCTACGTGCCAATTGCAGGTCATCTATAGACAAACCACCTGTGCGCCCATTGTTGTCCCCGAAGGGCGGAAAAGGAATATGTGTTAGCCCGATCAACCGTTGCTATCGGACTCGACATTCAGGACCCTCTCGATCGAACTTAACGTTCTACACGATGACGTGGTATATAAATCAAAAGAAGTTCAACATGGTTACACGGCCAAGGTTATAATTTCGTCCAGGAGTTTCTGGTTGATAAAACTGATTTGTCCTTTAATGAGGTGATCCATACCAATATCTTCTATGTCAGCGCAGTCTCCCGGGAGATAATGAGGCTTTGATCACTTCATCAGGCTTCATATCCCCAACTCCGGCATAGTTATGTGGCCTTACCTGATCCTTTTTACATCCACTGCCACAACATGGAATCCCCAACTAGCCAAAAGCTCGTCTCAAACTACCTGTTCCCGTGCATGATTACGAATCATCTGCATAAGGACACCTTTCTCGTGCCAAACTGCAATAAGTAAGTTGTTAACGTTCACTCCTTTATTCTGAAACATATGGATGGATCTCACCAATGCTAATTTCTTCAATTTTTTGCGCAGTGAACGACAATGGATTTTAATCGCACTATTGCCGATGCAGGGCTTGGCTTATTTCTTCGATTTGAAGAGAGACCCTCAAAAGCAATGGACGGGGTTGAAGGAAGATCCAAATGATGCTCTACACAAGTGTAAGAACAAAACAAATGATAACACAACATTCAGAATTCAAGTTCATCACTAGCACTTGTTGCTACCAAGAACCAAATGTCAAAACCCCCCAAAGGTCAGGCTATTGTGCCATGCCCACCATGGATGACTTTTTGAAGACAAGCCAAACTTTGCGAAATCATAGCCAAATCATCAAGTGGTCCGAGGAGATGGAGAGGGACATGGACATAGGGGAATTATTAAGAGAGCATGAGCGCCTCCACAAGGTGTTGGCCAAACTGATCAATAAGGAGGTTGTAAATGAGGACGGGAAGTTCCACTGGAAGCCAGAGCCAGATGAAGAACCACTTCACTGAGTTGAAGACATATTGCGGTCATCGATTACTAGAGACTAGCCAAGTCGGTAGGCACACTGCTTCAAAACAACTTGTGAAACTATCCATTATGTGTCAAGACATGCATGTTTGTTACCCTACACTTCTTATACTATACGTTTACTACACTAATACTCTTAATTATTGTATCGACATTGTAATATGTTGTATGCATGTGGATGATTGTGTGAATGCTGTTGAGACAACATTCTATATATGTAATGCAATGTGATGATCAAGTACTAAATGTAGCAACTGTGTCATTACAATGCTGCCACAGCAGCAGAAAACGCTGTCACCGCAGTAATTCTTTTGTAGGCCTAGATCGCTACTAGTGGCGGGCACCAAAGGTGTGTGCCACTAGTGTTACATACAGCAGTGGCAGGCAGAGAGAAATGCAACAATTCGTACCTAGAATTGTTGTGGAGGTTGCTAACCTATGCCCGCCACTGAAATAGACCTACCACTGGCGGGCGCGCCACTAATCCCATGTTAGCAATGGCGGGAGGTCAGTGGCGGTGCCCCTAAGAGCCTTGCTCGCCACTGCTAGGCATTCCTGCAATAGTGAATTAGAATATTCCTATAGAAAGCAATTTTTATATGCAGCATGTTCCACCTTCGTGCAAAACGTTCATGCATATCAAGGCTCCCTAAACTCACTAAAATTGTTCCATATGAAGCACATACATCACAACTCTACTTAATTACATTTAAAATGTAATATGATTTTTACACCCATTTCGGAAGTATGTCCTTTTTGGCTAGAAGATTAAGTTTTTGACACAGGAACCAAGCTTTGTGCACTTTTCTTCACGTGGTTTATTGGACGCCAACAGACAACTATGAGTTACAAGACATCTATGTCCTTTTTGGCTAGAAGATTAAGTTTTTGACGCACCAATCGATCTTTGTGCACTTTACTTCACGTGGTTTATTGGGCGCCAAGGGACAACTATGAATAGAGGACATACCTTCGAGATTTATATTTTTTTTCAGCAAGAGGACTAAGTTTGTCACGCATTGTATGAGCTTCCTACACTTTACTTCTGGTGGTTCAGGCACTAATAAGTCCTCCCATCCTAATTCTGCTATAACAACCTGCACAGTGTCCCGAGAAGTTGCCAACAACCATGTGAGTAGGGTTTCTCGAAGGCTAGAGCCGTCAGAATTTTTTTGGTCCCCTAGCCTCCTGTGATGAGGACATCACTACCACAGTTACACCCACAACCCTGCTGCTACACATATTGGACCAATTATGAGAGCTCGTGCATGCCAATTAAAATACCAGCTACTTTCATTTCTTAGTAATGATTATAATGTTCACGAGAATATGATGCTGCCTAAATTGGATTCGTTTGTTGTGCTTACGAATGAAGGGCCTCGCATGGACAAGAAGAATGAACATTGGAGTATGATCAAGCGTGGATATAAAGGCACACGCGAAGGGAACAAAGATGGAGCTTCCAGTGGAGTTTTCACCACTTTGAAGCCACCATGATGACATACATGGACGAAATATACAAGATAGCCTTACATAAATATCATCCATATTTTATTATAGGTGATGCGCCACCTTATTTTGGGCCAGGCCGATGTAATTTTGAAATACTACTTCATAGGCTATTTTTTGAGTCCGTATTGTAGAGGAAATGTCTCACGAGGTGTATTAGTCCCACCTTGCCAAGGGTGGACGAAATCCCTTCTCTTTTCCCCTAGAAATATAGCCCTTAAGGCTTCGTTTAGACTTGGGTTTTGTTTAGATTAAAGTTCGCCATAATTGCAACTTACGTACTTCGTTTGTGTCCAATGACCAGGACAAGACGTTTTAGAACCTCACATTCGTCAATAAAGCTTTCCTCTTTAATTCGCAATATCCAGATTGCAATCACAATTTCTTGCTTGTTCTTCATTTTCCTGGTAAGGTCGATCGTGCTCCGGTGTGGTCAATAACCTCTCAGAGTTGGTTTAGCGATTGTTAAGGTGCAACGTGTCCGCACGTTCGTAGCCAGATCATCAAAGTCTACTCCACCAAAAACAATAGTTTATCATCTCATTGAAAGATAGGACACCTTCGCCTCTATCAAGTGGTATCAGATTTCTAAGTTGCTCGATGAGATTTTACTAGTTTTATGTAGTCTAGATCGCATATGTTCTTCATACCTACACTCCATGAAAAAGCCAAAAAAATTAGGGTTAGATCATCATATCTGAACCAATCAGAGCCTTTTGCGACTTTTCGTTTCAACGTTATAGATCATCATATCTGAACCAATTGTCACGCCGCTGCCGCACAATTTTCATCGCTGCTGCCATATACCACCGCCGAATATCCATCATGAATCCGAGTCCACATACACCACCACATATCCATCACCAATCCGAGTTTACTTCCACCACATCTCCGCCACCATCACACCAATCCGAGTCAACCTCCAACACAGATTCGCCACCAGTCCATTTTCCACCGCCCCGACATATATCCACTACCAATCTGAGTTCCACCACATACATCTCCGCCACCAATACTAGTCTAAGTTGATTACCCGCCTCTCTATTACTGATTTCCAGATCACGCCATAGTACGTGTCATGATCAAGTCGAACTCCCCAACTTTTGTGTCGCCGGTAGAAGAGAAATAGCTCCAAACTATAAAAAAACTAAGTCTAGAAAATTCTGGCTAGACAGTATTTAGGACATTTGGAAACTTTTCCGGAAAAAATTGTTGTTGAGAGAAAAAAAGGAGCGCAAACAAATTTTTAATAAAGAGCGCCAAAAGAAAATTCAGAGTGTGTTTCTCCCTTGTTTACGTGTCGTGTTGTGATTTTGTTAGTGTTCTAGGCTCGCATCTCTAGTACGGTCTAGCCTAGGACTAGCACAGTACCGTCGTTGAGCATTTATTCAACTTTGCATCTCTGAAGATTATTGCTGACATTTTTGCAACAATATCATAAACCTTCCCAGCCCACATGCATCTACATCATGCGTTTGACACCACCCGGTAATCGCTCTATCCAAGCTTTGAGAGTTTTGACTACAACGGTTGCCGATCACCACCTGTTGCTTGGTAGGAACGGATAAGAATTTGTGATTAGCTTGACGGATTTGTGACTGTTCACCACACCCCATTCTATTAGTAGTTTGTAGGACATCGTCTTGTCTGTTTCTATTACTACTAACCATGCCAGGATCACAAGAGGACGAGATGGACTGAGAGAACATGACGAACAAGGAGCTACATTATAAATGTGCACAGATTATGGGTGAATCTTGATAACCCACAAGTATAGGGGATCACAACAGTTTTTGCGGGTAGTATTTCACCCAGATTTATTGATACGACACAAGGGGAGCCAAAAAATATTTGCGAGTATTAGCAGTTGAGTTGTCAATTCAACCACACCTGGAGAATTAAATATCTGCAGCAAAGTGTTTAGTAGCACAGTAGTATGATAGTTTCAATAGCAGTAGTAACAGTAGCAACAGTAACAGTAACATTAGCAGTAGCAGTTTTGTAGTGATTGTAACAGTAGCAGCAAAAAAAGTAACTTAGCAAAGATCAACATGCGAAAAGCGTAGGCATTGGATCGGTGATGAATAATTATGTTGGATGACATTCATCATGTAATTGTCACAACCTAGGGTTACACACAATAGCTCCAATTCATCAATGTAATGTAGGCATGTATTCCGTATATAGTCATACGTGCTTATAGTAAGAATATGCATGACATCTTTTGTCCTACCCTCCCATGGCAGCGGAGTCCATAAGGAAATCTAAGGGATATCAAGGCCTCCTTTTAATAGAGAACCAGAACAAAGCATTAACACATAGTGAATACATGAACTCCTCAAACTACGGCAATCACCGGAAAGAATCCCAATTATTGTCACCTTGGGGTATTCGGATCATGACATGTAATAGGTGCATATAACTTGCAAGATAGGATCAAGAACTCAAATATATTCATGAAAACATAAAGGTTCAGATCTGAAATCATTGCACTCAGGCCCTAGTGACAAGCATTAAGCATAGCAAAGTCATAGCGCCATCAATCTCAGAACATAGTGGATACTAGGGATCAAAGCCCTAACAAATTGACTCGATTACATGGTAAATCTCATCCAACCTATCACTGTCCAGCAAGCCTACGAAGAAATTACTCACACACAGCGGTGAGCATCATGAAATTGGTGATGGAGGATGGTTAATGATGACGACGGCGTCGAATCCCCCTCTCCGGAGCCCCGAACGGACTCCAGATCAGCCCTCCCGATGAAGAACAGGAGGTGGCGGCGGCTCTGTATCGTAAAACGTGATGATTCTTTCTCTCTGATTTTTTCTAGACGAATAGGTACTTATAGCACTGGAATTAGGGTAAACGGAGTTACCAGGGCCCCACAAGCCAGACAGACGCGCCCTGGGGGGTGGGCGCGCCCCCCAGGCTTGTGGCGCCTGGTGGGCCCCCCTCTGGTGGATCTTTGCGCCAGTATTTTTTATATATTCTGAAATAATTCTCCGTTAATTTTGAGGTCCATCCGAGAACTTATATTTCTGCACAAAAACAACACCATGGCAATTCTGCTGAAAACAGCGTCAGTCTGGGTTAGTTCCATTCAAATCATGCAAATTAGAGTCCAAAACCAGAGCAAAAGTGTTTGGAAAAGTAGATACGTTTGGGACGTATCAACTCCCCCAAGCTTAACTCATTGCTTGTCCTCAAGCAATTCAGTTGACAAACTGAAAGTGACAAAGAAAAACTTTTACAAACTCTTTTATTCTTGTTGTCTGTATATATACTTAACTAGCATCCAAGTTTTCAGCAAAGATTATGAACTAACCATATGAATGATAACACTTAGGTCTCACATTTACTCATGGCAATAACATAACCAACTAGCGAGCAATAATAAGATATCTCGGATGCCAACACTTTGTCAAACAATTATGATATAATATGACAACATGGTATCTCGCTAGCCCTTTCTGAGACCGCAAAATATAAATGTAGAGCACCTCTGAGATTCAAGCAATGACTAAACATTGTAATTCAGGGTAGAGGATATCCAGTCATGGTCACACCCAACATTAACTATACTCAATGCATAAAAATGACAATAGTGCTCTCCAACTAGTGCTTAAATGAGAAGGTGATGACTCAACAATAAAAGTAAAATAACATAAAAGTAAATGGATAGGCCTTTCGCAGCGGGAAGCATGGATTTGCAGTGGTGCCAGAGCTCGAAGCTTAAATTAGAGATGAAAATAATTTTGGGACGTATGCTTTTCCTGTCAATGTCACGACCGAGAGTTTTCAATATCTTCCATGCTAAACACATTATAGGCGGTTCCCAAGCGGAAAGGTAAAGTTTACTCCCCCTCAACCATACCAACACAAGCCATGGCTAGCCTAATTCACGGGTGCCCTCCATACCAACAACTTTCCGGGGGAGTTTTTTTGCATTATACGGTTTCGATTTGAGCATAGAACTGGGCATCCCGATTACCAGCCTTTCTCGTGCAATGACGAGTGAATAAACACTCATCTGAGAATAACCCGCTTAGCATGGAAGATACTGACCGCCCCCTGTCGCTCCATGAGCGGTACGGGCACACAAAACAGATGTTCGTTAGAATGTTTAGAGATGGCACATGCAAATTTACTTGGAACGGCAGAGTAATACCGCATATAGGTAGATATAGTGAACTCATCTGGAACAACTTTGGTTTAGGGATTTGGATGCACAAGCAGTATTCCCGCTTAGTACAGGCGAAGGCTAGCAAATAGATTGAGAAGCGACCAGCTAGAGAATGAAAACGGTCATAGACATGCATTGTGAATAATTCACATTGAATACGGGCATGAGTAGGATATCAACACCCTGAACATAAATATCATGGAGGCTATGTTGGTTTTGATTCAACTACATGTATGAACATGTGCCAAGTCAAGCCACTCGAATTACTCAGAGGAGGATACCATGCTAACATACTACATCACAACCATTTTAATGCATGTTGACACTCAAGATAAATCATTATTCACTCCTAGCTATTTAAGCATGGCATGAGCAACTATAATCTCTAATTGTCATCACAAACATGTTTACTCATAATAATGCTGAATCATGAATACTGAGCTAAACATATTTACAAAGACAAAAACAAGAAGAGTTCATACCAGCTTTTCTTCACCGCAATCACTTCATCAAATATCGTCATTATTGCCTTTCACTTGCACGACCGAATGATGTGATGATAATAATAATGGTGCAAGTGTGCCGTGGACTAAGCTGAAATCTGCAAACATTTATTCAAAGGAGAAGACAAAGTAATAGTGGCTCTTCGTTAGATCAACAATAAAGCATATGCGGGCCACTCGACATTTTCATCGTGGTCTTTCTCCTCACTACAACTCAACAAAGAGGAAAAGAAATTCAGAGAAACACACTCAAATATTTTTGGAGTTTTTTTTAAGGAAGCAAATTAACGAAGGAAAATGAAAAATGAGAAAAACTATTTACACGGGAAAGCTCCCAACAAGTAAAAGAACAAATGAGAAATCTTTTTGGGTTTTCTTTTACTACTGCAAAATAACTAAACAAGAAAGAAACTACAACTTATTTTTTTGGATTTTCGAAAGTTTTTCAAACACACAAGAAGAAAGTGAAAATAAAACTAACATGGATATACAATGATAAAGGATGAACACCGACAACTAGAATGAATGTGTGGACATGAATGTAATGTCGGTGAGAAATACGTACTCCCCCAAGCTTAGGCTTTTGGCCTAAGTTAGTCTACGGCTACTCCTGGCCTGGATAATACCCATGATGGTAGTTCGGGTTGTACTGAAATGCAGCTGCCACAGCTTGGCGAGCTGCCTCGTTAAGGCGCTCGGTCTCTGCTGCCCTCTCGTACTCCTCAGCTTCCTCCTCAAGTATGAAATGTCTGTGTTTTCCCTGGAAATCAAAGAAGGCAGGAGCAGGCAAAATAACATGGAAAACACGATGCCTGTTAAAGATTAGCATGTATCTAAACGGAGGGTAACCCCTCTCAAGGAACTGGTGGCATTCCATAGCATCATAGTCAAGAAAACTCGGTGGTAACAAGGTATCATTACGTTTTATGGGCACACCAAGATAAGTGGCTAAGCGAGTAGCATAAATTCCACCAAAGAAATCACCAACTAATGGATTATTATGTAAATCACGTGCAACAATAGCCTCCATGTTAAATTCTCTATCTCTCAGCACCGCACTCTTGAGAATGCTCAGGTCAGGGGCGCAAAGGTGACTATGGTCATGTTTACCATTAATGCATCTACCAATGAACAGAGCAAAATAATGTATAGCAGGAAAATGAATGCTCCCCATAGTAGCTTGTGTAATGCCTCTAGTTTCACCCCTAGTAATGTTCATGAGAAATTCATTGCAATCAGATTTACGAGGTTCAGTGCAAGTTCCCCAGAATGGAATTTTGCATACTTCACTAAATTCTTCAACGGACATGCGAAAAGATTTTTCATAAAGGTTGAAAATAACATCATGTGAAGTGCGCTGATATACATACTCGAATCTCCACACAAAAGAGTCAGTGAGATCATAGTATTGCGGGCACTTATCTGTTAAGAAGCCCGTGAGCTCGGCGTTGTGCACGAACATATCAAACTCTTCCTTGATGCCGGCTCGAATCATGAAGGCATCCGACGGCCACTCGCACGGTAGCACCACGGCCTCTTGCAGTGGTTCGGTATCTGGCTCACGTATTGCGAGCCTAGAAGCACTCTTGCTTGAGGAACCACCACGGAATATCTTCCTAAACATTTTCTTTTCTCTGAAAAATTTCTGAAATTTTTAGTGACTCAAAATAAAAGTGAACGAAACTCAACAAAATTGATAGCAACTACTCCTACAAGTATCTAGAGGCTATATCATGCATCAAAACTACTTTGGACCATATAAATCCAACATGCAAGCTCATAAACATGGTCACCATAGCAGCAAAAATTTGCAAAGTATAAAGCACTAGAATAAAAACTAATTGGAGCATTGGAGGAGTCACATACCAAGGAGTAATTCCTAAAAACAGTTTTGGAAATGGAGTTCCGAGCATGGAGATCAAAAATCACAGCTAAATGAGCAAGAACACGGGCTTGGGAGCAAGTTTGATTTTTTTTGGAGGAAGAAGAAGGAGGTGGGTGGCTGGCATAAGTGAGTGGGTCCCTGTGGGACCCACAAGCCTGCTGGGCGCGCCCAGAGGGGTGGGCGCGCCCTGTGAGCTTGTGGCTCACAGGTGCACCACCCTGGGGTGTGTTCAGTGCCAAAAATTATTAAATATTCTGGAAAAAATCAAACTAAATTTTCAAGGCATTCTGAGAACATTTATTTTTGGGCCATTTTTTTATTGCATGAAAAATTCAGAAAACAGGATAATCATGGCATTTTATTTTATTCAACTAAAAATAACAGAGAGCAAAAAGTGGGTACAAAGAGTTGTGCTTACTAAATTCATCGACCACATGCCCCTCAAAAAAATCCATTAATAAGGTTGATCAAGTCTTATTAACAAACTGTTTTCGAATGGCATGAAACCGAAGAATCTTCGTATAACACTAAGTTACCTCAATGGGATATGCATCTCCCCAACACTAAGAATTTCATATTTCTTTTTGATAGTAGGAAGAGAAAATTTGAAACTTCCAATAGTGATCGTCAAAACTTTTTCAATACAATTTATACCATTCACCAAGCTTTGTTTCTTCGGAAAATAAACCGTATGCTCATTACCATTGACATGAAAAGTGACCTTGCTTTTATTGCAATCAATCACAGCCCCTGCAGTATTAAAAAAGGGTCTACCAAGGATAATCGACATGTTGTCGTCCTTGGGCATATCAAGTATAACAAAGTCTGTCAAGATAGTAATGTTTGCAACTACAACGGGAACATCCTCGCAAATTCCAATAGGTATAGCAGTGGATTTATCAGCCATATGCAAAGATATTTCAGTAGGTGTGAGCTTATTCAAACCAAGTCTTCTATATAAAGAGAAAGGCATAACACTAACACCGGCTCCCAAATCACATAAAGCAGTTTTGACATAACTTCTTTTAATGGAGCATGGTATAGTAGATATTCCGGGATCTCCTAATTTCTTAGGTATTCCACCGTTAAAAGAATAATTTGCAAGCATGGTGGAAATTTCAGCTTCAGGTATCTTTGTTTTATTTGTGACAATATCTTTCATGTATTTAGCATAGGGAGACATTTTCAACATATCAATCAAGCGAGTGCGCAAAAAGACAGGTCTAAGCATTTCAACAAAGCGCTCAAAGTCTACCTCATCCATGTTTTTAGAAGGTTTAGTGAGAAAAGGCATAGGTTTCTGAATCCATGGTTCTCTTTCTTTTCCATGTTTTCAAGCAACAAAATCTCTTTTATCATATCTTTTATTCTTAGGAGGTGGGTTATCAAGATCAATAGCAGGTTCTATTTCTACATCATTATCTGGTTGAGCATGATCATGAGCAGCATCATTATCATTATCATTATCCTTATCATTATCCTTATCATTATCATTATCACTAGGTGTATGTTCATTACCAGATTGTGTCTCAGCATCAGAAATAGAAACATCATTATGATTCTCAGGAGGTTTTTCTATCTCAGGTTCACTAGCAGCATGCAAAGTCCTATCATTTTTCTTTTTTCTTTTTCTTCTTAGATGGGCTAGGTGCATCAATATTATTTCTTTGAGAATCTTGTTCAATTCTTTTAGGATGACCTTCAGGATATAGAGCATCCTGAGTCATTCTACCTCCTCTAGGAACAACTCTAACAGCATGATCATTCATTTTATTATTCATCTCATCAAGCAAATCATTTTGTGACTTAGCTATTTGTTCTAACTGAGTCTGAACCATAGAAGCATGTTTACTCAAGCATTTAACATCATTAGCAGTTCTAAACATCAAATCACTCAAGCGTTCAATCATGATGGTATTCCGTTTTAGTTGATTGCTAACATACATATTAAAGTGTTCCTGTTTAATGATGTAATTATCAAATTCATACAGGCATTGACTAGCAGATTTATTATATGGAATATCACCTTCATCGAATCTAGTGAGAGAATTTACCTCCACTACTTGTGTCGGGATGTCGAGCCCATGTATTTCTTCAATAAGTGGTAAATTCTTAACATCTTCAGTTTTAATACATTTTTCCTTCATAGATTTCTTAGCTTCTTGAATATCTTCTGGACTGAGGAATAGAATACCTCTTTTCTTTGGGGTTGGCTTAGGTGGTGGTTCAGGAAGTGTCCAATCATCGGCATTTCTCAATATATTATTCAATAGTTCTTCAGCCTGTCCAACAGTTCGTTCCCTGAAAACACAACCAGCACAACTATCTAGGTAGTCCCTAGAAGCATCAGTTAGTCCATTATAAAAGATTTCAAGTATTTCATTTTTCTTAAGAGGATGATCAGGCAAAGCATTAAGTAGTTGGAGAAGCCTCCCCCAAGCTTGATGGAGATTCTCTTCTTCAATTTGCACAAAGTTAAATATTTCCTATAAAGCAGCTTGTTTCTTATGAGCAGGAAAATATTTTTCAGAGAAGTAATATATCATATCCTGTGGACTACGCACACAACCAGGAGCAAGAGTATTAAACCATTTCTTAACATCACCCTTTAATGAGAAAGGAAACAACTTAAGAATATAGTAATAGCGAATTTTTTCCTCATGAGCAAATAGGGTGGCAATATCATTCAACTTAGTAAGGTGTGCCACAACAGTTTCAGTTTCATAACCATGAAAAGGATCAGATTCAACCAAAGTAATTAACTCAGGATCGACAAAGAATTCATAATCCTTATCAGTAACAAATATGGGAGAAGTAGCAAACTTAGGATCATATTTCATTCTCTCCCTCGTAGATTTTTCTTTCAATTCAGCAACAATTTTCTAACCTCATCTCTATCATTACAAGCAAGAATTGCCATAGCTGTCTCCCTATCAAAAACATAACCATCAGATGCCTCAGGCATTTCAACTCTAGTAGGAGAGCTAGACATAATAGGTGAATCATAATTTTCAAGAGTGTCAACATTTTCAATTCCTTTAGCTTTAGCAATTTGTTCATCAAGAAATTCACCAAGTGGCACAATATTATCAAGCATAGTACTAGCATCATCAATAGTTTCATTCATAGCAGAAGTAGTATCATCAATAACTTGCGACATATCAAAATGAATAGCAGGTGGTGGTGTCGTAAGCCTACTCAAAACAGAAGGTGAATCAAGTGCAGAGTGTGATAGCAGTTCCTTACCTCCTCTAGTCATAGAGGGGCCGATCTTGGTCTTAGCGTCTTTCAGATTCTTCATAGTGATCAACAGATATAAATCCCAAGTGACTCAACAAATAGAGCTATGCTCCCCGGCAACGGCGCCACAAAAAGGTCTTGATTACCCACAAGTATAGGGGATCGCAACAGTTTTCGCGGGTAGTATTTCACCCAGATTTATTGATTCGACACAAGGGGGGCCAAAGAATATTTGCGAGTATTAGCAGTTGAGTTGTCAATTCAACCACACTTGGAGAACTAAATATCTGCAGCAAAGTGTTTAGTAGCACAGTAGTATGATAGTTTCAACAACAGTAGTAACAGTAGCAATAGTAACAGTAACAGTAGGAGTAGCAATTTTGTAGTGATTGTAACAGCAGCAGCAATGAAAGTAACTTAGCAAAGATCAATATGCGAAAAGCGTAGGCATTGGATCGGTGATGCATAATTATGTTGGATGACATTCATCAGGTAACAGTCACAACCTAGGGCGATACACAATAGCTCCAATTCATCAATGTAATGTAGGCATGTATTCCGTATATAGTCATACGTGCTTATAGTAAGAACTTGCATGACATCTTTTGTCCTACCCTCCCATGGCAGCGGAGTCCATAAGGAAATCTAAGGGATATCAAGGCCTCCTTTTAATAGAGAACCAGAACAAAGCATTAACACATAGTGAATCCATGAACTCCTCAAACTACGGCAATCACCGGAAAGAACCCCAATTATTGTCACCTTGGGGTATGCGGATCATGACACATAATAGGTGCATATAACTTGCAAGATAGGATCAAGAACTCAAATATATTCATGAAAACATAAAGGTTCAGATCTGAAATCATGGCACTCGGGCCCTAGTGACAAGCATTAAGCATAGCAAAGTCATAGCAACATCAATCTCAGAACATAGTGGATACTAGGGGTCAAAGCCCTAACAAATTGACTCGATTACATGGTAAATCTCATCCAACCCATCACCGTCCAGCAAGCCTACGAAGAAATTGCTCACACACGGCGGTGAGCATCATGAAATTGGTGATGGAGGATGGTTGATGATGACGACGGCGTTGAATCCCCCTCTCCGGAGCCCCGAACGGACTCCAAATCAGCCCTCCCGATGAAGAACAGGATGTGGCGGCGGCTCCGTATCGTAAAATGTGATGATTCTTTCTTTCTAAATTTCTTCTGGATGAATAGGTAATTATAGCACTGGAATTAGGGTAAACGGAGTTGCCAGGGCCCCACAAGCCTGCCAGGTGCGCCCTGGGGGGTGGGCGCGCCCCCCATGCTTGTGGTGCCTGGTGGGTCCCCCCTCTAGTGGATCTTTATGCCAGTATTTTTTATATATTCTGAAATAATTCTCCGTTAATTTTCAGGTCCATCCGAGAACTTTTATTTCTGCACAAAAACAACACCATGGCAATTCTGCTGAGAACAGCGTCAGTCCGGGTTAGTTCCATTCAAATCATGCAAATTAGAGTCCAAAACCAGAGCAAAAGTGTTTGGAAAAGTAGATACGTTTGGGACATATTAGTGAACAAGTGCAAGACATTCTGAACAGATTTGGAGAGGCCATGGAATGGATAGATGGCTTTGAGAAGACATTCGAAACAAAGCTGGACGACAAGCTTAATGAACTGCTCGCGCATCTACCACCTGTTACACCTGCTGCCAAAACATCCACGTCGTTCTGCAGATCAAGTAGGATGAGCGAAGCATGTTCACCTTGAGCAAGGCCAACATTCTGCCGGATGCTACTGTTTGCTGATGCTTCTGCGGCTCCTGCTACTACTGTCGAGCAGTACGATGACTACGAGGGTGATTACCAGGATGAGGTTGCTCACAATCGGGACTACGTGTAACCAGCTAGTCGTCTACAACCTACCATAGAAATGGTAGATAGCCACCACCCCCTCAGGTATGGGATGATGAACATGTTGCTAAACTGAAATTAAATATTCCGCCATTCTAGGGTAGATACATCCCTGATACATATCTTACTTGGGAGTTAGAAACTGAACAATGTTTTACTTTTTTACAATATCCTAAGGATAGACATGTCACTGCTGTTGTTTGTGAATTTACTGGGTTTGCATCTATTTGGTGGTCCACACATTGTAGATTTCATCCTAATAATATTTCAACTACTTGGGTTGCTTTAAAAGATGTTATGTGTACTCGTTGGGTTCCTCCATATTATCAACGTGAATTGCTTCAAAAATTGCAGCGATTAAGACAAGGAAAAAATTATGTTGAGGAATATTATCAGGAATTATAAACAGGGATGCTTAGATGTGGTATTGAAGAAGGTAATGAAGCTCAACTTGTACTTCTCATGGGTGGGTTAAACAGAGAAATTCAAACCATCTTAGAGTATAAGGATTATAACAATATCACTCATTTATTCCATCTCAATTGCAAAGCTTAATGTGAAGTACAGGATCGACATGCCATGGCACGGACTAACTTTTCTGCAGGTTGAACTTCATCATGGACACCGCGTGCATCTTCTACTTCCACATGTCCTACTACACCACCGCCTGCTTCAGCCGCCAACTCCAACCGAAATACAAGAAAACTGGCACCACCACCACCATCCGCGAAGAGCACACCTTCGGGTCCCACACACAGCTCTTCTTCATCCATGGCATCAATAGGACAAACACATGATATTATATGTCATCATTGCAAGGGTGGTGGAGGTCACTATGCGAGCCAATGCCCATCCAAGCACATGTGATGATTGCTACCGAGGATGGTGTGTATGAGCCCGCTAGTGACTTTATGAGGAGACTTTGGCTCTTACTGCAAGTGAAGAGCAGGGTGACTATGATTCTGAACAAGAGACGTAATACATGGCTGCTGAAGACGCTGAAAGGTATTAAAGTTTAGTTGCTCAACATGTTTTAAGTGTGCAAGTAACACAGGTTGAGAAAAATCAGAGGCACAATTTGTTCCATACAAAGGGAGTTGTGAAGGAACGTTGTGTCATCATCATCATCGATGGAGGGAGTTGCTACAACTTAGCTAGCATAGAGATGGTGGAGAAGCTATCCCTCACCACCAGACCGCATCCTCATCCTTATTACATATAATGGTTCAACAACAGCGCCAAGGTTAAGGTAACACGTACTGTTCGTGTGCATTTTAGCGTTGTTGCATATGCTGATTATGTTGATTGTGATGTGGTACCAATGCAAGCATGCTCCCTTTTACTTGGTAGACCATGGCAATTTGATAAAAACTATGTACACCACGGTAGGAAAAATCTGTTGACTCTTGTTCATAAGAATAATAATTTTACTTTGCTTCCTATCTCTCCTAAACAAATTTTGAAAGATGATCTTATGAGAGCTAGTAAAGCAAAACAGGAGCAAAACAAGAGTGAAAATCAGATTGTGGCAAAAAAAATTGAGCAGCAATATAAGTCTAATAACAAACCATCATCTAGTGTTGCATCTGAAATAAAATTAAAAAGTCCATGTTTACTTGCCACCAAAGTTGATATTACTGATCTCGATGTTAGCAAGTCTGTTTGCTATGCTTCTGTGTGCAAAGTGGCACTATTTTCATTCGAGGATGTGCCTGCCTCTTTGCCTCGTACTTTCACAAACATTTTGCAGGAGTTCACTGATGTCTTTCCACAAGACGTGCCACCGGGAATACCACCTATTCCAGGGATTGAGAATCAGATTGACATAATTCCCGGTGCCTCGCTGCCCAACCATGCACCATACCGTACCAATCCAGAGGAGACGAAGGAGATAATGTGTCAAGTACAGGAGCTACTAGACAAAGGTTATATACATGAGTCCCTTAGTCCTTGTGTTGTTCCTATTATTCTAGTGCCGAAAAAGGATGGTACATCACGTATGTGTGTTGATTGTAGATCCATTAATAATATTTCTATTCGTTATCGTCATTCTATTCCTAGGCTAGATGCTATGCTTGATGAACTAAGTGGCTCTACCATATTCTCCAAAGTTGATTTGCGTAGTGGATACCATCAAATTCGTATGAAATTGGGAGATGAATGAAAAACATCATTTAAAAGTAAGTTTGGATTTTATGAGTGGTTAGTCATGCCTTTTGGGTTAACTAATGCACCTAGCACTTTCATGAGATTAATAAACGAAGTTTTACGTGCTTTCATTGGATGATTTATGGTATTCTATTTTGATGATATATTGATTTATAGCATATCTTTCGAGGAACATTTGGAACATCTACGTGTTGTTTTTATTGTTCTATGTGATGCACGTTTGTTTGGTAACCTTGGGAAGTGCACCTTTTGCACCGACCAAGTATCTTTTCTTGGCTATGTTGTTACACCACAGGGAATTGAAGTTGATAAAGTCAAGATTGAAGCAATTGAGAGTTGGCCACAACCCAAAACGGTCACACAAGTGAGGAGTTTTCTTGGCCTTGTTGGTTTCTATAGGTGTTTTATGAGAGATTTTAGCACCATTGCTGCACCTCTACAAAGAAGGATGTGCCTATTGCTTGGGGTACCGCACAGGAAGAAACCTTCACGGTATTGAAAGATAAGTTGACACATGCTCCTTTACTCGAACTTCCTGATTTTAATTATATTTTTGAGCTTGAATGTGATGCTAGTGGAATTGGATTAGGAGGTGTGTTATTACAAGATGGTAAACATGCTGCATACTTTTATGAAAAATTGAGTGGGCCTAGTCGGAACTATTCTACTTATGATAGAGAACTATATCCTCTAATTCGAACTTTGGAAACATGGCAACATTATTTATGGCCCAAAGAATTTGTTATTAATTCTGATCATGAATCTTTGAAACACATTAAAATTCAAGCAAAACAGAACCATAGACATGCTAAATGGGTTGAATTCATTGAGACTTTCCCTTATGTCATTAAACACAAGAAGGATAAACAAAATGTTATTGTTGATGCATTGTCTCGTCGCTATACTATGCTTTCACAACTTGACTTTAAAATATTTGGTTTGGAGACAATCAAAGATCAATATGTCCATGATGCTGAATTTAAAGATGTAATACAGAATTGTAAAGAAGGAAGAACATGGAACAAGTTTGTCAATAATGATGGATTTGTGTTCCGTGCTAACAAGTTATGCATTCCAGCTAGCTCCATTCGTCTTTTGTTGTTGCAGGAGGCGCATGGAGGAGGGTTAATGGGACGCTTTGGCGTGAAGAAGACGGAGGACATACTTGCTACACATTTCCTTTGGCCAAAGATGAGACAGGATGTTGAGCGTTTTGTTGCTCACTGCACTACATGTCAAAAAGCTAAGTCACGACTCAATCCTCATGGTTTATATATGCCTTTGCCTGTACCTAGTGTTCTGTGGGAGGACATATCTATGGACTTTGTTTTAGGTTTACCTCGAACAAACAAGGGGAGGGATAACATATTTGTTGTCATGGATAGATTTTCGAAAATGGCACATTTTATACCATGTCATAAAAGCGATGATGCTGCTAATGTTGTTGATTTGTTATTTTGTGAAATTATTCGCTTGCATAGTGTGCCAAATACTATTGTTCCAGACTATGATACTAAATTTCTTAGGTCCTGTTTGTTTGGGCTTTTGCTTCTGCTTTCACAGCTTTTTCACTATGGCAAAAAAGCCAAAAAAACTCCTAAATAGGTGCTTTTTGCTTCGGCTTTTGGCTTATACCATCATATAACAATATTGATTCATAAGCAAAAATCCGAAGCAAAAAAGCCCCTATTTAGGAGCTTTTGTGGCTTTTTTGCCAAAATGGAAAAGCTGCAAAAGCAGAAGCAAAATCCCAAACAAACAGGGCCTTAGCCACTTTTGGAGATGCTTATGGGCTAAGTTAGGGACGAAATTGCTTTTTAGTACTACATGTCACACCCAAACTAATGGACAAATTGAAGTAGTCAATAGAACATTGTCTTCTATGCTTGGGGCTGTTTTGAAGAATAACCTGAAAATGTGGGAGAATGCTTGTCTCATGTTGAATTTGCTTATAATCGTTCGCTGCATTCTACTACTAAGATGTGCCCTTTTGAAATCGTGTATGGTTTCCTACCTCGGGCACCTATTGATTTGTTGCCTCTTCCATCTTCGGAGAAGGTTAATTTTGATACTAAACAACGTGTTGGATTGATCTTAAAAATGCATGAGTTAACTAAGGAAAACATTGAGTGCATGAATGCTAAATACAAACTTGCTGACGATAAGGGTAGAAGACATGTTTTGTTTGAACCAATAGATCTTGTTTGGTTGCATTTACAAAAAGATAGGTTTCCTGATTTGCGCAAATCTAAGCTAATGCAATGTGCTAATGGTCCTTTTAAGGTGTTAGAGAAAATAAATGATAATGCATATAAACTTGAGCTGCCTGCAGATTTTGGGGTTAGTCCCACTTTTAACATTGCAGATTTGAACCCTTATGTGGGTGAAGAATAAGAGCTTCTGTCGAGGACGACATCAATTCAAGAAGGGGAGGATGACGAGGACATCACTGCCACATTTACACCCACAGCCCCTACTGCTACACATATTGGATCAATTACGAGAGCTCGCGCACGCCAATTAAAATACCAGGTACTTTTGTTTCTTAGTAATGATTCTAATGTTCATGAGAATATGATGCTGCCTAAATTGGATACATTTGTTTTGCTTATGAATGAAGGGCCTAGCATGGACAAGAAGAATGAACATTGGAGTATGATCAAGCGTGGAGATGAAGGTGCGCGCGAAGGGAACAAGGACGGAGTTTCCAGTGGAGTTTTTAGCACTTTGAAGCCACCATGATGACTAATACATCCATTTTGCAAGGTACACCGAAGGAGAGGGATTACCAACAACTGCAATTCTGACCTGAAAAAGCTACTGCAGAGATAGCAATTCTCTGGAGCTCAAAATGACGTGACAAGTTATGAATATTTATTTTCAAATATATAAAAAATACTGGAAATAAAAAGTATTGGAGAAGACCCTCGATGGGCCCACAAGCCCAGGGGGCGCAGCCACCCCCCAGGTCGCGCCACCCAGTCTTGTGGGGCCCATAGAGGTTCACTGATGTTGATCTTCCCCTATATGAAGACATTTGCCCTAGAAAAAAATAGAGAAGACTTTCAGGATGAGCCACCTCCGTCTCGAGGCGGAACTAGGGCAGGAGCACTTTTGCTCTCCGGCGGAGAGATTCTGCCGGGGAAACTTCCCTCCGGGAAGGGGAAATCAAAGCCATCGTCATCACCAACACTCCTCCCATCGTGGGAGACTTCATCTCCATCAACATCTTCACCAGCACTATCTCATCTATAAACCCTAGTTCATCCCTTGTCTTCAATCATTGTATCAAACCTCATATTGGTACCTGGGGTTGCTAGTAGTGTTGATTACATCTTGTAGTTGATGCTAGTTGGTTTACTTGGTGGAATATCATATGTTCAGATTGTTAAACACATATTTATATCCTCTGATCATGAACAATATTATGATTTGTGAGTACTTCTTTTTGTTCTTGAGGACATGGGAGAAGTCTCGTTATAAGTAATCATGTGAAGTTGATCACAGTTCAATGTTTCGGTATTATGTTGTGTTGTTCTTCCTCTAGTGGTGTCGTGTGAACATCAACTACATGACACTTCACCATGTTTGAGCCTAGGGGGAGGCATTGTCAAATTAGTTTGTAGATGATGGGTTGCGGGAGTGACTGAAACCTAAACCCCAGTTTATGAATTGTTCCGTGAGGGGCTGTTTTGGATCCATATGTTTAACGCTACGGATAAATCTATCTTAATTAATTCTCTTGTATTTGAGGATGCTTGCATGGAGGGTATAATCATAAGTAGGTATTTGTTCAAGTAAGAATAGTAACTTAGCTCCAGTCCACCCACATAACACTTATCGAAACAATAAATGCTAGGTCGACGGATCATGGTGAAAGTAACTAAACGATATTCCCGTGTGTCCTCAAAAGCATTTTAATCACTATAAGAATTATCACTGCCTTGTCCTTAGTAATATTAAGGATTGGGCCACCTGCTGAACTTTGCTACTTTTCTTACTTGCTACTTGTTACCACTTATCTTGCTATCAAACTATCTGTCAAAACTATCTTACAGCACTTGCAGAGAATACCTTGCTGAAAACCGTCTATCAATTCCTTCTGCTCCTCGTTGGGTTTGACACTCTTACATATCGAAAGGACTACGATTGATCCCCTATACTTGTGCGTCATCAATGACATACACGGACATGAACGAAATATACAAGATGGCCTTTCATAAATATCGTCCATAGTTTATTATAGGTGTTGCGCCACCTTATTTTTTAGCCAGGCCCATGTAATTTCGAAATACTACTTCATAGGCTATTTTTTAGAGTCCGTATTGTACGGGAAACGACTCAGGAGGTATTTTAGTCCCACCTTGCCAAGGGTGGATGAAATCCCCTCTCTTTTCCCCTAAAAATATAGCCCTTAAGGCATCGTTTAGACTTGGGTTTTGTTTAGATTAAAGTTCGCCATAGTTGCAACCCACGTACTTTGTTTGTGACCAATGACCAGGCCAAGACATTTCAGAACCCCGCATTCATCAATAAAGCTTTCCTCTTTAATTCGCAATATCCAGATTTCAATCACAATTTCTTGCTTGTTCTTCGTTCGCCTGCAGGGAATAGACCCTCGTGGTCAGGTTGATCGTGCTCCGGCGTGGTCAATAACCTCTCGGAGTTGGTTTAGCGATTGCTAAGGCACGACGTCTGCACACATTCGTAGTCGGATCGTCAAAGTCTACTCCACCAAAAACGATAGTTTATCATCTCATCGAAAGATGGGACACCTTCGGCTGCCATCTTGGCGCTGAGAGGTGGGGGGGCCTCGGATCTTCAAGAGTTCTATGTTCTTCGTCATCGTCTAATGATCAATGTAGATTTGTGAGAATAAAATTACTCTCCTTCTTTTGGAAGTGCCATGAAGTTAGAGGGTTTTGTGTCGTCGCAGATCCCATTCGGATCTGATGAGTTTATGTTTGTGTGTCAAGTTTTTTTGTTGGTTTGATTCTTTGTGAGGGTGAAATCTTTCATCGACATCATGGTGAAAATATCGTGATTCGACGGCCTACACTTCTAGGGTATCATCCCCGGCCCAAGTACGTTCATCGATCCAGACTTCCCATCTTTTCGGCTGGGCAACTCAAGGCGCTTTCAAAAACCTTTATTAGTAATGTTTGTGCGGGTGAAAGAGCGACGACTTGTTGCTCCAGTCCAATTGTAGCCTCTATACTGTAGTCAGTATTTCTTCTAGTAGTGATTGATATCACGAAGGTGTTTCCAAGGGATTTCATTGTAATTCTTAGTCATGTGAGTTACTTTGTATATTTTGAATCTTAAATCCAAATCAGTGTACTTGTAAATGTTATGAGTATGAATTAAACTAGAAGAAAAGGCGTGCGTTGCCGCACCCCTTATTCGGTGTCGATGTTGAGGGAGCTTTGGTGTCTAAAATGTTTGTAACCCCATATTTGAAAAAAAAAGGCAGCTAAACAACCACTGACCATGTTTGTAACCTCAACAACATAATCTCTTAATATTTTGTTGGTACGCTGGAAACATTGGATAGTCCCAATCATAAATGGCAAAAAACAAATGTAAAAACAACCACTGACCAGGAATTTCAACCGTCACGTTTGTGGGTATGCTATGTATTAAGACAGATGCAAAACATAGTACCAAATTTAGAGTACTTGTAGAAGTATCTGAAAAAGAAGTACTTGTAGAATTAGAACATGATAGGCTGCCAACAATCATTCTTGAGAGGCCCGTGACATGTTTTTCCTCCTCGGACTACCTCAACATTTTTCATCATCAAGTCCAGCTTGCTCCCAGCTAGTGTTCATTGGACACTCCTTATGACCAGTGTCCGTGTACTGCATCGAAGAACACATTGCAGTCCTCCAACTCTGTTTTGTTCTCCCATCCTAGAAAATGTATCCATTTCTCTACTATCAAATAACAAATTGTGAGTTAAATAACAAAACATTGTTGATTGAATAACAAAAAAGATAGATCTTTGACATTTGTCAATGCTCGGGGTACAAAAAAAATGGATCTAGAATGTATACAAATCAAGAACCAATTTAATATTTCACAGAAACATATTTGCCTCTTCCTCACTTCAAGATCTTCCATTTCCCTCTACCAATGTAGGCAATACACCTCCTGTTCAATGCAAAAAGAACACAAATATCATTGTGTTGATTGTGTCCTTCCATAATATACAAAGGCTTTTCACCATATAGTTAAGAATTTTTTTTCCACTGACACATGATTTAGGATAACACTAAACATAAACAATTCAAATTTCAAAAACAATTCAAGCAGCATCAACAGTTTTGCTGTAGATGTTATGTTCTAAGATTTTAATCCGTAAAGAATGAGGGTCAACACTCACATAATTGTTAAATAATATCCCAATAGCATTGAATCAAACAACTTATTATGATTTAAAGCTTTTTACTCTTTGTTCCCAAGTAGTGGCGCGGTAAACAAAAAGTGCATACAGAGGCCGAGCTCCATAGAGCTCTTTATTTTTTTTCAGCAAAAATACTATTTCCACATATTGAAAAAATCTGAAAAAAAGTATATACATAGATGTATATTTGTAGTATACACGTATAAAATTTCTTGAACATATATGTTCATATGTAATGTATACAAAAAAGATAAATACACCAATTAAAATGGGCTTTTTCTTCCTTGTTTTTGGGCTAGATATTTATCTTTTTTGTGTAGCATGCAAATAATCGAATTACTTGATGAACTTTGTACATACTTGAAGAACATGCATATGTATTTGTATAAAAAATATTGACATTTTTTGAAACTTTTAAATATATTTTGATTTTTTTTATTTTTTTTGCAAAACGGGCTCCATGGAGCCCGGCCTCTGGAACGCCGCACTCCGCGGCAAACCCATTCTGTGTGTACCACTGCGCTATCATGCTTCGAATGAGGTTAGGAACAACAGTTATGTTTAAGATGACTTGCCAGGTATGCGGGCACATCTGGTTCCTGGACTAAACCAATTGATGATAAAATGCCGATCATACATGCCATATTTTTTATTTAACTAAACACAAGGTTCTCATGCTGACTGATGAGAATGCTAAGTTAATTTTCCCAGAGAAGTTCTTGGCTACATAGATATTTTGTTAAACAAATATTCCATCATTGAAATCAAAGTAATCTGAATTTACATGGTAAATTATGACAATATGCAAATAAAGTAATCCGAGTCAATACTATCAAATTTTTCGTACGGAAAATTTTATACATAAGCGTCACTAATTATATAAGATCCTAATTTCGAGAAACAGGATGTGACTTTTGCAGATGTTCCATTCACATACTGCAAGCATTGCAATGGTGACCCAAATTAAAGCATGGATGCCATTGATTAATTAATTTGCCAGCCGGCCGTAAACTCATGTACGTGGACCTGAGCTAGCGCCTAGCATCGATTGAATCAACTCTCTCGGTGGAACTTCTCGGCCAGAACGGAATAGAACACAAATCCATGATTACCAAGGCCTACTTTGCTTTTTATTTCTTCGCGAAGTTAAGAGTAGTTCTCGCTGAGAGTCCCACAAGATCGATCCAATTGCTCAAGAAAGCTAGAGTTAGCCCAGGCCAAGTCACCTACGCAAGTCTACAGCAGAGCTACGAACGTAATCGACTGCTGCTACAAAATCAATCAAGCTGCTTCAAGTTCAGCTAGGTTTGCTAGTACGTATGCTTGCTCTGAAATATTTGGTCTCGTGTTTTATAAAACCAAAAAAAAAGAGGATTGATACCGACGAACAAAAACGCGAGGCCGGCGGAGACCAAAACTTCCACGAGCATCCAACCACCACCCCTCCCCCAGCCAGGCACAACGGCACAAGCCAACCCCAAATCATCAATCACACACCACAAGAAACTGGAAATCACGATTGACGCCATGCAGGGTGGTGCGTGGGCGCTCGATGTAGGACCAGACATCGATGAAAGAGAGTCTGCAGGAGTTGTTGGAATTATGTGTCCTGCAACTATATTCAAATTACTAGGAATTATTAATATTCGGAATACCTCATTATGGAATTATACATGTATTTATGCATGGAATTACTTTACATGATTATCATGGAATTATCACTTGTTGAAACGTACTTAAGTTGTATGCTTAAGGAAGCTGGTCGATTATCAGTGGAATACAATATACTATTTATATTGGAAAGACTACCCGGGTACAGTGATAATCGGACGGAGTTAGATCGTATAGTTAGATTACAGCCCTAATGTTGATCTAAATAATTAGAGGAATTTACACTCTATTATGACGCGTTGCTCACAAGCGCGTGCTCCGGAGACACAACGGGTAGAATCCGTTAACAGACAAATAAGATCGTGGTTGGTAATTTGGTCTGGAGTCTATCCCGGAAAACTAGCTGAAAAGATTAGGAATCTTATCTGTATAAGAGATGGACTTTTTGGAAAGACAGTATAAGAAGGTCCCTACCCGATAGCCTTAGATATGCGAATTGTGAGTGGCACCACGGATAAGCGCAGAGGAAATTAAGCCTAGAAGAATGCCATTGTAGCTGAAATTAAGAAAGAAATTCAAAATAAGCCTAGAAGAATGCCATTGTCACGGTGTACTTAATAAAAGTAAAGCTTTATTATAGGTATGTATTCTTTCTAACTATCTTCGTTTGTATAAAGTGTTTTATTCGATTATATCCTAATAAAATAACTAATTCATGATTTATCATGTTCATCTGTTTCATAAAGATGATAAATTGATGATGGGCAATCCATGTAATCTTCGTCTAGTGAGGTATTCTGATTACCAATACTTACTTTTGGATTTCGGTTGTAGTTTTTGCCTTCATAAACTTCGCCACACCTAAAAATTATTCCTGCCTCCGCCACTGGCAACTCGTGCACGGCGACGAACATCAGATCAAAGGACACTCGCACCTTCCTATCGCTTGGCCTATGGGAGCTATGGAAGTACCGAAATGCCGTTGTTTTCGATGGAGTGACTCCATCCGTGGCGGCTGTGATAGCAAAAGTCGAGTCTGAAGGTAGAGCATGGAAGCTAGCTGGACTCCTCAAAGGGGATTTCACCACCTTTTTTGGAGGGCTAGCGAGGTGGGCAAACGCGAGTAGTTAGACATGATTGTATAGTGTGGGTGCGGAGTTACTTGCATGTAATCTATTGTAAGAACACTGTCGTGGACGAGGCTCTTTACCCCCTCTCCTTCTTTCATATATGATACGCACACTTGTGCGTATTCTAGAAAAAAAAATAAAATGGAAATCAAAATAGAGAGCTTTAAACCATGGAGGGGGCAGGCGAAGAAGTTGAGACCAAGGAGTGAAGAGCACGGAGCCGATGCAGACCAGCGGCAGCTCACTGTAACACCCCTAGGTAATGAGCACAGTGATCATCTGTTAATCATGCTAAGTCATCATTAATTACAATGCTTGATCACATTTGAATCATATCTCATTTCAAATTCCAATTCAAATTGAAATTCAAATATGAGGTGAAAATAAAAGTTGTTCAAATCCAGGAACTAAAATGTTCACAATTTTGGAAATAATCCATTGTGAATTATGTTCAGGAAAACAACATCACCAAAATTCCCTAGATGTCTCTATCATCATGAAAACAGAGCCAACAGCACCATTTTGGCATTTTAAATGCAATACAAAATTCATTTGGATTTATTTTGCCCCCAAACCTTTTTATGGCACTGCCAAATATTGCAACATATTTAATTGGCCAGGTTACACATTTTTCAAAAGTGTTTTGGTGGCCTAATATTTTGTAAAGCAAAAGGGAAATAAAAGGCACAAAAAGAAAAAGGGAAAAGGCCCACTGTACCTGGGCCTAAGTCTACAGGACAGGCCCATCCCATCACCTGTCCTCTCCCACCTCCCGCGCTCTCTCTCACCTCGATGTCGCCTCTGCCGCATGCGCGCGCGCGCCCGCGCCTGCCCCCCCTCCCTCTGGTCGACAGCGCGACGCGCCTGGCCGGTTAAGGGCAGCGTCCCGCCTCCCTGACCCTCTCCTGGCCTCTCCCTCTCTGCTTCCCACCCGAGCGCCGCCATGATCGGCCTCTGCTAGAGCTCGCGACCCCCGTAGCCCCTGCGCCTCGCCGCCGTGCCAGATCGCTCCGCCGCCGTCCGCTACATCTCCCCGTGCCGCGGAACGGAGCCGGGTGCCCCTGCCTCGCCCGCGTCGACCTTCTCCTTCCTCTACGGCCACCGCGACCTCGCCGTCGATTCCGGTCACCTCGAGCCTCCCCCGCGCCCACTAAACTCACCTACAGGATCCCGGTGAGCCGCTGCTTCTTTCCCCTCCTCGCTCGCCGCCGTTTGCTGCCCGTAGCCGCCGTCCCCAACGTAGCCGAGCCCGCCTCCGCACGAGCTCGTCGCCGGCGAGCTTTCGGCGACCAAATGGCCCCGCGGCAGTGCCCGTTGAGCTCACCGCATCGCGTAGATCTCCCCTGCCTCTTTTGCTCGTGCCGTTGCGCGCTGTGCAGCCGATCCCCCCGAGCACCCGTAGCCGCCGCCTATGCCGTCGAAGCTCCGGTCGACTCCGGCCGTCCCAGGTCGCGAGACCGCCACCGTTAGACGCGGTGCTCGACGCCCGTTCGAACGGCACCGACCGCGTCCGTTTTGACCCACCGTAGCGAAATTCCGGCGATGGCCGTGGCTCGCCGCCGTGTTTTCCGGCATTGGCGGCTAAACGCCGGCGCGCGCTGACGTGGCCGCGTGGACCCCACCCCCTGTGCCATTGACTGTGGGCCCGTGGAGCCCAGTTGACTGGGTTGACCCAGTCAACTCTGCTGACTGGGCAGCCCGTGTCACTGACATGCGGGCCCCACACTGTTAAACATTTTTATAATTAATAAAATACTAATAGATCTGTTAATTAACTCTGTTAGTTTAATCAGTCACTGACAGTGGGTCCCACTAGCTAATTAGGTTAATTAGTTTAAAGTTAAACCCTGTTAATTAGTACAGTCTATGACAGATGGGCCCCACCTGTCAGTTTGACTGGTCAGCTGGTCAGTTGACCGCTGATGCAGTGCTGACATCATGCTGACGTCATATGCCTTTTCTGTCGAATTAATTAATTAAAACAATTTCAGAAAATGTTTAAAACTTTGAAAAATCCTAGAAATTAAACCGTAGCTCGGATCAAAAAGTTTTCTACATGAAAGTTGATCAGAAAAACGAGACGAATCCAAATATGCCCTCCGTTTATCTGTCACATGCCCACAGCTATGCAAACATGGAACCTTCCCTCCGGTTCATCTGTCTGATAGATGCCCGAAGGCCGGGAAAATATCCCAGATATTTTCCCGCTTCATCTGCAACGTGTAATACAGCGATAGGTCACCACCAGCACTGCATATTGCCATGCCATGCATCTGGGTAGCATTGTTTGCTCTTATTTATTGTTTCTTCCCCCCTCTTCTCTCCGGTAGACTCCGAGACCGACGCTGCTGCCAAGTACGACTACGCCCCTGACGACCAGACCTTTTCAGCAGAGCTTCCAGGCAAGCAAACCCCCTTGATCATTCCAATATCGCCTATTCTTTCTCCCCCATTCTTGCATTAGAATTTGCTACTATAATTGATTGCTCCTATTCTGATGCATAGCCTGTTTTTGTAACCTGCTGTTGTTACTTTACCTGTCATCCTAAACTGCTTAGTATAGGTTGGTAGTGAACCATCTGTGGCCCTCATCCTTGTCCTAGTTGCCCCGCTTAGTTACTAGTGCCCCAATCAAGGTGATCGATGGGCTGAGACCAGCACATCACCGCACACCCCCTAAGTTGTACGACTATGCAGGGCTACTATCGGGTGCCGAGGGTGATACCTCGTACTGCACTCCTGATGATATCTCTGTAGTATAGCACATCGGTGGTGATTGCAGAGGGTGATTCCTTGCTCTCCCCTTCTCGATGATGACTCTGTCGTGCAACCCCTCAAGTGTGAACCAACGAGGGTGATTCCCCCTGGTTCTCCTTGACGGGTTACATTGAGTAGGATTCCAACGAGGGTGATTCCTCGGATTCCCCTTGATGTGATGAACACACGGATACTTTGACTTTACTACAGTTACTTGATAAAGTCGGGTCGGCCCCGAGGGGTACCGGCGAGTGATGTGGAATCGGGTTGACCATGAGGGTACCCGTGTGATGATTACGTGGCACGGCCGGGCATCCTAGCCCTTGTCGTAAGTCCACGAGACGGGGTGACGGGACCACAGACCGTGGAATACTGATTGTCACCGTGAACTCCCAGAGCACTAACGGGTTAGGATATGTGATCTGAGTAGGCCTCTGGCCTTTTCGCACTAACCACCACGCGGGAATAAGGATGGGCACTCGACGTCGTATGTATCAGCCGAAGCTCTCCAGATGTCAGCAGTTGAGCGTCGCGCGCCGGGTTGGACCGTGAAAGCCTGCACTTGTATTAAGGGGGCTAGGTCTGCTCACCGGCCGCGTACGCAACGCGCAGGAGTGCAAAGGGCGATGGGCTCAAGACCCCTGAGCACTTAGGAGTTAGACCGACGTGCTGGCCTCTCTGTTGAGCCTAGGTAGGGCTGCGATGTGTCGATCAGCCGAGGCCGGGCATGACCCGATAGAAGTGTGTCCGGCCAGAGTTAATCGAGCGTGTTGGGTAAAGTTGGTGCACCCCTGTAGGGAAGTATATCTATTCGAATAGCCGTGTCCACGGTAATAGGACGCTCGGAAAGTAACCCGATCTACTACAACTAGAACTGGATACTTGTGTTACTAAAATGATATGTTGGCTCCGGGATTGCTTTCTCGCAGGGAGTCGAGGAAGGATCTCTGGGCGTTGTTGCTACTACTTACTACTTTACTATGTACTAATCTGCACTCTTCTAATGCTGCAAGACACTGAAGATGCTAGTCTTCGATAGGCTAGGTCTTCCCCCTCTAATTCTGGCATTTCTGTAGTCTAGTCCACAGCTAAAGCCCCTTCCTTGATAATGATGCATAAATAGAATAGTTCTGATGTAAGTCTTGCGAGTACTTTAGATGAGTACTCACAGTTGACGGAGCCCAGGAGCCAGCTGCTTCTGCCGACGACCACTACTACCCTACCGGTGGAGCCTACTACTACGTGGGTAGATAGGAGGCACCCAGGCAGGAGGCCTGCGCCTTTTCGATCAGTGTCGTTGTTTTGCTCAGCCTTCTTAAGGCAAACTTGTTTCCCTTTTATGTATGTACTCAGATATTATGTTGCTTCCGCTGACGCTTGATCGCGAGCTTATGTATTCGAGCCCTCGAGGCCCCTGGCTTGTAATATAAAGCTTGTATGACTTTTATTTGTGTTTAGAGTTGTGTTGTGATATCTTCCAGTGAGTCCTTAGGCTTGATCGTGTGCATTTGCGTGTATGATTAGTGCACGATTAAATTTGGGGCGTCACAAGTTGGTATCAGAGCCGACTGCCTGTAGGAACCCCCCCCCCCCCCCTTTCCAACTCATTGGCCGAAGTTGAGTCTAGTCTTTGAAAACTATTTTACTAACATGGCTGTGTGGCTTACGGGCCCACGTCGCCAATGGGTGGTATTAGGATCTTTTATTCCTCTTCCTTACTCTGGGACTCTGATCTTTCTTCCTTTCGGGTTAAAGATTTTACTAACTCTGACATTAGGTTCTCGTGTTCACATTCAACCGGAGAGCTGGATTATCTGCAAACATTTCCTTCCAATGCTATCTTATGCTTCTCACACTGTCGTTTGACATCTTGCACTCCTTGTTTCAGATGCGTCCCGCAAGACAGCTTGTGCGCCAGACTATGGCTGTCGATGCGACTGGGTTCCCTGCTATCTTGGCCGATCTCTTGACCAGGCTGGGATATCGCTGGTACCCCGAGTACACTGTTTACGAGGATTACCGCGAGTTCAACCAGGAGCAGTACCACGCTGTGGTTCACATCTTTGATCGGCACGACATCTCCATCACTGAGTTGCACACCTTCCATGGTGTTGGAGTGACTGTCGACATGGCCGTCCATGATGCTGCTTATACTGCTATTGCCCGTCTTCGTGGAGAGCACAACAGTCGCTTGGAGGAGACTGGATTCAGATATATCCCGTATGCTCCCGCTGGGGACGAGACTGGATACTACACAGCTGTTTATACTCCTTACGTGCCGCGTCATTATGACCCGCAGGTTTTGGTTCAGTACACTCAGACTCTGGATCGCACTGCTCGAGCTATTGCTGTAGAGTTGCACGCCACTCGTGCTCGTCTTTACGACGCTCTGACACAGTTGCTGCCAGCAGTCAGTGCACAGATGCATCTAGAGTACATTCTTTACCCGTGCAGGACGGAGATGCCACCAGGTCCTGAGTGGCCTGCTGTGGGAGGTTGTACCCCTCCACGTGGTCCTCTTTTTCCAGTTCGGGACCAGTTTCTGCACCAGAGTGTTCACGGAGCGCAGGATCCCTACATCGAGGGCACCCTACGTCGCCAATTGCAGTTGCCTGGCTCCAGTGGTCCTTTCCTGCATTGAGGTAGCTATCGCTATGTCCCGTTGTTGTATCCCTCCACCGCGTGCCTGTGTGCCGCCTAGTGTGTCTAGCTTTTCCTTTCCGAACTTGTACCGCTGGCTTGTAACCGAATCTATGTACGGATCTGTATGTCATGATTGACTATGATGTTGTATCTATTGCACTTCCTTTTGTTGTGCGTGTTACTTCATGAATGAGTCCATACACCTACAAATGCTCGTTGCTAAACTATCCCCTGTTAATCTTTAGCAGGATGGTTAGACCAGCAGGTCGTGGTCGTGGCCGTGGTGCCAACAATCCACCGCCGCCCGACTATATGGCAGCTATGATGCAGCAATTCGAGCTGAATCGTCAATTCATGACTGGAATCATGGCTCAGTTCCCAAACCCGAACCAGAATGCTCAGAATCAGCAACCTGCCCCCAATAACCTTGCAAGAGTTTGTGCGCCTCAATCTGGCCGTCTTCCGCAACTCAGTTCAGCCGCTTGATGCTGATAACTGGCTCCGTGACATCGCTTTTGAGATGGAGTCTGCGAGTGTAGCCCCTGCAAACTATGTCACTTTCGCCTCCTACTTTCTGAAGGGTCCCGTAGCCCAATGGTGGGACACTCACAGGCAGACCTTAGCTGCTGGAACCATCATCACCTGGGTGGAGTTCAAAGCTGCTTTCCGTCCCCGTTACATTCCGCAAGGAGTTATGGACCGGAAGAAGCGTGAGTTTCGCAACCTCACTCAGGGCAATAAGACTGTTGAAGCTTATCAGCGGGAATTTCTGGAACTATCTCGCTATGCTGAAGAAGACATTACTACTGATGCTCGCCGACAGGAGAAGTTCCGTGAAGGGCTCAACTCTAAAATCAAGATGGCACTCTTAGTCCATGACGTTGCTGACTTCGCCACCTTGGTGAACAAGGCCATACATGTTGAGACTGGTCTGAAAGATCACAAGAACGCTTTCAAGCGCACCCATGATGCGGGCTCATCTTCGGGCTCGTCATCGCAGAAGCGCCGTATCTGGATCCCTCACGGCATGTACCCTCCAGCTGCACCTCCTCCACCGCCGGGACAGCCAAGACCTCAGGCTCCACTACTTCGAGCTCCTGCTCTCCGCCCCAAGGACGGACTCTGCTTCAAGTGTGGCCGTCCAGGTCACCGTTCCAGAGACTGTTCTCAGAACCAGAATCAGCTTGCACTTCCCCCTGCTGGCCATGGACATGGCCGTGGCAACAACCAGCCCCGCAACAACAATGCCATACCTTCCTATGGTCGTGGCCAAGCTTATCATGTTGATCTGAATGAAGCTCATGGTCAGCCAGCTACTGTGAAGGGTACTCTTCTTCTTAACTCAATACCACCTCTTGTTTTATTTTAATTCGGGAGTATCGTATTCATTCATATCATAAGCTTTTGCATACATGCTTGGCATTAAATATGATGATTTGAAACGTTCTAGTCGTTCACGACTTCTAGAGGGTACTTCCAGAAGGACTTCCCGGAATGCCTCGATCTTTTCCCTACCACCTCCTGAATTCTCGGGACGAGAAATTCTTTTAGAGGAGGAGAATTGTAACACCCCTAGGTAATGCGCACAGTGATCATCTGTTAATCATGCCAAGTCATCATTAATTACAATGCTTGATCACATTTGACTCATATCTCATTTCAAATTCCAATTCAGATTGAAATTAAAATATGAGGTGAAAATAAAAGTTGTTCAAATCTAGGAACTAAAATGTTCATAATTTTGGAAATAATCCATTGTGAATTATTTTCAGGAAAACAACATCACCAAAATTCCCTAGATGTCTCTATCATCATGAAAACAGAGCCAACAACACCATTTTGGCATTTTAAATGCAATACAAAATTCATTTGGAATTATTTTGCCCCCAAACATTTTTATGGCACTGCCAAATATTGCAACATATTTAATTGGCCAGGTTGCACATTTTTCAAAAGTGTTTTGGTGGCCTAATATTTTGCAAAGCAAAAGGGAAATAAAAGGCAGAAAAAGAAAAAGAGAAAAGGCCCACTGTACGTGGGCCTAAGTCTACAGGGCAGGCCCAGCCCACCACCTGTCCTCTCCCACCTCCCGCGCTCTCTCTCACCTCGCTGTCGCCTCTGCCGCACGCGCGCGCGCTCCCGCGCCTGTCCCCCCTCCCTCTGGTCGACAGCGCGACGCGCCTGGCCGGTTAAGGGCAGCAGCCCGCCTCCCCTGGCCCTCTCCTGGCCTCTCCATCTCTCCTTCTCCCTCTCTGCTTCCCACCCGAGCGCCGCCATGATCGGCCTCTGCTAGAGCTCGCGGCCACCGTAGCCCATGCGCCTCGCCGCCGTGCCAGATTGCTCCGCCGCTGTCCGCTACATCTCCCCGTGCCGCGGAACGGAGCCGGGAGCCCCTGCCTCGCCCGCGTGGACCTTCTCCTTCCTCTACGGCCACCGCGACCTCGCCGTCGATTCCGGCCACCTCGAGCCTCCCCCGCGCCCACTAAGCTCACCTACAGGATACCGGTGAGCCGCTGCTTCTTTTCCCTCCTCGCTCGCCGCCGTTTGCTGCTCGTAGCCGCCGTCCCCAATGTAGCCGAGCCCGCCTCCGCATGAGCTCGTCGCCGGCGAGCTTTCGGCGACCAAATGGTCCAGCGGCAGTGCCCGTTGAGCTCACCGTGTCGCGTAGATCTCCCCTGCCTCTTTTGCTCGTGCCGTTGCGCGCTGTGCAGCCGATCCCCCCGAGTACCCGTAGCCACCGCCATACACCGTCGAAGCTCCGGTCGACTTCGGCCGTCCCAGGTCGCGAGATCGCCACCGTTGGACGCGGCGCTCGACGCCCGTTCGAACGGCACCGGCCGCGTCCGTTTTGACCCACTGTAGCGAAATTCCGGCGATGGCCGTGGCTCGCCGCCGTGTTTTCCGACGCCGGCGCACGCTGACGTGGCCGCGTGGACCCCACCCCCTGTGCCACTGACTGTGGGCCCGTGGAGCCTAGTTGACTGGGTTGACCCAGTCAACTCTGCTGACTGGGCAGCCCGTGTCACTGACATGCGGGCTGTTGGGGAACGTTGCATGGGAAACAAAAAATTTTCCTACGCACACGCAAGATCTATCCATGGTGATGAGCATCTACGAGAGGGAGAGTGAATCTACATACCCTTGTAGATCGCTAAGCGGAAGCGTTAATAAACGCGGTTGATGTAGTCGAACGTCTTCGCGATCCAAATCGCCGAGCGTCCCGCGATCCAATCACGATCCTTCCGATCTAGTGCCGAACGGACGGCACCTCCGCGTTCAACACACGTACGGCTTGATGACGCCTTCACCTCCTCGATCCAGCGAGCGATGATGAAGTAGTGGTTGAGTTCCAGCAGCACGACGGCGTGGTGATGATGGTGAGGAACGATCTCTGCAGGGCTTCGCCAAGCGCTACGGAGATTATGACGGAGGAACTAGAGGGTTAGGGTTGCCGCACACGGCTTGGGGAAATCTTAATGTATCCCGTGTGCTAGCCCTGCCCCTCTATTTATATGTTGAGCCTTGGGGTCTAAACTTGGAGTAAAAGCCTCCTCCGGGTCGGTTTTGCCCGCACAAGGTCGGTTTGGCCCGCAGGGAAAGAGTCCAACTCGGATCCCTGCCGAACCGTGCACAGCCGCGCACAAGCGGTAGTACCGCTTCACACAAGCGGTAGTACCGCTTGGGCGGTAGTACCGCTTCACACAAGCGGTAGTACCGCTCGGGCGGTAGTACCGCTTCACACAAGCGGTAGTACCGCTCCGGCGGTAGTACCGCTTCACCAAGCGGTAGTACCGCTTACGCGGCAGCAAAACTACTTTTGCACTTTCCAATACCTTGTGGGCTTTATCCCTTTGGCTCATATAAAGTGTTGCTGCACCCGAACACTTCGGTAAACATCCGGAACCCCTTCCGGTGAACTTCGGAACCCTTCCAGAGATCAAAACACTATTATCACATATATCAATCTTTACCTCCGGACTATTCCGGAGATCCTCGTCATGTCCGGGATCTTATCCGGGACTCCGAACAACTTTCGGTCACCAACATAATAACTCAATTATACTAATCGTCACCAAACGTTAAGTGTGTAGACCCTGCGGGTTCGAGAACTATGTAGACATGACCGAGACACTTCTACGATCAATAACCAATAGCGGGACCTGGATGCCCATATTGGCTCCTACATATTCTACGAAGATCTTTATCGGTCGAACCTCTATGTCAAGGATTCAGTTAATCCCGTATGCTGTTCCCTTTGTTCTTCGGTATGTTACTTGCCCGAGATTCGATCGTCGGTATCACTATACCTAGTTCAATCTCGTTACCGGCAAGTCTCTTTACTCGTTCCGTAATACAAGATCCTGTGGCTAACTCTTTAGTCACTTTGCTTGCAAGGCTCAATGTGATGTTGTATTACCGAGTGGGCCCTGAGATACCTCTCCGTCATACGGAGTAACAAATCCCAGTCTTGATCCATGCCAACCCAACAGACACCCTCGGAGATACCTGTAGAGCACCTTTATAGTCACCCAGTTACGTTGCGACGTTTGATACACACAAGGTATTCCTCCGGTGTCAGAGAGTTGCATGATCTCATGGTCAAAGGAACAGATACTTGACATGCAGAAAACAATAGCAATAAACTGACACGATCAAATGCTACGTTTACAGTTTGGGTCTTGTCCATCACATCATTCTCCTAATGATGTGATCCCGTTATCAAATGACATCTCATGTCAATGGCTAGGAAACCTTAACCATCTTTGATCAACGAGCTAGTCAACTAGAGGCTTACTAGGGACACAGTGTTGTCTATGTACCCACACATATATTTGAGTTTCCAATCAATACAATTATAGCATGGATAATAAACGATTATCATGAACAAGGAAATATAATAATAACCAATTTATTATTGCCTCTAGGGCATATTTCCAACAGTCTCCCACTTGCACTAGAGTCAATAATCTAGTTCACATCACTATGTGATTTACATTGTAATGAATCGAACACCCATGCAGTTCTGGTGTTGTTCATGTTTAGCCCTTGGAAGAGGTTTAGTCATCGGATCTGCAACATTCAGATCCGTGTGTACTTTGCAAATATTTATGTCGTCCTCCTTGATGTAATCGCGGATGGAATTGAAACGTCGCTTTATGTGTCTGGTCCTCTTGTGAAATCTTGGTTCCTTGGCTAGAGCAATGGTACCAGTATTATCACAAAACAGAGTCATTGGGTTAAGTGCACTAGGCACTACTCCAAGATCTGTCATGAACTCCTTCATCCAGACACCTTCCTTCGCCGCCTCCGAGGCTGCGATGTACTCCGCTTCGCATGTAGAATCAGCTACCACGCTTTGCTTGGAACTGCACCAGCTAACCGCACCCCCATTAAGAATAAATACCTATCCGGTTTGCGACTTAGAGTCATCCGGATCAGTGTCAAAGCTTGCATCGACGTAACCCTTTACGACGAGCTCTTGATCACCTCCATAGACGAGAAACATGTCCTTAGTCCTTTTCAGGTACTTCAGGATATTCTTGACCGCTGTCCAGTGTTCCATTCCTGGATCACTTTGAAACCTTCCGACCATACTTATGGCAAGGCTGACATCGGGTCTTGTGCACAGCATTGCATACATGATAGAGCCTATGGCTGAAGCATAGGGGATGACACTCATCTTTTCTCTATCTTCTGCAGTCACTGGGCATTGAGTCTTACTCAACTTCACACCTTGCAAAACAGGCAAGAACCCCTTCTTGGACTGATCCATTTTGAACTTCTTCAAAATCTTATCAAGGTATGTGCTTTGTGAAAGTCCTATTAAACGTCTTGATCTATCTCTATAGATCTTGATGCCTAATATGAAAGCAGCTTCTCCTAGGTCCTTCATTGAAAAACTCTTGTTCAAATATTCCTTTACACTTTCCAGCATTTCTATATTGTTTCCAATCAGCAATATGTCATCCACATATAATATTAGAAACGCTATAGAGCTCCCACTCACTTTCTTGTAAATACAAGCTTCTCCGTAAACTTGTATAAACTCGAACGCTTTGATCACCTCATCAAAACGAAGATTCCAACTCCGAGATGCTTGCACCAGTCCATAAATGGATCGCTGGAGTTTGCAAACTTTGTCAGCATTTTCTGGATCGACAAAACCTTCTGGTTGCATCATATACAACTCTTCCTTAAGGTAACCGTTAAGGAACGCTGTTTTGACATCCATCTGCCAAATTTCATAATCGAAAAAGGCAGCTATTGCTAACATGATTCTGACGGACTTAAGCATCGCTACGGGTGAGAAGGTCTCATCGTAGTCAACTCCTTGAACTTGTGAAAAACCCTTTGCCACAAGTCGAGCTTTATAGACGGTGACATTACCGTCCGCGTCCGTCTTCCTCTTAAAGATCCATTTGTTCTGAATGGCCTTACGCCCTTCAGGTAATACTTCCAAAGTCCATACTTTGTTTTCATACATGGATCCCATCTCGGATTTCATGGCCTCTAACCACTTCTCGGAATCCGGGCTCATCATCGCTTCTCCATAGCTCGTAGGTTCATTGTTGTCTAACAACATGACCTCTAAGACAGGGTTGCCGTACCACTCGGGAGCAGTACGCGTCCTTGTCGACCTACGAGGTTCGATAGCAACTTGATCCAAAGCTTCATGATCATCATCATTAACTTCCTCTTCAGCTAATGTAGGCTCCACAGAAACAACTTTCTGCGCTGCGCTACTCTCAGGTTGAAGTAAAGGTTCAACAACCTCATCAAGTTCTATCTTCCTCCCACTCAATTCTTTCGAGAGAAACTCTTTCTCAAGAAATGTTCCGTTTTTAGCGACAAACACTTTGCCTTCGGATCTGAGGTAGAAGGTATACCCAACTGTCTCTTTTGGGTATCCTATGAAGACGCATTTCTCCGCTTTGGGTTCCAGCTTTTCAGGCTGAAGCTTTTTGACATAAGCATCACATCCCCAAACTTTAAGAAACGACAGCTTTGGCTTCTTGCCAAACCAAAGTTCATAAGGCGTCGTCTCAACGGATTTCGATGGTGCCCTATTTAAAGTGAATGCAGCTGTCTCTAATGCATAACCCCAAAACGATAGTGGCAAATCGGCAAGAGACATCATAGATCGCACCATATCCAATAAGGTTCGATTACGACGTTCGGACACACCATTACGCTGTGGTGTTCCAGGCGGTGTCAATTGTGAAACAATTCCACACTGTTTTAAGTGACTGCCAAACTCATAACTCAGATATTCTCCTCCTCGATCAGATCGTAGGAATTTAATCTTCTTGTTACGATGATTCTCAACTTCACTCTGAAATTGTTTGAACTTTTCAAATGTTTCAGACTTGTGTTTCATTAAGTAAATATACCCATATCTACTTAAGTCATCAGTGAAGGTGAGAAAGTAACGATAACCACCGCGCGCCTCAATACTCATCGGACCGCACACATCAGTATGTATGATTTCCAATAAGTCACTTGCCCGTTCCATTATTCCAGAGAACGGCGTTTTAGTCATCTTGCCCATGAGGCATGGCTCACATGTGTCAAGTGATTCAAAATCAAGTGACTCCAAAAGTCCATCAGCATGGAGCTTCTTCATGCGTTTTACGCCAATATGACCTAAACGGCAGTGCCACAAGAAAGTGGTATTATCATTATCAATTCTATATCTTTTGGCATCAATGTTATGAACATGTGTATCATTACTATCGAGATTCAATAAGAATAAACCCCTCATATTGGGTGCATGACCATAAAAGATATTACTCATATAAATAGAACAACCATTATTCTCTGATTTAAATGAGTAACCGTCTCGCAATAAACAAGATCCAGATATAATGTTCATGCTTAACGCAGGCACCAAATAACACTTATTTAGGTTCATCACTAATCCCGACGGTAATCGAAGAGCGAGCGTGCCGACGGCGATCACATCAACCTTGGAACCATTTCCCACGCGCATCGTCACTTCGTCCTTTGCCAGCCTCCGTCTATTCCGCAGTTCCTGTTTTGAGTTGCAAATATGAGCAACCGCACCGGTATCAAATACCCAGGCACTACAACGAGAGTTGGTAAGGTACACATCAATAACATGTATATCATATATACCTTGTTTGTTGTTGGCCGCCTTCTTGTCAGCCAAATACTTGGGGCAATTCCGCTTCCAGTGTCCAGTTCCCTTGCAATGAAAACACACAGTTTCTGGTTTGGGTCCAGCCTTGGGTTTCTTCACGAGAGGAGCAACTGCTTTGCCACTCTTCTTGGAGTTACCCTTCTTACCCTTGCCATTTTTCTTGAAACTAGTGGTTTTATTGACCATCAACACTTGATGCTCCTTCTGAATTTCAGACTCAGCGGCTTTCAGCATCGCAAACAGCTCGGCGACTGACTTGTTCATCCCGTGCATGTTATAGTTCAACACGAAGCTCTTGTAGCTAGGTGGCAATGATTGAAGAACTCTGTCAGTGATAGCCTCTGGCGGAAGGGGCATCCCTAACTCAGCCAGACGGGTGGAGTACCCAGACATTCTGAGCACGTGATCACTGATAGACCCGTTCTCCTCCATCTTGCAAGCATAGAACTTATCGGAGATCTCATATCTCTCGATCCGGGCATTCTTCTGAAAGATAAACTTCAACTCCTGGAACATCTCATATGCTCCATGACGTTCAAAACGTCTTTGAAGTCCCGGTTCTAAGCCATACAACATTGCACATTGAACTATTGAGTAATCATCAGAACGAGCCTGCCAGGCGTTCACAACGTCTAGAGACTCAACTGGAGCGGGTGGATCACCAAGCGGTGCATCAAGGACATAAGCCTTCTGGGAAGCCGTAAGGATAATCCTTAGATTACGGGCCCAGTCCACAAAGTTACTTCCATCATCTTTCAACTTAGCTTTCTCTAGGAACGCATTAAAATTCAGGGGTGCTACTGCGCGAGCCATGATCTACAACATAAATATAGCAAAGACAACTTAGACTATTGTTCTTAGATAATGAGTTTAGTTAATCATATTTAAAAAACTCCCACTCAAATTGACATCCCTCCGATCATTCGAGTGTAACATGATCCAAATCCACCAACTCAAGTCCGATCATCACGTGAGTTGAGGTGGTTTCAATGGTGAACATCTTCATGTTGATCATATCTACTATATGACTCATGTTCGACCTTTCGGTCTCTTGTGTTCCGAGGCCATGTCTGTACATGCTAGGCTCGTCAAGTTTAACCCGAGTGTTCCGCACGTGTAACATGGCTTACACCCGTTGTATGCGAACGTAGAGTCTATCACACCCGATCATCACGGCGTGTCTCGAAACGACGAACTTTCGCAACGGTGCACACTTGGGGAGAACACAATTTATCTTGAAATTTAAGTGAGGGATCACCTTATAATGCTACCGTCGTCCTAAGCAAAATAAGATGCATAAAAGGATTAACATCACATGCAAATCATAAGTGACATGATATGGCCATGAACTTGTGCTTTTGATCTCCATCTCCAAAGCACTGGCATGATCTCCATCGTCACCGGCATGACACCATGATCTCCATCATCTTGATCTCCATCAACGTGTCGCCATAAGGTTGTCGCGCCGGCTGTTGCTTCCACGACTATAGCTAACGTTTAGCGATAAAGTAAAGCATTACATAGCGCTTAATGATTGACACGCAGGTCATACAATAATTAAAGACAACTCTATGGCTCCTGCCAGTTGCCGTACTCATCGACATGCAAGTCGTGATATTCTATACATCACATGATCATCTCATACATCACATATATCTCATCATGTAATTGGCCATATCACATCACAACATACCCTGCAAAAACAAGTTAGACGTCCTCTAATTGTTGTTGCAAATTTTACGTGGCTGCTACGGGTTTGCAAGAACCGTTCTTACCTACGCAAAACCACAACGTGGTGTAGTGATTGCTTTTTGATCTTCTAAAAGAACCCTCTTCATTGAACCGATTCAACTAAAGTGAGAGAGACAGACACCCGCCAGTCACCTTTATGCAACAAGTGCACGCAGCGGTAAAACCAGTCTCGCGTAAGCGTACGCGTAATGTCGGTCCGGGCCGCTTCATCTCACAATACCGCTGAATCAAGTATCAACTAGTAACGGCAAGCAATATGTATACACCCACGCCCACAACTCGTTTGTGTTCTACTCGAGATCTCATCTACGCATAGACCTAGCTCAGATGCCACTGTTGGGGAACGTTGCATGGGAAACAAAAAATTTTCCTACGCACACGCAAGATCTATCCATGGTGATGAGCATCTACGAGAGGGAGAGTGAATCTACATACCCTTGTAGATCGCTAAGCGGAAGCGTTAATAAACGCGGTTGATGTAGTCGAACGTCTTCGCGATCCAAATCGCCGAGCGTCCCGCGATCCAATCACGATCCTTCCGATCTAGTGCCGAACGGACGGCACCTCCGCGTTCAACACACGTACGGCTTGATGACGCCTTCACCTCCTCGATCCAGCGAGCGATGATGAAGTAGTGGTTGAGTTCCAGCAGCACGACGGCGTGGTGATGATGGTGAGGAACGATCTCTGCAGGGCTTCGCCAAGCGCTACGGAGATTATGACGGAGGAACTAGAGGGTTAGGGTTGCCGCACACGGCTTGGGGAAATCTTAATGTATCCCGTGTGCTAGCCCTGCCCCTCTATTTATATGTTGAGCCTTGGGGTCTAAACTTGGAGTAAAAGCCTCCTCCGGGTCGGTTTTGCCCGCACAAGGTCGGTTTGGCCCGCAGGGAAAGAGTCCAACTCGGATCCCTGCCGAACCGTGCACAGCCGCGCACAAGCGGTAGTACCGCTTCACACAAGCGGTAGTACCGCTTGGGCGGTAGTACCGCTTCACACAAGCGGTAGTACCGCTCGGGCGGTAGTACCGCTTCACACAAGCGGTAGTACCGCTCCGGCGGTAGTACCGCTTCACCAAGCGGTAGTACCGCTTACGCGGCAGCAAAACTACTTTTGCACTTTCCAATACCTTGTGGGCTTTATCCCTTTGGCTCATATAAAGTGTTGCTGCACCCGAACACTTCGGTAAACATCCGGAACCCCTTCCGGTGAACTTCGGAACCCTTCCAGAGATCAAAACACTATTATCACATATATCAATCTTTACCTCCGGACTATTCCGGAGATCCTCGTCATGTCCGGGATCTTATCCGGGACTCCGAACAACTTTCGGTCACCAACATAATAACTCAATTATACTAATCGTCACCAAACGTTAAGTGTGTAGACCCTGCGGGTTCGAGAACTATGTAGACATGACCGAGACACTTCTACGATCAATAACCAATAGCGGGACCTGGATGCCCATATTGGCTCCTACATATTCTACGAAGATCTTTATCGGTCGAACCTCTATGTCAAGGATTCAGTTAATCCCGTATGCTGTTCCCTTTGTTCTTCGGTATGTTACTTGCCCGAGATTCGATCGTCGGTATCACTATACCTAGTTCAATCTCGTTACCGGCAAGTCTCTTTACTCGTTCCGTAATACAAGATCCTGTGGCTAACTCTTTAGTCACTTTGCTTGCAAGGCTCAATGTGATGTTGTATTACCGAGTGGGCCCTGAGATACCTCTCCGTCATACGGAGTAACAAATCCCAGTCTTGATCCATGCCAACCCAACAGACACCCTCGGAGATACCTGTAGAGCACCTTTATAGTCACCCAGTTACGTTGCGACGTTTGATACACACAAGGTATTCCTCCGGTGTCAGAGAGTTGCATGATCTCATGGTCAAAGGAACAGATACTTGACATGCAGAAAACAATAGCAATAAACTGACACGATCAAATGCTACGTTTACAGTTTGGGTCTTGTCCATCACATCATTCTCCTAATGATGTGATCCCGTTATCAAATGACATCTCATGTCAATGGCTAGGAAACCTTAACCATCTTTGATCAACGAGCTAGTCAACTAGAGGCTTACTAGGGACACAGTGTTGTCTATGTACCCACACATGTATTTGAGTTTCCAATCAATACAATTATAGCATGGATAATAAACGATTATCATGAACAAGGAAATATAATAATAACCAATTTATTATTGCCTCTAGGGCATATTTCCAACACGGGCCCCACACTGTTAAACGTTTTTATAATTAATAAAATACTAATTAATCTGTTAATTAACTCTGTTAGTTTAATCAGTCATTGACAGTGGGTCCCACTAGCTAATTAGGTCAATTAGTTTAAAGTTAAACCCTATTAATTAGTACAGTCTATGACAGATGGGCCCCACCTATCAGTTTGACTGGTCAGCTGGTCAGTTGACCGCTGATGCAGTGCTGACATCATGCTGACGTCATATTCCTTTTCTGATGAATTAATTAATTAAAACAATTTCAGAAAATGTTTAAAACTTTGAAAAATCCTAGAAATTAAACCGTAGCTCGGATCAAAAAGTTTTCTACATGAAAGTTGATCAGAAAAACGAGACGAATCCGAATATGCCCTCCGTTTATCTGTCACATGCCCACAGCTATGCAAACATGGAACCTTCCCTTCGGTTCATCTGTCTGACAGATGCCCGAAGGCCGGGAAAATATCCTAGATATTTTCCTGTTTCATCTGCAACGTGTAATACTGCGATAGGTCACCACCAGCACTGCATATTGCCATGCCATGCATCTGTGTGGCATTGTTTGCTTTTATTTATTGTTTCTTCCCCCCTCTTCTCTCCGGTAGACTCCGAGACCGACGCTGCTGCCAAGTACGACTACGCCCCTGACGACCAGACCTTTTCAGCATAGCTTCCACGCAAGCAAACCCCCTTGATCATTCCAATATCGCCTATTCTTTCTCCCCCATGCTTGCATTAGAATTTGCTACTATAATTGATTGCTCATATTCTGATGCATAGCCTGTTTTTGTAACCTGTTGTTGTTACTTTACCTGTCATCCTAAACTGCTTAGTATAGGTTGGTAGTGAACCATCTGTGGCCCTCATCCTTGTCCTAGTTGCCCCGCTTAGTTAGCAGTGCCCCGATCAAGGTGATCGATGGGCTGAGACCAGCACATCACCGCACACCCCCTAAGTTGTACGACTATGCAGGGCTACTATCGGGTGCCGAGGGTGATACCTCGTACTGCACTCCTGATGATATCTCTGTAGTATAGCACATCGGTGGTGATTGCAGAGGGTGATTCCTTGCTCTCCCCTTCCCGATGATGACTCTGTCGTGCAACCCCTCAAGTGTGAACCAACGAGGGTGATTCCTCCTGGTTCTCCTTGACGGATTACATCGAGTAGGATTCCAACGAGGGTGATTCCTCGGATTCCCCTTGATGTGATGAACACACGGATACTTTGACTTTACTACAGTTACTTGATAAAGTCGGGTCGGCCCCGAGGGGTACCGGCGAGTGATGTGGAATCGGGTTGACCATGAGGGTACCCGTGTGATGATTACGTGGCACGGCCGGGCATCCTAGCCCTTGTCGTAAGTCCACGAGACGGGGTGACGGGACCACAGACCGTGAAATACTGATTGTCACCGTGAACTCCCAGAGCACTAACGGGTTAGGATATGTGATCTGAGTAGGCCTCTGGCCTTTTCGCACTAACCACCACGCGGGAATAAGGATGGGCACTCGACGTCGTATGTATCAGCCGAAGCTCTCCAGATGTCAGCAGTTGAGCGTCGCGCGCCGGGTTGGACCGTGAAAGCCTGCACTTGTATTAAGGGGGCTAGGTCTGCTCACCGGCCATGTACGCAACGCGCAGGAGTGCAAAGGGCGATGGGCTCAAGACCCCTGAGCACTTAGGAGTTAGACCGACGTGCTGGCCTCTCTGTTGAGCCTAGGTAGGGCTGCGATGTGTCGATCAGCCGAGGCCGGGCATGACCCGATAAAAGTGTGTCCGGCCAGAGTTAATCGAGCGTGTTGGGTAAAGTTGGTGCACCCCTGTAGGGAAGTATATCTATTCGAATAGCCGTGTCCACGGTAACAGGACGCTCGGAAAGTAACCCGATCTACTACAACTAGAACTGGATACTTGTGTTACTAAAATGATATGTTGGCTCCGGGATTGCTTTCTCGCAGGGAGTCGAGGAAGGATCTCTGGGCGTTGTTGCTACTACTTACTACTTTACTATGTACTAATCTGCACTCTTCTAATGCTGCAAGACACTGAAGATGCTAGTCTTCGATAGGCTAGGTCTTCCCCCTTTAATTCTGGCATTTCTGCAGTCTAGTCCATAGATACAGCCCCTTCCTTGATAATGATGCATAAATAGAATAGTTCTGATGTAAGTCTTGCGAGTACTTTGGATGAGTACTCATGGTTGCTTTGCTTCCCCTTTTTCCCCATACCCGATTACTGCGATCAGATGACGGAGCCCAGGAGCTAGCTGCTTCCGCCGACGACTACTACTACTACCCTACCGGTGGAGCCTACTACTACGTGGAGACCATCGATGACCAGGAGTAGATAGGAGGCACCCAGGCAGGAGGCCTGCGCCTTTTCGATCAGTGTCGTTGTTTTGCTCAGCCTTCTTAAGGCAAACTTGTTTCCCTTTTATGTCTGTACTCAGATATTATGTTGCTTCCGCTGACGCTTGATCGCGAGTTTATGTATTCGAGCCCTCGAGGCCCCTGGCTTGTTTTATAAAGCTTGTATGACTTTTATTTGTGTTTAGAGTTGTGTTGTGATATCTTCCAGTGAGTCCTTAGGCTTGATCATGTGCATTTGCCTGTATGATTAGTGCATGATTAAGTCGGGGGCGTCACACCCACCACCGGAGCGAGCGCTCCGCAGACAAACCCCACGCCCGCGATGTCCACCACACACCACAACCCCACTTCGCGGAGTCGGCCGCCACAGCGATAAACGTCTTTTCTTCAATCCCTAATGCACCGACACCGACGCGGTTTTTCTTTTGGAAGGGAAGGAACCGACGCGTGAGAAGGAAAACTGTAGCCACGCAGTAGCTGGGCCGGCCCAAAGGAACCTAGCGCCCAGAAGCTGACAGAGCTGGCCCACGCGCCCATCAAAGTCTCGACTCGTGAGAGCGCTCCATTTTCTGGGAGCTTAGTATCTGTACTGACTACAGGTGTTTCTCAAGAAAAAAAAACTACACCATGTCCATGTTGTCCAAAGTTACAAGCTTATTGGTGCAAAGGGTCCCCTTGGTTTAGTTGGGATGCCTTGGTCATGCTGACATTTAGTTGACATGATACAAATGTTGGCCTCTTAGAATATATACAGATGATTTAGTTAGGGTACGTTTTTTATGAAGTGGTGAATCTTACTACTTAATTGTTGTGTGTGTATGTGCGTGCGTGCGTGCGTGCGTGCGTGTGTGTGTGTGTGTCAAGGGCGCCAATGTTAGTGGGAATTGAAATCCAAGCAGTGGGTCGGCGGCCCGGCCCAGAAGAGAGGCGCGACTTCCAGCCAGCTTGCAGGCCAGGAATGGATCCACTGAATTTGTAATATTTTTTTCATATATAGTTAGCTAGCCGCAGCTTTTGTAACTTAGCTAAGAAGATTGGGCCATTTAGTCGGCTTGTAATTGAATTGGACAGAGGTGATGGAGGTTGGGTGGAATTCTGCTGCAAGTAACCCTAGTTTCACAGTTCCGTCCATGAAATCGGGCTCCATAACCTAGGTCTAGCTTCAAATCGAGATTAGCGCTGACAATCAGGTATTCAGAGCCACGTCCTAATGCTCCCAGGCAATAGCCATTTCACCCGCCACAAGCTGCGACGACGATAAGAGGTGATGGAGGAGCTGATCACAAAAGGGAGGTGCATCTACGAGCTTCTTTGGAGCGGCTTCGACGAGGACATCGACCACTAGCTTGAGGACCAGCGAACGACGACTATCAAGGAGGTACGAATTATATTTGACGAAAGTTCGGCCAAGTTGGACAACCTTTTCTCGATGATCAACGACATCCGCGACGACCTCAACATTGACATCAGGAAAATCTACATCGACGACGCACAAAGGCGTGAGGAGATCCTACTGGCAAAGGCGTGAGCAAATCTCTTCATGTTTCCCTACCATCGCAGCTGCAGAGACCACCGCGAACAATGGCGGAGCCAGGATCGGCCAAGGCTAGAACTGTGCTGCAGAGACCACCGCGAACAATGGCGGAGCTAGGATCGGCCGGTCTTATGCTATAGTGCGCTACAGTGCTACTGTGCGCTACAGTCTTGGAGGATTTCTCGGCCACGTCCCAGGGAGCGGCACGGGCTGCCTGGAGCCTGACACCACCACTGACCGTGAACCTCAATGGCCTTGACAAGGAACACAGAGGAAAGATGTATGCATATATACCTCCTCTGATCATAGGTGCGCGATAGCAAAATTACTAAAAAAATCTACTCATGTGGTTTCCTTTCGCCGTGAGTATACTGACTATATTGCACCTACACCGTATGTCGAGCTTCCTCGATTCAATGGAACAAATCTTCGTCTATGGCAGAATCATTGTGAGGATTATTTTCAGATGTAGATCAGACCTCCTAGATAGTGGATTCCGTATGCATCTTCACAATTTGAAGGACATTCAGCACAAGATCTTTCTTATTCAGTATCCCAGATGATATTCTTTAGAATGCTTTAGTCAAAGTCCTCGCTGAAAAGTTAGGTAACTATCAGTTTGGTTTTTCTACTGTGAGAAAATTGAGAGTTCAAATTTCCAACCGTTGTGCCAACTGGCAAGAACACGTTGGTGGGAGCGTCACGTCCAACTGTCACATCGGCCCTCGAGTTGTGACCGTGACTATAAATAGCCACTCCCTCCACCATAAGTTGGTCGGCTGCTCCATGTGAAATTTAGACAAGTGTTGTCTGATCAATCTATTCTCCCGACGAATTCGAGTGAATCATAAGTGAGAAAATACTCAATGCCTAATAACCAAAGTGGTTGAGAAACCCTGAAGAATCAGTCCGAATTCACTGAAGACTTGTTACTCTTAAAGAAAGTGATATTCCAGATGGTTACATGTCAGTTTGGAGCATCCAAGAGTAATTGTGGATCGCCGAAGAACAAGTCTATGAAGATTTGGAGATCCACCGTGAAATCTACCATGAGTAATTGGGCAAGGTCTAAGTGGTCTTAGCTTAAGAGGAATAAGGAGAAGAGATTGGTCTTCTGAGTTAAATCTCATCCCCTGCAACTAAGCGTAGAGTTGTCACAACAACTTGAACTGGTGTAACAAAGAAAATATTGATTTAATATACACTGTGTTTTAACATATTTCCAAATAAGTATACAGATGTCATCTAAAATTCCATTATATAAATATTTGATTTTTAAGGATTTTTCAGACTTAACATATGTGTGGTGGGTGGCGCCGAGGGTCCGTCACTGCAAACTCTTGGAAACTTAGAAAAAACTGGCGTGGGTCGCCCAAATAATGTTGTGGCGAGAACTTTTTTGGTCCACCACTGCTGCATAACACAGCAGTGACGGGCGCTTCATTCTTGCCCGTCGCTGTTGTTTTTGGCCCGCGAGCAAATTTGGAAGGGTTTAGGAGTGGCGAGTGGTAATTTATTCCCGCCACTGGTATGCCACACAACACTGGCGGGCCCTCTGTACTTGCCCGCCACTGTTGTTTTTGGCCCGAGAGCAAATTTGGAATAGTTTAGGAGTGGCGGGTTGTAGTTTGGGCCCACCACTGGTGTGCTAACACCAGTGGCAGGCGAGGAATTGTACCTGCCACTGCAAATTTTCCAAAATACTTGTGATGGGTTCCTGACAACGCCTGCCACTAATTTGAGGCCACCTATAAGACTTTTCCCAGTAGTGATTTGTTGGAATTATTTCAGGGGTTGCTGAATCTTTATCTAATACTCCATCTGTTTCACAAAAATTGAAGTTCTAGAATACTTCTAAGTCAAACTTCATCAAGTTTGACCAAGTCTATGTAAAAATATATCAACATCTGCAAAAATTAGTTTTATTCCATTAGTTTAATCATGAAATGTATTTCATATTATATATAAATTTGATATCGTAGATCTTTGTAGATATTTCTATACACTTGGTCAAACTTTACTAAGTTTGACTTTTGAAAATACTAGAACTTTGATTATTCTGGAACAGAGAGAGTAACATAGACGATGGAAAGAATTTCATTCAGAAAAAACCATACTACAACTTGCTGAAATGTTGATTTAATATACACTGTGTTTTAACATATTTCCAGATAAGTGTACATATGTCTTTCGAAATTCTATTATATAAATTTAAAATTTTACAATGTTTACCTCCTATTTTCAAAATTCTCAAAACATTCTACGAAAAGACTATCTTTGTACAATCCATATACCCAAAAATTCTCCTATATATTGTTAGACATGTGAGCGTATCTAATGAAGGAAATGTCTGCAGTGTCCGCACCAACTATGCGGCCGCAGTGCTTGCCGCTGGCACACTTGGCAAGGGGAAAATTCTCTGCCCCGATGACATTATGGCGCGGGGATCATATTTGGCCTTGAGCTGAGTGATTTTGCTCCACTTGGCCCCAAAATGTCGCCGCCATCCATCTTGAGACGTGTAGTGTGGTAGATATTGCTTGCACTCGATGCCCTCCTTATCGCAAAATGCGAGCACTGATTGGTTCTCCCTATGTAGCCGCTCTAGTTCATCGGTGGATAGAGCCGACCGGAGCAGTCCCACAGTGTAGAATACGTCCTCGCCAGTGGGTGGCGTCACCGCCGTCATCTGGGAGTTCCATTTGGCCGTGTTCATTGGGTACATGAGGATGAGCCCGATCGGGTTGTCACCCCCGAGGATGCCTTTGAGCACGCCAGCGTCGAAGTCGAGAATGCGTGACCGGGGGACGAAAAGGTTCAGCCATGGGTGTGGCACATCCCACACACCAACCGACCGAAGCACAGCCTCCTCCACGCGCACGCGGTCGAGGAACTGGAAGTACGTCACATCCTTGGTGAACACGAACCCGGGCACAAAGCTCAGCTGAGCTAGCACCATCTCTAGTTTCTGGTCGACGGATGGGGTGCTTGTCTCATCGTAGTACATGGCGGCTTCGATGAAGTAGATCGCGCCGGAGCCAGTCTCGGATGCGAGGCCTGCAAGCCTGTTGATATCGGCTTCGGAGAAGAAAGGCGTCGACTTGGGGCCCTCGGTTAGCGTCCGGTTAAGCTGGACTTGGCCTTCGACATAGTCAAAGCCAACTTCGCTAGCCTGCTTGGAAATGAGCAGTTCCTGGTCTCTGGTGAACGCAACCACGTCCGAGTAGGCAAGTCGGACCCAGCGCACCTGCTTTGGGGCCGGCTCGAGCGCGATCCGAGCCCGAGTTATGATCCCGAACTGGCCGAGCCCGCCCAACGCCGCGAAGAACAGGTCCTTCCTCTTGTCACGTGAGCATGTCACCATCTCACCCGTACCGGTAACCACGTCGAGCTCGTGCACATTGGCGATCTGCGGGCCATGCCGGAACGCTTGCCCGCCGATGCCAGCGTTGGAGAGTGTGCCACCGATGGTGAGTCGCAGATAGTCCGTCCACGCGCGCGGCACGAGGCCGTGCTCCAGAGTCACGCGGAGGACATCAACCCATAGCTGCTCGCCGCCGGCGTCGACGTAGTCTGCGGACACGTTGATGCGGTGGTGACCACGCCCAAGAGCGCGCATGTCGACGACGACGCCGCCCGGAGCGAGAGATTGCCCCCGGGCAGAGTGGCCCTGCCCGCGCGGTGAGACGGGGAATGGCACCGGCGAGGACGCGGAGAACCGGATGAGCGCGGCGATGTCGGCGGGCGTGGCAGGGTGTAGAACGGCTTCCGGGGCGGCCTCCACGATGCGGCCAAAGTCTGACGACACGCTCGCCGTTGAGTTGCAGTCGGTGCGGATCTTCGAGGCGATTCCTAGGGCAAAGAGATCAACGGGAAGGCCACCCGCAGGCATTGGCCGGAGTTGGCCGGCAACGACGGAGAAGAAGCTCGCCATGCCTATAAGAAACGCTGCGAGGCGAGTTCTTGCCATGTAGTTGCAGTGGCGCTGATTTGGAACTGCGCTGCGACGATTGTAAGCTAGTGGCTTTGCCTGCTGCTTAGGTGAGTAGAGAGAAAGATTGATGCGTCTGTGTTGTTTCAGGTCAAGAACTTTGATGACACTTTATAGGGTCTGCATTATGCCTCGCAGAAGTTGACAAATGTAGGTCGTGCAGAGTTCTTGTATTTTTTTTCTCTAATATTCTTTTGAATGTATTGACTTTGGAGGGAGAAATAATTAAGGGTGCCGAAAGCATGGTTAAGAAAAAAGAAAGTTAGTGGGATTGCTGCATCTCTTGGTTTTGACTTGGATAGTTCTTAACTAATGATTATTGAGAAGAGACTACAAACCTTTCATTTTTTTTCTTAGATTTGACTCAGAGCTCCATTGGCTCGACACGTATAATTTTATCAACATAGTGGCAAAAATTCATCAGCTCTTTTCATTTTGTAATAAAACAATATGTATAAACTGACCCAATTCTCACTCACCGCCACGTCAGAAGTAATTCTTTAAACAGAAATTCATACAATACATGAATTCGACGGTCATTTCGGAGGGGACAGATTATATCTGAATGAATCACTTGAAGTTGGAGAAGACTAATTTGCCAGGGACGCTGACTAACAAAGTGATGTTGCATGCCGTTAAAGTAGAAACTAACACTCAATTTCTAACAGCATTTGCTTGTACTCTATTATTTAACAACAAAATGTCATCTCGCAAAAACAAAAAAAAATGACTCTACTACTCCTACGCTTGGTTGACATGACGCGTCCGACGATCTGCTAACCAAGTTTTGTTTATCATGTATGTCAAGTTGACCTTCCGGTTTGTTGATGTCCGGCACAAGTAAATATATTTGCTTGTCCGGAATACAAATATTCCTGGTTCATGTGAGGTCAGTATGGTTTTTATTTGTTTTAAACTTCCCCGAGACGGCTGGAGATGTAACTATAAATAAGCCACAGGATATAGGTATAGTATTGCAGTTTGGGAGGGTGCATGAACGTGGAGGCAAATATATATCCGGACCAAATCAAATCTGCAGATACATCAACCCCTTGAATAATCTCCACGGGTTAGAGCTGATCACTTCACAACTAGTATCTGCCCTTCAAAGAACTCAAAGAAACTCCAAGGCCAACTGAAAGGGCATATGCCCTATGGTTCATGCACTCAAACGGCTATATTTATTTATTTATTTTGAAACTCAACCGGCTATATATTGATGACTGGTATATTAATTAGTGCATTATTATGTTTGATAAAAATCAGTGTGCCATTAAAATCACTTACCCTTATTCCTAATGCATACACACAAGCGGCTACATATTGTGCTGCGGCTGCGGTAGCGAACTAATCGGGCCCAATTTGGGAGGCATCGGGTGGAGGCTAGTGTTTGGGGTGAAAAGGCTAAACTAAGGGCCCTTTCGGAAGTTCTCCGTGAGCCAGCGCTAGCCAGCTTCTCGAGGAGCCAGCGCTAGCTAGCTTCTCGAGGGAGCTAGGAGCGTTCGGCCGTGTACCAGGCTGGGCTATTAACAAAGAAGAAAACGTGCATGCATGTAATTTCGAGCAACTCCTACTTCTGGTTTTAATGAAGCTGGGATTCTGCTGCTCCTCAAAATTGCACACAACGATCCTTTTCTCCGCGAAGCCCGCTTCTAGGAGCAGGAATGTTCGGGCTGGCTTCATGCAGCGGTTTAGGAAGCTGGCTCCTGGAGAACTTCCGAACGGGCCCTAAGGGGCTCATTACGGGACTATTACGGGGTCATTCCTTTAATTCTCTCCACACACAACCCCCCCCCCCAGAAATTCAGGTGGGTGGGGGCCCTCCCTCCTCCTTGAACCAATCACAACATGCCAAGTCACAACCACTCCATAAGCCCCCTGTAATATCCCGTCGTGTCTGGGGTGGAGGGGCGGTGCAACCGATTTATAGCTAGATGGTGCTATCAGACGACGCGTCAACGGTTACACCATCAGTTCCAGTAAAAGGAAAGAGAGAGAATGTTTAGGGAGAATAAGTGAGAACTTGCTCAAATTTGAGCATACTGGTTGTTTTGAGGAGTAACTCCTCGAGGAATTACATGTTTGAAGGAAGGGTAAGAAGGAGTCTACAGGCAACTCCAACGCGGTTCATCAAAACATCTGCGAATGTCCGGACCAGCGCGACCGAAAACTTTTCGCCATCCAACGAGGGGCATCAAATGTCCAAGGACCAGTCCGGACCACAAACCCTAAACCGGAACCAAACCTCGGGAGTCCAGACAGTCCGCTTAGCCCACTGTCAGTTGGACCACATGTCCTCACAGCCCATGTGATTTTTCCTCTAGGTCCGTCTGGCCCATACCCGACCCACTCCTACTTTCTGGATTTACTGACTATGATTGGATGATCAGCTCCACTGACGCTTTTTGCCATCCCACCAGTTTATGACCAATACAGCACGGTACGAGCTTCCCTCGAACAAAGAGGGGGGAAAGTAAGCACAAGCTTAGCAAAGCAAATCATTTTCGTCACTGATTTGAGCTGCCTGAAGAAGGTTTTGTACAGCAAATTTAGCTGGGTATGGTTGTTCTTGAGGAAGATATTCAAATAGAGGATCTACCTATCAAGTCTGTTTTTAGCAGCACTGCATTTGGTCTCTGTGACAAGCTCATGCTTGTTTGCTCCAAGAAAGGGGACATAGCCTGCGTATGCACATGGGCCTGGCCTGTTAGCACATTTTATTAAACTGCGCCCAATGCGCTGCGCTGTAACCAGGATGGCACTATTTTGGTCCAAATGAATAGTGTTGTTTCTTTCTATTTAGTTTCCAAAACTTGCAAAATTCATATTTAAATCATTTAAAATCCAACTCTAGTGAAACCAATTTATATATTCATATAAATTCATGGTCTATCTTGTAGTATAGTTTCCATAAGTTTTAGATAAACTTTTCCGTACTATTGGATTTAAATTCAAATCCAACATGGAATGTCATCTTTGGAAATTCCAAATCAATTCTCTGTTGATCCCACTCCAGACAAAAAGTGTCTAGAAATCCTTATTTGTCTGTGTTGATTTAATAAAGCTTGTTTGGCATTTTTTCCAGAAAACTTTTATCTTTTCATTTATGCTTTATGTCTTATTTAGTTTCATTTAATTTCCGACGTTAGATTACGACGTTAATGAAGAAGTTGGAGAAGGTGTTGAGGACCTTGAAGAAAAGGCCAATTAAGGCAAGCCAACCCACTTTGATCATGTTATTGTCCTGCTTATTTTCATCACTAAGTAGCCATATTTTATGCGTCCAAGTATTATGTGATATGATAAATGCATTGTTTACTATAGCCTTGTCCTATTGCATGATCCTAGGTGGCACAACCTAAAGTTGCTATTACCTCATCCTTGTAACCTTGGGGGTAGATTTGGTGGGCATAGCTAGGTGCTTTGTATGCTTAGCCGTGCAACTTGGGTAGCAAAAGTACTTAAGTGGGGACAAATGTTTTACTACTCAAAGGTTTATGAAAACCCTATCGGGTGCCACTAATGCCAATGGGTGGCTTTGTGAAAGCTTTTGTTATGGTAAAGAAGAGATGGTAGTAGAGACTAAATGTTTCATAAAAGTTTTTCAAAAAAGGATTAGATTTAAGATCTTACCGTCATCCCAACCTTACATGTTCAACCACATTACCCCTATATGGGAAGGGGCATGATTAATTCCTCAGTTGATGCTAGGGTAGAGCCTCATTCCGACGGTCCCTGATGACCCACAAGTGTAGGGGATCAATCGTAGTCCTTTCGATAAGTAAGAGTGTCGAACCCAACGAAGAGCAGAAGAAAATGACAAGTGGTTTTCAGCAAGGTGTTTTCTGCAAGCACTGAAATTATCGGTAACGAGTAGTTTGATAGCAAGATAATTTGTAACAAGTGACAAGTAGCAATAGTAACAAAGAGTGAAGCAAGGTGGCCCAATCCTTTTTGTAGCAAAGGACAAGCCGGAATGATCTCTTATAATAAGTAAAGCGTTCTCGAGGACACATGGGAATTTCATCTAGTCACTTTCATCATGTTGGTTTGATTCGCGTTCGCTACTTTGATAATTTGATATGTGGGTGGACCGGTGCTTGGGTGTTGTTCTTACTTGAACAAACCTCCCACTTATGATTACCCCCCTTCGCAAGCATCCACAACTACGAAAGAAGAATTAAGATGACTCTAACCATAGCATTAAACATATGGATCCAAATCAGCCCCTTACGGAATAGCGCATAAACTAGGGTTTAAGCTTCTGTCACTGTAGCAACCCATCATCTAATTACTACTCCACAATGCATTCCCTTAGGCCCAAAGATGGTGAAGTGTCATGTAGTCGACGTTCACATGACACCACTAAGAGAATCAACAACATACATATCATCAAAATATCGAACGAATGCCAAATTCACATGATTACTTATGGCAAGACTTCTCCCATGTCGTCAAGAACAAAAGTAACTACTCATAAATCATCTTCATGTACAAGATCAGAGGGGTATTGAATAGAATAATAGATCTGAACATATAATCTTCCACCAAATAAACCAACTAGCATCAACTACAAGATGTAATCAACACTACTAGCAACCCACAGGTACCAATCTGAGGTTTTGAGACAAAGATTGAATACAAGAGATGAACTAGGGTTTGAGATGAGATGGTGCTAGTGAAGATGTTGATGAAGATTGGTCCTCCCACGATGAGAGGATCGTTGGTGATGTCGATGGCGACGATTTCCCCCTCCCTGAGGGAAGTATCCCCGGCAGAATCTACTTTAATCATATTATAAAAACCAAAAATACCTTGCAGCAATTTATTTACTTTTATTTTGTTTTGTAATTTATCTATCTACCTATACAAGATTTGATCCTTGTAAGTAACGAGTTCAAGGGGATTGACAACCTTCTTGCCCGCGTTGGGTGCAAGTATTTGCTCTTGTGTGTGCAGGTGCCGTTCACTAGGATTTGCGTGGTTCGCCTGGGGGGGTGGCGCGCCATGGTGCCTCGTGGGCACCTGGGTGGCCCCCTCTAGTACTTCTTGATTCCAGTATTTTTTATTTATTCCAAAATAATTCTCCATGAAATTTCAGCTCATTTGGAGATGTGCAGAATAGGTATCTCTGACATAGCTTTTTCAGGTCCAGAATTCCAGCTGCTGCATTCTCCCTCCTTGTGTAAATCTTGCATATTAAGAGAGAAAATGCATTAGAATTGCTCCACAAAGTGTTATATTGATTAAAAACACTATAAATAACAGTAGGAAAACATGATGCAAAATGGACGTATCAACTCCCCCAAGCTTAGACCTCGCTTGTCCTCAAGCGAAAGCCGATATCGATAATCATGTCCACATGTTTAGAGAGAGAGGTGTCGATAAAAACAAAATACGGACATAGTAGCATCATGATCATTATTATAACAGCAATATTTATTATCATAGAACTTCTCATGAGCAAGTAACAATTCATCACAACAACGAAGTATAAGACATAAACTTTCTTGAAAACTAACAAATTATGTTCTTAGTCAACCATGCAATTGCAATTCATCATATTTTCAGGAAGGGTCTCATGTAGGAGCTTTTTAGCAAGTCCACATACTCAACCATCATATAGTCTTCTATGATTGCTAACACTCACAACATATATATGGAGCAAAAAGTTTCAGCCAGACACATAGAAAGACAGGGGCTTATAATTTTGCCTCCCAACTTATTCACCTCAAGGGTGATGTCAACAATAATAACTCATGATCACTCATATCCAACTGGATATATATATGCCTAGATCTTTCCCCACCACATGATTCTTGCAAAAGAGAAAAATAAAAAGGAAGTAGAGGAGAACACTATTGACTCTTGCATAAAAAGTAAATACATAAAAGTAAAAGATAGGCCCTTCACAGAGGGAAGCAGAGGTTGTCATGCGCTTTTTGTTGTTGGATGCACAAGCTCTTAATGCAAAGGAACGTCACTTTATATTGCCCCTTGTGATAGCAGCCTTTATTATGCAGTCCGTCGCTTTTATTTCTTTACCATCACAAGTTCGTACAAAGCTTATTTTCCCTTACAATAAAAGTTCAGACATATTTAGAGGCAATTTTATTGCTTTTTGCACCGATGACAACTTACTTGAAGGATCTTATTCAATCCATAGGTAGATATAGTGGACTCTCATGACATGAAACTAGGTTTAAGGGTTTTGGATGCACAAGTAGTATCTCTACTTGGTGCAGATTCTTGGCTAGCAAAGATATTGGGCAATCACCACATGTTGGAGGATCTATAACAATATAACTTCTATGTGAATATAAGCAAACATAACTCATTACGTTGTCTTCCTTATCCAACGTCAACAATTTGACATAAAATACTTAATGGGGGCTCACAATCATAAAAGATGTCCAAGATAGTATAATTGCATGTGAATCTTTTCTTCCCTTATTAATTCTTTCATGAATTGCATCATTGACTAATGCTATGTTTGTTAACTTCCAATAAATTTTACCACTTACTTTTCTTTATGTAATGTCATTACTTTCCATAAGATTAGCATATGATCTTTTTCATTATTTTCATTGCTAAGATTGAAACATGAAAGTAAAGAAGCAAAACCTCAAACTACTCTTTATTATATAACTCTCAACTCGATTACATAGATAGATAGATCACGAAACTAGCACTCGAAAATAGATCATACTAAACTTTTATTCAACTAAATCACGAGATCACTAAGGATCGAACTAAAAGTAGGTAAAGATAATAAAAGTGATGGTGATACGATACCGGGGCACCTCCCCCAAGCTTGGCACAAGCCAAGGGGAGTGCCCATACCCATGTACTCAAGTTTCCTTCTTCGGTGATGCTGGTGATGATGAAGTGGCGAGCTTGTCCTTCAGTTTCCGCTTCATAACATAGTTTTCTTCCTTCAACTTGCTAATTTCTTGCTCAAGCTCCACTATCTTCTCACACAACACATTCTTGTTTTCCTGTAGAAGATGGAAAGGGATAAATTGGATCTTAGATTTGTTTACTATGTTTGGGAGGCTCGACTTCTTGAACTCCACATGCATATCTCCCGGTTGAGGTAGAGGGGCATCTTCTTCATCCGAGCTTGCGTCTCCCATTCCCTTCATGTTGGCATCTCGCTCCTCCTCCGCGGACCATCCGTAGGGGTCTGTATCCCCGTAGATCCTTGGATTCGCAACATAGTTTGATAAAAAACTCTCTCCATCCGAGTCTTGAGACGACATACTTTTGGATCTGTCAGAAAAATAGCACGAAACAAGAACAGAGGAGATTTCTGCGATATGGTGGTCAAAAATTTCGGGAGTATATATAAAGAATTTTTATCTTGCAAAACAAGTATTCCAGAAGAAAAACGGAGTCGGGAAGGTTCACGAGGGGCCCACGAGCCACCAGGGCGCGCCTGGGGGGGTGGCGCGCCCTGGTGCCTCGTGGGCACCAGGTGGGTCCCCTCGGCTGCTTTTTATTTTTGTAATTTTTTAAATACTCCAAAACTGACAGAAAATATTTTTATGGAAGTTTTGGAGTCGGTTTACTTACCGTATCACATACCCACCCCTTTTCAGGGTTCTGGAGCGTTCCGGAAGGTCTCCTTTATGTATTCTTCTGGTGTAATTGTTTCCATAATATTAGTTTCAACATTAATGGGGATACCTGAAATATAGTGCTTAATTCTTTGTCCATTCACCATTCTCGGATTAGTGCCTTCGGAGTTGTTTATTTTGATGGCTCCGGAGCGATAAACTTCTTCGATGATATACGGCCCTTCCCATTTAGAGAGAAGTTTTCCTGCAAAGAATCTCAAACGAGAGTTGTACAATAGAACTTGCTCACCCACTTTAAATTCCCGTTTTTGAATTCTTCTATCATGCCATCTTTTAACTTTTTCTTTAAACAATTTGGCGTTTTCATAAGCTTGGGTTCTCCATTCATCTAATGAGCTAATATCAAATAACCTCTTTTCACCGGCAAGTTTAAAATCATAATTGAGTTCTTTAATTGCCCAATATGCTCTATGTTCTAACTCAAGAGGTAAATGACATGCTTTTCCATAAACCATTTTATAAGGAGACATACCCATAGGATTTTTATAAGCAGTTCTATAAGCCCATAATGCATCGTCAAGTTTCTTAGACCAATTCTTTCTAGATCTATTGACGGTTTTTTGCAAAATTAATTGTATTTCTCTATTGCTCAATTCTACTTGACCACTAGATTGAGGGTGATAGGGAGATGCAATTCTATGGTTGACATCATATTTAGCAAGCAATTTACGGAATGCTCCATGAATAAAATGTGAACCACCATCAGTCATTAAATATCTAGGGACTCCAAACCTTGGGAAAATAACTTCTTTAAGCATTTTAATAGAAGTGTTATGATCAGCACTACTAGTTGGAATAGCTTATGCCCACTTAGTAACGTAATCAACAACAACTAAAATATGAGTATACCCAATGGATTTAGGAAAAGGTCCCATATAATCAAATCCCCAAATATCAAATGGTTCAAGAGCAAGTGAATAATTCATAGGCATTTCCTGACGTCTACCAACATTACCAATTCTTTGACATTCATCACAAGATAAGACAAACTTACGAGCATCCTTGAAAAGAGTAGGCCAATAAAAACCAGATTGCAATACCTTATGTGCAATTCTATCTCCCGCATGGTGTCCTCCGTAGGCCTCGGAATGACACTTCCGTAGGATTTGTTCCTGTTCATGCTCAGGTATACAACGTCTAATAATACCATCTACTCCTTCTTTATAAAGATGTGGGTCATCCCAAAAGTAATGTCTTAAATCATAGAAGAACTTTTTCTTTTGTTGGTATGTGAAACTAGGTGATATAAATTTAGCAACAATATAATTAGCATAGTCCGCATACCATGGAGTATTACGAGAAGCATTTATGACCGCTAATTGTTCATCAGGAAAATCATCATTAATAGGAAGTGGGTCATCAAGAACATTTTCAATTCTAGACAAATTATCGGCTACGGGATTCTCAGCTCCCTTTCTATCAATAATATGCAAGTAATTCTTGTAGCAATAAAACCCACCTAATGAGTCTAGGTTTAGCATCTTTCTTTTCCATAAGATATTTTATAGCAGCATGATCGGTGTGAACAGTTACTTTAGAATCAACTATATAAGATCTGAATTTATCACATGCAAACACAACAGCTAGAAATTTCTTTTCAGTAGTAGCATAATTTCTTTGGGCACTGTCTAGAGTTTTACTATCATAATGGATAACATTTAATTTCTTATCAACTCTCTGTCCTAGAACAGCACCAACAGCATAATCACTAGCATCACACATAATTTCAAAAGGCAAGTTCCAATCAGGTGGTTGAACTATAGGTGCAGTGGTTAAGGCTTTCTTAAGTGTTTCAAAGGCTTCTAGACAATCATCATCAAAAACAAATGGAACATCTTTTTGCAAAAGATTGGTAAGAGGCCTAGAAATTTTAGAGAAGTCTTTAATAAACCTTCTATAGAAACCAGCATGACCTAGGAAACTTCTTATACCTTTAATATCTTTAGGACATGGCATTTTCTCAATAGCATCAACCTTAGCTTTATCAACTTCAATACCTCTTTCAGAAATTTTATGCCCCAAGACAATACCTTCATTCACCATAAAGTGGTACTTCTCCCAATTCAAGACAAGATTAGTTTCTTCACATCTCTGCAAAACTCGATCAAGGTTGCTTAAGCAATCATCAAAAGAAGTTACGTAAAAGGAAAAATTATCCATGAAAACCTCAACAATCTTTTCACAAAAGTCAGAGAATATAGCAGTCCTACATCTTTGAAAGGTAGCAGGTGCATTACATAAACCAAAAGGCATACGTCTATAAGCATAAGTTCCAAAAGGACAAGTAAATGTGGTTTTCTCTTGATCGGGTTGTGATACAGGTATTTGAGAAAAACCAGAATAACCATCTAGGAAACCAAAGTGTGTATGCTTAGATAATCTTTCTAACATTTGATCAATAAAAGGTAAGGGGTAATGATCTTTTCTAGTAACTTTGTTTAATTTTCTAAAATCAATTACCATCCTATAACCAGTTACAATTCTTTGTGGAATGAGTTCATTTTTATCATTAGGAACAACGGTAATACCTCCTTTCTTAGGGACACAATGAACGGGACTTACCCATCTACTATCAGCTATGGGATAGATTATACCTGCTTCCAGAAGCTTATTTCAGTTCTTACCACCTCTTTCATCTTAGGATTTAATCGTCGTAGGTGGTCGACAACAGGTTTAGCATCAGGCTCCATATTAATTTTGTGCTGACGTAGAGTGGGACTAATGCCCTTAAGATCATCAAGAGTATATCCAATAGCAGCTCGGTGCTTCCTTAGAGTTTTAAGTAATCTCTTTTCTTCATGCTCTAAAAGGTTAGCACTAATAATAACAGGATATATCTTCTTTTCATCAAGATAAGCATATTTCAATGTATCAGGCAATTGCTTCAATTCAAATACAGGATCACCTTTAGGTGGAGGAGGGCCTCCAAGAGTTTCAACAGGCAAATTGTGTTTAAGGATAGGTGGTTGATCAAAGAACATCTTATCTATTTCATTTCATTCATTCATATGCATATCGTTTTCATGGTCTAGCAAATATTGTTCTAACGGATCAGTAGGAGGTATGGCAATAGAAGTAAGACCAATAATTTCATCTTTACTAAGCAATTCTTTATCGTGAGGTTGTCTACGAAACTTGGAGAAATTAAACTCATGAGACATACCACCAAAATCAACACTAACAATTTCTTTAGCGCAATCAATCTTGGCGTTAACAGTGTTCAAGAAAGGTCTACCAAATATAATGGGACAAAAATCGTCTTGTGGAGAACCGAGGACTAGAAAATCAGTAGGGTATTTTTATTTTTCCACACAAGACTTCAACATCTCTAACGATCCCAAGTGGTGTAATGGTATCTCTGTTTGCAAGCTTAATAGTAACATCAATGTCCTCTATTTCAAGAGGTGCAATATCATTCATAATTTCTTGATATAAGGTAAACGAAATAGCACTCACACTAGCACCCAAATCACATAAGCCATGATAACAATGATCTCCTATTTTATCAGAGACAACAGGCATGCCTACTACAGGTCTGTTTTTATCTTTAGGATCTGGTTTAGCAATTCTAGCTGCTTCATCACAGAAGTAAATAACATGCCCATCTATATTATCAACCAAGAGATCTTTAACCATAGAAACATTAGGTTCAACTTTAATCTGTTCAGAGGGTCTAGGTGCTCTAATATTACTTTTGTTAACCACAGTTGAAACTTTAGCATGTTCCTTAATCCTAATAGGAAAAGGTGGTTTCTCAATATAAGCAGTAGGCACAACTGGATCAGCATGGTAAACAATTGTTTCTTCTTTAACACTAACGGGTTCCTCAATCTTTTCTTTAACAGGGGGGTGATATTTAAACCACTTCTCCTTAGGGAGATCAACATGAGTAGCAAATGATTCACAAAAGGAAGCTACTATCTCAGAGTCAAGTCCATATTTAGTGCTAAACTTATGAAAAGCATCGGTGGCCATAAAATATTTAGCACAATCGAACTCAAGTATTATACCTGACTCATTACCTTTGTCGAGTTCCCAATCTTCAGAGTTGCGTTTAATTCTTTCCAGAAGATCCCATCTGAATTCAATAGTTTTCTTCATAAAGGAGCCAGTCGAAGAAGAATCGAGCATGGTTTGATTATCATAAGAAAGCCGAGCATAAAAATTTTGTAAGATAATTTCTCTTGAGAGCTCATGGTTGGGGCATGTGTACATCATGTACTTAAGCCTCCCCCATGCTTGAGCGATGCTTTCTCCTTCACGAGGCCAAAAATTATATATATAATTCCGATCACGATGAACCAAATGCATAGGATAAAATTTCTGATGGAATTTCAGTTTCAATCGGTTCCAGTCCCATGTATCAGTATCATCACATAGCCTATACCATGTCAATGCCTTTCCCTCCAAAGATAAAGGGAATACTTCCTTCTTAACTCCATCTCCGGATAAACCTGCAAGCTTAAACAATCCACAAATTTCATCCACATAGATCAAGTGCATATCAGGATGTACTGTTCCATCTCCTGCATAAGGATTAGCTAGCAGTTTCTCTATCATACCCGGAGGAATCTCATATGAAATATTTTCAGTAGGTGCAGTAGGTTGAGGAGCAACTATTTGTGTTTCCCGTTGAGGTGAAGATACCGCGAACAAACCCCTCAAAGGATTACTTTCCATAGTGACAAGTGACAATAAATTTCAGCACGTAATATAAATGTTTCCTTACCAAATTACACTCACCAAAGGCGCTTCACTCCCCGGCAACGGCGCCAGAAAAGAGCCTTGATGACCCACAAGTATAGGGGATCAATCGTAGTCCTTTCGATAAGTAAGAGTGTCGAACCCAACGAGGAGCAGAAGGAAATGACAAGTGGTTTTCAGCAAGGTGTTTTCTGCAAGCACTGAAATTATCTGTAACGAGTAGTTTGATAGCAAGATAATTTGTAACAAGTGACAAGTAGCAATAGTAACAAAGAGTGCAGCAAGGTGGCCCAATCCTTTTTGTAGCAAAGGACAAGCCGGAATGATCTCTTATAATAAGTAAAGCGTTCTCAAGGACACATGGGAATTTCATCTAGTCACTTTCATCATGTTGGTTTGATTCGCGTTCGCTACTTTGATAATTTGATATGTGGGTGAACCGGTGCTTGGGTGCTGTTCTTACTTGAACAAACCTCCCACTTATGATTACCCCCCTTCGCAAGCATCCGCAACTACGAAAGAAGAATTAAGATGACTCTAACCATAGCATTAAACATATGGATCCAAATCAGCCCCTTACGGAATAGCGCATAAACTAGGGTTTAAGCTTCTGTCACTGTAGCAACCCATCATCTAATTACTACTCCACAATGCATTCCCTTAGGCCCAAAGATGGTGAAGTGTCATGTAGTCGACGTTCACATGACACCACTAAGAGAATCAACAACATACATATCATCAAAATATCGAACGCATGCCAAATTCACATGATTACTTATGGCAAGACTTCTCCCATGTCCTCAAGAACAAACGTAACTACTCATAAATCATCTTCATGTACAAGATCAGAGGGGTATTGAATAGAATAATAGATCTGAACATATAATCTTCCACCAAATAAACCAACTAGCATCAACTACAAGATGTAATCAACACTACTAGCAACCCACAGGTACCAATCTGAGGTTTTGAGACAAAGATTGAATACAAGAGATGAACTAGGGTTTGAGATGAGATGGTGCTAGTGAAGATGTTGATGAAGATTGGTCCTCCCACGATGAGAGGATCGTTGGTGATGTCGATGGCGACGATTTCCCCCTCCCTGAGGGAAGTATCCCCGGCAGAATCTCTCCGCCGGAGAGCAAAAGTGCTCCTGCCCAAGTTCCGCCTTGAGACGGCGGCGCACCGTACCGAAAGTATTCTCTATATTTTTTCTAGGGCAAAATTACTTATATACCAGAAAATGGGGGCCAGAGGCTGGCCAGGGGCCCCACGAGCCACCAGGGCGCGCCTGGGGGGGTGGCGCGCCCTGATGCCTCGTGGGCACCTGGGTGGCCCCCTCTAGTACTTCTTGATTCCAGTATTTTTTATTTATTCCACAATAATTCTCCGTGAAATTTCAGCTCATTTGGAGATGTGCAGAATAGGTATCTCTGACATAGCTTATTCAGGTCCAGAATTTCAGGTGCCGGCAGTCTCCCTCCTTGTGTAAATCTTGCATATTAAGATAGAAAAGGCATTAGAATTGCTCCACAAAGTGTTATATTGATTAAAAACACTATAAATAACAGTAGGAAAACGTGATGCAAAATGGACGTATCAGTCCCCTCATGCGTTATACGGATGAGTAAAATGAGAGCCAACGGTTCCTTCGTGCGTTATACGGTTGAGTAACATGAGATCTGTGGGCCTACAAGTGGACTCTACGCTAGTATCAACTTTGGGAAATGTCTTGTTCGGGTGCTTAGGGCATCTCCAACGACGACCCACAAATTTCCTCCCACATCCATCCGCAGACAGGGGGGACCAGTCCGCGGACACGGATGCGGGAGGCCGCCATCCAATGTTATCATGTATATGTCTTTCAGTAAAGGGCAATTTGAAATTCAAATTTTATCCGATCCACACAGCGCGCCGGATCACACCAGCGGTAGATCGCATGCCCGATCACAACCAAAAAGAGGCAAGTATGCTTAGTTTTTACATGCCCGGATCCAAAAGAACATCAGTCCGGCAGTCCGTGCAATTTTCTGCCCCGCCGGACCGGCAATCCCAGCCATCTGCTCCCTGATCAAGGTGTCGTCGCTGCCGCGTAGGCAGCCTCTGCCTCCGCCGCGTCCTCATTGCCCGCTGCTATCAACTCATCTTTTTGACACTGCAACATCTGGTATCGGACGGATTGCATGATCATTCTTGTGTCGGCATCCAAAGAGGCCACACTCAAGGACAACATCTTGGCGTCCTCCGCATTGGTGGTGATCTTCAACTTCTTTTCCTCGGGCTCGGCCTTGCTCTCTTCGATCATGGTCCTCCTCTCTTCGAGCTTGAACTTCTTGTCCGTCGCCTCCATCAACAATTTGAACCTCTCCGCCTTTTTCTCCTCCTTGATGTCCGAGCGCTTCACACATGCCTCCTCCTTCTTTTCCAAGATGTCCTCGAACCTCTCCATCAGCTTGGCCGCCGCACCTTCTCGCTTCACCCTCTCCTCCTCCCACTTATTCCCCCGTAAAAATCTTCTAACCTTCTTCGGCGGTTCTTGGGTTGGGTCGGTAGGGTCACCGGTATCTTCCTCGGTGGCTTGGGCGGCGGTCTTGGCTATGAAAAGGTTCCACTTCAGTTGCCCATTCAACTTCAACCAACAATGCATGACGGTGAAGTTTTTCTTCTCCAACTTCTTGTACACCAAACAATCACGAGAAGGCTACAAAGTGAAACATTGTCAACAATGCATATCCGGCTAGTGAGCAACAAATCTAAGCATATCCGGCTAGTGCGCAACAAATCTAAGCATATCCGGCTAGTCAGCAACAAAAATAAGCATCTCCGGCTAGTGAGCAACAAATCTACGCATATCCGGCTAGTGATCAACAAAACTAAGCATATCCAGCTATTGATCAACTTACTTGCTCGGTGATTTGTGCATCGCTAGGCCACCGTGCGATGAGATGCTTCAAGTGCCCACAATACTTCGACACGGCTGCTACTTGTGAGCTGCGTTGGGATTTTCCCCGAAGAGGAAGGGTGAAGCAGTACAGTAGCGATAAGTATTTCCCTCAGTGAGAACCAAGGTTTATCGAACCAAAAGGAGAACCACGCAAATCCTAGTGAACGGCACCTGCACACACAAGAGCAAATACTTGCACCCAACGCGGGCAAGAAGGTTGTCAATCCCCTTGAACTCGTTACTTGCAAGGATCAAATCTTGTATAGGTAGATAGATAAATTACAAAACAAAATAAAAGTAAATAAATTGCAGCAAGGTATTTTTGGTTTTTATAATATGATTAAAGTAGACCCAGGGGCCATAGTTTTCACTAGAGGCTTCTCTCTTGAAACAATAGCATACGGTGGGTAAACAAATTACTATTGGGCAATTGATAGAAAAGCGCATAGTTATGACGTATTCATGGAAATGATCACACATATAGGCATCACGTCCGTGACAAGTAGACCGACTCCTGCCTGCATCTACTACTATTACTCCACCAATCGACCACTATCCAGCATGCATCTATGGTATTAAGTTCATAACAAACAGAGTAACGTCTTAAGCAAGATGACATGATGTATACAAAGTAAACTCAATAAATATGAATAAACCCCATTGTTTTATCCTTAGTAGCAACAATACAATACGTGCCTCGCTACCCCTGCTGTCACTGGGTAAGGACACCGCAAGATTGAACCCACTACAAAGCACCTCTCCCCCTGAAGATAAATCAATCTAGTTGGCCAAACCAAACGGATAGATCGGAGAGAAACACAAAGCTATCATAATCATGCATAATAAAGTTCAGAAAAGACTCAATTACTTTCAATGAATAATCTGATCATAAACCCACAATTCATCGGATCCCAACAAACACACCGCAAAAGAAGATTACATCGGATAGAACTCCAAGAAGATCGAGGAGAACATTGTATTGAAGATCAAAGAGAGATAAGAAGCCATCTACCTACTAGCTATGGACCCTAGGTCTGTGGTGAACTATTCACACATCATCGGTAGGGCAGCAAGGTTGATGTAGAAGCCGTCCGTGATCGATTCCCCCTCCGGCAGAGTACCGGAAAAGGCCTCCAGATGGGATCGCGGAAGAACAGAAACTTGCGGCAGCGGAAAAGTTATTTCGGGTGGCTCTCTATTGGTTTCCCAATATTTTAGAATTTATAGAAGTGGAATTAGGTCAGACGGAGCCACGTGGGGCCCACAAGGCATTAGGGCGCGCCCTGTTGCCTTGTCGTCTCCTCGTTTGTCGTCTGGTCTCCTCCCGAAGCTTCTAGGGTCTCTTATGTCCAGAAAAATTCATCAAAAAGTTTCGTAGCGTTTGGACACCGTTTAGTACAGATTTTCTGGAAAACCAAAAACAGGCAAAAAAACAGCAACTGGCACTAGGCACTGGGTTAATAGGTTAGTTCCCAAAAATGATATAAAATTGCATATTAAGGCATATAAAGTATCCAAGATTGATAATATAATAGCATGAAACAATCAAAAATTATAGATATGTTGGAGACGTATCATCATCCCCAAGCTTAATTCCTGCTCGTCCTCGAGTAGGTAAATGATAAAAACAGAATTTTTGATGTTGAATGATACCTAACATGTTTATCTTGTAATCTATTTACGGTATAAATGATGAGAAACAATGAAGTAATAATATCAATATAATAATATCCATGAATATAAGAAAAATAATCATTAAACTTTCAAAATATACGATCCTTAACGAATGTTATCCCAACTCATTTTATCATGTTAGCATGGCATGACTCCGCTTTCATCGCATAAATATAAATCATGAGCACCCCGGTGTTAAACCAGGCAATTGGATCACACTTCTAACGCGCTTCAGCATTTTCAACCTCACGCAATAGATGAGTGTGAGCCATGGATATAGCACTATAGGTGGAATACAATGCGGTGGTAGAGATCAATAAGGGAAGTCAAAAAGGAAGAGAGTGTCGCATCAACTCGGCGGATCAACGGGCTATGGAGATGCCCATCAATCAATATCAATGCGAGGAGTAGGGACTGCCATGCAACGGATGTACTAAGAGCTATAAGTGTATGAAAGCTCAATGGAAACTAAGTGGGTGTGCATCCAACTTGCTTTCTCATGAAGACCTCGGGCATTTGAGGAAGCCCATTGTCGTTGTCAAATCCGACATATCTCGTAGTAGGGGTCCTAAGCTAGGCGTCATGGAGCGATGGTAACATGGACACAGAGTTTTACCCAGGTTCGGGCCCTCTCGAAGAGGTAATACCCTACGTCCTGCCTTTGATTGTATTGATATGGGGTGTAGTACAGAGTACATGTATCTACCACGAGATTGTTCTAATGAATATCATATCATCTATTGACTAGCCTGGCCTCGGTTTATATATGCACCGGAGGCCTAGGGTTTAGAAGAGTCTTTGGCTTGTGCACCAAGTCTTGTAGAGTCTTCCTTGTATGCGTCATGGGCTGCCCGAAGTGGCCCATTAGTGAACCGCCATGGGGGTCCTCAGCCCGATCCACCTGGTCGGGAGACGACGTGATGAGTACCCCCTAGTCCAGTACACCGTCAATAGCCCCCTGAACCGGTCTTCAAGTTGGGGACGCTCCTCGGTTCTTCTGAACTGTTCTTCGTCTTCGGTCGTCGGTCTTGAAAACTGGTTCAACAAATCTTCCCATCTCCGATCTTGAGGATCGCCAAGGTGTATCCGAAGAGTTCATACATCGGGTATCCGAGGAGCCCCTTTAGGTTCTTGGCCTTTATCAATGCCTTGTTATTTAACGCCACACCTCGGGTTTGAAGTTTTTCCAGTGCGGCATTGTCCTCTTACATCCGAGATCCAATGCCAGACTGCATCCGAGGTGTCTTTTTGCAGCCGAGCTCCAACGCCGGTCTGTATCCAAGGTTTATTTTTACAGCCGACCTCCAACGCCGGTCTGTATCCGAGGTACATTTGAGCAGCCGAACTCCAATGCCGGTCTGTATCCGGGCTCCAGTGCCGGACTGCAGCCGAGGAGGCATAGAGTACCTCGTCTTTGAAAAAGTTTGAAGGAAGTTATCCGAGCTTAACGGCGAAAAAGTTCTCTATGGAGCCAGCCACTCACAGCCGAGCTTTATGCCGGACTGCTTCCGAGGTGGTGCACCACCTCAGCCGTGGGCTGATGTTGTATAGAATTGTTTCCGATTGGTGCAATTTATTCTCTGCCGAGATGTATAACCAGTAGCCCTCAAGGTGTGTGCCGACATAAAATCCGGCACGCGCCTGAAGGAAATCATAAAACCGCTGATCCAGTAGCCCCTGAGACTCAGGTCGATTCGCGAAATCGGCCTGAGGATCAACTCCTAGCTCGGCGGCATACATAGGAATGGAAACGCGGTGTGCATAGTCCTCGAGACTCAGGTTGGGTGCGGTCGACCAACCCGAGGATCGTAATCTCCTCGGAAACTGTTTTGCACTTTGAATTTTCTGCATTGAATCATCAATGCAGTAGCCCCCGAGCCACTGGTCGGGTGGCAACACCAGATCAGGGGATCGATGTAACCCGTTAATGACTTTTAAGTGAGAAGCGCGAAGCCCAGTAGCCCCCGAGACTTAAGTTGGGCAAGAGTGGCCGAATTAAGGATCGATATCTGGGGTAAATTGACTTTAATCACAATTTATGTGTAATGATTCTACGTATCCAAGTACTTTACATCATTAATGCTCGGATCCGCATTGTACAAAACTTTGTTGACCGACCATCGGCTTCAACCTCCTCGGCTAGTAGCTGAGGAGTGTTTGTCCTACTTTATAAAGCCTTTATAAGGGCAAAGATTTACGGCAAACAAGGCAATCCGGCCATATGGTTTTATAAACAAAGGTACGCGGAGAGATATGTTTAACGTAAGAAACATCTTCCAAAGAAAATAGTCCCACTATCGGTTCCTTTCTTTGGGTTGTCATGCTAAGCAGGATGATGTAACTTCACCTCCGATCTAAGTGGGAGAAAAATAGTGAAGATCAATTCGGGAGAAATTTCCGAAGTATGCGGCTTAAAAAAACCGAGATTTTCACTTCCGTCGTTGCCGACCAATAATATTCTTGAGATCGCTAGCTTTCGGCTTCACCCAGTCTGAGATACTAACCCGGATAACCCGGTAGTATCAATCACAGAGGTGCTCCCTTTACCCCCTAGCCGAACAATCGGGAACGTAGGGGGTAAGCACAGGAGCCAGGCAACCCAGCTTGGCCAGATCTCAAGTCAAATTGATGCATATTGTGGCTTTATAACGATTTATGGGAAGGCAGCGTTCATATATTAAATACAAATGCTATATGTTATTTTGACTCCGTTGCGACTGTTTATAATTTGAAAGTGGCCCATCGTCGGCTTCCCCCCCCCCCCTTTGTAGATACTACGCAGGGTGTTTCCACAATAACAAGACAACCCTTAGCCGACGTCTCGGTGCCCGGAGGCGGTTGTGTTAGCGGAAACGAGGCAATCAGATATGCAGGCTATATAACTTTCACTTAGTCATAGGAGCTTAACGTTGGGAGGCCAGTTACTAGCCCCCGGTAGTGTTCGGTGTCAGCCGAGGACAAACCGTTAGCACTTCGGCCCACTGTATGAAAGGCACATCGTTTAACACGGGGTGACCTCAATCGATCTATAGGTTGACCAGTCATCGGATCGCTGACCAGTTTACGCTTATTGTGACAGTCTGTTTTCGGCTTTTTCCACTGAGGCGCTTGACCAGCTAAACCGGAAGCACAATCGCAGTGGTTCTCCCTTTACCCTTAGCCGAACAATCCAAAACATAAGGGTAAGCACAGGAGCCGGGCAACCCAACTATTGACCAAAGACACAATTCGAAACCGATGCATATAAAGCAATATCCGAGAACGTTTTACCGAGGACTCCATAGAGTACCTTGGCGTTTGGTGGGTTCGGCTCTAGTCACAGCCCCCCGGTGTTTGGAGTGTTCGGGCGTGCCGAGGTGCAGCTCGGCAGGGAAGTTGCCGAACTACGGGTCGGAAAAGATTTCCCGAGCCGAATTATTATGCACGGCACCTCGGTCAAGAGGATGTCCCGCCTCCTGAAAGAAAAACATACAAATAGCTTAAAAGTGCCATAAGCTCGAAAAGCCAAAAAACTTATGTAAATACTTGGCGTCCGAACTAAATCAAGTTTTTTGGTGCCAATCCGAAAATTGGTCTTAAAATTAGTTTGTCCTTCCGTCCTGCTTTAACATGACACATCCGATCTCAAGACTTCAAGCGGGTCAGCCTTCGGCTTCAACCTCCTATTCCCGAAGGCGGAGTGCTTCTCAGGCCACTTTAGCGAACCAAACTCGAGCGGCTTTAGAGAGAAACCAGGCTATCCGGCTATTGACCACACACTCGTGTCGAGAAAAGAGTGGTAGAAAAAGACTTTGCAATGACCAAGAAGAAAACACATTTATTATAAAAACGACTCATATAAATTTAAGAGCCCCCAGTTAACATGGGTAAAGGGAGTGTTTGTAACAAATAGAGTTTTTGTCTAACACAAATATAATGCTTGGTCGAACCGGACAAAAATTAAAAATTGAAAAAAGTTGAGCTTGGAAGCGACTTAGCTGGTTAATGTGCTCGGCGTTGATGACGTGGTCCGAGCTTGTGGCAGGTCGAGCTGCCAGCCCGCAAGCCGGTCCCGAGGTGGCCGAGCGAAGAGCTCGGATGATGAAGCGGCAGCACAAAACTGCCGATGTGTTGAGGCGAAGCCCCCGATCCAGCCGAGCTGACGAAGCTGGTCGGCTAGTGACGCCGAAGTCCCCGGAGTAGGTTGATGAAGAGATGGCGAAGCCCCGGGTCTAGCCGAGATGTTGGAGCAGGTCGGTAAGGTGACGTTGCAGCACCCATGTCAGCCGAGGTGTCAAAGCAGGTCGGCGTGGTGGACATCGGCTTGAAGAAGCAATGGCGCGGCGATGCCGACGCAGGTCAGAACTTGTGACGCGGTCAATGCCGGCTTGAGAAGTGACCGCGCGGCGATGCTGGCGCGCCCGACCCGTGCAATCCGTGGGGCGACGATCTTGTCTTGCTGATTATTTGTCCTCCGCTATGCCGAACTCTTGGTCGGCTTGCCGAGGTGAAGATCCGAGGTGGTTGTCGTCGGCTCGATGGAGTGACGGCGTAGTCGATGCTGGCGCAGGTCGGCAGCCGTGGAGCAACATGGTCGGGCCGGTTTGATATCAGCGCGACGGTGAAGATTACCTCGGAAAAGAATCAAAATTTGTGGCACGTGTTTGAAAACAACACACAATACCCTAAGAAAAATTCCTCCAAAAAGGATGTCCAATACCCCGTTCATGAAGAAAGATGAACTCGGGTCGGATTCGTTTTCGCGCAGAAAACAGATCCGAAAATTGATGCACTCATCGGACGTTTTCCAGAGTTTGAACGGTCGGATCGAGCTGAAATTTTGAGGGGTGATTGATATAGGAATTCCGCAGCCGATGAACGGTGGGATCTTCCAAAGGATGTCCGAGCTGACTGCTGGACTCCTCGCCCTAAACTCGTCCAGATTCCCGTCCAGATTCGACATGGCTCCGGTATATCGGAGATCGCCGTAGATTCCTCCATCGGAACGCGATGAAATTTTGCAGGGTTGTTCTAGACTCAATTCCGCACAATTCCACTGAAGCAATCGTCAAAGCGACGCTCGAGGAGACGGGGACGGCGAACACGAATCCGCTGTCTAGAAAAACCTGCATGATCGCGCGAGGGCAATGTTGACGTTGAGCCCCCGAGCACCATGGACGATTTTTCCATGATCCCGGATGAGATCGGAGTTGATGATGACGAAGACATCCGTCCGAACTTGACGATCGCCGAGGTGACCAGTCGAGTCGGCGACGAAGCTGCCGACGTTGACGATGTAGCTCGGTCCCGACACGTAGATCGCGGTGGAGCCGATCTGAATTCCCATCGCATCGCGGCGACTACGCAACAGGCTCTCAATGAAAGCACCAATGTCGTTGTCAAATCCGACATATCTCGTAGTAGGGGTCCTAAGCTAGGCGTCATGGAGCGATGGTAACATGGACACAGAGTTTTACCCAGGTTCGGGCCCTCTCGAAGAGGTAATACCCTACGTCCTGCATTTGATTGTATTGATATGGGGTGTAGTACAGAGTACATGTATCTACCACGAGATTGTTCTAATGAATATCAGATCATCTACTGACTAGCCTGGCCTCGGTTTATATATGCACCGGAGGCCTAGGGTTTAGAAGAGTCTTTGGCTTGTGCACCAAGTCTTGTAGAGTCTTCCTTGTATGCGTCATGGGCTGCCCGAAGTGGCCCATTAGTGAACCGCCATGGGGGTCCTCGGCCCGAACCACCTAGTCGGGAGACGACGTGATGAGTACCCCCTAGTCCAGGACACCGTCACCCATCATCGGAATGTACAAGCCAAGTTCTATAACGAAAAATTCCCACTAGTATATGAAAGTGACAACATAGGATACTCTCTATATGAAGAACATGGTGCTACTCTGAAGCACAAGTGTGGAAAAAAGATAGTAACATTGCCCCTTCTCTCTTTATCTCTCTTTTTTTCTTTTTTTGTTGGGCTCTTTTTGGCCTCTTTTTTTCCTTTTTTTATTTTATTTTTCGTCCGGAGTCTCATCCCGACTTGTGGGGGAATCATAGTCTCCATCATCCTTTCCTCACTGGGACAATGCTCTAATAATGATGATCATCACACTTTTATTTACTTACAACTCGATATTACAACTCGATAACTGAAACAATATGACTCTATATGAATGCCTCTAGCAGTGTACCAGGATGTGCAATGATCTAGCGTAACATGTATAATAATGATGAACGGTGGATGTGCCACAAATAGCATGTCAGCTCTATATGATCATGCAAAGCAATATAATGATGAACACACAAGTCATGAGACGGAATGGTGGAAGTTGCATGGCAATATATCTCAGAATGACTATGGAAATGCCATAATAGGTAGGTATGGTGGCTGTTTTGAGGAAGATATAAGGAGGCTTATGTGTGATAGAGCATATCATATCACGGGGTTGGATGCACCGGCGAAGTTTGCACCAACTCTCGAGGTGAGAAAGGACAATGCACGGTACCGAAGAGGCTAGCAAATTGCGAAAGGGTAGGAGTGCGTATAATCCATGGACTCACATTAGTCATAAAGAACTCATATACTTATTGTGAAAGCTTATTAGCCCTCGAAACAAAGTATTACTCGCATGCCCCTAGGGAGGAGGTTGGTAGGAGTTAACCATCGTGCACCCCTGATTCTAACAGCACTCAAAGATTTCATTTCAGACATAAAAATGCTCAAACCTCCCCACCATGCCATGACCAACACTTAGATGAGAAGTTAATAACAAGCCTTAATACCGATATTTCTACTAACCAATGATCATGAACCAATATCCTTTCATATTACGACATCAATATTATTAAACCATACATTTCATATTTAGTGATCTACATGAAAGTTTTTATTATATCCCCCTTGAATACCTATCTTTTTTGGACTAGTCTTATAACACGTGCATATTGCCATTACTATTTATTAGACTCTCAAAAAGACTTAAGTGAAGCCTGAGAGTGCAATTATTTCTATAAAATATAACCACCGCACTAGAGCAACTGCCTAGCTCAAAAGATATAAGTGAAGCACATAGAGTATTCTAACAAATCATGATAAATGTGTGCCCCTCTTAAAAGGTGTGTCCAGAAAAAATGATTGTGGCAAACTAAAAAGTAAACAAAGCAAAAAAATAACTATGACACAAGACGCTCCAAGTAAAACTCATATCATGTGATGAATAAAAATGTAGCTCCAAGTAAGTTACTGATAGATTGTACACGAAAGAGGAGATTCCATCCGGGGCATCCCCAAGCTTAGACGCTTGGGTCTTCCTTGAATATTACCTTGGGGTGCCTTGGGCATCCCCAAGCTTAGGGTCTTGCCGCTCCTTATTCCTTCATCCATCGTGATCTCACCCGAAACTTGAAAACTTCAGCACACAAACTCAACAGAAACCTCGTGAGATCCATTAGTATAATAAATCAACCATTCACTTTAGGTACTGTTATAAACTCATTCATAATTGTTCTTGCATAATACCTACAGTATTCTAACTTCTCCATGACTTATACCCCCCGATATAATCCATAGCATCATTAAAAACAAGTAAACTATGCAATAAAACAGAATCTGTCTAAAACAGAACAATACGCAATGACAGAATATTTTTCCATACTTCTGTAACTCCAAAAATTCTGAAAAATTAGGACAACGTAAAAAATTTGTATTCCAATACTGTGTAAAAATTTCAGATTTTCCTGATGTTCCAATAATAAATTAAAATCAACTACTGGTCACAAAACTTTCTGTTTTCAAACAGCATCAATTATACTATCATCCAAATCATCCCAAAGGCATTACTTGGCACAAACACTAATTAAAAGATAAAAACACAATCATTAAAGTAGCAAAAATTTTGTGACTCAAGACAAATAAAAATTTCAATAAAGATAAATATTGGGTTGCCTACCAACAAGCGCTATTGTTTTATGCCCCTAGCTAGGCATAATGCATTGTTTCAAGTATTGTCATCCTTCGTTTCCAAATCCTTTTTAATCAAATCTTCAAAAACTTTTCTCATTAATTCTCTGCTCTCATGTTCTACTTTTACAGTAGGAAAACTTAAATAACTGAAGGGACTTTGTTCGGTGATTTTAACATTCATTACTTCAAACTCCGAGTCATCACCATAAAGATCCTCATATAAAACATGTATTTCATCATCAATAGGATCTCTAGCTGTGCCTTCAAAACAATCTTCACTAAATCCCTCATCAATTCCCTTAGTGATCCATTCAAATTTATCACAAGTATTGTGGTATAAAGTTTTAATTAATTCAGCATAAGGAACTCTCCTCCTAATATTTTCACCGTAAGCAAAATAATACTTAGATTCCAACCTACGTATAGTGTCCTTATCATGGAGGGTTTCTACTATTGGAGGATGCTCAAAATATATTTTATAAAAGAAAAATATGTCCCTAGCTTCTTAGATTATATAGTTAAATTCATGCATAAGGATAATAGTGGCAATCTTTTTAGCCCTTGGATTATGGATGTTGGGAAGTTCATAGAATATCCTTTGTAAGGCAGGATGAATATGCAAAAAAAATCTTTCTAACTTAACAACAAGCATAGCAATAGCATACACATAGCAATTTGTTTTGTCAAGAATAGATCCTTTAATTATTGGTATGACTCCCGTGCAATTGAAGAATTCTTGAATAATATTCTTCCCAATAATATTCCCACTACCCACATGATAGATTTTGGTTTTAAAATTGGTGGGAGCTTTGTTCTCCGGAGGATCATGATTAAAATCAAATAATTTAAGTTTTTCCTCAAGATATTCGCTAGTACTATCTTCACTAGCACTTTCAACAATAATTTTCTCGAACTCAGACATGATGGCAACTTCAAGCAAAGCAAGCAAACGAGCAAACTAACAAAGTAAAATATTTTTGTGTTTTTCGATTTTTTAGAGAAGTGGAGGGAGATGAAAAAGAGAGGCAAATAAAAAGCCAAATAAAAAGTAGAGCAAGTAGATGATAGTTTGAGTGAAGGTACTTGTAGTGATTTGATGATGTCTCCCCGGCAACGGCGCCAGAAATTCTTTCTGCTACTTGTGATTTGCGTTGGGATTTTCCCCGAAGAGGAAGGGTGAAGCGGTACAGTAGAGATAAGTATTTCCCTCAGTGAGAACCAAGGTTTATCGAACCAAAAGGAGAACCATGCAAATCCTAGTGAACAGCACCTGCACACACAAAAGCAAATACTTGCACCCAACGCGGGCAAGAGGGTTGTCAATCCCCTTGAATTCGTTACTTGCAAGGATCAAATCTTGTATAGGAAGATAGATAAGTTGCAAAACAAAATAAAAGTAAATAAATTGCAGCAAGGTATTTTATTTTTTATAATATGATTAAAGTAGATCCAGGGGCTATAGTTTTCACTAGAGGCTTCTCTCTTGAAACAATAGCATACGGTGGGTAAACAAATTATTGTTGGGCAATTGATAGAAAAGCGCATAGTTATGACATATTCATGGCAATGATAACACATATAGGCATCACATCCGTGACAAATAGACCGACTCCTGCCTGCATCTACTACTATTACTCCACCAATTGACCGCTATTCAGCATGCATCTATGGTATTAAGTTCATAACGAACAGAGTAATGCCTTAAGCAAGATGACATGATGTAGACAAAGTAAACTCAATCAACATGAATAAACCCCATCGTTTTATCCTTAGTAGCAACAATACAATACGTGCCTCGCTACCCCCTGCTGTCACTGGGTGAGGACACCGCAAGATTGAACCCACTACAAAGCACCTCTCCCACTGAAGATAAATCAATCTAGTTGGCCAAACCAAACGGATAGATCGGAGAGAAATACAAAGCTATCATAATCAAGCATAATAAAGATTAGAAAAGACTCAATTACTTTCAATGAATAATCTGATCATAAACCCACAATTCATCGGATCCCAACAAACACACCGCAAAAGAAGATTACATCGGATAGAACTCCAAGAAGATGGATGAGAACATTGTATTGAAGATCAAAGAGAGAGAAGAAACCATCTAGCTACTAGCGATGGACCCGTAGGTCTGTGGTGAACTACTCACACATTATCGGTAGGGCAGCAAGGTTGATGTAGAAGCCCTCCGTGATCGATTTCCCCTTCGGTAGAGTACCGGAAAAGGCCTCCAGATGGGATCACGGAAGAATAGAAGCTTGCGGCGGCGGAAAATTTATTTCGGGTGGCTCTCTGTTGGTTTCCCAATATTCGAGAATTTATAGAAGTGGAATTAGGTCAGACGGAGCCATGTGGGGCCCATAAGGCATCAGGGCGCGCCATGTTGCCTTGCCGTCTCCTCGTTTGCTGTCTAGTCTCCTCCCGAAGCTTCTAGGGTCTCTTATGTCCAGAAAAAAAATCATCAAAAAGTTTCGTAGCGTTTGGACTCCATTTGCTACGGATTTTCTAGAAAACCAAAAACAGGCAAAAAACAGCAACTGACACTAGGCACTGTATTAATAGGTTAGTTCCCAAAAATGATATAAAATTGCATATTAAGGCATATAAAGTATCCAAGATTGATAATATAATAGCATGAAACAATCAAAAATTAAAGATATGTCGGAGACGTATCAACGGCCTCTTGGATGGTGTACCATCAATGGTTTAGGGAATTCGATTCACGGTTGCGGATGACCACATCGGAGTAGGAGGCGAAATGCTTGAGTTCGTGGAACCAAGTGTGAATGTTGTTCCAAAATGTTGTGCCCTTTTGCTCCGTGCCATGGATCGGATTGAGGCTAGTGGACAACCCTGCATCGCACAACAGCTCGTCCCCCCGCATGTTGAAGCTTGCTACTTGCGATAGAGTTGGGCTTTCCCTGAAGAGGAATGGTGATGTAGTAAAGTAGCTAAAAGTATTTCCCTCAGTTAAGAACTAAGGTTTATCGAACCAATAGGAGACACCACGCAAACAAGATAAGCAAATGCTTGCACCCAACGAAGCCAAGAGGGTTGTCAATCCCCTTGTTCTCGCCAATTGCAAGGATTAAATCTGATAGTGGTAGATAGATAAAATAAAATAAAAATTAAATTAAATAAATTGCAGCAAGTATTTTTTAGGGTTTTTAGTAAATATAAAGTGAATGGACCAGGGGGCCATAGGTTCACTAGAGGCATCTCTCTCATGAGCATAGCAACGGTGGGTAGACAAATTACTATTGGGCAATTGATAGAAAGCGCATAGTTATGATAATTCTTCATGGCATGATCAATATATAGGCATTACGTCCGTGACAAGTAGACTGTTAAACTTACTGACGTCTACTACTATTACTCCACCCCTTGACCCCTATCCAGCATGCATCACAAGGTATTAAGTTCATAACAAACAGAGTAATGCTTGAAGCATGATGACATAATGTAGACAAAGCAAGAGTAATTAAGATGTTCTAGCCCATCGTTTTACCCTTAGTAGGAACAATACAAATACGTGCCTTGCAACTCCTCCTGTCACAGAGTAAGGACACCGCAAGATTGAACTTACTACCAAGCACCTCTCCCACTAAAGATAAATCGATCTAATTGGCCAAAAGAGATAGATAGATCGGGGAGAAATACAAAGCTATAAAATCACACATAAATAAATTTCAGAAAAGACTCAAATACTTTCAATGAATAATCTGATCAAAAACCCACAATTCATCGGATCCCAACAAACACACCGCAAAAGTTTACATCGGATTGATCTCGGATGAGATCATTGTATTGAAGGTCAAAAGAGAGAGAGAGAGAGAGAGAGAGAGAGAGAGAGAGAGAGAGAGAGAGAGAGAGAAATCCATCTAGCTACTACTCTGGAACCGTAGGTCCTATGGGAACTACTCACACATCATCATGGAGGCAGCAAGGTTGATGAAGATGGCCTCCGTGATGGACTCCCCCCTCTGGCAGAGTACCGGAAAAGGCCTCCAGATGGGATCGCGGAAGAACAGAGGCTGCGACGGCGATAAAATTGTTCCGGGACCTCCCCTGAGGGTTTATGGATATATGGGAATTTATAGCGCTGGAATTAGGTCAAACGGAGACACAGGGGGGCCACAAGGCACCTGGGAGCGCCCTACCCCCCAGGGGGCGCCCCCTGCCTTGTCGCTCCTTGGTGCAACATCTGGTCTCCTCCCGAAGCTTCCAGAGTCTCTTTTTGTTCAAAAAAATCATCAAAAAGTTTCATCGTGTTTGGACTTCGTTTGGTATGAGTTTTCTGGAAAACCAAAAACAAGTAGAAAACAGAAACTGACACTAGGCACTGAGTTAATAGGTTAGTTCCCAAAAATGATATAAAATGACATATAAAGCATACAAGATTGATAATATAATAACATGAAACAATCAAAAATTATAGATTCATTGGAGATGTATAAAAGCTTTCTCCTCTACCCTTCTTCGGATCACCGGCTGTATCATCCGGATCATCGTCCTCGCCGTCCTCCCCCTCCTATTGCTGTTGTCCGGCGGCCCAATGCTGATGTTGCTGTGTGCACACGCTGATGACGACATGGCTACCTTGGATACAACCAAAAATATTGCATCTATGCATATTTGTGAGGTGATTTCTTATAAGAATTATGTAACAATTTATTTATGTTATCCGGAACAAAAATACTTCACCTATTTTTATTTCATGCCTAAATGCAGAATTGCTGAACACTTGTACGAACCACGTGTGAAGACAAAGGAAAAGGAAATGATTAGATGTTGTTCCAGAAGTCCTCTCCCGTCAAAGGAAATGATTAGGTGATGTTTAAGAAGTCCTCTCATGTCACTTTCGGCCCAAGAGAAGATAGAGACAAAGTTCCCCACGTTCTGGACTCAGATTCGGACTGCACAGACATACCTGACTCAAAACGCCAAGAACTTTTGCATCCGAACTCCGAATTGGGTGATTCTTTTTTTGTTGGAAATTTTATTTCATGCACTTTACAACCCAATTGGATTAACCTTCAAATTCGTCCGGAGCGTGGAGATATTGACGAAACAATCTGACGCTGCAGCAGAATCCGAGTCAAACTACAAGTCCAAAGGTGTTGCATCACCTCCACTTGGGCCTATGGGCCTTGTACGACCTAGGGTTGGTTTTAGGCTGCCTTGGGACGTTCTCCCACCTCCTTGGCCGCCACCCCTTGCTCCTATATAAATAGATCAATCTAGTAGCTTTTTGCTTGAGTTTTGTTTAGATTAAAAGTTCGTCATAGCTGCAACTTCGCGTACTTCGTTTGTGTTAACCGACCAGACCAAGACGTCACAGAACCCCACTTGATTAATAAAGCTTTCCTCTTATATTCGCAATATCCAGATTGCAATTTCAGTTTCTTGCTTGTTCATCGTTTGCTTGCAGGAAATAGACCCTCGTGGTCAGGTTGATCGTGCTCCGGCGTGGTCAATAATCTCTCGGAGTTGGTTTAGCGATTGCTAAGGCGCGACGTCTTCACACGTTCGTAGTCGGATCGTCAAAGTCGACTTCCACCAAAACGATAGCTACCTTCTCATCGAAAGACGGCACACCTTTGCTCTATCAAGTGGTATCAGATATCCAGGTTGCTCGGTGAGATTTCCAATCATCCCTAGATTAGATTTATTTTCTTACCTATTGTCCAAGAAAAAGCCATAAAAAAAGTTAGATCTATTCATTCTTTGTCCAAGCCAGTCCGAGCCTTTGCAATTTTCTTTTCAGTGCTTGCATAGTTGAATTATCGGTTTGCATCGTCGTGTCGAGTTGCTGGTCTTAGTGTCTAGTTCCTTTAGAGTTTCGAGTTCTGTTCACATTAGTCACGCCACCGCTGCATCATCATCCCTTCCGCTGTCGACCACCGTCATCCATCAGTTTCCACCACGTGCTCCAATCTGCATCTTCGCTTGATCCAATCTGCATCTTATCAGGTTTGTTTTGAAAAGAGAGAAAAAAAAGCAAAAAAAAGTGAGAGAAAAAAGTAAAAAAAAAGTGAGAGAAAAAAGAGAGAGAGAAAAAAAAAGAAATTTTGGATCTATCTAGACACAATCTCGTACTTGAATTCGGATTGGAATCAGTTTTGTGCAGTGTACAGTAAAACAGGCATATCTTCCTCATCCGAAGTCCGTTTTGGCTCCACAAGTACTCAAATTCAAGCTATCGACGAGCCGCATCTGAATAGTTCAAGAAGCTTTTTCATTATTTTCACTTCCAAATCGGCTTCTAAATAGGAGTTTTTGCCCTCCGAAGTTCGCGAACACAGTTTTTCACTGTTTTGCAGGCCAGTTCCCGAATTTTTTGACTCCTCATATGAACTCGGAATTGAGTGATTCTTTTTGCATTGGAAAGGTTGAGTCAATAGCCTTCTTGAGAAAAAATATCAAAAAAAATTAGCACAAAGTTTTCTGGAGGAACTTTGCAGAGAGAGTGTTTGATATATCCTGCTTGGAGCCTATTTGTCATCATTATCTTTATTGTCATTGCGATCTTTGCTTATATCTTGCTGTATAGAGCTACTTCATATCCTTTGATGCTGCTAGTTGTGCTACACCGTTACCCCCATTAGTGTTCTAGGCTCGCGTCTCTAGTACGGTCTAGCCTAGGACCAGCACAGTCCCGTCGTTGAGCGTTTATTCAACATTGCATCTCTGGATTGATTATTGCTAATCTTTTGCTACCATATATATAAAGCCAACCCAGCTCCACATATTTCTACACCGTGCATATTTACATTCACCTGGCAATCGCTTTCTCAATCTTTGGAGTTATTTGACACCGCTGGTTGCTAGTCACCACCTGCTGCATGGTAAGAACTTGTAAGACATTGATATTTGCTATACTGTGAGCGTTTTACCACCACATCCACAACTGGGAAATGGCTTATAGGTGAACACCAATGAGTGGCGGGCGTGGCTTGGCACCCGCCACTGCTACGTTGGAGAAGTAGCTCTGGCGATTGCTAAAGAGGACCCGCCACTGCTCCTGTCGTAGCAGTGGCGAGCAGTACGCCATACCCGCCACAAGTAAACTGTCTTCAAGATCCTCCCTTACTAAAAACCTATTGTGGCGGGCGTTGTTGTACGCCAGCCACTGCTCCGTCAGTTAGCTGTGGCGGGTGGCTAGTCGTGCCCGCCACACCTGTATTTTGGCAACTCGCGCCGAAGGGTGTTTAAAAATTAAAAAAATAGCAGTGGCGGGTCCCTAACATAATGTGGCGGGTCGTCTTCTCTGCCCGCCGGATGTATTTAGCTGTGGCGGGTGTTTTCTTGCACCCATCACTTGGCGTCCCCTTAGGGTTTCTAACCACCGCGCGCCCGCAGCCGTTCCACAACTTATCCAAAAAATCTTTCACCCCCGTCTCTCTCTTCCGTCGCCACCGCCGCCATCGTCGTGGCGGCCTTGGACGTCGTCACCGTCGCGCTGGCCCTCTTGCTCCTACCAGGGCGCCGGCGCCGTATGCCTCATCCTCGTCGTCCCCATCGCCATCGACGTCCGCCGCGGCCGCATCGAACGTCATCGCCGTCCCCCGCTGTCACAGTCGCCCTCGCCTTCCGCCGACTCCAACGTCCGCCGCATCCCGGATGTCCTCAACGTTCGCTGCCGTCGGCCTCAACCTCCATGTCTTCTCCGTCCGCCCCGGTAACGACATGCATATTTATCTTTTATTGTATATTTAGATTATTGTTGTTCTTTGTACTAGAAATAATTAGTTCTAGATGTAGATTTTTTGGGCGTAGATAGTGTTTATTGTAGATGTACATTGAAGATGTACATTTTTTGGGCGTAGCATATTACTTATACTAGAAAAAGTTAATACTAGTTATTAGTGTACATGTAAACCTAAAAGTTTCTACTAGTTACTCATGAGGCAGGTGTTCATAACGAGTGCCAACGTTTTGGGAAACGTTGATTAAGTTCCGTTTCGCCAAATTTCTAGCACTCAATATGTCCTTTTACTAGCAAAGGTCATGCCGATTTTTTCCGTACAACACATCGAATGTTATATGTTGCTATATAGTTGCTGTCAATGAAATTCTAGTTTATCTAAATGTCAATTTTTTAATGCGAATTAGATGAAGAAGCCAAGACGCGTCTATATGACTCCTGAAGTGCTAGACTCCGTCTCCAGGGTGGTTCATTACACGGAGCTCGCTCTCGCCTTTGCACAGGGCAATGTAGCAGCCGCCGTGAGCGTTGAACACGCCTGCTACAGAGATGTAACTATGACGGAGTTGAACTTAATTTCATGTTGTGAACTATTGCTGCAGTATCTTTACGTGATCTCTAGCTATGATCGATGCTTCCGAACGTAATTTTTATGTTTCTATGAAGATTGCTATATGCATGTTTAATTTTCTTACATATGAGCCGACTCCTTTAGTTTGTGATTCATATTGTCCTCAATTTCTAGAAAGTGGGCGCCCTTGATTCAAACCCCAACATGATCAAGATACAATGGCCCGACCTCGCCGAGGCGGCACACGTAGTGCTGGCAATGTGTGATCGCATGTATTACCGTTATGAATTTTTGTGTTCATTTTTAATCTTCCATCTATGAACACAGCAAATGAATGAGGATGAGCTCGATGGGATCCCCGAGTGCCCGTACTGTTCCGACAACGGGGGTATGTGTGACGATCCTCATCTGGAGGACGATAGGTACTTCTCGCTAACGCTTAAAGAGGACTACAAATATTATACGGTAATTTCTGCACATATTTCCTTCTTAATTAAACATGTCTCAAGATCTTTGTTTTAACGTGTAATGTATGTTTTTTTTCTCAATCCGACTAGTGCATCCCTTGCTATGCAAGGCCTTTTGTCCTAGAGAAGCTGCATGTCGAAGACAGAGATGACATTGTTGAAAGGACTGTTTACTTGAAGACGAAACATGGTTTCGTTTTCGAACCTAGGATCTACAATGAAGTAGATCACACATATTTTGGTTGCACTAATTGGAAAGGATTATGCAAGGCTTACGGATTTGAGGAGGGTATGATTATAACCTTTGATATTGGCATCTTTCAAGCCACTTTCCTCATTTTGATCAAGACATTTGGGTGGAAATAGACATGATTCCTATTTTTCCTCCATGTGAGTTTCTTAAACAAATTTGTTAAGTAATCTATCTTAAAATATTTGTTATTCACTCCTAACTTCACATTTTTATTAAAATCTACAGCTTATTTTCTATCTCGAAGAAAAATACGGAAAATAGTAGACGAGACCTATTACACTGCTGGCTCCGAGCTTACTTGGGAGGAGAAGAATTATCTTGTGTCCTTTGCTAATGATGTTGAGTCGTTTAAGGACACTTACGAAGCTGGTCCAAATAGTACACTATACGTGCCACTAGTCCACAGGTTGAGCAATACCAACATTCATAAAAAATGCATGGTATGATTTTGTACTATTATTGTGCCACTAGTCCTTAAATAAACTGCACTGCTTACTATGTTACTATGTTGTTCTTCAACAGAAGCTCCCAAGAGTTGTTGTGCCTACAGCGATGGATGCGAAAGGTGAGATGACAATTATTTGTCATCAGAAGACCAATTTCAAAGGCACCTACTCCACTCCAAACCCACGAGATGGATGCCTCAAAATTGATGAATGGCGGCAAATATTGAAAGAGTGCAGACTAGAAATTGGAGATTGGTGGATCTCTGTGCTCCACCATGGAGATGCAGGGGCATTCTTATTCTTTTCAATTTATCCTAAAAGAGAGGAGTAGGTCCTAGTCCTTTGTCATTATCAGGACTAATGAAGTGGTGCATGTTTGTATTGTCAATCATGTTTTGCCTACTATGTGTTGGCAGCTGCTACCTAGCTACGAATATTAATTTAGTTGGGGCATTTGTAGTCATGATTGACAACAACTAGAGCTAGTGCTTAATATATGCAGCAATGTCTTCCTCTCTTATCCTTATCAATGTATTCTAATATGTGTTGTATGAAAAACGCAACCATGCCAGCATACTATTGCCGTCGTTGTGAAATTTTTATTTTGTGTGACTGACACTCAGTGGCGGGCGCTAGAAAAGCCCGCCACAGATACCAAACAAGCCAGTGGCGGGCATAAAAGAGCACGCCCGCCACTGCTGTCTCTCTACCAGTGGCGGGATGGCGCCCGCCGCTGACGCGGTTGTAGCAGTGGCGGGAGGTCGGTGGCGGGCGCCCCTGGCAGCCTGGCCCGCCACTGCTGGCCTTTTTGCACCCGCCACGGCTAGGCATTCCTGCAGTAGTGATACTAGTAGTTCATAGGAACATTATTCTCGGATTTTGTTTCTTGTTTTATACTAATTATGACAGGATCTGGATCTGGCGTTGTTAGTTCTTGGGCTTCATCGATCGTGGGAGACTTGCCACCACCTAAGAAAATACAACAACCGTCACGAGATGAGCAACGACATCAGAATGCGCATAATCAGGTTAATGTTTCCTTGCCACCATTTAATGGTCGTTTTCGGCCTGATTTATATATGGAATGGGAGTGCGAAATAAATGCTATATTTGCTTCCCATAATTTTGATGAGCGTAAAAAAGTTAAAGCTGCGGTTAGTACTTTCAGTAGCTTTGCTTTAGTTTGGTGGAGCGAATATTGTCGGTTATACCCTGATTATATACCTACTACTTGGGATGATTTAAAACTTGTCATGAGGAATAGATTCGTCGACATTTATTATACTCGTGGCATGATTAAAAAACTACAACATTTAAAACAAGGTAGTGACACCGTAGCAAAATATTATGAAGATTTACAAACTACCTTGTTGCACTCTTTTTTTAGAAGAAAGTGAAGAAGATTTTATGGATAGATTTTGGGGAGGATTAAACCATGATATTCAGGAGATACTAATCCATGAAAAGTGATATCCTATGGATCGTTTGTTTCGTCTTGCTTGCAAAGCTGAACAGGAAATAAAGAGGCGTGATGCCCACAAGACAAACAAGCACGAGGTGCACATCCAAGGAGTTGAGACGGTCCTTCCTTCCACCACTGCGCCTACTATGACAACAACATCCGTTGTTGTGAGCACTACATCAGCTCCACGTTGTGACCCGTCACCACCTAGAGTGCCTACATCATCTGAGTTGACCATAAGAGGTAATGACAAAGGTACTAATCTTCCACCTCCACATGCGAATGATGAATGCCTTGTCGATTTAAATGCACCATGTGATGCGCTACCCACTACTTTGATCACACCACTATTTTAGAGGACTATGTTGATGATTTGACTTTGCCATGTGATCAAACAACTGCAATATCAACAATTTTGAGTGCACCCATTGAATTAACCTTTGATCCGAAAGAACCATGTGAATCAGGAAATAAATCAGATTTGGATCAACTACGTTTGAAAATAATTGTGCAATGTTTAATCATTTTGATACGACCTCTAATCTTGGTGATGATTCTGTGTCAAATGACTTGTAACATGTTTGCTTATTTAAGCATGTTATAGCATATAAATTTGAAACAATTAAAGTTTATTCACCGATGTTGGGATGGTTTAATGATGAACATTGTCAATCCTTAGAAATGAATAAGAGCTTCACTTATATGTGCAAACCGAGTTGCAATATTTCCTTGCCTTTTACTTCTTGTGATAATATTGTGGCTTTATATTTCACGACATATGAAAGTTACTTACGTATAGATGTGTCACATGTGCGAAAACTGAGGGAAGTAAAAACGAATAACATATACATATACAACATCTACACCTTGTCTCTTTTGTTAGACACGTTTCAGATTAAGCAATGCCGGGGACGGCTTTGTTTTCAAGAAGGGGAGGATGATGAGGACATGGCTACCTTGGATACAACCAAAAATATTGTATATATGCATATTTGTGAGGTGATTTCTTATAAGAATTATGTAACAATTTATTTATGTTATCCGGAACAAAATACTTCACCTATTTTTATTTCATGCCTAAATGCAGAATTGTTGAACACTTGTACGAACCACGTGTGAAGACAAAGGAAAAGGAAATGATTAGGTGTTGTTCAAGAAGTCCTCTCCCGTCAAAGGAAATGATTAGGTGATGTTCAAGAAGTCCTCTCACGTCACTTTTGGCCCAAGAGAAGATAGAGACCAAATTCCCTACGTTCTGGACTCAGATTCGGACTGCACAGACATAGCTGACTCAAAAGCCAAGAAATTTTGCTTCCGGACTCCGAATTGGGTGATTACTTTTTTGTTGGAAAGTTTATTTCATGCATTTTCCAACCCAATTGGATTCACCTTCAAATTCGTCCGGAGCGTGGAGATATTGACGAAGCAATCTGACGCTACAGCAGAATCCGAGTCAAACTATAAGTTCAAAGGTGTTGCATCACCTCCACTTGGGCCCATGGACCTTGTACGACCTAGGGCTGGTTTTAGGCTGCCTTGGGACGTCCTCCCACCTCCTTGGCCGCCACCCCTTGCTCCTATATAAATAGATCAATCTAGTAGCTTTTTGCTTGGGTTTTGTTTAGATTAAAAGTTCACCATAGCTGCAACTTCGCGTACTTCGTTTGTGTTCAACGACCATATGAAGACGTCACAGAACCCCACTTGATTAATAAAGCTTTCCTCTTATATTCGCAATATCCAGATTGCAATTTCAGTTTCTTGCTTGTTCTTCGTTTGCTTGCAGGAAATAGACCCTCATGGTCAGGTTGATCGTGCTCCGGCGTGGTCAATAACCTCTCAGAGTTGGTTTAGCGATTGCTAAGGCGCGACGTCTTCGCACGTTCGTAGTCGGATCGTCAAAGTCAACTTCCACCAAAACGATAGCTACCTTCTCATCGAAAGACGGGACACCTTTGCCTCTATCACACGCCGGTCTGGGTGTAGGACTGTTGCGTGCCCGTCTGGGTGTAGGACTGCTACTGCTGGTAGTTGCCGGACTGGGTGGGATCCGAGTTTTCCACCTGCCCTTCCTCATAGCCACATCCTCCTCCTTCGCCTCCGTTGTGGATGATGTCGAGCATCTCCCTGTCCTTGTCGTCGTACGCCGGCTCCCCCGCTCTAGGCATTGCAGCGAGCAGCGTGCGGGCACCCATCTGCTCCCCGCCCGCCGTCCGCGCCCGGATGAGCTACGGCGAAGAAAACTCGGAGAAAAGCGGCGCCGTGTTTACGTCGACCATGTAAGGCACCTTCCCGATGGGGGTTCTGAGCTGCTTGGCGGCGTGGAAGTACGGAGGCTTGTAATGCTCCGGCCAAGGCGCCGTCTGTACCGTGGGTGCGCACATCTGGGCACCGCGGCCTCCGCCGCGACGTCTACCACGCCCGACGCCACCACCAGGCCCACCGGCGGCCATCCGCTTCTTGAGCTTCTCCTCCTTTGCAGCCTTCGCTTTGACACGGCGAGTTTGCCGCGTAGCCAAGCTGATCTTCCGGGCGAGCGTGATGCTCGGATCCTCCGGCACCTCCTCCATCTTCGGCAGGTTCTCCTCCGGTTCCATGTGTCGGCGGCGGAAGGAAGGAGAGGGTGGGAGAAAAGGGCAGGAATTGGGTGGAGAGCGGCGGGGGTGGAAGAAGAAAATGGGGGATTTTGGCGTGAAAATAGTGCGGGTTGCTACAAAAGCGCGGGCTCCGCCTTTCTTTTGGGTGGGCTAGGGGGCTCAGAGTCCGTCGTTTCTCGTGTCTGGACTCCTGCAACCCCCCCTCCCCCGCGCGTTTGGTTTCGGTTTGCGGGAAAATCATGGTCCGGACTGCGCCGCGGACCGATACATGACCGCCTTGGATGGCTTCCGCGGTCCGGACCGCGCGGTCCGGACGTATGCGGGCGGTTTGAGGGTCGGCGTTGGAGATGCCCTTAGCTCGGGTAATTAGTGTACGGCGAGTGGCGATTGACACAATGAGCATTCGAATCTTGTGGGTCCGGTGTACAATCTCTACAGAGTGTTAAACTATTTATATAGCCGTGTCCACAGTCAAGGACAGTTGGGTGATCACCTTTAGACTACGTCCACATGTTTCCGGAGAACAACTTTTGGATGGGAATGAGATGTGATATGATGGTACTTGAGAAGCTGATGATGGTGACCTGATATGGTCAAGTCAGAGTTGGTTATAAATCTGTATGTTGATATTTGTAATCTGTTGATATCATGTGAAGTATTTCACTCCGATGTTTTGAAAGAGCAGGGCATGCATATGCTAGCAAACCCAGCTTTTCGCAAATGCTTAAATATAGTATAAGAACCTCTCCTTTGTATTGATCCATGCATGCATAATCTGTTATATCATCTTCGTGGGTTGTTTGCGTGTACATTTAAAGTACTCATTGGCTTGTCTCTAACTATTAACTTAGTCACGCATGGAAGACCAGGAGTTTGAAGAAGAGTTTTCGACCGCGTTTAAGCGAACTAGAACGCTTTCCCAGTCAATTAGCCTGTAGGGTTAAGGCAGATAACATAGGTCCAAGTTATCTTCGAAGTTGATTTCCGCTGCTTGTGTTTCATTGAAAACTAACCCCGAGGCTATATTTATGTAAGACTTGACCTTGTTGGTCTTATTTATGTAAAATGTTATGTAATGGATGTAAACTCTTGATTATTACTTCCTCCGTCCCAAAATGTAAGACGTTTTTTAACACTATGAAAATGTAAAAAAAGTCTTAGGGCTCCTTTGATACAAAGGAATTTCATAGGATTTTTATAGGATTTGGATCCTTAGGATTTTTCCCTGTGATGGTTGTTTGATTTGTAGGATTGGAATCCTTAGGATTTTTTCCATAGGATTCATTTGTACTACATTTTGGAGAAAACTTTCCATCCACTCAAACTTCTTTGTAGAATTTCGTTGTTTCTCCTGTACTATCAAACACTTCTCCAAATCCCATAGGATACAAGAGGACATGACACTCTATTCCTAATTTTTTCTGTTCCTGCGTTTTGAAAATCCTGCGAATCAAAGAGGCCCTTATATTTTGGGACAGAGGGAGTACTAGTTCGTTGTACGCGGTGCACATTGATTATGAGATCACTGTTGCATTTACAATCGATGGCTTCGTCGGGGTCTAGCGCGGGCCAAAAAAAAACTGATTTCAGCGTTGGCTTTCCTCTCGTTCCCGTTTCACACACCGCGGGTGCCGTTCCTTTTTGCGCGGGTGCGGCCGCCAGGCTCACCACGACCTCGCGGGGCGAGCACGCTTGTGCTCAGTGCCTGACGCCGCGTGTAATCCGTAGTGGAGGAGGCCAGACTACCAACGTCGGCATGTGTGATCCGTCCCCACGACAGCTATGGCGTCGCACCGTGGTTACCGGAGAAAAAGGGCAATCTTTTCCCTAATGGTGAGAGACGGCTACCAACCGCTCTCGAACGGCTCGACCCTCATCGGCGGCGCCACGTAATGGTGGATGGACGGCCGAGGCCGTGCCAGTTCCTGCAGCTCCACGCACGCGACATTTTGTGGGCCAGCTCCACTGCTCCAGCAGCACTCACATGAGGGGGCTATGTATAGCACTGGCCCGTGTGCTCGCCTATTTGGACACTAGTGCTCGTCTCAGAGTCTTCCTCCACCCAGACCTCTCTGTTCACCGCACACAATTAGCAGAGGCAGCGGCGAAGAAGATGACGACGACGATGAGGAGGAGGCCCTTGAAGGTCCCTGAGATGGCGCTGAGGGTGTGCGTGATCCCCCTCGCCTTGGCCTCGCTGTGGGAGATGGCCACCAACAAGCAAGCCGATGACACCTACGGGGAGATCAGCTTCTCCAACCTCTCCGGCTTCAAGTCAGCCTGCACAACCTTGTTCCCTTTTTATTTCTGAATCCTGCTCGTGTTATGCGTCAGGAAATTTTCTTGTTTAATTTGCTAAGCCATACATAACTTCGGATGTCCTCTAAATAAACACGCGTGTCAAGTCGCACCAAGAACAGCTATTGCCAATGGATTAGATTGTTGATTACTTAGGCATAATTTTGTCATGATCTCTCGACTTCTTCTGTACTGCTGATTGTACTGCAAAATTGGAATTTAAATTTGCCGGTTTCAGTTCCACATGATATGACCCAAAATTATACTGCTACTAACTATAACTTGTTTGCCGACCAATTTCGCATATCCACTGGTTAAGATTTTTTTTTCTTTTTGCTTTCTCCCAGGTATTTGGTTTTCATTAACGCCGTCACTGCCGCCTATTCTGTGGCCTCCATCCTCATGTCATCCTTCAAGTCCCTCGCTCGCTATGATTGGCTCATTTTCCTCCTGGATCAGGTCCGATCATCACCATCTCCCTTCTTTTCTGCCCTTTTAGATTCATCTTCATCTTCACTCCGCGCGTAAAAACTAGTACTAGTCCTACAGTGCTAAGTAGACGAAAGCTTGGCCTCGCGCGCGCAGGCGGCGGCGTACCTGCTGGTGACATCGTGCTCGGCGGCGGCGGAGCTGGTGTACCTGGCGAGGGAGGGCGACCGGGAGGTGTCGTGGGGCGAGGTGTGCTCCTACTTCGGTCGGTTCTGCGGCAGGGCCACCGTGTCCGTGGCGCTGCAGGCCGCCGCGTTGCTCTGCTTCGTCGCGCTCTCCCTCGTGTCCGCCTTCCGGGTCTTCCGCGAGTTCGACGCCCCTGGTGCCGATGTTCATTGCTCGGGCTCTGACTCCAAGCAGGCGCAAGAGCAAGGAGGAAGGTAGATGATGATACATGATGAACAATCACTGATATTTGGACCGTCGTTGGTATTGCTTACTGGATGGCGATGGCGTGTCCTCGGTTTCTTTATATATATATATATCTTTTTACCTAATAATAAAGCACGGAGTGTTTCTGTCGGCTCACCGTCGTCGCCTCTTTTTGCGAAAAAGTCCTTATGTTTTTTGTTTATTGAACCCGCAGTACACGTTTTTTAAACCGTAAAAGTCCTTATGTTTTTTGTTTATTGAACCCGCAGTACATGTTTTTTAAACCGTAACTCCGATTTTAACATGTTATATATGAAATTTGATTAGAAAAATGTGTAGAATCTAAATATGATGTTATTTTTAACTGTTAAATATTTTTAAAATATTATTTTTGGTGCACACTTAATCTATAGTGCACGGTCCATTGTTCTTTCGTACCGGCGGTGATCCGAATTGCAAATAAACACCCATTAAAACCAGATTGAGAGGAAAGAAAACATCGATAACCACGCATGCACAACTCTGAAAAACCTCGCGGGGAAAAACAACATATTTCTCTTCTTATTCCAAGCGAGTGTGCGTGCGTGCGCGCGAGATAGAGATGCCTTAGGACTGACCACATTCAAACGCGTTTTCGTTATGTGAGCACTGAGGCCACTGTCGGCAGCACAAATGTGATGCCATGTGAAAATAAAGGACGTGGACCTATTAGGGTCTTGAGTCATGGTTATTCGGTTAAGAGCGTGTGTTATTTTCTCTCCCGTTGCAACGCACGGGCTCTTTTGCTAGTATATACTAATAAAGTACGCATGGCTTCTGTCCGGTTCACAGTCGCCTACACGCTCGCGCGCCCGGTTTTGGAACGGTTTCCTTCGCCCGATCGTGTCGAGCATATTTTTGTCGCACGACTGGGCCATCATCCGCCTGGGACAAGGCCAGGTCCCTGCGCACCAGACTCAGATGGGCGCCTGGGCCTCGGCCATGCTACATCTGATGGGCAAGCCCCACCGTCGAAAAAAGTATTGGCCGCGAGCGGGATCGAACCAGGGACCTTCCGTCCTATCCAATGTAGATGGAAATTAATAGTCCCACCCTGCTTTTTTACATCAAATCCTACTAACTTATATACGTTCACGAGTTAAAGATCAACAAGCCAACAAAAGGAAGATGAAATATGGTTCATGATTAACCAGACAGATGAAGAAAGTGTCTGCCATGGCTCACAAAAAAGAAGATATGAAGATACCAAAAAGATTGGAGCAAAGAGGAGAGGTGATCTGAAGATACATAAGAAAGTGTCTGCCATGGCTCACAAAAAGAAGATCTGAAGATACCAAACAAAATTGGAGCAAAGAGGAGAGGTGATCTGAAGATATGGCGCGCGAGGGAGCGGGCGGGGTGGAGCCGGTCGGGAGGGTGGCGCGTGAGGGAGCGGCCGTGGTGGAGCTGGTCCAGGAGGGTGGTGCGCGAGGGAGCGACCGGGGTCGAGCTCCTCGGCAGGGTGGCGCGCGAGGGGGAGGGCACGACGGTCGGGGGTCAAGCGGGTCGGCAGGGTGGCGCGCGAGGGCACGGTGCTACTCTCCCCTGGCGGCGCTGCGTGAGGGAGACGATGGGAGTGGGAATCGGGGGTGCGAGGGGGCTAGGGTTAAGGAGGCGGCCCGACTGGGCCGGGCTTGCAGGTGGCTGGCTGCGACTGGGCCTTTACGTAGGCCTACTGTGTCTCAAAAAATAACCTAGGCCGGCTTCTCCTCCTTTACTTTTCCTTTTCTCTATCCCATTTACAGATTTCTCAAAAAAAAATTACAGGAAATAGAGTTTTCTCAAAAAAAAAATTAGAGAGAAGGAAAAAGAGAAGAAAATAAATAGTCAGTGTGTTTGGAAAATATTGAAACCTTTTATGTAGAGCCTAAGATTATACTTAGCCCAAAAAAGAAGTTTCACCCAAATTGAAAGAGTTGAATTCAATTACATTTGAACTATAGGTGTGAGTTAGAAGTGCCCAAAAAAGACCCTATGTTTAACAGTCATGGAATGTAGATTTTTTTTTGTTTCCATCAGTCCGGTAATATAATAAGTCGTTCAGAAAGCAAACACAAACCGTTGTGTTGCTCAACTGGCCAACCCAGAGCTGCTGCCCAGCGTGAGGTACGGAAACGGACGAAAATACCGAAAGCAAGAAGCGAGTAGGTTTTGCGATTTTCATCGCCCGTTGCACGGGCATTTGTACTAGTACTTTATGAATGAAATAAACTTATAATTGGTGTTGCTGTGTTAGGATGGTTGTACATGTCTTTTGTTTTCTGTTTTCTTTGCCTTTGTAATTATACTTTATGAATAAAATTACTGTAGAACAATTGTTCTACGGTTCAGGCTTCAAAAATATATATTATTATTCAACAAAGTCTAACAAAATAAATACAAGAATCAATTCAAAGCGACCTTCCTCATGATTTATGTACACCTACAAAGTTGATAATGTGACTGGACCGCACCAAAGCACACTATCTAATCCGGTGGCCATAGGAAACTGTTGGTGGCGAGCCGAGAGCGCCAACCGGTCTAGCAGACCTGCAGGTGGTGCACGCTCTAGGATTCGTCGCCTCCACCTTCCACTGTCTCATTTTCAGGAGGAATCAACGCATTGACCTTGCCTGGCCCAACTACCGTCGATACCACTATGAGGCCAAACAACGCCATCAGCCTACGCGCGTTCATCAACCCGCCTCCAACGCTGAGACTCCACTGCGCTATGCCGTCGAGACCCGCCATCTTCGATGCGGTAGATGCAACACTGCTCCACTTCTTGGCCCCTCCATTTAGTACCTGCTCCAAAATAATGCCCCCTGAAGGAAGAACGAGACCAAAGTCTCCGTCATCACCCGACCAGGAGACCCAGATTTAGGGTTTCCCCTAAAGCAGATGCCACGTGGAGGGAGAAGGGCACGTCATCTACAGCTGCCAACAAACCCAAACGATACCTACCACCATAAAGCTCTCACGGCGACATCATCAAGAAGGGCACGACGCCCTGAGCGCCGTCGCCCCTACAGCATTTAGGGTTTGCACCCGAGAAGCGGTGAGGTGGGAAGAGGTAGGGCAGACTTGACCGACGTCTCCAAGAAGAAAACCGGCGCCCTAGAGCGTCATCACTGTCGGGGTCGGCCGGAGCCAACCAGGAAGTTATCCTCGGGGGAGCGTCGAGGGAGGGAGGAGATCGGGCTACACGCGGCAAATTGAGGAAAACGCCCCCAAGTCGCCCTACAAGGGCGGCGCTCTAGTGACTTTTTTTTCCTAAAAAAGGGAATATATTAAGATCGCGAAGATACCAATTACACCCAGCCTCTGCACCAACAAGATATATCAAAGACATTCAGGATGCACACAACACGAAAAGAAAACAAAAAAGAAAGAAAAAAACGCCTCGCCACAGTGATCAACTCCTCTCAGCAGCAGCACACAAACCACTACCAAAGACAACTCCTGAAAAACATAAAAGTACTTCAAAAGTGACGCCTTCAAGAAGGAAACAGTGCACAAGCGCCATCGCCGCCCGATCCAAGATCTTAGGTCTTCACCCTGGAGAAAGTCCCAGCTATCAAAACAATACCTTCAGCAAGGCAATTGCCAGGCACAACCAATGAATGTTAGACATTAGGTTTTCACCCTGAAAGTCACGACTCGACACCCGAGGAGCACCACCAAAAATGAAATCCTCCAGTACCGCCGCCCCAACTTGTCACTGCTGCTTCTGAAAGTTATCAAACACCTGGCTGACTCCATCGTCTCCAAGGCCCCCTCCACCTTACTGATCCTCCGATCTCAGCCACCATGACTCTTCACCGATGTCTGCGCCATGAAAATCGAGATACTGACATGTCCCATGGTGTCAACAAACAGCAGAGCTTCGCGCCGCACCCTCATGGAGCCGCGTAAGCCGATATGGACGCGCACGATCGGATTCTATCCGATCTAGATATCCTTAGGCAAGATCTCCAGCAGCAGTTCCGAAACACTTCGACGGCCAGATCGAGGAGGACCAATCATGCAGATCGTTGCCGTGATACGATAAGAGCACTAGGACCGCCACCAAACCGCTGCCTCCACCACGCCGACGCAATCGCCACCACAGCAGAGGACACCGGCTCACGCTGCTCACAACCCGCGCCGCCGGCTGAAAACGGACGCCAGATCAGGGCGGATCCCGATCTGCCGCCTCCCCCTCGCATGCACGATCCGCCACCTCGAAGCCCGCTGTGCGCCGCCGGTCCCGAGCGCCGCCGCCATGGGGATCCGCCACCGCACCAACACGACCCTCGCCATCGCGGTGTCCCAGCCCGGCCGTGCCGCCCCGTGGCGAAGGCCCTGCGCCAGAAGGCGAAAACGGCCTGCCGCCGCTGACGGCGACCGGGCCCGGCCGCGTCCTCTGGCGGCAGCGAGGGAGGAGGGAGGGAGAGAAGGGTGCTGGCGGCGGCGGCGGCAGCGCCCTCCCTGTTGCCCACGGGAGCGATGTGCGACGGTCCGATCCTAAAATTCAGGAGATCGACGGAGGCGCTCCAGTGACTTGGCCGGGGCCTCTCAAACGAGCAAGACTGAGACCAGAAGGGGCTTGTGAGTCTAGTGACGTGTCATGGTAACATGCATTGTCCAACTCTGTATATGCCATGACAAGCAATGAACAGCAAGAACTGTGCTCTCACGAGAAAACAGATGTTAGTGCAGTGCAGCCACATTCTGACAAAATAGGACCAGTCACACAATCAACAACAGGTACGAAGTGAGATGAGATTCGTCCCGTCTCAACTGATCACTGGTGCAGTTCTAGCAGTAATCAAGCCACGAGATCAGCAAAACATAATAAAATTCTTAACCATAAATCTGAAGAACATCTCTACTGCATATTACTACAACATTCACATCAACACCAAGAGCGCACGCATCTCGCTAAAATTCTCCACGAAACATGCATGGGCAAACCATAAATCTGAAGTTCCCATCTTCCCCTACCTTACCACTCCAGTTACCAAGCTACTAGTAGTACTTATAAATAAATAAAGCAAACATATTACATGGGCGAATTGGCGACGGCGGTTCTCAGTGATGGGATGGGAATCACCACTTGTAGCGGCGGTAGATGGCCTCGGCGTGCGCGTTCTTGTAGGCGCTGCAGCCGATGAGGTAGAGGAAGACGAGCGAGACGGTGGCGACGACGAGCGCGATGTTGGCCTTGTGCCACTGGCTCCGCAGCGCCGCCAGGAGGCCCGCGCGGCACGACTCGCACTCGTAGCACAGCTGCGCCGGGTCGTTGCTCCACAGGCCGCAGTCCGGGTCGGACGCGGGCCGCGCCGGGTTCGTCCACACCGTCGGGCTCACGTACCCGAACCCGCACACCGACGGCGGCTTGCAGCAGCCCGACTGCATCCACACCACACCACACGAGAAGCTCCGTCAGTTGTCAGAGATTCAGAGTCCATGTTTCAGCTTAGTTACAGTATGCTGAGAAATTTTACAGGACTCAATCATCCTGCGACGTTGCCGGTGGCTGGATCTGAAGCATTTTTCTTTTCTCTTAATCACGTGAGGTGGAGTTTCCTAGAGATGGATGCATGAACGTCTGAGAGACCAAAGCTCCGGAACACGCGGCGGCAAACAGAGACAGACAAACCATCCTCAGATGAGGACATCGAGATGCTGCGTGCGGCCACTGCAGAACCGAGCTCAAGTGTCCTCGACACCAGAACTAAGATGATAGGCAGGAGTAATTAACACACGACTCTAGAACTAATCACAAGCCCCCACGCACCGACCCATGCGACCCTTGTCCCGTCTATTTCTTCTTCTTGGGACAGCAACTCTTACATGGTTTTGTTGCCGATATATATATTGGTTAAGCTTTCTCAGGGGATATATGGAGTGAAAAGTAGCATCGACGCGCCACCAGGTAATTGCCCATTACGTACTCAATTATATTCGCAGTCTAAATCAGTGTCAGATTTGTTCCAGAAAGGGCTTAATTACATGGGCCTACGCGCGGATTACCCTCTCGACCATTTGGCACATGGAGAACCCGAATGGCCCACATCACGGTGGCCGTGAACAATGGCCAACCGCTTTTCCTTGTGCCCTGTCAGAAAGTTGCCACCGGATGGATTCCCCTCCTCATCGTCTAGTAGCATCTCCGAGAGCCAAGATAACCTGATGCCCGGATCCTTCTAAAGCACATCTCAACGTCTTTGTTTCGGCTACAAGTGTCACTACCGATGCGTTTGCTCACATCATCTACTCCCTCCTTTTCATAATGTAAATTTTCTGAAAAGTCAAACTTTACAGACTTTGACCAAGTTTGTAGAGAAAATTATTTATATCTACAATACCAAATATATACAATATAAAAATACGTCTTGTGATGTATCTAATTATATATATTTGGCATTCTAGATGTATATGTTTTACTCTACAAATTTGGTCAAAGTCTATAAAGTTTGACTTTCCAAAAAATCAATAGGCACTACATTGTGGAACGGAGGAAGTATCATCTAGTGGAGTAGTATGGCAACAGTTTCAGTCGAAACAGTGTGATTTTGACGTGTTCATTTTGTGGAATCCTATGTTTGAGGAGGAGGTATATTTGATAAATCTATGGCTAAACAACGATAGTAGGAGTACTAAAGTTTTTGCAGGTTGTAAGAAGCAATAAATGTAAAACAGTTACTCCTAGCTAGTTCTAGTACATGGTAGCATCATTCAGGTAACACTCAAATATGCTTCCCCGCAAAAATCAACTAAAAAATACTAGTGCCGAGAAGGACTGGGATTAGGTGATGGATAACACGTACCTGGAGCGGCGTGAGGTGGGACTGGTAGAACTGGTCGGCGGTGACGTAGCCGGCCTGGCGGGCGAGCTTCTTGCAGGTGTCAGAGACGGCGAGGCAGGACCTAATCCCCTCCCACCGGGCGGGGTCGTCGGAGACGTACCCGCGGAGCCACATGGAGAAGCCGTCGAGGCGGTACTCGTCGTACTCGCGACCGAGCACCGGGTAGGCGCCCGAGCCGCGGGTGACCGCGAAGGCGAAGACGAGGAGCGCGATGAGGAGGGCGATGAGCGCCGCCATGGCGAAGAGGTAGAAGGCCAGGAGGCGGCGGCGGTTCCAGTAGGCGCCGACGAAGCCCGCCAGCGCCGCCAGCAGGATGAGCCCGCCCAGGATGGCCACGGGCCAGCGCGCCAGCCGCGCGCACTCCTCCCCCTGCGCCGACGCGAACCACACCCCCGAGGCGATGACGGGGACCGCGCAGATGAGCGCCATCAGCGTCACGCACGCCGTGATGTTGTTGCTCACCGCCATGGCTCGAGGCTCGCCGCTGCCGCTCTCGCTCTCCCAGACCGTGCCTGCGCTGTGTGTGTGTGTGTGTGTTCTTGACGCGGCGCGGGGCGTCTGCGGTGCAGGCTTCCTTCGTGGGTGGGGGATGGCATAGAAGGGTTTTGCGGTTTTGCGGAAAGGTGGCGGGGTTTGCTGGGGCTGACACGATGGCCCGGGGAGAGCATGTGTGATCCTGATCCCCACTGCCGACGCGCCGAGCGGCTTGTCAGCCAGCGTGTTCAGCGTGTGTGTGAGAGACTGGGATTGTTTGGACGAGTGTGGCATGGGCGTGGTTGTTTTGCTTTCACATGCCACGTCGATCCACTAGCTTATGAAACGAAAAAGAGATAAATTTTAGTGAAAGTTGAGCAAAAAGGATAAAAGGAGAAAAGACTAGCCGTTGTATATGTACAAGTGTGCCAACAAGGATGGCGTGTAGCCTAGTATATGGCCGGATGATGAATGACAACCTGATCTATCGATGCAGAAGAAAGCCATGAAATCTTTTGGTTCTTTCTTTTCAACGGCGGGTGTCTGGGCGCCATCTTTACCGTACGTGTACATGTCCAAAATCAGACGGGTCATTGTCTCGCTTTTTTTAGGGCGTCCACAGTCCTACTTGCTAAATCCGGCCACTCAAACGCCCGCGAGCGTCCGGGCAAGCCCGTGGACGCATTCGGACGGCTCCTCATATATCGTGCCCGATATCCACATATCTCAAATCCGGACTCTAAATCCATGCAAATCCATGCACGTCCATCATACACGCCAATGCCGCACGTAAATAAACGTAAATAACAAATGTTGGTATCGAGAATACATACCTTTTACATAAAATTTATTTTAAGTGCACAACTCAAACATTAGCTCTTTGGTTTTTATTGTGGGTCCACATATTCTCACAAGATCATTGAGTAGCTGCGCGTGCACCTGATGATCTCGAAGATTCTGATGCATCTGTAGAAAATTCATAAGCTGAGCTGCATCTTGATCTTCCAGGGTTTAAACTTGTTCTCCAGGCGCTTCAAAATCATTGGTTTGTGCAACACCATCACCGTCATCCTCGACAATCATATTGTGCAAAATAACACAACATGTCATGAGCTGTCACAAAGTTTCTGATTCCCACATCATTGCAGCTCCACGAACAATTCCCCAACGAGTTTGAAGCACTCCGAATGCCCTCTCCACATCCTTCCTAGCTGCTTCCTGCATTGTTGCAAAGTGGCTTTGTTTGTTGCCCTGTGGTTCGGATATGGTCTTCACAAACGCCGCCCGCTGAGGATAGATGTCATCGGCAAGATAGTATCCAATGTTGTAGTCACGGCCGTTGACGGTGTAGTTGCACGGCGGCGATTCCCCATTAGAAAGCCTCCAGAACATCGTAGATCGTTGAAGCACGTTGATGTCGTTGTGAGAGCCCGGCATTCCAAAGAAAGCATGCCAAATCCATAGGTCATGTGATGCCACTGCTTCTAGTATGATGGTGGCCTTTTTGGTGTGACCTTGATACATTCCCCACAAACCTTTGGGGCAGTTTTTTCATTGCCAATGCATGCAATCAATTGATCCGAGCATTCCTGGAAACCCTCTGGCCTCTCCAATAGCCAGCGATGTTTCTGTGTCCTGCACATTTGGTTCCCTCAGATACTCTGCTCCAAACACTTGCACCATGACGCGGGCAAACTTGACAATAGTCTTCAGGCATGTGCTCTCCCCCATCCTGACCATCTCACCAACGGCATCTGCAGCAGTACCAAGTGCAAGCATCCTCAGAGCAGTCGTGCATTTCTGCTTAGCACAGAAAGATAGTTGGCCGCAGCAATCCCTTGTGAGCTTGAAGTAGTCATCGTGTGCCTCCACTTCCTCCATAATGCGCAAAAACAATGGTTTTCGCATGCGAGAACGGCGACGAAATCATGGATCATTCGGGAAAGTTGGGTTCGGACCAAAGTAGTCCTTCTGCAGTAGCCGTGCTTCGGACACCCTATCCCGATTGATCACTCTTCTTCCTTTGATTGAGCCCTTAAAGTTGAGAATATGCTCCACCTGCCGGTCCATTTCCTCTTGCATGCACATGAGCATGATCATGTCCACTTCTTCGTCCGAATCGAAGAACTCATCTTGAATGATTTGATCAAGCTCTGTCGGTCCATACTCCTCGTCTTCCAAAGCATCGGAATTCATCGTTTTCCCCAAAAAAATAACAAAAAACTAGGTCGGACAATGTGTCGAACACATAGAGCGCAAGGAGGGGCCCGAGAGTTTCCAGACGTACCGCGGTGGCGTCCAGGTCGGCGACGACGTCCCCGGCGGCGCGGACGGGAGAGAAGAGTGATGTGCCGGTGTTGGCGGCGCAAACGCTCGGAGCGGCTGCGGACCGCGCGAGGCGGCGGAGCTGCGAGACGGACGGCGCGGAGGAGGAAGAATTGAGGAGGGAGAAAATGGATCCGGTAGGGCGAGGGGGTGGATTTGGTGCAATTTGAGGTGGGGTAGGGCAGTCGGGTCCGACGTGGCGGACGCGCCCGGGCGCCCCATATCCGCCCCATATTTGGGCTGGATATGAGGGGTGCCGGTCAGCCAAGACGTTTGAGGCCTATTTAAGGAGCCCGTCTGGGTCGCTTTTTTGTGACCGGTCAGTGACCGGGCCATCCGCCCAGGCGTTTGAGGCGAGTTTGGGGCGCCCGGCTATAGATGCTCTCATTATCTCCCTTTCGTGGCTAACATGATGGATGGATCCCGCCGGTATACATTCGTAGTATAAGGGCATGCCTCAATTTATTTCCTATTTGCCAAAAATTAAAAGGCATGCTAGAAACAAAACTCGTGGGGTAATGGCGAGCTCGCGAGGCTGAAGCCGACTCGGAGGAACGGCGTGGGTTCCGGTGGCGTCGAGGGAAACGCTCAGAGCCTCTTTAAAGTAGAAGGCAGAGCCATGATTTGAACATAGGGGGGCGAAGATGAAAATCTTAATAAAAGAACTTATATATCAAGGCTCGTGTAACATCATCACATTTTTGCAACGACGCTAATATTTGTCTAAGACATAAGTCTAAGACATAAGCGCAACGATAAATGTATGTTTGAAAATCATGGGTCTAATTTAGCCATATGATTATCTAGACGTTATGCATGGATTAATAATCTCTCACTAGAGCTGGCCTAGATATTGAATCATGTTTAGAAAAATCAATCGTCGTTCTTTAACTATATTAAACTAGAGAAAAATACCCGGACTGAAACAATTCACACAAAAAGATAAATTAGATCTCTACATCTAATCATGAACATATAATTACTATTACTATAAGTGCATCTAGTGCCCCCTTAGTGGTTTTGGAGTATTGAAAACAAATGTGTTAAGGGGCTAATGTGTTTACTAGTGTACACATGAGATATAGTCCCTGAAGATTTGGTTTAACCGCTGAAAGACGACCCCTAAAATGTATTTCTTCGGTGAAGAATTTGGTGCGTCCTTTGAAAAAATTGATGCGAAGAATTGGAAGCTTGAAGACTTTGTTTTCGTAGTTTCTTTCTTCTTTATTTTGAGTCATAGGAAACACTGTACTGCTAAAGGGGTCTAGGTGAAACATAGGCATATTTCCGAAGTGATGCTCATACCCAAAAACATACCTATTTCTTCGAGTGAAAACTTTGGAAATCTTTTGCAGTGGAGTTGAGTTCTTTAGCAACAGAGACAAAGTTCTTCTGGTCGTTGACGAAATTGGTCTGACTGAAGAGTTAGGGTTTTGCCAGTGCGACTCTCCTATCGTGAGGAAATTGAGAGCCCCGACGAATTTGAGAGTTCAAATTTCTAACCATTGCTGCACTAGTGCCAGCTGTCGAGTGGATCCTTATCCTGACAACGGTCATGTCCCAAGGGCATTTATGACATTCCATGTCGGGTTGCCCCTGGCTATAAATAGCCTCCCCCCACAACCAGTAGTTGGTTGGCTGCTCCAAGAGAGAGATTGACAAGTGTCATTTGAGATCAACCCATTGGGAAAACCCAAGTGAGGAAAAACCCAACCAGAGCCAAAGTGGTTAAGCATCACTGAAGAGATTGTCATGTGTGATCTGACGCCTCTTACCTTTGAAGACTATCATTCTTGCAGATGGTTTGGTGTCATGTTCTAAGCAACCAAGAAGAAATTGTGGTGTGCCATAGAACGAGTCTATGAAGGTTTTGGAAGTCTACCTTAAAGACTTACCACGAGTGATTGGACGGGGTTTAAGTGACCTTAGCTCAAGGGGAATAAGGTGAGGACTAAGTGTTCTCTGAGTTAATCTTAGCTTCCCTAACCAAACGTACAGTTGATACAACAACTAGAACTGGTCTAACAAATGACCGTGTCATCACCGAGCCATCCTGGTTATAAATTCCTCAACACTTTACTTTCAGTACTTCTGCACTTGAAGAATTTGTGTCTTGCATACTAAAGACTTTGAACTGAAGACTTTCATCCTGATGCTTTTCATTCCTTCAGTTCATCATGCTCATGTTTGATTGTATGTATGTCGCATGTTCTTCATCTATATCTATCATGGGTGCCTGTCTTGCTTTATTGTGACGAATTGGTTTCCATTTTGTTTCTCATTTCGTCACTCTATTATTCGTCAAAACCTCCCGACTTTGACGAATTTGTAAAAATCTCCCATTCACCCCCCGGGAGATAACCTGTGCTTTCAATTGGTATCAGAGCAAGGTACTCCCTTGTTCTGTGTGATTTTGGTTTAACCACCTGGAGTTTTAGTTATGTCGATCGCAGGTATGATCAAAGTCTCCGCTACGTGCCCAGCCTTCGATGGCACTGACTACCCCTACCGGAAGAACAAGATGCGCATGCATCTTGAAGCTATTGATAACGATCTTTGGTTTGTCGTCAAGAATGGTGTTCCCCTATTGGACCTAGCATCAATGCTGCTGATGTGAAGTGATTCACACAGTTGGATTCTCAAGCGAAGAACATCATTTGTGGTCACTTGAACAAAGGACAGTATGGCAGAGTGAGTGCTTTGGATTCCTCAAAGCTTATCTGGGATAGTAATGCGGAGCATCCTACGGACATCACCATATCAAGAGTCCGTTCGGCAAGTGACACGTGCGACATCTACTTCACATGCATAAAGGTGAATCATCTCCTTTACACATGCTCACTTGACCCCTTCGAGGATGGTATACTACTTGACACTCCTCTCGTGTGCATGCATAGGTATTGCCGGAGCTTCGCGGATGTCGAGGAGGAGTGCAAGCGCCAAGGAACAACTGCACCATCCACGAGGGAAGCATGGAAGCGGAGATGGAAGAAGACGGAGCTGCTGAAGCTACAGCAGCCGGACATCCGGGCCAAGGGCCGGACATCCGGTGCCTGGACAGCGGCGAGGGAACTGCCCCAACAAACGGGCAAAAGCATCAGCAGCCGGACATCCGGCGACCGCCCAGACATCCGGCGCCACATCAACCGCCGGACATTCGGCCTCAACCCGGAAATCCGGCTGAGAGGCGACATAAGCAAATGGCCGGACATCCGGCGCCCCAAGTCGAGCCGGACATCCGGCGTCCAGCCCGAACATCCGACACCTACGCGCAGCTGCGGGCCAAGAGCCCATGTAACCCCTCTTTCACCCCCATCTCGCTCTAGACTATAAATAGACCACCTCCTCCTTCTTTCTAGGGTTAGCAAAGACATTGAGACATTTGAGTGAGCTTTGCTCCTTGTACCTCCTTGTCGGTGTAAAAACCGGCAGACCTCGGGGTAGGGGGTCCTGAGCTGCGGATCTCGGATCGATGGTAACAGAGACAAGGGGAGACAGTGTTTACCCAGGTTCGGGCCCTCTTGATGGAGGTAAAACCCTACGTCCTGCTTCTGTTTATATTAATGGAGGTGTATCGAGTACAGAGTTGATCTACCTCGAGATCATAATATGTGTCTAACTACTATAGCTAGGTGTTCGATGTCTTTCTAATGTCCCCTACGGGACAATCCCTATGGCTTATATACACGCCAGGGAGGGTGTCCAGGGTTACAAGGTCGGTATCTTGGAGTAAGGCGGCTAGAATAATCTTGGAGTATACTGCAAGTCTTCGGTAGAGGCAGTCTTGATCACGTCTCCCATGTGCGACTTCCGGAGTCTATCTTGATCACATACGAGGGCATATCGGCCCATCCGAGGTATCGAGCCGGCTATGTCAGGACCCCCTAATCCAGGACACCGTCAGTAGCCCCCGAACTGGTCTTCTACACCGAGGACGACTTTGAACCATCACTTCGGATCCGAAGTCTTCGGCTTGACAAACGAGTTCCACCTTATATTTTGAATTCTATTTACAGAGCATCGACATCCGTGGTCCAACCGAGCTTGTACCCTATCCGAGGTGAGCAAGTATCTTAGCCTCGAAGGCTTGCTGTGCCGATATGAAATCCAATCCGGCCTGACAGCTTTATCGGAGAGGTCCGCCCCACGACAGGTTGAGCAGTTACTGCCTCCCCTCAAATCGCGTTTCGAGGCGGCTCCTTTACTGGCACGCCCCGTCGAGACAGAGATCGTGCCCGCTTTCTCAGGGATATCATCAAAATTTCGTTTCCCCATATGCCTCAATGGCATCTTTGATAATAATCACGAATTTATCGGCGCAACAAAGGGGGATTTTGGCCTTTCATAGGCTTATAAAGGCAATGGGGAGAACAACGCAATAGCCTACGCTCCCATTCCTCCCTTGCTGCTGCTTCATCTAGCTCCAACGCCTAGATCCAACTCTTACGCCTTTCTCGTACGCAAGCTCGCTTTCCCCATCAGCCATGGCCGATACCCTTAAGGGGCACTGGGGAGGCTCCACCATGACGGCGGTGACCATCGCCGAGCTGCGCGACGCGGGGTACCTAGCCCGTACCGTCGCTGCTCGCGCTCCAGAGGCCGACGAGCTGGTACCCGCTCCCAACGCCGGGGAGCGGGTGGTCTTTGTTCCCCACCTCATCCGAGGCCTGGGGTTCCCGCTGCACCCTTTCGTGCGCGGGATCATGTTCTACTATGGGTTAGATTTTCATCACCTAGCCCCCAGCTCCATTCTCCACCTCGCTGCTTTCATAACAGTCTGCGAGGCCTTCCTCCGCTGTGAACCACACTTCGGCCTATGGCTGAAGCTCTTTGGTATTAAACCGAAGTCAAGCGGCTCCGAACTTGCGGAGTGCGGAGGGGCAATGATCAGCAAGAACCAGGGGGCCACCTGGTTCAAGGGCACCTTCATCGAGACGGTGAAGGAGTGGCAAAAGGAATGGTTCTACATCACCGAACCCCTTGCCGCTGGTCAAACCGAAGTCCCGGCATTCTCGGCCGGGCCTCCCAAGAAACTCAAGTCTTGGAAGGAAAAGGGCGTCGCCTGGGGGAAGCCCGAAGAGGTAGAGACCCTAGTCGAGAGGATCGCGTGGTGGACCACCACGGGGAAGGCTGAGCTGGCCGATGCCATCAACGTCATGCTCACCCACCGCATACTTCCTCTTCAACTTCGGGCCACCCCGATGTGGGCGCAGAAACCCGAGGACATGGACACCATCAACACCTTCTTCCGCTCCACCTTGGCCACTATGTGGACAAAGCTCATGAAGCTGGCCAAGGACAAGATTCCCCAGGAGGGAGAGGACCGCGGCCTCGAACACGGCTATGAGGCCCCCCCGGTGAGTGGTTCCGTCCTTCAATCTTTCATTCTGTGCTTACTGCTCCGAGGAGTAAAGTCTTTATTTGAGCCGTCGTGTTTTGACATTTTGTAGAAGTGGTCGGCATGGGTAAAGGGGGTACGATGCCCAGCCCATTGCTGGAACAACCCCAAACTCCCCTGCTCTCGGTGCTTCTGACCGAGGAGCCACATGTGGTGGCTTCCAAAGGGACGAAGACCCAACCCGGGAGGTCTAGTGCTCGGACCCGAGGGACTTCGGTCACCCGATCAGAGGAGACCCACACCTCCGCCGCTCAAGACGGCGGCGCCGAGGAGGGCGAGGAGGAGATTCCCCCCCCCCCCCCTAAGGGGAAGAGGTCGGTGTCAGAAGACGCCGACGTGGGCATGCCGCCCAAAGGCCAGAAGAGGCTGAGGCGAGCCTCATCCGAGGCCGCCCACAAGTCATCGGAGAGAGCCGAGCTCTCCGGTGACTCAGAGGAAGACCCCCTCATAACGGGGAGGAAGAAGCCGGCACCTCGAGGGTAAGCCCTTATCCTTGTCTCCCTTGCTTGAGTCATTGTTTCATCAAGAGAAATTTTCACAGAGGCAACTTTTCATACACAGTCCGCCGAAGGTGATCCCCAGCGGCTCCTCGAACGGGTTGCCGTCCGCCAGCGGGACTCCAGAGCCCGCTGCTTCTCCCCCGATGCAAGTCGGTCTGGGGGAGGCAACATCCACCCTGGCCCCCGAGATCAATACGGCGGGGGACGACGATGCGGTGGTAATGGCCGAGGTTGAAACCTCGGCCCAGCAAGACCAGGGGACGAAGCGCCCCGAGGTCATCGAAGAAGGGCCGGGCCAGATATCGGCCTAGCAGGAGTCAACCTCGGCACCGCCTTCACAGACGGGGGCTCCTCGGGTGGATCCTTCCGAGGTCGTCCCTCCACCCCAGCCTACTGTCCGAGGACGGACCGGCGCGGGGTGGGCCGAGGAGGTGGAGGAGGCCCTAAAGGGCTGCTCCCTTAAGGAGGAGCACCGCGTCTTGATGGGCGCGGCGCTGGAAGGCTACCGGTCCGCAGAGGCCGGCCTGCACGAGGTCTTCAAAAACCTTGTAGCAGGTTTCGAGGTACGTCTTCTGCGCATTCGGTTTGCTTTGTCTTTATGAAATTTGTCCGAGGACATAAAAATGTAGCCTGCTAAACGGCGTAATGAGTGAGTAGCCCCCGAGCCCAAAGTCGGTTTCAAGAAACCGTCATCGGGGTCGCTTGAGTAAGTAGGAGCCTGTTAATGAGCCCCCAGGACGCAACCCGAAGTGGCTGTCCTGGAGCATGTTGATGGTCAAGACCAGTTGTCCTTTAACAAGGAGTGTGTTTTTATGACATGTGTCGACCTTAGTGCCGGACTCCGTCTCCGAAGAGATGAACAGGAGACTTGAGCGATCTCAGGGTAAACAAGGTGAAACTGTGCTGTGTGTGTTGTATTTTGAGGAAAACAACTAAGACTTAAATATGTTGACAGCGGAGCTGGAGACGCTCAAAGCCGAGCTGGAAAGGGCTCGGAAGGAAGTGCGGCAGCAGAAAGCTGCTGCCGCGGAAGCCGAGAAGGCGCGGGCCGCCGAGAAGGCGGCCGGGGAGAAGCACCAGGCGCGGGTGCTGGAAGTCGAGGAGACCCTGAAGGGCGTGTTTGAAGCACGCGACAAGCTTCAGGAGGAGGAGCGGCGCGCGAAAGAGGAGCTCGAGAAGCTTCAACGTGCCCACGCCGAACTCAACACCTCGGCTCGTGCGGACCGCGAGGTGCTCCAGCAAGTGGAACAAATCACCACGGGTAAGATATTTTTGCTGCAGTGTGCGTTTGGCAGCAAAGGGTGTGTCGAGCTCACCCAGTTATGGCGTTCCGCAGAGGTCTTCGAGGATCTCCCGTAGAGTGCAGAGGATGCGGTGGCCTATTTCGGCCAGCTGGCGGGTCATGAGGCGGAGAAAGCCTTCTGGGGTCAATTCCCAGGGTCCCCCTCGGCGCAGCTGCTAAATCATCGAGTGAAGCAGCTGGTCGAGCTGTTTCGCATGACCAGGCCAGCACTCCAGGATCTCTGCGTTGCTCTGTGGCCGGCCGAAGCCATGCCGAAGAGTCTCTTCGGTCTGTCGGCTCGACTTCGGGATGCCGTGCCCTGCGTTGACCGCTGGAAGAGGTCGGCGTGCTTCGAAGGGGCTCAGAGGGCATACGCGTGCATGAAGACGCACTTCCGCAAAGTTGATGCGGAGACTTGTGCTGCTGGCCCTCCTGCCGATAAGCCGCGGACCGCCAAGCAGTTCTTCACCGAGGTGGAAGCAGGAGCTTGGACCACCAAGGCCATGTGCCCTAAGGACACCATGTATTTTTAGGTACTCCGGAATGCCGGGGTGTATGATGTAAGAACTTTATCGTTGGAAATGAAAAATGGTTTGAAGTTCCGTATGTGTTTATTTAGTAATTTAATTATTCCTCCGATATGACTTTTTAAAATGAGAGTGGCCAGTCGTCGGCTTCAGCCCCAGTGTAGGTCATACAAAGGGTGTTCCCTAAGCCATACGTGACCCTTAGCCGACGTCTCGGTACCCATGGGCGGTCGATGACTTAGAGGAACTAGGCAATTGGACTATGGTGGCTTGATGTCTTTCATTTAGCCATAGGAGTTTGACTGTGGGGGTGATGACCAGCCCCCGGTATTGGAAGTGTTCGGCCTGATCTGGCCGAGGTCTAGGCCATAGCACACTTCGGCTAAAAGATAGAAGCCCTTCGTTTAACACGGGTGATCTCTATGAACACATCGCTTGACGCGGTCTCCGGATGGCGGACCAGTTTACGCTTACCTAGATAGTCAGTTTTTGGCTTTCTCCAGTGAGGCGCCACGCCAATTGACCTGGCGGCGCAATCGCAGTGGTTCTCCCGTTACGCCCTTAGCCGAATTCATCGGGAACATAAGGGGTACACATAGGAGCCGGGCAACCCAACTATTGACCGAAATCTAGGTTCGAAACCGATGCATATAAGGCCAAAATCCGAGACGCCGAACACATCGGACTTTTGTGATACAATTGCATCTTTTTTAGAGAACATCATCGTTCCAGAGCTAGGCTGATAAAGAAATAAAATAAGGACCTTGAAAGGGCACGGTTTTCTTTATTTCATAATATCAATCGTGTACATGCCCTGTGGACGAGAGTAATGGAAAGAATACAATGTAAACAGTAAAGAAGGAGGAGGAAAAACAGGTCGGATAATTACTAACGGATTTGAAAGGATCCGGACCGAAGCCTGCCGCACGTCTGCGTTCCCGAACTGTTGATCAGATCGTCTAATTGAAGACGAAGAATTTGCGAAGGTCGATCCTCTGCTGGCCCTTTATACACTCTAAGTGTTTGATTGACCGAGCTCCTTGAGTGGAGGTGTGGCCGAAGTCACTCTGTGGTTAAGGCCACCTAGACGTATGCATAGTGTGGCTGCTTCTTTTACAGATGCCTGCCTGTGGTGTGGCTCTAAGCCTCGCCATTGCCTGGTTAACCCGCACATGACGCTTCAGAATTGTTTTGGCTCCTCAGCGTCCCAGGGGATTTTGAGTGCAAAATTATGCACTCTAGGGACGTAGTGCCCATAGAGAGGGCACTCGAGGAGCCCGCACCCCTATTTCGGGTGTGGGGTTAACTGGCCGAGGTCGACTTGTGCAGCCTTGACGCGCTTCAACGAGCGGGCAGCACATTTACTGCTGCGGGCTGCCTCCTTGGACGCTTGAACCTCGGCTGCGAAAGCCGCGGTCTGTTCCTCTGTCCGGAATGAGCATTTTGTGTTACCATTGACAGTGATAACGCCCTTGGGTCCCGGTATTTTGAGCTTAAGATAGGCATAATGCGGAACTGCGTTAAAGCCGGCAAAGGCTGTGCGCCCTAGGAGCGCGTGGTACCCACTCCGGAAGGGTACGATGTCGAAGATTTACTCCTCGCTTCTAAAGTTGTCGGGCGAACCGAAGACTACCTCCAGGGTTATTGTTCCCGTACAACGGGCTTCGACGCCTGGGATGACACCTTTAAAGGTGGTAGAGCTCGGCTTGATGCGAGATGAGTCGATGCCCATCTTCCGAACTGTATCCTCGTAAATGAGGTTAAGGCTGCTCCCCCCATCCATTAGGACGCGTGTTAGATGATAACCGTCAACAATTGGGTCCAAGACGAGCGCTGCCAATCCACCATGCCTGATGCTGGTCGGATGATCATGCTTATCGAAAGTGATCGGGTAAGCCGACCACGGGTTATACTTCGGGGCGACTGGCTCCAACGCGTATACGTCCCGAAGTGCACGTTTCCGTTCCCTCTTGGGGATGTGGGTGACATAGATCATATTGACCTCTGTTACCTCGTTTGGAAACTTCTTCTGCCCTCCATTAGTGGGCTGCCGAGGTTCATCCTCGTCGTCGCTGCGGTGTTGGGTTTTATTTTGCCCCTCTGCCGCTATCTTCCCGGCTTGCTTGAACACCCAGCAATTCCTGTTAGTGTGGGTTGCTGGCTTTTCCTGGGTACCGTGAATCCCACATGGGCGGTCCAGGAGTCTGTCAAGCTGGCTAGGTCCATCTTTGTTCCCTTTATAGGGTTTTCTTTTCTGCCCGGATTTAGGTCCGGTGAATCCTGCGTTGACCGCGGCGTCTTCAGTGTCGCTTCCGCCGTTTTTATACCTGCGCTTATTTTTATTGCGCTTTAGTTTTCCATTGGCGTCGTGAATTTCCGAGGTGCCTGCCTCGCCGTTGTGGGTACTTCGGGCGAGCCAGCTATCTTCTCCCGCGCAAAAGCGAGTCATCAGCGAAGTCAGGGCTTCCATAGTTCTCGGTTTATCCTGTCCGAGCTGTCGAGCCAACTATTCATCTCGGATGTTGTTTCTGAAAGCGGCGATGGCTTCGGCTTCGGAGCAGTCTATAATCTGGTTCTTCTTAGTGAGGAACCTGTTCCAGAACTTGCGGGCTGATTCGCCTGGCTGCTGGGTGACGCGGCTGAGGTCATCAGCGTCCGGAGGTCGGACATATGTGCCCTGGAAGTTTGCTCGAAAAGCGTCTTCTAGGGCCTCCCAGCTGCCGATAGAATGAGGAGGTAGGCTGTTGAGCCAGTGTCTTGCCGGCCCCTTTAGTTTGAGCGACAGATATTTAATGGCATGGAGATCATCACCATTGGCCATGTGTATATGCAAGAGAAAGTCCTCGATCCAAACTGCTGGGTCCGTGGTACCATCATATGACTCTATATTGATGGGTTTAAATCCTTCCGGGAACTCATGTTCCATTACCCTATCTGTAAAGCAGATCAGGTGAGCCGGACCTCGGGACCGAGGAGGGTCTCGTCGGGTCTCCGGAGAGAGCCGCGATTAAGCTTGATCTCGGGCGCGGCCGTTCCTGTCCATCCAGGCGTCGTAGCCGTTGGGCCCTGCGGGCGCACGTCCCCTTGATCCATAGATGGACCGAGGAGGAGCCCTATTTTCTTCAATGCGACGTCGAGCGTCGTGAGGATCCAGGTTGTCCACGGGGTCTTTACCATGACGGCGTGGGGGTGGCCTTTCACCTTGGTCTTCCCGTCTTGGCCTGTCCCGGCCTCTAGGGGGCCGATCGAGGTCATCAGTGAGCTCTTCATCGAATTCTGGTAGTAAGCGCCTGCGTGGGTAGGACTTCGGCGCGCTATGGCGTCGGTTTTCCATATCTTGCTCATCAGAGAGCACTTCGACCCACTTGTCATTTAGCGCGTCAGTATTTTCCTGCAGCTGCTGCTGCTGCTTGCGTTTTAAGCTCCGGGCCATCGCAACGAGGCGTCGCCGGAAGCGTTCTTGTTCGAAGGGGTCCTCGGGGACGATGAAGTCCTCGGTACCGAGGCTGTCGTCCTCCTCGGACTCCGGCATATAATTGTCGTCGGCCCCTTCGAAGAGGTCATCGGGATCAGAGTCCACAAGAGGTCGATCTGGTGTGCCGTCCCTTGCAGGGGAGGCCTGAATGTCCTCCTTGTGGTCATTGGCATCACCGTCCTCCGCGTCATTGTTAGTGGCTGTCGCGTCGTTGCCACTGGGTTCTCCATTATTTCCCCGTCGACGTCTTCGTCGACGTCTTGGAGAGGACTTGGGGGTATCCACCATGTATACATCATAGGTGGATATGGTCGTCCACCTGCCGGTGTTGGCTGGGGTTAAGGTGTCCTCGAGGGGACCATTAGCATTTTCCTCCATGTCGGAAGGTTCGTCGTAGTCCAACACGTCGGTTAAATCGTCGACCGTGGCGACTAGGTGGGTGGTGGGTGGGGTATAAATTTCCCTGTTGTCGGCTTTAAGTCCGATCTGATTATAAACCGAAGTCTTGTCGTCCGAGATGGACATACTCCGGATACGGTCGAGCATCTCGTCAAGCTGAGATAGCTCCTCAGGATCCATGGATGCGCCGTAGGCAGGGCTGATTCAAGGCAGCCCCGGTGTGTAACCGGACGCGTTTCCGGTGTGAGGGGGATCCGAGCATGGATCCGATTTCTGCGCCGGGATCGATTCTGGCGCTGGCGTAATTTCAGGAGTGGTCGCCGGATCTATCTCCGGATCGATAATCGGGGAGGGACTCGCCGGAGCGGCGGCGTCCGGAGTCTCAAGGGGCACCGTGACGGAGTTCGGCTCCGGAGTCGAGCCTCCAGAACCGGCCAAGCCTTCGATCCGGCCGGGAGTCCATCCCGATAAGACGAGCTCGCCACGGACGTCCGCGGTGTACTCGAGGCCGCCAAAGGTCACGATCCGACCAGGGGCGTAATTCTCGACCGAGGTCAGATGACCTGTCGAGTCGGCGCAAAATACCATGCTGCCGAAGACGAAAAGCTGTCCCGGGGCGTAGACGTCCCCACAGCCATTGACGCAGTTGATCTGCAGATGAGCCATCAATCCTTCTGGTGATCACGCAGCGGAACTCTCAATGAAAGCACCAGTGTCGGTGTAAAAACCGGCAGACCTCGGGGTAGGGGGTCCCGTGCTGCGGATCTCGGATCGATGGTAACAGAGACAAGGGGAGACAGTGTTTACCCAGGTTCGGGCCCTCTTGATGGAGGTAAAACCCTACGTCCTGCTTCTGTTTATATTAATGGAGGTGTATCGAGTACAGAGTTGATCTACCTCGAGATCGTAATATGTGTCTAACTACTATAGCTAGGTGTTCGATGTCTTTCTAATGTCCCCTACGGGACAATCCCTATGGCTTATATACACGCCAGGGAGGGTGTCTAGGGTTACAAGGTCGGTATCTTGGAGTAAGGCGACTGGAATAATCTTGGAGTATACTGCAAGTCTTCGGTAGAGGCAGTCTTGATCACGTCTCCCATGTGCGACTTCCGGAGTCCATCTTGATCACATACGAGGGCATATCGGCCCATCCGAGGTATCGAGCCGGCTAGGTCAGCACCCCCTAATCCAGGACACCGTCACTCCTCCTTAGAGATCAAGACCTCCATGTAAGCATGTGAGAAGATCCCGAGGGATTCAAGACCCCCTTGTGGGAAGGATCTATCTAGATCATCAAGACCTCATCTCCTCTTGGATTTCGAATGAACTCTGCCTTGTATCTTTCCCTTTGATTGTTCATGTACCTTGTGGATCTTGTGTGTTTGTTAGTCTAGTGGATGTGTGATTGGACTTGTTCTTGATTGTTTCTCTTGTGATTTCCCTGTGTTCTTCGTGTTCTTCGTACGATCGCCCTCCAATTTGTGAAAGATTGTCAATTAGGGTTCCACCCTACATCATCTTGGTATCATGAGCCACATTGATCATGAATTTGGAGTCCTACCCCCCACTTTCTAGCCTAATTTTGTTTGTTCTTGCCCAATTTTAAAAATCCCCACCAAAAATAGCCATACCAAACTTTTTGCATTTTTTTGGTTCTTGTGAGATTTTGTTGTGTTTGATCCATGATTTTGTTGTTTGGCAAGTGGATCTAGCTTCCCCACCACGAAATCCATCCAAAAAATCCCCCCCCAATCAATTTTGACCTTGGAATCATCTATTTCTGCCCTAAATCGAGTTTCGAAGTCCAAATCCCGATCTAGAATTGTCGGGCCGGACATCCAAGCCATCGGGACGAACATCCGGGTCCTGGCCGAACATCCGGCACGTGGAGCACCAAAAATGGGCGAGGTACTGTACAGACAGACCGGAAATCCGGCCTTGACCCCGGACATCCGGGCCCTGTAGGGCCAGCCTCCCGCGTTTCACCGTTTTGACCATAACTAATTCATCCGGAGTTCGATTTTGAAGTTCTTTAGCTCGTTTTGTAGCTATTGACATCCCCCATCCCACAAAAATACTACCACCATCATTTTATTCCATAAATTTTTGTGCATTTTGGCATCTTTGCCTAGGCCCTCCACCATATCATCCGCAATACCACCATAGCTTTCCGCAACCTAACCCATTTTGATCCCCATTGCATTTGTGGTTGCTTGAGTTGTGATTCAAGTCTCCTTAGGTGTTTAGGCTACTTAGGGACGGTTACTTCTTCATCAACCACCACCATAACTTCCGCATACCCTTGCCCACCATACTCTTCCGCCACCTTAACCCAATTTTGACCGATTTTGTTTGAGATTTTGAGTTCGCGGCTTCCGTTTCCTAAGGTGTTTCGGCTAATTAGGAACGGTTCAACATCGACAACACCACCACTCATCATCGCCACGGACTCGACATCGACAACGACCTCTTCACCTTTTGACACCGCAACCGTAAGTAAGGACGGTAACTTCGACGACATCATTGTGCATTTCCTTGCCATTGCATTATTCACCTCGAGCCTATTGCGTCACTTTCCTATCGAGACTAGCGAGTTGAGAATTGCCGGGCCACGCTCATTGTGCACCTTAGTGATACGCTTACGCCGCATACTACATTTAGCGTGCAATCATCTTGCTATCATCATTGTGCCATAAGTCTCTCCCGTGCATATCTTACATACTTGTCTCATATCTTGGCTCGAGCATCAAGCATTGTGGCAAAGCATACGAAAAAAAGAGGAAAAAGCTTTTAAGCAAAAGAGGAGATACAAAAGAGCTTGTAAGCAATAGAAATAGCATTAAGCCATCTTGCATAGTACATACTCTTGGAGAATACATACATAGTATACTTGGGATTGAAGACGACACGGTTACTCGCATAGGTTGGTGCACAAGCGTATCTAGCCCATTTGAGCAATCGAGCTATTGTCTCTCTAGCATCCGTGTAACAAGATCTTTTCCGTGGTAACACATTTTGTGCTCATTCCTTGGTTGGCCGGATCCCACTTATCTATTCGTGTGTGTTTCTTGTGCCACCATAGCTATTGATCTATTTGCTTTACATTGCAATTTTGTGAATCTTCCTCAACATTTTCGATATCTTGGACTAACACTTGCTTGAATTTTGTGCCACTTGTCCTAACCAAGCCACTTGATAGGCTTTACTTTGTAGGTGTGACTGAACAAGTCCGGTACCAATTCCACTATTCTCTCAATTCACATTGAGTGACGCGGGATACATCCTCAACTTTGGGAAAAGGTATCTTGGTATTGTTTATCTCATTTCCTACTCACCTTTGCTCGAGTCTTGTAATGGATAGGCAAAGCACATCTACTACGGTCTACAACAACAATGATGAGTTTGATGCCATGAAGAACCACTTGGACGTCAAGATGGATGCTCAAATGGAGGAGCTCAAAGCCCTCATCAAGACCGGCAAGAGGTCTTCCTCATCTTCGAGAAGACGCTCAAGTGCACATCCTTCCGAGCAACCATCTACATCAAGATCACATCGGCATCGACACCATCACCGGCAAGAACGTGAAGGTCAAGAGCTCAACACCAACCACCGCTCTACGACTTCACCATCTACCTTGGCATCTTCGCCAAGCGACTTCAAGGCATCTTCGCCTTTGGACATGCGGCATCGTCGCCGACAAGCACCTCAAGAAAAGCTCCCCAAGCTCAAGTCCGCGACTTCCACGAGCTACTACGACCTCGAGACCAACCACGAGATTCCTTTCTATGGGACACACGACCCCGAGGAGTATCTCGAGTGGGAGCGCAAGATGGACTACTACCTCAAGCTACATCAAGTCCCCTACGAAGATCAAGTGAAGTGCGCCACAATTAACTTCAACAACTACGCATCGACATGGTGGCTTCACACACCTTCGAAGAGCTTCAACATGAGTTGGCCCAAGACGAAGAAAGCGATGCGGCGAGAATTTTTGCCTTCCACCTACACGGAACATCTTCTACGCCAACTGGAGAACACCATCCAAGGATCCAAGTCCCTCGACAAGTACTTCATGGAGATGAAGAAAGCCTTGCGACGAGCTGGTGTGGACGACCCCATTTGGATGAAGTTCCACTTCATGATGGGATTGGACAACGACATCTCCAAGACTATCTTCCTCGACAACTACGAGTCCCTCGACGACATCTACTTTGGTGCTCTCAAGGTGGAAAAAGAACTCAAGAAGGCCAAGGCTTCTCCACCCCAAGCATACTTGGCGACAACCAAGCTCCACGACAACGAACATGAGGATAGTACCACTACGATGTCCAAGCCCGACGAGCTACAAGACGATGCTCCCAAGTTCGACTTCACCGCCATCCCTCTTTGTGGCATTGATGATGCCGAGTGTACCATGACTCTTTTTGAAGACGACGCGGTGACGACTACGACTATGGAGCCTCTCAAGGAACATGCTTTGGAGGCGAGCAACACGGTGGTGAGCAAGGATGATGCTTCCATCTTTGGATGCGAGAGTGAGATGATCGAGCATGGGATTTAGCCTTCGGTCATGGAGGCGAGTGATGATATGCCATCTTCGGCCTTCATCCACGGTGACGGTGACGAGACGGTTGTGAATGGGATTTTCCCTTCAACCACGGCAGCGTTTGGAGATGACTTGAGTGACATGAGCACCCATATTGAGAGTGAGAGCGAGTTCACCACTAGCCCCATATATGATGAGATGCCCCAATTCCCATGTGAGGAGAGCCACAACCCCCACCACTTGAGTGAGATGAGTGACTCCACCATATGTGAGTTTGAGTGCACCTATTTAGAGGGAGTGAGTGAGCCACCACATAGAGAGAGTGAGATAGTTGATAGGTCTTGTGAGGCCATTTTAAACTCTAACGACTTAACCTCTACCTCTATTGTGTCTTCTCATTTGGTGCTAGGTCCCATATATGATGACGCGCCGATCCTCGACTACTTCGTCCCTCTTATGGACAAGATGATGGCCATGGTGGAATATGATGCACCCCCACATGGTTCCATCACGATGAAGATGACCACAATTTGGTCTTTGCCACCTCACCTACACCACATGAGCGGAATGACAAAGGTAACATAGGTGAAGGTGATGAGCTAATCCCACTAGTGGACATTGATTGCTTGCATGATGTAGATCCTCCTATTGACACGCTTCTTGCTAGTATGATTTCCCCACGCGATGATTTATTGCCCATTTTTTATGAGTATGATGATATTCATGTGGAGTCTATTATTTGTGATGCTATGTTGCATAGGATTTATTGTGATAATTCTCTCGGTCACATCATGTTTGACAATCCGCTTAACTTGTCATATGCTATGCATGAGATCAACCCTATCGCATATTTGCAATCTCATCGTAGTAACTATGCATATGCCATTAAAATAAACCCAATTTGCACATATGGCATAGATGACAAGCCCATGGTTATTGGCATTTGTTTTTCTTGTGATGATATTGATATGCTTCCTTTGCATCATTGCCATCATATGCCATGCCATGACCACCATGCTTCGGATATGCATTGTTTTGGACGTTGTCCATTTTCTCCATATTATGCTTCCGCTATTGCTCATGAGGAGACCCCCATAGTTTCCTCATAGATTTTAGGAGATTTTGATCACTCCCATCCATTGCATGATCCTCATAATTATGTGCACAATATGCTACCCATGAATAAAAATGCTATTGATGTGCGCTTGCATGCTCAATTTGTGTCCCCATCGTGTTATACATAACAACAATTCTTTCATGATGGATGACATGTTCATATACCGTGCCTCAAATTTCTTTGAGCATTGCTTGTTTTGTGCTAACTCTAACGTGCACATACACATCATGATGGATGATGTGTACATTTACCACGCACACACATTGTTTCATTTGTCTTTTTCTTGTGTAGGTCCTCACACTTACTCGTCAACTTCGCAAGTGCACGAGTTGACGAAACGAGCTCTAGAGAGCAATGAAGACGTGCGCCACAATGGAGTTATTACCCTCCACACACCAACTTCGCACAAGGAGTTCGCGCATTTCTTCTACATGGCCCTCACATGGTTATGGGTTATTGTCCATTACATATTCTATGCCCATTTTGCCATGTTCACTTTGCATGATATGCTCATTTCCATTTGGATGACATGCTTTGGTGACCCATGCTTTGCATTACACATGATCCATGATTCTACTACTTGTATGTGTATTTGCAAGATTGGTGGAGATATTGATTGTTATTGCCATGTTCCATGCTTGTTGGCCCATTCCTATGATACTTGCCCCATTATTTGTCTTGTTTGCGATATGTCATGCGCATTGCCTATGCCTATTATTTGGTCACATGACAGGATTGCCATGATTTCCTCCAGTGTGTTGCATCTTCGCTCCACTAGTTTGCACGACATGAATGTTACGCTTGCTTATGTTGCATCACCGATGATTCATACTTGCCCGTTTCATGCGTTTGATAGCACCTATTCCCATGCTTTGCACATGATTGATATTTCTTCTTGTCATATTGCTCCATATGTTGACTCTCTCATGCTAGATGATTTGCCATGCATTGAGTGCAACAATGCTTTTAGTCTTACTAATGAGATTGCCCCCATAGCTTTCTCCCATATACTCGGAGCTTTTGACATATTTCATGTGAATCATGCTTGTCTTACCTCTTTGCACCATATGCATAGTGCCATGAACATTAAGATTGTTGCATCATATTATTCATGCACTTTTGCTTCTAATGGTTATGTGCAAGAGAAGAGAACCATCATGATGGATGATGTGTTTATCTACCATGCACATACGTTCTTTGCTTTGTTGTGTGCATGTGTAGGATCCTTTGACTTCGTGTCAACTTCCACTTCACGAGAGTTGACCATTCAAGCTCTTGATATCGAGCCACTTTCGACCGATGTGCTTCTACAACGCATTTTCTACCACTTCGGCATTGTGAAGGACGCACAAGGACATACTTTTGAGGTGATATCCTTCTATTTTGATAATCCCAACACCATGAGCATGAATATTGTGGATCATACTTCATGTGTTGCTTGCACCATGACACATTGCACACATGCTAGAGATCTTGTTTTGACTTGTCATTGCCACATTGCCATGCCTCATGATATATATGCCTTGTGTGTTGCATCGAACATGATTATCCCATGCTATTCCCATGTGTTTGATTGCAAAAATGTCATTTCTTCACATATGCCGTGTTCCATTGATTGCTATACGCTTGACTTGATTGCCTCACACATGATGAACAATTGCTCTTTTTTTGTGTTGAGTGCCACACTATCTTCACTACACCCTATGCATATTATGCTTGGATTGTCTCGCACCTTGGATTGCCACATGTGTTTAGACATCTCATCTTCTTTGGTGTTGTGAATGATTCTAATGTATACCATAGACCATTTGTTGAGCGCTTGATGCATGCTTGCTATGACCTCGAGGTAGATGCTTGTTCTCTTGTCATACATATTTGCATCTCTACCTCCCATTTGCATGCTTGTTTACATGATGATCTTGATTATGCTCAATTTACGTGCTTACATGCCATGTCTCATTCCTTTGTCACACCTTATGCTATACATGACGACAACACTTGTTGGGTGAATCACCGCTTGAATGCTTGGTTTTACAAAACGCTAACCACATTTGTTTTTCCAAGTGTTTCTTGTTCTTGCTTCTTTTGAAGGAATCACAAGATGACGCGACATTGGAGAGTGCCCATTTCGAGCTTCAAGATGAAGAGTGCTTGGTGATCGTCCACTTCTACACGGCGATGACATCTCTTTCCCGTGGTGATTTGGTTTTCGATCCGAGGACGGATCTTTCCCAAGGGGGAGGGGATGATGCGGAGCATCCTACGTACATCACCATGTCAAGAGTCCATTCGGCAAGTGACACGTGCGACATCTACTTCACATGCATAAAGGTGAATCATCTCCTTTACACGTGCTCACTTGACCCCTTCGAGGATGGTATACTACTTGACACTCCTCTCGTGTGCATGCATAGGTATTGCCGGAGCTTCACGGATGTCGAGGAGGAGTGCAAGCGCCAAGGAACAACTACACCATCCGCGAGGGAAGCATGGAAGCGGAGACGGAATAAGACGGAGCTGCTGAAGCTACAGCGGCCGGACATCCGGGCCAAGGGCCGGACCTCTGGCGCCTGGACAGCCGCGAGGGAACTGCCCCAACAAACGGGCAAAATCATCAGCGGTCGGACATCCGGCGACCGCCCGGACATTCGGCGCCACATCAACCGCCGGACATCCGGCCTCTACCCGGAAATCCGGCTCAGAGGCGACAGAAGCAAATGGCCGGACATCCGGCCCAAGCCCAGACATCCGGCGCCCCAAGTCGAGCCGGACATCAGGCGTCCAGCCCGGACATCCGGCACCTACGCGCAACTGCGGGCCAAGAGCCCATATACCCCCTCTTTCACCCCCATATCGCCCTAGACTATAAATAGACCACCTCCTCCTTCTTTCTAGGGTTATCAAAGACATTGAGACATTTGAGTGAGCTTTGCTCCTTGTACCTCCTCCTTGGAGATCAAGACCTCCATGTAAGCATGTGAGAAGATCCCGAGGGATTCAAGACCCCCTTGTGGGAAGGATCTATCTAGATCATCAAGACCTCATCTCCTCTTGGATTTGGGATGAACTCTACCTTGTATCTTTCCCTTTGATTGTTCATGTACCTTGTGGATCTTGTGTGTTTGTTAGTATAGTAGATGTGTGATTGGACTTGTTCTTGAGTGTTTCTCTTGTGATTTCCCCGTGTTCTTCGTAGGATCGCCCTCCAATTCATGAAATATCGTCAATTAGGGTTCCACCCTACATCAGATAGGCTTTCCAAGGTCAATGAGAGAGTCTCTACTCAACTTGACTCTCGCGTTGACGTTCCTCGCAATCTCTTCAACGGCTTGAAGAGGCTCGACAATGAAAACGTCCAACAAACATTCGATTGCCTCACTAATATCTCCAATGAGCTTCAAGCTCTTGGCTCCACTGACATCACTAACCATGAGGTAGTGAAGAAGCTGCTGAGATCTCTTGACAGCTCATTTGACACCTTAAGCCCGATGATTGCTACTTGTGAGCTGCGTTGGGATTTTCCCCGAAGAGGAAGGGTGAAGCAATATAGTAGCGGCTAGTATTTCCCTCAGTAGATAACCAAGGTTATCGAACCAGTAGGATATTCACATAGACAAAGGTCGACAGTACCTACACACACACTAACAAAATACTTGCACCCAACGCGGGCAAGAGGGTTGTCAATCCCCTTGTACTCGTTAATTGCAAGGATTAATTCTGATAGTGGTAGATATATATATATATATATATATATATATATATATATATATATATATTGCAAATGGAATTAAAAGTAAATAAATTGCAGCAAGTAAATTAAGGTTTTAGTAATATTATTTGGATGGACCCGGGGGCCATAGTTTTCACTAGAGGCATCTCTCAAGAACATAGCATACGGTGGGTAAACAAATTACTATTGGGCAATTGATAGAAAAGCGCATAGTTATGACATTATTCATGGCATGATCAGTACATAGGCATTACGTCCGTGACAAGTAGACCGAAACGATTCTGCATCTACTACTATTACTCCACTTCGAGAGTGCTTCTATGCTTGCCTCTCTATGTATTAAGTTCATAACAAACAGAGTAATGCATGAGGTATGATGACATAATGTAGATAGAATAAAACCAAGCAATATGATTAAACCCCATCGTTTTACCCTTAGTAGCAACAATACAAATATGTGCCTCACTACCCCTTCTGTCACGAGGTGAGGACACCGCAAGATTGAACCTACCACAAACCACCTCTCCCACTGAAGATAAATCAATCTTCTTGGCCAAACCAAACGGATAGATCAGAGAGAAATACAAAGCTATAACAATCACACATAATAAAGTTCAGAAAAGACTCAATTATTTTCAATGAATAATCTAATCATAAACCCACAATTCATCGGATCCCAACAAACACACCGCAAAAGAAGATTACATCGAATCGATCTCCGAAAAGAACATTGTATTGAAGATCAAAGAGAGAGAGAGAAGACCATATAGCTAATAACTATGGACCCGTAGGTCATGTGGGAACTACTCACACATCATCGGAAGGGCAGCAAGGGTGATGAAGAACCCCTCCATGATCGATTCCCCCTCCGGTAGAGTACCGGCGGAGGCCTCCAGATGGGATCGCGGAAGAACAAAGGCTTGCGGCGGCGGAATAATTGTTTCGGGTCTCGCTCTAGGGGTTTTGGGATATTTGGGAATATATAGCGCTGGAATTAGGTCAGAAGGAGCCACGAGGGGCCCACAAGGCATCAGGGCGGGCCTACCCCCTGGGCGCGCCCTGTTGCCTTGTCGTCTCCTCGTCTGGCTTCTGGTCCTCCCCCGAAGCTTATAGGGTCCCTCCTGGTCCAGAAAAAATCATCAAAAAGTTTCGTAGCGTTTGGACTCCGTTTGGTAGGGATTTTCTGTAAAATCAGAAACAAGCAGAAAATAGCAACTGGCACTGGGTTAATAGGTTAGTTCCCAAAAATGATATAAAATAATGTGTAAAGCATACAAGATTGGTAATATACACTACCGCCGGCGACTGCTAACGCGACACATGAATCAGAGACCCCTCGACCAAACTGTGTGCGATGCATGAATCGCAAACGGTATCGTAATAAAACCATCACCAATAAGACAAACTGTGTGCGATGGCAGAGACATCAAGCACGATTCAGATTAGAGATGCGTGTGCGATACGTGGCATACAGTTGATCCATACGAACTGTTTGCAATGAGCCAGAATAACATAAACGGGTAGCCAGTTCGAGGTGTGTGCGATACACGGCATACAGTTCACTCGGATGAACTGTTTGCGATTACCCAACACAACAGAAACGGTCAGACAGATCAAGGTGTGTGTAATACACAGCATACAGTTCACTCGGATGAACTGTGTGTGATGAGCCAAAATAACAGAAACGGTTCAACTTAACAAGATGTGTGTGATACGCGGCAAACAGGTCAGTAATCAGAAATGTGTGGGAAGACTGATAACAACACAGACGATTCCTGCTAAGTAGATGTGTGTGTTGTGGGCAAACGGTTGCTGGTATACAATTGTCACTGATTGATGAAATCATCACCGATGGCTTCCCTAGTTTAGCCCGTGGGCGATGTGATTTGCTCTGTCCGCACAACATCCATGCTTTGTCTACACAACAACAACATATATACTTATAAGAACATGATTGCATAACCAAATTAAACATCCAATTACATAAGTGACTACACACACCAAAGTAAACAATTACATGCATACTAAACTAGGAGAAACGGTCATCTAATCATCTACTTCTTGTTGTGATGACGCTTGCCATTGCTCTGCTTCCAGCTGGATCCCTGGCCGTTTTGGGGAAGAAGGAGGCACTTCCTCATGTCAACGATCCACCTGTACATCTCATAGCTCGTGTACGCCTCCTTGGCCGCGTACACGACGTGAGCTTCGTCGAGTTTCTCCATCCAGGGCGAGTGCCAAGCATGCTTGTCCTTGTTGCAGGAATCCTTCATGTCTTTGTAGTAGGGGTCGATGATGGCCTCGGCGAGGTGAACCAGTGAGTTCCTCTCATGCTTCTTGCTGCCCAAGATCTTGTATTGGCCTTGGATGTCGACAAGATTCTGGCAGGCGATGCCTAAATTCTTGAGCACCTTTACATCGTTGGTGATGTCCACCATAGCGAACATATAGTGGGGGCTATTGACAAACCTGGCGAAACGCTCGCAATGCCTTGTGGCCTGGCAGTAGTGGTAGACAAGGACGTGATTGCGCACACACATCTGGGCAACGGCGACCTTGTGACGAGACCCGGCACGAGCGCGGGTTTACTCGAGGTTGAACCCGACCACCTTGTACTTCTCCACAGCAAGCAACAACTCCATAGTGTGGATGGAGTTCTCCACCCAGATCAGGTTGTTGGTGTACACCACCGAGAGCTCCGTGAACCTTCTGTGGGTGTCCACTATGGCATGCATGGTGAACTGCCGCTCGTCGTCGGCAGCCGCTAGGAGCGCCATTGGAGCCGCGCAGGATACCCTCTCTGTATTTGTCATTGTGGATGTGCTTCTTGTAATACTGGGGCGCGATCGAAAGGTTGAAGAGACACAAGGGTTAAATGGCCGCTGTAATAAATGGGGGCCGGACGCCCTGTAATCGTCATGTCTTGTCACCGCGTTCCTAGCGGAGGATTCCAGTGCACGCTTGAGCACCCCACACCCGTTTCGTTTGACCACGCGTGAGCTCAAAGAGGCGCCAAGTTTACCCGTGGGTGATGAGGTCAAAGTTACACAGACGGGTAATGATGGACACTCGAGTGCGATAATTCTGGGCACACAGTTGAAGAAACCAACTGTGTACAATAATGTCGAAGATCGCTGTCGAGTCCGCAATATAGATTGTTTGCGATGAGATCGACAGGGGAAACACATTCGAGAATGGTAAATAAAATCAAGTCCATTGAGGTCCAGATATTAATCGTCCATTGCATATTAAGGTCAAAATAGTACTACCAATATACGAGTCTCATATACGATGCCATTTCAACGATTGTACCACAAAAGCCCGAAATATTACAAGGTTCAAATTCCAGAGTTAGAAGGCTCAAATTCAAAGATTACAAGGTTCAAACTAATATTAGAAATGAAATTCAGCTCATGCAGTTGCAGAAAACCGCTCTGATCAGCTGAACATGGATATATGAGAGGTTCGAACTGATATTACAACTTGTAACACCCGTTTTGAAACGTCAACATTTCTGCAAAGGGATCAGCCACTGGCAAGTCATGTATGGGCTTGACATAATGACTTCCGATTACTCTGTCAACTGAACTTCCAAAATGAAATTCAGCTTCTGCAGAGCCTTTTCCATTCTGCCCTAGCCACCGGTGCTGATCAGCAAACCATTCAGTCTTGCGAAGCAAATGTAGGGCAAACCTCATTACCTTTAGCACCCTTGCTCTCACAACAAAGAACCTGGCGAATATAATCTCCGGTAAGGTCCCTCGGTAGGAGTTCAAAGTAATTTCTGAGAGATGCAGATCAAGGCATTCGATGTGATTGTTGTATCACATTATCCACTACCGGGCCTAATCTTATCTGCAAAAGAAGAGAATGTATTAGTGCCTACATGCAGTTTTGAACACTACTACATGCCTCTTTGATTTGCAGGATTTCTAAAATACACGAATAGAGTGACATGCCATCTTCGATCCTACATGATTAACATGGGCATTTGATTACAATCTAGACAAATGTAGGCTCTACCCAAGAGGTTGGAGTGGATGGAAATTTCCCTACGAGAAGTAGTACAGATGAATCCAAAGGAGAAATGCATTTGGATTGTAACCTTATGAATCAAGCAACCACTATAGGGAAAAAATATCTATGTACTGAAATCCTCCAAAATTCCTTCAGAAATTATAGTACATTCATCATTGTAAACTTGGGAAAAGGTACCAAAAAATTAAACTCCCTTATGGTTACATTTAATAGGAAAGGAGCATCACCTCGATATATAGCTTCTCCAGGCATGGAAAGCATCTCAGGAAAGTGACAACTTCGTCCAGGTTGGGGCCGATAGATTCTAGTGCAAAGACCTTCACTGTGCGCAGATATGGGGTCAAGCTTGTCGGGTTCATTTTCTGGATGACAGATGAACATACATCTTCAAAATTAGAAAAAATGTCAATTTCAAGAAGGAGAACAAGAGGGCGACTGTTGTACCTGAACGGGTGTGGATCCAATAACAAGTTCGGAGAATTTAACAGACGAGTAGCCCACCACTGTCAATTTCGGCGCAGAAATGACACTGATTCTTGTTGGACCTCGTTGATCAACTACAAGTAATCTCTCAAGTAAAGGTGTGTCCTCAATGACCATACTGTGATCCACCTTATGTGGTCTCTTGTTGCAGTACCAGCAACACACATAAATTGTCCGGAGAGTCATGGAGGTGATGTGGAAGCTACTCAACCCATTGATCGCCTGAAGACGAAGGTACTCGAGTGCAGTACAGCCGGGGAGCAGGCGCTCCATGTCATCCTTGGGGATGCAGTTGGTGATGAGCTCGGGGTGCTTTAGTCAAGGGAGAAAAAAGAGCGGGTGCATCATTAATCGGGGGGCAAATGGCAGTTCATGAACCTGGCGAGCCGCAGCGTGGGCGCAAGGCGGAGCGCGGACGGTGGTAGGAAGCGCATATGTCCATCATTAAAACTGAGCTCCTCGAGGTGATCTAGGGCGGGGGATCGGAACCACTCGTCAAGCTTGGCTCGGTCCTTGCCGTTGGAACGGAACTTGCCCGTGATAAGGCCTCTGATTGGGCCAAGGTGCCTGCCGAGGATCTGGGACAATGCGTCCAAGCTTTTGCGATAGCCATGGCAGAGCTTGTGGACATCGATGAGGTCGAGAGGGGTGGAGTGCCATAGGAGGCGCCACCGCCGGGAAAGGACGGTTGTCCGTGCGCCATATTTGATTGGGAGGCGGGAGATGATGACGATCAACATATCATCGGGGAGGCTGTTGATGAAGTCTAGGCCCGCCGGAGTCGCGTGCGGTTCTTGCTCGACCCGCCTCCGCTTGTTGGCATCCTCTTCCTCCACCTTCGGAGTCTCCTCGGCGGCGACGCAATCTGAAAGGAGTGGGGTAGTGGGAGGATAGGGAATATTTAGTTAGAACAGGGCAGAAGAAAAGTGTATTGGTAACTAGAAGTTACTAGGTAGGAACAGACTTAACAGAGTCAGAAAATGGCATCCCAATTGGTTGCTTAAATACTACACAATTACTTTGATATTGCTAGGTAAGTCAACATGTAGATACTTGGAAAAGAACACTTACTTCGAACAAAGTCTGGACGGATGATATCGTCAGGGAAGTTAGCATATATCATATGACCAGGCTCTTTTAGGTGCAGTGCAATTTTAGTGCCAGCTTTCAATACATAAAAATTAATTTCTGTCGAAAGGCCCGCGCCAAAATAGGAGTGACCATGTTCATCAAGTTTTACAGAAGCAACGATTGTAAATCCATGGTTTCTGTTCAATATGACATTCCTGGAGTCTTCAGTTATGTAAAGGCCAAGATTGTTTACTACAGTTGCTGTTGCAAAGCAAGGGATGTACTGCAGGAAATGATAAGATTGTTAAAGAATAGGGTAACATGAAATATGGGAGTAGTTGAAAGAATAGTACACGGTAGTTGAAATCAAAGGACACAAATTTATAATTAAACAGATAGTGTAACCATGATGTGATGCAAATATGAGAGTAACCGAAAGAACATTACGGCATTAATTTGCCTAATATAGAAAGAATAAAAAACCCCTTTGACATATATGCTGCATGTGGCACCTTTTATCCAAATGTAGCAATATATAGTATATGTTCAGAAAAGTAGGCCATGCCAACCGAGGTAGGGTGAGATTGAACATACTGTGCGCTTCCTGAAGTCATCTGGTACGGTGAGATGGAACTCCTCGGCTGTCTGGCCGAGGCCGCATAGGCTTGATGTCTCCTTGCACTGTACACTCTATGAATGAAAGAAAACCCTCGAATTAGCTAGAAGAAAAATGAATTTACGACGATTTCGGCCGGGTGATTAAAAGGGGCAGAGGGACTAGGATAAGAGATGAGCGAATATTTCAGTACATTAGTTACCTGGTTCTTCATGAGAAAAAAAAACCAATACCGCAAATTCCCCAATCGGGCGGAGCTGGGTCGACGGCGAGCAGCGTCGAGAAAGTCGGTGGCGATAGGCGGCGGCAAGCGGCAGTGGCGAAATGCGGTGGGGTTTGCCGGCAGCCATCGGCGGCGACAGGCGTCGAGCTAAGTGGTTGCCGCGGCGATAGGCAGTGACATGCAGAGTCACGGAGGAGTGCATGTGCGACTGGGGACGGGGGGTGGCGAGCGGGGATGAGGGTTTTGTGACGTGGGGGTGGTGAGGGTTTTCTTTTTTCCTTTTTGAATTGGGTGGTGAGGGTTTTCTGTCCCAGAATGCGTTTCGGAGGCAACGGTTTGGTAGACCCAACCGTGTGTGTTAACATCACTCCGGTGTGAGGGCGATACGGACTGCCGTTCGATCTGTGTACATCCTACGGTGCAGACGTGCGATCCGTGGGGATGCGTTCTGGCCAATCCGAACACACGTGCCGCGGCATAATAAAAGTCATCGCAAACGGTTCCAAGGTCCACATTTCCTTCGTCGGTTGACCCTGAAATTTTTACCCACGCTAAACATTCACCCTAATATGCACCGTACGTGTTCAATTTTTTTGCCAACTCTCCACATGTAGCTGTGCGTGTTTTGGGCAAACGGTTGCTAGTATAAAATTGTGTGGGAAGACCAAAAGAAACACTGACGATTCGCACTAATAAGTTGTGTGTGCTGTGGGCAATCATAGGTTGGTCTAAGAGAAGCATAAAATTCCATCAACTAAAGTGATTGCATACTCATCCCACATCTAGATATAATTAAGCATAGATATAAACATACTCATGCATAGATAATAAGTGTACTCAAGCATAGCTCAACCATAGTTCCACCGATAATAATAAACATCCTCAAGCCTAGATATAATTAATACGCACACACTAGATAGCTAGGGTAGTTCTGAACATAACCATAGTTCAACGGGTCACCCGGTCTACACGAAGGTGAAGCTTCTCCAGGTACTCAGCGTACGCCACGTGTGCCACCCTGCGAGAATACTTCTGCTTGAAGGAGCCAACAGCTCTTCCTCTTGCATGTGCCAGAACACTTTCAAACCCGTCATGAAGGATTTGGTTGCAGAACAGGCATCCAAAGCCCCCATTCCAGGTCCTAACACGCCTGTTATGCTCTCCAGCATAAAGCTCCCTGAGCTATTGCTTCTTGAACTTCCTCTGGCTATCTTCATCCTCGCTGTCGACATAGTCAGATAGCACCTTACATATAGTAGAAAATGTGGCGTCAGTATATTTTATAATGCGAATTCGGTAGGCAGAGTTTATGAAACATAGTATAATGCAAATTCAGCATGCATAAATTGAGAGCACAGAACTTAGTGCAACAAAATTAAGAGGCTGGTTGGTTTGCTACCAACATTTGGCAAAATCAAAAGTTGCCAACATTTCTGAGATTGGCAATGAAAATTGGTATATGCAACCAATCTCTAGCCAACATTTGGCAGTTGCCAAAATTAGGCATGCCAACTTTTGGCATCAAACCAATTTACATGCCGTAAAGTAGGATTAGGATTTGATGGCTATTATTCTAGACAGATCCAAAGATTTTGGTTCGATTTTTTTAGCACAATCATCTATGTACATTCAAAATCATTTGTAGGACATATATGTATGACATTAAAAATCAATTCTCAAGATCTGGCTATGAAATATTAGCAGAAACACTAACCCTAGTCAGATTAATAGCAAAAATCATTTGTACAGAACAAACAATTAATCACTAACCCTAGACGTGTTATTAGCAAGATTTTGGTTCGATTTTTTTAGCACAATCATCTATGTTCAAACCAATCTGGAAAAAAATTTGGCACAAACATATATGTAGGACATTAAAAATCAATTCTCAAGATCTGGCTACGAAATATTAGCAGAAACACTAACCCTAGTCGGATTAATAGCAAAAATCATTTGTACATAACTAACAATTAATCACTAACCCTAGACGGAGGATTATATTTGCAGAGAATATATAACCATAGGATTTATATTCCAAATAGGGGGAGGCAGGACTAACAAGAGAAAACCTAGGATTAAATTTGCCAAAAAAATGGGTATAGATGGCTAACCGGTTCTCCATCGTCGTCGGAGTCGTCGCCGGAGTGGTCATTGGAGTCGTCGCCGGAGTGGTCGTTGGGGTCGCTGTGGACCTCCGGCTCTGGCTGGGGAAGCATGACGATGGCGCCGACTTCAAGGCCGCGCTGCTGCCCGTGCGAGACTTCGTCCGCGGCAACGGCAACCTCTGTTCCTGGCTTCACGCGGTGATGTGCTTCACCAGCCCCGGCATCCCCACCCCCTCCCATGGTGCGCTTCGTCGGCATCCTGATACACTTCAAACGGCGGTGACGATGATGACCCACAAGTATAGGGTATCAATCGTAGTCCTTTCGATAAGTAAAAGTGTCGAACCCAATGAGGAGCAGAAGGAAATGACAAGCGGTTTTCAGCAAGGTATTCTCTACAAGTACTGAAAGTAGCGGTAAAAGATAGTTTCGATAGCAAGATAATTCGTAACAAGTATAATAAAGTGCAGCAAGGTGGCCCATTCCTTTTTTTAGCAAAGGACAAGCCGGAACGATCTCCTATATAAAGCAAAGAGTTCTCGAGGACACATGGGAATTCTCATCTAGTCACTTTCATCATGTTTATTTGATTCGCATTCGCTACTTTGATAATTTGATATGTGGGTGGACCGGTGCTTGGGTGCTGTTCTTACTTGAACAAGCCTCCCACTTATGATTACTCCCTCTCGCAAGCATCTGCAACTACGAAAGAAGAATTAAGATAAATCTAACGATAGCATGAAACATATGGATCCAAATCAGCCCCTTACGGAATAGCGCATAAACTAGGGTTTAAGCTTCTGTCACTCTAGCAACCCATCATCTAATTACTACTCCACAATGCCTTCCCTTAGGCCCAAAGATGGTGAAGTGTCATGTAGTCGACGTTCACACGACACCACTAAAGGAAGCAACAACATACATATCATCAAAATATCGAACGAATACCAAATTCACATGATTACTTATGACAAGACCTCTCCCATGTTCTCAAGAACAAAAGTAACTACTCACAAATCATATTCATGTTCAAGATCAGAGGGGTATTGAATAGCATTAAGGATCTGAACATATAATCTTCCACCAAATAAACCAACTAGCATCAACTACAAGATGTAATCAATAGTACTAGCAACCCACATGTACCAATCTGAGGTTTTGAGACAAAGATTGAATACAAGAGATGAACAAGGGTTTGAGATGAGATGGTGCTGGTGAAGATGTTGATAAAGATTGGTCCTCCCACGATAAGAGGATCGTTAGTGATGTCGATGGCTTCGATTTCCTCCTCCCGGAGGAAAGTATCCCTGGCGGAATCACTCCACCGAAGAGCAAAAGTGCTCCTGCCCAGGTTCTGCCTCGAGATGGCAGGGCTTCATCCCGAAAGTCTTCTCCCTATTTTTTTTCCAGGCAAATGAGCCTATATAGCAGAAGGAGGGGGCCGGAGGCCTGCCCGGGGCCCCACAAGGCATCAGGGCGCGCCCTGTTGCCTTGTGGGCAACTGGTGGGTCCCCTCTGGTATTTCTTTTCTCCAGTATTTTTTTATATATTCAATAAAAAATCTCCGTAAAATTTCAGATCATTTGGAGATCCGTAGAATAGGTATCTCTGCGGTAGCTATTTCAGGTCCAGAATTCTAGCTGCCGGTATTCTCCCTCTTCATATAAATCTTGCAAATTAAGAGAGAAAAGGCATAAGAATTGCATCATAAAGTGAAATAATAACCAAATATATTATAAATAACAGTAGGAAATCATGATGCAAATTGGACGTATCAGACGACTGAGAACGGCATCGAGGATGCAGGCGGAGAGAGAGGATTGTGTGTGTAGCCAGAATGGGGGGTGCGGTCGCCTATTATAACCAGCGGCTAGGGTGCCCCATTAATATGGAGCAGTGGGAGCGAGGCGGGCGCCAATTAAAGGGCTGGTCCGCCTCCCGGTGAGCCTGCGCAGTGGACTTCTCGTATGCCTAACGTCATTTCACACAGCTGCTCGCACGTCTCCCGATGACACTGCGCAGCGAACATGCCTCCCGTCAATTCAGTGATTCACACACCTGCTCTCATGCCTCCCGGTCTGCCTGCGCGGCGGACTGCTCGTGTGCGTCCCGTCAACTCATGCCTGCTCGCACGGCACGCGGGACGCGTGGCGGCACGTATATTGTTTTTCTTTCTTGAGGATTAATTCTGCCGCTTTATTAATTAACCGAAGCATGGCCCGTACATTGTTAGCCTAACGCCCATGGTTCGAATAAATAAACTGTTTGCGATATTGTGTTCCAATTATTAATAATCTCCCACTTGCAAGAAACTTGTATCAAAACTTGTCTCGAATTTGACCCAAAAAAATATCACAGTCTATTGGTGTCATATCATGGCACCACAACAAGTTTCATGAATTTCAACTAAGTCTTGGAATTACTGGAATTTAAAAATCAAGATTCTCAATGTTTGAAATTTCTTGCCATTTCTTGCATGGGGACTAAACATGCACCCAAGGACACGCATATGATTTTCCAATCCATTTTGGTGCACTATCGCGTGTGCATGTAGTTCAAATTTGATATTTACACATTAAATCCCTAGGAAATCAATCAATATATAAAAACGTCTGAATGATTTATGAAGTTTTTTCAAATTTTAACACGACACTCCTTTGGTCACATGTTCACTGCGGAAAAAGTTTGACATGCATGCCTCGAAGTGGCGGTGGTGGTGCGGTGGGTGGGGGGTCCGGCACACTACACGTCGTGAGCCTGCATGTGGGATTGACCGGTTTGTGAGGCAGGTGCCACATAAAAGTCGTGAATTGGGTATTTAAACATTACACAACCCTTTCATACATATGTTTGGGCCACATGCATGCATGCAATGGTGGTCCTTGGACACTCCCTCGTGTGGTTATCAGCGATGCGCCCATTCGTTAGCCCGCGTAGGTTATCACTTTGACCAATAGCGAGAGGCATTTGACCAAAGGTGGATTCATCTTGGCCTATGTTACAGTGTAGATCATGGTGAGATTCCAGACCAAAGTTCGAGTGCGTGCGTACACCATCCCACCGGCTTGAAGTGAGGGGAACTACGCGTCGTGAACCTCCGTGTGGGGCGTTTCTAGTTTGCGAAGCAGGTGCCACATCAAAGTTGTGCATTGGGTATTGAAACATCACACAACACCTCTTTGGGCCACATGCAGGCGGTGCTTGTCCTATAGCTATCTCACGCGGTTTATCGGCGATGCTTCCATCCGTGGGCCCATGAGGTCCATCACTTTGACCTACAGCGAGAGAGGTTAATTTGACCAAGGAGGATTCTTTTTGGTTTGTGTTATGGTAGGAGTATATATATAGCACGCGCAGAAGAGGGGAGCTTCATATACTACGCGTCGTGAATCTCGCTCCGTGTGGGACTTTACGGTTTCTGAGGCAGGCGCCACATCAAAGTTGTGCATATTGGGTTTTCAAACATCACACAACACCTCCAATACATATGTTTGGCCCACACATGCAAGTGGTGCTTGTCCTCTGGCACTCACTCACGCGGTTATCGGCGATGCTTCCATCTGTGTGCGCGCTTGGTCCATCACTTTGACCGACAGCAAGAGAGGTTAATATTTGACATAGGAGGGGACTAAATTTTGGTTTCTCTTGCGTATAGGTCATGCTAAGATTACATATATAGTATAGTTTGAGCGTATGTGTACGCATGAATCCCTCACAACGGATCGAAGTGGGGGGGGGGGGGGCAGCACACGATGCGTCATGGACCTCGCTCCAATTGGGGACTTTACGGTTTGTGAGGCAGGTGACACATCAACATTGTGCATTGGGTACATTCAAACATCACACAACAACACCTCCATACATATGTTTGGGACACATGGATGCAGGCGATGGTTATCTTCGGACACTATCCCTCGCGTGGTTATCGGCGGCAAGCCCATATTCGTGGGCCCGCATGGACATCCATCACTTCGACCGACGACGAGAGAGGTTACCAAGGTGGATTAATTCTTCTTGGTTCGTTTTGTGGTAGGTCATGGTGAGATTCCAGACCAAAGTTTGAGCGCACGCATACATACGCATAAATCCCTCTCACTGGCTCGAAGTGGGGCCGGGGGACCGGCATACTACGCGTCGTGAACCCTTGCTCCGTGTGGGGCCTTTCCGGAGTAGGCGCCACATCAAAGTTGTGGGTATATATATGATTCATACACGAGACAACACTTCCATACATATGTTATCCCACATGCATGTGGTGGTTGTCTTCGAACATTCCCTCACGTGCTATCGGCGGCAAGCCCATTCGTGGGCCGTCATGGACGTCCATCACTTCGACCGACAACGAGAGAGGTTACCAAGCTTAAGGTGGATTCTTCTTGGTTCGTGTTACGATAGGCTCGAGGTGGGGGGAGCGACATACCGCGCCTCGTGAACCCTCGCACCGTGTGGGGACTTTCCGGTTCCAAAGCACGCTCCCACATCAAAGTTGTGCATTGGGTATTCAAACACCACACAACACTTCCATACATATGTTTGAGTGACATGCAGGAAGTGGTTGTCTTCGGGCACTCCCTCGTGTGGTTATCGGCGGCAAGCCCATATGTGGGGCCGCGCAGATGTCCATCACTTCGACCGACAATGAGAGAGATTACCAAGGTGGATTCTTCTCGGTCCGTGTTACAGTAGGACTTGCTGAGATGCCCTCCCACTGACTCGAAGTGTGTGTGTGTGTGGGGGGGGCACTACTCCGTACGTCCTGAACCTCCATGGGGTCGGGGATGTCCGGATTGCGAGGCGCATGTGCCACATCAAAGATGTGAAATGGGTATTTAAATATCACACCACCCTTTTCATACATTGCCACCGGCAGGTGCTACTTGTAGACTGTGTTGGTATTTCCCCGAAGAGGAGAGGATGATGCAGTATAGTAGAGATAAGTATTTCCCTCAGTTAAGAACCAAGGTTATCAATCCAGTAGGAGAACCAAGCAAAATTCCGTTAAGCGCACTTGCACACACAAGAGCAAACACTTGCACCCAACGCAAATAAGAGGGTTGTCGATCCTCTTAGCGGTTATTTGCCAGGATTAAATCTTATAGAGATAAATAGATAAACTAAAATACTAATTAAAATAAAAGTAAATAAATTGCAGCAAGGTATTTTTAGGTTTTTTATATATGATAAAGTAGACCCGGGGGCCATAGTTTTCACTAGAGGCTTCTCTCTCGAACACATAGCATACGGTGGGTAAACAAATTACTGTTGGGCAATTGATAGAAAAGCAAATAATTATGACGGATTCATGGCAATGATCATGTATATAGGCATCATGTCCGAGACAAGTAGACCAACTCCTGCTTGCATCTACTACTATTACTCCACCCATCGACCGCTATCCAGCATGCATCTAGGGTATTAAGTATGAAACAGAGTAACGCCTTAAGAAAGATGACATGATGTAGACAAAGTAAACTCAAGCAATATGATTAAACCCCATCTTTTTATCCTTAATGGAAACAATAGAAATATGTGTCATGTCCCTTTCTGTCACTGGGATTGAGCACCGCAAGATTGAACCCATCACAAAGCACCTCTCCCGTTGCAAGACAAATCAATCTAGTAGGCCAAACCAAATCGATAGATCGGAGAGAAATACAAAGCTATAATAATCATGCATAAGCGAGTTCAGAGAAGACTCAAATATTTCTCATGAATAATCTGATCATAAACTCACAAGTCATCGGATCCCAACAAACACACCGCAAAAGAAGATTACATCGGATAGAACTCCAAGAACATCGAGGAGAACATGGTATTGAAGATCAAAGAGAGAGAAGAAGCCATCTAGCTACTAGCTATGGACCTGTAGGTCTGTGGTAAACTACTCACACATCATCGGAAGGGCAGCAAGGTTGATGAAGAAGCCCTCCGTGATCGATTCCCCCTCCGGCAGAGTACCGGAAAAGGCCTCCAGATGGGACCGCGGAAGAACAAAGGCTTGCGGCGGTGGAAAGGTTTTCTCTTCTGTCTCTCTGGTATATTGGGAATATTTTAGAATTTATAGCACTGGAATTAGGTCAGGAGGGGCAACGAGGGGCCCACAAGCCTGGGGGGCGTGCCCTAACCCCCTGGGCGCGCCCTCCTGGCTTGTTGCCTCCTCGTGGCTCTTTCGGTCTTCTCCCAAAGCTTTGTGGGTCTCTTCTGGTCCAGAAAAAATTAATCCAAAGTTTTTTTCTCGTTTGGACACTTTTTGATAATGATTTTCTGAAAAGGCAAAAACAAGCAGAAAACAGCAACTGGCACTGGGCACTGGGTTAATAGGTTAGTCCCAAAAAATGATATATAATGGCATATAATTGCATATAAAACATCCAAGATTGATACTATAATAGCATGGAACAATCAAAAATTATAGATACATTGGAGACGTATCAAGCATCCCCAAGCTTAATTCCTGCTCGTCCTCGAGTAGGTAAATGATAAAAACAGAATTTTTGATGTGGAACGCTACCTATCATGTTTCATCATGTAATCTCTCTCTTACGGTATGAATAATAAGATCCGAATGATTCAAAGCAATAGTCTATAATTTGATATAAAGACATCAATACTCAGGTATACTAATAAAGAATCATGTCTTTCAAAATAAAAATGCTAAAGAACGTTATCCCTACAAAATCATACAATCCTGTCATGCTCCATCTTAACACAAAATATTTATCATGCACTACCCTGTTTTAGCGAAGCAATTGGTTCATACTTTTTAACGCGCTTCAGCTTTTTCAACCCCCACTCAATACATGAGCGTAAGCCATGGATATAGCACTATGGGTGGAATATAATATGGTGGTAGAGATAAGTAAGGAGAAGTCAAAAATATGAAGATGGTCTCACATCAACGAGGCTAATCAACGGTCTATGGAGATGCCCATCAATTGATGTCAATGCGAGGAGTAGGCGTTGCCATGCAACGGATGCATTAAGAGCTATAAGTGTATGAAAGCTCAACATGAAAACTAAGTGGGTGTGCATCCAACTTGCTTGCTCATGAAGACCTTGGGCATTTGAGGAAGCCCATCATCGGAATATACAAGCCAAGTTCTATAATGAAAAAAAATCCCACTAGTATATGAAAGTGACAAAATAGGAGACTCTCTATATGAACAACATGGTGCTACTCTGAAGCACTAGTGTGGAAAAAGGATAGTAACATTGCCCCTTCTCTCTTTTTCTCTCATTTTTTTTCATGGCTCTTTTTGGCCTCTTTTTTTTTGTCCGGAGTCTCATCCCGACTTGTGGGGGTATCATGGTCTCCATCATCCTTTCCTCACTGGGACAATGCTCTAATAATGATGATCATCTCACTTTTATTTACTTACAACTCAATATTACAACTCGATACTAGAACAAAAATATGACTCTATATGAATTCCTCTGGCAGTGTACCAGGATGTGCAATGATGCTAGCGTAACATGTATAAAAATGATGAACGGTGGCTGAGCCACAAATACTATGTCAGCTATATGATCATGCAAAGCAATATGACAATGACGACGTGTGTCATAAAAACGGAACGGTGGAAGTTGCATGGCAATATATCTCGGAATGGCTATGGAAATGCCATGATAGGTAGGTATGGTGGCTGTTTTGAGGAAGATATAAAGAGGCTTATGTGTGATAGAGCATATCATATCACGGGGTTTGGATGCACCGGCGAAGTTTGCACCAACTCTCGATGTGAGAAAGGGCAATGCACGGTACCGAAGAGGCTAGCAAAATGCGGAAGGGTGAGAGTGCGTATAATCCCTGGACTCACATTAGTCATAAAGAACTCACATACTTATTGCGAAAGTTTATTAGCCCTCGAAGCAAAGTACTACTACGCATGCCCCTAGGGGGGAGGTTGGTAGGAGTTAACCATCGCGTGCCCCCGACCGCCACACAAAGGAAGACAATCAATAATAAATCATGCTCCAACTTCTTAGCATAACGACAGATCATACGTGCATGCTTCAGGAATCACAAACCTTAACACCAATATTCTTACTAAAACAGAATTATCTACTAATACCTCCCACATATTACCATCTTAATATCGCAAAACTATTGCAAGGAATCAAACTTATCATATTTAGTGATCTACATGAAAGTTTTTATTATATCCCTCTTGAATACCTATTATATCGGGACCAAATTCATAACCCGTGCATATTACCATTGCTATTCATTAGACTCTCAAAAAGATATAAGTGAAGCATGAGAGTGCAACTATTTTTTTAAAATATAACCACCATAGTGCTCTAAAAGATATAAGTGAAGCACTAGAGCAACTGCCTAGCTCAAAAGATATAAGTGAAGCACATAGAGTATTCTAACAAATCACGAATAATGTGTGTCCCTCTCAAAAAGGTGTGTTCAGCAAAGATGATTGTGACAAACTAAAAAGCAAACAAAAGCAAACAGACTATATCACAAGACGCTCCAAGTAAAACACATATCATGTGATGAATAAAAATATAGCTCCAAGTGAGTTACCGATAGATTGTAGACGAAAGAGGGGATGCCTTCCGGGGCATCCCCAAGCTTAGGCGCTTGAGTCTTCCTTGAATATTACCTTGGGGTGCCTTGGGCATACCCAAGCTTAGGCTCTTGCCACTCCTTATTCCTTTGTCCATCGTAGTCTCACCCAAAACTTGAAAACTTCAGCACACAAAACTCAACAGAAACCTCTTGAGATCCGTTGGTATAACAAACAAATCTTAAACTTTAGGTACTGTTGTAAATTGATTCATATCTAATATTGGCATAATGATACTGTACTTCAACTTCTCCATGACTCATACCCCCCGATACGATCCATAGATTCATCAAAATAGGCAAACTATGCAACAAAAACAGAATCTGTCTAAAACAGAACAATCTGTAAAGATCTGAATTAACGTCATACTTATGTAACTCCAAAAATTCTGAAAAATTAGAACAACGTGGGAAATTCATATATCAATACTTTGTAAAAAAATCAGAATTTTAGCATCCTCCAGCAAAAAACCAAAATTCCAGCACTGGACGCAAAAGTTTCTGTTTTCCAAAAGCATCTATCATACTATCTTCCAAATCATCCCAAAGGCCTAGTTGGTACAAACACTAATTAAAACATTAAAATACAATCATAACAGAGGCTATAATTATGTAAACACTCAAGAATATAAAGTAAAAGCAAAAAATTATTTTATTCATTGGGTTGCCTCCCAACAAGCGCTATTGTTTTATGCCCCTAGATAGGCATAATGCATAGTTTCAAGTGTTGTCATCCTTGGTTTTTGCTAATTTAGATGGGTTGACTTCGAACCCGGGAGGGTCTTTACGCTTCCCATTATTTTCAGAAAATAAGGTAATTTTGCTATCTAAAGTGTCTAACTTCTTGTTGCAAATAGTGAGGAGGTTATTCATGCGATTGAGGTTACCGATAACATTTTTAAGAGGTTCTTTAGACTTTTGTAGCTCCACCAAATTCTTTTCTATGTCGCCTAGCTTTTCCAAAATTTGATTCCCTTCTTGGGTATAATTAGATCCTTTTTGCAAGGGTGGAGTTCCCACTATCCCTTCTATTAATTCATAAGCAGTATTAGGATCACTATCAATGAAATTTCCTTTAGAGGCAAAATCCAAGAGTTGTCTATTTGGCATAGTTAGCCCTACATAAAAGTTTCGGAACAAAATTTTCATATCCCCTTTTATGGTGCAAACATGATAAGATTCCATTATCCTATACCAAGAATCTTTTAAATTTTCTCCTTGTTTTTGTTTGAAGTAAAGGACTTCAAAATCCGGAGATAGAGGAGCGATGGTGACACTAGACATGATAACAAATTCAAGCAAAGCAAGCAAACAAAAATATTTTTGTGTTTTTGTAAAAAAAAATTAGAAGTGAGGGAGATGAAAACAAGAGGCAAATGCAAATAAAAGGCAAATAAAATAAATGCAAGTGAATGATAGTTTGTGCGAAGGTATTTGGTAATTTTGATGATGTCTCCCCGGCAACAGCGCCAGAAATTCTTCCTGCTACTTGTAGACTGCGTTGGTATTTCCCCGAAGAGGAGAGGATGATGCAGTATAGTAGAGCTAAGTATTTCCCTCAGTTAAGAACCAAGGTTATCAATCCAGTAGGAGAACCAAGCAAAATTCCGTTAAGCGCACCTGCAGACACAAGAGCAAACACTTGCACCCAACGCAAATAAGAGGGTTGTCAATCCTCTTAGCGGTTATTTGCAAGGATTAAATCTTATAGAGATAAATAGATAAACTAAAATACTAATTAAAATAAAAGTAAATAAATTGCAGCAAGGTATTTTTAGGTTTTTTACATATGATAAAGTAGACCCGGGGGCCATAGTTTTCACTAGAGGCTTTTCTCTCGAACACATAGCATACGGTGGGTAAACAAATTACTGGTGGGCAATTGATAGAAAAGCAAATAATTATGACAGATTCATGGCAATGATCATGTATATAGGCATCACGTCCGAGACAAGTAGACCGACTCTTGCCTGCATCTACTACTATTACTCCACCCATCGACCGCTATCCAGCATGCATCTAGGGTATTAAGTATGAAACAGAGTAACGCCTTAAGAAAGATGACATGATGTAGACAAAGTAAACTCAAGCAATATGATTAAACCCCATCTTTTTATCCTTAATGGAAACAATACAAATACGTGTCATGTCCCTTTCTGTCACTGGGATTGAGCACCGCAAGATTGAACCCATCACAAAGCACCTCTCCCATTGCAAGACAAATCAATCTAGTAGGCCAAACCAAATCGATAGATCGGGGAGAAATACAAAGCTATAATAATCTTGTATAAAAGATTTCGGAGAAGACTCAAATATTTCTCATGAATAATCTGATCATAAACTGACAATTCATCGGATCCCAACAAACACACCGCAAAAGAAGATTACATCGGATAGAACTCCTAGAACATCGAGGAGAACATGGTATTGAAGATCAAAGAGAGAGAAGAAGCCATCTAGCTACTAGCTATGGACCCGTAGGTCTGTGGTAAACTACTCACACATCACCGGAAGGGCAGCAAGGTTGATGAAGTAGCCCTCCGTGATCGATTCCCCCTCCGGCAGAGTACCGGAAAAGGCCTCGAGATGGGATCGCGGAAGAATAGAGGCTTGCGGCGTCGGAAAGGTTTTCTCTTCTTTCTCTCTGGTATATTGGGAATATTTTAGAATTTATAGCACTGGAATTAGGTCAGGAGGGGCAACGAGGGGCCCACAAGCCTGGGGGGCGCACCCTACCCCCTTGGGTGCGCCCTCCAGGCTTGTCGCCTCCTCGTGGCTCTTTCGGTCTTCTCCCGAAGCTTCGTGGGTCTCTTCTGGTCCAGAAAAAATTAATCCAAAGTTTTTTTCTCGTTTGGACACTTTTTGATAATGATTTTTTGAAAAGGCAAAAACAAGAAGAAAACAGCAACTGGCACTGGGCACTGGGTTAATAGGTTATTCCCAAAAAATGATATATAATGGCATAGAATTGCATATAAAACATCCCAGATTGATACTATAATAGCATGGAACAATCAAAAATTATAGATTCATTGGAGACGTATCAAGCATCAAAGTTGTGCATTGGATATTTGAACATCAAACCCCCCTTTTCATACATATATTTGGTCGACATGCAGGTGTGTTTGTGTTCTGACACTTTCTTGCGTTTTTTGCCAAATTTATAGACACAATAGACATGGTTCCCTCAGAGTACCCGTGTGCCATGCCCGTGCCCCTGTCACATCAGCACATTCGATTGGGCTCCACGAGGCTTCCCTCGCAATCTCAAAAATATTTAGCCGTGTGGAGGGTTTTTCTGTTTGATAGCACATGATTATTATGTTTGGGCCGTGTGCGATGTTTGTTGCTCCCGCTCTGTTTCAATCCCTTCATCCAAAATTTCAGTAGCCCTGGCATTTTACTCCTGCCTGCATCCCTCGCAATCTCAAAAATATCTAGCCGCCTGGAGGGTTTTTCTGTCTGATAGCACACGATTATCATGTTTGGGTCGTGTGCGTTGTTTTTTGCTCCCGCTTAGCTTAAAAATATCTACCCGTCTGGAGGGTTTTTCTGTTTGATAGCACATGATTATTATGTTTGGGCTGTGTGCGATGTTTGTTGCTTCCGCTCCGCTTCAATCCCTTCATCCAAATTTTCAGTAGCCCCGGCATTTTACTCCCGCCTAGTAATTTTTTACTAACCGCGGCATTTCCTCAAACACCACCTTGGCCCCCCCTCCACACACACACCCAAGCCAAAACCTCTGCCCACACACACACCATCCCTCCCTCGCTCGAAACCCTAGATAGCCCGCCGCCGCCGCCGCCTCGCCTCGACCGTCAACCTCTGTCGGTCTGCCTATGTAGGTTACCCACCGATCTCCATGCCCTCGCCGCCCTGAGTTTCTTAGATGACGACTACGAAACACTGCATTTCCCACAGATCCCCATCCCCTCCCCCAATCCAGAGCGCCGTAACCTAAGCCCGGCTACGCTTCTCGGGGAGCTCGAGGAGCGAATGGCCAAAAAGAGGTTTATTTTGGTCTCTTCGCTCGACGATGGCGAGGTGGCCGCCGAGGCCTCCGAGGAAGCTGACGACAATGACTCGCCGGAGGCTTTCCATCAGCGGTGTTGCGTATATCAGCATCTCATGGATGCCGGCTACGACATCGAGGTCATCGACAGAGGCGGATTGACGCGGGCTATGTCACAGGTTAAGTGGCCCACCCCCAACCCCACGGGTTCAACCGCCGCCGATCTCACCCATGGCCCCGCCGCTGATCTCCTATGCCTCGCTGTCAAGAATTTGCCATCCTTCATCACCATCGAGCCTCTTTTGTCATATCTGAAGGACACGTTCTGTGCCGCTGGCTTGGGATCCTCAACTGCCAAGTTAGACCTCATCGACGGCGACCACGAGGAGGGCACCCTCTCCAGCTCTTCCAAGGGGAAAGAGCCTATCTGCGACATCAGGGAGGGCACCCTGCAGCCGTGCTCTTCCAAGGGGAAGGAGCCCATCTGCGACAACAGGGAGCGCACCCAGAGTCCGTGCTCTTCCAATTTGTAGGAGCCCATCTGTGACAAGTGAGGAAACCCATGATTTGTTTTGCCGTGCCACTTCCAAGGGGGAAACATCATATGATCCCGCTCGTAGCTTTTGCCATGCTATGTTTTAACCATGCCATGTTTCAATTGCTATATTTGGTTGTTTGTAGTATATCTTGTTTATTTCAGTTATTCACAATGTGATGTTCTATATGTGCAAGAATGTACTGTGCAGTTCAATTTTATCAACACCAGTTTCAACGGCCAAAATTGGTTCCTGCTGAAGCTGGTGTAGTTAACACGCCCCATGTTTATTTCAGTTTTCTCACAATGTGATGTGCAATCATACAATTTGATGTTTAAGAGCAAGCTTAGTTCTATGCAATTTCAACAATACCACTATGAGTGACTATATTTGGTTGATGTTAAGCCTGTTGTAGTGAGCATATGCACTGTTTAATGGTTTTTGGTTGTTAGGTTGTTTGTACTGAGCATATGTCCAGTTTTAATTGCTAAATTTGGTTGTTTGTAGTATGCCTTGTTTATTTCAGTTATTTACAATGTGGTGTTCTATATGTGCAAGAATGTAATGTGCAGTTCAATTTTATCAACACCAGTTTCAACGGCCAAAATTGGTTGCTGTTAAAGCTGGGGTAGTTAACACGCCCTCTGTTTATTTCACTTTTCTCAAAATGTGATGTGCAATCATACAATTTGATGTTTAAGCACAAGCTTAGTTCTATGCAATTTCAACAATACCACTATGAGTGACTATATTTGGTTGCTGTTAAGCCTATTGTAGTGAGAATATGCATTGTTTAATGGTTTTTGGTTGTTAGGTTGTTTGTACTGAGCATATGTCCAGTTTCAATTGCTATATTTGATTGTTTGTAGTATGCCTTGTTTGTTTCAGCTATTCACAATGGGATGTTCTATATGTGCAAGAATGTACTGTGCAGTTCAATTTCATCAACACCAGTTACAACGGCCAAAATTGGTTCCTGGTAAAGCTGGTGTAGTTAACACGCCCCCAGTTTATTTCAGTTTTCTCAAAATGTGATGTGCAATCATACAATTTGATGTTTAAGCACAAGCTTAGTTCTATGCAATTTCAACAATACCACTATTAGTGACTATATTTGGTTGCTGTTAAGCTTGTTGTAGTGAGCATATGCCTTGTTTAACGGTTTTTGGTTGTTTGTACTGAACATATGTACAGTTTCAATTGCTATATTTGGTTGTTTGTAGTATGCCTTGTTTATTTCAGTTATTCACAATGTGATGCTCTATATGTGCATGTATTAACCGCGTAGTACAATTTGTTGCTATTAAGCCTGTTGTAGTTAACACCCCTTTCCATTTTTATTTTACAATAACTAGTGTGCATAAACCTGCACAATACCAGTTTGAATGACTATATTTGGTTGTTGTTAATTGTTAGGCCTGTTGCAGTTAACACACCTTTCCACTTGTTTGCTTGACTACCGTGCTTATACCTACACACTGAAGCTATCATTTGGAGATTATGTTGTCCACCATGGATATATTTGGTTGATGTTTAGCCTGCTGTGCTTAACATGCCTTTCGATGTACTTACATAGGACAATATTGGGAACGACTGTTGTTGTCCATCGAGGTTAGTTTCATCCCATGGCTTATATATACTCGCTCCGCCCCATAATATAAGATGTTAATTCATCCAATATGTGAGTATATATTGGATGTAATAAGATCTTATATAATGGGACGGAGGGAGAATTGTACTACATCATTGTGCTATTGCAGTTTAGCTTCTAATATTGACTTGGTGCTTGTAGGTACATATGTCATTGGTAAAGTTCCGAGCTTCGACCCTTTTTGCGTATGGGGCAATGAGATATTCATGAACCAGCATCAAGTGAGGAAGCTAATAAAGATTGTTTGTAAAATGGGTCAAAAGATGGCAATTAAACTATTTGTTTACACTTTATCCAAGACAACAGTGAACTGCAGGATGGTAAGTAAGAACTCTGCAGGCTTCTTTTCACTGCCCATAATGAGTTGTGTTAGATGACAATGTCTGGATCTTTTTCCTTTGTAGTGGTTCCCAAAGCAGTTTACTCAAGATTACCTCTCAAACTAAATGATTGGTGGGCATGCAAAGGTTAAAGTATTTGTACCAGACTACAATGACTATCTAGAAGTCCTCATGAACACAGTGAAGGATGGGCGGTCGTCCATCACAAGGGGTTGGACTAGAGTCGTGCGTGCCTTCGGCATGGAGGAGGGCACAATATGGGCATTCCGCTTCACCTTGTTCGGCAACCAAAATGTCTTTCGCCTCTTTCTTTACCGTCTTTAATACAAGTATACAACCCTGGTTCGTCATTCTTTATTTGGTGCTTATGTAATTCTTTTTTTTATGTAATTCTTGAACATATGTACCTGTGAATATGAATAAAGTTATTGCCTACTTTCAAATTCAAATTCAAATTCGGTACAATTTTAAATTGCAGCGATTAAATTAGGGTGAAAATACGCTCTGCATGTCATTACGCCGCACACGGTCTGTAAACCACAACGTGTGTGATATACCTCATAATCCGACATGTTTCATAGAGAGAAAACATGCGCGACCATGCACACAATTGCCGTTTGCAAAGCATGTGTGATGTCAGACAATATCACAAACGGTGCGAGCAAACCAAATGTTTGTGATAGTCGCCTTATCGTACACGCTTTACAATCATCATCTGTTTCTGATGTCGTATGCATCGTAAACATTGCACCACAGAATAGCGTGTGCGATAGTTATCCCGTCCGACACTCGTACGACAGTCGGACGTTTCGTAAACTCATCCGACATACATACGATGATTAACTTATCTTCTTAATTATATAATCGCACACAGTTTGGGAAAAGTGAATGTGTGTGATAGCCTCCTTATCATACACGTTTTACAATCATGAACTGTTTGTGATGGGTCAAGCATCGTAAACGTTGCACCATAGAATACCGAGTGCGTTGGTAATGCGAGCACACACGAGTAGCAAGGACGGAGCGTTTGGGAAAGATGCAGACATCGCATATGCTTAGTTCTGCGAAACGTATGCTTGCGTGCTCCCTATCGCCGATGGTTTCTGGGTCATGTGGGAAGGACCCCCCTATCGCACACACAGGCAAGGCGACATTTTAAAACTCTGTCGCGGAAAGGGGGTAAAAACCGTTTGTATAGCACATCGCTGCACCAGTGATGATAGCATCAAACAATCAAAAATTATAGATACTTTGGAGACGTGTCAATGATTCAAGAGCATCCTGACTACAAGCAACTTGACCCGGCTGATATTCTTGAGAGGCTCAATACTCATGAATTTCAGCAAGCTGAGAAGAGAGCCATGTATGGTCCAACCTATGGAAGACCTCGGGCCGTAAAGGCAAAAGCAAAGGCAAAAGCCAAAGCAATTTCTTCATCTCAAGAAGAATCTGACTACAGTTCCGGTGGCCCCAAAGAAATTGGTAGAGAACTTGCAATGCTGGTGAGGAAATTCCAGAAGTTTTCAAAGAAAAGCTGCTTTGGAAAGTCTTCAAAGTATGACTCAAAGAACACTGGAGAAGCTTCTTTTAGGGACTACAAGAAGAGGATTTTCCACAAATGCAAGAAGCCCAGCCACTATATTGCTGACTGTCCTCTCTGGGAAAAGGAACCAAAGAAGAAGAAGAAGAGCAAGGATGATGGTTCTGATGAGAAGAAGAAGAAATCCTCAAAGTCTTCTTCAAAGTCTTCATTGCACAAGAAGAGCAGTTCAAGCAGAGCAAGTGCAATCATCGGCAAGGAAATGGATTATGAGGAAGAATCAGATGCTGAGGAATCTGAGGAGGAGTCAGACTCGGGTGTGGTGAGCCTTGCTCTCGCTGCCGCATTCATCACCAAGTCCATCTTCAACCATGAAGAAAATGGCTACATCACCAATGCTGAGTGATGAGTTCAATTTATGCGATAGTTTTAATATGTATTTTGTGCCTACATGGTAGGCTTTGTGGAATTTTACCGTGTTCGCCCACTTCTTGTTGTTGATAATTCCTTAGGCAACGTCTTTTGGATCAATTATCATTTAATGGAGAAAATCCCCAGAAATGGTAGTTGAATCACGTATTTAAGGTGATGATCACTTTCCATAAAAGAATCAAGCAAGAAGGCCAAAAGAATGGACGTTGCCGTGCTCTCTGCATGAAAGACGACGTTCTAGCGGTCGTATGGCGCGCCGCCGCCACCGCTGGATCGACTATTTTCACCCCGTCAAATCTGATCGTGGATCAGACGCCCAGAGACACCAGAAACTCATTCAGAAGGCAGAACCCTAGCCTCCGGAGTTCATCCGGAGGAGGGATTGTCAAGGAGAAGGAGGGGATCCTTCCCAACGCGAGGAAGGGGACAACATCATCGCCGCTATCATCGTCATCATCATCCACTCCATCATCATCATCATCATCCATATCCTTATCATCTGCAACATCAAGAACCCTAGTGGATCCTTTGGTGTATCATTTGAACCACTCATCCATGTATTTCATTACCATTGCTATGATGTTTGTTGTCCTCATGTGTGACTTGACCCCTAGTTCTCGGGGATATGGATGAACCTTGGTATGTGTAAGATCTGAAATATTATTGTGGATATGAGATCCCCTATTGAATGCTTAGTTTAATAGCTTCTTGAATGTTGTGAAGGGGCCCCACTCAGCATTTGTGCCTTATGGCCACGAAGTATATCACTGTCGTTGCAAAGGTTTAGGATGCGGAGGTAATTCGAGGTGACAGTAAAATCCTACCGCTCCTAGTCTTTGCAATTGACCGGGGAATTATGAAGAACCCTTAGAGAGGCCGCGTCCACGGGGAAACCCTTAATTATCATGAGTTGTAACCCTCTAGGGGAGACTATGATGGTGGTGTGCGTGGCACGAAGTCTACCGCGAGTAGAACGTGTACTGTATCCGGCTCCGCCCAGCATAATCGTCAACAGTGGCTCAAGTATCCGGTTTATACTATGCTTATGCATATGTGCTCTAGAGACATACCAATGGGGATTCCGGACTCCCTGAGAACGCCTTTTTATTCTGTTGTTTCACTAGCCATCACAATCCCTACACTCCATTTACTTTTATGTTATTTAGCTACCAGTTACAACACTACTCAACAATCATTTACATCCGCCCTCACTCTGCTTTAAGTCTACAATTATTTGCAGGTACAAAAATACATAATTCTCTACAAGAGGCAAAAGTCTGATTCCTGTGCTCCCTGTGGGATCGATACTCTTACTTCGAAAAGGCTACAACTAAACCATATGCACTTGCAGGCCATCAAGCATTTTCTGGCGCCTTTGCCAGGGACCTGAGCGCTTTTGGGATTTGTCTTAAGTTTTGAATTATTTTGTGTCCTAACGATTTTTGCAGATAGAAAGCTGCCATGGTCCTTCAAGAGCAAATTTTTCAGGTAGGAGTTGAATTGGTTGCAGGACCATCTCTAGGAGAGAATTTTATATCAGTTGGTCCTGACCTACCTGGCAAAATATATGCGATAAATTCTAGGTTGATTGGTATGGTGAAAGAAAATATATATCGAGGTTATGCAACTGAATGCCCGTATAAGCATATTAAAAGTTTTGACCTTGCGTGTGGAACTTTTCAGTTGCAGGACTTGACTAATGAAGAAATAAAGGCAAAAATCGTTCCTCATTCATTAGATGGGGGAGCTCGGAAATGGCTAGAATGCCAGCCAGTGAACATCTTGAGGAATTGACCAGAATTGTTGAAGGCATTCCTCACTTATTATTACCCTCAAGGAAAGCTATATACATTAAGAAGGAAAATTAGCAGCTTTGGACAAAGAGAAGGTGAGAAATTGGTAGATGCATATATAAGGTATCGTGAAATACTCTTTGCATGTCCTGAACACAATTATTCTGATTACTTAATTGTTAACTTCTTTTATGGTGGACTTGACTCACAAAGCAAACAAGCTTTAGATCTTGCTTCTAGAGGTTCTTTTCTAGGAACTGAAATATCAGAGGCTTGGAGCTTGCTAGACAGGATGAGGTATAATGCTGAGAATTGGTACCTTTGTTCAAAGGAAAAGAGTAAGGTTGATCCTGTTTATGATAGCATTAAATCTTTCCTTAGAACTTCAAAAGTAAAAGACTTACGTCGTGAGTTAAATATTGGAACTGACCCCATGTTGCATGTTTTGAAAGATTTTTCTAAGGTCCCGGGTATACCAGAGAAAAAATACTTGAAACACAACAGGGAGTCTAAAGCTATTCGCATGGTGGATGCTATAACGAAGAAAAATACTGCACCTGGGAGGCGGAAAGAATCTTATCATAAGCCAAATAACAAGAAGCTAGAGGGAACACCTTCAATTAAGGGGAAGAAGAATGTGAAGTTAGGACAATGTGGGATGCCACCTTATGTTGATATAGTAAAAGAACTTGCTACACCTATACCAGTTGTGAACAAAGAAGTCCACCTAGATAAATACACAACTTCTTATCTTAATGGGTGTACTGAAGGTAAGGATGCAGGTAAACAATTTTTATCATGTTCCTTCGGGTGCAAGTCCTATTTTGGGTTGTGCGACCCTGGTTCCCCAATCAATATTATTCCTTACAGTCTTTATGCAAAAATCTATAATGAGATTTCTCCTTGTACTCTGGAGCCCACTGATGTTGTTATTAAGCTTGTCAATAAAACAGACAGGAAGCCTTGTGGCATTCTTAAAGATGTCAATATTATAATAGGATCGCTCATTTATCCTACTGATATTTATGTACTGATGATTTCAGAGGATAAAGATTGCCCTATTGTTTTTGGAACTTCTTTTTTGAATGTTGCAGGGGCATACATCAAGAAAAAGTCTATCTCCATGAAGTGGGGAGATGAGATGATCAAATTCCCATTTTTCTCTGTATTAAGCAAGCCGTATGAAGAAGAAGCTCAAGATAAAGAAGAGCAGAAATTGAATCAATTGGCTGAGATTCATCTCCAAACACCAGATGATGAAGTTGAAGGAGTATTGGTGAGGCTTGAATCCTTATTTGAGGATGAAGAGAAAGAGGAAATTGAAATGATAATGGATGCCACTCCAATAGTTTGCTCGCGCCTGAATAAAGTTTACGAGGTGCTTGAAAGAAAAGGAGATGAGGAACTACCTCCTCCTACTTTGAAACCCCTACCCAAGGGGCTGAGGTATGAATTTATGGATAATACAAAAATATTTCCTGTTATCGTTAATGCTGACCTTTCAGGGAAAGAAAAGGAGAAATTATTGGTGGTGCTAAGCAAGCATCATAAAGCTTTAGGCTACTCAATGAAGGATGTAAAGGGGATACATCCGTCCATTTATTCTCATGCTATCCCTATTGAGGAAGGATCTAAACCCGTAATTGAAAGCCAACGAAAACTTCATCCGGCTTCCAAAAACATGGTAAGAAAAGAGGTAATACGTCTCCTCGACGCAGGGGTAATCTACCCAATATCTGATAGTAAGTGGGTAAGTCCGGTCCATTGCATTCCTAAGAAAGGAGGAGTTCTTTAGTGACTAATGAAGCTAATGACCTAGTCCCTACTAGGGCTGTTATTGCATATGGAATGTGTGTTGATTTCAGGAAATTAAATAAATGGACTAAGAAGGATCACTACCCGCTGCCATTCATAAATGAAATACTGGAGAGGATGGCCAACAACTCTTATTTTTGCTATCTTGATGGATATTCTGGGTTTTCACAAATACCTATCCGACCTGATGACCAAGAAAAGACTACCTTCACCTGTCGTAAAGTAACGTCCCGGACACACCCGCCGGTGGTCGTTACTCCCGGCAGGATCTAGACTGGCCCCACAGATCAATACTAGTCTTTCCTGCGCACTTTGTCCTCACTCGTGCGCACCCGGGAGCAACTTCCCGGTCGGTCACCCATCCTAAAATTACTCCAAACTGAGCACGCTTAACTTGGGAGTTCCTTCCGAATGGGCTCCCGGAAAAGAAGGAATTCCTTATTGATATGAGTAGTCTAGCATCCCTATTAAGCCAGGCCATCACATACACCCCCACTTAGAGGAACCGACGTCCTCGTCGGGCCACAGGAACGTTCCCTCTTGGCACATACGTCTGTGCGTCCAGTCCGGCACATGTGCCATGCCGTGTGCCACGACGGGTCACAAACGTCATGCACAACATGACCGCGCACCTGGCCTGCAAACATCCGTGTAACCATGAGGGTCGGCTCTGATACCAACTTGTCACGCCCCGGACACACCCGCCAGTGGTCGTTACTCCTGGCGGGATCTAGACTGGCCCCACAGATCAATACTAGTCTTTCCTGCACACTTTGTCCTCACTCGTGCGCACCCGGGAGCAACTTCCCGGTCGGTCACCCATCCTGAAATTACTCCAAGCTGAGCACGCTTAACTTGGGAGTTCTTTCCGAATGGGCTCCCGGAAAAGAAGGAATTCCTTATTGATATGAGTATTCTAGCATCCCTATTAAGCCAGGCCATCACACATACGGTACATACGCATATCGTAGAATGCCATTTGGTATATGTAATGGACCACCTTTGTTTCAGAAATGCATTTCTAAAATTTTCCCTGATTTTATTGAAAAGATTGTCGAGGTGTTTATGGACAATTTTGTCTGTCCATGGTACATCCTTCTATAATTGTCTCTATAATCTTACAAAAGTTTTGCAGAGATGTGAAGAAACAGGTTGCGAAAGTTCGTTGTTTCAAAGCACCACATGATGATCGGGTGTGATAGACTCTACGTTCGCATACAACGGGTGTAAGCCAGTTTTACACATGCAGAATACTTGGGTTAAACTTGACGAGCCTAGCATGTACAGACATGGCCTCAGAGCACGGAGGACCGAAAGGTCGAACATGAGTCATATAGTAGATATGAGCAACATGGAGATGTTCACCATTGATGACTGCCCCATCTCACGCGATGATTGGACATGGGTCAGTTGATGTGGATCATGTGACACTAAGAAGGCTTGAGGGATGTTGATTTAAGTGGGAGTTCTTTAGTAATTTGATTAACAGAACCAATTATCATGAACTTAGTATAATTGTCTTTACAAATTAATGTTGTAGATCAATGGCTCGCGCTGTAGCTCCCCTGAATTTTTATGCGTTCCTAGAGAAAGAAAAGTTGAAAGATGATGGTAGCAACTATGAGGACTGGGTCCGTAATCTGAGGATTATCCTCACTGCTGCACAGAAAGTTTATGTCCTTGATGCACCGCTTGGTGATGCACCCCCTCAAGATGCGCATGTAGATGTTGTGAACGTCTGGCGGGCACGTTCTGATGACTACACGATAGTTCAGTGCGCCATGCTTTACGGCTTAGAACCGGGGCTCCAAAGACGTTTTGAGCACCACGGAGCATATGAGATGTTCCAGGAGCTGAAATTGGTATTTCAGGCTCACGCCTGGGTCGAGGGGTATGACACCTCCGGCAAGTTCTTTAGCTGCAAGATGGAGGAGAATGGCTCCATTAGTGAGCACGTACTCAAAATGTCTGGGTACTTCAACCGCTTGAATCAGTTGGGAGTTAATCTTCTGGATGAAGTAGCGATTGACAGATTTCTCCAGTCACTGCCACCGAACTACAAGAGCTTTGTGATGAACTATAACATGCAAGGGATGGAAAAGACGATCCCTGAGCTTTTCGCGATGTTGAAGGCCGCGGAAGTAGAAATCAAGAAAGAACATCAAGTGTTGATGGTCAACAAGACCACCAGTTTCAAGAAGAAAGGCAAGGGAAAGAAAGGGAACTTCAAGAAGAACGGCAAGCCAGTTGCCACTCCCATGAAGAAACCCAAGGCTGGACCCAAACCTGAGACTGAGTGCTTCTATTGCAAGGGGAATGGTCACTGGAAGCGGAACTGCCCCAAGTACTTGGCAGATAAGAAGGCTGGCAACGTCAACAAAGGTATATTTGATATACATGTTATTGATGTGTACCTTACTAGTGCTTGTAGTAGCGCCTGGGTATTTGATACTGGTTCTCTTGCTAATATTTGTAACTCGAAACAGGAGCTGCGGAATAAATGAAGACTAGCTAAGGACGAGGTGACGATGCGCGTCGGAAATGGTTCCAAGGTTGATGTGATCGCCGTCGGCACGCTCCCTCTACGTTTACCTTCGGGATTAGTTTTGAAACTAAATAATTGTTATTTGGTGCCTGCGTTAAGCATGAACATTATATCTGGATCTTGTTTATTGTGAGACGGTTATTCATTTAAGTCAGAGAATAATGGTTGTTCTATTTATATGGATAATATCTTTTATGGTCATGCACCCCTTGTGAATGGTTTATTTCTATTGAATCTCGATCGTAGTGATACACATATTCATAATATCGATGCCAAAAGATGCAAGGTTAATGATGATAGTACCACATACTTGTGGCACTGCCGCTTAGGTCATATTGGTGTAAAGTGCATGAAGAAACTCCATGCTGATGGACTTTTGGAATCTCTTGATTATGAATCATTTGAGACATGTGAACCATGCCTCATGGGCAAGATGACTAAAACCCCGTTTTCCGGTACAATGGAGCGGGCAAGTGACTTGTTGGAAATAATACATACCGATGTATGCGGTCCGATGAGTGTTGAATCACGCGGTGGATATCGTTATTTTCTTACCTTCATAGATGATTTGAGTAGATATGGGTATATTTACTTAATGAAACACAAGTTTGAAACATTTAAAAGTTCAAGGAGTTTCAGAGTGAAGTGGAGAATCATCATAATAAGAAAATTAAATTGCTATGATCTGATCATGGAGGTGAATATTTGAATTATGAGTTTGGTATGCATTTAAGACAATGTGGAATTGTTTCACAACTCACGCCACCAGGAACACCACAGCGTAATGGTGTGTCCGAACGTCGTAATCGTACTCTATTGGACATGGTGCGTTCTATCATGTCTCTTACCGATTTGCCACTATCGTTTTGGGGTTATGCATTAGAGACAGCCGCATTCACTTTAAACAGGGCACCGTCTAAATCCGTTGAGACGACACCGTATGAATTATGCTTTGGCAAGAAACCTATGTTGTCATTTCTTAAAGTTTGGGGATGCGACGCTTATGTCAAGAGGCTTCACCCTGATAAGCTCGAACCCAAAGCGGAGAAGTGCGTCTTCATAGGATACCCTAAAGAAACCATTGGGTATACCTTCTATCACAGATCCGAGGGCAAAATCTTTGTTGCCAAGAATGGGTCCTTTCTAGAGAAGGAGTTTCTCTCGAAAGAAGTGATTGGGAGGAAAATAGAACTTGATGAGGTAATTGTACCTTCTCTCGAATTGGAAAATAGCACATCACAGAAAGAATTTCCCGTGATGTCTACACCAGCCGGAGAGGAAGCTAATGATGATGATCATGAAACTTCGTATCAAATACTACTGAACTTCGTAGGTCGACCAGGGTATGATCTACACCAGAATGGTACGGTAATCCCGTCCTGGAAGTCATGTTGTTAGACAACGGCGAACCTACGAACTATGAAGAAGCAATGATGAGCCCGGATTCCGACAAATGGCTTGAGGCCATGAAATCCGAGATAGGATCCATGTATGAGAACAAAGTATGGACTTTGGTGGACTTGCCCGATGATCGGCAGGCCATTGAGAAGAAATGGATCTTTAAGAAAAGACATACGTTGATGGTAATGTCACCGTCTATAAAGCTTGACTTGTCGCAAAGGGTTTCCAACAAGTTCAAGGGGTTGACTACGATGAGACCTTCTCACCCGTAGCGATGCTTAAGTCTGTTAGAATTATGTTGGCAATTGCCGCATTTTATGATTATGAAATATGGCAAATGGACGTCAAAACAACATTCCTTAACGGGTTTCTTAAGGAAGAGTTGTATATGATGCAACCGGAAGGTTTTGTCGATCCTAAAGGTGCTAACAAAGTATGCAAGCTCCAGCGATCCATCTATGGACTGGTGCAAGCATCTCGGAGTTGGAATATATGCTTTGATGAGGTGATCAATGCTTTTGGTTTTATACAAACTTACGGAGAAGCTTGTATTTACAAGAAAGTGAGTGGGAGCTCTGTAGCATTTCTAATATTATATGTGGATGACATATTGTTGATTGGAAATGATATAGAATTTCTGGAAAGCATAAAAGGTTATTTGAACAAGAGTTTTTCAATGAAAGACCTGGGTGAAGCTGCTTACATATTGGGCATTAAAATCTATAGAGATAGATCAAGACACCTAATAGGACTTTCACAAAGCACATACCTTGACAAAATTTTGAAGAAGTTCGAAATGGACCAGTTAAAGAAAGGGTTCTTGCCTGTGTTGCAAGGTGTGAAGTTGAGTAAGACTCAAAGCCCGACCATGGCAGAAGAAAGAGAAAGGATGAAAGTCATCCCCTATGCCTCAGCCATAGGCTCTATAATGTATGCCATGCTGTGTACCAGACCTGATGTGTGCCTTGCCATTAGTCTGATAGGGAGATACCAAAGTTTCAAGGAGTAGATCATTGGAGAGCGGTCAAGAATATCCTTAAGTACCTGAAGAGGACTAAGGACATGTTTCTCGTTTATGGAGGTGATGAAGAGCTCACCATAAAGGGTTACGTCGATGCTAGCTTCGACACAGATCCGGATGACTCTAAGTCTCAAACCGGATACGTATTTATTTTAAATGGTGGAGCAGTCAGTTGGTGCAGTTCCAAGCAAAGCGTCGTAGCGGGATCTACATGTGAAGCGGAATACATAGCTGCTTTGGAAGCAGCGCAAGAAGGAGTCTGTATGAAGGAGTTCATATCCGATCTAGGAGTTATACCTAGTGCATCGGATCCAATGACTATCTTCTGTGACAACACTGGAGCTATTGCCATTGCCAAGGAGCCCAGGTTTCACAAGAAGACCAAGCACATCAAACGCCGCTTCAACTCCTTCCGTAATTACATCAAGGAGGGAGACATAGAACTTTGCAAAGTACATATGGATCTGAACGTGGCAGACCCGTTGACTAAACCTCTTCCACGAGCAAAACATGATCAACACCAAGACTCCATGGGTGTTAGATTCATTACAATGTAAACTAGATTATTGACTCTAGTGCAAGTGGGAGACTATTGGAAATATGCCCTAGACGCAATAATAAATTGGTTATTATCATATTTCCTTAGTCATGATAAATGTTTATTATTCATGCTAGAATTGTATTGACCGGAAACTTAAATACATGTGTGGATACATAAACAACACCGTGTCCCTAGTAAGCCTCTACTAGACTAGCTCCTTGATCAAAGATGGTTAAGGTTTCCTAACCATGGACATGAGTTGTCATTTGATAACAGGATCACATCATTAGGAGAATGATGTGATGGACAAGACCTAACCATAAGCTTAGCATAAGATCGTATCACTTAGTTTTGCTATAGCTTTCTTCATGTCAAGTATCTGTTCCTTCGACCATGAGATCATGCTACTCCCAGATACCGGAGGAATGCCTTGTGTGCTATCAAACGTCACTTCGTAACTGGGTGATCATAAAGGTGCTCTACAGGTATCTACGATGGTCTCTGTTGGGTTGCATGGATCGAGACTGGGATTTGTCGCTCCGTATGACGGAGAGATATCTCTGGGCCCTCTCGGTAATACAACATCGTAAAGATCTTGCAAGCAATGTGGCTAATGAGTTAGTCACGGGATCTAGTATTATGGAACGAGTAAAGAGACTTGTCAGTAATGAGATTGAACTAGGTCTGAAGATATCGACGATCAAACCTCGGGCAAGTAACATATCGCTAGACAAACGGAACTGCATACGGGATTAATTGAATCCTTGACATCGTGGTTCAACTGATAAAGATCTTTGTAGAATATGTAGGAACCAATATGGGCATCCAGGTCCCGCTATTTGTTATTGACCAGAGAGGTGTCTCGGTCATGTCTACATGATTCTCGAACCCGTAGGGTCGCACGCTTAACGTTCGTTGAAGCTAGAGTAGTATTGGGATATGTACGTTGGTGACCGAATGTTGTTCGAAGTCCCGGATGAGATCCCGGACGTTACGAGGAGTTCCGGAATGGTCCGGAGGTAAAGATTTATATATGAGAAGTCCTATTTTGGCTACCGGAAAAGTTCGGGGGCATGCCGGCAATGTACCGGAGGCACCAAAGGGGTTCCGGGGGTCCACCAGAGGGGTCTACCTGCCCCGGGGACCCACATGGGCTGTAGGGGGGGCGCCCTGGCCAGCATGGGCTAGGTGCACCAGCCCCCAATAGGCCCATGCGGCTAGAGGGGGGAAACCCTAGTGGGGAGGGGCGCCCCACTTGCCTTGGGGGGCAAGGCACCCCCCTTGGCCGCCGCCCCCTCCCTTAGAGGAGGGGCTAGGGCCGGCGCCCCCTCCCCCTTGCCCCTATATATTGTGGGGGGGGTGGGAGGGCAGCTGGACCCCGTCTCCTGGCGCAGCCCCTCCCCCTCTCTACCACCTCCTCGTCTCGGTACGGCTTGGCGAAGCCCTACCGAAGTAACTCCACCACCATCTCCACCACGCCGTCGTGCTGGTTGAGATCCCATCTACTTCTCCCCCTTCACTTGTTGGATCAAGGAGGAGGAGACGTCACCGAGCCGCATGTGTGCTAAACTCGGAGGTGTCGTCCGTTCGGCGCTAGATCGGTTGGATCGTGATTGGATCGCGAAGAGTACGACTACATCAACCGCGTTTTATACGCTTCCGCTTTCGGTCTACAAGGGTATGTAGACACACTCCCCTCTCGTTGCTATGAATCTCCTAGATTAGATCTTGGGTGTTCGTAGGAAATTTTTTGATTTTCATGCTTCGTTCCCCATCAATTTCATGGTCACAGAAGGAGTAGTGTTGGGACACAAAGTCTCAGGAAAGAGCATCGAGATAGACCAAGATAGAATTGAGGTAATAGAGAATTTACCTTACCCTCAGGACTTAAAAGGTATGCAAACTTTCATGGGACATGCTAGCTTCTATAGAAGGGTTTCAAAGATTTCTCCAAAATATCAAAACCTTTGACTGACCTCTTGCACAAAGATGTGCCATATTCTTTTGACAAAATTTGTGTGCAGGCATATGAAAAATTAAGGGACACTTTAATCACAGCTCCTATCATCCAACCTTCAAAGTGGGATGAACCCTTTGAGATTATGTGTGACGCTAGCAGTTATGCTGTTGTAGCCGTCCTTGGCCTGCGAGATGATAAAAAACTCAATGTTGTCTTTTATGCTAGCCGGTGCTTGGATGAGGATCAAAAACATCTAACTACCCCTGAGAAAGAGTCTTTGCATGTGATAAATTCCGTCCTTACATTATTAATTATAAAGTGATAGTTCATACGGATCATCATGCCTTACGTTACCTCATTGCAAAGAAGGACGCTAAGCCCTGATTGATTCGATGGATATTGCTACTTCAAGAATTTGACTTGCAGATAGTAGACCGCAAGGGATAAGATAATCTGGTGGCAGATCATCTGTCGCGCATGGAAAGGATACCATATGATCCAGTCCCTATAAATGAATCCTTTCCTGGTGAGAGTTTGGCTATGATTAAAAAGATAGAACCTTGGTTTGCAGATTATGCTAACTTTCTTGTAGGAAAGTACATGCAACCTGATATGAGTTATCATCAGAGGAAAAAGTTCTTCAGTGATCTGAAGTATTATTTTTGGGATGATCCTTTTCTTTATCGGCATGGACCAGATGACATGATAAGGCGTTGTGTTCCAGAGCATGAGATGAATGCTATACTTGAAGGCTGCCACAGCAGCCCATATGCAGGACATCATGCCGGTGACAGGACCGCCACCAAGGTGCTTCAATCCGGATTTTATTGGCCAACTCTTTTCAGAGATGCTCCCAGGTTTGTTAAAAATTGTGATGCGTGTCAACGCACAGGTAACATAGGAAGAAGGCAAGAAATGCCCATGAATTATAGTCTAGTCTGTGAACCCTTTGATGTTTGGGATTGGACTATTTGGGACCTTTTCCTGTTTCAGATGGATACACTCATATTCTTGTGGTTGTAGATTATGTTACCAAGTGGGTTGAAGCCTTACTAACCAAACATGCAGGTGCGGCTACTTCATTGAAGATGACAAAGGACATCATCTTACCCAGGTTTGGAGTTCCTAAAATTCTTATCACTGATGGTGGATCTCATTTTATACAGGGAATTTTCGGAAGGATACTCCGAAAGTACGGGGTAACTCACCAGGTAGCTTCTCCATATCATCCACAAACTAGTGGTCAAGTGGAACTGTCCAACCGGGAGATAAAAACTATATTGTAGAAGACGGTGCAGAAATCCAGAAAGATTGGGCAGGTAAGCTTAATGAAACATTATGGGCATACCGCACCGCCTACAAGAATCCCATGGTGATGTCACCATATAAAACGGTGTATGGTAAGGCTTGTCATTTACCTTTAGAGATAGAGCATAAGGCTTTTTGGGCGATCAAGAATATTAATTTTAATCTTAAGGAAACTGGAGAGAAAAGATCGCTAGATATACATGCTCGAGGAGAGCTTCGTAATAGTGCTTACGAGAGTGCCAGATTGTTTAAGGAGAAGGTTAAGATGTGGCATGATTGTAAGATACTAAAACGAACTTTCACTGCTAGGGACAAGGTCCTCCTATTTAATTCCCGTCTAAAGTTGTTTCCAAGGAAGCTCAGGTCCCGTTGGGAAGGACCCTACAAGATAGAAGAGGTATATAACTCCGGAGCTGTTACGCTAAAAGGAGGAAAAGATGGACCCTGGATTGTGAACGGGCAACACTTGAAGCTGTACCTCGCAGATGAACGAAAGGAAGACCGAGAGGTGGAAGAGGTAAGTTTTCTCACTCATGAGCAAGCCGAAGCCCTTCGGAGGGAACAAAAGGTATGAAATAATACCCCAACAAGATGAATGTAAATACAAGTCTAGAGATTAGGATTTTATTTCCTTAGCCTTGTTAAAAATTAAGTCTAGGCAGTTGAAATTTTCGTCAATAGTTGGAAGCTTCGTTACTAACCTTTCAGGAGGAGAAAATTTTCTAAGGGTGAAGCTGTGCTACTTGTAGACTGCGTTGGTATTTCCCCGAAGAGGAGAGGATGATGCATTATAGTAGAGATAAGTATTTCCCTCAGTTAAGAACCAAGGTTATCAATCCAGTAGGAGAACGACGCAAAATCCCTTTAGCAGCACCTGCACACACAAAAGCAAACACTTGCACCCAACGCAAATAAGAGGGTTGTCAATCCTCTTAGCGGTTATTTTGAAGGATTAATTCTGATAGTGATAGATAGATAAACTAAAATACTAAATAAAATAAAAGTAAATAAATTGCAGCAAGGTATTTTTGGTTTTAATATATGATAAAAGTAGACCCGGGGGCCATAGTTTTCACTAGATGCTTCTCTCTCGAACACATAGCATACGGTGGGTAAACAAATTACTGTTGGGCAATTGATAGAAAAGCAAATAATTATGACGGATTCATGGCAATGATCATGTATATAGGCATCATGTCCGAGACAAGTACACTGACTCTTGCCTGTATCTACTACTATTACTCCACCCATCGACCGCTATGCAGCATGCATCTAGGGTATTAAGTATGAAACAGAGTAACGCCTTAAGCAAGATGACATGATGTAGACAAAGTAAACTCAAGCAATATGATTAAACCCCATATTTTTATCCTTAATGGCAACAATACAAATACGTGTCATGTCCCTTTCTGTCACTGGGATTTAGCACCACAAGATTGAACCCATCACAAAGCACCTTTCCCATTGCAAGATAAACCAATCTAGTTGGCCAAACCAAATCGATAGATCGGAGAGAGATACAAAGCAATAATAATCATGCATAAAAGAGTTCAGAGAAGACTCAAATATTTCTCATGAATAATCTGATCATAAACTAACAATTCATCGGATCCTAACAAATACACCGCAAAAGAAGATTACATCGGATAGAACCCCAAGAACATCGAGGAGAACATGGTATTGAAGATCAAAGAGAGAGAAGAAGCCATCTAGCTACTAGCTATGGACCCGTAAGTCTGTGCTAAACTACTCACACATCATCAGAGGGGCAACAAGGTTGATGAAGAAGCCCTCCGTGATCAATTCCCCCTCCGGCAGAGTACCGGAAAAGGCCTCCAGATGGGATCACAGAAGAACAGAGGCTTGCGGTGGCGGAAAGGTTTTTTCTTCTGTCTCTCTGGTATATTGCGAATATTTGGGAATTTATAGCGCTGGAATTAGGTCAGGAGGGGCTATGAGGGGCCCACAAGCCTGGGGGCGCGCCCTCCGAGCTTGTGGCTCCCTCGTGGCTCCTCTGGTCTTCTCCCGAAGATTTGTGGGTCTCTTCTGGTCCAGAAAAAATTAATCCAAAGTTTTTTCTCGTTTGGACTCTTTTTGATAATGATTTTCTGAAAAGATAAAAACAAGCAAAAAACAGCAACTGGCACTGGGCACTGGGCACTGGGTTAATAGGTTATTCCCAAAAAATGATATATAATGGCATATAATTGCATATAAAACATCCAAGATTGATACTATAATAGCATGGAACAATAAAAAATTATAGATACGTTGGACACGTATCAAGATGATGCTGCGATCAACAACATGAAAGACGGCGTTCCAAACGACCGTAGGCGCCCATTTGGGCGGTCGCACGGATGGCAGACGGAAGTGGCAAAAATTTCAGCACGAAAGACGACGTTCCATGCGGAAACCAATGCCCGTTTGAGCGGTCGTTTGAGTTATCCACCGCGAAGAGGGCAACCACAGAACAAATGATGGCGTTTCAAATGACCGTGAGTGCCAGTATAAGCGCTCGCAAGATTTTGTCACTGTAACAGGTAAAAAAAAGAGATCTTGGTAGCAGACCAAACGAACGGCCATACGAGCGCGAGCGCCCGTATGGAGGGCCATCTTTTGGTCTGATCTCGCGATCCTTTCCCGATTTCGTTTTGATTTCCTACTAACTAACTCTTTATCCTTGATATCGTGATTAGCTGTAAGCTTAGCCTTTATAAGGAGGGAAGGGGCACGTCATTAAGCCCTAAACCATCTAATATCACATCTCTTTTGCTTCTCATCTCCACCAAAAAGCTTTTAGTTACAGATCACAAGTCCGGCCGCCACCATGAGCAACAAGACCACGTCCACCTGTGCCCGCATCATCCCCTTCCCAAACTTGGATGATGTCGTGCCCTCAGGATGGGAAGACTTGAGGAAGCTAAGCATTGCTACTTGTGAGCTGCGTTGGGATTTTCCCCGAAGAGGAGGGGAGAAGCAGTAAAGTAGAGATAAGTATTTCCCTCAGTGAGAACCAAGGTTTATCGAACCAATAGGAGAATCACACAAAGCCTCGTGAACAACACCTGCACACACAAAAGCAAATACATGCACCCAACGTGGGCAAGAGGGTTCTCAATCCCCTTGAACTCATTAATTGCAAGGATTAAATCTTGTATAGGTAGATAGGTAAATTGAAAAACAAAAGAAAACTAAATAAATTGCAGTAAGGTAATTTTAGGTTTTTTAATATACTTAAAGTAGACCCAGGGGCCATATTTTTCACTAGAGGCTTCTCTCTCGAACACATAGCATACGGTGGGTGAACAAATTACTGTTGGGCAATTGATAGAAAACCGCATAGTTATGACGTATTCATGGCAATGATCACATATATAGGCATCACGTCCGTGACAAGTAGACCGACTCCTGCCTGCATCTACTACTATTACTCCACCAATCGACCGCTATCTAGCATGCATCTATGGTATTAAGTTCATGACAAACAGAGTAACGCTTTAAGGAAGATGACATGATGTAGACAAAGTAAACTCAATCAATATGAATAAACCCCATCATTTTATCCTTAGTAGCAACAATACTATAAGTACCCCGTCCCCTTCTGTCACTGGGTGAGGACACCGCAAGATTGAACCCACTACAAAGCACCTCTCCCGCTGAAGATAAATAAATCTAGTTGGCCAAACCAAACGGATAGATCGGAGAGAAATACAAATCTATAATAATCATGCATAAGAAAGTTCAGAAAAGACTCAATTACTTTCAATGAATAATCTGATCATAAACCCACAATTCTTCGGATCCCAACAAACACACCACAAAAGAAGATTACATCGGATAGAACTCCAAGAAGATCGAGGAGAACATTGTATTGAAGATCAAAGAGAGAGAAGAAGCCATCTAGCTACTAGCTATGGACCCGTAGGTCTGTGGTGAACTACTCACACATTATCTGTTGGTTTGGGAATATTTGGGAATTTATAGAAGTGGAATTAGGTCAAACGGAGCTCCGTGGGGCCCAGAAGCTCGGGGGCCCGCACCCCTCGAGCTTGTGGCTCTCTCGAATCTCGTCTGGTCCCCTCCCGAAGTTTCTAGGGTCCCTTCTGGTCCAGAAAAAATCATTTTAAAGTTTTTTCTTATTTGGACTTCGTTTGATATTGATTTTCTAAAAAGCCAAAAACAAGCAAAAAACAGGAACTGGCACCAGGCACTAGGTTAATAGGTTAGTCCAAGAAAATGATATAAAATAGCATATAAATGAATATAAAGCATCCAAGATTGATAATATAATAGCATGAAACAATAAAAAATTATAGATATGTTGGAGACGTATCAGCATCCCCAAGCTTAATTCCTGCTCGTTCTCGAGTAGGTAAATGATAAAAACAGAACTTTTGATGTTGAATGCTACCTAACATGTGTATCATGTAATCTCTTTACGGTATAAATATTGAGAAACGATGAAGTAACAATATCAACATAATAATATCCATGAATATAAGAAGCATAATCATTAAACTTTCAAAATATATGATCCTTAACGAGTGTTATCCCCACTCATTTTATCATGTTAGCTTGGCATGACTCCGTCTTCACTGCACAAATATAAATCATGAGAACCCCGGTGTTAAACCAGGCAATTGGATCGTACTTCTAACGCGCTTCAGCATTTTTAACTTCATGCAATACATGAGCGTGAGCCATGGATATAGCACTAGGTGGAACAGAATGCGGTGGTAGAGATCAATAAGGGAAGGAAGAAAGTCTCGCATCAACTCGGCGGATCAACGGGCTATGGAGATGCCCATCAATCGATATCAATGCGAGGAGTAGGGATTGCTATGCAACGGATGCACTAAGAGCTATAAGTGTATGAAATCTCAACTGAAACTAAGTGGGTGTGCATCCAACTTGCTTGCTGATGAAGACCTCGGGCATTTGAGGAATCCCGTCATCGGAATAAACAAGCCAAGTTCTACAACGAAAAATTCCCACTAGTATATGAAAGTGACAACATAGGAGACTCTCTATATGAAGAACATGGTGCTACTCTGAAGCACAAGTGTGGAAAAAGGATAGGAACATTGCCCCTTCTCTCTTTATCTCTCATTTTTATTTTTATTTTTATTTTTATTTTTATTTTTTTCTCTTTTTTTGTTTGGCTCTTTTTTTTCGTCCGCAGTCTCATCCTGACTTGTGGGGGAATCATAGTATCCATCATCCTTTCCTCACTGGGACAATGCTCTAATAATGATGATCATCACACTTTTATTTACTTACAACTCGATAAAACAATATGACTCTATATGAATGCCTCTGGCAGTGTACCAGGATGTGCAATGATCTTGCATAACATGTATGATAGTGATGAACGGTGGCTATGCAACAAATATCATGTCAGCTCTATACGATCATGCAAATCAATATGACGATGAACACACAAGTCATGAGACGGAACGGTGGAAGTTGCATGGCAATATATCTCGGAATGGCTATGGAAATGCCATAATAGGTAGGTATGGTGGCTGTTTTGAGGAAGATATAAGGAGGCTTATGTGTGATAGAGCATATCATATCACGGGGTTTGGATGCACCGGCGAAGTTTGCACCAACTCTCGAGGTGAGAAAGGGCAATGCACGGTACCGAAGAGGCTACCAAATTGCGGAAGGGTAGGAGTGCGTATAATCCATGGACTCAATTTAGTAATAAAGAACTCACATACTTATTGTAAAGCCTATTAGCCCTCGAAGCAAAGTACTACTCGCATGCCCATAGGGAGGAGGTTGGTAGGAGTTAACCATCGCGCACCCCCGATTATAACAGCACTCAAGGATTTCATTTCAGACATAAAAATGCTCAAACCTCTCCACCATGCCATGATCAACACTTAGATGAGCAGTTAGTAGCAGGCTTTAATACTGATATTTCTACTAACCAATATCCTTTCATATTATGACATCAATATCATTAAGCCATACGTTTCATATTTAGTGATCTATGCTACTTGTAGCTTGCATTGGTATTTTTCCCGAGAGGAAGGGATGATGCAGCACAGTAGAGATAAGTATTTCCCTCAGTTATGAAACCAAGGTTATCGAACCAGTAGGATAATCACGCAACACCTCATTAGCAGCACCTGCACACAAACAACAAATCCTTGCACCCAACGCAAACGAGGGTTTGTCAATCCCTCGGTGGTCAATTGCAAGATTAAATTGTATGTGATAGATAGATAGATAGAAACAAAAATACAAAATAAAATAAATAAAAGAAAATGGCAGGAATATTTTTAGGGTTTTAGTAATATGATTTAGATAGACCCGGGGGCCATAGTTTTCACTAGAGGCTTCTCTCAAGAAAATAGCATACGGTGGGTAGACAAATTACTGTTGGGCAATTGATAGAAAAGCAAATAATCATGATGATATCCAAGGCAATGATCATGTATATAGGCATCACGTCCGAGACAAGTAGACCAACTCCTGCCTGCATCTACTACTATTACTCCAAACATCGACCGCTATCCAGCATGCATCTAGTGTATTAAGTCCATAAAGAACGGAGTAACGCCTTAAGAACGATGACATGATGTAGACAAGATAAACTCACGCATGAATAAACCCCATCTTTTTACCCTTAATAGCAACGATACATACGTGTCATGTCCCTTTCTGTCACTGGGATTGAGCACCGCACGATCGAACCCATTACAAAGCACCTCTTCCCATGGCAAGATAAATCAATCTAGTTGGCCAAACCAAATCAATAGATCGGAGAAGAAATATGAAGCTATAATAATCATGCATAAAAGAGATCAGGGAAGACTCAAATAATATTCATGGATAATCTGATTATAAACTCATAATTCATCGGATCCCAACAAACACACCGCAAAAAGTGATTACATCGGATAGAACTCCAAGAACATCAAGGAGAACATTGTATTGAAGATCAAAAACAGAGAAGAAGCCATCTAGCTACTAACTATGGACCCGAAGGTCTGTGGTAAACTACTCACGCATCATCGAAAGGGCAGCAAGGTTGATGTAGAGCCCCTCTGTGATCAACTCCCCCTCCGGCGGAGTACCGGAGAAGGCCTCCAAATGGGATCTCTCTGTTTAAACTTGCAGTGGCGGAAAAAGTATTTCGTGGACTCCTCTAAGGGTTTCTGATTTTTCCTGAATTTATAGTGGTGGAATTAGGTCAAACGGAGCTCTATCTGCCCCACGAGATACCAGGGCGCGCCTGCCCCCCAGGCGCGCCTTGGTGCCTTGTGGGCATCCCCTGGGGCTTCTGGCCTCCTCCCGAAGCTTCTAGTGTTTATCTTGTCCAGAAAAAAATCTCCAAAAAGTTTCATGGCATTTGGACTTCGTTTGGTATTGATTTTCTGTAAAACAAAAATAGGGTAGAAAACAGCAACTGGCACTGGGCACTAAGTTAATAGGTTAGTCCCAAAAATGATATATAATTGCTGTAAATGAATATAAAAACATTAAAGATTGATAATATAACAGCATGGAACAATCAAAAATTATAGATACGTTGGAGACGTATCAGCATCCCCAAGCTTAATTCCTACTCGTCCTCGAGTAGGTAAATGATAAAAACAGAATTTTTGATGTGGAATGCTGCCTATCATATTCATCACATATTCTTTTCTTTTGTAGCATGGACATTGGACTTGAATGATTCAAAGGAATAGTCTATAATTTGGCATGAAGATATAAATACTCAAACATGCTAACAAGCAACCATGTCTTTCAAAATATCAACGATAAAGAAAGTTATCCCTAGCCCATTATGCTCAATCAATGATCCATTCATGAAACACACTCAAATATTAGCTACACACAACGCACAAGTATGACAATAGTGCTCTCTAGTTGGTGCTTTATAAGAGAAGATGGAGACTCAAGTAAAAATAAAAATTGCATAAAAGTAAATAGATAGGCCCTTCGCAGAGGGAAGCAGAGATTTGTCAAATGTGCCAGAGCTCAAGGCTGAAATTAAAGAGATAAAATATTTTGAGAGGCATGCTTTTCCTGTCAACGAAAATGACCGAGAATTCCCATTATTTTCCATGCTAGACACATCATAGGCGGTTCCCAAACAGAAAGTAAAGTTTATTTCCTTTCCACCATTCTTTCACAATCCATGGCTAGCCGTATCCACGGGTGCCCTCCAAACCAACACTTTCCAAGGAATTTTGTTGTTATTAATTTTGATTTCATTGTGGGACTGGGCATCCCTATTACCAACCATCCTCTCGTGCAATGGCAATTGAATAAACACTCATCGTGAGAATAACACACCTAGCATGGAAAATAATGGCCACCCCCTGCCGCTTCATGAGCGGTACGGGCACACAAAACGGAAAAATTATTTTGAAAATTAGAGTTGGCACAAGCAAATTTACTTGGAACGGTATTGAAATACCGCATATAGGTAGATATAGTGGACTCATTTGGCACAACTTGGGTTTAAGGATTTTGGATGCACAAGAAGTATTTCCGCTTAGTACAAATGAAGGCTAGCAAATAGATTGAGAAGCAACCAACCAAAAAATGAAAAAGGTCATAAACATGCATTGAACATAACTAACACCGAATAATGCAGCATAAGTAGGATATAATTTCTTTGCATAACTATTGACTTGATGTGCATGCATAGGGAATCACAAACCTTAACACTAATATTCTTACTAAATCACAATTACTCACTAACATGACTCACTTATCATATCCAATGATCTATATGAAAGTTTTTATTATATCCCTCTTGAATATTCATCACTTTGGGACTAAATTCATATCTTGTGCAAATTACCATTACTATTATCATCTCTCAAAAAGATATAAGTGAAGCATGAGAGTGCAAATATTTCTTCAAAATTTCAATCTTACCAATTCTCAAAATAATATAAGTGAAGCATGAGAATTCATTTCTTCAAAATTTCAATCAACTCTCAAAATAATATAAGTGAAGCAAGAGAGTTTATTTCTTCAAAATATAGCCACCACCGTGCTCAAAAAGATTTAAGTGAAGCACAAGAGCAACTGCCTAGCTCAAAAAAATTAAGTGAAGAGTATTCTAACAAATGATGATAAACGTGTGGCTCTCTCAAGATAGGTGTGTTCAGCAAAGATGATTGTGACAAAAAAAAATCAAAGACTCATATAATACAAGACGCTCCAAGTAAAACACATATCATGTGACGAATAAAAATATAGCTCCAAGTAAAATTACCGATGGTTGGTAGAAGAAAGAGGGGATGCCTTCCGGGGCATCCCCAAGCTTAGACGCTTGAGTCTTCCTTGAATATTACCTTGGGGTGCCTCGGGCATCCCCAAGCTTAGGCTCTTACTACTCCTTATTCCTCCATCCATCGTGACCTCACCCAAAACTTGAAAACTTCAATCACACAAAACTCAACAAAAACCTTCGTGAGATCCGTTAGCATAACAAAATAAATCACTACTCTAAGTACTGTTGCAAACCCATTCATATTTTATTTTTGCATTATACCTACTGTACTCTAACTTCACCATGGCTTATACCCCCCCCCCCCCCGATACAATCCATAGATTCATCAAAACAAGCAAGTAGTGCATCAAAAACAGAACAGTCTGTAGCAATCTATTTAAAAGCCATACTTATGTAACTGCAAAAATTCTGAAAAATTAGGACAACGTGGAAATTCATATACCAATACTGTGTAAAAAAATTAGATTTTTCTGATGCTCCAGTACAGAAACAAAATTCGGGCACTGGACGCAAAACTTTCTATTTTCCAAACAGCATCAATTATATTATCTTCCAAATAATCCTAAAGGTATTACTTGGCACAAACACTAATTAAAACACAAAAACACAATCATACCAGTAGCATAATTGTGAAAACACACAATAACAAAAAATATATATTTTATTCATTGGGTTGCCTCCCAACAAGCGCTATTGTTTTATGCCCCTAGCTAGGCATAATGCATAGTTTCAAGTATTGTCATCTTTCAAGTTGATTCCATAAGTGGCCCTTATAATGGATTCATATGGTGCTTTAATTTTCTTCCTAGGGAAATTTTCCATACCCTTTTTTAGTGGAAACTGAAATTTTATATTCCCTTCTTTCATATCAATAACGGCACCTATGGTTCGTAAGAACGGTCTACCAAGTATTATTGGGCAAGAAGAATTGCATTCAATGTCAAGTACAATAAAATCAACGGGTACATAATTTCTATTTGCAAGAATAAGAACATCATTAATTCTACCCATTGGTTTTTTAATAGTAGAATCCGCCAAAGTGCAAATTAAGAGAACATTCATCTATATTGGTGAAACCTAGCACATCACATAAAGATTTTGGAATTGCGGAAACGCTAGCACCCAAATCACATAAAGCATTGCACTCATAATTTTTAATTTTAACTTTAATGGTGGGTTCCCATTCATCTTATAATTTTCTAGGAATTGAAATTTCTAGTTCTAACTTTTCTTCTAAGGCTTTCATCATTGCTTCTACGATGTGTTTAGTAAAAGCCTTGTTTTGCTCATAAGCGTTGGGTGAATTTAACATGGATTGTAACAAAGAAATGCACTCAATCAAAGAACAATTATCATAATTAAAATCTTTGTAATCCAAGAGAGTGGGCACATCGCTATTTAATGTTTTTACCTGTCCAAACCCACTTTTAGCAATTTTTTCATTAAGATTTTCACCCTCCGAATTGTGGGAACGCCTACTAGCTAAAGTTGACTCTTCTTCAGTCCCCTTTTCATCAAGTTTTATATTGCTAAACAAAGAATCAATAGATGAAACACCAATCATTTTAATATCCTCATCATTACTAGGATAAAAACCGGGAGGAATCGCTTTTTCTAAAAATTCTCGTTTAGCTTTTAGCATGGCGGTTCTTTTCTTACTCTCATCCATGGAGACATATAAAGCTTTAATTGATTCACTAATATCAATTTTGGGTGGCAAAATTTTAGTCTTATGATTTTCCACATCATGAATAATTCTATCAATGCTCCTAGACATATCATCAAGTTTACTCAATTTTTCTTCTATCGTAGTGTTGAAAACTTTTTGAGCATTAATAAATTCTTTAATATTACTTTCAAGATCAGAGGGCATCCTATTATTATTATTATAGGAATTACCATAAGGATTGCCATAATTATTAGAGGAATTTCCAAGAAACGGCCTAGCATTGAAATTACCTCTATAAGCATTATTATTGAAATTGTTTCGCGAGACAAAATTCACATCTACGGGATCATTATTTTGCTCAATCAAAGTGGACAATGGCACATCATTAGGATCAACATGAGTATTTTTACTAGCAACCAATTTCATAAGCGCATCAACGTTATCACTCAAAGTACTAATTTCTTCAATAGAATTCACTTTTTTACTAGTAGGAGTTCTTCCAGTATGCCATTGTGAATAATTTGCCATAATATTATCAAGCAATTTAGTCGCTTCCCCCAAAATAATTTCCATAAAAGTACCACCCGCAGCGGAATCTAAAAGATTTTTAGAAACAAAATTCAATCCCGCATTAAATTTTTGTATGATCATCCATAAATTTAAACCATGAGTAGGGCAATTTCTTATTATTCATTTCATCCTCTCCCAAGATTGGGCAACATGTTCATGATCAAGTTGCTTGAAATTCATAATTTGATTTCTAAGAGAAATAATTTTCGTGGGAGGAAAATACTTAGTAATAAAAGCATCTTTACACCTATCCCAAGAATCGATACTATTTCGTGGTAAAGATGAAAACCAAAATTTTGCACGATCCCGTAACGAGAATGGGAATAATTTTAATTTCACAATATCATTATCCATATCTTTTTTCTTTTGCATGTCACACAATTCTATGAAAGTGTTAAGATGGGATGCAGCGTCTTCATTAGGACTACCGGAAAATTGTTCTTTCATAACAAGATTTAGCAAAGCGGCATTAATATCACAAGTCTCTGCACTAGCGGCGGGAGGAGCAATCGGAGTACTAATAAAATCATTATTATTAGTATTGGAAAAATCACACAATTTTGTATTTTCTTGAGACATCGTGACTACGCAAACAAGATAACAGGCAAGCAAACAAGAATAGGCAAACGGAAAATATTTTTGTATTTTTGTAAAAACTTTTTAGAAGTGGGGGAGATGAAAATGAGAGGCAAATACAAATAAATTAAATAAAGTAAATGCAAGGAGATGAAAGTTTTATGCGTCGGTACTTGATAGATGCTGATGATGTCTCCCCGGCAACGGCGCCAGAAATTCTTCCTGCTACTTCTAGCTTGCGTTGGTATTTTCCCCGAAGAGGAAGGGATGATGCAGCACAGTAGAGATAAGTATTTCCCTCAGTTATGAAACCAAGGTTATCGAACCAGTAGGAGAATCACGCAACACCTCGTTAGCAGCACCTGCACACAAACAACAAATCCTTGCACCCAACGCAAACGAGGGGTTGTCAATCCCTCGGGGTCAGTTGCAAGATTAAATCGTATGTGATAGATAGATAGATTGAAACAAAAATACAAAATAAAATAAATAAAAGAAAATGGCAGCAATATTTTTAGGGTTTTAGTAATATGATTTAGATAGACACGGGGGCCATTGTTTTCACTAGAGGCTTCTCTCAAGAAAATAACATACGGTGGGTAGACAAATTACTGTTGGGCAATTGATAGAAAAGCAAATAATCATGACGATATCCAAGGCAATGATCATGTATATAGGCATCACGTCCAAGACAGGTAGACCAACTCCTGCCTGCATCTACTACTATTACTCCACACATCGATAGCTATCCAGCATGCATCTAGTGTATTAAGTCCATAAAGAACGGAGTAACGCCTTAAGAACGATGACATGATGTAGACAAGATAAACTCACGCATGAATAAACCCGAACTTTTAAACCTTAATAGCAATGATACATACGTGTCATGTCCCTTTCTATCACTGGGATTGAGCACCGCAAGATCGAACCCATTACAAAGCACCTCTTCCCATGGCAAGATAAATCAATCTAGTTGGCCAAACCAAATCAATAGATCGGAGAAGAAATACAAAGCTATAATAATCATGCATAAAAGAGATCAGAGAAGACTCAAATAATATTCATGGATAATCTGATCATAAACTCACAATTCATCGGATCCCAACAAACACACCGCAAAAAGTGATTACATCTGATAGAACTCCAAGAACATCGAGGAGAACATTGTATTGAAGATCAAAAAGAGAGAAGAAGTCATCTAGCTACTAACTATGGACCCGAAGGTCTGTGGTAAACTACTCACGCATCATCAAAAGGGCAGCAAGGTTGATGTAGAGCCCCTCCGTGATCGATCCCCCCTCCGGCGGAGTACCGGAGAAGGCCTCTAGATGGGATCTCTCTGGAATAGAAACTTGCGGCGGCGGAAAAAGTATTTCATGGACTCCCCTAAGGGTTTCTGATTTTTCCTGATTTATAGTGGTGGAATTAGGTCAAACGGAGCTCTGTGGGCCCCACGAGGTACCAGGGCGCGCCTGCCCCCCCCCTAGGCGCGCCCTGGTGCCTCGTGGGCACCCCTTGGGGCTTCTGGCCTCCTCGCGAAGCTTCTAGTGTTTATCTTGTCCAGAAAAAAATCTCCAAAAAGTTTCGTGGCATTTGGACTTCGTTTGGTATTGATTTTCTGTAAAACAAAAACATGGCAGAAAACAGCAACTGACACTGGGCACTAAGTTTGTAGGTTAGTACCAAAAATGATATATAATTGCTGTAAATGAATATAAAAACATCCAAGATTGATAATATAACAGCATGGAACAATCAAGAATTATAGATACGTTGGAGACGTATCAATCTACATGAAAGTTTTTATTATATCCCCCTTGAATACCTATCCTTTCTGGACTAGTCTTATAACACGTGCAAATTGCCATTACTATTTATTAGACTCTCAAAAAGATTTTAGTGAAGCATGAGAGTGCAATTATTTATACAAAATGTAACCACCGCCACGCTCTAAAAGATATAAGTGAAGCATTAGAGCAACTGCCTAGCTCAAAAGATATAAGTGAAGCACATAGAGTATTCTAACAAATCACGATAAATGTGTGTCCCTCTCAAAAGGTGTGTCCAGCAACAATGATTGTGCCAAACTAAAATCAAACAAAGAAAAGAAAACTATGGCACAAGACGCTCCAAGTAAAACACATAGCATGTGATGAATAAAAATATGGCTCCAAGTAAGTTACCGATAGATTGTAGACGAAAGAGGGGATGCCATCCGGGGCATCCCCAAGCTTAGACGCTTGGGTATTCCTTGAATATTACCTTGGGGTGCCCTGGGCATCCCCAAGCTTAGGGTCTTGCCACTCCTTATTCCTTCATCCATCGTAATCTCACCCCAAACTTGAAAACTTCAGCACACAAAACTCAACAGAAACTTCGTGAGATCCGTTAGTATAATAAATCAATCAGAAACTTTAGGTACTGTTATAAACTCATTCATAATTGTTCTTGCATAATACCTACTGTATTCTAACTTCCCCATGTCTTATACCCCCCGATATAATCCATAGTTTCATTAAATCAAGCACACTATGCAATAAAAGCAGAATCTGTCTAAAACAGAATAGTAAGCAATGACAGAATATTATCTATACTTCTGTAACTCAAAAAATTCTGAAAAATTAGGACAGCATAAAAATTTGTATTCCAATACTTTGTAAAAGTTTCAGATGTTTCTGACATTCCAGTAATAAATTAAAAATCAACTACTGGGCGGAAAACTTTCTGTTTTCAAACAGCATCAATTATACTATCATTCAAATCATCCCAAAGGCATTACTTGCACAAACACTAATTAAAATATAAAAACACAATCATAACAGTATCTATAACTGTGAGACTCAAGAAAAATAAATTTGCAATAAAGATAAATATTGGGTTGCCTCCCACAAGCACTATTGTTTTATGCCCCTAGCTAGGCATAATGCATAGTTTCAAATATTATCATCCTTCAAATTAATTCCATAGGTATCCCTCATAATGGATTCATATGGTGGTTTAATTCACTTCCTAGGGAAGTGTTCCATCCCTTTCTTTAATGGAAATTGAAATCTTATATTTCCTTCTTTCATATCAATAATAGCACCTATGGTTCGTAGGAAAGGCTGGCCAAGTATTATAGGACAAGACGGATGGCATTCAATATCAAGCACAATGAAATCAACGGTGAAAGAACATGTGCTGCCCCCATGTTTGGTTTTGGTAATTGATGACAATCTCTATGGACTAATGGTTGCCTTGAGTTATATTTGAAGGGTTTGTCCATAGGCTTGACTTGTAGACCATTTGTTGGTCTCAAGGTGATTTGAAGAAGAATATGTGATGACCAAGGTGCTATTCAAGGATTTATCCAAAGATTGGTCATGTTGATCAAGACTAAAATATGAAGAGTGATTCAAATTGATCAACACACAAAGCGTAGAAGATGTACCGAGCGAGATCAAGTGATCTCATGGTATGGTAAGCATTGTCCATTACGCTTTGTGTACTAACCCATGTTCTATGCGAGAGTTCTATGTGGGGTTAGGTATGTTTTCATGGGCTTGCGTCAAGAGGAAGATCTCATTCAACCCATGGAGGATGACATCAAGTGGTGATCGTCATCAAGATGCGGTGTGCAAGTTCAAGTGGAGCATCACGAAGAGATCACATGCTTGAAGCTTGCTGTCCATTGTGGTGACAATGGACTTGTGAAGATGTGCCGAAGAGTGGCTCACCCATAGTGGAGTATGGGGGAGCAATCAACTAGTCTTCATCGAGCCGGCGCAATCAAGAAAGGTGGTCCAACTTGAGGAGGTCAAGATCGTCATCATCTAGCTCAAGTGGACTTTGCGCAAGGCAAAGGTTTGCCCTTGATAGGTTTTCTATTTTACCGGTCTCATGGTAGTAGTTGGGAGACCGGGTTATAGGATCGATAGCCGTACTATCAAGGGGGGCTCTCAAGTGAGTAGCTTTATCATATCTTCGTAGAGAGCTCAAACCATTGCATCCTTGCATCATATTTCTTGGTTTGTGTTTGGTGTTTCTCTTTGTGAGTCTTTGAGCTTTTGGTCATCTTCATGACAAGCTCGAGGTCATCGAAAACGGAGTTCATATATGCATCTTCTATGATGTTTTCGATGTTGGAGTTTATGCCGGTTCTTCATTCATAGAGGTTTCTCATCTCTATATCATTGGTATTTTCTCTACTGCCACTTCTTAATATAACCAACAAGCTTAGTATTTTCTCTACTGTCGCTGTTGGATAGTATTTGTCGTCCTCTATCCAACAAGCTTGAGTTTGCTCAATTCGGAGCTCATTTGCAGAAGTTATGGCAGTTCAGGGTTTATTGTTTGTCTGGGCAGTTTACCTGTCACCAAAGCGGTAGTACCGCTCGGGACCACGGTAGTACCGCTTGACACGGTACTACCGCCCCTACTACCGTTGCACTACCGTGATTTCTACTGGCATTCTTTTTCGTTTAGCGGTAGTAAAGCGGTAGTGGAGCGGTAGTACCGCTTGACACGGTACTACCGCCCCTACTACCGCTGCACTACCGTGTTTTCTTCTGGTGTTATTTTTCCCTAAGCGGTAGTGGGGCGGTAGTGGAGCGGTAGTACCGCTTGTTGCGGTACTGCCGTTCCAGTGCTACCCCACTTCCTCTGTTTCCTCTGTCCTGCGAAAGCTTAAGCGGTAGTACCGCTTAAGTTGAGCGGTAGTACCGCTTAGTGCGGCACTACCGCTCCAGTTCCTTGTTGATTGCCTGCTGTTTTTGAATTACTACCGCACGAGCGGTAGTACCGCTCGCAAGAGCGGTAGTACCGCTTGTGCGCGTCCTGCACGGGTAACGGTTGGATTTGGGGTGGCCCTATAAAAGGGGTCTTCTTCCCCAACGGTTTTCTTATCCATTGCAGCTCTCTCTCCTCCCATTGTTGACCTTCTAGAGCTTTGCTAACTCTCAATCCCTCCATGGTTTCTTGCTAGTTTTTGGGGGAAAAGAGAGAGGAGATCTAGATCCACATTTCCACCAATCACTTTCTCCTCTAAGTGAGGGGAACCCCTTGGATCTAGATCTTGGAGTTCTTGGTGTTCTCCTTGTTCTTCCTCTCATATTCATCCATAGCTTTTGTTGCTTTGGTGGGATTTGGGAGTGAGGGACTTGTCCACTTCGTGTGTTCTTGCCATTGCATTAGTTGCATCGGTTTGAGTTCTCCACGGTGATACGTGGAAGTTGTGAAGTTGAGTAGCTTATTACTCTTGGGTGTTTGGGCACCCTAGAGCTTGTTCCTCTTGGGTGCCTTGGCGCCCTAGACGGCTTGGTGGTGCCTCGGAGCTCAATCATTGTGGTGTAAAGCTCCGGGCAAGCGTCGGGGTCTCTAATTAGGTTGTGGAGATCGCCCCGAGCAATTTGACGGGTACCGGTGACCGCCCCCAAGGGTTGCCAAAGTGTACGGGTTCGGTGACCGCCCTCAAGGGTTGCCATTTGTACGGGTTCGGTGACCGCCCTCAAGGGTCCCTTAGTGGAATCACGGCACCTTGCATTGTGCGAGGGCGTGAGGAGAATACGGTGGCCCTAGTGGCATTGTTGGGGAGCATTGTGCCTCCACACCGCTCTAACGGAGATTAGCATCCGCAAGGGTGTGAACTTCGGGATACATCGTCGTCTCCGCGTGCCTCGGTTATCTCTTACCCGAGCCCTTTACTTATGCACTTTACTTTGTGATAGCCATATTGTTTCTAGTTATATATCTTGCTATCACTTAGTTGTTTATCTTGCTTAGCATAAGTTGTTGGTGCACATAGGTGATCCTAGTCGTTTTAGGTTTTGTGCTTGACAAATTAACCGCTAGGTTTATTCCGCATTTGTTCAAGCCTAAACCGTAATTATTTTAAAGCGCCTATTCACCCCCCCCCCCTCTAGGCGACATCCACGATCTTTCAAACGGTCACATAATTCATATTAGAAACAATAATCACATCATTTATTCTACCCAATGGTTTCTTAATAGTTGAATCCGCTAAATGCAAATTGAGGGAACAAGCATCCATATCGGTGAGACCTAGCAGGCTAGCACGTCACATAAAGATTTTGGTATGGTAGAGACGCTAGCACCTAGATCACCGAAAGCATTACATTCGTAATCTTTAATCTTAACTTTAATATTAGGTTCCCATTCATCATGTAATTTCCTAGGTATAGAAACCTCCAATTCTAGCTTTTCTTCATGAGCTTTTATCATGGCTTCTACAATATGTTTAGTAAAAGCTTTATTTTGTTCATAAGCATTGGGTGAATTTATCATGGATTGCAACAAGGAAATACATTCAATCAAAGAACAATTATCATAATTAAAGTCCTTGTAATCCAAGTGAGTGAGAACATCACTATTTAAAGTTTTGACCTCTCCAAACCCACTTTTATCATTTTTATCATTAAGATCATCACCCTCCAAACAATTGGGACTCCTTCTAGCTAAAGTTGACTCATCTCCAGTCCCCTTTTAATCAAGTTTTATATCACTAAACAAAGTTTCAATGGGTGTCACACCAATCATTTTAATATCTTCATCAAGATTATGATAAGAATAGCTTTTCCTAGGAATTCTCGCTTAGTTCTCAACCTAGCGGTTCTTTCTTTACTCTCATTAATGGAGACTTGGATAGACTTAATAGACTCATTAATATCATGTTTAGGTGGCAAAGTTTTAATTTCAAGAGTTTCCACATCATGAGCAATTCTATCCATGTTTCTAGCCACATCATCAATTTTATGTAGTTTCTCTTCTACCATAGCATTGAAAATCTTTTGAGAACTAATAAATTAATTAATATTGTTCTCAAGATCAGTAGGTATCCTATTATTATTATTATTATTATATGAATTACCATAGGAATTACCATAATTATTAGAGGGATTTCCTGGATACGGTCTAGGATTAAAATTCCCTCTATAAGCATTGTTATTGAAATTATTTCTAGCAACAAAATTCACATCAATAGCATCATTATTTTTCTCAATCAAAGTAGATAGTGGAACATCATTAGGATCAACATGAGCATTTTTAGTAGTAAGCATATTCATAATAGCATCCATTTTATCACTTAAGGTAGCAATTTCTTCGACAGAGTTTACCTTCTTACCAGTTGGAGCTCGTTCGGTGTGCCATTGAGAATAATTTGTCAACATATTATCAAAAAGCTTTGTAGCTTCTCCAAATGTAATTCCCATAAAGGTACCACATGCAGCAGAGCCTAGAAGATTTCTAGAAACAAAGTTTAGTCCAGCATAGAAATTTTGTATAATCATCCATAAGCTTAACCATGAGTGGGACAATTTTTAATCATTAATTTCATTCTCTCCCAAGATGGTGCAACATGTTCTTGATCAAGTTGCTTAAAGTTCATTATTTAATATCTAAGAGAAAAATCTTAGCGGGAGGAAAATACTTGGCAATAAAAGCATCCTTACACTTATCCCATGAATCAATACTATTGCGAGGCAAGGATGAAAACCAAGTTTTAGCACGATCTCTTAGTGAGAACGGAAATAATTTCAACTTTTTTCTTTTGTATATCACATAATTCAACGAAAGTTTTAAGATGGGATGTAGCATCTATTAGGATATCCAGAAAATTGTTCTTTCATAACAAGATTTAGTAAAGCAGCATTAATATCATATGACTCCGCACTAGTGGCGGGAGGAGCAATTGGAGTACTAATAAAATCATTGTTCTTAGTATTTGAAAAGTCACACAACTTGGTGTTTTCTTGAGACATAGCGACAAAGCAAGCAAACGAGCAAATAGAAATATTTTTGTATTTTTCGATTTTTAGAGAAGTGGGGGAGATGAAAAAGAGAGGCAAATAAAAAGGCAAATAAAAAGTAGAGCAAGTAGATGATATTTTGAGTGAAGGTACTTGATAGGTTTTGATGATGTCTCCCCGGCAACGGCGCCAGAAAATCGTCGTGCTACTTGTGAGCTGTGTTGGGATTTTCCCCGAAGAGGAGGGGAGAAGCAGTACATGAGAGATAAGTATTTCCCTCAGTGAGAACCAAGGTTTATCGAACCAATAGGAGAATCACACAAAGCCTCATGAACAGCACCTGCACACACAAAAGCAAATACTTGCACCCAACGCAGGCAAGAGGGTTGTCAATCCCCTTGAACTCGTTAATTGCAAGGATTAAATCTTTTATAGGTAGATAGGTAAATTGCAAAACAAAACAAAAGTAAATAAATTGCAGCAAGGTATTTTTAGGTTTTTTTAATATACTTAAAGTAGACCTGGGGGCCATAGTTTTCACTAGAGGCTTCTCTCTCGAACACATAGCATACGGTGGGTGAACAAATTACTGTTGGGCAATTGATAGAAAAGCGCATAGTTATGACGTATTCAATGCAATGATCACATATGTAGGCATCACGTTTGTGACAAGTAGACTGACTCCTGCCTGCATCTACTACTATTACTCCACCAATCGACCGCTATCTAGCATGCATCTATGGTATTAAGTTCATGACAAACAGAGTAACGCCTTAAGCAAGATGACATGATGTAGACAAAGTACACTCAATCAATATGAATAAACCCCATCGTTTTATCTTGAGTAGCAACAATACTATACGTACCTCGTCCCCTTCTGTCACTGGGTGAGGATACCGCAAGATTGAACCCACTACGAAGCACCTCTCCCGCTGAAGATAAATCAATCTAGTTGGCCAAACCAAACGGATAGATTAGAGAGAAATACAAATCTATAATAATCATGCATAATAAAGTTTAGAAAAGACTCAATTATTTTCAATGTATAATCTGATCATAAACCCACAATTCATCGGATCCCAACAAACACAACGCAAAAGAAGATTAGATCGGATAGAACTCCAAGAAGATCGAGGAGAACATTGTATTGAAGATCAAAGAGAGAGAAGAATCCATCCAGCTACTAGCTATGAACCCGTAGGTCTGTGGTGAACTACTCACACATCATCAATAGGGCAGCAAGGTTGATGTAGAAGCCCTCCGTGATCGATTCCCCCTCCGGCAGATTATCGAAAAAGGCCTCCAGATGGGATCATGGAAGAACAGAAGCTTGCGGCAGCGGAAAAGTTATTTTGGGTGGCTCTCTGTTGGTTTGGGAATATTTGGGAATTTATAGAAGTGGAATTAGGTCAAACGGAGCTGCATGTGGCCAACAAGCTCAGGGGGCGTGCCTACCCCCCTAGGGCGCGCCCCTCGAGCTTGTGGCTCTCTCGTATCTTGTCTGGTCCCCTCCCGAAGCTTCTACGGTCCCTTTTGGTCCAGAAAAATAATTTTAATTTTTTTTCTTTTTTGGACTTCGTTTGATATTGATTTTCTAAAATATCCAAAAAATAAGCAAAAAAAAAACAGGAACTGGCACTGGGCACTCGGTTAATAGGTTAGTCCAAGAAAATGATATAAAATAGCATATAAATGAATATAAAGCATCCAAGATTGATAATATAATAGCATGAAACAATCAAAAATTATAGATAAGTTGGAGACATATCAAGGCATTCATATAGAGTCATATTGTTTCAGTTTATCGAGTTGTAAGTAAATAAAAGTGTGATGATCATCATTATTAGAGCATTGTCCCAGTGAGGTAAAGATTGATGGAGACTGATGAGTCCTCCAAAATGTAGGGATTAGGTTCATGATATTGTTCTTAAAAAATATGAGAGAAAAAGAGAGAATGGGCAATGCCACTATCCTTTTACAACACTTGTGCTTCAAATTAGCACCATGTTCTTCATATAGAGAGTCTCCTGAGTTCTCACTTTCGTATACTAGTGGGAATTTTTCATTATAGAACTTGGCTTGTATATTCCGATGAAGGGCTTCCTCAAATGCCCGAGGTCTTCATGAGCAAGCAAGTTGGATGCACACCCACTTAGTTCCAGTATTGAGCTTTCATACACTTATAGCTCTAGTGCATCCGTTGCATGGCAATCCCTACTCCTCGCATTGATATCGATTGATGGGACTCTCCATTGCCTGTTGATCCGCCGAGTTGATGCGAGACTTTCTTCCTTTTTGACTTCCCTTATGAATCTCTACCACCGCACTCTATTCCATCCGTAGTGCTATGTCCATGGCTCACGCTCATGTATTGAGCGGAGTTGAAAATGCTGAAGCGCGTGAAAAAGTATGATCCAATTGCTTGGTTTAACACCGTGGTGCTCATGATTTATATTTATGTGGTGAAGACGGAGTCATGCCATGCTTACATAATTCAATGAGTAGGGATAACATTCTTTGAGCATCGTATATTTTGAAAAGGTAATTATTATGTTCTTGTATTCATGGATATTATTATATTGATATCAATTACTTCATCGTTTCACAATATCTATACCATAAAGATTACATGATAAACATGCTAGGTAGCATTCAACATAAAAAATTCTGTTTTTATCATTTACCTACTCGAGGATGAGCAGGAATTAAGCTTGGGGATGCTGATACGTCTCCGACGTATCTATAATTTTTGATTGTTTCATGCAATTATATTATCATTCTTAGATACTTCTTATGCAATTTTATATCATTTTTGGGGACTAACCTATTAACTCAGTGCCCAGTGCTAGTTGTTGTTTCCTGCTTGTTTTTGGTTTTACAGAAAATCTATACCAAACGGAGTCCAAACGCTTCAAAACTTTTTGACGATTTTTTTTCTAGACCGGAAGACCTACGAGGAGACGACAAGACAACAGGGCGCGCACTAGGGGGGTAGGCACGCCCTGATGTCATGTGGGCCCCACGTGGCTCCTTCTGACCTAATTCCAGCGCTATAAATTCCCAAATATTCCGCCGCCGCAACAATTGTTCACCCGAAACAATTGTTCCGCCGCCGCAAGTCTCTGTTCTTCCGCGATCCCATCTGGAGGCCTTTTCCGGTACTCTGCCGGAGGGGGAATCGATCACGGAGGGCTTCTACATCAGCCTTGTTGCTCCTCCGATGATGTGTGAGTAGTTCACCACAGACCTATGGGTCCATAGTGATTAGATCTCTCTCTCTCTCTCTCTCTCTCTCTCTCTCTATCTATCTATCTATCTATCTCTCTCTTTGATATTCAATACAATGTTCTCCTCGGAGATCGATCCGATGTAATCTTCTTTTGCGGTGTGTTTGTTGGGATCCGATGAATTATGGGTTTATGATTAGATTATTCATTGAAAGTAACTGAGTCTTTTCTGAACTTTATTATGTATGATTGTTATAGCTATGTAATGCTTTCCAATCTATGGGTTTTCTTTCGCCAAGTTGATTCGTTGATCTTCATTAGAAGTGGTGCATAATAGTAGGTTCGATCTTGCGGTGTCCTCACCTAGTGACAGAAGGGGTAGCGAGGCACGTATTTGTATTGTTGCTACTAAGCGTAAAACGACGGGGTTTAATCATATTGCTTGGTTTTATTCTATCTACATTATGTCATCATGCTTCAAGCATTACTCTGTTTGTTATGAACTTAATACCTTAAGATGCATGCTGGATAGCGGTCGAGGGGTGGAGTAATAGTAGTAGATGCAGGCAGGAGTCGGTCTACTTTTCACAGACGTAATGCCTATATACATGATCATGCCATGAATAACGTCATAACTATGTGCTTTTCTATCAATTGCCCAACAGTAATTTGTCTACCCACCGTATGCTATTTTTATGAGAGAGATGCCTCTACTGAAAACTATGGCCCCCGGGTCTATTTTAATCATATTACAAAAACCAAAAATACCTTGCTGCAATTTATTTTACTTTGCAATTTATCTATCTACCACTACCAGATTTGATCCTTGCAATTAATGAGTACAAGGGGATTGACAACCCTCTTGCCAGTGTTGGGTGCAAGTATTTGCTCTTGTGTGTGCACGTACTGTTGACGGGTGTTTGCGTGGTTCTCCTATTGGTTCGATAACCTTGGTTCTCTACTAAGGGAAATACTTATCTGCTACTATATTGCTTCACCCTTCCTCTTCGGGGAAAATCCCAATGCAACTCACAAGTAGCAGCGGCGAAGTTGTTGGTGTAGATCGCCGTCACGATGGTTCCCCCGGCGGCACTCCGGCACCACCGGGAGAGAGGGGGAGAGGTCCTCCTCCTTCTTCTTCTTCCTTGGCCTTCCCCCTAGATGGGAGAAGGGTTTCCCCTCTGGTCCTTGGCCGCCATGGCCCCCGAGGTGGGAGCCCCTCTAGATTGGATCTCTCTCTCTGTTTTCCTCTCTATTTCGCGTCCCTGTTTTTTGGCTGAACACCATTTCTTAAATAGACGGAGATCCGTAAATCCGATCGGGCTGAAATTTTAACACTATTTTTTCCCCGATATAAGCTTCCTTGCGGCCGAAGAGCTCCTACCCACTTACGAGGTGTCCACAAGACAGCACGGCGCGCCCTGCCCCCTTGTGAAGCCTATGGGCCTTCGTTTGCATTGATTCTTGCGCCTCAATTTCACATATATTCCAAAAAAAATCTCCATAAAATTTTATCGCGTTTGGACTTCGTTTGATATGGTTTTTCTGTGAAACAAAGAACATGCAACAAACAGGAACCGGCACTGGGCACTGGATTAATATGTTAGTCCAAGAAAAGCATATAAATTGTTGCCAAAAGTATGTGGAAATAGTAGGATATTAGCATGAAACAATGAAAAATTATAGATACGACGGAGACGTATCATGTTTTCTCATCCAATGTGGTATTTCCTTTCATTTTCCATGTACTGATAACCATTTCAAGATCTATGTACTATGACCTTTCATACCCCCTAGTAACACTAATTCCATACCCTAGTGCACACGTGTTGTCTTGATTAAAACAACTTACTGTGGCAAATATTATATGGCAAAAAGTGGTTTTCTGCCTAATCATGATTCAAAATTTGAGCTATTTTGTATGGGGTATTAATATCGGCGTATTAAACATGTACAAAATGCAGACAAGAAAATGTGAACTCTTTGGACGTGGTTTGCTTCATAACGTGTACATGAATGAACCAAGATATGTGTGTACAGTGCACAAGTGGAAGTAAGATGCATGTTAAATCTGCCATTTCTACTTGTCAGATACATCTAGAATTCATTGCGATTTTTTGTTGGTTTGAACTAATCATATGTCAATGTGCTATGGATATGACTGAATAAATCAATTGTTTTGTCAGAAAGTTCAATTGCACTTTCAGACAGTGGACATGCCTACTTCAGAACAAACAGATGTCAGTTTGGTCGCCACATCAATTTTGGATAAATTTGGAACGCATTTGCTGCAATTGCTTGTTTATTTTAGAAATCATATGGCATTGTGATCTACATATGATTGAATAAAACAGGTTAAAGTCTGGATGGGAAGATCAATTCTTTTGCCATAAAGTTCAAGTTTCTATTTCAGACAGTGGACATGCCTACTTCAGAACAAACAGATCGCACTGTGGTCGGCACGTCAATTTTGCATGAATTTGCACGCAATTTTTAGACTAAAGCACTCGAAGAGATAACACATTCATTCCTCAAACTTTTTGAGCATGAATCTGAAGATGAAAGGTAATTACATTAGAGAGAAATTTATACTCTACTCAAAACGTGTCCCCGCACTTATACTAGTCATCGGAGTCTGCTAATACTTTGATGGGGTACCCACTTTCATCGCCGTCACTTCCTCTTCCCGGCGATCCCGGTCGGCGATGTTGCGGATCTCCTGGAGGGCACGCCGTTTATCAGCATAGAACTGTCGCCTTGCTTCGTCGGGGCCGAGGAAATTCTGCAAGGCAATTTCGAAGGACCGGTGAAGGACGACGGAGTCCGTCTCACGATCAGTTTGATCAGTGATGAGGCTCCCGAACGACGCCTGCAAGGCGGTGGACAGATGCAGCTCCTCCTCTACCATCGGAGGCAGCTCCGCTGCAATCACCAGAAGCAAATCGCTGACCGCCAGCTCATCATCGTCGTACTCGTAGTCGTCGTCGTCTGTCTCCATCTCCTCATCCTTGTCATTAGTCTCCATCACCGCACGGTCCTCCTCCATCAACGCCTCCTATACAACCTCACTTCGCACGGATTCGAGCTCCTCTGGAGAAGGATCTAATCGGGCATATGGGGAGCGAGGAGGAGAGGGGATGGGGCATGAAGATGCACGGCTGGATATCAGGTGATTCCATCTGCCGTCGATGTTGTTGCAGTTGGTAATTTTCAGACAAACCATGGCCCGGGGCTGGTATGTGCAGCGTTTGCTCACCAGAATTGGCCGGCGCAAGGCAGTTCTATAGGGTGGGGCAGGCGGCCAAAAACATGGGAAAATGCGGGGAGCAGCTAGACGAGGGAGGGAAGCTTCTAGATTCGATGCCGACGTGGCATTAGGCCGGCGATGTGCGGTCATCTGGGCATGCCATAAAGGATGCGAAGAGGCATCCCATATCAGCAAGGAGCAGCTTCCCTACCGATAGTTGGGCCTAACATAACCCAAAGTTAAGCATGTTGGGGCTGGAGGAGTCTGAGGATGGGTGACCGGATGGGAAGTGGCCTCGAGGTTAAATTAATCGATGGGATGGCCCATTGTAAACATTTAAATGTGTATAGAAATGTGCACATTTAAATGTGTATAGTGATCCGTCCTATTGCTTAAATTAAGCTCAAGGTCCTTGTTTTGATAATTTTGAGATTTTTTTTTTCCAAAACATGTTAATTAGCTTGAAGAAGGTCTATCCCGTACTTTATGACATGTTTCCAAAATGTGATATGACTTTGGTCAAATTTTAAGTCATGTCTGTCAAATTAACCTTGAAGTACTTGTTTTGAAAATTTTGAGAATGTTTTTTTGGTAAACTTATCAGTCATGTCTGTTAAATTAACCTCCAAGTTATTGTTTTCAGAATTTTGAGAATGATTTCTTGGTATTTGAAGACATGTTTATTGGATTGAAGGTCTATGGCATTACTTCATGACATGTTTCCAAAATGTGATATGAGTTTGGTCAACTTTTGAAGGTGTGTGGCATTCTCATAGGTCTCATAGGTCTGATTGACAACCCATATCAGCAAGGTGGATCTTCCCAAATGAACTTGAATGTTAAGCGTGTTGTGGCTGGAGCAGTCCGAGGATGGGTGACCGATTGGGAAGTTGCTAAACCTCGAGGTTGATTTAATCAATGTGGTAGAGTCATTGTAAACATTGTGTAAATGTTTACAAGGCCCTGTCACATCCTTTAAAATAATTTTGAAGTCCTTGTTTTGAAAATTTTGGGAATGTATTTTAGTTATTTTATTGATTTTCTGTGTGTGACATTGATGAAAATGTCCGTCAAGTCTGATCCATTGTGATTTCATTTCAATTGCAAAAGTTCCAATCAAAAAGGAAAAAGGTGTTTTGCATGTTTTTTTACATTTATTTTCCTTATCCCTTGATTATGAAATGTATGTTGCATTTTTATCCTAATATTCTTTGCTATAGCTAACAAGTGGGCCCAGACCAGAGAGACGCCTATGTCTAGTGCCATCAGCTTCACCGTCTCTGTTCATCTCCTTCACTGAAAAATACCCACTCACCCACGTATAGTCCCAAATATAGTCTCTCGCCCCCTCTCGCCGCCTGTGGCCTACGCGAATCGTGACCAAACTTCACCGCAGCTTCATCTATGCCGATGAGGATTGCTACCATCTTTCCTCGTAGATCAAACACGCTGACGAGGGTAGCCGCCTGTCGCCAACGCTTGTCGTGGTTCAGGACTTCCCACCCCCCCAAAAAAAACTAGGCCATCGGCTGCAATCAGACCAAATGAAGGTAAGTCTTCATGACATCTACTAATCCGATGCAAATCACCTTACTCCTCTACAAATCACCTCCAGTTGCTATTTATGAAATAATCTAGGGTTTGGATATGCAATGCCGGAAGTGTTTGGGCAATAGGAATCTCTGTGGTCTCCCCTATGTTCAGAAGGACAAGTACCTCTACATCACGCTTCAGCAAGGATTCAAAGAAATTACTGTATGGTTCTTAAACTTGAAGTGTATCAAACGTACATGTCATTCAAGTGTTTGGTCCAGTCGTGAAGATTCTCTGCGTATGGATTCTAACACATAAATGCTGATAGATTTCATGAATGGTTCATAAGTAGAAAAGTCTGCCCATGAGTTCAAAATAAATCATGCTTTTAATGGAAACTACCTACAAATAGGTAGACCAGACTAAATTTGGTAAAATGCCAAAATGTACCCCCTTGGTACATTTACCACTTGTTCCTACATTCCCCACTTAACATGTCAGTAGTAACCTATGTATAATGTGAAAATTTCTATTATGTTTATTATGCTATAGAAAATTCCAGATTTCTATTGCAACACTAAATTTTTCATAAATCTTTCTAAAACTAACAAATTCATAAACTAATTTGTTATATTCAATGTTCATTTAAGAATTTTTTTGTCACTTTCCTAAATTCTAGTAAGCACTGTTGGAAACGGTAGTTAGAACTCTCATAAACAGTACAGACTTGATAAGCAGCCTAAATTTTATTGAGCAATCTCTAAATTGTGCTCAGTGCATACCCTACTTTGCAAGAGACGAACTTCTGAAGAAGCTGAGTATAAACAGATCTCTCAAGACCACTGTACACGTCAAGTTGAAGACAAGAGAGAGCTTCTATTTTCTATGCAGGATCAGGAACGAAGAAGATAGGACCTTTTTCACAGGACGTACTTGGAAAGAATTTGCCAAAGTGTACCAGTTGGAAGTAGGTATGGAAATATCCCTCAGACTAGGTGGAAAACCTAAATGTTCCCTATGGGTACGTTTGACCAACGATCCAATAACTCATTCGTGTAAGTAATCTGGCAAATATCCAGCAATTTTAAGTAACAACATTTACAGCTAGATTTAAATAATCACATTTCATCCGAATGCTATATTTAACTAATCTTATTTACAATTTTTTTGATAGCTTATTACGGAGTCGATATTCTGACAAAACAGTTTATAGACAACATGGAGGTTACTGAAGGGAGCAGAGTAAGCTAGGAAGATATGTGGTTTGTCGTTGGCTTTGTTGATCAAATTTGGATGCTCGCGGACGGTTACAGTGCTGGATCATGAGATCATTCCTACGTGCCTCTCCTGCACAGTTTGAACAAGACCAACATTGATGACAAACTCATGGTTAGGGTTGTATCTACTCTCATTATGTTCAGATAGTCTAGGTACTTATGTAGATTACTGAAAGTGTTAAAATTGTGTTCTTCACCAGATAATCCTGTAAAGTGTTGTGCCTAAGGAGATGGCTGCAAATGGAGAGTTGACCATTGATCTCCATCCTAGAGTCAACATCAGTTTGACTTCATACCCGGCTTCAGGACAAGGAGATGGAAGCATCGTCATTAACGGGTGGAGCAAAGTAGTCGACGTGTACGACATGGGTATTGGAGACAAGATGATCTTCGTGCTACACCATGGACGTGCAGGGAGCTTTCTCTTCCTCGGTTCCATTGCTGCTGAACCAGATGAGGAGTAGTTCTGACTCTGTATTGTGTTGCCTCATGATCGTCCATCTCTGTAGGTCATGTTTTATGCTACCGTTGGTACTGATGTGATGATGATGCACATGTATGTTCTATTAAGTAGTATTAAGAAATTATGACCTTTTGTAGTACTACCATCTGACTTGGCGGTCCCTTTGCTATTGCAATACACTATTTCAAGTGAAGTTTAGAACTTTTAATGTAATATATTTCTATGCGGTCATATTTTCCCGTTTGTGCTAACATAGTTCACTACAATGAGAGCACGCACGGGAAAATAATCAATGGATATCGATACGAGCGTCTGAACCCTAAACCCTAAAAATTTGATTCTAATATGCTATACACTCTGCCATGGCATAAATTATAAGGTACTACGTTCTGAAGACCAATACGCCATTTTTTAATGATTTTCGTAACCCGCCGAACATTTTTTGTGACACCAAACATTTTCTGTGACACTATGAATTGTCCCAGAAAATGGACATGCCTAATGACGGCCCAATATGTCGCCAAAAATCAGGCCGAAACATCACCAAAGTTACCGAGGGTGCTGCCCCCCGGGGGGGACCTCGTGACGGTGGAGTGTCACGAAAAATGATCTTTGGCGACGTTTCATCTTTCGTCACCAGGGTTTTTGTCACTAAATAGAGCAAATTTTGTAGTGAAGTCAATGCATGTGATTTTCATCTGTTATGGACCATCACTCTAGTTTCTTCTGCAGGGTCGGGTCTCCAGACGGGATGCGCTAATGATGAAGAAAATCTCTGGAGACCTGAAAGCTCTTGTTGGATGCAAGATAAAAATGAAGAATGGATTATCCATTACTCTCGTCCATGATATCACTGAAATTCCTAGTACTTACTCATCTAACAAACCCTCATTTGAAGAATTGTTTCATTATAATTTGTGGATAAATGCTAAGTGCATTGGTGTGAGAGACTAATTCTTCTACAGGAGGATTTACCTAAAGCCACTGAGTGGATCTTGGATAGTGACTGCACGAATCACATGACTGGTGATAGGAATATTCTCATGGATGCTCCCCTTACTCCATCACATCTGAAGCATATCACATACGCTGATAAAGGAAAAAGCAAGGTATTGGGTCTAGGTAAGGTTGCTATCTCAAAGTATCGGCACATGGATAAAGTGATGCTTGTCGAAGCCCTTGGATACAACCTCATGTCTGTCTCAATGCTTTGTGATCTTCATATGATTGTCAGCTTTGGAAAATATCGTTGCATTGTGCTAATGGTCATTGACAAATCCAAAGTCTTCGAAGGATTTCAAAGAGGTGACTTGCATATTGTAGATTTCTCTGCATGACCTCAGCCTACCACATGTCTACTAGCAAAAGCCTCAGAGTGTTGGCTATGGCATCAACGACTTGGACATGCTGGCATGAGGAATTTGAGCACCCTCTTGAAGAAAAAGCACATCATTGGCATCGAGGGCGTCAAATTCGTCAAGGATCATCTTTGTGGTGCTTGTGAGTTTGGGAAGATGACGAGATCAAAGCACCCCTCGAAGACAATCATGACCACTACTCGTCCCTTTGAATTGCTTCATATGGATCTATTTGGACCTACTCATTATGCCACACTAACCAATGCAGCATCACTATATGGTTTCGTCATTGTTGACGATTTCTCTCATTACACTTGGGTGCATATCATCACATGCAAAACTGAAGTGCAGGATGTCTTCAGACGATTTTCAAATCGGGCCATGACGAATTATGGCATCAAGATCAAGCACATCAGGAGTGACAACGGCACCGAGTTCAAGAACACAGGTCTTGATGACTATCTTGACGAACTCGGCATCACTCATGAGCTACCTGCTCCCTATACACCCAGCAGAATGGATTCATGGAGCGCAAGAACAAAACCCTCATCGAGATTGCTCGCACAATGCTTGACAAATACAGGACACCTCATCGTTGGTGGCCCGAAGCAATTGACACTGCATGTCATATCATCAACCGGGTATATCTTCACAAGAAACCCAATGTAAGTTATCTCAAAGTCTTCAGTGCTAAATGCTGGATTAGAGATCCTCATCACAGTTCTAAATTTGCACCGAAAGCACACGAGGGTTTCATGCTTGGTTATGGTAAGGACTCGCACACCTACAGAGTCTTCAACACCTACAGAAATCCAATGTAAGTTATCTCAAAGTCTTCAGTGCTAAATGCTGGATTAGAGATCCTCATCACAGTTCTAAATTTGCACCAAAAACACACGAGGGTTTCATGCTTGGTTATGGTAAGGACTCGCACACCTACAGAGTCTTCAACACCTACCACAACAAGGTTGTTGAAATTGTAGATGTGCGGTTCGATGAAAACTAATGGATCGCAAAGAGAGCACTCTCCATCTGTGCTAGATGAATTATCTCCATAGGAATCTATCAAGTTGATGGGTGATAACCCACAAGTATAGGGGATCGTTTGTAGCCTTTTCGATAAATAAGAGTGTCGAACCCAACGAGGAGCTAAAGGTAGGATTTATATTCTCTTCAAGTTCTTGTTGATTTTCATGCTTCGTTCCCCATCACTGGCATCATGAACTAGGTCTATGTGTAGATGATATGCATGAGTAGAACACAAAGATGTTGTGGGCATTGATGTTCAGATTGATTACCTCCCTTGTCTTATTTGGGTTCGGCGGTATTGTGGGATGAAGCGGCCCGGACCAACCTTACTTGTCCCCGCACAAGAGACCGGTTCCACTGACAGACATGCAACTTGTATTGCATAAAGTGGCTGGCGGGTGTCTGTCTCTCCTACTTTAGTTGAATCTGATTTGACAATGGCGGTCCTTGTAGAAGGTTAAAAGGCAACTTGTGTATCACCGTTGTGGTTTTGTGTAGATAAGAACGGTTCTTATAGTTTGCCCTAGCAGCCACGTAAAATTTGCAACAACAAAGTACAGGATGTCTAACTTGTTTTTGCAGGGCATGTTGTGATGTGGTATGGTCAAAACGTGATGTGATATATGTTGATGTATGAGATGATCATGTTTTGTAATAGGTTCATGACTTGCATGTTGATGAGTACAGCAACCGGCAGGAGCCACAGGGTTATCTTTAATTTATTGTATGACCTGCGTGTCAATAATTAAACACCATGTAATTGCTTTACTTTATAGCTATGCGTTAGCAATAGTTGTAGAAGCAATAGTTGGCGGAGACAACAACATATCGACACGACGATGGAGATCAAAATGATGGAGATCATGGTGTCATGCCGGTGACGATGGAGATCATGCCGGTGCTTTGGAGATGGAGATCAAAAGCACGAGATGATAATGGCCATATCATGTCACATATATTGATTGCATGTGATGTTTATCCTTTTTATGCATCTTATTTTGCTTACGATGACGGTATCATTATAAGATGATCCCTTCACTTAATTTCAAGATAAAAGTGTTCTCCCTAAGTATGCACCATTGCGAAAGTTCATCGTTTCGAAGCACCTCGTGATGATCGGGTGTGATAGACTCTTCGTTCGCATACAACGGGTGTAAGCCAGTTTTGCACATGCAGAATACTTGGGTTAAACTTGACAAGTCTAGCATGTACAGACATGGCCTCGGAACACGGAGGACCGAAAGGTCGAACATGAGTCATATAGTAGATATGATCAACATGGAGATGTTCACCATTGATGACCACCCCATCTCACGTGATGATCGGACATGGGTTAGTTGATTTGGATCATGTAAACACTTAGACAACTTGAGGGATTTTGATTTAAGTGGGAGTTCAATAGTAATTTGATTAACTGAACCAATTATCATGAACATAGTCTAATTGTCTTTGCAAATTAATGTTGTAGATCAATGGCTCGCGCTGTAGCTCCCCTGAATTTTAACGCGTTCCTAGAGAAAGCTAAGTTGAAAGATGATGGAAGCAACTATGCGGACTGGGTCCATAATTTGAGGATTATCCTCACTGCTGCACAGAAGGCTTATGTCCTTGAGGCACCACTCAGTGCGCCACCCCCTCCAGCATCGTTTGTGGATGTTGTGAACATCTGTCAGGCATGTTCTGATGACTACTCGATAGTTCAGTGCGCCATGCTTTACAGCTTAGAACCGGGCCTCCAAAGACGTTTTGAGCACCACGGAGCATATGAGATGTTCCAGGAGCTGAAATTGGTATTTCAGGCTCACGCCCGGGTCGAGAGGTATGACGCCTCCGACAAGTTCTTTAGCTGCAAGATGGAAGAGAACAGCTCCGTTAGCGAGCACGTACTCAAAATGTCTGGGTACTTCAACCGCTTGAATCAGTTGGGAGTTAATCTTCCGGATGAAGTAGCAATTGACAGGGTTCTTCAGTCACTGCCACCAAGCTATAAAGGCTTCGTGATGAATTATAATATGCAAGGGATGGAGAAAACAATCCCGGAGCTCTTCGCGACGCTTAAGGCCGCGGAAGTAGAAATCAAGAAAGAGCATCAAGTGTTGATGGTCAACAAGACCACCAGTTTCAAGAAGAAAGGCAAGGGAAAGAAAGGGAACTGTCGGGCCATTGGGAACCAGGGTACCCCGGCCCGTCTGCCTGCGGCCTAGGAAGCGACGCGTGGCAAAGGCCCAAGACGCGGCCCACCTAAGAGTGCCACGAAGACACCTCGCGAGGCTCCAGCCTCACGAGGACCCCTCCTCAGGGAGAAACCACCAAGACTTAGCCGCAGAAGCCTCGCGAGGCCCTCTCGCAAAGTGGCCTCCCGAGGCGGCCACCCAAGGTCGATTGAGCCTGACGCCAGCCGTGCGGTCCTGTGCCCACTACGTGGGTGACGCGCGTGGTGATGGACGGCGGCAGAGGCCGCGCCAGCGGGCGTGGACAGAGAGGCTTTCCCCTGTGGTGATAAAGGGGGCAGCCCCAGCTGCCCTCCTCCAAAGTAAGTCCCAAGGACTACCCATTTGGTGAAAGAAGACCAAGACAGCATGGCGCACAGGGCGGAGGTCACCACCGAGCCCACCGGCGTGCCATGGATCATGCTTTTGCAGGCGAAGACCGCCTTTAGTCAGGATAACCTGAGCGCCTGTCCCCTTTCAAAACCCGCCAATTGTGGCTGCCCTTCCCGCCTAGATTTTCAGGGGAAGAGGACCCAGGCGGCTATAAAGGCGGCAGTGCTGCCATTGTAGAGAGGATCGACTCCTTCATCTCCTACCTTGTACGCGAGAACGCTCTCTGACCCACAGCAATCCCAACACAAGCAGGAGTAGGGTTTTACACTGCAAGGTGGCCTGAACCTAGGTAACCGCCGTGTCCCCTGTTGTGCTCTGTGCTAGCGCTCTCGCCGTAGCCTCACCATGGTCACCCTTGGATCGGTAGGAACTAGCTCGCCCCCAGTGTTCGAACCCTTGGGTCCCCGGAGCCCCGACTCCGACATTTGGCGCGCCAGGTAGGGGGCGGCTTCAGTTCTTCCCACCTCCTCACCGCCATGGCCGACGCTCGTTGTGAGCGCTACGTGCGCAGGGCTGCCAGGGTGGCCCAGACGGAGCCGGTCGCCCGTGACGACCGTCGACGCCGCGCTGCCGGTGCCGCCACTGACACCGCTGCGAGGGAGCAGCAAGCTTCCTCCCTCCACCCGTTCATCCAGGCGGACAGCCACACCGCCATGGCCTCTTTGCTCGCCCGCTGCGACGCTCCAGCCCCGCAGGCCGCGCTGCTCATGGCACGCGAGCTCCAACGCTACCGCCCCACCGACGCTAGCTACGACGCCTGGCTCGGCCGCTTCACCGAGCTCATCAACGCTGCCGGAGACGCCCCGGAGCCCTCTCGCTCGCCCACCCTCCGCCGTCTCACACTGGGGACGTGGCGCATGATGCGCCTCCTCCGCCTCCTCCGCCTAGCGAGGGTGCCCAGCGCCACCGCGATGCACGGGCGTGTGAGCCGTCTCGCGGCGCGTCTTCGCCGGACCACGACGAGCCCAGCTGTCAGATCGTCAGGCACGCGCCGCCCGACACGCGCGTGCTCCTCGAGCAGCAGTGCCAGCGCCAAGATAGGATCATCCAGGAGGTCGGGGCTGCCGGCCGCCAGAACCGTGCCGCCCTCGTTGGTGGCGTCCCCTCCAGCTGTGGGGGCTGCCGCGCCTTCACCCGCGAGCTGCGCCGCCTGGTGTGGCCCACTAAGTTCAAGCCAGACCTGCCTCCATGCTACGACGGCACCCCAAACCCCACAGAGTTCCTGCAGCTCTATACCCTTTGCATCGAGGCAGCGAATGGCGACGACAAGGTCATGGCAAACTGGTTCCCCATGGCCCTCAAGGATGGCCCACGCTCATGGCTCATGAACCTCCCCAAGGTGTCCATCTCCTCGTGGGCCGAGATCTGCCGGCAATTCGTCACCAACTTCAAGGGCACCCACGAGCGCTCTCTCACGCTCAACGACTTGCGCATCGTGCGCCAGCGCCCTGACGAGACTCTCCGCAAGTACATCCAGCGCTTCAGCCAAGTGCGCAACAGGATCCCGCGCACCTCCGAGGCCGCCATCGTCTCCGCGTTCTCCAACGGCGTCACGGATGTCCGGATGCGCGAGAAGCACGCCATCAACGACGAGCTCGACTCCGTGCTCGAGCTGTTCGACTTCGCCGACAGGTGCGCCAAGGCCGAAGAGGGCCGTCTCTTCGCCCACAACGACCCCGACATGGCGCCAGACGCTGCCAAGGCCAAGAGCAAGGACGCCAAGCGCAAGGGCCCTATCGTGCTCGTGGCGGAGCCCGAGCAGAAGCGCGGCCGCGAGTGTGACGAGCCCAAGAGGGACTGCCGCCCTCTCTGTGCCTACCACAACTCACACTCCCACAGCACTAAGGACTGCCACGAGCTCAAGCTGCTTCGCGACGAGCGCCTGGGCCACCGAGGCGACCGTAACGACCGTGGCACCGGCCGCGAAGGCGGCCGCAGTGGCAACCGCTGGGGAGACCGCAATGGCAACGGCAACTTCCGGCAGGGCTGGCGCAACCAGCCTCGCGAGGCCAGCTGGCGTGACCAGCCTTGTGAGGCCAACCCTCAGGCCAATGCCGCTCTCCCACCGCTGCCGCCGCCCCCTCGGAGGAACGATGGCAACCAGCCTGACGAGGGCACTGGGGGCTACCAGGAGCCTCGCGGAGTGCCCTGCATCCTTGGCGGGGCCCAGGCTCCCGCGTCCAACCGCCACTTCAAGCTGTTCTCTCAGGAGGTGAACGCTGCCCTCCCGAGGCCTGAGGCTTCTCGTCCCCTCAAGTGGTCCCAGTACGCAATCACCTTCGACTCCAACGATCACCCCAAGTCTTCAAGCGCTGCGGGCACAGTCCCCATGCTGTGCACCCCCACCATCAGCAATGTCGCTGTCACCAAGACGCTCATCGACGGAGGCGCTGGCCTCAACGTGATCTCCATCGAGACCTTTGAGCAGCTTCAAGTGCCCTACGAGCAGCTGATGCCGACCAGGCCCTTCTCCGGAGTGACTGATGGCTCCACCATTCCTCTAGGGCAAGTGTGCCTTCCCGTGACTTTTGGCACCCGCAAGAACTACCACACCGAGCTCATCGACTTTGACGTGGCGCACATCGGCCTACCGTACAACGCCATCCTGGGCTACCCGGCACTCGCCAAGTTCATGGCAGCGACCCACCACGCCTACAACATCCTCAAGATGCCGGGATGCAGCGGCATCATCACCGTCTGCTGTGACGAGAAGGATGTGGTCCGCTCCCTCGAGAGCGCCTACAAGGCTGCCGCCACCGTCTATCCTGCCGACGAACACATCGCCGAGCCTCATGAGGCTGCGCCCGCGAAGAAGAACCATTTGTTCTCTCAGGACCGCACCGAGATGAAGAAAGTGTCGGTGGATGGCAGCGGCTCAGGCCCTGCATTCACCATCGGCACCGGCCTCTCTTATGCATAGGAAGACGTCCTCGTCACCTTCCTTCGGGCAAATTCAGATGTGTTCGCCTGGACGGCATCTGATTTGTCCGGTGTGCCGAGGGAGGTGATCGAGCACCACTTAGCAGTGTGCCCCAACGCACGCCCCGTGAAACAGAAGGCACGGCGCCAGGCGCCAGAGAAGCAAGATTTCATCGTCAAGGAAGTTCAGAAACTCCAAGAAGCTGGAGTCATCCGTGAGGTGCGCCATCCCAAATGGCTCGCCAACCCAGTCGTGGTGCCCAAGAAGTGCGGCAAAGAGCGAATGTGCGTCGACTTCACGAGCCTCAACAAGTTCTGCCCTTAAGATCCCTTCCCGCTGCCTCGCATCGACTAGATCGTGGATTCCACCACCGGGTGCGAGTTGCTATGCTTCCTAGACGCCTTCTTAGGTTACCACCAGATCAAGATGGCAACTGAAGACGTGGAGAAAACGGCCTTCATCACCCCCTGCGGCATATTCTGCTACATCTACATGCCCTTCGGCCTCAGGAGCGCCAGAGCCACCTTCCAGAGGCTGATGCGCATCGCCTTGGGGCCCCAGATGGGAAGAAATGTTGAGGCCTACGTCGACGACATCGTTGTCAAGACTCGCGAGGCCTGGTCCCTCCTCGCGGACCTCAAGGAGACATTCGACAATCTGCGCAAGGTCAACCTCAAGCTCAACCCAGACAAGTGCGTCTTTGGAGTTCCCTCCGGCAACCTGCTTGGCTTCTTGGTCTCCCACCGCGGGGTCGAGGCCAATCCTGAGAAGATCAAAGCCATAGAGAAGATGCGTCCTCCCCAGAGCCTCAAGGTGATGCAGCGTCTGGCGAGATGCATGGCCTCGCTTGGGCGATTCATCTCCAAGTTCGACGAGCGAGCCCTGCCATTCTTCAAGCTCATGAAGAGATCTGGCCCCTTCAAGTGGAATCTCGAGGCCGATGCTACCCTCGAAGACCTCAAGAGGTACCTCACGAGCCCGCCCATCATGGTCGCGCCACGCTCTCGCGAGCCCTTGCTCCTATACTTGGCCGCCACTGCCCAAACGGCCAGCGCGGCCCTGGTGGCAGTTCGAGAAGAGCGCGTCTACGCACAGAAGAAGCCTGCCGCGCCGGCGCCTCCTGAGGTCGCGCCATCACCTGCTGAGGCCTCGCCTCAGGTGGCCCTTGGCGCGCCGCCTCCCAAGGCCGCGCCATCGCCTGCCGAGGGCCCTCCTCAGTAGGCTTCCAGTGAGCTGCCTCGCGAGCCGCCTCCCGGCGCCACTACTTTCAGGGCCATCCCATCAAGGTGATCTCGTCTTAACCCCTAGAGCAAGTCATGCGCAACCCCAACGCCATTGGCCGTGTCACCGAGTGGAACATCGAGCTACAGGCCTTCGAGCTAGAATTCTGCACCACAAGGGTGATCAAGGGTGCAGCACTGGCTAACTTCGTGGCGGAATGGACGGATCCGCCCCATGAGGAGCCTCGCGAGGACGAATCCCTCTTGCCTGGGGACGAGGCGCCTGGCGGCTGGACCATGCACTTTGATGGCGCCTTCTCCCAGCAGGGCGCGGGGGCTGGCGTCATGCTCACTTCGCCGACGAGAGACAAGCTCTACTACGTTGTCCAACTCTGCTTCAAGCGCGACGACAAGGTCTCCAACAACATCGCGGAGTATGAAGGCCTCATCGCTGGCCTCAAGGCTGCCTTCGCTCTCGGCATCAAGCGCCTCACCATCAAGGGTGATTCGCAGCTCCTCGTGAACTTCTCCAACAAAAGCTACAAGCCCAAGGACGAGCACATGGCCGCCTATCTGGAAGAGGTACGCAAGCTCGAGAAACGTTTCCTTGGCCTCGAGCTCCAGCACGTCCCCCGCGGCGGCAACAAGGAAGCCGACGACATCGCCAAGCGAGCATCCCGCCGCGAGCCCCAAAGCCCCAGCGTCTTCGAGGAAAGGCTCCTCAAGCCATCAGCTACACCACCGGCCGTGAGTGCCACGCTGTTTCACGAAGAGCTCCCACCCGCACTACCCACGGACGCACCAGACTGCGGCCCAGCCTCAGGCGCCCGCCTGCTGCTGGCGCTCGAACCTCAAGCGGACAGCTGGGCCACTGAGTTCAAGGCCTACTTGCTTCACGGTACCCTCCCAGAGAAGAACTCAGAGGCAGAGCGTGTGGCTCGCCAGGCCACCGCCTACTGCTTGCAGGACGGCGAGCTGTACCGCAGGTGCCCCAATGGCGTCTCTCTGTGGTGCATCTCTGAAGAACAAGGGTGCGAGCTACTCGCCGACATCCATGGAGGAGAGTGTGGCCACCACTCTTCCTCACGCACCCTCACTGGCAAGGTCTTTCGCAGCGGCTTCTACTGGCCCACCGCGCTTCACGACGCCACCGAGCTGGTCCAATTCTGTGAAGCTTGTCAATTCCACGCCAAGCAAATCCACCAGCCGGCACAGGACCTCCAGACGATTCCTCTCTCGTGGCCATTCGCGGTCTGGGGGCTGGATATCTTGGGACCCTTCCCTCGCGCAGCTGGCGGCTACTGCTACCTCTACGTCACCATTGACAAGTTCACCAAGTGGGCGGAGGTCGAGCCCGTGCGCACCATCCCGGCAAGCTCTGCCGTCAAGTTCATCAAGGGCCTCATGAGCCGCTTTGGCGTCCCCAACCGTATCATCACTGACAACGGCTCCCAGTTCACACGCGGCCTCTTCAAGTCATACTACGCCAGCCTCGGCACGCAGATCTGCTACGCCCCTGTGGTGCACCCACGAAGCAACGGCCAGGCCGAGCGTGCCAACGCCGAGGTCCTCAAGGGCCTCAAGACAAGAAGCTTGAAGAAAAAGCTCAAAGCCTGCGGCAAGGGCTGGCTTGACGAGCTACAGTCTGTGCTATGGTCAATCCGCACGACAGCAACCAAGCCTACCGGCGAGACTCCCTTCTTCCTCGTCTACGGAGCTGAAGCAGTCCTACCTTGTGAGCTCAAGCACAGCTCTCCGCGAGTCCTCACCTTCGATGAGGCTCGTCAGGACGGCTCGCGAGAGGCCGATCTGCTGCTCCTCGAGGAAGCACATCGCCAGGCCGCCCTGTGCACCGCAAGATACCAACAGGCTTTGCGTCGCTATCATAGCCGCAACATACGCCCGCGCACCCTCAAAGTCGGCGATCTCATCCTGAGAAGGATCCTCTCCAGAGAGGGACTCCACAAGCTCTCACCCATGTGGGAAGGCCCTTTCAGGGTTGCTCATGTCTCCAGACCCAGCACCGCCCGGCTGGAGACGGAGGACGGAGTTCATGTGCCCAACACATGGAACATCCAACACCTCCGCAAGTTCTACCCGTGACCCTCATGCGTATGAACGAAGTGGAGCTGTACACGCTCCGGAGCCTCTCATTGCGTTCGCCTGATGGGCCCGCGAGAGCTCCCGCCCACGTCTCAGTGGAAGCCCCATGCTCCGTGCTGGCGGAACGTCCCACGCCTAGTGGAAGCCCCATGCTCAGCGCTGGCGGACAATCGAACTGAGGGCTCCCCACGGGCTGCACCAACCTCAAGCTGACCCTTGCCGGACACGGCAGCCACATCTCTTTTTGGTTGTGTAATGAACTTATATTATGCTGCAGTAAAGCTTTATTTCCTAAGACATTTTATGTGTTGGTAAGTTACCTGCCTCAGGAGCTGTGTACGCTCGCGACCTTCCTCCTGCGCATCTCGCGAGCGGGGGCTGGACACGGTGCCTGTGCTCGGGTAAGTCCCAGCAGCGCTGCAAAATCCAAGTGACCGAGCTCTGGCTCACGGGCCTGCTCCCGTGCACGCCACCTCACCAAGGTCCTTGGTGTCTCAGCTCCTCGCGTGACGCCCACGAGCAAGCTAGCAAGCGTGCACCGCTCCCCCTTTTATGAAATCGATATGAAGTTGTCACAGGAACAAGGCGCGCAAAGGCCTTGTGAGCGCTGCCTCGCGAGGTGACTCACGACAAGATGCCTCCATAAGCCCTCAGGGAGCCTCACGAGCGCTGCCTCGCGAGCCAACCTGTGGCGGCTGTCCCCACCAAGTGCTAGCGGGAGGCCTCATGAGCAAGAGCCTCGCGAGGCGCACTCCGCAGCCATGATAGGGCAAGCAACACTCGCGAAAGAGCTAAGTACAAAAACACCTCACGAGCCGCTCTCGGTGCCTCTCAAGTTTTCCTCTCCCCGCAACCTCGCTGAGTGTTGACGTTTCCTCCTCCGTGCAAGCCGCTTGCACGTCAAAGGGGAGCTCCCTGAGCATCGCACCTCAGGAGCCCTTACCGCCTCTCAGTGCCATACACCTCCTGGCCTTGTCCAGGCAACGTGACCTGACATACCAGCGACGGTTGTAGCCCACTCAGGGGCTGGGTCCTGACGACGTAGAGCACCAAGGCAAGCAAAGGAAGGGAAATAGGCCTCACGAGAGAGCCTCACGAGGGAACACACATCGCAGCAAATCATAAGTACTTAAACAAAAGACATCGTTTTTACGCCCCCACGGGGCCACGCCGATCTAATACAGGTAAACCAAGGAGAAGGACCTAGGAAGCCGTGATGTCATCATCATCGCCGTCATCACCTTCGTCGTCGTTGCCCTCGACTCTGCTGGAGCTCTCGCTGCTGCCATGGGAGAACTTTGCGAGCAGGGCGTCCACGAGGTCCTCCACCGCCTTCCCGAGGCCATCGCGGAGCTCCTCAGGCACGGGGGCTATCACCCTGTCGAAGTCGAAGTTGGGGTCGGTGTGAAGGAGATGGCTGAAGATGCGCGTCGTCGCCTGGAAGAGGAGGTCACGGCATTCGTCTTCAATGATGCCGTTCACCCTCTTGGCGCCAGCCTCGAGCCGCTCCACGAGCTTGGTGAAGAAGTCGACGTAGCTGGCGTCGTGGGTCTCGCGGGGGCCCTCGAGCCTCTCCTTGCAGATGGTGGCCAAGGCACCGTGGGCCTGAAGCTGGAGGGAGCGGAACATCTTGGCGCGCTCGTGCTGTCGCCCTCGCGCCCGGTCCGCCTCCAGCCTCGCCTGCTCGATGACATTGGAGACACCGCTCACCTACTGCTGAAGGGAGGCTAGCTCCGCCTCGGTGTCGGCCTTGACCTGCAGCGCAGTCTTCTGCCGGTTCTCTGCCTCCGTCAGGACCTCCTTGAGGCCATCAACCTCCTTCTGGAGCTCATCGCGCTTCTTCTTGAAGCGGTTCTCCTGAGTCTTCAGCTTCTTGCTGTGCTCCGCGACGAGCGCCAGACGGTTCTTCTCTATCTTCGCATCGGCGTCCTCCTGGGCCTTCTTCTCCTTGGCCTCCAGCTGGGCATTAGCCCTCTCCATGCGCTGGTTTCAGGCGTCCTGGGCGGCGGCCACCTGGTGGTCCAACATCTCCAGGCGCTCACGTTCCGCGGCCTGCTCGGTCGTCGTCCGTGCAAGCTCGCGTTCGCGGATCGCGAGGTCCGTCTCGCGGACCGCAAGCTCCTCTTCATGGGTGGTGATGGCGTTTTCCCACCCCTGGAACCGTTGTTCCTCTGCGGCGCGCCACTCCTCGAGCGCCCTCGCGCGGGCCTTGGCCTCCTCGCGGCGCTTCTTGGCCGCGTCGGCTTCCCGGAGGGCGCTCTCGAAGACCTCCTTCGCCTCAGCGGCGGCTTTCTCGCGCTTCACCCGCGCGACCTTGTCCTGGCGCCGGCCCAGCTTGATGGCGATGTCAAGTCGACTCCACCCGTCAGCAAGACGCATGCGCTCCTCGGCAAGGCGCCCCTCCGCCTCTTGCAATTCTGCCTCAAGCTGGCCCAGGGCTCCCCTCGCACTCCGTAGGACCCCGCGCTTGAGCAGGGTGCGGCTGCGCATGAGCGTCAGGGCCCAAGCAGGGTCTGACTCCTCGCCGCTCTCCGCCATCACGGCCTGGCACGGCCCGGCGTCGTTCGTCAGGAGCAGGGGATTCGTCGGAGCCTCCTCCTCTTGCCGCGGCGGTGCACCCCGCAGGCTCGCCGCGCCTGCGGACGGGGCCTCCCGCACCGGCGAGTGCTGGGGACCCCCAGAAGCGCCTCCGGCCTATGCGGTGCCCAGCGGAGGAGCAGACACCTCCGCCTCCACGGCAGGCACCTCGGGAGCCGCGGCGTCACCTCCAGAGGCCGCCTCCCGAGGATCGACGTCCTCGGCTTCGGGAGCCGTGTCCGCGTGCGGCTCCGGAGAGACCGCTTGCTCCTTCTCCACCTCCGCGTGCTCTGCCTCAGCATCGGGGCAGGCGTCGGGGTCCCCCTCGAGCCAGGGGTCTTCTTCTTCTTCTTCGTGGATGCCCTACGCGAGGCGAAGGCTCAGCCCCAGGCAGCGAGGCAAACGCAAAAGGGAAGGGAAAAGGTAAGCACTTACTCGTCATTGGCAACCCACTTCCTCTTCTTCAGGACCGATGGCGGGCAGTCCTCGCCGCCGCCCTCGCGAGGCCCCCTCCCGAGGAGGCCCCCCGAGGCTCAGCGGCCTCATCCCCGGTGTCACCCCTTCTGGCCGGGAGCTTGGTGGCCCCGCCTTCCGCGCCGGCCTCCACCGCGGGAGGCTCGATGCCCCCGCTGTCGGCGTCGATCTCCTCCACGCGTGGCTTGCCCGCCGTCGTGCTGGTACTCCCTTCGCCCCCCGCATCAGCAGGTCGGGAGGGCTCAACCCTGAATCGGGTGTCATCTTCGTCGTCATCGTCATCATCATCATCCTCAAGATCGCGGATGAGTTGGCAGCGGGTGCGCGAGGCAGGGCCGCCATCGCTCTCCTCCGTGTCGCCCCTCGAGGCCTCGGCGTTGTCCAGGACCCCCGAGCCGGGAACCACCATGAATGGATTCTCGTGAGGCCCCACTCGTCGAAGATCGGCATCTCAGCGACCAGCCGATCGACCTCCTCGTAGCGGTACAGCGGGAGCGCGTCCACGGGCGGGTCCTCCGCGGTGCTGCCGAGCAAGATCCGCATGATTCCGTCCACCACCTCCGACTTCAGACTGGCGACGCTCAGCCGCATGGGATCCTTCATGCCGGTGATCTTCCACACCGGGCGTGAGCGCATCTAGAGTGGCGCTATCCGCCGCTGCAGGTACTCCTTGACAACCATCGCCCCCGTGAGGCCCGCCGCCTTGTGGTCGGCCAGCCGCTCCCAGACGGGCGCCAGCCTCGGGTAGGTGAGCTTCTCGTGCTCCCACCCGAGCTCTTCCCGGCAGGGTGAAAGCACATTTGCTCCCTTGGTGGTTTTGGTAATTCATAACAACATATATCTCATTGAACTAATGTCTATTCAAGATAAATATTTCAGGATGTTCAATGATTGGCATGGCATGGACTAGAGATGTGGACCCCTCAAAATGCTAAGGACATGGATTGGCAAAATATCAAGACTCTACATTTTTTGTTAAGTGATCCAACATCACATTGAGTCCATAGGAAAGCCAATACTATTAAAAGGGGATGAGGTGTTGCTTAATGGTCTTTTTGCTCAAGTGCTTAGTGACATTGCTCCAAAATCCTCAACCACTTTCTCCATCCAAATATGTCCAAAACCTACATTCCAACTCGGCCCCACCGAAATTTCCTATCCGGAGCCACCGAGTTCATCTGGACTTAGCCACTGCCAAAATCCTAACAAATCGGATCCACCGATATGGATCTCGGTCCCACCGAGATGGCCTTGCCAAGTCTCTGTAATCGGTTGCAATTACTTCGGTCCCACCGAGTCTTGCAAATCGGTCTCACCGAGATGGCTTGCCAACTCTCTGTTGCCTTATTGCTTCATTTCGGTCCCACCGAGTTGATGCAATCGGTGCCACTGAGACGAGGTTTGCCCTAACCATTGCACATCGGTCCATCCGAGTTGTTCCAGTCGGTCCCACCGAGATTCCGAACGTTCATATCTTTTACACAGTTCGATGCCACCGAGATTTCTGATCGATGCCACCGAGTTGGGTCAAAAGTGTGTAACGGTTGGATTTTGTGTGGAGGCTATATATACCCCTCCACCACTTCTTACTCAATAAGGAGAGCCATCAGAACGTGCCTACACTCATCCCCGGTGTCACTTGGGAGCCTCCGACATGATGTGGAGTTGAACCAAGGAGTTTGTAAGGGCAAGGAGATCGCCTACTTCGTGAAGATCTACCCCGAGTGAGGCTAGTCCTTCGTGGACGTAAGCCATGGTGGAATAGACAAGGTTGCTTCTTCGTGGACCCTTCGTGGGTGGAGCCCTCCGTGGTCTTGCGCAACCGTTACCCTTCGTGGTTTGAAGTCTCCATCAATGTGGATGTACGATAGCACCACCTATCGGAACCACGCCAAAAACCACCGTGTCTTCATTGCGTTTGAAATCTCCAATCCCCTCCTTTACTTACATGTGCAATTGTTTACTTTCCGCTGCTACACTCTTAGAATTGCATGTGTAGGGTGATGCTTGACTTGTATACTTGCTAAAATCTTCCTACAACTAAAATTGGGAAAAGGTTAGGTTTTTATTTGGTCAAGTAGTCTAATCACCCCCCCTCTAGACATACTTTCGATCCTACAAGTGGTATCAGAGCTTTGGTCTCCATTGCTTTGGTTTCACAACCTAGGAGAGTATGGCGTCTAGTGAGGGTAGTTATCACCGTAGAGGTCCATATTTTGATGGTACAAACTTTGCTAGTTGGAAACATAAGATGAAAATGCATATTCTTGGTCATAGCCCCGCCGTTTGGGCTGTTGTTAGTGTTGGCTTGCAAGGTGAATTCTTTGAGGATGGCAAGGAACTGGATCGTGAAGCAACCCCGGAAGAATTGAAGATGTTGCAATACAATGCTCAAGCTTGTGATATTCTCTTCAACGGTTTGTGTCCCGAGGAATTCAACAAAATCAACTGCCTCGAGAATGCAAAGGAAATTTGGGATACTTTGGCTGATATGCATGAGGGTACCGAGTCCGTCAAGGAATCTAAGTTGGATGTGCTTCAAAGTCAACTTGACAAGTTCAAGATGAAGGATGGTGAAGGAGTCGCCGAAATGTACTCTAGGCTTGCTCTCATCACAAATGAGATTGTCGGCTTAGGAAGTGAAGAGATGACCGACAAATTCATCATCAAGAAGATACTTAGAGCTTTGGATGGAAAATATGATACCGTTTACACATTGATCCAAATGATGCCAAATTACAAAGATCTCAAGCCCAAGGAAGTCATTGGAAGGATTGTTGCTCATGAAATGTCACTCAAGGACAAAGATGAGCTACACAACAAATCAAGTGGTGCTTACAAAGCCTCAACCGATGCTCCAACAACTTCAAGTGACAAGCTAGTATCCAATGACGAGATAAGCCTAATGATGAAAAGATTCAACAAGTTCTACAAGAACAAAGGGAAAGAAAGAAGCTCTAGCTCAATACACTATGAGAAAAGATCATCAAGTCGTGACCGTAATTGCTACAATTGTGGAAAACCTGGACACTATTCCAATGAGTGTACGGCTCCCTACAAGAAAAGAGACGAATCACCAAGAGGAAGACATAGAAGAGATGAATCACCTCATAAGGAGAGAAGGAGTAGAGATGATCGTTATGAACGAAGACACTCTCGAAGAAGCAAGGATTCGGAGAGGAAGGACAAGTCATCAAAGAGCTACATAAGAAGAAGACATCAAGCTCATGTTGGTGAATGGGTTTCCGGCTCCGACTCCGACAACCACTCCGAGAGAAGTTATCACTCCAACTCCGACTATAGTCAAGATGAAGGTGTTGCCGGACTTGCTCTTGTGTCATCCAACTCCTATGATCTCTTTGATTCACCAAATGAAGGAATTGGAAGATGCTTCATGGCAAAAGGCCCCAAGTTATCACACCACGAGTATCTTGATTTCAATAGTGATGAGGATGATTTGCTTGGTGATGATGATTTACTTGTTGATAAGGCTAGTGATGTGAGCTATAATGAAAATGCTAGTAATCATGATAGTCAAGAGGAAACGAGTGACAATGCTATGAAGGAGATTGAGCGTCTAACTAAAGAACTAAATGCTCTTAAGTTAGCTCATGAAACAACTCAAGAGGATCATAGAGAACTTCTAAGAACTCATGAGAAGCTACGCTTCGAGAAGCTACGCTTCGAGAAGCTAAATTTAGAGCAAGAGCATGAGTTTCTTAAAGCTATATATCAATGACGATCTTCGAAAGAAGAGTTCTTCATATCTTGCCAAACGTTTACTCTTGTCTACCTTTATGCCACAAGTTAAACCTAAGCAAACTAGCAACAAGGGTAAAAAGGGTTCTACCTCTAGTAGTAACAATAACCATGCTAAATCCAATATTGTTGCTTCTAGTAGTTCTATTGATTCCACTAATGATTCTCTTAGCCAAGCTACACTTGAGCAAGAAAACATTCTATTGAAAGGTATTATAGAAAAAGGTGTCTACAAGAGTCTTGCCGGGAGTAAGCAATTTGAGGAAATTGTGCGCAAGCAAGGAAGGCATCAGAAGAACCAAGGTGTTGGTTTTGAACGAAAGTTCAATGCCAATGGAGTTGAGTGGGAAGAAGATCAGTACCCCAAGACGAAGTTTGTTCCTCAACAAGAGAAGTATGATCCTACTTCCTTCAAGGGAACACAAGCTCAAGAAGATCTTCCACCACAAGACCACAAGCTAAAAGGCAAGGACAAGCTTCAAGAAGAGATTGATTCATTTGAAGAAGTGCCTCAAGTCTCGGTCAAGTGGGTTCCCAAGACTTCATCAAGTTCTACTTCATCAAGTGCTACTACAACTCCAAGGATTCCCATCAAGTTGATGTGGGTCCAAAAGAAGAAGAACTAGAGAGTTCTTGAGGGTGACTCCGCCAACAAACTTCACTCATATTAATTTTGGCAAGAACTTGTGCAATCAACTTCCACATCTTGCACTAGTTCATGGAGTCACAAACCCTCTTGTTGGTAAGGCAAGGGACAAGGTATTCAATGCATTCATGGACATCATCATATGTGTATTTCACTCTATGTCTATGGATATGCTTGTATGTTCCTTGTGTGGGACTAACCCATGTAGGTATTGAAAGCACAAAACTCCAAAGGATTGCTCCCAACTCTTGATGGTCTACATCAACATTGAGCATCCACATCTTCAACATCTACATGAAGTCATCATCGACAAAACCTAAGGTTAGTTCATCCCTCCTTGGGGGGATATCACATCTAGGGGAAGCTTTGCTCTAAGACTTGAGCTAAAGCAACTCTAATGGTGTGAACACATCAATGCTTTATGTAAAAGTGGCAACCCCACTTGTGCTTAAACGATGAGTATGACCTATGATCAAATGCTCTCATTTGACTCCTAAGTCAATATACTCATATATAGAAAGATGACCTAGTCATCGCCATTGCTTGATAGATGCTAGAATTGGTTGTGCATGTTTGACACATATTTCATTTGCTATCTTATTGTGTGAGCATGTTGATTTGCATGTTTTGTTCATTCGAGGACATCCATTTGTTGTTTTGATTGTCTTGGTTTTTCTGGCCAAGTGGATGTACAAGAATTCCTAAGTACCTTCTCTAGCTATCTATGCTTTCTTGTCTCAAATTCTATTCTTGCTACATCACAAAAATTGAACAAGTCATTTTTGGACCCTCCGGGTGAGGAGCACTCGGAGCCACCGATCTGAAAGGGCTGAACCTCCAAAACCTTCTACATGATTTCGGCCGAACCAATCCACTCACACTCGGTCCAACCGAAATCATTTAGATTGATCTAGGTTTCCATCTCAGTGTCACCGAGTTGAACCATTTCGGCGCCACCGATGTGCTAAACAGCTTGCAGTTACACATATCGGTGCCACCGAGTTGTCCAACTCAGAGCCACCGACAGCACACGGGTATATATACTTCGCGGGCCCGGACGATTGAAATTTCTCAAACCTCTTCCTCCCCGCACCCCGTTGCTATCGTCGCCTTGGTCTTCGGATCATCGCCCTTGTCTCCAGCGCGTCTTCGCCGCCGGAATCCGCCACCGTCAATGGCAATCTGCTCCACCGTTGCCGCCGTAGAGGATCTCCACCAAGTTAGGGTGAGATTCGACCCGCTTCGTGCTCTAAATTCTGATTCAATGCACGGATGGATTGCCATTATTCTTGCCACGGATTGAGACTTTCCTTTACACTGCAAATTCCATAGATTAGATTCGAGCAAAAAAATTAGGTTTAAGTTTCCGTCGAACGCATCTCGGACCGACCGATTAGAGATTTTCGGAGTCACCGATTTGGCCCCAGGCCATTGCACTAGTACGTCTCGGTGCCACCGAGTTGCACGAATCGGTGAGACCGAAAGTAAAATCTCTGTGAAACCCTACCATCTCGGAGACACTGAACCACATCTCGGTCTGACCGAAATGGAGTGTAAAGTTTCTGTTGAGTGCTTCGGTATCACCGAGATGATCAACTCGGTCCATCCGAAATGCCTTCTGTGAAAACTTGAAACTAAGATTTGAACTCAATTTTCATGAAAAATGTCTGCTTTTTGTGATGACTCATCTACTCTGCCCATACCCATCTATTCACAGGGTCAGCTTTGCAAGATGTCAGATGCCAGCGATAGCCAGAATATGTCAGAGCAGCACACAGATCTCAGTTCAGGCTCTAGTCCTGAGGAAAGCTTTTATGAGGGAGAAAGAAGCTCTCTAGATCTTCCAAAAGCTGCAACAAGGACCAGGAAGAAGAGAACCTCAGATGATGAGGAAGAGGACTTTGTTGCTAGTGAAGCAGCATCAAAGAAGAAGAGAGTTGTGCTTGCAATGGAGTATAGCACCAAACCATCTGCTAGAACCAAAGAGAAGACAACAGTGAAGAAAGTTACTAAGGAAACAATGACATTCACACTTGAGGAACCAAGTGATGCAGAGGCAGCTGATGCGTCAAAGAAAAAGAGGCCTAGGAAAACTGTTGCTCGTGTTCTAGGCAAGCTCTCCATGGCTGAAGAGGAGGAGGAGAAGCCAGCAGCTGAGGCACCTCCAGCAAAGACTCAGAAGCTTATGTCTGATGCTATAAGGACTGCTGCCCCCACCAAGTCCAAGCCTAAAGCTCCAGCACCCAAGAGGTCAACAAGAAACATCCCTGCTACTGAAAAGAACAAGGCCCCAGTGTCTGAAGCTGATGTTGATGAGGAGCCACTAGTGCTCAGAAAATTGAAGCCAAAGATTCCAGATCATGACAATGCACACCCAGTTGCCGAAAACATGATGCTTAGGAAGGACAAAGGACTGCGTCAATGGAGATTGTTAGGTCCATATGCTGCTAGGAGGAGGACTGCTTGTGATTACCGCTTTCAGACCAGAGAACAACAAGATTTCTATGAGACTGTACTGCTTGATAAGAAGCCAATCGTCAGTGACATGAGATGGGTGGATTGGAAGTATATCGATGCAAATTAAGACTACTTCCCCCATGTTCATGAGAGCTTCAGGATAGCTGGTGTTGATGACTTTGTTGGACAGAAGCTTACAAAGTAGAATGATGAGATGATTATGCAATTCTACTCCACAGCTCATTTTTATCCAGATGGCCGAATTGTGTGGATGACTGAGGGATCCAGATACAGTTAACCATCTCTGAGTGGGCTACTCTTCTTGGTGCTCCAGAGGAAGAAGATGATGACATTGACATATATGCCAAGCTCAAGATGGACCACAATTCCATGGCAAATATGTACACAGCTATTCCAGAGAAGGACATCGAGACTCGCAAGCTTGGTTCTGTGAAGCACTTGCTACCTGGTTTGGCCACCACTAACACAATCTTGAGGTACACTCTGTTGCCCAAGTCTAGAGATGATAAGATGATACGTGGCCACTCCATCAACTTGTTGCACCTCTTTGATACACCTCAGAAGTTCAAGGTGATGAGCTTGATTGTTGAAACCATCAAGAGGACAGCTGTTGATCAGAAGAGATCTTGTGGATATGCTCCACACATTCAGATGCTTATCAACTCCAAGGTTGGAACGAGCACATATCTACTCGATCGTGAACATCTTCCATTGCGTCCAGAGTTCGAGGACAATGTTATAGTGATGGACCCTTCGCATCCTACATCTGCTCAAGCACAAGAGAAGATCCGAGCAGCCACAGAAGCAAAAGCAGCCAAGAAGGCATCTGCTCCCAATGCACCTATTGCAAACCTCAAGTCAAAGAATGATCAAATGACTTATCTGCTGGAAGCCACCCTGAGTATTGAGCAAAATCTGGCCAACCTCACCAAGAACCAGGCTAGTCTAAAGCGGATAGTCGAGACAAAGATTCATGATCTTGATGTGAAGATCACTGAGGTTCAGACCATTGTGGAGAAGCTGAAGGATGATGTTGATGCAGCCAGGGCCGCTTCTGATGATAGTGGAGATGACAGACCCACGACTGAGAGATTCCAGACAGTGCCCAGGGCATCCAGGTCTGCTATCGTGCCAGTTGCAGATACGAGGACCACAGTCTCTGCACCTACTGCTGCTGCTATAGTGCCACCTCCAGTCTCTACTCCACCAGCCCAGCAGACGTCAGCTGAAGCCTTCATGGATGCACTTCTCTCAACGCCATCTACGCACACCGGAGCTGCCAGCCGAAGATCACCTTCAGGAGCTTCCGAGGATCATGCCTAGAGAGCCGCATAGTCCTATACCTATTCGAACTTTTTGGTACTTGTTGCCAAAGGGGGAGAATTTGTATAGATCATTAGGCTTCGAGAGAGAGAGTGTCTTGCTTTTGCTCGTCGTTTTCTTGAGTTTTTGCTACTATTTGGTTAATGCTACTTCTGCTTGATGTGTGCTTGATACTATGTGCCTGTGAGATACTACGTGTGTGATTGATCATACTATGCTTCATGTGATGCTTAATGCTTATCCTTATCATTATCTTTGTATGATCATTCACTTGTGTTTTTGATGATGCGTGCCTACTATTCCATTCATATCATTTTGCGCGCTCCACCAAGTTGTATGTGACATGGAAGAGTGACCCATGATCCTAATCGATTGTGCATTTGAATTCAAACGCAAATTTTTAATAATGCACAAATTTAGGGGGAGCTCTTGCTTATCACATACTTCTCAAAGCGATGATTTATTCCATTCAATTAATCATTTGTCGAAGCTTTGATCTATATGTTATCATCAATTACCAAAAAGGGGGAGATTGAAAGCACATTTGCTCCCTTGGTGGTTTTGGTAATTCATAACAACATATATCTCATTGAACTAATGTCCATTCAAGATAAATATTTCAGGATGTTCAATGATTGGCATGGCATGGACTAGAGATGTGGACCCCTCAAAATGCTAAGGACATGGATTGGCAAAAGATCAAGACTCTACATTTTTTGTTAAGTGATCCAAGATCACATTGAGTCCATAGGAAAGCCAATACTATTAAAAGGGGATGAGGTGTTGCTTAATGGTCTTTTTGCTCAAGTGCTTAGTGACATTGCTCCAAAATCCTCAACCACTTTCTCCATCCAAATATGTCCAAAACCTACTTTCCAACTCGGCCCCACCGAAATTTCCTATCCGGAGCCACCGAGTTCATCTGGACTTAGCCACTGACAAAACCCTAACAAATCGGATCCACCGATATGGATCTCGGTCCCACCGAGATGGCCTTGCCAAGTCTCTATAATCGGTTGCAATTACTTCGGTCCCACCGAGTCTTGCAAATCGGTCTCACCGAGATGGCTTGCCAACTCTATGTTGCCTTATTGCTTCACTTCGGTCCCACCGAGTTGATGCAATCGGTGCCACTGAGACGAGGTTTGCCCTAACCATTGCACATCGGTCCATCCGAGTTGTTCCAGTCGGTCCCACCGAGATTCCTAACGTTCATATCTTTTACACAGTTCAGTGCCACCGAGATTTCTGATCGATGCCACCGAGTTGGGTCAAAAGTGTGTAACGGTTGGATTTTGTGTGGAGGCTATATATCCCCCTCCACCACTTCTTACTCAATAAGGAGAGCCATCAGAACGTGCCTACACTTCCACCATACATTTTCTGAGAGAGAACCACCTACTCATGTGTTGAGATCAAGACATTCCAATCCAACCATTTGAACCTTGATTTCTAGCCTTTCCCAAGTTGCTTTCCACTCAAATCCTTCTTCCACCATAGCCAAATCTGTGAGGAGTTGTTTGAGTGTTGGGGAGACTATCATTTGAAGCACAAGAGCAAGGATTTCATCAACAACACACCGTCTATTACCTTTTGGAGAGTGGTGTCTCCTAGATTGGTTAGGTGTCACTTGGGAGCCTCCGACATGATGTGGAGTTGAACCAAGGAGTTTGTAAGGGCAAGGAGATCACCTACTTCGTGAAGATCTACCCCGAGTGAGGCTAGTCCTTCGTGGACGTAAGCCATGGTGGAATAGACAAGGTTGCTTCTTCGTGGACCCTTCGTGGGTGGAGCCCTCCGTGGACTCGCGCAACCGTTACCCTTCGTGGGTTGAAGTCTCCATCAACGTGGACGTACGATAGCACCACCTATAGGAACCACGCCAAAAACCACCGTGTCTTCATTGCGTTTGAAATCTCCAATCCCCTCCTTTACTTACATGTGCAATTGTTTACTTTCCGCTGCTACACTCTTAGAATTGCATGTGTAGGGTGATGCTTGACTTGTATACTTGCTAAAATCTTCCTACAACTAAAATTGGGAAAAGGTTAGGTTTTTATTTGGTCAAGTAGTCTAATCACCCCCCCTCTAGACATACTTTCGATCCTACAAGTGGTATCAGAGCTTTGGTCTCCATTGCTTTGGTTTCACAACCTAGGAGAGTATGGCGTCTAGTGAGGGTAATTATCACCGTAGAGGTCCATATTTTGATGGTACAAACTTTGCTAGTTGGAAACATAAGATGAAAATGCATATTCTTGGTCATAACCCCGCCGTTTGGGCTGTTGTTCGTGTTAGCTTGCAAGGTGAATTCTTTGAGGATGGCAAGGAACTGGATCGTGAAGCAACCCCGGAAGAATTGAAGATGTTGCAATACAATGCTCAAGCTTGTGATATTCTCTTCAACGGTTTGTGTCCCGAGGAATTCAACAAAATCAACCGCCTCGAGAATGCAAAGGAAATTTGGGATACTTTAGTTGATATGCATGAGGGTACCGAGGCCGTCAAGGAATCTAAGTTGGATGTGCTTCAAAGTCAACTTGACAAGTTCAAGATGAAGGATGGTGAAGGAGTCGCCGAAATGTACTCTAGGCTTGCTCTCATCACAAATGAGATTGCCGGCTTAGGAAGTGAAGAGATGACCGACAAATTCATCATCAAGAAGATACTTAGAGCTTTGGATGGAAAATATGATACCGTTTACACATTGATCCAAGTGATGCCAAATTACAAAGATCTCAAGCCCAAGGAAGTCATTGGAAGGATTGTTGCTCATGAAATGTCACTCAAGGACAAAGATGAGCTACACAACAAATCAAGTGGTGCTTACAAAGCCTCAACCTATGCTCCAACAACTTCAAGTGACAAGCTAGTATCCAATGAAGAGATAAGCCTAATGATAAAAAGATTCAACAAGTTCTACGAGAACAAAGGGAAAGAAAGAAGCTCTAGCTCAAGACACTATGAGAGAAGATCATCAAGTCGTGACCGTAATTGCTATAATTGTGGAAAACCTGGACACTATTCCAATGAGTGTACGGCTCCCTACAAGAAAAGAGACGAATCACCAAGAGGAAGACATAGAAGAGATGAATCACCTCATAAGGAGAGAAGGAGTAGAGATGATCATTATGAACGTGGCTGACGCGCGTGGCGACGGACGGCGGCAGAGACTGCGCCAGCGGGCGCGGACAGAGAGGCTTTCCTCTTTGGTGATAAAGGGGGCAGCCCCAGCTGCCCTCCTCCAAAGCAAGTCCCAAGGACTGCCCGTTTGGTGAAAGAAGACCAAGATAGCAAGGCGCGCAGGGCGGAGGTCCCCTTTCAAAACCCGCCAATTGTGGCTGCCCTTCCTGCCAAGATTTTCAGGGGAAGAGGACCCAGGCGGCTATAAAGTGCTGCCATTGTAGAGAGGATCAACTCCTTCATTTCCTACCTTGTACGCGAGAACGCTCTCTGACCCAGAGCAATCCCAACACAAGCAGGAGTAGGGTTTTACACCGCAAGGTGGCCCGAACCTGGGTAACCGACGTGTCCCCTGTCGTGCTCTACGCTAGCGCTCTCGCCGTAGCCTCGCCGTGGTCACCCTTGGATCGGTAGGAACTATCTCGCCCCCGGAGTTCGAACCCTTGGGTCCCCGGAGCCCAGACTCCGAAAGGAACTTCAAGAAGAATGGCAAGCCAGTTCCCGCTCCCATGAAGAAACCCAAGGCTGGACCCAAACCTGAGACTGAGTGCTTCTATATCAAGGGGAATGGTCACTGGAAGCGGAACTGCCCCAAGTACTTGGCAGATAAGAAGGCTGGCAACGTCAACAAAGGTATATCTGATATACATGTTATTGATGTGTACCTTACTAGTGCTCATAGTAGTGCCTGGGTATTTGATACTGGTTCGGTTGCTAATATTTGTAACTCGAACCAGGAGCTATGGAATAAACGAAGACTGGCTAAGGATGAGGTGATGATGCGCGTTGGAAATGGCTCCAAGGTTGATGTGATCGCCGTCGGCACGCTCCCTCTACGTCTACCTTCGGGATTAGTTTTAAACCTAAATAATTGTTATTTGGTGCCTACGTTAAGCATGAACATTATATCTGGATCTTGTTTATTGCAAATAATTATGACGGATTCATGGCAATGATCATGTATATAGGCATCACGTCCGAGACAAGTAGACCGACTCCTCCCTGCATCTACTACTATTACTCCACCCATCGACCGCTATCGAGCATGCATCTAGGGTATTAAGTATGAAACAGAATAACGCTTTAAGCAAGATGACATGATGTAGACAAACTAAACTCAAGCAATATGATTAAACCCCATCTTTTTATCCTTAATGGCAACAATACAAATATGTGTCATGTCCCCTTCTGTCACTGGGATTGAGCACCGCAAGATTGAACCCATCCCAAAGCACCTCTCCCATTGCAAGATAAATCAATCTAGTAGGCCAAACCAAATCAATAGATCGGAGAGAAATACAAAGCTATAATAATCATGCATAAAAGAGTTCAGAGAAGACTCAAATATTTCTCATGAATAATCTGATCATAAACTCACAATTCATCGGATCCCAACAAACACACCGCAAAAGAAGATTACATCAGATAGAACTCCAAGAACATCGAGGAGAACATGGTATTGAAGATCAAAGAGAGAGAAGAAGCCATCTAGCTACTAGCTATGGACCCGTAGGTCTGTGGTAAACTACTCACACATCATCGGAAGGGTAGCAAGGTTGATGAAGAAGCCCTCCATGATCGATTCCCCCTCCGGTAGAGTACCGGAAAAGGCCTCCAGATGGGATCGCGAAAGAAAAGAAGCTTGTGGCGGCGGAAAGATTTTCTCTTTTGTCTCTATAGTATATTGGGAATATTTGGGAATTTATAGCGCTGGAATTAGGTCAGGAGGGGCTACGAGAGGCCCACAAGCCTGGGGGCGCGCCTTCCCCCTGGGCACGCCCTCCAGGCTTGTCGCCTCCTCGTGGCTCTTCTGGTCTTCTCCCGAAGCTTCCTGGGTCTCTTCTGGTCCAGAAAAAATTAATCCAAATTTTTTTTCTCGTTTGGACTCATTTTGATAATGATTTTTTGAAAAGGCAAAAACAAGCAGAAACAGCAACTGGCACTGGGCACTGAGTTAATAGGTTAGTCCCAAAAAATGATATATAATGGCATATAATTGCATATAAAACATCCAAGATTGATACTATAATAGCATGGAACAATAAAAAATTATAGATATGTTGGAGGCGTATCAAGCATCCCCAAGCTTAATTCCTGCTCGTCCTCGAGTAGGTAAATGATAAAAACAGAATTTTTGATGTGGAATGCTACCTATCATGTTTCATCATGTAATCTCTCTAACGGTATGAATAATAAGATCCGAATGATTCAAAGCAATAGTCTATAGTTTGATATAAAGACATCAATACTCAGGCATACTAATAAACAATCATGTCTTTCAAAATAAAAATGCTAAAGAATGTTATCCCTACAAAATGATATAATCCTGTCATGCTCCATCTTCTTAACACAAAATATTTATCATGCACTACCCCGATGACAAGCTGAGCAATTGGTTCATACTTTTTAACGCGCTTCAGCTTTTTCAACCCCCATGCAATACATGAGCGTAAGCCATGGATATAGCACTATGGGTGGAATACAATATGGTGGTAGAGGTAAATAAGGAGAAGTCAAAAATAAGAAGATAGTCTCACATCAACGAGGCTAATCAACGGGCTATGGAGATGCCCATCAATTGATGTTAATGCGAGGAGTAGGGATTGCCATGCAACGGATGCACTAAGAGCTATAAGTGTATGAAAGCTCAACATAAAAACTAAGTGGGTATGCATCCAACTTTCTTTCTCATGAAGACCTTGGGCATTTGAGGAAGCCCATCATCGGAATATACAAGCCAAGTTCTATAATGAAAAATTCCCACTAGTATATGAAAGTGACAAAATAGGAGACTCTCTATATGAAAAACATGGTGCTGCTCTGAAGCACAAGTGTGGAAAAATGATAGTAACATTGCCCCTTCTCTCTTTTTCTCTTTTTTTTGGTGGGTTCTTTTTGGCCTCTTATTTATTTTTTTAGAACCGTCTCATGGACCTCATCCCCACTTTTTCGAGGACTCATTAGTCTCCACCATTCTTTCCTCACTGGGACAATACTCTAATAATGATGATCATCACACTTTTATTTACTTACAACTCGATACTAGAACAAAAATATGACTCTATATGAATGCCTCTGGCAGTGTACCAGGATGTGCAATGATGCTAGCGTAACATGTATAAAAATGATGAACGGTGGCTGAGCCACAAATACTATGTCAGCTATATGATCATGCAAAGCAATATGACAATGATGATGTGTGTCATAAAAACGGAACGGTGGAAGTTGCATGGCAATATATCTCGGAATGGCTATGGAAATGCCATGATAGGTAGGTATGGTGGCTGTTTTGAGGAAGATATAAGGGAGGCTTATGTGTGATAGAGCATATCATATCACGGGGTTTGGATGCAACGGCGAAGTTTGCACCAACTCTCGATGTGAGAAAGGGCAATGCACGGTACCGAAGAGGCTAGCAAATTGCGGAAAGGTGAGAATGCGTATAATCTATGGACTCACATTAGTCATAAAGAACTCACATACTTATTGCGAAAGTTTATTAGCCCTCGAAGCAAAGTACTACTATGCATGCCCCTAGGGGGGTAGATTGGTAGGAAAAATCCATCGCTCGTCCCCGGCCGCCACTCATAAGGTAGACAATCAAGAATAAATCATGCTCCAACTTCCTAGCATAACGACAGATCATACGTGCATGCTTCGGGAATCACAAACCTTAACACCAATATTCTTACTAAACCACAATTATCTACTAGCACCTCCCACATATTACCATCTTAATATCGCAAAACTATTGCAAGGAATCAAACTTATCATATTCAGTGATCTACATGAAAGTTTTTATTATATCCCTCTTGAATACCTATCATATCAGGACCAAATTCATAACCCGTGCATATTACCATTGATAATCATTAGACTCTCAAAAAGATATAAGTGAAGCATGAGAGTGCAACTATTTCTTTAAAATATAACCACCGCCGTGCTCTAAAAGATATAAGTGAAGCACTAGAGCAACTGCCTAGCTCAAAAGATATAAGTGAAGCACATAGAGTATTCTAACAAATCACGAATAATGTGTGTCCCTCTCAAAAAGGTGTGTCCATCAAATATGATTGTGACAAACTAAAAAGCAAACAAAAGCAAATAAACTATATCACAAGACGCTCCAAGTAAAACACATATCATGTGATGAATAAAAATATAGCTCCAAGTGAGTTACCGATAGATTGTAGACGAAAGAGGGGATGCCTTCCGGGGCATCCCCAAGCTTAGATGCTTGAGTCTTCCTTGAATATTACCTTGGGGTGCCTTGGGCATCCCCAAGCTTAGGCTCTTGCTGCTCCTTATTCCTTTATCCATCGTAGTCTCACCCAAAACTTGAAAACTTCAGCACACAAAACTCAACAGAAATTTCGTGAGATTCGTTAGTATAACAAACAAATATTAAACTTTAGGTACTGTTGTAAATTGATTCATATTTAATATTGGCATAATGCTACTGTACTCCAACTTCTCCATGACTCATACCCCCCGATACGATCCATAGATTCATCAAAATAAGCAAACTATGCAACAAAAACAGAATCTGTCTAAAACAGAACAGTCTGTAAAGATCTATTTAGAAGCTATACTTCTGTAACTCCAAAATTCTAAAACATTAGGACAACGTAAACAATTCATATAACAATACTGTGTAAAAATTTCAGATTTCTCTGAAGCTCCAGTACAGAATTAAAATTCCAGCACTGGACGCAAAACTTTCTGTTTTCCAAACAACATCAATTATACTATCATCAACATCATCCCAAAGGCATTACTTGGCACAAACACTAATTAAAAGATAAAAACACAATCATAACAGAGGCTATAATTGTGTAAACGCACAAGAACAGAAAGTAAAAACAAAAATTTATTTTATTCATTGGGTTGCCTCCCAACAAGCGCTATAGTTTTATGCCCCTAGCTGGCGTAATGCATATTTTCAAGTGTTGTCATCCTTCATGTTAATTCCATAGGTGGCCCTCATAATAGATTCATAAGGTGCCTTAATTATATTTCTAGGGAAGTGTTTCATAGGTGGCCCTCATAATAGATTCATAAGGTGCCTTAATTATATTTCTAGGGAAGTGTTTCATCCCTTTCTTTAATGGAAATTGAAATCTTATATTACCTTCTTTCATATCAATAATAACACCTATTGTTCGTAGAAAAGGCCTACCAAGTATTATGGGGCAAAAAGGATTGCATTCAATATCAAGAACAATAAAATCCACGGGCACATAATTTCTATTTGCAAGAATAAGCACATCATTTATTCTACCCAATGGCTTTTTTATAGTAGAATCCGCAAGATGCAAATTAAGGGAACAAGGATCCATGTCGGTGAGACCTAGCACATCACACAAAGACTTAGGTATAGTGGAAACGCTAGCACCAAGATCACAAAGGGCATTACATTCATAATCCTTAATTTTGACTTTAATAGTAGGTTCCCATTCATCTTGTAATTTTCTAGGAATTGAAACTTTCAACTCAAGTTTTTCTTCATGCGCTTTCATCATGGCTTCTACAATATGGTTAGTGAAAGCTTTATTTTGTTCATATGAATTTGGTGAATTAATCATGGATTGCAACAAGGAAATACACTCAATTAAAGAACAACTATCATAATTAAAGTCCTTGTAATCCAAAGTAGTGGGTGCATTACTATTTAAAGTTTTGACCTCTCCAAACCCACTTTTTCACTTTTTTCATTAAGATTATCACCCTCCAAGAAATTGGGACTCCTTCTATCTAAAGTTGACTCTTCTTCAGTCCATTTTTTATCAAGTTTTATGTTACTAAATAATGATTCAATAGGAGTGACACCAATCATTTTAATATCTTCATCATTACTACGATAGAAACCGGGTGGAATCGCTTTTTCTAGGAATTCCCGCTTAGCTCTCAACCTAGCGGTCCTTTCTTTACTTTCATTAATGGAGACATAGATAGCTTTAATAGACTCATTTATATCATTCTTGGGTGGCAAAATTTTAGTTTTGAGATTTTCCACATCATGAGCAATTCTATCCATGTTCCTAGCCAATTCATCAACTCTACTCATTTTTTCTTCTATCATAGCATTGAAATTCTTTTGCGAATTAATAAATTCTTTAATATAACTTTCAAGATCAGAGGGCATCCTATTATTATTATAAGAATTACCATAGGGATTGGCATAATTATTAGAGGAATTTCCAGGAAACGGTCTAGGATTGAAATTACCCCTATAAGCATTGTTGTTGAAATTATTTCTAGAGACAAAATTCACATCAATGGCATCATTATTTTGTTTAATCAAAGTTTTTTTCTCGTTTGGACTCTTTCTGATAATGATTTTCTGAAAAGGCAAAAACAAGCAGAAAACAGCAACTGGCACTGGGCACTGGGTTAATAGGTTAGTCCCAAAAAATGATATATAATGGCATATAATTGCATATAAAACATCCAAGATTGATACTATAATAGCATGGAACAATAAAAAATTATAGATACGTTGGAGACGTATCAGTGATCTCGTCAGTGACCTTTTGCTGCGTGACCACAGGAAATCTAGCCGTGCTCATTCTCAGTTGCATTGTCCACCCAGCACCCCCTCACTTTCTTTCCTTTTTCGACCAAGAGACCGATCAAGCCAGAATCTTAATACTAGTACTTCCCCCCACCCTTCGCCCCCACCCAACTTTATTGCCCTTTTCAACAAAGACATTGGTTCGTTAACCAGTCTTTGCTACACCGCCCACCCAAAAAAAATCCACATTCAACCAGGCCATCTATTTATCTTCATGCATTACCTTTTTTCCTCTAATAGTAAAAATTTAGGTGGTGTTCGAGTGTTCGACAAGCCGACGCAGCTATCTAGATACATGGTGAGCTTTGGACTGAAGAATATCCACATGCAGGATGCAGCGACGTGGGGAGCAAACCAAACTTGATGGGAAAAAAAGGATGCAGCGACGTGGGGAGCTGGCCCATTAGAAGAAGGCCGGTTCTAAAAGAAGTTATACCTCCGGTCGGCGGGATGTGGTGAGGCAGGCGGCAGGATCTGCCAACATGACGGCAGCGAGCAAGGGTGCGGAGGACCACCCACGCCACCTCCAGGTCAGAGAAGACGGCGCGCGTCGGCTTCCTCCCTCGCCAACGGCGATCGCGTCAACGTTGCACCTCGTACCCTACCCAGCAGAAGGGATCCGGCCGGATCTGTGACCACCGGTGAGAAGAGAGAAAAATAGAGAGAGTGAACACCACCGTCTTGTTTAGATCTGGAGAGGGTGAGAGAGTGAGAAGAAGAGAGCAACCCTCGCAAGTAAGTCCCGAAGCTCCAGCCTACATATATAGTGGAGTAATTTTTTTCCTCTCCGTACCAATCGTTTTAAATTGAATACGTGCGGAGCCATCTTTTCATTTAACGTACCAGTGAAAAACTCGATCAATAACCGCGCCACCGCGTTCAGGTTGCACTTTGTATGGCTCTCATGTGGTCCCAGACCTTACATTAAGTGGACAACTAGATGGGTCAAATTATCATACTGTAGTTGCCTCTTCGTGTGCAAATGCGCTCCACCGTGTACCCGCGCGTGTGCGTGAGGGAACGATCGAGTGCGTGCGTGCGCTTCTTCTCTTTGTGAGTGTGTGTGTCTGTGTGTGTGTGCGTCTCTCTCTCAGAGACAATGAGACACTAACCTAGACAGAGACGGTGTGCACAAAAAGTCGTGAGCGTGTGTGTGTGTGCGCGCGCGTGTGCATGAGAGTGGACACGGATGCAGGAGGACGCCATCCAACCGTAGCCGCATACATTTTGACAACAGTTCGAACCAACAAGACGAAATTTGTACAAATACGGCCGGATTTCATATAAACATGACGGATTTTCATATAAACATGACGGATATCATTACATTTACATCAACTAAGTAGTGCTAGTCCGGCTCTAGAGGTACAATTAATACCTAATCTAAATGGTCGCCGGCGGCTCCTTTTGTCTTCTTCATGTCCGGCAGCCCGATCATTGGACTGCCGGGAGCCCCAGAGGTATATGCTTCAGCGCAAAGGGCGGTTCGCTTCCCCACCGCTCATCGGAGTGGAACCCCCGGCTAATGCTTCAGCCGGAGGGGAAGGGGGCGCCTCCGCTTCCGTGGAGCCCATGCAGGGTCGACGATGGTCTGCGCTGAAGAAGAACCATGCAAGACACCGGTTGTGTACGCCGGTGTCGCCTCGACGGTGGCCTTCATGGGATACAAGCGGCGGTGGCCTCCCGTGTTCCACTTCTCCTCGATGATGGCGGTGGGCGCGGACGTGCTGGCCGCCACCTCATCGACATCTGCGCAGCCAACTTCTTTCTCTGCCTGCATGGCGAGGCTACGTGTGCGCCGACGGCGGATGGCGCGGTCGCAGGCACTGGAGGCGTCGTGCGGGCGTGGAGCAACTCGCCAGTCCTCCTCGAGCTGGCCTGGAGCGTCGAGTTGCTAAACCATGCGCTGGCTGGGGGTGGCAACTGGCTCCGTCGGGCTAGGCGAGGGAGGTGGAGCAGCGAGCTACCTCGCTCGTAACCACCGGGCTAGGCGGGCCACCCAGCCGGCTTTTATGCCAGAGAACTGCTCTTCCTGCTCGTCGGATGCCATCGAAAGAGTGGAGAAAATGGTGGAAGGAGGAGCTTGGCCGGCGTTGCATTTAATGCCGGCCCGCTCCTGAACGGACGTGTGGATGTACTAGGTTTCTCGGCTTCCATGTGGGTTTAATGAAGGCGTTTAAATGCGGCGATGAGGTGCGTTCAGCCGGGCATGCAGCGGGCGGCGCCCTCGATCGACGCGCTGCTTCAATGGCGGACGTGACCTCTCACATCACTACGTCTGCCCTGAGCCACCTTCAATGTGGAGCGGCGCGCTCTACAGCAGCGTGAATGCGGGTAGCTGGCGCCGGGCGGGAAGCACACACGGGAGGGGGAGGGGGTTTTGGTGGGCCAGGGCGGTCAGAACCTCAGAAGCGGGCTTGGGATCGTTCCGGACTCCTGATTTATGCCGCTTCAGCTAGGATGAATCTCCATCGTGTGGAACCACACTAGAAATGCTGCGACCATGGTTCCCGTTGCCCGCCGCTATGGATCGTGCCTTCTATGAAGAACGCTTGGGACTGGAACTAGGTGGTGTACATGGAGTCCATCGACAACCTTTAAGTGCAGTAGTCGTGCACAAAATTATGGGAGCGTTGTTAATCTATGTAGAGTAGTGCACAAATTTTAATACAGGAATGGGGTATGAACTTGTGTGGCATGTTGGCATATGTCCCTTAGAACTTACTAGTAAATGTGTACGTGCTACTTGTGTGGCTGTTGCACGGGCTTCGACACGCTTTGTGAGATTACTAAAACGTGGCGCGGCTTTGGCTATAACTAACCTTGTGCTTGGCTCTTCGCCTCTTCCGGAAGTCGAACAATGATGATGGTACTACTACTAGTACTACTGTAGTACGAGTAGTAGGAGTATATAGTTCTGGCAATCTGACACCGAATGAACTACTGCACGTCCACCGCGTAGTAAGCAAAAGCTTCTCCTTGTCCTGTGAGCCACCGAGCGCGCGTGGGCGAGGGAGAGGGCGTAGTAAGCAAGCTTCTCCTCATTCTGCGAGTTGACGGGACACATCAAAGTAGTACTCCCTCCGGTCCTTTTTAGTCCGCATATAAGTTTTGTCCGAAGTTCTGTACTAGTAGTCTCCCAAAAGGGCCGACCATGTCCTTGGCTACCATCCCGTGCTCCGTCACTGTACGTGCATGATTCACGTGCCATTGAAGAAAAAAATTGCGTACGTGCCATTGAAGAAAAAAGTTTATTTACAAATAACACGCCACCGCGTCATGGTCGAACTTTGATTCGTTCACGCGTGGTTCCCGACCCTCCACTTAAGTGAACGACTACTACACGCGTCAAATTATCACGTGAGCTGCCTCTTCGTACAGAAATGAGCTCCACCGTGTACCCGCGCGTGTGTGTTAGGGAAAGAGGCAAAGAGTACGTGCGTCGGTGCGTGCACCTCTTCTCTTCGTGCATGTACTCCTTTTTTCGGGTGATTCGTGCACGTACTCCACCTACGTTGGTGACCGTTGGTGAGTCTCACTTACACTACTTATCTCCATATTCTTGCATGACACGTGGACCTGGATGTTGGATGTCCCACGTGTCGGCAAAAGGAAGAAGAACGATTTCCGACGATCGAGAAGGAGCCAGGAACCGCGTACTAGACTGGAGGAGTCCGAAACACGGCAGCCCAGTGTAGTTACATCATACATGGCCCACCTCACGCTATCACCATATTCTCAGCCTCCATGCGACACCTAGCTCCACCAGCCCGTATCGCTTCTAGCTCCTCTTCTCTCTCAAAGTACGGCGGGTTGGCGATTTTGCCGTCAATTGAGGTCGATTTGCTCCCACTCCCTCCCACATGTTTTTTTTGAAACATCCCTCCCACATGTTAGTGATATGCCAAGAGCATTCTAAAAAATGATATGCCAAGAGGAACCACTTTGACCGACGGACCAAACGCGACAGGCGTGCCGTGAGTGAGTCCAGTTTCTCGTTTTGAACTTGTTTGGTGTAGTAGTAACACTTGGTTTTGCACCTTCATAGATTAATGCAAATCCCTGCTAAAAAGGCGCTTCGCTTTCTACTAATCCCGTCAACCGTCCTGCTACAGTATATCACTCACATATGGTTTATAGAGCTTAATCTCCAAATTTTTGTATTACTATACCATTTTGTCAGTCTAAATTTTACTGGTCACAATCACATGTTTAGATTTCAAAGCGCATTAAATTGTTGCGTGCAAGGATTAACGGAAAACTAACCAATGCATGTAAATATTATTGGTCATTGTACTCCTCATGCATGCATGCGTTGATACGTACTACTACTCCAACGCTCACCATCTAGTAGTTCATTGGTTGGTTTTGATTTTTGAATTGAGCCCCATAAACCCATATTGATGATGTGCTGCTACCGTCCAATATTCGTGTGTGGTGGTTTCTAGAATAGAAAGGAGGTACTTATTGTGGGAAAGGTGAAATGATGGTTGATTCGTCCGACCAACTTACTGTGGGAATATTGGAGTACGAGCGGATTCAACGAATAGTGAAATGATGGTTGCTTCGTCCGAGCAACTTACTATGGCAAAGGTGGGGCCCTGTGATTTGACTGCTCAATAGTCATTATTACTGTGGCGCAACGACCGGGGTGAACCCCCCTGCGGTTGTGCACTCAATATTGGTGCATGGCACATGGACCAGGATGCTGGATGTCCCACATGTCGGCGAAAGGAAGTTCAATGGTTTCTGGCATTGGTATAAAGCTTTCAGGATTTGTTTATATGTCACATAATTTTCCAGCATAATAAATTATACTGTAATGCTATGAAGCTTTCAACTTTGGTTTCTTGTGTCCACTTACCTCCAAGGTTGTCTCATTACCAAATTTCCATCAAATACAAGGTTGTCTTGTTACAACATTCTATCAAATACAAAAAAAACTAACATGGATGCTAATGCATCACAATGATTCACAGATCAGCCCCAATATTTACATCACAACTGAAGAAAAAGTTGTGAGAAGGTCTACAAATAAAGAAAAATAAAAAATTGATCGATGCTGTCCGTAGGCATGGTTCCATTTCCTGGCCACGGTGTTCATTGGTCGGCAGCTAGTTTCACGTAGCTCTGTCGAACTTAACAAGACATGTTAGCCAAGAAAGAATTCTATGGAGGACATGGACCATCCGATCATTTTGTGCAGTTCCACTAAAATCGAGCTGAGCATCCCTGTTTGCAAAGATATGAATAAGTGTTTTTACAATAATACTGGCACTAGGTGATGAAACATACACACACAAATAGAAGCCGATCACCTTTGCAATCTCTCGTAAAACTAACTACTTGTTGGAGAAGATTAGGCTCGGAGTTGGATGAGGAGGATAGCACAACCAATCTCCCTTTGTGTAGTCCCACTGAAATGTAGAAACATTGCCCGTGTGACATTTTAGTGGAACTGCACAAAACACTCTTAAGAAAAAAGTGATTTGTGTAGTTCACCAAAAGGTCGCAATAGCAACGAGGTGAAATGGATAGCCCTGTTTGCAAAAAGAGGTAGAAAGGAAACAATTACTGGTCAATAACAGTTGATGACACATACACCGACAAAAATAAGCATATTCATTGTCTTCGGGGGGAGATAACAGCACAGTGGTTTCTCTCAAACGGTGTGAGGACGAGATTGCAAAATGGGAGGTACGCCGACCGAGCTACATTTTAGGCAAAGAACTAGAGAAGATCCACATGCAGGATTTTCCACATGCAGCGACCTGGGAAGTTGGGCAGCGGAGCAAGGCCGGTTCCAGAGGAAGCTGTACCTGAGGGTCGTCGGGATGTAACTAGGAGGGCGGCGGCGGCCGGGATCTGCTACGGCAGTGAGCAAGGGGCGAAGGCCCTACCGCGCCGGAGCTTGGTCGGAGAGAACGGCGGGTACCGTAGATCGGGACGCGCCGGCAGAGAGTTTCCTGCCTCGACGCCGGCGACCGGGGGAACGCTGCACATCCTCCCTTTCCGCCGACGGACGGGATCCGGCCGGATCAGTGACCAGCGGTGAGAGAGAGAGATTGGCCCCCGCCGTCTTGTGTGAGAAAGTGTGAAGAGACGAACCCCAGCAAGCAAGCATCGAGGCTCCTGCCTATATTTTATACTAGTATAGTAGAGTGGTGTTCTTTTTTCTCTCAATAATAATCGTTTTATATTCTGTACGTGCCATTGAGGAATAAACTTTATTTAAAATCAACGCGTCAAGTCGCACTTTGTTTCGTTCACGCGTGGTACACGACCCTCCATCAAGTGAACAACCGCTACACGCGTCAAATTATCATGTGGGCTGCCTTTTCATACAGAAATGAGCTCCACCTTGTACCCGCGCAGGAGTGGTTGGGAACGAGACGTGAGTACGTGCGTCGTGCGTGCACCTCTTCTCTTCGTGCACATACCCCACATACGTGGGTGTGTGTGAGAGAGATACAAACCTAGAGAGAGATGGTGAGTGCATTTGTGAGTGTTTTTGGGGGGGGTGATTTCGTAAATGTATTTGTGTGCGTGAGAGATGGACAGGGAATATGAGTCGATGATATCTCAAAAAAAATGTAACATGTGCAATGTGTGTGAAATGGAGGCCTAGATATATCATATATAGAGGGGGTGATCCACGAGAAGAGAGGGGAGGGATCATCGACGTGAGATATATATCGATAGAATCAAAGAGAGGGATGAAAGTGTATGGGTGCAAGATCGATAAAGAGAACCAGCGAAATTGTGTGTGCGCACGTCAAAGATATAGGATGGCTGGCCTACTGGAACGTGAGAGGGGACAGGTGCAGTTTGTGTGTGGCAGGGAGACCTAACTAGAGCGTTTGACTATCGGTGTGTGTGGGGGGGGGGGGCAGAGACCTAACTAGAGGGGTAGATCGACTAGTATATGTGTGGAGAAGGAGACACCTAGCTATGTATCGAGGGAGATCGATCGGCATCCATACATATGTGTAGGAGAGGAATAAGGTTGGGAGAGAGACGGAGCTAGAGTGCCGGAGGGGTGGTGGTGGAGTTGCTTCTCGGAGATGGTGGGAGAGGCCTACTAGACAAACGGAGGGTACGACTGCAATATCAATAAGAGAGGGGATGTGTGTCTGTGTGCGCGCGTGCGTGTGAGACACTACTGTAGGTGTGTGCGATAGACGGCAAACAGTTCACTCGGATGAACTATTTCCACTGAGCAAAAACAACAGAAACGGTCAGCCAGATCAAGGTGTGTGCGATAGACGGCAAACAGTTCACTCAGATGAACTGTTTCCGAAGAGCCAAAACAATAGAAACGGTCAGAGCATCTCCAACAGCCTTTGTATATTGGATTGCTATAAAAACATGTTACAGCAAGAGGAGAGAGAAGGTTTACAAAGCCAACATGTTTTTTACTTTGGTAGCCTTTGTATATCGGATTGCTATATTTGCACAAAATACACAATGACATGTGGGGATAGTTTGTCATAGACACATCACACGTCTACTAGCACAACTCGTGTACACGTGTGCACACGCATACGCGTACACAGAATCAGCACACACGCGTACAAGTACACACACGCATACATGTACACACACGCGTACACGTACACACACGCGGCACACACGCGTACACGTACACACGCATGTACACGTACACACGCGTACACATACACATACACACGCACGCATCACACACATACACGCACACACGACGCACATACGCAGCTGACACATACACGTACACATCACACACTGGCCCACTGATCATTGAGACAAGAATATGAAGGGGACCACTTTGACAAAGCCTTACCAAAATTTAGCAAGTGCCTTTCGATAATCATCTTCTGAGCTCAGGCTCATCAGCACCCGCGCTGACGAAAAAAATCAAAACAAATACTAGAAAAATTTAAATATTCAATTTTTTTTTGCATGGTCGATGATTTGATGCGTGAGGTCCGCTCCAATTTTCAAATCATTTGGACATCTGAGCAGCTCTCGGCAAAAAATGTTTTTTTTGCTGAGAGCTGCTCAGATGTCCAAATGATTTGAAAATTGGAGCAGACCTCACGCATCAAATTTTCTACCATATAAAAAAGAATTTGGAATTTTTTGATTTTTTTGAATATTTTGTGAATTTTTTTCTGACCGGGTGCAGATGAGCCTAGGCACCGAATTGCCGCACTTCCTTTCGTGTTTGCAAATATACAAAGTGGGATGGCAAATTTAGCAAGCTTTGTAAAAAAATTAGGTGGGGGACCACTTATACAAAGGCTGTTGGAGGAGGTTATTTTTTAATATAAAGTTAGTCAAACTTTACAAAGCTTGACTTTGACCAAACTTTATATGCAGACTGAAAAGAAACGGAGGGAGTAAGTGAGTGCAAATATAGAAAGGCTGCTGGAGATGCTCTCAGCCAGATCAAGGAGTCGGCGATATACGGGCACCGATAATCCTATACACACGGACCTGTTACGGGCATTTTACACGATCTTCAACTAACTAATCTTCCCCCCCCCCCCCTGATTTTTAGCCGGCGTGGGCCCCAACCTCCCCTAATATCCAATTCTATTGGTCCACTTCAGCTACCCTGTAAAATCGTTAAGTAAATCTCCGTGCGTGTAGCATTACTCATACGGGCACACAATCTAATTAAAAGAATTGTGCGCGATGGAACAAGTCATGTGCTGACATCGCCGATTGCGGTGCACACGCCACGTACGCATCCGAGAACGCTTGCCCACGTTACACCATCCGGGAATCGTGTCGCACTTCAAAACTGGAAGCGTCAATAAATTTTGAGCTTGTTTCCCGTCACATTCCAAATTACCACGCTATATTTAATTGCAAACCTGCTCACACCGATCAAAACCTAAACGTTTTCCCACTTAGTAGCTTATTACTAGGTTTTAAATACTACCTACTCGAAAATGACTGCACAATCCACCTCAATTCCTCATCAACAAATAAACAAGTCTTTCTTCGTCCTTCCTTGCGTCTGCCGTGGCCCGTAGGAGTTCTTCATCGAGAATTGACCAGGGAGCGGCGAGCATGGAAGCAGAAGCATCAGAGATGTCCTGCCTCGCCGCTATAGCAACCGCGAGGTCCCGCCACGCCGCCGATGCAACACAGAGGTCCCGCTGCACCGCCGAAGCAGCACAGAGGTCCCGCCACGCCGCCGAAGTAGCACAGTGGTCCGGCCGCATCGTGGAAGCCGCCAGGATGACCCGCCGCGCCGCGGAATCAGTAGAGAGGTCCTGCCGTGTCGCGACGGCCTGAGAAGATCTCTTCCGGGAAAGCGAGGGCTCTCACAGGCGCATGCGCGCTGAGCTCAATAAGCTGAAGGATGAGATCTCCGACTGGGCGAAGCTGCACGAGGAGATCAATTCCTCATTTCATAAGGAGATCGGCGTCATCCTGGGACTAAGGGATGACAAGGCGAAGCTCCGCACCCAGCGCGACGTGCTGAAGGCCAAGATCGCCGGCAGTGCGAAGCAGCACGAGGTGAGCACTGCCGTGATGAAGAAGACGGCCGCCATGGTCGAGAAAATTATGGACGATAATGCCAACCTCCGCATCGAGCGCGAAAGGCTGGTGCGGGAATCCAAAGCTGCTGTCAAGCGAAGTATTGAGGACGTGAAAGAGATCATTGCCGTTCGCCGCGAGAACTCCATCGCCATGGATGCAATGACGAAGATGGCGGAGAAGAGGCGAAAGAAGGTGAAGGTCGTGGAGGCGATGAAGAAGGAGTTGGAGGAACTCCGTGCCCTGCAGCAACCCATCAAGAAGGAGTAGAGCAGTGACCCAGATTGTTGTCTGCGTCTTCTTCCTTCTTCTTTTGCCCCTGTGTCTTTCGGGCGTTGCCGCATGTGGCATTTTAAATTGTCTTCCTGAATATGTAAGACAATTACTATCCATTGCCATCATCATCCTATATAACAGTCTTGCTAAGTCTTCGTTAAGTTTCAGTCGAGGCTATGTCCGTGAGTTATCTGTGCAAATTTTGGTTTTCAAATTTTCTTTTTTCTCCCTTAAATCTCAGTCGACTGAGACCTAACCAGGCTCGGGCGCCATTAATGGAGAAGTTGGGAGCGAGGTGGGCGGCGGATGGAGGTCAAAGGGCTCGCCTCCCGGTAAGCCTGCGCAGCGGTCTGCTCCACGCCTCCCGTCTACTCAAATAGCTACCCCGCACGGCGCCTCCTAGCCAATAAAAATGGGGACGCGTGGCGGCACGTAAATGGTTAGTAAAATGCCCACGGTTTGAATAACACTTGTGTTTTCGATTGTAACGTGGCAGCTCTTTGTTTCAAAATGACTTTGTTTATTGTTAATGTGTGCGCCTTCAAAAAATCGGACAAATTTTTACCACAGCAGGTTGGTGCCATGTCAAGGCAGCATGCCAAGTTTCATGATTTTCAGGCAAGTTTTGGATTTACAGGAATTTAAAAACCAAGTTTGTCAATGTTTTCGGCCGAGCCACGACGCCCGGATGTTTGAAATTCATTCCCATTTCTTGCATGGGACCTAAACATTCACCCAAGGACACATATACAATTTTTCAACCCATTTTGGTGCACTGGAGCATGTGCATGTAGTTCAAATTTGAATTATGCACATTAAAATGCCTAGAAAACTCAATAAATGTATAAAAAGGCCAAACGAACCCGGAATAATTCCAAATTATAGCGCGACACTCCTATTGGTCTTTGTTGCCTCTGTAAAAAAAATCAAGGTAGGAAGAGGCAGTGTATGTCGTTTCGCCCACAAAGGTGACACATTCCCTATCGGAACCATGAGCCTTCTTGAGAGAAGCTCCGATTTGTAAGAAGCTTATACCCAAACTTGTCCCAAATCGAACAAAAATTTTACCGCGGCATGTTGGTGCCATGTCAAGACACCATGCCAAGTTCTTTGATTTTTAGGCAATTTTTGGATTTACAGGAATTGAAAAACCAAGTTTCTCAATGTTTTCGGCCGAGCCACGACGCCCAGATGTTTGAAATTCATTCCCATTTCTTGTATGCGACCTAAACATTCACCCAAGGACACATATACGATTTTTCAACCCATTTTGGTGCAGTGGAGCATGTGTTTGTAGTTCAAATTTGTATTATGCACATTAAATGCCTAAAAACTCAATTAATGTATAAAAAAGGTCAAACGAACCCGGAATAATTCCAAATTTTAGCACAACACTCCTATCGGTCTATGTTGCCTATGTAAAAAAATCAAGGCAGGAAGAGGTAGCGTATGTCGTTTCGCTCACAAAGGTGACACGTTCCGTGTCGGAACCATGAGCCTTCTTGAGAGAAGCTCCGGTTTGTAAGAAGCTTATACCAAAACTTGTCCCAAATCGAACAAAAATTTTACCAAGGCATGTTGGTGCCATGTCAAGAGACCATGCCAAGTTCCGTGATTTTTAGGCAATTTTTCGATTTACATGAATTTTAAAACCAATTTTCTCAATGTTTTCGGCTGAGCCACGACGCCCAGACGTTTGAAATTCCCTCCCATTTCTTGTATGGGACCTAAACATTCACCCAAGGACACATATATGATTTTTCAACCCATTTTGGTGCACTGGAGCATGTGCCTGTAGTTCAAATTTGATATCTCTTTGTCTGTTTGTGCTCCGAAAACTCCCTCCTCAACCCGCGCCTTGCTATCCCGAAATTACAACGCGCGCGAAAACTCCCTCCTCCTGCGAAATCCCGACACGCGAAATCCCCATTCTACCCCTGGGCGGAAAGAGACGCTAGTTCAAATTGGTGGGGGTACTTTTGTAACTTACCCTACATTTCGGACAAGCGCGCCCCTAAGTCATGGTTCCCCCTCCCATCCCCTTCTTTTCCCCATTCGAAAACCGAGGCCGCCAAAACCTCTCTCCACTAGCCGCGAAACCCCACCCTCCTCGGTCCGCCCCCCCCCACCGCCGCCCCGCCGGAGACTCTTCCCCGATGATGTCGTCCACCGCAACAGCTCGACGTCCCTCATCCACCGCACCTGATGAGGATCCGTCATCGATCCCGTCGTCCCGCCGGTTCAGCCATCCCGTCCTTCACCTCCAAGGAGCTACTCCGACGATCGCCTCGTCTATCGCGGCTGCTCCATTCCCACAGCGCCGCCTTAACCTGCCCCACCGGAACCGCAACATCCTCACCGACTCCTCGGATGAAGTCAAGGCCTACTCGGCGGCACCAAAGCATATTCTCCTTCACTCGACCTCACGACGCCGCCGGTGCTCGATCCCGCTCCGACATGGCCCGGCTCCCTCGACGCCGGCGCCGCCGGCGACATCCTCCATGGCGGATCTCCCCCATTGCGAGGCTCCCTCGGCGGCGGCGTCCATACTAGCCGGAGCTGCTGCTCTGGCTCTCGCTCACACTGCTGCTCTGCTCTTGCTCTCGCCCGCGCTGCTGATGCTAGTACACAGGCTGCTGCAGCTACACGAGTTGCTGCTCTGGCTCTCGTTCGCACTGCTGCTCCGGCTGCTAGCTGCTAGTGCGTTCCCTGTTGAACGGCTGCTGATTTAGATCACTGCTTCTCTGCTACTAGTGCTCGAGCGGCCTAAACTACCAACGAAGTGCTTGTTTGCTACTAGTGCGTCCAGTTTCGACAGTAAAATTCAGTTCGACAGTAACAGTCAGTTTCGACAGTAAAATTCAGTTTCGACAGTTAAGTTCAGAGTCAACAGTTTTTACATCATCTGTTGGAGTTGGTTGTCTTTTGGTGATGTAAATTTTACAGCTAGCACTTTTTGGTGATGTATTTTACATCATCTATTAGAGATGGTATTAGAATCCCACTTCAAATTAACGATGTCCGTCTTGTACTGCTTCAGCCTCGACATCGTACAGCTCGCCAGAGCTGCTCCAACGATGGAACCATCCATCACAACAGAGTAGTACCCTCGACGCCGTCTACAGACGCCTCAGATCTTCTTCCCCGGCTCCGACAGCCACCTCCGTCGCAACATCTTCAGCGACCGACCCAATGATGCTGAGGTGGACATGGCTACTCCAAAGAGGTTGCACACTTGTCGCATCACTTTTTACTCTACATTAACGTCGATCCCTTAGGGCTATTTTGGTTCAAAGGAAAAAGTGAAGGAAAAACATAGCAATAGGAAATTTTCCTATGGTACCCTACTATTCAATTATTCATGCATTTGGTTGAAAGGAATGGAGCAAAACAAAACCGAAGGATTTTTTTCCTTTCATGTCTGTTTCAAAGGAAAAACACAGAAATTTTAACATCCACTTGGACCTACTTATCAAAATCCTATGCATGAAAAGAAGACTAAGTGCATTAGTGGCATAATAGCATTCTAACTCTACACATTTTAAGGTGGTTTGACTTTAATTTGGCCGTGTTTCTTTGCATTCCTGTGCTCTTCCTACAAGCCAAAGGAGCCCTTACAGAATTACTTCATTTACAGATAGGTGTCGAAGAAAACTTTGTGTGGTTTGTCCTGCTCCTGCCGCGCCGTCGTCCACCTCACCTGAGCTGCTCCATCGACAGAAGCGTCCACCATACCAGACATCACGACTCCTTGCCGTCTTTCACCGCCTCAGATCTCCTTCCCCACCGCCGGCAGCCACCGCAACTGCATCACCATCATCGACTCAGCAGATGAACCCGAGGAGTACACGGGTCCGCAAGAGAGGTCGCACTCTTTTGTTTCTGATTACTTTATGCATTGCTTAATATTACCTGCTAGTTTATCATCCTGTTCATCTCTTAGACTCCAAGTCAGGTCCAAATTAATGTTCAAACTTGAGTTTGAAAATGCTTGTGGGGCACATATTGAGGCAGCAATGAATAGTATATCAATCTACTATCTATTTCATCTAGGGTATCTACTATGCCGTTCATCTTGGGTGGGAAACAAACAGTAAAGCAGCCATCATCTGTCTTTTTATTAAATTAAGCTATCGTTTGCCTGCTATCATTATTTTTGGATCTATCCACTGGTTGTTACCATCACTCTAGATTTCTACATGCTCTCCTTACTCCTCACTATATTTTTTTTGTATGCATGTCAGTTATTGTACACAGTCATGCTGAACATGTAGAGAAAAAGAGAAGAGTCTTGCGTGGCAATACAATGTCATGCAGACATCACTCCATGGTGGGTGCAATGGCAACCCCACCCCAGCCCCCTCCTCGAGATTGTAATCCAGAGCAAGATAGCTGTTCAGAGGTGGAGTCAGAGGGAGCTGACCACTCCTATTTACCCCCCGAGGTGTTTGCTCTAACTTGGCATGATGATGTTGGTCATATCATGCATATGGTGCCTTGCTTTGCTTACTTTCGACATCATATATGTCATCTGCTTAGTTTAGACATGTTCTGTAATGCCACCTGTTTAGTTTCTATATCACATATGTGAATTATGCAATGCCATCTTTTTTAGCCAGCCATAGTATATGTGAAATATGCAATGCCATCCTGTTTAGCCAGGCATCATATATTTGAATTATATCTCACCATTCCTTTTTTCCATTACATTTCCATTTGTCGACAATGTTTGTACATTCGACTACTCTTCCTGTGAATCAGCCATTTGGGTGGGTGATGAAAAAAATCTGGAGTGAAAACAAGTTCTTCAGAGCAGACAGTGCTACCTGTCGAAGCAGATCTCTTGCTGGGTCCAGATAGCTCCTCAGAGGAGGATTTAGAGATAGATGACCAGTCCTACCCCCCCCCCCCTGAGGTGTATGCTCTAACTTGGCACGGTTATACTGCTTGTATCATGCATATGTTGTCTTGCATTGCATAGTTTAGACATCATATACACAATATTCAACACCATCTGCTTAGTTTAGACATCATATATGTGAATGTCATCTGCTTAGTATATAAATCACATATGTGAATTATATCATGCCATCCTGTTTACTTAGATAACATGTATGTGAATTATGTCATGCGAACCTGTTTACTAAAGACATCATATAATTATCTCATGCCATCCTTTTTAGTTAGTCATCATATCTTTGAATTATGTCATGCTATACTGTTTAGATAGACATCATATATGTGAAATTATGTCATGCTATCATGTTTAGTTAAACAACATATATGTGAACTATTTCATGCCCTCTTTTTTCCTCACTATCTATTGCATCTGTCTCATACAAGGTCTGTACATTCAACTACTTTTCTTGTTTATCAGCCATTTGAATTGGAGGGGTTGATGGCAGTATCTAGCGGAGTAAAAACACGGTCTTCAAATAAAACAGCGCTACCTGTCGATGGAGATAGCACCCCGGTTGTACTTGCACAAGAACCAGCCCTACCACACATAACCCAGACTATCGCAGATTGTACCCCTACTCCGATGGACAGAGAACCAGCTTCACCCAATCTAACCCCAATCCCAGCAGATAGTAACCTAGTTCCAGTTGACACATCACCATCTCCACAACAGAGCTCCCAAACAAGAGCAGTTAGTAAGGCAGCTCCAGTGCCCAAAGCACCAGGACTACAATGGCTAACCCCAACTCCACCAGTGAGTACACCTATTCCTGTGGACGAAGCAGAACCAGTCATCCGTAGTTTAGCGTCTATCGCATTTGATGTTGTTAAATCCTATGTGCGTATCTTCCCATCATGGAAATATTATACTGAAGATGAAGGAAAAAGCCAGTTGCAGGTGTTCCTCCAGGAGTTATGTGTAAGTATTCATGGCAATTACTTTGCTTTGTCCCATACGTTCTACCTCCCTGCTGGTTATAACACAACAAATGTTCCCATTTTTCTGTGTAGAGAATGATCGATTTGGAAACTCAGGATGAGGTAACCTGTGCTATCTTCAAGAATGCTTTGCGGCAGTATCAGAATTACCTGAAGAAAATGTATTTCACTGGCAAGGAAACTCATCAAATTCCCTTACTTTCTCCGGAGACACATTTACGGGACGATGACTGGGAACGCCTTGTTCCGTATTGGTCTAGACCCATGAATCTGGTAGGGTCTATGAGATAATATTTCATTTTGAAGTACTATATGGCTGCGTCTTACTGTACTCTCTTCTTGTAGAACAAGTGCTTAAACCTGAAGAACAACTGTTCTCAGGTAAGATTCCATAGTTATGGTGCATACTGCTTTGCTCTTGTATCACTGTATTTACTCATACCAACTAATTTTTAAATAGAAGGATCCAATCGAAACTCCAATGGCACAACAGGTATGTTTAAACATGTTTCTTTAACTGGTTTGCTCTTCTAAATAGATCTATGTTGATTTCAATTTCAATTGTGTAGACAGTTGTCTTCTCATATCATGCACATTATTAGCATCAAAACAGAGCCAATAGTGTTGTTAGTTGTACATGTATACCCGTGGTACCCATCTGAAATCTTGTGGTGCCGTGTAGTTTCCCACACTTATATTCTTTCAATGCTATTTTGTCTTGAACTGATATGATTTGAACTTTGTCTCTATTTTGATTTGGCAAGACAATGTAGTGACAGTAGCACATAGATATATGTTTGTTTGATGCTTTTATAATGTACTACTTTGCAATAGAAGACTTGATAGTTTAATCCTGTCCACCTTCCTACTGAACTGGTTCACCAAAATGAGTTTCATATACTACATGCTAAACCTGTTATGTGTCTGCTTGTTTCTTCTTTTAGAATGCTGACAGAATATTGGAGAAGAGTACCACATTAAGCAATGGTAAAGGAAGTAATGCAGATAAGGTTGAAGATAGTGAGACAACCTTGCTGGTCTCCAACAAAGCTGATAAAACAGATAAGGAAAACTATCTTGAAGACAGTGAGACAACCCCAAAGTCCTGTCTTGATGTAGTGTTCGAGTTACTGGCCACTACCGCTTGCACAAGCTCTTCAAACTCGTTGTCTGAATCAGTTCGGTTTCTTGAGTCTCAACTACAAGCTGAAAGACATCGATCAGCTGTGCTGCGACAAGAAGCCGAAGGACTGAGGAAGTCCCTGGAGAATTCAGATGCATACTTTCTAGTGCAACAGCAAGCGTTGGAGGATTTTAGCACCAAACAAGAGAAAGCTAATAAGCTTGCTAAGCTTATTGCCAGCATGGTGGATACCTAGGATAACATTTCTTGAGCTCTTCTGAAGTTGTTTCAGTTCTGGACTTGCTTTGCTACCGCGTTTATTTGCACTGTTGGCCAATTTAGACGCCCAGTGTATGTAATATGGTGCTTTGTTGTTCCCTTTATTTGCACTGGTGGCGAACTTTGATGCCCAGTGGATGTAATGTCTGTAATAGCCGTAATAGCCTAGCGTTAGTTGCTTGCTTATTTATTTGTTTTCTTGTAGTCACTGCAGTTCTTTTTCCTCGGTTTGCTAGTGGCCGCAATAACCATGGGCCACATACGGGCCGTGGTAACGATGGGCCTCCTATGGGCCGTAGGGATCCATGGCCCTCCTACGGGCCGTAATTTCCATGGGCCTCGTACTTGCCGTAGGATCCATGGGTCGTACTGTTCGTGGGCCAAAACCGGTCCGCAATATCGACCGTAAACGGGCCTAAATCGGAACCGTCCGTTTATGGGCCCAGACCATAACGGGCCGTTAACAGGCCGGAAGGCAGCACAGGCTTAATTCTATCAACAGGCATGACGGGTCGTTAATGGGCCAGATTACAGGACATGATGAAAACGGCCCAACGTGTTAATGGGCCACAAACGGACCGATTGTCACCACGGGCTGAATTTGGCCCATTAGCATAACAGGCCAGTAACGGACCGTAAGTAATCGAGGGCCGGAAATGAACCCAAGAATTTATGGGCCCTTAGAAGGCCGAAAGAAAACACGGGCTCGAAACGGCCCAACTGAATCATGGGCCGTTAATGGGCTCAAAGCAGTTTACTGTTCATGATGGGCCTGTTTCACCACGGGCCGTCAATGGGCCCAGAGATGCAAAAGGCCTCATATGGTCCGAAAGACATCACGGGCCATAGATGAACCGAAAGTGACAACGAGCTGGAATCATATGGGACGACCCACATGACGCTACTGGGCCGAATATTGAAAGGCCCTAACGGGCCGTGAGTACCCGGGCCGTAAATGGGCTGTATGCGAACATGCCGTTAACAGGCTTTCCATGGGCCGGCCCGCTAACTTTTAACCAAGTCAAACGGGCCGGCCTTTATAACCTAAATGGGCCACTGTTGGGCCGCGCCACGTGTCGACGTATCATAGGCGTCTCTCGTCCAATGAATGGATGACATCTGTCGCAACGCCGAGCTGACACATGGATCGGCCGACGAATGAGAAATTTACACGTGGAAAATCGCCATTGGCCAGGGCTGCTAACGGGTTATCGGATCCAAACCGGAACCCGATAGCTTAACGGCGACCCGTTACGGTGGATGCCACGTATCGGTCACCCTTGACGAAAACACTTTCATGACGTGACATTTATCGTCACGGAAGTGGACACTTCCGTGATGATAATTTCAGTACTGTCATGGAACACTTCTACGACAGCACAGGTATGACTATCTTGATTCTGTCATAAAATTGTCACGGATGTATATGCATGACAGAAAACTTGACCTACTGTGACAAAGACGTATCATCACGGAAGTGTTTTTTTTGTAGTGTCAATTCCTCAGACCATGAGATCATGCCACTCCCGGATACCTAAGGAATACTTTGTGTGCTATCAAACGTCACTTCGTAACTGGGTGATCATAAAGGTGCTCTACAGGTATCTCCGAAGGTGTCTGTTGGGTTGCATGGATCGAGACTGGGATTTGTATCTCCGTGTGACGAAGAGATATCTCTGGGCCCTCTCGGCAATACAACATCACAAGAAGCTTCATGTGACTAATGAGTTTAGTCACGGGATCTTGTATTACTGAACGAGTAAAGAGACTTGCCGGTAACGAGATTGAACTAAGTATGAAGATACCGACGATCGAATCTCGGGCAAGTAACATATCGCCAAACAAAGGGAATTGCATACGGGATTATCTGAATCCTCGACATCGTGGTTCAACCGATAAAGATCTTCATGGAATATGTAGGAATCAATATGGGCATCCAGGTCCCGCTATTGATTATTGACCGAAGAGGTGTCCCGGTCATGTCTACATGATTCTCGAACCCGTAGGGTTGCACACTTAACGTTCGGTAACGCTAGGGTAATGTTGAGATATTAATAGTGGAAAATCCGAAGGTTGTTCGGAGTCCTGGATGGGATCTGGGATATCACAAGGAGCTCCGAAATGGTCCGGAGGTAAAGATTTATATGTGAGAAGTCATATTTTGGGTTCCGAAAAAAGTTTGGTTTTTTCGGTATTGTACCGGGAAGGTTCTAGAAGGTTCTGGGGTTCCATCGTGGGGCCCAATGAAGGGCCCACATGGACCGAGGGGTGGGGCTACAGCCCACATGGTCTGGCTACACCCTTCCCCAAGGCACATGTCGTTTAAATCTAGAGATAAGGTCTTATCTCTAAATTTAAAGGGTTGAATCTAGAGATAAGATATTATCTCCAAGTTTAAAGGCATTCTCCTTTGTGGCCGGCCCTAGGAGGGTTTTGGATGCCCTCCCTTGCCCCCTAGCCTATATAAAGAAGGGGGAGGCGCATGGGGGCAGCCACCCCTTCACCCTTGCCCATTGCCTCTCCCAACTCCTCCCACGTTTCTCCGGTACGCGCTTGGCGAAGCCCTGCCGGAATTCCGCTGCCACCACCACCACCATACCGCCGTGCTAGTTCCGATCTCATCTACCTCCTCTCCCTCACTTACTGGATCAAGAAGGAGAGGACGCCATCGAGCTGAACGTGTGCTAATGTCGGAGGTGCCATCCGTTCGACACTAGATCGGATTGGATCGCGATTGGATCGTGAAGAGTACGACTACATCAACCGCGTTTTATACGCCTCCGCTTTCGGTCTACAAGGGTATGTAGACACACTCCACTCTCGTTGCTATGCATCTCCTAGATTAGATCTTGGGTGTTCGTAGGAATTTTTTTGATTTTCATGCTTCGTTCCCAATCAGTTCTATCGACCACCGATACAACTCTACGCACACTAACGTTTGCTTTACCTAGAACAAGAATAAAATTACTTTGCGGAATAAAACTAGAAGTACTTTGCAAGATAATTTGCCAGGTTTCCCATGTTAAACATAGCACATCATGGCAACAAACTGGAAAATGCATGAAAAGTACTACCACACCACAACAAAGATAGTGTGGCAAAAATGCCATGATTAAAGTACAAATCACATCATGAAAATTGCCATACTTCAGTGATCCATAGGTGAGGGACTCTTCATAAGGTCCTCTTTCTATAGAGGACCAGATAACACCAAAGGATTGCCTTTGAATTGCATTTCCTCTCGTGGCTCTCCTTTGCACCTCTCCAGACAGGTGTCTTCTTCTCGACACGTTCCTCTCCTTCGCACTGACAAGGTCTCTCTTACAACCTCCTCTGTCTTTGTTTTGTGAAACATCGAATACTGCATCTACACGGCCATAATTGTTGCCTTAGTGAAAGAGGCCAGTCCCCTTTATGTGTTCGATAAGATGATGTTGAGGTGTATTGTCTTGGTTACACAGGCCACTCCCCTCCATGTATTTGCAAAAATGCCTAATAGATGTACAAAACTACTAACACTACTGCATATTCTAAATTGTTCTATTGCCCCTGTGAGAAACATAGCATAACATGGCAACAAACATTAAAACGGATAAAGAGTACTACACCACTCAGCACATATAGCATGGCAAAAAATTGCGATGTGCATCAAGTATGAATTGCCATAGGGGAACAACAACATGTGAAAGAGTGATGGCAATTATGGACTAATAACATGACAGTTTGAACATTAAAATTGCCATAATTTTACAGCCGCAACACATCACAGCATGGTAAAAAAACCATGACAATACAATAGCCAAGCACTGCCATTCGAGTCTGTCAAGTCAACCTGGAATATTTGCCATGCGTGCACACAGAATTTCAGACAAAAGTGCAGACATAGGTGAACTAGTCCCCTTCATAAGCCCATATTCCAGCTAGATCTACTGGATCGATCGACGCCCGCAACCGATGGAACTCGCTATCAGGAAAATCAACCACCGACGACGCGACGCCAAACCTACACACCGGTCGACTCGCCGCTGAAACTGCTACGACCCCCACGCAACCAGAGAAGAAAACATGGGCCAGAGGCGGGAGAGAGGCGACAAACCTCGCGCAGATGAGAATGCCTCTGCGGTTGAAGATGTGGACACGCGCCAACGACAAGCGGCGGTGCGCAGCCGACCTCAAGACCTCCCAAGACCGTCGGCGGCGCGCAGGCGACTTCTGGACCTGTCGCCATGGAACCGCACGGCACCAGAGCGAATGGAACGCACATGACATGATGGGTGGAAATGCTGGCGGTTGAAGATGAGGACAGAGCGCCGATGACCGGCGGCGCACGCAGCCAACCCCGAAACCTCCCGCCGCGGAATCACCCGGCACCAGAGCGGAGAGAGCAAAGAGGGGAATAGGGAAGAACTGCCGGTGGTTGCGGAGTGAATGAGGTGAAGTGGAGGGGAAAGCGTAGTGGAGGCGTTTGTGGCGAGCGCGAACGGCGGCCACCGTCTGATGTGGCACCTGATCGTGCGCCAAGATGCGTGCTATAAATCTGACGGCTCAAAAAGAGTTGGCGACGAAATGAGAAAACGTGGCACGTTGGGGATTTATAGATTCCGTAAATAAAAAACACCATTGCGTGCGACGGTGACGGTGGGTCCGTGAGACGAGCCTCTTCTTTCTTCTCCAGATTCCCAACCGGCATGTCCCTGATCCCGCGCGCTGCTCCGGCGGCGAGCATGGCGTTCGCCGGACGGGACCCCGTTGTCATCTCCCTCCTCAAGATGCTACCGCTGCTTGTGCTCCTCACCTTCTCCTCCGCCGCGGCGCCCCCGACGGCGGCGTCTCCCTCCGCCGTGCACAACAACAACTGGGCCGTGCTCGTCTGTACTTCCCGCTTCTGGTGAGCCGTCATCTATCATGCCTGCGCCTTACCGCCTCGCCGCTCGTTGCTGCCTACTTGTCGCATCGTCATAATTAGCTGTGTATCAATTTGCTATGGATCAACGCAATTGTAGTGGGTTCAGGTTCACTGTGCCAAATGTAGCAGTGAGAGGTCTAAAGAAGCTAGGGTTTTGATGTAAGTGCTGACAAGTACGCACGATTGATAGAAGGATCTGGATCCAATTTCTGCATGAATCAGCTTATTAATTTGTCTGTGTATCAACGAGTTTGTCCATCCCCTGTTTGCGAAGTAGTATACTCTATCGATGTCAGTGTATGGAGTGATTTAGTTTTTTCTCACTGGTTGGAATCCATTTTGTAGTACCTTTACTCTTCTGATTGCGACATAACTTAATGTTGTCATCATGGCGGAGCCAGCCTGTTCATAGAGCCTGAGCAAGGTCTAATGGTGACCGCACTGGCAAACATTTGCCCATGAAGCTCTCTATCGAATCCTCCTTCCCTGTTATGACTTCAACAGAGGATCAGGCTGAACCTGGGCAGCCTCCCAGGGTCGGCAGGGGTGGCAGGGGTGGCTCCATTAATAATGATGACTTAAAATCTTTAAGCCGTGATGTAAGTTCAGCGAGCACAAGTGTCTTTTGACAAACATTTTGGTATGAACACTTGCACAATTGTAGTTTTTCCTTGAATACACAGAAGAAGAACGCCAAGAAGGCACATATGCACACAATTGTAATTGTGTTAATGCCAGCTAATTTTTTAGAAGTTTTCCCTTTGATATGGAAGTTTGGTTCCCATCCAATAGCATTTGAATATGTCGCTTATGCTTTTACATTATCTGGTTGATGTTGGGTTCCGCTGCTTATCCCTGTTGTCACTTAAATCTGATCTATTATCCAAATGTTATGCAGGTTTAATTATAGACATATGGCCAACACGCTGTCTTTGTACAGGTAGTATACTAATTATAGTTATGCCATTATATGCAAATGTTAATCTATGTCCTATGTAAAGGTTATTCCTTATTAGTAAATATACCATTTTTTCCAGGACTGTTAAGAGATTAGGAATACCTGACGAGAGGATAATACTTATGTTGGCTGATGATATGGCTTGTAATCCTCGGAACAATTATCCTGCCCAAGTGTTCAACAATGAGAACCACCAGCTTAATCTTTATGGTGACAATGTTGAGGTGAATCTCTTTACTCTGAAAATATTGCTGCTGATCATAACATTGTAGTTTGATAACCCCTCAGGTTGGCAATATTTTCCCTAGCCCATGATGTGCATGTATCATTGATACCAACGAGGTTTCTTCAAAATAGTTTATGATATTGAAGCATGCATACCCATTGTAAATGACCCACTACGATTATAACCTCTTTTACAACAAGTAGACGCCCATAGGCATATGATTGTTATATTGCAATACCTACAATCCTGATTTTCTCACTGAAAATATTATGAAACAACGCCTCCTAAAAGATGGTCAAATTTTGCAAAGTGACGGATACTTAAGACCCTCAACACAGTTCAATATGGTCAGTTAGGTGATTTATGAAAGGTGGCAGCTGGCAATCCTTAAAGTTGTCCACTCATAATGCTATGCAATCTGGTCTTATTAAAAACTAATATCTTATCTTGCTACGCTGACGTTACTCTTTTGGTTTTCTAATGACAGGTTGATTACCGAGGTTATGAGGTTACAGTTGAAATTTTTTTGCGAGTTTTGACTGGAAGGCATGAGAGCGCTGTACCAAGATCAAAGCGTCTCTTAAGTGATGAAGGAAGCCATATTCTTTTGTACATGACTGGACATGGTGGGGATGAATTTTTGAAGTTCCAAGATAACGAAGAACTTCAGAGCCATGATTTAGCAGATGCAGTAAAGCAAATGAAGGAGAAGCATAGGTTGAATTTTTTAATCATCAACATTTGGATGTTGGCTTCTGCCTCTTTGTTTCTGGGTTCGTGTACTGACCTTTCACCTTGGCCTTCCTTTCAGATTTAAAGAGTTGTTGATAATGGTAGATACCTGCCAGGCTGCTACTCTTTTTTCACAGGTTCGTTTCAAGTTGCTACAAGTTCGTCTTGACATATACCGAATTACTGTTATACATATTATCCATTTCATTTTGTAACCGCTCAAAATGTCTTTTACATTTTGGGTATCCTTCACAAATGTTTATATATTGTTAGCAAGTGCGCAAACTATAGCATGTTGTACATCTATGAATTTTCTTCACATTTTTTTGGGCACAATTAGCTCCGGGTTCATCATTCTGAATTTATTTTCCATATGACCATATCATAGTATACACTTATGTAACATTCATTGTTGCTGTACATCACCTTTTAGTATGAAATGGCTGTTTGGCATATGGGAGTGGCAAATGCTGCATATGGCATTTGTGCTACATGGTATGCTAACCACTTGTGTTTCATGATTTGAATAATAGTTCACATAATTATAGAATCAGCCGATGATCTGCGCTGCTAGAGTGGACTTCACCATTTCGACTTTTTGTATATCTAAAAACTCTATCTAAAGGCTGTACCTGATATATTTAATATCCACAGCTTCAATCACCTGGTGTTTTGGCGATTGGTAGCAGCATGAAGGGGGAAAACTCTTACTCTCACCATCTCGACTCAGACGTGAGAACATGCCCTATACAGTTATTTCAGATAGTATTTGCAAACTTATTATACCTTATTACTTGTCATGAAGCTGGTTAATGTTATACATTTCTGGTGGCAGATTGGTGTTTCTGTTGTGGATAGATTTACCTTCCATACACTTGCTTTCTTTGAGAAGCTGAACATGTATAGCAATGCTTCATTGAACAGGTAAAATATACTTTACATGCTCTTCTCTTGAATTATGTATCTCGGTTGAAAGTTCATCAACTATCTATATGAGAAGGTGCTGGTCTTACTGCAATGTGTAATTCCTGAAAAATAGTCATTTACTTTTCTTTTTTTGGTGTTAAACTTTGTGTTATGCCAGATGATGGTCTAAGTGTGATGTACTATTTGCTTCACTGTTTCTATATTAAGATATAGTTGATGTTCTTGTTCAGTTTTCATATTTCTATGTAATACGATGTGAAAAGATGGTCTGCATCATTTGGGTGCTTTCTGTATTAATGTACTTTCTTTCGAACTCACATAAAATAATTGAAATTCATGGCTTGTAACTGCAGGCTAATCAGATTGCAGTGAACTTCAAAATTTAATTCAGACTGTTTTCTGTGTTCACAAGAATTAGGAGTCAGTTGTGTCCTCTATTCTTAATTACGTGCAATAGCACTCAACTAGATTCAATCTTATGTTTCTAAACACAATGTACCTGGGTGGCTCTCTGCAGTAGCATCCAATGCTCATCATTTTGTGTTACAACCTTGCCTTTTATGTTCCAGTCTTTTCAACTCATACGACCCTTCTATGCTGCTGTCTACTGCATATTATCGAATGGATCTTTACAAGCGTGCATTAAACGAGGTAATGGAAAGATATATCTATTTCTAATGGCTGCTAAGCCTGCTATGTTGTCCACGACTAAGCTTTCTTTTCCTTCTATCTTGTCCTTGACCAGGTCCCAGTGACAAATTTCTTTGGATCAGTCATGAAGACTATCCACACTGATTCAGCCTACACAGGCTTTCTAGCTGCACATGACGCAGAACTCCCCCTTTCTGTCGGAAATAATATACTTGATCATGTCATGTTACAGAATGAGGCTAGTGCAAGAAGGTCGAACATAGAAGAGATGAATGTGAGTTTTAGTAAGTTTTGCATTTTATTTATTTGAGAGACTAATACTTTGTGAATTGCAACATCCAGGAGGCACAATTAATGTCCCATGGATGGACAGAGGTCCTGCTAGAGCAGCTGGAAGGCAAAAATTCTGATGTTGTTGTGATGTATGGCCTGGGAACTATGGGCATATTGCTGGCAATTTCAACCTGGCTATCAATGTAGGAACTCTGAAGTGTGCTCTTAACACATCATCTTCTTGCAGAAAACTTAGTCATACTAACTTTCACAGGATGGGACCAAGAAGAATGAAAATAACAGAGATACTTTGGAGGTCAACGTTCTGTATTTCCTTTTTACCTAATCATAGCATCCATTCAGTTTGGAACATAATTGTTGTATGTAGTTTTCGCATGGTACCCTCTACTTTTTGGATACGTAGCTTGATATGTTTCGTAGTCATTTTTATTCATCTGTGCTCCTGCATCACATATTGTACCTGTCAGCAGTGGCGGAGCCAGGGGGGGGGCGAGCAGGGGCCAGGCCCCCCCCCCCCCCCCCCCAACGTTCCAGCCGAACTAACGTATTAAGCCTGCGTTGATTAAATTTTAGAACAACTGGCCCCTGCCAAACGTGGCTACGGGCTGACCAGGCCGAGTAGTAGCTATTTTTTTTAGGCAAGACCGAGTAGTACTAGTACCTTATCCAGCCCAGTACCATAACACAAGCACGTCTCGTTCGGCTAGCCCTAGAAACTGAATAGGATTCTATCGATCGATCTTGACGGCGCTGCGACTAGGCAGTTTAGGACGGCGCCTGCGCCTAGGGCAGTTCTCGACGGGTCAATTCCGGCGATGCATGTTGTGCCCGGCGGCCGGCGACTGCGACTGTGCAACGATTTGCAGCAGCCAAACGCACAATGAAAAGTTATGCGGTTAGTCTGCCTTCGCTGATGTGTATTATCATATTGATTTGCATACTAGTAAATGTCTTTTCCAGAATAATACTATGATTTGATTTAGATGGAATAGCTCATGTGCATGATAATTTTCTCTTTGCTTCTAATTGTTATTGGAATGATGCACTTATGCTGTGATTTAGATTTAATTTATCATAAATTGTGCTTGTGTGGTCATGGGGAGAAATACAATTTATCGAGTCAATGATATAATTGGTTAAGCTCACAACACGAATCGGAAGTCGTAGTATGATTCTAAGTTTCTAGCGATCACCAAGTACCTAGTATAAAAAATAGCACAAATTCTGATCCAACAAACAAGCAGTCTTGATCTAGGCGGTTGTAAAGCAAAATGAGTAGATTGTTTTTTTTGAAGGCAAAATGAGTAGATTGTTGAACGCAAGGCTAAGCTACAATAAATTTGGGATGTCTTTTTTTTTGCTTGTTGTCTCTTCGCCCCCCCTATGTCCAAATCCTGGCTCTGCCCCTGCCTGTCAGATTATTTCATTGCTACTTGAAAATATTTCCATGTAGCATAGCATCTGGAGTTTGATCACCCCGGCTAGATCTGGATATGAATATGTACACCAAACTTAAAATGTTGAGTGTTCTTTTAGTCCAAGATAATACACTTCATTCAGTCTGGAATGTTCAGCACTTGGCAGGTCGTCTTTTATTTGGACTAGATATATTACAATATTAACTCCATTTACCACCTACAATTTTCAGTTTAAAAAAAACTCCATCACCCCCCTATGCAGTCCATTGCATCTTATAACGACTTTTGCCTTGATGCCTACTTATGTGCTATAAGAGGTTACTTAAGGTCAAACGTGTATATCCATATGAAGATATTTTTTGGTAATATATAATTAATTTTATCTTTGTATGCATTGCTCTGTATGTGAAGTGTCGCTATTGTTTTCATTACTGGCATAATACAACCGAAAGGTGTGTTTTTTATGCTCAAGTACAGAACTAATAAGCTGGTCATGGGCCTCATAGGACGGTATGCACAGAAGCTGTACACCCAGTAGAACCGTGGACATGCTGCTAAGGCAAATGGAATGGGCATAGATTATGTTCCATTAGGGAGCATTGCACACCTGCATGTGCTCAGTGGCATCTATGCCAGTAGTTGGCATGCCATTGAGAAATTACCGTCCTTTGTGAAAATGTTTGATAGGCTTCTTTATTCATAAGATTATGCTATTTGTCATGTCAGGGTTTTCAGTTGGGTGCTATATTTTATTGATTATGTTAATGCCAGAATCATGTATCTCTTGTTTTGAGCGGTTATGGCATGCGGATTATTATAACTTATGGAGTTATCAGGTATATGCTATAGAACTCTGTCAAACGGCAAATAGCAGTTATAAACTCATTTGTAAACCACTAAACAATGAGTAGATTGGCATTTCCTCTGACAAGACTGGGAAGTCTCTGGTGCTTCTTCTCAGCAGGCTGAGCTGACTGTTTGTGGCTGCAACCTATGCATGACTGGGATCAAGAGAAGGGAAAAATTCTTGAATATCACTGATGGGTCCTTCCTCTATATATTGAGCTCAGGAAGAAAATTCACATGGGTAATCGATGATAAAAAGTTTGTGCCCATGTATTATGTCATCACCTATGTTTGAGGGTCCTTTGTATTAATTATTATTGACCTTATTCTGGCCCTGGTATCTGTCCTATTTATGTTGTGACAAAGTAGGAATGGTTGTCCATTGTGGCAGTGGCCGAAAGTCCATCACAGACGTCGATATTGTCATGCCTATTGGGGGACTTCCATGCATCTACAAGAGTATGCAACAATGAAAAGAAAAAAGTTCTGATTGCACACCTACCAGATCCGTTATACATGATCAATTCTGATCTTAGAGCGACCTGAGTTCAGGACAGCCCCAATACTTACTGTACAATAACAACACAGTGGGTGGTTTAGGGTGCAGTTTTGAATGCATTGCTGCATAATAGTTTCTATAAATCAGATCCGATCGGTGGGTGCAAGTTATTACTGGAGTTATGATCGAAAATCTGAGCAAAAGCGTGTTTGCTGTCTCAGCTGTTCTCTATCAAAGGTATGGTCCCAGAGATCTACACTTGACCTCAGAAAATGTCTGGATGCCACTATATTAGATGTTTTTGCTGGATGCCCATTGTTCAGTAATAGCAGTTAATTGTGTTGTCCTTTCTGGAGCTCAGTTGTTCCTTGTACTGACTGAACAGTTGGCAGTGTGTCGCAGGGAGATAAATGAGGGTGTGGACGAGTCGCAGGGCCGAACAACCATAATGATAGCAATGAGAAATCTTGCATGGAGATCGGCGTGCAGGTTACCTGGGTATGGATCTGTGGCATTTTCTGGACTCAGATACCGGCTTGTTGGCTATATGTGACAGGTACGAAAGGTTCGCGGGCTGGCACAATTTGGAAGAAGCCGAAGCTTGAATTGGTTGTATTGGGGCAGTACACGTGAGACATCAGTGATCATCATGCCACCAACTCTCTGTTACGTCGACCACAAACCAGTATCCCGGATGTCAGTGTGCAGGGCGTTTCCAGGAATATGTATGTTGGCATACACATGATGCTCGGTATCCTTGCCTGAGGGTTGGATGCTGGAAATGCCAAGAATTGGCTGCTCATATTTTCTATTCTTCTGTTTCTGCCAGTGAGGTAAGAAGCTTGCCTTATCAAAGATGTTGGTTTCTGGAACTGCACAATGATTTCCTGGGGATGAGAGTTGCCTAAAGTAAAGTGGATGGACGGTTGGAACTTGGAAGGGATATAATGTTATGCAAGTTGCTTGCAAGAGGAGTGCAGTTGCATGAGATGATATCCTTATCTAGAGCCACCGGCGGGGCATATTCTTTCATCACCGGTAGTTGGGGGTTGAATTCTGTTGCCGGAGGGAGAACCAAGTATGAGCTAAATTTATTGATAACTAGACTGGAGGTGATCTGATAGACAGATAGAGCCTGAAGTTAGGCAAAAAGGGCCCGAGCCAGAGTTATATGCACTCTTGCAGCATGCTTTTTCATAGCTCAAACCTACAGACTAACAAGGTATTAGTAGTATTTTCTAACTTGATGCTGCTGCTCGATTTTCCCGACTTGATGGTCTGAAATATCACGCAAAGAACATGATGGTTCTCCCTACGAGGTTGTTTAGTGGGTGAGCGCTACGGTGATCTGCCTCATATGATTAGCCTTGCACTTGCACTTTGCATCTTGTGAGTAACTGTGTTGGATTTGAGCCCCTCTGTGATCCGCGGTTGATTATACTAGGTTTGCTTTGTGCTGGTCCACGCGCATGGCAGGTCCACGCGCACTACATAGATTGATAGATACATTTTGGGTTTTGTTGGGTGTGGATCCACATAACGAGAGCACCAAATACACCTAATATGCATATTTATTGTTTATAATTGTATCTATCAATCTATGTAGTGCTCCATATTGCTCTAGTGAAAAGGCCAAAAAGGTACCCCCAGAGTGGCTGCGAAATCACTACGTACTTTAGTTAAATGATCATGGCTGGCCAGCAAAGATATCTACTGCATCTTAGCTGGTCTGGATGAATGGTTAAATAGGACGACTCTGTCTGGGGTTTGGTATAGTGCTTTTGTTAGGTGTTCGGCTTTTTCTGCTGCACTGCTATCAATGGAACCAAACAACTAGGAGTCTAGGAGGGCGCTTGTTCCCAAGTCAAAGGTTAAAAGCAAATGGCAATTTTATCGGTGACCCAAGCTGCTCACACGATTATCACTTCAGTGGAATGAACGAGCATATAGACTTTGCTTTCGAGGTTCAGTTGAAGTGTAGGATTACTACTGAAAGTGTGAGGGGTGGAATCATGGCAGTACAACAAGTTTTTTTTTCCTTACAAAGGAAGCATTATTGTGGTCAGTGATGGTATATAAGACGAAATGTTTCCATTCCCTTTGATAACTATTCAGCCGCTCTTGTAGATGATAATGATGATATGTTGCCAAAGTGTATAAGAGCATGTACAACCAGGATTGGCTAATTTTGATCCCTAAACGTCCGCGGACGTGCTGCTGAGCACGTCAGTTTTGAGTCTCTATTTGTCCATGCATGAAACCATGTCCCCTACATCCTCAAATTGTCCGGTCAAATGCATATGATTGGTGGGAATGGAGAGAGAAAAAGAAAAGAAAGAGAAAAAGTAGTCTGGGGTGGGTCGTATCCTACGTGGAGGGCTGCCTGGACATCCCCATATGCTCCCCGTATTTAGTATGGATATGGGGATTTGCGAACAATCATGTCATATGAGGACAAAATAGGGGGTCCGGTTGGGCGGTTTTTTTTCTCTCTCTCTCTTCTGTCTCTGACAGAACGGGCTGTCTAGAACGGGTTGTCCGATTGGACGTTTGATGAGTCCAGTTGTAGTTGCTCTAAGATTTGTAAGTGCTATAGTATGGCAAATTCAGAAAGGCCAGAATTCCATTTTTGGGCAGTTTTCCTAGAAAACAACAGCATCATTGTTATATCATTCATGGAATATGTGGTCCATGAACGAGTTGTCCGCTCCCTTCAGCAAAACTAGACGAGGCTTCTTAGTAGTAGTACGTACATGCTCAATCTTGCACACCACCTGTCAGTAAAGTCTGGGGAGCCGCAAGTATTATTGAGCTTCACTTGTTGAAACTTCTTCGTTTGCTTGATTTCGAGAAGGAAACAAACTCGAATTTTCAGTGTTTTTTTGCCCGAAGAAATGATACGATGAAGCGTGCGTAGAGTAGAAGGCGCCCCAGGTATGACACGGCAAGTGCTCGCGTACAGACACCTTCCTTGATCACGCATGACGGCATGAGTAGATCGCCGCTGCGCTGGCCCTTTGTCCAACATAAAACAAACAGCACATGCACGAGAGAGCACTAGAATACTGAGTGCGGCAGGCTATTGGGAAGATCTCTCGGTCGATCGCTGACGTCTCCTTCCCTTTCTTTCTCATGGAATATATGCCAAAGTGCAGCTTGTGGCCTTCTTTCTTTTGTTTCCATATAGACATCTCCCATCCCCTCATCCGACCTATCCTTTCTTCCTTTCTTCTTTGGGACGTACGGTGCTGCCGAATGATGGTGGATCGCTATGCATAGCAGCAGGAGGCTGGCACTAAAGTCGTGTAAACGAACTAGCTAGATGCCTCAATTAGCAGGTCAAGTCGTGCAAGATTTCCATGGCAAGTCACGCGATTGGTCAGGGCATGTACAATGATTGATAAGACAGTCTTATTTTAAGCTTTAGAGATGACAAAAAAATATGACTACAATGGGTTATCTCTTAATCTTATCTTAAATAACTAGCTATTCCTAAAAATATGGTGACACATATTGTGCTAAAAGATCATCTCTTAAATAAGAGAAGACAAGCATTTTCTTATGATTTCTCTCTCCTCCACCTCAGCATTTATCCTACGTGTCACTTTTAAGATAGCACCATTGTACATGCCCTCATGCACTCATGTCATTGTTGTGACTTGTGAGAGATAATCTTCCCTCAAAAAAAAAGGACTTGTGAGAGATAATAGGTGACAAGCCTCCCGATTCCAACTCTGCACACGGGTAATTATGGGACAGCCGGATAGGGAGTGAGAAGGTAAATCTCAAAGCTTTCGTCCATGCCCTCAAGATATACGCCTAGCAGCACAATTGGTACTGAGCTGATTGGGTTGAAGGCCGTCTTGGGAGGACATCGATCTATACTAGAGGATAACGCCCGCTTTGCCGCGCAATTCTTTGGTTTTAGAATTGATTCTATTTTTATTATGGTAATTAAATTCCTTGCATACCGCGGAGGCGATCGAGCAAACGCGAACACCTGCGGGCACTATTGGATTGGCCATGTAGGTCGGTCCTTTTGGGAAGGTTTCGTTTGATTGTTTCTTTTTTTTTTTCTCTAGCGGTTTTTTCATATTTGTTTTATTTTTATCTTTTATTTCAAGAATATTTTTCAAATTTATGAATATTTTTTGAAATTCAGGAACATAATTTAAATTCTTGAACATTTTTTCAAATTCAAAAATGTTTTCTTCAAAATTGTTAACATTTTTAACACATAACGAATTTTTTTCATATTCTGAACAAAATTTTGAATTTACAAAAAATATTTTAAATTTGTGAACTTTTTAAAATTCATGGCCATTTTTAAAAACTCATGATTATAAAACTCATGAATAGTTTTTTTTTCATATTGTGAAGAATTTTTAAATTTACAAACATTGTTTAAATTCATGAATGTTTCGAAAGAGGTGCTCAAGAGACAATGAGAGGTGGAGGCGGTGAAAGACAAGATCGGTGAGTTGATCAAGTCAAGGAAGGAGTTGGTGGATAAGATGGAAAAATAAAAGTTGGAGTTGGAGGAGAGGAAGCTAGAAGAGAACAAGGCAAGGTGTGAGGCTCTGCACAAAAGTACAAAAGTGCGGGGAAGAGATGGAGGCGCGTGGGCTTCAACTTGAGAAGAATCGGTTGGCGCGGGAGAAGGTGGACGATGCAATAGAAGGTGGACGAGAAGAATTGGTTGATGATGTTCAATCCAAATATCATCGATCACGCATAAATATCATTTTGGAAGATGAGGCTAGCTAGGGAGGTCATGTGTTCTAGTATGCCATGGAGCCAGACCCGGTCCTGAGATTTTCGGGGCCATGGCGAGATTAGAATACGGGGGCCCTTGAAAAATCAAATCTTCTTAGATACAAAGTCATTGATGATGGTATCAATAGAATGAGAATTAGAGACATGCCTTCTCTGAAATCTTATTGGTGTGTCCACGTGGGGACGGTGATGGGGTGTCTCTAGCTAGGGTGCACGATAGATCAAGTGTTAGTCGCAGACAACCAACAAGGGAGTGATCACACGGGAGATCAAGGCAAATTGCAGTCGCGCGAGGTGGCAGAGGTCAAACTAATTTTTTTGTATGGCGGAACCGATCGCACAAACAGAAAGTTCTATGGCATAACAACTACAATCATTAATGCAGACATATCAAGACCAAAGTAGGATATCCAAAAATATAATTTGCCAAATAAAGTTGATAGAACTTTCAAATTTCAATTTATAATATGGAGTCAGCCTTAAAAATAATGAATTAGTATTGATACAAACCAACGAAGACAAGAGTACCGAATATGTCGTCGCTATTGCCGCGTTGTGCACATGTGTCGCTAGCCTACCATTGCTCATGTTGTGTCACTTTTGACTCTCTGCCACCATAATTAGTTTGCTAGTTTTATTTATTTATTTTTGAGATATTAGTTTGCTAGGTTCACGATGTAGGGCAAGTCCTAGGTTTGTCCCAACCTTCACACTTTAGACATTGCAAAGGGGAAAATCACAAAGAGCATAAGAACTCATGAGGAATAACACTAAGCAACAAGGTTCACATCACACATGCCCCCTCAAAGCATTCAAAGTAAGAGACACATCAAGATTTACAATCAACAAAGGAAAAGGTAACGGAAAACATTGGAGGGCTTCCCAAATCTCTATTGCTGCGTTTGGATGCCCCCATTGAAGGGCTTGAATCGGATTTGATATTCTAAACTTTCAATTCACATGTTTGGCTGGACACTGAATTGGTAGGTGGTAATGGAAACAAATCTCAAGCCGAATTCACTCCCACGTAAAGTTGCCGCCAGCAATACGGAGGGCTCCCACTCCGATTTGCACTGAAATCACCCTTTCCCGCAAAACGTACTCCTTCAGCTTTCTTCCCCCTCGCGGACAAGAAAAGGAGAGGCCAGAGGAAGGGTGGCGGCGACCATGGAGCTGGCATCGGCCACAGAGCTCGGCGTACAGGTGCGCTTCCTCCCAGTTGCCACTCCTCATGCAGCATCTCCATCTCCCGATCCTCAGTGGGTCCTTCTCCTCCTAGGTCGCGCCTCCCTCCATCGTCCCTGGTCGCTCCTGCTCCTCCTAGGTCGCGCCTCCCTCCTGTGGCATCTCCCTAGATGCGACGAAGGCACTCATCTCTTCCCCATTCCATCGCATCCCCAACACCCTCCCCTTTCCCTGCACCCCATGCCATCCTCCCTGGTCCTTCCCCGCCCGCCCCATGTCATCCTCCCTGCCCATTCCCCGTCCATGTTAGCCATCATTCCGCTGTCCCATGCCATCCTCCCTAGTCTACCTAAATCTGAACCTTATCAGTCCAGTTCTTATCGACCAGTAGATTTGACGATTTTAAATCTAGATGAATGATAGGTGGGCTATAGTGATAAAGATAATTCATGCCCCTTGCCTTCATGCATAATTCTAATAAAAAACTAACAATTACTAATGGATCGTATGCACATATTAAATGTAGAAAACATTATGGAACTTTTATTGTCCAGGAGATTGGGAAGTTCCTTGCTTGAAATGAAATGAATATATTGAACATACAAGATACCGTAGCCTTTCGCTTTTCAAATTTATTTATTTCTTGCACTGAAACTACCTGCGGCCTTTTTTACCTGGAATTCAACTTCTGCACATGCCAATTTGCAACATATACAAAATCAGCCTTCTGATTATCTCTTTGTCTCCCCTAATCAGCTGCAACCGAGATTTTTTTTCTGTCTAAATTGTGCATATTTGTCAAGTCTCTGTAGATCTGTAGGCCGGATGAAGGTTGATGCGGAGCATCCCGAGGTCATCCCCATGGACTCACCTTCGTCACCTCAAGTGCCACGAGGACCTATGACACGAGCACGAGCAAGAGCCATCGAGAACGAGGTGACATCTCTCCTTTCGCAATTTCCCTTCGATGCACATGAGACAAGGATGCTACTTCAAACGGAGACCCTATGCATACTCAGGTACCAAGAGGATCATCATGGAGAAGCTAAGGAGCAAGGCCGAGCGAAGGAGAAAGAGGGACGCGAAGACGAAGAGGAAAAGGAGCAAGACGGCAGGAGCCCGGACAATCCGGACCGCCGTCCGGATGATCCGGCCCATGCCCGGACGATCTGGACCGCCGTCCGGACGATCCAGCCGAAGCGCACCCCGGCTACAGAACCTGCCCCGACGAAGCCGGATCATCCGGACCCTGGCCCGGATCATCCGGCCTAAGCCCGGATGTCTGGACCCCGGCCCGGATGTCCGGCCCTCCCGCGCCTGTAACTGAACCGCCCGGACGTCCGGGCGACCGGCCGGATCATCCGGGCTCCCAAAGGCCGGATCATCCGGGCACCCCGCAACTTGTGTGTGTGTGTGTGCGGCTCGAGGCCCATGTAGCTATTTCGTCCACTAGACTATAAGTACCCCTTCCCCCTCTATGTTTTAGGGTTAGCAAAGTGTTGGCTCTTGAGATTAGAGCTTTGCTCATCCATACCTCTCCCATGGAGATCAAGACCTCCATGAGACCCATGTGAGAAGGTCCACTCCGGATATCAAGACCTCGACTCCTCTCCGGATCGGGATGAACTAGCTACCGTGTATCCTCCCGTGTTGACCTTGTATCGTGAATACTCGTATGTGTATGTGGATCTAGTGTAAGTGTGACTTGTGATTGTGTCAATTGAGTGATTTGTGTTCTTGTGTTCTTGCCTTTTCCCCCTCCAATTGTGAAAATATCGACGAACTAGGGTTCCACCCTACATCATCTTGGATTAGAGCCACGTTGATTCACAATTTGGAGTCCTTCCCCTCCATTTGCTACCCTCAATTTTGTTGTTTTTCCCCAATTTCGAAAATTCCCACAAAAACAGCCCCACCAATTTTTTTTTGTGATTTGTTGGTTTGATGATGTTTTGTTGATTTTGATCCATGGATTTCGTGTGTTGCAAGTGGATCTACACTTCCCCCATCTTCCCCACCTCGAAACCCCCTCGAAATCCTCAAAAATTCCACCCCTACCCGAGCCCTCCCCAAGCCAGCTTGACCTGCCCGGATCAGCCGGACCAGTGCCCGGATCATCCGGCTTCCTCTGTTTTTGCTGAATTTTTTTTCAGCCACCTTTTGCACCACCGCCACCACCTCCGCCTAGTTTCCCCAAGCCCACCATAGCTTCACCAACTTCACCGATACCCCTAGACCACCACCACCACCACCATTTGACATTTGCATTTGAGATTTTGAGTTGCGGATTTCTGTTTCCTAGTGTGTTTCGGCTAACTAGGCACGGTTCGACATTGATTTCACCGCCACTCATAATCGCCACGGACTTGACATCGACAACGACCGTCTCACCATCGTGACACCACCACCGTAAGCAAGGATAGTAACCTCGACAACAACTTGTTTCTTCCCTTGCTATTGCATTGTTACCCAAAGGCCCTCTTTTGCGTCGCTTTCCTACGAGACTAGCCATTTGAGTATTGCCGGGCAACGAAAGTTGTGCACTTTAGTGTTACCATCATATCATCATATCATCTCTTGTGCCAAAATTTTGTTCCCGCATATACATCATTGCTACCATCGTGAGAGCATTTCGCATAAGTGGCCAAAGGAAAATATCAAAAGAAAGAAAAGCTTTTAAGCAAAGAGAAAAGAACAACAACAAGCTTGTAAGCAATAGCCATAGCATCGCCACATTACATATCATATTTGATCATCTTGGATCATCGTGACAAGTTCACCGGGACTCATACATACAGAGCATACTTGAGATAGAAGTTGATTGTTTTGTCTCCTATAGGTTGTGCACAAGTGTCGTATCCGCCTATTAAGCAATCGTGCTAGCGTCTCTCTAGAGTTGTGCGACACGAGCGTTTCTGGGTGTTCCACATTTTGTGCTCATTCCTTGGTTGCACGACCTCATTTATCTATCTGTGTGTGTGTTTCCGTGTAACTTTGCTATTGGTCTACTTGTTTCACTTGCGAATTTGCGAATCTTTCTCAACATTATTGATATATTGCTTACAATTGCAAATATTTTGTGCCACCATCCTAACCAAACTCCTTCAAAAGCTTTACTTGTGTAGGTGTGAGAATTGACACGATCCGGTACCAATTGCACTATTTCCATAATACCATATCGAGTGATCATTGATCCATCTTCAACATTGGATAAGGTACATTGGTCTAGTTCGTTCCCTTCTTCCACTAACACTTGTTTGAGAATCATGGATAGGTCAGGCACTTCTTCGAATCCTCTCTTCGATGAGCAAGACGATGCACCGAACGACCACGTCACCAAGGCACACCTCTTTGGCATCCAACGAGCCTTACATCAAGAAAGTGAAGCTTTGGGAGAACGCATCGAACAACTCGCCTCCGACTTTTGACAAACTGTTGACGACAAGTTATCATCTCAAATGGAAGAGTTCCGTGCTATGATGGTCAACCCCGCTTCTTCCACTTCGTCAAGCTCAAGATCAAGACGGCGCCACTCAAGACGCAACTCTTCGGACACTTCTTCGGATGCAAGTCCTCCACGAGCACGCTCTCATCGCCCTCAAGTACATGAAGACCGGCAAGCGCCAAGAAACCCATTCCACAATGGTTTGCAAGACCGTCTTCGAGAGTGCGAACGACAAAACCGGCAAGCACAAGCTAACATGGAGCAAGATGAAGTTCCACAACGCCAACGTCAAGTAAACCAAGATGACGACGCTCTACTACAAGAACGACAACGTCATGAGGAGCAAGCACTTGAAGCTCAACGTGCTCTACGCGCAGCAACTCGCAACCTCGCCGACCGCAACCGCCGTGTGCGACAATAAGAAGAGGCCCCCCAACGCGAGCAACAAGATGAGGCTGCAAGAAATGAGGAGCGCCAAGAGATGAGGAACCGTGCAAGAATTCCACGCCCTCGACATCAAGTCAATCAAGATGAGCACGACAAGCAAGAGCTAGAAGATCATCCTCCACGTCATGAGCGTCATCGCCATCGCCAATAAAACAACGAGGAGCGCTACGGCAAGCTCAAGTTCAACATGCCTAAATTCTCCGGTGGAAATGATCCCGAAGAATACCTCTCATGGGCATTGAAGGTCGACAAGATATTCCGTCTTCACAATTACGAAGAGGAAAAGAAGATTGCCATGGCACCTCTTGAGTTCCAAGACTATGTTCTCATTTGGTGGGAGCAAGTTATTCAACGACGCCAAGAGAAGGGCGAGCCACCCATCGCCACTTGGAATCAAATGAAAGATGTCATGCGAGCTCGCTTTGTGCCTACACACTATAGCCGTGACCACTTCAAGAAGCTACAACTCCTCAAGCAAGGCACCAAGTCCGTTGAAGAATACTATCAAGAGATGGAGATTGCAATGATACGAGTCAATGTCAAGGAAGATGATGAACAAACTATGGCGAGATTCTTGAATGGATTCAACCATCCCGTCAAGAAAATTACGGATTTCCAACCCTACTCCAACCTCCTCGAGCTAGTGCACCAAGCAACCAAAGCGGAGCGACAAGTACAAGAGGACTACAAGTACTCCAAGTACTCTTCCAAGACCTATGGTTCATACACTCAAGCTTCAACGACTTCTACAACTCCTTGCACGACTCGATCTACACCAAGTACCGGCGACAAGTCAAGCTCCAAGCAACCTACGACATCTTCGAGTCGTCATACAAGTACATCCAAGCAAAAGCCTTCGTCATCAAAAACTCCTACGGACGACACCAAGACGAGTGACATCAAGTGTTTCACTTGCAAGGGACGAGGCCACAAGTCATTCGAGTGCCCAACACGACGCACTATGATCCTCAACGCCGATGGGACCTATGATTCCATGAGTGAAGATGGAATGGAAGCCCTCGAGCAAGTGGCCATGCACTGCCAAGTGAATGAAGATGAAGACAATTAAGTCTTTTGCAATAATGATTCAAGCCCCGCTCTTGTTATCTCCAAAGTCTTGACACTTCAACAACATCAAGATGAAGACCAACGTTGCCACATCTTCCATACCAAAGCAGGTATTCAAGGACGTTCCGTCAAGGTCATCATCGATGGCGGAAGTTGCCACAACTTGGCAAGTGAAGAGTTATGTTCCAAGCTATAATTGGTCAAGAAGAAGCAACCTCGCCCTTACAAGGTCCAATGGCTAAGCGACTACGACACCATTCAAGTGGAGCACACCGTTCAAGTCTCCTTCAAGATTGGAGCATATGAAGACACCTTGGAGTGTGATGTGGTTCCCATGTCCATATGCCATCTCCTACTTGGACGACCTTGGCAATTTGATCGCGGCGTCACCCACAACGGATGGACCAATCACTATAGCTTCAAGATGAAGGGAAAATAGTTTGTTCTTCGACCAATGTCACCAAGTCAAGTCATTGCCGACAAGCAAGCATCTACCCATCGTGGAGAGACAAGCGAGTGATCCACCAAAAAGAGAGTGAGCGCCACAAGCCAAAAATGAACGACTCCACGATGAGCGACAAAAGAGATCTAGTTCTTTTAGCCACCAAAAGAGATTGGAGGGATGTGAGTGAGAGCCCATCTAGTGTTCTTCACTTTGTGCTTTTATGAAAAGGTGAAGTTGAGCGGACTAATACTTCACAACATCTTCCTCTAGTGTTGTCTCATCTCTTGCAGGAATACAAGGACGTGTTTCCCGATGAGCTACCTTCCGGACTTCCTCCTCTACGCGGAATCAAACACCGCATCGATCTCATCCCCGGTGCACCACTACCGAACAAGGCACCTTACTGCGTCAACCCCGAAGAGACCAAAGAGATCCAAAGGCAAGTGCAACATCTCATGGAGAATGGGTATGTACGCGAGAGCTTGAGCCCATGTGCCGTTCCGGTAATTCTTGTGCCTAAGAAAGATGGTTCCTATCGCATGTGTTCCGATTGTCGTCCCATAAATGCTATCACCGTTAGATATCGCCATCCCATTCCACGCCTAGATGACATGCTTGATGAACTTGGTGGAGCCACCATTTTCTCTAAAATTGACCTTAAAAGTGGCTATTATCAAATCCGCATGCAAGAAGGTGATGAATGGAAAACCGCTTTCAAAACCAAATTTGCCTTGTATGAATGGTTAGTCATGCCTATGGGTTTATCGCAAGCACCTAGCACCTTTATGCGTGTGATGCACTATGTTCTTCACAAATTAATTGGCATTTGGGTTGTGGTTTACTTTGATGACATCCTTGTGTTTAGTGAAACTCTTGAAGATCATGTCAAACACCTTCGAGACGTATTGCAAATTCTTAGAGACGAGCGGCTTTATGCTAACATGGAAAAATGCACTTTTGGTGTTGATAAGCTTGTTTTCTTGGGCTTTGTTGTCTCATCTAAGGGTGTTCATGTTGATGAAACTAAAATTGATGCTATTAAAAATTGGCCACAACCAACCAATTTGCTTCAAGTGCGTAGCTTCCTTCGTTTAGCCAGATTTTATAGACGCTTTGTGAAGGATTTTAGCCCTATTGCATCACCAGTGCACGCGTTGAGTACTACCTCCGTCCGGGTGTATAAGACATGCACGTAGTTCTAGGTCGACAATTTAACTAACTAAATATGTATTATATGTGACAAAAAAATATTTAGAAACTACATCCGTGTAGAAATCTAGTGATATACTTTTCATGATATATAACACATATTTAGTTCCTCAAATCGATGACCTAGAACTGCGCGAATGCCCTATACACCCGGGCGGAGGTAGTAAGAAGAATGCACCATTTGTTTGGGGTCCATCCCAAGATGCCGCATTTCATGAGCTTAAGAACTTGCTTACTCATGCTCCATTACTTGCATCACCCAACTTTGAGAAAACTTTTGAAGTGCATTGTGACGCTAGTGGTAATGGCATAGGTGGTGTGTTAATGCAAGAGAAGCGACCCATCGCATATTTTAGTGAAAAACTCTCCGGCGCACAACTTAACTATCATATCTGTGACAAAGAGTTATATGCCTTAGTGAGAGGCTTGCATGTGTGGGAACATTATCTCCGTCCACGTGAATTTGTCATCCATACGGATCATGAAACGCTTAAGTACCTAAAGGGTCAAACGAAATTGAATAAGCGTCATGCTAAGTGGAGTGAGTTCATTGAGTCATTTCCTTATGTTATCAAGTATATCAAAGGTAAGGAAAATGTTGTGGCGGACGCTCTATCCCACAAGTGCATGTTGATTACTTAACTTGAGTTGAATGTCATAGGATTTGAGCACATTAAAGACTTGTATGAGCATGATTCATCATTTGCCATTCCTTATGCCAAATGTTTACCGCATAATACTTGGGAGCAATATTACTTGAAAGATGGTTATCTTATGAAAGCTAACAAACTTTGTATTCCCGAGTCTTCTCTTCGTTTGCTACTTTTGCAAGAAGCTCATGGTGGAGGACTCATGGGACATTTTGGACTGTAACACCCCTGTGTAATGAGCTACAGTTATCCTCATGATTATGCTAAGTCATTTTGATTTGCAATGCTTGATCACATTGGATTAATATCTCATTTCAAATTCCACCACTGAATTCAATTCAAATTATAAGTGAAATTTGAAGTTGCACCAACATTGCTACAAAATAGTTCATCATTTAGCAAATATTCCATAACAAATGGTTGTTAAGAAAATCAACATCACCTATTTGCTAAAATGGGCTAGAGCATTTAAAACAGCCTAAATAAATGCCTTTCCATTTATGGAAAATTCAAATGGATTCAAATGCCTTCCAAACTTTTTGTGGCAGTGCGGTATATTGCAATGTAATTATGTGGCCAAGTTTCACATTTTTAAAAATCCATTTAGCAGCTCAAAATTTTGCAAAACCTTTCTGTGAAAAGAAAAACAGAAAAAGAAATAGTAAAAAAAGAAAAGGGTCCCTGGCACTGGGCCTTAGTCCACAGTGCCAAGGCCCAGCCCAGCCAGCGCCTCCTTCCACCTCCCGCTCCCCCTCTCTCCTCGCTATCGTCGCCACAGCGCACGCGCGCGCTCGAAGCCGGCCTCCCTCCTCCGCTCGACAGCGAGTTGCTACAGAGCTCGTGGAGGGGATAAGGACCCCTCCTCGCCCCCTGGCGAACCCTAACCCTCTCCCCCTCTCTCTGCCTCGCTCTCCCACCTCTCTCGAGCGCAGCCATGGCTGCCCCTCCGTAACCACGCGGCCACCGAGCCCCTCCTGCCTCGCCGAGTTGTCCCATGGCTCCGCCTCGACGTCGCCTTCCTCCACGCCAACGCACGCTGGCCGGGGTGCTCCACATCGACGCCTATGACCCCGTCTTCTCCCTCGGCTCCGACACACTTCGGCGACGATTCCGGCGCCAGCAAGCCTCCCCCGAGCCCATTAAGCGCACCTACAGGCTCACCGTGAGCATCTCTACCATTGCCCTCATCTCTCTCTCTCTCTTGGTCGTCCTCTAGCTGCCATCCCCGATGTGGCCGAGCACACCGCCGCCTGAGCTCGTCGCCGGCAACCTTCCGGTGACCAAATGGTCACGTGCAGGAGTCCTTCGACCTCGTGCGCATACATAGAGGCCCCCTGGCCATTTAGTTTATTCACAAACGCGCTGCCACCGCTGACCCGCATCGACCCGAGCTCCGGCTGCCGCCTGTGAGCTCGCCGCCGTCGACTCTGGCCACCGCAGGACCTCGCACCGCTACCATTCGACGCGGGCGAGCCTCTGTTTTCCAACGGTGCCCACAGCGCGCCCAGCCGTGGCCTGTGCCGCGTTTCCGGCCAACTCCGGTGAAGCACCATCGCGAAACGGCTCGCCGGAGCCGCTCCGGTTGCCGGCACCGATGTGGGCGCCTCTGGGCCCCACCCCTGTGTCGCTGCCACTGGGCCCCACGGCCCCGTTGACCGAGTCAACCATGCTGACTGGGCTCACCCAGTCACTGACGTGTAAGACCCCCTGGGCCCAGTTGACCAGTCAACGATCACAGTTGACTGCTGACTGGGCAGTCAACTGGGACCCACCTGTCAGCCTAATAAGCCCTTTGCTGGGTACACTTCTGTCGGTGTAATGAGAACCAGGGTCTCATCAACCTTCTTAGCATGGGTCATTCCCGTCCAGGATTGTTGCCTGGCAACCCCGGCAAGGCCAAGCTTCCCGGCGAATACCATATCTGGCAAGCATTATATTAACAAGCAAGAACGAGAGCTCGTTGGGGAGAAGCTTCTTCCCAGCGGCATGATCTCCTAGCAAGACAAGACCCGGCAAGGCTTGCCGGGGGACAGCTGGGAACAAACACAAGAATATCAAGAAGGCATTCAAGCCGATGATCAGAAGACAGAAGATCGAAGGCTGGATTCCTGGCAAGATACTTGCCGGGAAGGCTCGCGAAGGCCCGGCAAGGCCTCGCACCCGGCAACATCCCACCGCCCTGCCACCGCTCCAGCGCAGCGACCAGCCTGTCGTTTAGGGCTTGTCCTCCTGGGCGCGTGTCGTGGCACTAACGGCGGATGAGGTTAAGCGGCGCTGATGGGACGGGCTCTTTTTCCGTCCCCAAGAAAGTAAGGGACACCTAAGTGGAGCATTAAATGCGTTTGTTTTAAGTCGTCAGTGATAAACATGTAAACCCTGTAGCAACTTTACACCTCTTGTACTTGCTGTTCGCCACTGTTGGTGACCCCTTGGACGTATAAAAGGAGGCCCAAGGCGAAGCTACAGGGAGGGGGGACCTTCTGGCCCATTCGGCATGCGTAGCTGCTTCTTGAACGTACTGTTCATCGCAAGCGCTCCGTGTACTTGAGCTTAAGAACACCCACAATAAACCAAAGCAAGAGTAGGGTTTTACGCTTCCCAGCGGCCCGAACCTGGGTAAAGATCCCCGCGTTGATCGTTGGATCCGCTCTTTGTGTACATCTTTTCCCTAGCCGAACCGTAAAAGGGATCCACACGATCCCATAGGTGTCATACGCCGACATCTTTGGCGCGCCAGGTAGGGGGAAAGGTTGCGCGAACCCGATCTAGCGGTCAGCGCGTCAGTTTTTGATCGTCTTCATCGTCATGGCGCCCAAGAAGAAGCGGGGGCGGCTGAAATTCCTTGCGAAAGCTAAGTCCTAAAACTTTAATCGCTTCCTGCTGCGTAGTCTTATCCTTGATGGTGTTTTTGTATAACCTGTGCACGGGGGAGTGCTCTTAAAACACTCTGCGCTCCTGGTTGTTCTGGGTCCACCCAGCAACACAGATGCAGCTGTAGTTGTTTCTAGAGCGTTAAGCTCCCGAAGAGGCGGCGTTCTCAATAGGCTGCTAGACAGGACCCGGTCCTAAGCGCCATCGACCAGGACGTGCGCATTTGGGAGGTATTCCGGCAAGCGTAGGGATTCATTGTACAAAAATGCAATCATTTAAGAAAAGGGCTTAGCAAATTTTATTTTAAGGTTTCTGCGTAAACCAGTATGCTGAGGAGCCTTCCCGGGGCTAGTTGCGCTCCTTGTCGCCTCGAGTCCGCTCGGCGATGTGAGCGGCTGCACTAAAGCTGGGGAGGAAAAACCTTTTTCGGGAGGCGGCGTTCCCGGCAAGCCGCTAAGGACCCGGTCCTCAAAGCGCTGCTAACTGGATCGTGCGCACCGGAAAGTGTTCCGGCAAGCAAGGGAATATTCGGCAGAAGTCAAAATTGCAACAAATTAGTCATAAAGCCAGAAGTTAATTAATTTGTTGTGTTAAAACGCTGTCGTGGCATTACATGTCCGAATCAGTGTTGCAGGTATACAGGTGGGTGATTACTTTGCAGCCTTCCCGGCAACATCATTGCCGGAAGCCGGCGTCAAGAACGTCAAAGTTCTTCGCCGAAGTCATAAGCCTTCCCATCAACATCCTTGCCGGAAGCCGGCGTCGAGAACGTCAAAGTTCTCCGCTGATGCCATAAGCCTTCCCGGCAACATCTTTGCCGAAGGCCGGCATCGAGAACGTCAAAGTTCTCTGCTGAAATCGCAAACTTTTCCAGAAATATTCTTCGGCGGAAGGATAGCAAACCTTGTTGTCGAGGCATGCGCTCCGACAAGGGGGCTTTCAACCTTGTCGTCGAGCCATGCGCTCCGACAAGGGGGCTTTCAACCTTGTCGTCGAGCCATGCGCTCCGACAAGGGGGCTTTCAACCTTGTCGTCGAGCCATGCGCTCCGACAAGGGGGCTTTCAACCTTGTCGTCGAGCCATGCGCTCCGACAAGGGGGCTTTCAACCTTGTCGTCGAGCCATGCGCTCCGACAAGGGGGCTTTCAACCTTGTCGTCGAGTCATGCGCTCCGACAAGGGGGCTTTCAACCTTGTCGTCGAGTCATGCGCTCCGACAAGGGGGCTTTCAACCTTGTCGTCGAGCCATGCGCTCCGACAAGGGGGCTTTCAACCTTGTCGTCGATCCATGCCCTCCGACAAGGGTTGTTTTTCTTAAACAACTATACTTCAAGAAGGAAAGGGCATGGCAGTCATGACCCATGCCAAATTTGGCCCCACCTCCAGCATCGAGATCTTTGAGTTCTCTGTTGAAGGCGGGCCCGGGGGCTCCTGTCGGTGTAATGAGAACCAGGGTCTCATCAACCTTCTTAGCATGGGTCATTCCCGTCCAGGATTGTTGCCTGGCAACCCCGGCAAGGCCAAGCTTCCCGGCGAATACCATATCTGGCAAGCATTATATTAACAAGCAAGAACGAGAGCTCGTTGGGGAGAAGCTTCTTCCCAGCGGCATGATCTCCTAGTAAGACAAGACCCGGCAAGGCTTGCCGGGGGACAGCTAGGAACAAACACAAGAATATCAAGAAGGCATTCAAGCCGATGATCAGAAGACAGAAGATCGAAGGCTGGATTCCCGGCAAGATACTTGCCGGGAAGGCTCGCGAAGGCCCGGCAAGGCCTCGCACCCGGCAAGATCCCACCGCCCTGCCACCGCTCCAGCGCAGCAACCAGCCAGTCATTTAGGGCTTGTCCTCCTGGGCGCGTTTCGTGGCACTAACGGCAGATGAGGTTAAGCGGCGCTGATGGGACGGGCTCTTTTTCCGTCCCCAAGAAAATAAGGGACACCTAAGTGGAGCATTAAATGCGTTTGTCCTAAGTCGTCAGTGATAAACATGTAAACCCTGTAGCAACTTTACACCTCTTGTACTTGTTGTTCGCCACTGTTGGTGACCCCTTGGACGTATAAAAGGAGGCCCAAGGCGAAGCTACAGGGAGGGGGGACCTTCTGGCCCATTCGGCATGCGTAGCTGCTTCTTGAACGTACTGTTCATCGCAAGCGCTCCGTGTACTTGAGCTTAAGAACACCCACAATAAACCAAAGCAAGAGTAGGGTTTTACGCTTCCCAGCGGCCCGAACCTGGGTAAAGATCCCCACGTTGATCGTTGGATCCGCTCTTTGTGTACATCTTTTCCCTAGCCGAACCGTAAAAGGGATCCACACTATCCCATAGGTGTTGTACGCCGACATCTTTGGCGCGCCAGGTAGGGGGAAAGGTTGCGCGAACCCGATCTAGCGGTCAGCGCGTCAGTTTTTGATCGTCTTCATCGTCATGGCGCCCAAGAAGAAGCGGGGGCGGCTGAAATTCCTTGCGAAAGCTAAGTCCTAAAACTTTAATCGCTTCCTACTGCGTAGTCTTATCCTTGATGGTGTTTTTGTATAACCTGTGCGCGGGGGAGCGCTCTTAAAACACTCTGCGCTCCTGGTTGTTCTGGGTCCGCCCAGCAACACAGATGCAGCTGTAGTTGTTTCTAGAGCGTTAAGCTCCCGAAGAGGCGGCGTTCTCGATAGGCTGCTAGACAGGACCCGGTCCTAAGCGCCATCGACCAGGACGTGCGCATTTGGGAGGTATTCCGGCAAGCGTAGGGATTCATTGTACAAAAATGCAATCATTGAAGAAAAGGGCTTAGCAAGTTTTATTTTAAGGTTTCTGCGTAAACCCGTATGCTGAGGAGCCTTCCCGGGGCTAGTTGCGCTCCTTGTCGCCTCGAGTCCGCTCGGCGATGTGAGCAGCTGCACTAAAGCTGGGGAGGAAAAACCTTTTTCGGGAGGCGGCATTCCCGGCAAGCCGCTAAGGACCCGCTCCTCAAAGCGCTGCTGACTGGATCGTGTGCACCGGAAAGTGTTCCGGCAAGCAAGGGAATATTCGGCAGAAGTCAAAATTGCAACAAATTAGTCATAAAGCCAGAAGTTAATTAATTTGTTGTGTTAAAACGCTGTCGTGGCATTACATGTCCGAATCAGTGTTGCAGGTATACAGGTGGGTGATTACTTTGCAGCCTTCCCGGCAACATCATTGCCGGAAGCCGGCGTCAAGAACGTCAAAGTTCTTCGCTGAAGTCATAAGCCTTCCCGGCAACATCCTTGCCGGAAGCCGGCGTCGAGAACGTCAAAGTTCTCCGCTGATGCCATAAGCCTTCCCGGCAACATCTTTGCCGAAGGCTGGCATCGAGAACGTCAAAGTTCTCTGATGAAATCGCAAACTTTTCCAGAAATATTCTTCGGCGGAAGGATAGCAAACCTTGTCGTCGAGCCATGCGCTCCGATAAGGGGGCTTTCAACCTTGTCGTCGAGTCATGCGCTCCGACAAGGGGGCTATCAACCTTGTCGTCCAGTCATGCGCTCCGACAAGGGGGCTTTCAACCTTGTCGTCGAGCCATATGCTCCGACAAGGGGGCTTTCAACCTTGTCGTCGAGCCATACGCTCCGACAAGGGGGCTTTCAACCTTGTCGTCGAGCCATGCCCTCCGACAAGGGCTGTTTTTCTTAAACAACTATACTTCCAGAAGGAAAGGGCATGGCAGTCATGACCCACGCCAAATTTGGCCCCACCTCCAGCATCGAGATCTTTGAGTTCTCTGCTGAAGGCGGGCCCGGGGGCTCCTGTCGGTGTAATGAGAACCAGGGTCTCATCAACCTTCTTAGCATGGGTCATTCCCATCCAGGATTGTTGCCTGGCAACCCCGGCAAGGCCAAGCTTCCCGGCGAATACCATATCTGGCAAGCATTATATTAACAAGCAAGAACGAGAGCTCGTTGGGGAGAAGCTTCTTCCCAGCGGCATGATCTCCTAGCAAGACAAGACCCGGCAAGGCTTGCCGGGGGACAGCTGGGAACAAACACAAGAATATCAAGAAGGCATTCAAGCCGATGATCAGAAGACAGAAGATCGAAGGCTGGATTCCCGGCAAGATACTTGCCGGGAAGGCTCGCGAAGGCCCGGCAAGATCCCACCGCCCTGCCACCGCTCCAGCGCAGCGACCAGCCTGTCGTTTAGGGCTTGTCCTCCTGGGCGCGTGTCGTGGCACTAATGGCGGATGAGGTTAAGCGGCGCTGATGGGACGGGCTCTTTTTCTGTCCCCAAGAAAGTAAGGGACACCTAAGTGGAGCATTAAATGCGTTTGTCCTAAGTCGTCAGTGATAAACATGTAAACCATGTAGCAACTTTACACCTCTTGTACTTGCTGTTCGCCACTGTTGGTGACCCCTTGGACGTATAAAAGAAGGCCCAAGGCGAAGCTATAGGGAGGGGGGACCTTCTGGCCCATTCGGCATGCGTAGCTGCTTCTTGAACGTACTGTTCATCGCAAGCGCTCCGTGTACTTGAGCTTAAGAACACCCACAATAAACCAAAGCAGGAGTAGGGTTTTACGCTTCCCAGCGGCCCGAACCTGGGTAAAGATCCCCGCGTTGATCGTTGGATCCGCTCTTTGTGTACATCTTTTCCCTAGCCGAACCGTAAAAGGGATCCACACGATCCCATAGCTGTCGTACGCCGACAACTTCTGTGTACCCGTAGCAATTTAGCTATTTAATTTCCGAATTTAAATTAATTCCAGAAATTTCAGGAAATATTTAAAACTTTGAAAAATCATAGAAAATAAACCGTAGCTCGGATGAAAAAGTTTTCTACATGAAAGTTGATCAGAAAAATGAGACGAACCCGAATATGCCCTCCATGTAGCTGTCACATGCCTACAACACTGCAAACATGGAACCTTCCCCTCCGGTTCATTTGTCTGGCAGATGCCTAAAGCCGGGAAAATATTCCTAGATATTTTCCCGCTCCGTCTCTAACGTGTAGTGCTGCATTAGGTCACCCCCAGCACAGCATATTGCCATGCCATGCACCTGTGTTGCTTTTGTTTGCTTTTCATTTATTGTTTCTTCCCCCTCTTCTCTCCGGTAGACCCCGAGACCGACGTTGCTGCCGAGTACGACTACGCCCCTGACGACCAGACCTTTTTAGCAGAGCTTCCAGGCAAGCAAACCCCCTTGAACATGCCTATATCTCCCATTCGTTCTCTCTTATGCTTGCATTAGAATTGCTACAGTTGTTGTTCCGAAAATACCTATTCGGATGCATAGCCTATTTTTGTAACTGCTGTTGATACCATTACTGCTATCCTAAATGCTTAGTCTAGGTTGTTAGTGAACCATGTGTGGCCCCTCATCCTTGTCCCTGTTGCCCCGCCTTGTTACTGGTGCCCCAATCAATGTGATCGATGGGCTGAGACCAGCACATCACCGCACACCCCCTTAGTTGTATGACTCTGCAGAGCTACTATCGGGTGCCGAGGGTGATACCTCCTACATCACTTTTGATGATATCTCTGTAGCGTAACTAGTCGGTTGTGGGATACCGAGGGTGATTCCTCTTTCACCACCTCCGATGATGCCTCCGTCGTGCAACCCCTCAAGTGTGAACCCATCGAGGGTGATTCCTCTAAAGTTCACCTTGACGGATACGTCGAGTGGGAATCCATCGAGGGTGATTCCTCGGATTTCCCCCTTGATGTATAGACACACAGTTACCCTATATTTAACTCGGTCCCTTGTTGAAGTTGGGTCGACCCCGAGGGGTACCCGCGAGAGTTGTGGAGTCGGGTTGACCATGAGGGTACCCGCGAGATAAATACGAGGCACGACCGGGCAAGCAGACCGCCCCAGGAGAGGGGTGGATGGGCCTGGCCCTTGCCGTAAGTCCTCGAGATGGGGTGACAGGAGCACTGATCGTCACCGCGAGCTCCCAACGCACTAATGGGTTAGGATATGTGATCAGAGTAGGCCTTTGGCCTTTTCGCACTAACCACCACGCGGGAATAGTATGGGCACTCGGCGTCGTATGTATCAGCCGAAGCTCTTCAGACGCCAGCAGTTGAGCGGCGCGCGCCGGGTTGGATGGGAACCGCCTGCGCTTGTATTAAGGGGGTGGGTCTGCTCCCGGCCGCGTACGCAACGCGCAGGAGTGCAAAGGGCGATGGGCCCAAGACCCCTGAGCGCTTAGGATGTAGACCGGCGTGCTGGCCTCTCTGTTGAGCCTAGGTAGGGCTATGACGTGTCGATCAGCCGAGGTCGGGCATGGACCGAGTAAGTGTGTCCGGCCAGAGTTAATCGAGCGTGTTGGGTAAGTTGGTGCACCCCTGCAGGGAAGTTATCTATTCAAATAGCCGTGTCCACGGTAACAGGACGCTCGGAAAGTATCCCGGTCTACTACAACTAGAATTGGATACTTGTGATGTTTAATAATATGTTAGCTCCGGGATCGCTTTCTCGCAGGGGTCGAGGAAGGATCTCTGGGCGTTGTTACTACTTGCTTACTACTTTACTATGTACTAATCTACACTCTTCTAATGCTGCAAGTTGCTTGTCTTCGATAGGCTAGGCCTTCCCCCCTATTCTGGCATTTCTGCAGTCTAGTCCACATATACAGCCCCTTCACTTGAAACCAATGCATAAGTAGAATAGTTCTGATGTAAGTCTTGCGAGTACTTTGGATGAGTACTCACGGTTGCTTTGCTCCCCTTTTTCCCCCATACCTGATTGCTGCGATCAGACGACGGATCCCAGGAGCCAGCTGCTCCCGCCGACAACTACTACTATCCTACTGGTGGAGCCTACTACGTGGAGACCGACGACCAGTAGTAGATTCGGAGGCTCCCAGGCAGGAGGCCTGCGCCTTTTCGATCTAGAGTCGTTGTTTTGCTCAGCCTTCCTAAGGCAGACTTGTTTATCCTTTATGTCTGTACTCAGATATTATTGTTGCTTCCGCTAACGCTTGTACGCGAGCTTATGCGAGCCCTCGAGGCCCCTGGCTTGTAATATAAAGCTTGTATGACTTTTATTTGTATTTAGAGTTGTGTTGTGATATCTTCCCGTGAGTCCTTAGGCTTGATCGTGTACATTTGCGTGTATGATTAGTGCACGATTGAGTCGGGGCGTCACAAGTTGGTATCAGAGCCGACTGCCTGTAGGAACCCCCCCCCCCCCTTTCCAACTCCTTGGCCGAAGTTGAGTCTAGTCTTTGCAAAAATTGTTTTACTAACATACCTGTGTGGCTTACGGGCCCACGTCGCCAATGGATGGGTTTAGGATCTTTTATTCCTCTTCCTTACTCTGGGACTCTGATCTCTCTTCTATTTGGGTTAAAGATTTTGCTAACTCTAACATTAGGTTCTCGTGTTCACATTCACCCGGAGAGCTGGATTATCTGCAAACATTTCTTTCCAATGCTATCATTTGCTTCTCACACCGTCGTTTGACATCTTGCACTCCTTGTTTCAGATGCGTCCCGCAAGACAGCTTGTGCGCCAGACTATGGCTGTTGATGCGACTGGGTTCCCTGCCATTCTGGTCGACCTTTTGACCAGGCTGGGATATCGCTGGTACCTCGAGTACGTTGTTTACGAGGACTACTGCGAGTTCAACCAGGAGCAGTACCACGCTATGGTTCGTATCTTTGATCGGCAGGTTAACTCCATCACCGAGTTGCACACCTTTCATGGTGTTGGAGTGACTGTTGACATGGTTGTCCATGATGCTGCCTATACTGCTATTGCCCTTCTCCATAGAGAGCACAGTCACTTGGAGGAGACTGCTTTCAGATATATCCCCTATGCCCCGCTGGGGATGAGAGTGGATATTACACTGCTGTCTAGACCCCTTACGTGCGACGTCGTTATGACCCGCAGGTTTTGGTTCAGTACACTGAGGTTCTGGATCGCACTGCCCAAGCTCTTGCTGTCGAGTTGTACGCCACTCGTACTCGTCTTTACGACGCTCTGACACAGTTGCTACCAGCAGTCAGCGCAGGGATACATCCTCAGTACATCCTTTACCCGTGCAGGACGAAGATGCTACCAGGTCTTGAGTGGCCTGCTATTGGAGGTTGTACTCCTTCACGTGGTTCTCTTCTTCCAGTTCGGGACCAGGTTCTGCACCAGAGTGTTCACGGAGCGCAGGATCCTCGTATCGAGGGTACCCTGCGTCATCACTTGTAGCTGCCTGGCTTCAGTGGTTTTCTCCGATGTTGATGTAGCTATCGCTATGTCCCGTTGTTGTATCCCTCCACCGCGTGCCTGCGTGCCGCCTAGTGTGTCTAGCTTTTTCTTTCCGAACCTTGTACCACTGGCTTGTAACCGAATCTATGTATGGATCTGTATGTCATGTTTGACTATGTTGATGTATCGATTGCACTTCCTTTGTTGTGCGTGTTACTTCAAGAATGATTCCATACACCTGCAATGCTCATTGCTAAACTACCCCTGTTGATTTTAGCAGGATGGTTAGACCCGCAGGTCGTGGCCGTGGTGCCAACAATCCACCACCGCCCGACTATATGGCTGGAATGATGCAACAGTTTGAGCTGAACCGGCAATTCATGCAAGGGCTTATGGATCAATTTCCTTGTCCAAATGCCAATCAGCAGCCACCCCCAATCACCTTGCAAGACTTTGTGCGCCTCAACCCAACCATCTTCCGCAACTCAGTTCAGCCGCTTGACGCTGATGACTGGCTCCGTGACATCACATTTGAGATGGAGTCTGCTAATGTGGCCCCTGCCAGCTATGTCACTTTTGCATCATACTTTCTGAAGGGTCCCACAGCCCAATGGTGGGACAGTCACAAGCATACTCTAGATGTTGGAACAATCATCACTTGGGTGGAGTTTCAAGCTGTTTTCCGTGCCCGTTACATTCCGCAAGGAGTCATGGACCGGAAGAGACGTGAGTTCCGCAACCTCGTCCAGGGAAGCAAGGCTGTGGAAGTTTACCAGTGGGAGTTTCTTGAACTATCTCGCTATGCTGAAGAGGATATTGCTACCGATGCTCGCAGACAGGAAAAGTTCCGTGAAGGGCTCAACCCTGATATCAAGCTCGCACTACTTGTCCAAGACTTTGCCGACTTCACCACCCTGGTGAACAAAGCCATTCAAGTTGAGACTGGTCTGAAGGATCACAAGGACGCGCTCAAGCGCACCCGAGAAGCGGGCTCGTCTTCCCAGAAGGGCCGTATCTGGATTCCTCACAGTATGTACCGTCCAACTGTACCTACTCCAAGGCCATCGTATACTGCACCTCGTCTGCCTCCTCCACCTCCGAGGCAGCCGAGACCTCAAGCTCCAATGCTTCGAGCTCCTGCTCCCCGTCCCGATAATGGGCTCTGCTTCAAGTGCGGCCGTCCAGGTCACCGTGCCAGAGATTGCTCTCAGGATCAGAATCAACTTGTACTTCCGTCAGCTGGCCGTGGAAATGGCCGTGGTAACAATCAGCCCAGCAACAACAATGTCAGGCCTTCTTATGGTTGTGGCCAAGCTTACCATGTTGATCTGAATGAAGCTCAAGACCAGCCTACTACTGTGATGGGTACTCTTCTCGTTAATTCAGTACCAGCTTCTGTTTTATTTGATTCAGGAGCATCGCATTTATTCATGTCAGAAGCTTTTGCATACATGCATGACACTAAATGTGAGCAGTTGCACAATCCGTTAATGGTAAACACTCCCGCGGGCCAATGTCAAACCTCTATGTTCAGCCCCAATGTTACCATTGAAATTGAAGGGTTAGAGTTCCATGCCTTTCCTATTATTTTGAAGTCTCCCAACATTGACCTCATTCTGGGAATGGATTGGTTGAAGGCTCATACCGCTTTAATCAATTGTGCCACCAAAGTCGTACAACTCCTGCACCCCTCGGATGAGCTAGTAAACTACCATGCCCATCTCGTTCAAAATGTCGAGGCTCAGATTTATGCCCTGAATGCGTTGAACGCTTCTCCTCTTGAGGGGATCGAAAACATTCCAGTCGTTCGCGACTTTCAAGATGTTTTCCCAGAAGAACTTCCAGGAGTACCCCCTGTTAGAGCTGTCGAGTTTGTTATCGACTTAAAACCAGGCACCACTCCTATTGCAAAGCGTCCCTACAAGATGCCACCGCATGAACTCCTTGAGCTTAAGGAGGAAATCGACAAATCACTTCTCAAGGGTTTCATTCGTCCAAGTTCCTCTGCCTGAGGAGCACCTTCTCTCTTTGTCAAGAAGAAAGATGGTACGAACCGGTTGGTCGAAGATTACCGACCTATCAACCAAGCAACAATTCAGAATAAGTATCCGCTTCCTCGGATCAACGATCTGTATGATCAACTTGCTGGATCTTCAGTATTCTCTAAACTTGACTTGAGGTTGGGTTATCATCAGATCCGAGTCCGCGAAGAGGATATTCCCAAGACTGCCTTCGTTACCCGCTATGGTTCATACGAGTACACCGTCATGTCTTTCGGCTTAACTAATGCTCCAGCTACATTCTCCCGCCTGATGAATTATATCTTCATGGATTAACTTGACAAATTCGTCGTGGTTTACCTGGATGATATCCTGATATATTCCAAGAATAAGGAGGAACATGCTGAACATCTTCGTCTTGTTCTGGAAAAGCTTCGAGAGCATCAGCTGTATGCCAAATATTCCAAGTGCGAATTCTAGTTATCCGAAGTGACCTACCTTGGTCATGTGATTTCCAAGGATGGTATTGCTGTCAACCCAGAATGAGTTCAGGCTATTCTTGACTGGACTCCCCCAAAGAATGTCAAGCAAGTCAGAAGTTTTCTCGGACTCGCAAGCTATTGTCGTCGATTTGTCAAGAACTTCTCAAAGATTGCCAAGCCTCTGACTAATCTGCTTCACAAGGGTGTTAAGTTTGAGTGGACAGATAAATGTCAGGAAAGTTTCCAAACACTCAAGGACAAGCTGACCTCTACTCCAGTGCTTGCTCTGCCGGATTCTCGCAAGGAATTCATCATCTATTGCGACGCATCTCGTCAAGGATTAGGCTGTGTCCTGATGCAAGAGCGCAGAGTGATTGCTTATGCCTCGCGACAACCGCGTCCTCACGAAGAGAACTACCCAGTCCATGATCTCGAACTTGCTGTAGTTATTTATGCTTTGAAGTTGTGGCGACATTACCTTCTCGGTAATCGTTGCGAGATCTACACGGATCATCAAAGTCTGAAGTATTTGTTTACTCAGCCGGATCTGAATCTCCGTCAACAGAGATGGATGGAGGCAATTACAGACTATGACTGCGGTATCTCTTATACCCCTGGTAAGGCTAATGTAATGGCTGATGCTTTGAGTCGCAAGTCTTATTGCAACAACCTCATGGCTCAACAAGCTCAACCCCATCTTTATGAAGAACTTCGCAAGTTGAACCTTTATATCGTTCCACAGGGTTTTCTCAATACTCTTGTTCTATAGCAAAATCTTGAGAAAGCTATTAAGTCTGCGCAAGCAAAGGACGCTGAAGTTGATCAGATGAAAAGGGATCTTGTCCTTGAAAAGGCCAGAGATTTCTCGCTTGCTGAAGACGGAACCTTGTATTTCAGAGATCGCATTGTAGTACCCCGGTTCGAACTTATGACCGACAAGGTTATGAAGGAAGCACATGATACACCACTGTCTATTCATCCGGGTAGTACCAAGATGTATCGTGACCTCCGTCAAAGGTACTGGTGGTCTAAAATGAAGCAAGATATTGCTCGATATGTTGCTGCATGTGACGTTTGCCGTCGCGTTAAGGCAGAACATCAAAAACCTGCTGGAATTCTGCAACCACTCCCTATCCCTGAGTGGAAATGGGATAAGGTTCAAATGGATCTTATCACTGGCCTTCCCAGGTCACAAAAGGGTCACGATGCTATTCTTGTCGTCATTGATCAACTCTCCAAAGTTGCCCATTTTCTGCCAGTCAAGGAGACGATCACTGCTAGTCAGTTAGCAGACTTGTATATCTCCAGAATTGTGATACTCCACGGTATTCCGAAGGAGATCAGTTCAGACCGTGGCAGCCTCTTCACCTCCAAGTTCTGGGAAAGTTTCCAGCAAGCTATGGGAACTCATATAACCTGGAGCTCTGCTTATCACCCCCAGTCCCAAGGCCAGGTTGAACGAGTTAATCAAGTGCTTGAAGATACGCTGCGTGCTTGTGTCATCTCATTTGGCAAGAAGTGGGAAGAACCTCTCCCATATGTTGAATTCTCGTACAACAACAGCTATCAAGCTAGCTTCAAGATGGCACCCTTCGAGGTACTTTATGGACGTAAGTGTCGGACCCCTCTGAATTGGTCAGAAACTGGGGAACGACCGCTCATTGGTCCGAATATTATCCAACAAGCTGAAGAGCAAGTCCGTATTGTCCGGGAAAATCTCAAGGTGGCCCAGTCCCGCCAGAAGAGCAATTATGATCGAAAACACTGGGGATCGATCTATCAACCTGGTGAGCAAGCTTATCTGCGTGTCACTCCCATGAAGGGCACTCATCGTTTTGGAATCAAGGGCAAGTTAGCTCCTCGCTACATTGGTCCCTTCCGCATTCTCACCAGACGTGGTCAGATGGCATATAAATTGGAATTGCCGCCGCAGTTTTCTCACCTCCACAACGTCTTCCATGTATCGCAACTTCGTCGTTGCTTTAAGGATCTGCACCGTGCAGTGGATCATGAGATGCTTGAATTACAAGATGATCTATCGTATAAGGAGCATCCGATCCGCATTCTTGATCAAGCTGAACGCCGAACCCGTCAGAAGACAATCAAGTTTCTCAAAGTGCAGTGGTCGAATCATACTGAAGATGAAGCCACTTGGGAACGCGAGGATCGTCTTCGCGAACAATACCCCGATCTTTTCCCTTCTACCTCCTGAATTCTCGGGACGAGAATTTCTTTTAGAGGAGGAGAATTGTAACACCCCTGTGTAATGAGCTATAGTGATCCTCATGATTATGCTAAGTCATTTTGATTTGCAATGCTTGATCACATTGGATTAATATCTCATTTCAAATTCCACCACTGAATTCAATTCAAATTATAAGTGAAATTTGAAGTTGCACCAAATTGCTACAAAATAGTTCATCATTTAGCAAATATTCCATAACAAATGGTTGTTAAGAAAAACAACATCACCTATTTGCTAAAATGGGCTAGAGCATTTAAAACAGTGCTAAAACAGCCTAAATAAATGCCTTTCCATTTATGGAAAATTCAAATGGATTCAAATGCCTTCCAAACTTTTTGTGGCAGTGCAGTATATTGCAATGTAATTATGTGGCCAAGTTTCACATTTTACAAAATCCATTTAGCAGCTCAAAATTTTGCAAAACCTTTCTGCAAAAAGAAAAACAGAAAAAGAAATAGTAAAAAAAGAAAAGGGTCCCTGGCACTGGGCCTTAGTCCACAGTGCCAAGGCCCAGCCCAGCCAGCGCCTCCTTCCACCTCCCGCTCCTCCTCTCTCCTCGTTGTCGTCGCCACAGCGCACGCGCGCACGCTCGAAGCCGGCCCCCCTCTCCTCCGCTCGACAGCGAGCTGCTACAGAGCTCGTGGAGGGGATAAGGACCCCTCCTCACCCCCCTGGCAAACCCTAACCCTCTCTCCCTCTCTCTGCCTCGCTCTCCCACCTCTCCCGAGCGCAACCATGGCCGCCCCACCGTAACCACGTGGCCACCGAGCCCCTCCTGCCTCGCCGAGTTGTCCCACGGCTCGGCCTCGACGTCGCCTTCCTCCACGCCAACGCACGCTGGCCGGGGTGCTCCACATCGACGCCTACGACCCCATCTTCTCCCTCGGCTCTGACACACTCCGGCGACGATTCCGGCGCTAGAAAGCCTCCCCCGAGCCCATTAAGCACACCTACAGGCTCACCGTGAGCATCTCTACCTTTCCCCTCATCTCTCTCTCTCTCGGTCGTCCTCTAGCCGCCATCCCCGACGTGGCCGAGCCCACCGCCGCGTGAGGTCATCGCCGGCAACCTTCCGGTGACCAAATGGTCACGCGCAGGAGTCTTTCGACCTCGTGCGTGTACGTAGAGGCCCCCGGGCCGTTTAGTTTATTCGCAAACGCGCTGCCGCCGCTGACCCGCATCGACCCGAGCTCCGGCCGCCGCCTGTGAGCTCGCCGCCATCGACTCCGGCCACCGCAGGACCTCGCACCGCCACCATTCGACGCGGGCGAGCCTCTGCTTTCCAACGATGCCCGCAGCACGCCCAGCCGTGGCCTGTGCCGCGTCTTCGGCCAACTCCGGCGAAGCACCGCCGCGAAACGGCTCGCCGGAGCCGCTCCGGTCGCCGGCGCTGACGTGGGCGCCTCTAGGCCCCACCCCTGTGTTGCTGCCACTGGGCCCCATGGCCCCGTTGACCGAGTCAACCATGCTGACTGGGCTCACCCAGTCACTGACGTGTGGGACCCCCTGGGCCCAGTTGACCAGTCAACGGTCACAGTTGACTGCTGACTGGGCAGTCAAATGGGACCCACCTGTCAGCCTAATAAGCACTTTGCTGGGTACACTTTTGTGTACCCGTAGCAATTTAGCTATTTAATTTTCAAATTTAAATTAATTCCAGAAATTTCAGGAAATGTTTAAAACTTTGAAAAATCATAGAAAATAAACCGTAGCTCGGATGAAAAAGTTTTCTACATGAAAGTTGATCAGAAAAACGAGACGAACCCGAATATGCCCTCCATGTAGCAGTCACATGCCTACAACACTGCAAACATGGAACCTTCTCCTCTGGTTCATCTGTCTGACAGATGCCTAAAGCCAGGAAAATATTCCCAGATATTTTCCCGCTCCGTCTCTAACGTGTAGTGCTGCATTAGGTCACCCCCAGCACAGCATATTACCATACCATGCATCTATGTTGCTTTTGTTTGCTTTTTATTTATTGTTTCTTCCCCCTCTTCTCTCCGGTAGACCCCGAGACCGACGCTGCTGCCGAGTACGACTACGCCCTCCCATTCTTTCTCTCTTATGCTTGCATTAGAATTGCTACAGTTGTTGTTCCGAAAATACCTATTCTGATGCATAACCTGTTTTTGTAACTGATGTTGATACCATTCCTGCTATCCTAAATGCTTAGTCTAGGTTGGTTAGTGAACCATCTTTGGCCCCTCATCCTTGTCCCTGTTGCCCCGCCTTGTTACCGGTGCCCTGATCAATGTGATCGATGGGCTGAGACCAGCACATCACCGCACACCCCCTTAGTTGTATGACTCTGCAGAGCTACTATCGGGTGCCGAGGGTGATACCTCCTACATCACTTTTGATGATATCTCTGTAGCGTAACTAGTCGGTTGTGGGATACCGAGGGTGATTCCTCTTTCACCGCCTCCGATGATGCCTCCGTCGTGCAACCCCTCAAGTGTGAACCCATCGAGGGTGATTCCTCTAAAGTTCACCTTGACGGATACGTCGAGTGGGAATCCATCGAGGGTGATTCCTCTAAAGTTCACCTTGACGGATACGTCGAGTGGGAATCCATCGAGGGTGATTCCTCGGATTTCCCCCTTGATGTATAGACACACGGTTACCCTGTATTTAACTCAGTCCCTTGTTGAAGTCGGGTCAACCCCAAGGGGTACCCACGAGAGTTGTGGAGTCGGGTTGACCATGAGGGTACCCGCGAGATAAATACGAGGCACGGTCGGGCAGGCAGACCGCCCCAGGAGAGGGGTGGATGGGCCTGGCCCTTGCCGTAAGTCCTCGAGATGGGGCGACAGGAGCACTGATCGTCACCGCGAGCTCCCAACGCACTAATGGGTTAGGATATGTGATCAGAGTAGGCCTCTGGCCTTTTCGCACTAACCACCACACGGGAATAGTATGGGCACTCGGCGTCGTATGTATCAGCCGAAGCTCTTCAGACGCCAGCAGTTGAGCGGCGCACGCCGGGTTGGACGGGAACCGCCTGCGCTTGTATTAAGGGGGTGGGTCTGTTCCTGGCCGCGTACGCAACGCGCAGGAGTGCAAAGGGCGATGGGCCCAAGACCCCTGAGCGCTTAGGATGTAGACCGGCGTGCTGGCCTCTCTGTTGAGCCTAGGTAGGGCTACGACGTGTCGATCAGCCGAGGCCGGGCATGGACCGAGTAAGTGTGTCCGGCCAGAGTTAATCGAGCGTGTTGGGTAAGTTGGTGCACCCCTGCAAGGAAGTTATCTATTCGAATAGCCGTGTCCACGGTAACAGGACGCTCAGAAAGTATCCCGATCTACTACAACTAGAACTGGATACTTGTGATGTTTAATAATATGTTAGCTCCGGGATCGCTTTCTCGCAGGGGTCGAGGAAGGATCTCTGGGCGTTGTTACTACTTGCTTTCTACTTTACTATGTACTAATCTACACTCTTCTAATGCTGCAAGATGCTTCAAGTTGCTAGTCTTCGATAGGCTAGGCCTTCCCCCCTATTCTGGCATTTCTGCAGTCTAGTCCACAGATACAGCCCCTTCACTTGAAACCAATGCATAAGTAGAATAGTTCTGATGTAAGTTTTGCGAGTACTTTGAATGAGTACTCACGGTTGCTTTGCTCCCCTTTTTCCCCCATACCCGATTGCTGCGATCAGACAACGGATCCCAGGAGCCAGCTGCTCCCGCCGACGACTACTACTACCCTACTGGTGAAGCCTACTACTACATGAAGACCGACGACCAGGAGTAGATTCGGAGGCTCCCAGGCAGGAGGCCTGCGCCTTTTCGATCTAGAGTCGTTGTTTTGCTCAGCCTTCCTAAGGTAGACTTGTTTATCCTTTATGTCTGTACTCAGATATTATTGTTGCTTCCGCTAACGCTTGTACGCGAGCTTATGTATTCGAGCCCTCGAGGCCCTTGGCTTGTAATATAATGCTTGTATGACTTTTATTTGTATTTAGAGTTGTGTTGTGATATCTTCCGTGAGTCCTTAGGCTTGATCGTGTACATTTGCGTGTATGATTAGTGCACGATTGAGTCGGGGCGTCACATGGACGCGACAAGACCTTCGTCATGCTCTCAAAGAACTACTTTTGGCCAAAGATGTTTTGAGACGTTTCACGCTACACCAACCGGTCCTCTACATACCGCAAAGCTAAGTCAAAAGCTCAATCTCATGGTCTATATATGCCACTTCCTATTCCATATCAACCATGGGCAGATATTAGCATGGATTTTCTGCTTGGTTTGCCTCGTACTCAAAATGGCAAAGATTCAGTATTAGTTATTGTGGACCGTTTCTCTAAGATGGCACATTTCATTCCTTGTAACAAGAGCGATGATGCTTCACATATTGCAAATCTCTTTGGTAGGGAAATCTTGAGATTGCATGTAGTGCCCAAGACGATTGTATCGGACCGCGACGTCAAGTTCCTAAGCTACTTTTGGAAGACACTATGCGCCAAGCTCGGAATCAAGCTACTATTCTTTTCGGCATATCATCCACAAACCGATGGCCAAACGGAGGTCACGAACCGGACGCTATCCACACTCCTTCGCGTGTTGATCAAGAAGAACAGAAGGGAGTGGGAAGAATGCTTACCCATCGCCGAGTATGCCTACAATCGAGCAAGACATTCGACTACCGGCAAGTCCCCCTTCGATGTCGTCTACGGCTTTTCAACCCGTTGTCTCCATTGGACATACTACCGCTACCACTCCAAGAGCGCATCGACATGGACGCGAGTGCACGAGCTACATACCCTCAAGAAGATGCATGAAGACACAAGGCAAGCAATCGAGCGCCAAGTACAATGACTCGCGACCAAGGTCAACATAAACAAGCACCCCATGGTGTTCAACCCCGGAGATCTTGTGTGGCTACACCTACGCAAAGAACGCTTCCCCAACGAACGCAAGTCAAAGCTACTACCTCGAGCCGATGGACTGTTCAAGGTGCTAGCACGCTACAATGACAACGCCTACAAGATCGACATACCCCGCGACAAGTACAACGTGAGCGACATCTTCAATGTCAAGGACTTATCTCCCTTCCATGGTGATGTGGATCTCGATCCGAGGACGGATCTTTCCCAAGGGGGGGGGGAGAGATGATGCGGAGCATCCCGAGGTCATCCCCATGGACTCACCTTCATCACCTCAAGTGCCACGAGGACCTATGACACGAGCACGAGCAAGAGTCATCGAGAACAAGGTGACATCTCTCCTTTGGCAATTTCCCTTCGATGCACATGAGACATGGATGCTACCTCAAATGGAGACCCTATGCATACTCAGGTACCAAGAGGATCATCATGGAGAAGCTAAGGAGCAAGGCCGAGCGAAGGAGAAAGAGGGACGCGAAGACGAAGAGGAAAAGGAGCAAGACAGCAGGAACCCGGACGATCCGGACCGCCGTTCGGATGATCCGGCCCATGCCCGGACGATCCGGACCGCCGTCCGGACGATCTGGCCAAAGCACACCCCGGCTACAGAACCTGCCCCGACGAAGCCGGATCATCCGGACCCTGGCCGGGATCATCCGGCCTAAGCCTGGATGTCCGGACCCCGACCCGGATGTCCGGCCCTCCCGCGCCTGTAACTGAACCGCCCGGACGTCCGAGTGACCGGCTGGGTCATCTGGGCTCCCGAAGGCCAGATCATCCGGACGGCCACCCGGATGATCCGGGCACCCCACAACTTGTGTGTGTGTGTGTGTGTGTGTGTGTGTGTGTGTGTGTGTGTGTGCGGCCCGAGGCCCATGTAGCTATTTCGTCCACTAGACTATAAATACCCCTTCCCCCTCTATGTTTTAGGGTTAGCAAAGTGTTGGCTCTTGAGATTAGAGCTTTGCTCATCCATACCTCTCCCATGGAGATCAAGACCTCCATGAGACCCATGTGAGAAGATCCACTCCGGATATCAAGACCTCGACTCCTTTCCGGATCGGGATGAACTAGCTACTGTGTATCCTCCCGTGTTGACCTTGTATCGTGAATCCTCGTATGTGTATGTGGATATAGTGTAAGTGTGACTTGTGATTGTGTCAATTGAGTGATTTGTGTTCTTGTGTTCTTGTGTTCTTGCCTTTTCCCCCTCCAATTGTGAAAAGATCGACGAACTAGGGTTCCACCCTACATCAAAGGTATAAGGAAAAAAACCTTTGTTTTGCTATGCATTTGTGTATGTGATGTCTCATTGCCATGCTAACAACTAGATAGTTGCATTTGTACAGTCCCATGTCAGATCAATTAGAATTGGTTGAGTGGATAAATGAAGAAAGTAAAAGAAGGAAGAGTAAAAGAATTTTTTGACAAAATTGTTTGTGGAACATGTGCTCTTGCATTACCATATGTTACTGCACAAAGGGATAGGGGACCAAGAGACCTAGGCAGTTTTAGTGATTATGAGAAAAGCATAAGCATAGGAAGAATTTGCTTAAAAGCATACATGATGGATCTGAAATGACATGCTACGACCAGTTGTGTTTAACTAAAGGAAACTTCCATGACATGTGCACCATGTTACAGGAGAGATGTGGCGTCATTGATAGTGTATATCACAAAGGACAAGTGCAATAAGGATATCACAAAGGACAACATAAGTGGAAGGCTGAGGACTTTTGACAAGCACTTCAAGGTCATTAGCAAGATCCTTTCTGAAAGTGGTTTTGGTAGGGATTGGATCAATAATAAGCTCTCGATATATAGTGGTGATGTTTGGGCTAAATATGTGGTGGTAACCACTAAGAGTACACATACTTGATATGATTTGCATATGTAAAATAACAAGGCAGTAACTTTACTTTTGGTATGCATTTATTGTGCAGGCAAGGCTACCGAGGGGATAGTCTTGCAAGACCAAAGTAATCAAGATTTGGGAGGCCATATCTACCATATATATTAAAAATATCATGCTAATGGTGATGGTGCCAAGACAGGAGTTGAGAAGGCTGCAGAGCTAGTAGCATAACCGATTGAAATATCCCCGGAATTGGTGCCAAAGAGGCACTGAATAGGTGATGCTATTCTTCACATGCTTGGACATATGAAGAAGGATTTAGTTGATGCTTTCAAGGCAACTGATCCCATTCCACTATCAAAGGTTACCACACGCTGGCTGAAATACTTGATGCACTTTAAGTTGATACCTGATTTATGACATGATGCGATGTTGTGGGAAGTTGATACTTAATGATCACTTCTTTCAAGCTCTAATGGAGCTTCCCATCACTATGAGGAAGACATGGCTGTTAATGTTGCCTCGAATAATGATGCTTTGTTGATATGTGTGTGGTCTTGTATGTCTTGTTCAATTTCAACCTATATATGAACTAGTGTTACATACTGTTTATGTTAAAGAAGTTAGACCCATCTATTTGAATCATTGTGATTTATGTCATGTAAGAGATCATATTTGAGTCTATGTATTGTTTGTTGTTGTTTTTAATTTGTGTTATGTTATCGTAAGAGAATATTATTGTTGTTGTGTGACCATTTGTGTTGTTGTGATGCACTTCTAGAATATATATTTTTACCTCTATATATTCATTCAATTATAGTCACGTGTGAGCAAATTTCGTTCTGAGGCATGTAGAACAAAGTACAATCTTCATGCTAATGTAACTATGCAATTCCAGAATTTGTCATCCAAACAGGATTCGGTATTGAAACCTCACATGCATTTCATTGGCCAATTCAATGAACAATCTAATAGGCGAATTTGTATTCATGCCACTTTATTTCCTCACTGAATTGGAATCCCAGTCCAATTCAATACGGAGATCTCCAATATGGACATCCAAACAAAGCGTAAGAGAGATGGGGCCTTGAGAGTTATTCTTCCCCAAACCCTGGGAGGGGTGGAAGGTCTTGATGATCCAATGGAGAATCCTTCTCCCTTAGGAGGTTTTGATCCTCTAGGAGCGAATAAGATGAGCAAAGCTCTCTCAAGGTCTAGGTAATTGCACTGCTAACCCTAAAACTGTTGGGAGAGACGAAATATATGGTCTAGGTGCCAAGGGGTACGAGCTTCGGTGGGTTACATGGGCTTTTAACCCAAAATGGTGCGCAAACCGGTCATGCAAAGTCACAATTCTAAGTCCAGATGCATAATCCATGTTACATGTTTTAGTATGCGAGTGGAGCCAAAATAAAGATACGTGCATACTGTCATGGCTCTGTATCTACGCATGCCACCACCATCCTTCCCCCAATCGGGGCTGAAGCGACGATGATTAAGGGTCTCCCCGTGAACGCGGCATAAAGCTTTGAGGTCTTCGTTATTCCCCACATCAAAGGTCGACAAAGGATGGGTAATAGCTTCTGTCACCTTGGTACCTCCGCCTCCTTGCGTCACAGTGATAGTAACATCCGTCATGTCCATTAAGGCAAATGTTGCATGGTCTACTTCACACAACATCATGAAGAATAATTAACACAAACATATAAAGAGAATATTTGCATCTTGTCGGAGTTCAACTCATACACATACTAGAGTTCATCCATATCCCCAAGAACTAGGGAAATTACTCAAACATGCACACGATTAACATAAAGGGTAGAGTCAAGTTACAATCCAACATCATGTTGGGGAAGGAGAGAGGCATGGCGGCGCCGATGGAGATGGCATTGGCCCTCCAATCGGTGTAGGGCGTTGGCGGAGACTCCCTCCTCCTCCTTCCTTGTCTTGGACAATCCTCTAAGGTGGAAATGGTCTTGCTGCAGCAATGAAGGTGTGACGAATCGAGATTGATGTGTGACGGCACGTGGTTGGAGAGAGGTTGCGTCTAGGGTTGGTGTAGTATTTATAGACGACCTCCTCGGGTCTCCTCCATGGATCCTCCTCCTACCCTTTGATCCAAGGGCTCTAGAAGAGTTCAAACTTCTCCCAATACCTTCCTTGGCGTCCAAGGATCACGTGGAAACAAATGGGGACGATTGGTAACAAATCATGGAAGTTACAACCAAATTCGCAGCCCAGATCACCTGGTACGAGTAGTGGTACGTGCGCGGGATGCTTGTAGCGCATGACGTCTTTTCCTGTGGAATTGTGTGTTGTGTTTCGTATTTTAGTCGTCATTTCTTCATAAGAAATCTGGTTTGGGCGTTGTTGGGCTCGTTGGATTTGTGCAAACGAGCCCGATAACCTCCTGGTATTGGATCTTCAATTTGGGCTTCTTGGGTAACGTGAATTTATCAAACTCCATGAAAGGCGTGTATTTGATGCTTGCAACTTCTCCGGTTTGGGTCCAACTTGGTCCCTTTTATTGTGCTAAGTCCATGTGAGCTCCAATACACCTACAAAGACAACAAAACCAAAGAAAAATTAATAAAACTAAAATTTATGCAATGACTTAAATAAAATGCACGAAAAATAGAATTTGTGCAAATTGACATGAAAATGACTAGATGGATATGATATCAGGATTTTTAATGTGAAAATATGCACACACAAAAAGCTGACACAAAATCCACTCATCAGCCACCAGAGATGCTTTGCAATAGTAATTGAAAGAACAGGGCAGAGACAATGAACGGAAACTGGATCACCTGTGCCGCCATACGACAACCTTGTGAGGAATTTTCTTGAGGGCGGCTGACCATTGCGTAGTCGTAGCCAAGCTTCAATCTCGAACTGGTAAGTGGAGGCGGGTGTCACGCATGAAGCAGATAGATCATTAGAGGTTGGATCCGGAACAAAGGATGGCAAATCAGAGAAGGTGAGGATGAAGTTCGATGTTTTATGGGGTCCTGGTCAAGGAGAATGTCAACGAGGAGGGGCAACGACAACGGATGAGAAGTTTTGAGACTCAAGACGTCTCACATGGAAATCGGGAGGAAGACCCCCGAGGCAGGCTTGAAGGAGCGCAGACACAAGGATGTCGCTAAAAATCAGTTTGGAGGAGACGAGTGTGACCCGGAGAGGGTGTGCGGACTCAAGCGGTACGGAGATGCAGGGGATGCACAAACCATGGGGGATCTGGTCCTGCAAATCCAGACCCATGGCTTACCCATGGAGATAATCGTCCACAAGGCAACAACAAATGCATTGATGTAGCGAGGGGCAGCGCCATCGTCAACGAGATTGGGCATCGGCGGTGGGGTGGCTATGGTAGCCGGCGAGGGCGTTGGGGATGGGGTAGCAGGGAGAAGATGGGAAAGGAGAGTCCTTTTTTAAGAGCATCTACAAACGGACCCCTCAAACCCTCCCTATACGGGAGTGCCTATGTGACGCTCTTTGCGTCCGTTTGCTGTTGTTTCGCACAGGAAGCCATCGACTGGGCCGGCCCATTGCTGCGCTGTGTAGCGACATGGACTTTAGCGGTCTCCTACTGTAGCGACCCGCACTGTAGCAATCTAGTTCACTGTAGCGGGCCGGTTTTTGGAAGAACAAAAAACTGAAGAACGTTTTTTGAAAACGCAAAAATATTTTGAATTTGTTACTGCAGTGATATTTTTTTTGAAAGAAGTGCACTTTTTTTGAAAAAAAGAGTATATTTTGAAAATGTGAAAATTCCGAACAAATTTTGAAAACCACGAACATTTTTTGAAACTCCCGAACATTTTTTGAATTTGTGAACAAATTTTGAAAAAAAGGGACATTTTTTTAAATTCCGAACAAATTTTGAAAACCGCGAAACATTTTTTGAATTTGTGAACAAAATTTAAAAACAGGAACATTTTTTGAAATTCGGAACAAATTTTTTGAAACCGCGAACATTTTTTGAATTTGTGAACAAATTTTGAAAAACGGGAACAATTTTTGAATTTGTGAACAAAATTTGAAAACAGGAACATTTTTTGAAATTCAGAACAAATTTTTTGAAACCGCGAACATTTTTTGAACAAATTTTGAAAACCAGGGACATTTTTTGAAATTCTGAATAATATTTGAAATTTCCAAAAAAATTGAAAAAGAAAAAAATGAAAAAAAGGAAAAAGAAAGAAACAGAAAAAAGAAAAGAAAAAACGAAAAAAAAGAGAAATAGAAAAAAGAAAAACGAAAAATAAACTGAAAAAGAAAAAGCCGGTTCAGGAACCTTCTAGAAGATTCCAAAAACCGGAAAAAAACCGGCTGGGAAACTCTAGAAGGTTCCCAAAACCGAAAACGCTGCAAACACGTTAAATGGGCCGGCCCATGACATCGCTCGATCGCCAGGTCTGTGCGAAAGGGCGACACTTTGACGGAACGAGCGTCCAATAGGAAATTCCTCCCTATACATCCGTGCGGACGGCCCGGTCACTTTTTTGCCACCTAACCGGGCACCTCAAACCGGCCCAATATGTACGGGCTGACCGGTACCCCCATACTCAATCCATATGTGAGACGGATAAGGGGGCGTCTAGATGTGTCTGCCACGTCGGACTGACGGCAGGGCCCCACGTCCAAATCTCTTCAAGACGTCCCTGACCTAGTCTGAGCTGCCCTCTTCATCTCCTCTTTTCTGCCTCGTTAGCACAACCGCCACAGTAGCTCCGCCTATAGGCCCAAATCCTATCGTGAATGCTCTAAACTGGAGTCGAGAGTCTTAAAATGTTCAAAGAGTCATGGAGCATTTTACGCGGTATTGTTTTCCAAAATCCAAACCGGAATTTGCCCCTTGTGGTACTGGTGCACCACCGCTCAGTAGAGTGAGCTCACACGCCCCAATTCCCCGTCCTCCCGTTCGCCCCTTGTGACTTCTTCCATGGAGCCTCGCGCACACGGCTCTGCTCTCCACCGACCCACTCCCGTGCACAGTTACGCGGTGGCACTAGCGACCATCCAAAAGGCCGGGGCGGCAAAGCAAAACATGAATGAAAGCGTAAGAAACAGTTAAAAAAGCAACGCAAAGAAAGCAGAGGTTTTGTACGCTCCCCTGCGCCATTGCCAGTTGCCATTTGCCACCCTCGCTCGATTAAAATCTCCCTCCCCACACGCTCTTCCCATTGCCACCGCCGCTCCGCTCCAAGAAGCGCAGTTCCCTGCCCTGCCTCACTCGCTTCCCCCAAAGCCACCAACTGAGCCGCCGCACGCAAAGTTGCCGGAGTGCAGAGGTGCGTGGCCCCAACGAAGGCCATGGCGCCGCCCCTTGTCGCCGGCGCCGGCGCCGGCCTGCTGCTGGCCGCCTTCGTGGCATTCTCCCTCGCAGCCTCCTCGGCTAATGCCGCCGTCTCCTACGACCACCGCTCCCTCGTCATCAACGGCCGGCGGCGCATCCTCATCTCCGGCTCCATCCACTACCCGAGAAGTACACCAGAGGTACGCCGTAAGCACACCCCCGCCCCCGCCGCCGGACATCCACGGTGGCCGGCGCGCCGCCTATTGCTTCCCGCGCCCAAATGCAGCTTCCCGGTACCGACGTGGCTCTGATTCTTCGTGTCGTTTGCCCCGTGACCCGCGCGCGCTCTGCAGATGTGGCCTGGGCTCATCCAGAAGGCCAAGGACGGCGGCCTCGACGTCATCCAGACCTACGTCTTCTGGAACGGCCACGAGCCGGTGAAAGGCCAGGTATCATTGGAGTACTCGCCTCGCTTGCGTTTGCTGCCGCCGTTGCGAGTTCATGGCTGACGAGTTCTTGGATGAACCGCGCAGTACTACTTCACCGACCGGTACGACCTGGTCCGGTTCGTGAAGCTGGCGAAGCAGGCCGGCCTCTACGTCCACCTCCGCATCGGCCCCTACGTCTGCGCCGAATGGAACTTTGGGTAGTACTAAACACACATAATCTAATCCTCCCACATTTTTGCCACCTTTTAGTAGCATTTATGTAAACGCTAACGAATTCTTGTTTGTTGCAGTGGCTTTCCTGTTTGGCTCAAGTATGTGCCCGGCATCAGCTTCAGGACAGACAATGGCCCGTTCAAGGTGGCGTCTCACTCTCACCGGACCAAAAACTTTTGATCCAGTCCTCCATTCACAAAATCGTGTCTAGTTTCATCTCAGAACATGAATAACTTGTGTGTAATTTGTTTTAGCAGAAATTGTGCCTAATTTGGTGATGCTTTGGGACATTGCAGGCAGAGATGCAGAGGTTTGTTGAGAAGATTGTGTCGATGATGAAATCCGAGAGGCTGTTCGAATGGCAAGGCGGTCCGATCATCATGTCTCAGGTGAGGAAGCCGGGGACTCTCGATTAGTGGCATTGCCATTTGCAATGCAGATAAAAGGTGGACTAATGATTGAGAGTCTCTCTGGCCAATTGTGCAGGTGGAGAACGAGTTTGGACCGATGGAGTCCGTCGGGGGCAGCGGCGCCAAGCCGTATGCGAACTGGGCCGCCAAGATGGCCGTCGCGACCAACACCGGTGTGCCGTGGGTGATGTGCAAGCAAGAAGACGCCCCAGACCTAGTGGTACACATATATAGTACTTACTGAGTACCTTTCTTGGTGTTGTGGCTGGTGTTGAATAAATGTGTTGATAATTATATGCTGACCACTTTTCCAATTAATTCTCACCTTTCTGGATCGTGGCAGATTAACACTTGCAATGGCTTTTACTGCGATTACTTCACCCCAAACAAGAAGAACAAGCCGGCCATGTGGACTGAGGCCTGGACCGGGTGGTAAGTTTCCTCGATCATACTTTTTCATGTCAATCCAAATGCAATATTCATAGTATTCATATTCCAAACACTGAGAGCGATCAATACAATTCATAATTTTTACCATCCCAAGGTTTACGTCGTTCGGAGGGGCGGTCCCTCACCGGCCGGTGGAGGACATGGCCTTTTCGGTGGCCAGGTTCATACAGAAGGGTGGCTCCTTCGTCAACTACTACATGGTGAGTAGAGTAGGGGATCATGGTCACGCCTGCCATGGCATTGCAGTGAATGCTTCTACTTGCTCTGACCACATTTACATGTTGCGGTGCAGTACCACGGAGGAACCAACTTTGGACGTACCGCAGGCGGTCCCTTCATCGCAACCAGCTACGACTACGACGCCCCGATCGACGAATTTGGTATGCAGTGACTGATGTATTTGACAAACAGGAATTCCTGCTGGCCTTTTGGAACTTTACCATGTTCGCTTTTTATCTTCTACTAGTATTTGGCATCTTGATTGGCATAGATTGTGGGAACACCTAACAAACTTTCACATGTACGTCTCAGGTTTGCTTAGGCAACCGAAATGGGGTCACTTGAGGGACCTGCACAAGGCCATCAAGCAGGCTGAGCCTATACTGGTTTCTGGTGATCCGACTGTCCAGTCGCTAGGGAACTACGAGAAGGTTAATATCTCTATGAACATGAACAATCTGGCAACGGTCTCGAAATGGTATAGTTACTAATCATATTCAGTGACTACTATTCTTCTTCAGGCATATGTCTTCAAGTCAAAGAATGGAGCTTGCGCCGCGTTCCTGTCAAACTACCACTTGAATGCTGCTGTGAAAGTCAGGTTCAATGGGCGACACTACGACCTCCCTGCTTGGTCCATCAGCATATTGCCAGACTGCAAAACGGCGGTTTTTAACACGGCGACGGTGAGCGGAACCCTGAATCACAAACCTCTCTGTGAACTAGGCAAGAGGAGCATGCCGTCTAACAAGCAATTGTTGTAACCGTGCAGGTGAAGGAACCAACACTGCTGCCAAAAATGCATCCTGTGGTACGGTTCGCTTGGCAGTCGTATAGCGAGGACACAAACTCACTCGACGGCAGCGTCTTCACGAAGAATGGCCTGGTTGAGCAGCTAAGCATGACATGGGACAAGTCAGACTACCTGTGGTACACCACATAGTGAGTGACTGACCGACCTTGATAGTCGATATGGGCGATTTCGACTAATCATATCTGAACCCTTGAACATTCCTCAAACTCTGGTTTTACACTTGTCGCAGCGTCAACATTGGTGCCAATGAGCTTGCAAAGAACGGCCAGTGGCCTCAGCTCACCATCTACTCCGCTGGGCACTCGATGCAGGTCTTCGTCAACGGAAAATCATACGGTACAAGCACTTTCCTAGGGCCACACTACACTGCAGTTGCAGATCGCATCAAGATCGAAAATGTGATGACCTTGGATGATTGTGTTTGTGTTGCAGGTTCTGTTTACGGCGGTTACAACAACCCCAAGCTGACATATGATGGGCATGTGAAGATGTGGCAAGGGAGCAACAAGATCTCCATCCTGAGTTCAGCAGTTGGCCTTCCTGTAAGCTGACCACAGCTCAGTTTATGCCCTTTTGATTTGAAGCTGTTTGTAACACTGGTATATGTCATTGCTGTACATGTAGAATGACGGGAACCATTTCGAGAGGTGGAACGTCGGCGTCCTCGGGCCGGTGACGGTCTCCGGGCTGAATGCGGGGAAGAGAGACCTCAGCCATCAGAAATGGACATATCAGGTACATTCAGGAGTCGCTAAGGTTGAGTAGTTTCTCCTCGGCTTAGTTCCGTTCAGAACTGTACTGACTTGACATTCTGGCGGCCTCGCAGGTCGGCCTGAAAGGTGAGTCGCTGGGGCTCCACACCGTCACCGGAAGCTCCTCCGTGGAGTGGGGCGGTCCTGGTAACAAGCAGCCGCTGACCTGGCACAAGGTCAGTGCTAAGAACCAGCCTCCCCGCAGCAACAATAATGCACCTTTGCAACATCAGAGCTCACGCCTAAGCATTTCTGACGGCAATTCGCTGTTGTGATGGTCTGTCAGGCCTTGTTCAAGGCGCCGGCGGGGAGCGACCCGGTGGCGCTGGACATGGGGAGCATGGGGAAAGGGCAGATGTGGGTGAACGGGCACCACGTCGGGCGGTACTGGTCGTACAAGGCCCCCTCCGGCGGCTGCGGCCGGTGCAGCTACGCGGGGACGTACCGCCAGGACAAGTGCCGCTCCAACTGCGGCGAACTCTCCCAGAGATGGTACTGCACGACTTGGAATCACTCCGTGTGCACGACTTGGTAACCTTTTTCCCCTTATTACGACGGTGAGAAAATGAAAATGAAAATGTTGTGCATGCAGGTACCACGTGCCGCGCTCGTGGCTGAAGCCGGGCGGCAACCTGCTGGTGGTGCTGGAGGAGTACGGCGGCGACCTCGCCGGCGTCGCCATGGCCACGAGAACGACATGAGCGACTACCACACACAGCTCGCAAAGATACTGCCATCCTGCTGATTGGTTCATTTCATTTCTTGATACATACGTACCGCGGTGGACGTGTCACGTGTGGATAATATAACGTTCACGAGGAGCTCGTCGACGGTGTCTACACACAGAAACAAACAGTGCCAAGCTAGAGATTTAGTAGAGGTGGAGAAGAGAGAGGGCCAGGGAGAGGGATGGTATTGATCGCGCAGAGTGGAAGAGGTGGTGGTTGGCTGGCTGGTTTCGTCTCAGCCATCAGTGCGGCTGCAGCTGCAGCTGCACCGGCCGGCACATGTGCAGTGCGCTTGCAATCAATCAGCCACTTCGTTTTTTTCTTCTTCACGTGACTCAGGGGTACTTACCGCTAGTATAGTGCATGAGGTATTCAATTGTTTGTTACTGCTCGTGACAGCCTTTTTGTACTGCAGAACTTGTGCATTTGCAACATATGAGTTGCAGGTGTGGCCAACATTTGTCGATGACCGACCGTGTAGCTTGGTTTTCGGAAGGATAATAATAAGTAAACAACTCCAACATTTGTCCATGTCCATTTTGGAGTAATTTATTTTCTAGTCTAGACTAGAGATAATAAATGTGTCCCAATGCAGTGACGCAGGGATAAGATGATGCAGCTGTGAACCTGTGACTGCCACCGTCGTCTGCAGTGTCGCTCAACCCGATGCATATCTGACACAGGTGGCATTTACTAATGAAAAAGTTGCCACTGTGCGATGCGCTGTTTTTTTTTCTTTTTTTTTTTGAACAAACAAAGGCGCTTGAGGCTCCAGATTTTCATTCATCATCTTGAAAGCAGTTTACATAACTGATTACAAGCCCTTGTGATTGTAGTTTCTCAACAGCTTCTAGTAAATGACATTGCATATGATCATGAACATGATTAGTACAGCTGAACCTATTACTAGAAGTCCCTACCATAACCTGTTCATTTGCCATTTTAGCAGAGTAGTGAGCATCTGTATTCAGGTCCCTGGAAACATGATAGACCTTTACATGACTATTCTCTGTTAGAGCACAAAAATCAGCTAGTATACTTCTTATTTGCCAATGTCCTGGCTCATTCCTTGGTGATCTTGCAGCTGCTGCTTTTGCTAGTGTGATGTTATCAGTTAATATTGTTGCATCTAGAATATTCAACCTGTATAAAATCAGCGCTGCCAACTTGAGACCATATGCTTCTGCTTGAAGTGCTGAAGTAGCTTGAGCAACAATTGCAGAAATCTTAGCTCTTATTTTGCAACCATTGTGGGAGACCTGCATGTAAACTCCAAGACATGCTTTAGTGTTGGAGGCTTCTTTCATAGAATTGTGTGGCTGGCAAGAAGCATCTGTAAAAATTATATTCTTTTCCGATTGTTTGGAGATATCAATTGTATTCCCCTGCATATAATTGTTTCCTTCATATGAGCTAGCTCTCTCGTGATGCACTTGCATTTCCTTGTTCACATTGGTTTGTGTTTCTATTTCCAAACTGTTAATTATTGCTTGGGCTGCATGAAAGACCTGTATAGGAGAACTTTCCTTCTTTTGAAAAAGTTTGTCATTTCTACATTTCCAAAGACACTACATGAATGTGAAAATATTACTTAAAGTAGCATGTGGATGCTTAGAATTTATAAGGTTAAGAAGAATTGTTGAGATGGAATTTGAGTTCTCCAAAAGTTGGTTTATTCTAATAAACCAGGGCCTAGCAAACCAAGCTACTCTAGCAAATGTGCAGTTGAAAAGAATATGCAACTCATCTTCTTCTACTCCACATCTTGCGCACAATTTACTAATATGTTTTGAATATTTACCCATTCTTTTACCTGTGGGAAGGGCTCTTCTTATAAGTCTCCAAGCAAAAGTCTGTATCCTGGGAGCTATATCCTTTGCTTTCCAAATCTGCTTCAGTATAAGTTTTGCATCAGTTGAGATAGACCTAGGCTACGGTTCTCCTTGCTCTTGCATAACCTGAAGACATAATCTATAAGCACTTTTGGAGGAGAATTTTCCCGTAGGAGTTAGTTTCCAACAAAGAATATCTTCACCCTCAGATTGAATAATAGGAATTTGCTTGATAACTAGAGCAGTTTCAGGAACAAAGAGAGTGTCAATGAGTTTATCATTCCACAATTTCTGATTGGGAAGCCAAAGATCTTTGACCAAAGCAGGATAAACAAAATCTCTGGGTTGAATAATCAGATTTTCATAAATATCTTGCCAGGAATTATACCAAGGAGAACTCCAAAGAGATATGTTGCCAGAAATGAGTTGGTAAAAAGAGTTATTGAGCAACATAGGTCTGACTTTGAGAATAGCATCCCAAAAAGCAGATTTAGGAACACTAGGGCTAGCTTTCCAGAATGAAGTATCAGGAAAATATTTTGATTGGAGAACTTTGGAGATGTGGCTGTTAGGATTATCAGCAATCCTCCAAGCTACAGACAGAATCAAACTTTTGTTAGTGGCTTGCATGTTCTTGATCCCTAACCCTCCTTCGTTCTTTGGAGAACAAATGTCTTTCCAAGCTCTAAGGCAAAGGGACTTAGCATTGGTCTCCTCTCTCACCCCTGTCCACCAAAAATTTCTAATGATTGTTGTGAGTTTCGAAAGAAATTTCTTGGGGAAAAGAATATTCGACATGTAGTAGACAGGGATAGAAGCAAAGACAGAATTAATGAGAGTCAATCTGGCCGCATGAGAGAGTTTATTAGCCTTATAACTTGGAAGTTTATCTTTGAATTTATCTATGACAAAGTTGTAAGCCGTGGATCTGTCCTTAGCAGGAAGAATGAGAGGGTGTCCAAGATAGATGAATTTGTGATCAATTTTTGGGACTGGAAAAATGTTCTGAATGGATCGTTGAGTGTTACTATCCACCCCTTTGCTAAAAAGAATTCCAGATTTATTCCAATTAGGAATCTGACTTGAGGTAGCACAGAAAGATTGGATGAGTTGATTCATGATGATTGCTTCTTGAATGGTAGCCTGGCCACAAACCAAAAGATCATCTGCAAACATAAGTGAATGGATGGAGGGGCAGTTTGGCCCAAGCGAGATACCTGACAAGTGATTGGAGAACATAGCTTCTTGTAAAGAGATCGAAAGTTCATTAATGGCAAGGATAAAAAGGTATGGAGATAGAGGACAACCTTGCCTGATTCCTCTGCTACTTCTGAACTTCGCATATGATTGCCCATTAATGATAACTGAGAAAACAGGAGTTGCAATACAAGCATGAATTAAATTAATAAAATGATCAGGCAATCCTTTATGTGTTAGAGAAGAGCATATGAAGTTCCATTCTAAACGATCAAAGGCTTTAGCAAGATCAATCTTGAGCATGAAAGCGGGAGTTTTCCAAGAGGCAAGAGTAAAAGAATGAGAAATCTCTTGGGCTATGATTATGTTGTTACTAATTCTCCTACCCTCAATGAAAGCTTGTTGAGATGGGTGGATATAATCAATGAGATGAGGCTTAAGTCTATTAGCCAAAGATTTAGCAATAATTTTGTACACTACATTGCAAAGGCTAATAGGCCTGAAGTCGGCAGGAGTAACACAAACAAGTTTCTTTGGAATTAAGGCAATGTTCGTATTATTTATATTGGTAGGCATAATACCTGTCTCATAGAATTGCCTTACCAGAGCCACAACATCATCTCCTATCCAATCCCAAGCAGCTTGGTAGAATGCCACATTTAGTCCATCCGGTCCTGGAGAAGCATTCTTCTTCATTCCCATAAGAATTTGCCAAATCTCTTGCTTATCCGGAATGCTATTGGTGAAGTCATTTTGATGTATTTCTGGTTGTGTTCCTCTGCAAGGCCTTTCATGATCTGCATTATTAGTCTGGAAGATGTGTTTAAAGTAATCCACAAAAATGTGAGCAATTTTATCAGGATTGAAGTGAGTGACATTATTATTATCTGTAATAGATACAATCTGATTTTTCCTTCTTCTCTTGAGAACTGCATGATGAAAATAGCTAGTGTTCCTGTCTCCTCTTATTGCCCAATGCTTTTTGGCCCTCTGCCTATAGAATTCTGTAAGTTTGGTTAAGTTTTCTTCATACCTGTCAACAAGGGATGCCTCCAACTTATGATCTCAATCCTGAACTGGTTTCATTTGAATATTCTTTATTTGATCTTCTAGTGCATTAAGCTCTTGATTGATCGGTTTCTTCTTTTTGCACCATTGTTTGAGTGATCCTGCAAGATGGTTTGTCCTAGCATAAAAAGGCTTATTAGAAGTATCAACCCAAACAGATTTAGCATAAGCATTAAAATCCTTCTCCATAAGCCACCAATTTTCAAACTTAAATGTTTGAAGAGGTTTACGAAATTTGCCTTCAGTAGAGATAAGAATTGGTGCGTGATCACTAACAGTAATTGGCAGATTATACACATTTGTGATAGGATGAATAGCACACCAATCAGCATTTACTAAGCATCTGTCAAGTCGCTCATAAATAGGATTAGAAGAGAATCTCTTATTCGTCCAAGTATAAGCAGGACCACTGAAGCCCAAATCAAAAAGACCACAAGCTTTGACAAGATTGCGAAAAGCATTTATACGATTGGTATTCACATGCAGGGAGCTCCTGTCCATATCATACAAGATGTTGTTCATGTCTCCCATACAAACTACAGGCTTTTTGGCATTATCATACACAAAAGATGCCACAAAGTCCCAAATCTGGTTAGTTTGGCGATGGTAAGGATCACCATATATGCAAACCAGAGCAAAATTCTCCTTAGTAGCTATACTAACTACAGTAGCTAAGATAACATGAAAATCAGAAATATGTACATGCACTTGAAGATCATCCCTCCACATCAGCTAGAGTCCTCCCGAACGACGCTTGGAAGGAACTACAACACTATTAGCCATGTCAAAACGTTGATTCAAATCAGCAGGAGTATATTTAGAAGTTTTAACCTCTGAGATAAAAGTCACCTGAGCATTTGTGGCATGGATCAGTCTAGCCAGGTAGCACATTTTGTTGCTGCCGAGACCCTGACCCATGCCTCGGCAGTTCCAAGCTATCATCCTCATGGCGCCCGTGGCGCCTTGAGGGCTGGCGCCATAGCCCCATCAACTTCCATGTTACCTTCCGGATGAGTTTCCGAAACAAGAAATGTATCACCATTATCATTGTTGTTTGCTCGAACTTGACCTTGGACTTTGGTTAAAGCTTTGGTACCACCATCGTCAACATGAGCATCCATACCCTTATATCTGTCATCAACTGCCTTAGGAGGGGAGAAAGCGCCATATCTGGACCCCAAAGAACCTGTGCTAGAGGATGGTGAGGGTGTCCTAATAGGCCATGGTTCATAGTCTTCTCCTCCTATTGATTCCACTCTTGCAGGAGATCTACTGTGGCGGTAAGGATAAGGACTACCAGTTCTTTCCTTAATGGAACTGTTATCTTTGCGCATACGATTCTGATTGCTCATTTTCTTGGATAAATAATGGCGATTTCTAATGGGACCTCCAGAGTCAACAAAAGGAAGTTTTGAATCTCCTGAGTTAAAATCCCCAGATCCATTAGTCGGCCGAACATCCCAGTCTGAAATTCTACGCCGATGCTCTCCTCCCTGATTGCCACTAACAATCCGATCCTTTGCTATAGTCATTGTGTTGGTTCCTCCTCTTCCCAGATTTGCGACCTCCTGATTAGCTCCTGCATTTTCTCCTTCTGCTCCTGCAATGGTGTCTACAACTGGATCTTTTGCGACCGAGGATAGAGTTAGAGTAGTTTCTCCTACTCCCTGCAAGTTATCATTTTGATAGCCGAACTGGATTTGGTCTCCTTCTGCAGCTTCATGTCATCCAACTTCTCCAGTTCTAGCAGTGTTTCGCATCGGTGGATCGTGAATTCCACTGGAGTTGAATTGCTGTTGTATTCTATGAGTTCCTCCATCTTGTGCACACCTTTTAGTAGCTGGAGTCTCTTGTAGTAGATATTGTGAAGGAGCTCTCTTTCCTGTTAGAGATAGTGCACTGATTAAATGGGAATGGATTTGCTCTGTGTTTGGATTTAACCTCTGAGCAGACTCATTAGTGCGATTGCTCTGAGCTACTATGTTGTCAATCTGTAGAAGTGGAGGATAGTGCTCATGCTGACTACTATTATCTAAAGTTGAGGACGAATTGTTAAGTTGATCCCTTTGGACTAGAGCCGTCATATTCAGGTTGTTGTGAATTTGCTGCAATCCCATGCTTGTTCCATATATGTTTTTTTCCTGCAGGGTTTGTGTCGCTCTGCATTCCTCTGAGGTTGTATATGGCAGTGTGTCCATTTTTCCCCATGCAGGCCTCCAGTTTGGTTGTTTTCCGGTCTCTCTTCTGGATTATTCATACTCATTCTACTAGCTTCAATCTGTTGTGCTATCGCATTAATGCTATGCACTCCGGATCCTTGGCTTATGTTTCTTTGTCGCTGTAATCTCTCTGAAACCTGAAGATTTACTGCTTGTTGTGTTTGCACCTGATTCTCCTTTGCTGACTGATAATTTGCTGGCAAATAAAGAACTGATGTATTACTAGTTTTTCCTTGGATTGAGCTTTTCCCTTGAGCTTCATCACTAAACATTTTCTGAAACCTGCTTAGAACTGATTTACCTTCCTTTCTTGGCCTCATAGTTTGTTGAGGAATCAGATTGGGATCTAATAGCCATTCTCCAAATCTAACAAAAGGTATATCATTAATCGGCATGTTGTACTTGGTTCTTTCCATGATCAGTTCATTTCTGATAGGACAATGCTGGACATTATGAAACATGATACCACAGAACAAGCAAATTCTTCCTATCTTCTCATAATGCAAATAGACCATGGTTGTGGATTTGTCAGGCAGAGTAAGACTAATTTTATCTATCACCTTTTGCATAACCTTTAATTTTGCCATGCCCCAAATGTATTCTGCCCTGGAGAAGATCATATTGGTCTGAAGTGGATGGAACTCTGATGGTTCACCTACAGTTTGAAGAATGTCCTTTAAAAGCTTCAATGATCTAGCTTCCTTTGGTACTCCATAGGCTCTTACAGTGACATAGATATGATCAAATTTGTAGTCCTCTCTTGTTTTGTCCTCATCATTAGGATCTACCCACTCTAGAAGTAAATTATCTGAACCCATCATCCACGGCTGGCGGGTAAAAACAAACATCATGTCCTCTTGAGTACTGAAATATGCCATGAATAGATTAGTAGATACCTGAGATATTGCATAAAAGTGTTGCCTCCAAGCCCTTGCCATTGCCTGACTGACAGTGTGTTCCGAAATCACCCTTGGGGATCCTGCTGTACATGCCACTTTCATCAGTAGCATGTAGGTCTCCTTGTTGAGTATATGTGTTATGTGCATACTTGTGTATCTAGCCCACCTCCTAGTTCCTTGTATAGTTGAGGTCGTGGCCCACCGTTGTACATCATATATACGTGCGATTGCACCTGATCAATACATCGTGCAATTCCATCATCATACATGGTATCAGTTTCCGGGTTCTAAACCCTAGCTTCCGCCCGCCGCCGCCGCCGCGCCCTACCCTTGCGCCGCCGCCGCCTCATCCGCCGCCGCCGCCGCGCTACCCTTGCGCCGCCGTCGCCGCGTCACCTCTCGTGCAACCGCCGCCTAGCTTCTGCCGCCGTCGCGATCCTTCGTCGCCGCCGCCTTTCTAGCTGCTGCCGCCGCTGCCCACTCCAGCCGCCACCGCACCCTTCATCCGCGGTCGCCGCTCCTTCTCACCATGTCTTCCGTCACCTCCTCCGCCTCCAACCCGTTCGCCGACGCCAACCCTCCCGACGCCACCGACATCCGCAACCTCAACATCTACGAGCGGGTTCCCGTCCGCCTTGCTCAGACGGACTCCTCCTACTACGCATGGAAGACGTACTTCTCCCTCGTGTTCCGGGAGTACAACCTTCTTGACCACGTGGACGGCTCCGTCGACTCAAGCCTCGTGCCCGCGCATCATGAGTGGTCCACCATTAACGCCACGCTCATCCGGTGGTTCTTCCTCACCATCTCGCCGGACCTGTTTCATACGGTCGTGCAAGACGGTGATGATGCTCTCGCCGTTTGGACCAAGCTGAACGGACTCTTCACCGACAATCGTCTCCAACGTCGCGTTTTTTTGCAGCAAGAGTTTTTTGGGTGCCACCAAGACAACTCCTCCGTCGACGACTACTGTCGCCGTCTCAAGACTCTCGCTGACGAGCTCCGCGACATCGGCGCAAAGATTGATGATGATCTCCTCCTCAGCACGCTCACCGCCGGTCTCAACGAGGACTTCGGCAACGCCGCGGCGAACCTCACGCTCATCCCCGAGCCCTCCTTCGCCAAGTTCGTGGCCTATCTCCGGTTGGAGGAGCGTCAGATGAAGCAAGTCAAGAACCGGGCCATGCACACTGCTCTTGCCGCCGGCACCACCCGCGGCGGTCCTCCACCACCGCTCGCCGCTCCCGCCGCTCCTCCACAGCCGCGGGCCCCCGCGCCTTACCAGCCGCAGCAGCAACCGCCGCTGCTGCCCCTGCCGACGCCCCCCTACGGTGCGCCCGCCCCACCCGCCTCCCCTACTGATCGGCGTCGGGGTGGCCGGCGCGGTGGCCGTAAGCAGCAGCAACAGCAGCCGCCCGCGGGCACCCCTCGTCACCAACAGCAGCCGCAGGCCCCTCCGTCGTGGGCCGGCGGGTACAACCCGTGGACCGACGTTGTCCACGCGTACACCATGCCGGTCCCGCGGGTGCCGATCCCGACTCTTCCAGTGCCACGCCCCCTGGCGCATCAGGCGTACTACGCTGCCCCGCAGCCGTACGGCGGGTACCCACCGCCGCAGCTGAGTGGTGCCTACGGTTTTCCGATGGCCTCTCCGTCACCTCCGCCGGCGTTGCCTCCGGCGCCATGGGACCCGGCGCTGCTCGCCGCGCTTCACACCGCTCCTTCGCCGAACAACTACCCCGGCAGCGGCGACTGGTACATGGACACCGGGGCTACCGCTCATATGTTCGCTCATCCTGGTAATCTTACCTCTTTCTCTCCCGTCACCACCGCCACCTGCATCACTATTGGTGACGGTTCCACCCTTCCCATCACACATGTTGGGCACACCACGTTTCCTTCTAATTCCATGCCTTTATCTTTGTCTAACATACTTGTTTCACCCCACCTCATTAAAAATCTTATTTCCGTTTGTTGTTTCACTCGTGAAAATCCTGTTACTGTTGAATTTGACGAACTTGGTTTTTGTGTCAAGGACGCTCGAACCAGGATGGTACTTCACCGATGTGACAGCCCCGACGAGCTCTATCCGGTGCACCCGCCCTCCTCCACCAACACCGCTCCGGTTGCTCTCTCCGTTGGCGTCGATCTCTGTCACGCTCGTCTGGGTCATCCCAACCCCGTCACTCTTCGTCATATTCTTAGGAGTTTCAGTTTCAGTTGTACTAAGATAGAGGATCATACTTGTCATGCTTATCGCGTTGGCAAACACGTTCGCCTTCCGTTTAATAATTCCACCACCATTGCTTCTTTTCCTTTTCAGTTGATCCATAGTGATGTGTGGACCTCTCCAGTTCCTAGTAACTCGGGTTACTTATATTATCTGGTTATTCTTGACGACTACTCCCATTATGTGTGGACTTTTCCCTTGCGGCGAAAGTCGGATGCGCTTTCCACCTTGACGGCTTTTTACTCCTACGTCAGCACACAGTTTGGGCGTCCCATCCTTGCTCTTCAGACTGACAATGGAAAAGAGTTCGACAACCTTGCCTTCCGCACTTTTCTTTCGCACCATGGCACAGTTTTTCGTCTCACTTGCCCGTATACTTCACAGCAAAACGGTCGAGCCGAACGTGTCCTTCGCACTCTTAATGACTGCGTTCGCACGCTCCTGTTTCATGCCAACGTGCCGCCCCGCTTCTGGCCGGATGCATCGCTACCGCGTCGCTCCTTCTTAATCTCCGGCCCTGGCGCCCGCGTTGGAACTATGCACCTCACCACCTCCTCTTCGGTACGCCACCCTCATATGATGGTTTGCGTATTTTGGGGTGTCTATGTTACCCTAGCACTGCCGATACTTCTCCTCATAAACTTGCACCGCGCTCTATCGCGTGCATCTTCATTGGTTACCCTCCCAACTCCAAGGGCTATCGGTGCTACGATCCTGTGTCCCATCGCGTGTTCACCTCCCGGCACGTTTACTTTGATGAGCACGTGTTTCCGTTTCAGCAGGTACCTCCGGCCGCCTCTTCATCACCGGTTGCTGACGGCGTGGGATCGCCGGCTCCTCGCCCGGGGCGCTCGCGTGCCGCCCTCGGCCCGCCCCCTGGCTTTGAGGCGCGCCACCCGACCGCGGCCCCCGGCGCCGGGCTTCCCAGCCCCGCGGGCTCCTCACGACGGCTCGGCGTCACCTGCAGCTTCGGCCGCCTCGTCGCCCCTGCCGCCCGATGGGTCAGCCTCGCCCGCGGTCTCGTCTTTCGCGGCGCCGCCTTCAGCCGACGAGTCGACCTCGGCTGCGGCCTCGATGCCTTCTGGTGCGTCCTCACCTGTGGCCGCGGGTCCTACACCACCACCTGCGGTCGGTCCGGTTACCCGTGCTCGTGCGGGTGTCTTTCGACCGAGTTCGCGGTATGCTTCGGATGCGTACGTCCACACGGCATCCACCTCTACGCCGTCGCCTTTGCCGTCCTCTGTTCGAGCTGCTCTTCGTGACCCGCTCTGGATGGCTGCGATGCAAGAGGAGTTTGATGCCTTGCAGCGCAACCGGACTTGGCAGCTTGTTCCCCGGCCCCGGCACGCCAACGTGATTACCGGGAAGTGGGTTTTCAAACATAAGCTCCATCCTGATGGTACCCTCGACCGCTATAAGGCGTGTTGGGTTGTTCGTGGCTTTCGTCAACGTGCTGGCGTCGACTTCACCGACACTTTTGCTCCGGTGGTTAAGCCCGGGACGATCCGCACGGTTTTACACCTTGCGGTCTCTCGCGCCTGGCCGGTGCACCAGATGGACGTCTCCAACGCCTTCCTTCATGGTCATCTCGAGGAGCAGGTCTTCTGTCAGCAACCCACGGGGTTCGTTGATCCGACACATCCAGACCACGTGTGCCTGCTTTCGCGGTCCTTGTATGGGCTCAAGCAGGCTCCTCGCGCCTGGTACCAGCGCATCGCGGCGTTTCTTCATCAGCTTGGTTTCCGCTCTACACGCTCCGATGCTTCGTTGTTTGTCTATCACCAGGGCGCCGACACCGCATATCTTCTCCTCTATGTCGACGACATCATTTTGATGGCATGTACGCCTGGCCTCCTCAGTCAGCTCACTGATCATCTTTGCGCTGAGTTTGCCATCAAGGACTTGGGTCCTCTGCACTACTTCCTCGGCGTTGAGGTGGTGCGTCGTTCGGATGGTTTCTTCCTTCACCAGCGGAAGTACGCTCATGAGCTTCTCGACCGTGCCGGCATGCTTAATTGCAAACCCGCCGCCACGCCCGTCGACATGAAGGCCAAGCTCTCTACCACGGATGGTTCTCCTGCTTCGGATGCCGCTTTTTACCGGTCCATTGTTGGGGCTCTTCAGTACCTCACTCTTACTCGACCGGAGCTCCAGTATGCCGTTCAACAGGTGTGCCTTCATATGCATGCACCTCGAGATGTTCATTGGGCCTCCGTCAAGCGGATTCTCCGCTACATCCGTGGCTCTATGGATCTCGGCATCACGTTACGCGCCTCCACCGACACCGCCCTCACCGCATACTCCGACGCTGATTGGGCCGGCTGCCCCGACACCCGTCGCTCCACTTCGGGTTACTGTGTTTTCCTTGGTCCATCACTTATTTCGTGGTCGTCCAAGCGGCAGCCTACGGTCTCCCGTTCCAGTGCTGAGGCCGAGTATCGCGCTGTGGCTAATGTCGTCGCCGAGTGTTCCTGGCTTCGTCAGCTTCTCCAGGAGCTCTCGTGTCCTGTCGACAGGGTCTCGGTGGTCTACTGCGACAACGTCTCGGCTGTCTACCTCTCCGCCAACCCGGTTCATCATCGTCGTACCAAGCATATTGAGCTTGATATTCATTTTGTTCGGGATCAGGTGGCTCTTGGCCACGTTCGTGTTCTACACGTTCCTACATCCCAACAATTTGCAGATATCATGACCAAAGGCTTGCCTACGACGTCCTTCGAGGAGTTTCGGTCCAGTCTCTGCGTCAGCAATGGCGCCGCTTCGACTGCGGGGGGTGTTGAGTATATGTGTTATGTGCATACTTGTGTATCTGGCCCACCTCCTAGTTCCTTGTATAGTTGAGGTCGTGGCCCACCGTTGTACATCATATATACGTGCGATTGCACTTGATCAATACATCGTGCAATTCCATCATCATACACTCCTGAATCTCCTGATTTTGCTCTGCTTGACCAGCTTCCAGATTGAAAACTGCTGGCGCTGATAAACTCAATGCTTGCATATTGAGCTCCAGATCTGGTATTATCCTGGCTTGCTGGCTATGCTGCTGAAGAGATACATCACCAGGCGGATCTTCCTCTTCTTGAATACCCGGAACACAGTTAAGATCCATTCTCAGCGGAGCAGAACTGTCCTCCATAATCGGAACTCAACTCTCAAGGATTCAATCGAGGAGCTGTCTGGAGGAATGGATTGAGAGATGACGGATCTGGAAGAGGCAAATGGATTTTAGGGATTGAGTTAATGGGATTGGATCCAAGCGGTGGGATTGAATCGAGACAGTGTTCTGGTTAGGACGCGAAAAGTGTAGAAACGGCAAGAAGCCACTCTCCACGTGGGAAAAGTCTAGACTTGCCTGTACCAGGAATGCAATGCGGCAGCTACCAGTCAACTGCCCGATGGAGCAGACGCTGCCTGGTGCTTGCTATCTGAGCGATGCGCTGTTCCTCAGCGCGCGCGTCAAACTCAAGAGTCTGAGAAAGCAAACCACGCAGCAGCGTAGAGCCAAATCTCGAATCCAAAAGTGGCGCCAACACTGAGCGAGCGCGAATCGCATGCATATGGGCTACCCAACCCTCACCAGGAAGCCTGGCCAAGGCTCATTTTGATCAGGTGGACTTTCCCCTGGAATTACGTATATCGACAGAGCCGACATATCATTTTGAGATTGACGAAATCGTCACAGACGACTTTATGATCGATGTGAACGTCTCTTCCTACTAAACGCACATCGGCGAAAGGTTTGAAATAAATCCAGTAAAATACGACCACCAATACCAAGCCTAGGACTTACCCTGTGGGTTGGTTCCACTACAAGGAACCTAACCATCTGAGCTAGGCTCAGTTCGCCGCCGGTTCCCCATGTTATTGTCTTATTTTCTTTTTCTTTCGCCTTTTCATTTCCTTTCCTTTTTCTTTTTTGGTTTTGGTTTCTCTTTTTCTTATTTTTATACATTTTCGTCTTAAATTCGTGATTCTTTTTTTGAAGTACATGATTTTAATCTGAGAATATTTTTTAATATACCTGCACATTTTTTCAAATAGCAAAATATTTTAAAATTTACACTTTTTAAAAGGAACTTTTTTATAAATTATAACATATTTAAAAGTTCAATGATATTTTGTAGGTTCATGAATATTTTTGAAATTCATGACTGTTTTTTTTTCTTCCAAAATTCACAACATTGTAGAAAAAAAAGACGTTGATATTCGAATAAATTGGGATCATGTGAAGTGAAGTCTCGACAGAATGGTCCGTACATTTTATATAAACAATGTAGTAAAAACACTCTAGAGCGTGCATGTCTTTTGAAAAAACGGCTAAAAACCTGAAGAGGCAAAACCGAGCTAACAAAATCGTCCCGGAGAATCCTCCTGGAAGCACCCCAAGTAGGCCGGCCCCGTTCCACGGGGAGCGCTCTAGCGTTTCCTAAAATTTTGACACAACGAGCGTTATACAGGAGAATTGATGTAGGGTGGAACCCTAATTTGACTATCTTTCCACACTTGGAGGGGGAAAAGAGAGGAACAAGAAAATCAACCAAGGGAAATCACTCAAACAAAACCAAATCAAACATCCACTCGGATAGCATACATGAGATCCACAAGCATACAAGGACAATCCAAGGAAACAAGCACAAGGTAAAGTTCTTCCCACTCCAAAGGAGGTGAGGTCTTGGTGATCTAGGTGAGATCCTTCTCCCTTAGGAGGTCTTGATGATCCTATGATGGGGATCCTTCTCCCTAGAGAGGTCTTGATTCCCCAAGAGGAGATACAAGGAGCAAAGCTCTACTCAATGTCTCAATATACTTTGTTAACCCTAGAAAGGATGAGGAGGAGGTCCATTTATAGTCTAGGATGAAGTGGGGGTGAGTGGACGAGATTACACGGGCGAATGACCTAAAGTGTGCTGGCAGGGGCCGGATGTCCGGCGGTTCATGGGGGTGCCGGATGTCCGGCCCTGGCGCCGGATGTCCGGCCTGGATGCGTCTCAGCTTCTATGATCGGGGGGTGGGGGATTTTCGGGCAGAGGCCGGATGTCCGGGCCTGGTCGGGCCGGATGTCCGGGCCCTGGAGCTGCTTCACGGCTGGGCTGCTGCTGCTGTGCTTCTCTTCAGGGGCCGGATGTCCGGGCCAGGGGCCGGATGTCCGGCAGCTGTAGTTTTTCAGCGGTCTTCCTCCTCGCGCACGTCCGTCCGTGTACTTGTCGACTTGTTCTTCGTCTCGAGCATTCCCGAGGCGGTCTTCTTCATACCTGATCACACATAGCACTTCGGCTTGAGGTAGTAGCCATGTCTCACACGAGTCAAATGGAAGTTCACTAAGGAGAGATGTCACCTCGGTTTCGAGAGCTCTTGCACGTGCTCGTGTCATTGGTCCGCTTGGCACTTGAGGAGACATAGGTAGGTCCATGGGGATGATCGTGGGAGCTCTGCATCATCTCCCCCCCCTTGAAAAAGATCCGTCCTCGGATCGGAATCCACATCACCATGGAAGGGAGATAAGTCCTTGACGTTGAATGTGTCGCTCACGTTGTACTTGTCGCGAGGGATGTCGATCTTGTAGGCATTGTTGTTGTAGCGTGCTAGCACCTTGAAGGGTCCGTCGGCTCGGGGTAGTAGTTTGGACTTGCGCTCGTTGGGGAAACGGTCTTTGCAAAGGTGTTGCCATACAAGATCTCTGGGGTTGAACACCATGGGGTGCTTGTTGATGTTGACCTTGGTCGCGAGTCGTTGTACTTGGAGCTCGATCGCGTGCCTTGTGTCTTCGTGCATCTTCTTGAGGTAGCTCGCTCATGCACTCGCGTCCATGTCGATGCGCTCTTGTAGAGGTAGCGGTAGAATGTCCAATGGGGACAATGGGTTGAAACCGTAGACGACCTCGAAGGGGGACCTGCCGGTAGTAGAGTGTTGTGCTCGATTGTAGGCGTACTCGGCGATGGGTAAACATTCCTCCCACTCCCTTATGTTCTTCTTGATCAACACGCGGAGTAGTGTGGATAGAGTCCGGTTCGTGACCTCCGTTTGGCCGTCGGTTTGAGGGTGATATGCCGATGAGAATAGGAGTTTGATTCCGAGCTTGGCGCATAGTGTCTTCCAAAAGTAGCTAAGGAACTTGACGTCTCGGTCCGACACGATCGTCTTTGGCACTCCATGCAATCGCAAGATTTCCCTACAAAAGAGATTTGCAACATGTGAAGCATTGTCTATCTTGTTACATGGAATAAAATGTGCCATCTTAGAGAAACGGTCCACAACAACGAATACCAAATCTTTGCCATTTTGAGTTCTAGGCAAACCAAGCACGAAATCCATACTAATATCTTCCCATGGATGATATGGAATAGGAAGTGGCATATATAGACCATGAGATTGAGCTTTGGACTTAGCTTTGCGGCATGTAGAGCACCGGTTTGTGTAGCGTGACACATCTCGAAACATCTTAGGCCAAAAATAGTTCTTGGAGAGCGTAGCAAATGTCTTGTCGCGTCCGAAATGTCCCATGAGCCCTCCACCGTGAGCCTCTTGCAAAAGCAACAAACGAAGAGAAGACTCGGAGATACAAAGTTTGTTAGCTCGCATAAGATAATCATCTTTCAAATAGTATCGCTCCCAAGTGTTGTGTGATAAGCATTTGGCATATGGAATCGCAAAGAAAACATCATGCACATACAATTCTTTAATGTGCTCAAATCCTATAACATTCAACTCAAGTTTAGTAACTAGCATGCATTTGCGGGAAAGAGCGTCCGCCACAACATTTTCCTTACCTTTGATATACTTGATAACATAAGGAAATGACTCAATAAACTCACTCCATTTAGCATGACGCTTGTTCAATTTAGTTTGACCCTTAAGGTAATTAAGCGTTTCATGATCCGTATGGATGACAAACTCACGTGGTCGAAGATAATGTTCCCACACATGCAAGACTCTCACTAAAGCATATAACTCTTTGTCATAGATGGGGTAGTTAAGTTGCGCGCCAGAAAGTTTTTCGCTAAAGTATGCAATAGGTCGTTTCTCTTGCATCAACACACCACCAATACCATTACCACTAGCGTCACAATGTACTTCAAAAGTTTTATCAAAGTTGGGTAATGCAAGTAATGGAGCATGTGTAAGCAAGTTCTTAAGCTCATGAAATGCGGGATCTTGAGATGGACCCCAAACAAATGGTGCATTCTTCTTACTCAATGCGTGCAATGGTGATGCAATAGTGCCAAAATCCTTCACAAAGCGACGATAAAATCCGGCTAAGCCAAGGAAACTACGCACTTGAAGCAAATTGGTTGGTTGTGGCCAATTCTTAATAGCATCAATTTTAGTTTCATCCACTTGAACACCCTTAGAGGAGACAACAAATCCCAAGAAAACAAGCTTATCAACACCAAAAGTGCATTTTTCCATGTTAGCATAAAGTCGCTCGTCTCTAAGAACTTGCAATACGTCTCGAAGGTGTTTGACATGATCTTCAAGGGTTTCACTAAACACAAGGATGTCATCAAAGTATACCACAACACAAATGCCAATATATTTGTGATGAACATAGTGCATCACACGCATAAAAGTGCTAGGAGCTTGCGATAAACCCATAGGAATGACTAACCATTCATACAAGCCAAATTTGGTTTTGAAAGCCGTTTTCCATTCATCACCTTCTTGCATGCGTATTTGATAGTAGCCACTTTTAAGATCAATTTTAGAGAAAATGGTGGCGCCACTAAGTTCATCAAGCATGTCATCTAGGCATGGAATGGGATGGCGATATCTAACGGTGATAGCATTTATGGGACGACAATTGGAACACATGCGATAGGTACCATCTTTCTTAGGCACAAGAATTACCGGAACGGCACATGGACTCAAGCTCTCACGTACATACCCATTCTCCATGAGATGTTGGACTTGCCGTTGGATTTCTTTGGTCTCGTCGAGGTTGACGCGGTAAGGTGCCTTGTTCGGTAGAGGTGCTCCGGGGATGAGGTCGATGCGGTGTTCGATTCAGCGAAGTGGAGGAAGTCCGGGAGATAGCTCATCGGGAAACACGTCCGCGAATTCCTGCAATAAATGAGACAATACCAAAGGAAGATGTTGTGAAGTATTAGTCTGCACCACTTCATCTTTGCACACGAGCACAAAGTGAAGAACACTTGATGGGCTCTCACTCACATCTCTCAAATCTCTTTTGGTGGCTAAAAGAACTAGGTCTCTCTTGTTGCTCATCGTGGAGTCGCTCATTTTTGGCTTATGGCGCTCACTCTCTTTTTGGTGGTTCACTCGCTCACTATTCTCTCCATGATGGGTAGATGCTTGCTTGTCCGCGATGACTTGACTTGGTGTCATAGGTCGAAGAACGAATTCCTTGCCCTTCATCTTGAAGCTATAGTGATTGGTCCGTCCATTGTGGATGACGCCGCAGTCGAATTGCCAAGGTCTTCCAAGGAGGAGATGGCACACAGACATAGGAACCACATCACACTCCAAGTTGTCTTCGTAGGCGCCAATCTTGAAGGACACTTGGACGGTGTGCTCCACTTGAATGGTGCCGGAGTCGCTAAGCCATTGGACCTTGTATGGGCGAGGGTGCTTCTTCTTGACCAATTGGAGCTTGGTACATAACTCTTCACTTGCCAAGTTGTGGCAACTTCCGCCGTCGATGATGACCTTGACGGAACGTCCTTGGATACCCGCTTTGGTATGGAAGATGTGGCAACGTTGGTCTTCATCTTGATGTTGTTAAAGTGTCAAGACCTTGGAGACAACAAGAGCGGGGCTCGAATCATTGTCGCAAAACACTTGATCATCTTCATCTTCATTCACTTGTCGGTGCATGGCCACGTGCTTCCATTTCTTCTTCACTCATAGTGTCGTAGGTGCCGTCGGGGTTCATTATCATAGTGCGTCGTGTTGGGCACTCGAATGACTTGTGGCCTCGGCCTTTGCAAGTAAAGCACTTGACGTCACTTGTTTTGTCGGTGGCATCCGTAGGAGTTGTTGATGACGAAGCTCTTGGCTTGGAGTTGCTTGTAGTAGTAGGAGGACGACTCGAAGATGTCGACGGGTTCTTGTAGCTTGACTTGTCACCGGTACTTGGTGTAGCACGAGTCGTTGGAGGAGGTGTTGTAGTCGTTGAAGCTTGATTGTAAGAACCGTAGGTCTTGGAAGAGTACTTGGAGACCTTGTAATCCTCTTGCACTTGACGCTCCGCTTTGGTGGCTTGGTGCACTAGCTCGAGGAGGTTGGAGTAAGGTTGAAAGTCCGCTATTTTCTTGATAGGATGGTTGAGACCATTCAAGAAACGCGCCATAGTTTGTTCATCATCTTCCTTGACGTTGGCTCGTATCATTGCAATCTCCATTTCTTTGTAGTATTCTTCAACCGACTTGGTGCCTTGCTTGAGGAGTTGAAGTTTCTTGAAGAGGCCGCGGCTATAGTGTGTAGGCACAAAGCGAGCTCTCATGACCTCCTTCATTTGAGTCCACGTTGTGATAGGTGGTTCGCCTTTCTCTTGGCGTCTCTCGATCACTTGCTCCCACCAAATGAGAACATAGTCTTGGAACTCAAGCGATGTCATGGCTACCTTCTCTTCTTTGTCATAGTATTGTAGACGGAATATGTTGTCCACCTTTAAGGCCCATGAGGCGTAGTCTTCGGGGTCGTTGCTTCCGGAAAACTTGGGCATGTTGAACTTGAGCTTGTCGTAACGTTGTTCGTTATTATGCCGATGTTGTCGTCGTTCTTGTCTTGGAGGTGGGTCATCATCCTCGTTCTCTTCTTGCTCTACGCGGTTGGCTTGACGTTGGGGACGAGGTACTCTTGCCCGGTTCCTCCTTTCTTGATTCTCTTCATGGTGTGCGGCTTCTTCTTGTTGGCGTGCCTCTTCTTCTTGACGCACACGACGGTTGCGTTCGTCGAGGGCATGGTTGGCTTCGTGAAGTGCACGTTGTGCTTCGAGGGCTTGTTGTTCACGACGTTGTTGCTCTTGCCGAAGTCGATCGCCGTCTTGGGCGTCTTGTTGTTGACGTCGTGGAACTTGCTCTTGGTGGGTGTTGTCGTGAACTTGATGACGTTGACGTTCGCGCTCTCGAAGGCGTTTTTGTAACCCATTGCCATGTAATGGATGTGGTTGAGCTTGATGTTCTTGCCGAGGATGTAGACGAGCTCGAGGAAGACTTGCATCCGATGATGAATCCGATGAATGGCGTCTTGACCGTGTTCTCCTTGTCAATGACGAAGTTGAGGAAGCGCGTTCCATCATCATGGCAAGAAATTCTTCCATTTGTGTAGTAAGCTTGGTGTCGAGGTAGTCTCTTGTTCTTGTTTCGAAGTGACGCAAGTCGGTGGCGAGTTGCTCTATGCGATCACCCAAAGCTTCACTTTCTTGATGCAAGGCTCGTTGTACCCCAAAGAGATGGCTCTTGGATACGTAGTCGTTCGGTGCTTCGTGCTCGTCGAAGAGAGGATTGGAAGATGTACTTGGCCTATCCATCATGAGCAAGTAGAGGTGAGTAGGAAATGAGAGAACAAAACCAAAGTTACCTTTTCCGAAGATTGAAGATGTATCGAGTATCACTCAATGTATAGCTATGATAGTAGAATTGGTACTGGGTTTGTTTCTCACACCTACACAAAAAGGCTTATGGAGTGGCTTGGTTAGGATGGAGGCACAAAATAGTTGCAATTTGCAAGCAAGATATCAATAATGTTGAAAAAGATTCACAAGTTCACAAGTGTAACAAGTAGACCAATAGCAATAAGTAGCACACGGAAACACACGCACGGATAGATAAGCGAGGTCGTGCAACCAAGGAATGAGCTCAAAATGTGAAATCCATGGAAAATGCTCTTGTTGCACAACACTAGAGAGACACTAGCACGATTGCTCAATAGGCGGATACGAACTTGTGCACAACCTATAAGAGACAAAACGTATGGACTTTCGATCTCACTTATGCTATGTAATGTATGAGTCCCGGTGAACTTGTCACAATGATCCAAGATGATCAAATATGCTATGTAATGTGGCGATGCTATGGCTATTGCTTACAAGCTTGTTGTTGCTCTTTCTCTTTTGCTTAAAAGCTTCTCTTTCTTTTGATGGTTTCCTTTGGCCACTTATGCGAAATGCTTGTACGAAGATAGCAATGATGTATATGCGGGAACAAAATTTGGCACAAGAGATGATATGATGAAGTATGCACGCTATAATAGCTATGCGGAACGGTATCACTAAAGTGCACAAGTAGAGTTGGCCGGCAATACTCAAATGGCTAGTCTCGTAGGAAAGCTACGCAAAAGATGGTCTCGGGGTTTCACAATGCAATGGCAAGGATATGAACAAGTTGTTGTCGAGGTTACCATCCTTGCTTACGGTTAGGGTGGCACAATGGTGGAGTTGGTGTTGTCGATGACGAGTCCGTGGCGAAGTTGAGTGGCGGTGATGTCGATGTCGAACCGTTCCTAAGTAGCCAAAACACGTTAGGAAACGGCAAACTGCGACTCAAAATCTCAAGTGGCAAACGTGGCAAAATTTGTGGTCGTTGCGGAAGTTTGTGGTGGAGTCACACGAGTATGCGATGGTATTGCGGAAGAAACGGTGGCAAAAGATGAAAAATCGAAGAATTTGCGAAGGGTTGGTGAAATGTTGGCTGCCAGGGGCCGGATGTCCGGACCTGCGGGCCGGATGTCCGGGGCGCCGGATGTCCGGGCTCTTGGGCCGAATGTCCGGGCTGTGGGATCCGTGGATGAACTCGAAGAACAAGTGGAGAAAAGAAAATTTCGTGGTAAAATTCGGAAGATTTCGTGGATGGCATTGATGGAGAAGGCGGGGGAAAGCTAGATCCACTCGAAACCAAGCAAATCCATGGAACAAAATCAACAAAACATCATCAAACCAACAAATCACAAAAAATTTGGTAGGGCTATTTTTGTGGGGAATTTTCGAAATTGGGCAAAATCAATCAAAATTGGGGCTAGAAAACAAGGGGAAAGACTCCAAAGTGTGAATCAACGTGGCTCTGATCCAAGATAATGTAGGGTGGAACCCTAATTTAACGATCTTTCCACACTTGGAGGGGGAAAAGAGAGGAACAAGAAAATCAACCAAGGGAAATCACTCAAACAAACCCAAATCACACATCCACTAGGATAGCATACATGAGATCCACAAGCATACAAGGACAATCCAAGGAAACAAGCACAAGGTAAAGTTCTTCCCACTCCAAAGGAGGTGAGGTCTTGGTGATCTAGGTGAGATCCTTCTCCCTTAGGAGGTCTTGATGATCCTATGATGGGGATCCTTCTCCCTAGAGAGGTCTTGATTCCCCAAGAGGAGATACAAGGAGCAAAGCTCTACTCAATGTCTCAATATACTTTGCTAAGCCTAGAAAGGATGAGGAGGAGGTCTATTTATAGTCTAGGACGAAGTGGGGGTGAGTGGACGAGATTACACGGGCGAATGACCTAAAGTGTGCTGGCAGGGGCCGGATGTCCGGCGGTTCATGGGGGTGCCGGATGTCCGGCCCTGGCGCCGGATGTCCGGCCTGGATGCGTCTCAGCTTCTGTGAGGGGGGGGGGGCGGATTTTCGGGCAGAGGCCGGATGTCCGGGCCCTGGAGCTGCTTCACGGCTGGGCTGCTGCTGCTGTGCTTCTCTTTAGGGGCCGGATGTCCGGCCGCTGTAGTTTTTCAGCGGTCTTCCTCCTCGCGCACGTCCGTCCGTGTACTTGTCGACTTGTTCTTCGTCCCGAGCATTCCCGAGGTGGTCTTCTTCATACCTGATCACACATAGCACTTCGGCTTGAGGTAATAGCCATGTCTCACACGAGTCAAATGGAAGTTCACTAAGGAGAGATGTCACCTCGGTTTCGAGAGCTCTTGCACGTGCTCGTGTCATTGGTCCGCTTGGCACTTGAGGAGACGTAGGTAGGTCCATGGGGATGACCGTGGGATGCTCCGCATCAAGAATCCTATATGACGCTTATTGCATTAAACTGTTTGCATATCGTATAAAGGTGAGCCTTAGTGCGACCGGCCAGCTGCCCTTGGTCTTTCCGTTTTGGGAAGGTTATGAGTCTGAGTTTTTTGGTTTTATCCCTAAAAATGGTTTTAGGAAGGTTATAGAAGGTTCTTGTTCGGTTTCCTTTTTCTTTCTTGTTGTTCTTTTTTCTACCATTCTTTTTTTTAAATAAAATTTTGTTTTTATAATTTTTGCAGTTCAAGTTTTCATTTTCCTTCTATTTTCTAAATTCTTATTCCCAAAATAAAAAATGGTCATGATTTTCATTTTCTATTAATTTTAATATTGTTCATTTTTTTAAATTATCGTTTTTGTATAAAATGTTCAAGTTGTTTAAAAAAGTTCGTTTTTAGAATGAGTAAATATTCCTTTTTTGTGAAGAACCTAATAAGAAATTGATTGAAAAAGTATAAAAAGAAAAAGAAATCGCGACGAACAATATTTCTTTGCCCGTATACTTTCTTTTTTTAGATTTTTTCGCCTGTATACTAACTCCGGTAGGGGGGCTCCTATTAGGCGCCTTCAGCGCCCGCAACTTGAGCTGGCGCTCACGCGCGAGCTTAGCGGGCCGCGGCCCAGCAGCCGCTCGCTAGTAGCCAAGTTTTTTTTTCCGTTTTTTGTGTTGTTGATCCAGTAGGAAAGAACCGCCCCGTTTTTCTAATTCTTACAAAATAAAATTGTGAAATCAAAAAAGGTTTGCAGATTTAAAGAAAAAGTTCACCCATTTGAAAAAAGTTCATCTATTTATAAAAAGTTCATCAATTTTGGAAAAAGGTCATCTATTTTGAAAAAAAATCGTCAATTTTGAAAAAAAATCATCAATTTCTAAAAAAAGTTCATCGAATATGAAAAAAATCGTCGAATTTGAAAAAAAATGCACCGAATTTGAAAAAAAGTTCATCGGATTTGAAAAAAGTTCATAGATTCTGAAAAAAAGTTCATCAATTTTGAAAAGTTCATCGATTTTTAAAAAATTTCATCGATTTTGAAAAAAAAGCTCATCGATCTCGAAAAAAAGTTCATCAATTTTGAAAAAAAAATCTTAAGTTTGAAGAAAAATTTCACGCATTTAGCAAAAAGAAAACGAAAGGAAAAACCGGACAAAACCATTCCAAGAAAAAAGAAAAAAGGAAAGGAAAATAAAAATAAAAAAGTTCCGCGAACTAAAAGAGGATAAAAAGATAAAAAGAACTGAGTTAGCACAATCAGTCGAGATGGCCTAGTGGTTATTTCGCTATGCACTGAACTGTGAGGTCCCTTGTTCCGTGATTTTTCTTTAACAGGAAAGAGATAAAAATTAGATCGGCCGGCCCAGCTCGCAGGAGGGGGCGTGCTTCAGGCGCCCGTTTGTAAAATTGCCTATAACAGGCGACTGAAGCGCCAAATAGGATCTGCCCTTCTGTAGCTACAGCGCCCGACCGCCGAATGGACTGGCCCAGTCGTGACGCCCTGTGAGTTTGCCCTTGATACGAGCCTCTTACGCGTGCCCGTGTCAGGCACGATCTTCTCCCCGTCTCGTCTCCGACTCCTCGCGGCTCATCCTTCCCTCGATATGTCGCCACATATACCTAGCCGTCACGACGTACTCCTCCCCTCCGTCCCGACTCTCGACTATGTCCGTACGCTCACCACGCCCGCCCGCAGAGCTATCTGATCCTCTCCGTGCTCCGGAGGTCCAGCGCTGGCCACGATGTCGAGCCTCCGCAACTCTCGTCGGAAGACCGGTAAGCACGTCGTGGATCTCCCAGTCATCGTCGATCGATCATCCCTTGTGACTTCCTGATGAATACGTGCGTCGATCGATTTCACCCGTGGTTTCTCTGCAGACGTCATTGGCGAGTGCATTGACAAGCTCCACGAGAAGCGCCGCACTGTGCGCGAGGAGGGCATGGAGTCGCTCGTCGCCGCGCTGGAAGGCTTCGTCCCCGTCGACGAGCTCGACTACCGCTACTTCACCGTCTTCGACCGCTGCTGCGCCTCCCTCCGCAAGGGAGGCAGGGAGGCCACGCTCGCCTACCGCGCCATCGGCCTCCTCGCGCTCACCGTAGGCGCCGCCACCGCCAATGGCGTCGATTGCTGCAAGGACATCCTCGAGAAAGCGCTCCCCCTTCCTCGAGGAGACGTTGCATGCGCCGTCGTCCGGCGCGGCGACCATGGTGGCCGCTCTCGACTGCCTCGCTGTGTTCGCACATGAACACGTCACCGTGTACCCTCGACGCCGGGGGTGATACACCGCAGCTCACGTCGAAGGAGACCCGTCCGGAAGCGAGGTACACAAGCAATCCGGCGGGCGCTTTTGTAGACCCGAAACCCCACACGCCCGGGAGGGACCCCGTCAGGGCGCACGGCGACTATGGGCTGCCCTAGGTCGACCTGATCGCCCCTAGGGCCTCGAGGTTCGCCGCCCTGCAAACGAAGAACGAACGAAGAACGAGAAGAAGAAGAACTAGGGTTAAGGAGAAAAGATAAAAGATAAAAAGTTGTAGATTGATTGTTCGATTGTGTGTTGTTCAATCGGCCATCACCCCTTAGGTATATAAGAGGCGGCTGGACTTCCCGTGCAAGGAGAGGTTTGGATTCACGTCCAAAACCCTAATTTGGGTCCAACTTGGAGTCCAAACTTTCCAAAACTGTTCGGTTTAAAAGCTGGCTGCACCTTGCGGGTCACTTTTGAGGCAGTAAATGATCTCGGATGGAAATGTTCCCAAAAGCAATTTTAACCGTTTCGATGAGACGAACAACTTTCATGTTGAACGTTTTTCGATTTGAGGCCATCTTGAGTGGTTTTTCGGCCGTTTTCTGAAGTCTGCAGCAGAGAAATCCGAAACCCGGATGGTTGCCCCCGGAGTGTCCGACCTGCAGCAGAGAAATCTGCAACCCGGAGGGTCCGGCCATCTACTGTAGCAGCGTCTTGTAGCGGCTGTAACTTTTGCATATGATCTCGGATTGAGACGATTTTTATATCAAAATCGACCGATTCGACGAGACGAAGACAATCCGTGTAGATCATTTTCTCATAGGAAGCCGTCTTGGAGGCGTAATCGGCCAAATAGTACTCTGAATATAAAATCTTAGTACTTTGAGCACAACTTCGGCCCTCGAGATGAGATCGGATGGCGATGACCCAAACTTCAAAGATATTCATGTCGATAATACGAAACTTCTTCATGTAGATCACTTCTTCATTTTAGGCCATCTTAATAATATCTTTGGCCATGCCAAAATCTGGTGTCAACACATGCCCCCCTGTTTTTCGGCATAGCTAGCGTGCCGAAAAATAACTTGCATAATGCTTGATCTAAGGACGATGTCAACACTCCATCGGCCATTTGTATGTGCTTAGGGTGATAATTGTGTATCGGCCATTTAGATTAGCAACAAAAGTGTAGCTAATCGAACGCATGATGATGTGGTAATACCCTTGCATGATGTAAGAAATTATATTGCATCCATGGATCGAAATAAACCCATGGAGGGTAACTAATCATACCTGAGGACGAGTTCCATGGCATAGGCATCAATGGCATGTTTGATGAATATGGATGATGTGCTAACCGAAGATTTTGATGAGGTGATGGAAACCTTCGGCTGAATTGTTTACTGCTTTCATTCTTCTCCTTCTTCACTTGTACTGTACTTGTTGCAATAGAATCTTGTACATCATTTTTGTTTTGATTGCCCCCCTTGGGAACCCATGCCATGTTCTTCTTTCTCAGCTCTTGTGCACTTAGCTTTTTTTCTTCAGATTTGGCACTTTGACTCTCAACAATTGAGTGCTTCATTTCATTGCCTTTAGTAGCCAATGTCAACATCTTAATTGGCTCTTTTTCATTTGAAACCGAATCTGTATGAGCACACTTACGACCATCTTTCTTGACTTGATATACTTGCTTGACCACCTCTTTATTTTTTCTTGAGCTCCAGACCGATTCTTTTTTATTGAAACGGTCTTGAACATATGACTGCTCACTGAACGTTAGTCTTCTTGGAGCTGCATAATATTGGTGAGATGGTTTATAATAAGATGGAGAATGTGCCCTTTTATCATACCTGTCCCATGATGGATACGGATTTACGTGAGCATAGGGAGGCATCCACGACATTGGCATTGGCGGCCCAAAATAAGGATATGAATATGTTGCATTGAAATTCTCACTTTGCCAATACCGACCCTCATATTTGCGCCTTGGGGGTGATCTTGGTTTCTTTGTATTACTTGGCCGATAAGCACTCTTCTCTTCACTTATCTTCTGATATTTTTCCAATAGCTGCGTGAAAGTGACTTTCGGCTTTTTACCTTTGTGCTTATCTCGGCCTTTGCTTTCTTTGATTGCGCTTGCATCAATCTTTGGATTTTCGTGTTGCCCCCCAGTACTTGGCGTCTTCATTGCAACTTTGATGGAATTTTTGCCCTCAAGAATATTATCATTGTGCTCTTGAACAACTTTCTTACTTGAAAGCTTGATCCCATTATCCGCAGTTTTTACCTTCTCATGTTTAAATGGATCAGCTTGAAGCAGCCGATGCAAAAACTTTTTGCCATCAGGACCAATCGGAATAGACTGGTCATCCTTTGGTGTTTCAACAAATCTCAATCGTCCTTTATCAATGGCCGATTTGACTATTTGACGAAACATATTGCAATCCTCAAAATTATGTTTGAACGAATGATGCAACCTACAATACATTCGTCCTTGGATTGATGGCTTGACATGGTGATCAAGAATTCTAATGTAATTATTTTTCAGCAACAAATCAAATATTCGATCACACATGCTTGAATTGAAGGTAAACTTTTTATTTTCTAGCCGATCTTGCTGTGAGAACGGCTTTGGAGTTAAGCAAACGAATGGTTCAGATTTTGCATCACCCCATTCAGCTATGCATTGTGTTTTGCACCCTATCTCCGATGTCTTTGGATAAGATATTATACTAGCATCGGTTTTCTCAATAGAATTTTACCTTGGCTTTAAATTTCTGAAATGAAAATAGTTAGAACACATATGTCTCAATTGAGACCAAGTGTAAGCCAAGTAAGAAACAAGGAAAGCTACCCACTTAGATATAGACTTCACATAAAACAATGGGATAAGCTTTGGCTGCAATAATAAGTCACTATCGGCCTCTTCGAATGGTAAAATGTGTTGACTGATATGCTTTGTAACAATTTTATTGCTAACAAGTAAATTACCCTTCATCATTGGTCTTTCAAAATTACTTATAAGATTTTTCCTAATAGATGCATCAGCAATAAAGTTGTGACCAAATCTGAAAATAGGTAAATCACATGCTAGACATACCTCTTCATATACGCTGGGAGAGCGTGATGGTTGTATCACTTGAATAATACTTTGCTCCAGTTTTGAAGGACTCTCCAATGCCTTGGCGTCCTCTTTTTCTTCTATAGATTCGGTACACACACTATTTGATTTGGCTTTTTCAATAACCAAATTTTCTTTGTTACCTGAATCAATACTTTTCTCTTTTTGAATTTGCAAGGCTTCTCGCTCTTGTCTAATTTTAGCCCACGTGTCAGCTTGGCGAGCTTTAAACTTTTTCATCTCAATTTCCATCCAATCCTCATGAGATTGCCCCCCAATGCTTTGAGACTCTTTCGGCAATGAGTTGCCGAAACTTTGCAATTGTTTAGGGGGTACACTGAATGCTACAGTACTAGGTGAATGCATCATTTGCACAACTCTAGCCTTTACAGCAGCGAAATCATGAGGCTTCCCGCCTTCTATTAGTTCCTGGCGAATAGCGTTGCACAAATCCCAAGAGAATGTAAGCTTGTTCTCAATTACCCAGTCTGGATATGGTTGCCCCCCAATGCTTTTAGACTCTTTCGGCAATGAGATGTTGCCGAAATTCTGTAATTGTGTAGGGGGAACATGATATGCCACGGTAATAGGTGAAGGCATTTGTGCCCCTGCAGAAGTTTCAGTTATTCGGCCATGACCGTGAAGGTGAGGAGCCGAATTGTGGACATCAACAGTTGCGTATGGTGCCAAAAAATTAGTAGCATGAGGTGTAGCATATGATGTTTGAGGGTAATTGGCTGAATAACTGGTAGTAGCATGGCCAATTCCCCTATCCACCGGCATGTTTGGATTAAGATACTGCAAGTTATTTGCCGATGAATAAAAAGTTGAAACACTTTGTTGCATACTATTGGAAGTTCCTACATGGGGTGTCTCAACTTGATTAACTGAACTCATCATGTTGTTCATAGGCATATAGATTTGTGGGGTTGCCGATGCATGAGAGTTGGGATACATATGTTGCATGTTGCTAAAATTATGTGAAGTTGAACCATGGAGATTATTCTGAATCGGCTGTTGCACATAATTAGATGCATGATTGATAAAACTAGGGCTAGTCGATACATTATGCTCATTAAACGATCTAGCAACAACATATGCATTATTTGCATCTACATATGTGAATTGGGTATTCATATTACCTTTGTAGATTGCAAACCCTAGATGACGATCTCTTCGTAGCAAGAATGGGCCGGAGACCGCTCAAAGTTTCGTCCCCAGCGGAGTCGCCAAAAAGTGTGTACGCACACGAACACGTCACCGTGTACCCTCGACGCCGGGGGTGATACACCGCAGCTCACGTCGAAGGAGACCCGTCCGGAAGTGCGGTACACAAGCAATCCGGCGGGCGCTTTTGTAGACCCGAAACCCCACACGCCCGGGAGGGACCCCGTCAGGGCGCACGGCGGCTATGGGCTGCCCTAGGTCGACCTGATCGCCCCTAGGGCCTCGAGGTTCGCCGCCCTGCAAACGAAGAACGAACGAAGAACGAGAAGAAGAAGAACTAGGGTTAAGGAGAAAAGATAAAAGATAAAAAGTTGTAGATTGATTGTTCGATTGTGTGTTGTTCAATCGGCCATCACCCCTTAGGTATATAAGAGGCGGCTGGACTTCCCGTGCAAGGAAAGGTTTGGATTCACGTCCAAAACCCTAATTTGGGTCCAACTCGGAGTCCAAACTTTCCAAAACTGTTCGGTTTAAAAGCTGGCTGCACCTTGCGGGTCACTTTTGAGGCAGTAAATGATCTCGGATGGAAATGTGCCCAAAAGCAATTTTAACCGTTTCGACGAGACGAACAACTTTCATGTTGAACGTTTTTCGATTTGAGGCCATCTTGAGTGGTTTTTCGGCCGTTTTCTGAAGTCTGCAGCAGAGAAATCCGAAACCCGGATGGTTGGCCCCGGAGTATCCGGCCTGCAGCAGAGAAATCTGAAACCCGGAGGGTCCGGCCATCTACTGTAGCTGCATCTTGTAGCGGCTGTAACTTTTGCATACGATCTTGGATTGAGACGATTTTTATATCAAAATCGACCGATTCGACGAGACGAAGACAATCTGTGTAGATCATTTTCCCATAGGAAACCGTCTTGGAGGCGTAATCGGCCAAATAGTACTCTGAATATAAAATCTTAGTACTTTGAACACAACTTCGGCCCTCGAGATGAGATCGGATGGCGATGACCCAAACTTCAAAGATATTCATGTCGATAATACGAAACTTCTTCATGTAGATCACTTCTTCATTTTAGGCCATCTTAATAATGTCTTTGGCCATGCCAAAATCTGGTGTCAACACGCTGCCGTAACCCTCGCCGGCACACGCCGCCCGGAGGACGCGGCACCGTCCGTGAAGGCCGTGTGGGGTGCGATCATGCGTGCCGAAGACGAGACGACATCGAGCCCCAAGGTCCTGGCCGCCACCATGTGCGCGTTCGCGTTGCTCCTCACCACCGTCGGTGACTTGAGGTCGTACCCCTGCACCTTCAAAGAGGCCATAATCCCGTTCCACGACCTCGCCGAGCTCCTCGAGTTCGAGCACCCTGCCGTACGGATCGCCGCTGGCGAGGCGCTGGCTGTGTGTGCCGAGCTCAACCTGACGCAACACGCCCCGCCGGAAGACATCCAAGTGATCGAGATGATACTGTCCGACCTCGCGGCCGATGCCAGCGGTGACCAGAACCTCACGGAAGAATAGGTTGAGTTCTTCCAGCAGATCGCCGACATCATGAGTCAAGGCGATTGCCCGGAGACGGAGGAGTCGATGCCATCGTCGTACACGAGCGGGCGCAGCGTACTCAGGGTGTCTACATGGGCGAGGCTGGTCCAACACAATTTCCTGAAGCGGTTCCTCAACAAGGGTTTCCGTAAGCACCTCCAGGACAACCCGCTCTTCCGGGAACAGGTGTGTAGAAGTGCATGCTCTAGCCAATGCAACCAAAAGACCGATCTGATGGAAGAGACTAGGCAATACATTTATACGTCAACATTCCCCCTCACGTGTGGCTCCCTCAGGCCTAAACGTGGACCGAAAGTGGGCTGCAATTTAATTGCGCCAGCCGGGTCTTGAACTCAAGACCTCTTGGCTCTGATACCATGTTAGAAGGGAATAGAGAGGGATTGGCGGAATATGATGGAATCGTTGTTTTATTGCTTGAGCCTCGTGGGCATATATATAGGAGTACATGGTCATCTTGGAGTACAAGGCAAGGTAGAATAAATCCTACGCTATCCTATGTTTCCTAAATAAACATTATACTCAACAAGGTGGACTCCAGCGACGCCGTAGACGAGGCCGATGAACAGCCGGCCGAAAAGGGCAGGCGGCGCGGGGGTGGGAGGGAGAAAAAGTGGAGCTCGGCCATGAGAAGGGATCGCGACATCGGTTGGGAGAGCAAGAATGGTTTCTCCCTGTATGATTAGGCGTTTAATTTGTTTAGTTTAGGTACTTTGGGGTTCTGATTTTACGGCAGCAACAATAGAAGTATAAAAGTGATTGGAAGGAAGTGAACGATCCGGCATAAGTGAGACTGCGATTGGATGTCTGTATTAGACTCCTTTTTTGGATTTGGTATTACGTGGGTAGCAATTCATTTGTTTGGATGCGCACGAAAATACCGGATTGAAATGAGCTCAAATACATTAACGGTGTTTTCTTGAAAGAGCAGGAGAGCTGCTATTATCCATTGATAAATGAAGCGGTAACAAACCGATGCTCGGAGCTAAAACATATACAAAGAGCACACTACACCTAGCAGAGCTAGGGCCAAAGCAAAACAAGACATACAAGAACCCCTAAAGGCCAAACACCACACGAACAGAAAAGCACATCGTCGACAAAAGCGACGTCATCGTACATCACCGACTGCGTTCACGGCCGGCGACTTCGACTTCGCTTCAACTTTGCCAATAAGCACCATTCTGTTGCATCGGACAAGGCCGCCACAAGCATGTTCGACGACTTCATCGGCACCGGAGAGAGAAGACATATCCGACTAAAGAGGAGCAAACATGTGCCGCTCCGATCACGAGAGGACGCCCAACATGACTCACCTGACGCTACATGCATGTCAAGTGTGCTCCAAGTGCCCAACACTGCCGGCCCCAGACGGAGCGCAACCGCAGACACCACCCCCACCTCGCCACCGCAAGCCTTTGACCAACCACTTCGCCGCTATCCAAGTGCTTCTGTCAAGAGGTCAAATCTCCAACAACAATGCTTCCATCGAAGAAACGACGCGAAGGGCGCCGCCATCGCTGATCCACACAAGGCAGATATTAGTTTTCACCCGGAGAGTAGAGCTCAAGGACAGGAGAGGGGCCGAATCTGTTGAAATATGAGTTGGGCCTAGGGCCCATCTAACAATTTCAGAAAATCTACAAGGGCCCATGTGGGATTATATGGCACTAGGTGTGGTGGGAAGTTTAGTCCCATACCGCTAGTGGAGAAGGAGTTGGACCTCCTTATAAGGGATTCTCTTTCACATGCTATTGGAGCTTGAGAAGAGAAGTGGTTCCTGCGCGCTCCTTCTCCGCCGCCCGCGTAGCCACGCCTCGTCATGACGCGCCGCGCCACGGGTTGTGGGATTGAGTCGAGCCGAGCTCACACCTATGCGCTTCTTTTTGCCGGTCAGGAACGGAGAGTCTTTGACAGATGGGGCCACGATCTGAGACGTCAGATCGTGGGCTGTCACCGACTTGGACATGGGCTCAGCCCACGTCTCTCCACGTGGCCGCGCCTATATATGTGAGGCGCTGTGAACCCTAGTCGTCACGCGAAACAGATCGCATCTCTGCCTTCACGTCCACTGTCGTTCCATTGCTGCTGCTGCCGCCGGCGACTCCATCCCGTTCACCGCGTACACGGTTGACGGGAGAGCAGGCCTCCGAAACCCCGCCTCTCCGGATCCTGTATGGGAGAGGGGCGATTAGGTTTTTGGGGAGCGACTATGCGACTGCTCGCATCTGTTCGTCTACTTCCTCTACGTCCGCATCGCCTTCGTCATCACCATGTCCACCGACGCCGACCGTGCCGCCGCTGAGAAGCTGGAAGCCAACAAGAAGGCCGCCGAGGACACTGCTGCCGCCGCCACCGCCGCGACCTCTGCCTGGCCGATCGGAGGGTATAACATGTTTAGCCCTCTCCTGTTTACTTCTGTCTTAGCAGTACTAGCTATGTGCGTAGATGTTTCTACTATATGCGTAGTACATGCTAGTCTGGTTCATAATCAGTATGTCAGTAATTTAGTCAATGCCATGCTAGTGATTTATTCATGGATTAAATTAATCGAAAAATTGCCTATTTATTCAGCAATCCAAAACCTAATTTGTGTAGGAATTTTTCGAATCATGGTTTTGCTGTTGCACTGAAACCAGATAAGTTTACCGGTACATATTTTAAGCGTTGGCAGACCAAAACCATCTTATGGCTCACGGCAATGAATGTGTTCTGGGTTGCCGGTGTGACTCCCACTGGAACGATTACTCCTGAACAGGAGAAGGCGTTCAGGGAGGCCACCGTCATTTTTCTCGAAGCAGTTCTGAGCGTGATCGGAGGTAAGTTGGTTGACGCATATTTACATGTGCGGGTTGCCAAGGACTTGTGGGAGGCGCTCGAATCTAAATTCAGGGCCACCGATGCTGGGAGCGAGATGTATGTTATAGAGAAGTTCCATGATTACAAAATGGTCGAGAACCGTTCTGTATTGGAACAGGCTCATGAGATAATATGCATCGCTAAGGAGCTTGAGCTTCTGAAGTGCGATTTACCGGGCAAATTTGTCGCGGGTTATATAATCGCTAAGCTCCCTAATTCCTGGAGGAATTTTGCTACCACTCTGAAACATCAGAGGCGTGAATTCTCAGTAGAGGATGTCATCGGCCATCTGAGTGTTGAGCAGAACTCGAGAGCAAAAGACTTGCATGGAAAAGGGGTCGAAGGAACTTCTGTAGCCAATATGGTGCATCAGAAGAACTTCAATTCCCACAAGCCCAAGGGAAAGAACGGTGTCCAACAGAATACCGACTTTAAGAAGAAAGGTAAGAAGACCTTCAAGAAGAACAAGAAGGGAGATGACTGCTTTACTTGTGGTTCGGAGGAACATTGGGCCAACAACTGCCCAAACAAGTACAAGAAGCCAGGGCAGGACTCCAAGTCTGCCAATATGATTGTGGGCAACAATGAAAGTGGTGCATCTGGGTACGGTAATTTATTTACTGTATTTTCAGTTTGTCAGTCCACCGATTGGTGGATGGACACAGGTGCAGGTGTTCATGTGTGTGCTGACATTTCATTGTTTTCTTCTTACCAGGCCACAGGTCACGGGTCCGTATTGATGGGGAATGGCGCGAGTGCTTCTGTTCATGGTGTTGGCACGGTCGATCTCAAGTTTACTTTGGGAAGGATCGTGCAGCTGAAGAACATGCAGCATGTCCCCGCCATCAAGAAGAACCTTGTTAGTGGCTCCCTTCTGTGTAGAGAAGGGTTTAAGTTGGTCTTCGAGTCTAATAAAGTAGTTGTTACGAAATATGGACTATTTGTTGGAAAGGGTTATGAATGCGGAGGAATGTTCCACCTTTCTCTCGCTGATTTTTGTAATAAAGTCGTGAACAATATTCATTCGAGTGTTAATGAATCTGAAGTTTGGGATTCACGTATTTGTCACATTAGTTTCGGTATTATGACGCGGCTAGTAAAACTGAATTTAATCCCGAGTTTCACTTTAGCCAAAGGTTCTAAGTGCCTTACATGTGTGCAAGCTAAGCAACCTCGCAAGCCTCACAAGGCTGCGGAGGAGAGACACTTGGCGCCATTAGAACTCATACATTGTGATCTTTGTGAGATGAATGGTGTGTTGACTAAAGGTTGAAAGAAATACTTCATGACATTGATAGATGATTCCACTAGATATTGCTATGTGTATCTGTTAAATACTAAAGATGAGGCTCTACACTACTTTAAAATCTATAAGGCAGAAGTTGAGAATCAACTTGAAAAGAAAATTAAACGAGTCCGGTCAGATCGTGGTGGAGAGTACTTCTCGAGTGAGTTTGATTCCTTTTGTGCGGAACATGGTATTATTCATGAGAGGACGCCTCCTTATTCACCCCAGTCAAACGGGGTTGCCGAACGTAAAAACCGTACTCTAACCGATTTGGTTAACGCCATGTTAGATACATCGGGTTTATCCAAGGCATGGTGGGGGGATGCTATATTGACATCATGTCATGTCCTGAATAAAGTTCCGACAAAGGATAATGAGATCACTCCCTATGAGAAATGGGCGAAGAGAAGGACAACACTCTCGTACTTGCGTACTTGGGGCTGTTTGGCGAAAGTCAACGTGCCGATCCCCAAAAAGCGTAAGCTTGGACCAAAGACCATGGACTGCATTAATTTGGACTACGCTAAGAATAGCGTTGGCTATAGATTTCTAGTCATGAAATCTGAGGTACCTGACCAGAAGGTTGGTACAATTATGGAGTCTAAGGATGCTACATTCTTTGAGGATATTTTTCCTATGAGAGATATGCAAAGCACTTCTAGACAGGAATCTGAAGAGACTCCTGAACCTGCCATTCCGATGGAATATTATGAACAAACACATGATGAAAATCCTGAGGAGGATGACGAGGAAACCCTTGGTAGGGGCAAGAGACAAAGGACTGTAAAGACCTTTGGTGATGATTTCCTTGTGTACCTCGTGGATGATACTCCCACTTCTATTTCAGAAGCGTATGCATCTCCAGAAGCTGACTACTGGAAGGATGCGGTCCGTAGCGAGATGGATTCCATCATGGCTAACGGGACTTGGGAGATTACTGAACGTCCCTATGGTTGCAAACCATTGGGATGTAAGTGGGTGTTCAAGAAGAAGCATAGGCCCGATGGTACTATTGAAAAGTACAAGGCTAGGCTTGTGGCCAAGGGTTATGCCCAGAAAGAAGAAGAAGATTTCTTTGACACTTATTCACCTGTAGCCAGACTGACCACCATTCGAGTATTACTCTCGTTGGCGGCCTCGCATGGTCTTCTCATCCACCAGATGGATGTTAAGACGGCTTTCCTGAATGGAGAGCTAGAGGAGGAAATCTATATGCAACAGCATGATGGCTTCATAATAGATGGTCAGGAAGGAAAGGTGTGTAAGTTGTTGAAATCTCTATATGGCCTGAGACAAGCACCTAAGCAGTGGCATGAGAAATTTAATACAACTTTGACATTTGTTGGCTTCTTTGTTAATGAAGCTGACACATGTGTATACTATCGCTATGGTGGGGGCGAAGGAGTTATACTGTGCTTGTATGTTGATGACATACTGATATTTGGAACTAGCCTCAAAGTGATTGAGGAAGTTAAGTCCTTTTTATCTCAGAACTTTGAGATGAAGGACCTTGGAGTGGCTGATGTTACCTTGAACATTCAAGCTATTGAGAGATGATGAGGGTGGAATTACACTTCTGCAATCCCATTATGTTGAGAAGGTGTTGAGTCGTTTTGGATATTCGGACTGCAAACCATCTCAAACACCATATGATCCTAGTGTGCTGATTCGAAAGTTCGAAGGCATGCCTAAAGATCAATTGAGATACTCTCAAATTATTGGTTCACTCATGTATCTAGTGAGCGCAACGAGGCCTGACATCGCGTTTGCTGTGAGCAAACTGAGCCGGTTTGTTTCCAAACCGGGTGATGTACATTGACATGCTATTGAAAGAGTTATGCGCTATCTGAAAGGTACTATGAACTATGGACTTCACTATACGGGATACCCGTCGGTACTTGAAGGGTATAGTGATGCGAATCGGATCTCTGATGCTGATGAGATGAAGGCCACAACTGGGTATGTGTTTACTCTTGGAGGTGGTGCTGTTTCCTGAAAGTCTTGCAAGCAAACGATCTTAACGAGATCAACAATGGAAGCAGAATTAACAACATTAGACACATCTGGTGGCGAAGAAGAATGGCTTCGAGATCATTTGATGGACTTGCCAGTGGTTGAGAAACCGGTTCCCGCCATCCTTATGAACTGTGACAATCATACAGTTATTGTCAAGGTGAAGAGTTCAAAGGACAACATGAAGTCCAACAAACACATAAGAATGAGATTGAAAGCTGTCAGAAAATTAAGAAACTCCGGAGTGATAGCGTTGGATTATATTCAAACGGCTAAGAATCTGGCAGATCCCTTTACTAAAGGGCTATCACATGTTGTGATAGATAATGCATCGAGGGAGATGGGTATGAGACCCACATGAGTTGCCATGGTAGTAACCCAACCTATGTGATCGGAGATCCCGTGAATTAGGACCTGGGAAAACAAGCCAGTGGTGATCTGAGGAGAGTAATTTTACTAACCCATTCCGTTGGAGATGCAATACTCTCGAAAACTGTATGGTAGGATGACTACTGTCTTAATGTGTTCCAAGGCTTATATATATAAGCAAGATGCTGTCCTACAGAGCGATCTTTGGAGGAACACACCTATATGAGCCCGATTGCTGGTCACAGTCTATGAGATTGGGGTGATCTCTAGCAAGCTCATGAATAGGCCAGGAGTGTGACTAATATGCTCCACCCGAGGGGTCAGCCTTCGGCAGTCTATTACTAGTATGACCTGTGGTGAAACTTCTTTACGCCAAACTGACAATTCAAGGCATAGTCCATTGTTCAGTTGTGAAGGAGTGTAGCTACTTGTTCTAGGTGGAGTTCAACCTTAACCGGTCTCCACTGAAATACTGGTATATCAAAACAATGTTTGGAACTAAGGACAAAATGGGCCCTTGAGATCTGGTGGGGGATTGTTGAAATATGAGTTGGGCCTAGGGCCCATCTAACAATTTCAGAAAATCTACAAGGGCCCATGTGGGATTATATGGCACTAGGTGTGGTGGGAAGTTTAGTCCCATACCGCTAGTGGAGAAGGAGTTGGACCTCCTTATAAGGGATTCTCTTCCACATGCTATTGGAGCTTGAGAAGAGAAGTGGTTCCCGCGCGCTCCTCCTCCGCCGCCCGCCTCGCCATGCCACGCCACGCCACGCCACGCCGACTCCATCCCGTTCACCGCGTACACAGTTGACGGGAGAGCAGGCCTCCGAAACCCCGCCTCTCCGGATCCTGTACGGGAGAGGGGCGATTAAGTTTTTGGGGAGCAACTACGCGGCTGCTCGCATCTGTTCGTCTACTTCCTCTATGTCCGCATCGTCTTCGTCATCACCATGTCCACCGACGCCGACCGTGCCGCCGCTGAGAAGCTGGAAGCCGACAAGAAGGCCGCCACCGCCGCCGCGGCCTCTGCCTGGGCGATCGGAGGGTATAACATGTTTATCCCTCTCCTGTTTACTTCTGTCTTAGCAGTACTAGCTATGTGCGTAGATGTTTCTACTATATGCGTAGTACATGCTAGTCTGGTTCATAATCAGTATGTCAGTAATTTAGTCAATGCCATGCTGGTGATTTATTCATGGACTAAATTAATCGAAAAATTGCCTATTTATTCAGCAGAATCTCCTCGGTGACGCCTCCAACAAGGAAACAACACCCACAAGTATTGTCATCACCGGCCACGAGCAAAACTTTCGTCCAAAGATACTGCACACCTACGCTCGGACAAAGCCCCGAGCGCACCCCACCTACAGATCTGGAGCCTAGAGCTCCTACCGTCCTGGCCGGAGCACAGCCCGTGGCACCACTGGCCCTGCTCGAGAGCCAAACCAGGACACCACCACGAGGTGCACTGCATCCAGCGAGCAACCGAGCACACGCGCCGCGCTCCGCCCAACACCACAGCACGCTCCTCCCTAGGTGACGCCTCCTGATCATACATTAGCAAATTTTCATCAGACGCTTGCCTCTCGTATTATGGAGCTCCTTCGCTTGGATTCTATTGGAATTTCCCTCAGCACGCAGAAGAAAAGGATTCATGTGTCAACCTGCCTCTTTTCCCCGCTTGACCACAAAATAACCAAGAGGAGTGGCACCCAGGGAAGCACAATGGTGGTGGCAGCGCATGTATCCTTCCCTTCCGAGTCTTCCTTCTCTCTTCGGCGATGGCGCACCCTCCAGTCCCCTCTCCCGTCGCACCTTTCCTTCTCATGCACTATTTCATCCTGTCCTTCCCAACTTTGCACGACTCGCCATCGGATCCCATCTCCTCCCATGCCTGCGGTGGACCAGCTCTGCCGCCCATGTCCCTGGCCACCACAGCCCTTCTCTGCCACAAGGACGGAGCCAAAACTTTTGTGAAGCCCGGGCAAATTTGAGGCAAAGTATGTAACTAGGATACACAACATATAATAACACCAAGTTTTCAAACTAGAAATCTACATTAATACTGAAGTAAAAATATGAAGTAAAATTGGAAACGGATTTGTGGAACATAGTTCCACACGCACCCGTTATGAATAGTAAATTCAAAAAATGTTAGAAAAAATAAAAAATTGAAACTTTTTTGTAACCTACATATGAATTTTCACGAAGAAATGACATTTATGGTATTATGGGCAAAAATGAGAAAACCGAAGCTATGTTCAAAAACACTGTTTGAAGGAATATTAAGGTCAGATTGCATTTTCTTCACCAAGAAATAACCCGGGTGTCATTCCTTCACCGAATTTCACACATGAGTAGAATGGTCGATCAAGTTTGATACCCCAAATTTTTAGAATTTTCAGATTTTTTTAATACTTTTTTGAATTTACTATTCATGTGGGTGCGTGTGGAATCATGTTCACCTTTATATATTCAAGTAAAATTTAACTATTTAAATTTCAAATTTATTATTTAACTATCTAAAAGATATCCTTAAATCAAAAGCTAGACTCGTGAATTTGTGACCATCCCCAATTGCCAGTTCCACATGCCCACGAGGCCACGCCTCAACGTTTAAGTCCTGAGTTTATGAATCCCCTAATCAGTTAACAATTTTACCTACTCCCTCTGTTTTTAAAAATAAGTCTTTGTAGAGATTCCACTATGGACCACATACGGATGTATATAGATGTATTTTAGAGTGTACATTCACTCATTTTGCTCCGTATGTAGTCCATAGTGAAATCTTTACAAAGACTTATATTTAGGAACGGAGGGAGTAATTACGAAGGAGGAGACAAGAAGCCAAGGATGCAAGCCCTTCCTGGGGATGGACCACCATCGGCTTTGGCCCGCCGCGCGCCCAGCCTCCCCCCGTCGCCAGTCCATCTTCGTGATACATAAGAAACGAACAGCCGAGGTGCCGAACGGGAGCTCCTATTCCACGCCTTCAGCGCCGGAATAGAGAGCTGGCGCTCGCGCCCGAGCGAAAAAAAAGATGGACGTCTGCTAGTTTTTTTTTGTGTGTTGTTCATCTGATAGAAAAAACCAGCCGGTTTTCTAATACTTACGGAAAAAAATGCAAATCAATTTTGAAAAAAGTTCACAAATTTGAAAAAAATCATGAATTTGAAAAAACTTCATAGATTTTGAGAAAAATCTTAAATTTTGAAAAGAAGTTCACAAATTTGAAAAAATCAATGATTTTGAAAAAAAGTTCATCGATTTTGAAAAAAAATCATCAATTCTGCAAAAAAGTTCATCGATTTTGAAAAAACTTCACGATTTCTTTATAAGGTTCACAAAGTTTCGACAAAGTTTATCGATTTTGAAGATAGAGTTCACGAATTCTTAAAAAAAGTTGACGAAGTTGAATATTTTCATGCATTTAAGAAAAGAAAACTGGAAACAAAAAAAGAAAAAGAAAAAGTAAAAATAAAAGAGAAAAAAACAAACAGGAGAAAACCGCATTTTCACTGTTTCATATATAAAAAAAGAGGAAACTAGCACAATCGGTCTTGTGTCCCACCTGGCTAGTGTGTTCGGTACTGAACAAGAAGGTGCGCGGTTCGCATCACGCGACGCGCTTGCTTTTTTGGTTTTAAAACAGAAATAAAAGTAAGTGGGCCGGCCCATAGCGGAGAGTAGTGTGCGCCAAGTTGCAGAATGCACTATAACTGGCGCCGAGGCTCCTAATCACGGCGACTATATCTCGCCTTAAGGATCTGCAGTACCGGGCCTGCCCAATCACAACTTTAAAAAAAATGGGAAGAAAAAGCGGAGATAATAGGATTCGATACTAGGTCTCTGGGTTGATACATAGTGCTGCAAACCAGTCTAGTACAATGTTCTGGAAATCCTCTAGGGCGCGACATACTTAAGAGAAAAGAGCCGGTTTTCATGAGGTTTTCAGGTCTTTTTGTTTTTTGTTTTCTTCGTTTTTCCACGGTTTTTCTTCTGTTTTCTCCCTTTTTTATTTTTTTTCGTTTTCTTTTGATTTTTGTTTGGTTTTCTTATTTCTTCTCCGGTTTCCTTTTTTTCGTTGTTATACTTTGGTTTTTCCTTGTTATTTGCTTTGGCTTCTCTTTGTTTTTTTTCATTTTTTATCCATATTTCTTTTCCTTCTCCATTTTCTTCGTTTTTTGTTTTCTTTCTCCTTTTTCTCCATTTGTCATTATTTTCTTTCCCCTTTTTTCTATTTTCTCTTTTGCATTTGTTTCTTTGTTTTATTTTTAATTTCATTTTTCTCTGGTTTATTTTTATTTCTACACATTTTTTTAATACGTGGTCAACATTTTTCATACATATTTATTACTTTTTTTAATATATGGCCAACATTTTTTGTATAAGTTTTAAGTATTTTTAAATGCTTGATTAATAGTTTTCAAATAAAAAGATTAACACTTTTTGAATACATTGTCAACATTTTTTCTATACACATTTCACATTTTATAAACACTTGGTTAACATTTTTCAAACACTTGTTCAATATTTTTTTCAAATGCTTGATTTACATTTTTATATACATTATCAATTTTTTTTCATCATTTATTTAATACATGATCAACTTTTTTTCTATACACATTTAAGAGTTCCAAATGGTTGATTAACATTTTTGAAATACTTGTTCAACATTTTTTTCCGAAATGGTTTATTTAACATTTTTATATATATGATCAACAAAATTCATCATTTTTTGAATAAGTGATCAACTTTTTTTGTATACACATTCAACATTGTCCGAACGCTTGTTCAACATTTTGCAAATACTTGTTCAACATTTTTTATTACTTATTCAACATTTTTGAATACTTGTTCAACATTTTTCAAATACTCGTTCAACATTTTTTAATACTTATTCGACATTTTGGAAATAGTTCTCAACATTTTTGCAATCCTTGTTCAACATTTTTGAAATACCTGTTCAACATTTTTGAAATACATGGTCAACTTTTGTTTCTATACGCATTTAACATTTTTGAAAAAATTATTTAAATATTTTTTAATGTATATGTTTATAATTTTCGAAAGTGTAAACAAAAGTTAAAAAAAAGAAACAAAAAACCGTGAAAGAAAAACAGAAAAGAAACAAGGATGTGCCCTTCAACGCACCTGGACCGGCCCATCTAGAGCTGCCCTGACACGAGGGTTATCCCTTTTTTTTTTCTGTTTCAAACTGAAGAAACGCAAAAATGGGTGTGCGGGGCAGGGTTCGAACCCGGGATCTCCAGCAGTGCACCAACCACTACAACAAGCCAACAGATGTGTTCACATACTTCTTTTGTTTTATTTATTCTTTGTCAAGATCGCGGAATCCCGGCTTTCTTTTTTTGGAACGATTTTGTACTTTACTCTTTCTCATTTTGTTTTTATTTTTCTTTTACTAAATGCGTGAAGTTTTTTCAATTTGTGAACTTTTTTTCAAAATCTATGAACTTTTTCTTTCAAAATCGATGAACTTTTTTCAAAGCGATAACTATTTTTTCAAATCCGATGAACTTTTTTCAAATCCGATGAACTTTTTTCAAATTCGATGAACTATTTTTTAAAATTCGATGAACTCTTTTCTAATACGATGAACTCTTTTCAAATCCGATGAATCGATGAACTTTTCTTCAATTTTGATGAACTTTTTTCAAATTCGATGAACTATTATTTCAAATCCGATGAACTTTTTCCAAATTCGATGAACTATTTTTTCAAATCCGATGAACTTTTTCCAAATTCGATGAACTATTTTTTCAAATCCGATGAACTTTTTTCAAATCCGATGAACTTTTTTTTTCTAATCCGATGAACTCTTGTCAAATCCGATGATCTCTTTTCAAATCTGATGAACTTTTTTCAAACTCATGGTCGTTTTTCATTGTTGTGAACTTTTTTTAAAAATTAGTGCACTTTTTTTTTCCATTTCATGAACTTTTATTTTTGAATTCGTGAACTTATTTGAATACATGAACCTTTTTTACATTGGCCAACTTTTTTATGCATGTTCGTCAACTTTCCAAATTTGTTCACATTTTTCCATACATTCACGTTTTTAATTAATGTTTTCAAATAATTCAAAAATCTAAGCAAGGGACTCTACAATAAGTAGCGCTGCTACGCTGGTTCTTAAATTAATTCGCGCTGAAGTGAATAACTAGCAGTCAGTAGGTGTACCGGTTGGCCAAACACAAAGACCAGTGTGAGGTTGCGAGTTCGATTCACAGAGAGCCACTTTTTTAGATGTTTTTTCGCGCAATAATACAATTTTTTCTGCGTGCGCGTTCGTGGGCCGGCCCACCAGGCGCTGCCGTAGGCGCCAGCTGCCTTCAGCGGCGCTGAAGGCGCCGAATAGGCGCTCCCGGCTTAAAGCGAGACATAGGGGCGCCCGCTCCTAATCGGGTGCGGCTATACATCACTTGACGCCAGCGCGTAGTGAATGGGGTGGCCCAGGTAGGTACGAGGTAAGTTCGTCTTTTCTCCTTTTTTTTATCCCTCAAGAAAAAATTCTCCTGTTTTTCTTTTGTCCTTTTTTGATTTTCTTTTATTCCTATTTTCAAAAATGTAATATATATAATCATGTATTTTGAAAAAATGTTAACATAATGTAAAACAATTGTTCGCTTGATTCAAGAAAAATGTTGATAGCATATTAAACAAATATTGTGATACTTTAAAAATGTTTTTTTGTTTCAAAAAATGAATGTTACATTATAGAAAAGTAAATCGTATATTTGAAAAAATTTCAAACATATATAAAATAAATGTTTCAAATGTATATGAAAGTTTTTTAATAGCATATTAAAAAAATGTTGTGGCAGATTAAAAATATTCACGTGTTTCAAAAAATGTATGTAACATTATAAAAAAGTTAATCATATATTTTAGAAAACGTTAAACATATATAAAATAATTGTTTCAAATGTATATGAAACATGTTGATAGCATACCAAAAATGTTTACATTTTAAAAATGTTCACGCATTTAAAATAATGTACGTGCCATTATAAAGAAATGGTTATTGTGTGTTTGGAAAATGTTAAACATATATCAAATAAAAGTTTCAGATGTATATGAAAAATGTACAATATTTATGAAAAAAGCTGACAGCAAACATGTATTTGAAAGAAATGTTAATCATTCTATTTTAAAATTCTAATCATGTATGAAAAATGTTAAACTTGTATGAAAATGTTCTAGATGTATACAAGATATCTTGGCATAAAAAACATTTGTTTGAAAAAAAATAATTGTGTATTTAAAAAATGTTTAATATGTATAAAAATAAATGTTTCACAGATGAAAATTGTACATAGAAATCTGAGGAAAAACGATACAAACAACATGTAGAAAACTGAAAAAGGTCAATAAAAAAGTTCTAAAACCGATGAAAACCATAAAGAAAACCACATAAAAAAGAAAGAGTCCAAAGAAAACCGGTGAAAAGGAAAAATATATAGCTCTGGCGGTCCCTAAACAGGGACGTGACCGGTCGAGTTCCTTCGCAAGTGATTGCTGGGACGCTTCGTAGGCCTAGACGCCCACATAATTAGAGTAGCCCATTAAGCCATTGTTTAAGAAGCGAATCTCCCAAGGCGTTTGCTTCGCTGATGATGCTTATCTCTTGAGAGATTTGGTCGGAGCGCAATGCAAGAATCTTCCGCAACACGGCCGTCTTTTCGGTGGTCTTTATTAACAAGATTAAAGAGGAGTTGTCTCTTTGGCTTTGGCGGGCGCCAAACACTTGAGTAGTGTAATGTCGCGAGTAAACCTTTATTTTCTTACCACTTTGTGGCTTTGTCTAAACCTTCTTCCTTAATCAATGAAATGGCAAATCTTTTGCTTGTTTAAAAAAAAAAATTGGTCAAGAAGCCCAGCACAATCTGCCGGATAAACCGATGTGGAATAGGATTTGCCTGTCGTGACAAGCCTTCGTACATTGTCCAGCAGCCAGCGAGCCCGGCAAGTGCCCAGGGTCACCGGCCATTGGATTAGAGCATGAGGGCGATTAGCGCCGCGCCGCTGCTGTCCTGCTGCCTCCTGCCCTCCCCAAAACTGCTCGCGATCAGATTTTGACGGCAACCCAAGTGCTGCAACGGGCGCGCTGCACTCACCAATTCTCCAGACTCCATCCAACATGTGAACACTATCGAGTAATCTATCTCAATACTGTATAATAATCTCGCTCAGTTCTCATCCCTTTCGTGTCAAAGTTATACATCAGATGCTAGTTCTGACAGATTTATACCTCGACAGTTATGAAGAGAAAAAGAAATCACGAGACACTGTAAATATTAATTCAGGCTTTTGAATCCCTGGGCACAGATTATTGACTTGTTATGGCCATAGAACTATAGTTGACATAACTTTTTTTCTTCAAAATGAAGGATGACCCTGTCAGGGTCCCTAACAAGCTGGCCCCAGCTACTGAAGCAGCAGCACTCCGGCCCACTCGTCAGTGCAGAGCCAACACACTGACTAGTGGACCCGACTGGGTGAACCAGCGATGGAGTACAAGTAGCTGGCAAACCGAAGAGCATCGGCATCCAGTGGATCAAGGCAACAGCGGCACGGCACCCGGCTCTCACCTACTCCCTCACCTGTTCTTCCTCTCAACCGAAAATTCCCCAATTCGTGTACCCAAAATTGTATCGCTACTAAATCAGCCACTGCTACAATTTGTGAGAGTGAGGACTAGATCTAGTACCTTACATCGGGTATCAGAGACGCCATCGATCCGTCCCCGCTGGCGCAGATCATCGAAACCCACCGGCTCCGCCACGGTCGTCAACAACTCGAGGGCATGGATCCGGCCATCAAGAGCTACATCGACTCGCTCCGGAACTCCCTCGATGCCAACACCACGGCGATGCAAGCCCAGACCGCGAAGATCGATGATCTGTTGGGCTGGCACCCTGATCTGGAGAAGCGCGTCGGCGATCTCGCGGCCGCGGTCTCCGATCTGCAATGGGCGCGTGACCAGGACGCGTCGGCGGAGGAGAAGGCAGCAGTCAAAGCCGCTGCATCGCACGTCCCCCCGCCGGGCGTTGGTCTCCCTACTACGGACCCCGGCGCGGCGGCGCCTCCCCTCGGGTCCTTGGACCACGGCGAGCTTCATCTGCATCGGGGGCAGGCGCCGGTACACACCCCGGCGCCCCTCCCGGCCAACGGTCAGTTTCAACCCCAATCCCCCTTGTCACTCCCTTCCCCGTTCACTCATGCCAGCCAAATTCTCTCCGGTCTCGGCCAAACACATCCTTCCATTACATTTCCGTTGTTCAATGGCGAAAATCCTCGTCTCTGGCGCACACTTTGTGAACGGTATTTCGCCATGTTCAACATCCACGAAACTCAGTGGGTTCCTATGGCATCACTGAACTTTTCTGGCCCTGCCTCGGCATGGTTACAGTCTGTCCAGAAGAAATTGGCTGGATTAGATTGGGAGTCATTTTCTTCTCTTCTCTGCACTAGATTCGGGCGTGATCGCCACCAGCTGCTCCTTCGACAATTTTATACCATTCGCCAGACATCTTCTGTAGCTGAATATATTGAGAAATTTGAATTGATTATCAGTCATTTAGCAGCTTATTCAGATACAATACATCCTTACTATCATCTTACTCGTTTTGTTGAGGGTTTGCGGGCGGACATACGTGCGGTGGTGATGGTTCAGCGACCACAGGACCTCGACACGGCGTGCTCTCTTGCCCTGCTGCAAGAGGAGGTCGCTGATTGCACTCACCGTGGCTTCTACAACAACTCTGCCCTGCGTGCGACTACTTCAGCGCCGCAGTTTGGCACACCGCTGCCACCACCGCCGCCCCAAGTGCGTGCGGGTCCGCCTCCACCTCCGCACAACATCGCAGCGACGGATCGGAGCGGTACAGAAGCTGCTCATGCACCTGATCCAAGTCGAGGCGACCCCAACAAACTCAAAGCTCTCCGCGAGTATTGTCGTGCGGGTGGTTTCTGCTTCAAATGCGGAGAACGTTGGGGCCACGACCACTCCTACCCTACATCTGTGCAGTTGCATGTCGTGGAAGAGCTGCTGGAACTCTTCGGCATTGACACCACCAGTGAAGCTGGCGACACTCCGCCAAACTTGCAGACACCTGAGACAGTTATGGCCTCTCTCGCCATGCCCTCACGGGTGGCGTGGCTCCGAAGGCGTTTCAGTTACACGCTTGGATCCAAGATCAGGAGGTACTTGATACGTCCAATTTGCATCATGATTTCCTACTATTAATTATTATGTTTTTAATCATTATTTCACTTTATGGTACAATTCTTATGCCTTTTTGTAGGAACGAAGTATGTCAACCAGATGGGGGTGTGTGAATGGGAGTTTAAAATTTTCTTTCGGAAATATCAAAACTCTCGGAACCCAGCAGCGGAACGAATGAAAACAGTGTACAGTGAGCGAATACAAACTACCGAATGGCAACTAAAACATGCATCGAGGTAAATCACATAATTGAAACATGTCACATGGCATAGTTCGAATGTAAAGGAGAGTAGCAGAGGTGACCAGTGATGCTCGATGGCGACAAGATATTTGGTAGACCAGTTCGCCCTTCTACAAAAGGACTACGTCTGGTTGGAGGGGTTGTGATTTAACACAGAAGATAAACTCTCTTCGCCCTATTCTCCTTGACAATTGGTTTGTCAACCAATGCCGATTACTCATGGTAGATGCTTGAAGCGATCTCCGAACCTTTACAGACTTCTTCTTCGAGAACCACAATTACTCTTGGTCTCTGAAGAAATTGACACCTAACCGTCTAGAGAGTTCGCAGCTCTCAAGAGTAATAGGCGGAGCGTACTGGACTTAGATTCGAGTGATGCTGAACCACTATCTAATTTTTTGGCTCTGGGATTTTCGCTCGGTGGATTTTAAACTCAAATCTATCGGAGAGGGGGTTGCTCAACAATCTTATCAGAATCAAACGGAGCAGCCACCGGACAACGCCGGTGCGGGGTGGCTATTTATATTCGCAGCCTTCCCTGATGGGAAATGACCATTTTGGACACACGGTCCAGCCAATGGCCAACTGACACGTTCACAACGGTCGGATTTTAAGAGCAACGGTAACATTACTTGGGGAGCAAGTAATGCTAACTCCTCGGTCAGAGACAAATCTCTCGCAGCCAAGAAGATCACAGTCTCTTGCTGGCAAGTATTTGCTCGGAACACAAAGAGATTTCTTTCGCAGCTTTCATAGGATTTGGGTTTAGCATCAGCGAATCAAGTCTTCGAACGCTACACCCCTCTTAATAGTACGGTTGTCCTATGACTCAAATGAATGAAAGAGAAACGACGAAAATAATGCTACGTCTTCACTTCGTCTTCGTCTTCCATCGCTGTAGTCATATTCCTCGAACGAACACCGAACGAATTGCTTTGCATCAACAATTTTTGAGGGGTCACTCTTGTCGTCATAATCTTCGGTGATAACCTTCACTGCTACGCAGGGAATATTCATCAGAGTTTGAACCAAACTCCTCTTGACTTCAGGGACCTGTTACTCTGTGTGCACTAGCAAACACATCAGTCCCTCACTGTTTATGTCAACAATCTCCAAAACATAAGGAGGCAAATTATTGCACCAACAATCTCCCCCTTTTTGGACGATTGATGACAAAACAGATAATCATCGAAGTGAAGATAGATAAGTAAAGAACAATTCCAACAAGAGTGAGTGAGTGTTACTTTGCTCGAAGATGAAATAGACTCCCCCTAAATGTTTGCAGGGAAGAAAGATATGAGATAAATTCTCCTGCAAGAATTGAAGTATATGGAGGAAATTTCAATCATTCGAGACATTGATTCGCACTGATGAGATATAATCCATCGAGATCGTAGTGCAATCAATTATAACTTCTGATAATAGTTCCACCTGCAAGACAAATGCTTTGAGAGAAATAGTACAGCATCAGGGGTAATAAGCATTACAGCACAGAAGTTATCGAGTTTTACAACATAGTACAGATAAGCGTAAAACATAAGTTGCAAACTCGCACGAAACCAAAACCAAAACCAAAACGGAACACCGAAAGCAAATCTATCGAGACTCGATGTAATTCTCCCCCTTTTTGTCAACAAGTGTCAAAAAGGTGAGGAATAACATGAGTGAAGAAACGCAGAGCTTGGCTCAATCGATGGCATCTCCAGACGAGCTGTCCGAGGTGAGTTCCTCTTCGGAAGTGATGGGATTGTCTTCGTCTTCAGCAGCAACAGATTTTCCTTCAAGAATAATAGCTTGGGGCTGAGCAGACGAGGGAATAGCTGGAGTGGCCACAGGAGGAACACGGGAATGCATATTGCCTTCGGCAGGTTTCTCTGTCGGTGAGGTGGCTTCAGATTCGTCAAGCAGTTTGCGAAGCTTGAGAGGAAGAAGATCTGTTGTAGGCTCACGAGCAGGCAGAGGAGTACTCCGATCTTGAAAATCTTCGACAGTGAAGCCTTTGTCAATATAGTCATAAAGCTCTTGGAGATTGACATTCAGTAATTGTTTCTCGGTGAAGAACTTGCGAAGCAATTTCCAGAGTCTCTTCTTGTTTTCATCAGCTATCAGATGCATTATCCTCGTGCGATTGTTAAGTGCATTCAGTTCGGAGGCGAGATGTTCTTTCTCACGTCGATCCTCAGCTATATGCTGGAGCAGCAGTTGTTGTGTACGCAAACTGACTTCGAGTTGCGATGGAGGTTGAGATGAAATCTTTCGGTCGCGCTGAGGCAGACGAGGCCCATCAAATTGCTTGTGATAGACTTGGGAGCTTGATGCGGGCGATTTGCCCGAAGAGATATCATCCATGACTTTCAAAGTATCGCGAACAGGAGGAATGAAGCCCTTATGGCTTTCCTTCGCAAGATACACTGTGCGCATTGCATGATCAACAACTTTCAGGATCCATGGCGCAAACACTTTGATGCAGAAGGGATATTGGGCAGAATCCTTCAGGATGCGTAGGAACATGTCTTCCACATCGAAAATGTATCGCTCAGAGATTGCATATATAGCATTACGAAGAACATCTGAGATGGACTTGTCCGGATTCATACCAGCCAGAGGGCAAATGGTGTAGGAGAGCATGTGGAATAGCGTCTGATTTTCGAAGGTTAAATGCTCAGGACGAGGTGGACCAGTGTAGTCACGAATCTTTTCATGATCCATAGCGCACCGAAAATTTTCATCCGATATGACATCAATGTTATGGACCCGAATTTCAGTGCTACCATGCTCAAAGCAAGGGAAATGGAAGTGCGAGACAAAATCCGTTGAAGTGCATTTGATGCGTTTTCCTTCGGTCATCCATTCCATAACCCATTTGGAGCTATCAGATTCATCGCCAGAGATATATAGGGTAGCATAGAATTGAAGAATAATCTCTCTGTTCCAAGGGGGCTCGAACTCAAAGACCTTGGTGAGGCAGAAATCATCCAGATCCTGAAGCAATTGATTGAAACAGCCAATGTTGCGCATAGCAGGGATGTCCAGATATTCGTGAGGAAACATCTTTCTGCTCTCATAGATGGCCTGTTCCTTCGTCCAGAAACGAGGCGATTCTGAAGTGCGCGGCCCATCATACGAACTGGCCTGAAAGAATTTGGGATGCGCATTCCGATTGAAAAGAGGACCTTTTGCGCCTGCGCCTGACGAGAACAAAGGCAGTTCTTCACGAGGGTATGGATATTTAAGTTCTTCTTCAGGAGAAAGATATTCATCACCATAGACAACCGAGTTCGTGCGGCACGCAGAGACAGATTTCCGTTCGGAGGGACCATCATCTGGCATTCGTGTAGCTGTGTCGATGGATAACTTGAGTGGAGACGGAGCAGGTGTTGCAACTATGGGAGGTGCTGAGGTAGAAAACAGCAGAGCAGGTTCAATCACTGTAGGCACTGAGGCGGAGTCATTCACTGAAGGTTGTTGCTCGACTGGAATCTGTTGTTGCTCGACTATAGGAGAAGCCGAGACTTTTGGAGCTTCATGAGCCGGAGAAGCTTGGGGCTCGGAGCGAGGGATTTCACCTTCCTCAGATACAAATTGTTGCGAGGGAATATCAGCTCGAGCAGGGGAGGCCACAGGCACTGATTCAGTTGGCCTTGGCGAGGGAGGAGCATCCGAGTCCTTGACTGGAGGGTTCGAAGGAATAGCTGGCTCAGGAGATTTTTCTTGCGGAGCAGGAGACTGAGCAACTTGGGGAACAGGTGATGGTTCTTTCGGAGCAGGAGGTACATTTTTCGTCGCAATTCTTTTTCGTTGCTTTTTCTTTTGCTTAGCAACTTGATCAATATGGCCCTTGACCAGATCATTGTATCCAGTGACTTTGGCTTGATGTTCATCACAGATCTTCCGAACAATTTCATCTAGATCCGTGTGAAAACGTAACCTGCGGTGGCGTAGGAGAGTCATGGCACGATTGATATCCTTGTAGGAGTCTTCGAGCGCTTTGATGACGAATTTTGAAGAGGCAGTTTTCATGCGTTTATCAATGTCCATTAGCTCGGCAGAGAGAGAGAGTTGATCTCAACTGCATCTTCTCTCAATTCTTGAACTACGGAAGTGGCTTGAGTAATAACTTCGGCAGGAATAGGTAGGGATGCCACTTCTCCATCGAAAGGATTGTTCACAAATTTATCGAGTTGTTCCATGATGAATATGTGATCATAGTAATGAGGAGCATCAGACTTGACAGAGGGAACAGTCTGGACTGGAACTTGCTCGGAAGGAGGTTTTGAAGCCAAAGGCCAAGTCAAGGTAGGCGCAAATTCAACCTTCTCCTTCGGAGCAGTAGCCTGCGGAGCAACTTTCTCGGTAGGCGCCTTGATTTTCTTCAAGTCAGGTTTGGGAATATTTTCGCCTTGCTTGGCAGTACTCACAGGAGCGTCAACTACCAAGTCCTTCAAATTGATAGCATCTGGATGAGGAGTTGTGTTCTAATGCTGCTTCATCGTGACAGTAGTAGCAGGGGTCTTTCTAGCTGGGATTGTAGGAGATATGCCCTAGAGGCAATAATAAATGTTATTGATTATCTCCCTGTTCATAATTATGTTTATGTTCCATGCTATAACTGCAATGATTCTCGAGTCTGCAAATAAAACGAGGCTTGGAGGGAAACTCATGTGCACGTGTGGGATAATAAACGGTAAAAAGTATTCCTAGTCAAGCCTCTATGACTGGCTCAAGTATTGCATGATGATCCTGTTTTCCTGATCATGGGCATGACTATGCCGGCAATTTTGAGGGCACAATTGTTGGTAGAACACTTGTGTTGAATCGACCCGAATTGATGTTATGCTATGAGATACATTCGTCATTAGTTAATGGTTAATAACACAGAGATGGTTAATGTTTGCATGATTCCTTAGACCATGAGAGTATCGAGTTTCTTCATGCTTGCTTCATGAACTTTGGGGTTTGTTAAACGTCATCCGTAAATGGGTGGCTATTACGGCGGCTTACGGGTTCATGGAAAAGTATGTCAAGTAACTTGATAGCTCAAGATTGGGATTTGCTCCTCCGACGATGGAGAGATATCTCTGGGCCCTCTCGGTGTTACGGTATCCATCATCGTCTGGCCAGACACTTTGTGATTTGATCACGGGGATGCCGGAACACGGGAACGAGAAAAGAGAACAATACCGGTAACGAGGTAACTGGCATAGTGGACAAGTTGTTGATCCACGGGGATGCCTACATGTCTCACCTCGGGTATTTGTAACATATCGCGAAGCAACAGGAATAGCACACGTCAACTGGAGGTTCACTCGAATATTCATTCGTGTGGGTATAGGGGTCAATATGGGTGTCCACGGCTCCGATGTTGATCATTGATCGGAAGGGGTTCCGGGTCATGTCTATGCTTCACCGAACCTATAGGGTCACACGCTTAAGGGTCATCTATCTGCTGAATACTAGACGGGGAGTCTGAGAGAAAATCACCGAAAAAGTTTCGGGCGAAACGGAAACGTTCCGGAGAGGATATCGGAATAGTTCCGGTGAAACTGAAAAGTTGTTTCAGGGTATTCCATAAAGTCAAATTGGTTTCGGCACATGCCTGGAAATTATTGGAAGGTACCAGAATTGTTCCGGTAACTTCTGAGATTTTTCAGAGACAAAAACCGGAAATGTTCCGGACTGCCGGAACCGCTTTAGTTGCTTTTCACAGATGAAAATCACTAAAACCGAAAAGTTGTTTCGGAGTGCACCATAAAGTCAAAATGGTTTCGGCACATGCCTGATAATTCTTGAAGGGTGCCAGAATCGTTCTGGAAACTTTCTGGAATTTTCCGGGATGAAAACCGGAAATGTTCCGGAGCTGCCGGAACCGCTTCAGATGATTTTCGCAGATGAAAATCACTAAACCGGAATTGTTCCGGCTCGCGTTGAAAATTATTTTGGTGGGTACTGGAAATGTTCTAAGCCCACATGAATATTTTCAGTTCGATCAGACGCTGAAAAATGTCGTCGTGAATAGTGAAAGTGCTTTTTGGGATATTTATGGAAAAGTCACCTTTTTGGGATATTTTCCCAAAAGGTTTCTAGAAGGCTTGGGGGCCAAGCAACCCTACCCCTTGGATGTCCTAGAAATAGAGGTGGAGGGGCTGCCTCCACACTCACTCCTTCTCACATACAAATGCCATGACATTTCTGGCTTCTCTCTCCCTCCCAGCGAAATAGTTTCGTAGAGCCGAAAGGCTGTCTGGGTTCCGGTGGGAACTAGTTCTGGACGGCGAAGCCCTGCCGGATAGATGACACCGTATGTGTGCAACTCTGTAGAGAGATCGTAGTTTCGGTCTTAGTTTGAGAGTGCCTCCCGAAGGGCTGTCCGAGTGACTATCCGAGTTTCGATGGTCCTCCCGAAGGGCTGTCCGAGTGACTGTCCGAGTTTCGATGGTCCTCCCGAAGGGCTGTCCGTGACACCGTCCGAGGGACTATCCGACCGCCTCCCGGAGGGCTGTCCGGGGGTGGATGAGGGTATACATCCTCGCGGTTGGGAGGTTGTAAATCCTAGCTGCGGGGATCTGCACCGCCGATCGTCATCGACTCTACTTCCGCTGCGCTACGAGTCGGTAACGAAACAGATCAAACCTTGTATGCAGTCTCCATAGTGATCCTGAGCTGGTACGTAGGTCGGAATTTTTTTGTTTTCTGCTGCGTTACCCTACAGTGGCATCAAGAGCCGTGCTATGCGTAGATGCAGGTTGCGATCTAGAATACATAGAGATGTATGGGTGTTGCACAATATAATTAGGTAGTAGATGTGTTCTATTGCTGAAAATTATTTGTGCGGGTAGCAGATGAAATCTGTTACCCGATGTTCTTGTTGCTTCCCTGGAATTTACATATTTCTGATCTTGATAACGGTATGGTGGAGTTTCAAAGTTCTGGCAATCCGCGATCCTGATTGATCAACGAAGTGCTAACAGTTCTTTGAATTCCACCGTAGTTAAAAGAAAGATGAAATTTCGCAGACGAAAGGGCAATGCAGATATGATCTGCACGGGGGTCACGCGTATGACGAAGTTTAGTATGGGGCTCGAGATTTTATTATCTCGTGTTTCATACACCCCGCGATGTTAATCTAGCGACTTGAATTATCATACTTGATGATAAAACGTTGGTAGCTGCGGTTTGTTCGAAACCTTAGAAGCCACGTAAAATGAAATTATGCATAAACCGATTAGAGGCATCTAACTTGGTTTTGCAGGATGGTTTGCATATGCATGTGATGTGGTATAGCAGTGTTCATAATAATTTGATTATGTATGAGATGGCTATATGATGTAAATTGATTAACATGACCTGCGTGTCATGATTCGGCATGATGGCTGGAGCCATATGATTGCACTTTAATGACCTGCGTGTCAACCTTATGTAATGCACTTATTTTATTAGCTATAGAGATAGCAATATTATCTGGTGCATCGACTAGGTGGTGGCAATCTTCGCGAAGGTGAACACCGACGCGAATGCCGAAGACGAAGAAATGAAAGACTTCTCCATCAGAAAGGGCTATACCATATCTTGCTATTATGAATTGCCTGAGATGTTTATCCCTTATGATGCACCCTTCTTGATTGCGCGGTAGTCGCTTTTTATTAGGGTGATCTCTCACAAAAATATCAAGTAGTTAGTGTTCTCCCAAGTGTAGCACCGTCACGGCACCTAACTTTTCGAGGTGCGCCATGCTGACATGGGTACGAACGATTAGGGATGTGTGAGGCGGGTGAGTTAAGACCTCGCAACGAGATCACTTGGTTGTCTTGACGTTCAGGCATGAAAGTCATGAGCTCGGAACACACGCATCGAAAGATGAACAAGAGTCACATAGAGATGTGATCGGCAAGTTTTCCTAACGATTGAAGTTCTCGTCATCAGTGATGCTCACCATCAATGGCGTTGAATTGAAATTCGTGTCTTGAATCATTCATAATCAATTATGAGAGATATTGATTTGAGTGGGAGCGCACTATTGAATTAACTTGTTTAATTCTCAGTGCAATTAATTTTGAACACTGTCTAAGGGTGGTTTGCATAATAGTTGTAGAATAATGGCTCGCGTTTCCACCTTCCCTATTAAAAATGAATAGCTGTTAAATATCTGGTTAAAACTTTACGGTTGGTAACGTAATGTGAGGATTGTCCTCAATAGTGCCGAGAAGGACTTTGTCCTATCGCATACTTTCGGTATTCTCTCGCTAATGCTATGGATCATGTGACTCTCGTCCTTCGATCCAAAAGCTAGAATTCTGTTTCAGTCAAGTGCAATACGTTTGCTTTCATGAGACCCAAACTTCGAAAGTTTGGATAGTTATGTGATATTCATGGAATCTGAAAATCATTTTCAGAGACAGACAAAGGCTAAAAGATATGAGATATCCAAAGCAATGTTTGTTTGCAAACTGTTAGTAAAGGAGTTTACTATGCATTAGACTGATAAGAGAGGGATCCAGAAGAACGCCTGTCATATGATGATGGTGAATAAAACAACAACTTAAAGAGAAAGGAAGTATCCGGAAGGGTGTTAGTGAAACTTTCACGCCTAGGAAGTCCGGGGCTAACGCAACTCTTAAGTTGGATGCTTCTTCTGAGAGTAGGAGAAATACTAGAAGTTAAACTGTTAGAAGTATAAAGGCAAAAGGAAAGAAGACTGGAATATCCAGCTCATGTATGAATGTCATACAAGTTTTTTGATGTATAGAAGGCTGGTCAGAGATATAGTTCTTGGGAATTATGGTTAAACATGTTAATCACTAATTCTTGGGTATTGTGAGTTAATCACAAAGATACCCGCTCGATTGCATTCTGTTGCAACTCGATGTAAGAACTACTATGGCCTGAAAGACTAGCCAGGAATGAGATTTAGATACACGCAGGGAACATAGTAAATGTTACTATGCCTTCCATCGGTGTATTCCCTATGTATTTACTTTCATAATTCATTTTAGAGTTTCACACTCTAGCCCTTTGCATAAAGTATCTTGCAAGAAGGTTGTTCATAAGAGAACTTTTAATGTTCGGAGTTATGAATAACAAAAGGGGGCCATACTTTCATTATGAATGAGAAGTATGTTATGAATATTGATAATAATACATTACCTCTGTATTTACTTTCATAATTCATTTAGAGTTTCATACACTCTAGCCCTTTGCATAAGGTATCTTGCAAGGAGGTTATTCACAAGAGAACTTTTGATGTTCGGTGTTATGAATAACATAAAGGGCCATGCTTCCATCCAGAATGGGATGTATGTTATGAATATTGATGGTAATATAATACATCCATAACACTGACTCTAAATGTCGCAAGACTAAAAGAATACCACATATGTGTGGCACTGCATTTGGTCACATTGGAGAAACCCGCATGGAAAATTCCATTATGATGGATTTTAAAGTCATTTGATTTTGAATCATCTGACACTTGCAACTTTCCTCTGAAAGGTGAAGTGACTGAAATACCGTTCACATGCCATAAGGAACGAGCATAGAACATATTGGTGATCATACATTATGATGTGTGTAGTCCAATAAATGTTGTTGCAAGTAGTGGATTTATCTATCTTCAGAAATGACTCAGGTAGATATATGGATATTTACTTATTGAGACGTAAGTCTGGATCTTTTGAATTCATTCATAAGGTTTTCAAAAATGAAGTAGAAGTTGTTGTAACAAGAAAATTATGTTTCTACAATTCGATTGTAGAAAGGAATATTTGAGTTACGAGTTTAGCCAATGTCTGATGAGTTGTGAAAGGGGTTTCATAACTTGCACCTCCCGGAGCACCACTGCAAGTGGAGAGTCCGTGTTCATGTAATCGAACCATTCATGACATGGTAAGATCAAAGATGACATAAATAAATTTGCCATTATCCCTTTTAAAGTGATGCTTTAGAGACTGCGGCTTTTACACTGAAAAGAGCTCCATCAGGTCTGTTGAAATGACGCCATGGTGTGGTACGCCCAACCATGTTATATCTTTTCTTAACATTTGGAATATGGGGCTTGTGTAAAAGGTTACAAACCTATTCCAAATCAGACAAGTGCTACTTTGTAGGGTTATCCCAAGTCATTGGGTATTCCCCCACCACTATACCGAGGCAAAGGGTTTTGCCGCAAAACGGTATGCTTTTAAAGAGAATAGTTCTTTCAAAAGGTGAGTGGGAGGACAGTGCAACTCGACGAGATAACCAGTATCTTCGTCATCAGATCAAAGGAAAGAAACCTTGGAAGTGATTCCAGGGTTTCCTACTGCGACTGATACGGAAGTCTCTACAATAAAATGTATGGACTTCGGTCAAACTTGCAGCTGAACCACGTAGGCAAAGCTCGTGCAAACCTATCAGGTGCGCAAACGAGATATTGTTGTTAGACAACAGTATACCTACGATACACAAGGAAGCGTAGATGGGCCCTGACTCCGGAATTGGCTAAATGCCAATACAATCCGAGATAGTTTCCATATATGTGATTCGAGATTAAAATCTTGATACACCTTTCGGAAGACTTAGAGTCTAACGAATATTTATGGAACTAAAAACTGATACGGAAAAAATGTTTTATCCATGAAGCTCGACTTGTTGCAATAACAAGTTCAAGGAGTTGACTACGATGAGATTGTCTCACCGTAGCAATGCTTGAAGTCGGTTCGGGTTGAACTAGCAATTAATACATATTTCAATCATGAGATATGAAACATGGATGACAAAAGGATTTCCATCTGATGGAAATGAAACCTAGGACTTGTATGTGATACAGTCCAAAGTAATTGTCGATCCAGAGGATGCTAGTAAGTATGCAAACTTCAGAGTTCCAGCGAGGGACAGAAGAGAGCAAAGTGGAGTTGGAATCTTCGTTTTTGATGGAATGGTCAAAGGGGTTTGACTTCATCAAATGGGTATCGAAGATGCTTGTGATTCAAGAAAGTAAGTGGGAGCATAATAATATTTCTAGAAACCTTGTGTACTTGACACATTGTTAATTGGAAATAAATTTCTTGACACGAATTAGGACTTCATTTGAAAATAGTTTTTCGATGAAGTGCTTAGGCTAAATAGCCTCAATATTAGGCATGATGATCTATGGAGATAGATTTACCTAATGGGGCTAAGCTATGAATACATATTGACAAGATGCTAAAACCTTTTAGCATTGAAAACCGTCAAGGAGTGATTCTTGCCGAAGTCACATGGAAAGAGTTTTTGCAAGACTCGGTGTCCCAAAACACTGATGAGCAAAATACATGATGGTGATTCCACACACTCTTGTGTTTGGATTAATCATGTATTCCATGGTATGTAAAAACAACCAGATATGTCCAATACTCCAAAGTTGTTGCGAGTATAGATACCAAAGTGATCAAAGTACTGATCATAGGACAACAGTGAAAGATGTCATTGAGTACTAGAGTAGTAGTGATGACATGTTTTCTCGCAAGCAGAGATTATGAAGTGCTCGTTGTAAGTAATTACATCGATACAATCTTCATCAATGCTCCATGCGATTTTCGATTTAAGTTAAGGGTTTTGTGTAATACACAATATGGTGGCACGGTAGTTGGAAATTGTTCCAAACAAGATACTGTGGCGAATTCTATAACAAAGGCTAAGTATGTTGACGCTTAAGAAGTGACAAAGAAGTTGTTGAATCATATAGTTCATTCATGAACTTAGTATGGTTCCAAGATGGCTTTGGTCTATGGGACACTATTGCAGATAGTTGCTCCATAGCTCAGTCTGAGGAATCAGGTTTCGACCAATGATTCACACATATGCAAAGCCAAGTCCACACAAAATATGAATTTTGTGAAAGCGTGAAAACGCGGGGATATGCAAAGTTACACACGGAGCTGAAGTCGTCAGATCCGTTGGACATCAGGCTATACCACATGCGAAGCATATTTTACACCAGTATGCCATAGGTGTAAAGTGCATTAGCATTGACTAGATTATTGACTCTAGTGCAAGTGGGAGTCTGTAGGAGATATGCCCTAGAGGCAATAATAAATGTTATTGATTATCTCCCTGTTCATAATTATGTTTATGTTCCATGCTATAACTGCAATGATTCTCGAGTCTGCAAATAAAACGAGTCTTGGAGGGAAACTCATGTGCACGTGTGGGATAATAAACGGTAAAAAGTATTCCTAGTCAAGCCTCTATGATTGGCTCAAGTATTGCATGATGATCCTGTTTTCCTGATCATGGGCATGACTATGCCGGCAATTTTGAGGGCACAATTGTTGGTAGAACACTTGTGTTGAATCGACCCGAATTGATGTTATGCTATGAGATACATTCGTCATTAGTTAATGGTTAATAACACAGAGATGGTTAATGTTTGCATGATTCCTTAGACCATGAGAGTATCGAGTTTCTTCATGCTTGCTTCATGAACTTTGGGGTTTGTTAAACGTCATCCGTAAATGGGTGGCTATTACGGCGGCTTACGGGTTCATGGAAAAGTATGTCAAGTAACTTGATAGCTCAAGATTGGGATTTGCTCCTCCGACGATGGAGAGATATCTCTGGGCCCTCTCGGTGTTACGGTATCCATCATCGTCTGGCCAGACACTTTGTGATTTGATCACGGGGATGCCGGAACACGGGAACGAGAAAAGAGAACAATACCGGTAACGAGGTAACTGGCATAGTGGACAAGTTGTTGATCCACGGGGATGCCTACATGTCTCACCTCGGGTATTTGTAACATATTGCGAAGCAACAGGAATAGCACACGGCAACTGGAGGTTCACTCGAATATTCATTCGTGTGGGTATAGGGGTCAATATGGGTGTCCACGGCTCCGATGTTGATCATTGATCGGAAGGGGTTCCGGGTCATGTCTATGCTTCACCGAACCTATAGGGTCACACGCTTAAGGGTCATCTATCTGCTGAATACTAGACGGGGAGTCTGAGAGAAAATCACCGAAAAAGTTTCGGGCGAAACGGAAACGTTCCGGAGAGGATATCGGAATAGTTCCGGTGAAACTGAAAAGTTGTTTCAGGGTATTCCATAAAGTCAAATTGGTTTCGGCACATGCCTGGAAATTATTGGAAGGTACCAGAATTGTTCCGGTAACTTCTGAGATTTTTCAGAGACAAAAACCGGAAATGTTCCGGACTGCCGGAACCGCTTTAGTTGCTTTTCACAGATGAAAATCACTAAAACCGAAAAGTTGTTTCGGAGTGCACCATAAAGTCAAAATGGTTTCGGCACATGCCTGATAATTCTTGAAGGGTGCCAGAATCGTTCTGGAAACTTTCTGGAATTTTCCGGGATGAAAACCGGAAATGTTCCGGAGCTGCCGGAACCGCTTCAGATGCTTTTCGCAGATGAAAATCACTAAACCGGAATTGTTCCGGCTCGCGTTGAAAATTATTTTGGTGGGTACTGGAAATGTTCTAAGCCCACATGAATATTTTCAGTTCGATCAGACGCTGAAAAATGTCGTCGTGAATAGTGAAAGTGCTTTTTGGGATATTTATGGAAAAGTCACCTTTTTGGGATATTTTCCCAAAAGGTTTCTAGAAGGCTTGGGGGCCAAGCAACCCTACCCCTTGGATGTCCTAGAAATAGAGGTGGAGGGGCTGCCTCCACACTCACTCCTTCTCACATACAAATGCCATGACATTTCTGGCTTCTCTCTCCCTCCCAGCGAAATAGTTTCGTAGAGAGGAAAGGCTGTCTGGGTTCCGGTGGGAACTAGTTCTGGACGGCGAAGCCCTGCCGGATAGATGACACCGTATGTGTGCAACTCTGTAGAGAGATCGTAGTTTCGGTCTTAGTTTGAGAGTGCCTCCCGAAGGGCTGTCCGAGTGACTATCCGAGTTTCGATGGTCCTCCCGAAGGGCTGTCCGAGTGACTGTCCGAGTTTCGATGGTCCTCCCGAAGGGCTGTCCGTGACACCGTCCGAGGGACTGTCCGACCGCCTCCCGGAGGGCTGTCCGGGGGCGGATGAGGGTATACATCCTCGCGGTTAGGAGGTTGTAAATCCTAGCTGCGGGGATCTGCACCGCCGATCGTCATCGACTCTACTTCCGCTGCGCTACGAGTCGGTAACGAAACAGATCAAACCTTGTATGCAGTCTCCATAGTGATCCTGGGCTGGTACGTAGGTCGGAAATTTTTTGTTTTCTGCTGCGTTACCCTACAGGGATCTTCTTCGGTGGTGCTTCTGGAAACAAGTTAACCCGAAGATCAGGCAGCACAGTTGATGTGGTAATGTTTACTTCCTCGCTGAGAGTAGCAGCAACTTCTTCCTTGGTGAGCGGAGGATCATCATCATCAGCCGAAGAATCATTCATTCGAAAATCATCAGCAGGTTCAGCCTTTTTCCTCTTTGGTGCGCTCTTTTTCTTCGCAGCAGCGCTGGGATCATGCTTGCGCTTAGAACGACTTTCAGATTTTCCTTCGGCCTTTTTCTTCTCCACATCATCTTTGAGGAGGCGAAGGTTTTCCTGTTCACGAGCCTTTTGCTTTTCGGCCCTCTGGGCTCGCTTGATGGCATTGCGCTGACGCTTAGCAAGCTCATCGGGATATGATGCAGGTGTGCGAAGGGAAGACTCATGAGCATTTGACGGAGGAGGTGGTCTTTCTTGGGGACCGTTTGCCTTGATGAGAGAAATTTCACGGCATTCACCCCACGGTGGATGAAATGCAAAGTTCTGAGCAAACCGAGGATGAACAAATTCATAGTTGAACCACTTTCGCACCCAGTGGCAGCGAATCCATTGTTGACGAGTATCTCTCTGATGTTTGGTTTCTCCTGGAACAGTGTCATACCGATCATGAGAGATGTATTCGGCGATGTTGGTGTATGCCTGTCTGCCACCCCTCTTCTTCTTCGGATCAGTCTCTTCTTGCTCGTCGGCATTTTGATCGGTCCTTTTTCTCTTGCTGGTTGATGGGCCTACCGTTGGGCCCTTAGCATTCGAATCTTTGGATTCATCAGCAGTGCCCAGAATAACATCATCTCTGTCAGCCCGACTTACTGGATTAGCTGAATCCTCAACAGACTGCATTTTCCTGTGAACATAGATAGATGCGACGGAAAATGGGGACAGGGTTACGAATGCACACAGCAAAGATTTTGAAAAAGAAATCGTTTTTGATGAAGAAATAGATGCAGACTTTGAGAAATGTTTCGGGCGAAAGAAATGTGTAGAACGAACTAGTAGGTTCGAAGAAAATACTAGTAAACATGCTAAGCATTCCGTTCGTACGAGACATAACACAAACCCTAGATCTGAAATTTTTCGGATGCGAGGGACGACTACAAACCACATCCGCACAAGTTACCTATCAGTAAGGATCTGAGAAATATAGTAAAAAATAGGCAATTTTTACCGCGGACGAACTCGAACAGGAAGAATGGAAGAACGAGTTCGCACTACACATACCCTAACTTGGTGATGTGCAGCGACTACGGCGGCACGGAGAGGAAGATGATCCGCGGTGGCGAGGAATGACTCCGGCGACCTCTTTCCGGCAGCGAAGCGGCGAAGATGGTCGACGTCGTCGAGCTTGATGAGGAGCAGTGCGGTAGGGCTTCGGAAGGTGGCGATGGGGAAGATGCGAAGAGAAACGAGGAGGGTGGCGGCACAACATTTGTATGCGAGGGGGAAGTAACCGCACCCTGGTGAATCTGATCGGACGGCCAGAGTCAATGGACTATTGCGATTCAACGGATCAGATAAGCTGGCAGTTGATAAGGAGCACGTGGCAACCGTCACCAAAGAAGGTGGTCCAGACTTGAGCGGGAAACCCCAAATTTTGGACGGCTTTCACCAAAATTGATTAAGTTCGGACCGAAACTTTAACGTGGTCAAGGACACCAGATGAAGTTTCGTTCCCAGATGAAATTTGTGCATTCATAACGGAACAACATAGACTGGAAGAGATAGAATAGAGGGAAAACAGGGTCCTAGGTATTTCACTCAGACGAAAAACCACAAACGCCAAAGAGAAAAACTATGAGTGAAATACATTCGGACTAACACAAAGGCTTCAAATGCAACTCAACAAAGAGAAATTGTGGTGGCGTTACCCATAGTATAAGAACTATATGACCCCGAGCATCACACAATTATCGTGGCACCCGGTTAGTCTAGTTCTTTGTTAATGTATTCACTCTCAGAAAGAAAATTTCACTTTGTTATGCACCCATTCCTTCTAAGATGTGGAAGTGTTGGTACGGGTGCCAAGTCCAGCTTACTGCACGTTTGCGGAATCTAGGATATTTAGCTCACACCGTAACACACAGAATCTTTTCTCATTGAGAGGCTTGGTGAAGATATCGGCGAGATTCTCTTCGGTATTGATGTGACTGATAACAATATCCTCTCGAGCAACATGATCACGTAGGAAATGATGTCTGATCTCAATATGCTTGGTGCGAGAGTGCTGCACAGGATTGTGGGCAATTTTGATCGCACTCTCATTGTCGCACAATAGAGGGATCTTCTTGACCTTGATGCCATAATCCTTCAGAGTCTGCTTCATCCATAATAACTAAGTACAACAAGCGCCAGCAGCAATATATTCGGCCTCAGCCGTAGAGAGCGAGACACAATTCTGCTTCCTTAACGACCAACATACCAATGATCTACCGAGGAAATGGCATGTCCCCGAAGTAGATTTCCTGTCAACCCGGTCACCTGCATAATCTGAGTCTGAATATCCAACGAGGTCAAACTGTGCTCCCTTAGGATACCATAAACCTAAGGTGGGGGTGTGAGCCAAATATCTCAGAATACGCTTGACCGCTTGGTGATGCGATTCTTTCGGTGCAGCTTGAAAACGAGCACACATACAAACACTCAACATAATATCAGGTCTGGATGCACATAGGTAAAGCAAAGAACCAATCATCGAACGATAAGCTTTCTGATCGTAATCTTTACCGTACACGTCTGCGTCCAACTGGCCATTTGTTGGCATGGGAGTTTTGTAACCCTTCTGTTTGCAATCTTGCATTTTGAACTTCTTAAGACAGTCTCTCAGATATTTCTCCTGAGATATGAAAATTTCATTGTCCTGTTGACGAATTTGTAGTCCGAGAAAGAACTTAAGTTCACCCATCATGGACATTTGATACTTCTTTGACATCATTCGCCCGAATTCCATGCTGCAAGCATTGTTAGTACAGCCGAAAATAATATCATCCACATAAATTTGACACACAAATAGATCGCCATCAATAGCACGAGTAAAAAGAGTGGAATCAGTGGATCCTGGCTTGAACCCTTTGTCGAGCAAAAACCTCTTCAGTGTGTCATACCAAGCTCGAGGGGCTTGCTTTATCCCATACAACGCCTTTTTCAACCTGAAAACTTTGTTAGGAAACTGAGGGTTTTCAAAGCCAGGTGGCTGCCTAACATATACTTCCTCATCAATTTCACTATTGAGAAAAGCACTTTTCACATCCATTTGGTAAAGCAGAATATCATTGTAATTTGCATAAGCGAGAAGAATACGAATTGCCTCAAGGCGAGCAACAGGAGCATATGTTTCACCGAAATCAATACCTTCTACCTGTGTATACCCTTGAGCGACAAGAGGTGCTTTGTTTCTCACAACAATGCCATTTTCATCTTGCTTGTTCCGGAAAATCCATTTTGTGCCGATGATATTGTGCTTCTTAGGATTCGGTTTGTCAACCAATTCCCACACATCATTCAATTCGAATTGCACCAACTCTTCTTGCATGGAATTCAACCAATCGGGATCATTCATAGCTTCTTCATACTTGGTAGGTTCTGTTAATGAGACAAAAGAGAAACTGCCACAGTAGTTAGCCAAACGAGTGCGAGAGCGAGTTGTGGGTCGGTAACCTGGATTCTCGAGATCTTCGAGGATTAATGCAGGGTCAACTCGATTTGCCACTCGTGGGAGAGGATTTCCTTCTTGATGATCATTTTCGTTTTCCTCAGTATCAGCATCAGGATTGGCATTAGTATCGCCATTTTCATTTTGATTGCCATTTTGATCGGCATTTGCATTTGCATTTGGGTTGCCATTTGTGTTCGGTGCTGCATTTTCTTCGGCAGTAGATTGGCGTGTGCGTCGAGCTATGGGAGCATCATCATCGGAAGAGTCGGGTGTATTAGCTTCGACTGGCCTGACGTCCCCAATAGCCATTTGCCGAACAGCATCCGAAATCGGAGGTTCATCTATCACATTAGGCAGGTGCTCCTTTTGGGAGCCATTAGATTCATCAAACCACACATTTACCGTTTCCATAACTTTCCCGTGGTGAGAGTTATAGACACGATAAGTATGCGAGTTCGAGCCATAACCAAGAAGAAAACCTTCATGTGCCTTGGGTGCAAACTTGGAATTATGATTCATGTCACGAATATAGCAAGGTGCACCAAATACACGCAAATAAGAAACATTCGGTTTCTTGCCAGTGATAAGCTCATATGAAGTTTTCTTAAGGAATTTATGAAGATAAACACGATTCACAACATGGCAAGCAGTGTTAATAGCATCAGCCCAGAAACGAATGGGAGTTTTATACTCACTGAGCATTGTTCTCGCCATTTCAATGAGAGTTCTATTCTTTCGCTCAACAACTCCATTCTGTTGGGGAGTGTATGCGGCAGAGAATTCATGAGTGATACCATTTTCATTGAGAAAATCTTTGATATGAGTATTTTTGAACTCAGTGCCATTGTCGCTTCTGACATGCTTAATTCGCACATCATATTCATTCTGAGCCTTCTTAGAGAATCTTTCAAAGATGTCTTGGGTGCAGGTTTTGTCTTCGAGAAAGAATACCCAAGTGTACCGAGAAAAATCATCAACAATAACCAGACCATAATGACTGCCTCCGAAACTTGCATAGTTTTGAGGCCCGAATAAATCCATATGAAGAATTTCCAGTGGTCTTGTTGTGGTCATGATAGTTTTTGATGAATGGAGCTTCTTGGCCAATTTACCGGCTTCACACGCAGCACAGAGACGATCCTTGTCGAATTTCACATCAGGAATACCACGGAGATGATTTTTCTTCACGAGAGTCTGCAAATTTCTCATACCTGCATGACCAAGTCTTCGGTGCCACAGCCATCCTTCAGTTGCTTTTGCAAGCAAACAAGTTCGGACTGCGGGACCCTTAGAGAAATCCACAATATATAAATCACCTTTTCTATTTCCCTCGAAAACGAAGGAATTGTCAGTGGCCATAAAGACGATGCATTTGGATTTACAAAATAGAACTAGCATGCCTAGATCACAAAGCTTGCCAACTGAGATGAGATTGAATCCAAGAGACTGAACAAGTAGAACATCATCAATGTTCTTGTCATTGGATATAGCAATTTTACCTAACCCAATTACCTTTCCTTTGTTGTTGTCGCCGAAAGTAATATACTTCTCAGATGAAGCAGTTAAGTTGGGGTCGACAAACAACGACTTGTCTCCGGTCATATGACTAGTGCATCCACTATCCATTATCCATTCTGTACACCCGGAGACATAGTCCTGCAGAGAAATTAGGCTTTCTTAACCACCCACATCATTGTAGGTGGCTTCGAAACATATGAGCGAGCAGGATATGATTTCTTTCGATAATTATGCGAACTGTAACTTGAATGAGTACGAGCATAATCGAAAGAGTATGCATTGAAATTCCTTCCTGACGAATGAGTATAGCAGTTGGGTGAGGCAAGTATGTACTCATTCTGTCGAATCTTTTCATGGATATATCGAGCATTTTCTTCCTGCATGGTTAGTAGTCTAGTAACAGGTAATGCTTCGATAGTTTTCCTGGGCACCCAGATAGATTCCTTTGGGGGGCCATTCCTGCTGTTTGGTCCAACATAGCGAGCAACAGCCTCACCACGTTGGTTTTTGAACAACTTATAGTTGTCCAGAGAATCATCATATGAGTACTCAGGGATAGGAGAGTCATATCCCGAAAGTAAAGCTGGATCGAGCGTTTTGCTCTTAGCAGGTACCCACACAGTGCGAGGATATTGATCAGGTTCCCAGTAGGAGCCATTCTCATTCAGTTTCCTTTCGAAACCGACACCTTCCTTTCTGGGATTTTTGTGAAGAATGGATTTCTTCAGAACATCACACAGGGTTTGATGCCCCTTGAGAGACTTGAACATTCCTGTCTGAAGAAGGTCCTTCAACCTAGCATTTTCATTAGAAACAGAACCATTTTCCTCGACCGAGGGGTTAGCATTCACAGAAGATTCAACATTTGATTCAGCGTTACTACGTTCAAGGCATTTTAAGCAAGGAGGTACAAACACTTCAGGTTTCTCTTTGAGTTGTTGGGTGAGAAGAGAATTTTCTCTAATCAAGTCATCATGAGCCTCTCTCAGCGACTCGAGTTCCTGTTTCCGTTTCAGGTAATCATAAGTCAATCTTTCGTGGTCAGCTGAGAGAAAATCATGACGATCTGATAGTTCTTTCATTCGAGACTCGAGGGCGGAATGCTCTTCGGTCAACGATTGATTCTTCTCCATCTCCTCAACCAACAACCCTTCAGATTTCCTGAGGGTTTTCTCAATTTTCTCGAGAGAGTTTTGTTGCATATTAGCAATTTTGATCAGTTTAGCATGGTCATCCTCATCAGAAGAATATTGATCACTGGAGTGAACCTTGTGATGTTTGGAGGATACCTTTTCTTTTGAAGCTTTGGCCATGAAGCAGTACGCAGGGGACTCGCTGTCGCTCGAATGATTCTCGAAGAAGTTCGATGCAGGAGTAGAGGCACGCGCTATGCCAGCCATGCCGGAATCAGAATCCTCATCGGATTCATCAACTTCTTCGGAGTCAGATGACGCTTCTTCATCGGAATCCATCTCCTTGCTGATGTACGCCTTGGCCTTGCGAGAAGCGTTTTTGCGGTTGGATGAGGACTTGGAGGGATTCCTTGAGGAAGATCTTGACGAGGACTTGGAGGAGCTATCCTTCTTCTTGAAGAACTTCTTCGTTTTCTTCTCATCATCGGAGTCGTAGCTTTTGCTCTTGCCTTTGCCATGGTTGTGTCCTGAATCAAATCTTCCACTGGCACAGATTTCAGCTTCCCAGAGAGGGCAGTCCGAGATGAAATGTCTTGGCTTTTTGCACTTGAAGCAGGTGTAATCTCCAGTAGGTTTTGATGAAGATTTGGAGCCACCTGAGTTGCTGGATCCTTTCTTTTGAAACTGATTTTTCCTATGAAGGCGTTGGAATCTTTTCGTGATCAATGCGAGGTCCTTGCTGATCCTTTCGGGGTCATCTGAATCTTCATCGGCGTTTCCTTCTGAGGAAGAATCAGTCGCAGCCTTGAGAGCATGACTTTTTCGGTGACTTGAGCCATAGAGATCTCTCTTTTCTTCTTCTTGTTCTTCGTGAGTGTTTAGCCTTTCCATGATATCAGCAGAGTCGAGAACTTTGAAATCATCTCGTTCCCGAATCATCAGAACTAGAGTGTCGAACGAACTGTCAAGGGATCGGAGCAGTTTCTTCACAACTTCGTGATCAGTGATGTCTTTGGCGCCGAGACCTTGTAGCTCGTTTGCGATGTCACTCAGACGATCGAAGGTTTGCTGGCAGCTTTCATTTCCAATTCGCTTGAACTGATTGAACTTGGCCCGAAGAGTATCAATGCGAGCTTCTTTCTGAGTTGAAACACCCTCGTTTATCTTTTCGAGAATGTCCCACAATTCCTTTGCAGTTTCACACTGACGATAACGAAGAAATTGAGCACGAGAGAGATGGCCACCAATTTCATCTTTGGCTTGAGCATCCATTTGAATGAGTTTCTTCTCATGGTCAGTGGGGACCTGGGGCACTTCAACCGTGAATCCATTCTGCACCACATTCCACATATCATCATCAATAGCTCGGAGACGGATCTTCATCTTCTCCTTCCAGAAGGGATAGTCCGTCCCATCAAAGATGGGAATCTTGAGGTGCGACTTGTAGCTCACTGAAGACATACTTAAACTCCAAGGTGGTTAGACCAAAATGAGCAGAGTCAAGGAGTACCTTTCTCTGATACCACTTTTTTCTCTTAATTAGCAAGATTTACATGAAGAGGGAGAATGCCGGCAGCTGGAATTCTGGACCTGAAATAGACACATCAGAGATACCTATTCTACAGAGCTCCAATTGACTTGAAATTTCACGGAGATTTTTTATTGAATATATAAAAAATATTGGAGAAAAGAAATACTAGAAGGGACCCACCAGTTGCCCACAAGGCAACAGGGCGCCCCCCGGGCGCTCCCTATTGCCTTGTGGGGCCCACAGCTGGCGTCTGGCCCCCTCCTTCTGCTATATAAGCTCATTTGCCCTAGAAAAAATAGGGAGAAGACTTTCGGGACGAAGCGCCGCCGTCTCGAGGCGGAACCTGGGCAGGAGCTATTTTCCTCTCCCGCGGAGCGATTCCGTCGGGGTTACTTCCCTCCGGGAGGGGGAAATCGAAGCCATCAACATCACCAACGATCCTCTCATCGTGGGAGGACCAATCTTCATCAACATCTTCACCAGCACCATCTCATCTCAAACCCTAGTTCATCTCTTGTATTCAATCTTTGTCTCAAATCCTCAGATTGGTACCTATGGGTTGCTAGTAGTGTTGATTACATCTAGTAGTTGATGCTAGTTGGTTTATTTGGTGAAAGATTATATGTTCAGATCCTTAATGCTATTCAATACCCCTCTGATCTTGAACATGAATATGATTTGTGAGTAGTTACTTTTGTTCTTGAGGACATGGGAGAAGTCTTGTCATAAGTAATCATGTGAATTTGGTATTCGTTCCATATTTTGATGATATATATGTTGTTGCTTCCTTTAGTGGTGTCGTGTGAACGTCGACTACATGACACTTCACCATCTTTGGGCCTAAGGGAAGGCATTGTGGAGTATTAATTAGATGATGGGTTGCTAGAGTGACAGAAGCTTAAACCCTAATTTATGCGCTATTCCATAAGGGGCTGATTTGGATCCATATGTTTCATGCTATGGTTAGAGTTATCTTAATTCTTCTTTCGTAGTTATGGATGCTTGCAAGAGGGGGTAATCATAAGTGGGAGGCTTGTTCAAGTAAGAACAACACCCAAGCACCGGTCCACCCACATATCAAATTATCAAAGTAGGGAACGCGAATCAAACAAACATGATGAAAGTGACTAGATGAAATTCCCATGTGTCCTCGAGAACGCTTTGCTTATTATAAGAGATCGTTCCGGCTTGTCCTTTGCTACAAAAAGGATTGGGCCACATTTCTGCACTTATTGTTACCGTTACTATTTGTTACTTGTTACGAATTATCTTGCTATCAAAACTATCTGTTACCGCTAATTTCAGTACTTGCAGAGAATACCTTGCTGAAAACCGCTTGTCATTTCCTTCTGCTCCTCGTTGGGTTCGACACTCTTACTTATCAAAAGAACTACGATTGATCCCCTATACTTGTGGGTCATCAAGACTCTTTTCTGGTACCGTTGCCGGGGAGTGAAGCGCCTTTAGTGAGTGGAATTTGGTAAGGAAACATTTATATTACGTGCTGAAATTTATTGTCACTTGTCACTATGGAAAGTAATCCTTTGAGGGGCTTGTTCGGGGTATCTTCACCTCGACCGGAAGCAATAAGAGTTGCTCCTCAACCTATTGAACCTACTGAAAATATTTATTATGAAATTCCTTCGGGTATGATAGAGAAACTGCTAGCTAATCCTTATGCAGGAGATGGAACGGTACATCCCGATATGCACTTGATCTATGTGGATGAAATTTGTGGATTCTTTAAGCTTGCAGGTTTATCTGGAGATGGAGTTAAGAAGAAAGTATTCCCTTTATATTTGGAGGGAAAGGCATTGATGTGGTATAGGCTATGTGATGATACTGAAACATGGGACTGGAACCAGTTGAAGCTAGAATTCCACCAGATATTTTATCCTATGCATTTGGTTCATCGTGATCGGAATTATATATATCATTTTTGGCCTCGTGAAGGATAAAGTTGTGACGCCCCCGACTCGACCGTGCACTAATCATACACACAAATGCGCATGATATCACAACACAACTCTAGACACAAATTAAAAGTCATACAAGCTTTATATTAGAAGCCAGGGGCCTCGAGGGCTCGAATACATAAGCTCGCGTACAAGCGTTAGCGGAAGCAACAATATCTGAGAACAGACATAAAGTTAAACAAGTCTGCCTTAAGAAGGCTGAGCAAAACAACAACAACTAGATCGAAAAGGCGCAGGCCTCCTGCCTGGGAGCCTCCTAAACTACTCCTGGTCGTCGGTCTCCACGTAGTAGTAGGCTCCACCATGGTAGTAGTAGTCGTCAGCGGGATCAACTGGCTCCGGGGCTCTGTCATCTGATCGCAGCAATCGGGTATGGGGAAAAAGGGGAGCAATGCAACCGTGAGTACTCATCCAAAGTACTCGCAAGACTTACATCAGAACTATTCTATTTATGCATCGGTATCAAAGAAGGGGCTGAATCTGTGGACTAGACTGCAGAATTGCCAGAATAGAGGGGAAGGCCTAGCCTATCGAAGACTAGCAACTTGCAGCATCTTGCAGCATTAGAAGAGTGTAGGTTAGTACATAAATAAAGTAGTAGCAACAAGTATAATAGTAGCCATGCCCAAAGATCCTTGCTCGACTCCCTGCGAGAAAGCGATCCCGGAGCTAACATATTAATTAAGTTCCACAAGTATCCAGTTCTAGTTGTAGTAGACCGGGATACTTTCTGAGCGTCCGTTACCGTGGACACGGCTATTCGAATAGATATACTTCCCTGCAGGGGTGCACCAACTTACCCAACACACTCAATTAACTCTGGCCGGACACACTTACTCGGTCCATGCCCGGCCTCGGCTGATCGACACGCCGTAGCCCTATCTAGGCTCAACAGAGAGGCCGGCACACCGGTCTACACCCTAAGCGCTCAGGGGTCTTGGGCCCATCGCCCTTTGCACTCCTGCGCGTTGCGAGGACGGCCGGGACCAGACCTAGCCCCTGTATACACACGCAGGCTTTCGCGGTCCACCCGGGCGCGTGCCGATCAACTGCTGACGTCTGAAGAACTTCGGCTGATACATACGACGCTGAGTGTCCATACTATTCCCGCGTGCTGGTTAGTGCGAAAAGGCCAGAGGCCTACTCAGATCACATATCCAAATCCCATTAGTGTGTTGGGAGCTCGCGGTGACAATCAGTGATCCACGATTTGTGGTCCCGTCGCCCCCGTCTCGTGGACTTACGGCAAGGGCCAGGAATGCACGGCCGTGCCACGTAATTATCTCGCGGGTACCCTCATGGTCAACCCGACTCCACATCTCTCGCGGGTACCCCTCGGGGTCGACCCGACTTCCACAAGTTTCTGGGGGTAAAGTCAAAGTATCCGTGTGTCCACAACATCAAGGAGGAATCCGAGGAATCACCCTCGTTGGATTCCTACTCGATGTAACCGTCAAGGTGAACTTGGAGGAATCACCCTCGATGGGTTCACACTTGAGGGGTTGCACGACAGAGGCATCATCTGAGGTGGTGAAAGAGGAATCACCCTCGTTAACCCACAACCGATTAGCTATGCTACAGAGACATCATCAGGAGTGATGTAGGAGGTATCACCCTTGACACTCGATGGTAGCTCTGCAGAGTCATACAACTAAGGGGTGTGCGGTGCTGTGTCGGTCACTGTACATTGATCACATTGATCGGAGCACCGGTAACAAAGCGGGGCAACAAGGACAAGGGTGAGGGGTCACTGATGGGTCACTAACCAACCTATACTAAGCATTTAGGATAGCAGGTAAGGTATCAACAACAGTTACTAAAACAGGCTATGCATCAGTATAGGAGCACTTAATTACAGTAGCAAAATCGAATGCAAGCATGGGAGAGAAGGAATAGGCGATATAGGAATGATCAAGGGGATTTGCTTGCCTGGTTGCTCTGCAGACGACAAGGATCCTCAGAAGTGGTCATAGTGGTACTCAGGTCCTACTGCGGTATCGGGGTCTACCGGAAAAGAAGAGGGGGAAGAAACAGATAAATACAAGCATACAAATGCAAGCACAAAGCATGACATGGCAAAATGCAATGCATGGGTGACCTAATGCATCTCTAGACCATTTTAGGCATTTTAGGATTTAAGTTGGAATTAATAACCGGTAATCAGGCAGTATTCATCTACCAGAAACAGGCAGAAAGTTACAGGTTCTCCTACTTAGAGGGTCCTGACATGAATGCAGACGACATAAACGGGTTCATTGGATTTTTCTGATCAACTTTCATGTAGAAAACTTTTTCATCCGAGTTACGGATTAATTTCTACGATTTTACAAGTTTTAATCAATTTCTGAAAATCCTGGGTTTTAGTTAATTTCGAAAACAGTAACTGGAAAAGCTAAGTGCACCCAGCTGAGTGTACCCAGCTGAGGCCACAGGGGCTGACAGTGGGCCCGGGGGCTGGCTGAGTCAGCAGGTCAAACATTGACCTGTTGACCAGTCAATGTGGTCAACTGGGACCCCCGGGGCCACTGGCAGTGACCCAGAGGTGGGCCCAGGCCATGCCACGTTGGCGGCCGGCGCCGGAGGAGCTCCGGCGAGGCCCAAACGCGGCGGCGAGCTCCGGCGAGCCTCGGATTTCTGCTACGGAGGGCCAAATCGAGCACCGAAGCTCGCGTTCGAATGATGGAAGCATGCCGCATCCAACGGCGGCAGCCACGCGAGCTAGGGTGGTCAGGAACGGTGGCGACGATAGCTATAGGCGATGGCGGAATCGGGGCTCGACGCATTCGGCGTTCCGGCCCGTTTGCGCGTGAACTAAAACTACAGGGGGCATCGGGAGACCACCCTGAGCACGAGGGCATGCTCGGCATGCCACGACAGGGGCTAGAGCATCGGCGGTAAGCTCGATAGCGGAGCCAGAGCTCCGGCAATGGCGACGGCGACGCGCACGACTAGCTAGGAGGGAAACAGGGCTCGTGGAGGGAAGCGAAGAGAGTGGCGCTCACCTAGTGGACACACGGTGGTCCGGTGGGTGCTTAGTAGCGCAGAACGAGGTGGATCGACGGCGGCTGACGGCGGTGATCCGAGGAGGATGATGATGGAGATCCGGCGTTGCAGGGCTCCCCGACTCCAACGGGTTGCACCAGAGGTCGAGGCAGTCAACGGTGAGGCGAACGGGCACGGTGAGGCCGCGAGGAAGGCACGGAGGCCGCGGTGGAGCAGCGGCGCGGCGACGGTGGCGCGCTGATGAGATTGGGGGCGAGAGGAAGAGCGGCGCCGTGGGGGGAAGAAGTGGTGACCGAGGCGTCCAGGGGAGCAGGTGGGTTGCCCTTATCCACCCAGCGGCGACCAGCGGTGGCAGCTGTCGGGCAGCGACCGGAGCGCGCGCGTGCGGCCATGGGCGCGCTGCCATGGCGACGGGAGCAGGTAGGAGAAGTTGTTGCTGCGGGCTGGGCCTTCGACCAGGCGCCAGGTAAGCCTCTGCCCCTTTTTCCATTTCTATTTTCCATTTATTTAATAAACAAAGACAGTTTTGGGAATTTTTAGGGCTACCAAAAGGCTTTGGAAAAATATGGGACTTGGCCTATTAAATCCTTTGCATTTTTAGGCACTGCCACAAAAAGTTTGGAGGCAAGATGAATCCAAAAGGATTTTTCACAAATAAAATAGCATTTAAAAATGCTGGAAGTGCACTGTTTTAATTGCTACAGTCCATCTTAGCTTAGTGGTGATGTTGTTTTCCTTAACAATCAAATGTTATGGAATTTTCGCTAAATGATGAACTATTTTGCAACAACTTTTGTGCAACTTCATTTTCACTTGCAAAAATGAATTGAATTCAGAGAGGGAGTTTGAAATGAGATATGATTTCACTGTGATCATTCCTTGCAAATCAAAATGACTTAGCATTAACTTGGAGATCACTGTTGCATGATTCTGGGGATGTTACAAAAGTATCGCTCAAGCTTGGGGGAGGCTTAAGTATATGTTGCACACATGCCCCAATCATGAGCTCTCAAGAGAAATAATTCTTCAAAACTTTTATGCTCGGCTTTCTTATAATGATCAATCCATTCTCGATACTTCTTCTGCTGGTTCCTTTATGAAGAGAACTATTGAATCCAGATGGGATCTTCTAGAAAGAATTAAACGTAACTCTGAAGACTGGGAAATCGACAAAGGTAATGAGTCGGGTATAAATCTTGAGTTTGATTGTGTTAAATCTTTTATGGAAACCGATGTTTTTCGTAAGTTTTGCACTAAATATAGACTTGACTCTGAGATAGTAGCTACCTTTTGTGAATCTTTTGCTGCTCATGTTGATCTCCCTAAGGAGAAATGGTTTAAATATCACCCACCTATTGAATTGAATGAAGAACCGATTAGTGTTAAAGAAAAAACAATTGTTTACCATGTTGATCCAGTTGTGCCTACTGCTTATATTGAGAAACCTCCTTTCCCTGTTAGGATTAAGGAACATGCTAAAGTTTCAACTGTGGTTAATAAGAGTAATATTAAAGCACCTAGACCTTTTGAACAAATTAAAGTTGAACCTAGTGTTGCAATGGTTAAAGATCTTTTGGTTGATAATATTGATGGACATGTCATATATTTCTGTGATGATGCAACTAGAATTGCTAAGCCAGACCCTAAAGATAAAAACAAACATGTGGTTGGCATGCTTGTTATTTCTGTTAAAATTGGAGATCATTGCTATCATGGTTTATTTGATATTGGTGCTAGTGTGAGTGCTATTCCGTTTACTCTTTATCAAGAAGTCATGAATGATATTGCACCTACTGAGATTGAAGATATTGATGTTACTATTAAGCTTGCAAATAGAGATACTATTTCACCACTTGGGATTGTTAGAGATGTTGAAGTCTTGTGTGGTAAGATCAAATACCCTACTGACTTTCTTGTTCTTAGATCACCACAAGATGATTTTTGTCCCATTATATTTGGTAGACCCTTCTTGAATACTGTTAATGCTAAGATTGATTGAACTAAAGAAATTGTTAGTATTAATTTTGGTGAGATGTCTCATGAGTTTAATTTCTCTAAGTTTCATAGACAACCTCATGATAAAGAATTACCCAATAAAGATGAAATTATTGGTCTTGCTTCTATTGTTGTGCCTCCTACTGATCCTTTAGAACAATATTTGCTTGAGCATGAGAATGATATGAATATGATTGAAAGAAATGAAATAGATGAATTATTCTTTAAACAAGCACCTATTCTGAAACATAATTTGCCTGTTGAAACCTTGGGAGGTCCACCTCCACCTAAGGGTGATCCTGTATTTGATTTAAAGCAATTATCTGATACTCTTAAATATGCTTATCTTGATGAAAAGAAGATATATCCTGTTATTATTAGTGCCAACCTTTCAGAGCATCAAGAAAAGAGATTACTTAAAACTCTGAAGAAGCACCGTGCTGCTATTGGATATACTCTCGATGATCTTAAGGGCATTAGTCCCACTTTATGTCAGCATAAAATTCATATGGAGCCAGATGCTAAACCCATTGTTGATCATCAAAGAAGGCTGAATCCTAGAATGAAGGATGTAGTAAGAACTGAAATATTAAAGCTTCTGGAAGCAGGTATAATTTATCTCATAGATGATAGTAGATGGGTAAGTCCTGTTCATTGTGTTCCTAAGAAAGGAGGTATTACCGTTGTCCCTAATGATAAAAATGAACTTATCCCACAAAGAATTGTGACTGCTTATAGGATGGTAATTGATTTCAGAAAATTAAATAAAGCTACTAGAAAAGATCATTATCCCTTGCCTTTTATTGATCAAATGTTAGAAAGGTTGTCTAAGCATACACACTTTTGTTTCCTAGATGGTTATTCCGGTTTCTCTCAAATACAGTTTGTGAGAGTGAGGACTAGATCTAGTACCTTACAGGCCCTCGGCCTCTGCATCTGGCGGTGCACACAACTATTTTGTTATATTATTCAATAGATCCCAACAAAATAAATACATGGATTAACCCAAAGCCACCTTCCTAACAACTACTGTCGCTATGTGCCCTGCCACGCATCAATACACATCAAATATTCCGGTGGCCTCACCAAGCTGCCCACCGACAAGCCGAGAGCACCAACCGGTCTAGCTAAACCCTACCTGCTGCCCATGGGCGCACCACAAGAGGCGCCCCTACCACCTCAGGGGGATCCTGCTGCGATCCACCCGCCCTAGTGCCTTGGGCACTGGGCTCGCCGTCACCACTAACCTTGCCGGCGGCAGGAGAATGGCCGAGGGAAGGCTGGTGGCACTAGGTTTTTGGGCCCATGGCACCGCCCAGGGGAGGCGACGCGAGGAGTACGAGGGGTACGAGGGGTTACGCGAGGGGTCTCTAGTCAGATGTTGACATAGCTTTTTCCGTTGGATTACAAGACATATGTTGTTACATAAGATATTGATATATTATATTAAGATATATCATATTTCTACATTAATTTGCTTATACGAACATTGCTTCTTGGTCCTCTGTCATTGAATTTTTGGGCACCCTATGCTCAAATTCTGGCTCCGCCTTTGTCTGCGTTTGGACTGTGTTTTTAAAAAAAACTAGTAAAAGGTCTCGTCAATGGGATAATAATCATCGTCTTCAAATCAAGTTTCAAATATTCGCACTCCATGTAGATACACGTATTTGAATATTTGTGCATTAACCGACACACATGCGGACGTAAAACACGTGCATTCTAACATGCTCACAATGGATCAATATTGGCCTTGATCCTTGATGCATGTATTTTTTTTAGTACATCCTGCATGCGTGTATGAGAATGAAAAGAAAAAGTCAGTCTCACGATGGATGATAAACTGGAGGGCCTAATGACGTACAAATAATTCAGACGAACGCTCTTTTTTTCACTTTTACGGATGATGGGGTGGGTAATTTATTTCAACTTTAGAGGCAGCTTGGAACTAAAAAAGATATCACTCGCGTCAGCATCTGTCTTGTAATCCAACTAAAAAAAGCTCGCGTCACTCCAGGGCGCGGCTCGGGCGATCCAGATCTCAGCCGCCGCCGCCCCCACCCTCTCCACCTCCGTCCTCCGCAGCCGCCGGAGGAAGTCACCGGGCTAAGCCTGCGCGGCTGACGGCGGTGGCGGGCCTTCATCTCCTCGCGCGGCAGGTGGCGGCGCGGGCCTTTCATCCCCACGCGGCGGGATCTCTGGCTGCTGCAGATCGGCGGCCCTGGACGTCGAGGTGCACGCGGCGGAGACGGACGCCGGGGCGGCGGCCCCGGTCTTCTTCGGTGACCTTGGCGAGCGTCGTGGCCGCGAAGGCGGCCCGGCACCCGGTTCAGGGGACTAGGCGCGGCTAAGCCCCTCATCTTCGCGTGGTGCGGGTGGTGACGACAGTGTCTGCTCAGATCTTCGGCCTGCTGTTGGGAGCCGGCGGGTGACGGCTTGGGGGCCGTCGTTCTGCCTAATAAAGGCGGCGGTCCTGGGGTTTCTCTCGCACCAAGACAAAGATTTGCTTGATGCCTATCCACCTTGATCTGGTCGGAGTGCCAAGTTCTGGAAGACTCCGCTGGCGAACTCCCTTGGGCGCCTCGTGCCTGGAGATTGCTGGATTGGATGGGATTCGGTCGTGCGCACCCATATTTTTTCTGACCGTTTGGTTTCTGGGGGGAGCGGCGCGAAGCTCTGCTATTTGTTGCCATCATGGGACATGTATTTTTCGTTCCATGGTGAAGTCAGAGGCAGAGAATGTCATGGAAGCTGTGATCTGAGGACTAGTAATGGTGGTTCGAGTCCTTGCAGTGATGAGGAATTTGCTTGGTGTTTCGGGACTTGTAGTAGCGGCATGCAAATGGGGGCGACAACACATGAGAAGTTCAAGGTCTTACCTTTCAGGGTGAAAATCCAAGGTCTGGCCTTAATTGGTTGTGCCTGGCAATGACCTTTTTGAAGGCATTGTTTTGAGAGCGTGGACTTTCTTCAGGGTGAAAACCTATGATCTATGATCGGGCGACGACGGCGTTTGTGCACTGTTTCCTTCTTGGAGGCGTCGCTTTTGGAGAATTTGGACTTCAGGTGTTGTCTGGTGGTGTTTGTACTGCTACTTCAAGGACTAGATCACTGTGGCGGGGCTTTTCTTTTTTAGCTGCTTCTTTTTTTTTGGCTGTGTGCATTCGTAGTGCCATTAGGGTATTGCGTTGTTGCGGAGGCTGGGTGTAATTGGTATCTCCGTGATATTAACATATTCCCCTTGTCGGAAAAAAAATAAGATATTGATATATTATATTAAGATTTATCATATTTCTACATTAATTCGCTTATGCGATCATTGCTTTTTTGGGCCCCCTATGCTCAAATTCTGGCTCCGCCTTTGTGTGCATTTATATTGTGTTTAAAAAAAATGACTCATCCACTGGAAAGCACTCGAGTGTAAGTCGGGCCAAGCATACGTTCTAACGCAGCTACCTCTCCCTAAAAAAGCCTAGGGTTTCCTTTGCCTCCCGCCGGCGCCGCCGTCGGTCCGCCTTGTCTCCGGTGGCCTTAGGGCCATGGCGGCGTGGTGGATCCCGGCCCTTGCCGGCCGGAGGGCTCCGTCGTTAGATGTTTCTTCAAGTTTTGTTAGGGTTTGTGTCCGACTCAGGAAGACGAGACGGCGGCGCCTCCCTGAAGATGGAATAAGGTTCTCCCCGTCTAGCACCCGTCCAGGTGGTGCGTCTAGCATTGTTGGTGGGCGTGTGAAGATGTGTCTCCGGTGGATCTGTTCTTGGTGGATTTGATTGGATCTGATCATAGTTCGTCTATGTTCATACGTCTTCAAGTTGGATCATTCATATCTATGCTACTCTTCAACGGTCGCGGTAGCTGTTCTGGTAAGCTGGTCATATGGGGCCTTAGCACGGAGACTACTGTCTACTACAATAAGTTTTGCCCGGCTCCGGCAAGGTAGAGACGATTACGGCGGCGCGCCTTCTGCTCGCTTCAGTGCTTGTAGTCGTCCCTAAGTGGTCTACGGATGTAGATATAATTTTTATTATTCCTGGTGTTCGTTGTACTGCTATGATTGAAGATTAACTGATATGAAGTTTTCTCGCATTTTTTATTTCAGAAATACTGGGTGTTAGTTAATCTATCAACATTTACGTACCCACGAGCAGATAACTTTGTGCTCGTAGTATACCGCCAAGAGTGCTGGTAAAACATCAGCTCCCGCGATCCACGTGCATATATATAGTACTACTACTAGTATAATTTATGCTTGATTTCTTTGGTCCAAACGGTTCTCGTTTTTCGTCGAACAGAGGAAGGGAAACGACATGCATCGATTCCGACAGCCTGCGGTCGGTACGGTCACTAAGAACATCACATGCACCGCCTACGCTCCTGACTCACCCTATTTTTTGTTTATTTATTTGGTACTCTTAGCTTTTCTTGCTCTAGTCCAACCAAATTCGAATTTTTGTCACATAAGACCACCTACGCTTTCGTATTGACAGAAAAGATCACCTGTGATTTGTATAGACAGAAAAGACCATGTACACCGTGGCGGCTGTAGCGTCCCGACTCAAAACGAGTCAAGCCTCTGTGTGTTAGTGTCATCCCTGGATCAGTATGCTGGCACACACAGTACATCAATGTATATATCAAAGTGCAATCACATGTAAATAATGTAAAACTGATATATACCTCTTAAATCTCAGCGGAAACAGTCAATGGGAGTGGAGTCCCAATAAACACCAACGGCAAGTTGAGTGTAGACCGTAACCCTGAATCGTACTCTTACTCGTCGTAGAAAAGTATCTGCAACATAAGACGTTGCAGCCGTGTAGGTCAGTACATTGAATGCACCGGCAAGATCACCATAGAAAGATGATAAAGACTATTCTATATGCAAAAGGCTTTGTGGCTCTGTGTCTGAGTTTTTGCAGAAAAGCTGGTTTTATTTTTCCTACAACAAAGGAGTCAAACGAAAATCACTATAAAGGTTGGTTGTTAATGAGATGGTTCCACCAACCAATTCTCATGTCCCAAAAATTATTAATAGACCCACTCATCATAATTTATTAATTGTGTTGAGACTGGCTGATAGTATCATCTCCGGTGCTCATGTTGTCCATAACCGGGGACACGGCTAATCGATTAGTTTGACACTCTGCAGAGGTTTGTACACTTTACCCGCAAGAATCGATCCCTCCCGTTGTGTCCTCGCACTGCCTGGTGTTTGAGAACGAGATGATCGAAACATGGTCTTCCAAAGCGATCCTCCGATAGTTAAGTCAGTGCCCATCCAATCCTACCGTTCTTCTACATCTCGTAGCACTGACCTACCAGAGTCACGACTAGGTTCAACCAAGCCAGAGCCCATATTGACTTGCGGTTGCACACGTAAGCTTTCCGGCCTTGAAGTATCCATCCATCTCTTTGAGCCTGGGTGGCATTCCGTCGGGATGATCACAGGTAGATACCAGGATTCCCGGGCATAACCATGATAGATATCAGGCTGCCAAAATGCATGTCCAATCCACCCAGAGGTATATTGAGTCCTTGAAGTCTTGATCATCATGCATGTCTTGAAATAATTAATTAACCTCACAACACTCCTGAATCTCACAACCAAACCCCGTCTACTAAAGCGTAGCAATTGTGAAGTAACGTTTCTTCCCGGGCAAGGGTAACAGGGTGGTGGGTTTCTCCTACCTCATGAATACTACCTCAAGTTCAAGCTCAATATCCTACTGGATGTATGATGGAGCGATTGATTCTAATGCAAATAAAACATAGGTAATGTAAGATGATCAAAGTGAACTTGCCTGTACTATTGATGAAGATAAATATCGCTCTCAGAAAATAACTTGATAGAACTATTCGTCACTCTCCGATGAAATCTATATAATCAAACATTGCACTCATGTAAGCAATCATACTAGCAATCAATACAAACAATCAAAAACCAAACACAAATGTGTTGTGATGAAGGAAATACTTAAGACAAAAGTTAAAACAACAAAATTTCATCAAAACAACCAAAGTAGTTTTCCCTACAAATAACTTATTTTAAAATGCAACAAAACACAAATTAAAATCTAACAAAAGTATTTTAGCAAATATTTTACTAGCAAAAAGAATTACTTTTGAAGAACAACTAAGAAATATGAAAACAACACACTAAACAACATAAGTTTTTGTCTAATAAACTTAACAACAATAAAATACTAAAATACTAAAATAAGAGAAAAAATATATAAAACAACTAAGTTAGCAGAAAGTAAAACTTATAAAACAATTTATGAAAAATATTTTCAAATAGGAAATAAAACTAGCAATGAAATCAATTTGCAAGTTATGATTTAACTAGAATTGATTTCATGCTATAAAAATATTAAATAACATAAAATAAACTTGGTTGAAATACTACTACTAACTAACAGAAAAACAAAGTAAAACTTGTCAACTAATATAAAGGAAAAAAATAAATAAAAACAATTAAAACAAAAGAAATAGAAATAAACCTAAAAGAACTAAAAGAGAATCTTGTTTGCTTGAAACCCTAAGTTAAAATACTCTAAAATTTCTCACACTCTACCTACTTATAAATAAAGTCACTAGTGACTAGTAGCAAAAGGAATCAACTCAAAACCTATTTTTAAACTCAAGTTATTCACAAAACAAGATTTGAAACAAATCTGTTTGAATTCAAATTTAAAGTAGTCAAACATGGTCAAACTTGATATCTACAGAAACTAGAATAAATTTTTGGCCTAATGCAAAAAGAATCACTCAAAAATATTAAAAACTCTAAAAGATATAGCAAAACTAAAAGAAGAACTATTTATGGAATTGAAGTTAAACCAGAAAAAGAAAAATCGTTTCTAACGGACAGGGGTACACGTGGCTAAATCTGATTGGACTAGGGGTGTGCGCGTGCGGTGTAACAGAGCGAACGGCCGGCTTTTAGAAGAAAATGCTTCGACGTTTAAGTGATCTAATCTTAGCTCTTAAAATAGATCGGACGGTCGGGAAGGCTTACCGAAGCTAGGTCGCCGGCGAGGGGATTCCGGCGAGGCGGCGGTGGCAACAGGGGGCTCGGGGTCGTCGGGGAGGGAGCTCCAGTGGGTCTCCGGCGACGGCGCGGGCTCCAGTCGACGCAGCACAGAGCGGCGCGTCCAATGGTGGTGACGGCGAGGCGAGAGGGAGTCGGAGACGAGCGGCACGAGCTCGGGGCGGCGGCGAGCTTTCGGCGTCGACGGCGAGGGGGTTCCGAGGGGTGTGGGGCTCCGGTGAGTGTATGGTTGGGTTCAGTGGATCAAGGCGAGGCGAGTGGTGGTGGTGATTGGTCTCGGGGCGGTCGGAGACGAGCGGCAGTACAGCAATGGCGAGGCGGCGGGGCTCTGCTCCGGCGAGAGTTTCGTGCGAGAGAAGAGGGTCGGCGATGGGGGGCTCGGGCGGAAGGGGGTGCGGGGTTGGGGGGATTTATAGGGGGTGGCACGGGGTCGTCTAAACGGCAAGGGATCGCCCCGGATACGATCTCCGGCGAAGATCCGACGAGGTAAGGAAAGGGGCACGGGGAAGGAAGGAGATGGGCGACGGCGATTTGGATCGGGCGGTGGGGCCTGCGTGCAGTGAGGGAGAGCGAGAGGGAAGGGGGTCGGTGGCCGGTCCGATATGATTCGGATCTGGCTGTGGGTGGATCTGGGCCTGATTGCCCTGGGTGGGCCGCGCACTGTTTTCCTAATAAAAGAAAACATTTCCTTTTGTTTTAAAACAGGAAAGTAAAAATAGAAAGGAAAATAAATACTAAACCAAATATATAAGTATTATATACCAAAATGATCAGAAAAATAAAATAAATAAGATGAACATTTTTTCCACGGCCAAAATAAAAACATAAAAAAATATTTTTCAGAAAATGCCTAAATTGTTTTTGTTTCTTTTGCAATTTTTTTTTTCAAATAACCCCCTGTGTTTTAGGGTTCAAATGTTTCACAAAAATGCCCCTGGTATGGAGGGTCATGTTCCTCCTCTCAACTTTGAAATTTGGGGCAATGAACTTTGAATTCTTTCAAGCTTTGAAATAGAACCAAAAATGGAATAGATTCCAAAAACTTTCAAATCCACTTTTCAAATACTTTATTTGAAGAAATCATGTCATCTTCTCTCCATGATTTGAATTGGATGAATTTGAATTCAAAAGCAGAGGGGGAAAGTCATTTTGTTCCCTCTCATTCCAAGTTCAAAAAAAATGTTTTCAAAAGTTTCAAATTTTCACTCAATTCAATCACTCAATCAAACAATCATTCATTCAATTCATTTATTTAACATTCCAAATTTTGGGATGTTACAAACCTACCACACTTAAAATGAATCTCGTTCTCGAGATTCGAAGAGCTAGAAAGAAAAGGTTAGGGTTTGGGGGTCTTCTAGCAAATCCACTGGTCTGATAAGTGTGGGTGCTACCACACTTAAAATGAGAGTTACTGGTCTCTCAAAATCTTGACAGTCCTCTGGGGTCTTGACATCTGTCTCTTCACATTCTCCATAGAAAACTCTTTTGGTGATGCTCTTCCTTTATATTCACAACGTTTCCTGCAAAATCCAGTGTTTCCTTGGTCAATACAAACTTCTTCCGTTACTGGGTCTTCTTAACTGACAAGTCTCGTGATCATTTCTAATTAACTTATCGATGATCTCATGGTGGTCTACCATTTGTGGCTTTCTAGCAGTGAAATGGCTATTGGCTTCATCCTCACCGTAAAATTCCTACGTTTCGCAACAGCTGCCATGTACAAGGGGTCTTCATCATACCATTCTAAGGCTTAAAACAAAAGCTTCAAAGAACGTCGACTCTTTACTATGGGTAAGTCACTCGGATTTACCATTCCAAATAGCAAGAGAAATGATAAGAGTAAGTCGTCATGGTGATCAATCCATTCCGCACCCAAATCATTACTCTGTATAAGGTTTAGCAAATCTCGTATTCTAACACTTGGGCTTCCTCACAAGCATTGCAGATTTTCTCTTGTCCATGAACGAAGTTCGGATAAATCCATTGATTCTGCAAGCTGAACAAATGATCTATCGTTTCTTCACAACTCTCAGGTTTTCGTATCTTCCTAAGAAAACGTCTGCTGATCTGTCATAGCTTCTTCCAAGTTCCTTCGTTCAATAAGGTAGGGCTTGCTCCTTATCAATCCTGAGGTTGTGGCTCACTTCAATACTTGTACGGCTTTAACTCACCCTTGGGGTTACTAGTGTTTCATATTCCAACATTACCTACAATTCATTCCATCATACCCTTGGGGTAATCAAATAATTCAGACTTATTCTAGTCCAGGGTCCACTCTGCGGAATTCATTTTTCCTTTCCATTGGTCCGTTTTCCAATAAGGTATGGGTTCATCATAATCATTCCTTCAGTTCATCCTTATATTCTCAAAACTCCAACTGCAAAAGTACTTTATTACAAATGCTGTCATCCACATAGTTTGATATGGTCCAGCATTTCCTTCTTCTTTATTCATTTATCCAAACTCCTTGGCATGAAGTGTACATTCTTTTTCCTTGGTTCTTGTGGTCTTTCCGATTTCTACCACACTTAAAATGAATTACACTCATGCCTGCATAGACCATATTTTCTCACATCCTCGAAAATGGTCGGAGATCTTTGTTTATAGAGTAGCAACTCATACAGTTCAACATAGGAAAATCATGACAATAAATTCTATTGGTTCATGAAGTTATTACAATCTCTAAGACTTCCGTTACATAATCCAACTTCATAACCTCAATAAAAATAAGAGTGCTTCCTATTACATTTTTTTACTTCCAAAATCCAAAACTCAAGCTACTCATGTTTAGCCTTCTTCTCCGGGCAGGTATAGGAGTAGTGTCCTGTCTTGTTGCACCGATGACAAGTGATGTGGCTCAGATCCTTCCGTGTAGAAAACCACGGAGTCCTTTTCTTCTTCTTGGGTTGGGTTCCTTTCCTGATGCTTGGCTCATACCTCTTGCAAAAACAGTGGGGCCTCTCCAAGCTACAATGCAAACATTTGATGCCTCCACTTACTTGGCCTTTCTTCTTGTACAGGTTGATCATCACTTCTATCTTCTTAGGATTGTATTGCACTTCTTCTGTCGGGAAGTCTCCAAGATACTTGTTCGGACAATCCTGGGAGATATGTCCTTCTTCTCCACATGAATAACATGACTTGGTGTCTATGATTGGGTCTGGTATATCTCCCATCATCATGGGTTCTTCTAACTTTTTCCCGAGGGCTCCTGTCATTGCTTCCTTCTGCTGCTTCATGACTTCTTGTACCTTGGGGTAGAGTTGACATTGTGCCAGAAAATGAGTGGTTCTTTCACACAAGAAACATGTCACCTGCCCAGTTGGGCATTCCTTAGCTGGGTGATTTTCTTCACAATGAGGGCATCCATCCTTGTGTTCTTCCTGGTTGTGTCCTATCTCTCCACATATCTTGCATGCACAAATCTTCTTCACATCTTTGCAACGGCGCTTTCGGGTGTTGGTGACAACATGAGATTTTTGCAGAGTCATCTTGAATTCTTCCCAAGTGATTGATGCTTGCCTTCCATGGATAGCTTCATGCACCTTCCACCAAGTTGCAGCACCTTCTGCAAAGTACTGCAGAGCATATTGGACCATCTCTTTCCTTGCAACAAAGTTATTCCTCAGGTGATCCTCCATGTTCTAAATCCATAGCTCTGCCTCCGGCTGAGTCATCGGTCCAGAGAATACAAGTCCATCTTCATTCATCATCTATTGGGTCCAAGGGTTTTGGGATGAGATACGAGAGAGGGATAGAGGGAGATACACACAATACAAACAATAGTTTTGAAAATAGGTTTTATTTGCGGCTGTCGGAAAAACATCACACAATGACAGCTCACAAATCATCGCATCTAACGTGAGTATACAACAGGGGTTTGGTCTTCTAAAGGTCATAATAATTCTGGGATTCTTCAGGGTCTTCAATCTCTTCGATTCTTCGGAGTCTTCAACCGTTGTAGCTTCAATTATTCTAATGCATGGTGAAATCTTCATTACTCCGAAGTGGCCATCAGTTGTCCGATATCTGGTCCTTCTTGGAGTGGCATTGGTTGATCCTCCGTGTGGTCAAAAGGGAAGGGATATATTCTAACTAATCGAGGTAAGAGGGACCATTTGATAAAATCAGAAAAGATGAGAAGTAAGCATCTTTGTGAAAATAAAGTTTTAGAGATATCCTGTCCTAGGGGCTTTCCGATTTCTAGGGTCACGTCCTACAGTCAACATGTGCTCTGATACCATCTCTGTAGCGTCCCGACTCAAAACGAGTCAAGCCTCTGTGTGTTAGTGCCATCCCTGGATCAGTATGCTAGCACACACAGTACATCAATGTATATATCAAAGTGCAATCACATGTAACTAACGTAAAACTGATATATACCTCTTAAATCTCAGCGGAAACAGTCAACGGGAGTGGAGTCCCAATAAACACCAACGGCAAGTTGAGTGTAGACCGTAACCCTGAATCGTACTCTTACTCGTCGTAGAAAAGTATCTGCAACATAAGACGTTGCAGCCGTGTAGGTCAGTACATTGAATGCACCGGCAAGATCACCATAGAAAGATGATAAAGACTATTCTGTATGCAAAAGGCTTTGTGGCTCTGTGTCTGAGTTTTTGCAGAAAAGCTGGTTTTATTTTTCCTACAACAAAGGAGTCAAACGGAAATCACTATAAAGGTTGGTTGTTAATGAGATGGTTCCACCAACCAATTCTCATGTCCCAAAAATTATTAATAGACCCACTCATCATAATTTATTAATTGTGTTGAGACTGGCTGATAGTATCATCTCCGGTGCTCATGTTGTCCATAACCGGGGACACGGCTAATCGATTAGTTTGACACTCTGCAGAGGTTTGTACACTTTACCCGCAAGAATCGATCCCTCCCGTTGTGTCCTCGCACTGCCTGGTGTTTGAGAACGAGATGATCGAAACATGGTCTTCCAAAGCAATCCTCCGATAGTTAAGTCAGTGCCCATCCAATCCTACCGTTCTTCTACATCTCGTAGCACTGACCTACCAGAGTCACGACTAGGTTCAACCAAGCCAGAGCCCATATTGACTTGCGGTTGCACACGTAAGCTTTCCGGCCTTGAAGTATCCATCCATCTCTTTGAGCCTGGGTGGCATTCCGTCAGGATGATCACAGGTAGATACCAGGATTCCCGGGCATAACCATGATAGATATCAGGCTGCCAAAATGCATGTCCAATCCACCCAGAGGTATATTGAGTCCTTGAAGTCTTGATCATCATGCATGTCTTGAAATAATTAATTAACCTCACAACACTCCTGAATCTCACAACCAAACCCCGTCTACTAAAACGTAGCAATTGTGAAGTAACGTTTCTTCCCGGGCAATGGTAACAGGGTGGTGGGTTTCTCCTACCTCATGAATACTACCTCAAGTTCAAGCTCAATATCCTACTGGATGTATGATGGAGCGATTGATTCTAATGCAAATAAAACATAGGTAATGTAAGATGATCAAAGTGAACTTGCCTGTACTGTTGATGAAGATAAATATCGCTCCCAGAAAATAACTTGATAGAACTATTCGTCACTCTCCGATGAAATCTGTATAATCAAACATTGCACTCATATAAGCAATCATACTAGCAATCAATACAAACAATCAAAAACCAAACACAAATGTGTTGTGATGAAGGAAATACTTAAGACAAAAGTTAAAACAACAAAATTTCATCAAAACAACCAAAGTAGTTTTCCCTACAAATAACTTATTTTCAAATGCAACAAAACACAAAGTAAAATCTAACAAAAGTATTTTACTAGCAAAAAGAATTACTTCTGAAGAACAACTAAGAAATATGAAAACAACACACTAAACAACATAAGTTTTTGTCTAATAAACTTAACAACAATAAAATACTAAAATACTAAAATAAGAGAAAAAATATATAAAACAACTAAGTTAGCAGAAAGTAAAACTTATAAAACAATTTATGAAAAATATTTTCAAATAGGAAATAAAACTAGCAATGAAATCAATTTGCAAGTTATGATTTAACTAGAATTGATTTCATGCTATAAAAATATTAAATAACATAAAATAAACTTGGTTGAAATACTACTACTAACTAACAGAAAAACAAAGTAAAACTTGTCAACTAATATAAAGGAAAAAATAAATAAAAACAATTAAAACAAAAGAAATAGAAATAAACCTAAAAGAACTAAAACAGAATCTGTTTTGCTTGACACCCTAAGTTAAAATACTCTAAAATTTCTCAAACTCTACCTACTGATAAATAAAGTCACTAGTGACTAGTAGCAAAAGGAATCAACTCAAAACCTATTTTTAAACTCAAGTTATTCACAAAACAAGATTTGAAACAAATCTGTTTGAATTCAAATTTAAAGTAGTCAAACATGGTCAAACTTGATATCTACAGAAACTAGAATAAATTTTTGGCCTAATGCAAAAAGAATCACTCAAAAATATTAAAAACTCTAAAATACATAGCAAAACTAAAAAAAAGAACTATTTCTGGAATTGAAATTAAAACAGAAAAAGAAACATCGTTTCTAACGGACAGGGGTACACGTGGCTAAATCTGATTGGACTAGGGGTGTGCGCGTGCGGTGTAACAGAGCGAACGGTCGGCTTTTAGAAGAAAATGCTTCAACGTTTAAGTGATCTAATCTTAGCTCTTGAAATAGATCGTACGGTCGGGGAGGCTTACCGAAGCTAGGTCGCCGGCGAGGGGATTCCGGCGAGGCGGCGGTGGCAACAGGGGGCTCGGGGTCGTCGGGGAGGGAGCTCCGGTGGGTCTCCGGCGACGGCGCGGGCTCCAGTCGACGCAGCGCAGAGCGGCGCGTCCAATAGTGGTGACGGCGAGGCGAGAGGGAGTCGGAGACGAGCGGCACGAGCTCGGGGCGGCGGCGAGCTTTCGGCGTCGATGGCGAGGGGGTTCCGAGGGGTGTGGGGCTCCGGCGAGTGTATGGTTGGGTTCAGTGGATCAAGTCGAGGCGAGTGGTGGTGGTGATTGGTCTCGGGGCGGTCGGAGACGAGCGGAAGTACAGCAATGGCGAGGCGGCGGGGCTCTGCTCCGGCGAGAGATTCCGGCGAGAGGAGAGGGTCGGCGATGGGGGGCTCGGGCGGAAGGGGGTGCGGGGTTGGGGGGCTTTATAGGGGGCGGCACGGGGTCGTCTAAACGGCAAGGGATCGCCCCGGATACGATCTCCGGCGAAGATCCGACGAGGTAAGGAAAGGGGCACGGGGAAGGAAGGAGATGGGCGACGGCGATTTGGATCGGGCGGTGGGGCCTGCGTGCAGTGAGGGAGAGCGAGAGGGAAGGGGGTCGGTGGCCGATCCGATATGATTCGGATCTGGCTATGGGTGGATCTGGGCCTGATTGCCCTGGGTGGGCCGTGCACTGTTTTCCTAATAAAAGCAAACATTTCCTTTTGTTTTAAAACAGGAAAGTAAAAATAGAAAGGAAAATCTCTCCCTAATAATAAAGCACGGATAACTTCTGGTCGTACGTCATGGCGTTTTTGCAAAAAAGCCCTTATGTTTTCTGGTATTCAACCCGCAGTCCCTCTTTTAGTGGATGTGAGAAAACGGTTCGTTTTTTACAAAAAAAACCCTGCGTCTTATCCAGACGCTCCCGCTTCCTTTCCAGCCGCGGCGGAGCAGGAGAATTTGAGGGGCGGGCGGAGAAGGAGAAGTTCAGGGGCGGCGCGGCGGAGCAGGAGAAGTTCAGGGGCGGCGCGGCGGAGCAGGAGAATTTGAGGGGCGGGCGGAGCAGGAGAAGTTCAGGGGCGGCGCGGCGGAGGAGGAGAAGTTCAGGGGCGGCGCCCTTGTCGCCGGACGGCTACAACCGTGGCGGAGTAGAAGGCGGACGCCATGGGTGCGTCGCCATCCTTGCTGCGCTTGATGGAGGACGGAAGGGCAGACATTTTCTGGTGGGTACGCCGGCCGCGTGAGTCGGCTAAGTCGCCGGTGAGCAGCTGCCCGTCCGAGCCGTCCTGACTCGCGTCCTCCTTCCTCCCGTTCTCCTTTTCTCTCTGCTCCCTCACCCGCTACCTAATCAGCCTCGCCGCCATTTTGCAGGAGCCATCGCTGCCGACTTCCAGTGAGACGCCCTGCTGCGAGACCTCTTCGTCCGCTGCCTTCTTCGCTCAGGTCCCGCCAGCACCGACCCGTTCTGCCGTCTCTGTACCTGCTGGATAGCGCGCCCCGCCAAGTCCTGGAGCCGACGCGCCCCTGCCTCGCCTTCCCTCCATGGCCCAGCTGCGGCGGAGCAGGACAAGTTGAGGGGCGGCGCCCTTGTCGCCGGACGGGCCGCTGTGACCTGTCCGCCGCCGCCAATCCTCTCCGGCCTCCTCCGCCGTATCCTTCTCAATCTCCGACGGGCTGCTCCCGTGTCGTGATTTGGATGGACAATTGGAGGCCGTGTCCTTGTCCAACACCAAGCAATGGAGTGCCCGACCCGGATTTGAGTTGCTTGCTATAAGAAGGAGGGGTCCTCGGCCGGAATCTCCATCAGGTTGCGTCCTTGGACCATAAGCTCCATCAAAGCCCGTCCAAATTGCAATTTTCGACGAAACGTCCAATGTCGCCGCCGAGTTCGCCGGAGGAAGAAGCACCGAGTTCGCCGGAGGAACAAGAACATTCGTCCAACCGTCCAATTTCGCCTGCCTCGGCTACACCAGAGGTATGTATCCCCTTGATATTCACTGGATGGAATCCCCTGTTTTACATATTGTTTCTGTCCCCTGTCTCTGTCTGCGATTGTGTTCTTTCTTCAGTTATGAAATAGCTTTGCAGTTTTATGTGGTGAAAGTTTTAGAGGCCGTCGATAGCTTTCCAAAGGTACTAAGTTTGTGCAATTCGGAATAATGATGGTGAATATATCGCCAAATAACAGTTCTGCTGTTCCAGGATTTTCCGTCCAAGTAGATTTATGTTTTGCAAGAATTAATGGAAGAAGTTAGAATTTCTGTTAATACGACTTTAGTTTAGCCTGACTGAAATAAGGGACAGTACTTAATTTTGTACTGTAAGTATATATGTACTTTGCTGTTTGCTCAACGAATTATATCAGTATCAATAAGCCGACATTGTTCAGGCCTTATTTTTTTGCTGCCCTTGTTTGCCTGAATGGCATAAAAAGACCTCAGGACATCATAGATGAGATGACCACTTTCAGGCAACCTCCAATGCTTTGCATACTTTTTGGTAATCAATTCAAACTGCTTAAAGCCTAAAACAATAAGTTCCATTCGCACAGACATAGAAATTCAGAATTAATAAGTTACATAAGGAAATTATAAGGCACGAGAAAACTGATGGAGGATGGTTAGTACAGTAGCAAAGTTTTGTAAGCTCATGTGAGTCATGTTATTCTTTCTATAATATTGCATGAATGTGTACAATCATATTTATAGACTGATTTAGTAGTCTCTGTGATTGCTACATGCGAAGTGGCTTACAGTCAGTTTAGGGTTTCTGAGGTGAACGACCTGGTCCGTCTTTTCTTGTGATCTGAATTATGATGTAGGACATGGCCACAAGGGTTATTTCTGAGGGGCTGCGGCTTGAGCAAATGATCATATCCCAAATCATGACACACAGCCCTCTATACAGTCACAGCTCTCCATCCGGCATGATTTTTATCGTTCTTCTGTTGGCAAGTAATCTTAAGACTTTTTTTCCCTGGGTGATTCGTAAGACTAATTACCCTACACAATTCACAGTTTTAGTATCTCTTATGCACCTAAATATATCTGTAACTGAAAAAATGTTCAGGTTCCCGCAGGTTTTGCCTTGATTAACAAATTGAAGTGAAGTTGTTTGTGCTGTAGTCAAGAGGATATGATTGTCTTTTTTCTTACACAACGAATTACCCTTAATTGTCAGAAAAAAACCGAGTTACCCTTGGTTCTGTTTGTGCTGTGTTCCTGTGTCATCTGTTATTCACTGTATTTTATTGAGATTTACATCTATTAAGCTCATCCAAGCAGTAAATTTGGATTAAGATTTACTTACTAAACTGGAGGCAGCATTGTCCATTGATAAACAAATAAACAAAGGAAACAAGGTTCAGTGTGAACCCAGGCATAAAATTGCAAACGTGATACGTACATTAGCTGTCGAAGAGACACGCCTGCGCTTCTGATTAGTTTCATATTGCGCATAAGACCATCTACAGTCCACTTAAGCTTACCATTTGACAGTAGGTTATTTTCGGCCAATTTGCCAATTTCATTATCCTTAAGCTTTAGAGCTTTCCGTGACTTCTTTTTGGCAGCAACAACCTGTGCTTGCAATCTGCCAATCGCTTCATCCTTCACCTTAAGAGCATCTACACTCTGCTGAAGCTTTTCAGCTGTCTGTAGCTGTTGCGTTGCACTACCAGCAGCTTCTGCTCGCAATCTTTCAAGCACATTGCCTTCTTAGTTTCTCATGTTCAGGGCAGTGGGCATAATATATTTTGTATTATGTTGTTGCAGAGTAGGATAGTTCAATGATATGGTGATAGATTGAGAGCGTTACATTGCTGCAAGATGTTTCTGGGTTACAATTTTATTGTCCAAATGAATTTTTTAAAATGCTACAAAGTAATTTCATTGCAATGGATAGTTGTTTGAAAGCCTGGAGATCATGTCAGTGCTGCACCAGGTCGCTGTGGTGGTTGTTCTGTACGTTTGTAATGTTGTAGAAGTTGTGACTGTTCGCCGCGTGCAGGTGCCAAAGGTGTCTGATCAAACTCAGGTGGAGGCCAAGGAGGTTCGGCTCTCGGATACGCCACCAGTAACTCTCGATGATACCGACGTGCATATTGTAAGTTTCCCCCATGCAAATTGCATAATTTTTTGTACATGCTGCTTAAGTTGATCACCGTGTGACATGTTGTGCTGTTAATTCGACCTCAAGTTTAGATGACCAAGACTGAAAGTTGATTCAAGTTTGTAGTGCTACAAGTCTGAAAGATGATATTTTAGATTTGGCAACTGATTCGTGCTATTCATAAATACTAAACCAAATATATAAGTATTATATACCAAAATGATCAGAAAAATAAAATAAATAAGATGAACATTTTTTCCACGGCCAAAATAAAAACATAAAAAAATATTTTTCAGAAAATGCCTAAATTGTTTTTGTTTCTTTTGCAAAAAAAAAATTCAAATAACCCCCTGTGTTTTAGGGTTCAAATATTTCACAAAAATGCCCCTGGTATGGAGGGTCATGTTCCTCCTCTCAACTTTGAAATTTGGGGCAATGAACTTTGAATTCTTTCAAGCTTTGAAATAGAACCAAAAATGGAATAGATTTCAAAAACTTTCAAATCCACTTTTCAAATACTTTATTTGAAGAAATCATGTCATCTTCTCTCCATGATTTGAATTGGATGAATTTGAATTCAAAGGCAGAGGGGGAAAGCCATTTTGTTCCCTCTCATTCCAAGTTCAAAAAAAATATTTTCAAAAGTTTCAAATTTTCACTCAATTCAATCACTCAATCAAACAATCATTCATTCAATTCATTTATTTAACATTCCAAATTTTGGGATGTTACAGCGGCAGATCCGCCAGCCAACACGTGACACTTGCCTCCGCGGCAGGACATGCCGCCACGGGTTGAGGCGGCAACTTGGCTGCAACAGCTTTTCGTAGGCGGGCGGCAGCGGGAAAAGGCGGGCCCTGCCGCCACACGCTGTGGCGGCACCCTGAGGCAACACTATTTTTATGTTTGGATGCTAGTAATTTTCTGTACGTGGTGATCGATCGGTCGGGCAGCTGCTGATGCACATTGTGGATGCCCTAAGCTAGGCTCCCTCTCTCTCTCTCTGCATAAAGCGACTGTGGAGCACAGCATACGATGCATGTAGAAACTGATGAACTAATCGATGAGCGAAACACAAAACTGCAGAGCTAGCTAGCCAGCCATGCGAACATGCACACATGCACATGCTTTCATTTCATCAGTGTGCTCTGTGCAACGTAGACGGGTTGTCCGTTCCTTTTATATAAAAGAAATCAAACAAACTAGTGCATGTGTGAGTAGCTGCCACCACGCACCACGGCGGCAGGTGCTACGTGACCGAATCCGTTACGGTTTTCCCTTGTCTGGAGACGGATTCCGGTTATCCTAAGGCTGCCGCCTCATTCATTGGCGGCAGGTACTGCCGCCTCCGCATGTGGTGGCAGGTGCCACGTGTCGGCTGGCGGACCTGCCGCCACAGCGTATGTGGTCTTTTCTGTTAATATGGATCGCAGGTGGTTTTTTTTATCAATACGAAAACGTAGGTGGTCTTATCTGACTAAAATTCACCAAATTCGACTGTCGGTTGCATCGTCACTCCTGGCCGTTTGGGTATGCCTTTGCTAGGCATCGCTGTCTCCATTGCTTGCTGGCTCTATTAACTTTACTTCTTCGGCTAAAAAATTTATGGCTTAAAAACCAACAAATAAACCGGTGAACCGGCGGTCTTACCAGTAAAATCCTGAACCGGTGACATCACCGTTCGATGACCGGTCTGGGTTTTAAAACTATGCCTGAAGGTGGTGAAGACCAACGAACGTACCATTTTTCCTTTTGTTGCAAAGTGCTGCTGCCAAGAACGTTGTTTCTAGACGAGTAAATTTCTGGGAACCGCACCTTTTATTTGTTGAAAAACTGTAAATGCTGCACTTTCAAGCATGCATTTCGCTCAACCACACTCCTGGGATAGAAGCTATTCATAAAACCCTAAGAGCATCCATAGTACATGGTGTGAATTTGGTTGGCTAAATTTTAATAAGACAATGATCTAAAAAGGATTCCTTCTTAAAATCTCACATTTTCTAGGAGGTAGTCTATATGTAGCTCTAGCGTAGATTCCAACCGTTTCCTTGTGAAGGCGAGGTTAGGGTTTCTCGTTGTGGGTGCACGATGAAATTTGGTGTCAGGTGTTTCATATCTATTCAAGGATTCAACGACGACGACGACTGCAGCTCAAGGGCGTTGGTCTTTAGGGAGACGTGCACGCGGCTGTCATCGACAAGCTCAAGTCAAGTCCGGTAGGGGAGCGGCGACAGCGGCGAGTCAATGACTCGTTCTTGCGGCGGTACTGGTCGTTCGGTGGTTTAGGGACCTCGATGTAATTTTTATTATGTTTGAGGTGTTTTATACTTCTGGTAAAACTTTATAATAAGTTTGGATGCCTTCCGACCAAAAAAGTGCCATTTCTGAAATGCCATGTGAAAAAGAGCATTGGTGGGTCTTGAACTATGAGCATATGGTGTTGCATACTCAGAAGTGTGATTTTGTCAAATATCATGTGAAAAAGTTGATCCTGGTTCTAGAAAACATTTGCTGAAAAATTGTAGTTATGTGAAATGCATTCCAAAATTGAGGTGTGTGAAATGCATCTTGTATTCTTTTGAAGTCTTCAAATTATGCTATACATAGGGACTACTCTGTATTTTCGAATGGAGATATTATGATCTAATTATTCCCAACAAAATATGTTACAAAAAGATATTTTTCATGTAAATTAACACATTATTACATATAGATATTCTGGAAATACCCCCACCCCACCCCTCCAACTAGTTTCTTGAATATGTCTTGAATATGTTCAATAGAATATTTAATGAGAAATCCGGGTAGTGTGCACTTTATATATGATGAGCTATCAGACAATCAGAAAGTTTCAATTTCTTGTGGGTAATTCACTTGACTAAACAGTGGCGGTGCAAAAAAATTCAAGCATGTGATGTCAATTTAAACTTGTGATGTCAAATACATGTATGTTTCCAAATTTTATACTATGTTTTGCATAATTTTACTTGTATCTAAGGGTTTTGCCAAATTGTTGTGTGGTCAATCGACCACACAGCTTGAACGTGGCTTTGCCATTGTGACTAAGTATTGGGTCCATATGTGGTCCACACTTCCAATTGTAGAGGTGCAAGATTCTAATGGCTATGTGCGCAACCACTTGAAGATGGTAGTTATGACTATGTTCAAACGATTTGGATGACGGCCTTTGGATGTCGGGCTAGAAATAGAAACACGGCTGTATGAATTCCTATTATGGTTCTCCGAGCCTTGTCGAATGAACGACTTATTACTTCATAATAATTGATGGTTGTGTGCATTGATCGATGCAGATATTGGATATGTTCTCCTTTGCCAAAAATATATAAATATGGTATATACTAAAATATATATTGGTAGTCAACATTTAAAATATTTACTTTATTGATACTAAAAACTAGAAGTTTCAAGAACCACCGATAAACTTTGTGAGTGGTGGAGTTATTGGGGAATGATGCAACCACGAGAGTTTTAACACTGACACTTGTATTTAAACAACTATAAATATGTTCAATATAACTCTAGAGAGATTCACAATTTATCATGGTGTCCTTTCATACGAAGCATGATAAAGGGGTGTGCCTGCATGGGAAGAGGTGGAGGCACGCTGCGGCCATAATAGATGGTTGATTTATATCACTAGAGATGGCTGTCCCTCGAAGGTTTATTCTCCATTCCCCCGATAAGCATATATTAGTCGTCTAATGATAACAAACTATAATGCTCGGCTTGATGTTCCTGTTGTAGAGGCCATCAACGTCTCCAATATTGCTCATTTGTCTTATGTCTCAGCACATATTCAGGTTTTGATCATGTTCTGCAATTGTGTGTGTTTGTGTGTCCCCACACATTCATGGTGCATTTGTGTGGTGTAGGCATGGCATCTTCCAACAATAAAAAAAAATGCAAGTATACGAAACCTCCGATAGTGAAGGAATACTCATCATTTCTTAATTTGTATATTGAGGACTTTAAGGGGAATCATGCAATCAAACTATTCTAACTGCTAATGCTAATGGAATCACATATATTTACGCTAGTAAAGCAAAACAATGGCCTATTAGTGTTAGACTAGTTGAAAAATATTTTTGTACTATAAACTATCATTAACATGCACCTACAAAAAATAACAGTCTCAAAGATCATACTTAAAATAACCACATACTCTAAGCCATTTAGAAATCATGTGAAGTTGCAAATTGCAAGGTTCACTTTGCATCCTCGTTGTTTCTTTGCCCCATCTGTCTATTCAAATCGGTGAATCGACGAAACTATGTCCTTGTAGCTTTTTGGAGCGTGCTACGCGTCTCTCATACAGCTAGATCGTTCTTGTGCCATACTGCTTCCCTTAGGTTTGGATTGCTGTGGGATTTGCGGGAGGTATGTGTCAGCTGATATCAAACACCAAACAACTCCAAAATCATTGGCTAAGGGGTACCCCTTGTAAAGGTTACCCCAAAAGCCTCTGGTGATGACACGTGGCGTGACGAATGTGCGCTACTTGTCGTCATGAGAGTTTTGGTGGGATTTTCCTCACGGGAAGGCATAAGAGGTTGGATGTATGTTTTTTTTTTCTAGATCCGCTTTCTCAAAATGAAATATCTCCTGAACCGCACGTCTAAATTACAAACCATTTTTACCGTTGCATTCCTCACGCTGAGATATTTAAAATTAGATCTCATGTTGATAAATTTTGACGAACTTTTTTTGACACAACTTGTGCTCCCAAAGTGTGCTAACATATGCTTACAAATTGTACTAACATATGCATCCCAGAGGTGAAGCACAATTGTGCTCCTGCAAGGAAGCACACTTGTGCTTCCAAGTGTACTAGCTTTGTGCTCCCGTGGGGGATAAAGCATAACTGTCCGTGTGAAGCATACTTGTGCTCCACATGGGAGCACAAACTATGCTCAGGATCGATGTAAAAAGAAAAAAGGTAGGAAATGAAACAAATCGAGAAAACCAATGAAACATCGAAACAAAACCCCCTAAGAAAATCAAGAAAACAAGAAAAGGAGGAAAACCAAGAAAATAAGAAGGAAAAAAACTCCCGCCCGAGAGTGCTTTCCACATGCGACATGTGTCAGATGGGGGGTCCTCCTCGCTGTGCATGAGAACACCCTCTGAAAAGCTCATCCAAGGCACCCTTAATTAGTTTCTCTCAAACAACTCAAGAGACTGCATAAATATTTCCAGCTGAAAGTTAACACCGAGCCCACGGATATTAATTAGCGCCCAATAAAAGGCCCCTCTTGCCACACAACACCGGGAGAAAGAAAAAGAAAAAAAAACAAGGATTGCTACCACAAAAGGAAACCTAACAATATTTGTTTACGAAATAAATCAATTAGGGAGAGAGTACATTCTGGCAACTCATAGGCCCTTTTCTTTTATTATACAGTTCAAACCACATCCCAAACCTCACATAATCACAAACCACACGCCAACACACACACACGCGCGCGCTCAAGTGGGAGCACATCACATGCAAATGCAACTAAACCATTCAAATTAGACCCCACAGGCAACACACATTAGCCAACGGTACTAATTATTGCGGCATCCTAAACTTAATAAAGTCACCACCCTACTTGACACTACTATAGTCAGTCACTCCACCTTGGCCCTCGTTAGCGAAGTGAATGTCACTGCCAGCTCTAGCGATATCTCCTTCATGTCAGTGGCGAACGCGTCGTACCACTGGAACATCTCCATCACCATGAGCCTCTCAACCGCCACCACCATGTCCTTCCCCGATAACTGCTTGTTCCCCTCCGTCGGCTCACCGTTTTTTGACCAGTTTGACCACATCACATTCTTGAGCACACGTCGTGCCACTGCTTCTTGTGGCTGATGGGTTGCCGACTCATTCTCCCGCATGGATGAAGTATGGGAGGGAGTGGTAAACTTTTGCTCAGCATGTTGTCGCAGCTACGAAGGTCTCGTCATCCCAAGTGGTTCATCTCCAACGACGGCATGGCTTTATTTGGGTGAAAGTTGTGTTGGACCCCATTGCATTTCCATATTACGGGTTAGGGTCCTTGTAAAAGTCAGGGACTTACTTCGCGTACTTGTTTTTATTCGAGCCCTTATCTGAGCTTTCTGCTGTAAATGCCTATTGAAAAAAGTATGCGCAATCATTTTATCACCAACTCTACCCCATGTTCAGAAACTCCATTACTACATAGGCAGCGACCCAACAACTAGTGCTTGTGTCGTTGCTAAATAACGACGGTGTAACTTGACAGACAAATTTGTTTTGACTATTAGGGCAAGAAAAGTCAACTCAATATTGTTAAATTAGAGTATCATGCATTTCACTAGACCACACTGTTTTGCCATCAAATATTTCATAAAACCCTAATATTCATAGGTACAGCTAAAATTGTAGTTTAGTGACACGTGATGTCAAAAAAGTGCATTGGTTTCCAGCAAACCTAAAAGTGAGTTGGTGTTTTTCCTGAACCGAAGTGTGAATTTGTCAAATGTCGTGTCAAAAAGGCATCGTGGTTCTGGAAGACATTCGTGGGTGCATGCCAAGAGCGAGGCTTTGTGAAGTACGTAAAACAAGAGTGGATAATATGGAATGCATGCATATAAATGTGTTTTAACAATAGAGGTGTGGTTTCTCTCTTGTAAAATGTCAACGTACTCTGCGTTTTGTCTAGTTTTCCATATTCAAGTTTGATAGCCAAATGATGGTACTAGCCCTGCTAGATAAAGGATCTCTCTTTCCTGTTACGCCCTCTGTAAACTAATATAAGATCATTTAGATCACTAGAGTACTTATGACAGAAGTGTGGATCTTCACTAGATGCCCCTCCGGCCCTCCAGGCTCACATCATCAAAGTCTACTAGTATTTGCCAGACAATTTTTTTCCAACCGGGCTCACACCCCTTTCCATTAATTTCCTAACGGAAATATTCAGTACAAAGTAGTTCAACCTAAGCAATGAAACTGGAAGAACAGATCGAAGGGGGCGGGAAAGGGAGGAGCGAGTTGGAGCATTAGCAGGAAACTCCCTGTGGATGCTTATACTCGAGGTATCCACCACGGGGCGAAAACCTGCTAACACTAAATATCTCGACAGTGACGACACCAGAAAGTCTCACAAGCCACTAAGCATTACAGATCACCTCTCAATAGGCATCAAACCTCAGTGAGCAACAAAATAAAGTGCTAACGATAGTCAGGAACCGCCACCATCAACAGCTTCACAGAACATCAGTTGCATCCGCGATCATGAGCCTGCCTCGGGGAGAAGATCGATTCGCCAATGCTGAAGCAGTCTGTATCACCCTCTGCACTCCGGTCTGAAAAGTTTCCTTGTCCTCTATCTTCAGCAACCCTGTCCAGTAAAGCAGAAAAGAACAAGCAATGAAAACAGCCTCCAATGGGGTACAAACAATATGACCATCAAATGTGACTTTGTTCTAAGTACACCAAGTACCCCAACAAATGGCAGCAATAATCATCATGTAAAACTTTTTGCCCCCAAGGAAATAACGATATATCCAAGCCCAGCTCTGCCAGAGATATGTAGGGCTGCATGAGGCCCCCATCGCAAGGCCAAATGACCCCCAAACAGAGCGAGCAAATGAGAAGTTAAAGAACAAATGATCAGTTGTCTCAATGTTACGACAGAAAGAACAAGTAGGACCCCTCCGGCCCTCCCAGGCTCCCATCATCAAAGTCTACTAGTATTTGCCAAACAATTTTTTTCCAACCGGGCTCACACCCCTTTCCATTAATTTTCTAACAGAAATATTCAGTACAAAATTTGCAAATGAACTTATACTATGATTAAGTTTCAGGAAACCTATAATTTGGAAAATCTAGTTTGCAATGTACCTAAGAATGTTTCTGTACAAAGTCAAGGATGTTCATTCTCATTGTTTCTAAGCTGCTGCTGGCCGTTCTTCAAAATTATGAATCCCACATGTACATATGTTTCATAACTTTTTTTTTCATTTTATCCCATTGATGAAAAAATGGATCAAAAACACAACACTCTTTGGTTAAATCAATGCATCTAGAAGCATAAATATGCCAGCAGAAGAAAAGCACATTGTCATATCTTAATCTCATATGAAGTAACATGAGAACAAAACGACTATGATCTTAAATGACTTGTACATCAGGAGAAGGCATAGAGATATGCTATGTCCAATTGTCCAGAAGGATGAACAAGCTCACTGGAGGAAAAGAAGAGAGATACAACATGCTAATATTTACTATTGTGCCATTGGTTCGCAGTTTCCTCATGAAGCATATGGTTGGCCTATCAGGACCTATCATCTAGACTGGTATTGCTTGCCGGTAACCCTCGGGGCAATATTTGGTGAGGCATGGTATGTTGAATATGTCCCTCCAAATGAAAACAAAGGGCCTGGATCTTCAATACTATGCGTAGATGTGAGCTATTTTGTGCATCATTTGCACGAAAGTTCAGTGCCCAACTCCATAGTACGAAGACACATAGGAATTACTTCAGTTAATTTGTAGCAGAAACCCATCAACTTAAGAATCGCCAACCTACAAATCCGATCTATCTAAATATCATGAATAGAGAATCATAAACTGCGCGCACACAAATATAGTACTCCCTCCGATCGATAATAAGTGTCACGGTTTTGAACTAAGGTTGAACTAACCTTAGTTCAAAACCATGACATTTATTTTGTATCCGAGGGAGTATTTACAAAAATAGTTCCAAGGGAAAACAAGCTTTAATAAAAAAAACAGCTCCCTCCATATTTATCCTTCAAGTCCAAACAAGATCACTTGATCAATACATGAGCAAATAACCACTTACTTTCAGATTTTGCCATTCTGATTCATCACCTCAGAACAAGCATATATTTCCAACATACGTGACCAAAACTACACTTATGAAATGAGGCAAGGTAGCATAAGAATATTTTTCCAGGGTGTTGTTTCTGAAGGAGTACAAAGTCCTAATGTATAAGATTGCCTGCAAAACAAGCACCAGTGGGGTGGATATATGACTTCCTGTACAATTAGCTGATGGATGAAACTCCAAAAACCAAGCATGCTTTAATTTGAATAAAAGGTCTGATGTCAAGTCTAGGTCATAGATTGTTTAAAATGGATGTACTATTGATGAAACCTGCAACCTGCGGTTCAGTAAAGGGTCTAATTTACTTTAACTCTAAGATCTGTTGTGATTGATCTCTATATATCTTACGGCTGAGATGATCACAGTTACAGAAAATAACATCTAATAAAATTTTGGTCTGTATCACCACCAAACGATCACCAGCAAGGATAGTTAGAATGTGTTTTATATCCGGTAATATGGGAACAATGATTGTAAACAGAAGAGGTGGAGGGGAGATTTGCATTACCATAATAATGCCGGTGTCGGGCTGCTGTCCCGGTGGTCTAGGATACGGCATCCATACGGACTGGGTCCTCGACGCGATGCCGACGTCATTCAACACGTAGTGTCCACGACGGTTGGGATGTTGACGGCGGCAGCCACATCCAGGCCATTGGCGACGGGATGGGAGGAGGTGTGTGTGGCATCAATGAACATGCAGATTGCTACTCCAAAATAGTTCATCAATCCAAATTATCCTGTTTAGATCTAGCTCCAAATATCTAGTCGACTGGATCTTAGGAGAGCAATCTTACACCAACCTGAATATGACGGAAGAGGCGTGCACCGCTACATCTCAAGCTGCCTTCCGTTGCAGCCTGTTCTCCTCTCCTGCATGCATCCTTTCCCCCTTCTCATATTTGTCCTTCTTGCTTGGCCCACAACGCCTTTCTTCTACTCTCCCTACCAGGAAAAACACCGCAAGGATTTTAATAAAAAAATTGATTGATTCGGCATAAAAACATTTTTGTTAATTCATCATAGCCGGAATATCATCAGTACTTCAACCAACCACTGAAATGGTACCATGAACATCACAAATTTGGAAATAAAAATGGAAGGAAGGATAAGTGGAATACCAGCTGTGTGGCAGCAGAATAATTGGAAGTTATGGACCAAGGATAATCCAAATGGACCTTCTACATTTCGTCCTGTTCATCTCTGAAATCTGGATCCATACACCTTCTAGTTTTCAATGCCGAGATCCTGACAAGTAAGACCAGACACACTGAGGCAAATCGACTAAAGGCACATCAATAAGTATGAGTTGGCTACTCAGAATTCAGCCAAGCGCCATATACATGGGGGATGGGAATATATCCGGTTGTAATTTACTGATCTCCAGTAATATCTGGGATGTAAAACTTAGATTCCAAGCGGGGCCTTAATGGAAATCAACGTCATGGGAGCATTCAAACTATGAATTAGTTCTACTATTTGAAATCAACATATAGGGTTTAAAAGGAGGGCTTAGCTTGCTGCTGGCTACATCAGCTGTAGTCACCGTCAATTGCCGAGCTAGAGTGGGGCACCGGTTCTAGATGCAGCTTACAGAGAGGGGACAGGAGAAGAATGGAAAGAAGATGGAGGGAAGCACCTTGTTGCAGGAGGCAAATAATATGGAAGGAATACCGATGCTCCCTAGGCGAAGAACAAGAGAGAAGGTCAGATCGAGCGATGGCGGATCTGGTGGCCAGCGTTCGAAGATCGATCGCACCTACATATACCAAGGGCCGCGCGGCTCCGACTCCAAATTGGGCAGTGGGAGTGGTCCTCGCCGTCGGGGAAGGAGAGTATTGTAGTTAACCCTAGCGTGCGCCCCTGCTCACCGGCCAATGCGTGGGGAGATGAGCTTCGGCCGATGAGGGCGACGGTGCGGTGAGGGCGCCGTGCGAGCAGCGGGGACGTCCGGAGAGGGGTCGAGGAGGGAGCAAGGAGGCGCGCCGGCGAGGGCGTCGTGGGGGCGGCTGGAATGGCAGACATGAGGGCGTCGTGGGGGCAGTTCCGGAGAGGTGCGGGGGTGAGGTAGGAGTTTCTTTTTTCTCGAGAGGGGCAGGAGAACGTGGTCAGAGGCAGGAGAGTTTAGGCTAAACGTGCAGTGGCATGGTGGGTAATTAAAGCGTCAAACATGTTTGATACGTTGAGGCAATTTAGACCATTAGATTGGCACTGCTTGATGGCTGACATGATTTGGTTCTTCGTCTTTTCGTGCTTTTTTTTATAGGAGTAGTAGATAGATGAATAAAAAGTGACCCATGCATGCATACAGCTCATACCCGAGTGCTCTGCGAATAAAAAGTGATTCATGCATGCATATTTTGTTTTCGTCCTTAAGCACTTATACATAGAGGTGTACATTTATTTATTTATAAAGTATATTGATAAACAAATTATCTTGCTACATGGGAAACCGTAAAGACACTAGCTAGGTTGATTAGTTCAGCGCAAACTTTACTTCATACAAACTCCAGCAACAACGTGCGGGGCATTTGTCTGGTTAACAATATTTTTTCTACCCGCAAGATACACATCTTTAACTTTCATAATAGCTTTCCAACACGGGAGTCAGAAAAACCACGGTTGAACAAATGCCACAATATGCTTTTTGAAATACTTAACGCGAACAATTTGCTGCCAAAGGCCGTTGCCCCTTGCCCGTCTCTAATTTCCACCATCATTTGACCAACAAACTAATATTTTGCTTATGCAGATCTTTGATCCCTAGACCGCCGATACACTTAGATTGACAAACCCTCGCCCATTTAACCATATGATATGCACGTTTCTTTTTGCCTTTTCTCCAAAAGAAGCGGTGCACATTCATTTTTTCAAAAAAAGTTCAAATGAACCATATGTATTTGCCAAACAAATAAACCATGGATACAAATTAAGCATTTTATTACACAGTTCAAATGATCGATCACACCCCAAAGAACTTCACATAATAACACACGCACATCACATGCAATTCCAACTAAAAGCCAAATCATGCAGATTTGACCAGAGATGAAACAGACATCCGGCCAGTATAGCACTAGCAATTATTGTGGCAGCGCTACCGCCACTTGGCACTATAGTAGGAGTAGTACAGTGCTACTCTGCTATAGGTCACTCCGCCTTGGCCCTGGTCAGCGAAGTGAACGTCACCACCGGCTCCAGCGGCATCTCCTTCACGTCGGCGGCGAATGTGTCGTACCGCCGGAACAGCTCCGCCACCATCAGCCTCCCGACCGCCACCACCATGTCCTTCCCGGGGCACTGCTTGTTCCCCTCCGCCGGCTCGCTGTTCTCCGGCCCGTTCGACCACACCACGTTCCCGAGCAGCCGCCCTTCGCCGCCCACGAACCGGTCAGGGACGAACTCGCCGGCCTGCTTGAACACGCGCTCGTCGCGGGTCGCCAGAGGCTGGTACCCGAAGAGCATCTCGCCCTTGCGCACCTGGTAGGCGGCGTCGTGACTCTCGACCACCAGGTCCTGGCGCGCGCGGCCGTACTGAAACTCCACCGGCGGGTTCATGCGCAGCGCCTCCCACACCACCGATTTCACCAGCGGCATCTTGTCGACGGCGGACACGGTGATGTCGCTGCCGTTGGGCACGGCGGCGCGGACCTCGCTGGCGAGCCTGGCGTGTAGAGCCGGGCCGGCGCGGGCTAGCCACTTGATGAGGTGCGGCAGGAAGATCTTGAAGCCTCCGTAGGAGTTGAAGATGGCGGTGAAGACTAGGTTGTGGAGGAGCTCGTCGCGTGAGATGCCGGACTGTGCCTTCTCGGCGTCGTTGAGGACGCCGGCTGCAGCGTCGGCGAAGTACGCTGTCAGGGCGGCGTAGTCGCTGCGGACCAGCAACGGCGGCAGGCGGAAGGTGTGGAGAAGGAAATCCTCGAGCAGCCACGGTTTGATGATCTTACTAGCGAGCGGGTGCAGCTGCACACCGAGCCACTTGATGGCCTTGGTCACGGCGCCGTCGCCCATGGCCTTGCTCGGCGGCGTGCCGCCGAACAGCGCGGAGCAGGTGAAGTCGAACATGTGGTGTTCGTTGAGCTTGTTGAACTGAACGGGGCCGTCGCCGAGGCCGGCGTCGGCGGCGTCGAACACGGCGCCGAACGCGGTGCGGAAGGCCGGCGCGACGTGGTGCATCCGCGCGGCGGCGAGGCTGATCATGACGCGCTTGAGTGCGGCGTGGTGTGGGTCGGCAGCGTCGAGGAAGGCGAGCGGGCGGTAGCCGCCGAAGAGCGCGAGGGAGGGCATGAAGGTCCCGTCGAGCGTGTCGGTCTTGTCGACCTTGGCGTCGTCGAGGAGCACGCTGAAGCTGCGCGCATCGAGGAAGGCGACGACGCGGGAGTCGGCGGTGATGAACGGCCCGGGGGGCATGTTGACGCGCAGCACGGTGGCGCCGCCGTTCCGGGCGATGCGGGAGCGGAAGTACTCCTCCGCGCCCTGGAAGTAGTAGTAGTCCAGGCGGTCGCGCAGCGGCGAGAAGAAGGGAACGCCGTAGCCGCCCGGGACCTCCCGGACGGGGAGCCCCGACGGCGACAGCTTGGTCTCCGCATTGTCGCTGCCGGAGCTGTTGGCCACCTTGGACGTCATGGCAGGGTGAGCAAGCGCAAGTCTAACACCAAACGCAGTGCTCAGCTCTAGGCTCTGGCTGGTCTTGGAGAGTGACCAGCTCTTCTGCATTATATAGAAAAGAGGTACGTACATGGTGGTTCTACAGTGCTCAAGGGCCAAAGGCATCCACATGTTGTGCCAAAAAACGAGAGAGGTATTGGCACGCAAGGGTTCGTTTGGACTGCCACCAAATCTCCCTTACCAATTATTTGGCCGTGGCCAACATATTGGTTCTTGTTTGGATGATTGCCGACGTTTTAGCATGCGCTAATGCTCCTTTGAGACCGGCAAAGCAAAATATCAACTAAGTAAAATTTAGCTAACTAATTGTTGGTAGGGCAAATTTGGACACAAACAAAATTTGGAACTCAGGGCCTCGAGCATTTGGCTCATAGCGTATTTGATTTCATAAAATCTTGCCAGTGCGTATCTGTTCTAAACGGGTTCTAAAAAGCTAAGTTTACTTTAATATTGGTTTTTCTTGAGCATTATCTGTTCTAAATGGGTTCTAAAAAGCTAATGCGTATTTGGGAAGATGCTTGGATTCCTAATTGCACTATCAGAGAAGTCATCACCCTAAAAGGGGATCATTACCCACGTCTGTCTAACAGTTGAGATGAAGACCTCGTTACTCAGATTTTGTGGCCCATTGATGCACAACGTGTCCTTGCGATTCCTCCCCGCAGTATGGCATGTCAGATTTTGTGGCCTGGAGTTTTACTAAAAATGTTTTTTTTTCTATTTGTTCCGCCTATTTCGTTGAGTGGGATCACCAACATGGAAGGAAATTCCTTCCTACTAACGGAATGGGCCAAACCAATTTTAATCCCATTGGACGTATTATTTGAAAATTATCTTGTCCGACAAAGGTTAAAAATATATATCTGGCGGACGTTGCATGGCACTCTCACGCGTCGTGTTATACTCCCCGGTAGACACATGAAAGTTTCTCCCTTTTGTCCATCTTGTTCCTCTTGTCTAGAAGATGTGAAGCATTTGTTGTTTCAGTGCCAGAAAGCTAAGGGGGTTTGGGGAAGACTAGGATTAGACGAAATTATTTATAGAGCTTGTGAACTTGATCGTGCTGGTGAAGCAGTCTTGGAATTCTTACTACACATGCCAGATCAAGATTTATCTATCATCGGGTTTCAGAATATGCATGAGATGATTGCCATCACGACTTGGTATTTCTGGTGGGAAAGGCGTAAACTCATGCATAATGAGAAAAATCAAAATGTTAACAAGATTGGTATGGGGATACAAGCTCTTACGACTATTTTTTTTAGGGAAACAGCAGGACTCTGTTGGGTATTTTTATTAATTTTTAAAAAAGAATCTCTTACGGCTAATTACGTTGTTGCTTCCTCTCCAAACACTTCTATGAAAGGGGGAGGGGGTTCGCCCCCTAGTGGGCTTTGTGAAGCTTAATGTTGATGCTTCTTTAGATCAGGTTCTTCTTAAGGGCCGGAGCGATCCCGAGGGACGATGAAGGAAAATTCATTGCATGAGACTTCTGGAGAATCGACTGGTATGTGGAAGTTCTCACGGCAGAAGCTCTGGCGCTTAGATTCGGTCTATCCTTGGCTTAACGGGCGGGATGCAATCGACTTGCATTAATTCTAATAATTTGGAGGTCATTGATACAATGAATAATGATGGATGGTTGGCAGGAGTGGGGGCGGCCGTTTTTGATGATTGTTATTTTAGTGCTTGTGATTTTCCTATTTCTAGGTTCGAACATTGTAATAGAGAAGTAAATAAGACTGATCATGAGCTTGCTAGATTGGCTAGATTTTCTTCTACTGTTTATTGGTTTGAGGAGCCTTTAAATGAAATTGTGTTGTTCCTCATAAACGATGTATATGTTGTTTTGATTGAATAAAGTTTGTATGTATTTCAACCCCCCTCTCTCTCCTCACATGTTAGCCCCCTATCCTCCCACCACTTCCTTCTTTATGTCTCCTTCGTTGCCAGCAGGTTCAGAGCATCTACAACCGGACCCCTCATGTCCTCCCCAAACATCCTGGCGGACAGCCCGGTCGCTGCCCGAACATGAGACAAAATGATAAAAGCCACCCAACCGGACCCCCATTTTGTCCCCATATGTCCGGGCTATCCGCAAATCCCCATACCTAGTCCATATATGGGGAGGATATGGGGATGTCTAGGCCTGTCCGGGCAGTCTTCCACGTAGGATGTCGAACAATTTATCTTTCTTTATTCTTTCTTCTCTCTCTCTCTCTCTCTCTCTCTCTCCATCCTCACTAATCACACACATTTGGGCGAACAATTTGAGAACAAAGTAGGGGACATGGTGGACATGACCGGACACTGACCGGACGCGACCGAAGACGTTTGAGGGGCCAAATTTTCCCATTGTGGTTGTAGATGCCCTCGCCCCCTTTCCCTTTGTTGTGAGCATGATGTTCTAACTCATTCAAGCATATGTTGTGCCATGAGAGGGGGGGGGGGTTATGAACACTCTAGATGTATAATGGTACTATCACTTCATGCATAAAAGGTAGCAAGGTGCACCACAATTAGTCTTAATTAATGTATCCTAATATAATATCGTTCGACATGTGGATTTACAAAGTAATGTAGAGATGGTGTAAATCAACATGAAACAATAACCGGGATAATTACTACAGCTGGAGCAATCTATAGGAAGAAATGTAACAATATGAAGCATCCTTATATAAGCACCTTTCGATAAAATTCGGAAACGATTTCACATAGAGATTATTATAAGACCAATACACATTCTAGTTAATGTATATTTAATTGATCCAAGACATAATGTTTAATAATCAAGTAATGGAGAAATCATCCGAGGATACGAAATGGACCCGCATATATGGTCATATCTAGGCATTGACTACATGTAGCGTAAGGTGAACAGCTGAAGAGGCTGATGTCAAAAAACTATTTATTCTACAAACAAGCACATTTCATGGATGCAATATAAAAACCTCTTGACAACAAGTTCACAGGAAACAAGATGTCCAAACTTAAAAATAATTCTTCCTCCGATCCAAAATAAGTGTCACGGTTGTGATCTCTAACCTTAGATCACAACCGTGACACTTATTTTGGATCGGAGGGTGTAATATTTTTACCAGAGGAACTTACTTCATCATCAATACTAACAAAATTATCAACATATCAAAGAGCCCATATGAAAGAACATGTGCTGCCCCCATGTTTGGTTTTGGTAATTGATGACAATCTCTATGGACTAATGGTTGCCTTGAGTTATATTTGAAGGGTTTGTCCATAGGCATTGCTTGAAGACCATTTGTTGGTTTCAAGGTTATTAGAAGAAGAATGTGTGTTGACCAAGGTGCTATTCAAGGATTTATCCAAGGATTGGTCATGTGAGTGTTGAGCCTATTGCAAGCATGTCTTGAAGAAGAAGTTTGTGTGAACATTCATGTTTACCTTCAAGACATCATCCTAATGAAGAGAGTTGGAAAGATTCAAGGTTGATCAAGACTAAATATGAAGAGTGATTCAAGTTGCTCAACACACAAAGCGTAGAAGATGTACCGAGTGGGATCAAGTGATCTCACGGTATGGTAAGCATTGTCCATTACGCTTTGTGTACTAACCCATGTTCTATGCGAGAGTTCTATGTGGGGTTAGGTATGTTTTCATGGGCTTGCGTCAAGAGGAAGATCTCATTCAACCCATGGAGGATGACATCAAGTGGTGATCGTCATCAAGATTGCGGTGTGCAAGTTCAAGTGGAGCATCACGAAGAGATCACATGCTTGAAGCTTGCCGTCCATTGTGGTGACAATGGACTTGTGAAGATGTGCCGAAGAGTGGCTCACCCATAGTGGAGTATGGGGGAGCAATCTACTAGTCTTCATCGAGCCGGCGCAATCAAGAAAGGTGGTCCAACTTGAGCAGGTCAAGATCATCATCATCTAGCTCAAGTGGACTATGCGCAAGGCAAAGGTTTGCCCTTGATAGGTTTTCTATTTTACCGGTCTCATGGTAGTAGTTGGGAGACCGGGTTATAGGATCGATAGCCGTACTATCAAGGGGGGCTCTCAAGTGAGTAGCTTTATCGTATCTTCGTAGAGAGCTCAAACCATTGCATCCTTGCATCATCTTTCTTGGTTCGTGTTTGGTGTTTCTCTTTGTGAGTTTTTGAGCTTATGGTCATCTTCATGACAAGCTCGAGTTCATCGAAAACGGAGTTCATATATGCATCTTCTATGATGTTTTCGATGTTGGAGTTTATGCCGGTTCTTCATTCATAGAGGTTTCTCATCTCTATATGTTAGGCATATCTCCCCTGCCACTTCTTATTATAACCAGTCGCTGTTGGATAGTGCTTGTCGTTATCTATCCAACAAGCTTGAGTTTGCTCAATTCGGAGCTCATTTGCAGAAGTTATGGCAGTTTCAGTCTCTGGGCAGTTTTCTTGTCACCCAAGCGGTAGTACCGCTCGGTACCACGGTAGTACCGCTGTGGTCTACCGCAGCGAGTACCGCTTGTGGGATTTTCTTCTGGTATCCTGTTTTTGGTAAGCGGTAGTAGCACGGTAGTACCGCTATGTGGTACTTCCGCTTTCTACTACCGCTTCCAGTACCGCTTGTTGAAATTCTACTGGTATCCTGTTTTTCCTTAGCGGTAGTTGAGCGGCTGTTGGGCGGTAGTACCGCTTGCGGCGGTAGTACCGCTCCACTACCTCATTTCTGAGCTGTTCTGCGAACCTTTGCGGTAGTACCGCTTGTGGGTGCGGTAGTACCGCTTCGTGCGGCACTACCGCGCTCCTATGCTTACTGTACTCACTGGCTTCGGCTGGTAGTACCGCTCTAAGCGGTAGTACCGCTCCTTGGAGCGGTAGTACCGCTTGAGTGCGTCCAGCACAGGTAACGGTTCGATTTGGTGGGGGCTATAAAAGGGGTCTTCTTCCCCAACGGTTATCTTATCCTTTGAGCTCGTTTTTGCCCCCCATTGCTGATCTTCTTGAGCTTGCTAACTCTCAATCCCTCCAATGATTCTTGTTCCTTCTTGAGGGAATAGAGAGAGGAGATCTAGATCCATCTTTCCACCAATCACTTTCTCCTCTATGTGAGGGAAACCTTGTGGATCTAGATTCAACCTGGCAGTCGGGTCGGGTTTGGTCGGGTCGACCTCTACCAGATCCATGCCCTATAAGTAAATGGGTCTACCCCTTCGCCCACGACCCTACCCATGGGCATAGGAGCAGAACCACGCCCATACCCATCGGGTAACCCGACCCAATGGGTTACCCATCGGGTTGCTGTACAGTGCACAACAGAGAATAGGCTCAGCAGCATGGAACAAAGCATCAGTCAGCCCCTGAGTATGCCTTTATAGGCAGCAACCCAAGTTCGCTCTCATCGAACAAGCGAGGTGGTACTAAAGTTTACCGTGTCCATCTCTGGTTGCAGGCACAGCTAATGAATATGGGTTGTACATGGGCTGCAACAGCCTAACATGCCAATACACTTGATATGGGCTGCAGCGTGGTTGGTTTCATGGGCCTAGGATGCTGAGAAGTGAGAAGGCATGTCACGATATTTTTAGCAATTGTTAGTGAAATATACGTAAGGCTAAACGATAATATATACTCAAAGGCTGAACTAATTAGCATGTATCTTTACCAAAAATGTCCATGTGCCATATAAAATAAAATATATTTTAATTACTAATATTAATCGGGCGACCCATCGGGTGACCCATGGACAGGACCTTATGCCCATACCCTACCCATGACTAATCAGGTTACCCATCGGGCTTACCCATGGGTGAAGATGGCGACCCATACCCTACCCATTCGGGTCGGGTGCCCATGGGCGCGGCCACCCATGGGTCGGATTGCCGGGTTGAATCTAGATCTTGGAGTTCTTGGTGTTCTCCTTGTTCTTCCTCTCACTTTCCTCCATAGCTTTTGTTGCTTTGGTGGGATTTGAGAGAGAGGGACTTGAGCACTTCGTGTGTTCTTGCCATTGCATTAGTTGCATCGGTTTGAGTTCTCCACGGTGATACGTGGAAGTTAGTAGTTGAGAAGCTTATTACTCTTGGGTGTTTGAGCACCCTAGAGCTTGTTCCTCTTGGGTGCTTTGGCGCCCTAGACGGTTGGTGGTGCCTCGGAGCTCAATCATTGTGGTGTAAAGCTCCGGGCAAGCGTCGGGGTCTCCAATTAGGTTGTGGAGATCGCCCCGAGCAATTTGACGGGTACCGGTGACCGCCCCCAAGGGTTGCCAAAGTGTACGGGTTCGGTGACCGCCCTCAAGGGTTGCCATTTGTACGGGTTCGGTGACCGCCCTCAAGGGTCCCTTAGTGGAATCACGGCACCTTGCATTGTGCGAGGGCGTGAGGAGAATACGGTGGCCCTAGTGGCATTGTTGGGGAGCATTGTGCCTCCACACCGCTCTAACGGAGATTAGCATCCGCAAGGGTGTGAACTTCGGGATACATCGTCGTCTCCGCGTGCCTCGGTTATCTCTTACCCGAGCCCTTTACTTATGCACTTTACTTTGTGATAGCCATATTGTTTCTAGTTATATATCTTGCTATCACTTAGTTGTTTATCTTGCTTAGCATAAGTTGTTGGTGCACATAGGTGAGCCTAGTCGATTTAGGTTTTGTGCTTGACAAATTAAACGCTAGTTTTATTCCGCATTTGTTCAAGCCTAAACCGTAATTATTTTAAAGCGCCTATTCACCCCTCCCCCTCTAGGCGACATCCACGATCTTTCAATTGGTATCAGATCCAGGTTTCTCATTATTAGGCTTAACCGCCTAGAGAGTAAAGATGTCGACTAGGGGATTAGGATTCTTTGACACTCTTAGTTTCGATGACACAAATTTTGATGTTTGGGTGATTCGCATGCTTAATCATTTCCAGGCCATTGACCCAAATATGGAGCGAATTGTAGATATGGGTTTTTCTCCTCCAAAGGATTCTCAACACATATCTTTAGAGGATGAGAAAAACTCTTATCTCAATGCTCAAGCTTCTAATGTGTTTTTTGATGCTTTGAGCAATGTAGTTATATTTCAACTCATGCCGTTTCGGGATGCTCATGAGTTGTGGACAAAGCTTCAAGACAAATATGGTGTGTCCAAGATTTGTGGGGATGATTGTTCTCCCTCCACTTCCGGTCGTGTTGTCTTCTCAACTTCTTCTACTTCACCTACATGTGGTTTGCCACAAGGTAATGATATGGTGAGTAGTGTTGGTCATTGCAATGATGATAGTGGGCTCATTATTGATGATCCTTCATCACTATCTTATTGCAATGCTCCTTCTTTGGACTTTAACACTTCGAGCACCCTAGATGGTTCACATGCTTGTGTTGATAGTCCTTGCATATCATGTAGAAATTGCTTGACTACATCTCATAATGATATGCTTGCTATATCTTGTTGCCATGATAAAAATGTATCTATTTCCTCGAATTGTTGTGCTAACAATGTAAAGGAAACTCAACACTCCATGGAACAAGATGTGGTCTTGAATGGTGCCTCAAGGGATCCCACATCATCATCTATTGCTTTTTGCCTTATGGCTAAGGCTTCAAAGGTATCTCCTCCTTTGAACCCCAATATGTCTCTTGATGATGATGTTGATACTAATGATGATGAGGATAATGATGAAGAGAATGATAATGTTGCATCCTTAAAGATTAAGGGTGAAATGATTTTTAAAGCTCTTCATAGGAATAAAATTGCTTGCTCTAACTTCTTTGAAATCATGTCTATTGCCATTGATGGCAAGAAATACATTGAGGAGTTGGAAATTCGTCTCGAGGAGCATGAGGACACCATTGAGAAAATGGAAGGTCATGAGCGTGATTACACTAATGAGATTGCGGAGCTATCTCAAGCTCTTGAACTTGAACAAACCACCAAGGAATCTCTTGAAGAGACCTTTGCTCTAGAATTATCTAAATTAAAGGAATCCCACGATAGAGCTCTCGAGGTGGCTAATGATTTTAGAACTAAAAATGATAAGCTTGAATTTGCACATGCTAAACTCCTTGAGGACTTTGAGCACCTCGAAAATGGCTCAAGGATTGTTAAGAGTTCGCTCATTGAACTCACCGAGTCTCATGCTCAACTTCAAGCTTCATATGCTAAAGAGCTTGCCAAGTTGCCTTCTCCTCTTGTTGTTAATGATGATGCTTGTGCTACTAACTCTATTTCTTGTGAAGCATCCATATTGAAGGAGAATGTTGAGCTAAGGGCTCAACTTGAGTTGCTATCTAGCAATTATGGGAAATTGAAAGAAAGTCATGTAAAGCTCATAAGCTCTCATGATGATCTTCTAGTATCTCATAATGTGCTAAAGATAGCTCATGAGGCTAATATCTCTAAGGTAACATCTAGTGAGCCTCATGTGAACATTAGCACTACATCTAGTAGAAATGCTTCATTGCCATGTGCTAGTCCTCGTAGTTCATCTACTCATAATGTTGCTACATCTTGTGATGAATTACTTTCCTTGCCTTGTTGCTCTAACAATGAAGCTTATACTTCCTCTAGTACTTGTGTTGATACTAACCATGTAGAGGAAATCAAAGAGCTCAAGGCCCAAGTCACTTCTTTGAAGAAAGACTTGGAAAAGAGTCATGAAGGGAAGTCCACACTCAACAATATTTTAAGTGTGCAAAAATCCCCCAATGACAAAGGTGGACTTGGATTCAACTCCAATAAGAAGAAGAAGTCCAAGATCAACAAGAAGAAGGGCCAAGAACAAGTCAAGAATTCGGCCAAGATTGTTTGCTTCAAGTGCAAGATTGAAGGGCATCATGTTAGATCTTGCCCATTGAAGAAGAAGCCCCATAGTGACAAGCAACAAGGGAAGCGGCCACAAGTTCAATCTCATGCTCAACCTCAAGTTGAAGAAAGGCCTCTTCCCAAGAAGACCCAAGTCAACGCTCCTCAAGTTGAGAAATCAATTGAGAAGAAAGTAAAGGGTAGATGTTGCTACCTATGTCGTGAGAAGGGTCACTTTGCTTCTTCATGCACGAATGGTAACTTATCCAACCCAATTATTATTGATGATATTTATTCTCTTGGGAAGGATAAGGTTGGCCATGTGTTTGCCAAGATTGTTGGTACTCAAAGTGGTGTCAAGAAAAGAACCATTTGGGTAGCCAAGCCTATTGTGACTAACCTCTTAGGACCCAACTTGGTTGGGGACCAACAAGCTCAAACTTGATCAATAGGTGTTGTTGGAGGGCATTTGAGACTTGGCTATATTATGAAGAATTAAGAGGACTTCATCATTCATATTGTCTCAAGCCAAGTCATTGGATTATCAAGTTTCTATCTTATATCCAATGTGCCTCCTTGCGGTAACCTGTACTTAAATTGTTTACATTGAAAGTTACTTGCCCCTTTGCATGTTTGGTTTTGTACCTTGCATGTATTTGTATATGTTGTGCTTCCAATTTGCTTGTCTTGAGTAATCAAGTATGTGTATGTTGGTTTGCACATCATGTATGCGTGAGTGTTGTGTTGAGCCTTTTCGCATCTTGTTTGTATCTTAGTTGGCTCTTGTGAGAGATTAATGGATCATCCCATTTTGGGGGAGTGATGTGCCTTGGGCACTTCACAATCCTAAAATGAGTAAACATGAGGAATACCACTTAGTAGTGATATTGCAAGATTATCTAGTCTCTATGTGGTATGTCTTATTCATGAGAAATTCAAATTCTAAAGTGTCCATTAATCATCTCTAGTTGGTTTTTGTTTGCCACTTGTTAAATATGGATTATCACATTATGGGGGAGTAATATGATATGTGTATATTACAAGCCTAGAAAATGTGTACAATTGAGGTTGTGCCACCTAGAGTTGATATTATAGATTATCTTGTTCCTATGTGGCATGGTTGCTCAAACAAGTTCCAATTTGCTTAAATGTTGTTATTGCTCATCTTTTGGATCTTGTTTGTGTGGGATTTTCTTCTGGTATCCTGTTTTTGGTAAGCGGTAGTAGCACGGTAGTACCGCTATGCGGTACTTCCGCTTTCTACTACCGCTTCCAGTACCGCTTGTTGAAATTCTACTGGTATCCTGTTTTTCCTTAGCGGTAGTTGAGCGGCTGTTGGGCGGTAGTACCGCTTGCGGCGGTAGTACCGCTCCACTACCTCGTTTCTGAGCTGTTCTGCGAACCTTTGCGGTAGTACCGCTTGTGGGTGCGGTAGTACCGCTTCGTGCGGCACTACCGCGCTCCTATGCTTACTGTACTCACTGGCTTCGGCTGGTAGTACCGTGTTGGGGAACGTTGCATGGGAAACAAAAATTTTCCTACGCACACACAAGATCTATCCATGGTGATGAGCATCTACGAGAGGGAGAGTGAATCTACATACCCTTGTAGATCGCTAAGCGGAAGCGTTAATAAACGCGGTTGATGTAGTCGAACGTCTTCGCGATCCAAATCGCCGAGCGTCCCGCGATCCAATCACGATCCTTCCGATCTAGTGCCGAACGGACGGCACCTCCGCGTTCAACACACGTACGGCTTGATGACGCCTTCACCTCCTCGATCCAGCGAGCGATGGTGAAGTAGTGGTTGAGGTCCAGCAGCACGACGGCGTGGTGATGGTGGTGAGGAACGATCTCTGCAGGGCTTCGCCAAGCACTACGGAGATTATGACGGAGGATCTAGAGGGTTAGGGTTGCCGCACACGGCTTGGGGAAATATTGATGTATCTCGTGTGCTAGCCCTGCCCCTCTATTTATATGTTGAGCCTTGGGGTCTAAACTTGGAGTAAAAGCCTCCTCCAGGTCGGTTTTGCCCGCACAAGGTCGGTTTGGCCCGCAGGGAAAGAGTCCAACTCGGATCCCTGCCGAACCGTGCACAGCCGCGCACAAGCGGTAGTACCGCTTCACACAAGCGGTAGTACCGCTTGGGCGGTAGTACCGCTTCACACAAGCGGTAGTACCGCTCGGGCGGTAGTACCGCTTCACACAAGCGGTAGTACCGCTCCGGCGGTAGTACCGCTTCACCAAGCGGTAGTACCGCTTACGCGGCAGCAAAACTACTTTTGCACTTTCCAATACCTTGTGGGTTTTATCCCTTTGGCTCACATAAAGTGTTGCTGCACCCGAACACTTCGGTAAACATCCGGAACCCCTTCCGGTGAACTCCGGAACTCTTCCGGAGATCAAAACACTATTATCACATATATCAATCTTTACCTCCGGACTATTCCGGAGATCCTCGTCACGTCCGGGATCTTATCCGGGACTCCGAACAACTTTCGGTCACCAACATAATAACTCAATTATACTAATCGTCACCAAACGTTAAGTGTGTAGACCCTGCGGGTTCGAGAACTATGTAGACATGACCGAGACACCTCTACGGCCAATAACCAATAGCGGGACCTGGATGCCCATATTGGCTCCTACATATTCTACGAAGATCTTTATCGGTCGAACCTCTATGTCAAGGATTCAGTTAATCCCGTATGCTGTTCCCTTTGTTCTTCGGTATGTTACTTGCCCGAGATTCGATCGTCGGTATCACTATACCTAGTTCAATCTCGTTACCGGCAAGTCTCTTTACTCGTTCCGTAATACAAGATCTCGTGGCTAACACTTTAGTCACATTGCTTGCAAGGCTCATTGTGATGTTGTATTACCGAGTGGGCCCTGAGATACCTCTCCGTCACACGGAGTAACAAATCCCAGTCTTGATCCATGCCAACCCAACAGACACCCTCGGAGATACCTGTAGAGCACCTTTATAGTCACCCAGTTACGTTGCGACGTTTGATACACACAAGGTATTCCTCCGGTGTCAGTGAGTTGCATGATCTCATGGTCAAAGGAACAGATACTTGACATGCAGAAAACAATAGCAATAAACTGACACGATCAAATGCTACGTTTACAGTTTGGGTCTTGTCCATCACATCATTCTCCTAATGATGTGATCCCGTTATCAAATGACATCTCATGTCAATGGCTAGGAAACCATAACCATCTTTGATCAACGAGCTAGTCAACTAGAGGCTTACTAGGGACACAGTGTTGTCTATGTACCCACACATGTATTTGAGTTTCCAATCAATACAATTATAGCATGGATAATAAACGATTATCATGAACAAGGAAATATAATAATAACCAACTTATTATTGCCTCTAGGGCATATTTCCAACAGTCTCCCACTTGCACTAGAGTCAATAATCTAGTTCACATCACTATGTGATTTACATTGTAATGAATCGAACACCCATGCAGTTCTGGTGTTGTTCATGTTTAGCCCTTGGAAGAGGTTTAGTCATCGGATCTGCAACATTCAGATCCGTGTGTACTTTGCAAATATTTATGTCGTCCTCCTTGATGTAATCGCGGATGGAATTGAAACGTCGCTTTATGTGTCTGGTCCTCTTGTGAAATCTTGGTTCCTTGGCTAGAGCAATGGTACCAGTATTATCACAAAACAGAGTCATTGGGTTAAGTGCACTAGGCACTACTCCAAGATCTGTCATGAACTCCTTCATCCAGACACCTTCCTTCGCTGCCTCCGAGGCAGCGATGTACTCCGCTTCGCATGTAGAATCAGCTACCACGCTTTGCTTGGAACTGCACCAGCTAACCGCACCCCCATTAAGAATAAATACGTATCCGGTTTGTGACTTAGAGTCATCCGGATCAGTGTCAAAGCTTGCATCGACGTAACCCTCTACGACGAGCTCTTGATCACCTCCATAAACGAGAAACATGTCCTTAGTCCTTTTCAGATACTTCAGGATATTCTTGACCGCCGTCCAGTGTTCCATTCCTGGATCACTTTGAAACCTTCCGGCCATACTTATGGCAAGGCTGACATCGGGTCTTGTGCACAGCATTGCATACATGATAGAGCCTATGGCTGAAGCATAGGGGATGACACTCATCTTTTCTCTATCTTCTGCAGTCACTGGGCATTGAGTCTTACTCAACTTCACACCTTGCAAAACAGGCAAGAACCCCTTCTTGGACTGATCCATTTTGAACTTCTTCAAAATCTTATCAAGGTATGTGCTTTGTGAAAGTCCTATCAAGCGTCTTGATCTATCTCTATAGATCTTGATGCCTAATATGAAAGCAGCTTCTCCTAGGTCCTTCATTGAAAAACTCTTGTTCAAATATTCCTTCACGCTTTCCAACATTTCTATATTGTTTCCAATCAGCAATATGTCATCCACATATAATATTAGAAACGCTATAGAGCTCCCACTCACTTTCTTGTAAATACAAGCTTCTCCGTAAACTTGTATAAACTCGAACGCTTTGATCACCTCATCAAAACGAAGATTCCAACTCCGAGATGCTTGCACCAGTCCATAAATGGATCGCTGGAGTTTGCAAACTTTGTCAGCATTCTCTGGATCGACAAAACCTTCTGGTTGCATCATATACAACTCTTCCTTAAGGTAACCGTTAAGGAACGCTGTTTTGACATCCATCTGCCAAATTTCATAATCGAAAAAGGCAGCTATTGCTAACATGATTCTGACGGACTTAAGCATCGCTACGGGTGAGAAGGTCTCATCGTAGTCAACTCCTTGAACTTGTGAAAAACCCTTTGCCACAAGTCGAGCTTTATAGACGGTGACATTACCGTCCGCGTCCGTCTTCCTCTTAAAGATCCATTTGTTCTGAATGGCCTTACGCCCTTCAGGTAATACTTCCAAAGTCCATACTTTGTTTTCATACATGGATCCCATCTCGGATTTCATGGCCTCTAACCACTTCTCGGAATCCGGGCTCATCATCGCTTCTCCATAGCTCGTAGGTTCATCGTTGTTTAACAACATGACCTCTAAGACAGGGTTGCCGTACCACTCAGGAGCAGTACGCGTCCTTGTCGACCTACGAGGTTCGATAGCAACTTGATCCAAAGCTTCATGATCATCATCATTAACTTCCTCTTCAGCTAATGTAGGCTCCACAGAAACAACTTTCTGCGCTGCGCTACTCTCAGGTTGAAGTAAAGGTTCAACAACCTCATCAAGTTCTATCTTCCTCCCACTCAATTCTTTCGAGAGAAACTCTTTCTCAAGAAATGTTCCGTTTTTAGCGACAAACACTTTGCCCTCGGATCTGAGGTAGAAGGTATACCCAACTGTCTCTTTTGGGTATCCTATGAAGACGCATTTCTCCGCTTTGGGTTCCAGCTTTTCAGGCTGAAGCTTTTTGACATAAGCATCACATCCCCAAACTTTAAGAAACGACAGCTTTGGCTTCTTGCCAAACCAAAGTTCATATGGCGTCGTCTCAACGGATTTCGATGGTGCCCTATTTAAAGTGAATGCAGCTGTCTCTAATGCATAACCCCAAAACGATAGTGGCAAATTGGCAAGAGACATCATAGATCGCACCATATCCAATAAGGTTCGATTACGACGTTCGGACACACCATTACGCTGTGGTGTTCCAGGCGGTGTTAGTTGTGAAACAATTCCACATTGTCTTAAGTGACTGCCAAACTCATAACTCAGATATTCTCCTCCTCGATCAGATCGTAGGAATTTAATCTTCTTGTTACGATGATTCTCAACTTCACTCTGAAATTGTTTGAACTTTTCAAATGTTTCAGACTTGTGTTTCATTAAGTAAATATACCCATATCTACTTAAGTCATCAGTGAAGGTGAGAAAGTAACGATAACCACCGCGCGCCTCAATGCTCATCGGACCGCACACATCAGTATGTATGATTTCCAATAAGTCACTTGCCCGTTCCATTATTCCAGAGAACGGCGTTTTAGTCATCTTGCCCATGAGGCATGGCTCACATGTGTCAAGTGATTCAAAATCAAGTGACTCCAAAAGTCCATCAGCATGGAGCTTCTTCATGCGTTTTACGCCAATATGACCTAAACGGCAGTGCCACAAGAAAGTGGTATTATCATTATCAATTCTACATCTTTTGGCATCAATGTTATGAACATGTGTATCATTACTATCGAGATTCAATAAGAATAAACCCTTCACATCGGGTGCATGACCATAAAAGATATTACTCATATAAATAGAACAACCATTATTCTCTGATTTAAATGAGTAACCGTCTCGCAATAAACAAGATCCAGATATAATGTTCATGCTTAACGCAGGCACCAAATAACACTTATTTAGGTTCATCACTAATCCCGACGGTAATCGAAGAGCGAGCGTGCCGACGGCGATCACATCAACCTTGGAACCATTTCCCACGCGCATCGTCACTTCGTCCTTTGCCAGCCTCCGTCTATTCCGCAGTTCCTGTTTTGAGTTGCAAATATGAGCAACCGCACCGGTATCAAATACCCAGGCACTACAACGAGAGTTGGTAAGGTACACATCAATAACATGTATATCATATATACCTTGTTTGTTGTTGGCCGCCTTCTTGTCAGCCAAATACTTGGGGCAATTCCGCTTCCAGTGTCCAGTTCCCTTGCAATGAAAACACACAGTTTCTGGTTTGGGTCCAGCCTTGGGTTTCTTCACGAGAGGAGCATTTGCTTTGCCACTCTGCTTGGAGTTACCCTTCTTACCCTTGCCATTTTTCTTGAAACTAGTGATTTTATTGACCATCAACACTTGATGCTCCTTCTGAATTTCAGACTCAGCGGCTTTCAGCATCGCAAACAGCTCGGCGACTGACTTGTTCATCCCGTGCATGTTATAGTTCAACACGAAGCTCTTGTAGCTAGGTGGCAATGATTGAAGAACTCTGTCAGTGATAGCCTCTGGCGGAAGGGGCATCCCTAACTCAGCCAGACGGGTGGAGTACCCAGACATTCTGAGCACGTGATCACTGATAGACCCGTTCTCCTCCATCTTGCAAGCATAGAACTTATCGGAGATCTCATATCTCTCGATCCGGGGATTCTTCTGAAAGATAAACTTCAACTCCTGGAACATCTCATATGCTCCATGACGTTCAAAACGTCTTTGAAGTCCCGGTTCTAAGCCATACAACATTGCACATTGAACTATTGAGTAATCATCAGAACGAGCCTGCCAGGCGTTCACAACGTCTAGAGACTCAACTGGAGCGGGTGGATCACCAAGCGGTGCATCAAGGACATAAGCCTTCTGGGAAGCCGTAAGGATAATCCTTAGATTACGGGCCCAGTCCACAAAGTTACTTCCATCATCTTTCAACTTAGCTTTCTCTAGGAACGCATTAAAATTCAGGGGTGCTACTGCGCGAGCCATGATCTACAACATAAATATAGCAAAGACAACTTAGACTATTGTTCTTAGATAATGAGTTTAGTTAATCATATTACTTAAAAAACTCCCACTCAAATTGACATCCCTCCGATCATTCGAGTGTAACATGATCCAAATCCACCAACTCAAGTCCGATCATCACGTGAGTTGAGGTGGTTTCAATGGTGAACATCTTCATGTTGATCATATCTACTATATGACTCATGTTCGACCTTTGTGTTCCGAGGCCATGTCTGTACATGCTAGGCTCGTCAAGTTTAACCCGAGTGTTCCGCACGTGTAACATGGCTTACACCCGTTGTATGCGAACGTAGAGTCTATCACACCCGATCATCACGGCGTGTCTCGAAACGACGAACTTTCGCAACGGTGCACACTTGGGGAGAACACAATTTATCTTGAAATTTAAGTGAGGGATCACCTTATAATGCTACCGTCGTCCTAAGCAAAATAAGATGCATAAAAGGATTAACATCACATGCAAATCATAAGTGACATGATATGGCCATGAACTTGTGCTTTTGATCTCCATCTCCAAAGCACCGGCATGATCTCCATCGTCACCGGCATGACACCATGATCTCCATCATCTTGATCTCCATCAACGTGTCGCCATAAGGTTGTCGCGCCGACTGTTGCTTCCACGACTATTGCTAACGTTTAGCGATAAAGTAAAGCATTACATAGCGCCTAATGATTGACACGCAGGTCATACAATAATTAAAGACAACTCTATGGCTCCTGCCAGTTGCCGTATTCATCGACATGCAAGTCGTGATATTCTATACAAAACATGATCATCTCATACATCACATATATCTCATCATGTAATTGGCCATATCACATCACAACATACCCTGCAAAAACAAGTTAGACGTCCTCTAATTGTTGTTGCAAATTTTACGTGGCTGCTACGGGTATCTAGCAAGAACGATTCTTACCTACGCAAAACCACAACGTGGTGTAGTGATTGCTTTTTGATCTTTCTAAAAGAACCCTCTTCATTGAACCGATTCAACTAAAGTGAGAGAGACAGACACCCGCCAGTCACCTTTATGCAACAAGTGCACGCAGCGGTAAAACCAGTCTCGCGTAAGCGTACGCGTAATGTCGGTCCGGGCCGCTTCATCTCACAATACCGCTGAATCAAGTATCAACTAGTAACGGCAAGCAATATGTATACACCCACGCCCACAACTCGTTTGTGTTCTACTCGAGATCTCATCTACGCATAGACCTGGCTCATGATGCCACTGTTGGGGAACGTTGCATGGGAAACAAAAATTTTCCTACGCACACACAAGATCTATCCATGGTGATGAGCATCTACGAGAGGGAGAGTGAATCTACATACCCTTGTAGATCGCTAAGCGGAAGCGTTAATAAACGCGGTTGATGTAGTCGAACGTCTTCGCGATCCAAATCGCCGAGCGTCCCGCGATCCAATCACGATCCTTCCGATCTAGTGCCGAACGGACGGCACCTCCGCGTTCAACACACGTACGGCTTGATGACGCCTTCACCTCCTCGATCCAGCGAGCGATGGTGAAGTAGTGGTTGAGGTCCAGCAGCACGACGGCGTGGTGATGGTGGTGAGGAACGATCTCTGCAGGGCTTCGCCAAGCACTACGGAGATTATGACGGAGGATCTAGAGGGTTAGGGTTGCCGCACACGGCTTGGGGAAATATTGATGTATCTCGTGTGCTAGCCCTGCCCCTCTATTTATATGTTGAGCCTTGGGGTCTAAACTTGGAGTAAAAGCCTCCTCCAGGTCGGTTTTGCCCGCACAAGGTCGGTTTGGCCCGCAGGGAAAGAGTCCAACTCGGATCCCTGCCGAACCGTGCACAGCCGCGCACAAGCGGTAGTACCGCTTCACACAAGCGGTAGTACCGCTTGGGCGGTAGTACCGCTTCACACAAGCGGTAGTACCGCTCGGGCGGTAGTACCGCTTCACACAAGCGGTAGTACCGCTCCGGCGGTAGTACCGCTTCACCAAGCGGTAGTACCGCTTACGCGGCAGCAAAACTACTTTTGCACTTTCCAATACCTTGTGGGTTTTATCCCTTTGGCTCACATAAAGTGTTGCTGCACCCGAACACTTCGGTAAACATCCGGAACCCCTTCCGGTGAACTCCGGAACTCTTCCGGAGATCAAAACACTATTATCACATATATCAATCTTTACCTCCGGACTATTCCGGAGATCCTCGTCACGTCCGGGATCTTATCCGGGACTCCGAACAACTTTCGGTCACCAACATAATAACTCAATTATACTAATCGTCACCAAACGTTAAGTGTGTAGACCCTGCGGGTTCGAGAACTATGTAGACATGACCGAGACACCTCTACGGCCAATAACCAATAGCGGGACCTGGATGCCCATATTGGCTCCTACATATTCTACGAAGATCTTTATCGGTCGAACCTCTATGTCAAGGATTCAGTTAATCCCGTATGCTGTTCCCTTTGTTCTTCGGTATGTTACTTGCCCGAGATTCGATCGTCGGTATCACTATACCTAGTTCAATCTCGTTACCGGCAAGTCTCTTTACTCGTTCCGTAATACAAGATCTCGTGGCTAACACTTTAGTCACATTGCTTGCAAGGCTCATTGTGATGTTGTATTACCGAGTGGGCCCTGAGATACCTCTCCGTCACACGGAGTAACAAATCCCAGTCTTGATCCATGCCAACCCAACAGACACCCTCGGAGATACCTGTAGAGCACCTTTATAGTCACCCAGTTACGTTGCGACGTTTGATACACACAAGGTATTCCTCCGGTGTCAGTGAGTTGCATGATCTCATGGTCAAAGGAACAGATACTTGACATGCAGAAAACAATAGCAATAAACTGACACGATCAAATGCTACGTTTACAGTTTGGGTCTTGTCCATCACATCATTCTCCTAATGATGTGATCCCGTTATCAAATGACATCTCATGTCAATGGCTAGGAAACCATAACCATCTTTGATCAACGAGCTAGTCAACTAGAGGCTTACTAGGGACACAGTGTTGTCTATGTACCCACACATGTATTTGAGTTTCCAATCAATACAATTATAGCATGGATAATAAACGATTATCATGAACAAGGAAATATAATAATAACCAACTTATTATTGCCTCTAGGGCATATTTCCAACATACCGCTCTAAGCGGTAGTACCGCTCCTTGGAGCGGTAGTACCGCTTGAGTGCGTCCAGCACAGGTAACGGTTCGATTTGGTGGGGGCTATAAAAGGGGTCTTCTTCCCCAACGGTTATCTTATCCTTTGAGCTCGTTTTTGCCCCCCATTGCTGATCTTCTTGAGCTTGCTAACTCTCAATCCCTCCAATGATTCTTGTTCCTTCTTGAGGGAATAGAGAGAGGAGATCTAGATCCATCTTTCCACCAATCACTTTCTCCTCTATGTGAGGGAAACCTTGTGGATCTAGATTCAACCTGGCAGTCGGGTCGGGTTTGGTCGGGTCGACCTCTACCAGATCCATGCCCTATAAGTAAATGGGTCTACCCCTTCGCCCACGACCCTACCCATGGGCATAGGAGCAGAACCACGCCCATACCCATCGGGTAACCCGACCCAATGGGTTACCCATCGGGTTGTTGTACAGTGCACAACAGAGAATAGGCTCAGCAGCATGGAACAAAGCATCAGTCAGCCCCTGAGTATGCCTTTATAGGCAGCAACCCAAGTTCGCTCTCATCGAACAAGCGAGGTGGTACTAAAGTTTACCGTGTCCATCTCTGGTTGCAGGCACAGCTAATGAATATGGGCTGTACATGGGCAGCAACAGCCTAACATGCCAATACACTTGATATGGGCTGCAGCGTGGTTGGTTTCATGGGCCTAGGATGCTGAGAAGTGAGAAGGCATGTCACGATATTTTTAGCAATTGTTAGTGAAATATACGTAAGGCTAAACGATAATATATACTCAAAGGCTGAACTAATTAGCATGTATCTTTACCAAAAATGTCCATGTGCCATATAAAATAAAATATATTTTAATTACTAATATTAATCGGGCGACCCATCGGGTGACCCATGGACAGGACCTTATGCCCATACCCTACCCATGACTAATCAGGTTACCCATCGGGCTTACCCATGGGTGAAGATGGCGACCCATACCCTACCCATTCGGGTCGGGTGCCCATGGGCGCGGCCACCCATGGGTCGGATTGCCGGGTTGAATCTAGATCTTGGAGTTCTTGGTGTTCTCCTTGTTCTTCCTCTCACTTTCCTCCATAGCTTTTGTTGCTTTGGTGGGATTTGAGAGAGAGGGACTTGAGCACTTCGTGTGTTCTTGCCATTGCATTAGTTGCATCGGTTTGAGTTCTCCACGGTGATACGTGGAAGTTAGTAGTTGAGAAGCTTATTACTCTTGGGTGTTTGAGCACCCTAGAGCTTGTTCCTCTTGGGTGCTTTGGCGCCCTAGACGGTTGGTGGTGCCTCGGAGCTCAATCATTGTGGTGTAAAGCTCCGGGCAAGCGTCGGGGTCTCCAATTAGGTTGTGGAGATCGCCCCGAGCAATTTGACGGGTACCGGTGACCGCCCCCAATGGTTGCCAAAGTGTACGGGTTCGGTGACCGCCCTCAAGGGTTGCCATTTGTACGGGTTCGGTGACCGCCCTCAAGGGTCCCTTAGTGGAATCACGGCACCTTGCATTGTGCGAGGGCGTGAGGAGAATACGGTGGCCCTAGTGGCATTGTTGGGGAGCATTGTGCCTTCACACCACTCTAACGGAGATTAGCATCTGCAAGGGTGTGAACTTCGGGATACATCGTCGTCTCCGCGTGCCTCGGTTATCTCTTACCCGAGCCCTTTACTTATGCACTTTACTTTGTGATAGCCATATTGTTTCTAGTTATATATCTTGCTATCACTTAGTTGTTTATCTTGCTTAGCATAAGTTGTTGGTGCACATAGGTGAGCCTAGTCGATTTAGGTTTTGTGCTTGACAAATTAAACGCTAGTTTTATTCCGCATTTGTTCAAACCTAAACCGTAATTATTTTAAAGCGCCTATTCACCCCCCCCCCCCTCTAGGCGACATCCACGATCTTTCACCATATATGTTGTACCTCCAATGTCAACACGCCCAAGCAACACCAAACTTGAGCAATAAATACCAAAGCAAGCAAGAACTTGAGTAACAACAAATTTTATGAGAAGAATATCAAATGAAGGGGGTGCACGAGGATTTACGTGGAAACCATTTTTTGGGAACTCCAGCGGGTTGCAGTGACCAATCTTTCACTTCAGAGATGAATCGTGTACAATTTGGAAGCTAACAAGTAGTGGATGCTCTAAATATCCAATTTTAGCACTCGAATGGAGTGGGTTTGTAGCCTCACTACTCTTCATATCCTAGAAATCTCTCAAAATGGTAAAGCTCACTTCTCTATCTATTATCAAGTTGGAAATAGGATATTGAAGACCCTAAATTAGCACATTTTAAAGCCCCCTAAGCTTGTCAGCGGATGGAAACAACTCTTATTTTGGCCTACAATATGATTAAACGCTCTTTTTCACCATCTAATAGCCATAATGGTACTTGTTCTTGATTAAGCGCTCTTTTTGCACCATGTAATACCTATGATGATATTACGATGAATTCAAATCACATGATATGTACTTTTTCTTGATTTATTTTCAAACTACTTATTGACTACTGAGTAAGGATTTTGGAAAAAAAATTTGTAGAGTTAATGCGTAAGACGAACACCACTCTCATTTTTGAAAGTGAAACATATGGTCAGATCCTAATTTTTTTTAAAGGAGATGAAGGTTGTGGATGTCTTCTTCTGATTTTGATCTTTTCAAGTCCAATTGGGTCATGAGTATTTTCGTTTTCAACATTGTACGGAGTAAGGATGCCACCATTGACATAGTTTTGGGGTCGACGGGTACCCTTTCAATAAACACTTATAGGAAAAACTTGTAACTTGCACGAGATTGTGCATAGACATATACATTGATCTTTCATAAGAATGTCACGAGTTTAGGTGGAACCTCCAAGAGTCATGCACATTTCATGTTTAAATGATGTATTTAGCATGGCATAAAGGTTCGGTTTTGTCTAAATAGTTGTCGAAACTCATTCTTTTGGTTAACATTAAGGTTTTCCCTTGGTACATATGAGACAATGATATTATTATATGGTAGGACAATACTCTCTGTAGCTTATGTAATGAGCAAGAGATGATTCAACATTTTTTTAACGCTAAGTTGCTCGTGCTGCTTGATATTTCACCCACGTTCTTTTATTATTACTCCACCATACACCATATGTCACAAATTTTTGGTTCTTGGTTACCCAAGTTCATAAGTGTCTTCACTCTCTTATTTATGATGGTGCCATTGCTGATGTTGGTCGTTTGGCTAGCCAAAAATGATATTGATTAGTTGACAAAAAAGTATCATATGTACTTTTGTAGGTCTTATGATTATGTATTAACTGTGGTCCTACCATTGTCTACATTATTTGAAAGTCAGAGAGCTGATGGGAATTGACGCAATGAGGCCGGAGTCCCTTACTATTGAGTTTATGTCTCTCCTTGAACGTCTGGTATGTAATAGGTTACATAATGTTTGGTATACATGTTACATGACATACATTTTGAGTTTGCCGCATACATGATTTTAACCTGAAAACTGATTTGATACGACCCAACTAATTGATGGTCGCTTGCTCCGTCTAGGTGTTTCTCTTCATGTTACCGCACACACACTTTTTCCTTTCTATCCTCTCTCGTCCCACACAAGCAACCCCCATGTTTCCTTCTCTCCTTGGGAACTTCGTCCTCCTCCTACACTATCAATTTTTAGATGGTTATCCTCTACCCTGGATGTCCCCACATACTTTTTTTGACAGAAAGACTGTACGGGAGGCCCCTACAGTATAATCAGGGCAACAAACCCAAATTGTAAGTACCATGCCTTGAACCTAGATGAGTGGGAAGGCATCAACCCCTTTGCACCACTAAGCTATGCCTTAGTGTGCCATGGATGAGATGACTCCATGGTGGAGCTCAAGGTCACGCCATAGAGCTTCGGGAAGCCATCAAAACCATGGGAATTGGTCTAATGTCATTAGATTTTGTGATGAAGGAGCTCCGTCGAGCCCGGTTCAGCGAGGTCGTTGCTCTAGAACAAAGATAGTGTTTTGGAGATTTTCGCTGTCGCGTACCTTTTGTTGACATGCTAGAAGCTCAATGTTGTTTTTGTTGCAAACACATGGTCTACATGTTGCGAGCATTCTAGAGGTGTGCAACAAACGTTGCATTCTTGCTACAAATTGGTTGGCGTTGTTGTAAATGTGGGTTCACATGACATATGTTGCAATGTTCCTTCCAAAGGATTTTTGCTGTGACCAATGGGGATTTGTTGAATACACATACAAATTAGTTATGTGCTTTTTTTAAATATCATCATTTTTACATACTGCGAGATTTTTTTTATTCAAAGATGTTAAATAGCCCAAGATTTCTGCTGACTACTACCAAGCCTTGAAACTGGAATTTGTACCCGATTTTGAATAGAATTTAGTTTAAAAAATTTCCACAAAAATGTATAATAGGTTGCCAGCGTGTTCAAAATGGATCAGAACTTAAAAAGTTAACATCATATTTTAAGCCGTGTCGGTACGAGTAGACCATAGCAATTATGAAACAAAAAAAAAATGCTAGAAACTAAAAACACATAGAAGAAAACTTAGAAAATTATGTTTCAACTTAAGTTTACAATTGTTTAATATAAAATAAAGATGGAAAAAAAACTTGAAAGATTTTTTTTTGAATATGTCTAATGAACTTTTTTTTGCCATGTGATGTTCAAGAAAAATTGCCATGGTGTACACTTTCTTTTACCATGCTCTATTCTTTTTTTTGCCATATATCAATTTTTCTTTACAAAAACATAATTTATGATGGTGTATGCGATAATAGTTTCCATAGTAGTGTAAACAGTAAGGTTGGCATGGTTAAAGTAATAAATTTGCCATGGTCTACACAAAAAAGTTTGCCATGGTTAAAGTAATAAATTAGCCATGGTCCAAAAAATATATATAATTTTGACATGGTCTAATATACAAATATGCCATGGTCTAATATAGAAATTTTCCATGGTCCAAACAAAAAAATTGTCATGATTGAAAACGAAATCTTCCATGGTGCAAACAATTAATTTGGCATGGTCCAAAATATAAAGTTGCCATGGTTTGGTGTGTGCAATTTTTTTTGCCATGGTTAAAGTAATAAATTTTCCCTGCTTCGAAAAATATAAATTTGTCATGGACTAAATTACAAAATTGCCATGGTCCAAACAATAAATTTGCCATGGTTGTAAAATTAATCGGCTATGGTGCAAACAATAAATTTGCAATGGTCCAAAATATAAATTTGCCATGGTATGAAGTATGAATCGCCATGGTTTAAACAATAAACGCGTCATGGTTCGAGAAAGTAACTTTGCCATGGTTACAAAAGTAAATTTTCCATGGCCAAAAATAAATTTGCCATGCTCTAACTTACAAAATTGCCATGGTCCAAACAATAACTTTGCCATGGTTATAGAAATAAAACTGATATGTGCAAATAATAAGTTTGCCATGGTCTAATTTATAAAATTTGCCATGGTCCAAACAATAACTTTGCCATGGCCGAAAGTTATGTAGGTCAGGGCAAATGCACAAAAAAGCTACTTGTATAATGGAAATTATACATATCATAGCAAAAAATTAGTGCCCATATGGCAAATGTAGTCGGCATTGAAAAACAATTAAAAATTACGGCAAACTTACCTATGTGGATCTTGGAAAATGTGGATAAAAAAGGAAGTACTTGTATCTGGGAAGCTATACGTATGATGGCAAAATGTACAACCCCCTATTATCAAAAGCAAAAAATGTTTCTGTTGGCAAACTTTTGATACAAAGCCATAGTGTTGGCAAAAAAAGAAGCTAAAAATGCCATGGCAACCTTAGGGGGGGGGGGGGGGGGGTTAAATTTAGCATACAAATACTATGCATGAAAATTGTACGATTGTCGTGCATAAGGACCTATTAATTTTGCCATAACTTAAAAAGAAACGAGAAAAGCTTGACAATTTTGTTTGAAACTAAAAGTTGACACACATGAAAAAAATGGATTTGCCAAGAAAAAAAGTGTACAATTAATTTCTCCTATTTCAAACATGATGCCAAATTCAGAAGAATGTTTGTAGTGTGGCACAAGGCAGATGCTGGAGTTTTTTTTTTCTTTCGAAAACATGTTGGAAAATTCGTAAGATAAGTGTGATGTTCACATGTCAATTTCAAAACAAAAGTTGTTGTTCTACATCATATGACAAAGTGAATGTGCAACTCATACACATGCATGATGGCAAAAATGAACCTAGCTGTAGACCATAGCTTAATCATATAAAACTGGCACACAAAACAAACCTAAGAAAAATTGTCATCTACATAGTCTACAACATGACAAATGAGTGAGCAACTCGTATACACGCAAGATGGCAAATGAACCTAAAAGTAAACCATAGCTTAATCATATAAATTTGCCACACAAACCATCTGAGCAAAATTGTCATCTACATACAGAAAAGATGAAACTAGACCTCACGGTGTTGTAGTTCGTGCATCTGGAAATGGCCATGTGGTCGGTGACCTAGCCAAAATCAGTGGCTGCGCAATGACTAAAGGGGAAAAGGGGGGAGGAGCATGGTGGCTCACCGAGGAGCTCGAATCCGAGCTCAGTGAACCACTGGGGAACCAAGGTGGAGATCGATTGTCGACAGCGGTGAAATAATTCTCGGGAAGGAAGAGACTTTAGCGAGGAAGAGGAGCAAACCTAGCCGCTCCGACCTCCGGGGTCGATGAATTCGGCCTTGATGAAGAGGACGGACATGGCCTCCATGAGCCTCAAACGTAGCGGCTGGTACAACGAGGCTCCGCCCCGCTCGCAACGGCCGCTTCCTCGATATCGCAGGAGCCATGCCGGCCACATCCAGGTGTGTCGCCTCCGCGCCCACGAGCAAAACCCGTCGCTCCGTCCGCCGGACCGGCAGCCACCGAGCCCACTAGCAAGGCTAACCACGAGGCTTCTATGCCGCCACACTCTGGATGCGCTCTTACCCGCAGGAGCCATGCCCACCGCCTCCATGTGCCTCACCTCTGCACCCGCACGCCACCCTCATGTCGCTCCAATCGCCGGACAACCTCCTCCACTGAACCCGGTTGCCCAACGTTAGTCGCTCCTCCTCCAAATCCGGCGGCCAGGAGAAGAAACAGTGGGGGTGGGCGGAATGGGTGGCAGCGAGTGGGTCGTACAAGTGCGTGGCTGCGACTTGCGACCGGGCGAGTGGATAACTCATTCACGCAGTTCCGACCTTGAAGCGAACGATCCCCTGGTGAGGACATGGCAAGAGAAGAGCGCCAAGATTCGTGCGACGGCTACGAAGACGTTCGCTCGAACTTGACAAAAATCTGAGGTTTGATTTTTATCATTTGGATTAAATTTAATATATGCAGCCAAACAAGCAATCAATTTTTTATAGACCACTGAGATCGTAGACTTTTATCTCTCTCCGAACCAACCACTGGAACGATGCATTTTTTTTGGGGGAAACTGATGCATATTTTCAAGTACCAAATGGATAGTTTTTGTTTATGGCAGCGAATAGACTGTAGGGGACAAGTCAATGCACATATTCTAAAAGTACAGATCGGCGCTGAGCGGAGCGACAGGCAGAAGTAATGAAATGTTTTTAAGCATAATACCCGTGTCTCGGTCGAAGTTTGGATAAGACTGGCAAAACCAAGACGAAGTCAAATATGCCAAAAGGAGGTCGAAAGAAAACAGAACTCAGTGATAGTTCCAATACCATCCGTGGCCAGCTACCCCAAAATCAAAACTGAGCAATAAAAAAGTCAAGAGGGCATATCCAAAAAGTAGAATTTTCATAAAAAAAAGGACATTTCAAAAAGCTAGGGTTCACCCAACGGATGAAGCTGCGGGCATCGACCGCCTTTGTGGCTATCGGATGGCTCGCAGGCATCTCCACCCTTTTGCAACTTGGCCTCAGTTGCAATCCATTTGATCGCAACAAGGGGCCTGTTGCAGACACCGAGCTGCTATCTATTCATCCCTGCCGCACTGGATCCCGAGCACCGCCACGTGCTTCTGCCGCTATTTCATGCCGCCGCGTCGCCGGTGAGGCCCCAAATGCCCGTCTACTCCTCCTCTTCTTCTCTTGATGGAGAAGTGGTATGGTCCTAGATTTAAAAAAATGGCACTGCTTCACAGGCATGCACAGCAGCGGCCATGGCCAGCTGCACGCATGACTAGAATGCGGGGAGGGATCTAGGGCTAGGTGGAGCTCGCACGCTGCGCTGCGGGCTCGCGTCCATGGCTTGGGACGCACACGTGCGGCGTGGAGCGAGACAGGAAGGGGCTAGCCCGAGCTTGAGCTTTTCTATGGCCATGGCCATGGCGGCCAGGCTCGGACGTGCAGATGCTTTTTTTTGCAACAAGGGTCTTATTGTGGCTTTTACAAAAGCGGTGGTGTTGCAAACGGCGACGACGAATGACAGTGGTGCTCAGCGATGGCAACATAGATGAGCTTTTGCAATAGCGGCAGCGAACGATGGTGGTGCTCAACAGCGGTGACATTTTTTTGGGACATCACCTCTTTAGCAAAGAAAGATGTCAGCAACATCCGCTATGTTGCAAAGTGGCGTTGAACAGGCGACGACGTCTTTGCGACATCACCTCTATTGTAAATGTTTCTGTAACATCACCTATGTTGCAAAGTTTTCTGCAACATCATGTTTGTTGGGATGGTGAAGTGCGCTTGACCGCTTGATCATCAGATCCAATGGCTCGCAACCCTTCCAATCTTTTAACAAGATCAACCGGCGGATGCGTAGCACACCCCTCCATATTTTATTTCCTACACAAAGTACTCATTGGTGGGACTCTAGAAGAAGAATAAGATTGAAGAAAGAAAACAATTCATATGCATTTATAATGAAAGAAATCAAAATGTAGAGAGCAGAAAAGAAAGTTTACCAAACTGACTCTTATTATATCGCTTGTGCGCCTCGATTAACTTCGGGTTTCCTAGGGTCTCCAATAGTGTCGCTTCCGTTTCTCTGATTACCTACACGCTAGTTGTGTGGGGAATATCGCGCATTTCTTGTCCCGGGAACAACCATCAGCTGCAACACTAGATCCATTTGCAGTTTATCTGCTTCAAGAAATCGCATATAGTTTGGTAAACATTCTCATAGGGTAGGGTGCTCCTGCAATTTAATATACATAGGACAGAGAGAGAAAATATATTTGTCCTGAGTTATTAGGCAAACTAGACCAAAAACCGCAACAAAGGAAAGGTAAAGGAAAACAAGAAAACATGACTATGCCTCCGCCGGCCTAACACGAGCTTCACCACCAACATGTCCACTACCAGGAGGGTAGTAAGTGGATTCTTGGAGACAACTTCAAGAAGAAAATACGAAGCCCACGGGAGACCCCCCCCCCACCCCCCCCCCCCCCCCACAAAACAACTGCACCATCAAACCTCCGGTTGGCCATACCCTAAAGCCCGCACAGTAGCCTAAATACCGAATGGAAACAATCCTTGGGAGAGCAAGCCCTCTTTCAAAATTCCTCCGAGGAGCAGAATGGCACCCTCTAGCGCCCTCATCATTGGCATTGACCCCCCGTCGAAGACTAAAATTTTGCCTAGACATTGAGCCTCTCCACCTAGCGACCCCCTAGGAGTGAGCTCGGCAGCTAACAACTATCAAGACGAGGCTCACAGCCGCACCGACAACTAGAACCACGCGGAATAGAGGACACCACAACCGCAACTTCAACACCATAGAGCTCACACCAGTCTAGCAAACAGAACCACCACAGCTGCGGCAACCTGTCGCCAGTGAAGTAATGCCTCACCTAGCCCACCAGCACCATCGCTTGCCCCGACCATGGTCGTCCTGGCCCAGGTCAGGCCCGCCACGCCAGCGCTACCTCACTAGGACACTGCCTCAGCTGAGCACCACTGTCCAGCAACCACTGGCCAGGAAGGTTGAGAGCAGCAGCTCAAGATTTATCCACCAGCCGACCAGAGCCACCAACCCGCCACCACATGCCGCCACCTAGCCACCCACATGACCCAGATAAGCCAACGACGTCGCTATAGCCTGTAACATGGCGACAGCCTACGCCCACCGGAACTGGGCGTGAGGTCCAGATCCACTACCACGCAACATGTTGTTGCACCTCATCGTGAGGAGACGAGGGAAGATGACTCCGTCGTGTCCTAGGGTCGTTGGCCAGCACACCATGCAAGAGTGGTATGCACCAACGCTAGAGGCGAGGTAGACGACTGCCAACGTGAACTCCCGCTGCCACCATTTGGAGGGGGGGAGGCGGCAGTAGGGTTTGAGCCCCTCGGTAACGCCGCTGGGGTGCAACACCAGTGGGAGGGGGGTTCCTTGTTAACTATATATCACATACAATGAATGTGACTATGGGAGATGATTTAGATTTTGCCTGCTGGTAAGCCTTTTATAATTTTACAATTGTGAGTAGTGCATTCTCAAGTTTGAAAAAAATTCATTTCCCCCCGCATGTACGCATGCTAATGCTATGTGTGTGTGTCTATATATATATATATATATATATATATATATATATATATATATATATATATATATATATGAAAAATCCATCCTACCATCTGGGGGTAGTTACCCCACATGTCTCATATATATATACACACACACATTTGATGCGGCTGCTAAGCGTTTGAGGCGTTGGGTGATGGCTCTTCCTTGGTTGACACGTGGCAGTCAGTGCCCTCGAATGACCAGTGCTATTTGAACAGTGACTATGAACAACGACCGCTAATTAAGTACTACAGGAATCACACACGAACAGTAGTCTTGTATGAACAGTGACTATGAACACTAACCGTGGGCAAACAATACTTCGTGCGAACATTATTTTCGAAAATAATGCAAACACACTTAACATATGGTACGAATGGTAATTGCAATTGCAAACAGTATTTTCATATCAAGAGTATTTCAGAAAATAAAATACAAATATTTTTTTACAAAACTGAGATATTTACACATCAAAGACAGGAGACCCTTCTACTAGGTTTGTGCAAATTTTCACGCTAAGATGACATCCAAGAAGCTCGGTACATAAAAATTTAAAAAATCTCAGCTCAAATTAGCTTCCTCTTTTCCCCTTTTCTCTTATTTTTCTTCCATGAGTGATTTACGATAGAACGACACGTGTCTATTCAGGTGGCCACCGCTTTGAATAAGTCTTCACGAACTATTTTCTTTTCTTCTAGCCTCTGTCTCGCACCCAGTTTATTCTTTTTTTGACTTTTTTACGATCTGAGAAGCCACGTCCTTCAACACATGGTCCAGTTGCACCGCTTTGACTAGCTACATATTTTTCTTTTCCCACGACTTTTCGATCTCCACCACTCGCCACAACCACTTCTCCCCTACCTGTCGCTCGTCGCCCCAGCACGCATCCCGGTGCCCGCCACCTTCCCATTCTCTTCTATCTCGCTCTAGCACCACCGTAGCACATCGTCGCCTTTCTAGAAGCCGTTTCCCTACGACTCTCAGCGTCGTCGATGGGAGGCCGCCACCTTGTGCTCGCGCTGGCCCCGCTGCAGGTCGGTGCCGGCTACTCGACCCGCATCGAGGGAAGGCGGCGCATGAATAGACCAGTGCGCAGGAGTCTATCTCTTGGCAACCGGAGAAGGAGAATGCGGGGGCGAGCCGACGCATATGAGAGGCTACGACGGAGAGGGCACATGATTTGTTGAGTAATTTAGCAACATGAATTATATGAAACGCCACCATTTATATTAGATGTTAATATTTCTACCCCTGAAACATACATGTCTTTTCAACAAGAATAACTGATTCTCTTTCAGTCAAAATCTTTCTTTCGAACACAAATCTCCAGTGATTTGAGTCAGCCTCCGATGATTGATCATTCTATTTTTATTTAATAATAAGTGATTGTTTTGATATAGTACTTTATAGTTAAAACATTGAGCATAATATTGCTGGCCACATTAACTTTGCATACGTCTTTTGTTTTTCCAGTAGCTGGTATGGACGAAGTAGAAGTATATATAGCTGCTACTTTTAGAGAACGGTGGAAAGAAACTGGTGTTTCATCCATAGAAATAATAGTTCATCGAGATCATTTGAGATCCTTTCATTTGCATTGCAAGTTCTCTTGACTAATTTTCAGACGTTGATGACCGAGACTTATTGTTTCCTCTTAATACATAACATGACTGTGACAGCTTTGCCCCTTTCCTGTTAGCGTGATCTTGCAAGCTAACTGATGTGTGCCAGTTAAGTAATAATGTATTATGCTTTGGTTATGTCAGAGGCACACCCCAGCTCCCTAAGTGAGGTATGCCACCGACATTGTTTAAACATGCTGGAGGCCACCGCAAACACGTAGGAACCAGCTAGTATTTTCCACATGTTAATTCATCAACGGTACAAACCATGCAGGTGGACGCACAACTCAATCATCACAGCTAACATATTAGCCACTTTATTAAATAACAAGTGCGATAATGAGTCACCTTGTCTCAATCCTTTCTTCGCTTGGAAGTAGCGGTCAACGTCATCATTGACTTTAATGGCCACACTACCTCCGGAAACGAAGCTATGGATCAGAGCGCGCACTCCGCGGAGAAGCCTTTCATTCCGAGAGTCTGTTGAAGAAAAGACCACTTGACTTTATCATAAGTTTTCTCAAAATCAATTTTGAGGACTACCCCATTCAACTTCTTCCAATGTAGTTCGTGAATCGTTTTATGAAGGATTACCACCCCATCTAGGATGTTTATACCTTGCATGAAAGCAGTCTCGGAAGGGCGAACCACATGGTCAGCCACCGAGTTTAGCCTAATCATCGTAACTTTTGTGAAGATTTTAAAACTAACATTAAGAAGGCAGATAGGTCTATACTATTGTATCCTTACCGCCTTTGATACGTCCCCAACGTATCTATAATTTATGAAGTATTCATGCCATGTTTACAATAATTTTGTATGGTTTTGGTGCACTTTTATATACTATTTTTATGGACTAACTTACTGATCCAGTGCCAGTTTCTGTTTTTTGCATGTTTTTTGTTTCGCAAAAAATCCATATCAAACGAAGTCCAAACGCGATAAATTTTTACGGAGATTTTGTTTGGAATATATGCGATTTTTGGGAAAAAGAATCAACGCAAGACGTTGCCCGAGGGCTCCACAAGGCAACAGGGCGCAGCCTACCCCCTGGCCGCCCCCTTGCCTTGTGGTCACCTTGTAGGGTTGGAACCCTACTTTTGCCACAAGAAAGATAATTTCTGGATAAAAATCCCCTCAAAATTTCAGCCCAATCGGAGTTACGGATCTCCGGGAATATAAGAAACGGTGAAGGGCTCCGAAAACAGTCGCGAGAAAAAGAAGACAACAGAGAGATCCAATCTAGCGGAGAGACTCCTCTCCCCCCGGAGGGCCAAGGAAGAAGAGGAAGGAGGGGGCCCCTTCCCCCTCTCCCCCGGTGGCGTCGGGACGCCGCCGGGGACATCTCCTCCATCACCATCACCACCAACTTTTCATCCGTTCTCATGGTGATGTGTGAGTAGTTCACCCTCGGGGCTCAGGGTATGTACTAGTAGCTATGTGTTTGATCTCTCTCTCGTGTTATTGATTTGGCACGGTCTTGATGTACCACGAGCTTTGTTAATGTAGTTGGATCATATGGTGTTCTTCCCTCTCTATCTTGTTGTGATGAATTGAGTCTTTCCCTTTAAGGTGTCATTATTATCGGATTGAATATTTTGGATTTGAGAACACTTGATGTATGTCTTGCATGTGGATACCCGTGGTGACAATGGGGTATTCTATTGAGTCACTGGATGTATGTTTTGTAGGGGAACGCGACAGAAAACAAAAAAATTCGGTACAGCGAGCACGCCCAGGATCACTATGGAGACTGCATACAAGGTTTGATCTGATCCGTACCGGCTCGTAGCGCAACGGAAGAAGAGTCGGTGTAGATCGTCGGTGCAGATCCCTGCAGCTAGGATTTACAACCTCCCAACCGCAAGGATGTACTCCCTCGCCGGACAACCCTTCGGGAGGCGGTCGAACAGTCCCTCGGACGATGTCGCGGACAGCCCTTCGGGAGGACCCTCGAAACCCGAACGGTAACTCGGACAGCCCTTCGGGAGGACACTCGAAACAGCCCCTCGCGCAAAAAGATCAAAACTACAATCTCTCTACGGGGTTGCACACATACGGTGTCAGCTCTCCGGCAGGGCTTCGCCGTCCAGAACTAGTTCCTGCCGGAACCCAGACAGCCTTTCGGCTCTACGAAACTATTTCGCTGGGAGGGAGAGAGAAGCCAGAAATCTCTATGGCATGTGTATGAGAGCAAGGATTAGTTTTGGGGCAGCCCCTTCACCTCTATTTATAGGATAGCCAAGGGGTAAAGTTGGTATTCAAAAATACCAAAAGTTCCCCCACTTTATGCCTTTACATAAAAGAATAAAGCAAAAAGGAGTGCCATGTGGAGCTCCAAGGAGCTCCACCTCCCTTGGCCGGCCACACTTGGGGGCCCCCCCATGAGGGGGCTTCCTTGGCTCCCAAGTCCTTCTAGAAGGCTTTTGGAAAATATCCCAAACGGTGCTTTCCAAAAAATATCCATAAAGCACTTTCACTATTCACGAAGACATTTTTCTGCGTCCGTTAAATCCCAAATTATTTCTGTGTGCCTAGAATAATTCCAGTACCCACAAAAAAAATTTGAACGCATTCCGAAACAATTTCGGAACAATGTTTCTTCAGCGAAAAGCAACCAAAGCGGTTCCGGCTGCTCCGGAACATTTCCGGTTTTTATCCCGGAAAATTCCCAGAAGTTTCCAGAACACTTCTGGCATCCTCCAAGAATTTCCAGGTGTGTGCCGGAACCAATTTGACTTAATGGAATACCCTGAAACAACTTTTCAGTTTCACCGAAACTATTCCGGTGTTCTCTCCGGAACGTTTCTGTTTCGTCCGAAACTTTTTCGGTGATTTTCTCTCAGACTCCCCGTCTAGTATTCAGCAGATAGATGACCCTTAAGCGTGTGACCCTATAGGTTCGGTGAAATATAGACATGACCCGGAACACTTTCTGATCAATGATCAACATCGGAGCCGTCGACACCCACATTGACCCCTATACCCACACGAATGAATATTCGAGTGAACCCCAGTTGCCGTGTGTTATTCCTGTTGCTTCACGATATATTACAAACACCCGAGGTGAGATTTTCTGCATCCCCGTGGATCAACAACTTGTCCACTATGCAAGTTACCTCGTTACCGGTTTTGTTCTCTTTTCTCGTTTCCGTATTCCGGCATCCCAGTGATCAAATCACAATGTGTCTGGCCAGACGATGATGGATACCATAACACCGAGAGGGCCCGAGAATATCTCTCCATCGTCGGAGGAGCAAATCCCAATCTTGAGCTATCTCGTTTCTTGTCATACTTTTCCGTGAACCTGTAAGCTGCCGTAATAGCCACCCATTTACGGATGACGTTTAACAAACCCAAAAGTTCACGAAGCAAGTACGAAGGAACTCGATACTCTCATGGTCTAAGGAATTATGCAAACATTAACTATCTCTGTGTTATTAACCATTAACTTGTGACGAATGTATCTCATAGCATAACATCAATTCGGGTCGATTCAACACAAGTGTTCTACCAACATTGTGCCCTCAAAATTGCCAGCATAGACATGCCCATGATCAGGAAAACAGGATCATCATGCAATACTTGAGCCAGTCTTAGAGGCAAGACTAGGAATACATTTTACTGTTTATTATACCACACGTGCACATGAGTTTCCCTCCGAGCCTCGTGGATATTGCAGACTCGAGAATCATTGCAGTTATAGCATGGAACATAAACATTCATTACAAACTTGGAGATACAAAACAACTGTTATTACTGCCTCTAGGGCATATCTCCTACAGACTCCCACTTGCACTAGAGTCATAATCCAGTTACATGGCTTCCCTAATGGCAATCCGGTGCTGCTCATGCTTTGCTCGTGGTAGAGGCTTTGTCATCGGGTCTGACACGTTCAGATCCGTGTGAACTTTGCGTACTTTCACTAAACCCGCTTCGACATGATGTCGAATGAGTTTATATTTGCATTCAATATGTCTTGTCTTATGGTGCGAACTTGGCTCCCTTGCCTGAGCCACGGCGCCACTATTATCACAATAGATCTCCACCGGGTCCAGAGCACTTGGAACCACACCAAGGTCTTCAAGAAATTGCTTGATCCATACCGCCTCCTTGGAGGCTTCTGAAGCAGCAACATATTCCGCCTCCGTCGTAGAATCCGCCACAGTCTTTTGTTTGGAACTTTTCTAATCAACTGCACCGCCGTTCAATATGAAAACATAGCCCGTTTGAGATTTGAAGTCATCTGGGTCAGTCATGAAGCCTGCATCAGTGTAACCACTTACAATGAGCTCTTCATCACCTCCGTACACAAGGAGTAAATCCTTGGTCCTTCTGAGGTACTTAAGAATACCCTTGACTGCGGCCTATTGTTCCAATCCTGGATCACTTTGGTACCGGCTGCTAACACTTAGCGCATAGGAAACGTCCGGTCTTGTACATAGCATGGCATACATAATAGAACCAACTGCCGAGGCATATGGAACATCATTCATCTGTACTCGCTCATCGAGAGTCCAAGGACACTGATTCTTGCAAAGCACTGTGCCAGGTGACATGGGGAGTAGGCCTTTCTTGGAGTTCTCCATGTTGAACCTTTTCAACACCTTGTCAATGTACGTGCTTTGGCTAAGCGCTATCAGGCGTTTTGATCTATCTCTATAGATCCTAATGCCCAATACATATGCCGCTTCGCCTAAGTCTTTCATTGAAAAACTTTTCTTCAATGAGTCTTTTATTTCGTTAAGAAAATTCACGTCATTTCCAATCAATAATATGTCATCCACATACAAGATTAGAAATGCTTTTGCGCTCCCACTAAACTTCTTGTAAACACAAGATTCTTCGTCATTCCTGATGAAGCCAAACTGTTTGACCACTTCATCAAAACAAATGTTCCAGCTCCTTGACGCTTGCTTCAGACCATAAATGGCTTTCTGAAGTTTGCATACCTTTCCAGCATCCTTATGAACGAAAAAACCTTCTGGCTGTATCATGTATACATCCTCTTTGAGGTTTCCATTTAGGAAAGCCGTTTTGACGTCCATCTGCCATATTTCATAATCGAAATAAGCAGCAATTGCTAGTAATATCCGAAGAGACCTAAGCATAGCTACGGGCGAGAAAGTCTCGTCGTAGTCCACTCCGGGAACTTGCGTGAACCCTTTCGCGACAAGTCTAGCTTTGTGGATAGTAATGTTACCATCCGCGCCCGTCTTTCTTTTGAAAATCCATTTACAACCAATGGGCTTTACGCCTTCTGGAAGTTCTTCCAATTTCCAAACTTGGTTTTCGTACATGGATTCCATCTCGGATTTCATGGCCTTGTGCCATTCCTTTGAGCTGGGCCCCGCCATCGCTTCCTTGTAGTGCGCAGGTTCATCATCTTCAAGAATGAAGATTTCGTTATGAAACCACTCAGGTGGCTGGATAGCCCTACCTGATCTGCGCGGTTCAGTTACAACATTGTCTGAAGTTTCCGCATCACATGCGACAACTTCCGGCTCGGTTGTAGGGATAATTAGCGGAATTGCTTCCGGCTCCTTAGCCATATCAACGGTTGCCGAAGATTCACTAATCTCATTAAGTTGTACTGTCCTCCCACTTGGTTCTTTTGCGAGAAACTCTTTCTCAAGAAAGACTCCGCTTTTAGCGACAAACACTTTGTGCTTGGAGGGTAAGTAGAAGGAATACCCAACTGTTTCTTTTGGATAACCTACAAAGTTACATTTGTCTGATCTGGGATCGAGTTTGGTTGGTTGTAAACGTTTTACATGTACCTCACATCCCCAAATCTTAAGATGCGACAAACTGGGTTTCTTCCCATTCCACATCTCATGTGGTGTCGTCTTAACAGACTTAGACGGTGCTCTGTTTAGTGTGTGAGCGGCAGTTTCTAGTGCGTGACCCCAAAAAGATATCGACAGATCTGTAAGAGACATCATCGACCTTACCATGTCTAACAGGGTTCGGTTACGTCTTTCCGACACTCCGTTTCGCTGCGGAGTTCTGGGAGGCGTAAGCTGTGAAACGATTCCACGGTCACTCAGATGTTGGCCAAACTCATGACTAAGATACTCGCCTTCGCGAGCAGACCGTAGAAACTTAATCTTTTTGTCACGATGATTTTCTACCTCATTCTGAAATTCTTTGAACTTTTCAAAGGTTTCCGACTTATGCTTCATCAAGTAGATATAGCCATACCGACTTAAATCATCAGTAAAAGTCACGAAGTAGAAATACCCACCCCATGCGGCTGTGCTCATTGGACCACATACATCACTATGTATTATTTCCAATAATTCACCCGCCCGTTCAGGATGACCCGTGAACGGCGTCTTGGTCATTTTCCCCATCAGACAAGCTTCACATGTGTCAAATGATTCAAAATCAAAGGACGGTAAAACTCCATCTCTCTGGAGTCTTTGCATGCGTTTCTTTCCGATGTGGCCAAGCCGACAGTGCCACAAGTAAATGGTGGTGGTATCAGCCTTCTTAAGGCGTTTAGCATTCACGTTAAAGACATCATTTCCACATTCAAGATTTAGTATGAAAAGGCCCCCAACAATGGGTGCAAATCCATAAAACATATCCTTACAATAAAGTGAACAACCATTGTTCTCAGGCTTGTATAAATACCCATCGTGTACTAAACATGATCCGGAGATAATGTTTCTACACAATAGTGGAACAAAATAACAGTTATTTAGTTCTAAGATAAATCCTGAAGGGAGACGTAGAGGCATAATGCCGACGACTTGAGCAGCGATCCCATTGCCGTTCCCGACGCGCATCACGACTTCATTCTTTGCTAGCTTGCGCACCTTATGAAGTCCATGTATCGAGTTGCAAATGTGAGCAACCGATCCGGTATCAAATACCCAAGACTTAAAATTTTCGCTAGCAAGCAAAACGTCAATGACATTAACTTGTATAACAATTATACCTTTTCCGGTTTTCCCGGACTTCTTATCTTCCAGATACTTCTTGCAGTTTCTCTTCCAGTATCCTGTGCCCTTGCAGTAGAAGCACTCAGTTTCATTCTTGGCTCCGCCCTTAGAGTTGCTTTGGGAGCCGGTCTTACCGGCGCCCTTGCCCTTCTTTGGCTTGCCTTTCTTTTTGAAACTAGCGGTTTTATTCACAAGCAACACTTGCTTGCGATTTTTCCGCAGTCCTCCTTCCGTAGTTTTCAGCATGGCGAGCACCTCTTCCGGTGTTTTCTCCATCCCACTCATGTTGTAGTTCATGATAAAACCGTCGTAAGACGGGGGGAGTGAAGAAAGCAGCATGTCCATCATATGGTCAGGTGGAAGTGGAAATTCCAGAGTTTTAAGCCTTTCAGCATAGCCAATCATTTTGACTACGTGTTCGCCAACTGAACTACCCTCAGCCATCTTGCAATCCATCACGGCCTTCATGATATCAAATTGTTCAGACCGTGCGGTTTCCTTGTACAGAGCATCCAATTCCCGGATCATATCGCGGGGTTTATGGAATTCAAAACGTTTTTGAAGCCCTGCACTCATGCAAGCTAACATGAGGCACTGCACTAAGTTATGATCATCATCCTTAGTGGCCCAGACATTTTGTTCATCTTCCGGGGCATTCGCCACCGGTTTAGCTGGAAGAGCATTTTCAAGCACATACATTTTCTTAGCGCTCCTGAGGACAATCCTCAGGTTACGGACCCAATCCGCATAGTTGTTTCCAGTCGCAGCTAACTTCTCTTTCTCTAACATCGGCCTAAGTTGAACGCGGCATTGCGAGCCATTTGATCTACAACGGAAAACACAAGTTTCACTTAGACTTTGTTCATAATGATTTTGGCACTAGTGAATAAACAATTTTATTGTAAAGTGCGCTCCCACTCAAATCAATATCTCTCATAATTGATTGTGAGTGATTCAAGATCCGAATATCAATTCAACGTTATAGAATCATCATCTCATGACGAGGATTTCAATTGGTAGGCCAACTTGCCGATCACATCTCTATGTGACTCTTATTCATCTTTCGATGCGTGTGTTCCGAGCTTAGAACGATCCTGCCATGAACGTCAAGACAACCAAGTGATCTCGCTGCGAGGTCTGACCTCACCCGCCTTACATTTCCCCAATCGTTCGTACCCATGCATCCATGGCGCACCCCGAAAGGATAGATGCTGTGACGGTGCTACACTTAGGAGAACACTAACTACTTGATATTTTAAGTGAGAGATCACCCTAATAAAAAGCGACTACCACGCAATCAAAAGGGTGCATCATAAGGGATAAACATCTCAGACAATTCATAATAGCATGATATGGTATAGCCCTTTCTGACGGAGAAGTCAAGTATTTCTTCGTCTTCGGCATTTGCGTCGGTGTTCACCTTCGCGAAGATTGCCACCACCTTGTTGATGCACCAGATAATATTGCTATCTCTATAGCTAATAAAAACAAGTGCATTACTTAAGGTTCACACGCAGGTCATTAAAGTGACAATCATATGGCTCCAGCCATCATGCTGAATCATGACACGCATGTCATGTTAATAAATTTACATCATATAGTCATCTCATACATAATCGAATTAATATGAGCATTGCTATACCACATCACATGCACATCCTGCAAAACCAAGTTAGACGCCTCTAATCGGTTTATGCAAAATTTTATTTTATGTGGCTTTTAAGGTTTTGACTTAAACCGCAGCTACCAACGTTTTATCATCAAGTATGATTATTCAAGCCGCTAGATTAACATCTCGGGGTGTATGAAACACGAGATAATTAAATCTCGAGCCCCATACTAAACTTCGTCATACGCATGACCCCCGTGCAGATCATATCTGCATTGCCCTTTCATCTGTGAATTTCATCTTTCTTTTGACTATGGCGGAACCCAAAGAACTGATAGCACTTCGTTGATCAATCAGGATCGCGGATTGCCAGAACTTTGTGAAATTCCACCATGCTGTCTCGAGATCAGAAATACGCAAATTATAGGGAAGCAACAAGAACATCGGGTAACAGATTTCATCTGCTACCTGCATAAATAATTTTCAGCAATAGATCTCATCTACTCCAAAATTATATTATGCAATACCCAGACATCTCCATGTATTCTAGATCCTAACCTGCATCTACGCATAGCACGGCTCATGATGCCACTGTAGGGAAACGCGATAGAAAACAAAAAAAATCGGTACAGCGAGCACGCCCAGGATCACTATGGAGACTGCATACAAGGTTTGATCTGATCCGTACCGACTCGTAGCGCAGCGGAAGAAGAGTCGGTGTAGATCGTCGGTGCAGATCCCTGCAGCTAGGATTTACAACCTCCTAACCGCAAGGATGTACTCCCTCTCCGGACAGCCCTTCGGGAGGCGGTCGGACAGTCCCTCGGACGATGTCGCGGACAGCCCTTCGGGAGGACCCTCGAAACCCGAACGGTAACTCGGACAGCCCTTCGGGAGGACACTCGAAACAGCCCCTCGGGCAAAAAGATCGAAACTACAATCTCTCTACGGGGTTGCACACATACGGTGTCAGCTATCCGGCAGGGCTTCGCCGTCCAGAACTAGTTCCTGCCGGAACCCAGACAGCCTTTCGGCTCTACGAAACTATTTCGCTGGGAGGGAGAGAGAAGCCAGAAATCTCTATGGCATGTGTATGAGGGCAAGGATGAGTTTTGGGGCAGCCCCTTCACCTCTATTTATAGGATAGCCAAGGGGTAAAGTTGGTATTCAAAAATACCAAAAGTGCCCCCACTTTATGCCTTTACATAAAAGAATAAAGCAAAAAGGGGTCCATGTGGAGCTCCAAGGAGCTCCACCTCCCTTGGCTGGCCACACTTGGGGGGCCCCCCATGAGGGGGCTTCCTTGGCTCCCAAGTCCTTCTAGAAGGCTTTTGGAAAATATCCCAAAAGGTGCTTTCCAAAAAATATCCATAAAGCACTTTCACTATTCACGAAGACATTTTTCTGCGTCCGTTAAATCCCAAATTATTTCTGTGTTCCTAGAATAATTCCAGTACCCACCAAAACAATTTTGAACGCATTCCGAAACAATTTCGGAACAATGTTTCTTCAGCGAAAAGCCACCAAAGCGGTTCCGGCTGCTCCGGAACATTTCCGGTTTTTATCCCGGAAAATTCCCAGAAGTTTCCAGAACACTTCTGGCATCCTCCAAGAATTTCCAGGCGTGTGTCGGAACCAATTTGACTTAATGGAATACCCTGAAACAACTTTTCAGTTTCACCGAAACTATTCCGGTGTTCTCTCCGGAACGTTTCCGTTTCGTCCGAAACTTTTTCGGTGATTTTCTCTCAGACTCCCCGTCTAGTATTCAGCAGATAGATGACCCTTAAGCGTGTGACCCTATAGGTTCGGTGAAATATAGACATGACCCGGAACACTTTCCGATCAATGATCAACATCGGAGCCGTGGACACCCATATTGGCCCTTATACCCACACGAATGAATATTCGAGTGAACCCCAGTTGCCGTGTGCTATTCCTGTTGCTTCACGATATATTACAAACACCCGAGGTGAGATTTTCTGCATCCCCGTGGATCAACAACTTGTCCACTATGCAAGTTACCTCGTTACCGGTTTTGTTCTCTTTTCTCGTTTCCGTATTCCGGCATCCCAGTGATCAAATCACAATGTGTCTGGCCAGACGATGATGGATACCGTAACACCGAGAGGGCCCGAGAATATCTCTCCATCGCCAGAGGAGCAAATCTCAATCTTGAGCTATCTCGTTTCTTGTCATACTTTTCCGTGAACCCGTAAGCTGCCGTAATAGCCACCCATTTACGGATGACGTTTAACAAACCCCAAAGTTCACGAAGCAAGTACGAAGGAACTCGATACTCTCATGGTCTAAGGAATTATGCAAACATTAACTATCTCTGTGTTATTAACCATTAACTTGTGACGAATGTATCTCATAGCATAACATCAATTCGGGTCGATTCAACACAAGTGTTCTACCAACATTGTGCCCTCAAAATTGCCAGCATAGACATGCCCATGATCAGAAAAACAGGATCATCATGCAATACTTGAGCCAGTCTTAGAGGCAAGACTAGGAATACATTTTACCGTTTATTATACCACACGTGCACATGAGTTTCCCTCCGAGCCTCGTGGATATTGCAGACTCGAGAATCATTGCAGTTATAGCATGGAACATAAACATTCATTACAAACTTGGAGATACAAAACAACTGTTATTACTGCCTCTAGGGCATATCTCCTACATGTTTTCGTCATCAACTTGCGGATTCCCGAGGTGATATTGGGGTAATCTAGGTATGGAGGTTGATGTACGTTTTTGTCCTACTTTCTCCGGTTGAAACTTTGGGTACTCTTGAAAGTTCTTTGTATTGGATTGAATATTATGAATCTGAAATTGTTTGATGCATGTCAAATAATTAACTCACGGATACTTGTGGTGACATTGAAGTATCTAGGTGGCATTAGAGTTAATTGATGCGTATCATATGGTGATATTTAGTACGAACTCTAGGGCTGTTTGTGACATTTATATGGATTGCTCAATAGATTGATCGGAAAGGATAACTTTGAGGTGGTTTTGCTACCTACAACAATTTCTTCTTATGTTCTCCGTTTGCTAGGAACTTTGGAGTGATTCTTCGTTGCACCTTGAGGGATTGTTTTATGATTCTATTATGTTAGCACTGTTGAGAGCAGGGTCGGGCCAGCAAAATCCGGGGCCCTGTGCAAAACTAAAAAAGGGGCCCTATCTCACTAAAATGAAATAATGAGTAATTATAATGTAGTATATGATATCTTACATAACAATTGAATATATAAAAAATCATACCTATTCAACTCCTAGTTACATGACAATTGGAATCAGACTGATGTTTTTCCATGATGACTTAAATCTGTATTATTGAAATACAAGATACAACTAAAGATGAGTAAAATAGAATTAAAGTTATACAGTAGCAGATATTAATTGGAGATCATGCGTTAATGTTTGGCAATTAGACGAACCGTCTAACTCACCTAGTTTCGTGTCCTGTCCAGTTGAACTGCTACACTGTGATATTTAACCGAGGAGGCAAAAACCGATCTCTAACATAGTAACGATCCCCGCCAAAAGTTAATTAGAAAATTACTAATTAGGAATTAGGAGTAGGAGCTGAAGTTAATAAGAAAGGAGGACTCGCTACCGGCAGGCTATCTTTTTACTGTTTTGAAGCCGTGAAGCACCCGGAGGATGGAAGCCGTGAAGCACCTGGAGTCGGCCGGCGGTCGCCGACCGATCCGACGAGGCGACGAGTCTGGAATTTAGAATTGGGAGTGGAAGGCAACGGCGGCGGCGGCCTGAATTGATTGCTGATCGATCTGATTTCGATGAGGCGAAGACGACGATCCCGTTTCCGGTTTCCTGTAGCGACGCCGTCGCTACTGCTATTGCGGTTTCACGATCGATCAACTTCCGCGATCCCGTTGTTTTTTTAGACCGACGATCTTGTTTCCATCTTACCCATCAGGCCATCACGATGGATCGAGCAGTTTTTTTAGAAACAACGATCGAGCTCCACTGCACCAGCGCTCGATGCGTCGACTTAGGCGGAGCGCCAGTGCCCAGCCCTAGTGCGACAGTGCCTAGGTTTTTTTTTTTTGAGAAATACTAGACCTATATAAAAAATTTGGGCCCCCCAAAAATTATGGGCCCTGTGCGGGCCGCACAGTTGGCACACTTGTGGGCCCGGCCCTTGTTGAGAGATTGCACTAGTGAAAGTATGAACTCTAGGCCTTGTTTTTAAGCATTGATATACCGTTTTGCTCGCTGTTTACTACTTGTTACCTTACTGTTTTTATTATTTCAGATTACAAAAACATATATGTACTATCCATACTACACTTGTATCACCATCTCTTCGCCGAACTAGTGCACGTATACAATTTACCATTGTATTGGGTGTGTTGGGGACATAAGAGATTTCTTGTATTTGATTGCAGGGTTGTTTGAGGAAGACCATCTTCATCCTACACCTCTCGTGGATTGATAAACCTTACGTCATCCACTTGAGGGAAATTTGCTACTGTCCTACAAAACTCTACGCTTGGAGGCCCAACAGAATCTATAAGAATAAAGTTGCGTAGTAGACATCAGCCTCATTAACCTTAGGTAATAAAATTATCTCACGAAGTTTAGATGAGATTTATGTATGTGAGTTATTATTTTATGTGACCAATAAGAATACAAAGTTCATTGATGTATGGTCGCCACTAAGGATAAAAAGGTAATGATATCGCACCCATTGCTCGACGAAGATGTAGGGAAATGCGGTTATCAACATTATGCCACGTCGCATCTTCTGCGCTTCTGTGGAAGCATGTCAGGATCTTCGTCCCCCTCCCTAAGCGGGTCACACCAGATCTAGCTCGCTCGGTGGACAATGTGAGGATGGCATGCTGTGGCAAGAACCTCTTTTCATCGAAACGTACATCTGAGGAGTCTCTTACTGTATTTATATCCGTTATTCTTTTTCAAAGGAAACGAGATGCTCGAGAGCGTGCCCTCCCTTTCCACACACAACCACCTTTGGAGTCTGGACAACAACTTTACAAAGTTTGCTTATTCTGAATTCGCATGAGGTTGATGAACAACTTTACAAACACATGGTCTCATTTCGAAGATCACTATTTTTTCCGTATGGGGTTTAGTATAGGCCCATTTTGTTGATCAACTTTTTTGGTCTGCGTGAGGTTGATAAACAGCTTTAGACCTCATGACCTCACTTAGGCTTTTGATATGATTAATTTGACCCAACAGACACAAAGTGGACATAGTTATCATTGATAATAAGAATCATCTATCAAGTGGCTGGCTGGTCCAGCGAGAAGAATAGAATATCCCAGCGTGAAACATGCTAGCTTGGAGCTTAGCGCAGCGTAACTGATGTGGAACCCAGTGAGTGTGTAGGTAATCAAAATGAGCATATCTTTCTGTCGATCCACCCTACTAGGCATCTTCAATCTTATATGCAGAAGTTGTGGCTACATCCAAATTCATTGCACTCACGATAAAAACACAACGTTTCAGATTTTTTTGAATTTTTTTTTGCTACTCCCTCTGATCCAAATTAATTGTCGCAGCTTTACTATAACTTTGAGGGGGTATTTGTTTTGATTTTGGTGTTCATTATGGATGCAGTGAACTTAGGTGCCACAACTTTTTCATACAAGTACTGGTGTACTCCTTGTGATGTTTAATAAGCAATAATTTTCAAAGTTTCAAGTTCCACATGACACTCTGACTATTCTTGAGTCACTTTAAATGTTCGCCTGAGTCCTTACATGTACAAGAAATGGCCTACTCCTTTGTGATGTTTAATAAGTAAATACTCTCTCCGTCTGAAAATAAGTGTCTCAACTTGGTACTATTTTTAGTACAAAGTTGTACTAAAGTTGGGACACTTATTTTAGGACAGAAGGAGTACTATTCGAAGTTCCACGCGCTTCCACGTGACACCCTGACTATTCTTGAATCGCTTTAAAAAGCTCGCCCGAGTTCTTACATGTACGTAAACAGGTTGGTACATCTTCAATCTTGACGATAAGGAAATTTGTAGCAGATCCTCTCCTAAAAGTTCAAAATGTATCCCTTATCCTATTTTATCATACTTCCTTTCTTTTGGTTTATAGGGCACAATTCAAAAATCTCACCAACCAAGATAGATTGTGAGTGATGGGATGATTTTTATAGTTTACAGAAGTACTCAGTTAATGTGCTCGTTTTTCTAAAAAAATGTGTTTATCAATTCATTAATTGCAATGCATGCGAGAGCACTAAATAACCAAAAAAGTTTTACATGTATTGGTGAGCTTTCCGGAACGCAAAGAATTAAAGTACCTCCCCCCCATCATGGTGAACCTCTCCTTCTGATCGGGATGAGGTAGATGCCTCCCAGCTGGGGGGGGGGGGGGGGATCGAATCGGAGTTTCCTTAGGTAGCCACCGACCTACAGTTCTTCTTAAACTTCTGTGCTTGGGGGAAAAGAAGCGAACAAAGGTACACTAGCTTGTTGTCTTGTTCTCTGCCACGGACTGGGATCGCTCGCCAGCTAGGCCCTCTAGAAAAAGTTGGAGCAACATTGTATGAGAACAGATTACGCATCTTCGGGGACAAGGGGCGGAACAACCTCTCGATCTACTTACTGCAGCTCAGGACGGGCATCGTCGTCTAGGCGTGACTTCTTTTAATCCTTGCAGGCAATGATTTAATGCACCTTGCAATCTGAACATGTGATGAGAGCAATAAAAATGAGACTTATAAAATGAAAAATGAAAAAAATGAGATAAGCCCTCTAAACCGAGAAGGAGGGAGTAATTTTTAGGGATTAAACATTTCTTCATCTAGCTGACCCCCTTAAACTTAATCCCTTAAAAAAATTAAATACATATTTTTGCACACAAAATTCATTTGAAACACATATTTAGACTACTTCATTTTATAATTAAACAACAGTACTACGTTAACATCAACATTAGCATACTAGAACAGTTCATCACATAGTACATTACTACCATATCAACATTGAACTAGCTAAAAGACCACTGCCTATAGACCAGCCTTGTCATCGTTGGCGGCATGTCGAATCCACGACATCAAGATGAACCAGTCGGTGTCCTCCTCCTTGGCGATTTCATTTTCGATGTCCTCGCACTCCACAAACTCAACGTCGTAGCAAATGTGCTCGCGATGCTCGCGCTTGATCATGAGACAAAGATCGTGTGGTTCTCTGCCATGATCTCCGGGTTCGCCACAAGCGCGACCACAACGTCGGCATAGGCGCGCTCAACCTCGAGCTGCAGCTCGGTCAACCGGTGCTCCTCCACCTTGGCCGCGTGGCGGTGTTGCTCCTTCGCCTCCTCGGCTTGCACGTAGTGGTATTATGCCTCCGCCTTGGCCATCGGCGATTCCGGCCGCCATGTCCATCACCTCGAAGCTGGCGTCGGCGATTCTGGACGTCATGTCCACCACCTCGAAGCTGGGGTCGGCGATTCCGGCGGTCGGGTCTACCGTGAAACCCTTGTCTCATGTTCCTACTCCTCCGAGCACGGAGGCTCACTAGGGATGATGTGTGTCCGGGACGCTTGTGGTACGCAAGCTCCAGAGCGGCAAGCACTGCGTGTCGCACGGGTATCAACATCTTGTAGGTGGTCACCTTGTCGCAAACCATGGCGGCAATGGAGCTCGAGGAAGATGGCGCGGACGGCGATGAACAAGAAAACGGCAGACGATGAAGAAAATGGGTTGGGTCAGCGACGGGAGGCGGCGCGGAGCTCGGGGAGGAAGTGTGGGAGCTCGGAAAGGCTACGCGGAGTTCGAAATGCGGCGGTGCTCGAGGGCGGCAATAAACTCAAGCTGAACGATGGAGCGCGCGGTGGACCGAAACGGGGTCTGCGGAAGCCTTAATCAATGGAGGCGGCGGAGAAAATGGGTTGGGGGAGGTGTGTTTTAGGGTTTGGGGGCATGGCGGCTCGACCATTACCGCGGCAGACGAGCGGCTCCTTATTTATCCTAAGAGTGGTCGTTCCGAGAATAAATAGGGAGGAGGGCAACGAGTAGGGCGTTTTGGAGGCCGAACTCCATGGAGGCCTTTAATGAAATATTCAAAATTTAAACTTTTTAGTTTCAAAAAATTCCAAAAATAAATATACACATATACATGAATGTAATGCATACGTATGTAAAATTTCATGATGAAATACCTTGAATTGCAAGCTGCACAAAAAGAAAACAAAATCATGGGTTTAGGCCTCCTTTGGTGTACAGGAATTTTGTAGGAAAAGAAATAATCTTTGGAGCTCTTTGGTTTGTAGGAATGGATTCCTATTCCTATGTAGGATAGGAACCAACTTTCACATTTCAAAGGAGAAAAAAAATTAGCCTAGACTCAATGAAAACATTTCTATCCTATGCATCAAATAACATCTCTTTTCCTATAGAAATTGAGATACATGTCATCTCACTTCCTATGATTTTTTCTTTATTCCTATGGTATTTCGATCCTATAAACCAAAAGTGGCCTTAAGGATAAACAGTCCACATGCTGAAAAGCCATAGAGTTGGTTTTTTTTTGTGTGCATCTCTCATTTTAACGTATTTCATTATGAAAATTTAGACACATGTACACTGTGTCTCTGTTTATATGTGTATTTTTTTTCAAAAAATATAAAACGCAAAAGTATGAATTTGAAATTTTCAAAGCTAAGGTCTTCGTGGAGCTCGGCCTCCATTTGGCATTTTCTGGTGGGCAACACTATAGGAATGCAGAGTTGTAATTCGGAACTAAAGATTTAGGCGTACTAGATGGATTCTTAAATATAACTTCTAGGGAATCCACACACAGTCAGAGTTGCGTACCTACCCCAGAGCCGTAATCGTCTATGCTTTGGTGGGTACGTAGATACAGTTGCATGCATCAATGATAAACTAACCAGAGATATACGGAGTATATCATACGTTGGCAGTTCTCGTTTTTCACGTCTATTATCCACCACGAGGACCACGTGCAAGATGCACCGGGACGTGAAGTCTGATGATCAACATCCTGCGGGACGCGGCAATGGAGGCGCGGCCGGGGGTCTTCCGGCTGCCCACGGGAACCACGACACACACGTGACGACTAATCTATGGATCTGGTGGGCACGTTGTACGGGCTCTTGCAGGAGGCGACGTACCGTGACGACGGGACGGCGTACAGCAGGTCTAGCCAGAACTTTACTTCCGTACACCCTCTAGAAAAGTTTACAAATTTCAACGTACATTGAAGATGAAGATTAGAAGGTATTCCTTCGATAAAAAAGAATAATATGGTACGTATTATATGGCGATAGTTTTCTGAAACAACTTTAAAATTTGTGCAAACTTTTAAGCGGGGTGTATTGAAGCAAAACTCTGTTATTAAAGAAACATAATGTGAGATGTAACTTGTGGGGGCGAATGAGACATATTGCGAACAAAAGAATGCTTATCGGCGAGGCCACTCTTATCCTCCATTTCTCTTACCTCTTGCAACCCCGTTGAGAGTCGGTTGTGGTGCCCCAGCCTGATTCTCCCGCCTTATCCGTTGGTGTTGCCCGATGGAGATGGCTCGGGAGAGGCGTTCGAGATCCCAATGTCTACAACAGTAGTACTTTTAGGTTGTTCATGGCAACTCTCATCATAATGTTCAGGAGTCGAAGCACTCTTCCGTTGTTGGCGAGCGGCGGCAGCGGCTTGAGGTCCGGTTCACCCCTTGGATGTTGTGGTTCGAGCGATTCCCCTGTTTTCTCTTTACTACAGTGGTTTTCTCTTTACTACAGTGGTGGTAGGAGGGATGGTGGTGGATCTGGTTCAAACCATTAAGATCCGGTGACCCTAGTGTCGGTGTACTAACGTTTGGGTCGTTTTAGTACCCCATACTTGTGCACGGACGGTTGTAGCCATACCAGCGGCAAGGCCTGCCGGAGGACAGCTGGAAACAGATACAAGATTATCAAGAAGGCATTCAAGCTAATGATCAGAAGACAGAAGACCGAAGGCTGGGTTCCCGGCAAGATCTTGCCGGGAAGGCTCGCGAAGACCCGGCAAGACCTCGCGCCCGGCAAGGCCTTGCGCCCGGCAAGGCCTTGCGCCCGGCAAGACCTCACGCCCGGCAAGATCCCACCGCTCCAGCACAGTGCCACCGCTCCAGCGCAGCGACCAGCCTGTCGTTTAGGGCTTGTCCTCCTGGTTGCGTGTCATGGCATCGACGGTGGATGGGGTTAAGCGGCGCTGATGGGACGACTCTTTTTCCGTCCCCAAGAAAGTAAGGGACACCTAAACGGAGCATTAAATGCGTTTGTCCTAAGACGTCAGTGGTAATCATGAAACACTGTAGTAACTTTACACCTCTTGTACTGCTGTCTGCCACTGTTGGTGACCCCTTGGACGTATAAAAGGAGGCCCAAGGCGAGGCTACAGGAGAAGGAGGATTTTCTTGCCCATTCTGCATGCGTAGCTGCTTCTTGAACGTACTGTTCATCACAAGCGCTCCGTGTACTTGAGCTTAAGAACATCCACAATAAATTACAGCAGGAGTAGGGTTTTACGCTTCTCAGCGGCCCGAACCTGGGTAAAGATCCCCGCGTTGATCGTTGGTTCCGCTCTTTGTGCAAATCTTTTCCCTTGCCAAACCGTAAAGGGATCCACGCGATCCCATAGGTGTCGTACGCCGACATCTTTGGCGCGCCAGGTAGGGGTGAAGGATTGCGCGAACCCGATCTAGCGGTCAGCGCGCCAGTTCTTGATCACTTTCATCGCCATGGCTCCCAAGAAGAAGGGCGTTACGACGGTTGATCCATCTGCGTCCGGCCTGCCCGTACCCACACAGACGGGCAACGGCGCGGACGCCGGTGGAGGAGGTGGAGGTTTTGAGCCTCCACGACGTTCTGGCTGTAGGAGATATGCCCTAGAGGCAATAATAAATGTTATTGATTATCTCCCTGTTCATAATTAGGTTTATGTTCCATGCTATAACTGCTATGGTTCTCGAGTCTACAATAACCACGAGGCTCGGAGGAAGACTCATATGCACATGTGGGATAATAAACGGTAAAATGTATTCCTAGTCAAGCCTCTATGACTGGCTCAAGTATTGCATGATGATCCTGTTTTCCTGATCATGGGCATGGCTATGCCGGCAATTTTGAGGGCACAATTGTTGGTAGAACACTTGTGTTGAATCGACCCGATTGATGTTATGCTATGAGATACATTCGTCATAAGTTTATGGTTAATAACACAGAGAAGTTAATGTTTGCATAATTCCTTAGACCATGAGAGTGTCGAGTTTCTTCATGCTTGCTTCATGAACTTTGGGGTTTGTTAAACGTCATCCGTAAATGGGTGGCTATTACGGCGGCTTACGGGTTCATGGAAAAGTATGTCAAGGGACTTGATAGCTCAAGCTTGGGATTTGCTCCTCCGACGATGGAGAGATATCTCTGGGCCCTCTCGGTGTTACGGTATCCATCATCGTCTGGCCAGACACAGGGTGATTTGATCACAGGGATGCCGGAACACGGGAACGAGAAAAGAGAACAATACCGGCAACGAGGTAACTGGCATTGTGGACAAGTGTTGATCCACGAGGATGCCGATGTTTCTCACCTCGGGTAATTGTAACATATCGCGAAGCAACAGGAATAGCTCACGGCAACTGGAGGTTCACTCGAATATTTATTCGTGTGGGTATAGGGATCGATATGGGTGTCCACGGCTCCGATGTTGATCATTGATCGGAAGGGGTTCCGGGTCATGTCTATGCTTCACCGAACCTATAGGGTCACACGCTTAAGGGTCATCTATCTGCTGAATACTAGACAGGGAGTCTGAGAGAAAATCACCGAAAAAGTTTCGGACGCCGGAAAAGTTTCGGACAGCGGAAAAGTTCCGCAGAGAGGTCACCGGATGAGTTCCGGAGAAACTGAAAAGTTGTTTCAGAGGATACCATAAAGTCAAATTGGTTTTGGCACATGCCTGATAATTCTTGGAGGGTGCCAGAATCATTCTGGAAACTTTCTGGAATTTTCCGGGATGAAAACCGGAAATGTTCCGGAGCTGCCGAAACCGCTTCAGATGCTTTTCGCAGATGAAATCACTAAACCGGAATTGTTCCGGCTCGCGTTGAAAATTATTTTTGTGGGTACTAGAATTGTTCTAAGCCCACATGAATATTTTCAGTTCGATCAGACGCTGAAAAATGTCGTCGTGAATAGTGAAAGTGCTTTTTGGGATATTTTTGGAAAGCCACCTTTTGGGGCTTTGCTCCAAAAGATCTTGGGGATGACATGGATGGATAGGGGCCAATTTTGGGGCCCCACATGAGGGTGTGGCCGGCCACATGGTGGACTCCTTCATGGAGTCCCCCTTGTTCCTTGGTTTCACCTTTTAGGTCCTTGGGAAGGACTCCTTTCCATGTGGGTTTTGGGTTTTCTTGTAAAACCACCCTACCCCTTGGGTTTCCTATAAATAGGAGGTGTGTGGGCTGCCATAAGACACACTCTTGCTCTCATACACAAAGCCATGCATGATCTGGCATTCTTCTCTCCCTCCCAGCGAAATAGTTTCGTAGAGCCGAAAGGCTGTCTGGGTTCCGGCAGGAACTAGTTCTGGACGGCGAAGCCCTGCCGGATAGATGACACCGTATGTGTGCAACTCTGTAGAGAGATCGTAGTTTCGGTCTTAGTTCGAGAGTGCCTCCAGAAGGGTTGTCCGTGTGACCGTCCGAGTTTTGGAGGTCCTCCCGAAGGGCTGTCCGAGTGACAGTCCGAGTTTCGGAGGTCCTCCCGAAGGGCTGTCCGCGACACCGTCCGGGGGACTGTGTGACCGCCTCCCGGAGGGCTGTCCGCGGGGCAGATGAGGGTATACATCCTCGCAGTTGGGAGGTTGTAAAATCCTAGCTGCGGGGATCTGCACCGCCGATCGTCATCGACTCTACTTCCGCTGCGCTACGAGTCGGTAACGATAATGATCAAACCTTGTATGCAGTCTCCATAGTGGTCCTGGGCTGGTGCGTAGGTCGGAAATTTTTTGTTTTCTGCTGCGTTACCCTACAGTGGCATCAAGAGCCGTGTTCTGCGTAGATGCAGGTTGCGATCTAGAATACATAGAGATGTATGGGTGTTGCACAATATAATTAGGTAGTAGATGAGATCTATTGCTGAAAATTATTTGTGCGGGTAGCAGATGAAGTCTGTTACCCGATGTTCTTGTTGCTTCCCTAGAATTTGCATATTTCTGATCTTGATAACAGTATGGTGGAGTTTCAATGTTCTGGCAATCCGCGATCCTGATTGATCAACGAAGTGCTAACAGTTCATTGAATTCCACCGTAGTTAAAAAGAAAGATGAAATTTCGCAGACGAAAGGGCAATGCAGATATGATCTGCACGGGGGTCACGCGTATGACGAAGTTTAGTATGGGGCTCGAGATTTTATTATCTCGTGTTTCATACACCCTGGAATGTTAATCTAGCGACTTGGATTATCATGCTTGATGATGGACGTTGGTAGCTTCGGTTTGTTTCGAAACCTTAGAAGCCACGTAAAATAAAATTTTGTATAAACCAATTAGAGGCGTCTAACTTGGTTTTGCAGGATGGTTTGCATGTGCATATGATGTGGTATAGCAGTGCTCATATTAATTTGATTATGTATGAGATGACTATATGATGTTATTAACATGACCTGCGTGTCATGATTCGGCATGATGGCTGGAGCCATATGATTGCACTTTAATGACCTGCGTGTCAACCTTATGTAATGCACTTATTTTATTAGCTATAGAGATAGCAATATTATCTGGTGCATCGACAAGGTGGTGGCAATGTTCGCGAAGGTGAACACCGACGCGAATGCTGGAGACGAAGAAATGAAAGACTTCTCCGTCAGAAAGGGCTATACCATATCATGCTATTATGAATTGCCTGAGATGTTTATCCCTTATGATGCACCCTTCTTGATTGCGCAGTAGTCGCTTTTTATTAGGGTGATCTCTCACTAAAATATCAAGTAGTTAGTGTTCTCCCAAGTGTAGCACCGTCACGGCACCTAACTTTTCGGGGCATTGCATGATCTCCATGGGTGCGAACGATTAGGGATGTGTGAGGCGGGTGAGTGGAGACCTCGCAGCGAGATCACTTGGTTGTCTTGACGTTCAGGCATGAAAGTCATGAGCTCGGAACACACGCATCGAAAGATGAACAAGAATCGCATAGAGATGTGATCGGCAAGTTTGCCTACCGATTGAAGTTCATGCCATGGGTGTTCATCTCGAACCGTGACGTTGAATGGATATGCGGGTCTTGAATCACTCACAATCAATTATGAGAGATATTGATTTGAGTGGGAGCGCATTGTAGAATTAATTCTTTTAATTCTCAGTGCAATTAATTGTGAACTTAGTCTAAGTGTAAATTGCATAATAGTTGTAGAATAATGGCTCGGTTTTCCACCTTCCCAATTAAAATTGAATAGCTGTTTAATATCTGGTTAAAACTTTACGGTTGGTAACGTAATGTAAGGATTGTCCTCAAGAGTGCCGAGAAGGACTTTGTCCTATCGCATGCTTTCAGTATTCTCCCGCTAATGCTATGGATCATGTGACTCTCGTCCTTCGATCCAAAAGCTAGAATTCCTTTTCAGTCAAAGTGAAATATGTTTGCTTCCATGAGACCCGAACTTCGAAAATTTGGATAGTTATGTGATATTCATGGAATCTGAAAATCATTTTCAGATACAGACAGAGGCTAAAAGATATGAGATATCCAAAGCAATGTTTGCAAACTATTAGTAAAGGAGTTTACTATGCTTTTGACTGATAAGAAAGGGATCCAGAAGAACGCCGGTCATATGATGATGGTGAATAAAATAACAACTTAAAGAGAAAGGAAGTGTCCGAAGGGTGTTAGTGATACTTTCACGCCTAGGAAGTCCGGGGCTAACGCCACTCTTAAGTTGAGTGCTTCTTCTGAGAGTAGGAGAAATACTGAAAGTTAAACTGTTAGAAGTATAATGGCAAAAGGAAAGAAGACTGGAATATCCAGCTCATGTATGAATGTCATACAAGTTTTTGTTGTATAGAAGGCTGGTCAAAGATATAGTTCTTGGGAATTATGGTTAAACATGTTAATCACTAATTCTTGGGTATTGTGAGTTAATCACAAAGATACCCGCTCGATTGCACTCTGTTGCAACTCGATGTAAGAACTACTACGGCCTAAAAGACTAGCCAGGAATGAGGTTTAGATACACACAGGGAACATAGTAAATGTTACTATACCTTCCATTAGTGTATTCCCTATGTATTTACTTTCATAATTCATTTTAGAGTTTTACACTCTAGCCCATTGCATAAAGTATCTTGCAAGAAGGTTATTCATAAGAGAACTTTTGATGTTCGATGTTATGAATAACATAAGGGCCATACTTTCATTATGAATGAGATGTATGTTATGAATATTGATATTAATACATTGCCTCTATATTTACTTTCATAATTCATTTAGAGTTTCATACACTCTAGCCCTTTGCATAAGGTATTTTGCAAGAAGGTTATTCATAAGAGAACTTTTGATGTTCGGTGTTATGAATAACATGAAGGGCCATGCTTCCATACAGGATGGGATGTATGCTATGAATATTGATGGTAATATGATACATCCATAACACTGACGCTAAATGTCGCAAGACTAAAAGAATACCACACAAGTGTGGCACTGCATTTGGTCACATTGGAGAAACCCGCATGGAAACTTCCATTATGATGGATTTTGAAGTCATTTGATTTTGAATCATCTGACACTTGCAACTTTCCTCTGAAAGGTGAAGTGACTGAAATACCGTTCACAGGCCATAAGGAACGAGCAAAGAACATATTGGTAATCATACATTATGATGTGTGTAGTCCAATAAATGTTGTTGCAAACAGTGGATTTGTCTACCTTCAAAAATGACTCAAGTAGATATATATTGATATTTACTTGATGAGACGTAAGCCTGGATCTTTTGAATTCATTCATAAGGTTTTCAAAATGAAGAAGAAAATATTGTAACAAGAAAATTATGTTTCTACAATTCGATTGCAGAAAGGAATATTTGAGTTACAAGTTTAGCGAATGTCTGATGAGTTGTGAAAGGGGGTTTCATAACTTGCACCTCCCGGAACACCACTGCAAGTGGAAAGTCCGTGAAGATGTAATCGAACCATTTATGACATGGTAAGATCAAAGATGACATAAATAGATTTGCCATTATCCCTTTTAAAGAGTAATGCTTTAGAGACTACGGCTTTTACACTGAAAAGAGATCCATCAGGTCTGTTGAAATGACGCCATGGTATGGTACGCCCAACCATGTTATATCTTTTCTTAACATTTGGAATATGGGGCTTGTGTAAAAGGTTACAAACCTATTCCAAATCAGACAAGTGCTACTTTGTAGGTTATCCCAAGTCATTGGGTATTTCCCCACCACTATACCGAGGCAAATAGGTTTGCCACAAAGAACGGTATGCTTTTTGAAGAAAATGGTTCTTTCAAAAGGTGAGTGGGAGAACAGTGCAACTCGACGAGATAAACAGTATCTTCGTCATCAGATCAAAGGAAAGAGACCTTGGAAGTAATTCCAGAGTTTCCTACTGCGACTGATACGGAAGTCTCTACAGTAAAATGTATGAACTTCGGTCGAACTTGCAGCTGAACCTCGTAGGCAAGGCTCGTGCAAACCTCTCAGGTGCGCAAACGAGATATTGTTGTTGGACAACAGTATACCTACAATACACAAGGAAGCGGTGATGGGCCCTGACTCCGGAATTGGCTAAATGCCAATACAATCCGAGATAGTTTCCATATAAGTGATTCAAGATTAAAACCTTGATACACCTTTCGGAAGACTTAGAGTCTAACGAATATTTATGGAACTAAAAACTAATACGGATAAAAATGTTTTATCCATAAAGCTCGACTTGTTGCAATAACAAGTTCAAGGAGTTGACTACGATAAGATTGTCTCACCGTAGCGATGCTTAAAGTCGGTTCGGGTTGAACTAGCAATTAATACATATTTCAATCATGAGATATGAAACATGGATGACGAAAGGATTTCCATCTGATGGAAATGAAACCTAGGACTTGTATGTGATACAGTCCAAAGTAATTTGTCGATCCAGAGGATGCTAGTAAGTATGCAAACTTCAGAGTTCCAGCGATGGACAGAAGAGAGCAAAGTGGAGTTGGAATCTTCATTTTTGATGGAATGGTCAAAGGGGGTTTGACTTCATCAAATGGGTATCGAAGATGCTTGTGATTCAAGAAAGTAAGTGGGAGCATAATAATATTTCTAAAAACCTTGTGTACTTGATACATTGTTAATTGGAAATAAATTTCTTGACACGAATTAGGACTTCATTTGAAAATATATTTTCGATGAAGTGCTTAGGCTAAATAGCCTCAATATTAGGCATGATGATCTATGGAGATAGATTTACCTAATGGGGCTAAGCAATGAATACATATTGACAAGATGCTAAAACCTTTTAGCATTTAAAACGCCAAGGAGTGATTCTTGCCGAAGTCACATGGAAAGAGTTTTGCAAGACTCGGTGTCCCAAAACACTGATGAGTAAAATACATGATGGAGGTTCCACACACTCTTGTGTTTGGATTAATCATGTATTCCATGGTATGAAAAACAACCAGATATGTCCGATACTCCAAAGTTGTTGCGAGTATAGATACCAAAGTGATCAAAGTACTGATCATGGGACAAACAGTGAAAGATGTCATTGAGTACTAGAGTAGTACTAATGACATGTTTTCTCGCAAGCGGAAATCATGAAGAGTTTGTTGTAATATGTTACATCGATACAGTCTTCATCTATGCTCCATGCGATTTTCGATTTAAGTTAAGGGTTTTGTGTAATACACAACATGGTGGCACGGTAGTTGGAAATTGTTCCAAACAAGATACTGTGGCGAATTCTATAACAAAGGCAAAGTATGATGACGCTTTAGAAGCGACAAAGAAGTTGTTGAATCATATAGTTCATTCATGAACTTAGTATGATTCCAAGATGGCTTTGGTCTATGGGACACTATTGCAGATAGTTGCTCCATAGCTCAGTCTGAGGAATCAGGTTTCGACCAATGATTCACACATATGCAAAGCCAAGTCCACACAAAATATGAATTTTGTGAAAACGTGAAAACACGAGGATATGCAAAGTTACACACGGAGCTGAAGTCGTCAGATTCGTAGGACATCAGGCTATACCACATGCGAGTCTGTAGGAGATATGCCCTAGAGGCAATAATAAATGTTATTGATTATCTCCCTGTTCATAATTAGGTTTATGTTCCATGCTATAACTGCTATGGTTCTCGAGTCTACAATAACCACGAGGCTCGGAGGAAGACTCATATGCACGTGTGGGATAATAAACGGTAAAATGTATTCCTAGTCAAGCCTCTATGACTGGCTCAAGTATTGCATGATGATCCTGTTTTCCTGATCATGGGCATGGCTATGCCGGCAATTTTGAGGGCACAATTGTTGGTAGAACACTTGTGTTGAATCGACCCGATTGATGTTATGCTATGAGATACATTCGTCATAAGTTTATGGTTAATAACACAGAGAAGTTAATGTTTGCATAATTCCTTAGACCATGAGAGTGTCGAGTTTCTTCATGCTTGCTTCATGAACTTTGGGGTTTGTTAAACGTCATCCGTAAATGGGTGGCTATTACGGCGGCTTACGGGTTCATGGAAAAGTATGTCAAGGGACTTGATAGCTCAAGCTTGGGATTTGCTCCTCCGACGATGGAGAGATATCTCTGGGCCCTCTCGGTGTTACGGTATCCATCATCGTCTGGCCAGACACAGGGTGATTTGATCACAGGGATGCCGGAACACGGGAACGAGAAAAGAGAACAATACCGGCAACGAGGTAACTGGCATTGTGGACAAGTGTTGATCCACGAGGATGCCGATGTTTCTCACCTCGGGTAATTGTAACATATCGCGAAGCAACAGGAATAGCTCACGGCAACTGGAGGTTCACTCGAATATTTATTCGTGTGGGTATAGGGATCGATATGGGTGTCCACGGCTCCGATGTTGATCATTGATCGGAAGGGGTTCCGGGTCATGTCTATGCTTCACCGAACCTATAGGGTCACACGCTTAAGGGTCATCTATCTGCTGAATACTAGACAGGGAGTCTGAGAGAAAATCACCGAAAAAGTTTCGGACGCCGGAAAAGTTTCGGACAGCGGAAAAGTTCCGCAGAGAGGTCACCGGATGAGTTCCGGAGAAACTGAAAAGTTGTTTCAGAGGATACCATAAAGTCAAATTGGTTTTGGCACATGCGTGATAATTCTTGGAGGGTGCCAGAATCATTCTGGAAACTTTCTGGAATTTTCCGGGATGAAAACCGGAAATGTTCCGGAGCTGCCGAAACCGCTTCAGATGCTTTTCGCAGATGAAATCACTAAACCGGAATTGTTCCGGCTCGCGTTGAAAATTATTTTGGTGGGTACTAGAATTGTTCTAAGCCCACATGAATATTTTCAGTTCGATCAGACGCTGAAAAATGTCGTCGTGAATAGTGAAAGTGCTTTTTGGGATATTTTTGGAAAGCCACCTTTTGGGGCTTTGCTCCAAAAGATCTTGGGGATGACATGGATGGATGGGGGCCAATTTTGGGGCCCCACATGAGGGTGTGGCCGGCCACATGGTGGACTCCTTCATGGAGTCCCCCTTGTTCCTTGGTTTCACCTTTTAGGTCCTTGGGAAGGACTCCTTTCCATGTGGGTTTTGGGTTTTCTTGTAAAACCACCCTACCCCTTGGGTTTCCTATAAATAGGAGGTGTGTGGGCTGCCATAAGACACACTCTTGCTCTCATACACAAAGCCATGCATGATCTGGCATTCTTCTCTCCCTCCCAGCGAAATAGTTTCGTAGAGCCGAAAGGCTGTCTGGGTTCCGGCAGGAACTAGTTCTGGACGGCGAAGCCCTGTCGGATAGATGACACCGTATGTGTGCAACTCTGTAGAGAGATCGTAGTTTCGGTCTTAGTTCGAGAGTGCCTCCCGAAGGGCTGTCCGTGTGACCGTCCGAGTTTTGGAGGTCCTCCCGAAGGGCTGTCCGAGTGACAGTCCGAGTTTCGGAGGTCCTCCCGAAGGGCTGTCCGCGACACCGTCCGGGGGACTGTGTGACCGCCTCCCGGAGGGCTGTCCGCGGGGCAGATGAGGGTATACATCCTCGCGGTTGGGAGGTTGTAAAATCCTAGCTGCGGGGATCTGCACCGCCGATCGTCATCGACTCTACTTCCGCTGCGCTACGAGTCGGTAACGATAATGATCAAACCTTGTATGCAGTCTCCATAGTGGTCCTGGGCTGGTGCGTAGGTCGGAAATTTTTTGATTTCTGCTGCGTTACCCTACACTGGCGACCAGAGCCAGGCGAGCGGCGTCGTTCGCAACGGCGCTGTCGGGTCTAAGGACGGAGCCGTGCTACCTGCAGGTGGCGCAGCGAACTCCAAGGACGGGACGGCGCCTTCCAAGACACCCACGCCGGCGCACGCGCCGCGGCCTTCTCAAGTCGCGCGCGGCGTGCAGCGCCACGACGTCGGTGGTTCCAGGCGCTCCCATGGAAAAACCCCTGCGCATCACTCCCAGGATGTGCGGGGCCAAGATCCACGCCAACATGCCGGCGGAAGAAGGGCGCGGTCGCAAGGCCGTGATGGAGCTCCTTCTAACTCGACTTCCCTCCCGCAGCGGAGAAGCTAGATGAGTGGAGATCTGCCATTCAGAGCCTCATGGGCTTGGCTAACGACGACAGGCCGCAGCAGGCAGGGCCTTCGCGGCGGCAGTCCACCGAGCCAGTGCGTGCTAATGACGAGAAGACCGGAGGTGGTACAACTACGATGCGCTCCCCTCTGCTATGACAACAGCGGTCGCTAACTCGGCGGACCGACGCCCGTGATGACGATTCCACGGCGTCGTCAGATCCGCGGGTTCGCCGCGACCAACGTCAGGTTCTTCGGGAACGGAGCAAAGAAGACGCTCGAACTACCATCGAGCGGCGGCGGGAAGCGCGCCGTCAATCTGACAGGCGTGCGGCGCCCACTGTCGACGAGCCTGCGCCAGGGTATTCTGGTAGCCTGCCTTACGAGGTGGGTTGTCCAGCTTTTACTCGTGAGCTACGGCGAGTCCAGTGGCCCAATTCCCGGACTTTCAAACCAGAGGTGCCGGAGAAATACGACGGCAAGACTCCCCCGTCAGAGTTCCTGAGCATCTACACCATCGCGGTGCAGGCTGCCGGGACTCGGGATGACAAAATACTTGCCAACTACTTCCCGTTGGTGCTTAAGCCTAACGTCAGGTCGTGGTTGATGCATTTGCCGGCGAATTCCATTTCCTCCTGGTCAGATTTGTGTCATGAGTTTGTTGGCGCCTTTACTGGGGGCCACCAGGCTCCTGGCCAGGAAAGCGATTTACATCTCATCCCCCAGAAGGAGGGCGAAACCCTGCGCAAATACATACACAGATTTACCCATATACAACACAACATTCCAGACGTTCATCCTGCCGCTGTTATCAGCGCGTTTCATCAGAACGTGCGCAACGGCAAGATGCGGGAAGAGCTAGCGATGAACAAAGTCAGGGATGTCGCCGAGCTTTATGCTCTAGCTGACAGATGTGCTCGGGCCGAGGAGGGGAGGAGATTCCCCGGCGAGGATGCTGACGCAGAACTCGACTCTGAAGGCGAGGACGCCACCACCTCGGCGAAGAAAGGCCGACGGCGTAACAGGAAGCGCAAGGGCAAGGCCGTGCTTGCCGTCGAGGGATCCGGCAACGCCGGCATCGCCAAGAAGGTCAAGACTGATGGCCCCGGCAAGGAGGTTGCCGGGTGTGCCGCATGTCAGGCCTTGGCGGCTGCCGACAAGCCGGAAGGCTCCGACAAGCAGTACTGCAAGATCCATCGTACCAAGGGTCACGATCTCCAAAACTGCCGGCAAGTTGAGCAGCTTGTCGAGAAGCAGAAAGTCGAGTATGATAGGCGAGACAAGGAGAAGGCCCAGGACGGCGCTGAGGGGTCTGGCAAGAAACGCGGTGGTCGAGGAGGTCGCCGCGGCAAGGCCAAGCAACAGAAGGAGCGGCCCGCTCGAGGCCGCGACAAGGAGCAGGGGGGTGACGATGATGACGAAGAGGGCGATGAGTCCAGCGAGCACGAGTTCCAGAAAGCTACGGAAGCCATGTGCGTTGACGGAGGCGCCTCGTTGCATTCCTCTCACTGCCGACTTAAACAGTGGGCGCGCGAGATTAATGCGGCAGAGCCATCGGTCGATGCCCGGAAACCATTGAAATGGTCCCACACGCCTATCATCTTTGACGCCGAGGATCACCCTGATCGCACAACTGCAGTCGGGTGTTTTCCGTTGTTGGTTTCACCAACGATTCGCAACCTCAAGGTAACAAAGTTGTTAGTAGACGGTTGGGCCGTTCTGAACTTGATCTCGCCTGATGTGATCAAGAGATTGCAAATTCCTGATGAAGATCTCGAGGAAACGGGCATGTTCCAAGGGATCAATCCAGGAAGGAGCCAGCCGAAGGGCAAGATCACCCTACCAGTGACATTTGGTAGTGAGTTGAACTACAGGACAGAGAAGATTGTCTTCGACGTCGCCAAGATTCCATTGCCATATAATGGGATTCTTGGTCGCCCGGCGCTGGCCAAGTTCATGGCGGCATCACACTACGCCTATAACACATTGAAGATGCCCGGGCCGATGAGCGTCATCACTGTCCACTCCAACAAGAAGGATGCGTTTATCTGCACCGACCAACTCCACCGGGAGGCAGTTGCAGCACCTGCCGCCAAGGCACTTGCTCCTGCCGCCGAAGCTCCCGGAGGGAAGAAGAAGACCGGCAAGACATCTAGCACACACTCCGGCAAGCGCACCTCCTCGGAGTGCTGTGCTCCCGTTGAGGATGTGCCAGAGAGCTCCACCGGCAAGAGCAAGAAATCCAAGGCAGCTCCACCAGAAACTAAGAAGGTGCCCGCCAAGGAGGATGGTACGGGGGGAACTTTCACCATAAGTTCCACCCTCGATGACAAATAGGAAAGCGCGCTCATTGCCTTCCTGCGGGCGAATGTCGATGTGTTTGCATGGCAACCATCTGATATCCCCGGTGTTCCCAGGGAGGTAATCGAGCACCACCTTGATGTCTGTCCTCACGCGCGGCCCGTCAAGCAGAAGGTCAGGAAGCAAGCTTTGGAGCGGCAAGAATTTATCGCCGAAGAAATCAGGAAGCTGGAAGCGATAGGTCTAGTTAGAGGAGTCCTTCATCCAACATGGTTGGCCAATCCAGTTGTCGTGCGCAAGGCGAATGGAAAATGGAGGCTATGTATCGACTATACTGATATCAATAAAGCCTGTCCAAAAGATCCTTTTCCCTTGCCGCGCATCGACTAGATTGTGGACTCCACTGCTGGCTGTGATGTGCTGTCATTTCTTGACGCATATTCAGGCTATCACCAGATTTTCATGTCAAGGGAAGATGAAGAGAAAACCGCATTTATCACCCCATGTGGCACGTATTGCTTCATACGTATGCCTTTCGGGTTGAAAAGTGCTGGTTCAACGTTTGCAAGAGCGGTCCAGATTGGTTTTGAACCCCAGCTACATAGAAATATGGAAGCTTATATGGATGACATAGTGATTAAAACCAAGGACAAGGCAACACTCATACAAGACTTAGAAGAGACGTTTGCAAACCTGCGCAGGATCAATCTGAAGCTCAATCCTGAGAAGTGTGTGTTTGGCGTTCCATCCGGCAAGCTTCTCGGGTTCTTTGTGTCTCAACGTGGAATCGAAGCAAATCCTGACAAGATCAAGGCAATTGAGCAGATTGAAGCACCAAGGCGTGTCAAAGATGTGCGTCGACTTGCCGGCTGCGTTGCTGCTCTGAGCAGGTTCATCTCCAAATCCGCTGAGCGCGCCCTGCCTTTCTTCAAAATCTTGAAGAAGGCGGGTCCAATGAAATGGACTCCGGAAGCGGAGGCAGCGCTGCGGGACTTGAAGAGGTACCTCTTTTCTCCGCCGACACTAGTCGCGCCTAAACCGCAAGAGCCGTTGCTGCTATATCTAGCGGCAACGAATCAAGTGGTTAGTGCTGCGTTAGTGGCGCAGAGAGAAGTCGACGAAGAAACGGCAGCAGCGGCAAGCTCGTCAAGCGACAAGCTGGGATTATCCCCGGCAGAGTCTGGTGCCGACAAGGCAGGATCTGCGCAGTCGAATGAAGCAACGCAGAAGAGGAAGATGGTGCAGCGCCCAGTCTATTTTGTCAGCTCCCTGTGCAGGGGGCTAGGTCACGATATTCTGGCGTGCAGAAGTTGCTCTTCGGCCTCCTTATGGCCTCGAGGAAGCAGCGCCATTATTTCCAAGCACATGAAATCACCGTCGTAACTCGCTTCCCGTTGCAACGGATTTTACGAAATCCAGATGCGACCGGCAGAATTGTGGAGTGGGCATTGGAACTGTCAAGCTTTGGTCTCAAGTTTGAAAGCACTTCGACTATTCAGAGCAGAGCCTTGGCGGAGTTCATTGCAGAATGGACACCAACGCCGGACGAAGAAGTTCAAGAGACAACTATCCCCGGCAAGGAAACAGATCGAGAATGGATTATGTACTTTGATGGGGCTTTTTCGCTGCAAGGCACCGGTGCTGGCGTGCGGCTTGCCGCACCCACTGGAGAGCACCTCAAGTATGTGATTCAGATGCACTTTCCCCGGGAGAGATCAACAAACAACACTGCGGAATACGAAGGACTGCTTGCCGGTCTCAGGATCGCGGCAGACCTTGGAATTAAGAAGCTCATCGTCAGAGGTGACTCACAGCTTGTCGTCAGGCAAGTTAACAAAGATTATCAGAGCCCGTTGATGGAAGCATATGTAGATGAAGTGAGAAAGTTGGAGGAGCGTTTTGACGGTCTGCAAACAGAGCATGTTCCTCGTGCAGAGAACAACATTGCTGACGACCTGTCAAAGCGTGCTGCCCTCAAGTTACCTGTGGAACCAGGAACTTTTGTGCTCTGCTTAACTCAGCCATCCGTAACACCATCGACGAGGCAAGATAAAAGAAGGAAGTTGAGTTCCGGCCAGTACTTTCCGGCAGAGCTTCCAAAAGCCGCCGGTAAAGAAGTTGCCGGGAACGACACGGTTGCCGGTGAGCAGCAGCCTCGCGCAGAACCTCAGGTTCTTGCCGCCGAAGCAAGCGCTCCCGCGGCCGAAGATATGCCTTTAGTCCTTGTTGTTGAGCCACAGGCTCCGGCATGGGCACATCACGTCGTCCAGTTCCTTCAAACAGGAGAACTCCCTGAAGAACAGGAAGAAGCGGAGAAAGTAGCCCGTCAGTCTAGTATGTACCAGTTCGTGGACAACATCCTGTACAGAAAGAGACCAAACAGTGTGAAATTGAAGTGTATTCCTCGGGAGGATGGACTGGAGCTGTTGGCAGAGATACATGGAGGCATATGTGGCTCCCACATAGGCTCGAGAGCTCTTGTCGGCAAGGCATTCCAGCAAGGTTTCTTCTGGCCCACTGCTCTCCAGGATGCAACTGCACTAGTAACCAAGTGTGAAGCGTGCCAGTTCCATTCAAAGCAATTGCATCAACCAGCTCAAGCTCTTCAGACAATCCCTCTTTCCTGGCCATTTTCGGTCTGGGGGCTCGACATATTGGGCCCCTTTCCCCGTGCTGCCGGGGGCTTCAAATACTTGTACGTTGCTATCGAGAAGTTCACGAAGTGGCCGGAAGTGGAAGCAGTGAGAAAGGTGACAGCACAATCAGCCGTCAAGTTCTTCAAGGGAATAGTGTGCCGTTTTGGTGTGCCGAACAGGATCATCACCGACAACGGCACGCAGTTCACGAGCCGCACCTTCATGTAGTATGTCCAAGACCTTGGCGGCAAAATCTGTTTTGCTTCTGTTGCTCACCCGAGAAGCAATGGCCAAGTGGAGAGGGTAAATGCTGAAGTGTTGCGAGGTCTCAGAACAAGAACTTTCGACAAGCTGCGCAAGTGCGGAAGACGCTGGATTGATGAGCTGCCGGCGGTTCTTTGGTCAATCAAAATGACACCAAACCGAGCTACTGGCTAGACACCCTTCTCCCTGGTCTACGGGGCAGAAGCAGTTCTCCCCACGGAACTCATATACGGGTCACCTCGAGTGCTCGCTTATGATGAGCTTGAGCAAGAGCAGTTGCGCCAAGATGACGCCACGCTCCTTGAGGAAGATCGTCTTCGGGCTGCTGTGCGAGCTGCACGCTACCAGCAAGCCTTGCGCCGCTATCATAGCCAGAGGGTTCATGCCCGAAGCCTTGAGGAAGGCGACCTTGTTCTTCGGCGCGTTCAGTCGGCCAAGAATTCCAACAAGTTGACGCCGAAGTGGGAAGGCCCTTATCGGGTAGTACGAGTCACCAGGCCTGGCGCAGTCCGCCTGGAGACCGAAGATGGCGTTCCAGTGAGCAATTCCTGGAATATCGAACACCTTCGTAAGTTCTACCCATAAGGCGCGGTTGCCAGGTCCCCCGGCAACCACCTTTTGTACAAGTCTTGCCGGCAAGGCATATGATCCTTTGTACAAAGCCAGGCGCAGACCCTGTGCACAGTTGAATAAACTTAAGTGTTTTACAATTCTTGTCGATTCTCATGTCATTTCTATATGCATGCTTGTCTGAGATATTGTATTACACCTGCTTCCGGTAAGCATTAATGAACCGCCAAGGTTCCATATCTCTATTTTCTCTTCTTTCTTTTTCTCAAGAGACAGAAGGTTCCCTTGCGCGCAAGTTTGCCGGGAGGGATGATGGTATGGAGACCGACAGGCGACGTTCAAGTTAACATACTACAATAAGGAGACGTTCAAGTTGACATACTACAATAAGGAGTACAGCAACAAAAAGCTAAGTTACAAAACTTCCGAGCAATATTTTTGTTGTAAAGTTATTTTCCTTAAACGATTTCGGCCTTTGTATGGAAAGTCTGCACGCGAAGGAACCTTGTCGTGATTGGTTGCGCCCTTACTCTGTTTCGAGTCCGCTCAACAGTCTAAGTGGCTGCACTGAAAACGTCAAGGTATCTTGTCGGTAGCGACACCCCCAGCAGGCTGCTAAGGATCCGTTCCTCAAAGCGCTCGCGGCAAGGGTGCGCGCACCGGCAAGATCCCGATAAGCGTAGGGCGAAAACCATACAGAAGGAAATCAGACGAGGGAAATAGCATACATTCACCCAAAACATGGCAAGTTATATTACATTGGCAGTCGCCGCGATTCTAACATAAGGTAAAACTGTCTTTGGCATGGAATAGTGGCAACAAAATGGAGCGAAGCGGCTAGTCCCTACGCTGGCCTTCGATCCGCTTGACGTGACTCACTCTATCAACGATGGGCGCGACAAGCTCTTCGAGCGCCTTGAGATCTGCATCCTCCGGCAAGCTAGCAAGAACGTTGGTGAGGTTGATGCCAGGATTCTTGTGCACTACTTTGATGAGCACCTTGCGGAGGACGGCCCGACAGAGCTTGCGGGATTCGTTGGCCAGATGGGTTGCTCGGTTAGCCTGGAGCAGCTTGAGGGCGTCAACGATGCCCTCGAAGAACATGGTCAGCTTGGCGCTCGAAGACACCCTCTCGTCAGAAGAATAGCTGAAGTTATCCAAGCCCATGATGGACAGTTCTGCGGCAAGCCTTTCCGCGACATCGACAAGGCGCTCAGTCCAGATCGTCACACCTTTCTCAAAGTCATTATAGGTGGCGGCAGCGCTGTTGAGCAGACTCTTCTCAGCCTGGAGGTCTTTGATCAAAGCCCTCTCGCGAGCTTTGCTGTTCTCAAGGGACTCCTCCAGCGACGTCAGCTTCAGTGTCAAATCAGCAATGGATTCATTGGCTGAAGAGAGCTCCTTGATCTTGTCGGACATGGCAGCTTGCATCTCCGCCAGGCTGAAGAGAGTCTTCTCTCTGTCAGCTTTGAGCGTTGAGATCTCCTTGCCGTGGCCCTCAAGATCCGCTTCCAGCCTCTTCACCTTATCGCCCAGCTCGTTCTTGGCGGCCTCTGCAGCTTCGGCGGCATCGATGGCTTCCTTTAACTTGCTGGCATGGTCTATGGACAGAGCTTCGAGTGCCTCCTTGTGTCTCTGCTCCAGCTCCTGTGTTCGCCGCGCGACAAGCATCTCGATCTCCTCGTCCTTGCTGCGGAGCTTGGCAGCAAGCGCCTCCTCGCGAGCAGCAAGATCTTCTTCATGAGCATCGAGCCCGACGCGGCGTTCCGTTAAGCGAGCCTCTTCTGCAGCAGCCCGCTCTGCAGCCTCCTCATGTGCCTTCTCGGCGTCGGACTGCTTCATGAGGAGCTCGTTCCAGCTCTGATTCAGCTGCTCCCGACTAGCCGTCAGCTCTTGGAAGGCCTCGGCGTACCAGACTTGCGTCTCCTCGACGCGCTTCTGAAAATCTGCCTCCGCTGCTTCAACGACTGCCGCCCTGGAGTCCAACTTCTCCTTTCGGGCATGGTGCAGCGCCTGGAGTTTTTGGAAGTTATTTCTCATGGCTTGGAGGAGCTGTTCTTTGCTGGATCTGCTGCTGCTAGCGCATGGCTCGTTGCCGACCTTGAGTCCAGCGGTAGCAATGACGTCTTCATCAAAAGTTTCTCCTTCGATTGGCACCCCAATGCTTGCCGTCCCTGGTATGCTGATGAACAGGTTGTCGCCAACCTTAAGGTAACTGCTTGACGGGGGGACGTCGGATGTTGACGGTTGATCTTCGACAACCGCCTCACCGGCAGCCGGGGGCTCCGTGACCGGTGTAGCGCCAGACGCTCCTGCGGCAGGGTTGCCGTCAGTGTGGTCACTGGTCTCCTTGCCGGCCCCCACAGCAGAGTCCTTGGTGGTTTCTTCCTGTGCGGCCTTGGCGGCCTCGTCAGCTGCGACCCTGTCGGCCTCGGCGGCAGCATCCCTGGCGGTCTCTTTGATGACAGAATCAACGTTCATTTGTTCCGTCAAGGGGAGATCTGAAAACCAAGAAGGGAAGCAAGATGAGACTGAAGTTGAAGTTCAAAAAAAAACAGAGAAAGAATGACAAGCACATCACGGCGAACAGTTTACCTGTGTCGAGCTGTTGAGAGGTGGCTTCTCCTTTCCCGGCAACATTGGTTGCCGATGTAGGGTTGCCAGCGCCCATGCTTGCCGACTCCTCTTCAGCACGGACGGGCTCGCCAGTGGAAGCCCTTGCCGAAGGTTCATCTCTGGGCGGCGTGGTTGACGGAGGCGGCACGTCAGGGACGGCCTCCAGCGGTCCTCCTTGTTGTCGTCCTTCTCCTACAAGCCCGGTGATGTCAATAGCGAAGATATTCTCCCCAACGCTCGCCAGCGGAAAATGAGTAATGGGCTCACGCTGGGGGCTGGGTTGGAGACTGCGTTGAGGGCTCGGCTCCGGGCTGATGACGATGGTCTCTGGCGCACCCACGGTGCTTGCCGAAGGCTCATCACCCGTAGAAGTCTTCGCTTTCTTCGCCATCCTTTGCGCCAACGTTTCCGTATCTCTGCGGGGACAGGCCAAAGCAAAATAAATGAGTTAAACAGAGCTAGGAATTCAGAAGTTAAAAGATGCGGCAAGGACCCTTACTCTTCTCTATCCGGACTAAAAGAGGAGATGTCGAAGTCAGCCTCCCCTTCAGTGTCCGTGCGAGGAGGAGGAGAAGGGGTCCTGGGACGCTTGGTCGCGGCAGAAGCAGCAGGTTGATGTGACCCTGCCGCTCCAGCCGCTGGTGCCATCGTATAGGATGCCCCCGCCGCGCTAGTTGCTGCCGCAGTCGAGCGTGTCGTACGTCGCACGGGTTGCTGTTGGGCCTCTTGCCGCTGCGCGGCCTGCCGGCCGCCTCCTTGCCGGGAACCTCATCTCTTGAGGGAGGCTGATGTGCTGGGACGCCAGAGGCGGCTTTCCGAAGAACACGTTTCTTCTTCTCCGGAACTGGGGGCTCCTCGTGCAGCTGCTCTTCGGCTGTGTCTTCGACAGTAGAACCCCCGGCTATCATGCCACTCTGTTCCCCGGCAACTTCACCTTGCTCGGCAAGGATCTCCTCCGACATCATTCCTTCTTCGCTGGCTTCCTCTTCCGCGAAGCCGAAGTTGCCGGCCTCCGCGGCTAGGTTCGCTTCTTCCACCCTGCTGGCGATGTACGCCACTTCTTCATCAGTGGTGGGGCGGATGAGGATTGACTCTTCTCGGACGGCTCTCTCTGACAAATTGTCAAAGAACTCCTGCACACGCTCTTTAGGTGGCTCGACCCAAGTTCCGTCAAGGCCGTGAGCGTTAAACGCCGGCATCATGGCGATGATTGGCCTCAGAGCAGAGTTGTTGCACAAGGGAGTTACGCCAGCCGGCAACTTGTATTTCCCGTCAGGCTTGAATAGCTTGTGGCAAAGAGTCGTGTGCTGGAAGACTGTCAGATTGTTGTTCAGACCAGGGTGCAGCCTCATGATATCTGCAGCATTCTTGAAGTCCCAAGCTGGTCTCCCTTTGTTATGCAGAGGGGCGATGCGGCGACGGAGAAAATCGGCGCCAACCATTTCTATTGTGAGCCCGGCAACCTTGAGACGGTGGATCCTGGTAATTGCGATTGCGAGCTTCTCATCCTGAGGATCGAGGCCGCTCCAGTCCTTGCCGCGAACCACCTTCGTCTGCCGGAGCGAACAGAACGGCTGAGGATCTTTCTCTCTAACCCAGCACCACTCGGCACGCCATTCCTCCCACTTCTTGCGGTAGAGACCGTCTGGGTATATATCCTTATTCCATGCCCTTGGAATCCAAGTGATAGAACCAGAAAGGGCGTCTCCTGTCTCGACGCGGGGGGTAAAATAGTGGCGGAAGAGGGCTGTGCTGGGGACTACTCCGGCGAAATTTTCACAAAGGTGAGCAAAGACCGACATGCATGTCACGGCATTCGGTGCGAAATCCAAGAGGCGAAAGCCGTATGTGTACATGATGTCGATGAAGAAATCCGAAAACGGAGGGCAAAGCCCGCAGTAAAAGTAAGCGGCGAAGAAAGGGAATTTATCTGGGCCGCCCTCGGCGGAAGCTGGGAGTACGCGAGTTGCAGGGTGAGCCTTCGTCTTCTTCCCCCACATACACAGGTACCGCTCAATCAGGGCGTGCCTATCGAGCGTTGGGGCGAAGACGACGTGTTTCTTCCGCATCTCCACCAAATCGGGCTTGTCCGCCTCTGCATCCGAGTCGACGGCTTTCACCGCTTTGCCCTTGTTTGCTTTGGGTGGCATGGCGACTGTCGAAGCGGAGGCCAAGGCTGATGAGAGCGTGGGGGTGGCGGATGAATAGGAAAGGCTCTGTTCCGAGCTCGAGGAAGAAGGCAATGGCGGTTTCCAGATTGGAAAAGATGAGAGGTAAATGAGCAGCGCCTCTACGGATTCCTTTTTATGGAGAAGGAGCGGAGGCTGCCTCTTTACTAATCAATGGGAATGCGCTTTTACAAGCGCACTACTGCGGCCGTTCCGCGCACGTCTCCCACGTCCCGCGTTTAATGCGCATCGTGGGGGGGCGGTAAATAAGAAGATTACAACAGTTAACTCCTGCCACGCGTGCCCGTGCACTGTTTGGGCCTAGCCCAACAACGCCTCGCACCCGTGTATGGCCTAGGCCCGGGGGCTCCTGTCGGTGTACTAATGTTTGGGTCGTTTTAGTACCCCATACTTGTACACGGACGGTTGTAGCCATACCAGTGGCAAGGCCTGCCGAAGGACAGCTGGAAACAGATACAAGATTATCAAGAAGGCATTCAAGCTAATGATCAGAAGACAGAAGACCGAAGGCTGGGTTCCCGACAAGATCTTGCCGGGAAGGCTCGCGAAGACCCGGCAAGACCTCGCACCCGGCAAGGCCTTGCGCCCGGCAAGACCTCGCGCCCGGCAAGATCCCACCGCTCCAGCACAGTGCCACCGCTCCAGCGCAGCGACCAGCCTGTCGTTTAGGGCTTGTCCTCCTGGTTGCGTGTCATGGCATCGACGGTGGATGGGGTTAAGCGGCGCTGATGGGACGGTTCTTTTTCCGTCCCCAAGAAAGTAAGGGACACCTAAACGGAGCATTAAATGCGTTTGTCCTAAGACGTCAGTGGTAATCATGAAACACTGTAGTAACTTTACACCTCTTGTACTGCTGTCCGCCACTGTTGGCGATCCCTTGGACGTATAAAAGGAGGCCCAAGGCGAGGCTACAGGAGAAGGAGGATTTTCTGGCCCATTCTGCATGCGTAGCTGCTTCTTGAACGTACTGTTCATCACAAGCGTTCTGTGTACTTGAGCTTAAGAACATCCACAATAAACTACAGCAGGAGTAGGGTTTTACGCTTCTCAGCGGTCCGAACCTGGGTAAAGATCCCCGCGTTGATCGTTTGTTCCGCTCTTTGTGCAATCTTTTCCCTTGCCGAACCGTAAAGGGATCCACGCGATCCCATAGGTGTCGTACGCCGACACTAGGATTCATGTTGGTTTCCGTGCATCTTTCACAAGATCATCTTCCTCTGCATCCACCTCCGCCGTTTCATCCTCAAATCAACCAATAACATGTATCAAGCGACTGATTTGGGTGGCTAGGGTGGTTCGCCGGTTTCTGGATGCTTCGTCGGCTTTTTTGATGCCTCTCTTTTCAACACTACAGCAGAGGCCCTTTACTCCTTGCCTAGAGATGGCAAGGTCGCTGCTAGAGATGGTGGCGAGAGCATCTCCGGCGAGGTTGCCAATCCTTTCGTGATCGAATTGCTTTTGTGCACTAACATTTGGATTTCTGATTGTAAGATGTGAGGAACGGTTTGTATTTTTTATTCTTCTTTTGGGTCCTTTGTGTAGAGTTGTAACACTTCAGTTATATTAAGCCATCTTTGCGGGTAGGATGCAGCGGACGCGTTTGCGACATCCGCAAAGGTGAAAATAAACTAATCGCTATTGCTTTAAAAATCAAACCAATATAAAAAATCATCAATGCAGACGCCCAAGGGCATCGCGGACGCATCCACATGCATCCTCTTCGTTCGAAAAAGAAAAACTCAGGACATATTGTCTTACAAGCTGGAGGCCAGTCGCCACACCACCGCGAAGTCACCGCCCTGTCAGTATAAGCCGGACAAGCTATCCATTGCAGCGGATTCAGAGCACTTGCCAAAATGTTCTTTCTGGTCAAATGCCAAATTGTTCGCAGCGACTTCTCTTCATGTTTTGCTGGTACGCTAACCACCATTATCTAATCACAGAGCGATTGTAGGTGCATCTGTCAACACTAACCACTAGTACTATCTAATCTTAAATTGAAACTACACTGCGTTGATTAGCCACGCCTTTTATATATATAATTTTTTAACTGGCCTAACCCAGTTTCATTCAAACCAACGGAAATACAACAGTTTCATAAACTTATAGTGGACGGGAAAGGTGAGATAACGAGTTCAACGCACTACTAGGAAACCCACGCCTTTGGTATATTGCCAACCTAGCGTATCAGTTGAGCAAAACCAAACGAAGGTCATCACGACAGGTGGTAAGTAAATGAGGGGTCTACACGAATAAGAAACAGACAAGTGCAGTCCTCTATGAACTGGCGGTCAGTGACGGATTAGAAAGGGATATATTTCTGGCTAAGCTAAAATAGTGACGAGAGTGTGTGATTGAGATGTCTTTTTTTGCGGGCAACGATAAAGATGTTTGAACGATTAGCGACCAATATACATTGATAAACTACATGCCATAGATAAGCATGCTAAACTGAGAATTAGAGTAATTAAGCATGTGTGGAGATGGCAGGAGGCGGTGTTGGACGAGGTTACATTAAAAGCGAATGGTATGAGGCAGTGCAGGAATATGATAAGGCTAGTCACAATGGAAAGTAAGTTAGACCAGTAACATGCATATGTTACTACGAATATTCAATTCTGAGCTCGAGCTCATCTGCACCCAGTGAACAGTAAAATCAAAAATATTTGATTTTTTTTGCATGCAAGATGCTTGAGTGGGCCAGATGCGTGCAAAATTTCGTAGGTAAATGACATTCGAGGAGCTCGTGAAAAAAAAAGACAAAATGAGCTCGGAATAGTGCATTTTTTCAAACTTACTCACAGGCCTGATTTTTATTTATTTTTGCTGAGAGCTACTCAAATTTCTAAACACCACCAAATTTGGAACGGGCATTATGCATTAGAGCATCTTGCATTCCAAAAAAAATCAGAATTTTTTGAATGTTTTTGCTATTTGTTTTATTTTACTGTCCATGTTACTGGTCTATGTCACTACCTTCATATTGAGTAGTAACGTATGTGTGGTATCATGCAAAACTTCATTTATTTAGATGTAGACTCATTTTTCCTTGGGGTGCGTTATGTTACGGTAACATATTATGTTACCGCAAACCTCTCTCTCCTCATTAACTACTTGCCATGTAAGCAAATTTGTCTCAAAAAAAAATAAACTACTTGCCACGTAAGCAAATTTGTCTTGGGATGCGTTATGTTACTTGCTAAGTTACTCTCACTATGACTAGCCTAAATAGACTAGAAGATACACTGCTCGCTCTCGTGGGAATTGCATGCAATACAGTTCAATGTGATTTGGTTATATGACCATGCATATTTGGATTAATAATAATTAAAAGTGAAAATACATATGATTATTGTATAATCATAAAATATTTACTGAATAAAAATAGCATAATATAATTACAATATTTAATCTCTTTGCATGCATGGTTGCATGTTGATAATATATGTACTGAATTAAAGTAGCATAATATAACTAAAATATTTAAGCTCTTTGCATGCATGGTTGCATGTTGAGGTGGGCAATTTCTAATGCATCATTGCAAGTTGAGATAAATATGTTAGTGAGGATCAATTACTTAGTTATATAGGGTATATGATAAGTTAGAGCCATCCGTATTATAAATTATTATTGATTATAAATTTCTTAAAAATAATATTGATGGAAATGTAGACAACATGGGCTAGTAGAAGTGGAAAGAACCATCTATACTTGGATAAATTTATCATTAAAATGTAGGAGGATGAGCATGAATATAAAAGGGAACAGTAAAGGTTAACACACAACTCTATTATTTTGCATGAAAGGCCACAGCCCCGATATCATCAACCAGTTTACCGTTCTTTTTTTTCAAACCGGATATCATCAATCATGTTTTCCTGAGATTTCCATTTTTTATTAAAAAAATGATCACATAGACGGTGCCTGCTATATCAATGCTAATATACAATCACGTTTTCATGCTTGACTAGGACTTAACCACATGGACAAATGCTTGATAGATAGAAATTGTATATATTAACACAAATTAATTTTCATCGCACGCACGCGCGCGCGCGCACGCACACACACACATTAATTTAAATCTAACTGTACAAATCTGTAGGTCGTCAGCTAGTTTCGATGAAGTAAAGGTATGGGCACTGCAATTGTGTACTTAATCCAAATGTTTGGTCCATAGAATCTTTGGCCCTGTTCAAAACATTGCATCTTCATTTCTAGTTATTTATTAAATTAAAAGATATATACAACAACAACAACAACAACAACAACAACAAAGCCTTTAGGCCCAAACAAGTTAGGGTAGGCTAGAGGTGAAACCCATAAGATCTCGCGACCAACTCATGGTTCTGGCACATGGATAGCAAGCTTTCCACGCGCCCCTATGCATAGCTAGTTATTTGGTGATACTCCAGTCCTTCAGATCTCTCTTTACAGACTCCTCACATGTCAAGTTTGGTCTACCCCTACCTCTCTTGACATTATCAGCATGTTTTAGCCGTTCGCTATGCACTGGAGCTTCTGGAGGCCTACGCTAAATATGTCCAAACCATCCCAGACGATGTTGGACAAGCTTCTCTTCAATCGATGCTACGCCAACTCTATCTCGTATATCATCATTCCGGACTAAAGAAAGAATTCCATTATCTTTCAGTCTGCCTACGCATGATATATTTTGGATACAAGATGTGCTACCATCGGACGAACCAACCAAGACTGACCAAAAAATACAAAAAAAAGTGACGACAAAAATCTCATATAGTATTAAAAAATGACAATGGATTCAACTAGTGAAGATCACACATAAATCCCGTTGAAAGCAATTCGGCATCTTCATCTTTCGAAGCAACACCTAAAAAAACAGGTGACACACGATCGCCAAGGTTGCCTCATCCAACCACTAGAGGTCAAATCAAGGAATTCGTCATGCAAAGTTCAAATCATATACCAATCACGAGGTAGAGACACCACACATGATAAACACGCCTTAGGAGTGAGGAAGTGACCTCAAAGACAACGCTTCAAGATGATGCATGTACTCCCTCTGTTTCCTTTTTACTTTGCATATTAAGTTTGTTCTAAGTCAGATGTTCTGAAGTTTGACAAAGTTTATATAAAAAGATACCAACATTCACGATATAAAATCAACATCAATAGATCCATTATGAAATATATTTTCATATTGTATTTATTTGTTATTTTAGGTGTTGATAAATTTTAATATAATTTCAATCAAACTTAATGAAGTTTGATTTAAGACAAGCCTAGTATGCGGAGTAATATGAAACCGAGGGAGTACCTTGTCGTTGCTTGATTGAAACAGTGGAAGGGAAAATCTAGGGATTTTATCCGAGAATATCATGGATCCATTCAAAAACAGAGAGGAGATTTCCAGAACCATGGAGCCCCTGCCCCACCCCTAGATCCATCTGATTCAATAGCAACGACATGAAGATGTGTGCTAAGATGCAGCTTTTACTGACGATTAGCAAGATCACATACCCGAATATAGTGGGTGGAACATGTTTTCTGAATTCATGTAGGAGTACAATGTTTCCTTGATCACAACGCGTGTCTGAGTTCCTAAAGCACACCCATACATCACAAAAAGACCCAAAAAAGCTGCTGCTAGGTACATTAAACAACGTGTGCACAACTACTCTCGGGCATTAAAGTATTATGTGTGGTTACTTTCTCTTATCAAGTTGTTTAATGCAGGCGGACGGATTGTTTTCAATAAAAGGTGAATTTTATTAACTTCAAATGAAGCATCGTGTGGATACAAACACAATAGGCACATATCCTACCTTTGCATAGCTGCATTGCACATAGCCAACATTAAAACACACAAATAAGCACACCGGCAAGTTGCAAAGTCATACAATACCAAAGTTATGCCTAAGCGAGGGGGGAAAACAGAAGCGATCAAAATGGTGATCGACAAACTACAGCAATGATCATATCTGCATCAACCATCTCTTGACACCACAATGACAACGAGGTTCTTCAACGCCTTCAAGAAGAGAACAACGCTGAAGCGCTGTCGTCATTGGGTCCAACCACCAAATGCCATAATCTAGGTTTTCACCCTCAAGAACGAGCCCGGGCATATCTGGGAAATGCCTTCAACGAGGTAATGATACGTCTCCGTCGTATCTACTTTTCCAAACACTTTTGCTCTTGTTTTGGACTCTAATTTGCATGATTTGAATGAAACTAACCCGGACTAACGCTGTTTTCAGCAGAACTACCATGGTGTTGTTTTTGTGCAGAAATCGAAGTTTTCGGAATTGGATGAAACTTTTTGGAGAATTTTTATGGAATATATAAAAATTATTGGCGCAAGAATCAACAGAAGAGGGGCCACCTGTTGCCCACAAGGCAACAGGGCGCGACCCCCCCTAGGGCGCGCCCTGATGCCTTGTGGGGCCCACAGGCGGCCGTCTGACCTAATTCCAACGCTATAAATTCGCTTTCCCCGAGAAAAAAAATAAGAGAAGAAGTTTCATCGCGTTTTATGATACGGAGCCGCCGCCACCTCCTGTTCTTCATCAGGAGGGCTGATCTGGAGTCCGTTCGGGGCTCCGGAGAGGGGGATTCGACGCCGTCGTCATCATCAACCATCCTCCATCACCAATTTCATGATGCTCACCACCGGGCGTGAGTAATTCCTACGTAGGCTTGCTGGACGGTGATGGGTTGGATGAGATTTATCATGTAATCGAGTCAATTTGTTAGGGCTTTGATCCCTAGTATCCACTATGTTCTGAGATTGATGTTGCTATGACTTTGCTATGCTTAATGCTTGTCACTAGGGCCCGAGTGTCATGATTTCAGATCTGAACACTTTATGTTTTCATGAATATATTTGTGTTCTTGATCCTATCTTGCAAGTTATATGCACCTATTACGTGTTATGATCCGCATACCCCAAGGTGACAATAATTGAGATTCTTTCCGGTGATTGCCGTAGTTTGAGGAGTTTATGTATTCACTAAGTGGTAATGCTTTGTTCCGGTTCTCTATTAAAAGGAGGCCTTAATATCCCTTAGTTTTCTTAAGGACCCCGCTGCCACGGGAGGGTAGGACAAAAGATGTCATGCAAGTTCTTATTATAAGCACGTATGACTATATACGGAATACATGCCTACATTACATTGATGAATTGGAGCTATTGTGTATCGCCCTAGGTTGTGACTGTTATATGATGAATATCATCCAACATAATTATCATCACCGATCCAATGCCTACGACTTTCTCATATTGGTTTCTGCTAAGTTACTTTGTTACTACTCCTTCACACTTGCTACAAAACTGCTATTGTTACTGTTGCCGTTACTATTGTTACTGTTGCTACTGCTATCAAAACTATCATATTACTGTGCTACTAAATATTCTGTTGCAGATATTTTATCTCCAGGTGTGGTTGAATTGACAACTCAACTGCTAATACTTGCAAATATTCTTTGGCTCCCCTTGTGTCGAATCAATAAATCTGGGTGAAATACTACCCGTGAAAACTGTTGCGATCCCCTATACTTGTGGGTTATCAAGACCTTTTTCTGGCGCCGTTGCCGGGGAGCATAGCTCTATTTGTTGCGTCACTTGGGATTTATATCTGTTGATCACTATGATGAATCTGAAAGACTCTACGACTAAGATCGTCCCCTCTATGACTAGAGGAGGTAAGGAACTACCATCACACTTTGCACTTGATTCACCTTCTGTTTTGAGTAGACTTGCGACACCACCACCTGTTATGCATTCTGATATGTCGCAAGTTATTGATGATACTACTTCTGCTATGAATGATACTTATGATGATGCTAGTACTATGCTTGATAATACTGTGCCACTTGGTGAATTTCTTGATGAACAAATTGCTAAAGCCAAAGAAACTGAAAATGTTGAAACTCATGAAAATTATGATTCACCTATTAGGCCTAGCTCTCCTACTAGAGTTGAAATACCTGAAACATCCGATGGTCATGTTTTTGATAGAGAGACAGCTAGAGCAATTCTTGCTTGTAATGATAGAGATGAGGTTATAAAATTGCTTGCTGAAATGAAAGAAAAATCTATGAGGGAGAGAATGAAATATGATCCTAAGTTTGCTACCTCTCCCATATTTGTTACCGATAAGGATTATGAATTCTCTGTCGATCCTGAGTTAATTACTTCGGTTGAATCTGATCCTTTTCGTGGTTATGAAACTGAAACTGTTGTGGCACATCTTACTAAGTTGAATGATATTGCCACCCTATTTGCTCATGAGGAAAAAATTCGCTATTACTATATTCTTAAGTTGTTTCCTTTCTATTAAAGGGTGATGCTTAGAAATGGTATAATACTCTTGCTCCTGGTTGTGTGCGTAGTCCCCAGGATATGATATATTACTTCTCTGAAAAATATTTTTCTGCTCATAAGAACCAAGCTGCCTTACAGGAAATATTTAAGTTTGTGCAAATTGAAGAAGAGAATCTCCCTCAAGTTTGGGGGAGGCTTCTCCAACTACTTAATGCTTTGCCTAATCATCCTCTTGAGAAAAATGAAATACTTGATATCTTTTATAATGGACTAACCGATGCTTCTAGGGACTACCTAGATAGCTGTGCTGGTTGTGTTTTCAGGGAACGAACTGTTGGACAGGCTGAAGTATTATTGAATAATATATTGAGAAATGTCGATGATTGGACACTTCCTGAACCACCACCTAAGCCAATTTTGAAGAAGAGAGGTATTCTATTCCTCAGTCCAGAAGATATGCAAGAAGCTAAGAAATCTATGAAGGAAAAAAGTATTAAAGCTGAAGATGTTAAGAATTTACCACCTATTGAAGAAATACATGGGCTCGACATCCTAACACAGGTAGTGGAGGTAAATTCTCTCACTAGATTTGATGAAGGTGATATTCCGTATAATAAATCTGCTAGTCAATGCTTGTATGAATTTGATAATTACATCATTAAACAGGAACACTTTAATATGTATGTTAGCAATCAACTAAAACGGAATGCCATCATGATTGAACGCTTGAGTGATTTGATGTTTAGAACTGCTAATGATGTTAAGTGCTTGAGTAAACATGCTTCTATGGTTCAGACTCAGTTAGAACAAATTGCTAAGTCACAAAATGATTTGCTTGATGAGATAAAAAAGAATGACCATGTTGTTAGAGTTGTTACTAGAGGAGGTACAATGACTCGGGATCCTCTATATCCTGAAGGTCATCCTAAAAGAATTGAACAAGATTCTCAAAGAAATAATATTGATGCACCTAGTCCACCTAAGAAGAAAAAGAAAAAGAAAAATGATAGGACTTTGCATGCTCCTAGTGAACCTGAGATAGAAAAACCTCCTGAGAATCTTAATGATGCTTCTATTTCTGATGCTGAGACACAATCTGGTAATGAACATACACCTAGTGATAATGATAATGATAATGAAGATGTTCGTGTTGATGCTCAACCAGATAATGATGTAGAAATAGAACCTACTTTTGATCTTGATAACCCACCTCCTAAGAATAAAAGATATGATAAAAGAGACTTTGTTGCTAGAAAGCATGGAAAGGAAAGAGAACCATGGGTTCAAAAACCTATGCCTTTTCCTACTAAACCATCTAAAAACAAGGATGAGGAAGATTTTGAGCGCTTCATTGAAATGCTTAGACCTGTCTTTTTGCGCACTCGCTTGATTGATATGTTGAAAATGTCTCCCTATGCTAAATACATGAAAGATATTGTCACTAATAAAAGAAAGATACCTGAAGCTGAAATTTCCACCATGCTTGCAAATTATTCTTTTAAGGGTGGAGTACCTAAGAAATTAGGAGATCCAAGAATACCTACTATACCATGCTCCATTAAAAGAAGTTATGTTAAAACTGCCTTATGTGATTTGGAAGCCGGTGTGAGTGTTATGCCTTTCTCTTTATATAGAAGACTTGATTTGAATAAGCTCACACCTACTGAAATATCCTTGCAAATGGCATATAAATCCACTGCTATACCTATTGGAATTTGCGAGGACGTTCCTGTTGTAGTTGCAAATATTACTATCTTGACATACTTTGTTATACTTGATATGCCCGAGGATGACAACATGTCGATTATCCTTGGAAGACCCTTTTTGAATACTGCAGGGGCTGTTATTGATTGCAACAAAAGCAAGGTTACTTTTCATGTCAATGGTAATGAGCACACGGTTTATTTCCCGAAGAAACAAACTTAAGTGAATGGTATCAATTGTATTGAAAAGGTTTCGACAATCAGTATTGGGGGATTCAAATTTCCTCTTCCTACTGTCAAAAAGAAATATGAAATTCTTATTGTTGGGGAGATGCATATCCCCGTTGAGGTAACTTAGTGTTATACGAAAATTCTCCGGTTTCATGTCACTCGGAAATAGTTTGTTAATAAGACTTGATCAACCTTATTAATGGATTCTTTCTGAAGGGCATGTGGTCGATGAATTTAGTAAGCACAACTTTCTGTAATCTTAGTTTGCTCTCTGTTATTTTTAGTTTAAAGAAAATAAAATGCCATGATTATCCTGTTTTCTGAATTATCCGTGCAATAAAAAAATGGCCCAAAAATAAAAGTGCTCAGAATGCAATAAAATTTTAACATGATTTTTTCTGGAATATATAAGAATTTTTGGCACTAAGAACAACCCAGGGGGGGTGCACATGTTGCCCACAAGGCAACAGGGCACGGCCACCCCCCAGGGCGCGCCAAGATGCCTTGTGGGTCCCACAGGGACCCACTCACTTATCTATTCAGCCCACTTCATCTCCTACCTCCAAAAAAATCATGGTAGCTCTCTCTCTCGTGTTCTTGCTCCCAAACCTGAGATTTTTGATCTCTTTGCTCGGAGCACCGTTTCCGAAACTGTTTTGAGGGATTGTTCCTTGGTATATGACTCTCCCATTGCTCCAATTAGTTTTTGCTTTAGTGGATTATATTTTGCATAAATTGCTGCTATTGGTGCTACTGAAAATGAGCTTGCATGTTAAATTCTTTGAGTTCTAAGTAGTTTGAATGCTTGATATAGCCTCTAGGCACTTGTATGAGTAGTTGCTATCAATCTTGTGAAGTTTTGTTAACATCTTTTTGTGGTCCAAAAATTTTCAGAAATTTGTTCTTAGGAAAATGAACTTTCTTCGGAGGGGTTCTTTGAGCCGAAGCTCCAAGGGTGTCCTTGGGGATGCCGATGACCATGACCTCAACATTCCGCGCAGGACGGAGGTCCGACCGTGCGAGTGGCCGCACAACACCTTCATGAACGAAGCCGGGTTCCATTAAGAGTTCACACAATTTGTTGCGAACGCCGGGCTGACCGACTTCCTTGCAGAAAAGTGTGACCAGCACCACATCCTTACAAATTCCTTTGTTCAAATTTTTTATTTCATGCCTAGGCTTGTTATCCCCATGGTGCGTTTCGATTTATATGCTGAATGATACGTCTCCAACGTATCTATAATTTTTGATTGTTCCATGCTATTATAGTATCAATCTTGGATGTTTTTATATGCAATTATATATCATTTTTTGGGACTAACCTATTAACCTAGTGCCCAGTGCCAGTTGCTGTTTTCTGCTTGTTTTTGGCTTTTCAGAGAAATAGTACCAAATGAAGTCCAATTGCCATGAAACTTTTTGAAGATTTTTTTCTGGACAAAATAAACCTGGGAAGCTTCGGGAGGAGGCCAGAAGCCTCACGAGGCCTCCACAAGGCACCAGGGCGTGCCCCAGGGGGGGGCGCCGTGCTGCCTTGTGTGGCCCTCGTGACTCCGTTTGACCTAATTCCACTTCTATAAATTCATAAATATTGGGAAACCCCCAGAGAGCCAGAAGAAATAACCTTTATGCCGCCGCAAGCCTCTGTTCTTCCGCGATCCCATCTGGAGGCCTTTTCCGGTACTCTGCGGAGGGGGAATCGATCACGGAGGGCTTCTACATCAACCTTGCTGCCCTTCCGATGATGTGTGAGTAGTTTACCACAGACCTACGAGTCCATAGCTAGTAGCTAGATGGCTTCTTCTCTCTCTTTGATCTTCAATACAATGTTCTCCTTGATGTTCTTGGAGTTCTATCCGATGTAATCTTCTTTTGCGGTGTGTTTGTTGGGATCCGATGAATTGTGAGTTTATGATCAGATTATTCATGAGAAATATTTGAGTCTTCTCTAAACTCTTTTATGCATGATTGTTATAGCTTTGTATTTCTCTCCGATCTATCGGTTTAGTTTGGCCTACTAGATTGATTTATCTTGCAATGGGAGAGGTGCTTTGTGATGGGTTCAATCTTGCGGTGCTCAATCCCAGTGACAGAAAGGGACATGACACGTATTTGTATTGTTGCCATTAAGGATAAAAAGATGGGGTTTATTCATATTGCTTGACTTTGCTTCTCTACATCATGTCATCTTGCTTAAGGCGTTACTCTGTTTCATACTTAATACCCTAGATGCATGCTGGATAGCGGTCGATGGGTGGAGTAATAGTAGTAGATGCAGGCAGGAGTCGGTCTACTTGTCTCAGACGTGATGCCTATATACATGATCATTGCCATGAATCCATCATAATTATTTGCTATTCTGTCAATTGCCCAACAGTAATTTGTTTACCCACCATATGTTTCTGCGCTCGAGAGAGAATCCTCTTGTGAAAACTATGGCCCCCGGGTCTATCTTTATCATATTAAAAACCCAAAAATACCTTGCTGCAATTTATTTACTTTTATTTTTATTAGTATTTTAGTTTAGCAATTTATCTCTATAAGTTTTAATCATTGCATGTAACCACTAAGGGGATTGACAACCCTCTTAATTGCGTTGGGTGCAAGTGTTTGCTCTTGTGTGTGCAGGTGCGTTTCAAAGGAATTTTGCTTGGTTCTCCTACTGGATTGATAACCTTGGTTCTTAACTGAGGGAAATACTTATCTCTACTGTACTGCATCATCCTCTCCTCTTCGGGGAAATACCAACGCAGACTACAAGTAGCAGGAAGAATTTCTGGCGCCGTTGCCGGGGAGACATCATCAAAATTACCAAGTACCTTCGCACAAATTATCATTCACTTGCATTTACTTTATTTACCTTTTATTTGCTTTTGCCTCTCATTTTTATCTCCCCCACTTCTATTTTTTTTTTTTACAAAAGCACAAAAATATTTTTGTTTGCTTTCTTGCTTTTATTGCCTTCATGACAACACACAAAAACAGAAGGTGAAAGCAAAAATCTATTGATATGGATCCTCATCCACTTGCTAATATTTTCAAAAGATCCAATTATGATGAACTAATTGCTAGTGAGTTGAGTGCACTTGATTATCTCTATGAAGTTTTGCTTGAAAATCATGAATCTGAAATGAAGTGTTAGAAGAAGAAATTTATAAAGTGATTCATGATAGCTCCTTGATTGAAAAGCATGATTGCAATGATGTTATTATAAATTATATTAATGTCAATTGTGCTAATTATATGCAAAACTACAAGCTTGGGAATGACAATTTTGTTATGTCCACTACTTATTGCAATGATCACGATTGGGGTGATAATACTTCTTATGATCTTGAAAATTTATTTGAGCCCATGATGAATATGTTATTGATAATAATGTTTGCAATAATATTGAAAGTGGGTTTGGAAGAGTGTCAACTTTAGGTAAAAAGAATCCCACATATTCGGAGAGTGTTCAATCTTATGAAATTTTGGATAAATGTGGGTTTGGAGAGGTCGTGACTTTAGTTGACGTTAATCCCACTATCTTGAAAGATTATAAAACTTTTATGCATGTGGATCGTGAAGAGAATATTTTATATGATAGCTATATTGTTGAATTTGACTATGATCCTACATGTAATTATTATGAGAGAGGAAAATATGGTTGTAGAAATTTTCATGTTACTCAATTACCTCTCTTGAAGTTCAAATTGTTAATGCTTCGTTCTTCTTCCTTGCATATGCTAGATACTTCTTGTCTTGATAATTTGTTTGCTTATAAAATGCCTATGCATAGGAAGTATGTTAGACTTAAATATGTTTGTTACATGCTATATGATGCTCTCTTTGTGCTTCAATTCTTATCTTTTATATGAGCATCATTAAAATTTCGAAGCCTATCTTAATGGCTATAAAGAAAGAGCTTGTTGTGAGACAACCCAATATTTTGTTTTTTGTGAGTTTGCATGATTATAGACTCTGTTATGATTGTGTTTTTATGTTTTAATTAGTGTTTGTGCCAAGTAATGCCTTTGGGATGATGTTGATGATAGTATAATTGATGCTGTTTGGAAAACAGAAAGTTTTGCGTCCAGTGCTGGAATTTTGGTTCTATACTAGAGCGTCAGAAAAATCTGAAATTTTTACACAGTATTGGTATATGAATTTTTTACGTGTCCTAATTTTTCATAATTTTTGGAGTTACAGAAGTATGGCTTTTAAATAGATCTTTACAGACTGTTCTGTTTTAGACAGATTCTGTTTTTGTTGCATAGTTTGCTTATTTTGATGAATCTATGGATCGTATCGGGGGGGTATGAGTCATGGAGAAGTTGGAGTATAGTAGCATTATGCCAATATTAAATATGAATCAATTTACTATAGTACCTAAAGTTTAAGATTTGTTTGTTATACTAATGGATCTCACGAGGTTTCTATTGAGTTTTGTGTGCTGAAGTTTTCAAGTTTTGGGTGAGACTACGATGGATAAAGGAATAAGGAGCGGTAAGAGCCTAAGCTTGGGGATGCCCAAGGCACCCCAAGGTAATATTCAAGGAAGACTCAAGCGTCTAAGCATGGGGATGCCCCGAAAGGCATCCCTCTTTCGTCTACAATCTATCGGTAACTCACTTGGAGCTATATTTTTATTCATCACATGATATGTGTTTTACTTGGAGCGTCTTGTGAAATAGTTTGTTTGCTTTTGTTTGCTTTTTAGTTTATCACAATCATCTTTGCTGAACACACCTTTTTGAGAGGGACACACATTATTCGTGATTTGTTAGAATACTCTATGTGCTTCACTTATATCTTTTGAGCTAGGCAGTTGCTCTAGTGCTTCACTTATACCTTTTAGAGCACGGCAGTGGTTATATTTTAAAGAAATAGTTGCACTCTCATGCTTCACTTATATCTTTTTGAGAGTCTCATGATAGCAATGGTAATATGCATGGGTTATGAATTTGGTCCTGATATGATAGGTATTCAAGAGGGATATAATAAAAACTTTCATGTAGATCACTGAATATGATAAATTTGATTCCTTGCAATAGTTTTGCGATATTAAGATGGTAATATGTGGGAGGTATTAGTAGATAATTGTGGTTTAGTAAGAATAATTGTGTTAATGTTTGTGATTCTCGAAGCATGCACGTATGATCTGTCGTTAAGCTAGGAAGTTGGAGCATGATTTATTATTGATTGTCCTCCTTTGCGTGGCGGTCAGGGGCGCGCGATGGTTAACTCCTACCAACCTCCCCCCCTAGGAGCATGCGTAGTAGTACTTTGCTTTGAGGGCTAATAGACTTTTGCAATAAGTATGTGAGTTCTTTATGACTAATGTGAGTCCATGGATTATACGCACTCTCACCCTTCCGCAATTTGCTAGCCTCTTCGGTACCGCGCATTGCCCTTTCTCACATCGAGAGTTGGTGCAAACTTCGCCGGTGCATCCAAACCCCGTGATATGATACGCTCTATCACACATAAGCCTCTTTATATCTTCCTCAAAACAGCCACCATACCTACCTATCATGGCATTTCCATAGCCATTCCGAGATATATTGCCATGCAACTTCCACCGTTTCGTGTTTATGACATACATCATCATTGTCATATTGTTTTGCATGATCATATAGCTGACATAGTATTCGTGGCTCAGCCACCGTTCATCATTTTTATACATGTTACGCTAGCATCATTGCACATCCTGGTACACTGCCAGAGGCATTCATATAGAGTCATATTTTTGTTCTAGTATCGAGTTGTAATGTTGAGTTGTAAGTAAATAGAAGTGTGATGATCATCATCATTAGAGCATTGTCCCTGTGAGAAAAGGATGATGGAGACTATGATTCCCCCACAAGCCGGGATGAGACTCCGGACGAAATAAAAAAATGAAAAAAAGAGAAAAAAGAGGCGAAAAAGAGCCATGAAAAAATAAAAAAAATAAAAAAATAAGAGAAAAAGAGTTAATGTATTCACTAAGTGCTAATGCTTTGTTCCGGTTCTCTATTAAAAGGAGGCCTTAATATCCCTTAGTTTCCTTAAGGACCCCGCTGCCACGGGAGGGTAGGACAAAAGATGTCATGCAAGTTCTTATTATAAGCACGTATGACTATATACGGAATACATGCCTACATTACATTGATGAATTGGAGCTATTGTGTATCGCCTTAGGTTGTGACTGTTATATGATGAATATCATCCAACATAATTATCATCACCGATCCAATGCCTACGACTTTCTCATATTGGTTTCTGCTAAGTTACTTTGTTGCTACTGCTTCACACTTGCTACAAAACTGCTACTGTTACTGTTGTCGTTACTATTGTTACTGTTGCTACTACTATCAAAACTATCATATTACTGTGCTACTAAATATTCTGTTGTAGATATTTTATCTCCAGGTGTGGTTGAATTGACAACTCAATTGCTAATACTTGCAAATATTCTTTGGCTCCCCTTGTGTCGAATCAATAAATCTGGGTGAAATACTACCCGCGAAAACTGTTGCGATCCCCTATACTTGTGGGTTATCAGGTAACAACACAAAAACATCGCAATTGTCATGTATAACATACTCGTGCTTACTCTTGTATCATGAATAAATTTGTCTATATCAATAATGGACATGTCTCTTGTAGTAAAATTATAAGCCCGTCAACATGTTCAATGCTGAACAAGCCAACTGTTTATTCAGGTTGTTTAATAACAGGAAAAAAAAAAGGACAAAACCACTCTGCATGCTTTTATTTCTATACTGGTTGAAGCACCATCCAACTCCTTTATCACTTATGGATTATAGAATCTAATGAATAACAAATAGATCAATAAAGAGATCTAAGACTATGCATTGAGAGAGAGAGAGAGAGGATGTTAGCATCATTAGATCCAGAAACTAGATATGTTGTTGGATCGAAGGTGGTGCGACAGTAGCGGGAGGCAGGCGGGATGGGACGTCTTTGTCTTCCGTTGTCTCCTCTAGAGGTATCTGGCTATCGAGGCGTCGGTAGACGGATAAGGGCGGATGGTACAAACGGCTTCAACGACGAGTTTATGCACTCCGGTGGAAACACAAGATCTCTGATCGGGCTATGTCGTTGTGCGCATGTGTCGTGTCCTTGCTGAAGGTGGTGGATTGAAGCTTGGCTTTGGAGATGAGAATCCGGAGTTCAACCTTATGGTGGACTCGCCATCATCGGCGCATGTGCGGCGATTCCTTCTTGAAGGCGTAGCCTAAGAGTTGTGTATTTTTCGTTTATGTTGTGTCTTGTATCATAGGGTTAGTGGCTATCTGGGGGAGTTACTGTCGCGAGGTATACGGCCTCAGGTTTTTTTCGCTTTATTTCCTGGTCGATGGTGTTCGGCTGCTGGATTTTGCACTATAAATAATATATGGCTGCATGCATCGTTCTGATGCAGAGGCCGGGGGTTATCCTCCTTTTTAGAAAGAAAAAAAACAAGAGAACGCAACAAAGCGAAAAAGGTGTCGAATATCCATGATTGTTTCTCAAAGGAGGTGAATGAGTCGCTAGCTACATGCACCCCCCAACTTTGGATGGCAACTATACAAAGTTTGTTTAGTCTGTAGGAGATTTTTTTTTTCCTTTTGAAATAGGAGGCATGTAGCTAGTTTAAGAGAGAAGACAAAGTTTATGGCAATAGGGTAGCCAAAAACTCAAAAAAAAAACAAAACAAAAAACATACATGTGCCGTTACTCTCCCGGCATCAGGTTACCCCCGTGAGGGCCCAGAGCTTCTCCTCATCCTTCAAATTGCTCAAGATAATTTGAGGTGGCGTAGATTTCTTCCAAAAGACCCACGGACATTTTGAATTCGCATGAGGTTGATGAAGAACTTTACAAACTCATGATCCCATTTGGGAGGTTGCTATTTTTTTAGTTTGGGGTTTGGTATAAGCCCATTTTGTTGATCACCTTTTTGCGTCTCCATGAGGTTGATAAACAACTTTAGACCTCATCACCTCACTTAGGCTTTTGATATGATTAATGTAAGAAACCTACTGTCTTCCTGAAAAGAATGCTTAATTTGTGGTAACCGATGCACAGGACAGCGGACAGAGTTATTTATCATTGACGACAAGAATCATCGATCAAGTGGGCAAGTGGCTGGCTGGTCCGGTGAGAAGTATAGAATATCCCAGCGTGAAACACGCTAGCTTGGAGCTTATCGCGGCGTTACTGTGGAACACAGTGATGTATAGGTAATATATTTCTGTCGATCGACCCTACTAGGCATCTTCAATCTTAAATATATATTTGCTCTCCAATCTGATAATATTCGCTTTCGAGCTTGATCTGGATAAATGATAGATATCGAATGCTGACACACTTGTGTGAGATACAGGCAAAATCTGAGATGAACTTATCTCATGAATTAATTTGTTTATATCAATAATGGGAGGACCTGTCTCGTAGAAAAATACTGAAGTTGTCAGCATGTTGGATGCCGGACAGCCAACTGCTATCCAGATTGCTCAATAACAGGACCCAAAAAAAAAAAAACACTAGCCTACAAAAAACTACTCTGCATGATTTGATTTATGTACTTTGGAGGTTGAAGGATCATGCAACCCCTATATATCACTTAGGCCTTGTTTGGTGGAGGAGGTTTGGGGAGGTTTGGAGGGGAATATCCCCGCAGGGCCCAAAATCCCCAGAAATCCTTGTCAGCCCATTTGACACGCAGGGATTGAGCAGGCCAACCCCCTCCGATCCCCACGAATCCCTCCCAATCCATGTGGTACAGAAAACTCCCGGAGCCACTCGTGGAACAGAGGAGAGTTGGACGCTTGCTATGCTGCTACTGTTGTAGGATGTTTAACCAAATAGAGGGATTTATGAGGGGGGAGGGATTAGTGGGGAATTGAGGGGATTGGGTGAAGGAGAGGGATTAACCAAATCCCCTCAAATCCCCATCCACTTTGGGGCTGCAAAACCTCCCCTGTCAAACGAGGCCTTATGGGCTTTAGAATCTAACGAACAAACAAATAAAGCAATTACATCATACATGGACACAGCCGCAATGCTCATTTCCAAGGCTGCGTCTGAGCTGGCTGTGACTTCTTCCACTGCTGTATCGCTGCGTGCAGCGAATGGTTTGGGATTATGGATAAATTCGGAAGCTTGCACCTCGTGATTGGCGACACCCTGTGTTTCCTGAGCCAATCTTTGATGGCGTGATGCTCATAGGTGTGTCCATCAGCAGCGACATACGGATCATCCATCAACCCCTGCACCCAAATTGCGTAGTTAGCTGCAGGATATATCAGGTGATGATTACTCAACTGAAGGTCGAGTAGAGGAAGATTTACCTGTGTTATGGGGCAGATGAAATGGCTTGGTGCTCGTGAGGTTGGGTTTCTCATGTTGACATTGGAGGCAACCCTGTGCAGGATTTCCTCCAGCTCCGGCAGCACCTCCGACCCAAGATCAGGCCTATCCCTGCATTTTAGAGCAGTGCACCGCAAACCGAGCTTTGCCAACATTTCTGCCTCAGCGACTGGCCAATTGGTCTGAGATCTGTCGAGGATATATTGAAGTGACCTGCTTTTGATGGCGTTTTCCACACTCACGATGAGGCCGTTTGGGCGCTTGCCAGTTAGCATCTGAAGAATGATGACTCCCAGACCGAACAGATCGGATTTCGACCGAACAGTCCCGGTTTGCTGGTACTCAGGATCCATGTAGTACATGGTGCCAGCAACAATGGTATCTGTGTATTCGGTTTGCCAGTCAGGGACCAGATCAGATATGAGCTTCGCGAAACCAGCGTCGCCGATTTTACCCACGTAGTTCTTGTCCAACAGGATGTTTGCAGGTTTCAGGTCACGGTGGACTATAGGCTCTGGCTTCCTTCCATGTAAAAAAGCAAGCCCACAGGACACTTCAAAGATGATACGAAACCGGAGGAACCAATGCAGTGGCTGATGTTTTTTGTTGTTAAAAAGTTGATCTTCTAGGCTTCCATTCTCCAAGTATTCATATACAAGACAGCCGATTTCAGGACAGAAACCAATTAATAAAACCAAGTTGGGATGGTGAAGTTGGCTAAGAATCTCAACCTGCATAAATCCACACAACATTTTGTAACTGAATCATTCGGGCAGTACTAATCATCCTGGTGTATGCATAAAGTTCCTATAAATTATGTCATAATCCATTTACCTCCTTCAAGAACTCGTCAGTTTTGTCGGTGGAATCCTGCTGAATGATCTTGACAGCTACTTCAATGTGATCAAGAGTGCACCTATACACATTCCCATAACCTCCTTCACCGATCTTCCTTGCTTCAGAAAAGTTATCAGTGGCAAGTTCTATTTCATGTTTCGAGTACCGCCTGCAATTTTTGCTTGTTGACAGAATAGCATCTACAATTTTCTCCTTATCGAGAGAAATTATGCAACCTACCATTTCAGCCTTATGCTTAGAGTAGGCCTCCCTGGTGAACGATCTTTTTGCTTGCTCGACTTCGTTAATGGCTTCCAAATGTTTTGCTTTCTCATCTGCTGCTAACTGCTTCAGAATTTTCTCCTTGCGTAATGCATTCTCCACCTTCCTTGCTTCTTCAGAACATTCGTTCGAAAGTACCTGAATCTGCGAAATCATGATGACCCTTTTCTTACCATGTATCAAACATGATGAATTATGCTAAGGGATAGTACTATGAGAATAATTACTGAGATAATATTTGTACTTATGCATTTTAAATCACTAGTAACCATTCACGTCCAAAGCACGTTTGCGTAACTAATTGAAACATGAAAAGCAAGTCAGTTCTCTGAACATTTTCAGGTCTACAATCTTAAAAAAATTGCATGTTCTTTTCTCTTTTGTTTACATGTTGCTGATATTGAAGAAAACTATAAAGTTAGCATGTAAGTGTGGGTGCACTCTTAATTCAAAACGGCAGTATATACTACATCAAACATATTACAAAGCTAAGAAATCTTTAAGATTCATGTTAAATTTAAAATAATATCGGAAAAGTCCAGATTACATGCACATCTCGAGGGCAAGACATGTTCAAGAAATATCACATAACAACATCAGTAAGGACACAAAACAACAATTCTAATATACAATAATGAAAATGGGGATTAATTAGGAGGTAATAAATAGTTAACTGGTGAGTGTATAACATTTCCCCATAACTATTGGATGTTGGATGGATAATTATAAATCAGAGTAAAGATCCGGATGGCTCAGATCAAAAGTATCACACCTAACTTGCCCTTTTTATGCTGGTACAAATATAGATATAGGGAGATATTAATACAGAACACAAAAGATAGACTCTTGAAACAGCTTGACCTTGTAATGACAATAAGTCTTTAAGGTACCGCGAGTTGCTGAAGAAATTTAACCTTTTTCTTAGCATGGACGAGATCATCGCAAGCTTTATCATACATTACCAAGGTTTCCTTCAGTTCCTTCCTCAGCTTTTCTACTTCATCTATAGATTGACACTGTAGATAATGTCAGGATAACATACTTAGCTTGTTTTGGAAAAGGTATATTTAAAATTGCACATTGGCTCATTTAACATGTATGAAATCACATGCATGGATGTCAATAATCGATACTAGTGAAAATATTGTAAAAATGGAAGATGGATCTGAGTACCGGACCTCATCACTTGAGTTCGAGGCAGCATAAGAAACTTTCTTCAAAAGGCTATCAGAACCATAGCTTTGATTTACATCTGTTCCTGCTTGCAATGCATCTCCACTTACTATGTGGACTAGTCCACTGCTTTCTGAACCTGCACTAGCATCCGAACTAGCACTATACGAGCAACGGGCCTGTGAGCTTGATGATACTGAGAGCGTCTCAGCCTCTGTAGAACTGTCAAACAACAAGCTCATCTGCGTTTCTGCAAACGCTTTGTGAGTAATTGAATGAATGCTTAAGTTTGTGCCAGACACTGCAAAGAAAAGAAATTCGCAGTATGTAAAGAAATTTAAACATTAAGGCCAGCAAAAGGAAACATGGCAAGAAGGTAAAATATAGGATATAAAATGCTAACTGTCTGAACTCGGCACATACTGCCTGCTTGAGGATGTCCTGCAACTTTCACGATTAATCTTCGCTTGCACACAACAAATACATTGCACGAATTTTGTGTAGTTTTCAGGACAGCAGTGGGTACATCAGGACTACTCATCACCCTGCATAGCGGAGAGTGCAGTGATTTCAGTGCAGGAGATATGAGGCAAACTGAAAACAAAGTGTTCAGTCCTAATGCAGAAACAGTATGCATATCAAAGCTAACATGGTATGGACAATGGCTAACAAGTACAATCGAAGTATTATGCAGTCCCTGAAGCACTATTATAGATGCAGTTATAATCAGTACAGTCATGAAGAAGTTTCTGAATCCAGATTATGAGAGGTGACCCTTTGCAGGTCAGTACGCTACGGCAGAAGATTACTGAAATGGAAAGTAAATTTATCTAAGAGTAAACTCTACTGCGGACAATAAACTTCATCTACTAAGTTGTTGGGTTTTTAGTTGGATTATTGCATCAAAGAGTGGCAGGGCTATAGTGTACAAACAGAATCTAGTTGCTGATGAACTTTGCAACCAACAATCCAGTACACTACTAATTACGGATGTATCAACCAATATGTACTAATCTAGTATTCTTAAGAAGTTTATCCCCACTACTAGGAATTCTCTCAACATGCAAAGGCGCCACCTCAGCATGCATGCAACATCAGCGCTTCAGTTATAAATAACAACAAATCTATTGCTAGCTATCTTTTTCTCTCTGACCATCCCCTCTTCGGTCTCTCCCCAGCGCCTTATTACTAGATGACGCTCCTCAATAGTTCAGTGGTAGAGCGGTCGGCTGTTAACTGACTGGTCGTAGGTTCGAATCATACTTGGGGAGATTTGATTCATTCTTTAATGTAAGAATAAAGAATTGAATTAAAGGGTGGATCAAAAAAATGGAACTATGATTCATACTCACTATTAAGACCTCGCAACCAGACTGAAAAATTCAAGTAGTTCTTAAATAAAAATAAAAAAGAAATTTTCTTCTTTCCAATTTTGTTTGCCCAAAAGACAACTTCGACCTTAGAAAAACATTTAGTTTTCTAGTGATACTTAACCCCGTATCCACCTGCACTTGTTTTCACATATTAATTAGTCATTTCTCCTCGTGGCCCACCCTCAATTAGCCCCAATGTTTCACTTCGGCCCATGTTTGCATCTTCTTAATTGTTGCCCTTCTGTTTTGTTGAGTATTATGATTAGTTAGGAAATACGAGATAGACTAGGATTTGTTCTGGCTTGCCTTGTACTCCAAGAAGGTCATGTACTCACAGAATTGATGGAATTGATGTATATTGCTTGAGCCTCGTGGGCATATATATAGTGTGCCATGTGTACTCACTATATATATGCCCACGAGACTCAAGCAATATACATCAATTCCATCAATCCCTCTCTATCCCTTCTAACATGGTATCAGCCTAACCGATCCAACCCTAGCCGCCGCCCGCCGCTTCCGCCCCGCGCGCCACCCCCAGGGCGGTCGGCCTCCATGACCGCCGCCGGGGGCCGCGCTGCCCGTACCTAGGGTTCGTCCGCCGGTCGTGTTGACCGGCTGCCCTAGAGAGTCTTTTTCCCGAGCCCTTGCTCCGGGTTTTTCTCTCTCGCCGTTCGTCTTGATCGGCGTTTTCTTTTTGGTTTTCCGATCTAAGATCGGTTTGCGTCGCCCGCCGCCGCCGTCGACCCGCGCCTCTACTCCGACACCGGCGCGACCACCCGGCCTCTTGTCCGACCGGGCGGCCTCACGCGACGCGGCGGCCTGACCCAGCCACCATCCGCGCATCTGCCCGCCCGTCGCTCTGCGCCAGGCGTCACCGCCATGTCCCCGAGTTCAGCGCGCCCCTACACCGATCGAGCAACGGGCTGCCGCTGCGTCGCCCCGTCGGGCCGCAGCGCCGCCGCCCCGTGGTTCTCCCCGTAGCTGCACCGATCCGCGCCGCCGCTGCGTCGCCCCTTTGGGCCGTAGCGCCGCGGCACGTGGTCCCCGCCGCCGCCCTGAGGCCGTTCCCGTGGTTGCACCAACCCGCGCGCTGCCGCTCCGTCACCCCTCTGGGCCGTAGTGCCGTGGCCCGCGGTCAACCGCTGCCCCGAGGCCGTCCGCTCCAGGCCGTCCCCGAGGCTGCACCGACCCTCGCGCTGCCGCTGCATCGCCCTGTCGGGCCGTAGCGAGCGTGCCACGCGGTCCCTGCAACCGCCCTGAGGTCTTCCCCGCCGTCGCCCCGACCCGCGCGCTGCCGCTGCGTCGCCCCTTTGGGCCGTAGCGTCGCGGCGCGCGGTCCACTCCGCCGTCCCCGCGCGTCGACTTCCACGTGATATGCGCCGCGTCGCCTCCCTTAGCGCGGGAACGTCACCGTCCACGCCGGTCTTCGTCATGCTGTCGGGTTCTTTCTCGCCTACTTCGAGCACCGCCGCCGCGCTCCTTCCCTAGCCGCCGCCGCTCTTCTTCCGCGGCTCCACGGCAACTATCTCGACACCGGCCACCCCGACTCGACATCGACCACGGCGTTTTCTTCGCACGGCTACCTCGACCACGGCTACACCACCCTACGCTCTCGGCTACCTCGACAACGACACAAAGGGCTACCGCCTTGCTTGAGCAACCTCGTCGGTTTCCACTCCAGCCACGACTTCCGCGATGCATCGACCGTTACGACTGTGGGGGGGTGTCCGTCGGCTTACCTTCGGATTCTTCTTCAGTCTCACCGTCTGCGTCGCTACCATTGTGACTACGGGGGGATGTTGAGTATTATGATTAGTTAGGAAATACGAGATAGACTAGGATTTGTTCTGGCTTGCCTTGTACTCCAAGAAGGTCATGTACTCACTATATATATGCCCACGAGGCTCAAGCAATATACATCAATTCCATCAATCCCTCTCTATCCCTTCAAACATCTTTGTCTCCTCAGGTTTCACTCATGACTCATGCAACGGATCAATGGACACCCGTAGATTTTATTCCGCATCTTCATCTTCTTCAAGCAAGAGTAACCGATGATGCGTGTGTTATAGCAGTTGCTATCGTCTTTAAGCAGAGAGTAGCCCCATTCACATCTCCCTCTCCACCATAGTTGGATGTCCGCGGCCTTGCTCCGAGGATCAGATCGGATTTTTTCTTCATCACGACAATCTGTGGTTTCTCGGCACGCACTCAAGTGATCATGATCATTCGCCCTGCTGCGTCCTAAGCACGAGCAGCTTAACACATTGAAAGACTCCAAAATCCTATGTGCTTGCCCTACTCTGCATGGTGCAGCTACAGTCCAAGGCCACAATTGAGTAGTGCCTTAAAAACTGTACGCTCTTTTTTCTCTTCTCCGCGTGTGTGCGTGTGTGATTAAATATTTAGTATTTCTTTTTTCATTTTTGCAACTCATGAATGCCCTGCACGTATTTGACTAAATGGCATTGAGTAAATCTACCTGAAGTTGATTTGTCTATCAACCAATTTGTATACGCTTTCTATTTTCCTTGAATTGAAGGTTTACCACGGTTTCCTTGCTTATTCTTTGTTTGATGTCTTCTTACAGGAACCCTCAATTTTGTTTTAGAGTGGTTGCAACCTTCTGGCCAATGTTGTTACTGACTAGCTTACATGCAACAATGTCAATGGTGGCAACACATTTTTTCCTTACTACCTTACGTATTGATAGAGTCACTGTTGTAGTTTATCACAAGTTAATATGTAAGCTGCCTTTCAATAATTTAAATTTGAGTGGTTCTGCTTGCTTGCAGGAATTATTTTTGTATTGTCAAAAGGAAGAACTCTTCTGTTATCTGTATGAACTGGTAATATTCACTGTGTCTACAACCTTTTGTATATAATAAGATTTAAAATATTTATTTTGCCAACATGAGTGTTATGTTGTTGGAAGGTGTACTACATCGAGTTGTTCCTTGGCTTTCTAGAAGAGAATTGCCGAACACCGCATGTTTAGTAGTAATTTCAATGGGATCAGAACTACAATTTGTATGTATCATTTATTGTGGTGATGGTGCATTCTTTGACTACACTTCCAGAATCCTCTATGCAGACATCACTAGATTACTTATCCTAATGAACAGCACACTCAACAAAGTTTGTGATTCGCATGACAGAATATTAGAGGTATGATTTTAGTTGATACATTGTCCTCATTTCTTTTTTTTTCCCATGACTATCTACTATAAGAACCAAGTAAGTTTTCCAAAATACTTTATAGCACATATATGCAATTCCCGCAGCAACCGCTGGTTAAGGAATTCTATTGACATCTCCTTTCCAGTTTGAAGACTTCACAGGAAAAAAAACACATCATGGGAATTCTATAAAGATAGGCTGTAATGTCTCACACCTGAAATACAATCATCGGTCTTCGAAAATACGATCAATGTTTTTCCTCGACCATACGAAATGCACAACGGCTTGCCATTTATATTTCAACACTCCCCCTCACATGTGGCTCCCTCAGGCCTAGACGTGGTTTCTACATTGCGCCAGCCAGGTCTTGAACTCAAGACCTCTTGACTCTGATACCATGTAGAACTGCACGCACCAGCCAGTTCACCCAAAAGCTCAAGCTGATGGGAAAGGTGGACTATGCATTTATACTTCAACACAATGCACATCGTGTAAAGACATACTCCCTCCTTTCCGGTTTACATGGCTCAAATCTGAAATCTTATCAACCAAGGCATATGGTGAGTGGAGGAATGTATCTCGTACTTTACAAAACTACCCAAATTAAACGGATGCATTAATTTGGATTAATTGCGGTGCATGCATGCTTGGCCAGTAGATGAGTAGGAACATTACATGCATTGGTGTGTTCCTTTTTAATTCTTGCATTCAAAGATTTAATGCTCCTCGGAATCATTACTTATAGCTTCCTTATTCGTAGACAAAGCAGATTCGGAATTGTCTTTCCTTCCAAGGATAACTTGTATCCATGCGCTTCAGATTATTAGCCTGGAGTTCGCCACCAGCAGTATAGCCAACCCTACCCTATCACGTCAATCCCACAAGCCTCTTATCCATTCCCGTTCGCTCGTGGCGGGGGAGTAAGTCAAAATAGAAAAAACTCACATTGGGTTTAGGGATAATCAGGCTCGAACTGATGACTTCCACCACGTCAAGGTGACACTCTACCGCTGAGTTATATCCCTTCCCCGTCCCATCGAGAAAGAGAATTAACGAATCCTAAGGCAAAGGGGCGAGAAACTCAAGGCCACTCTTCCTCCGGGCTTTCTTTCCGCACTATTATGGATAGTCAAATAATGGGAAAAATTGGATTCAATTGTCAACTGGTCCTATCGAAAGTAGGATTGACTATGGATTCGAGCCATCGCACATGGTTTCATAAAATCTGTACGATTTTCCCGATCTAAATCGAGCAGGTTTCCATGAAGAAGATCTTGTTCAGCATGTTCTATTCGATACTGGTAGGAGAAGAACCCGACTCGGTATTCTTAAAAAAAGAGGGGAAGCAGAACCAAGTCAAGATGATATGGGTCGCCCCTTCTTCTTGCGCCAAAGATCTTACCATTTCCGAAGGAACTGGGGCTACATTTCTTTTCAATTTCCATTCAAGAGTTTCTATCTGTTTCCACGCCCTTTTCTTGAGACCTCGAAACATGAGGACAAATTACTTCTCTTAGGAACACATACAAGAAAAAGGATAACGGTAGCCCTCCCATTAACTACTTCATTTTCATTTATGAATTTCATAGTAATAGAAATCCATGTCCTACCGAGACAGAATTTAGAACTTGCTATCCTCTTGCCTAATAGGCAAAGATTGACCTCTGTAGAAAGACTGATTCATTCGGATCGATATGAGGACCCAACTCCGTTGCATTGCCAGAATCCATGTTCCATATTTGAAGCGGGTTGACCTCCGTGCTTCTCTCATGGTACAATCCTCTTCCTGCTGAGCCCCCTTTCTCCTCGGTCCACAGAGAAAAAAATGTAGGACTGGTGCCGACAGTTCATCACGGAAGAAAGAACTCACAGAGCCGGGATCGGTAACTAATAGTACTACTAACTAATACTAATATATAGAAATAGATATCTAGAAATAGAAACGAACTAATATATAGATAATCGAAATTGAAAAGAACTGTCTTTTCTGTATACTTTCCCCGTTCTATTGCTACCGCGGGTCTTATGCAATCGATCGGATCATATAGATATCCCTTCAACACAACATAGGTCATCGAAAAGATCTCGGACGACTTAAATCGGAAAAATGAAAAAATTGAGATAAACCCTATAAACCGGAAAGGAGGGAGCACGGTAACAAAGGAAGTGTGACATAAGATCTAATTGCACTTTAATTGCGCTTAGAGGTGCGACCTTCCAAATCCACCCTCTACCAGAAAGGCCTAATTAATGGCAAAAAGCCAACGCTGTTGCCACCACTTTTCAGTTAATTGCCCAATGATAAGCCCTAGTTCAGGTTCACTAGTTCACTGCTAAGGACGATCGGTACAGTGACCCGAAAAGCAGAAAGGGCAAAGGAAGGAAAGAAAGCAGCGCACGTACCTGTGGAACCACCGGAAGGAGCCCGAGCCTAGCACCAGGCTCCGTACGCCGGACTCCGCCGCGTACCGCACCAGCGTCTCCGCCACGCCGTCGCCTTCCACCACCACCGTCTCCACCTGCGTGAAGCCACAGCAGACTAATCAGATCAGAAGCCTGCAAGTGCGACGGTGAGATTGCGACACGGTAACAGTCTCGCGGGGCACTCACATTCGCTTTGGCGAGGCGGCGGAAGGGGAGCAGCGCCTCCTGCACGCGCGCGTGCCGGTCCCGGGAGTACGCCTCCAGCCCCTCGCTCCCCACCAGCGCCACCGGCACCCGCTCCCCGGCTTCGCCGCCGACCAAACACAAATCAACCGCGTCAGCTCGCGGCAAATCAACCGGGCCGAGGGAGCGAAAGGGCAAGGAGGGGGGGCATGCTTACCCGGGGAGGGGACGAATGTGAGCGTGGGGATGACGTGGACGAAGGCGATGGCGACGGCGCGGCCTGCGCCGCCGTCGCCTAGGAGGCTGGCCGCCGCCCACCGCGCGGCGCGGCGGCTCGCGCTGCCGCCGGGGCGGACTGCCACGGCGACGGAGGGCGGCGGCGAGGCGGAGGCCATGGGACTAGGTATCTAGGGGGGGTCGATGCGCGCCAGACGATGGGGAGGCGTTGCCCGCGCCGCCGGACGTGGGGGTGCAGTGGCCGTGCCAGCCAGTCCGCTCAGCGCGGGATACGAGAGCAGGCGGGAATCAGTTGGTTAATAGCTCGGCAGTTAGTTGTAGGTGTAGCGACGGGAAGGGTTGTGGTGGGTTCGTATCGCGGGGCCGCAGTGTCAGTGACAGAGATGGGTTCATTTGACTTCTTTTTTTGAGTTGGGGGTCGTTTTTTTTGCGAGAAAAACTTCCGATCTATTCAACATCTGTCGCAACAGCTTTCAGGGTTTTCCCCTCGAATGAGTTTCCGTTTTGATTACGTACTTGATATGGAGCTCCTAGAACAAAGCTGAGATCTGGTGCGTGGACTAAAACTAAGAAGAGACTATGTAAAGCTCAATGTGGATGCAACATATGATCCGGACTCTTCAGGGTATCATAGGGGAGGTTCTGAGAGACCACGACGGTAAATTCATAGCTGCAGTGAATGAGAAGAGCGAGTTCTGCTTTGATGCATTCATGGCTGAAGCATTAGCACTAAGGTTTGGGCTAAATCTTGCAAGGACAGTCGAATGCAATAAAGTTGAAGTCAATTCTGACAATGTGAACGTGATCACCACCATGCACGACGGGGTCTCTTCCTCTATTGCAAGCGCTATATTCGATGACTGCTATTTCATGTCTTTGAAATTCACCCATATCATTTTTAGCACAATCATAAGGAATGTAATCAGTTAGCTCATGAACTAGCTAGATTAGTTGGATTTAATCCTCCTAATGTTTGTTTAGAAGATGCCCATGAGGTTGTAATCTCCATGCTTGTAAATGATACTATTCTCATGAATGAATAAAGGAGGTTTAAAGTGTCAAAAAGAAATACTTGCTGATTGTTTTTTGAATACCCACAAAAAATATAGATTACTTCTACAAAGGGACACTAAGATGATATCTTTTTTTTGGCAACATAAATTCTCAAACAGGGTTTTAGATTTTATCCATTTACATCCCAAACAATGTACATCAATCAACTTTCCAAACAGAAAGGAGATTGATTCCAGCACCATCATGGCCTTACACTTAGTAGATTTGCTGCACAAGAGAGAAAGACTAGTAGAGGATCTCTGCATATAAGAGTTTTTAGCTAGAGTGTGGGCAATAGCATTCCCAATCATGGGAATGAACTTAATCTTGCATGAACTAAGATCAGAACAATAATTAAGGAATTCTGCAAGTATTGGTCTAATCTTCCAACGTTCTGGACTCTAATAAATTCCTTGCCTCCGCAGCTTCAACTAGACTCCTGCAATCAGAGAAAAATAGCATATTTCCATCCCAGCGCCTTACCCGCAGTAGCTATGGGCGTCAATCCTAGTGCTTCAGCCTGCGGGACTGGAAAAACATTGCTTGTAGAAGCTTGAATGAATATGGTGTGATTGTTTAAATCATCATTGAGGAGGATTCCAAGTCCAGCTTCATCTTTTGCTATCTCCGGATTGTAAGCAGCGTCAGTATAAGCAGAGAGACCTGCAATTAGGGTATCTCATATATGAATTTCATTAAGGAAACAATAGCTAGTACAGATATATAGATGTTCTTGTGAAACTAAGAAATACCATGGACAAAATAGAAAATAACATAAATAAACTGCAAGGCTTCTCCTCCGATGAATCCATGGCCAGCTCGCAACAGTCCTCACAACTGACGGCCACAGGAGAAGTGAGACCGGGGGAACCAAGTAGATCCACTATGAACTCCAATTACACACAGGCTATTGAAGACCGCAAAACACACCCGTTTTGAGGAGCGGTATAGAGAGTTAACTTGAAGAAAATCGACACGATCACATACCGACCACGTATAGGATCTGCTCGAACGTCTCCCCATGATGACACCATCGCGTGCACGCTCCCAAGCACCTCAAGACAAGCCAAATTCGGACCTAGCCATCCAGATTCGGCGATCTCGGATCCACATGAACATAGCATCATAGTTCGCATCTCCCCAAAAAAAAGCCACTAGCACCACCACCGTTGAATGGTTCTAGAGAAGAACCACCGGACACCACCCTCACATGCTCCTCGCCAAAGTTGTAGAGAGGCCCAATGGAGTAGGTAGGATTGGAGGAACATTGTTCTCTGTTGTAGCGCCGCCATAGCCTTGTCGCTCTGACTACAAAACACCTAGACCTACTAGGACGAAAACCACTATGATCGACAATGAGTTGTGGCCCTTCCTGCCTCGTGGCATCTGCCAAGAAGGACTCGCAACCCTAGATCACACCTTTTTTCGCTCTTGACAGAACTGACTTGGGGACGAGGAGAAAAGGATCATATTAGTCCAAGTATTGAACAAAGTGTTTGTGTGGCACTTAGAGCATGTTGGACCATGTCGAACGGGTGGTGGTCTAAAATATATATTTTGTTAGGCCACCACGTTATTTCTCAAATCAAAGCTAGACTCCTCCGGATTATTATTTCTCCTCTTTCTTCTCCTTTCGTCTCTTAGTTTTATTTGTTTTACTCTTTAGATGTTCTAACACAATCACTACTACAGAGGCAAACAACGATGGCCCCTCATCACTGGCAGGCCACTGGCCAGGCATCACTAATGAGGGTCATCATCGACGGCTAGAAAAGGCGCGTCAGTGATATCGCATGGTCCGATGGGAGGACATTTGTGTACCAAAGTCACAGGGAGCCCTAGGATTACCAACACCAAAACGAACGCCAAAAATGAATTTAGCTCTCTTAACCAAGTGGATTAGGAAGATTTCTCAAAATGCATCGGGGTTGTGGGCCCAACTCCTTAAGGCTAAACATTACCCAAATTACTCTTTCTTTTCTTCTATGAAGAGGGGATCGAAAATCTAGAAGGGGGTCGAGAAGTGCAAGGAGATTTTTAATGCGGGTGTTAGGTTTACCGCGGGCAACGGGGAAAACACCACATTCTAGTTGGCCAAATGGTTTAACCAGACTCGTCTTTATGCCAAGTACCTTGATGATACGTCTCCGTAGTATCTACTTTTCCAAACACTTTTGCTCTTGTTTTAGCCCCTAATTTGCATGATTTGAATGGAACTAACCCGAACTGACGTTGTTTTCAGCAGAATTGCCATGGTGTTGTTTTTTGTGCAAAAATAAAAGTTCTTGGAATTGGATGAAACTTTCTGGAGATTTTTTATGGAATATATAAAAAATACTGGCACCAAGACCCACTAGAGGGGGGCCACCCAGTGCCCACGAGGCACCAGGGCGCGCCACCCCCCCAGGCGCGCCCTGGTACCTCGTGGGGCCCATGTGGCTCCGTCTAACCTAATTCCAACGCTATAAATTCCTATTTCCAGAGAAAAAAAATTGGAGAGGAAGTTTTATTGCGTTTCACGATACGGAGCCGCCGCCACCTCCTGTTCTTCTTCGGGAGGCCAGATCTAGAGTCCGTTTGTGGCTCCAGAGAGGGGGATCTTCCGGCATCGTCATCATCAACCATCCTTCATCACCAATTTCATGATGCTCACCGCCGGGAGTGAGTAATTCCTTCGTAGGCTTGCTGGACGGTGATGAGTTGGATGAGATTTATCATGTAATCGAGTTAGTTTTGTTAGGGCTTGATCCCTAATATCCACTATGTTCTGAGATTGATGTTGCTATGACTTTGCTATGCTTAATGCTTGTCACAAGGGCCCGAGTGCCATGATTCCAGATCTGAACCCTTTATGTTTTCATGAATATATTTGTGTTCTTGATCCGATCTTGCAAGTTATATGCACCTGCTATGTGTTATGATCCGCATACCCCAAGGTGACAATAATTGGGATTCTTTCCGGTGATTGCCATAGTTTGAGGAGTTCATGTATTCACTATGTGTTAATGCTTTGTTCCGGTTCTCTATTAAAAGGAGGCCTTAATATCCCTTAGTATCCTTATGAACCCCGCTGCCACGGGAGGGTAGGAGAAAAGATGTCATGCAAGTTCTTATCGCAAGCACGTATGACTATATACGGAATACATGCCTACATTACATTGATGAATTGGAGCTAGTTCTGTGTCGCCCTAGGTTATGACTGTTACATGATGAATGTTATCCAACAATATTACCGATCCAATGCCTACGAGATTTTCACATATTGTTCTTTGCTAAGTTGCTACTATTGCTACTACTGTCACAATTGCTACAAAACTACTGCTGCTACTGTTACTGCTACCGTTACTATTATTGCTACTGCTATCAAACTATCATACTACTGTGCTACTGATCACTCTGCTGCAGATATTTAGTCTCCAGGTGTGGTTGAATTGACAACTCAACTGCTAATACTTGCAAATATTCTTTGGCTCCCCTTGTGTCGAATCAATAAATTTGGGTTGAATACTCTACCCTAAAAAACTGTTGCGATCCCCTATACTTGTGGGTTATCAAGACCTTTTTCTGGCGCCGTTGCCGGGGAGCATAGCTTTATTTGCTAAGTCACTTGGGATTTATATCTGTTGATCACTATGAAGAATCTGAAAGACGCTAAGACCAAGATCGTTCCCTCTAAGATGAGGGGAGGTAAGGAACTGCCATCTAGCTCTGCACTTGATTCACCCTCTGTTTTGAGTAACCTTGCAACACCACCACATGCTATTAATTCTGATATGTCACAAGTTATTGATGATACCACCTCTGCTTTGAATGATACTCATGATGATGCTAGTACTATGCCTGATAATGTTGTGCCACTTGGTGAATTTCTTAGTGAACAACTTGCTAAGGCTAAAGAAATTGAAAATGCTGAAACTCTTGAGAATTATGATTCACCTATTATGCCTAGCTCTCCTACTAGAGTTGAAACACCTGATGAACAATGCTTTGATAGGGAGACAGCTAGAGCCATTCTTGCTTGTAACGATAGACATGAAGTTATAAAACTGCTTGCTGAAATGAAAAAAAAAATCAATGCGGGAGAAAATGAAATATGATCCTAAGTTTGCTACCTCTCCCATATTTGTTACTAATAAGGATTATGAATTCTCTATTGATCCTAAGTTAATTACTTTGGTTGAATCTGATCCTTTCCATGGCTATGAAACTGAAACCGTTGTGGCACATCTTACTAAATTAAATGATATAGCCACCCTATTTGCTCATGAGGAAAAAAATCGCTATTACTATATTCTTAAGTTATTTCCGTTCTCATTAAAGGGTGATGCTAAAGAATGGTATAATACTCTTGCTCCTGGATATGTGCGTAGTCCCCAGGATATGATTTATTACTTTTCTGAAAAATATTTTCCTGCTCATAAGGAACAAGCTGCCTTACAGGAAATATTTAACTTTGTGTAAATTGAAGAAGAGAATCTCCCTCAAGCTTGGGGGAGGCTTCTCCAATTACTTAATGCTTTGCCTGATCATCCCCTCAAGAAAAATGAAATACTTGATATCTTCTATAATGGACTAACCGATGCTTATAGGAACTACCTAGATAGTTGTGCGAGTTATGTTTTCAGAGAAAGGACTATTGAACAAGCTGAGGAATTATTGAATAATATATTGAAGAATGATAATGATTGGACACCTCCTGAACCACCGCCCAAACCCACTCCAAAGAAAAGGGGTATTTTATATCTCAGTCCTGAAGATATGCAAGAGGCAAAGAAATGCCAGAAGGAAAAAGGTATTAAAGCTGAAGATGTTAAGAATCTACCACCTATCGAAGAAATACATGGTCTTGACACACCGCCACAGGTAGTAGAGGTAAATTCTCTTATAAAATTTGACGAAGGTGATATTCCTTATAACAAACCTCCTAGTCATTGCTTATATGAATTTGTCAATTATATTATTAAGCAAGATCATTTCAATGCAAATGTTATGAAACAACTGAAACGAAATGCCTACATGATTGATCGCTTGAGTGACTTGTTATTTAGAATTGCTAATGATGTTAAAGGTGTGAGTAAACATGCATCTATGGTTCAAACTCAATTAGAACAAGTTGCTAAATCTCAAGGTGAATTGCTCAATGAAATGAACAACAATATGAATGATCATGCTGTTAGAGTAATGACTGGAGGAGGTAGAATGACTCAGGAGCCACTTTATCCTGAAGGTCACCCAAAAATAATTGAACAAGACTCTCAAAGAATTAATGTTGATGCACCTAGTCCATCTAAAAAGAAAAAGAAAAAGAAAAATGATAGGACTTTGCATACTTCTAGTGAACCCGAGGTAGAAAAACCCTTGGAGGATAGTAATGATGTTTCTATTTCTGATGCTGAAACACAATCTGGTAATGAACAACCACCCGATGATAATAATAATAATGATGATGCTCATGTGGATACCCAACCAGATAATGATAAAGAACCTGATAATGACATTGAAATAGAACCTGCTGTTGATCTTGATAACCCACCTTCTAAAAATAAACGTTATGATAAAAGAGACTTCGTTGCTAGAAAACACGGTAAAGAAAGAGAACCATGGGTTCAAAAACCCATGCCCTTTCCTCCTAAACCATCTAAGAAAAAGGATGAGGAAGAATTTGAACGCTTTGCTAAAATGCTTAGGCCAGTCTTTTTGCGTACTCGTTTGACTGATATTATAAAGATGCCGCCCTATGCTAAATACATGAAAGACATTGTCACAAATAAAAGAAAGATACCTGAAGCTGAAATTTCCACCATGCTTGCAAATTATTCTTTTAAGGATGGAGTACCTAAGAAACTAGGAGATCCAGGAATACCAACTATACCATGCTCCATTAAAAGAAATTATGTCAAAACTGCTTTGTGTGATTTAGGAGCCGGTGTTAGTGTTATGCCTTTCTCTTTATATAAAAGACTTGATTTGAATAAACTCACTCCCACTGAAATATCATTGCAAATGGCTGACAAATCAACTGCCATAGCTATCGGTGTTTGTGAGGATGTGCCTGTTGTAGTTGCAAATGTTACTATTCTAACAGACTTTGTCATACTTGATATGCCCGAGGATGACAACATGTCGATTATCCTTGGTAGACCATTCTTGAATACTGCAGGGGCTGTTATTGATTGCAACAAAAGCAAGGTCACTTTTCATATCAATGGTAATGAACATACGGTGCACTTTCCGAAGAAACAATTTCAAGTAAATGGTATTCATATTATTGAAAAAACTCCGACAATCACTATTGGAAGCTTTCAAATCCCTCTTCCTACTGTTAAAAAGAAATATGAAACTCTCATTATCGGGGAGATGCATATCCCCGTTGAGGTAACTTAGTGTTATACGAAAGTTCTTCGGTTTCATGTTACTCGGAAATGGTTTGTTAATAAGACCTGATAAACCTTATTAATGGATTCTTTCAGAGAGGCATGTGGTCGATGAATTTAATAGGCACAACCTTCTGTACCCACTTTTTGTTTTCTGTTATTTTTAGTTAAATGCAATAAAATGCCATGAGTATCCTGTTTTCTGATTTATCCGTGCAATAAAAAAGTGCCCAGAAATAAAAGTGCTCAGAATGCAATATAATTTTGATATGAATTTTTATTTAATATTTAAGAATTTTTTGGCACTGGACACATAACAGGGGGGTGCCCCAGGTGCCCACGAGGCACCAGGGCGCGCCACCCCCCCCGGCGCGCCCAGGTACCTCGTGGGCCCCACAGGGACCCCCTCACTTATTCCTTCAGCTCACTTCGTCTCTTACCTCTAGCAAAAATTCCTGGTAGCTCTCTCTCTCTCGTGTTCTTGCTCACAAACCTGAAATTTTCGATCTCTTTGCTCGGAGCTCCGTTTTCGAAACTGTTTTGGGAGATTGCTCCTTGGTATGTAACTCCTCCATTGCTCCAATTAGTTTTTGCTTTAGTGGTTTATATTTTGCATAATTAGCTACTCTTGCTGCTACAGAAAATGAGCTTGCATGTTAAATTCTTTGAGTTCCAAGTAGTTTGAATGCTTGATATAGCCTCTAGACATCCATAGGAGTAGCTGCTATCAATCTTGTGAAGTTTTATTGATATCATTTTGTTGCCCAAAAATTTTCAGAAATTTGTTCATAGGAAAATGAATATCTTCCGGAGAAGTTCGTCGAGGAGGAGGTCCTCGGAAGCGTCATCAAGTGAAAGCTCGGCACGCCAATCATATGAGGAACCAAGGGCAAGTTCAGTGCGAGGTGCCGAAGCAAAATCATGTCGATGGCCGTGCAACGAGTTCATGCTAGGTGCTGGCATCAAGGAGGAATTTGACCAATATATTCACAATGCCGAGCTCTCCGCCTTTATCGCGGATAAGCCACCACAGCATTACAACCTCACTCATCCCTTCACTCAAAACTTTGATTATCACCCGCACACTTCTAGAGTTTTATTTCACCTCTATTACAAATCCTATAATATGTCTCTAGAAGAATTTTGTGATGCATGCAAAATTCCATATTGGGGTTCGTTAGATGAACCACCAAGATCTGATTATGAGTTGTTTCTTAACAGTCTTTGCAATGGTGAGGATAGGGGAATCACGCAGGCTAGAATAATTAGCATTCACTTTCCTGCTATTCGGTATTTTGCGCTTTTTAATGGTAAATGCGTTGTTGGTAAGCAAGACTGTAGTGCACTTTGTGCTCCTGATCTGAGTCTTATTCATACTGCTTTGACTGGTAGCAAGCTTTATAATCTTGGGGCTATTGTTGCACGTAGGCGGCAGCGTAATGCGGGTAGTGGTGATTTGTATGGAGGAGTTTATGCCTCCCGCTTAGCTGCAAGGTTAGGGGTCTCGCCCAAATTTAATGATCCCCTCTTGCCTTATAAATATTTGAATTTCGAAGCAATGCGAGAACATAGGTTTTTAAAACGCAATGCACAGGGTTATGAATATAACTTAGTTTTTAATAAATATCACTCTGTGTATGTTGCTTTGCCTGCTCCTGCCCTCTTTGATTTTCAGAACAAACAGAGATATTTTCTTCATGAGAGTGAGGTGCACGAGTACAATGCGGCTGTCGAAGCTACTCGTCTGGCTGAGGAGGCGGCTCAGAACGCCTCTATGAGCTATCATTTCGATTATTATTCAGGACAGCCATGGCAGTAGACCAAGCTAGGCAAAAGCCTAAGCTTGGGGGAGTACGTATTTCTCACCGACATTACATTCATGCTCACATATTTCATTCCAGTTGTCGGTGTTCATACTTTTTCATTGTATAATCCATGTTACTTTTATTTTTCTCGCTTTCCTTTGGCGTGTTCGAAAACCTTGAGAAAATCCAAAAACATTTCTCGCTTCTTTTCAGTTTTTCTTTCTAGTTTAATTAGTTGTAGTTTCGTAGTAGTAAAAGAAAACCCAAAAATATTTCTCGTTTCTTCTTTTGCTTGTTGGGAGTTCTCCCGTGTAAATAGTTTTCTTTTCTCATTTTCATTTTTCTTCTTTAATTTGCTTTCTTCAGAAAAACTAAAAACTCCAAAAATATTTCGGTGTGTTTCTCTGAAATTCTTTTCTTTTGTTGAGTCATTGTGAGGAGAAGACCACGATGAAAATGTTGAGTGGCTCCCATATGCATTGTTGTTTATCTAACAAAGAGCCCATTTTACCTTGTCTTCTCCTTTAAATAAAATGCTTGCAGATTCCAGCTTAGTCCATGGCACTCTTGCACTATTATTATTTTCATATCATTCGGTCATGCAAGTGAAAGGCAATAATGACGATGATTTGATGAAGTGACTGTGGCAAGGAAAAGCGGGTATGAACTCAACTTGTTCTTTGTTTTTGTAAATATGTTTAACTCAGTATCCATGATTCAGCATGTTATGATTAAACATGTTTATGATGACAATTAGAGATTATAGTTGCTCATGCCATGCTTAAGTAGCTAGGAGTGGATAATGATTTATCTTGAGTGTCAACATGCATTAAAATGATTGTGATATGGTATCCTCCTCTGAATGTTTCAAGTGCCTTGACTTGGCACATGTTCACGCATGTAGTTGATTCAAAACCAACATAGCCTTCACGATATTTATGTTCATGGTGCTTATATCCTACTCATGCTAGTATTCAATGTTGATTATTCATAATGCATGATTATGACCGTTTTCGCTCTCTAGCTGGTCGCTTCTCAACCTATTTGCTAGTATTTGCCTGTACTAAGCGGGAATACTGCTTGTGCATCAAAACCTTTAAACCTAAAGTTATTCCAGATGAGTCCACTATATCTACCTATATGCGGTATTACTCTGCCGTTCTAAGTAAATTGTTGGGGAACGTTGCATGGAAAACAAAAAAAATTCTACGCACACGCAAGATCTATCCATGGAGATGCATAGCTACGAGAGGGGGAGTGTGTCTACGTACCCTCGTAGACCGTAAGCGGAAGCGTTAGAACAACGCGGTTGATGTCGTCGAACAACTTCACGATCCAACCGACCGAGTACCGAACGTACGGCACCTCCGCGTTCAGCACATGTTCAGCTCGGTGACGTCCTCGACTTCTTGATCCAGCAAGACAGCAAGGTAGTGGATGAGTTCCGGCAGCACGACGGCGTGGTGACGGTGATGGTAATGCTATCTCCGCAGGGCTTCGCCCAAGCACTGCGAAAATATGACCGAGGGACGGAACTGTGGAGGGGGGGGGGCGCACACGGCTAAGACAATGTTGTGTCTCCTTTGGGGCGCCCCCTCTCCTCTATTTATATATGTGTAGGGGCTTGGAGTAGAAGGAATAGTGCCACGTGAACAGTAACCGTGAATAGTACACACGTGGACTTGGACTCCAAAGTCCAATCCTATTCCTACTAGGACTCTCCCTTTTTCCTTCCCTAGCAGCGTGGGCTTTTGAGGACTTGGTGCGCCTGGCCCAATAAGGCCGGGGCGCCTCCCCTTAGCCCATGCCAGTCCTTGGGACGTGGTGGACCCACTTGTGGACTTCCGGACCCCTCCGGAATCGTCCGGAACCTTCTGGAAGCTTCCCGGTACAATACCGGAAAAAAACTGCACCTTTTTCCGGAACCCAAAATATGACTTCCCATAGATAAATCTTTACCTCTCGACCATTCCGAGACTCCTCGTGACGTCCGGGATCTCATCCGGGACTCCGAACAATATTCGGTTACCAATTCACATAACTCATATAACACTATATCGTCAACGAACGTTAAGCGTGCGGACCCTACGGGTTCGGGAATGATGTAGACATGACTGAGACGCCTCTCCGGTCAATAACCAATAGTGGAACCTGGATGCTCATATTGGTTCCTAAATATTCCACGAAGATCTTATCGGTCGAACCGCAATGACAACATACGTAATTCCCTTTGTCCGTCGGTATGTTACTTGCCCGAGATTCGATCGTCGGTATCTCCATACCTAGTTCAATCTCGTTACCGGCAAGTCTCTTTACTCGTTCCGTAATACATCATCCCGTAACTAACTCCTTAGTCACTTTGCTTGCAAGCTTCTTATGATGTGCATTACCGAGAGGGCCCAGAGATACCTCTCCGAAACACGGAGTGACAAATCCCAGTCTCGATCCATGCCAACTCAACGGACACCTTCGGAGATACCTGTAGAGCATCTTTATGATCACCCAGTTACGTTGTGATGTTAGATAGCACACAAGGTATTCCTCCGGTATCCGGGAGTTGCATGATCTCATGGTCTGAGGAACATGTATTTGACATTCAAGAAAGCAGTAGCAATAAACAGAACGATCATATGCTAAGCTAACGGATGGGTCTTGTCCATCACATCATTCTCCTAATGATGTGATCCCGTTATGAAATGACAACTCATGTCTATGGTTAGGAAACCTTAACCATCTTTGATCAACGAGCTAGTCTAGTAGAGGCTCACTAGGGACACGGTATTTGTTTATGTATTCACACATGTATTTAAGTTTCCGGTCAATACAATTCTAGCATGAATAATAAACCTTTATCATGAACAAGGAAATATAAAATAATAACAACTTTATTATTGCCTCCAGGGCATATTTCCATCATAAATTTGCATGTGCCACCTCTAAATATTCAAATGAACATCTGTTTTGTGTGCCCGTACCGCTCATGGAGCGACAGGGGGCGGTCAGTATCTTCCATGCTAAGCGGGTTATTCTCATGACGAGTGTTTATTCACTTGTCCTTGCACGAGAGGGGCCGGTAATCGGGATGCCCAGTCCCATTATGAAAATTGCAAAATAATAAAACAAACTCCCCCGGAAAGTTGTTGGTACGGAGGGCACCCGAGGATTCGGCTAGCCATGGCTTGTGATTGTTGGTGGAGGGGGAGTAAACTTTACTTTACCGCTTGGGAACCGCCGCTAATGTGTTTAGCATGGAAGATATTGAAAACTCTCGGTCGTGACGTTGACAGGAAAGGCATACCTCCCAAAAATTTATTTATCTCTGATTTAAGCTTCGAGCTCTGGCACCTCTGCAAATCCATGCTTCCCTCTGCGAAGGGCCTGTCTATTTACTTTTATGTTATTTTACTTTTATTGTTGAGTCATCACCTTCTCAAACAAGCACCAGACCTGAGAGCACTATTGTCATTCTCATGCATTGTGAATAGTTAATGTTGTGTGCATCATGACTGGATCTTTTCTACCATGAATTACAAGGTTTAGTCGCTGCTTGAACTTTGGAGGTTCTCTGCACTTATGTTTTGCGGTCTCAGAAAGGGCTAGCGAGATATCATGTCGTCATATCATATCATGATTGTTTTGACAAAATGTTGGCATTTGAGATATCTTATTATTGCTCGCTAGTTGATTATGCCATTCATATGAGTTAATATAATTTCTAAGAGTTATCATTTGCATGGTTAGTTATAATCTTTGCTGAAAACTTGGACACTATTTAAGCATATATATAGATACAAGAACAAAAGAGTTTGTAAAAGTTTTTCTTTATCATTTTCAGTTTGTCAACTGAATTGCTTGAGGACAAGCAATGAGTTAAGCTTGGGGGAGTTGATACGTCTCCGTCGTATCTACTTTTCCAAACACTTTTGCTCTTGTTTTGGCCCCTAATTTGCATGATTTGAATGGAACTAACCCGGACTGACGCTGTTTTCAGCAGAATTGCCATGGTGTTGTTTTTTGTGCAGAAATAAAAGTTCTTGGAATTGGATGAAACTTTCTGGAGATTTTTTATGGAATATATAAAAAATACTGGCACCAAGACCCACTGGAGGGGGGCCACCCAGTGCCCACGAGGCACCAGGGCGCGCCACCCCCCCCCAGGCGCGCCCTGGTACCTCGTGGGGCCCACGTGGCTCCGTCTGACCTAATTCCAACGCTATATATTCTTATTTCCAGAGAAAAAAATCAGAGAGGAAGTTTTATTGCGTTTCACGATACGGAGCCGCCGCCACCTCCTGTTCTTCATCGGGAGGCCAGATCTGGAGTCCGTTTGGGGCTCCGGAGAGGGGGATCTTCCGGCATCGTCATCATCAACCATCCTTCATCACCAATTTCATGATGCTCACCGCCGGGAGTGAGTAATTCCTTCGTAGGCTTGCTGGACGGTGATGAGTTGGATGAGATTTATCATGTAATCGATTTAGTTTTGTTAGGGCTTGATCCCTAGTATCCACTATGTTCTGAGATTGATGTTGCTATGACTTTGCTATGCTTAATGCTTGTCACTAGGGCCCGAGTGCCATGATTCCAGATCTGAACCCTTTATGTTTTCATGAATATATTTGTGTTCTTGATCCGATCTTGCAAGTTATATGCACCTGCTATGTGTTATGATCCGCATACCCCAAGGTGACAATAATTGGGATTCTTTCCGGTGATTGCCATAGTTTGAGGAGTTCATGTATTCACTATGTGTTAATGCTTTGTTCCAGTTCTCTATTAAAAGGAGGCCTTAATATCCCTTAGTATCCTTATGAACCCCGCTGCCACGGGAGGGTAGGACAAAAGATGTCATGCAAGTTCTTATCGCAAGCACGTATGACTATATACGGAATACATGCCTACATTACATTGATGAATTGGAGCTTGTTCTGTGTCGCTCTAGGTTATGACTGTTACATGATGAATGTTATCCAACAATATCACTGATCCAATGCCTACGAGCTTTTCACATATTGTTCTTTGCTAAGTTGCTACTGTTGCTACTACTGTCACAATTGCTACAAAACTACGGTTGCTATCGTTACTGCTACCGTTACTATTATTGCTACTGCTATCAAACTATCATACTACTGTGCTACTGATCACTCTGCTGCAGATATTTAGTCTCCAGGTGTGGTTGAATTGACAACTCAACTGCTAATACTTGCAAAAATTCTTTGGCTCCCCTTGTGTCGAATCAATCAATTTGGGTTGAATACTCTACCCTCGAAAACTGTTGCGATCCCCTATACTTGTGGGTTATCACTTGACCTCTTTGTTATAGATGTCGAGCCCGAAATTCTCGTCAAAGATGTTTGTCAAAACAAACTCATCAACCCGACCTTGCTTAGAAACCTCAACATGGTGGAGCGTGCCTCTTGGGATGCTCTCCTCAATGATCTTTCCCAAGTCGATCTCTGAGCCGATAGGATTTCATTCATTGGGACCTCGAAGCATCTGGTTGCTTCTGGGTGAAATCCATATATGCTAAGATGGTTCACGGTCCATGAATTCACTATGTCTAGGCCCTCTAGTCCACTTGGGTTTCGCTGAAAATCAAAGTTTTCCTCTGACAAGCAGCTAGAGAAAAATTTCCCTCGGTTATCAATCTTCAAAAACACCACGGGCCAGGGAATGGTTTGCATGCGCTTTGTGAAGCGCCAGAAGACTCCAACCACATCATTTTCTAATGTGCTCCAGCAAAATTCCTATGGAATTGTGTTCGGGAGTGCTTTGGGTCCTCTTGGAATCCCAACACATTCCATGGCATGCTTCTTCCCCTATCAAGCACACATGGTCAACAACATAGACTAGCTTGGAGGGCTTTTGTAGCTTTAGCTTGGACATTGTGAAGGCGTAACAAGCTCGCCATAGAGGCTTAGCATACCTAATCACGCTATTGACTATATTCAAATGGTTTATATTTTTCTAATTATGGCGCCCTATAGGAAACGGGAAGGACTAGGATGCAACTTGAGTGTTCCTCAACAAGATTAAATCCATCCACTCCGTCAACCGCCGTACTCCTTGATCGCTTCGCAATGTGTTGTGTCCCAGTTTCTTTAGTCTCATTCATTTATTGGGCTAGTCACTATTTCAACCTAGCATGTAATCCTATGTTGTTATTCCGTCGTTTGTCGTTTGAACCTTGTACCACTTTGGTCGTGTTTATTTTATTAATTTAAAGTTGGACGCTTTCTTGTGAATTTCTTCTGGAAAAAATCACCCTGCCCATCACCGTTGTCGGTGGCCCTATCGAGACTCAGTCAAGCTAATGATGCCCCAAGCTTCCAAGATTAACTTGCAAATAATTTGGGAACAACGTCGGCGCCGATACCCCAAAGCACAACAGTCGCAGCTGTGGCGCATTGATACGTTCATTTTGCATCATTATTCCCATGGTAATTTATCTTATTTTGATGTTATATTTCACTTTATGATTCAATTCTAATGCCTTTTCTCTCTTAAAATGCAAGTTACATCAAGAGAGGGGGATTACCGGCAGCTGGAATGCTGACCTGAAAAAGCAACAACAAAGATAGCAATTCTCCGAAGCTTAAAATGAAGCAAGAATTTACATAGAATTATTTTGGAATATATAATAAATACTAAAGAAAAAATATACCATAGGGGGGCCCACCTGCTACCCACAAGGGTAGGTGGCTCAGCCTTCCCCCTGGCCATGCCATCTGGGATTGTGGGCCCCTGAGCCTCCTCTCCCGAAGTCCTTTGGCCATATATTGCCATTTGCCCTAGAAAAAATCAAGAGAACGCTTTCGGGACTTTTTGCCACCGTCTCGAGGAGGAGCACTTTTGCTCTCCGGCGGAGAGATTCTGCCGGGAAAACTTCCCTCTGGGAGGGGGAAATCGAAGCCTTCATCATCACCAACACTCCTCTCATCGTGGGAATCATCATCTTCATCAGCATCATCTCATCTCAAAACCCTAGTCCTTCCTTTGTGTTCAGTCTTTGTATCAAACCTCAGATTGGTACCTCGGGGTGATGGTAGTGTTGATTACATCTTGTAATTTATGCTAGTTGGTTTAATTGGTGGAAGATTACTATGTTCACATTGTTAATCATATATTTATATCCTCTGATCACGAACAATATGATGAGTTGTGGGTAGTTCTATTTGTTCTTGAGGACATGGAAGAAGCCTTGTTGCTAGTAATCATGTGAAATTGATCACTGTTTAATGTTTTGATATTATGTTGTGTTGTTCTTACTCTAGTGGTGTTATGTGAACGTCTACTACATGACACTTCACCATGTTTGGGCCTAGGGGATGGCATGGTGGAATTAGTTTGTAGATGATGGGTTGCGGGAGTGATAGAAACCTAAACCCCAGTTTATGAATTGTTCCGTAAGGGGCTGTTTTTTATCAACATATTTAATGCTATGGTTAGATTTATCTTAATTACTTCTCTTATATTTGCGGATGCTTGCATGGAGGGTATAATCATAAGTCGGTATTTTTTAAAGTAAGAGCAGTACCTCAGCTCCGGTCCACCCACATAACACTTATCAAGGCAATGAACGTAAGTCGATGAATCATGGTAAAAGTAACTTGGCGATATTCCTGTGTGTCCTCAAGAGCATGTTAATTGCTATAAGAAGTATTACCTGTTGGGTAACGCAGCAGAAAACAAAAAAATTCCGACCTACGCACCAGCCCAGGACCACTATGGAGACTGCATACAAGGTTTGATCATTTTCGTTACCGACTCGTAGCGCAGCGGAAGTAGAGTCGATGACGAACGGCGGTGCAGATCCCCACAGCTAGGATTTTACAACCTCCCAACCGCGAGGATTTATACCCTCATCTGCCCCGCGGACAGCCCTCCGGGAGGCGGTCGCACAGTCCCCCGGACGGTGTCGCGGACAGCCCTTCGGGAGGACCTCCGAAACTCGGACTGTCACTCGGACAGCCCTTCGGGAGGACCTCCAAAACTCGGACGGTCACACGGACAGCCCTTCGGGAGGCACTCTCGAACTAAGACCGAAACTACGATCTCTCTACAGAGTTGCACACATACGGTGTCATCTATCCGGCAGGGCTTCGCCGTCCAGAACTAGTTCCCACCGGAACCCAGACAGCCTTTCGGCTCTACGAAACTATTTCGCTGGGAGGGAGAGAGAAGCCAGAAATGTCATGGCATGTGTATGTGAGAGCAAGGATGAAGCATATGGGGCTGCCTCCTCCCCTCTATTTATAGGAAAAACAAGGGGTAGGATGGGCATATCCAAAATGCCATGTCATCCCAAAATATCTTGGGAAGATATTTGTGGAAAGCCAACTTCCAACCATATCCATAAATCTGATTTCACTATTCACGACGACATTTTTCAGCGTCTGATCGAACTGAAAATATTCATGTGGGCTTAGAACATTTCCAGTACCCACCAAAATAATTTTCAACGCGAGCCGGAACAATTCCGGTTTAGTGATTTTCATCTGCGAAAAGCATCTGAAGCGGTTTCGGCAGCTCCGGAACATTTCCGGTTTTCATTCCGGAAAATTCCAGAAAGTTTCCAGAATGATTCTGGCACCCTCCAAGAATTATCAGGCATGTGCCGAAACCAATTTGACTTTATGGTGTACTCCGAAACAACTTTTCGGTTTAGTGATTTTCATCTGTGAAAAGCAACTAAAGCGGTTCCGGCAGTCCGGAACATTTCCGGTTTTTGTCTCTGAAAAATCTCAGAAGTTACCGGAACAATTCTGGTACCTTCCAATAATTTCCAGGCATGTGCCGAAACCAATTTGACTTTATGGAATACCCTGAAACAACTTTTCAGTTTCACCGGAACTATTCCGATATCCTCTCCGGAACGTTTCCGTTTCGTCCGAAACTTTTTCGGTGAATTTCTCTCAGACTCCCCGTCTAGTATTCAGCAGATAGATGACCCTTAAGCGTGTGACCCTATAGGTTCGGTGAAGTATAGACATGACCCGGAACACTTTCCGATCAATGATCAACATCGGAGCCGTGGACACCCATATTGACCCCTATACCCACACGAATGAATATTCGAGTGAACCTCCAGTTGCCGTGTGCTATTCCTGTTGCTTCGCGATATGTTACAAATACCCGAGGTGAGACATGTAGGCATCCCCGTGGATCAACAACTTGTCCACTATGCCAGTTACCTCGTTACCGGTATTGTTCTCTTTTCTCGTTCCCGTGTTCCGGCATCCCCGTGATCAAATCACAAAGTGTCTGGCCAGACGATGATGGATACCGTAACACCGAGAGGGCCCAGAGATATCTCTCCATCGTCGGAGGAGCAAATCCCAATCTTGATCTATCAAGTTACTTGACATACTTTTCCATGAACCCATAAGCCGCCGTAATAGCCACCCATTTACGGATGACGTTTAACAAACCCCAAAGTTCATGAAGCAAGCATGAAGAAACTCGATACTCTCATGGTCTAAGGAATCATGCAAACATTAACCATCTCTGTGTTATTAACCATTAACTAATGACGAATGTATCTCATAGCATAACATCAATTCGGGTCGATTCAACACAAGTGTTCTACCAACAATTGTGCCCTCAAAATTGCCGGCATAGTCATGCCCATGATCAGGAAAACAGGATCATCATGCAATACTTGAGCCAGTCATAGAGGCTTGACTAGGAATACTTTTTACCGTTTATTATCCCACACGTGCACATGAGTTTCCCTCCAAGCCTCGTTTTATTTGCAGACTCGAGAATCATTGCAGTTATAGCATGGAACATAAACATAATTATGAACATGGAGATAATCAATAACATTTATTATTGCCTCTAGGGCATATCTCCTACATTACCACCTTGTACTTAGCACAATTAAGGATTGGGCCACTTGCTGCACCTTGCTACTTTTGTTGCTTGTTACTTGCTATGAATTATCTTGCTATCAAACTATCTACCAAAACTATCTTCCAGCACTTGTAGTGAAATCCATGCTAAAAACTGCCTATCAATTCCTTCTGCTCCTCGTTGGGTTCGACACTCTTACTTATCAAAAGGACTATGATTGATCCCCTATACTTGTGGGTCATCACGCACCGTGGAGGCAGGGCCGATGTGGTGGAGAGGGATGAGAGCAACAGAGAACCTCGATAGACCTGACATGGGACACCCCGCTCAGGAGCAAAACGTCCCGGATAGCGCAGGCATGCACACATGAGAAGAAGAAGTGGCCGACGATCTCTTCTTTGCTGCAGAAAGATATACGCGTTAGAGGGAATGATGTGTCGTCTAAAGAGGAGTTCCCTGCACGGCAATCAGCCACGGTTGGCAGAGCCAGAGAAAGAAGAAACTGAGGCTAGTGGACGGTCTAATCACTCTTTGATAATGGCGATATGGAAAATAAAATCTCTTATCAAATTTGCATATGAACGAGTTCTTCAACAGAGTTGGTGTAGGTGAGGGGAGGGGGTGGGTTGTAGCGTGGTTTCATACTAAAATGTTTTGGAAAGTACTGCTAAAAACACAGAAGGGACAAGAAACGTATACTCTTTTTTCCTTCACCATTTCCAACGGGGGTAACAAAAATGTTGCTCTAGAGCATGCATGAGATTTTCTTTGGATGCATAAGATAAACTCTAGTAGAGTCGTCATATCTACGATCGTCATAATACATACAAAGCGTTCTCCATATGCATTGGAGATTGGGCAAGTGACACACAAACTCAGAGTCACCATATCCCAACTATCATAGTTTATTTTCCATTTTCTCATTCAAACACTTCGATTCCCTCTAAATTTAAACATTTAGCACATCAAGCAAACATACACATCATTTTTAACAAGTTGCATGAACAAAAGCATTAAACCAGTGACATGTTCAAATCACTAGTTTTCGGCATTTGCATCGTCCCCTTCTCCTTCAGTGTTCTCGTTGTCCCTCCTCCACTGACGTGTGCATTGTCCCCTCCTTGGAGGTTCCTCAAACGTATGATCACCATTCGTGCCTTCTCCTAAAATTCTCCCGCCACTAGATCCATTTGGTTTGGATCCAATATGACGAACTGATTATGCTCGTCTATGTGTTCAATTGTCGCACAATCCTCCTGAATTTTGAGCTTATGTGCCTCCATGTCCATCTAAAGGACAACTACTTTGTTACCCTAAGAAGGATGAAGCGGTGAGAATTGGGTCATGGATTTCTTTGGGCGCATTTCCAATTAAATCCATGTATATGGATTTTATTAATAACGGACCTATTTTTGGATCAAAATACATCTGAAAACCAAAGTGCCATTGAAGACCAAAGTTTTCATGTGGTTTGTGCATAGGGGTGTTATTCTTAATAAGGAGAATCTGTTTAAGCGTAGATGGCAAGGTAGTAAACAATGTTGTTTATGTGATCAAGAGAAAACAATACATCATTTGTTTCTAGCCTGCCCACTTGCTACTTTGATGTGACGTACGATTCATGTGACTTTTAATCCATCTCCACCTACTAGTATATCTAATATATTTGGCAACTAGTTGGGTGGTTTTGAACCTACAAATAAGGCACAAATCTGTGTGGGAGTTTGTGCTTTGCTTTGGGTTATACGAAACTGTCAAAATGATTATGTTGATTGTGTGTTTACCAGGAAAGCGGGTGAGAATGCTCAAAATAATGCAAACATGGCAATCAAAACAACAAGATTGCTTTTATATTTGTCAATGGTGCAACCGTTAGGAGGAGCGTGCTTCACTTCCTCCAAACAACCTGACTGACGGTTTGCACATCTCTTGAATCCTACTGCATCAGTTTGTGAGATATTTGAGGATACGATATGTTCTTCGCCCAAGATTATGTTTGAAATGATCCTCGATGCGCTTCCAATACTTTGCGTTCATTGATCTTTCCCGGCGACCACATCAAGAGAGATATCTTCTCATGCCACGACAAGCAAAATATCCTCATCGGCCGTAAAGTTGTTTCCCTGAATTGCTTTTTTCGATGAGGCAGAGGCCTCAAAATGATCAAATTATGTATCCTGAGTGAATGCATGATCAAAAAGCGACAACAATGCGCCCTCAAGATTGACATTATGTGTCCCAGAATCCATCATACTATCGAGAAATAATTCGTCGTTGAGGGTCAATCCCCCATAAAACCATCGCTAAATCGCAAACATTGCACATTTGCCAACAATTTCCATGGTCACTTCGCATTCAATCGAATAAAAACCAAATAATAGGCAAAGGATAGCTTTTCTTTACCTCACCGCCTTTTCTGTTCCAGCGTAGGACTGTGAAGGAGCCCTAGTTTCACCTGCCACCGAGACAAATCGAGGGGCAATGGCGCGGCCCTGGGGGACTACTTGTCACTTCGACCTCCCACCCCCGCGTCGCCTCCCTGGCGACTCGGGGGGAGAAACCCTAACGCGGCCGCCTCCTCCCCCACCTCCCTTCCTCCCCTCGCCGCCGCCTGAGGGGCTCACCGGCGAAGCCCTGTCGGCTCCGGGGATGGCGGCGGCGGGGCTTTTTCTTCTGATGTGTGGCAGATCTCAGAGGCGTGGCAACGGCAGGCGGCTGGTTAGCTTTATTTCCTCTCGGACAGGCCCTCTTTTTTCATTCGAATGTACATCTTTTTCAGTAATGATCATCTACAACTGAAAGACTGACGTCTTCCTCTACTCGATCCTTAGTTATAAAATCTCCCTTGATAACCCACAAGTATAGGGGATCGCAACAGTTTTCGAGGGTAGAGTATTCAACCCAAATTTATTGATTCGACACAAGGGGAGCCAAAGAATATTTGCAAGTATTAGCAGTTGAGTTGTCAATTCAACCACACCTGAGACTAAATATCTGCAGCAGAGTGATCAGTAGCACAGTAGTATGATAGTTTGATAGCAGTAGCAATAATAGTAACTTAGCAAGAACAATTTGTGAAAAGCTCGTAGGCATTGGATCGGTGATTATGTTGGATAACATTCATCATGTAACAGTCATAACCTAGGGCGACACAGAACTAGCTCCAATTCATCAATGTAATGTAGGCATGTATTCCGTATATAGTCATACGTGCTTGCGATAAGAACTTGCATGACATCTTTTGTCCTACCCTCCCGTGGCAGCGGGGTCCATAAGGAAACTAACGGATATTAAGGCCTCCTTTTAATAGAGAACCGGAACAAAGCATTAACACATAGTGAATACATGAACTCCTCAAACTACGGCAATCACCGGAAAGAATCCCAATTATTGTCACCTTGGGGTATGCGGATCATAACACGTAGCAGGTGCGTACAACTTGCAAGATCGGATCAAGAACACAAATATATTCATGAAAACATAAAGGGTTCAGATCTGAAATCATGGCACTCGGGCCCTAGTGACAAGCATTAAGCATAGCAAAGTCATAGCAACATCAATCTCAGAACATAGTGGATACTAGGGATCAAGCCCTAACAAAACTAACTCGATTACATGATAAATCTCATCCAACTCATCACCGTCCAGCAAGCCTACGAAGGAATTACTCACTCCCAGTGGTGAGCATCATGAAATTGGTGATGAAGGATGGTTGATGATGACGATGCCGGAAGATCCCCCTCTCCGGAGCCCCAAACGGACTCCAGATCTGGCCTCCCGATGAAGAACAGGAGGTGGCGGCGGCTCCGTATCGTGAAACGCAATAAAACTTCCTCTCTTATTTTTTTTTCTCTGGAATTGTGAATTTATAGGCCAGAGATTAGGGTCAGCGGAGCCACGTGGGCCCCACGAGCCATCAGGGCGCGCCCTGGTGCCTCGTGGGCACTGGGTGGCCCCCCTCCAGTGGGTCTTGGTTCCAGTATTTTTTATTTATTCCATAAAAAATCTCCAAAAAGTTTCATCCAATTCCAAGAACTTTTATTTCTGCACAAAAAACAACACCATGGTAGTTCTGCTGAAAACAGCGTCAGTCCGGGTTAGTTCCATTCAAATCATGCAAATTAGGGGCCAAAACAAGAGCAAAAGTGTTTGGAAAAGTAGATTAGATACGATGGAGACGTATCAACTCCCCCAAGCTTAACTCATTGCTTGTCCACAAGCAATTCAGTTGACAAACTGAAAGTGATAAAGAAAAACTTTTACAGACTCTTTTGTTCTTGTATCTATATATATGCTTAAATAGTACCCAAGTTTTCAGCAAAGATTATAACTAACCATGTAAATGATAACTCTTCGAAATTATATTCACTCATATCAATGACATAATCAACTAGCGAGCAATAATAAGACATCTCAAATGCCAACACTTTGTCAAAACGATCATGATATAATATGACAACATGGTATCTCGCTAGCCCTTTCTGAGACCGCAAAATATAAATGCAGAGCACCTCCAAAGTTCAAGCAGCGACTGAACATTGTAATTCATGGTAGAAGAGATCCAGTCATGATGCACACAACATTAACTATACACAATGCATGAGAATGACAATAGTGCTCTCAGGTCTGGTGCTTGTTTGAGAAGGTGATGACTCAACAATAAAAGTAAAATAACATAAAAGTAAATAGATAGGACCTTCGCAGAGGGAAGCTTGGATTTGCAGAGGTGCCAGAGCTCAAAGCTTAAATCAGAGATAAATAAAATTTTGGGAGGTATGCCTTTCTTGTCAACGTCATGACCGAGAGTTTTCAATATCTTCCATGCTAAACACATTAGCGGCGGTTCCCAAGCGGTAAAGTAAAGTTTGCTTCCCCTCCACCAACAATCACAAGCCATGGCTAGCCGAATCCTCGGGTGCCCTCCATACCAACAACTTTCCGGGGGAGTTTGTTTTATTATTTTGCAATTTTAATAATGGGACTGGGCATCCCGATTACCAGCCCCTCTCATGTAAGGACGAGTGAATAAACACTCATCATGAGAATAACCCGCTTAGCATAGAAGATACTGATCGCCCCCTGTTGCTCCATGAGTGGTACGGGCACACAAAACAGATGTTCATTTGAATATTTAGAGGTGGCACATGCAAATTTACTTAGAATGGCAGAGTAATACCGCATATAGGTAGATATAGTGGACTCATCTGGAATAACTTTGGTTTAAATGTTTTGATGCACAAGCAGTATTCCCACTTAGTACAGGCGAAGGCTAGCAAATGGGTTGAGAAGCGACCAGCTAGAGAGCGAAAACGGTCATAATCATGCATTATGAATAATCAACATTGAATACTAGCATGAGTAGGATATAAGCACCATGAACATAAATATCGTGAAGGCTATGTTGGTTTTGAATCAACTACATGCGTGAACATGTGCCAAGTCAAGCCACTTGAAACATTCAGAGGAGGATACCATATCATCATACTACATCACAATCATTTTAATGCATGTTGACACTCAAGATAAATCATTATCCACTCCTAACTACTTAAGCATGGCATGAGCAACTATAATATCTAATTGTCATCATAAACATGTTTAATCATAACATGCTGAATCATGGATACTGAGTTAAACATATTTACAAAAACAAAGAACAAGTTGAGTTCATACCCGCTTTTCCTTGCCACAGTCACTTCATCAAATCATCATCATTATTGCCTTTCACTTGCACGACCGAATGATATGAAAATAAAAATAGTGCAAGTGTGCCGTGGACTAAGCTGGAATCTGCAAGCATTTTATTCAAAGGAGAAGACAAGGTAATATGGGCTCTTTGTTAGATCAACAATAATGCATACGAGAGCCACTCAACGTTTTCATCGTGGTCTTCTCCTTACAATGACTCAACAAAAGAAAAGAATTTCAGAGAAACACACTGAAATATTTTTGGAGTTTTTAGTTTTTCTGAAGAAAACAAATAAAGAAGAAAAACGAAAAATGAGAAAAGAAAACTATTTACACGGGAGAACTCCCAACAAGCAAAAGAAGAAACGGGAAATCTTTTTGGGTTTTCTTTTAACACTACAACTAATTAAGCTAGAAAGAAAAACCGAAAAGAAACGAGAAATATTTTTGGATTTTCTCAAAGTTTTTCAAACACACAAGAAGAAAGCGAGAAAATAAAACTAACATGGATTATACAATGAAAAAGTATGAACACCGGCAACTGGAATGAAATGTGTGGACATGAATGAAATGTCGGTGAGAGATACGTACTCCCCCAAGCTTAGGCTTTTGCCTAGCTTGGTCTATGGCCATCCGTAGTAGCCATCCGGTCCCATGTGAAAGTCCTGAGGCGGCGGCACCCTAGCGTCCCAGTCCTGGGCCTCCTCCTCTACCGCTGCCAAGGCGTTCCGGTAAGCAACGATGTCCGGTGGCATCACGGTATATCCGTTCCTGGCATGAGAATCAAACAAAACAGGTGCAGGCAACGGAATAATATCACGAGTATCCTCACTAAAAACCAAGTTATAACGAATGTGGTGAGGAGGCTCAGGAGCATCAAGAAAGTGGTGGTCCCTCATAGACTGGTGATCTAAGTAAACTCTAGGCAACAAGTAATCATGAGGGCGAATGCTAACATTAAAACGTCTCGCTAAGCGAGTAGCATAAATACCACCATGAATTTTACCCTTAGTCCTATTAGTGTGCAGGCGGCGTGCAATGATAGCTCCCAAGTTATAAGTGTTGTCATTATAAAGTGCGCGGCGTAAAATGGTAAAGTCAGGTGCACATCGCGCACCACCTTGCTCTCTAGCAGTCAAGCATTTCCCTATGAATAAAGCAAAGTAATGAACAGAGGGAAACTGCAAGCTAGTGGCTCGGGCTCTCGACACGCCCCTTGTCTCTCCCACAGTTAAAGTGTGGAGGAAGCCCTCAAACTCCTCCGGTCGAGGCTCTCTTATGTCCCCATCAAAGGGAATCAAACATATCTCACAAAATTCAGCAAGTGGTATCTGGTGATGTTCAGCATATAAATCAAAGCTAACCGCAGGGGGTTTGAGCCTATTCAGGAAATGAAAGTTTTGCACAAAGGAATTTGTAAGGATGTGGTGCTGGTCACACTCATCTGCGAGGAAGTCGGTCAATCCGGCATTAGCAACCAATTGCGCGAACTCTTGGTAGAATCCGGCTTCGTTCATGAAGGCATTGTGCGGCCATTCGCACGGCCGGACCTCCGTCCTACGCGGGATGTTGAGGTCACTGTCCGAGGAGTCCCCAAGGACTCCCTTGGCGTTCCTCTTCGAAGAACTCCTCCGGAAGATATTCATTTTTCTAAGAACAATTTTCTGAAAATTTTGGGCCACAAAATGATATCAATAAAACTTCACAAGTTTGATAGCAACTACTTATATGGATGTCTAGAGGCCATATCAAGCATTCAAACTACTTGGAACTCAAAGAATTCAACATGCAAGCTCATTTTCAGGAGCACCAAGAGCAGCTAATTATGCAAAATATAATCCACTAAAACAAAAACTAATTGGAGCAATGAAGGAGTCACATACCAAGTAGCAATATCCCAAAACAGTTTCGGAAACGGAGCTCCGAGCAAAGAGATCGAAAATTCCAGGTTTGGGAGCAAGAACACGAGAGAGAGAGCTACCAGGAATTTTTGCTAGAGGTAAGAGACGAAGTGGGCTGAAGGGATAAGTGAGGGGGTCCCTGTGGGGCCCACGAGCCACCTGGGCGCGCCAAGGGGTGGCGCGCCCTGGTGCCTCGTGGACACCTGGGGCACCCCCCCCTGGTATGATTCCAGTGCCAAAAATTCTTAAATATTATATAAAAATTCATATTAAAATTTTATTGCATTCTAAGCACTTTTGTTTCTGGGCCATTTTTTATTGCACGGATAAATCAAAAAACAGGATAATCACGGCATTTTATTACATTTAACTAAAAATAACAGAAAACAAAAAGGTGGGTACAGAAGGTTGTGCTTACTAAATTCATCGACCACATGCCTCTCAGAAAGAATCCATTAATAAGGTTAATCAAGTCTTATTAACAAACCATTTTCGAGTGACATGAAACCGAAGAATTTTCGTATAACACTAAGTTACCTCAACGGGGATATGCATCTCCCCAATAATAAGAGTTTCATATTTCTTTTTAACAGTAGGAAGAGGGAGTTGAAAACTTCCAATAGTAATTGTTGGAGTCTTTCCAATAACACGAATACCATTTACTTGAAATTGTTTCTTCGGAAAGTGCACCGTATGTTCATTACCATTGATATGAAAAGTGACCTTGCTTTTGTTGCAATCAATAACGGCCCCTGCAGTATTCAAAAAGGGTCTACCAAGGATAATCGACATGTTGTCGTCCTCGGGCATATCAAGTATAACAAAGTCTGTTAGAATAGTAACATTTGCAACTACAACGGGCACATCCTCACAAACACCGATAGGTATGGAAGTTGATTTTTCAGCCATTTGTAATGATATTTCAGTGGGAGTGGGTTTATTCAAATCAAGTCTTTTATATAAGGGTTTTATACATTTGTGCCCCTAACTCGAACCCACTACTCATATTTGCCCCTAATTCTGAAGTCTGCTCAAATTTGCCCCTCTGCCGTTATATGCACTTATAGAAATGCCCTTCTGTGCCGTTACCATCCAGTCAAAGCCGGTCAAAGGGCTTTGACCATCCTGAAAAAAATAGCAAAAAAATCTAAAAAATCTGAAATTTTGTGGGATCAAAGATACTCAGGTTCGCAAGGTGCGTGCAAATTTTCGTGCTGTTTGGACATTCCAGGAGCTCGTGGCGAAGGAAAAACAGTAAATATGTACGCCCGTGAATAGTAAATTCAAAAAAATAGCAAGAAAATTCAAAAAAATATGAAAAATTTTGGCATCAAAGAGGCTCGGGTCCGCAAGGTGCATGCAAATTTTTGTTGTGTTTGGACATTGTAGGAGCTCGTGGAGAAAAAAACAAAATTTGGCTCGGGAAAAAACTTTGGAAAAAATGACTATTTTGTTTTTTTTGCTAGAGCTCCTCGCATGTCATTTGATCACAAAAACTTGCAAGCACCTTGTGCACCCAAGCCTCTTTGATGCCAAAAAAATTCATATTTTTTTGAATTTTCTTGCTATTTTATTTCAAATTTACTGTTCACAAGCGTACAGATTTACTGTTTTTCCTCGCCACGAGCTCCTGGAATGTCCAAACAGCACGAAAATTTGCACGCACCTTGCGCACATGAGTATCTTCGATCCCACAAAATTTTAGATTTTTTTTTGCTATTTTTTTCAGGACGGTCAAAGCCCTTTGACCGGACGATAACGGCACAGAAGGGCATTTCTATATGTGCACATAACGGCAGAGGGGCAAATTTGAGCAGGCTTCGAAATTAGGGGCAAATATGAGTAGGTGGTTCAAGTTAGGGATAGAAATGCAAATGGCCCTTTATATAAAGAGAAAGGCATAACACTAACACCAGCTCCTAAATCACACAAAGCAGTTTTGACATTATTTCGTTTAATGGAGCATGGTATAGTTGGTATTCCTGGATCTCCTAATTTCTTAGGTACTCCATCATTAAAAGAATAATTTGCAAGCATGGTGGAAATCTCAGCTTCAGGTATCTTTCTTTTATTTGTGACAATGTCATTCATATATTTAGCATAAGGGGCCATCTTTAAAATATCAGTCAAACGAGTGCGCAAAAATACTGGCTTAAGCATTTCAGCAAAGCGTTCAAATTCTTCCTCATCCTTTTTCCTAGATGGTTTAGGAGGGAAGGGCATGGGTTTTTGAACCCATGGTTCTCTTTCTTTACCATGTTTTCTAGCAACGAAATCTATTTTATCATAACGTTTATTTTTAGGAGGTGGGTTATCAAGATCAACAGCAGGTTCTATTTCAACATCATTATCCGGTCCTTTATCATTATCTGGTTGGATATCCACATGAGCATCATCATTATTATTATCATCGGGTGGTTGTTCATTACCAGATTGTGCTTCAGCATCAGAAATAGAAACATCATTACTATCCTCCAAGGGTTTTTCTACCTCGGGCTCACTAGAAGTATGCAAAGTCCTATCATTTTTCTTTTTCTTTTTCTTTTTAGATGGACTAGGTGCATCAACATTACTTCTTTGAGAGTCTTGTTCAATTCTTTTAGGGTGACCTTCAGGATAAAGTGGCTCCTGAGTCATTCTACCTCCTCTAGTCATTACTATAACAGCATGATCATTCATATTGTTATTCATTTCATTGAGCAATTCACTTTGAGATTTAGCAACTTATTCTAATTGAGTTTGAACCATAGATGCATGTTTACTCACACCTTTAACATCATTAGCAATTCTAAATAACAAGTCACTCAAGCGATCAATCATGTAGGCATTTCGTTTCAATTGTTTCATAACATTTGCATTGAAGTGATCTTGCTTAATAATATAATTATCAAATTCATACAAGCATTGACTAGGAAGTTTGTTATAAGGAATATCACCTTCATCAAACTTTATAAGATAATTTACCTCTACTACCTGTGGCGGTGTGTCAAGACCATGTATTTTTTCAATAGGTGGTAGATTCTTAACATCTTCAGCTTTAATACCTTTTTCCTTCATACATTTCTTTGCTTCTTGCATATCTTCGGGACTAAGATATAAAATTCCCCTCTTCTTCGGAGTGGGTTTAGGCGGTGGTTCAGGAAGTGTCCAATCATTATCATTCTTCAATATATTATTCAATAGTTCCTCAGCTTGTTCAATAGTCCGTTCCCTGAAAATACAACTCACACAACTATCTAGGTAGTCCCTAGAAGCATCGGTTAGTCCATTATAGAAGATATCAAGTATTTCATTTTTCTTAAGAGGATGATCAGGCAAAGCATTAAGTAATTGGAGAAGCCTCCCCCAAGCTTGAGGGAGATTCTCTTCTTTAATTTGCACAAAGTTAAATATTTCCTGTAAAGCAGCTTGTTTCTTATTAGCAGAAAAATATTTTTCAGAGAAATAATAAATCATATCCTGGGGACTACGCACACAACCAGGAGCAAGAGTATTATACCATTCCTTAGCATCACCCTTTAATGAGAAAGGAAATAACTTAAGAATATAGTAATAGCGAATTTTTTCCTCATGAGCAAATAGGGTGGCTATATCATTTAATTTAGTAAGATGTGCCACAACGGTTTCAGTTTCATAGCCATGGAAAGGATCAGATTCAACCAAAGTAATTAACTCAGGATCGACAGAGAATTCATAATCCTTATCAGTAACAAATATGGGAGAGGTAGCAAACTTAGGATCATATTTCATTCTCTCCCTCAGAGTTTTTTCTTTCATTTCAGCAAGCAATTTTATAACTTCATCTCTATCATTACAAGCAAGAATGGCTATAGCCGTCTCCCTATCAAAGCAATGTTCATCAGGTGTTTCAACTCTAGTAGGAGAGCTAGGCATAATAGGTGAATCATAATTCTCAAGAGTTTCAGCATTTTCAATTTCTTTAGCTTTAGCAAGTTGTTCACTAAGAAATTCACCAAGTGACACAACATTATCAAGCCTAGTACTAGCATCATCATGAGTATCATTCATAGCAGAAGTGGTATCATCAATAACTTGCGACATATCAGAATTAATAGCATGTGGTGGTGTTGCAAGCTTACTCAAAACAGAAGGTGAATCAAGTGCAGAGCTAGATGGCAGTTCCTTACCTCCCCTCGTCTTAGAGGGAACGATCTTGGTCTTAGCGTCTTTCAGATTCTTCATAGTGATCAACAGATATAAATCCCAAGTGACTTAGCAAATAAAGCTATGCTCCCCGGCAACGACGCCAGAAAAAGGTCTTGATAACCCACAAGTATAGGGGATCGCAACAGTTTTCGAGGGTAGAGTATTCAACCCAAATTTATTGATTCGACACAAGGGGAGCCAAAGAATATTTGCAAGTATTAGCAGTTGAGTTGTCAATTCAACCACACCTGAGACTAAATATCTGCAGCAGAGTGATCAGTAGCACAGTAGTATGATAGTTTGATAGCAGTAGCAATAATAGTAACTTAGCAAGAACAATTTGTGAAAAGCTCGTAGGCATTGGATCGGTGATTATGTTGGATAACATTCATCATGTAACAGTCATAACCTAGGGCGACACAGAACTAGCTCCAATTCATCAATGTAATGTAGGCATGTATTCCGTATATAGTCATACGTGCTTGCGATAAGAACTTGCATGACATCTTTTGTCCTACCCTCCCGTGGCAGCGGGGTCCATAAGGAAACTAACGGATATTAAGACCTCCTTTTAATAGAGAACCGGAACAAAGCATTAACACATAGTGAATACATGAACTCCTCAAACTACGGCAATCACCGGAAAGAATCCCAATTATTGTCACCTTGGGGTATGCGGATCATAACACGTAGCAGGTGCGTACAACTTGCAAGATCGGATCAAGAACACAAATATATTCATGAAAACATAAAGGGTTCAGATCTGAAATCATGGCACTCGGGCCCTAGTGACAAGCATTAAGCATAGCAAAGTCATAGCAACATCAATCTCAGAACATAGTGGATACTAGGGATCAAGCCCTAACAAAACTAACTCGATTACATGATAAGCATAGCAAAGTCATAGCAACATCAATCTCATCCAACTCATCACCGTCCAGCAAGCCTACGAAGGAATTACTCACTCCCGGCGGTGAGCATCATGAAATTGGTGATGAAGGATGGTTGATGATGACGATGCCGGAAGATCCCCCTCTCCGGAGCCCCAAACGGACTTCAGATCTGGCCTCCCGATGAAGAACAGGAGGTGGCGGCGGCTCCGTATCGTGAAACGCAATAAAACTTCCTCTCTTCTTTTTTTCTCTGGAATTGTGAATTTATAGGCCAGAGATTAGGGTCAGCGGAGCCACGTGGGCCCCACGAGCCACCAGGGCGCGCCTGTGTGCCTCGTGGGCACTGGGTGGCCCCCCTCCAGTGGGTCTTGGTTCCAGTATCTTTTATTTATTCCATAAAAAATCTCCAAAAAGTTTCATCCAATTCCAAGAACTTTTATTTCTGCACAAAAAACAACATCATGGTAGTTCTGCTGAAAACAGCGTCAGTCCGGGTTAGTTCCATTCAAATCATGCAAATTAGGGGCCAAAACAAGAGCAAAAGTGTTTGGAAAAGTAGATACGATGGAGACGTATTATCCCTCCACCTCAATTTTTATGATCCTCATAGCCTTTTTTATTCGCGTCCTGGATCTCCGGAGTGCTCCATCTGAGGCCGGCGGCGGTGGATGTTTCGTCGGAGGTGGGGCGCGTGAGCGGCGGTGGAGCTTGAGGCAGCGGCGCCTCTGCCTCCCTCCGGTGGTTGCGGGCGCGCAGTTGCGGATGCGGGCGGGGCGGGCCCGATCTGGGCTCACCCGGACCCGTCGCGGGCGAGTGGGGCGGCGGATCTGCGTCGGATCGGTCGTGGGGTGGAGTCTCAGGCAGGGGCTACTGCCTGGACTCCGATGGGTGTGCTGCGGCAGCTCTGGGCAGGCGGGCGGGTCCGATCTGGCCGCGTCCTGGCCTGCGTTGATGCCTGCGGTCATTTTCGGGGCGACACGAGGAGTGCTGGTGCGGTGCGGGCAGCTAGCGGTTGTGTGGCCAGGGACTATTGTCCTTGGCGTTCGGGTCCAGATTCTCCGGATGAAAGTCTTGCTCGATGTCGGTGATGGCAACATCCGTGGACATTGTTTTCCTTCTTGGAGGCATCACTGAGGAGATCTGTCACCCTCCTGCCTTGGATCCTTTCTCCGGGTGAAAACCTAGATCCGTCTTGTCGGATCGGCAATGGGGCATCCTTGGATGCCTTACTTTGTTGGAAGCATTGCTTTGGAGAGGTTCTTGGGTGGCACATTTGGTTTGCGGTGGTCTGGATGGTCGGGCTCTGGTGGTGTGTGGAGCCGCGATGGCGCGTTCGTCCGAGGATGGCCGTTGGCCGTTGTGCGGTGGTGGGGGCGGCAGGAGCACACTTGACATGCTTGGTGTGGTGGACAAGTCTTGTTAGTCCTCCTCTCGGGATTGGAGCGGCACATGTCTGCCCTGCTTCGGATATGTCTTCTCTCTCCAATGTCGATGAGGTCGAGGAACACACTTGTGGCGGACATGCTTGATGCGGGTGCCTTTCCATGTTGCAGCGAAGTCGAGCACGATGGATGATGTACGATGACACTGCGAAAATCTGTGGGGTGCTCTGCTCTGTCATGTTTAGTTGTATCGGCGACCTTGTATCTCTTGTGGTGTTGTTGGCCTCGCTTAGGTGTTGGTCTTCTCTTTGGCTAGGCCGAGGGACCTTTTTTTTTGTTTTCTCTGTTTAGGTGTTGGTCTTCTCTTTGGCTAGGCCGAGGGGCCCTTTTTTCTGTTTTCTCTGTTTTCATCCACTGATCACTTGATCGCACATTGTTTTCCGCTTGCTTCCTGCTTAATCTATGAAATGCCAGCGAACGCTGGATCTTTCAAACAAAATGGCGCGGCCCTTCCCCTCTTCTTTGGTCAAGGGGAGGGGGGGCAGGGGGTCGGCGTAGGATTTGCCACCTCCATGACGGACTCTTCGTCGGCAGGGTGGACGAGGTGCTAGCCTAGGCGGTGGTGGCTGGCCGTCGGAGGCGCAGGAGTCACGGGATCTGACTCCAAACGGACGGAATCAGACACGGGGGTCAAGGCGCCGTCCATGCCGTCGTCGACGGGGCTAGGCTGGCAATTCGGTCAGACAGATGCGATGCTTGTACCCCGGGGATAGGGAGCTGGTTCTCATGAAATTAAACCGAAACTAAAACAGGGCTGCGGATTTGTTATAGCAAAATTTGCGCAGGAGATTCAGAAAGGAAATAAGGAAATTCAGCAAGCGCCTAGCGACACCCCTGTCTTTCACCTGCTGCTATTCTTAGAAACAAGCAAAAAGGTGGCATTGAACAGATGGTCCTCCCGCCTACACCCCTTTCTTAAGAAGCGGCGAAACAGGAGCCACAGAAAATTAAGAAAATCCTGACGACCACACTGCATCCAAACTTGGCAAAACAACACAAGCTCCCTAAAGCAACATTGCGGTTTCGGCCGGCATTGGTCGCGACAGCAAGGGACGAGGAGACCCCGGCCAGGCAGGGCAGGAGAGATAAGCAAAGGGGGAGGAGGAGGGACAAAATTCCCCCCTTTGTCGCTCCCTCCCTCCCGTCGGTCGCTTCGTTGGTCGGTCGGAGAGCTGAGAAATGTACCTCTCGGCATTCTCGACAGCGTCGCATAGCGGGGAGCCCGAGGCCGGGAAGGACAGCTCGACCATCGTGGCTGTCGACCGGGACAAGAACAGCCAGCAGGCGGCAAAATGGGCGGTGGATCGGCTCATGGCCAGGGGGAGCACCCTCCAGTTGGTCCATATCAGGACCAACCAAAGTACCCAGAACGGTTGGTGCATTTCTCAGTCTCTTTATGCATGAAAAAAAGGAAATGAAAATCAGAGAGACCTTTTCCTACATCTGAACGCCGTCAAAATCAGGCTGGCTGAAGTTATGATCGCTAGGGTCTTCAGTTTCCACCCGTATGTTCATAATCTGTTCACCATCACAGCAGACCGATTTACCTGAAATTAGAGGTTTGGCGATGAGGTAGCAATAACTTTATAGATGACAAACGAAACGTCCAATTTCCAAGATTGGCGTTATTCTGTGACAATGTTATTTGCATAATGTCATCATGTGATGAACAGATAATGCTACACAATCACATTTTACAGCGATTTTGTAGGATGATGCAGATTGCATTGTTCCGAAATGAATTTGACTTACTGCATAGTTGTAACACTTGTGCATATTCACTAGTCCCCGCAGCTATTGATTACATAAGGCGACTAGTAAAGATTTTATTCTCCTATTTAACATGGTTTAACTTTTCAACACTTACTCTACTTTATTTTGGTATGGCCACATTACAGGGGAAGCAGGCCGCGGAGTTGACACAGATGCAGAGATGTCACAACTGTTTATTTCATACAGAGGCTACTGTGCTCGTAAAGGGGTGAGTGTCAATTGTCGAATATTGGTAGATGTTAGCTCAAATTGGCATACCGTTATAGCAGAGCAGACAAAAAAAAAGAGTGAACCATCGATAATAGCTGATACATACCAAGGATTCTTGAAATAAAAGGTTTTGGTACTAGGACAGGAGGGTAATAATAATAACAAGACGAAGCAAATAGAATCAAATAGCACAAGTAATACTCACATATACTGCCACTGCAAATCGCAGATGCATCTGAATGAGGTGATCTTGGATGGCAATGATATCTCCAAAGCAATAATTGATTATGCTACTGGCCACGCCATCACGGATATCGTAGTTGGAGCATCCACTAGGAACACATTCATCAGGTACCTACTCATCCATACTCCATGGTTATGCACCATTACATACCTTTGATATATACCTATACTGAACACAGGCATGGACTTTACACCATGCAGAAGATTTAGAAATCCTGATGTGCCAACATGCTTGATGAAGATGGCGCCTGATTATTTCACAGTGCATGTAATACATAAAGGGAAGGCCATCCAAGTGAAGGCAGCCAAAGCTCCGGCACCCTTTAGTACTCTCCCTCCGAAGCAAAACTCCCAACCAAACATCGAACCCGATGCATTCCCAAGGTAAGTTTGTGAAGAAGATACATAGCACTTCGATAAATACATCGCATGTTCCTGAAGCTAAATGGTCAGCAGAAATTCACTTATACAGTTAAAAAATAACTTGTCATTTACCGGTTAGATGGTCAGTTGATCACTATGTTTACCTTCAGCAGTTATCATCCATGTGTTTAATGTAAGCAATATCTCATTTTGTATAATAGATCATCAAGAGAATGGAGAAAGTTTTCTAACCCATCGTCACCGAGGACAAGTAGAACATCGGTAGACCGGTTATCTGGCTACGCAAAGGCCCCAACAAAAGATAGGCATCTCCTCTCTGGAAGGCAAGCACCTCAAAAGGATTTCGACGACTACATCGACTTCATTGCACCCCCAAGGCCCTCCGTGACTCGCAGCTCCTTTTCAGATGACGTTGATTTTCCCATGAGCATGGAGTTAAATTCTGTGGACTACGCTGAATCTCTGGAACTATCATCGTATGCATCCTTGGAAAGCCTAAGTTCAGCTGGGGTAAGAGCATTTAAACCATTAAGTTGCTACAGTGGATCAAAACTCTGCAAGCTGGACATTGATTTGAAGTTGTTAGGTACTGGATCATGAATTCTCATATTTTGTTTCGCTTGAATGCAGAAGGATGTAGAAGCTGAGATGAGACGACTGAGACTAGAGCTGAAGCAGACAATGGAAATGTATAACTCCGCATGTAAGGAAGCAATTGACGCCAAACAGAAGGTACTGTTTATACATGTAAATAGATGGACCTGAGTATAACATCAAGCGGTTCCTAAACCGACCAAACTCTCTTGATATAATGAAATAAATAATCTAACTGCAGGCGGCTCAGCTGTCCCAGATGAAGGTGGAAGAGTCTAAATTGTACCAAGAACTAAGGAGTTCAGAAGAAGAAGCTCTTGCGCTTGTTGAAATGGAGAAGGCAAAGTGCAAAGCCGCGCTGGAGGCGGCAGAAGCTGCCCAAAAAATTGCAGAGCTCGAGGCGCAGAAGAGACTGAGAGCAGAATGGAAGGCAAAGCGCGAGTTCGAGGAGAGAAGGAGAGCATCGGACACGGATCTCCGGTACAGGAGGTATTCCATTGATGATATAGAAGCTGCCACGCATAAGTTTGACAGGGCACTCAAGATAGGCGAAGGTGGATATGGACCGGTATATAAAGCTGTATTGGATCATACTAATGTCGCTATTAAAATCCTAAGACCAGATGCATCACAGGGGAGGAAACAGTTTCAGCAAGAGGTAAATACGATACAGCATTGCAAATCCTAAGACCTTCATAGCTATGCAGTTATAGTTTCATTATTTGTCAGTCTATTCAGGGCTGCTTTCAGTAGTTACATATTACTAGAGCCATATAAACACCATGCGCATTCCTTCTCTTTTACTGGCAATAAATATGTTCGACATCAGGAAGCTTTTCTTTGTTTCAGGAGACCTCATTTAGCTCTTGAGTCTTTAGCAGCATTTTCATTATGCAAATGAAGCCATGATCAACCTGTATTGCATTATAATCAATACTTTGCAGATTGAAATACTTAGCAGCATGCGGCATCCAAACATGGTCCTGCTGCTCGGAGCATGCCCGGAGTATGGCTGCCTGGTGTACGAGTACATGGACTACGGAAGCCTAGAGGACCGGCTCTGCAGAAGAGGCAACACCAAACCAATCCCATGGAACATCCGCTTCAGGATCGCCGCAGACATCGCTACTGGCCTACTCTTCCTCCACCAGGCGAAGCCAGAACCACTTGTGCACCGAGACCTGAAGCCCGGCAACATCCTCCTCGACCACAACTTCGTCAGCAAGATCAGTGACGTCGGCCTCGCGAGGCTGGTGCCACAGTCCATAGCTGAAGTCACACAGTACAGGATGACGTCCACAGCCGGCACATTCTGCTACATAGACCCCGAGTACCAGCAGACGGGCATGCTGACCACCAAGTCCGACATATACTCGTTCGGTATCCTGCTTCTCCAGATCATCACAGCCAGGTCCCCCATGGGCCTCACGCACCAAGTCGAGCATGCCATAGAGAAAGGAGCCTTCCAGGAGGTACTTGACCCGACGGTGACAGACTGGCCAGTCGAAGAGGCCCTGGCATTCACAAAGCTGGCTTTGAAATGTGCGGAGCTACGGAAGAAGGACCGGCCAGATCTAGGGAAGGAAATATTGCCAGAGTTGAACAGGCTGCGGACTCTTGGACAGGAGTATGAAGCTGCCCAGGTCAGCAGCACGAGCTACTCGAGCGCCACGCCATACAGTTTCAACAATGATGATGTATCGTCGCCATAAGAATGAATCTTCCATGGTTATAATCTGGAAAGTCAAGCATGTACATACAGACAGGAGAGCTGCCTTCCGAGCATTGGAAAAAGGCACTGCTGCCTTTGCTCTGCTCATATCCTGACTCGGATGATATGAATATGGATTGCATTGCAGCAGGCGATGAAGAAGCCAACATAGTCTCGGACTTTTGGAAAACAAGAAGAGGTTATTAGCATGTAGGAAAAGAGGAGCATATAAAGGAAACTCAAGGCAATGCTTGTATGTAACATACAAAAATACAAAGTGTAATGGCAGCCTCAGGTTTTCAACTATGTTTTGCCTCTATTTTTCATCACCAGGTCACCAGTCACCACACAGGGTTGTTGAGAAAATTTCTCACCACAATCAACAGCATGATGAAGAGTTAGCCGTTGGCCTTTGCAACAAGGGTCATGTTGCGCTCGGCGCTCTGCAACATGAGCTCTGTTGCTACCCCCGAAGTGTTTTTTTTTATTTACCATTTCACTGAATCATTTTTTCTTTGAAACAAGGCATATGTTGCAACTGCACGACATCCCCTTCTGTTGGCCCCGTCCAAACAAAGCGGCGACGAGCCCGGCACCACCTCGACATTGCAAAATCAGCTACAGCCAGCGATCGAGAAAATACTACCTCTACTCCAGCCTTCTGCAACACGAGCTCTGTTGCTACCCCCGAAGTGTTTTTTTTTTATTTACCATTTCACTGAATCATTTTTTCTTTGAAACAAGGCATATGTTGCAACTGCAACGACATCCCCTTCTGTTGGCCCTGTCCAAACAAAGCTGCGACGAGCCCGGCACCACCTCGACATTGCAAAATCAGCTACAGCCAGCGATCGAGAAAATACTACCTCTACTCCAGCCTTCTGCAACACCATGGTGCACCATATCATACGAGGATGCTTGGATCTAACCCGGATCGAGCTCAACCAGGCCCCTTACGTCGTCCACCGCCGAGAACACCGCCGCAGTGGGAAACTCTGTCGCGGTAGCCGCCGCCATCCGAGAGCTTACAGTTATTATAATCATATTCAACACCCTCCGAATCAATGGGATCATCAACGCCTAAAGTTGAAATTTCAGATTCAAGGGCCTTTTCTTCTCTAGCCCGTCTAACTTATATCATGCATAAAGTCTTGTTGTTTTTATCAATCTTAAGTTGTTCTTCATGATGAGATAATGAAAGGTTTTCCATTTCTAGACAGGAGGACTCCAAAGTTGAGACAGCCTTAAACTTGTTAACTAATTTATTTAGACAAAGCAAATTCGAAGCATAAGAATGTAAATATCGTTTGATCAACTCTTCATCAGCATGATGGTAAGTCAACCAATCACTTATAAGAGGACCTTCAGAAGTGTGAATTGCATTAAGACTAATACTAGGGTTAGATTCAGGTTTTGCTGTAATTCTTTCTAAAAGCATAGCTTGGGTGTCGGCTATTTTTGACAAAGAAGATTCAGTAAGAGTTGACTGTTTCTTGTATCTTTATACTCTAATTCATTATGTTAACTTGTCCTAAACCTTTTAATATACCTCTTTTCTAAAGGATAAATTTTGATTCATCTGTTCAGTTATGAAACCTTTTATAGAAGCTTCTAAAGCATGTAAGCTCAACCCTCTTGGTGCCAGTGACCTAGTAATCCACAACGCCCGGAGAACATCGGCAACTTCTCATCCTAAACCTGATAACAGACTTTCTTTGTGTCCTTTGTGACCGAGACGAAACGTACGAGCTTCTTTGTCACATCGATCTTCGCCCTCACTCTAACAAAATGCCCAACTTTGTACCTCCAAGATCTCACCCATGGGGCGACACTAGCAACCTCAGGACCCTTGTCCATACAGATTCATCGCTTTATTCCAATCAGCCAAGCAGCCGACCTAAATCATGAACAAATTGTCATCAATCTTCCTCCATACTACCTCCTTCACCAGATTTCAGGCGGACCTCATATCTGAATAGCGGGTTGTAGGGTTAAACCCCCGAGTAGTGTGTACCCAGGCTAGCGCTGGTGGCTCAAGTATTTCCTCCTCCCAAATGGAACTCTCTTCCTCTACTTCATGCAAAGTCAGCCGGCCCAAGAGATCCTCCACTCCACATACTCCTTCCTAGAATTGTTGCTCGATCTACGTGCGTCGCCCATCCTCCACCGATCGCAAACCAAGCCATCAAAACCCTAGATCTCTACGATGTCAAGGCCAGGACCACCCTTGATCAACCCGAGCGGCAAGGGAGGGAATCCGAGGAGGAAGATCACGTACAACGGGTATACTCTCTACGGCGCCGCCGGAGGACAATATATATACTAGATTTTTCGCTAGGGGAAGCCAAAGACTGAGGGAGTGGGCATATCTTGCCCCGAAGTACAGTCAGATTCGTGAATCCCCAACGTAAATGCATGCTTGGGAATCTAAATGAAAATTGCATGTTTGGATCGTTTCTAGATTCCAGAAAGCCAAACAGGACCAGGGGGCTTCGGAGCAGCATCGGGAGTAAACGCATCTACTCGACCACGGCACCAGCATGGCAACAATAAGCGACATGATATAAATCAAGTATATAACCGCCCTTTATTACCAAATTATTCTAAAGTACACTTCTGGAGTGCTCAGTCAAACCAGCACCACAGGGAGGAGGGCTGAATGTGCTCCCCCTATCTAGGGTTCTAGACTAGACGTCTCAATGCTTGTGAGCGAGCTCCTTGAGAACATTGCCGAGGTCAGCCTCGCCCTTGGTGCTCTTGACCCACTTGGCCTTGATCCTCACCCTCTCGATGCTCTGCTTCACCGTCCTCGCGATGCTCGCCTTGGTCCTGCTCTTGAAGAACTCCTCTGCCTCGTCACCCTTCTCATCCGTGGCGAGCTGAAGACAGATGAACAACAATGTTTCCTCCGTGTTAGCGAATTCCAAGTTTCAGTCGTGCACATGCATTTGCTTGTATGAGCGTGGTGTAACAGGTTATGACATTTACCGGTGAGACCGTGACGGTGATGAAATAGGTGAGCAGGTGTCCAGTGAAGGTCTCTGCTATGTAGTCCCAGTTTTCCTGAACCATGGACAAGGCATTTAGTCAGTACAGAAGAAGAACAAAAGAGAGCAGCAAGGCTAATCATAACCAGGGAGATGCAAAAATAGCAAGAATACCTTCAACCATGTCCATGCCACCTCATGCGCTGCTGCAGTCACTCCGCGGAGCACAAATATGCAATCCTGATTCCTTACCTATGGATGCAATATATCGTGAGTTTAGCTGGCTGAAAGTAAACTGTATCATCGAAAACGTTCTATCGCTTCCTTGTTACCTCAGACGATAGCAGGAAATTCAGCGCTTCACGAACAACATCAGGGTCAGGGGACGATGCCAAAGAACCTTCAAAGAAGAGGATCAGAAATTTTAGTGAGATTCCATCAATCTCATCCTAACTTGCAAATATAAGTTCCAAGCAAAGGGATATACTAAATTACCTAGCACACGGACTTTTTCCTGGCTCAGATCAGTTTCCCTATAAATCTTCAGGAGAGATTCATAGCCACTTTTGTTTGACTTGTTCACTGTCTGCATCAGAGCAACATATGCAGCCTACAATACAGTAAGATGGTTAACAAGTGGACCCCACTAGTTTGCAAGGTTATATAGCTATGGAGTATATGCTTAATTTATATTCTGTCAACAGTGCTAACCTTTCGGACATCTGGTGGGAGGAGTGGCGTCTCTCTGTCTTCCAGAAAGACATTAAATCGACGGACAGCCTCGTCTATGGTAGCCTGATGGCCTAGTTCCGCAAGAGCAGATAAGAGGGTACCTCTTAACAGTGCATTCAGGTGACCCTCCCCACTCTTGGCATCCCAGCCAACTCTCCTGCAAAGGACGGGTTTTTGAAATGTTAGAAGAGACTGCACGATAAACAATCCTTCCACTACAGAATGATAAAAGCAAATAACTTACTGTGCGAATGGCTCAAGGAAGTCAATTAGGAACTTCTTCATATTAACCAACTCCTCAGGTGCAGCAACAGCCATCATCTCAAATATGCTCAGGCTTGTCTAAAAGGGCAAGAACAAAAACGCTTAGAACAAAATCAAGTTTAGGAACAACAAAAATTAATTAGAATAGGAAGAGTAGTACGTTGATGGCATGTGCAAGCACAGTATACTCAGTCTCATTCTTGTACGCAGCAATCAAATGCAGCAACGTGACCAGCTTCTGTTTACCAGCCATACAGAGGGCATAGGTGTCATCAAGTACACCTGTATTGATCAGACAGTAATAATGTGAGAATAGTTGAACAGGGAACGACTTGCACAGTTGTAAGAAGCCATGCAAGAGTTTTACCATATCTGTCTGCTGCACTCAGTATGTTGGTCTCAACTGCATGCCTAAGTCGGGATGCAAGTTCCTCGTCATAACTCACTCTATAGAAACCAGTCTGATCGACATTAAGTTTAATCCAGAAATCATCTTTCTTTTGACATTCTACGAGCCCTGACAAATTGAAATCCTCCTGTTTTCCACGGAAAAGGAACTTTTGCTGAACTGAGTATGAACAGCAGCATAGTGTGATGGGAACCACCCATTGCCCAACTCCTTCAGACCCACTTGACAGGAACTGTGTCTGCAAAGAGACAAGACCAAAAGATGTTCAGAAAGCCACAAGCCAGAACAAAATTTGATAATAATGATAAAGCATGTAAAGTTGAAAAGGATTTTGCAGATGTCCGTGGCCAACCTGCTCCAGCTCTAGCTTTCCATCCTTGAGTTTTACACTGACAACAGGATAACCTTGCTGCTTTGTCCATGAGTGCATTAATGTTTTCACTGGCTCACCAGACCCCTCTTCGAGGGCAGCCCACAAGTCCTCTGTCTTGGCATTTGAATATGCAAACCTTTTGATATATGCAGCCAGTGATTTCTAGCAAAACAAAGAACAGTTAAATAAACTTCTTGTTTCCACTCAAAGCTATTTTAATTTTCAATTGACAGGTTCCCACGAATGTGGAACTAATGTGCAAGTTTAAGTTCCAATCAATAGTCTTTATATAACAACAACTAAGATTGCGTCTAGATCACCCAACTGTCCAAACACATTAAGAAAATAACAGAGTATGTCCTTCTGAGCTGGGGCGTAGCATCTCAAAAGAAATCATACGGCCAGGGTCACATGATCTGTTAAACTTGCACACTGGGAAAAATAAGCAAAGCAAACCTGGAAGATCTCAGCCCCAAGGTAGCTTTGCAACATTCGGATAACAGCAGCTCCTTTCCTATAGCTTATAGCATCGAATATCTCATCTATTTCATCAACATGATTTACATCAACCTGAAAATAATAGATAATAAGCCACATATACACATCAACTAGTAAGATAGGTTATAATGTAAACAATTGGCATAGTGCGAAGGGCGTGAATGGAAAGTTTAAAGTCTCCGCTAGTGCATTTAGGAGAATGTGATTTTTCTAAACCCCCCATCTTTCAGTGTGACAGGACCAAATTTCCCTCCAGAATATTACTGGAAATGAGAGAAGCAGTTGACCTTTTCCCTTTTCCCCCCTTTTTGTACGGTCATAGCAGGAGACTTGACTGGTAAGAAATATGCTACATGCACATAAAAGATATTGAAAGCTTCTCAAGCATATGGCAATCCAAGTACTCAAGGCATTTTCTATTTTTCTCAGGTAAACATGACATTTAAAAATATGAAACTGACATATCTCCCATGTCCAACATGAGTGCAGATCCCTAACAAAGTCATATCATAGCATGCTGACAGTGACGACATAATTATTGTTACCTCAATTGGATGTGACCCTGAAAGGGCATCCAACCTGAAACCTGTTGTAGATTCCTCTAGAAACTGAATCCAAACATTCCATTCTGGAAAGAAACGATCTGCAGCTAAGTAGGATACCTGCCATGACAGCAACATTAAATGAGCAACAACACGAAATAATTGTAAGTTCTCAATATTTTGGTGTTTTCAGTTTCTTCTTACCCATGTTGCAAAACCTTCGTTAAGCCATAGGTGTGTCCACCATTCCATAGTCACAAGATTTCCAAACCACTGGTGAGCTAATTCATGTGCAACAACAACTGCAACCTGGACAGATAAGAAGAAATTAACTAATTAGTTTTTAAAGGATGGTGTCAATGGCACATGGCCAGCAAACAGCATATGCATACTTACTCAACAAAATGACTTGTAGCATCTATCAGTGCTTATGTTTTTTGTTAATTGCCAGAAGAGAGAAATTTTTGATTTTGTTATCAGATTCAGCATTGTGCACTGATTACAACAAAATATATTTTCATGTGTCTTTGTAAAAGACCTAATGACGACCGAGAACCACATTCCCAACTTAGTACGAATGGTTGAAACAATAAAACCCCATAGAATGATCCCATGGGTCTCAGAGGGGGACCCATAGTACCTACCCTTTGCTTATTAGCAGCTGCAGAGTGTCGCTCATCAAATAGCAAAGCTGTTTCACGGTATGTAACTAAGCCATAGTTCTCCATCGCTCCAGAAGCAAAATCAGGAATGGCAATCATGTCCATTTTTGGGAGAGGATATGGCACAGCAAAGTACCTACAATTACAAATGAGCCATCATTAGCTGAACCCATGAATACAGTTTTAGGTGACAGATATTCAAATAAATACAATCACTTGAAAAGGTTTCCAGAAGGGGTACAAATTTGATAAATCATCATAGCATAAAAATCATTTTACAAAGTGTAAAGACTTATTGTAGACACAAATGCCATCTCTGGGAAAGGTCACCATTTCAACCTATGGGACTTAGGCCCTGTTCTTTTGACGGCTTATGGCATAAGCCGCCCCCTCCCCAGCTTACTTTAGAAGCCGCCCCCCATATTCGTTGGGGCTTCTAAAATAAGCTGGGGAGGGGGCAGCTTATTTTAGAACCCTCCAAAAGAACTGGGCCTTAGTAATCATCACATCATGAAATGAGCTTGTAAAGCAATATTTGGTAAAGTTGTATTGCATATAGAGGGGAAAATACATGGTTCCCAATCGAGTGCATATACACAAACGCCTCAAACTAAAACATATATAGATCAACCTATGGAACTAATGTTTCAGAATGCAGAGGTGCATCAGTTTGACTAGCTATGTGCAATGGTGGTATTATTTACATCAGAATGTTTTGGTAGTACAAAGTTGAGTCACTTATTTTGGGACGGAGGGAGTATTAGAGTACCAGAACTTCCTAGACAACACTATTGGGTTTAAGAAATGCAGCATCTAGAGAGAACTACAACAAGAGCTCAAGACGACATTGTTAATCAATACTAGGGCACGAGATCAGAAAATTACTCCTTGAAGAGGATCAGTGTCTTCACAGCAACCTCTAGCGCAAACTTCCCCTGGGCACTCTTACCAACCTGTGTGTAAACACGAACACTGGTACCTGCAAAGGGGAAATGAGGCCAGTTCAATTCAAGGCATCAACCACCAAGAGGTGAAAGCGAAAGAGAAACCTATGGTAAGTAATTTCGCAGAGGAGCTACAGTACCATCCACGGTGAAAGCTTCTACATAGTCGAACATGCCGACAATAACGGCCACTAGGTATGTTGACATTATCGGCGATTCTTGAAAGTAGACAATTTTGGTAGGACCATTGACCTTCTCTTCAACAACTGGCATATTTGACAAAGCAACGGTCTCAGATGGAACTTCAAGAGTAATTTTGAATACAGCCTGCATGGGTAAAAGGAACAGTTAAACCCAAAAGTATGACTGATATGTAATATAAGTCAGCTTAATATTTTATATCCTTCTGTTCAAAAGATGCACCCTTCTTAACAGTGGGTAAACTGATACGTCACCACAATTTAGCCTTCATTGAAAAAACAAAAAACAAAAAACATAAATTGCACATGTTTATACTGTTAACTCAGTCATATTATGACTCCAAAGCAACTTGAAGTAAACATTATATCTCTTTATGGTATAAGTTCAAAACAAACGATGCTGCACCCGATGAATATAATCAGGCATCATGGAAGCATATCCCATAGGGTTGAAGGATACATCCAACCTGTGCGGCCAAATTGTTTGGTTCAAATCGAGAGCTCGAGTAAACAAAAGATTGAAAACATGGATTTACTAATCCAACAAAGTGAAATACTAACCAGTTAACAGCCAAATTGTACAGAATGGATAACATCACACAAAACTCATGGACTTCATGAAAGCCAACTATAAGGAATAGCAATCCACATGAACACTATACGTCACGCATTTCTTCCCTTCCCCGGCACAACGGAAGTAATACCAAACGTACAGCATCAGCCAAAAACAGAAAGTAAAGAAGCAAAGCCTTAAACCTTGAAAGACGGTTCATCCCAGCATGGGAAGCAGCGCCTTGCATCAGCAGGTTCAAACTGGGTTACAGCCATGTTCTTCTTCTCCCCATTGAGCTCATACACACTAACAATCAAAAGGAAAAAGATTATATTGTGAATATCTTTATAAATATAAACCTTTGAGATATCAAATGATTACCTTCTGTAAAAACCCTTCATCTTATCATTCAAAGTTCCTTGGAATGCAATTACCAAAGTTCCCTCCCCAAGAGGAAGCACTTCATTGAAGCGAATAATCAAGATCTCATCCTCCAGTGCACTGGTAACCTCCACAGGAAGTAACACCTGATACAAAAGATAGCACGATTCATGATCAAATATAGAATGAAGTGCCAGGCAGCCTGACATCTCAAGCAGGTGTAGTCTGCTCAACTGCACAGGCCCCCCAAAAGTTAGGGGCCCCCAACTTTACTCAGCAGTCTGTTAGTACTAGTATTAATCATGAGTTAAGCTTCAGATTAGCAAAGCATTTAATTGCCCATGTCCATGAATGTCACCGTCAAGCCACCCATCACTTCTCACAATTCCCACTCTCTTCTCCATCTCGGTTTCCCCTTTGCTGTCGGACAAAGCAAATCAAAGCATAGCTACTAGCCTACTACTCTTGTTTTCTTGTGAAATTTTCCTCCCCTCCTGATTTGTCTCCCCCGAACTAGTTTGTGGTTCCCAAGAAAAATCCTGTCGATGCCAACCTATTCTACTCTTACCTATTTCTAACATATTTATTTGTGAGCTGAAGCACGTGATTTTATTTCCTTATTTTGTTCTTCTGATCTGAAGAGCGGACCTGGTGCAGTGGCAGAGTCTTTCCACTTGTGGCCTGGAGGTCATGGGTTCGAACCAGCCTCAGCACTGGGTGCGTTCTTTTTGTTCTTCTGATATGCGGCAAATGCTAGAAATAGAAGGATTTACATGCTAGCTAGGGAGCAAACATAATAATGATTTATTCTGAGGGATAAAAATCCCATCTTGGTCCAAAATATCTAGAAATACTCACATTAGTTCAGAAAAAAAGGTTATATGACAACGCTTGTTTGGGTGCGACGTGATTATAGAAGTCCAGATTGGTCTTATAAAAATGGAATAAATCTAGACCGTTCAGTCAGATGGAACCAGACTATAGCGGTGCAGATTACTTCTGGAGAAAAAGACTCTTCAGATTATAACAATGTCGATTATTCGTAAGAAAAAATCGAGACTGCTTATTTTGATCATTTGATGAGAGCAGGTTATAGTAGTGTAGGATAGCACTTGGTACTAAATGTCTTGTAAATCACCTTTCGGGAGAAACTAATCTTGCTAAGGAAACTATGAAGACTATGCAAATTTTTATGATTAAATTTACGCCAGTATGAGGTCTAACTCCAGACTGTGCAGACTGATTTAGTATGTATATGGTGTATGACCCTGGTGCCAGGAAAATGTTTGAAACAGTCTTTAACTGTGAAAGAAAAACAGTACATTCTATTCTAACACAGATCATTTGCCTAATATGTAAACAATATAATGACTATTATTGTTGAGCTTTGCCTAATATGTAAGCAGCATATCTCTTCCTTCTCCAAATCTACACCTCATAATCAAATATCACGATCACAATGTTCCATAGACACAATATCCAATTCGAGTCAGTTGCAACTCGTAAGCAAAGAGCCTATGAGCCCTAGTAAGCAGTGCACATCCAATTGTTGAGCTTTTAAGCAGCATGAAATCGATCTCACTCACTTCACTACCAAGGCAATGCTAAAACGTCACCTCCAAGGGGCAAAACCTAGCCAAAACCTAGCCGCTGGTCATAACCCCGTTCCAAAACCCACCCGACCAATCGCCGAGGCCTGGCTTCCACATCCCCAACCTCACACAAATAGATCAAAGCGAGCCACCAGTGACAATCGCGACGCGAGCAGCTAAGGTAGGTACCTGGGCGGAGCCCTTGGGCGCGAAGTGCACGTCCCCGGGGGCCACGTCGAGGTCGGCGGCGTTGAGCACGAGGAAGCGCGTGGGCGCGGCGACGTCGACGAAGACGGACACCGAGCCCGCGAAGGTGCAGGCGGCGAGGTCCGGCGTGAGGCGCAGATCGTACCGCCGCGGCGCCGCGAAGCCCGGCAGCCGCGCCTGCCCCCTGAAGTGCTCCGCGTTCTGCTCCAGCTCCGCCGCCATGGCCATCGGTGGAGTGTGAGGGGAGGAGGAGATTTGGAAGCGTCGGACGCTCGGACGAGGCGCTTTGGTTTGGCGATGAGTCTCTACTCTCTACCTTTTATATATATATATATACCAGCAAAAGAGCCCGTGCGTTACAATAGGAGAGAAAATAACACACGCTCTTAACCCAATAACCATGAATCAAGACCCTAGTAGGTCCATGTCCTTTATTTTCACATGGCATCACACTTGTGTTGTCGACGGTGGCCTCAGTGCTCACACAACGAATACGCGTTTGAATGTAGTCAGTCCTAAGGCGTCTCTATCTCTCTCTCGCGCGCGCTCACGCACACTTGCTCGGAATAAGATGAGAAATATGTTGTTTTCCCCCGCTAGGTTTCTCAGAGGTGTGCATGCATGATTATCGATATTTTATTTTCTCTCAATATGATTTTAATGGGTGTTTATTTGCAATTCAGATTGCCGCCAGTATGAAAGAAAAACAGACCGTGCACTATAGATTAAGTTTGCACCCAAAAAAATATTTTAGAAATATTTAACAGCTAAAAATAATATCATATTTAGATTCTACACATTTTTCTAATCAAATTTCATATATAACATGTTAAAATCGAAGTTACGGTTTAAAAGATATGGATAATTTTGTTTTAAATAAGCTGCGGATTGATTAACCGAAAAGTCAGGGGGGGTTCTGTTAAAACGAAAAAAACGATTCGTCTGACTTAAATATGGATTGCGGGTTGATTACCTGATACGTCAAGGGTGTACTGAGACAATGCAAAAAAACGGTTCGGTTGTGACTTAAACCTGTACTGCGGGTTAATTTATAGAAAACAGAGGGGTTTTTTGTAAAATGGCGTGACGGTGAACCGACAGAAACACTCCGTGCTTTTTTGTTATATACTGGCAAAAATGCCCGTGCGTTGCAACGGGAGAAAAAAAAAATCCTTTGCGCCTAGCTCAATAAGCACAACTCACGATCCCTCCAAAGGTCCATGTCCTCTAGTTGAAATTATACTCCTCATCCTCATCAATAGTGGCCACGGTGTCCACCCGAATGCAGTGCCGAACATGACCAATTGAATACGGTGATCTCAGTCTCTGCATGACACACATGCAATCGAGCCACGCCAGCGCAAAGGGAATGTTTACTTTGAAAACTAATCCCGTGGAGTTGCCCATGAGGGACACTCTCTGTGAGCTACACCCTCCGCCTGGTCCATGTATCATCCCTTATAATCCCACACGCTTATAAATTGTATTTTTTTTAAACGCATGAACATTCTTCTAATACATGTGAACACTTTCTAAATCACATTGACTTAAAAATGCATGATAATTTTTAAATTATGAACATTTTTTAAGCACACAAAAAGTGTGAACACTGAGCCCTTGTGACGGATAGAAAATAAGTAAGTATGTGTGTTCTAGGAAAGCTCTATCAAAAGGTACCGTAACATGCTCAACATATTCAACAAATGCAAATAATCAACTAAAGTGGGAGGTTAATTGCTCCTCCACTGGGAGTGGAGATACTGCCCCATCATCAAGTTTAGATAAGAAAAGTGGTTCCAATAATGGCTTGCCAAATCCATATAGTGTTGCATCACATGTAGAAAGAAGGGGCATAACTGAACCTAGTGTCGATCGCCACTCTCTTAGAGCTATTGCTCACCTACCACTTAGCATGGTGATGATCTCTGATCTCATGAAGCCATCAGCTCCTCCATGAAATAAGTTGTCATCTTTTTGGATTTCTTCTCAAGTGTACACCCTTGATGATCTCAATTGCTGAAGCAAGTCAGAATGTTGTGCATGTGTTGCAATTGACTTGAAAAATCTCTTGCTTGAGAAAAAAATGGTCGCAGTTTCTTTTTGCCAGAGCAAATACTGATGAAGTGCAGTTTGACTTAGATAGTCCACGTAATGAATTTCAGCCGTTAATACAGTGTAATCGCGACCATGATTCCACTATAGTACGTGCTTCAAAAGAAATTTGGAATGGAAGAGGGACAAAATCCAAGAAGCACATCCCACCAAGTAACGCCACAGAATTGTTAGCAACCCGGCCACTATGCCAGAGAAGTCCAGCTCGTCCAGACTAATCAGCCCACTCAAGTATATGATCCCACCCTTTAATTACGCATCATGCATGGCAGCCCTCAATTCCCGTTTAATGCTGATTTCCTTCTTAAATAATTCCGCAATCCCTCCCGTCCTTCCTTTCCCTCCCGGCTTCAGCGTTGATACCCTTCCAAGCTTGACCTCATCCTCTCGTCCGGTGGAGATTGGCAGGTCTCCTCGCCCATTAATTGTGGACGCCGATTTACATTGGCAGGTCTCTCCCTCCGTAATAAGGCCAATATGTTGGGTCTCTCTCCCATTAATTCCTTCTTTGAAAGACTCTTTGATTCGAGGCTGCTTATTGTCTTAAACTCACAAACATATTTAAACTGGTGAGATTGTGTTAAAAAAACGATATGGGACTATCTTGTGAACAGTTTGTGAGGTTAGGATTAGGAGTTCGATCGAGCAATTATTTTTACCGTATTTTTGGGCCACGTCGCAGAGGATGGATGGATGGGCTGAGGCCCAAGACAGCAACGCGAAAACAGATCGACCTAAAAATTCTGCTAGACCAAAAAAAATCACATGAATAGTACCACCTCGGATATAGAAAATAATATGGGCGAAGTGGACGAACGACGGACGGACGAAAAGCGGACGAAATTACGGTGGTAAGAAGCAATAGCCCATTTATTATTATTAAGGTATAAGGTATAGAGGTATATATATATATATATACTAGCAAACATGCCCATGCGTTGCAATGGGAAAAAATTTAGCACACACCTACCTCAATAAATACGCAGAATCAAATGAAGCAGCTGATTAGTTTTCTTCTAGACATGAAGGGTGTAAAGAAGGAAAAGAGTGAGAACAAACACATGAGAGTGATTACATAAGACAATAAAAATATCGTATACTTTGTGGACCCTCCATGCATGTATGCTTTTGTTGTGTGTATGCTAATTGTGAAGTCTTCGTCGTATAGATGTACTAACTTCCTCTTCTGTTGCGACATATGCCGGGTTCTCCATCGCAATTGATTCTTTGCATGGTGTGTTACGCTTCAATTCACGATTAGCTGCAATTTGCGCTATTCTAGCTTTCTTTTGCTCAGGCTTCATATTTGCATATTTCTTCCTCCCTTGTGTGTATTTTTCTTGCAACTGAGTTGAATCTTTAATTGTTTTGTTTCGCTGATAGGCCTGACGTCGCTTTTTCAGCTTTTCTTGTTTTTCTTCATTGGTCATCCGTGCATACCGCTCTCCATCTCTTTTATTTCTTTGTTTCTTGGCATCTAGGACTGGAGATAGCGACCCAAATTGCTTGGCTGCATGAGAGTTTTCAATATTGTATGAATCTTTTATGTTTACTAAAAAGAAGAAACTGATTAGATTTTGCAACATAAATAGAATATATGTAGCTACTTATAAGTTGCTTTAATACGTTGGACATAAGCATTAGAATATATGTGTTGTTTCTACATTAATGTTGTACTTCAGCTCCACGCGGTTCCTTTTTAAAGTTGTGTAGCCATTTTGCCTTGCAGGTTTAAAGTTTATATTAGCCAACCTAGATATTCTCTCTTTTTCCTCTTTGGGTGATTATTACTAAATCAAGGTAAGACTATCATACATAGAATCAATAAGTTTTCTCTTACCTATCACTTAATGTTATGACCTCAGTTTGCCAGTAAGTTAGATGCTTTACATTATTGCCTTAAACCAAGATAGTGCCCATATTATACATGGTGGTAAGATATTGCAATTGTCGTAATTAACCAAGCTATTTTAATAAAGCAAGGTACTTTTGTTTACTATATTCTTTTGTTTAAATAATATTTTTTGTAGTGTGGTATCCTTAAACAAAATTTGAAATAAGCATGTGAGTCAACCAATGTGAGCAGATGTATTGATAGTGTCATGTTTTTCCTGGATGCAATTTAGGAAATAAAAAACGATATTGAAGTAAGGGCACCGCTATACACAGAACATTTTTCGTTCGACTTCAGTACGGTAGTTAAGATCGGATCATAGATGCATAGTGATGAAGCATATCACACCGGCAAATTAACCATCCTAATGAGTTACGGAAATCAGACAATAAAAATGTCCTACACGCAACACTTTAGTTGAAGTAAATTTACCTAGATGCAATTGTTCCTCCATACCACCTCGAGCGTGTCCACCTTCAGGGACGTTAAGCATGGCACTTTCTTCCTGGTCCAGAACAACAACTACATTGAGATCAGACACTATGACCATGACTTCTAAATGTATGTGTTTTGGTGCTCGTGATTTATTATGCAATCGCATATTGCCGTGTGTGCGCTAACCGGTGTATATATATCAGTCCAATATTGACTCTAATATCAGTTCGTGGAGGACACAAAAATAGTACCAAATCCAATCCAACTTTGGTTAAAATCGACCAGCACCAAACAAACACATTATTATATGAGATCCGCTCTCTGTTCATTAAATTAAAGGGAGCCGTCGTCCCTGCTGCGTCGGACGTGGTGCTGTTGATGTGACCGGGAGAGTTTGTTGTAGATTAGGGATAGAAGTGGAGGCTGCCGCGTGTATGATAAGTAAAGTACGACATTTAAAAAAAAAACTATGATTATATTACGGCCAGCGGTTACTTTCTTTTTGCGTGAGACGGCCAGCGGTTACTAATAATGGATGAATCTAAATTGATCAGCTGCGTGCATGAGCACGATTATTATTAATTTCCCTCCTTATACCGCTTAACTCCCTCCATATTCCGCGCGGACATAGAGGAGCGTGATGCGTGCAACATGAGCTGGTTTAAATCCGGTCTCTCTCTCCTTAATTCTCTCCCTTTATTTCCACAATTTTCTCACGTCTCTCTCTCCCCATTAATTATTTTCCATTATAATCCCACAATTTTCTCCTGGTCTCTCTCTTTGATTAATTCTCTCCTGTTATAATCCCACAATTTCCCCCGGTCTCTCTCTTCGATTAATTCTCTTCCATAATTCCACAATTATCTCTCCTCTTTCTGTCCTCTCTCTCCCATTACAATTTTCTCCCTACGGAGAGACGGATCCTTGCAGATTTCCTAGGCCGCTTATTGATATCATCTGATAGACATATATAAGTTGATGGTATTTCGTGTAAAGGGGCGAGGTGGGACAATATAATAGATGCGATCCTATTTTTTTTAACAGAAACGTGAGCCAGTTTAGTTGGATGTGTGCTCGAAAATTTTACGGGAGGTTGGGAGTTCGACTCCCAATAGCCAATACTAGGTAGGAAGTCCGACTTGCCGCACCCGTCAGCGGGGCACCCGCTGCCGGGTAGTCATATCCAATCCGGTAATACAGTCATTGAAGCATTGCAAATATAAAAAATAGCATGATGTAGTTGTGTTTTATCAATCTAATATATCAAGTTTATATCATACACATTCAGTACATAGCAATTGGTCCAGGTCACAATAAAAGACTTCAGTCCAAAAGCAAGCTATACATATTTAGTACAGTCCAGGCAACTACAAAAGGCTTTAGTCAATGTCACAACCGATACAACCTAAGAACAAGTCGTACAAAAATGTGAAGCTAATTTTTTTTGGATTCGTCTCTTCATTCTCCATACCTCGTCGCATGGCTCGGGCATCAACAACTTTCTCTCCATCTCCACCTTTGCAAGTGACTCTGCAGATTGTTTTTATTGTAGTAATGAATATTATCCGACATAGGCCATCACAATCTGACATTCTGCTGGTGCCCTACTCCGTGAGCACAACTGCCTACTCCTATTTCAAGCTAAAGAGAAAGATACGCATAATAGCAATTTTCTTCAAATCTTAAAGTGACAATTGGAAATAAAAATGCCAAAAGGACACCTAAAGCTAAAAGAGACAACACAGAACAATCAATTGCTGCAGCACATCAGCTAGACACATGAAACAATGGTATCACACCCCGGTAAAGAATTATTTACCCAACAACTCATCCATATGGTATGATTTGACATAACGAAGACATGCTTCCGAGTAACAAAAGAAACTGACCCAATAAAGAGGAAACATGTGCCAGTAAGCATTGTCAACAACACTTTACGTATCTTCTGCACATTGCCTCCTTAATGTTGCAAGAACCTTTTCTGGATCAGTATCCTAGTACCGGTGCTTTTGTTGAGAAATATATTACCAAATGAACAAACCATCCTTCCTTGAGCATACAGCCTCTCCCGCATGAGCGGTTGGAATGTAGAACCTTAGGTAAACTCATCTTTAAATATCAGTTTAATCTTATATTTAATATTGTGTGCATATTGAATCTTGCAGCAGGCATAGGGAAATGCATGTAGATGCTTCTATAAGGTCTAACATAGACATAATCTTCTCCATGCAAAGGAACTTGAAAAGGTTGTTTAGTCAAGACCAGGTCACTCACCGCCTTCATGTAATTTCTTCAAGGAATCAAGCATCAAGGAATAGCGCCATTCTTCTCCTGTCTTTCTTCTCTAAATGAAGTGGCGCTTCACTCATTCTATTGATGGTTCCATGAGGATGGGCACTGAGCTGAATAAGAAAACATATGCCTGAGTATTTCTTGTGAAGTGTGGTATAAGATTTGAAGTACCAAGAGTTGCAAATTGAAGTCCAAAGTCGAAACAGATCGTATGAACAAAACAAAATAAACCATTATCTTCTATGAAAGTTGGTGCAAAATGCCAATATGGTAAAGCCATGGGATTTCAAATTTCACAGAACTCCGGATGATTATGGCATGGTATTCAATTACTACTCTCTCGGTGCACACCTACGACTTGATAATAGCTAGAAGATATACCCTGTTCTTCATGCAACAAAGAGACCCTTTGTTGAACCTGGGCATCACCCTAGTATATGGAGCAAGGAACTCGCTATTTCTTCAATGCATAGTAAGTTATCAAAATCAAATTTCGGGACAAACAAAAGAATAGCTCATTTGTACCTCTTATAATTTCTGGACACTACCTCTTATAATTAGTAAGGTGCTGCAAAATTTGGTGAGATTAAGCCTGAATATCAATAATAGAAAAATTAAGCAAGATCAAATAATTTCTATTCCCTCTGTCCCAAAATAAATGTCACTGATTTAGTACAAAGTTGTGCTAATTTTGTACTAAATCTGCGACACTTATTTAGGGAGGGAGGGAGTACATCTTAGCTCGACTTGTTCTAGTCAATTAGTCTCCAAAAACAAGTACATACTGGATTCAACTACAATCATCCGTAAGAAGTAATACATACAAAAACATTATAGCTATGAACACCGCAATTAAAAAGTCGAGCTACTCCCAAGTAAAAGCAATGCTGGTGAAACAACAAAAGGTGTTAGCTTTGCTACCAGACATGAAACCATCAAAAGTTATATGCACTAAAACACTGACGGTCGCCTAGCAAAACACACCCAAAAAAGAACTGAAGAAAAAGAGGCAGAGATGACATGGAGAGTAAAACAATACATAAACAGCCTAGCTATTTGAGAAGCTTTGCAAGTTGAGCTCCTGAAATATCAGAGAACCCACCGATGACACTTACCAAACAAACACTCTACATGCTCCAGAAACAGGTACCAAGTTATACATCAGTGTAGCATCAACTGTATATAGTTATATACACACACCATAACTAAACGACATGAATTTGCATATACTTGTGTAAGTAGTACTACCTCTCTGAAGCTCTGATGTATCCAAATTATGTAAGACATTATCTTTTACGGCAGCCCTTCTCACAGCAATAGTCCAATTAAGACCATGATATGAAACTTCCTGATCCTATGTGCAATGCGGATTGCGGAGTAGGTGAAAGATGTGCAAACAATTATAACTGACTGAACCAATGAGAATGAACGACATAACTGATCTTGCGCAGCACAATTTTGTGTTTCAGGTCACCAGTGAGTGTTGTGATTTGCATATGTTTAAAGAGAATATCCATAACAAACCAACAAAGCAGCAACTCATTTTATAAGCTTATGCACGGTTGTCTCGTATCATGATTATATTCAAGGAAGTCATGCGACATTTAAACCTATTCATGGTAGAGGTCGTTGTCTCTTACTAAGGTGCCAGAAAATCAGTAAAGCCTACAATATTGAAGGGTAAACCTTCTATTATATTTCTCAAAAATTTAATCCAATGCCATTAGCATGTTTGATATATTCAGCTATGCTCTAACCGTTTTGAGACAAAGCTTCTTTTCCAAGCTCTAAGTCATTTATACAGTTAGTACAAATAGCCATGGTCAGGTGCATATCAATGAGCAGGAAAATACCAGACATGTATCTTTCTTCCTACATGAAGTGTATCAGTAATAAGATATAGAAATAGAGAGTGGGAGACAGAGAAAGAGAAGAAGAGAAGGAGGGAGGAGAGTTCTGCGAGAATAAATAGCACCACCATGGATGAATAAACAGTACATGGATCTGTGTGTGCCGCCATCATGCTATACCTCGCTCCCATTCTCTGTTCTAAACTTCTAATCACAAAGATAAGGTTGGAAAAAGAGCAAAGAATTAATCCTAGAACTATACTTGGCCAGTTTGACTAAAAGGATGTTTATCAACGCAGAAACAGAAACACAATTGTAGATCAGTTTACAGATCTTTGAGATTTTTGGTCTTTTAAAAAGTTCATAATTCAAAGTAACTTAAACTGGCTAATCCATGGAAAAACTAGAAGAAAAATCAAGATTTATCGAATAAGGTCCAGGCACAAGCAATGATATCACTGAGATAAGGTCCAGGCACAAGCAGTGATCTCACTGAGATAATTTTAGTCTGACAATGTAAGTATCCAGCATGAACGTATATGTGAAGACACCTCCCGCTTCAACAGTTCTAGGATATGAACGAAAAGACAGGAAGCAAACTATTCCCTAAAATTACAGTTCATGGACATCCTGAATAAATTATCTTCAATTGTTCACTGAGTGTATTCATGCTTAAAGCAAGATATATTTTTTAACATGAGAGCTTATATTTATCAACAGCACAACAACAAAAAGTTACAGTACCTAACTAATGTACAATGCATAGATAGAAACAATGAAATATGCGAGGATACAACTGCCAAGCAATTTATCTGAACAAAAGGAAGATCCTAAACTCTCAAATTCACCGAACCTCTTGGGTCTCCCTGTCAGATTGCACACATGAGCATAAGCATAAACATCTGGCCCATGCATCTAAGTACTAAACTCTTATCCATAGATAAATTGGAAATCGAACCAATGTATGCTTAAATTCATGAAGCAAGTGACATAACATCGAGTATTTGGAAGATAAGATTAAAACTGAAAGCTCAATGCGCATCCAACATGAACTCACCAGCTCATATTGTTAGGAAAATAGCTATGTCGATCTAACCAAGCATGAATTATTTCTACACACCACTAACAATGTAAGCATATAAAGAATACACCAGCATATATGTATAGTCAAATAGGTGTTACAGGTATATATAAGGATCAAAGCATGGTGTCTGACCTTGCCGCCTCCCTGAGTATACAGCCTCTCCTCCATAAGCAGCTGAAATCAAAATAATAGATTCAGTCTTCCAGTTAATTCCATGTGCATAGTGAATATAGCTATAATTAGATTCATACATGATGCATAGTGAATAACACTGACTACCTTCTGTATTGCCGCTAGAGTTCAGTCATACTGCTATCAAATAGTTCAAAGCAAGCATGTCTTAATGGAAAAACGACCGCCCCTGCTTGGCCGATGAGCGCGCCGCAGCAGGCGTTGGGCACCACAAGCACCACCACTCTGGCCTCAGTGTCAACCACTTGGTCACCCTGCAAGCAAAGGATCAATCCATAAATCATCTGGAGAAGATGAAACTGGTCTGAACCGAAGGAACCAAATCAGTCAACCTGGTAGAGGGCCTCAATCTGAATGTTTGTTTACGACTTTACCTGGTAGAGGAGCTTCTCAAGGATGAGCTCTGCGGCTTCCTTGACGGTGTGGAAGAGGCCAGGGAGGAAGACGACCCTGCGGTCTGTACCGGCGACCTAATATTTTGTTAGCCTTTTACTCTGCAACAGGAACAGAAGACAACCCAGCATATCATAAATTTAATTCTATAACAAATAAAATATGCATATGACACTAAGCTAGATACATTTTAGTGAGAAGGGTAAGCTTTCCACGAATTCCGTAATTCTACCATGAGAAAAAAATGGATGCAAGAAAGCGCGACTAATTAATTTCAGGCAATACATTAACTAAACAGAGAAGGGGGCAGTGAAGCTATAGTTGTGGTGTAATAGAAAGAACCACACATACATTTAATACTCTACCATCAAACTAAAGATATTCATATACATGAAAAAAAGGATTAATACTCTGCATAGCCAACGAAGTACTTATGTAATGTTTTTGCAGAAAATTAAAAACCATACAGATGTGCAGATTCATTAGCTGGATAAAAATATAAGATTCTTCAAATGGGGGAAAGAGAAACCATACAGATGTGCAGATTCATTAGCTGGATAAAAATATAAGATTCTTCAATTAGGGGAAAGAGACACAGTTGAGTTGTTGTTTGAGTCTGACAGCTTAAATTTTGACGTGACTCGTGAAATACTCATCACGGTCAATCCAGAGAACAAACTGAACAATGACACATTTACTATATCCATATGCACACCAGATGATGAGCTATGCAGCATATGATATCCAGCTTAGTTTCATAAGTATGTGAGGTCAGCGAGTACCTCCGGGTTCAATTGGCCATAGTTGTGAAGAGGATGGCGGAGAGAAGTGATGGCACACCAGCGCACCCCAGATCCAAGCACCAGCACCTTGCGGCCCGCTTGGATTTTCATGCAACACCATATAAGCATAGATAAATAAGAATCTACACAAACAGAAATGAGATATTCTAGGGATTAAATCAAAAGACGAGGATGATTGTAAAGTAAGAGGGAGAGGATACAATGGCCGAGGGGAACTCGTAAAGTATTAGGATGAATGGTCACAGAGTATAAACATATACTCGGGGGCAAATCAATTTGAATACAACCTAATTATTATGAGAAACAAAAGGAATATGATAATTCAGAAAAGCGAAATTGGGACTCAGAAATAGCTGCTAGTTACTACTATTTCCTAATGTTTGTTCTGCACATCCTAGCAAAGAAAATGAATCTGCACTACTAAGACCTACGGCTAGAGACAGTCTACCTTATCTAACAGTTCCATTACAGAATACAGCAGCAGCAGCAGCAAGAAAGCATCAAGGTTCAGGTTACGCCACTACCAAAATGTGATCTTATGGAACAAAGAGTAAATTATCTGCACAACAAAGCCTGTAAATACAAATAAATGAGCACTGTAGGCTTTTATTTATCACATTTTCAGGCTGGTGGGGCAACATAATCCTGGCTCATATCAAAAGCTAACATTTTATCCATATCAAAAAGGCATATGACAGAACAGAACATTGTGCAAACTATATCTTCAGGCCACTCAAACTCAAAGCATACTAATACCAAGAATCAGCAGGTTACCTGGGGGTACAAACAGCGGGGTGGGGCTCGGAGGGGTGCTCCTCTTCGAGGTGGGCTCGCAAGGATGCGACGTGATGGTTGACGTAGCAGTAGGTGTAGGCGAACTCGGTTCTGGCCAGTTCCTTATCCCCGCCAGATCTGCACCCGCCCTCAAGAACCTACAGATCAAGCAATCAGGAAAGTCGTCGTAGATCGAGAGAAAAAAATCGATCCAACCGAATACCAGGAGAGACGGGGTGGATGGGGAGAGGACGCGGGAGGAGGACGGGTGCCGCCGGTGGCGTAGAGGAGGAGCGGTAGGATGGCGGCTCCTCGCCGTTGAACAAAGACGAGAGCCGGATGCGCCGGTCGCCAGCCGGCGGCGCGAGAGGAGGGACGCGCTCCTCCTGTCGAGCGCGCGCGAGGATGAAGGCGACCGGGGCGAGCGACAGCGGCGCAGCAGGGCTGTGGGGCGCGATGTAAGGGGAGGAGGACGGGAGGCGGCGGCGCAGAGGAGGAGCTAGGGTTACGGGAGGGGAGCTGCGAGGCGAGGTTGGGGCCGGGTGCGGGTGTGCGGGAGGTGGTGGCTAGGTTTTCACTTGCTGCATTTTATACGCTACCAGGAAAATGACGGAAGTACCCTTGGCCAGCCACCAAATTTACAGGCGGTGGCACGGCTTCTCCACCAGAAGCACCCAGCACCGGGAGCTCAACGCTCCGCGGTCGCTGACGGGCACGGCCCACAACGCCTGGGCCCCGCGTGTCATGGAGAGCTAGCGCGGCATCGCGGGTGCGAAAATACGGGCACTATTCATTTGATGTCACATCACAGCGGATCGGATTCTTACGAATCAAAATTGACCAGGTCGAACACGGGCTAGCCGGGTGCTAGTGCTCCAAATCTTCTACCTGAAGCTTCCATGTCCACCGACGTCGATGCTCACACAGCCACAGGTGTCCGACTCCATCGCTAGGGCTGCTTTGTTATGGGCAAACGGTTAGACATGTACTTGTTTTAACTACAGCATTTAAGTAAAAAAAAGGGCAATCCATAATACCACGTTGTTTAGAAATACTAATTATGCATTAGAGCACAAACTTGCTGAACAATAACGCGATCTCCAAAAAAAAATAGCCATTTCTTTTATGTATACACATAGAAAATAGCGAAGTAAAAATTCTTCACAGAGAATGCACATTGGTAATTTTGGATTTTTTGATAAACAAATGCTTATGATGACACAATCGATAGATGCACGTAAGACGATTCTAGACAGCTAATTGTCTATTTTTAATGAACTAAGAGAGATCATCCTGATGTACTATTTTCTAATTATAAGAACTTTTAGGCAAAATTAGAAAAAGAGTTTTGGATGGATGAGAAAATTAATTGGAGAAGTACGTGCGTGTTTAGGCAGCCAACCAAAGTTTGTACGTGCATCTACACGGCTTCGTCGCCGTGTGTGTCCAAGCAGCCGGGCGTCTCGTCCGTGACCGCCTACGACTCCGGCGTGCAGTACTGCATCCCCAGTATTACATCCTCAGTGTCCGAGGAGCCCGGCGTCTCGTTCCTTTCTTTCCGCATCACCGCATGCAGTACCAACCATGCTTCCTTTTTCTTTGTTTTCCTCTGCTTCCTTTCTCTTTCTCTTTCTCAGCTCATTGTTTGTTTAGAAACTTTCTCGGGTCATTGTTTATTTCCTGAGGCCGCTGGTTATATTACAAAGAATTTAAAAACGTATATAAACTGATGAGAATCAACTTAACGGGGCAAGGTGGGACTATTGACAAAATAATATGCAACATCAGACTATTTTTTGCGGCCTTTATAAGTCGAGGCGTGGCTGCGGCCCATAAGGCCCAGCAGCGCAGCGAGCTGGCCGACGCTAGTACTTTTAAGAAACATAGCAAGACAACAATTACACACATAATTGAGCTAGCTCAAGCTCAATTGGCTATGTCACATAGTTCTGGAGGTGAGGTCACGAGTTCGACTTCCCAGTCGTTGGGAATTATTTTTGCTTTTCATTGGGTCAGCTAAGTGGGCTGGCTTTGCTGGCCAGAACGCACACAGCCCATATACGAAATTCTTTTCGGCCCACAAGAGGTGGCCGACGCCCCCCCAGGCCAACAATTACGTACATGCAGAATTTTTAACGAAACTTGCAACAGCGACGTACTAAAATCACATGAATAGTACCACCTCGGATATAGAAAATAATATGGGCGAAGTGGACGGACGACGGACGGACGAAATTACGATGGTAAGAAGCAATAGCCGCTTTATTATTAGGTATAGATATATAGTCAAAATACATCCTACCGAGTGTAGTTACACCCATATTTCATATACTACCATGTGGTATGGTACATATTATTTAAAAAGTAGTATATATACTACCTAAACATTCTTATATACTACATACTACGCGTACATACACTCCGGTATGATAGATACTACCTAGAACATACGAAACAAAAATGGGAGTAACTACATATATATATATATATATATATATATATATATATATATATATATATATACAGCCCGTCTATTCTGCCAATATTGGCAGAATGGTTATTCTGCCAACACTTCAGAACTGCATGCTGAACTCTAGTACACTGCATTTCTGTACAAATAGCACTGCAATGCCAGACGGGAGAACTGCTTCGTGGCTTGTGGTGCGTCCGTGTGTTCTGGATGCAATCGGATGTTGCGGGATGGTTTTAGTTGTTTCTGGACGTTCGTTGTCCATTATTGTTTGTAATTTATTGGAATCCCGGCTAAAATCTGCACAAATCGTCCGATTTGGCGGACGAGCTTTCCTATGTTCGTTCGTGTTCGTGTGTGATTCGATTTTTTTGCGCTCGAATGTGGTTTTTTAGTAGGAATTCTTAGCTGGCGTTCGTTTAAACGCTCCCGTTTATCTATAATGTGCATTTTTGTTCGTAATCTGGTATCAATTTTGTGAAATCGATTGTGCGGGCGTGATGAGCTTCGTCCGCTCCTCTGTGTTTTTGGGTTTTTGTGCGTTGATGCGTTTTGAATCTTCTAACTAGTGTCTTTCTTTCGTTTGAATCGACTATATTGCATCTGTAATTGGTATACTTGAGTGTCAATTTTTTGAGAACAGCGTCTGTTGTTCATCCGTTTACTTTTTTTGGCCCATGAGCTCGATTAAATTTTTTGCGGCATATTCTTCAAAATTGAGTGTTTGTACATCGATTAGGCGAGCTATCGAACTGCGACTATATTTGCTGTCCTCTGTTAGTCTCAAATCTTGTCTGGATCTCTGTTGCTTTGTTCTTATTGTTGCAGTTCTTTCATATGTTGTAGTGTACTGCATGTTTGTAAGTAGTGGACTACACTGGAACTGCATTACAGTGTACATGATAGCGTCTGAGATTTCTCATTTTTGTAAATGCATTTTGTGGTTGAGCGAACTGCAAAGTTTGCACTCTCGTACTGCATTCTTATACTGAACAGTACTGCATATTATGAGAAGTTTTAAAGCAGCGGAGTTGAACTGCAAATGTGTTGTCCATTCGCACTGTATTGTTTTTTACCTAGAGCACTGCACTTTTTAATATAGCGCACTTCATTATATGTATTAGAGATCTGCCTTTCTCCCACCAACTTATCAAAAGAATGTTAAAATGATGCATATGAGCTCACATACACTAAAAAGGTACTGTTCAGCGGTTATGTGGTTGAGTGAACTTCAAAGTTTGGACTATCGTACTTCATTGTTATACTGAATAGAACTGCATACTAAGATAATTTTTTAAAACAGCGGAGGTGAACTACAAAAGTTTCGCCCATTCGCACTGCATTGTTACTACGTAGAGCACTGCACTCTTTAATATAGTGCACCTCAATATATGTATTAGAGAACTGCATGTGTGTGTGTGTGTGGTTGTCCAGCTGCATGTCCTTCACCAACTGGTCAATCAAAGGATCATCTCTTTTGTGTGAGTGCAGGTGCAAAAGCATCCCGGGGCTTTCGAGCATCTTGTGATTGTGCTTGAGCTCAACCTTCTCTATCACAAAGCTCCCTTTCTTCCTCTCTTTCAATCTAATTCTTGCTCGGCAACCAGTCCTTTTTTATGTCTTCGCACGTTTTCGGTCATGTTCTGCAACAGTCTCCTTGTGCTTCCCTTCTCTGGAGCAGACAATGTAGTTATATGTCTTGTGGTTCGACCTTTGGCGTATGCCAAAACCTGCATGTCTAGCATAAGTGTTGTAAAACTCCCATGCATTGTCGTACGAGTTGAACTTCATTCCAGCGACAGGTATCAGGTTTGACGGCATGTTTTTATTCTGCAAGGGAGCATTTGTCGTAAACCATATTAGGAAAAAATTGCATCATCATATTTTGAATTTGTTTATGACAGAATTATCTTTTGTCACATTTGTTAGAGACTAAGTGCACTGCTCTATCAAACTAAGTGTATTGTTCTGTTATAAATAAGAGGACTGCATATTGTTAAGTTTTCGAATAGTTGACTGCATTAGATATTGCAACAAACTTCACATGGAATGTAAGTGCGCTGCTTTTCTCAATGGACTGGAATATTATAATTTTTCAGGCCAGAAACACATACATGGGTGTACTCTCTTTCATCCGATGGCGTTTGCAGCTCGCCGGGTTGTATTGGACACGGTGGTGTTATAACAGATCTGTGTAGTTGAGGATCTCGCGGTGGCAGTAGCGAGGAAGACTTGTTCCTGCTGTTGACTTCTCGCCGAGGCACCATTGGTGGTCGCTGTCTTGAACTTGATGCTGGAGGTGCACGCGGAGCTCTGTTTTGTGGTGCAGCAGGTGGACGCGGTGGTAGTCCAGTGTTGTGGTGATGTCTCACTTGATTGGTTTGAAATTGTCGGAGCGGCGGCACATCATCATCATCATCATCACCTTCACCATCTTGGCCAACAACATCATCGTTGTCTGTTCGGACATTCTGTCCAAATGTAGTGAACTCGTGCTTGTACTCTGGCTCGAGAACTGTTATTGGCTCATCGTCATCATCATCATCATCGTCGTCATCATCCTGTTGATGAGTGCCCTCCCACATGAAGGTGACATCGTCGTCATCTTCCACCACCTCTTCTTGCTGGAAAAAATCTTCTTCCGAAGAGTATTGCACCCTGTTTGTTGTAGTGTAGAATCCTCGAGGTATCTCAGGAGTTACCCATCCAGTGTTTCCAGAAGCTTGGCTCATCCTGCAGTTCAGGGGCTTTGGGTTGTGAATTATTCGCGGCATTTTTTGTCTGGTGAACTGAACTTCCTGCATAAAACGGCCGAGCTGCATTGTCAGGTGAAATGAACTGAATTATGCGAACTGCAATGCCTTTATAAATAGCACTGCGAACTAATGCAGACGGACTGCATCATCGCGCAGTGCGAACTGAAGCAACCGCACTGCATCATTATTCAAGGTGAACCTATGCAACCGCAGTGCATAATCGAGCTACCGGACTGCATCATTATTCAAGGTGAACTGAAATAAACGCACTACATCGCCTTTTAGGGACGTACTGGACTTCATGCACTGCATTGGCCGAATAACTAAACTGATAGCGGAGAAGAGGTGAACTGCTTACCTCATGTTGCAGTCCGTCTTTGCGTTTGCATGAAGTTCCCTTCGCTTCCGTCTGCAGTCCACTTGCCCTTGCAGCACACTCGAGCTTGGCCTTCTTGAGTATTTCATGCGCGATTTGAACTTGACTTAACGTCAGTGGAGATGGAGGTTTCGAGCAGAACCTCGTGGAAGCTTGCATCCAAGAACTAGCCGCGGAGGAAGCAACCTTGCGAGCACTTCTTCTTCGTCGAACTGGTGCAATGTCGAGGCAGCACCAATCCTGATATGGCGATGTGCCACCGATCTCCGAGGACGCTGCCGCGGAAGAAGGCCGGGTGGAGTGAGGGGGCGGCGCTCCGAGGCTGCTGCCGCGGAAGAAGGCCAGGAGGAAAGGGGCGGCGGCGCTCCGACGCCGCTGCCCAGGCCGCCGCCGCGGAAGAAGGCCGGGAGGTGTGGGGCGGCGGTGCTCCCAGGCCGCTGCCGTGGGAGAAAGCGGGGAGGAGAGGGGCCGCATCGATGCCAGCCGCTGCGGCGGAAGAATGCGGGGAGGAGAGGGGCGCCGGCGCTCCCAGGCCGTTCCCGCGGTAGACGGCGGGGAGGGGAGGGGCGGCGGCGTTCCCAGGCCACTCCCGCGATAGGAGGCGGGGAGGGGAGGGGCGGCGGCGCTCCCAGGCCACTCCCGCGATAGGAGGCGGGGAGGGGAGGGGCGGCGGCGCTCAGGTGGGGTTGTTGGCAGAATAAGGAAAAAGATGGCAGAATAAGGTCTTAAGGGGTACCCCCTTAAGACCTTATTCTGCCAACATTAGGCTTATTCTGCCAACAGTTACGCACCGCTAATATACCCCGAAGAAACTGCAAGAAAAACAAAAACTGCACCGTGCCCACCCCCATCCTACCTTCTTCTCTATCCTCCCCACGCCCCGACAGCCCACATCCCTCCATCATCCTCTCCCCCCCGATGCAACCGGCGACCCACCATACCCACCCCTGACCCAGCCACCGCCCCCACCTACCACCTTCCTCCGCGCGTCGGAGCCCCGCTGCAGCCACCCCGCCGCCGGCCACCGCGCCCCAGCTCGCCTCGCACCATCCACGCCCCTCCTCGCCGCCCCACTCTCCCCTACGCCGGATCCGAGGCGGCCACGGCCCCTCCCGCGCCGCCCAATCCTCTCCTACGTCGGATCCGAGGCTACCTCGCGCACTGCTGGCGACGGATCCGGGCACCACCGCCAGGCCGCGCACGGGCGGCGACGAATCGGACCTCCACCGCCACCCCCACGTTCCCCACCATTCTCTGCCACCGCCGGCCAGCCTTCCCCGCGCCGCCCCACCTTCTCCCGCTGCTGGCCCCCAACCAAGCCTTCCCTGCGCCACCCCACCTTCCCCCGTTGCTCGCCCCCAACCAACTTCCTCCATCAACCATCTGAATCGGGGGTCGGCAAAGGAGCAGGAGGTGCTCCACCTCGCGTCGGCCTTCCCTTCTCCGGCGAGCACAGGCCCTTCCTGCCGTGCAGGCACCTCGCGGGGCCAACATCCGGTGAAACCCGAGGCGTCCCCAGCGAGGTAGACTCCCGGCGACGGATCCGGGCCGGCAACCGCCCCCAGCGCGCCTCCCGGCGGCGGATCCGGGACGGCAACCTTGCACCGACGCCCCCTGCTTCCTCTCCCCCCCACGACCGGTCGCCCCCAACTACCCTCCCATCCAAGCTCAGTGAAGTCCATGTGCTCGGTGCTCGTGCAGTGCACGTAGTCGCGACGTGCAGTCAACGTCACAACAATGATGCAGCCCCTGCTGCGACGGAGCATTTTCTTTTTATTTTCTCAGATTTGGCTGTCGTTTCTATGAAGTTCAGTGCAGTAGAATTCTTGTGATTTTTTGCTCTCTCTATGTTCTTGTGATCCAGCAGCCTACGTGTCGTAGAGGGTCTGTGTGTTCGTGTGTGCGCACGCAGTTTGGACACGGGCGGAGCTTGCCGCAGCCCACATCTCCAGCGAGGGCAGCTCGGATTCTGCCGGCGTGCAGTTTCGACAGCAGTTTGTCAGCTCGTACCGTGCAGCTCAGTTTCCGCAGGCACGCAGTGCGGCATCTCGCATGGTGCAGTTCAACAGCGGTTCGGCAGCTCTTTTGCAGTCTGGTGCCACTGCGTGTGCATTTCAACAGTTGGCCGGCCGGTGCAGTTCAGTTCATGTGTTTGTATATTTATGTACAGAGAGGGCATTTATCGCAGATTTGGCACTTATCTCGTGTGGTTGCAGTGCAGTGTGCTTCCGCGTGCGGTCCAGTGATATTTTGGTTCAAGTTCACTCCGACAATTAAAGCAGTTTGTAATTTCGCCGACGACTTGGTTCACTTGGTTATGCCAAGAAAAGATATCGACTTGTTTGTAGGGTATGATGCAGTTCTTTTGTATTCGTCCCTTTGTTAAAACTATAAAAAATGAACTGCAAAAAGAATATAAAAAATGTTGCAGTTCTCCGTGGTTCACTTTTCCACAGGGAAACAACAAAAAAAGTAATGCGCTTCATTTTTCTTTAATGTGGTTCACTTGACCTCTTCTCTGTGATCCACTCTTGTTCATATAAAAATTAGAAGAAAAAAATCATGAAGTTTGCTTGCCCGTCTGATGCAGTGCGGTTTTTCGTTTGAAGTAGTGCGGTCGCTTTGCAAACAAAAGAGAAAGATATTCCCACGAGAGGTTCACTTCTTCTAATGCACTTTGTTTCATTTGTGGGACGATTGAGAAAAAAGTTTCGAAGTTCACTAGCAAAAAATAATGTGGTTCACTTGCCCTCTTCACTGATCCACTCTTGTTCATATAAAAGTTAGAAAAAGGGACAAAAAGAACCATGAAGTTCGCTTGCCCGTCTGATGGAGTGCGGTTTTCAGTCTGAAGCAGTGCGTTCTTCTGTCTGATGCAGTACACGCGTCGATTTTGGTGTCGCGAAAAACAGAGTGTCCGCATTTCGGTAATTTCAAAACTGCTCTTAAACCGTAAGGAATTAGAGAGAGTGTTCTACATGAAAAAGTTGCATCTCGTCGATATCTTTCCAATGGCGTATCATTTGAATTATTCCGACCAGCGGTTTGTAAAAATTCGTGAAAAAACGGCCGTTGCCACTCGTCGTCCACCGCACCATTTTCAAAATTAATTTAAAACCGTAAGGAATCTCAAAAAAAATCTACATATGAAAGTTGCGCCTCGTCCGTAGCTTTCCAACGGCGTATCACACACCTCGTTTCGACAAACAGTTAAAAAACTGGAGCGAAAACAGTACCGAAAAATTCCAAAAATTTGAAAAACAGAATTCCGCGATTTAGTAAATTTGAAACTACTCTTAAACCGTAAGGAATTAGAGAAAGTAATATATATGAAAAAGTTGCGCCTCAACGATATCTTTCCAAGCGCGTATCATTTGCTTCATTCTGACGAGCAGTTAAAAAAATCATGAAAATACGCTCGCTGCCACTCGTCGTGTGCCGCACAATTTTTGAAACTGCTCTTAAACCGTGAGGAATCTCGAAAAAATTTCAACATGGTGAAGTTGCGCCTAATCCATAGCTTTCCAACGGTATATTACACGCCTCATTCCGACAAACGGTTTAAAAACTGGAGTGAAAATAGTACCGAAAAAGTCGCATACAGTTTTTTCGACGAGAAGTTCACTCGTCTCAGTACTGCAGTGCGCTTGCTTCAGAAAGTGCAATGCCCTCGCATTGAGCATGCAGTTCGGAAGTGTGGGCAGAATAACTATTCTGCCAATATTGGCAGAATAGCTCGGCTGTATATATATATATATATATATATATATATATATATATATATATATATATATATATATATATATATATATATATATATATATATATATATATATATATATATATATATATATATAAAGCACGGAGTGTTTCTGGTGGTCCGTCACGCAATTTTGCAAAACAAACCCTGCAGTTTCTGTTAACTAACCCGTAGTACACACTTAAGTCACACCCGAACCGTTATTTTGCATTTTTTCGGAAACCCCCTGACTTTTTAGGTAATTCATCCGCGGTTCATATTTAAGTCAAACAAATGCTTTTCTAGATATCCATATCTTTTAAACAGTAACTCCGATTTTAACATGTTATATATGAAATTTGATTAGAAAAATATGTAGAATCTGAATATGATATTACTTTAACCTGTTAAATATTTTTTAAATATTATTTTGGCAGATATTTAAGTCAAACAAATACTTTTCTAAATTATCCATATTTTTTAAACCGTAACTCCGATTTTAACATGTTATATATGAAATTTGATTAGAAAAATATATAGAATCTGAATATGATGTTATTTTTACCTGTTAAATATTTTTAAAATATTATTTTGGAAGCAAACTTATAATCTATAGCGCACAATCCGTTTTTCTTTCGTACTGGCGGTGATCCGGATTGTAAATAAACACCCACTAAAACCATATAGAAACGAAAGAAAACATCGATAACCACACATGCACACCTCTGAAAAACCTCGCAATGGAAAACAAAAGAGTTCTCATCGCGAGAGCGCACGGTCCGTTTTTCTTTCGTACCGGTGGCGATCTGGATTGCAAATAAACACCCACTAAAACCATATAGGGACGAAAGAAAATATCAATAACCACACATGCATACCTCTGAAAAGCCTCGCAAGGGAAAAACAATAGATTTCTCATCGCGCGCGCGCGCGAGAGAGAGAGAGATAGGGAAGAGGGAGAGAGAGACGCCTTAGGATTAACCACATTCAAACACGTTTTGGTTCGTGTGAACACTGAGGCCACCGCCGGTAAGGGTGAGAAGGAGGATAAGTGACAACACAAATGTGATGACCCATTAAAATAAAGGACGTGGACCTTTGGTAGTCTTCAATGATGGTTATTCGATTAATAGTGTGTGTTATTTTTTTCTTCCATTGCAACGCACAGACTTTTTTGCTAGTTTAACCAAAAGCGCTTTGGTTTTGTGATTTTTCGGGTTTGGCGAGATGTTATAGTGGGGCGGTCTTCCGGAGTTTGATGGATGCACGACACGGCGCAACCTACAGCCGCACAAGACGAGTTCTTTTTTTTTGTTGACGAGAATAAGATTTTATATACATTCATCAAAAGACAGCAATATCATTTTCTATATACAATTAACAATCCACAACTTCATTTGCCTCCCTTTTGCACCAGCTGAATTTAACCATGCCAAAGCCTTTTGAAATCTGAGAACACTCCATGATTGTGGCAACATTGGGACCATAATAGTTCTCGACATCGTTGATAGCATCGATAACCATGAAAGAATCGGATTCCACCATCAGTTTGTTACATCCCAGCTGTTCCTTCAGAAGAAGACGATTATGATGGGCAAGCGTTTGAGCGGCTTACGCATCGATGGGTATGGTATAAACCACGTTGTTGCGGCAATGAAGTGGCCCCTTCATCACGCAGAACAGCTCCTGTGGCACATGATGCTAAATCCTCATTATATGATGTATCTACATTCACCTTAGGAAAGCCATGAACGGGTTTGCTCCATCACATATCTTCCTTTTTTGGCACATACTTACTGCTCCCGGCTCTAATGAAGTTTGTTGCAAGTGCTCTAATGGAAGATGTAGTTCTGTAGGATGTTTGGACTGCCTGTCGACGCTGCCACCAGCAATACCATGAAGCGACGGCCACCCGTTCAGCCACCGGGATCAAAGACGAGTTCTGTTGATGTCTTTTCCTCGCTGATAAAGACGCGACGGAGCGGTGGAGATTAGGGCTGAACTACGAGATGAACAAACCCCCTGCCAACAAATCCATTTTTTTTGGGAGGGGAGGGGGGTTGAAAACTCTTGTATTACTAGGTAACAATGTCATTACAATGTGTAAGTGCATTTTCTAATGCAATTGAAGGACCAAAACCAATCCAAAGTCATAGTTCTACCCTTCAATCGAGCGAAATTTGCCAAGCAACCATTAATATTATTCTGAGTGTGTCTAACATGAGTTATACTATAAGTTTCACGAAGAGGCATAATTTGTTAGCAAATCAGTTGACTTCACTTTTTTTAGATTAAAATCAGTTTACTCACTTTGAAGACGTAGACGTAATTTTCCAGAAACACCAGCACAACGTATATGTACACATGCACTCGCCGTCACCACATGCACACAGCAAGTCTCCCGCTGGAAAAAAATGTTCTGTGTGTCCTAATGTGTGAAGTATGTGGTTTTCAGTGCAAATCTGGAAAACTTTCATTATGGTGTCACGTGTCAAGCGCTATCTTTCAAACGTGAGCCGTCAGATCAAGATCCAAGGTCGATTGTATCGTTTGCCTTCACTTGCCACTTTGCGCCTGAAGAAACAAACACCAGCCCTCCATCACAGATCGGAAACTCACATTTCAAATTACCGCTTTTGGGTGAAAGTGACTATGGGGCTGCTGCTTTACCTTTTCCACTTTTAGCTACTTCATTAATTTTACTTCTTACCAACTCACTTGACTATATAAATAGCAGAAGATGGCTCTAGAAGCCATCTCTTTGCCTTTGGGTTAAATCCTAGCCACCACTGTTTGTGGTTGAATCTCAGTTTGCCTTGTAAACGTATATCTGAAATAACCGAGCCTTCCAAATTAGTTACTCCATCTGTGTATTTGTCTGAATCACAAACTCATCATAAATCTTGTGATCAGAGCATGATATTTGGGTCGCCTGATTGTTAGCTGATGACCCACAAGTATAGGGGATCAATCGTAGTCTTTTCGATAAGTAAGAGTGTCGAACCCAACGAGGAGCAGAATGAAATGACAAGCGGTTTTCAGCAAGGTATTTTCTGCAAGCACTGAAATTATCGGTAACGAGTAGTTTGATAGCAAGATAATTTGTAACAAGTGACAAGTAACAATAGTAACAAAGAGTGCAGCAAGGTGGCCCAATCCTTTTTATAGCAAAGGACAAGCCGGAACGATCTCTTATAGTAAGTAAAGCATTCTCGAGGACACATGGGAATTTCATCTAGTCACTTTCATCATGTTTGTTTGATTCGCGTTCGCTACTTTGATAATTTGATATGTGGGTGGACCGGTGCTTGGGTGTTGTTCTTACATGAACAATCCTCCCACTTATGATTACCCCCTCTCGCAAGCATCCGCAACTATGAAAGAAGAATTAAGATAACTCTAACCATAGCATTAAACATATGGATCCAAATCAGCCCCTTACGGAATAGCGCATAAACTAGGGTTTAAGCTTCTGTCACTCTAGAAACCCATCATCTAATTACTACTCCATAATGCATTCCCTTAGGCCCAAAGATGGTGAAGTGTCATGTAGTCGACGTTCACACGACACCACTAAGGGAATCAACAACATACACATCATCAAAATATCGAACGAATACCAAATTCACATGATTACTTATGACAAGACTTCTCCCATGTCCTCAAGAACAAAAGTAACTACTCACAAGCCATAAACATGTTCAAGATCAGAGGGGTATTGAATAGCATAATAGATCTGAACATATAATCTTCCACCAAATAAACCAACTAGCATCAACTACAAGATGTATTCAACACTACTAGCAACCCACAGGTACCAATCTGAGGTTTTGAGACAAAGATTGAATACAAGAGATGAACTAGGGTTTGAGATGAGATGGTGCTGGTGAAGATGTTGATGAAGATTAGTCCTCCCACGATGAGAGGATCGCTGGTGATGTCGATGGCGACGATTTCCCCCTCCCGGAGGGAAGTTTCCCCGGCAGAATCTCTCTGCCGGAGAGCAAAAGTGCTCCTGCCCAAGTTCCGCCTCGAGACGGCGGCGCACCGTCCCGAAAGTCTTCTCTATATTTTTTCTAGGGCAAATGCACTTATATACCAGAAAATGGGGGCCAGAGGCTGGCCAGGGGACCCACGAGGTACCAGGGCGCGCCTGGGGGGGGTGGCGCGCCTTGGTGCCTCGTGGGCACCTGGGTGGCCCTCTCTGGTACTTTTTGCTTCCAGTATTTTTTATTTATTCCAAAATAATTCTCCGTGAAATTTCAGCTCATTTGGAGATGTGCGGAATAGGTATCTCTGACATAGCTTTTTCAGGTCCAGAATTCCAGCTGCCGGCATTCTCCCTCCTTGTGTGAATCTTTCATATTAATAGAGAAAAGGCATTAGAATTACTCCACAAAGTGTTATATTGATCAAAAACACTATAAATAACAGTAGTAAAACATGATGCAAAATGGACGTATCAACTCCCCCAAGCTTAGACCTCGTTTGTCCTCAAGCGAAAGCCAATATCGATAATCATGTCCACATGTTTAGAGAGAGAGGTGTCGATAAAAACAAAATACGGACATAGTAGCATCATGATCATTATTATAACAGCAATAGTCATTATCATAAACTTCTCATGAGCAAGTAACAATTCATCACAACAATGGAGTATAAGGCATAAACTTTCTTGAAAACTAACAAACTATGTTCTCAGTCAACAATGCAATTGCAATTCATCATATTTTCAGGAAGGGTCTCATGTAGGAGCTTTTTAGCAAGTCCACATACTCAACCATCATTTAGTCTTCTATGATTGCTAACACTCACGACATATATATGGAGCAAAAAGTTTCAGCCAGACACATAGAAAGATAGGGGCTTATATTTTCGCCTCCCAACTGATTCACCTCAAGGGTGATGTCAACAATAATAACTCATGATCACTCATATTCAACTGGATATATGTGCCTAGATCTTTCCCCACCACATGATGCTTGCAAAAGAGAAAAATAAAAAGGAAATAGAGGGGAACACTATTGACTCTTGCATAAAAAGTAAATACATAAAAGTAAAGGATAGGCCCTTCGCAGAGGGAAGCAGAGGTTGTCATGCGCTTTTTGTTGTTGGATGCAAGAGCTCTTAATGCAAAGGAACGTCACTTTATATTGCCCCTTGTGATAGCAACCTTTATTATGCAGTCTGTCGCTTTTATTTCTTTACCATCACAAGTTCGTACAAAGCTTATTTCCCTTACAATAAAAGTTCAGACATATTTAGAGGCAATTTTTATTGCTTTTTGCACCGATGACAACTTACTTGAAGGATCTTATTCAATCCATAGGTAGATATAGTGGACTCTCATGACATGAAACTGGGTTTAAGGTTTTTTTGATGCACAAGTAGTATCTCTACTTGGTGCGGATTTTTGGCTAGCAAATATATTGGGCAAGCACCACATGTTGGAGGATCTATAACAATATAACTTCTATGTGAATATGAACAAACATAATTCATTATGTTGTCTTCCTTGTCAAACGTCAACAATTTGACATAAAATACTTAATGGGGGCTCGCAATCATAAAAGATGTCCAAGATAGTATATTTGCATGTGAATCTTCTCTTCCCTTATTAACTTTTTCATGAATTGCATCATTGACTAATGCTATGTTTGTTAGTTCCAATAAATTTTACCACTTATACTTTTCTTTATGTAATGTCATTACTTTCCATAAGATTAGCATATGATCTTTTTCATTATTTTCATTGCTAGAATTGGAACATGAAAGTAAAGAAGCAAAAACTCAAACTACTCTTTATTATATAACTCTCAACTCGATTACATAGATAGATAGATCACGAAGCTAACACTCGAAAATAGATCATACTAAACTTTTATTCAACTAGATCACGAAATAACTAAGGATCGAACTAAAAATAGGTAAAGATAATAAAAGTGATGGTGATACGATACCGGGGCACCTCCCCCAAGCTTGGCACAAGCCAAGGGGAGTGCCCATACCCATCTGCTCAAGTTTCCTTCTTCGGTGATGGTGGTGGTGATGAAGTGATGGGCTTGTCCTTCACGACATTAATTAAGATGTCCTTTAAGCTCTGGATTTCTCGGAGCACATATTGTATCATCTCTGTATTCCTTTGGACTTCGGCCATAATATGCTTATTCTCTGGCCCCCAAGCATTCTTTCCTGCATCACTTTCACTTGGACGAGAGATATCCCAATTGGAAGGTATGTGCATATGAGGAGTATTTTCAACCCCATAATTGTGAACCAAATTATGAAAGTTGTTCCGATGTAACCTGTGCAAAAGATGCAGGAAAGAATGCACATACCTTCCAATTGGGATATCTCTCGTCCAAGTGAAAGTGATGCAGGAAAGAATGCTTGGGGCCAGAGAATAAGCATATTATGTCCGAAGTCCAAAGGAATACAGAGATGATACAATATGTGCTCCGAGAAATCCAGAGCTTAAAGGACATCTTAATTAATGTCGTGAAGGACAAGCTCGCCACTTCATCACCACCACCATCACCGAAGAAGGAGACTTGAGCACATGGGTATGGGCACTCCCCTTGGCTTGTGCCAAGCTTGGGGGAGGTGCCCCGGTATCGTATCACCATCACTTTTATTATCTTTACCTATTTTAGTTCGATCCTTAGTTATTTCGTGATCTAGTTGAATAAAAGTTTAGTATGATCTATTTTCGAGTGCTAGTTTCGTGATCCATCTATCTATGTAATCGAGTTGAGAGTTATATAATAAAGAGTAGTTCGAGTTTTTGCTTCTTTACTTTCATGTTTCAATTCTAGCAATGAAAATAATGAAAAGATCATATGCCAATCTTATGGAAAGTAATGACATTACATAAAGAAAAGTATAAGTGGTAAAATTTATTGGAAGTTAACAAACATAGCATTAGTCAATGATGCAATTCATGAAAGAGTTAATAAGGGAAGAGAAGATTCACATGCAAATATACTATCTTGGACATCTTTTATGATTGTGAGCCCCCATTAAGTATTTTATGCCAAATTGTTGACGTTGGACAAGGAAGACAATGTAATGAATTATGTTTGTTCATATTTACATAGAAGTTATATTGTTATAGATCCTCCAACATGTGGTGCTTGCCCAACATCTTTGCTAGCCAAAAATCCGCACCAAGTAGAGATACTACTTGTGCATCCAAAAACCTTAAACCCAGTTTCATGTCATGAGAGTCCACTATATCTACCTATGGATTGAATAAGATCCTTCAAGTAAGTTGTCATCGGTGCAAAAAGCAATAAAAATTGCCTCTAAATATGTATGAAACTTTTATTGTAAGGGAAATAAGCTTTGTACGAACTTGTGATGGTAAAGAAATAAAAGCGACAGACTGCATAATAAAGGTTGCTATCACAAGGGGCAATATAAAGTGATGTTCCTTTGCGTTAAGAGCTTGTGCATCCAACAACAAAAGCGCATGACAACCTCTGCTTCCCTCTGCGAAGGGCCTATCCTTTACTTTTATGTATTTACTTTTTATGCAAGAGTCAATAGTGTTCTCCTCTACTTTCTTTTTATTTTTCTCTTTTGCAAGCATCGTGTGGTGGGGAAAGATCTAGGCACATATATCCAGTTGGATATGAGTGATCACGAGTTATTATTGTTGACATCACCCTTGAGGTGAATAAGTTGGGAGGCGAAATCACAAGCCCCTATCTTTCTATGTGTCTGGCTGAAACTTTTTGCTCCATATATATGTCGTGAGTGTTAGCAATCATAGAAGACTAAATGATGGTTGAGTATGTGGACTTGCCAAATAGCTCCTACATGAGACCTTCCTGAAAATATGATGAATTGCAATTGCATTGTTGACTGGGAATATAGTTTGTTAGTTTTCAAGAAAGTTTATGCCTTATACTTCATTGTTGTGATGAATTGTTACTTGCTCATGAGAAGTTTATGATAATAAATATTGTTGTTATAATAATGATCATGATGCTACTATGTCCATATTTTGTTTTTATCGATGCCTCTCTCTCTAAACATGTGGACATGATTATCGATATCGGCTTTCGCTTGAGGACAAGCGAGGTCTAAGCTTGGGGGAGTTGATACGTCCATTTTGCATCATGTTTTGTTACTGTTATTTATAGTGTTTTTGATCAATATAAAACTTTGTGGAGCAATTCTAATGCATTTTCTCTCTTAATATGCAAGATTCACACAAGGAGGGAGAATGCCGGTAGCTGGAATTCTGGACCTGAAAAAGCTATGTCAGAGATACCTATTCTGCACATCTCCAAATGAGCTGAAATTTTCTGGAGAATTATTTTGAAATATATAAAAAATACTGGAATCAATAAGTACCAGAGGGGGCCACCCAGGTGCCCACGAGGCACCAGGGCGCGCCACCCCCCAGGCGCGCCCTAGTACCTCATGGAGCCCCTGGCCCACTTCTGGCCCCCATTTTCTGGTATATAAGTGCATTTGCCCTAAAAAAATAGAGAGAATACTTTTGGGACGGTGCACCGCCGTCTCGAGGTGGAACTTGGGTAGGAGCACTTTTGCTCTCCGGCGGAGAGATTCTGCCGGGGATACTTCCCTCCGGGAGGGGGAAATCGTCGCCATCGACATCACCAGCGATCCTCTCATCGTGGGAGGACTAATCTTCATTAACATCTTTACCAACACCATCTCATCTCAAACCCTAGTTCATCTCTTGTATTCAATCTTTGTCTCAAAACCTCAGATTGGTACCTGTGGGTTGCTAGTAGTGTTGATTACATCTTGTAGTTGATGCTAGTTGGTTTATTTGGTGGAAGATTATATGTTCAGATCTATTATGCTATTCAATACCTCTCTGATCTTGGATATGAACATGATTTGTGAGTACTTACTTTTGTTCTTGAGGACATGGGAGAAGTCTTGTCATAAGTAATCATGTGAATTTGGTATTCGTTCGATATTTTGATGATGTGTATGTTGTTGATTCCCTTAGTGGTGTCGTGTGAACGTCGACTACATGACACTTCACCATCTTTGGGCCTAAGGGAATGCATTATGGAGTAGTAATTAGATGATGGGTTTCTAGAGTGACAGAAGCTTAAACCCTAGTTTATGCGCTATTCCGTAAGGGGCAGATTTGGATCCATATGTTTAATGCTATGGTTAGAGTTATCTTAATTCTTCTTTCGTAGTTGCGGATGCTTGCGAGAGGGGGTAATCATAAGTGGGAGGCTTGTTCAAGTAAGAACAGCACCCAAGCACCGGTCCACCCACATATCAAATTATCAAAGTAGCGAACGCGAATCAAACAAACATGATGAAAGTGACTAGATGAAATTCCCATGTGTCCTAGAGAACGCTTTACTTACTATAAGAGATCGTTCCGGCTTGTCCTTTGCAATAAAAAAGATTGGGTCATCAGTAAACAATTGTTTCTTCTTTAACACTAACAGGTTCCTCAATCTTTTCTTTAGCAGGGGGATGATATAAAAACCACTTCTCCTTAGGGAGATCAACATAAGTAGCAAATGATTCACAAAAGGAAGCTACTATCTCAGAGTCAAGTCCATATTTAGTGCTAAACTTATGAAAAGCATCGGTGGCCATAAAAGATTTAACACAATCGAACTCAAGTATTATACCTGACTCATTACCTTTGTCGAGTTCCCAATCTTCAGAGTTGCGTTTAATTCTTTCCAGAAGATCCCATCTGAATTCAATACTTTTCTTCATATAGGAGCCAGTCGAAGAAGAATCGAGCGTAGTTTGATTATCATGAGAAAGTCGAGCATAAAAATTCTCTAAGATAATTTCTTTTGAGAGCTCATGATTGGGGCATGTGTACATCATGTACTTAAGCCTCCCCCAAGCTTGAGCGATGCTTTCTCCTTCACGAGGCCAAAAGTTATATATATAATTCCGATCACGATGAACCAAATGCATAGGATAAAATTTCTGATGGAATTCTAATTTCAATCGGTTCCAGTCCCATGTATCAGTATCATCACATAGCCTATACCACATCAATGCCTTTCCCTCCAAAGATAAAGGGAATACTTTCTTCTTAACTCCATCTCCGGATAAACCTGCAAGCTTAAACAATCCACAAATTTCATTCACATAGATCAAGTGCATATCAGGATGTACTGTTCCATCTCCTGCATAAGGATTAGCTAGCAGTTTCTCTATCATACCCGGAGGGATTTCATAATAAATATTTTTAGTAGGTGCAGTAGGTTGAGGAGCAACTATTTGTGTTTCCGGTCGAGGTGAAGATACCCTGAACAAACCCCTCAAAGGATTACTTTCCATAGTGACAAGTGACAGTAAATTTTAGCACGTAATATAAATGTTTCCTTACCAAATTCCACTCACCAAAGGCGCTTCACTCCCCGGCAACGGTGCCAGAAAAGAGTCTTGATGACCCACAAGTATAGGGGATCAATCGTGGTCCTTTTGATAAGTAAGAGTGTCGAACCCAACGAGGAGCAGAAGGAAATGACAAGCGGTTTTCAGCAAGGTATTTTCTGCAAGTACTGAAATTATCGGTAACGAGTAGTTTGATAGCAAGATAATTTGTAACAAGTGACAAGTAACAATAGTAACAAAGAGTGCAGCAAGGTGGCCCAATCCTTTTTATAGCAAAGGACAAGCCGGAATGATCTCTTATAGTAAGTAAAGCGTTCTCGAGGACACATGGGAATTTCATCTAGTCACTTTCATCATGTTTGTTTGATTCGCGTTCGCTACTTTGATAATTTGATATGTGGGTGGACCGGTGCTTGGGTGCTGTTCTTACTTGAACAAGCCTCCCACTTATGATTACCCCCTCTCGCAAGCATCCGCAACTACGAAAGAAGAATTAAGATAAATCTAACCATAACATTAAACATATGGATCCAAATCAGCCCCTTACGGAATAGCGCATAAACTAGGGTTTAAGCTTCTGTCACTCTAGTAACCCATCATCTAATTACTACTCCACATTGCATTCCCTTAGGCCCAAAGATGGTGAAGTGTCATGTAGTCGACGTTCACATGACACCACTAAGATAACTCTAACCATAGCATCAACAACATACATATCATCAAAATATCGAATGAATACAAAATTCACATGATTACTTATGACAAGACTTCTCCCATGTCCTCAAGAACAAAAGTAACTACTCACAAGCCATAAACATGTTCAAGATCAGAGGGGCATTGAATAGCATAATAGATCCGAACATATAATCTTCCACCAAATAAACCAACTAGCATCAACTACAAGATGTAATCAACACTACTAGCAACCCACAGGTACCAATCTAAGGTTTTGAGACAAAGATTGAATACAAGAGATGAACTAGGGTTTGAGATGAGATGGTGCTGGTGAAGATGTTGATGAAGATTAGTCCTCCCACGATGAGAGGATCGCTGGTGATGTCGATGGCGACGATTTCCCCCTCCCGGAGGGAAGTTTCCCCGGCAAAATCTCTCCGCCGGAGAGCAAAAGTGCTCCTGCCCAAGTTCCGGCTCGAGACGGCGACGCACCATCCCGAAAGTCTTCTCTATATTTTTTCTAGGGCAAATGCACTTATATACCAGAAAATGGGGGCCAGAGGCTGGCCAGGGGCCCCACGAGGTACCAGGGCGCGCCTGGGGGGGGGGGGTGTGTGGCGCGCCCTGGTGCCTTGTGGGCACCTGGGTGGCCCCCTTTGGTACTTTTTGCTTCCAGTATTTTTTATTTATTCCAAAATAATTCTCCGTGAAATTTTAGCTTATTTGGAGATGTGCAGAATAGGTATCTCTGACATAGCTTTTTCAGGTCCAGAATTCCAGCTGCCGGCATTCTCCCTCCTTGTGTGAATCTTACATATTAAGAGAGAAAAGGCATTAAAATTACTCCAAAAAGTGTTATACTGATCAAAAACACTATAAATAACAGTAGTAAAACATGATGCAAAATGGACGTATCATTAGCGGATAGTAGAAGTGGGACTGATAACCAACCACTTAAGATTATTTTGCAAATAAACACCCCTTTCCCCCACAATGATGAAACCATGCAACCCTTTAGCGCGAAGGCTCGTCATTGATCTCAGCTCATGATAATGGTGTCATCACCATCAAAAACTCATGCTTGGGCACATTCAATTGAAACTTAATCTTCAGGACCACAACCAAACATGATAGCTAGAGTTGGATCTATGTTTTGGTTAGGTAAACACCCTGTAGTAAGGGGGGTAATTGTGAACCCTGTGGACCAACCACATGGGACAGTAAAGAAAAAGCTCCCGCTAATAGAAAAAAAATCCACAAATCGTTGGGTTTATCCTGCCGCTCCTCCTACTTGACCCCCCTGCCAAAAGAGGCGGAATCCATGTGTTGTTTGCTTTTGGTTTTTGCTTGAATTATAGATGGAACCCTAGCTTAGTCGTGACTTGGTTTTTCACATACATGGTGTCAACAAATATTGGAGGACGCCATGATGGAGAGACAATGGTGAAAATCATTCCACCCCATCAATATGGATAGGTTCAGTTCCAGAGCTACCTGTTAGGACCGAGAGTATATCGACCAGAGGGGGGGTGAATTGGAGATCAAAATTTCTTGCGAAAGTTTGACCCGAACGCAAACACAACAGCGGAATAAACGGAGTAGATCAAGGACTAAAGATAAATAGGCACAACTGGGCCGAACAAGAGATGTAGAGAGAGCTAAGCAAATCTTTCGAGGAAAGATATTATAATCGTTCGAGAATAATAGCTCACTATATTAACAATCACAATGGTAACATTGTATGCTAACAAAATAGAACAACATGAGAGAGCGAACAGTATGAGGAAAGATGCTTGCGAACTAAACAGAAAAAGAATGAAGACAGAAACACAGAGATAACAAATGAGGGAAAAATAAGAGAGACAATACACATCACAGAGCGAATGAAAACTATTGCGAGATGTTACTCAGAATATAGCTAAGTTGAATGACCATGTAACACCATGGAACAAGGAGACGGGCATACAAACAAACAACCTTGAGAACAACAAACTGAAATATACTAAACAACATGAGAGACACAGACGAAGATAAAATACAACTAATATTATATCAGAGATGTCTATCGACACTAAGCACCGAATGTAAACCGCAGAAAGGAATGCAGTAGAGTAGAATGAACCGGTGGTGCTCGAAGACGACAGATGGATTTGGTAGACCAGTTCGCCTTCTGCCAAAGGACTACGTCTGGTTGGAGAGTCTTGTGATTGAACACAAGAGCAAACCTCTCCCCGTTCTATTCTTCTTCAACTCGAAGCTGATTAGACTCCGGTTGATTTCACTTGTGGTAGATACTTGTCGGTGATCTCCAAACCTTCGACAGAATTCTTCACGAACCACAATTACTCTTGGTTGCTGAAGACTTTGCTTGGTGAAGACAATTACTCTTCGACACTCAAGCCGACACCTATCCGTTTAGAGAGTGCGCAGCTCTCAAGAGTAATAGGTACAAGAACTCTAACTTAGAACTACTGTGATGCTCAACCATTGTCTAAGTTTTGGCTCTTGATTTTCTCTTGGTGGATCTTAAACTCAAATCTCTCGAGAGGGGATGCTCAATCAATCTTCTCAGAAATCTTAAGCGGTGCAGCCAACAGACAACGTTGGTGCGGGGTAGCTATTTATAGCCGCAACCTTCCCTGATGGGAAATGACCAAATTGGACACGCGGATCAGCCAATGGCCGAACGACACGTTTCCAATGGTCGGACGGTAACATTCCTTGCGGGGCAAGAAATGCTAACTCCTCAGTCCGAAAGATATCTCCTGCAGCATCGAAGAACAACGTCTTTTGCTGACAGGTAATCATTCAGAACACAAAGAGATTTCTCTCAGTCTTTCATAGGTTTCGGCTAAGCATCATAGTGGACCTAAGCTTCGAGAACCTATACCCCTCTTAATAGTACGGAGGTCCTATGACTCAAATAAGAGAAAGAAGAACGACGAAATGAATGCTACATCTTCACTACGTTTTCAATCTTCTCGACTGCAGTCATTCTTCCTCCGACACACCGAACAAATATTGCTTTGGGTCAGCAATAATTTTAAGGGGTCAATTCCTTTGATACGATCCTCTTGCTTTCATTTCTACTCGAAATGTGGCTCTTCCTTCTCTTCCACGTAGATAATCTTCGGTGAAGTTCTTCTAACTTCAACACCGGACATAGCATTTTCCTCGGGCTTGCATGGACTATTTCTCTCTGTGTGCCTAGCAAACAAATCAGTTCATGTCTGTTTTTGACAACAATCTCCAAAACATAAGGGAGTAAATTATTGCACCAACACTACCAACATCCCATTTTTGTCTAGGTACCTTGAATTATGCCTTTGCAATATGAGCAATGTATTGTGCTTTGTTATGGTTGAGCATACGAGCATGTTATATTGCCACTTAAAGAAAAAAGGATAGGTTGCCAACTCACTACAAACATATTATCTGGCAAGTTACCGTAGATGCATCAAGGTAATGTTGGATTCACACTGCTCCCATGTGGTTGAGGCGACGCAGAATGTGTGATTATCTTGGGTTGGGTGTAGTGATAATTGATGAATGTCACGTACGCACTTTGGAGTTTCGAAGCTGTTTTGTTTAACTATGCAATCGAAAAGCAAATGAATTTACAAACAAACTTGCAAAAATTTCCTTCTCGGCACAATTTGGTCTCCTGGCGAGCTCTTCTACGAGAGTAATGGTGAACGGAATCCCTGGGAGACTAATTTTCATTCGGAAGGGGGTGTGGCAGGGGGGCCCTTTATCCCCCATGCTTTTCATTCTCATTATGAGCCACGACATAGAATGGTGGAATTAGAAGCTACCAGGGGGGGCGCTAGCTCCTCTGGCCAATGTAGGGCTGAAGCAAAGGCTCTCTATGTTTGCGGACGACGTAATGCTTTTCATCAAGCCCAACGAGACGGACTTGCAAGCTTGTGCATTCCTTTTACAAGCCTTTGGTGAAGCTTCAGGACTCTGAGTGAACCTAGCTAAGAGCAAGGCACTACCAATAAGATGCAATAGTGAAATCATGCAGCATGTGGAGGAGCTACTTGGTTGCACAACGGGTACATACCCGTGCAAGTACCTGGGATTACCCCTGACCATAAGAAAGCAATCAACAACTCAACTAGTGGGGCTTGTTGATCAGCTAGCCGACAGCCTACCTAGATGGAAGGTTGCAAACATGCCCAAGAGCGAAAGGCTAATCCTGGTACAGTCGGTCCTCTGTGCCATACCGATCCATGCCATGATGGCGCTGGACATCCCAATTAAGACTATATCGGCTATGACAAAGATATGCAGGAGCTTTCTTTGGTGTGCAAAAGAGCAGGCCAATGGTGGTCAATGTGGTTTCCTGGGATGCCGCTTGCGCACCCAAATTGGCAGGCGGTTTGGGAATTCCCAACTTAAGGTGGATGGACATTGCTCTACAAGCAAGATGGCCACTTCAGCGGGTGGACCAGTGGAGACCGTGGGCGGATTTTGACATAACGGTTCCAAAAGAGTCGTCGCAACTATTCAGGGTTGCGGCATGCTCGACGGTGGGAGACGGTAGAATCACCCTCTTTTGGGAGGTGATAACCCACAAGTATAGGGGATCGCAACAGTTTTTGAGGGTAGATTTCACCCAAATTTATTGATTCGACACAAGGGGAACCAAAGAATATTTGCGAGTATTAGCAGTTGAGTTGTCAATTCAACCACACCTGGAAAACTAAATATCTGCAGCAAAGTGTTTAGTAGCACAGTAGTATGATAGTTTTGATAGCAGTAGTAATAGTAGCAATAGTAACAGAGACACTAACAGTAGCAGTTTTGTAGTGATTGTAACAACAGCAACAGCGAAAGTAACTTAGCAAAGATCAATATGCGAAAAGCGTAGGCATTGGATCAGTGATGGATAATTATGTTGGATGACATTCATCATGTAACAGTCACAACCTAGAGTGATACACAATAGCTCCAATTCATCAATGTAATGAGGCATGTATTCCGTATATAGTCATACATGCTTATAGTAAGAACTTGCATGACATCTTTTGTCCTACCCTCCCGTGGCAGCGGGGTCGATAAGGAAATCTAAGGGATATTAAGGCCTCCTTTTAATAGAGAACCGGAACAAAGCATTAGCACTTAGTGAATACATGAACTCCTCAAACTATGGTAATCACCGGAAAGAATCTCAATTATTGTCACCTTGGGGCATGCGGATCATAACACGTAATAGGTGCATACAACTTGCAAGATAGGATCAAGAACACAAATATATTCATGAAAACATAAAGGGTTCAGATCTGAAATCATGGCACTCGGGCCCTAGTGACAAGCATTAAGCATAGCAAAGTCATGGCAACATCAATCTCAGAACATAGTGGATACTAGAGATCAAGCCCTAACAAAATTGACTCGATTACATGATAAATCTCATCCAACCCATCACCGTCCAGCAAGCCTACGGAGAAATTACTCACACACAGTGGTGAGCATCATGAAATTGGTGATAGAGGATGGTTGATGATGACAACGGCGTCGAATCCCCCTCTCCGGAGCCCCGAACAGACTCCAGATCAGCCCTCCCGATGAAGAACATGAGGTGGCGGCGGCTCCGTATCGTAAAACGCGATGAAACTTCTTCTTCTATTTTTTTCTCGGGGAAAGAGAATTTATAGCGTTGGAATTAGGTCAGGAGGACCTCCGTGGGCCCAACAAGGCATCAGGGCGCACCCTGTTGCTTTGTGAGCAACAGGTGGCCCCTCTTCTGTTGATTCTTGCGCCAGTATTTTTTATTTATTCCATAAAAAATGTCCAAAAAGTTTCGTCCAATTCCGAGAACTTTGGTTTCTGCACAAAAACAACACCATGGTAGTTCAAAACAAGAGCAAAAGTGTTTGGAAAAGTAGACACGACGGAGATATATCAACTCCCCCAAGCTTAACTCATTGCTTGTCCTCAAGCAATTTAGTTGACAAACTGAAAGTGATAAAGAAAAACTTTTACGAACTCTTTTGTTCTTGTATCCCTATATAAGCTTAACTAGCACCCAAGTTTTCAGCAAAGATCATGAACTAACCATGCAGATGATAACACTTAGAAACTACATTTACTCATATCAATGGCATAATCAACTAGCGAGCAATAATAACATATCTCAAATGCCAACAATATGTCAAAACAATCATGATATAATATGATAACATGGTATCTCGCTAGCCCTTTCTGAGACCGCAAAACGTAAATGCAGAGCACCTTCAAAGTTCAAGCAGCGACTAAACATTGCAATTCAGGGTAGAAGAGATCCAGTCATGATTTACCCAACATTAACTATACTCAATGAATAAGAATGACAATAGTGCTCTCAGGATTGGTGCCTATAATGAGAAGGTTAGACTCAACAATAAAAGTAAAATAACATAAAAGTAAATGGATAGGCCCTTCGCAGAGGGAAGCAGAGATTTACAGAGGTGCCAGAGCTCAATGCTTAAATCAGAGATGAAAATAATTTTGAGAGGTATGCCTTTCCTGTCAACATCACGACCAAGAATTTTCAATATCTTCCATGCTAAACACATTATAGCTGATTCCCAAGCGAAACGGTAAAGTTTTACTCCCCCTCCACCATACAAACACAAGCCATGGCTAGCCGAATTCATGGGTGCCCTCCATACCAACAACTTTCCGGGGGAGTTTGTTTGCATTATATATATATTTTCATTTTGAGCATAGGACTGGGCATCCCAAATACCAGCCTCTCTCGTGCAATGACAAGTGAATAAACACTCATCTGAGAATAACCCGCTTAGCATGGAAGATATTGACCACCCCCTGTCGCTCCATGAGCGGTACGGGCACACAAAACAGATGTTTATTTGAATGATTAGAGGTGGCACATGCAAATTTACTTGGAACGGCAGAGTAATACGGCATATAGGTAGATATGGTGGACTCATCTCGAACAACTTTGGTTTAGGGATTTTGGATGCACAAGCAGTATTCCCGCTTAGTACAGGTGAAGTCTAGCAATAGATTGAGAAGCGACCAACCAGAGAGCGAAAACGGTCATAATCATGCATTGAGAATAATTAACATTGAGTACTAGCATGAGTAGGATATAGACACCCTGAACATAAATATCGTGAAGGCTGCATTGGTTTTGAATCAACTACATGTGTAAACGTGTGCCAAGTCAAGCCACTTGAAACATTCAGAGGAGGGTACTGATACGTCTCCGTCGTATCTACTTTTCCAAACACTTTTGCTCTTGTTTTGGCCCCTAATTTGCATGATTTGAATGGAACTAACCCAGACTGACGCTGTTTTCAGCAGAATTGCCATGATGTTGTTTTTGTGCAGAAAATCAAAGTTCTTGCATTTGGATGAAACTTTCTGGAGATTTTTTATTGAATATATAAAAAATATTGGCATCAAGAACTACTGGAGGGGGGCCACCCAGTGCCCACGAGGCACCAGGGCGCGCCACCCCCCCAGGCGCGCCCTGGTACCTCGTGGGGCCCACGTGGCTCCGTTTGACCTATTTCCAACGCTATAAATTTAGTTTTCTAGAGAAAAAAATAAGAGAGGAAGTTTTATTGCGTTTCACAATACGGAGCCGCCGCCACCTCCTGTTCTTCATTGGGAGGCCAGATCTGGAGTCCGTTCAGGGCTCCGGAGAGGGGGATCTTCCGGCATCGTCATCATCAACCATCCTTCATCACCAATTTCATGATAGTCACCGCCGGGAGTGAGTAATTCCTTCGTAGGCTTGCTGGACGGTGATGAGTTGGATGAGATTCATCATGTAATCGAGTTAGTTTTGTTAGGGCTTGATCCCTAGTACCCACTATGTTCTGAGATTGATGTTGCTATGACTTTGCTATGCTTAATGCTTGTCACTAGGGCCCGAGTGCCATGATTCCAGATCTGAACCCTTTATGTTCTCATCAATATATTTGTGTTCTTGATCCGATCTTGCAAGTTGTATGCACCTGCTACGTGTTATGATCCACATACCCCAAGGTGACAATAATTGGGATTCTTTCCGGTGATTGCCGTAGTTTGAGGAGTTCATGTATTCACTAAGTGTTAATGCTTTGTTCCGGTTCTCTATTAAAAGGAGGCCTTAATATCGCTTAGTTTCCTTATGGACCCCGCTGCCACGGGAGGGTAGGACAAAAGATGTCATGCAAGTTCTTATCGCAAGCACGTATGACTATATACGGAATACATGCCTACATTACATTGATGAATTGGAACTAGTTCTGTGTCACCCTAGGTTATAACTGTTACATGATGAATGTTATCCAACGAATATCACCAATCCAATGCCTACGAGCTTTTCATATATTGAATCTTGCTAAGTTACTACTGTTGCTGCTGCTATTACAATTACTACTGCTACTGCTATTATCGTTACTGCTACTGTTACTATTATTGCTACTGCTATCAAACTATCATACTACTGTGCTACTGATCACTCTGCTGCAGATATTTAGTTTCCAGGTGTGGTTGAATTGACAACTCAACTGCTAATACTTGCGAATATTCTTTGGCTCCCCTTGTGTCGAATCAATAAATTTGGGTTGAATACTCTACCCTCGAAAACTGTTGCAATCCCCTATACTTGTGGGTTATCAAGACCTTTTTCTGGCGCCGTTGCCGGGGAGCATAGCTTTATTTGCTATGTCACTTGGGATTTATATCTGTTGATCACTATGAAGAATCTGAAGGATACCAGAACCAAGATTGTTCCCTCTAAGACGAGGGGAGGTAAGGAACTGCCATCTAGCTCTGCACTTGATTCACCTTCTGTTTTGAATAAACTTGCAACACCACAACATGCTATTAATTCTGATATGTCGCAAGTTATTGATGATACCACTTCTTCTATGAATGATACTCATGATGATGCTAGTACTATGCTTGAGAATGCTGTGCCACTTGGTGAATTTCTTACTGAACAAATTGCTAAAGCTAAAGAAATTGAAAATACTGAAACTCCTGAGAATGATGATCAACCTGTTATGCCTAGCTCTCCTACTAGAGTTGAAACACCTGATGAACAATGTTTTGATAGGGAGACCGCTAGAGCCATTCTTGCTTGCAATGATAGATATGAAGTTATAAAATTAATTGCTGATATGAAAGAAAAATCTATGAGAGAGAAAATGAAATATGATCCTAAATTTGCAACCTCTCCCATATTTGTTACTGATAAGGATTATGAATTCTCTGTTGATCCGGAATTGATTAAGTTGGTAGAATCTGATCCTTTCCATGGATATGAAACTGAAACCGTTGTGGCACATCTTACTAAATTAAATGATATAGCCACCCTGTTTACTCATGAGGAAAAAATCCGCCACTATTATATTCTTAAGTTGTTTCCTTTCTCATTAAAGGGTGATGCTAAAGATTTGTATAATACTCTTGCTCCTGGATGTGTGCGTAGTCCCCAGGATATGATTTACTACTTCTCTGAAAAATATTTTCCTGCTCATAAGAAACAAGCTGCCTTACAGGAAATATTTAATTTTGTGCAAATTGAAGAAGAGAGTCTCACACAAGCTTGGGGGAGGCTTCTCCAATTACTTAACGCTTTGCCTGATCATCCTCTCAAGAAAAATGAAATACTTGATATCTTCTATAATGGACTAACTGATGCTTCTAGGGATTACCTAGATAGTTGTGCGAGTTGTGTTTTCAGGGAAAGGACTATTGAACAAGCCGAGGAATTATTGAATAATATATTGAAGAATGATAATGATTGGACACTTCCTGAACCACCGCCTAAACCCACTCTGAAGAAGAGGGGTATCTTATATCTCAGTCCAGAAGATATGCAAGATGCAAAGAAATGTCAGAAAGAGAAAGGTATTAAAGCTGAGGATGTTAAGAATTTACCACCTATTGAAGAGATACATAGTCTTGACAAACCGACACAGGTAGTAGAGGTAAATTCTCTTATAAAGTTTGATGAAAGTGATATTCCGTATAACAAACCTCCTAGTCAATGCTTGTATGAATTCGACAATTATATTATGAAGCAAGATCATTTTAATGCAAACGTTATGAAATAATTGAAACGAAACTCTTATATGATTGATCGCCTGAGTGACTTGTTATTTAGAATTGCTAATGATGTTAAAGGTGTTAGTAAACATGCATCTATGGTTCAAACTCAATTAGAACAAGTTGCCAAATCTCAAAGTGAATTGCTTAATGAAATGAACAACAATATGAATGATCATGCTGTTAGAGTAATGACTAGAGGAGGAAGAATGACTCAGGAGCCACTATATCCTGAAGGTCACCCAAAAAGAATTGAACATGACTCTCAAAGAATTAATGTTGATGCACCTAGTCCTTCTAAAAAGAAAAAGAAAAAGAAAAACGATAGGACTTTGCATACTTCTAGTGAACCCGAGGTAGAAAACCCCCTGGAGGATAGTAATGATGTTTCTATCTCTGATGCTAAAACGCAATCTGGTAATGAACAACCACTTGATGATAATAATAATGATGATGTTCATATGGATACCCAACCAGATAATGATAAAGAACCAGATAATGATGTTGAAATTGAACCTGAAGTTGATCTTGATAACCCATCTACTAAAAATAAACGTTATGATAAAAAAGATTTCATTGCTAGAAAACATGGTAAAGAAAGAGAACCATGGGTCCAAAAACCCATGCCCTTTCCTCCTAAACCTTCTAAGAAAAAAGATGAGGAAGAATTTGAACGCTTTGCTGAAATGCTTAGGCCAGTCTTTTTGCGTACTCGTTTAACTGATATTATAAAGATGCCTCCTTATGCTAAATATATGAAAGACATTGTCACAAATAAAAGAAAGATACCCGAAGCTGAAATTTCCACCATGCTTGCAAATTATTCTTTTAAGGATGGAGTGCCTAAGAAATTAGGAGATCCAGGAATACCAACTATACCATGCTCCATTAAGAAAAATTATGTCAAAACTGCTTTGTGTGATTTAGGAGCTGGTGTTAGTGTCATGCCTTTCTCCTTATATAAAAGACTTGATTTGAATAAACTCACTCCCACCAAAATATCATTGCAAATGGCTGACAAATCAACTGCCATACCTATCGGTGTTTGTGAGGATGTGCCCGTCGTAGTTGCAAATGTCACTATTCTAACAGACTTTGTTATACTTGATATGCCCGAGGATGACAACATGTCAATTATCCTTGGTAGACCCTTTCTGAATACTGTAGGGGCTGTTATTGATTGCAACAAAAGCAAGGTCAATTTTCATATCAATGGTAATGAACATACGGTGCACTTTCCAAAGAAACAATTTCAAGTGAATGGTATTCATATTATTGAAAAGACTCCGACAATTACTATTGGGAGTTTCCAAATTCCTCTTCCTACTGTTAAAAAGAGATATGAAACTTTTATTGTTGGGGAGATGCATATCCCCGTTGAGGTAACTTAGTGTTATACGAAAGTTCTTCGGTTTCATGTCACTCGAAAATGGTTTGTTAATAAGACCTGATCAACCTTATTAATGGATTCTTCTTGAGAGGCATGTAGTCGATGAATTTAGTAGGCACAACCTTCTGTACCCACTCTTAGTTTGCTGTTATTTTTATTCAAATATAATAAAATGCCATGATTACTCTGTTTTCTGAATTACCCGTGCAATAAAAATTGCCCAAAAATAAAAGTGCTCAGAATGCAATAAACTTTTAACATGATTTTTCATTGAATATTTAAGAATTTTTGGAATAAAAATCATATCATGGGGGGTGCCCCAGGTGCCCACGAGGCACGAGGGCGCGCCACCCCCCCTGGCGCGCCCTGCTACCTCGTGGGCCCCACAGAGGCCCCCTCACTTATTCCTTTAGCTCACTTCGTCTCCTACCTCTAAAAAAAATTCCTGGTAGCTCTCTCTCTCTCGTGTTCTTGCTCACAACACTGAAATTTTCGATCTCTTTGCTCGGAGCTCCGTTTCCGAAACTGTTTTGGGGAATTGCTCCTTGGTATGTGACTCCTTCATTGCTCCAATTAGTTTTTGTTTTAGTGGATTATATCTTGCATAATTAGCTACTGTTGGTGCTACAGAAATTGAGCTTGCATGTTGAATCCTTTGAGTTCCAAGTAGTTTGAATGCTTGATATAGCCTCTAGACATCCATATGAGTAGTTGCTATCAATCTTGTGAAGTTTTATTGATATCATTTTGTGGTCCAAAATTTTTCAGAAATTTGTTCATGGGAAAATGAATTTTCTCCGGAGAAGTTCTTCGAGGAGGAGGTCCTCGGAGGCGTCCTTAAGTGAAAGCTCGGCACGCCAAGCATATGAGGAACCAAGGACAAGTTCAGTACGAGGTGCCGAAGCAAAGTCATGTCGGTGGCCGTGCAACGAATTCATGTTGAGAGCAGGTATCAAAGAAGAATTTGACCAATACATTCACAATGTCGAGCTCTCTGCCTTCATTGCAGATAAGCCACCACAGCATTACAATCTCACCCACTCCTTTACTCAGAACTTTGCTTATCATCCGCGCACTTCTAGAATTTTATTTCACCTCTATGACAATTCCTACAATATATCTCTAGAAGAATTTTGTGATGCATGTAAAATTCCATATTGGGGTTCGTTAGATGAACCGCCAAGATCTGATTATGAGTTGTTTCTTACTAGCCTTTGCAACGGTGAAGATAGGGGAATCACGCAGGCTAGAATAGTTAGCATTCAATTTCCCGCTATCCGGTATTTTGCGCTTTTTAATGATAAATGCGTTGTTGGTAAGCAAGACTGTAGTGCACTTTGTACCCCTGATCTGAGTCTTATCCATACAGCTTTGACTGGTAGCAAACTTTATAATCTTGGGGCTATTGTTGCACGTAGGCTGCAGCTTAATGCAGGTAATGGTGATTTGTATGGAGGAATCTATGCCTCCCGTTTAGCGGCAAGGTTAGGGGTGTCGTTTAAATTCAATGATCCCCTTTTGCCTTATAAATATTTAAATTTTGAAGCAATGCGAGAACATAGGTTCTTAAAGCGCAACGCACAGGGTTACGAATATAACTTAGTTTTTAATAAATATCACTCGGTGTATGTTGCTTTGCCTGCTCCTGCCCTCTTTGATTTTCAGAACAAACAGAGACATTTCCTTCATGAGAGTGAGGTGCACGAGTACAATGCAGCCGCTAAGGCTGCTCGTCAGGCCAAAGGGGCAGCTCAGAACCCCTCTACGAGCTACCATTTCGATCATTATCCAGGACAGCCATGGTAGTGGACCAAGCTAGGCACAAGCCTAGGCTTGGGGCAGTACGTAATTCTCACCGACATTACATTCATGTTCACACATTTTACTCCAGTTGTCGGTGTTCATACTTTTTCATTGTATAATCCATGTTAGTTTTATTTTCTCGCCTTCTTTTTGTGTGTTTGAAAAACTTTGAGAAAATCCAAAAACATTCCTCATTTCTTTTCAGTTTATCTTTCTAGTTTAATTAGCTGTAGCTTCGTAATAGTAAAAGAAAACCCAAAAAGATTTCCCGTTTCTTCTTTTGCTTGTTGGGAGTTTTCCCATGTAAATAGTTTTCTTCTCTCGTTTTTTGTTTTCTTCTTTAATTTGCTTCTTCAGAAAACTAAAAACTCCAAAAATATTTCAGTATGTTTCTCTGAAATTCTTTTCTTTTCTTTTGTTGAGTCATTGCAAGGAGAAGACCACGATGAAAATGATGAGTGGCTCTCATATGCATTATTGTTGATTTAACAAAGAGCCCATATTACCTTGTCTTCTCCTTTGAATAAAATGCTTGCAGATTCCAGCTTAGTCCACGGCACACTTGCACTATTATTATTTTTATATCATTCGGTCGTGCAAGTGAAAGGCAATAATGACGATGATTTGATGAAGTGACCGTGGCAAGGAAAGGCGGGTATGAACTCAATTTGTTCTTTGTTTTTGTAAATATGTTTAACTCAGTATCCATGATTCAGCATATTATGATTAAACATGTTTGTGATGACAAATAGAGATTATAGTTGCTCATACCATGCCTAAGTAGCTAGGAGTGGATAATGATTTATCTTGAGTGTCAACATGCATTAAAATGTTCATGATGTAGTATGATGATACGGTATCCTCCTCTGAATGTTTCAAGTGGCTTGACTTGGCACATGTTCACGCATGTAGTTGAATCAAAACCAACATAGCCTCCACGATATTTATGTTCATGGTGTTTATATCCTACTCATGCCAGTATTCAATGTTGATTATTCATAATGCATGGTTATGACCGTTTTCGCTCTCTAGCTGGTCGCTTCTCAACCTATTTGCTAGCTTCCGCCTGTACTAAGCAGGAATGCTGCTTGTGCGTCAAAACCCTTTAAACCAAAGTTATTCCAGATGAGTCCACTATATCTACCTATATGCGGTATTATCTTGCCGTCCTAAGTAAATTTGCATGTGCCAACTCTAATATTCAAACGAACATCTGTTTTGTGTGCCCGTACCTCTCATGGAGCGACAGGGGGCGGTCAGTATCTTCCATGCTAAGCGGGTTATTCTCATGATGAGTGTTTACTCACTTGTCCTTGCACGAGAGGGGCTGGTAATCGGGATGCCCAGTCCCATCATTAAAAAAGCAAAATAATAAAACAAACTCCCCCGGAAAGTTGTTAGTATGGAGGGCACCCGAGGATTCGGCTAGCCATGGCTTGTGATTGATGATGGAGGGGGAGTAAACTTTACTTTACCACTTGGGAACCGCCGCTAATGTGTTTAGCATGGAAGCTATTGAAAACTCTTGGTCGTGACGTTGACAGGAAAGGCATACCTCCCAAAATTTATTTACCTCTGATTTAAGCTTTGAGCTCTGGCACCTCTGCAAATCCATGCTTCCCTCTACGAAGGGCCTATCTATTTACTTTTATGTTATTTTACTTTTATTGTTGAGTCATCACCTTCTCAAACAAGCACCGGACCTGAGAGCACTATTGTCATTCTCATGCATTGTGTATAGTTAATGTTGTGTGCATCATGACTGGATCTCTTCTACCATGAATTACAATGTTTAGTCGCTGCTTGAACTTTGGAGGTGCTCTGCATTTATGTTTTGCGGTCTCAGAAAGGGCTAGCGAGATACCATGTTATCATATTATATCATGATTGTTTTGACAAAGTGTTGGCATTTGAGATATTTTATTATTGCTCGCTAGTTGATTATGCCATCGATATGAGTGAATATAAATTCTAAGAGTTATCATTTGCGTAGTTAGTCATAATCTTTGCTGAAAACTTGGACACTACTTAAGCATATATATAGACACAAGAACAAAAGAGTTTGTAAAAGTTTTTCTTTATCACTTTCAGTTTGTCAACTGAATTGCTTGAGGACAAGCAATGAGTTAAGCTTGGGGGAGTTGATACGTCTCCGTCGTATCTACTTTTCCAAACACTTTTGCTCTTGTTTTGGTCCCTAATTTGCATGATTTAAATGGAACTAACCCGTACTGACGTTGTTTTCAGCAGAATTGCCATGATGTTGTTTTTGTGCAGAAAATCAAAGTTCTTGGAATTGGATGAAACTTTCTGGAGATTTTTTATTGAATATATAAAAAATATTGGCATCAAGAACTACTGGAGGGGGGCCACCCAGTGCCCACGAGGCACCAGGGCGCGCCACCCCCCCAGGCGCGCCCTTGTACCTCGTGGGGCCCACGTGGCTCCGTTTGACCTATTTCCAACGCTATAAGTTCAGTTTTCCAGAGAAAAAAAATAAGAGAGGAAGTTTTATTGCATTTCACGATACGGAGCTGCCGCCACCTCCTGTTCTTCATCGGGAGGCCAGATCTGGAGTCCGTTCAGGGCTCCGGAGAGGGGGATCTTCCGGCATCGTCATCATCAACCATCCTTCATCACCAATTTCATGATGCTCACCGCCGGGAGTGAGTAATTCCTTCGTAGGCTTGCTGGACGGTGATGAGTTGGATGAGATTCATCATGTAATCGAGTTAGTTTTGTTAGGGCTTGATCCCTAGTACCCACTATGTTCTGAGATTGATGTTGCTATGACTTTGCTATGCTTAATGCTTGTCACTAGGGCCCGAGTGCCATGATTCCAGATCTGAACCCTTTATGTTCTCATCAATATATTTGTGTTCTTGATCCGATCTTGCAAGTTGTATGCACCTGCTACGTGTTATGATCCGCATACCCCAAGGTGACAATAATTGGGATTCTTTCCGATGATTGCCGTAGTTTGAGGAGTTCATGTATTCACTAAGTGTTAATGCTTTGTTCCGGTTCTCTATTAAAAGGAGGCCTTAATATCCCTTAGTTTCCTTATGGAACCCGCTGCCATGGGAGGGTAGGACAAAAGATGTCATGCAAGTTCTTATCGCAAGCACGTATGACTATATACGGAATACATGCCTACATTACATTGATGAATTGGAACTAGTTCTGTGTCGCCCTAGGTTATAACTGTTACATGATGAATGTTATCCAACGAATATCACCGATCCAATGCCTACGAGATTTTCATATATTGAATCTTGCTAAGTTACTACTGTTGCTGCTGCTATTACAATTACTACTGCTACTGCTGTTACCGTTACTGCTACTGTTACTATTATTGCTACTGCTATCAAACTATCATACTACTGTGCTACTGATCACTCTGCTGCAGATATTTAGTTTCCAGGTGTGGTTGAATTGACAACTCAACTGCTAATACTTGCGAATATTCTTTGGCTCCCCTTGTGTCGAATCAATAAATTTGGGTTGAATACTCTACCCTCGAAAACTGTTGCGATCCCCTATACTTGTGGGTTATCAGGTACCATACTAACATACTACATCATAACCATTTTAATGCATGTTGACATCTAAGATAAATCATTATCCACTCCTAGCTACTTAAGCATGGCATGAGCAGCTATAATCTCTAATTGTCATCACAAACATGTTTACTCATAATATGTTGAATCATGGATATTGAGCTAAACATATTTACAAAGACAAAAACAAGAAGAGTTCATACCAGCTTTTCCTTGCCACAGTCACTTCATCAAATCATCGTCATTATTGCCTTTCACTTGCATGACCAAATGATGTGAAAATAATAATAGTGCAAGAGTGTCATGGACTAAGCTGGAATCTGCAAACATTTTATTCAAGGGAGAAGACAAGGTAATATTGGCTCTTCATTAGATCAACAATAAAGCATAATAGAGCCACTCAACATTTTCATCGTGGTCTTCCCCTTACAATGACCCAACGAAAAGAAAATAAATTCAGAGAAACACACTGAAATATTTTTGGAGTTTTTAGTTTTTCTAAAGAAAGCAAATTAAAGAAGAAAAATGAAAAGCGAGAAAAACTATTTACATGGGAGAACTCCCAACAAACAAGAAAAGAGAAATATTTTTGGGATTTTTTATTATTATTATGAACTAACTAACAAGAAAGAAAAACCAAAAAGATGCGAGAAATATTTTTGGATTTTCAAAGTTTTTCAAACACACAAGAAGAAAGCGAAAATAAAACTAACATGGATATACAATGAAAAAGGATGAACACCGACAACTGGAATGAATGTGTGAACATGAATGTAATGTCGGTGAGAAATACGTACTCCCCCAAGCTTAGGCTTTTGGCCTAACTTGGTCTACTGCCATGGCTGACCAGGATAATAATCAAAGTGGTAGCTCGTGGAGGCGTTCTGCGCCGCCTCCTCAGTGAGGCGAGCAGCCTCAACTGCCGCAGTTATACTCGTGCACCTCATTCTCATGAAGAAAATATCTCTGTTTGCTCTGGAAATCAAAGAGGACAGGAGCAGGCAAAATAACAGACACAAAATGATATTTATCGAATATCAAGTTATAGTCATATCTGTGAGTGTTGCGCTTAATAAACTCATGGTTCTGCATTGCCTCAAAATTCAAGTATTTATCAGGTAAAAGAGGATCATTGGGCCTGGGCGAGACCCCTAGCCTTGCAGCTACGCGGGAGGCATAAATTCCTCCGTACAAATCACCATTACCCGAGTTGCGATGCAATCTACGTGCAACAATAGCCCCAAGATTATAATGTTTGTTACCCGTTAAAGCAGTATAAATAAGGCTCAGGTCAGGGGCACAAAGTGTGCTACAGTCTTGTTTACCAACAATGCATTTCCCATTAAAAAGTGCAAAGTACCGAATAGAGGGAAAGTGAATGCTTTTTATCCTAGCTTGCGTAACCCCCCTATCCTCACTGTTGCAAAGACTATTGAGAAACGTTTCATATTCAGATTGCCGCGGTTCACTAGGCGAACCCCAAAATGGAATTTTGCATGCATCACAAAACTCTTCTAGAGATATACCATAGGATCTATCATAGAGACAAAATAAAACTCTAGAAGTACGAGAGTGATACTCAAAATGTTGGGTGAATGAATGAGTAAGGTTGTAGTGCTGCGGGGGCTTATCTGCGATGACGGCGGAGAGCTCGGTGTTATGAATATATTGATCAAATTCTTCCTTAATGCCTGCACCTAGCATGAACTCGTTGCACGGCCATCGACAAGATTTTGCTTCAGCACCTCTCACCGAACTTGCCCTTGGTTCAACATACGATTGGCGTGCCGGGCTCTCGCTCGATGATGCTTCAGAGGACCTCCTCCTCGAAGAACTCCTCCTGAAAAGGTTCATTTTCCTATGAACAAATTTCTGAAAATTTTTGGACCACAAAAAGATGTTAACAAAACTTCACAAAATTGATAGTAACTACTCATACAAGTGCCTAGAGGCTATATCAAGCATTCAAACTACTTAGAACTAAAAGAATTCAACATGCAAGCTCATTTTCAATAGCACCAATAGCAGCAATTTATGCAAAATATAATCCACTAAAGCAAAAACTAATTGGAGCAATGGAGGAGTCACATACCAAGGAGCAATCCCCCAAAATAGTTTCAAAAATGGAGCTCCGAGCAAAGAGATCGAAAATCTCAGGTTTGGGAGCAAGAACACGAGAGAGAGAGCTACCACGATTTTTTCTGGAGGTAGGAGATGAAGTGGGCTGAAGGGATAAGTGAGTGCGTCCTTGTGGGACCCACAAGGCATCTTGGCGCGCCCTGGGTGGGTGGCCGCGCCCTGTTGCCTTGTGGGCAACAGGTGCACCCCCCCGGGTTGTTTTTAGTGCCAAAAATTCTTATATATTCCAGGAAAAATCATGTTAGAATTTTATTGCATTCTGAGCACTTTTATGTTTGGGCCATTTTCATTGCACGGATAATTCAGAAAACAGGATAATCATGGCATTTTACTTTATTAAACTATAAATAACAGAGAGCAGACTATGGTTACAGAAAGTTGTGCTTACTAAATTCATCGACCACATGCCCCCTAAAAAAGAATCCATTATTAAGGTTGATCAAGTCTTATTAACAAACCATTTCCGAGTAACATGAAACCGAAGAATTTTCGTATAACACTAAGTTACCTCAACGGGGATATGCATCTCCCCAACAATAAGAATTTCATATTTCTTTTTGACAGTAGGAATAGAAAATTTGAATCCTCCGATAGTGATTGTCGAAACCTTTTCAATACAATTGATACCATTCACTGAATTTTGCTTCTTTGGAAAATAAACCGTATGCTCATTACCATTGACATGAAAAGTGACCTTGCTTTTGTTGCAATCAATAACAGCCCCTGCAGTATTCAAAAAGGGTTTACCAAGGATAATCGACATCTTTTCGTCCTCGGGCATATCAAGTATAACAAAGTCTGTCAAGATAGTAACATTTGTAACAACGACGGGCACATCCTCGCAAATTTCAATAGGTATAGCAGTTGATTTATCAGCCATTTGCAAAGATATTTTAGTAGGTGTAAGCTTATTCAAATCAAGTCTTTTATATCATGAGAAAGGCGTAACATTAACACCGGCTCCCAAATCACATAAGGCAGTTTTAACATAACTTCTTTTAATGGAGCATGGTATAGTCAGTATTCCCAGATCTCCTAACTTTTTAGGTACTCCACCCTTAAAAGAATAATTTGCAAGCATGGTGGAAATTTCAAGTTCAGGTATCTTCCTTTTATTAGTGACAATATCTTTCATGTATTTAGCATATTGAGACATTTTCAACATATCAATCAAGCGAGTGCGCAAAAAGACAGGTCTAAGCATTTCAACAAAGCGTTCAAAGTCTTCCTCATCTTTACTTTTAGATGGTTTAGTAGGAAAGGGCATAGGTTTTTGAACCCATGGTTCTCTTTCCTTTCCATGTTTTCTAGCAACAAAGTCTCTTTTATCATATCTTTTATTCTTAGGAGGTGGGTTATCAAGATCATCAGCAGGTTCTATTTCTACATCATTATCTGGTTGGGTATCGACATGAACATCATCATTATCATTATCATTACTAGGTGGATGTTCATTACCAGATTGTGTCTCAGCATCAGAAATAGAAGCATCATTATACTTCTCAGGAGGTTTTTCTATCTCAGGTTCACTGGAGGCATGCAAAGTCCTATCATTTTTCTTTTTCTTTTTCTTCTTAGATGAACTAGGTGCATCAGTGTTAATTCTTTGACAATCTTGCTCAATTCTTTTAGGATGACCTTCAGGATATAGAGGATCCTGAGTCATTCTACCTCCTCTAGTAACAACTCTAACAGCATGATCATTCATTTTATTATTCATCTCATCAAGCAAATCATTTTGTGACTTAGCAATTTGTTCTAACTGAGTCTGGACCATAGAAGCATGTTTACTTGAACCCTTAACATCATTAGCAATTCTAAACATCAAATCACTCAAGCGATCAATCATGATGGCATTTCGTTTTAGTTGATTGCTAACATACATATTGAAATTCTCTTGCTTAACAATGTGTTATCAAACTCATCCAAACATTGACTAGCAGATTTATTAAAGGGAATATCACTTTCATTGAATCTACGAAGAGAATTTACCTCTACTACCTGTGTCGGGATATCAAGTCCATGTATTTCTTCAATAGGTGGTAGATTCTTAACATCTTCAGCTTTAATACCTTTTTCCTTCATAGATTTATTAGCTTCTTGCATATCTTCAGGACTGAGGAATAGAATACCTCTTTTCTTCGGAGTTGGCTTAGGTGGTGGTTCAGGAAGTGTCCAATCATCGTCATTCTTTAATATATTATTCAATAGTTCTTCAGCCTGTCCAACAGTTCGTTCCCTGAAAACACAACCAGCACAACTATCTAGGTAGTCCCTAGAAGCATCGGTTAGTCCATTATACAAGATATCAAGTATTTCATTTTTCTTAAGAGGATGAACTGGCAAAGCATTAAGTAATTGGAGAAGCCTCCCCCAAGCTTGAGGGAGATTCTCTTCTTCAATTTGCACAAAGTTAAATATTTCCTGTAAGGCAGCTTGTTTCTTATGAGCAGGAAAATATTTTCCAGAGAAGTAATATATCATATACTAGGGACTACGCACACAACCAGGAGCAACAATATTAAACCATATCTTAGCATCACCCTTTAATGAGAAAGGAAACATCTTAAGAATATAGTAGTAGAGAATTTTTTCCTCATGAGCAAATAGGGTGGCTATATCATTCAATTTAGTAAGATGTGCCACAACAGTTTCAGTTTCATAACCATGAAAAGGATCAGATTCAACCAAAGTAATTAACTCAAGATCGACAGAGAATTCATAATCCTTATCAGTAACAAAGATAGGAGAGGTAGCAAACTTAGGATCATATTTCATTCTCTCCATCATAGACTTTTCTTTCATCTTAGCCAGCAGTTTTCTAACATCATCTCTATCATTACAAGCAAGAATTGCTCTAGCTGTCTCTCCATCAAAAACATAACCATCAGGTATCTTAGGCATTTCAACTCTAGTAGGAGGACTAGGCATAACAGTTGAATCATAATTTTCAAGAGTTTCAATATTCTCAGTTTCTTTAGCTCTAGCAATTTGTTCATCAAGAAATTCACCTAGTGGCACAGTATTATCAAGTATAGTACTAGCATCATCATAAGTATCATTCATAGCAGAAGTAGTATCATCAATAACTTGCGACATATCAGAATGAATAGCAGGTGGTGGTGTTGCAAGCCTACTTAAAACAGAAGGTGAATCAAGTGCAGAGTGTGATGGCAGTTCCTTACCTCCTCTAGTGTAACACCCCAAGAGTGCTCCTTCCATATTTGTACTTCCCAACATTGCAATATATGGAATTGTCATGATGATCTTGATGGATGGGTTCTTCTCATGTTGTGTTTTTGCGTTTCTTTTCTTTTTGCATTTCATCTTCATGTTATTAATTGTCTTGTGTTTGCATCACCATATTCATATATGTTGTTCATAAGCATTGTATCCATCATGTTAATTTTTGTTGTGCTCATCATGTATGCATGAGGTGTGTCTTCATCTTCTTCTTGTCTCACCCAACCCTTGGGTTTCACCTATGCAAGCTATCTACCATCCCCTCTCTCAAATCCCTTCTTTTCCCAAGTTATTCTTGATGCATTATTTCTGTTCCAGAATAATGTTCACCATATTCCTAATTTCTCTAGACCATGTCCTAAACCTCTCTGCCAAATTTCATCATTTTTGGAATTGATTTGGTTGGGTTCAAAAATGGTGCAAGTTTGAATTTAATTCAAATTTGAATTATTTTTCTGCCTCTAAAAACGTCCAAACCATTTTATTCAAATACTACATAAATTGTAGATTCTAGGGATATTTTTATGTCTCTCTCACCCTTCCCCAAAGCCCTGTGCTTTTTCTTCTTTTATTTCTGTTTGAGGAAATAGAAAAGAGGAAAAGAGAGAGCAGCCCAGCAGAGCCCAGCAGCGGCAGCAGCACAGCCAGCCAGCCTAACAGGGCACAACCCAGCTCACTCCCCTCGCGCGAGCGCTCTGTTCTTTCTCACCCAGCCGCACGCGTACCCCCGCTCACCCGCTTCCATGTGTGCCGCCCGGCCCCGCCTGGCAGCCCCTGTCTACAGCGCCCATCCACCCACCTTTTCGTCAAGCTCAGGCGCGAGCCATGGGGACCAAGAGCCTGTGTGCACGCGAGCTCCGTTCCGTCGCCCTAGCCCCCTTTATAACCCCTCTCCATGTCCCTCTAGTCGACTAGGGTTTCCCTCTCCATCTACCTCCGCCGCCAGGGCCAATGATCCTCCAGATCCGCCGCTAGAGCTCCGTCCCGAGCGCATCTGGGAGCGCGAGCTCATCGCCGGCGCGCCCTCTGTCAACTCCCGCCTCGCCAACCTTGTCCCTCTTCCTCCTCGACATCGACTATGTCCTCTCCGTCCTCTACAACCCGCGGGATGCCAAGTCCGACGCCATCCCCTTCATCCTCTCCTGCTTCGGCCGCCGCTCGTCTCCGGCAAGCTCGTTGCCGCCCTTCTTCCCTGAGCCCGCGCGACCGCACCTCCGTGTTCGTGGTGAGCAACCGCATCGCCCCGACAACCTTTCCCCCTCGTTAGCGCCCTCCGTCGCCGTTTGCCTGCGCGCCCGATCTCGCCGCCGTCGGACCTCGTCTCCGGCGAGTGTTCCGACCCCCTTAGGCCTCGCTAGCATGTCCGCCGTGCTCGCCGTGGTACGTAGGGCAGATTCCGCGTCTTAAACGTCGTGTTTCGCCACCGCAGTGAGTCGCCCGAGCCCGTCGCCGCCGCTTCTGCACCTCGTCGCCGGCGACGCCTCCGTCGTCGTCTGGCGCCGAGCGTGTCGTGCGCATGTGCGGGTTTCTCCCACGCATCGTTTCCACACCGCTGCCGCACCGTTAGGCCACCGGAGACAACTCCGGCGAGCCTCCGCCGCGCGCCCTCCTCTGTTCATCTGCTTTGCCGCGTCAGCCGCCACGTGGGACGGCGGGTCCCACTTGTCATCCTCACGCGAGCGTCGCCCCACCTGTCGGCCACTGCCGTGCAGCCGCCTGCCACGTGGGCCCGAGGCCCACCGGTCAGCCACAGCGGCTAGAAGCCGCTGGGTACCCGTAGCCTTTACCGCGTTTTGTTTTTATTTCGTTTTGTCCTTTTCCATTTTTGGCAGGTTTCTGAATCCGGCGATTTCCGAATCTGGCATATTCCAAATCTGGAATATGGCTCAAATAGATTTCTGTCCAATACTTGTTTGTGGCATTTTGAGCATTTTACATACAATAACATATGAGTGTAATATATGATTTTGGGGTGAAAAAATCCAACTAATCCATTGGTGGCATTATATCTTTTGAGCAAGTTTGCATGCATGCTATTTTCACATAATATGCCATTTTTTCATTTTTGTGTGAATTATTGCATATGTCGTATGAGCAACTTGTCAACATGAGTTTGGAGCATTTTCATGCCATCTTGCTGCTAGTAATTTTTCCATGCCATGATAGGAGTGCAACAAGCTTGCAAACATGCTTAGCCATTGTTACTGTTTCGCACTTGTTAATTTCTGCTGAAACTTGCCATGTTGCTTTGATGCTACCATCTAATCCATAGCTTTTCTGAGCATGATCAGTAAACATGTTTTGTTCTAGGTTGTTAGTACTTTCATGCCATGATAGTTGATGCCATGTTAATCTCCTGTAGCATATTTAAATGTTGCTCTAAATATGCCTAGTCAATGTAGCAGTTTTTCTGTCAACATCATGTTGCCATGTTGTGAGCTCATTTCTGTTGAATCCATGCTTCATATGAATTTGTGCCAATGTATGAAATGTTCTATGCCATGTGTACAGTATCTGCATGCCAATTTCTTGCATTTTAGAGTACTGTAGCTTGCTGTTTTGACGTGCCTAAGATGCCATGTTGCTGTTAATTTCAGTTTTGCATTGCATATTGTGTTGCTCACTATTTGAGTTTCGTGCATCCGTTCCTCGTGATCTTTATATCGATTTCAACCGAAATCTTCCATTCTTTCCAGTGGCATACTTGAATTGTCAAGATTTTGCCCATATCCATCTTGTGCTTCATCGTTCACATCTCGTTATCATTTCTATCGTCCCGGTAGCACCGTGCCTTCATTTATGTCGTGTTCATGATATTATCATGCCATTCCATGCATCATTTTGTTTGTGCATCTATACCATGGTTGTTTGTTCATTTCGGTGCTTGTTCTTTCTTTTGGGTAGTTCCGGGAGACGAGTCCGAGTTCGAGGAACCGGTTGAGAACGTGTTCGAGGAGCAGTCTTACTATCCTACCGAAGAGACTTCAGGCAAGATAATCATTACCCGTGATAACACTACTATCTTTGCTTGCTAGTTGTCTCGTTGCTATCGCTATGTCACGCTTCCTACCACATACATGTCAGCCTCTCATATGCCATGATACAACCTCTAACCACCCTACCCAGCAAACCGTTGTTTGGCTATGTTACCGCTTTGCTCAGCCCCTCTTATAGCGTTGCTAGTTGCAGGTGCAGTGTAGGTTGTTCCATGTTGAGACATGGATATATTGGGATATCACAATATCTCTTATTTAATTAATGCATCTATATACTTGGTTGTGTGTGGAAGGCTCGGCCTTTTGCCTAGTGTTTTGTTCCACTCATGCCGCCTTGGTTTCCGTAATGCCGGTGTTATGATCCTTGATTAGCGTTCCTAACATGCTCAGGGGAATGGGACCCTCTTGATAGTTCGCTTTGAATAACCGCTTCCAGCAAGGCCCAACATTGGTTTTAACATATGCCTAATAACAACTAAAACTTGCATAGGGTCTAGCTAACCCGAGGATAATTTTTTAATCAACAACCCCGGGCCAGTGCTCCTCATGAGCATTGGTCCGAACCGGGCAGACTGCGGGGCCACCATGAGGAAACTCAAGGTTCTGGTTTTACCCGTAGGCTGACCTATCCGATCGTGGCCTGAGATGAGATACGCGCGGCTCTTATCGGGGTGTCGGCACGTAGGGAGGTCTTGCTGGACTTGTGTTACCATTGTCGAAATGTCTTGTGCACCGGAATTCCGAGGATACTTCGGGCTATCTCGAGGTTGAGGTATTTCCACCACAGCTTGTGTTGGTCTATGATGTACCAGGTTGGAACACCCCTGCAGGGTTAAATCTTACGCGAAGCCGTGCCCGCGGTTATGTGGCGACTTGGATATTTTTAACCTCCGGTTGTAGAGAACTTGACACTAATTCTAATAAAATACACCAACTGTGTGCGTAACCGTGATGGTCTCTTTTCGAGTAAGTTCGGGAAGAGAACACGGTGGCGTTATGTTTGAACCGTAAGTAGGTGTTCAGGATCACTTCTTGATCATATTAAACTTGCAACCGTCATGCGTAGTATGCTCATCTTTATTCTTGTACTCGTAAGTTAGCCACTTAAACATGCTTAGTGCTTGCTGCAACCTAAACACATTACCCCTTCCCTTCCTATCAGCTTAAATAGTTTTGTTACCTTGGGTGATGAGATTGCTGAGTCCCGGTGGCTCATAGATTACTACATAACTCCAGTTGCAGGTACGCTTGAGACAGACACAGGTGAGCCCGAGATGCTCCATTGGGAGTACGATGATGAACGTGGGCGTATGTACGTCACGATGCAGGACGATCAGTAGTGGGCCCTAGTCGGTTGATCCGGGGATAATAGCAGGGTGGTGTTTTCTCGTTTGTTTTCGTCCGTAGTCGGACCCTGTCTTTCATTTGGATGATTGTATGATGATTATGATATATTTATGCTGTAGCATGTGGCGAGTGTAAGCCTTTATCTACTATTCTCATCTGTTCACTTGGTTGTATGTATTTGAGAATCACCTTGCTATGCGTCTCAAAATGAGGTTCTATCACGATCTTGAGTTCATCACGAGATTGCGATAGAGCTTCATATTGGGCGTTACATCTAGTCATAGAGGGGACGATCTTGGTCTTAGCGTCTTTCAGATTCTTCATATTGATCAATAGATATAAATCCCATGTGACTCAACAAATAGAGCTATGCTCCCCGGCAACGGCGCCAGAAAAAGGTCTTGATAGCCCACAAGTATAGGGGATCGCAACAGTCTTCGAGGGTAGTATTTCACCCAAATTTATTGATTCGACACAAGGGGAGCCAAATAATATTTGCGAGTATTAGCAGTTGAGTTGTCAATTCAACCACACCTGGAAAACTAAATATCTGTAGCAAAGTGTTTAGTAGCACAATAGTATGATAGTTTTGATAGCAGTAGTAACAGTAGCAATAGTAACAGAGACACTAACAGTAGCAGTTTTGTAGTGATTGTAACAGCAGCAAAAGCGAAAGTAACTTAGCAAAGATCAATATGCGAAAAGCGTAGGCATTGGATCAGTGATGGAAAATTATGTTGGATGACATTCATCATGTAACAATCACAACCTAGAGCAATACACAATAGCTCCAATTCATCAATGTAATGTAGGCATGTATTCTGTATATAGTCATACGTGCTTATAGTAAGAACTTGCATGACATCTTTTGTCCTACCCTCCCGTGGCAGCGGGGTCCATAAGGAAATCTTAGGGATATTAAGGCCTCCTTTTAATAGAGAACCGAAACAAAGCATTAGCACTTAGTGAATACATGAACTCCTCAAACTACGGTAATCACCGGAAAGAATCCCAATTATTGTCACCTTGGGGTATGCGGATCATAACACGTAATAGGTGCATACAACTTGCAAGATAGGATCAAGAACACAAATATATTCATGAAAACATAAAGGGTTCAGATCTGAAATCATGGCACTCGGGCCCTAGTGACAAGCATTAAGCATAGCAAAGTCATAGCAACATCAATCTCAGAACATAGTGGATACTAGGGATCAAGCCCTAACAAAATTGACTCGATTACATGATAAATCTCATCCAACCCATCACCGGCCAGCAAGCCTACGAAGAAATTACTCACACACGGTGGTGAGCATCATGAAATTGGTGATGGAGGATGGTTGATGATGACGACGACGTCGAATCCCCCTCTCCAGAGCCCCGAACGGACTCCAGATCAGCCCTCCCGATGAAGAACAGGAGGTGGCGGCGGCTCCGTATCGTAAAACACGATGAAACTTCTTCTTCTATTTTTTTCTCAGGGAAAGAGAATTTATAGCATCGGAATTAGGTCAGGAGGACCTCCGTGGGCCCCACAAGGCATCAGGGCGCGCCCTAGGAGGGTCGCCCCCTGTTGCCTTGTGAGCAACAAGTGGCCCCTCTTCTGTTGATTCTTGCGCCAGTAATTTTTATTTATTCCATAAAAAATGTCCAAAAAGTTTCGTCCAATTCCAAGAACTTTGATTTCTGCACAAAAACAACACCATGATAGTTGTGCTGAAAACAGCGCAGTCCGGGTTAGTTTCATTCAAATCATGCAAATTAGAGTCCAAAACAAGAGCAAAAGTGTTTGGAAAAGTAGATACGACGGATACGTATCAGGAGGACCGGTGGCTAAATGGCTTCAGGATTCAAGAGCTAGCGCCGGACATATATGCCCTGGTCAGTCACAGGATCAGGACCTCGTGCATGGTCTATGAAGCAATGTTCGATTGGACTCGGGTAATGGACATCGACCCTGATGTGTCAATTCACTTGTTGTGTGAGTACCTTGACTTATGGACTCAGGTGGCGCATGTACAGTTGAACTCGAAGACCTCAAATACCATTGCTTGGGCATGGGAGGCAAACGGCGAGTACTCCACATAGGTGGCATACGCTGCCAAGTTCTGAGGAAGAGAGGTCGTGCCGACGGCCGACTTCACGTGGAAGTCCAGGGCCCCATTGTAGTGCAGGTTTTTCGCGTGGTTTGCGCTGCAAAATAGTTGTTGGACCTCCGAAGGTCTGATCCGACATTGACTAGATCACCAGGAGATGTGCCTCTTTTGCAACCAAGAAGACGAGACCATAGACCACATACTTTTGAACTGCGTACTTGAGCGATAGGTTTGGACCATTGTCTGCATGGCCATCAACAAGCCGGCTTGGGCCCCCTTTCCGGACTCCAACATCAAAGACTGGTGCACTAACAAGCAAAATGCCAGCATTCCGGTGAAGGACATGTGGGCTTTGTTCCTTCTAGTCTCTTGGGAGCTTTGGAAACACCGGAATGCCATTGTCTTCGACAGTGCCACACCATTCCTGCCAACCCTAGTGAAGAAGATAGGGGTGGAAGGAAGAACTTGGAAACAAGCGGAAATCCTGAAGGGAGAAGAAGTGGAAGCCGCGCTCCAAGCATTGTCAACGTGGGCTATTAGGAGAGGTTAACATAGCATTTTGAGTAGTCTTGGGTGGAGTTGGGTGTTTGTATTCGAACTTGTAATCGACAACATCCAACGTGGATGGGCTCTTTACCCCTATCACCTTCTTTAATATATAGTACGCACACTGTTTGGACATCATTCAAACTCTTGTTGGACATCATTCAAACTCTTGTTGTAAGTGATGTTGCTGTTATTTAGTGAACAAAGTCTATTATGGATCGATTTTACAGTATAGTTTGGAGAGACATACACAATGACTACCATTTATCTGAAAATTGTCTTTTTACCCTTAACAAAACACAGTGTTTCTATTGAATTTCTCTGCCCAAAAAAGGCAGCTGCTAGGCGTCAGGCAACTGGTCCAAATTTGGGCCGGTCAGTTGTAAGTCTCTCTCCTTCCTCAACCACAACGCCTGACACCTCTTATCTAAAAAAATAACCACTTCGACGCGCCGCACACTCTCCCCTTCGCCGTACCACAAAGACCCAAGATGCAGCGTTGGCCACAGAGGCTCGCCACGACAAGTCACCGTCATCGTGGTCACGAGTCCGGCGCTGTCGTAGCCCTACCTGCGTCCTGTTGCAGCACAAGGTCGATGCCATCCCAGCAAAATCGGGCGACTGTCATAACGTCATCGCCGAGCATAGTCGGGGGGGGGGGGAGTGGTGGCTCTGCCATGACCCCCGGTTGTAGCTCCGTCACCTATGGTTGCAGCATCCGTGCGGCACCATCGCAGCTCACCATGGTGATGGTTCCAGCAAAATATCCACGTGTGCGGTCGCAGCTTCGCCACAGTGATGTTTCTAGCAAAAGGCCGCAGCCACCGTCGCCATTTGGATGCAGCATCGCCAGCCATAGGTTGCAACTCACCGTCTCGTGGTTGTAGCATCGTCATCACCGGCCGTTGTGGTTTGCAGCTTCTTGTCAAAATGATCGTAGCATCTGCTGTTGCCAGTTGCAGCTTTTGTCATCCATGGTTGTAGCATTCGTCATCGCCGGCCATTGTGGGTTTGCAGCTTCTTGTCAAATGGTTGTAGCTCCTCACTTCACCGGTCACAGTCCTTGCCGCAGCTCCAGCAAAAAATGTTTGCCGCGATTGCAACAATTTTTCATCGTGGTTGTAACCCCAACGTCGACCGGTTCCAACAAAATTCCACCGCACATGGCCACCGCGTCTCCAACATCAGGCTTGCCGGTCGTAGCTCCGGCCAGTGTTGGACACACCACCTGGGCTTTCCGGTCATAGCATCCGGTGTTTGCCCCATTGAGCGCGGCCATGGCGATCGTCTTCGGTCGTTGTCGTCTACACGAAAAGTAGAGGGGCTATTGAAGCACACGGGAAGCCTAAAAAAGCAGTGGGGATTGGTTCTGCGGCGCATGGGAGAAGTGCTAGCTAGCAGCGGGGAGAGGGGGCGGCAACGCGCAAGCTCACCGAGCGTGCTGCCTCGCTAGGGGGAGGAGAAGATGGCGAGAGAGAGAAGAAGAGGAGGAGGTCGGTTGGACGGTGGGGGAAACAAGTGGACGAGATGGATGCAAGAGAAGATAAGGAAGAGAAAGAGCTGGGGACAATGCGTGAGAGACGCACGATCCTTATCGATCAAACGCACGACGAGCGACCGGCCAGAGACTCAGCCGGTCGGCCGTCAGGAACCATCTCTTCCTATTTAAAAAGGACGTAAGGTTCTGTCGTCCACCTCGTACTTCATCCAACATTTTCCCTTCCCTCTTGTCTTCTATTAGGGCATCTCCAACGGCGACCTGCAAATTTCCTCCCGCATCCGGCCGCGGACAGAGGGGGACCAGTCCACGGACACGTATGCGAGAGGCCGCCATCCAACGCTGCCCACAAACATTTCAACCCGCATTTGAACTAACCAGACGAAATTCATGCAAATATGGCCAGATTTCATATAAACATGACGGATTTCATACAAAACGGACGAAAACATTTACATTTTGGACATATTTTAAATTAAAACGATACCGGACTAAGATAAAACTAGTCTACGGCCGACGCCGGCGGATATCCATTCCGACAACATGGATACCCTTACTAGTTTACGGCCGGCCGCGGCGGATCTCCATTGTCGTCCCCATGTCCGGTAGCCGTGAGCCCCGGAGGTATATGCTTCAGCGCAAAGGGTGGCTCGCTTCCCCACCGCTCGTCGAAGTGGAACCACCGGCTGATGCTTCAGCCGGAGGGGAAGGGTCCCTACGCTGCACGTATCAAAGTTGGTTTTCGGGTAAGGGGACGGCGGTGGCCTACGAGAGGGCAAGACACCGGCTGTGTACGCTGGCGCCGCCTCGGTGGTGGACTTCATGGGACCCAAGCGGCGGCGGCCTCCCGTGTTCTACTTCTCCTCAATGATGGCGGCGGGCGCAGACGTGCTGGCCGCCGACTTGTCGATCTCCACGCGGCCGGCTTCTTTCTCTGCCAGCAGGGCGGGACTATGCGCGCGTTGACGGCGGATGGCGCGGTCGCATGCACGGGAGGCGTGGTATGACGCGGCGTCATCCATGGCATCGATGATGCCCGTGCCGCCGTGCTCCCCCACATGCCGGCCTGGAGCAACTCACCACTCCTCCGCGAGCTAGCTTGGAGCGGCGAGTTGCTGAACCACGCGCCGGCTTGGAGCGGCAACTTGCTCTGTCTGGCTTGGAGGTGGAGCAGCGAGTTGCCTCGCTCGTATTCGGCAAGCTCGGCGGACCACCCAGCTGACTTTTATGCCAGAGAACTGCTCTTCCTGCTCATCGGATGCCATCGAAAGGGTGAAGAAAATGGTGGAAGGAGAATATGGGGAGCGGCGGAGTGGTGCAATTCTTGCCCGGTGTCTCACCTCCTTTAAATAGCAAGCGGACGGGAGGAGCTTGCCCGGCGTTGTATTTAATGCCGGCCCACTCATGAACGGACGTGTGGCCGGAGTAGGTTTCTCGGCTTCCACGCGGGTTTAATGGAGGTGTGTTCAGCCAGGCGTGCAGCGAGCGGCGCCCTCGGCCGGTGCGCCGCTTCAATGGCAGAGGCAATGAGAGGTCGCGTCCGCCCTGAGCCGTCTTCAATGTGCAGCGGCATGAACACGGGCAGCTGGCGCCGGGCGGGAACACGTGCGGGCGTGGGAGGAGGGGGTTTGGGTGAGCCACCCTCTGGGAACTGATGCTCCATGACCTCGTCTGTAAAACAGACCGGATGTGCGGGTCCTCGGAATCGAGCCACATCTGGTCGCGTGTTGGCCGTTGTCCTAGCCCATGTCTGCTCCCGAGCTCTATCGTGCCTGTCTAACCAGGCGTCGTAGCCCTCGAAGCCGGCGGGCGCGCGATCCCGTGATCCATAAATGGATCAGAGAGGGGCTTTATTGGCCTGTATCTTGTCGCGCAAATCAAAAGGCTCATTGAATTCGACCGCACTCTTGCCGTGAGGGCGAGATTTTGTAGGAGGTTCTTTGTTTGCCCCTGCTGGCCAGTCTCGCCCTCTAGGGGGGCGGCCGGTCTGTCCTGCGTGGCCATGCATGAACAGCTCGCCGTTCACTACCTCTTCGTTGATGTTGAGCAGCAGCCGCCTTTTAGGGTATGATTTGGCGGCTGTACGGCGGGCCTCGAGGTCCGCTTCGGTAGTAAGGACTTTTACCCACTTTTCATTAAGCGCGTTTTCGTGAGTGTATAACTCTTGCTGCTTCCTTTTCATGCTCCGCGCGATTGCAATTAACTGCCGCTGGAACCATGCCTGCTCGGATGGGTTTGTGGGTACCACGAAGTCTTCAGGTTCGAGGCTACCCTCGTCTTCAGACTCGGGGGGGGGGGGTAATCCATGTCCGACCCGTCGTCGAAGGTGCCCACATCCTCGAGATCATCCTCCGCAGGTGCCTCTATGGGCTCCTTCTGTTCGGCGGGTGAGGCTTGATTGTCCTCACCCGGGTTCTCAGCGGCATCGGGGGCAGCACCGTTATCGGCGGCGCCTGTGGTGTTGGTCGTACTTCTACTTTCGTTGCTTCCCTTTGATCGCCTCTCCGGACGACGACGCTTAGGGTTCTCCTCAGGTTTATCCTGAGGGCTGTTTTTGGGAGTGTCGACCATGTAGACGTCATAGGTCGACGTTGCCGCCCAATCCCCTATATGGGGTTTGACGGATGGATTTGCTCCGGTATCGGTCAGTGGCTTCATCGGAGCCGTAGTCAAGCGCATCGGTCAGGTCTTCGACCGTGGAGACTAAGTGGGTGGTGGGTGGGACGAAAATTTCCCGATCGTCGGCTTTACATCCGATCTGATCGTAGACGGCAGATGAGCTCGCCAGGTTTTGGATCCGGTCAAGCACCTCATTTATTTGCGAAAGCTCCTCCGTGTTCAGGACCTGGCTATAAGTCGAACCGATCTGAAGTAGCTTGTCCGGGCTGCCTGACGCTGCGCTGTCATCCTGCTCGTTCAGGGTTGACCCCTGGTCGGCAGGAGAAGAGATCTGATAACCCACAAGTATAGGGGATCAGTTGTAGCCTTTTAGGATAAATAAGAGTGTCGAACCCAACGAGGAGCTAAAGGTAGAATCAATATTCCCTTCAAGTTCTATCGACCACCGATACAACTCTACGCACACTTAGTGTTTGCTTTACCTAGAACAAGTATGAAACTAGAAGTACTTTGTAGGTGTAATGCTAGAACTACTTTGCAAGAATAAAACTAGGAGTACTTTGCGAGAATAAAACTACGAGTAATTTGCAAGATAATAAAATCTAGTTGTTTAGTAGAAAGCTTTTGTAACACAAGAGAAAGATTTGTCCCTAGGCAGTCGATAACTAGACTGGTAATCATTATTGCAATTTTATATGAGTGAGAGGCATGCGCTAACATACTTTCTGTACTTGGATCATATGCACTTATGATTGGAACTCTAGCAAGCATCCGCAACTACCAAAGATCATTAAGGTAAAACCCAACCATAGCATTAAGTAACAAGCCCTCTTTACTCCCATACGCAACAACCCCCTTACTCGGGTGTAAGCTTATGTCACTCTAGCCGCCCACTATAAGAGAATTATGAACGTATTGCAAACCCTACAATGGGAATCCCTCACGCTTGCGTGACACGGAGGGCACCATAGGACAGCACCAAAATAAAACATACAACTCAAACCAATCACGATCATCAATCAACCCATAGGACAAGACAAATCTACTCAAACATCATAGGATGGCCACAAATCGTTGGATAATAATATGTAGCATTAAGCACCATGTTTAAGTAGAGATTACAGCGGGGAGAAGAGGTGTTACACCGCTGCATAGAGGGGGAGAGAGTTGGTGTTGACGGCGGAGAAGTTGTTGGTGTAGATCGCCGTCACGATGATTGCCCCGGCGGCGTTCCGGCGCCACCGGGAGAGAGGGGGAAAGAGCCCCCCTCCTTCTTCTTCCTTGGCCTCCCCCCTAGATGGGAGGAGAGTTCTTGAAAGCGCAGGATATCTCCTAGAGGGGGGGGGGGTGAATGGGAGATTATTAGAAATTCGTCAAACTCTGATGAATTTGACGAAGATCAGAGTGAAGAAATAGAAACACATGGGAAACTAAGTCATCACAGATTCAGAGTACTTGCGAACAACATACATAAGGGTGAAGAACATGCAATCATACAATTATACACGCATGAAGAACATGAACTGAGGAAATAAAAGATAGCATGATCAAATACTTCAGTTCAAATTCGTCAGGGGATAGATCACAAATTCTTCAGCAGCGGAATAAAGTAAAGGAGGGTGAGGAATTTGAAACCAGGTTGGCTCGGTGAAGACAATGGAATTTGGTAGACCAGTTCCAGTTGCTGCATCAACTGTACGTCTGGTTGAGGCGGCTGAGTCGCAACTCAGAGAACACTTAGTCCTCACCGTATTCCTCTTGAGCTAAGGTCACTTAGACCTCGCCCAATCACTCGTGGTAAGTCTTCAAGGTAGACTTCCAAAACCTTCACAGACTTGTTCACCGGCATGCCACAATTACTCTTGGGTGCTCAGAACATGACGCCTAACCGTCTGGAGGAATGACAGTCCTCAAAGGTAACAAGCGTCGGATCACACAGATCAATCTCTTCAGTGATGCTCAATCACTTAGGCTCTGGTTGGGTTTTTCCTCTCTTGGGTTCACTCAAAGTCGTCAGAGGATGGGTTGCTCTCAAATGACAAGTGTCAAGTTCTCTCGGAGCAGCCAACCAACAACTGGTTGGGGGGGGGGGCTATTTATAGCCAGGGGGCAACCCGACATAGAATGTCATAAATGCCCTTGTCTGATTCGACCGTTGTCAGGATAAGGATCCACTCGACAGCTGGCACTTGGCGCAGCAACGGTCAGAATTTGAACTCTCAAATTCGTCGGGGCACTCAATTTCCTCACGATAGGCAGCTCGCACTGGCGAACTCCTAACTCCTCAGCCTGACCAATTTCGTCAGCGACCAGATGAACTTCGTCACTGTCGCTAGCAAATGCGTCAGCTGTACTGGAGATTTCCAAAGGCTTCACTCGAAGCGGCTTGTGTGTATAGGTTTGAGAAGTTATGAGCATCACTTTGGAAACGTGAAATATGTTTCACCTAGACCCCCTTTAACAGTACGGTTTTTCCTATGACTCAAATAAGAAGAAAAGAAACTACGAAAACCAAAGTCTTCAAGCTTCAAAGTCTTCACATCAATTTCTTCAAAGGTCGTATCAATTTCACCATCAAATTCTTCACTTGAAGAAATCTATTTTTAGGGGTCGTCTTCCATGTGTTAAACCAAATCCTCAGGTACTCTGTCTCCTGTGTATACTCACAAACACATTAGTTCCTCAACCTATTTGTCTTCAATACTCCAAAACCACTAAGGGGGCACTTGATGCACTTACAATCTCCCCCTTTTTGGTGATTGATGACAAATTGGTTAGGCTTTCAACGGGAGTAAAAATAATTGAAGTGTAAGTACAGAGTTTGAAGAAATTGATTCTGAGATATTGAGGAACTCCCCCTGAAGATGTGCATATGAGGAATTTGCTTTGGAATGCAAATGCACATGGCAGGTTGAAATTGTGGAGATCTCCCTCTATATCTTGGAATCCATTCATGCATGATCATAAGATATTTGAAGAAAGTGAATGCATGATGAAAATTGGTGTCTGACAAAATTGTGCATGCATGAGCAGATATATTTAAGATCAGAGCACGCATATAAAACATTGCAAAAGAGTCAGACAACCAATAGTTATTTAAGTTACAACTCGTCAAGAGCGAATCAAATGAAGTCCAAGAGTTGCAACTTAAGCAAAACAGCCCATATATCAACCCGCTTGAAGACTAACTCGCACTTCTCCCCCTTTGTCATCAGATGACCAAAAGGCGACAAGGTGAGGACTAGCGCCCCTGAAGAAAATCATCGCGATGAAGACTATGGAGCGCCAACGTTGTTGGGGTCGCGTGAAGCAGATGGACCAGTCACATCATCTTCAACAGCTTCATTTTCATCAGTCCGACGCGATGAAGACTCTGAACTTGGCATGAGGGGAGGGGCTTTGGTGTTCTTGAACTTCTTCCTTGGCGGTTCTGCCTAGTCAAAGTTCATTTGAAAGTCCAAATCTTCAAGTTCTTCATCGGTCTTGAGATGCGAGAGGATGGCTCATGATCTGTCAAATATCTTATGAAGATAGTAGCGGTTTTTGCGGACTAAGTTATGCGTCACAGTCATGTTGGCTTGAACTGCAGCAAACTGGTGCTTAACCCATCTGTGATTTCTGTCCACTTTCTGATGAAGACTGATAAGCAACTCACGGTCCGTCATGACACGTGGTGCTTCTGGTGAAGTATTTGGCCTTGAAGCTTTTGCTGCAGTGTTCTGGCTGGCAGTGTCATCAGCATTGGAGCTGGAGATTGGTTGAGGAAATTGTCCATCCAGAGGACGAATTCCTTCATCTATGGGTGTCTTGCCCTTGCCAGGAACATACGAGATGGTGCTTTGAAGAATTTCAACTTCAGGGAAATAGCTCAAGTGATTTTGACTGTCAGCCTTGTAGTGAATAGCAGATCGGGATCTGATGAATCTCATGATCCACGGAGCATATGGCTTCAGATCAAAAGATGACTGTGCCACTGTGACCAATGTCCTCAGAAAGAAATAATGAATGTTGATCGGAGTGCCATGAATAATATGGAAGAGCAAGTTCTTCATGATTCTCACAACTTCTTCAGTGTTGGAGTTGTGACCCTTAATTGGACTGAGGGTTTTGGACAGAATGCCAAAAATGGTCTTTGGCACATAGAGCAAATCCTTCACAAGGAAGGTTGTCCTTTGAGCTTCTCCTTCAGCCATTGGCTTCATCAGCACTTGCATCAGATGATCAGGTAGCTCAGGTTCTTCATAAATTCTCTTTGCATCATCTTGGGGTGGATCAACGGGTAGAGCACGAAGAAGTTCTTCAATAGGTGCTTTATAGTGAGTGTCTTCACTCATCCAGTCCAGAGCCCAAGTAGCAATGTCTTCAGCCTCACCAGAAAAGTGCACGGTGGCATAGAATTGCAGAATGAGTTCTTCATTCCAGTCGCAGACATCGGAGCAGAAGCTAAGTATTCCTGCATCGTGAAGAACAGCCAGGACTGGCCGAAAGCACGGTAGAGACTCCATATCCACGTGAGGAATATGGCGATGAGGAAATACTTTGTTCTTGTCAAATAGCAGTGAGGCATAGAAATTCATCTGCGTCCTTGTCCAGAATCGCAGGCGCCTGATCTTGGCTGAGTCATATGGGGACTCGCCAATGAAGAAATTCTTCTCTTCGAAGAATTTGGCGTTGTCGAACTGTGGCCGCCTAAGGGTTCTGCCAATCTTAGGCATCACTGGGACTGGGTGAAGGTTATGCATTTTCTTGTGAACGTCAAACACTGGTCGTGGAGACCCAGTGGAATCATTCAGATCTGTTACTGCAAGAGACTTGGCAATTTCTTCAGCAGTGGCGGTTGGGACTGTATCTGTGTCAGCTGAAGGAATTGAGTCTTCGCGCTGAGGGGATGTATTGACGACATCATCAGCGGGCTCATCTTGAGCAGTTTCATCAGCTGGTATTTCCTCTGGAATGCTATGGAGGGGTGAAGGTTGTTTCTCCTCAGAGCCCGTATGAATTTCTTCAGTGACGGCGGGTGACTGTGGCACTTGCGTCAGAGGTGTGGTGAGGGGCGAGTTTGGATGGAAGGCTTCCCAAAAGTCATCAACGATTGGTGGGGTTGTAGCGCCATCGATATCCATATCCTCTTCAGTTGCTTCACTGCTAGCAGATGAAGCAGTGTCATTTTCTTCAGTCATCGGAACCTGTGAGGGCTTCCGTGACACAACTTGGTGAAGCGAAGCATCGTCTTTGACTTCAATTTCCTCATCCACTTGCTCTGTGGTAGCAGCAGAGTGGGTTTCAGTGATATCTTCATCAGCCTGAGGAATTTCATATTCCACCCCATATGGAACAAGTTGATGATTTGCAGAGACAGAAGTAGGGGGCGCTGATGAGATTGGTACGGCATCAATCAGAACTTCTGAAGACAATGGTGCCGTCTTCACTTTCTTCACTAGTGCAGTGTTGGTTGGTGGGGTTGAAGCTTTTCTCTTCAGATTTACTTCAGGGTCGACTGATGCAGTCGCCCTTGCAATTTCTTCAGGAACAACTTCTTCAGTTGCCCTGACTGGTTCTGGCAGAGATAAGGGCGCAGTCTCACTGGCCGGAGCTGGTGGTGGTGAAGCTGAAGAACTTGTGGGTGGCACAGTACCAAACTTGGCGGCTTCGCGCTTGTTGTGGTCTGCAACAATCTGGTTGGTTGCCCTGATGAATCTGTCGCGCACACCACACAAGTGATTAGACTGTCTTTCAAAGTCCTCAGACAGCTGTTGAATCTCAGTCTGTAAAGCTACAAGCTACTGAGGGGAAATGGAAAGCATGTTCTTCCGCATCTCTTTCTCTTTCTGTAGCTGCTGTTTCCTCACCAGTTTCGCTTGAGCAATTTTGTGCTTCTCATTCAAAATGAAGGCAGATAGCACATGACTTGGGCCAGGAGGCAGATTCAGTTCGTTAAGAGGTGTGTCTGGCTTGGTGCACCAGATGTCAATGAAGTCTAGCAGCTTCTTGGGGTCCAGCAGCATGGGAACTGAAGAGTTCTTCGCAATTGCAGCTTGCTCTTGCTTTCTCCTAAGGAACTCAGCAAGCTCATCTTCATCTGCCTGCCCATGTTCATCAGCTTGAGGCACTACGGCCTTGCTCTTGGGACTTGGCCTAGTTCCACGGCCAGCAGTTGCCTTTTTCTTCAGCTTGGGCGGTGAAGACATTGGTTGCCCACAAGCTGAGGCACTTGATGCAGCGATTGAGGCTGTTGCAAAGCCCTCGGTGCACTGGCAAGATGCGAGCACGACCGGAGTTGAAGATTTTGCTGCTGCCATTGAAGAACTTGTAGCAGGAGGAGGCACTGAAGATTTTGATATCTTGGGTGCTGAAGCCTTTGAAGCTGCAGGCTGAGCCGCTGAGGGCTTTGGGACGGATGCTTTTGTCTTGCTGGCAGGCTTCTTTTGCATTGCCTTCTTTGGAGCACTGGCACTGCCACTTGCACCAGCTTCAGCTGAGGCCTTTGTGGCCTGGTTGAATTCATCAACGGCCTTTTTGGCCAGTTTCTGCAACTTAGCCTGTTGCTTTGCCCACTCTTTGGGGAATTCTTCACCCCTTCGAATGCTGGTTGGGTGAGCAGTTCGGCCTTCAGCAAGTGGTGGCCTGTTGCAAGGTGGCTTCACAGCAAAGTCCTTCATGTACTTGGAGGTGATGCAATTGTAATCCCTCCACTGGTATGTCCAGTACCTCTTGATATTTTGCATGCGCGTTTTGCGCTGCTCCTTTGTTTATTTTCCATGAGTTTCCTCATCTGGAGTGCAATATCCATCATAAAGATCATCTGGAATTTCGAAAGCAGTATGTTCCTCTTTCCGCTTGCCTCCCTTCTGAGGCCTTTTCCCATCAGTCATTTTCTTCAGCTGAGGTTTTTGAACCTTTGAGGACTCTGAAGATGTTTTAAGATTTTCCTCTAGCAATGCCCAAGGATGAAGTCGATGAAATGGACGACGAGGCGATGAAAATCATCAGTTCAGATCTTCCGTGCCCTAACTTGGCGACGAAAGACGTCTACGACGGCGGCGGAGGTGAAGAAATCCGCGGCCGGCGTGAGTACGACGGCGAAGAAGTCGAGGCATTGAAGCTCTTCCTCTCCGACGACGATGAGATCCAGCGGCGGCGCTAGGGTTTGAGAGCGACAGGGGCGCGAGAGTGAAATGAGTGGAGGTTGACGGGGTCAAGCCTTTATATAGGCGCGGTAAAAACCGAGTGGCCCGAAGATTTTGGACGGATAAGCCCCTGGCGATTCGCATCTGTGTGACACGCGTCACACATGCATTTTCATCTCTATCCTCGCGTGCGAAGCGCGGGATGAAGTTACTGTGGCAACCGCCAAAATTTGATTAGAATATTTTCAAAATATGTTCGCAACTTCTTCAGCTGTCAAGGACACAGTGAAGACTTTGAATAGTGTCAAGTAGAACGCATATGAAGAATTTGTGAACAGAGTGGGTTGAGTTTAGCACAGAGGGGAGCGGGTCCGATCACATCCACATAGATGACGAAAAACACGAATGAAGAATTAGCTATATGTGGATGCTGTTGAGGACGTGAAAAACTCATATATATATATATATATATATATATATATATATATATATATATATATATATATATATATAGAACCAAGAACAGTGAAGAATAACCTCAAATGACGAATTTGAAAAGTTTGACGAAATTGCAAATGACGAAAAACTCAAATTTGAAGAATGTCAAAAGAGGTGGTGGCGTTACCCACCGTATAAGAACTATGATGATTTCAGACACCGCGTACAATTGTCGTAGGGTTCTGAGAATCAAGTTCTTCATTAATTTCTTCACACTTAGAGGGTTAGTCTTCATTGATTGAAGAAAAACGTTACTTCGTGTGTTGTGCATCAAAGTCATCAAGAATGCATAAGCGTTAGGATGTGTGTCCTTTTCAAAGGACATTCGAAGATTCTAAGATGTTTAGCTCACACCGCAACATGCAAAACCTTCTCTCATCCAAGGGCTTAGTGAAGATATCGGCAAGCTGGTCTTCAGTCTTCACGTGGTCGATGACGATGTCTCCCTTCAGCACATGATCACGAAGAAAATGGTGACGAATCTCAATGTGCTTCGTCCTTGAGTGTTGCACTGGGTTGTGGGCGATCTTGATAGTGCTCTCATTGTCGCAGAAGAGTGGCACTTTCTTCACGTTGACGCCATAGTCCTTGAGGGTTTGCTTCATCCATAGTAACTGTGAGCAGCAGGCGCCAGCAGCAATGTACTCAGCCTTGGCAGTGGAAAGTGAAACGCAGTTCTGCTTCTTCGAGGACCAACATACAAGAGATCGTCCGAGGAAATGAAATGTGCCTGATGTTGACTTGCGGTCCACACGATCACCAGCATAATCAGAATCAGAATATCCAGCAAGATCAAGTGATGAGCCCTTGGGATACCATAATCCAAGCGTTGGGGTGTGAGCCAAATATCGAAGAATTCGTTTCACAGCCTGGTGGTGTGATTCCTTCGGTGACGCTTGAAAGCGGGCTCACATACAAACGCTAAGCATAATATCTGGCCTAGATGCACATAGGTAAAGCAGCGAACCAATGATGGAGCGATATACCTTCTGATAGAAGTCTTTACCATTTTCGTCAGTGTTGAGTTGGCCATTTGTTGGCATTGGTATCTTGAGGCCTTTGCAGTCTTGCATTCCGAATTTCTTCAGGCAGTCTCTGAGGTATTTCTCCTGAGATATAAAGATGCCATTGGGTTGTTGACGAATTTGAAGCCCGAGGAAGAATTTCAACTCCCCCATCATAGACATCTGATATTCTTCTTGCATCATATGAGCAAATTCGTCACTGTATTTCTTGTTAGTGCAACCAAAGATAATATCATCAACATATATTTGGCATATGAAAAGTTCACCATCATAAGATTTAGTAAAAAGAGTAGGGTCAAGTGAACCGGGCTTGAACCCCCTTTTTCTTCAGGAATTCCTTCAGTGTATCATACCAAGCCCTAGGGGCTTGCTTGAGGCCATAGAGAGCCTTGTTGAGTCTGAAGACTTTGTCAGGATGTTTTGGGTCCTCAAAACCTGGTGGTTGAGCAACATATACTTCTTCCTCAAGCTTACCATTGAGGAATGTACTTTTCACATCCATTTGATATAAGAGGATATCATGATGGTTAGCATATGCAAGCAATATACGAATGGCTTCAAGCCTAGCAACAGGTGCAAATGTTTCATCGAAATCAATACCCTCAACCTGTGTGTAGCCTTGAGCTACAAGACGGGCCTTATTCCTCACCACTTGGCCATTTTCGTCTTGTTTGTTGCGGTAGATCCACTTAGTGCCGATGATATTGTGCTTGCGTGGATCAGGACGCTTAACTAGCTCCCACACATTGTTGAGCTCGAATTGACGCAATTCATCTTGCATTGCTTGAATCCATTCAGGTTCCAGAAAGGCTTCATCAACTTTGGTGGGCTCTGAAATAGAAACAAACCTGTAATGCCCACAAAAGTTAGCTAAATGTGAAGCTCTTGAGCGAGTGAGGGGACCAGGTGCATTGATGTTGTCGAGGATTTTCTCAATCTGCACTTCATTCGCCACTCGTGGATGTGCTGGACGAGGGCCTTGATGTTGTTGTTGCCGTGCAGAATCCTCAGCATCATTTTCATCAGGATGTTCATTTTCTTCACGACGAGGAACGACCACTTCTTCATCAGCAGCTATTTCTTCACTGGGCACAATTTCACCAGTGCCCATCAGCTTGATAGATTCCTCAGGTGGCATTTCATCTAGCACAGGAGGCAGGTGCTCTCTTTGCGAGCCGTTAGTTTCATCGAACCGCACATCTACAGTTTCAACAACCTTGTGGTGGAAGGAGTTGAAGACTCTGTAGGTGTGCGAGTCCTTTCCGTAACCAAGCATAAAACCTTCATGTGCTTTCGGTGCAAATTTTGAATTGTGATGAGGATCTCTAATCCAGCATTTAGCACCGAAGACTTTGAAATAACTGACATTGAGTTTCTTGTCAGTGAGGAGCACATATGAAGTCTTCTTGAGGAATTTATGAAGATATACCTGGTTGATGATGTGGCATGCAGTGTCAATTGCCTCAGGCCAGAAGTGACGAGGAGTCTTGTATTCATCAAGCATAGTGCGCGCCATCTCAATGAGGGTTCTGTTCTTGCGCTCCACGACTCCATTCTGCTGAGCAGTGTAGGGAGCAGAGAGCTCATGAGTGATACCAAGTTCATCAAGATAGTCGTCGAGGCCAGTGTTCTTGAACTCAGTGGCATTGTCACTCCTGAAGTGCTTGATCTTGAGACCATAATTCATCATGGCCCGATTGGAAAATCGTCTGAAGACATTCTGAACTTCAGTCTTATAGGTAATGATGTGCACCCAGGTGTAGCGAGAGTAGTCATCAACAATGACGAATCCGTAGAGAGATGCTGCATTGGTTAGTGTGTCATAATGTGTAGGACCAAACAAATCCATATGAATCAATTCAAAAGGACGAGTAGTGGTCATGATTGTCTTCGCCTGGTGCTTGGCTCTGGTCATCTTTCTAGACTCACAAGTGCCACAGAGGTGATCCTTGACGAATTTGACACCCTGGACGCCAATGATATGCTTCTTCTTGACGAGAGTGCTCAAATTCCTCATTCCAGCATGTCCAAGTCGTCGATGCCATAGCCAGCATTCTGAAGCTTTTGCCATTAGACATGTTGCGGGCTGAGGACCTGTAGAGAAATCTACAATATACAAGTCACCTCTCCTAAAGGCTTCGAAGACTTTGGATTTGTCAGATTCCAATAGCACAATGCATCTATATTTGCCAAAGATGACAATCATATCAAGATCACAAAGCATTGAGACAGACATGAGATTGAATCCAAGGGAGTCGACAAGCATCACCTTTTCCATGTGTCGATCCTTTGAAATGGCAACCTTACCTAGACCCAATACCTTGCTTTTTCCTTTGTCAGCATAAGTGATATGCTTCAGATGAGACGGAGTAAGGGGAGCATCAGTGAGGAGATTCCTATCTCCAGTCATATGATTCGTGCAGCCACTGTCCAAGACCCATTCAGTGGCTGAAGGTGTTTCATCCTGTAGAAGCATTAGTCTGACTTACAAATTCATATGCTTCAAAGTGAAGAATATGATAATGATCAATTTCGTCAGATAATTTCATCATCGTATAATATCAAGCAACATAAGGGATGTGTGAAATGAAACATTCATTCCAGCATGATTAGCCTGCATCCCAATAGGCATTTTGTCTGGCCTTCAGCAAATTCATCAGACATTTAGTTGTCTGAAGACCTGACCCTGCAGAAGAGATTAGTTCTTCTTCTTAACCACCCACATCTGAATGGGTGGCTGAGAAGCAATGTGACAAAGTGCATTTATGGAGAACTTAGGCATTGAAGAATATGCATTTCTCTTCACAGGAGGGTTATAGTAATTGAATGAATAAGCAGAGAAATTCTTCGAAGATTTGTGAACATAGTGGTTCGAAGAATAATGTTCATATTCATCAAATCGCTGTTTGTTTCCCTGTGAAACAGAGGCATTACTGCGACCATAAGTGGGTCTGCGTCCATTTGACGACTTTGATCCCTGTGAAGAATTTGCCCTGGGAAGTTTCTTCTTCATCGGTGGTGTCATGATGACATTCACCTGAAGATTTTCCAGAAGGCTTTTGGGAACCCAGATTTTCTTCACAGGTGGACCGTTCCTGCAGTTAGTACCAATGAATATGGCAAAGACCTCACCATTCTGATTCTTGAACAGTTTATAGTTGGAGTCAAATGACTCATCTGAAGAATATGAAGAATCACAAGTATAGCCAGATAAAGTAGATGGGTCAACTGGAGGTCCCTTTGCAGCAACCCATGTGGTTTTGGGATACTGCTCAGGCTTCCAATACGAACCATCAGCATTGAGCTTTCTCTCAAAGGCAATACCCTCTTTCCTAGGGTTCCTGTGAAGAATTTGCTTTTTGAGCACGTCACACAGGGTTTGATGCCCTTTGAGGCTTTTGTACATGCCAGTGACATATAATTCCTTCAGCCCTGCATTTTCATCAGTATCACTGGTGGCTTCCTCAGGTGAGGGGTTAGTGGCCACCATAGCAGTTGAAGCAATTGCAAGTACATAAGCATTTGAACATTCAGCTGAAGAATTAACATTATCACGTTCAAGGCATTTTAAGCATGGTGCAACAAATTCTTCCTGAGCGGTACTGATCTGTTGAGCGAGGAGTGAATCGTTTTCTTTTTGAAGACCATCATGAGACGCTCTCAGCTTCTCAAGATCTTGCTTCCTTTGAAGAAATTCATAGGATAGCTTCTCATGTTCAGCTGAGAGGGACACATGACGACTTTGAAGTTCGTCATATTGAGACTTAAGCCTTCTGAGGTCCTCAGATAGGGCCTGACTACGATCCATTTCCTCGTCCAACAGGTCATCGCTTTTGTCTAGCAGTTTTTGAATCTTTTCCATGGCATGTTGCTGTTCAGTTGCAATTTTAGCCAGTTTCTTATAACTTGGTTTAGATTCACACTCAGAGTCATCATCACTGGAAGTTTCAAAGTAAGCTTCTCGTGAGGTTACCTTTGCACCTCGAGCCATGAAGCAATAGGTGGGAGAGTGGTCATCAGCAAAGTCTTCATTGTTGGTGGAGATACCATTATCCTCAGTGTTGAAGATGGACTTGCTGACGTACTCAGTGGCGAGAGCGAGGCTTGCCACACCAGTGTCTGACTCCTCCTCAGATTCCTCAGCTGGCTGATCATCAGATTCTTCTTCAGAATCCATTTCCTTCCCAAGGAATGCACGAGCTTTGCTAGAGCTAGACTTCTTGTGAGATGAGGACTTTGATGAAGACTTTAAGGACTTTGATGACTTCTTCTTCTTGCCATCAGATTCATCATCATCCCTGCTCTTCTTCTTCTTTTGCCAAAGAGGGCAGTCGGCGATGTAGTGGCCTGGCTTCTTGCATTTGTGACAGGTTCTTTTGTTGTAGTCTCGAGCAGACGCTTCTCCAGTGTTCTTCGAGTCATACTTTGAAGATTTTCCGAATCTGTTCTTCTTGGAAAACTTTTGAAACTTCTTCACCAGCATAGCCAGTTCTCTGCCAATTTCCTCAGCACTGTCAGAACTGCTCTCATATTCCTCTTCTTCTTCTTCATATGAAGAAATTGCCTTGGATTTTGCTTTAGCCTTCAGAGCGCGGGGGCGACCATAGCTGGGTCCATACATATCTCTCTTCTCAGCTTGCTGAAATTCATGTGTGTTGAGCCTCTCAAGAATATCGGCAGGATCCAGTGACTTGTAATCAGGGCGCTCTTGAATCATCAGTGCCAAAGTGTCGAAGGAACTGTCCAGAGACCTCAGCAATTTCTTCACCACCTCATGATCGGTGATGTCAGCAGCACCAAGAGCCTGAAGCTCATTGGATATATCAGTGAGGCGGTCGAAGGTTTGCTGCACGTTTTCGTTGTCGAGTCTTTTGAAGCGGTTGAAGAGATTGTGCAGAACATCAACTCGGGAGTCACATTGAGTGGAAACACCTTCATTCACTTTTGAAAGCCGGTCCCAGATAAGCTTCGAGGTTTCTAGTGCACTCACTCTGCCATACTGTCCTTTGTTGAGATGACCACAAATGATGTTCTTCGCTTGAGAGTCCAGTTGCTTGAAACGCTTCATATCAGCATCATTGATACTTGGTGAGATGATGGGGACGCCGTTCTCGACGACGAACCAGAGATCATTGTCAATAGCCTCAAGATGCATTTGCATCTTGTTCTTCCAGTAGGGATAGTCTGTGCCATCGAAGATGGAGCACGCAGCGGAGACCTTGATCATACCTGCGGTCGACATAACTAAAACTCCAGGTGGTTAAACCAAAATCACACAGAATAAGGGAGCACCTTGCTCTGATACCAATTGAAAGCGCAGGATATCTCCCAGAGGGGGGGGGTGAATGGGAGATTATTAGAAATTCGTCAAACTCTGATGAATTTGACAAAGATCAGAGTGAAGAAATAGAAACGCATGGGAAACTAAGTCATCACAGATTCAGAGTACTTGCGAATAGCATACATAAGGGTGAAGAACATGCAATCATACAATTATACACGCATGAAGAACATGAACTGAGGAAATAAAAGATAGCATGATCAAATACTTCAGTTCAAATTCGTCAGGGGATAGATCACAAATTCTTTAGCAGCGGAATAAAGTAAAGGAGGGTGAGGAATTTGAAACTAGGTTGGCTCGGTGAAGACAATGGAATTTGGTAGACCAGTTCCAGTTGCTGCATCAACTGTACGTCTGGTTGAGGCGGCTGAGTCGCAACTCAGAGAACACTTAGTCCTCACCATATTCCTCTTGAGCTAAGGTCACTTAGACCTCGCCCAATCACTCGTGGTAAGTCTTCAAGGTAGACTTCCAAAACCTTCACAGACTTGTTCACCGGCACGCCACAATTACTCTTGGGTGCTCAGAACATGACGCCTAACCGTCTGGAGGAATGACAGTCCTCAAAGGTAACAAGCGTCGGATCACACAGATCAATCTCTTCAGTGATGCTCAATCACTTAGGCTCTGGTTGGGTTTTTCCTCTCTTGGGTTCACTCAAAGTCGTCAGAGGATGGGTTGCTCTCAAATGACAAGTGTCAAGTTCTCTCGGAGCAGCCAACCAACAACTGGTTGGGGGGGGCTATTTATAGCCAGGGGGCAACCCGACATAGAATGTCATAAATGCCCTTGTCTGATTCGACCGTTATCAGGATAAGGATCCACTCGACAGCTGGCACTCGGCGCAGCAACGGTCAGAATTTGAACTCTCAAATTCGTCGGGGCACTCAATTTCCTCACGATAGGCAGCTCGCACTGGCGAACTCCTAACTCCTCAGCCTGACCAATTTCGTCAGCGACCAGATGAACTTCGTCACTGTCGCTAGCAAATGCGTCAGCTGTATTGGAGATTTCCAAAGGCTTCACTCGAAGCGGCTTGTGTGTATAGGTTTGAGAAGTTATGAGCATCACTTTGGAAACGTGAAATATGTTTCACCTAGACCCCCTTTAACAGTACGGTTTTTCCTATGACTCAAATAAGAAGAAAAGAAACTACGAAAACCAAAGTCTTCAAGCTTCAAAGTCTTCACATCAATTTCTTCAAAGGTCGTACCAATTTCGTCATCAAATTCTTCACTTGAAGAAATCTATTTTTAGGGGTCGTCTTCCATGTGTTAAACCAAATCCTCAGGGACTCTGTCTCCTGTGTATACTCACAAACACATTAGTTCCTCAACCTATTTGTCCTCAATACTCCAAAACCACTAAGGGGGCACTTGATGCACTTATAGTTCCCCCTCTGGTCCATGGCTGCCATGGCTCCCGGAGGGGAGGAGCCCCTCCAAGATTGGATCTCTCTCTCTGTTCTCTTCTGTTTTGCGTTCCTATTTTCTGGCCGAAAACCGTTTCTTAAATTCCTGGAGATCCGTAACTCCGATTGGGCTGAAATTTTTAGGAGATTTTCTTCCAGATATTATCTTTCTTGTGGCAGAAGAATGGCCCCAACCGCCTTACGGGGTGGCCACAAACCTGCTGGGCATGCCCAGGGTAGGGGGCGCGCCCCTCGAGCTTGTGGGCCCCTCGGGCATCGTCTCGCGTTGATTCTTTTTCCCAAAAATCACATATATTCCAAAATAAATCTCCGTAAATTTTTATCGTGTTTGGACTTCATTTGATATGGATTTTCTGCGAAACAAAAAACATGCAACAAACAGGAACTGGCACTGGGCACTGGATCAATATGTTAGTCCAAGAAATCATATAAAATGTTGCCAAAAGTATGTGGAAATTGTAGGATATTGGCATGAAACAATCAAAAATTATAGATACGATGGAGACGTATCAGCATCCCCAAGATTAATTCCTGCTCGTCCTCGAGTAGGTAAATGATAAAAATAATAATTTTTAATGTGAAATGCTACCTAGCATAATCTTGATCATGTAATCTAATCATGGCATGAATATTAAGACACGAGTGATTCAAGGCAATAGTCTATAATTTGATATAAAGACATCAATACTCAGGCATACCAACAAACAATCATGCCTTTCAAAATAAAAATGCTAAAGAAAGTTATCCCTACAAAATCATATAATCCTGTCATGCTCCATCTTCTTAACATAAAGTATTTATCATGCACTACCCCGATGAAAAGCCGAGCAATTGGTTCATACTTTTTAACGCGCTTCAGCTTTTTCAACCCCCACGCAATACATGAGCGCAAGCCATGGATATAGCACTATGGGTGGAATAGAATGATGATAGAGATTAATAAGGGGAAGTCAAAAAAGGAAGATAGTCTCACATTGACTCGGCGGATCAACGGGCTATGGAGATGCCCATCGATCGATATCAATGCGAGGAGTAGGGATTGCCATGCAACGGATGCACTAAGAGCTATAAGTGTATGAAAGCTCAACGGAAACTATGTGGGTGTGCATCCAACTTGCTTGCTCATGAAGACCTCGGGCATTTGAGGAAGCCCATCATCGGAATATACAAGCCAAGTTCTATAATGAAAATTTCCCACTAGTATATGAAAGTGACAACTCTGGAGACTCTGTATATGAGGAACATGGTGCTACTCTGAAGCACAAGTGTGGCAAAAGGATAGTAACATTGCCCCTTCTCTATTTTTCTCTCATTTCATTTTTTTTTGTTTTCTCTTTTTTTTTGTGCCTCTTTTTTTTCGTCCGGAGTCTCATCCCGACTTGTGGGGGAATCATGGTCTCCACCATCCTTTCCTCACCGGGACAAGGCTCTAATAATGATAATCATCACACTTTTATTTACTTACAACTCGATAAAAACTATACAAGATGACTCTATATGAATGCCTCTGGCAGTGTACCAGGATGTGCAATGATCTAGCATAGCAAAGATATCAAAAAATGGACAAGCCATGGAAATATCATGCTAGATATCTTACGATCATGCAAAGCAATATGACAATGAATGCTCAAGTCATGTATTTGATGATGATGGAAGTTGCATGGCAATATATCTCGGAATGGCTATGGAAATGCCATAATAGGTAGGTATGGTGGATGTTTTGAGGAAGATATAAGGAGGCTTATGGAGATGCCCATCAATTGATGTCAATGCGAGGAGTAGGGATTGCCATGCAACGGATGCACTAAGAGCTATAAGTATATGAAATCTCAACATGAAAACTAAGTGGGTGTGCATCCAACTTGCTAGCTCATGAAGACCTCGGGCATTTGAGGAAGCCCATCATTGGAATATACAAGCCAAGTTCTATAATGAAAAATTCCCACTAGTATATGAAAGTGACAAAATAGGAGACTCTCTATATGAAAAACATGGTGCTACTCTGAAGCACGAGTGTGGAAAAAGGATAGTAACATTGCCCCTTCTCTCTTTTTCTCTCATTTTTTTTCATGGCTCTTTTTGGCCTCTTTTTTTTCTTTTTCTTTTTTTTCGTCTGGACTCTCATCCTGACTTGTGGGGGAATCATGGTCTCCATCATCCTTTCCTCACTGGGACAATGCTCTAAGAATGATGATCATCACACTTTTATTTACTTACAACTCAATATTACAACTCGATACTAGAACAAAAATATGACTATATGAATGCCTCTGGTAGTGTACCAGGATGTGCAATGATGCTAGCGTAACATGTATAAAAATGATGAACGGTGGCTGGGCCACAAATTCTATGTCAGCTATATGATCATGCAAAGCAATATGACAATGACGATGTATGTCATAAAAACGGAATGGTGGAAGTTGCATGGCAATATATCTCGGAATGGCTATGGAAATACCATGATAGGTAGGTATGGTGGCTGTTTTGAGGAAGATATAAAGAGGCTTATGTGTGATAGAGCGTATCATATCACGGGGTTTGGATGCACCGGCGAATTTTGCACCGACTCTCGAGGTGAGAAAGGGCAATGCACGGTACCAAAGAAGCTAGCAAATTGCGGAAGGGTGAGAGTGCGTATAATCCATGGACTCACATTAGTCATAAAGAACTCACATACTTATTGCAAAAGTTTATTAGCCCTCGAAGCAAAGTACTACTATGCATGCCCCTAGGGGGCTAGATTGGTAGGAAAATACAATCGCTCGTCCCCGACCGCCACTCATAAGGTAGACAATGAATAATAAATCATGCTCCAACTTCTTAGCATAACGACAGACCAAATGTGCATGCTTCGGGAATCACAAACCTTAACACCAATATTCTTACTAAACCACAATCATTCACTAGTACCTCCCACATATCACCATCTTAACATCGCAAAACTATTGCAAGGAATCAAACTTATCATATTCAGTGATCTACAAGTTTTATGTAGGATTTTATGACTAACCATGCGAATGACCAATTCCCGTTGACTCTCTAAATAGATATAAGTGAAGCATGAGAGTTTAATTATTTCTATAAAAAACCACACTCTAATAAATATAAGTGAAGCAAAAGAGTATTCTACAAATAACGGTTTTCTATATGTAGAGAAACAAGCATCCAAACTTCAAATGATATAAGTGAAGCACATGAAGCATTCTATAAAGCCATACTCAAAAGATATAAGTGAAGTGCATGAAGCATTCTATAAATCAACCAAGGACTATATCATACCAGCATGGTGCATTATTAAAATAAAAATAAAAAGCACACGACGCTCCAAGAATTTACGCATATCATGTGAACAAAACAAAAACCAAGACATACCGATAATTGTAGAAGAAAGATGGGATGCCTTCCGGGGCATCCCCAAGCTTAGACGCTTGAGTCTCCTTGAATATTTACTTGGGGTACCTTGGGCATCCCCAAGCTTGAACTCTTGCCTCTCCTTATTCTCCTCATATCGATACCTCCTCGATCTTCGAACACTTCATCCACACAAAACTTAACCGAACTTTTTATTAGAGGGGTTAGTACATATAACATCAAACCCCATCATGTCCTGCTGTAACATTATTGTATAATTATAATCAAACATTACCCACTGTTTGCTATCACAATTCTATGGCTCCCAAGTCAATGGGGCTCAACAAGATTTCAAACATACGCAAATAAAGAAACTATAACAGCAATCTGTGAAAACATGACAGTCTGTAAAGATGCAAATGAAACATATACTTCTGTAACTCAAAAAATTCTGAAAAATTAGGACAAAATAATTATTTTGCATAAGAGTACTGTGCAAAAAATTCAGAATTTTTGCACGGTCCAGTAAATTATCAAAATTCAAGCACTACAGAAAAAGTTTCTGTTTTTTCACAGCACACACCAAACAAGCAATTTAAACATCCTAAAGGTAAATCTTGGCACATTATTTTTATAATACAATGGATTTGTACAAGGGGAAAATTATTTTTATGAGAAACTTCCATGAAAAATTCTACATTGTTTCCATGAGCATGAACACAAGTGTTCAAGGTCGACCCTCACTACTTCAATGCATAACCTTCTAATCGCTTCTCTTTTTGAAAAAGTTTTAGGTTCCCCTCTATTTTTTTTTGTTTTTAAAGTTTTTAAAAGCACACAACAGAAATAAATGACTCTCTAAAACTTCCGGGTTGTCTCCCAGGCAGCGCTTTCTTTAAAGCCATTAAGCTAGGCATAAAGTGTTCATGCTATCGATCCACCCGGATCCCAAGGTATATCAAAGCCAATTTTAATTAACAATGATTTGTCATTTAGTAGTGAGCACAAAGCAACATATATCATGCAATGACGAAGTCTAACTCTCTTCCTATGCATCGGCATGTCATAAACGAACAATTCATGCACATCAAGTAAAGGCCAATGCATAGTATAGACAGTTTCTTGCAATTTTATCGTATTGGAAACATAGAGAGGTGGAGATATAGTTCCTCTTTCATAATAATTGCAAGTAGGATCAGCAAGCACATGCATATCATATTCATCAAAATCATCATGTGTAATAGTAAAACGCAACCCATCAATATAATCCTTAATAAGCACAAACTTCTCAGATATAATGTAGTTTAGAGAATTCAAAAAGATAATAGGACTATCATGTGTGGGTGCAATGGCAACAATTTCAAGTTCATCTCCATAAGCATCATTCAAATTGGCATCATGGCCGCAAGCATAGCAAGCATCAATTTCATCAAAAAGGGATATTTCAAACAAATCCAAGGGATCATAGCAATCATCATAGCATTCATCCTTCGGTAAGCACGAAGGGAAATGAAACAATGTATGAGTCGAATAGTGCTACTTGTAGCTTGCGTTGGTATTATCCCCGAAGAGGAAGGGATGATGCAGCACAACAGAGGTAAGTATTTCCCTCAGTTATGAAACCAAGGTTATCAATCCAGTAGGAGAACCACGCAACACCTCGTTAGCAGTACCCACACACAAACAACAAATCCTTGCACCCAACGCAAACGAGGGGTTGTCAATCCCTCAGTGGTTAATTGCAAGATTAAATTGTATGTGATAGATAGATAGATAGAAACAAAAATACAAAATAAAATAAATAAAAGAAAATGGCAGCAATATTTTTAGGGTTTTAGTAATATGATTTAGATAGATTCGGGGGCCATAGTTTTCACTAGAGGCTTCTCTCGAGAAAATAGCATACGGTGGGTAGACAAATTACTGTTGGGCAATTGATAGAAAAGCAAATAATCATGACGACATCCAAGGCAATGATCATGTATATAGGCATCACGTCCGAGACAAGTAGACCGACTCCTGCCTGCATCTACTACTATTACTCCACACATCGACCGCTATCCAGCATGCATCTAGTGTATTAAGTCCATAAAAGAACGGAGTAACGCCTTAAGAACGATGACATGATGTAGACAAGATAAACTCACGTATGAATAAACCCCATATTTTTACCCTTAATAGCAATGATACATACGTGTCATGTCCCTTTCTATCACTGGGATTGAGCACCGCAAGATCGAACCCATTACAAAGCACCTCTTCCCATGGCAAGATAAATCAATCTAGTTGACCAAACCAAATCAATAGATCAGAGAAGAAATACGAGGCTATAATAATCATGCATAAAAGAGATCAGAGAAGACTCAAATATATTCATGGATAATCTGATCATAAACTCACAATTCATCGGATCCCAACAAACACACCGCAAAAAGTGATTACATCGGATAGAACTCCAAGGACATCAAGGAGAACATTGTATTGAAGATCAAAAAGAGAGAAGAAGCCATCTAGCTACTAACTATGGACCCGAAGGTCTGTGGTAAACTACTCACGCATCATCGGAAGGGCAGCAAGGTTGATGTAGAGCCCCTCCGTGATCGATTCCCCCTCCGGCGGAGTACCGGAGAAGGCCTCCAGATGGGATCTCTTGAGAACAGAAACTTGCGGCGGCGGAAAAAGTATTTCGTGGACTCCCCTAAGGGTTTCTGATTTTTCCTGAATTTATAGTGGTGGAATTAGGACTAACGGAGCTCTATGGGCCCCACGAGGTACCAGGGCGCGCCTGCCCCCCCAGGGATGCCCTGGTGCCTCGTGGGCACCCCCTGGGGCTTCTGGCCTCCTCCCGAAGCTTCTAATATTTATCTTGTCCAGAAAAAAATCTCCGAAAAGTTTCGTGGCATTTGGACTTCGTTTGGTATTGATTTTCTGTAAAACAAAAACAAGGCAGAAAACAACAACTGGCACTGGGCACTAAGTTAATAGGTTAGTCCTAAAAAATGATATATAATTGCTGTATATGCATATAAAAACATCCAAGATTGATAATATAATAGCATGGAATAATAAAAAATTATAGATACGTTGGAGACGTATCAGCATCCCCAAGCTTAATTCCTACTCGTCCTCGAGTAGGTAAATGATAAAAACAGAATTTTTGATGTGGAATGCTGCCTATCATATTCATCACATATTCATTTCTTTTATAGCATGGACATTGGACTTGAATGATTCAAAGCAATAGTCTATAATTTGACATGAAGATATAAATACTCAAGCATGCTAACAAGCAACCATGTCTTTCAAAATATCAACGCTAAAGAAAGTTATCCCTAGCCCATTATGCTCAATCATTGATCCATTCATGAAACACACTCAAATATTAGCTACATCCAATGCACAAGTATGACAATAGTGCTCTCTAGTTGGTGCTTTTGTAAGAGAAGATGGAGACTCAAATAAAAATAAAAATTGCATAAAAGTAAATAGATAGGCCCTTCGCAGAGGGAAGCAAAGATTTGTCAAATGTGCGAGAGCTCAAAGCTTAAATTAGAGAGATAAAAATATTTTGAGAGCATGCTTTTCCTGTCAACGAAAACGACCGAGAATTCCCAATATTTTCCATGCTAGACACATCATAGGTGGTTCCCAAACAGAAAGTAAAGTTTATTTCCTTTCCACCATTCTTTCACAATCCATGGCTAGCCGTATCCACGGGTGCCCTCCATACCAACACTTTCCAAGGAATTTTGTTGTTATTAATTTTGATTTCATTGTGGGACTGGGCATCCCTATTACCAACCATTCTCTCATGCAATGACAAGTGAATAAACACTCATCGTGAGAATAACAAACCTAGCATGGAAAATAATGGCCACCCCCTGCCACTTCATGAGCGGTACGGGCACACAAAACGGAAAAAATATTTTGAAAATTAGAGTTGGCACACGCAAATTTACTTGGAACGGCATTGAAAAACCGCATATAGGTAGATATTGTGGACTTATTTGGCACAACTTGGGTTTAAGGATTTTGGATGCACAAGCAGTATTTCCGCTTAGTACAAATGAAGGCCAGCAAATAGATTGATAAGCAACCAACCAAAAAATGAAAACGGTCATAAACATGCATTGAACATAACTAACACCGAATAATGCACCATAAGTAGGATATAATTTCTTTGCATAACTTTTGACTTAATGTGCAGGCATAGGGAATCACAAACCTTAACACTAATATTCTTACTAAATCACAATTACTCACTAACATGACTCACATATTATCATTTCCATATCGCAAAACTATTGCAAGGAATCACACTTATCATATCCAATGATCTATATGAAAGTTTTTATTATATCCCTCTTGAATATTCATCACTTTGGGACCAATTTCATATCTTGTGCAAATTACCGTTACTATCATCAACTCTCAAAAATATTTAAGTGAAGCATGAGAGTGCAAATATTTCTTCAAAATTTCAAACTTATCAATTCTCAAAATAATATAAGCGAAGCATGAGAATTCATTTCTTCAAAATTTTAATCTAGTCAATTCTCAAAATAATATAAGTGAAGCATGAGAATTTATTTCTTCAAAATATAGCCACCACCGTGCTAAAAAAGATTTAAGTGAAGCACTAGAGCAACTGCCTAGGTCAAAAAAAATTAAGTGAAGCACATAGAGTATTCTAACAAATGATGATAAATGTGTGGCTCTCTCAAGATAGGTTTGTTCAGCAAGGATGATTGTGACAAACTAAAAAGCAAACAAAGCAAAGACTCATATAATACAAGACGCTCCAAGCAAAACACATATCATGTGACGAATAAAAATATAGCTCCAAGTAAAATTACCGATGGTTGGTAGAAGAAAGAGGGGATGCCTTCCGGGGCATCCCCAAGCTTAGACGCTTGAGTCTTCCTTGAATATTACCTTGGGGTGCCTCGGGCATCCCCAAGCTTAGGATCTTACTACTCCTTATTCCTTCATCCATCGTGATCTCACCCAAAACTTGAAAACTTCAATCACACAAAACTCAACAAAACCTTCGTGAGATCCGTTAGTATAACAAAACAAATCACTACTCTAAGTACTGTTGCAAACCCATTCATATTTTATCTTTGCATTATACCTACTGTACTCTAACTTCACCATGGCTTATACCCCCCGATACAATCCATAGATTCATCAAAACAAGCAAGTAGTGCATCAAAAATAGAATCTGTCAAAAACAGAACAGTCTGTAGCAACCTATTTAAAATCCATACTTCTGTAACTCCAAAAATTCTGGAAAATTAGTACAACGTGGGAAATTCATATACCAATACTGCGTAAAAATTTCAGATTTTTCTGACACTCCAGTACAGAAAACAAATTCGGGAACTGGACGCAAAACTTTCTATTTTCCAAACAACATCAATTATACTATCTTCCAAATCATCCTAAAGGCTTTACTTGGCACAAACACTAACTAAAAACACAAAAACACAATCATACCAGTAGCATAACTGTGAGAACACACAACAATAGAAAAAAATTTATTTTATTCATTGGTTTGCCTCCCAACAAGCGCTATTGTTTTATGCCCCTAGCTAGGCATAATGCATAGTTTCAAGTATTGTCATCTTTCAAGTTGATTCCATAAGTGGCCCTCATAATTGATTCATATGGTGCTTTAATTCTTTTCCTAGGGAAGTGCTCCATACCCTTTTTTAATGGAAATTGAAATTTTATATTCCCTTCTTTCATATCAATAACGGCACCAATGGCTCGTAAGAACGGTCTACCAAGTATTATAGGGCAAGCAGAATCGCATTCAATGTCAAGTACAATAAAATCAACGGGCACATAGTTCCTATTTGCAAGAATAAGAACATCATTAATTCTACCCATAGGCTTTTTAATAGTAGAATCCGCCAAGTGCAAATTAAGATAACATTCATCTATATTGGTGAAACCTAGCACATCACATAGAGATTTTGGAATTGTGGAAACGCTAGCACCCAAATCACGTAAAGCATTGCACTCATAATTTTTAATTTTAACTTTAATGGTGGGTTTCCATTCATCATATAATTTTCTAGGAATTGAAATTTCCAATTCTAGCTTTTCTTCTAACGCTTTCATCATTACTTCTACGATGTGTTTAGTAAAAGCCTTGTTTTGCTCATAAGTGTTGGGTGTATTTAACATGGATTGTAACAATGAAATGCACTCAATCAAAGAACAATTATCATAATTAAAATCTTTGTAATCCAAGAGAGTGGGCACATCTCTATTTAAAGTTTTTACCTCTCCAAACCCACTTTTAGCAATTTTTTCATTAAGATTTTCACCCTCCGAATTATGGGAACGCCTAGTAGCTAAAGTTGACTCTTCTTTAGTCCCCTTTTCATCAAGTTTTATATTGCTAAACAAATAATCAATAGATGAAACACCAATCATTTTAATATCCTCATCATTACTACGATAAAAACCGGGAGGAATCGCTTTTTCTAAAAATTCTCGTTTTGCTTTTAGCATGGAGGTTCTTTTCTTGCTCTCATTCTTGGAGACATATAAAGCTTTAATTGATTCACTAATATCAATTTTGGGTGGCAAAATTTTAGTCTTAAGATTTTCCACATCATGAATAATTCTATCAATGCTCCTAGACATATCATCAAGTTTACTCAATTTTTCTTCTATCGTAGTGTTGAAAACTTTTTGAGCATTAATAAATTCTTTAATATTACTTTCAAGATCAGAGGGCATCCTATTATTATTATAAGAATTACCATAAGGATTGCCATAATTATTAGAGGAATTTCCAGGAAACGGTCTAGCGTTGAAATTACCTCTATAAGCATTATTATTGAAATTGTTTCGCGAGACAAAATTCACATCTACGGGATCATTATTTTGCTCAATCAAAGTGGACAATGCCACATCATTAGGATCAATATTAGCATTTTTTCTAGCAACCAATTACATAAGCACATCAACTTTATCACTCAAAGTACTAATTTCTTCAATAGAATTCACCTTTTTACTAGTAGGAGCTCTTTCAGTATGCCATTGTGAATAATTTGCCATAATATTATCAAGCAATTTAGTAGCTTCTCCCAAAGTAATTTCCATAAAAGTACCACCCACGGCGGAATCTAAAAGATTTCTAGAAACAAAATTCAATCCCGCATAAATTTTTTGTATGATCATCCATAAATTTAAACCATGAGTAGGGTAATTTCTTATCATTAATTTCATCCTCTCCCAAGATTGGGCAACATGTTCATGATCAAGTTGCTTAAAATTCATAATTTGATTTCTAAGAGAAATAATTTTCACGGGAGGAAAATACTTAGTAAAAAAAGCATCTTTACACCTGTAACACCCCTATGTAATGAGCTACAGTGATCCACTATAATAATGCCAAGTCATCTGAGATTTGCAATGATAATCAATGAGGATTAATATCTCATTTCCAATTCTGCCACTGAATTCAAATTCAAATGCAATTGAAATTTGGAGTTGCACAAAATTTGCTGGAAAAATGTTCATCATTTAGTAAATATTCCAAAACAATTTGTTGTTCAGAAAAACAACATCACCTTGTTGCTAAAATGAGCATTAGCATTTAATCCAGTGCAATTCCAGTGATTTAATATGCAAATCCATTTATGAAAATTGCAAAAGGAATTCTTCTGCCTCCCAAAATATTTGTGGCACTGTCTGAAAATGCAGTGGATTTTTGTGGGCCAGCTCCACATTTTTCCAAAGTCATTTGGTTGCCCAAATATTTATTTCCCCCTCTCTGTTTATTAAATAAAAGAGAAAAGACAGAAAAGGGAAAAATCAGAAAGCTTACCTGGCTCTGGGCCGCGAGAGCCCAGCCCACATCCAACCACTCTCACCTGCCCGTCGTCCTCCCGCGCTGCGTGTCGTCGTCGCCGTGGACAGGGGCTCGCCGCGCCGTCTCCAGCCGCCACCGCGACGGGGCAGGTGGCTGGGATAAGGCCGCGCCCTCGTTCGCCCCCTGGTCGCCCACAACACTTCTCCTTCCCTCTCCTCTCCTCGCTCGCCGCTCCTTTGCCTCACCCGAGCGCAACCGCCGCCGCGCCCGTGCGGTCCCGCGGCCTCCGACGTCCTCGAGCCCGGCAGCCGCGTCTGGGAGTTGCGCCACCCTCCACCTCTTCCTCCTCGACCAGCTGCGGGAGACGGGGAGCCCTCCTTTGCGCGGATCGAGCCGGCACCCGCCGCGGATCACCGGAGTTCCACCGCTCCGTTCGCCGCCTCCCCTGCGCTACTAAGCCACCACAGGCCACCGTGAGCCGCTGCGGTGAGCTCCAGCTCTCCTCCCTCCTTCTATTGCTCGTTCTCGAGCCCGTACGGGGCCGCCGTTGTTCCATTGCTCTGGTTGCCGCCATCGTCGGCGAGCTGCTCAATGCAGCGCCGCCCGAGCCTCTCCGACTTGCCTGTCAGGCTTCTGGCACTCGCGGTAGGCTGCCTCGCCGCTTAGCTCGCTCAAAAGCACCAGGAGCCGCGTTTTCCGATCGCACCCGAGAACCACCGCCGCGTCCACTCGTCGCCGGCGACCTTTCCGTCCACCGTAGCTCACGCCAGTAGGCTAGTTCGACGAGGCGTGTCCTTCCCGTTCGAACGCGACCGAGAACACGCAAAACGGAGCACCACAGGCGAAACCCGAGGCTCACCGGCGTCGCGCCGCCGCGAGAGGCTCGCCGGAGCCTGTTCCGGCGCCGGCGTCCGACGTGTCACGTGTGGGGCCTGCCCAGAGTCGCTGACAGTGGGCCCCAGGCCGCAGTTTGACCGCGTTGACCACGGTCAGTGCGGGTTACTGTTCACTACAGACGCTGACTTGTGGGCCCTCTTTGTTAACTAATTTAACTAAACCGTTTTTAATTAAAACTTAATTAGATTAACTAAATAGACACTGACAGACTGGGTCCACCAGTTAATTAACTCTGTTTAGTTTAAATTTAACCCTGGATTAACTTCTGTGTATGACAGGTGGGTCCCGCTGGTCAGGTTTGACCTGGAACAGCCGGGTTGACCCACTGACATCATGGTGACGTCATGCTGATGTCACCCGTAACTATTCTGGATAATACGAATTGTTTAATTAAATAAATTCCAGAAATTTCAGAAAATAGTTAAAATTTTGAAAATTCGTAGAAATTAAACCGTAGCTCGGATCGAAAAACTTTCTACATGAAAGTTGATCAGAAAAAAGAGACAAATCCGAATACGTGGTAAAAATGCTTAACCATCACTCCTAACTACCTGAACATGGATCCGTCCCCTCCGGTTCAGTATACCGAAGTCAGCCTAAACGCTGGGAAAATATCCCAGATATTTTCCCGATTCGTCTACGACATGTAGCCATGCATTAGGTCATCTCTAACACCGCATACTGCTATGCCGTGCATGTATGTTGCATTATTTGCCTTTATTTATTGTTTCTTCCCCCTCTTCTATTCTGATAGCCCCCGAGACCGACGCAGCTCAGGAGACCGATGACACCACTGACGATCCCTCCTTTGCCGCAGAGCTTCCAGGCAAGCAACCCCCCTTGACGCATGCCTATATCACCTATTCCTTCTCCCTCCTGCTTGCATTAGAATTTGCTACTGCTGTTGATTTATCCTATTCTGATGCATAGCCTATTTTTGTAGCCTACTATTGATACATTACCTGCTATCCTAAATGCTTAGAATAGGTTGGATGGTAGTGAACCATTTGTGGCCCTTTTCTTTGTTGTAGTTGCCCCGCTTTAGTATCTGTGCCCCGATCGATGTGATCGAACGGGCTGAGACCAGTACTACACCTTACACCCCCTAAGTTGCTCGACTCTGCAGAGCTACCATCGAGTGCCGAGGGTGATGCCTCTCATCTCACTCCCATTGATGCCTCTGTAGTACATCTAGTCGGTCGTGGATTACCGAGAGTGATTCCTCTTTCACCACCTCCGATGAAGCTTTTGTCGTGCATCCCTGCTTGTGTGAATACCATCGAGGGTGATTCCTCCGGGTTCACCTTGTCGGTTACATCTAGTGGTAATCCAACGAGGGTGATTCCTCGGGTTCCCGCTTGATGTTATGAACACACGGTTACTTGCACTTTATTACTGTTACCGGATAAAGATGGGTCGGCCCCGAGGGGTACCCGCGAGAGATATGTTGTCGGGTTGACCATGAGGGTGCCCGAGAGATGAATACGTGGCACGGCCGGGCATTCTTAGCCCTTGCCGTAAGTCCACGAGACGGGGCGACGGGGTCACAGGATCGTGAGTCTCTGCTCGTTACCGCGCGCTCCAAATGCACTAAGGGTTAGGATATGTAATCTGAGTAGGCCTCTGGCCTTTTCGCGCTAACCAGCACGTGGGAATAATATGGGTACTCGGCGTCGTAGTATCAGCCGAAGTTCTTCAGATGTCAGCGGTTGAGCGGCGCACGCCGGGTTGGTCTGGTAAAGCCTGCGCTTGTATTAAGGGGGCTAGGACTGCTCACCGGCCGCGTTCGCAACGCGCATGAGTGCAAAGGGCGATGGGCCCAAGACCCCTGAGTGCTTAGGATGTAGACCGGCGTGCTGGCCTCTCTTTTGAACCTAGGTAGGGCTAGGACGTGTCGATAGTCCGAGGCCGGGCATCGACTAAGCAAGTGTGTCCGGCCAGAGTCATCGAACATGTTGGGTAAGTTGGTGCACCCCTGCAGGGAAGTATATCTATTCGAATAGCCGTGTCCACGGTAACAGGACGCTCGGAGAATATCCCGATCTACTACAACTAGAAATGGGTTGAATATATTGGCTCCGGGATCGCTTTCTCGCAGGGAGTCGAGGAAGGATCTCTGGGCGAGATTGCTACTTGTTGCTACTACCTTATATTGTACTAATCTGTACTCTTCTAATGCTGCAAGACCCTGAAGATGCTAGTCTTCGATAGGCTAGGCTTTTCCCTTCTATTCTGGCATTTCTGCAAGTCAGTCCACTTATACAGCCTTCCTTTCATAATGTGGCATATTTAGAATAGATCTGATGTCAGTCTTGCTGAGTACTTTGGATGAGTACTCACGGTTGCTTTGCTTTCCTTTTTCCCCATAACCGATACTTGAGACCAGATGACGGAGCCCCGGAGCCAGCTGCCCCAGCAGCCGACGACGACTACTACCACTACTACCCCTCCGGATACTACTACTACGAGGAGCCGTCTGACGACCAGGAGTAGTTAGGAGGCACCCAGGCAGGAGGCCTGCGCCTTTCGATCTGTGTTTTATTTTGCCCCGCCTTTTTAAAGGCCTATCTATTTAACTTCGTGTCTGTACTCAGTTACCTGATGCTTCCGCTGATGCTTGTATGACATCGAGCTTATGTATTCGAGCCCTCGAGGCCCCTGGCTTGTAATATAAAGCTTGTATTATTTTATTTGTGTTTAGAGTTGTGTTGTGATATCTTCAAGTGAGTCCTTAGGCTTGATCGTGTACACTTGCGTGTATGATTAGTACACGATTAAGTCGGGGGCGTCACAAGTTGGTATCAGAGCCGACTGCCTATAGGAACCCCCTTTCCAACTCCTTGGCCGAAGTTGAGTCTAGCCTTTGCAAAACGATTTTACTAACATGGCTGTGTGGCTTACGGGCCCACGTCGCCAATGGGTGGTATTAGGATCTTTTATTCCTCTTCTATACTCTGGGACTCTGATCTCTCTTCCTTTCGGGTTAAATGATTTTACTAACTCTGACATTAGGTTCTCGTAATCACATTCACCCGGAGAGCTGAATTGACTACAACTAATTCTTTCTTTTGATCTGATTAATCTAATAATCACATTTTCTTTTCCATTGGTCTATTTAACCTTTCCTTTCCAATTTATCATATGCTTCTCACACTGTCATTTGACACTTTTGGAACCTCTCGGCAAAATGTGTCGTGGTTAGCGTCAACATTTTGACTTCTTCCGAGATGTTAATCGAATTCATGGTGAGCAATGCCATCCTTGCCCCTCGCTGATATGTGTTATCATCAACAACCTCTTTGACTACTTGCCCACACATTGCTGTTAACCCAGAACGAGTTCAGGCTATTCTTGACTGGACTCCTCCGAAGAATGTCAAGCAAGTCAGAAGTTTTCTCGGTCTCGCAAGTTATTGTCGTCGCTTTGTCGAGAATTTCTCAAAGATTGCCAAGCCACTGACTAATCTGCTTCATAAAGGCGTTAAGTTTGAGTGGACAGATAAATGTCAGGGAAGTTTTCAGACCCTCAAGGACAAGCTCACCTCTGCACCAGTGCTTGCTCCTCCGGAATCTCGCAAGGATTTCGTGATTTATTGTGACGCCTCTCGTCAAGGATTAGGCTGTGTCCTGATGCAAGAACGAAGAGTAATTGCTTATGCCTCGCGACAGTTGCGTCCTCATGAAGAGAATTATCCAGTGCATGATCTTGAACTTGCTGCAGTGATTTATGCATTGAAGCTGTGGCGACATTACCTCCTTGGTAACCGATGTGAGATCTATACTGATCACCAAAGTCTGAAGTATTTATTTACTCAGCCGGATCTCAATCTCCGCCAACAGCGATGCTTGGAAACAATTACGGACTATGACTGTGGTCTTTCATATACCCTGGCAAGGCTAATGTGATGGCAGATGCCTTGAGCCGCAAGTCCTATTGCAACAACCTCACGGTTCAGCGAGCTCAACCTCATCTGTATGAAGAACTGTGCAAGCTGAACCTCCACATTGTTCCACAGGTTTCTCTTAATACCCTTGTAATACAGCCAGATCTTCTGAATGCTGTTAAGCGTGCGCAAGCTAAAGATCCTGAAGTTGATATGATGAAAAGAGATCTCCACCTTGAAAAGTACAGAGATTTCTCGGTTGCTGAAGATGGTACCTTGTATTTCAAAGACCGCATTGTGGTACCTCGGTTCGAATTGATGACTGACAAGGTCATGAAGGAGGCACATGATACACCACTGTCTATTCATCCGGGTAGCACCAAGATGTATCGTGATCTCCGCCAAAGGTACTGGTGGTCTAGAATGAAGCAGGATATTGCTCGATATGTTGCTGAATGTGACGTTTGCCGTCGCGTTAAAGCAGAACATCAGAAGCCTGCTGGAATTCTGCAACTGCTCCCTATTCCTTTATGGAAATGGGATAAGGTTCAAATGGATCTCATTACCGGCCTTCCCTAGTCACAGAAGGGTCACGATGCTATTCTTGTCGTCGTCGACCAACTCTCTAAAGTTGCACACTTTCTGCCAGTCAAGGAGACGATCACTGCTAGTCAGTTAGTAGAGTTATATATCTTCAGGATTGTATCACTCCACGGTATTCCGAAGGAGATCAGTTCGGACCGTGGCAGCCTCTTCACCTCACACTTCTGGAATAGTTTCCAACAAGCTATGGGGACTCATATTACTTGGAGTACAGCTTATCACCCCCAGTCCCAAGGCCAAGTCAAAAGAGTGAATCAAGTGCTTGCAGATATGCTGCGTGCTTGTGTTATTTCATTTGGCAAGAAGTGGGAAGAATCTCTCCCGTATGCCAAATTCTCTTACAACAGCAGCTATCAAGCCAGTTTGAAAATGGCCCCCTTCAAAGTGTTATATGGACGTAAGTGTCGAACCCCTCTGAATTGGTCAGAAACTGGGGAACGACCGCTCGTTGGTCCCGATATTATCCAACACGCTGAAGAGCAAGTCCGTATTGTGCGGGAAATACTCAAAGCTGCTCAAGCTCGCCAGAAGAGCAACTATGATCGTAAACACTGGGGATCGATCTATCAACCTGGTGAGCAAGCTTATCTACGTGTCACTCCTATGAAGGGCACTCACCGTTTTGGAATCAAGGGCAAGTTAGCTCCTCACTACATTGGCCCCTTCCGCATTCTCGCCAGACGTGGACGTGTGGCTTATAAATTGGAGTTGCCGCCACAATTCTCTCACATCCACAATGTCTTCCATGTGTCGCAACTTCGCCGTTGCTTCAAGGAATCTCCGCACCGAGCTGTGGATCATGAGATGCTTGATTTGCAAGATGATCTATCTTATAAGGAGCATCCGATCCGCATTCTCGATCAAGCTGAACGTCAGATCCACCAGAAGACTACCAAGTACCTGAAAGTGCAGTGGTCTAATCATACTGAAGGTGAAGCCACTTGGGAATGCGAGGATCGTCTTCGGGAGGAATACCCCGATTTGTTTCCTTCTACCTCCTGAATTCTCGGGACGAGAATTTCTTTTAGAGGAGGAGAATTGTAACACCCCTATGTAATGAGCTACAGTGATCCACTATAATAATGCCAAGTCATCTGAGATTTGCAATGATAATCAATGTGGATTAATATCTCATTTCCAATTCTGCCACTGAATTCAAATTCAAATGCAATTGAAATTTGGAGTTGCACAAAATTTGCTGGAAAAATGTTCATCATTTAGTAAATATTCCAAAACAATTTGTTGTTCAGAAAAACAACATCACCTTGTTGATAAAATGAGCATTAGCATTTAATCCAGTGCAATTCCAGCAATTTAATATGCAAATCCATTTATGAAAATTGCAAAAGGAATTCTTCTGCCTCCCAAAATATTTGTGGCACTGTCTGAAAATGCAGTGGATTTTTGTGGGCCAGCTCCACATTTTTCCAAAGTCATTTGGTTGCCCAAATATTTATTTTCCCCTCTCTGTTTATTAAATAAAAGAGAAAAGACAGAAAAGGGAAAAATTAGAAAGCTTACCTGGCTCTGGGCCGCGACAGCCCAGCCCACATCCAACCACTCTCACCTGCCCGTCGTCCTCCCGTGCTGCGTGTCGCCGTCGCCGTGGACAGGGGCTCGCCGCGCCGTCTCCAGCCGCCACCGCGACGGGGCAGGTGGCTGGGATAAGGCCGCGCCCTCGTTCGCCCCCCTGGTCGCCCACGACACTTCTGCTCCCCTCTCCTCGCCTCGCTCGCCGCTCCTCTGCCTCACCCGAGCGCAACTGCCACCGCGCCCGTGCGGTCCCGCGGCCTCCGACGTCCTCGAGCCCGGCAGCCGCGTCTGGGAGTTGCGCCACCCTCCACCTCTTCCTCCTCGACCAGCTGCGGGAAACAAGGAGCCCTCCTTTGCGCGGATCGAGCCGGCGCCTGCCGCGGATCACCGGAGTTCCACCGCTCCGTTCGCCGCCTCCCCTGCGCTACTAAGCCACCACAGGCCACCGTGAGCCGCTGCGGTGAGCTCCACCTCTCCTCCCTCCTTCTGTTGCTCGTTCCCGAGCCCGTACGGGGCCGCCGTTGTTCCGTTGCTCTGGTTGCCGCCGTCGTCGGCGAGCTGCTCAATGCAGCGCCGCCCGAGCCTCTCTGACTTGCCTGTCAGGCTTCTGGCACTCGTGGTAGGCCGCCTCGCCGCTTAGCTCGCTCAAAAGCACCCGGAGCCGCGTTTTCCGATCGCACCCGAGAACCACCGCCGCCTCCACTCGTGGCCGGCGACCTTTCCGTCCACCGTAGCTCATGCCAGTAGGCTAGTTCGACGCGGCGTGTCCTTCCCGTTCGAACGCGACCGAGAACACGCAAAACGGAGCACCACAGGCGAAACCCGAGGCTCACCGGCGCCGCGCCGCCGCGAGAGGCTCGCCGGAGCCTGTTCCGGTGCCGGCGTCCGACGTGTCACGTGTGGGGCCTGCCCAGAGTCGCTGACAGTGGGCCCCAGGCCGCTGTTTGACCGCGTTGACCACGGTCAGCGCGGGTTACTGTTCACTACAGACGCTGACGTGTGGGCCCTCTTTGTTAACTAATTTAACTAAACCGTTTTTAATTAAAACTTAATTAGATTAACTAAATAGACACTGACAGACTGGGTCCACCAGTTAATTAACTCTATTTAGTTTAAATTTAACCCTGGATTAACTTCTGTGTATGACAGGTGGGTCCCGCTGGTCAGGTTTGACCTGGAACAGCCGGGTTGACCCACTGACGTCATGGTGATGTCACCCGTAACTATTCTGGATAATACGAATTGTTTAATTAAATAAATTCCAGAAATTTCAGAAAATAGTTAAAATTTTGAAAATTCGTAGAAATTAAACCGTAGCTCGGATCGAAAAACTTTCGACATGAAAGTTGATCAGAAAAACGAGACGAATCCGAATACGTGGTCAAAATGCTTAACCATCAATCCTAACTACCTGAACATGGATCCGTCCCCTCCGGTTCAGTATACCGAAGTCAGCCTAAAGGCCGGAAAAATATCCCAGATATTTTCCCGATTCGTCTGCGACATGTAGCCATGCATTAGGTCATCTCTAACACCGCATACTGCTATGCCGTGCATCTGTGTTGCATTATTTGCCTTTATTTATTGTTTCTTCCCCCTCTTCTATTCTGATAGCCCCCGAGACCGACGCAACTCAGGAGACCGACGACACCACTGACGATCCCTCCTTTGCCGCAGAGCTTCCAGGCAAGCAACCCCCCTTGACGCATGCCTATATCACCTATTCCTTCTCCCTCCTGCTTGCATTAGAATTTGCTACTGCTGTTGATTTATCCTATTCTGATGCATAGCCTATTTTTGTAGCCTACTATTGATACATTACCTGCTATCCTAAATGCTTAGAATAGGTTGGATGGTAGTGAACCATCTGTGGCCCTTTTATTTGTTGTAGTTGCCCCGCTTTAGTATCTGTGCCCCGATCGATGTGATCGAACGGGCTGAGACCAGCACTACACCTTACACCCCCCTAAGTTGCTCGACTCTGCAGAGCTACCATCGAGTGCCGAGGGTGATGCCTCTCATCTCACTCCCGTTGATGCCTCTGTAGTACAGCTAGTCGGTCGTGGATTACCGAGGGTGATTCCTCTTTCACCACCTCCGATGAAGCTTTTGTCGTGCATCCCTGCTTGTGTGAATACCATCGAGGGTGATTCCTCCGGGTTCACCTTGTTGGTTACATCTAGTGGGAATCCAACGAGGGTGATTCCTCGGGTTCCTGCTTGATGTTATGAACACACGGTTACTTGCACTTTATTACTGTTACTTGATAAAGACGGGTCGGCCACGAGGGGTACCCGCAAGAGATATGTTGTCGGGTTGACCATGAGGGTGCCCGAGAGATGAATACGTGGCACGGCCGGGCATTCTTAGCCCTTGCCGTAAGTCCACGAGACGGGGCGACGGGGTCACAAGATCGTGAGTCTCTGCTCGTTACCGTGCGCTCCAAATGCACTAAGGGTTAGGATATGTAATCTGAGTAGGCCTCTGGCCTTTTCGCGCTAACCAGCACGTGGGAATAATATGGGTACTCGGCGTCGTAGTATCAGCCGAAGTTCTTCAGATGTCAGCGGTTGAGCGGCGCGCGCCGGGTTGGTCTGGTAAAGCCTACGCTTGTATTAAGGGGGCTAGGACTGCTCACCGGCCGCGTTCGCAACGCGCAGGAGTGCAAAGGGCAATGGGCCCAAGACCCCTGAGTGCTTAGGATGTAGACCGGTGTGCTGGCCTCTCTGTTGAACCTAGGTAGGGCTACGACGTGTCGATAGTCCGAGGCCAGGCATCGACTAAGCAAGTGTGTCCGGCCAGAGTCATCGAACATGTTGGGTAAGTTGGTGCACCCCTACAGGGAAGTATATCTATTCGAATAGCCGTGTCCACGATAACAGGACGCTCAGAGAATATCCCGATCTACTACAACTAGAAATGGGTTGAATATATTGGCTCCGGGATCGCTTTCTCGCAGGGAGTCGAGGAAGGATCTCTGGGCGAGATTGCTACTTGTTGCTACTACCTTATATTGTACTAATCTTCGATAGGCTGCAAGACCCTGAAGACCCTGAAGATGCTAGTCTTCGATAGGCTAGGCTTTTCCCTTCTATTCTGGCATTTCTGCAAGTCAGTCCACTTATACAGCCTTCCTTGGATAATGTGGCATATTTAGAATAGATCTGATGTCAGTCTTGCTGAGTACTTTGGATGAGTACTCACGGTTGCTTTGCTTTCCTTTTTCCCCATAACCGATACTTGAGACCAGATGACGGAGCCCCGGAGCCATCTGCCCCAGCAGTCGACGACGACTACTACCACTACTACCCCTCCGGATACTACCACTACGAGGAACCGTCCGACGACCAAGAGTAGTTAGGAGGCACCCAGGCAGGAGGCCTGCGCCTTTCGATCTGTGTTTTATTTTGCCCCGCCTTTTTAAAGGCCTATCTGTTTAACTTCGTGTCTGTACTCAGATACCTGATGCTTCCGCTGATGCTTGTATGACATCGAGCTTATGTATTCGAGCCCTCGAGGCCCCTGGCTTGTAATATAAAGCTTGTATTATTTTATTTGTGTTTAGAGTTGTGTTGTGATATCTTCAAGTGAGTCCTTAGGCTTGATCGTGTACACTTGCGTGTATGATTAGTACACGATTAAGTCGGGGGCGTCACAACACCTATCCCAAGAATCGATACTATTTCGTGGTAAAGATGAAAACCAAATTTTTGCACGATCCCGTAATGAGAATGGGAATAATTTGAATTTCACAATATCATTGTCCACATCTTTTTTCTTTTGCATGTCACACAATTCTATGAAAGTGTTAAGATGGGATGCAACATCTTCATTAGGACTACCAGAAAATTGATCTTTCATGACAAGATTTAGCAAAGCGGCATTAATATCACAAGTCTCCGCACTAGCGGTGGGAGGAGCAATCGGAGTACTAATAAAATCATTATTATTAGTATTGGAAAAATCACACAATTCTGTATTTTCTTGAGACATCGTGACTACGCAAACAAGATTGCAAGCAAGCAAACAAGCAAACGAGAAAAAGGCAAACGGAAAATATTTTTGTATTTCTGTAAAAACGTTTTAGAAGTGGTGGAGATGAAAATGAGAGGCAAATCCAAATAAAGTAAATGCAAGGAGATGAGAGTTTATGCAAAGGCACTTGATAGATGTTGATGATGTCTCCCCGACAACGGCGCCAGAAATTCTTCCTGCTACTTATAGCTTGCGTTGGTATTATCCCCGAAGAGGAAGGGATGATGCGGCACAACAGAGGTAAGTATTTCCCTCAGTTATGAAACCATGGTTATCAATCCAGTAGGAGAACCACGCAACACCTCGTTAGCAGTACCTACACACAAACAACAAATCCTTGCACCCAACGCAAATGAGGGGTTGTCAATCCCTCGGCGGTTAATTGCAAGATTAAATTGTATGTGATAGATAGATATATTGAAACAAAAATACAAAATAAAATAAATAAAAGAAAATGGCAGCAATATTTTTAGGGTTTTAGTAATATGATTTAGATAGACCCGGGGGCCATAGTTTTCACTAGAGGCTTCTCTCGAGAAAATAGCATACGGTGGGTAGACAAATTACTGTTGGGTAATTGATAGAAAAGCAAATAATCATGACGACATCCAAGGCAATGATCATGTATATAGGCATCACGTCCGAGACAAGTAGACTGACTCCTGCCTGCATCTACTACTATTACTCGACACATCAACCGCTATCCAGCATGCATCTAGTGTATTAAGTCCATAAAAGAACGGAGTAACGCCTTAAGAACGATGACATGATGTAGACAAGATAAACTCACGTATGAATAAACCCCATCTTTTTACCCTTAATAGCAACGATACATACGTGTCATGTCCCTTTCTGTCACTGGGATTGAGCACCGCAAGATCGAACCCATTACAAAGCACCTCTTCCCATGGCAAGATAAATCAATCTAGTTGGTCAAACCAAATCAATAGATCGGAGAAGAAATACGAGGCTATAATAATCATGCATGAAAGAGATCAGAGAAGACTCAAATATATTCATGGATAATCTGATCATAAACTCACAATTCATCAGATCCCAACAAACACACCGCAAAAAGTGATTACATCGGATAGAACTCCAAGAACATCAAGGAGAACATTGTATTGAAGATCAAAAAGAGAGAAGAAGCCATCTAGCTACTAACTATGGACCCGAAGGTCTGTGGTAAACTACTCACGCATCATCGGAAGGGCAGCAAGGTTGATGTAGAGCCCCTCCGTGATCAATTCCCCCTCCGGCGGAGTACCGGAGAAGGCCTCCAGATGGGATCTCTCGAGAATAGAAACTTGCGGCGGCGAAAAAAGTATTTCGTGGACTCCCCTAAGGGTTTCTGATTTTTCCTGAATTTATAGTGGTGGAATTAGGTCAAACGGAGCTCTGTGGGCCCCACGAGGTACCAGGACATGCCTGCCCCCCCAGGCGCGCCCTGGTGCCTCGTGGGCACCCCTTGGGGCTTCTGGCCTCCTCCCAAAGCTTCTAGTGTTTATCTTGTCCAGAAAAAAATCTCCAAAAAGTTTCGTGGCATTTGGACTTTGTTTGGTATTGATTTTCTGTAAAACAAAAACAGGGCAGAAAACAGCAATTGACATTGGGCACTAAGTTAATAGGTTCGTCCTCAAAAATGATATATAATTGCTGTATATGCATATGAAAACATCCAAGATTGATAATATAATAGCATGGAACAATAAAAAATTATAGATACTTTGGAGACGTATCAAAGAGTTACTCTCATTAGAAGGTGGGCACGGGTAGCTAATCCGCTCTTCCTCCCTTTGTTCTTCACTCTCCTCGTCATCTTTTTCATCTAATGAGCTCATAGTTTCAGCAATTTCTTCTTCCATAGGTTCCTGCAAAATACTATTCTCTTCTTGGGCAGCTGAGACTTTCTCAATAAATTCATCAATATACATTGTATTCATAATTCTCATAGCAATATTTTAGTATAGCATAATTTTCAGATCTGTAAACAGCATCATCATAGTTTTCATACTTTTCAAAGAAAGATTCAATTTCATAAGCACCCTTAAAAGCAACAAATTCTTCTATTTGTTCCACATCATAGTAATCATATACACCATTAGCATAAGAAGCCAAGGTTTCATTATCATTAAATTTACATGAAAAGGGAAGGTGTGGAGCCTTCATCTTAGAGCAACAAGTATAATCATATCTTAAGCATAAATTACGAGCATACCAATGCAAATAATCAATTTGATCCCATAAGAGTTTCCCTTTTTGAGACAAGCGATAATCCCTAAAGTATTCCCGTTGATCCAAAGTATATCCCATTATCAAGTTGAATGGAGATTTATAAGGATTATCAAAGTAGTAATTAATGTTCTCCACATAACCAACATCGAGGGTTTTAGGAGGTTCCCCATCTCCATGAGTAGCAAGTACAACTATTTTTTTTGGTATTTCTTGTCCCATATCCATAACTAAATATGGAGAACAACTTAAAACAGAAAATAAAAACTACTTAGTGATAAAGCAAACAAGCACACACAAGAATATCAACCCCACGCTATTGCTCCCCGGCAACGGCGCCAGAAAAAGGTCTTGATAACCCACAAGTATAGGGGTTCAGTTGTAGCCTTTCTCGATAAATAAGAGTGTCGAACCCAACGAGGAGCTAAAGGTAGAATCAATATTCCCTTCAAGTTCCATCGACCATCGATACAACTCTACGCACACATAATGTTTGCTTTACCTAGAACAAGTATGAAACTAGAAGTACTTTGTAGGTGTAATGCTAGAACTACTTTGCAAGAATAAAACTAGGAGTACTTTGAGAGAATAAAACTATGAGTAATTTGCAAGATAATAAAAGCTAGTTGTTTAGTAGAAAGCTTTTGTAACACAAGAGAAAGATTTGTCCCTAGGCAATCGATAACTAGACCGGTAATCATCATTGCAATTTTATATGAGGGAGAGGCATGCGCTAACATACTTTCCGTACTTGGATCATATGCACTTATGATTGGAACTCTAGCAAGCATCCGCAACTACCAAAGATCATTAAGGTAAAACCAACCATAGCATTAAGTAACAAGTCCTCTTTACTCCCATACGCAACAATCCCCTTACTCGGGTGTAAGCTTATGTCACTCTAGCCGCCCACTATAAAGAATTATGAACGTATTGCAAACCCTACAGCGGGAATCCCTCACGCTTGCGCGACACAGAGGGCACCATAGGACAGCACCAAAATAAAACATACAACTCAAACCAATCACGATCATCAATCAACCCATCGGACAAGACGAATCTACTCAAACATCATAGGATGGCCACAAATCGTTGGATAATAATATGTAGCATTAAGCACCTTGTCTAAGTAGAGATTACAGAGGGGAGAAGAGGTGTTACACCACTACATATAGGGGGAGAGAGTTGGTGTTGACGACGGCGAAGTTGTTGGTGTAGATCGCCGTCACGATGATTGCCCCGGCGGCGTTTCGGCGCCACCGGGAGAGAGGGGGAGAGAGCCCCCTCCTTCTTCTTCCTTGCCCCCCTAGATGGGAGGAGAGTTCCCCCTCTGGTCCATGGCTGCCATGGCTCCCGGAGGGGAGGAGCCCCTCCGAGATTGGATCTCTCTCTCTGTTCTCTTCTGTTTCGCGTTCCTGTTTTCTGGCCGAAAACCATTTCTTAAATTCCCGGAGATCCGTAACTACGATTGGGCTGAAATTTTGAGGGGATTTTCTTTCGGATATTACCTTTCTTGTGGCAGAAGAAGGGCCCCAACCGCCTTACGGGGTGGCCACAAGCCTGCTGGGCACGCCCAGGGTAGGGGGCGCGCCCCTCGGGCATCGTCTCGCGTTGATTCTTTTCCCCAAAAATTACATATATTCCAAAATAAATCCCCGTAAATTTTTATCGCGTTTGGACTTCGTTTGATATGGATTTTCTGCGAAACAAAAAACATGCAACAAACAGGAACTGGCACTAGGCACTGGATCAATATGTTAGTCCAAGAAATCATATAAAATGTTTCCAAAAGTATGTGGAATATGTAGGATATTGGCATGAAACAATCAAAAATTATAGATACGACAGAGACGTATCAAGATCTCGTTGGTCATCGTCGACGAGGATGTTACTTCAGGGCCCATCAATGAGCTTGGCTCGAGGCCAGCGTCCGGGGATGCAGCGATTAGGCTGGGCGTGGAGACCACCGGATCTATCTCCGGGATCGATTCTGTAGAAAGGTCGGACCCGAGGATCAGATTAGGAGCCAGTTCCGGGGTCGCGACATCGAAGGGATTCTGAAGCTGATCTGAGGTCCGTCCCGAAAGGACCAGGTCACCTCGGGCGTCAGCGATGTACTCCAGGCTCCTGAACTTGATGGTTTGACCTGGGGGGAAGTTCTTGACGCGGCCTCGGCGGCCGGTTGGATCGGCATGTAGCACGATGCTGCTGAAGGCGAAAAGTTGGTCGGGGACGAAGATGTCACCGCAACCAATACTGCTATCGATCTGCAAGCGAGCCATCAATCCGAAGCGATCGCACAATGAGCTCTCATTGAAAGCACCAATGTCGGTGTCAAAATCGGCAGATCTCGGGTAGGGGGCTGATACATCTCCAACGTATCTATAATTTTAGATTGTTCCATGCTATTATAGTATCAATCTTGGATGTTTTATGTGCAATTATATGCCATTATATATCATTTTTTGGGACCAACCTATTAACCCAGTGCCCAGTGCCAGTTGCTGTTTTCTGCTTGTTTTTTCCTTTTCAGAAAATCATTATCAAAAAGTGTCCAAACGAGAAAAAAACTTTGGATTAAATTTTTCTGGACCAAAAGAGGCCCACGAAGCTTCGGGAGAAGACCAGAAGAGCCACGAGGAGGCGACAAGCCTGGAGGGCGCGCCCCCCAGGCTTGTGGGCCCCTCGTTGCCCCTCCTGACCTAATTCCAGCACTATAAATTCTTAAATATTCTCAATATACTAGAGAGACAGAAGAGAAAACATTTCCGCCGCCGCAAGCCTCTGTTCTTCCGCGATCCCATCTGGAGGCCTTTTCCGGTACTCTGCCGGAGGGGGAATCGATCATGGAGGGCTTCTTCATCAACCTTGCTGCCCTTCTGATGATGTGTGAGTAGTTTACCATAGACCTATGGGTCCATAGCTAGTAGCTAGATGGCTTCTTCTCTCTCTTTGATCTTCAATACCATGATCTCCTCGATGTTCTTGGAGTTCTATCCGATGTAATCTTCTTTTGCGGTGTGTTTGTTGGGGTCCGATGAATTGTGAGTTTATGATCAGATTATTCATGAGAAATATTTGAGTCTTCTCTGAACTCTTTTATGAATGATTATTATAGCTTTGTATTTCTCTCCGATCTATCGATTTGGTTTGGCCTACTAGATTGATTTGTCTTGCAATGGGAGAGGTGCTTTGTGATGGGTTCAATCTTGCGGTGCTCAATCCCAGTGATAGAAGGGGACATGACACGTATTTGTATTGTTGCCATTAAGGATAAAAAGATGGGGTTTAATCATATTGCTTGAGTTTACTTTGTCTACATCATGTCATCTTGCTTAAGGCGTTACTCTGTTTCATAGTTAATACCCTAGATGCATGCTGGATAGCGGTCGATGGGTGGAGTAATAGTAGTAGATGCAGGCAGGAGTCGGTCTACTTGCCTCGGACATGATGCCTATATACATGATCATTGCCATGAATCCATCATAATTATTTGCTTTTTATCAATTGCCCAATAGTAATTTGTTTACCCACCGTATGCTATCTGTTCGAGAGAGAAGCCTCTAGTGAAAACTATGCCCCCGAGTCTACTTTATCATATATAAAAAACCTAAAAATACCTTGCTGCAATTTATTTACTTTTATTTTATTTAGTATTTTAGTTTATCTATTTACCTCTATAAGATTTAATCCATGCAAATAACCGCTAAGAGGATTGACAACCCTCTTATTTGCGTTGGGTGCAAGTGTTTGCTCTTGTGTGTGCAGGTGCGCTTAACGGAATTTTGCTTGGTTCTCCTACTGGATTGATAACCTTGGTTCTTAACTGAGGGAAATACTTATCTCTACTATACTGCATCATCCTCTCCTCTTAGGGGAAATACCAACGCAGTCTACAAGTAGCAGGGAGAATTTCTGGCGCCGTTGCCGGGGAGACATCATCAAAATTACCAAGTACCTTCGCACAAACTATCATCCACTTGCATTTATTTTAAGTAACTTTTATTTGCATTTGCCTCTAGTTTTTATCTCCCCCACTTCTAATTTTTTTTACAAAAACACAAAAATATTTTTATTTGCTTGCTTGAATTTGTTATCATGTCTAGTGTCACCATCCCTCCTCTATCTCCGGATTTTGAAGTCCTTTACTTCAAACAGAAACAAGGAGAAAATTTAAAAGACTCTTGGTATAGCATAATGGAATCTTATCGTGTTTGCACCATAAAAGGGGATTTGAAAATTTTGTTGCGAAACTTCTATGTAGGGCTAACTATGCCAAATAGACAACTCTTGGATTTTGCTTCTAAAGGAAATTTCATTGATAGTGATCCTAATACTGCTTATGAATTAATAGAAGGGATAGTGGGAACTCCACCCTTGCAAAAAGTATCTAATTATACCCAAGAAGGGATTCAAATTTTGGAAAAGCTAGGCGATATACAAAAGAATTTGGTGGACCTACAAAAGTCTAATGAACCTGTTAAAAATGTTATCAGTAACCTCAATCGCATGAATAATCTCCTCACTATTTGCAACAATAAGTTAGACACTTTAGATAGCAAAATTGCCTTATTTTCTGAAAATAATGGGAAGCATAAAGATCCTCCCGGGTTCGAAGCCAACCCATCTAAATTAGCAAAAACCAAGGATGACAACACTTGAAACTATGCATTATGCCTAGCTAGGGGCATAAAACTACAACACTTGTCGGGAGGCAACCCAATGAATAAAATAAATTTTTGCTTTTACTTTCTGTTCTTGAGTGTTTACACAATCATAACCTCTGTTATGATTGTATTTTTATGTTTTAATTAGTGTTTGTGCCAAGTAACGCCTTTGGGATGATGTTGATGATAGTATAATTGATGCTGTTTGGAAAACAAAAAGTTTTGCATCGAGTGCTGGAATTTTAATTCTATACTGGAGCATCAGAAAAATCTGAATTTTTTTAAAAGTATTGGTATGTGAATTGTTTAAATTTTCCTAATTTTTGGAGTTACAGAAGTATGGATTTTAAATAGATCTTTACAGACTGTTCTGTTTTAGACAGATTCTGTTTTTGTTGCATAGTTGGCTTGTTTAGATGAATCTATGGATCGTATCGGGGGGGTATGAGTCATGGAGAAGTTGGAGTACAGTAGCATTATGCCAATATTAAATATGAATCAATTTAAAACAGTACCTAAAATTTAAGATTTGTTTGTTATACGAACGGATCTCACGAGGTTTCTGTTGAGTTTTGTGTGCTGAAGTTTTCAAGTTTTGGGTGAGACTACGATGGATAAAGGAATAAGGAGCGGCAAGAGCCTAAGCTTGGGGATGCCCTAGGCACCCCAAGGTAATATTCAAGGAAGACTCAAGCGTCTAAGCTTGGGGATGCTTCGGAAGGCATCCCCTCTTTCGTCTACAATCTATCGGTAACTCACGTGGAGCTATATTTTTATTCATCACATGATATGTGTTTAACTTGGAGTGTCTTGTGATATAGTTTGTTTGATTTTGTTTGCTTTTTAGTTTGTCACAATCATCTTTGCTGAACACACCTTTTTGAGAGGGACACACATTATTCGTGATTTGTTAGAATACTCTATGTGCTTCACTTATATCTTTTGAGCTAGGCAGTTGCTCTAGTGCTTCACTTATATCTTTTAGAGCACGACAGTGGTTATATTTTAAAGAAATAGTTGCACTCTCATGCTTCACTTATATCTTTTTGAGAGTCTAATGAATAGCAATGGTAATATGCACGGCTTATGAATTTGGTCCTGATATGATAGGTATTCAAGAGGGATATAATAAAAACTTTCATGTAGATCACTGAATATGATAAGTTTGATTCCTTGCAATAGTTTTGTGATATTAAGATGGTAGTATGTCGGAAGTATTAGTATATAATTGTGGTTTAGTAAGAATATTGGTGTTATGGTTTGTGATTCCCGAAGCATGCACGTAGGATCTGTCGTTATGCTAAGAAGTTGGAGCATAATTTATTATTGATTGTCTTCCTTTGTGTGGCGGTCGGGGGCGCGCCATGGTTAACTCCTACCAACCTCCCCCCTAGGGGCATGCGTAGTAGTACTTTGCTTCGAGGGCTAATAAACTTTCGCAATAAGTATGTGAGTTCTTTATGACTAATGTGAGTCCATGGATTATACGCACTCTCACCCTTCCGCAATTTGCTAGCCTCTTCGGTACCGTGCATTGCCCTTTCTCACATCGAGAGTTGGTGCAAACTTCGCCGGTGCATCCAAACCCCGTGATATGATACGCTCTATCACACATAAGCCTCTTTATATCTTCCTCAAAACAGCCACCATACCTACCTATCATGGTATTTCCATAGCCATTCCGAGATATATTGCCATGCAACTTCCACCATTCCGTTTTTATGACATACATCGTCATTGTCATATTGCTTTGCATGATCATATAGCTGACATAGAATTTGTGGCCCAGCCACCGTTCATCATTTTTATACATGTTACGCTAGCATCATTGCACATCCTGGTACACTACCAGAGGCATTCATATAGTCATATTTTTGTTCTAGTATCGAGTTGTAATATTGAGTTGTAAGTAAATAAAAGTGTGATGATCATCATTCTTAGAGCATTGTCCCAGTGAGGAAAGGATGATGGAGACCATGATTCCCCCACAAGTCAGGATGAGAGTCCAGACGAAAAAAAAGAAAAAGAAAAAAGAGAGGCCAAAAAGAGCCATGAAAAAAAATGAGAGAAAAAGAGAGAAGGGGCAATGTTACTATCCTTTTTCCACACTCGTGCTTCAGAGTAGCACCATGTTTTTCATATAGAGAGTCTCCTATTTTGTCACTTTCATATACTAGTGGGAATTTTTCATTATAGAACTTGGCTTGTATATTCCAATGATGGGCTTCCTCAAATGCCCGAGGTCTTCATGAGCTAGCAAGTTGGATGCACACCCACTTAGTTTTCATGTTGAGATTTCATATACTTATAGCTCTTAGTGCATCCGTTGCATGGCAATCCCTACTCCTCGCATTGACATCAATTGATGGGCATCTCCATAGCCCGTTGATTAGCCTCATTGATGTGAGACTATATTCTTACTTTTGACTCCTTATTAATCTCTACCACCATATTCTATTCCACCCATAGTGCTATATCCATGGCTTGCACTCATGTATTGAGTGGGGGTTGAAAAAGCTGAAGCGCGTTAAAAAGTATGAACCAATTGCTTGGCTAAAACCGGGGTAGTGCATGATAAATACTTTGTGTTAAGAAGATGGAGCATGACAGGATTATATGATTTTGTAGGGATAACGTTCTTTAGCATTTTTATTTTGAAAGACATGATTGTTTATTAGTATGCCTGAGTATTGATGTCTTTATATCAAATTATAGACTATTGCTTTGAATCATTCGGATCTTATTATTCATACCGTAAGAGAGATATTACATGATGAAACATGATAGGTAGCATTCCACATCAAAAATTATATTTTTATCATTTACCTACTCGAGGACGAGCAGGAATTAAGCTTGGGGATGCTTGATACATCTCCAACATATCTATAATTTTTATTGTTCCATGCTATTATAGTATCAATCTTGGATGTTTTATGTGCAATTTTATGCCATTATATATCATTTTTTGGGACTAACCTATTAACCCAGTGCCCAGTGCCAGTTGTTGTTTTTTGCTTGTTTTTGCCTTTTTAGAAAATCATTATCAAAAAGTGTCCAAACGAGAAAAAAACTTTGGATTAATTTTTTCTGGACCAGAAGAGACCCACGAAGCTTCGGGAGAAGACCAGAAGAGCCACGAGGAGGTGACAAGCATGGAGGGCGTGCCCAGGGGGGTAGGGCGCGCCCCCCAGGCTTGTGGGCCCCTCGTTGCCCCTCCTGACCTAATTCCAGTGCTATAAATTCTAAAATATTCCCAATATACCAAAGAGACAGAAGAGAAAACCTTTCCGCCGTCGCAAGCCTCTGTTCTTCCGCGAACCCATCTGGAGGCCTTTTCCGGTACTCTGCCAGAGGGGGAATCGATCACGGAGGGCTTCTTCATCAACCTTGCTGCCCTTCCGATGATATGTGAGTATTTTACTACAGACCTATGGGTCCATAGCTAGTAGCTAAATGGCTTCTTCTCTCTCTTTGATCTTACCATGTTCTCCTCGATGTTCTTGGAGTTCTATCCGATGTAATCTTCTTTTGTGGTGTGTTTGTTGGGATCTGATGAATTGTGAGTTTATGATCAGATTATTCATGAGAAATATTTGAGTCTTCTTTGAACTCTTTTATGCATGATTATTATAGCTTTGTATTTCTCTCCGATCTAGCGATTTGGTTTGGCCTACTAGATTGATTTGTCTTGCAATGGGAGAGGTGCTTTGTGATGGGTTCAATCTTGCGGTGCTCAATCCCAGTGACAGAAGGGGACATGACACGTACTTGTATTGTTGCCATTAAGGATAAAAAGATGGGGTTTAATCATATTGCTTGAGTTTACTTTGTCTACATCATGTCATCTTGCTTAAGGCGTTACTCTATTTCATACTTAATACCCTAGATGCATGCTGGATAGCGGTTGATGGGTTGAGTAATAGTAGTAGATGCAGGCAGGAGTCGGTCTACTTGTCTCGGACGTGATGCCTATATACATGATCATTGCCATGAATCCGTCATAATTATTTGCTTTTCTATCAATTGCCCAACAGTAATTTGTTTACCCACCGTATGCTATGTGTTCGAGAGAGAAGCCTCTAGTGAAAACTATGGACCCCAGGTCTACTTTATCATATATAAAAAAACCTAAAAATACCTTGCTGCAATTTATTTACTTTTATTTTATTTAGTATTTTAGTTTATCTATTTACCTCTATAAGATTTAATCCATGCAAATAACCGCTAAGAGGATTGACAACCCTCTTATTTGTGTTGGGTGCAAGTGTTTGCTCTTGTGTGTGCAGGTGTGCTTAACGGAATTTTGCTTGGTTCTCCTACTGGATTGATAACCTTGGTTCTTAACTGAGGGAAATACTTATCTCTACTATACTGCATCATCCTCTCCTCTTCGGGGAAATACCAATGCAGTCTACAAGTAGCAGGGGCCCGAGCTGTGAGATCGGATCAATGGGTAACAAGAGAGAAGGGACATGATGTTTTATCCAGGTTCGGGCCCTCTTTAAGGAGGTAATACCCTACGTCCAGCTCTTGCTTATATGATGGATGTAGCAAAGTACAGAGTTGATCTACCTCGAGATCGTAAGTTGCCGTCTAACCCTAGGGGTGATGATGAATGCGTATATCTATCTACGGACTAAACCCTACGGCTTATATAGGCACCAGGGATATCTAGGGTTACACATGGTTGGTTACCTTCTAGGGATTACATGCTGAATCTAACATTCTTAGGGTACACGCCAAGTCTTCGGTGAGGTCCGATATGCTGGTGCTAAAGGTTGGAGGCCCCCGGAGTCCTTATTCTTAAATGGGCCTTGAGTCCGGCCCATGGATTAGACTGACTAGGTCGGGCCCCCCTAGTCCAGGATACCATCAGGGGCTACTGCCATGAACGGCAGCTTGGTCGACCCTTGGATGTCCTCGGCATAATCAAGTATTATTAAAGGCTTGAAGAAAAAGTTTGATCTAGGCATCAACCCATTTCAACGGACTGCTAAAAACTGAAGTACGGCCTTACCCGCAAACCTTTGGACAAAATATCCACCGCCTTTTCGAAGACGGGGCAGGTGGCGCCAAGGTAGGCATCCACTGAGCTGAGGGCATTGAATTCCTCACTGGAGAAGGTGGGGTTCCTTAAAGAGGCCCTCCTCCACCGATGGTTCATAGCGCTTTCGACCTCGGAGGTGGTGGCCGAACAGGTCCCTAAAGTATCCATTTGAGGTACTTGGGGAACGCCCGCCGAGAAGGGTATGGCCCCAGCGCTGGGCCTCGGATCCGAGGTACCCCTGTTGAGCGCCTCTTCAGTCACAGACGCATGGGCAGGCCGCCTACACGAAATATCAAGATAATTAAGCGTATGATGCCGACGTCAATTCCCGAAGTGATTATTGGCGGTAGAAGCACCTATCCAGGGGTGGAGCGTTACACTCCATCCCTGTGGCCCCTGTCCTTTGAGGGGCACCCTGAGCGGCTGACGAAGGGCCCTCTTGAGCGCCTGGACCAGAGCGCGGGCGCTTCGAGCGTTGACCCTTAGGAAGAGGCGTCAGGGTGCTCGGGGCCTCATGGGCAGAAGTTCTTTTTCGAGCAGAAGCAGTAGAAGGTTTTACCGATGAGGATGGCCGGATCCCTGGCAGATCGGGAGTGATGGCTATCTGGATCCATCAAGGCTCTCTTGATAAAAAGTCCCCTCCTCGTATATGGTGGACAATTCTTCATCTTCTTGGAAGCCGGGGTCGTCGTCTCGACGGTACGTCCCCGGCTCAGGTGTGGGGCAACTTAGTGTTTCGACCCAGCGCCTCCATCCCTGTTCGGATATATCGGACAGTTGTTTAAAGAAAGTAAAATGAACTGCTTGGATAGACAAAGAGGTTCAGTGGGACTTAGCACTTCGCCCGGGCTGTAGTAAGACAAGCCGTCCATGAACTTTCGTTTCGCGAACTCCGCCGGTTCCCCCTTGAATATGCCGTCCAGGGCTTCGCCAAAGGTAGCTTGGTCTTTTAAAGCCCTTTTGAATGGATCGGGTGGCATCGTCAGTTCCGTTGTACATAAACAACAGGTGCTGGCACTGCCGGAGGGGCTGGACTCTCCGGTCGATGGCCGTCGCCATCACATCTATGATGGTGAGGCCCCTGCTTGTCAGACACCTCACCTGGGTGGCCAGGTGAGCCACGTCGCAGTCATCCTTTTGAGCAGAGCTCCGGGGTCTCCAATTGAAATGCTTCTTCGGAGGATCCGAAGAGAAGGGCGGTAGCCATGGCCAAGCTGGATCATGCAAGGGCACATCGACTATGTAGAACCACTCAGTCGCCCATGTGTTGGCATCTTCTCAAGGGGTGCCTGTAGGGTAGCCGATCCCGGCTATTCTGTAGACCTCGGCTGCGCCCACTTCGTGCAGTTTTCCTCCTCGGGAGCAGGGCATCACGCAAAAGTATTTCCTCCACAGCCCGAAGTGTGCCGCGCATCCGAGATACATTTCGCAAAGGGCAACGAATCCCGCGATGTGTAGAATCGAATTGGGAGTCAAGTGGTGGAGTTGGATCCCGTAAAACTCGAGCAGGCCCCGAAGGAAGGGATGGATGGGGAAACCCAGGCTAAGGAGGAGGAAGGGAACAAAGCAAACCCGCTCATCCCTGTGGGGGATGGGGTGGTGGTCAGCGTGCACTTGCCCATCTATGGATATCAAGCCTGGGCGAGTGGAAGTTAGATCTGAATCAGGCAAATAACCTTGGGTTGCAAGCCAATCCAATTGAAGACGAGTCATGGAGCAGCTTCCCCAGTCGCCTTTGAGGGGACCATGGGGGCGCTTGGAGGAGCCCACGTCGTTCACCATCGCTAGAGCTCTCGAAGCTAGGATTTGGGGGAAAGGATTTTGTGCTGAGCAACGGAATGGGGAAGGTCGAGATGCACTTTGCCATGATTCTGACAAAGTACCTGTTAAGTAAAGGAAAAGGGTGATGCTTCAACGTCTGGCCTTAAAGCGGCTCGCTCCCCGATGGCTCGATGATTGAGGGGAAATTATTTTAATAAAGGTGGAGCCTGTCAAGCCGAAGTGTCCAAAGCCGGACTCGAATTACCAAGGGGAACTCGTCTGTCAAGACGAAAACTCCAAGACCGAAGAGCATCGTCGTCCTTGGCGTCGAAGACCACTTCAGGGGATACTGACGGTGTCCTGGACCAGGGGGTACCAACCTAGTTGGCCCACAGTCCATGGGCCGAACCCATGACCCACCGCTCTCACAAGGAAGGACTCCGGAAGCCTCGCACCTTGACGTGATCAAGATGCACTCTGCCGAAGACTTGACGTGTACTCCAAGGACAACTTCGGCCGCTGGCGTGTGTATCCCTAGATGGGCAACCGACCATGTGTAACCCTAGCTACCCCAGCATCTATATAAGCTGAGGGGTTTAGTCCGTAGAGGCCACGGTCATGATTACAACCACCCATCCTTAGGGTTAGAACACAAACTTATGATCTCGAGGTAGATCAAGCTTGTACTCGATACATCATCATCAATACAATCACAGGACGTAGTGTATTACCTCTTCAAGAGGGCCCGAACCTGGGTAAATATTGTCTCCTTCGTCCCCTGTTACCCACAGATCCGAGATCCACAGCTCGGGACCCCCTACCCCAAGGTCTGCCGGTTTTAGTACCGACAATGGTGCTGGTGAAGATGTTGATGAAGATTAGTCCCACGATGAGAGGATCTTTGGTGATGTCGATGGCTTCGATTTCCCCCTCCCGGAGGGAAGTATCCCCGGCGTAATCGCTCCGCCGGAGAGCAAAAGTGCTCCTGCCCAGGTTCCGCCTTGAGACTGCAGCGCTTCGTCCTGAAAGTCTTCTTTTGATTTTTTTTCTAGGGAAAATAGCATCTTATAGGAGAAGATGGGCCCCAGAGACCTACTGGAGGGCCCACGAGCTCAGTAGGCACGCCCTAGGGGGCGCCCCTTGAGCTCGTGGCTCTCTGGTGGCGCCCCTCCTGGTATTTCTTCTGCCAATATTTTTTATGTATTCCAAAATAATTCTCCGTAAATTTTCGGGTCATTTGGAGTTGTGGAGAATATCTATCTCTAATGTAGCCTTTTCAGGTCCAGAATTCCTGCTGCCGGCAATCTCCCTCTTCATGTGAAACTTGCAAAATAAGAGAGAAAAGGCATTAAGATTGCATCATAAAGTGAAATAATGGCCCAAAACATAATAAATGATAGTAGGAAAACATGATGCAAAATGGACGTATCATATGACTGCTATATTCTCTGATTTCTGTGAGAAAATTGTTGAGGTGTCCATGGATGATTTTTCCGTTTACGGAACTTCTTTTGATGATTGCTTAAGCAACCTTGATCGAGTTTTGCAGATATGTGAAGAAACCAATCTTGTCTTGAACTGGGAGAAGTGCCACTTTATGGTGAATGAAGGTATGGTCCTTGGTCATAAGATTTTTGAAAGAGGTATTGAAGGAGATAAGGCTAAAGTTGATGCAATTGAGAAAATGCCATGCCCTAAAGATATCAAAGGTATAAGAACTTTCCTAGCTCATGCTGGTTTTTATATGAGGTTCATTAAAGACTTCTCTAAAATTTCTAGGCCTCTAACTAATCTTCTACAAAAAGATGTTCCATTTGTTTTTGATGATGATTGTGCAGAAGCCTTTGAAATACTTAAGAAAGCCATAATATCTGTACCCATTGTTCAACCACCTGATTGGAACCTACCCTTTGAAATTATGTGTGATGCTAGTGATTATGCTATTGGTGCTGTTTTATGTCAAAGAGTTGATAAGAAATTAAATGTTATTCATTATGCCAATAAGACCTTAGACAATGCTCAAAGAAATTATGCTACTACTGAGAAAGAATTTTTAGCAGTTGTTTTTGCATGTGACAAATTCAGATCCTATATTGTTGATTCTAAAGTTACTATTCACACCGATCATGCTGCTATTAAATATCTCATGGAGAAGAAAGATGCTAAACCCAGGTTAATTAGGTGGGTTCTTTTATTACAAGAGTTTGATTTGCATATTGTTGACAGAAAAGGAGCTGAAAATCTTGTAGGAGATAATTTTTCTAGGATGGAAAACGTTCTTGATGACCCACTACCTATTGATGACAGTTTTCCTGATGAGCAATTAGCTGTAGTAAATGGTTCTACTTCTCATATTAATCCTTGGTATGCAGATTATGCTAATTTCATTGTTTCTAAATATATACCACCTATCTACACATACCAACAAAAGAAAAAGTTCTTCTTTGATTTAAGGCATTACTTTTGGGATGACCCACACTTGTATAAAGAAGGAGTAGATGGTGTTATTAGATGTTGTGTACCTGAGCATGAGCAAGAACAAATCCTAAGGAAGTGCCACTCCGACGCATATGGAGGGCACCATGCAGGAGATAGGACTGCACATAAGGTATTGCAATCTGGTTTTTACTGGCCTACTCTCTTCAAGATGCACGTAAGTTTGTCCTTTCTTGTGATGAATGTCAGAGAATAGGTAATACTGGTAGACGGCGGGAAATGCCTATGAATTATTCACTTGTTATCGAACCATTTGATGTTTGGGGTTTTGATTATATGAGACCTTTTACTTCCTCTAATGGATATTCTCACATTTTAGTTGTTGTTGATTATGTTACTAAGTGGGTAGAAGCTATTCCAACTAGTAGTGCTGATCATCAAACATCTATTAAAATGCTTAAAGAAGTTATTTTTCCAAGGTTTGGAGTCCCTAGATATTTAATGACTGATGGTAGTTTGCATTTTATTCATGGTGTATTCTGTAAGATGTTAGCTAAGTATGCTGTGAACCATAGAATTGCATCCCCTTACCATCCTCAGTCTAGTGGCGAAGTTGAATTGAGCAATAGGGAATTAAAATTAATTTTGCAAAAGACTGTTAATAGATCCAGGAAGAATTGGTCTAAGAAACTTGACGATGCATTATGGGCCTACAGAACTGCGTATAAGAATCCTATGGGTATGTCTCCGTATAAAATGGTCTATGGAAAAGCATGTCATTTACCTCTCGAATTAGAACATAAAGCTTATTGGGCAATTAAAGAACTCAACTATGATTTCAAACTTGCCGGTGAAAAGAGGTTATTTGATATTAGTTCTTTAGATGAATCGAGAACACAAGCTTATGAAAATGCCAAGTTATTTAAAGAAAAAGTTAAAAGATGGCATGATAAAAGGATTCAGAAACGAGAATTTAATGTCGGTGACCAAGTTCTATTGTACAATTCTCGTTTAGATTTTTTGCAGGAAAACTTCTCTCCAAATGGGAAGGACCATACATTGTCGAGGAATTTTATCGCTCTAGAGCCATCAAGATCAATAATGTCAAAGGAACAAATCGGAAGGTGGTTAATGGGCAAAGAATTAAACATTATATTTCAGGTACACCCATTAACATAGAAACCAACATTATTGAAACAATTACACCGGAGGAACACCTAAAGGAGTCCTTCCGGAACGCTCCAGAATTCTGAAAAAGGAATAGGTACATGATACGGTAATTAAACCGACTCCAAAAGTTCCATAAAAGTACTTTTTGTTTGTTTCGAAATATATAAAAAATAGAAAAATAATAAACCTTCAGGAAAGTGCATGAGGGAGCGACGAGCTCAGGTGGCGCGCCCCCCTCCCTAGGGTGGGCCGTGTGAGCTCGTGACTCCCCCATGGATTTTCATGACTCCGTTTTCTCCTCGATTACTTGTCATGTACAGGAAAATTTCATTATGTATACTCCTTGCCGTTTTGACCTCCGTATCGCAAGTTTCTCCTCTATTCTTGTTTCGTGCTGTTTTCTGGCAGAATTCTCCAGGCCAAGCGTCATGTCTTCTTCCTCCTCCAACAACGTGGGAGATGATGCTTGGTTGCTACAGATGGAACTTGAAAAAGAGGGGTCCAATGAAGTCACCATGGAGGAAGGATCAGGAGACTCGTTGGAAGTTCATCCTCAAGCGTCTGAGAGGGGCACTCTAGCTAGTATCTCCACTACTCCAAATCCCCATCAAGCCATGAGGATGACTAGGAGTCAAGGAAGTCCAGAGGTACAAGAAGGGCCTCCTCCAAGGAGTCCTCTAAGCAGGTTAGATGTAAATAATTTTCATAATTTGATTCATAATTATGGGGTAGAAAGCACCCCCCTCGTATGCACATACCTTCCAATTGGGACATCTCCCATCCAACTGAAAGTGATGCAGGAAAGAATGCTTGGGGGCAGAGAATAAGCATATTATGGCCGAGGTCCAACAGAATGCTGAGACGATCCAGCATGTACTTCAGGAAATTTAGAGTTTAAAGGAGATCTTGCTCAATATCTCCAAGAGCACTGCATCACCACCATCACCGAAGAAGGAAACTTGAGTACTCCGGATATGGGCACCACCCTTAGCTTGTTCCAAGCTTGGGGGAGGTGCCCCGGTATCGTATCACCATCACTTTTATCATCATTATCTATCTTAGTTCGATCCTTAGTTATTTCGTGATTTAGAAGAATAAAGTTTTAGTATGAATGAGTTTTGAGTACTTGTTTCGAGATCTATCTATCTATGTAATCGAGTGTGAGAATAATATAATAAAGAGTAGTTTGAGTTTTGTTGTTTTACCTTCTTGTTCCAATCTTAGCAATGAAAATAATAAAGAAAAAAGGGGGATCATATGCTAATCCTATGGGGAGTAATGACTTCACATATAAAGAGTATAACGAATAAAATTTATTGGGATCTAGCAAACATAGCATTGGTCATTGATGCAATTCATGAAAGATAGTAAAGGAAGAGAGGTCTCACATATAAATATACCATCTTGGACATCATTTATTATTGTGAGCCCCCATTAATTATTTCCAAACTTGATCGAATCGTTGATGTTGGACAAGGAAGACAATGTAATGAGTTATGTTTGCTTATATTCACATAGAAGTTATATTGTGATGGATCCTCTAACATGTGGTGCTTGCTCATAATCTTTTGCTAGCCAAAATTTTGTACTAAGTTGAGATGCTACCTGTACATACGAAAACCCTTGAGCCCAGTTTCTTGCCATGAGAGTCCACTATGTCTACCTATGGATTGAATAAGATCCTTCGAGTAAGTTGTCATCGGTGCAAAAAGCAATAAAAATTGCTCCTAAATATGTATGATCTTTTATTGTAAGGGAAAATAAGCTTTGTACGATCTTGTCATGGTAAAGAAATAAAAGCGACGGACTGCATAATAATGGTGGCTATTACAAGGGGCAATATAAAGTGACGTTCCTTTGCATTAAGAGCTTGCACATCCAAATGAAAAGCGCATGACAACCTCAGCTTCCCTCTGCGAAGGGCCTATCTTTTACTTTTTAGTGTTTACTTTCTATGCAAGAGTCAATAATGTTCATCCTTATTCCAACCTTATTATTCTCCACTTGGCAAGCATCATGTGGTAGGGAAAGATCTAGGCACATATACCCAGTTGAATGTAGGTGATCATGAATTATTATTGTTGACATTATCCCTAAGATAAACAAGTTGGGAGGTGAAATATGAAACCCCCATCTTCCTTTGTGTCTGATGGAAACATTTGCTCTAAAGATATGCTTTGAGTGTCAGCAATCATAGAAGACTAAATGATGGTTGAGTATGTGAAAATTGCTAAACCAAAAGCTCTTACATAGACTCTTCCTGAGACATAATGAATTGTAATTTCTTTGATGACTGAGAACATAGTTTAGTTGTCAAGAAAGATTTATCTCTTATACTCAGGCATTGTGGATGAATTGCTACTTTTCATGAGAAGTTTTATGACAATTCCTTGCTGCTATAATAATGATTATGATGCTACCATGTCTGTATTTTGTTTTTATCAACACCTCTCTCCATAAACCTGTGGTCATGATTATCGAGTTCGGCATTCGCTTGAGAAGAGCGAGGTCTAAGCTTGGGGGAGTTGATACGTCCATTTTGCATCGTGTTATCCTACTGTTATTTACATTGTTTTGGGCCATTATTTCACTTTATGATTCAATTCTAATGCATTTTCTCTCTTATTTTGCAAGATTCACATGAAGAGGAAGATTGCCGGCAGCTGGAATTCTGGACCTGAAAAAGTTACACTAGAGAGGGATGTTCTCCGGAGCTCAAAATGACCTGAAAATTCATGGAGAATTATTTTGGAATTAATAAAAAAATACCGGCGGAAGAAATACCAGGAGGGGACCCACCAGGAAGTCACGAGCTCAAGTGGCGCGCCACCCCCTAGGGCGCGCGGGGTGAACTCGTGACCCCACCAGCAGGCCTCCCGGGCCCTCCTTCTCCTATATGATGCTATTTTCCCTAGAAAAAATCAGAAGAAGATTTTTGAGACAAAGCGCCGCCGTCTCGAGGCGGAACCTTGGCAAGAGCACTTTTGCTCTCCGGCGGAGCAATTTCGCCGGGGATACTTCCCTCCGGGGGAATCGAAGCCATCGACATCACCAACGATCCTCTCATCATGGGAGGACCAATCTTCGTCAACATCTTCATCAGCACCATCTCATCTCAAACACTAGTTCATCTCTTGTATTCAATCTTTGTCTCAAAACCTTAGATTGGTACATGTGGGTTACTAGTAGTGTTGATAACATCTTGTAGTTGATGCTAGTTAGTTTATTTGGAGGAAGATTATATGTTCAGATCCTTAAGCATATTCAATACACCTCTGATCTTGAACATGGATATGATATGTGAGTGGTTACTTTTGTTCTTGAGGACATGGGAGAAGTCTTGTTATAAGTAATCATGTGAAATTGGTATTCGTTAAATATTTTGATGATATGTATGTTGTTCTTCCTTTAGTGGTGTCATGTGAACATCGACTACGTGACACTTCACCATACTTGGGCCTAAGGGAAGGCATTGGGAAGTAAAAAGTAGATGATGGGTTGCGAAAGTGACAGAAGCTTAAACCCTAGTTTATCCGTTATTTCGTAAGGGGCTGATTTGGATCCATATGTTTCATGCTATGGTTAGATTTATCTTAATTCTTCTTTCGTAGTTATGGATGCTTGCGAGAGGGGGTGATCATAAGAGGGTTTCTTGTTCAAGTAAGAACAACACCCTAGCACCGGTCCACCCACATATCAAATTATCAAAGTAGTGAATGTGAATCAACTAAACATGATGAACGTGACTAGACAGTAATTCCCATGTGTCCTCGAGAACGCTTTGCTCACTATAAGAAGTACTTTCGGCTTGTCCTTTGCTATAAAAAGGATTGGGCCACCTTGCTGCACCTTGGCTACTATTGCTACTTGCTACTTGTTACGAATTGTGACGCCCCCGAAATTAATCATGCACTAAACATCCACGCAGCATGCACGATCAAGATCGGTGACTCATGGTATTAATATCACAACAAAACTCTATGACTCAAATTTGAACAAAGAAACAGAATATTACAAGCCAGGGTCATAAGACCCGATATTACATCAAGAGTTAGGTCTGACTACAAACAATTACAAGGGTGCCTTAAGAAGGCTGAGCAAAACAACGACACCAGATCGAAAAGGCACATGCCTCCTGCCTGGGACCTCCGAACTACTCCTCGACGTCGAACTCCACGTAGCAATCATCCTTGGGATCCTCTGGCTCCTAGACTCCACCATCTGATCGCAGCAACCGGGTAGAGGGAAAAGAGAAGCAAAGCAACAGTGAGTACTCATCCAAAGTACTCGCAAGACTTACATCATATCTATGCTACATATGCATCGGTATCAAGGAATGGGGTATATCAATGGACTATACTGCAGAAAGCCAGAACTAGAGGGGGAAGTACTATGTCACACAAGGGCCACAATTTTGCAGCAATAGATGAGAGGAGAGCAGATCATCTTGCAGCAAGGGAAGGAGTATGAGCGCATACGATACCAACTTGTAATTAACACAACAAGACAATACCCTGAGATCCTTCCTCGTCTCCCTGCGAGAAAAGATCTACAGGCATCCCATATTTATTGAGTATTGTATTTCATCAAGTATCTGGTTCAAGTTGTATAAGATCGGGATACTCTCATATATCCAAGAGTCCTGTTACCGTGGACATGGCTATTTGAATAGATTACTTCCCTGCAGGGGTGCACCACATTACCCGATACGCTCAATTACCTGTGGTCGGACACACTTTTCTGGGTAATGCCCGGTCTCGGATAATCGCCACGCCGTAGACCTACCTAGGCTCTGCAGAGAGGTCAACACGTAGGTCTACATCCTAAGCGCGAAGGGGTGGGCCAATCACCCTAAGCACTCTTGCATGTTGCGTAGGCAGTCCAGCTTCACCTCATCTGGAGGATATCTGCTAGTCTCCGCGTTGCATCTCTGAACTGTGACATCTGACAGAGCTTTCGGGAGGAACGTACGACGCCGAGGGCCCCATAAACCGTTATCCCGTGCAGCGGTTAGTGCGTATTTGCCAATGGCAGTCTCAGATCAAATAGCCAAATCTCGTTAAGCGTGTTATTATTTCATTCACTCACGGACTACGCCCAGGGCCCAGGCCCACCTCTCTCCTAGGTGGTCTCTACCTGCCCTGTCGCTCCGACGCAGTGAATGTTTTCGTGTCGGCTGTCGGGATAGATCCCGAGCTACCACCACATCCTGGGTGATATCGCTAACAACTAGCCGCCACAGTGAATCACTCGCGGGTGCTCTCTGAGCCGACCCAACTCCAACATATCATCACTCGTGGGTGCTCTCCGAGCCGAACCAACTTTAATATGAACATGTTTACTGTAGTAGTATAAGTATATCTGTGATCATCGCCCAAAGGGATCATGGCCCGATAGTATAGCCTGGCAAACAGACAAGGGTGTAGGGCCAACTGATGGAACACCAGCCTAGCTAAACTAGGCATGCTAGGATAACAGGTAAGCATTTATAACAGGCGACAAAATCAAGCTATGCATCAGAATAGGATCTACCGAACAATAGTGGTAATAAAACCTAATGCATGAAGTAGAAAGAAAGAATAGGCGATATAGAAATGATCAAGGGGGTTTTGCTTGCCTGGAAGCTCTACAAATGAAAAGGACGGATCGTCGGTGACGTAGTCGGTCACAGGCACATCGGTAGTGGTCTTGGGGTCTACCGGAGAAGAAGGAGGGGGAAGAAACAAATAAATATAAGGCATACAAATCCAACACAATGCATGTCATGGCAAAATGTTATGCTAGGGGTGCTCTAATGCATTTCTATGCATTATAAACGAAGAGGGAAAATATCCAGGAATATTTTCCCAGCTCCGGGAATTATTGTCTGTATTGATCCAGGTGCAAATGTTCAATGTTTGTTATGCTAGAGGGAGCTGAAAGTGTGTGTGTGTGTGTGTGTGGCATATTCAGATTCGTTATATTTTTCTAATCAACTTTGATATATAAATTATTTTCATCTGTGTTACGGTTTATTTTATATGATTTTTCAAAGTTTAAATGATTTTCTGGAATTTCTGGAATTATTATTTATTTCGAAATTAATTGGAAAAATGCTATGGGTACACAGAAGTGTACCCAGCACTATGTACATGTGGCTGACAGGTGGGGTCCAGTGGCAGAGTTAACCGAGTCAACATTTGACTAGTCAACAGGGGGTGTGGGCCCCAGGTGTCATTGACTGCAGTTTTAATTAGAGATTTTTTTAGATACTTTAACTAAAAGGGGCCCACTAGTCATAGGGTAGTAAATCAAAAGGTTAATTTAGCGGGGGGTGTTTAGCTAATGGGGGGAGGTTTAGCCCCTAATCTAAACCAGGCGGCCCACTGGGCAGTGGTCGAGCCAGCCTCTCTGGCTAGGCACGCACAGGCACACAAGGCGTCGGCAGCCAGGCCAGAAGTAGGCATCGGCGGGTGTGGCTGGCAGCGAGCGACGGCGGGCGAGCAATGGCAAGCGGAGGCGAGGCCAGGGGCAGGCGCGCGCGGCTGGGCGCTGGCAAAGTGGGAGGCAACGGCAGGAAGCAGTGCAGTAGGCAGTAGCAAGCAGCGCAGGAGGAGGAGCAGCGCACAAGCACCGACAGGAGCAGCAGCAGCCGCGGGGCACGGGCACACGCGGGTCGCGGCTAGGGCACGACCTGGGCGAGGGCGCACGGGACGCGGACGCGGCCGCGGTGAGCACGGCCAGGAGTGCGAGCTCCGGCGCTTGGCCACGGCGGCCCACGGAGGCAGAGATGCGGGGGAAAGGGGGGAACGGATGCGGGATCTCACAGCGAGCCTATAGGTGAGCAAAGTGGGCTCGGGGAGACTCTGGTGAGGTCGAATTGCAGACAAACGCCGGCGGTGCCCGAGGATGAAGACGACGGCAACCCGGCGCTGCAGAGGTGGAAGAAGGCGATGATGGCGACGATGCGGCGCGGCTCTGGTCGAATGGATCCCCGTAGTCGACGCAGACGACGATAGCGCTCCTCCTGGACTTCCGCTGGCGGCACGGGGAGGCTTCGAAGCATGTCAACGATGAGGCGGCAGCGATGGTTGCGTTCGGGTGAGCTCCATCCGAGAGGGAGAGCAAGAGTGAGGGGGAAGAGTGGGTTAGGGTTCGCCAGGGGGTGCGCAGGCGACGTCCTTATCCTCGCGGGGACCCGATGGATGGTCGGCGCATGGCCATCTGTGGGCATGCGGTCGCGCGGCATCCACGCCATGGCCTCTGTCCCTCTCGGTCGAGAGGTAGTGATGGCTCCATATTTTACGCATCTTTAGAGCTCATTTGTTGCACATTATCTCTGTATATCAAGTCATATCATGTTCCATTGTGCCAATAACATGCCCATATGCATGATTTCTAGTTTTTATCCTTTTCACCGCGAGCATTGCATAATATTTATTCTTTGTTAGTTTTCTTTGTCTTTGTGTGTCTTGTAGGTGAGATGGACTTCTCAAGTACTTAGCACAATGAAAGGAGTTCAAACGGTGGATATCCCGGACCCAAACTTAGCCATTTCAAAGGTGGAAAAAGTCATTTTCCAAAATCCTCCAAATGAAGATCTAATACCAGAAATGGATCTGCGTCGTTCATACGAATCCAACGAGCCCAAGAACGTCAAATTCTGAGTTCATATGAAGAAATGACGACCGTTTTACCGAAAGAGGACAAACCAAAAGATGGCCTTTCGAACGAGTGGGCGTGGTCGTTTGACATGTAGACAGCTCTGAAAGTTACCCTTCCAAACGGGATTCTTCACCGATTTCGTCTCCAATTGTTCCCACGGGATCCTTGGATCTTAATGAAGGGATTGGGAGAGGATAAGGCTCATCTAGAGCCCTCGGATCAAAGGTGACACTTCCAAAAAAAAAGACACATCCGTGACATTATGGCCCGAACGAAAACTTTTTCTGTCATGGTTGTGACACTACTATGACAATAATTGTGAAAAAAACACGTATCATCATAGATGTGGTGGACTCCTACTTCTATGACAAAAAATTATGACAGAAAATGGGCTTTTCGTCCTGGGCGGGCCGGAGACGCACCCGCATGACATTCTTTGGGCCGTCCATGACGTAAAAAATCATGGTAGAAGTAAGGCCGAGGAAATTTTCGGGGAATTCCCGGTTACAGTGGGTGGTCGGGGCCGAGCCATGTAGTGTGGTTTGCGTGTTTCTCTCGTATGCGCGCGTGTGTGCGAGGCGTTCGCTAACTGAACCCGAGTGAGGCGTTCGCTTACTGAACCCGAGCGATCGCACTAGCTACGTACTGAAGCCGATCGATCCCTTCACTGCTAACTAAGCCCGAGTGATTCCTTCACTGCTAACTGAACCCGAGCGATTCCTTCGCTGCTAACTGAAGCCGGTCGAGCCCCCGTATGTGCGAGACGTAGCCGGTTGGGTTGCCTCTCGATGAACAGTGCCCGTTGCTGCCGCGCGCGCGATACGTAGAACGAGTCGACACGCATCGATCGAGCCCCTTGCGTGAGACGTGGTGAGTTGACCTAGCCGGTTGGTTGGCTGTGGATGAACAGTTCCTGTTGCTGCCGACCGCTCGTACGCCCTGCCCCAGTTGGTGGGTTGGCTGTGGATGAACAGTACCCTGGCCGTGTGAAGTTGGTTGGCGCTGGATGAACAGGACCCCGAGGAGGCCGCCACACCCCAGCCGGTTGGGGGTGATTGAACAGGACCCCGTGGAGGCTAGATGAATAGTAGCCAGTGGAGGCAGTAGGAAGTCGACGGTGGATGAACAGTAGCTGGTGGAGGCTGGAGGAGGTCGACCGTGGATGAACAGTAGCCCGTGGAGTCCCGTTTTGCGGTACGCCACACCCCTCCCGATGAACAGGACCCCGTTTCGACCGTAGGCGCGCAGTTGGGGAGAATCCGTTTCCTCCGTTTCGCGGTATGCCAGAGGCCTCCCGATCAACAGGACCCCGTTTTGACCGTAGGCGCTCGAATAGAAGTCCATTTCCTCTGTTTTGCGGTACGCCAGACCCCCAGCCGATGAATAGGACCCCATTTCGACCATAGGCGGTCGAACAGAAGGATGTTTCCTCCGTTTTGTGGTACGCTAGACCCCGAGTCGATGGACATGACCCCATTTCGGCTGTTCCGTCCAAGCCGGTTGGCTCCCGATGAACAGGATGCGTTCCGACCCAGTTGCTTGGCTCCCGTTGAACACGATGCTGTTTCCTCCAGTCCGACCCAGCCGGTTGGCTGCCAATGAACAGGAGGTCGTTGCTGCCGTCCGTTGCCTCTCCTTGTACACGAGCCCTGGCCATACGTATGCGCGAGTACGCGTTCGAGACCCCGCCCGTATGTACGTACGTGGCCGTATTCTTTGTTGTGTGGCTGTACGTACGTGTACATGATTTAGACGGGACTGTCTGAACTGCCACGTCGGGGGCTCTACTACGAAACATGCCACTACTTACTTGGCCACGGTTCATCCTTGCAGAGAGACCGATCGACCAGTATGTACGTACACGTTCGCGACCAGACAGACAACGCTACGTACACTTCGACCGGGTGGGTCCCAGCTGTCAGGGAGGATAAGGAGGCACTTCCTTGCGTGTGAAGATATGGCTGCTGGGTCCCAACTGTCAGGGGGAGGAATCATTTTTTTGCGCGTAATAAGAAGGCACTTCCTTGCGTGCGAAGATGTAGCTGGTGGGTCCAGCTGTCAGCCTCACCGCGTATAGTCCTCTTTCGATGGTTGTCGTTCATTGACCACGTTGACCACGCCGCGCCGAGAGCACCAAGGCGGTGGAGGACGGCGAGGCCTAGGAAGGGAACGATGTGGAGCCAGGGAAGACGCGGAAGTGGATGCCCACGCGGAGGGGAGTACGAGGGTTGAGTGGTTAGGCTGCGGTGTGAGGCTGCTATCGCCGGAGAATAACAGGGGATGTGGGTGAGTAGAGGGAAGGCCTGGTCAACGGTGGGAGTAGGGTGGGGCGGTGAGGCCTGCGCGGCAGCACAGCCGGCCACGGGAGGCAGGAGCAGGCGGTTCCGCCGGCGCTGATTTGGGCGGCTGGAGCAAGAAGAACATAGATTGAAGAAGCAGCATGGCCGTTGGATTAACATCCAACGGTCACTGCTGCTAGAATCAATTGTTGACTAGGTTGACAAAGCCCTTTGTACGCGTGAACTTAGTAGGCCCACAAGTCAGCCGACAAATCTGGTGGGTCCCAATTGTCATGGCGAGGAAATGTTTTTTTCACGTAATAAGGAGGCACTTCCTTCCGTGCGAAGATATAGCTGGTGGGTCCTAGCTGTCAGGGGGAGGAATCATTTTTTTCGCGTAATAAGGAGGCACTTGCTTGCGTGCGGCCATGGACCATGTGGGTCCCTACTGTCAGCCTCTCCACGTACATCCCTCTTCCGATGGTTGTCGTTTGTTGACCACGTTGACCACGCCGCGCCGAGAGCACCAACACGATGGATGACGGCGAGGCCCAGGAAGGGAACGACCCAGAGCTGGCGAAGCCACAATAGTGTATTCCCACACTAAGGGGAGTGCGAGGGTTGACTGGTTCAGCTGCGGTGTGAGGCCTGTGTCACCGGAGAATAAAAGGAGGTGTGGGTGAGTAGAGGGATGGCCTGGTAGCGGTGGGAGTAGGAGGGGTGGTAAGGCCTGCGCGGCAGCACAGCAAGCCACGGGAGGCGGGAGCAGGCGGTCCCACCGGTGCTGGTTTGGGCGGCTGGAGCAAGAAGATCAGAGATTGAAGAAGCAGCACGGCCGTTGGATGTTATCCAACGGTCACTGCCGCTAGAATCATTTTTTAACTAAGTTCACAAAGCCCTGCATACGCATCAACATAGTAGGCTCACAAGTCAGCCTCCAAATCTGTGGCAAACGGCATACAGCCCATTTGCCATTATTTTTAATAATTCACAGCCCATTTGCTAATTCTTACGGATTTTTTTGAAGCCCATATTCTTTTTGCTAGCATTACAGCCCATATTCTGGCCACAGTTAAAAAATTCAATGAAATTTTGCATATTTTTTGGGGTCCGAACTGTTTTTAATCCCAAAATTTCAAGTCAGATTCAAACTAATTTGAAAAATAAATATATATTAATTTAAAATCCAACGGAATTTTCCCACAAAAAATGAATGAAATTTAAAATCTGGAAATCATAAAAAACCGTAATTTGAAACTAATTGCCGGTTTGCTGTATTTTTTTAAAATTTACAGCCCATTTTTGGGCAAGCCCCGAATACATCCCTCCTCGTCTTGAAAGGTTTGCAGCCCAGCAGGGATGGTTTAAGCAAGTAGGCCTTGGTTGGGTATTCTGCAAAAAAAATAGAAGTGGGCTAGCCATTTTCAGAAAGAAAAAAAACAACTGGGCTGGTCATGTGGTAAACAGAAAATAAAAGCCTGTGCTAGACGGGGTACAGCCCCCGCACAGCCCAGTTGATACCCTACACCGTCTCAAAAACAGAAAACAACTGGACGAGCTGCTGGGTCCCTGGTGTCTGCCGCTCGTTGTGCAATTCTCTCATTTATTGACTATACGTTGACAATGGGTGGGACCCAGATGTCAGGAAACCATTAGGAGGAAGCATTTATTTTGGCTTGTAACAAGGAGGCACTTGCTTGCGTACTGCCATGACCCTGGTGGGTCTCTACTGTCATCCTCTCCACGTACAATCATCTCCTGATTCCTCTCGGTTGTTGACCATGTTGACAATGCCAGAGGGCGGCGCCGCAGCGAGTGAACCAAGGCGGAGAAAGACGGCAAGGCCTCGGACGGGAACGAACAAGAGCCGGGGAAGATGCGGCAGTGTAGTCATAGGCGGAGGGGAGTATGAGGGTTGACTGGTTAGAGTGCGGGGTGGGGCTGACTTCGCCGGAGAATAACAGTAGGTGTGTGGGGTAGAGGGATGGCCTGGCCAGAGTTTTAGGGTGCGATGGGGTGGCGATGCGTGCTCGGCAGTGCAGCCAGCCACTAGCACTGGTTTGGTTTTGGCGGCTGGAGGAAGAAAAGACTGAACAAACACGACAGACGTTGGATGTCAATCCAACGGTCAACGTTGGCAGAATCGTTTGTTGATTAAGCCGACACCACGTTGCATATGTTTTTCGCAAGAAAAGAAAAACCGGGCTCGTTCGCCAGATAACATTCCTGAAACTGCCACCGTTTGATCTTGCGTCGCAACTAAAACTGCCAGGAAAATGCGTTCGTTTGCCATCCTCCTCCCAGGGAACGTTCGCCAGATAACATTCCCGAAAATCAAAGACTTGAGAAGGCGTACAGAACAAGCTAGTCTGGTAGTAAAGAGACGTTCCTGACTGTTAGGAAAAAGAGAGACGTGCTGTTGTAACTGGTTCGAATCCAAACCTAGACTATATATATTGTTATACTACTCTGCAAGTAATGAAACTGACATATCCAACGTTCGCTTCTCCTCTTCTCTAGTTACCCTGCCTAGCTTCAGAAGCTCCAGCCGCAGCAACCAGGTCCGCTGGCTCGTCCACCTGCTCTTCAGCAGGGAATCGAGCCAACAACCAGATGTGCGCGAAGTCGCCACCCGTACCACTGCCTGTGGGTCTCATCACACCCCCGTCGGCACACTCACCGCAGTTGGTTGCTCATCGCACCCCGCTGCCGTTGGTGTGGTGCCACTGCTGCAAATCATGTAGAGTCATCCGTCGCGTCTCAACTACAACCCTCAACCCTGGCCGAGTCTTCTACAAATGCCCAAATCATGGGGTAATATGGAAAGTTGTTCGCCTGCTTTCAGTTGCCGAATTTTATTTTTTAGGAGTTTGGTTGATGATCTTCAAATTTGATTCGTGTAGAAAAGGGAGGATTCTTGTGATTTGTATTTCTAGGAAGTTGCAGATGTGGGGGAATGGAACTACGTGGATTTTTTGATTAGCCAACGAATCCCAATACCAGCAGGCCGGGGTGTTGGACAAGTAACTGAAGGAACGGCAGAAGAGGAAGAGGTAGAGCAGAAGATTAAAGACGATGCAGTTCATCAGATCATGGCCAAGCAACAGCTGGTGAACAACCTTGGCAGGAATGAGGAGATGAAAGAGCTTGTGAAGATAATGGGCAAGATCGTTGTGCTCTGTAGGATGATTGTCTCTTTATTTGCAGTGTATGTAGCACTCGTGATGTATTCAATGGCTCTGACATGAGCACTTTGCTGAAACTAGTAATGAATGAAACCTATTTAGCAGGCTGGGCGTCTAGTGTTATGAACATCTAATGATTTCTATTAATGGAAATCGGGGGGCATCCCCTTTTGCTAATAAGTAAATAAATAAGCAGAGGACCTGTCGGGTTAGCTTTGTTCCTATTGCAAGACGTTCAGCAAATTGCAGTCCAACAACAAACTGCCATCAACTACATTTGCGGTTGTACAATCATCAAATACAAGTTTCACAACAAAATATGAGTACTACTAAATAACAATGTCATCATGTTTCAGTCGTCATACAATCACCAAACACAAATCAACATACATAATAAGTGATGTTCTCACTGAACAACTACTTCATCAGGTTTCAATTGTCATAGCAAACACAATTTAACATAGTAGATAATAAGTCGTCTTCTCATAGGCAAATATGACAAAAGCAATCTAATCATCATCCGCAGCAGCAGCGTCAACATCTTCACCATGTGTGTCAGTCTGAATTGCAATTCCCCCCAGTGTTATCTTCTTCTTTAGCATCAATGTCCTCGAATGTTGGCTTCATATTGATCAACTCATCTACTTCCACAGCCTGACATGCAATCTTTTCTCCAGCCTTATTGATGTGATGGTCCGCAAACATATCATAAACATCTGAGGATTCCTCTACATCAGTAGCAGTGTAAGCATCATCTTGTTGTGCAACTTCATTAAACGAATTCCTCTGCTCAAACTTTTGCAATACTCTCCAGTCTTGGTTACATGCATATGTGTCTTCAAAGAAAAATATCTGTGTTGCTTGATTTGCCAATATATAAGGCTCGTCGGTGCGGTACGCCGCCTTGACATTGATGGATTTGAAATAATCATCAGCTTTGGGTTTTGAGATCCTAGTAAACTAGTTATACCAACGACAGCAAAACAGAACCACGCACCGATGAAGCTCAAAACTGGAGATATACTGCAACTGAACAATGTCTGTTATGTTAGCATACATTTCAGTTGTCACATTCTTGTGTGTATCCGTGCTCATGATGACACTTTTTTGTGTCTTCCTGCCTTCGTCGCGTGCAAGGGTGTTGTAGCACACATCTCCAACAACGCAAGATGCATAATGTCTTACCCGAGTATCAGGACCCATTGCTAGTGCGTAAAGGGTATCACTAAATGCCTGCCCCTCCTCCCGCATCTCCTTAACCTATGGTTAGAAAATAGACAAGCTGATCATCTTATGTACTCTATATATTAAAAAATCTGACAGTGCAATTCAAAAGCTTACACGGCTCTTCAACCATTTCGCAAATCCTTCCCTAACCCGTTTGTCAATGTTTCTTGGATTTTGTGCCAGTAACTCCTCTTCGTACATGCTGCAGAATATAGTGATCGCCTCAAACATCTAAATATATAAGAATGTGCTGCAAGTTTAGTAGATTATGATGTATAAGCTGCAGTACTTAGCACTTACTCGATATAAGGTAGAATCTCAGGACAGTTATTCAACACATACCAAACCATTTTGTCCAAATCTTTAGGTTTGCCAACTTGTCGACTCTTTCCTGTTACTCGAACAACAGGATCGAAAACGTTGAGCTCTGGATTTTTTTGCCCACCTTTTTCTCTAGGCTGATCATCCGTTTCAATGTATCTTGAGGAGAATGTCAACGCTTTTGTAGCAATGTAGGCCTCTGCAATGGAACCCTCATGTCTAGCTCTTTTCCTAACATAGCCCTCGAAAGTGCCTAGCCACCTTTCAATAGGGTACATCCATCCATACTGTACTGGACCCCTAAGTAGTGCCTCATCAGGTAGATGAACAACCAAATGCACCATCACATCAAAGAAGGCTGGAGGATATATCTTCTCAAGGTCGCATAGGATAGTTGGCATCTTGTATTTAAGACGCTCCATAGCATCTATCTTGATATTTCTACTGCAGAGTTCCCTGAAGAATTGTCCCAACTCTGCAACTGCTTTGTATAAGTCAGGGCGGCCCAATCCTCTAAGGAGAACAGGTAAAACCCTTTGAAGTAGGACGTGGCAGTCATGAGTTTTTAACCCTTGTATCTTGGTTCCATCTGCACTGATTCTCCTTTCAGGGTTGGAAGCAAATCCATGTGGGAATCTCACACGTGACAGGTCCTTGCAGAATTCTTTTCTTTTTTGCTTGTCCAAGACGTACACAACTGGTGCCATATCCCGTGATTCACCAGTGCTATCCACCTGCAAATCAGATCTGATACCCAAGTGTGTCAAATCAATCCTAGATTTTAAGGTATCTTTTGTCTTGCCTTCAATATTAAGAAGTGTGCCGATAATGCTGTCACATGTATTTTTCTCGATGTGCATCACATCAAGATTATGCCTCAGATCCAAATCTTTCCAATACTCCAAGTCCCACAAAGTGGACCTACGGGTAAACAATAATATCTCTTCTACCTTGCCACGCTTCCTTTTCCCACTACCATTATCGGGATGGTTTCCAGGTGTAATATGCCTGACCTTCTGTAATTCCTCCCGCAACTCATCGCTGGTGAGCCTCTCTGGTGCATCACGGTTTTCATGACTTGCTTTGAACACAGGTTTTTGGTATTTTCTAAGACACAGCTTGTCCTTGTCAAGGAAACGGTGGTGTCCAATGTAACAGACCTTGCTAAGTATTGGGTATGACAACGGATTCTTGTCACAGTGAACACATGCATTGTAACCATGTGTCGTTCGCCCTGACATAGTGCCCAAAGCCGGATAATCATGGATGCACCAAATTATAATAGCACACAAAATGAAATCAGCTGGTGGGCTGCTATATAGGTCTCGAGTGAGAACACCCCTCCATAGCTTTTGAAGTTCCTCCACAACAGGCTCCATGAATAAATCAAAATCCTTTCCAGGACTTTTTGGATCTGGGATGAGCAAGGCCATGATGTAGTTTGATTCTCTGGTGCAGACATTTGGGGGCATGTTGTAAGGGATAACAAGCACTGGCCACATGCTATATGTCGCGCTCTGGTGGCCAAATGGGTTGAATCCATCTGTAGCTAAGCCAAGTCTAATGTTTCTCGGCTCAGCAGCAAACTCTTTGTGTTTCAAATTGAAGCTTGTTCAGTCACTACCATGAGATGGATGGCTCATTACATTCCGATCTCTGTACTCCTGGTTCCTAGAATGCCACAGTACATCCTCTCTTGTTTGAGCTTCATGAAACAACCTCTGCAATCTTGGTATAATTAGAAAATGTCTCAGAACCTTATGAGGAATCCTCTTCACAGCATCGCCATCTTTCCATCTTGATGATTTGCATTTTGGGCATTCACTTAAGTTGGCATAATCCTTCTGGAATAGAACACAATTATTCTCGCAAACATGGATCATATCATATCCAATTCCAACCACACGGAGGAAATTCTTCATTTTACTGTAGGTGTGTGGCAGCTCCGACACAGCTGGGTAACAATCGCGGAAAGTAGCCATTATCGCATCGAATGATTTGTTGGTCGTCCGCTGAGATGTCTTCACCTGAAGAAAGCTTACCATAGCTAAGAATACTGACAGCTTACAACCTGCGGTGACTGCCACGTTGCATTGCTCCAACATGCGGGCCCACCGTTTTTCTTGTACAGGTGTAAGTTCTCGAAATGCGCGAGCATTTCATAGCATTGTTTCAATCTTGGTCAAAATCACTGGCTCCGCCGCCACCTCCTCCTCCTCCTCCTCCTCCTCCTCCTCTTCCTCCTGAGCATCAGGCAGATCAAGATGGTGATCTACTGCTTCCACATAGTCAGTGACATTGATGTTCACAGCTTCACCATGATGAACCCACCTAGTATATGTGACTGACATCCCATACAAGTGTAGATGATTTTGCACAGTTGATTGGGGTTTTGAAACTGAATTCATACAACTGCTACACGGGCAGCGCACATCTGCTTTCGGACCACCGTACTCAGATCTGATAAAGTTCATGAAGTTTTGAACCCCCTCGACATATGAAGGGGAGAATCATCGAGCAGAAGTTATCCAAGTCATGTCCATCTGTCAGACATACAAATTAGTTCTTCTACTAGATATTACAGGAAAAACATATATGTTTCATTATAAAGTCCAGAAAAAATACCTAGGTCGATGTCTAAAGCTATGGCAAGATATTTGGACAAGCAGATCTAAGTAACGAAATATATGTAAAGCTAATTCAGCAAACAGATTGAGTGCTAAATTATGGCAGGCTATTTCAGCAATCAATGAGGCCGAGCACACAGCCATCGAAGGCCATCTCAGCAACAAAGATTGAGTGTAAAACGGTGTCGAGCTATTTCACCTAACAGTTTGGCTACTAGACCATGGCAATCTACTTCACAATACATACATGGTCCTAAAATATGGCAGAATATTTTAGCAAGTAATCAGGCGTGGCATGCCATCTCAGCAAAGCAGATTGAGTGCAGAACAGGGCAAGGTAGCTTTTTAAGCAGAGCATATTGAGTGTAAACTATTTCGGCAAGCAGTAAGATTAACAACGTCCATCAACTAACATCCAGCGCTACTCCGACATGCATGGGGTCTCAGTCTAGAATGTGCGTACCATGGGAGAAGCTGACCGCCGTGCGTCTCCACAAGAACGTCGCCAGCGGTGCCGGCGTGGCTGGAGGACGGCAGTTTACGAGAGCGTACTGTGGGATCGAGAGGATCGTCGTGCGTCCCCTCGAAGAACCGCGGCGTCGACATATCGGCGTGGTGGGGAGGGCTAGTTTGACGGAGCGAATGGAGTGGAGGGGGGCGGGGGAGGGGGGTTTGGGGAATATTATTGGCTAGTTGGCCGAAGGGGAGTTGAATTTGGGATTTGGGGGGAATTTTTGCGCGGTGGGCGGGGGAGTTTGGCGAATGGTCGGTTTCTCCAATTGCGGTCCCACGTGTCAGTGAAGAGGCAAGCCGAAGCGCTTCCCTTTGGGTGAGCGGTGTGTAGGACCGACCGTGTGAGGGATACAATGCGACCGCGACAGGCGTGCTATAAGTGTACCACCTTTTCCTTTTGAACTTGTAGAGCGTAACACTTGGTTTTGGTGCTTCGTGCGATCCATCGATACAAATCCCGACTAAAATGGCGCGGGCGGGTCTTTTCCCGCGCGATATGCTGGGAGTTTGGCTTAGTTAGTTTGACAGACAGAGCGGGAGAAAGACGTGAAATGCGTGAATGTGTAGTGGACGTACTTTTAGAGGGCCTAAGAGGAATTGTGTATGTAAACCCTCTGTATTTATTGACTTCGCATATTAGCTTTGTCTCGGGTCAAACTTTCTAAACTTTGACCAAGTTTACATACAAAAACAATGACAACCACAATACCAAGTAAATACGATTAGAATCATCATTCAATATATTTTCATACAATATATCTTTTTATTGTGAAAGTTCATATAACCGAACGAGATTCATGCAAACATGACAGATTTTCATTACATTTCGAACTTTTAGGACAAAAAAAGAAAAGAAACACGACCCTAAACCTATCCTACGGCGACGGTGTATGTCCACTTTCCTTTGTATTTCGCATCGGCGACCACGTCCTCCATCTGCCGTCTCCATGAATGGCGGCGGGGTTCAAGACCCGTGAAGTGAAGGTGCGGTCTCCGGCGAGGAAGAGTTGAACATGGGAGATGGACCGGCCCACTTGGGACACCATGCCCTGCCGCCTCCCATGCCCTACTCATCCTCAGAGGAGTCCGCGACCTCGGCGGTGCCGGTGGACGTGAGGTCGATGATGGACGTGGACGGTCCGTCGCTGTTCACGTGCCATATGCGCCCCCGAACGTTGGACGGAGGCGCGTAGGACGCGCGGCTGGCGGTGCTCTTGTCCTCGGCCGCCAGTGCTTGTGCGGCCGCGTCCGCGTCCGGCTACGCCGGCATTGCGTTGCGAGCGGCGGGTTGAGCAAGGGCGGCGACCTCGAGCTTCATCTCCGAAGACAAGCTCTCCCGCAGAGCATTCCCACCCGTGGTCATGGTGGATGTGGTGCCAGGGAGGAGGATGTGCTCTGGTGTGGAGTTTAGCTTGGTGTTGCCGCCTTTAAGTAGCGCATACCGGTGAGGCCAAGCGTCCGGGTGCGTCAATGAGTCGTCGGAGTTCATACCTCGGGCGGCGAGCCTGCTTAATGGCGGCATGCGGACGGACGGCATGAATGCGGGCAGCTGGCGTCGGGGGGGGGGGGGGAACGCACGCGGGCGAGGGACGAGGGTTTTTTGTGGGCCAGGGTAGTCAGCTGCGGGCGTGGCAACGTCGCAGATGCCCTTTGCTCACATGTGATCCCACATGTCAGTGACAAAGCAAGACGACCCGTGTTCCCTTGGGTCAGAAGCATGCCAGACCGGCCGTCTAGGGGTGCGACATGAACGCGACAGGGGTGCTGTCAGTGCACCGCCTTTTCATTTCGAACTTGTAAACTGTAAGACTTGTAGAGCGTAAGACTGAAAGCATATATGAAGTTGGCACCTCACCTATATCCAGCCTAGTAGCCCACATGTACAATAGTTATTCATACTAGCATATGTACCAGTATAATTAGTGTACCGCCCTTTCCTTTTCAACTCGTGAAGCGTAACGCTTGATTAAGTAGCCGGACAATGTGTGTTGCCTGTCTTTGTATGTATGTGAGGTGTGCTAATTGAGGTGTCCGGCTGTTTGAAGGAATAATTGAGGTGTGCCCGGTCCGTGCCCGCATTTAGGTGTCCAACTTACCATGTTCCGGCTGTAGTAACTATATGTCGTGGGAAACGACTATCTATGGGACCGAACGGGTCCCTTTGCGATTCGGCTCAGGGGCGTGCATGGGACAAAGAGCAGGTTTTCAGTAAGTGCAAGAACACATGGGGGATTTATCCAGGTTCGGGCCGCTATGAGCGTAAAACCCTACTCCTGCTCTGTGGTTGATCGAATATGAACTCTGATTACAGGGAGCGCAGTTTTCCGGCAAGGTGCTCGGGAAAATGCAGCTACGGCGTGTAATTGAACTGGGTGTCGACTGTTCTACCTATAGCCGTGGGCCTCCTATTATAGGCCAAGGGGTTACCACAATGGCTAATACGGTCATTACAGAGTGTGAACAGTGACTTACACTGTCATCATGTTTATCTTCCAATGGGGTAAGACAAACGCATTTAATGCACCGTAAGGTGCTACGTCGGGGAGGTGAGGCCTTGGGCAAAAGATCTGTACCACCGGTCTTGGCACCCTCCTGTAATCTTGACACGTCCCAGGGACGGGTGTCATTAAAGTTAATCTTGGCATGGCGTGCTGACACGTGCCTTGGCTGGCCATGTTGACTGCCTGCCCGCTCAACACCTAGCCCACGAGCCTATCTGGTCGATGGTAAGGTGGAGCGGTAACGGGACAGAATAAGCCTGCTGGCACGGGGCTTGCCGGGCCTTGCTTGCCGGCAAGGGAACTTGCCGGCAACTATAGCCTTAGTCTTTACCTTGCTGGGGCGAAGCTTGCCGGTAAGAACAACGTCGATCTTTAGTACTTAGAATAGTACTTCTCGATGACCTGCCTTGAGGTCTTCTTCACAGTCTTGGTGTTGAGTCTTGAGTCGTAGTTATCCTCTGTCAAGCCCTTGCCGGAAGGGAGGCTACAACTGCCTGTGCACAAGTCTGTTACGAGGGCACCCATGTCTTAGTACACCGATAGGAGCCCTTGGGCCTGGGCCACGCGCGCCTGCGAGGCGTCATTGGGCTAGGCCCCAAACAGTGCACAGGCGGCGCGTGGCAGAGGATAACTGTCATAATCTTATCTTTTACCACACCCGCCCACAGTGCGCATTAAATGTGAGCGTGGGAAAGGTGGAGCGGAACGGCGGCAGGAGGTGGTGCGCCTGAAAAAGCGTAGCCATGTAGGATGGGAAAGAGCCAGCCCCCGCGCTTTCCCCATAAAAAGGGAAACCGCGAGGGGCGCTGCTCATTTACTCCCCCTCTTTCCAATCTAGCCAGTTCGCCGCCGTCTTCAACCTCGCGCCAGAATGCATTTTCCTTCCGCCACCGCGTTGCGCCCTTCGCTAGCTTCGGAGGCCGTCCACCTCGCGCAACCATGGCGCCCAAGAGGAGTCGGAATAATCCAAGGAAGGTGGCTGATCCGGATGCGGAGGCGGGGGAAACGGAGTGGGTGGCGATGCGGCGGGGCAACATCGTCTTCAAGCCGGAGTTGGAGTAGCAAGACCTGGTGGAGCGGTACATGAACATGTGGGGGAAGGACACTAAAGCCCATTCCGTGCCTGATGTTCTTCCCGGCTCCGTCCAGCCCAGAGATGACAAGTACCCATTCTTCCCCGCTTACTTCTATTGCAGGCTTGTCCCTCCTTTCTCTGAGTTCTTCCGTGAAATCATGTACACGTACGGGTTCCACCTCCTAGATTTCACACCGTATGCCATGACCTACCTGGCTGTTTTTGCGCATTTCTACAAAAACTTTGTTGGCGTAATGCCCAGCGCAGCTCTGTTCCATCATTATTTCATTCCCCGCATCGAGGCAGACACCCTCTCCGGCTGTATTGCCTGGATTCCCAGGGACGGGGACGCTTATCTCCCTGGGTTGTTCAACCAGGAATGGAGCGAATGGCGCGGAGAGTGGTGCTGGATCAAGGACGACAGTTTCCCTGACTTCTGCAAGCTTAGAACGAAGAATGTGAGGCGCGTCGAGAGGTGGGACCACTTTGATGACAAGGATGCCCATCTTGAGATCACCACGACCCGGATTCTCCGTCTCAGGGCTGCTGGCCTCACCATCGGAATGTTGGGCGCCGATTTTCTCCGCCGCCATATTGCCCCTCTTCAAGATAGGGGAAGGCTTGCTTGGGATTACCAGAACGCGGCCGATATCATGCGGGTGAACACAGGGCTTCACACCAACCTGACAGTAATGCATCACGTGGCTTTCTGTGGCATGCTCTTTCGGACTAGCGACAAGTTTAACTGGCCAGCAGGCGTGGTGCCGCTGTGTAACAAATCCGCCAAGGATGCCATCATCGCCATGATGCCATCTTGCAATGCCCAAGGCGTCGAGGGGAGTTGGCAAGCACCACCCGAACACGCGGTGAGAGGATGGTTTGATACGTTGGTAGAGAAGCCCATCCGGGAGGAGGTGGATTTCTTCCACGATACCACCCAGGTGGAGTTGTAATATATTGCCAAGAGAGCGGCGGAAGCAAAATTGGCTAGAGATGCCGGCGGCTCCAGCTCTGTGGCATCTAATGCTGAGGAGAGGAATGAGGAGGGGCCTGTCGTGGGTGCAAGCCTGACAGTAGTGTGTAGTCGTATGGATGAGAGGGCAGAGCCTAGCTACGGCGCAGATGTTACACTCGGATTTATGAGTTCAGGCCCCTCAGCGGTGGAGGTAATAGCCCTACGTCTCGGTGCTCTGGAGCTTGATTACTTGAGTGTATGTGTTACAAATGGATTGCGAACCCTTGGAATGGAGCTAGGGGGTGGCTTATATAGTGTCCGCCAGCCTTCCCATGAATGCCGCCATTACCAGTGGTTAAGAGGGGGTTTAAGGGTGCCAGGTAACGGGCGCATTGATTACAATTAATACGAGCGAGCGCACGTTTTGACCGTTGCGCTCCTGGAGCCTCCTGTTCTTCTCTGGTCGAGTGACTGTCAGGTACTCCGAGTGAAATAGCTGGTCGAGTGGACTCCTGCTTCCCGAGTGATTCATTGAACTCCGAGTGAATGTCAGTCTGCATAACTCTTGGTTGCTGATCTGGCCCTGGGGCCCAGTATAAGGCGTGTGGAGTTGTAGGGTAGGGTCTGTAGGTCAGGCCTGTTACCCTATCCCTAGTACATGCCCTCGTCATTAGCCCCCAAATCGGTCGAGGTTAGGCGGGTTGAGTCAAGGTGAATTCCCAGGCGAGTCGAGCGCTACGGAGGCGATCACGAACTCTTACTGGTCGTTAGACGCCCTTGTCTTCGTGCGGCACCTTGACGGATTCTGGACCATATGACGTCCGAGTGAAATGAGTAGTTTCCATCCGAATGAGATGAGTAGTCTCTATCCGAGTGAAAGGAGTGGTCTCCGTCCGAGTGAAAGGAGTAGTCACATGCCGTGTGTTGGAGCGGATCCGAGCGTAGATGGCACGTCTTCAAAGTAAGAGCAATCGGCTTGTTGGACTCCGGATTTCGCGGGATTTGAAACCATATTTGAGCGCGCGCGAACGGTTGCAGCGCAGCGAGTGGGGAAAGTGGGGCGTGACGCCTCGATTTTCGCCCTGCTTTCCGCCACGTACCGCTGGATCTTCGACGGCGCGATTTGAGGAGATCTGCGGGCCCACGATTCAGCGGTGCGGATTGGGGAGCGGTGAGGGCGGTGATATAAGGGGCGGCCGTGGCGGAGAGGGAGAGAGAGACAGATCCCCTTTTCCCCAACTTCTCCAGTCCGCCCGATCCCTTCTCCTGCAACCCACTCCACGCAAATCTTCCTTGGTGCTGGAGAGCTCGGCGACGATGGCGAAGGACAAGACGGCGAAGCTCGAGAAGGCGAAGAAGGCGGCGAAGAGGAAGAAGGCGTCGAGCTCCCGGGTCACGCCTCCGCGCGGGTGGATCCAGGGCGACTGGCTCCCACCGTCCACCACGGTGGACGACATCAGTGGGATCGTCGTGGACGGGCTGATCCGCGATGGGACATGGAGGCTGCCGGAGGAAGGGGAGATCGAGCCTGCGCCGCGCCTCGGAGAGCGAGTGCTCCTCACCACGCACGTGGAACGAGGTTTCTCCATGCCACCCCACCCCTTTTTCCGCGGGTTTTTAATCTTCTTCGGCGCTCAGCTCCACCATTTGCCTCCGAATGCCATAGTGTATCTCGCCGCTTTCATTTCGTTGTGTGAGAATTTCCTGGGGTGCTCGCCACACTGGGGTTTATTCAAGCACATCTTCACGTGCCGTTCTCAGTTGGTCAAAAAGGCCAACCCCGAGGGGAGAGAACCCATGTGACCCAGCTGTGCGGTGGCTTGGGTATTTAGATGCGGGGCAAGAGTGCGTTCCCATCTATGTCTTTTCCCAATTAAGTTAGGGGTTGGCAGTCGACCTGGTTCTACTGCAACGACCTGCCTTGCTCTGGCTCGTCGACTGGTCTTCCCCCTTACATGACTGAAAGAGTCAAGACTCCTCCCTCGCTGACGGTTGATAAGGAGGAGAAGACTGACGTGGGGATCTTGGTGAGTGCCATGGTCGGCCTGATTCAGGGCGGAGTGACTGGCCTGGATCTTCTGGAGGTCTTCCTCAGTCGGAGGATCCAGCCGCTGCCGGAGCGGGCTCACCCCATGTGGCTCTACACCGGGGCCAACGACTCAACCCGAGTGCATCCAGAAGACGTCGAGGAGAAATCGGTGGAACAGTGGATCAAGTGCATCACTGGTGCGCGCGACAATCCGCGAGGGTCGAGATGGATCCCACCCTATGACGCCAATAACCTACCATTGGAGGTAGGACATGCATTCCCGAGTGAATTCCTTATGTGCAAATTCTCCGAGTGAACTGGGTGATCCGAGTGAACTGACTGAACCTGGTGTCTCTGATCTTCGTGTCTTGCAGGAGTTCCAGAAGATGCTCTCGCCTATGCCGAATGGGGAACAACCTGCCGGAGGCACTGAGAGCGAACATGGCAGCGCCGGGGGCAGCTACGTGGAGGACAGTGAGGAGGAAAGCGACGACTCAGAAGGGAGCGACGAGGTTGAGTCTTCCCAGTCTCCGGAGCTGCGCTCCGAGCGCCGCTCCAAACTAACTCATGACCCGAGTGCTGTCCCGAAGAAGGAGGTAGTTCCGAGTACTAAGGCCCCGAAGCGCACTCGGGCGTCGTCGCTCGAGCCGACCGAGAAGGCCGCCAAGCAACCCAAGGTCATTTTCCCCAAGCTTCGGAAGGCTCTGCCCAGGATCAAGGTCACTGTGCATGTCGCCTCAATGTGAGTGTCTTCGTCAGCCTTTCTTTTCTGTCTTTGTTAACTTTCGGGATTCTTCTGACCGAGCGAATCTTCTGAACCAGTGCTGCAACATCGACAACGTCTCCCATGCAGATTGATGGGGATCGCACCGAGGCTGAGTCGGCGGACGCGACCACCTCTCGAAAAGGTAATAATGACTTCATTTTTACATCGACCTATCATTCGACTGAAATGTCTTCATCCGATTGAATTGTGTACTGCGACTGATTGCGTCGAGTGAACGTAGCGCTTGCAGAGGTCATCCACGCCGGGGACGACGATGAAGAGCCGCCGAGGAAGGACGCCGAGAAGGGAACCGCAGCTCCGACTGCTTCTCAGACCACCGCGCGGAAGACGCTGTCGAGCAAAGCGCCTCAAGTTCCCCCTGCACCTACCGCGGCCGTGCCTCTGGGGCAGGGTTCTTCTCAGGCTGGAGCTAGTTCTGCTGCGGCTCCGTCGACTGCTCTGGCTTCGGTTCCGACTCCTCCCGTCAACATCTTCAGTCTGTACAAGGTGCCGGAGGACCAAACTGGGGCCAGCAAGGAGGCAATGATCCAGGCAGAGCTGATGACCCATCAACTCAAGGAAATGTGCGCAGCTAGCAAGCTGGCATATGATGCCAGTGCTACCCTCCAGGAGAACGTTCAAGTAAGTACCCTTGTAAGTTGATCTCCAAGTCATTTTTCTTCAGTAGGAATTTCAGTCGGAAAATATCCGGTACACCCACTGGTTTTTTTTTGTGTTCGGCCGTCACTCGGATCGGGCGGACCGTTCCAAGTGGATACCGTTCCAGTGGGGGCACGCTGAGTGCACCCACTGGGTGTAGTCCCCGAGACTGCCGTCGACTGCAGGCAGTCGGCGGGAGTCTTAGAACTTAGACTTTGTTCTGTTGTTGCTGTTGTTTTTTATTTTTTGTTCGGCCGTCACTCGGATCGGGCGGACCGGTCCGAGCGGATACCATTCCAGTGGGGGCATGCTGAGTGCAGCCACTGGGTGTAGTCCCCGAGACTGCCGTCGACTGCGGGCAGTCGGCGGGAGTCTTAGAACTTTTTGTCTTGTTTTTTTTGCGTTCGGCCGTCACTCGGATCGGGCGGACCGTTCCGAGTGGATACCGTTCTAGTGGGGGCATGCTGAGTGCACTCACTGGGTGTAGTCCCCGAGACTGCCGTCAACTGCGGGCAGTCGGCGGGAGTCTTAGAACTTAGAATCTGATACTGGTCAAACTTGTTCCTCCCTGACAAAGGGTACTTCAGGATCTGATACTGATCAAGCTTGTTCATCCCTGACAAAGGGTACTTCAGGATCTGATACTGGTCAAGCTTGTTCCTTCCAGGAGTACTGGTCTTTGGGCACTCGAAATATTTCTTTACATTAACTGTTCTGTTCTCTCTTGTATTTCAGAAAACTTGCGAGCTTGGGACTCAGTACGTGGCACTGGAGAAGGAGACGGCCCAGCTCCGACTGGATTTGGAGGTGGAGAGGAGGAACACAGCGCGCGCTCAAGTAGAGCTCAAGACCATGGGAGGTAAGCTTCAATTACTGAGCATTCCGCTTTCATTCCTCTCCGTTCTTTGAACCGAGTGACTTCACTCGACTGATGTGCGTAGTGAAAACCATCAACTCCAAGTGCGGCTCAGAACCTCTTTTTCTTTAGAAACTATGAAGCAGGCACTCGAGAGTAAGGACAACGAGCTGGCGGGAGCACAGAAAGTGGAGAAGGAAAAAACCAAGGCTGCCGAAGAGAAGCTGGCATCACTCGAGAAGCTTGAAGCAGAGAACGCATCGCTGAAGGCCACCGTCAAGGAGGCGAAGAAGGAGGTGGCCGAGCTCAAGAAGTAGAAGGCCGAGTGGGACAGCAAGCTCAAGGCCCAGGTGGAAGTCTACGAGCAAGAGAAGAAAACTCTGAACGAGAAGATCACCCAGCTGATCGAGAAGAAGAACGCTCTAGAAAGGTACATAGAAGAGTTCACGGAGGAAATGTACACCAAGCTTGCAGGTAACCTGTAACACCCGAGTGAACTTCATGCATGCTGATCTTTAACTCTGCTCTTTTCTTGCCCACAGAGTACTGCCAAGACTTCGAGCTAGAAACTGACAGAATCGAGAGGGATCTCAATCCTTCCAGGTCACTCGTCGGCGACAAGGCCGCTCTAGGTGTCCTGCGGGTCGAATCTCGCATTGAAGATGTTCAGGGGTACATCATCCGCCTGCGGGGTGCACTCGGGAGGATCGACAAGGAGCTATGGCCAGAAGATACCCTCGACACCGACCTGGAGGCCATGATGACTTGTCTCAACGACATTCCCAGCCGAGTGCAAGCGTGGAAGAAGTCGGCTGCTCGCTGCGGGGCCGACGTGGCGCTCTCCCTGGTCCGAGTGCATTGCAAGGACGCCAAGGAAGAGAAACTGAAGACTCTCCAAGTTGCCAACACAAAGAAACTCAAGTTTGAGGACTTCATGGAGACATTCATCGAAGCGGCCACTCGGATCGCAGACGGCATCGACTTGGATTCCTTCGTCGAGCCAGCCAGCCCCACAGGGGCGTGAGAAAACTTTAAGTCCTACCCATTAGCCTCGGTATGCCGAGTGAAGTTGTATTCGTTAAACTCTTTCGGGTTTTGGACCCATGCACTCGTATTCGCTTTTGAACTTTTGGAGTTATTTGAATGCTTTCCTTCGAGTGTGTCGAGTCTTTGAAATGTGTTTTAACTCAGGCGAAAGCTGGTTCGCAGCTAAGCCTCCGAGTGAGAGGGAAGCTCTTCACTCGGAGCGACGTTTAAACTTGGGCGAAAGCTGGTTCGCAGCCAAGCCCCCGAGTGAGAGGGATACTCTTCACTCGGAGCAGCGTTTTTAACTTGGGCGAAAGCTGGTTCGCAGGCAAGCCCTCGAGTGAGAGGGACGCTCTTCACTCAGAGTGACGTTTTGACTTGGGCGAAAGCTGGTCCGCAGTCAAGCCCCCGAGTGAGAGGGATGCTCTTCACTCGGAGTAGTGTTTTTAACTTGGGCGAAAGCTGGTTCGCAGCCAAGCCCCCTGAGTGAGAGGGATGCTCTTCACTCGGAGTAGCGTTTTTAACTTGGGCGAAAGCTGGTTCGCAGCCAAGCCCCCGAGTGAGAGGGATGCTCTTCACTTGGAGTAGCATTTTTAACTTGGGCGAAAGCTGGTTCGCAGCCAAGTCCCCGAGTGAGAGGGATGATCATCATTCGGAGTAGCGTTTTTAACTTGGGCGAAAGCTGGTTCGCAGCCAAGCCCCCGAGTGAGAGGGATGTTCTTCACTCGGAGTAGCGTTTTTAACTTGGGCGAAAGCTGGTTCGCAGCCAAGCGCCTGAGTGGAGGGATGCTCTTCACTCGGAGTAGCGTTTTTAACTTGGGCGAAAGCTGGTTCGCAGCCAAGCCCCCGAGTGAGAGGGATGCTCTTCACTCGGAGTAGCGTTTTTAACTCGGGTGAAAGCTGGTTCGCAGCCAAGCCCCCGAGTGAGAGGGATGCTCTTCACTCGGAGTGGCGTTTTTAACTTGGGCGAAAGCTGGTTCGCAGCCAAGCCCCCGAGTGAGAGGGATGCTCTTCACTTGGAGTAGCGTTTTTAACTTGGGCGAAAGCTGGTTCGCAGCCAAGCCCCCGAGTGGCGGGATGCTCTTCACTCGGAGTAGATTTTTGACTTAGGCACAAACTTGTTTGCAGCTATGTTGAACGGCGTACACCCACTGGGGGTTGTAGGCCAAAGAATGCGTACAAGTGAACTCAGTGTGGAACTGGAGAAGTCATGCTTTTATTCACCAAATATCACTCGAGTACTTTTATTACATCTCATCATCAAGTATAAAATTGTCGCAGCAAATCCGCATTCCAAGCACGGGGCTCGTCTGCTTGCTTCTGAATGTTGTACAGTTGGTATGCTCCATTGTGCAGAACCTTTGAAATGATGAAGGGACCTTCCCACGCAGGAGCAAGCTTGTGAGGTCGCTGCTGATCCACTCGGAGCACAAGATCTCCATCCTGAAAGGTTCGACTTCTGACGTGTCTGCTGTGAAAACGTCGTAGATCTTGCTGATAAATGGTCGAGCGGATAAGAGCCATCTCTCTCTCCTCTTCCAGGAGATCAACCGCGTCTTGCCGCGCCTGCTCTGCTTCAGCTTCGGAGTATAGTTCCACTCGGAGCGAATTGTGGAGCAGGTCACTCGGCAAGACGGCTTCAGCTCCGTACACCATGAAGAAAGGAGTACGGTTGGTAGACTGATTGGGGGTCGTCCTCAAGCCCCAAAGAACTGATGGCAACTCGGTGACCCAGGCTCCAGCCGCATGTTCCAAATCGCGCATGAGTCACGGCTTTAACCCCTGAAGGATCAGTCCGTTTGCTCTCTCAGCCTGTCCATTTGACTGCGGGTGCGCCACAGATGCATAGTCGACTCGGGTGCCTTGTGCGGCACAGAACGCCCTGAACTCTTCCGAGTCAAAGTTTGAGCCATTGTTAGTGATAATGCTATGGGGTACCTCATATCTAAAGACTATCTCCTTCATAAACTTGATCGCCGCGCGAGAGTCTAGCTTCTTGATGGGTTTGGCTTCGATCCACTTGGTGAACTTATTGACTGCAACCAGCAAGTGAGTGAATCCACTCACCCCTGTCTGGAGGGGTCCCACCATGTCGAGTCCCCAAACTGTGAACGGCCAGACGAGTGGAATCGTCTTTAGAGCAGACGCAGGCTTGTGTGACAAGTTTACATAGAACTGGCATCCGACACGGTGTTGGACTATGTCCTGCGCAGCTTCATTGGCACGTGGCCAGAAGAAGCCGGCTCGGTAATCTTTAGCCACGATTGTCTGAGAGGACGCGGGGTGCCCGCAAGTTCCCGAGTGAATCTCCTCCAGGATCAATCGACCTTCCTCCGGAGAGATGCAACGCTGAGTCACACCGGTGACGCTCTTTCTGTATAACTGATCGCCCATCACTGTAAAGGCTTTGGACCTGCGGACAATCTGGCGGGCTTCAGCCTCATCTTCTGGAAGTTCCTGCCTGAGCAGGTATGTAATGTAAGGCACTGTCCACTCGGGTGTGATTGCTAGGACCTCCATGACCAAATCAATGACTGCCGGGATCTCAACTTCAGTCGGATCAGAAGGACTGACCGCTTGTGGGGGCTCTTCCGTGAAGGGATCTTCTTTTACCGTCGGAGAACGTAAATGCTCGAGGCACACGTTGCTGGGTATGGATTTCCGACTGGACCCGATCTTTGCCAGATCGTCTGCCTCCCAATTCTTGGCCCGGGGAACGTGATGCAGCTCCAGACCTTCAAATTTCTTCTCCAACTTTCTCACTGCGTTACAGTATCCTGTCATAGCGGGGCTTCTGATATCCCACTCCTTCATCACTTGGTTCACAACTAGATCCGAGTCTCCGTAGACCATCAGGCGCCGGACGCCGAGTGAGATGGCCATACGTAGACCATAAAGGAGCGCCTCGTACTCGGCTTCATTGTTGGAGGAATGAAAGTGAATCTACAGAACATATCTGAGACGATCGCCCTTCAGAGATACTAACACAACTCCAGCTCCTGAGCCATTCAGCATCTTGGAACCGTCAAAGAACATGGTCCAGTGTTCCGGGTGACTCTGAGTCGGTTGCTGCTGTTCAGTCCACTCGGCTAGGAAATCGGCTAATGCTTGGGACTTGATCGCCTTCTTCGCCTCGAACTTGATGTCCAGGGGCAGGAGCTCGATAGCCCACTTCGCCACTCGACCAGTCGCATCCCGATTGTCCATGATCTCAGACAGCGGGGTGTCGCTGACGACTGACACAGTGTGCTCTTGGAAGTAATGGGCTACTTTCTTCGCAGTCAGGTAGATGCCATAGACGAGCTTCTGGTAATGAGGATACCTCTGCTTGGACGGAGTGAGAACTTCAGAAATGTAATAGACTGGGCGCTGGACTTTGTAAGTTTTGCCCTGTTCTTCTCGCTCGACTGTGAGGACAGTGCTGACAACTTGACCAGTGGCCGCGATGTACAGGAGCAACGGCTCATTGCTGTTCGGAGCGGCGAGCACCAGCTGGGTGGAAAGCAGGGCTTTGAGCTCAACAAACGCTGCTTGTGCTTCAGCAGTCCACTCGAACGAATCAGATTTCTTCATTAATCGGTACAGGGGCAGTGCCATCTCACCGAGACGGGAGATGAATCGGCTCAGAGCTGCGAGGCAACCCGTGAGCTTTTGTACATCATGAACACGTTCATGACATTTCATTCGTACAATTGCCCCGATCTTCTCAGGATTGGCATCTATCCCTCGTTCGAAAACGAGGAAACCGAGTAACCTGCCCCCAGGAACTCCAAAAGTGCACTTTGCTAGATTCAACTTGATATCGTACTTCTGCAGGTTTGCGAAAGTTTCAGCTAAGTCAGCCAGCAGGTCGGAACCCTTTCTGGACTTGACCATGATATCGTCCATGTATGCTTCGATGTTCCGACTGATCTGTTTCTGCAAACACTTCTGCACCATGCGCATGAAAGTGGCGCCAGCATTTTTAAGACCGAATGGCATGGTGATATAGCAAAAACACCCGAATGGGGTGATAAAAGCTGTTTTTATTTCATCTGGCCCATACAGTCGGATCTGGTGGTACCCGGAGTACGCATCCAGAAAAGACAGTCGCTCACAACCCGCGGTGGAATCTACGATTTGATCTATGCGGGGGAGCGGGAAATGATCCTTGGGGAAAACCCGATTGATGTGCTTGAAATCAATGCACATTCGGAGAGACTTGTCCTTCTTAGGGACCATGACGACGTTGGCGAGCCACTTGGAGTGGTACACCTCACGGATGAACTCGGCTGCCAGGAGCCGAGCAACTTCTTCGCCAATGGCCTTCCTTTTCTGAGAAGCAGAGCGACGGAGACTCCTTCACAGGTTTTGCCTTTGGGTCGACTCGCAAACAGTGCTCAGCCAGCTCCCTGGGTACACCTGGCATGTCGGATGGTTTCCATGCGAAGATGTCCCAGTTCTCACGGAGGAACTGGATGAGCGCTTCTTCCTATTTGCTGTCGAGTGTCGTTGATATGTTGGTGGGAGCAGCATTGGGATCTTCCGGGTGGATGTGCACAGGCTTCGTGTCGCCGGCCGACTAAAACGCAGATTCTGCAGATGGCTTCTTGGAGCGTAGCAGATCACTCGGATCGGCGTTTTTCTTGTACTCCTCCAGTTCCACCATGGCCATCTGCACATCAGCTATCTTGGACCCTTGCTGCAAACACTCCTCCGTGCGCTGTCGACTGCCAGTGACTGTGATCACACCTTTGGGGCCGGGCATCTTCAGCTTGAGATACACATAACACGGACGGGCCATGAAACGTGCGTAAGCCGGCCGACCAAGGATGGCATGGTAGGTGCTGCGGAAGTTGACCACTTCGAAGGTCAGCCTTTCCTTCCGGAAGTTCTTGTCATATCCAAAGACCACATCCAGGGCGATCTGCCCGAGTGACTTTGCGTTCTTGCCGGGGATCACTCCGTGGAACTGCATGTTGCTATCGCTGAGTCGGGACATCAGAATGCCCATCGCTTGCAGAGTATCAGCGTACAGTATGTTCAGCCCGCTTCCACCGTCCATGAGGACCTTGCACAATCGGACGCCTCCCACGACCGGATCGACCACCAGCGCCTGCCGCCCAGGGGTGGCAATGTAGGCCGGGTGGTCCGACTGATCAAAGGTGATCGGAGTCTTCGACCAGTTCAGAATCTTTGTCGTCGCCGGCATGGCCATGTTCACCTCTCGGTTGATGGCCTTCAACCGGCTCCTGCTCTCTACATCTGCAAAGATCATCAGGGTTGCGTTGACACTGGGAAAAGGTTCGTCCTTGTCTTCACCATCAGCATCATCCGGGCTCTTTTCACTCGGCGGACCTTCTCAAAACTGCTGTATCAGCAACCTGCACTGTCGAGTGGTATGCTTGGGCAAAATCAGATTGCCCTCCTCATCTTTTCTGGTGTGGATGTGACACGGCAAATCGAGGACATCTTGGCCCGAATGATCTCTCTTTTTCTTCGGGATCCACTTTTCCTTGGCCTTCCCCTTGTTCTTGGCTTGACCGGCCAGTGCGGCAGCCTCGGCCTGAGCCGAACCATCAGCCTTGCGCTTCGGCTTCCGACTGGGATTACTGTTTCCGGGGTTGGGCTCACTGGTTTTCCCTTTGTCGTTACGGAGACGGTCTTCCTCTTCTCCGTTTGCGTACCGAGTGGCAATCTCCATCATTCGGCTCCTGGTCAAGGATTCTGACCGACCAAATTTCAGGATGAGCTCCCGATATCTGACTCCTACTTTGAAGGCATAGACTGCTTGATGCTCCGTGACATTCTCCACCACATGATGCAAGGTTGTACACCGCTGAATGTACTCCCTCAAGGTTTCATTCGGCTTTTGCACACAATGCTGTAGCTCAGACAATCCAGCCGGGCGTTTGCACGTGCCCTCGAATGTTCTGATGAACACTCGAGCCAAATCTTCCCAGTAGTATATCCTGGCCGGAGTGAGCTGATTGAGCCAGGCACGGGCGGACCCTTCCAGCATCAAGGGCAAATGCTTCATAGCCACATAGTCATTTCCTCCTCCAATCTGCACAGCCACTCGGTAATCCTCTAACCAAGTTTCTGGCTTGGACTCACCGGTGAACTTGCTTACTCCAGCTGCCAATCTGAAGTTAGGCGGGATCTCAGCGGCCCGGATGGACCTGCTGAAACACTCGGGTCCGGAGATGAATGCTCCACTTCCACTCGGACGATCTCTGTCCAAGTTCTCTCTCAGAGCTCTGCCTCTGTCGACCAGGTTCTGAGCAAGAACGGATCTCGCGTTGAACTGCGGGTCACGGTAGTCGACTGGCTCTCTCTGGCGATAACCGTCACCATGACGGGGAGGGCTGGCCCTCCGATCGTTGCCGTAAGGATGCCTGGCGTCGTACGGCCGGGGCGCGTACGAGCCATCCCGCGGAGGGGGCGACTGCATGCGGCGACGATCATCCTGACGCCGCGGAGGCGTATTCCGACTGCGACCCTGCCCCGAGTACTGGTCTCGGTGGCGGTCTTGGTCGTTTTGCCGCGGAGGCGAGTGTCTGTTTCTCCTTGGAGACACTGGGCTGTGGGCCGACTGAACGGTGTCAGCCCTAACGGATCTGCTGTGAATCCGGTTGCGCCACTGGGATACTGCTGAATTTTGCTCCTCTGCCGCCTTGAGCAGGGCTCGGATCTGCCAAAGACCCTCCCCCGCCTCGGATTAGGATGGCTCAATGGAATCTGCTATCCGAGTGGCCGCCGCCAGATTCTGGACGGGAGTGCGGAATAACTGGAAACTCTGCTGCTGGTCATTCGAGAACAACTGCCGCTGCCGCCGACTGGAACTGGGCTGATGCTTCCTGCGGGCGCGATCGTCGAGTGACTTCTGGAGCGCTTCCAGACGATTGCGCTCAGCCAAGTTGGCCTGGCACACGACCTCCAAAGCCTGAGCCTCGGGGGTCGTCCCTACGATGGGCGTCTCGAGGGCCTGCTCGGTCCTACGCTGCTATTCCTCTCTCTGCTGCCGAGTGAGAGATCGAGGAACGTACTCGTCGTCATGTCGGTCCCTGCCGCTGCCAAGATCAGGGCGCGACGGGTCAGCGTTCTCCGTGCCGCCGCGGCCGTACCCAGGCGGACTGGGCGGGGAATCGGCCATCAGCACCTCCGCAACGGGATCGCTGCTCTCGCACTCGGACAAGCTTCCCGAGTGCTCATGCACGGAGGCGAACAAATCGAAGACGGGCTCGTCGGGCTCGATTGCCGCGATCTGCGGAGCCGCGACCTGAAGGGCCACCGCGTGCCCGATCCACCGCTGAAGCCATGAGCGCCCGGAACGCTTGCGGCGACGGCTGGTGGAGAGCGAAGGCGCCGACTGGTACGGAGTCGACGGTTGTCGAAGAAGAACGCCGAAGGCACTCGCGCGGAAGTGCGCTGCGCCGCGGATGGGCAGCGCCTCGACATCCAGCAGGGCTTCCTGGAGCCACGCCGAATTGTCAGCGATGAAGCTGAGGACGCCGAAACGGATCTCGCCGCCCAGAGTCAGTCCGCCGCCGGAAACCATGGTGATGATGGGAAAAAATGCAACTATGCCAGAAGTCGCTAGACGCCTGCCCCATGGTGGGCGCCAACTGTCGTGGGTGCAAGCCTGACAGTAGTGTGTAGGGGTACGGATGAGAGGGCAGAGCCTAGCTACGGTGCAGATGTTACACTCGGATTTACGAGTTCAGGCCCCTCAGCGGTGGAGGTAATAGCCCTACGTCTCGGTGCTCTGGAGCTTGATTACTTGAGTGTATGTGTTACAAATGGATTGCGAACCCTTGGAATGGAGCTAGGGGGTGGCTTATATAGTGTCCGCCAGCCCTCCCATGAATGCCGCCATTACCAGGGTTAAGAGGGGTTTAAGGGCGCCAGGTAACGGGCGCATTGATTGCAATTAATACGAGCGAGTGCACGTTCTGACCGTTGCGCTCCTGGAGCCTCCTGGTCTTCTCTGGTCGAGTGACTGTCAGGTACTCCGAGTGAAATAGCTGGTCGAGTGGACTCCTGCTTCCCGAGTGATTCATTGAACTCCGAGTGAATGTCAGTCTGCATAACTCTTGGTTGCTGATCTGGCCCTGGGGCCCAGTATAAGGCGTGTGGAGTCCTAGGGTAGGGTCTGTAGGTCAGGCCTGTTACCCTATCCCTAGTACATGCCCTCGTCAGGGCCGGCAAGCGAGCCGCCGGAAGAGCCTGCCTGGAGGCGAGAGCAACTTGCCGAAGGTCAGAGTAAAGAGGCCGCTGAGGGCAGACACTCAAGGAACCTCTTGCTCCGGCAAGGAGGGCTCGTGTCCTCCGGAGGGCCGCTTCTGGGGAGCCAGTTCTCTCTTCGCCCTTGGGTGAAGAGGTTGCCGGTGGGGAAGCGACTGGTGAGGTTGCCGGGCGATGAGGAACTCAACACCAAAACCCTAAGAGCAGCGAACGCGGCGTACTTCTTCGAAGAGTACGGCCGTGCCGGCGGCCAGAGCGGCCGGGTCGTCTCGTCCTGTTGCGCCAGTGGCAACCAAACGGGCCATGACTTCTTCCACGTCGCCCTCCTCGAGCGGCAGGCCCGGAGGCATGTATGACCTCTCCACCCTTAGCGACTAAGAGGAGGACGAGGAGTATATATCCCCAATCCCCTTCATTCAATTCTTGGTTTCTTGTCTGCATTAACCTAACTTGCTCCGCCTTGCCTTGGTTGACAGTGACAGGGAAACCCTGGTGCAAAGGATGGCCAAGAGGCCGAGGACTAGAGCAGAAGAGGAGCCGACAACAAGCATGGTGCTAGACAACGACGCCTTGAAAACCAGCCTCCAGTGCAGCCCCCAGCGTGAGGCCACTATTTACTTTCCTTTGGCAAGCACAAGTGTTGAGATGTTCACTGCTGACATCGGCATAGGAGCAGGAGAAGAACGTCTCGAGAAGGAACGCCCGGAAGCTGATCCAGCTGGGACGTCTCCATCAACCGCTCCCTCGGCAAGCAGTTCTCCGGCAAGGACCCTCACAGGCGAGGCCGTTCACGCTGACGATGTACCGGCAAGCATGGCTGCAGGCAACCAGGCGACGAGAACCGAAGTTGCCGGGGATGAGATCATCCCTCCTCAACAGCCCCAGCCTGGTACGCCTTCTACCGCCGAGTAGCTTTTCCTTTTGACCTTCTCTTTTCTTTTTTTGTTTTCTTGAACTTGATCTGAGTCTCAATTTTCCCTCCTCCACATCCTTTCAGATTTCTCTTTATCTGATGATATGGACGTCGATTCCACCATTGAGGAGATCGTGAAGGATGCCGCCAATGAAGCCAGCAACATTGTAGCTGGTGAGGCCACCAGTGTGGCTGACGAGGAGAACACCAAGGCTGCTCACGAAGAGGCCACCACGGGTGTTGTTGAGGAAGGCGGTAATCAGAACGTCGAAGCCACTGAAGACATTCCCGCCTCAGGAACAGTAACATCGATTACTCGTTCATATGATATCATAAATCGCCATCACATGCCTTTGTGTTTCCAGTAGCACCGTTCTATTAACAGACACCGGCTCTCGCGGCCCAAAGAGGACTTAAGAGGCATGGCGTTCTCGAGTGTTAAGGAATCCAGTGCGCGATGGCACTGGCGTCAGCAAGGCATCAAAAGTTTATGCTATCCTATTACAAACCGCCCACCAATGGCGGCCATGGCAAAAAGTTTTTTACAACGTCTTGTTCATGCAAGGTTAAGCCGGCGTTCTACATCGCCGGGTCAGAGCTGGCGTCAGCACCCGTTGCGTCGCCATGAGCCGGCTCTTCATGGCCGTCGTCATCCTCCTGTTCTGGGCTTGAGCCGCCGGTCGACCACTGAATTGAGCGCAAGGCTTCAAATATGGCATCTTCGGATATCAGAGAGGATGGGTCGACGTCAGGAGCAAAGGATTGCTTACGTGTACGGGTTAGAGCCACCGGCTGATGATTTGGGGCTTCGATCCGTTCATTGTTCTTTGAATACGGCGCTTGGTATCTGGTTAAATCGGCTTCTTCTGCAATGGTGGTGGCTGCGACCCGGGTTTCCTTGAGGCAGCGTTGGAAGTCCTTCTTCGAGAATGGTGTGTCATCGACGTTTAATTCTGGGTACCCACCCACCACCTGAGCCGGGTCAAGCTCAGGCACGTATGCCTTGGCCCGCGCAAGCGCGGTCAGAGCCCCCGTGCGGCAGCACGGCCTTTTCCAGTCGGCAAACCACCTGGGCATGATGGACAGCTCCTTCAGTGTATCCGCAATCAGCTGAGGCGGTGCCTTGGTGCTTTTGGCGGCCATTATGCAACGGCAGCTGCCTATGTACAGTTGTTCTACCAAGGTGTAGACCGCCTTCAGTTTCACCACTGGTAGCTACACAAGGGTTTGATTTTTTCGGCCTGTAAAGCACAAGTCTGCACGGTCAGTTGAGCCAGCTACGGATGATAAGCCGGTCCAATGGAATTATGCTCAGTTTTACTTACCGAAAATGGCGCGACACATGGCGGTAATTTGACCTTTGAGAGTTGTCAGCTCTTGGGTTACCGGCTCAAGCTTGGCCTCCGCTTCGTCGGCTCTCGTGGCTTGGGCGGCTCGTGCAGCCTCAGTCTCTTGCAAGGTGGCCCGTACAATCGCCAAAGTTTTCTTTGCTTCAGCAGCGGCTTCCTCATACTCTTGGCGCAATTTCTTCTCTTTTTTGGCCTCCTTTCGAAAGCCGGCAGCCTGAGTTTCTACCTGGTCCAGCATTTCCTGTAGAGCAGACCATTATACAAAGCATATATGGCCTGGGTCGCCCTCAAGAGCAACCCGGCTCATGGGGGCTACATTTTGTCGAACTTCAAAATAAGAAAGGAAGTTCCATACAGCTGCGGGCAATCTACATGGCACTTGGGGGCTAATGCATGAGTTGATTTTTTTTTGATCAGTTAGGAAGACCCGCCCATCATGAATGATGAGCCGGTCTTTGGGGTTATCGATTGCAGTTGAGCTTACAAGTCCCGGATCATTATTTCATAATAACCCGGCCCTTGGGGGCTAATGCATCCATTGATCTATTCTGTTACGTTATGGAGACTCGCTCGTCATCTATGACGAGCCGGCCTTTGAGAACGCCAGTGGACGGTTCTACTTACAGGTTTCAATTGGAAGTCCCGGGTCATTATTGCATAATGACCCGGCCCTTGGGGGCTACATATATATATGGTACAAGATGGAAGGGTGCAAATTTACCTCATATTTCCGCTTCAATGCAGTGACCATGGCGATTTCTGTGTCCCGGCTTTCAGACAACCGGGTTAACATAGCCCGATGCAGAGTACTGGCGTCTTGATCTTCAAACATAGCAAATTCAAGAGCTGATTTCCCCTTGTCCTTCTGAGCTGGCTCAGGCTTGGTTGGGACCTTGGTAAGGGCTGTGGAGGTTTCTGGTATGGCAGTCTGACGTTCATTCGTCACCACTACCTCTTCCTGAACCGGTGCTTTATCTTGAGCCGGCGCATCGGGATGTGGGGCGTTTTGGTCTACAGTTATATCTTCCCTCTCCTGAGCTGGAGGGGAGGCACGAGCCGGGCTGTTATGGAGGGCCAGTTCATCCTGAGTAGCCACGTGGGTCTCCTCTGTTTGAGGGCCCGTCAGAATGGCCGGGTCAGATGGTTCGGTAGCTGTTTTCTTCTTAAAGGCTTTGGCGCTATACAAAGAGCAAGGGAATTACACATTTACAAAGGTAAAACAACAAGAAGTCAATATACATTACAGGAACGTTTGCTTACCCAAGATTGATATTGAAAGCTGGCGCTTGCGTGGCGCTTGACTCGCCTGATGAGTGCGACGTCTGATATGCCGAGTCATTAAAGGGTAAGGGTTCTTTATAAAGGCCAGCTAGAGGAAAAGAATAAATCGGGCTAAGAAGCACCTCAGCGCGCGCTTTGCGCGACGGCGGCTCGTATGGAAGCCCGCTACTTAACTCGCCTTCGCCGCTCCGGGTCTTCCTTTTAGTGGTTCCGGCTTGACGAGTTTTCTTCAAAATAAATTTGGGGTCCAAATGAGCATCTTCGTGGGAAAAAGGGACCTTACGGACGGTAACCCGGGGCTTCCTTCAAACCTTGCGGATCACAGCCCGGGTTTTCTTCCGAATAGGAACTGGAGAGTCTGAATCTGAGGAAATTAAAGTTACCTCTGGCTCAACTGCATGACTAACTTCAGCTTCTTCCTGGAATGAGTGAGCGTTAGTGATCTGATTAAAGAGGCGACTTAAGAGAATCAAGTTCTACCTCATTGTCTTCGTCGCTATTCGACTCCTCTTCATCGTTTTCTCGAGTAGGATTTACAGGTTCGACCCGCCACCAGTTGTCGTTTTCCTGTACCAGGGCAAAGTGGCGAAATGAAGGCAAATGCAATATGATATTGGTAATGATTAAAGGGAGAAGGCGGCTTACTGGAGGGGCCGGCTTGTTAGCACTGAACGGGGCGAGCCCCACAGTCTTGATATCTTCCATCGTCTCTCCGAGCAATTTCTTGGATAGTTTTATAACCTCCTTCTCTTTGAGGTTGACCCGGCTGAACCGTTGTGGATCTTCACGGTGGCCGGTGTAGGTGTGCATCAACCGGGTCCTGGAGCTCAGCGACTGAATCCTCCATTCAACCCAGGTCCGGGTCAAGTCGGCACCAGTTAGGCCATGAGCAAGTAAGGCGTTCATTTTTGGATATAATGGCTCCAGATTCTCCCTCTCTTCTTGGGAGGGGAGGCCCGGGAAGACGGTATTGGCAAGCCGTGTTACCCTATAACCCGGCAAAGGATTCTGACCTGCGGGACAGGTGTCCTTGCAATAAAACCAAGTCCTCTACCACCCTTTCGGATGACTGGCCGGCTTGGCATTGGGGAAGATGATATTTTTTCGACGTTGGATGGAAATCCCGCCGAGTTCAATACTGGGGCCATCTCTGTGCTCCGTTTGGCGGTTCAGATAAAAAAGCTCTCGGAATAGGATAAGAGACGGTTCCAGCTGCAAGTAGACTTCACAAAATACTTGGAATTGGCATAGGTTGAAGATGGAATTGGGGGCCAAATCCTGGGGCCTGATGTTGAACAGGTGTAACACGTCTCTGAAAAACTTTGAGCCGGGAGGGCGAAAACCCCTTGAGACATGATCAGCAAATACGACAACTTCATCTTCGCCGGGTTGAGGGTATATTTCCTCTTCAGGAGCTCGCCATGAAATTGTCTCCTTGGCTGGTAGCAACCCGGTGTCTGTCAGAGCTTGCAGACTCAATTCAGACATACTGGACTTGGCCTAGTTGACAACTTTGGGCTTGGGAGGCATATTCTGAAAAAGAAAGAAAAAGGAGTCGTAAGCCGGCATGTTAAGCTTATAAAGGGAAACCCGGCGAGGTACTAAAGCAGTCATGGACGGGTTATGCAAACTGCAGCGAGTGATGTTGAACCGGTATGACAATGAGCCGGCGTTGGTTAATCAGTGGGATTTCGGGTTTCTTCTAAGTGTTGAGATGTCCATAAACAGGAATCTGACGGAGCGAGTGCTATTACGGGATCTAGAAATGCATCCGAAAAGAAATTTTGAAGACCTAGGTGGGGATGGATACGAGGGCTTGTGCTCAATGTGGGTCCACGGAGGACGGTACGGAGATCTAGATGCAAAAATGGTACTACGGCAGCAAGTAAAACACCTACACGGATCATTTCATTGGTTTTAGATCCACTAAATGAGATGAGAAGGATGAACGTGAAGAACACCGACGAACTACACAGAAAAATGAGCGCCATAGATCCGAAAAAGCAAGGGGTTTGTTGTACCAGATTGCAGCGAATGAAGCGGCGGTGATTTTGATGAACTCTGGCGACGATGGGGCGTTGGAGAAGGACGAGCTCGAGGCGGTCGGAGAGTTTGGAGTGGCGGCGCTTCGGGCGTGCGAAGAGGCAGATGCGAGGAAGACGAAGGAGAGAGTAAAAGTGACAGAGGAGGTGACGTGACTTCTTTATAGGCCCGGTAAAAGTTAAAACGGCAGGGGCGGAACCCCAGGAGGCGCAGTAATTTTCGGTGATGTGGTGCCTCGATTCTCGCGTTTGACGAGACGGGACGTACCCACTAAAGGATTTCGGATGATATTATCCGGATTTCGCGGAAGTGGTTCGTGACGTCACGAGGGACAAGAATTGAAAATGTTAAGTTTGAATCTGAAGGGGTGAACCTGACGATCACTTTAACCCGGCGACTTGAGCCGGTCCAAGATGGCGGCTTAAAAGAGCGGCTTGGGATGAGTTTGGAAATGTATTACTGATGTTTTGTTTTTTTCAGGTTGAAGTTTAACGTGAATAAATTCCAGTCAAACTAAGGGCTAATGTTGGGGATGTATATCAGCATTTAGACCCGGCATAGAGTTAACCCGGCTATTGAGCGGACCCAGCGGGCCAACTTATGGCAGGGCCTGAAGACTTAAAGTGGGCCGGCTTGAAGGGGCCTGGTGACGACAGGCCGGCTTAGGCGACGGGCCGGCTTACGAAGGTGAAGGTGACGCGGAGACCGTCTTGGAGGGCAAGAAGAAAAGAGTAGGAGGCGGGTCAAAGAACGACCCGGACTCTCATGTAATCTAGGGTTCCACCTGTGTATATAAAGGAGAGCACCTATACGAAAAAGACTAAGTGGCAATCCCCTCGAGAGCTAGGTTAGCGAATCTGCATCCTTGTAATCGAGATCCACAACAATATAGACAAGCAGGACGTAGGCTTTTACCTCCACCGTGAGGGGCCGAACCTGGGTAACCCGGCGTCTTCTAGTTCCCGATCAACCCCGCTAAGCTTCCACGTTAGTGCGATGGTTTCATCTCTAAGTTCTTTTACTAGGACATCTGTCGCGACAAAACCACGACACTACGATTGCCGGAAGCTTGCCGGTGCACACACCCTTGCCGTAAGTGCTTGAGGAGCGGGTCCTCAGCAGCTTGCCAGAAGTGTCGCTGCCGGCAAGGTCACGCTCGACGGTCACAACACGGCTGCTTAGGTTGCCGAGCGGACTCGAAGCAAAGTAAGAGCATAGTTGATCACGACAAGGTTCCTTAGTGTGCAGGTTTCTCATACAAAGGCCAAAGTCATTCAAGGAGAATCGCAACTACAACAAAGAATTTATTTCAAAGTTTTGCAACTTAGCTCATTCCTTGTTGTGCTTCTTGCCATAGGGTGACATCTTGAATGCGTCCTTTGGTATCCATACCATCACTCCCCCCGGGAAACTTGTACGCGAGGAATCCTTCCTTCCTTTAAGAAAGAAAAGAAAAGAGGAGGCTGGAACCTTGGCGGTTCGTTAATCACCTTATGCAAGGGAAATGTAACACAAGACTTCCTGTAACACATAAATATATATGTACTTGACAAAGAATTGTGAAACATCTAACTTTTATTTATTTTGCACGGGATCTGTGCCCGGCTTTGTACAAAGATTACATGCCTTAATGGCAAACTTGTAAAAAAGAGGTCGCCGGGCAGCCCGACAACCGCGCCTTATGGGTAAAACTTACGAAGGTGCTCAATATTTCATGAGTTTAGCACCAGAGCGCCATCTTCGGTCTCTAGGTGGACTGTGCCGGGCCTAGTGACTCGTATTACCCGGTAAGGGCCTTCCCACTTCGGCGTCAACCTGTTTTTTATCCTTCGTGGATCGAATCCAACGAGGAACATGGTCGCCTTTCTCAAGGTCCCTAGCTTTCACTTTGCGGCTAAGGCAGCGGCGCAAAGCTTGCTGGCACCGTGCAGCACGGGCAGCAGCCTGGAAACGATCTTCCTCAAGGAGCGCGGCATCGTCATGCCGCAGCTCATCTTGGTCCTCCTCATAGAAGGCCAAGACTCGAGGTGCCCGTGTTTGAGTTCCGTGGGGAGTATTGTTTCTGCACCAAGGCTTGCTTCCTGACCTTCTGCTTGAGGGGTCTCGCATGAGGGCAGACAGCAAGGTGGTGCTCAGTTGCCCTCCTAAGAACTTCAGAGACGTCAGGTGCTTGCCGGGCAAGTACACTGGCATTCACCCGTAGGAAGGCAATGAGCTCGACTCCCTATTTGTTACCGAGAGTGACTGAAAGTGAAACTAATCCCCGGGTGGTTTTGGTAATTTATAACAACATATATCTCATTGAACTAATGTCCATTCAAGATAAATATTTCAGGATGTTCAATGATTGGCATGGCAAGGACTAGAGATGTGGACCCCTCAAAATGCTAATGACATGGATTGGCAAAATCTCATGACTCTACATTTTTGTTAAGTGATCCAAGATCACATTGAGTCCATCTGAAAGCCAATAGTATTAAAAGGGGATGAGGTGTTGCTTAATGGTCTTTTTGCTCAAGTGCTTAGTCACAGTGCTCCAAAATCCTCAATCACTTTCTCCATCCAAATATGTCCAAATACTACATTCCAACTTGGCCCCACCAAAATTTTCTATCCGGAGCCACCGAGTTCATCTTGACTTAGCCACTGCCAAACCCTAACAAATTGGATCCACCGATATGGATCTCGGTCTCACCGAGATGGCCTTGCCAACTCTCTGTTACTTGTTGCAATTACTTTGGTCCCACCAAGTTGTTGCAATCGGTACCATCGAGATGGCTTGCCAACTCTCTGTTGCCTTATTGCTTCACTTCGGTCCCACCGAGTTGATGCAATCGGTGCCACCGAGATGAGGTTTTCCCTAACCATTGCACATCGGTCCATCCGAGTTGTTCTAGTCGGTCCCACCGAGATTCCTAACGTTCATATCTTTTACACAGGTCGGTGCCACCGAGATTTCTGATCGGTGCCACCGAGTTGGGTCAAAAGTGTGTAACGGTTGGATTTTGTGAGGAGGCTATATATACCCCTCCACCCCTCTTCCTTAGAGAAGAGAGCCATCAGAACGTGCCTAAACTTCCACCATACATTTTCTGAGAGAGAACCACCTACTCATGTGTTGAGATCAAGAGATTCCATTCCTACCATTTGAATCTTGATTTCTAGCCTTCCCAAGTTGCTTTCCACTCAAGTCCCTCTTCCACCATAGCCAAATCTGTGAGGAGTTGTTTGAGTGTTGGGGAGACTATCATTTGAAGCACAAGAGCAAGGAGTTCATCATCAACACACCGTTTATTACCTTTTGGAGAGTGGTGTCTCCTAGATTGGTTAGGTGTCGCTTGGGAGCCTCCGACATGATGTGGAGTTGAACCAAGAAGTTTGTAAGGGCAAGGAGATCGCCTACTTCGTGAAGATCTACCCGAGTGAGGCTAGTCCTTCGTGGACGTAAGCCATGGTGGAATAGACAAGGTTGCTTCTTCATGGACCCTTCGTGGGTGGAGCCCTCCGTGGACTCGTGCAGCCGTTACACTTCGTGGGTTGAAGTCTCCATCAACGTGGACGTACGATAGCACCACCTATCGGAACCATGTCAAAAATCATCGTGTCTTCATTGCATTTGAAATCTCCGATCCCCTCCTATACTTACATGTGCAATTGCTTTCATTCCGTTGCCACACTCTTAGAATTGCAAGTGTAGGGTGATGCTTGACTTGTCATACTTGCTAAAATCTGCCCACAACTAAAATTGGGAAAAGGATAGATTTTTATTCGGTCAAGTAGTCTAATCACCCCCTTCTAGACATACTTTCGATCCTACAAGTGGTATCAGAGCTTTGGTCTCCGTAAGCCTTGATTTGCATTGCTTTGGTGATCATAGCCTTGGTTTCACAACCTAGGAGAGTATGGTGTCTAGTGAGGGTAATTATCACCGTAGAGGTCCATATTTTGATGGTACAAACTTTGCTAGTTGGAAACATAAGATGAAAATGCGTATTCTTGGTCATAACCTCGCTGTTTGGGCTGTTGTTCGTGTTGGCTTGCATGGTGAAATCTTTGAGGATGGCAAGGAAACGGTGATGTCTACTACACAACTTGTTCTTGTAGACTCGGGTTGGGCCTCCAAGCGCAGAGGTTTGTAGGACAGTAGCAATTTTCCCTCAAGTGGATGACCTAAGGTTTATCAATCCATGAGAGGCGTAGGTTGAAGATGGTATCTCTCAAGCAACCCTGCAACCAAATACAAGAAATCTCTTGTGTCCCCAACACACCCAATACAATGGTAAATTGTATAGGTGCACTAGTTCAGCGAAGAGATGGTGATAAAAGTGTAGTATGGATAGTAGATATAGGTTTTTGTAATCTGAAAATATAAAAACAGCAAGGTAGCAAAAAGTAAACAGGCATAAAAACGGTATTGCAATGCTTAAAAACAAGGCCTAGGGTTCATACTTTCACTAGTGCGATCCCCCAACATTGTTGACATAGTTGAATCATATGTAAATCCCTCACGTGCGACAAAGAGTTCACTCCAAAGTCACAAATAGCGGAGAACAAATGAAGAAATTGCTGTAGGGTACGAAACCACCTCAAAGTTATCCTTTCCGATCAATCTTATGAGCCATCCCCATTAATTGTCACGAACAGCCCTAGAGTTCGTACTAGAATAACACCTTAAGATACACATCAACTAAAACCCTAATGTCACCTAGGCACTCCAATGTCACCACGAGTACCCACGGGTTTGATTATACGACATGCATCACACAATCTCAGATCCATCCATTCAAACCAACACAAAGAACTTCAAAGAGTGCCCCAAAGTTTCTACCGGAAAGTCAAGACGAAAACGTGTGCCAACCCTTATGCATAAATCCCCAAGGTCATGGAACCCGCAAGTTGATCACCAAAACATACATCAAGTGACTCAAGTGAATATCCCATTGTCACCACAAATATCCATATGCAAGACATACATCAAGTGTTCTCAAATCCTTAAAGACTCAATCCGATAAGAAAACTTCAAAGGGAAAACTCAATTCATCACAAGAAGATAGAGAGGGGAAAACTCCATATGATTCATCTATATCAACAAAGCTCACAATACATCAAGATCGTGCCATCTCAAAAACACGAGAGAGAGAGATCAAACACATAGCTACTGGTACAAACCCTCAGCCCCGAGGGTGAACTACTCCCTCCTCATCATGGAGACCACCGGGATGATGAAGATGGCCTCCGGTGATGCCTTCCCTCCTCCGGCAGGGTGCCAGAAAAGGGCTGTAGATGAGATCGCGGAGGTATAGAGGCTTGCGGCGGCGTAAAAACTCATCTAGGTTAACTTTCGAGGGTTTCTGAATATATATGATTTTTTGGCATTGGAATCACGCGAAGAAGGGCCATAGGGGGCCCACGAGGCACCAGGGCACGCCTGGGGGGGGGGGGGTGGCATGCCCTGGTGGCTCGTGGAGCCCCTGTGGGTCTTCTGGCCTCCTCCCGAAGCTTCTAGTGTTTATCTTGGCCAATAAAAAATCTCCAAAAAGTTTCGTGGCATTTGGACTTCGTTTGGTATTGATTTTCTGTAAAACAAAAACAGGGCAGAAAACAGCAACTGGCACTGGGCACTAGGTCAATATGTTAGTCCATGAAAATCATATAAAAGCCATATAAAAGTGCACCAAAATCATACAAAACTATAATAAACATGGCATGAATACTTCATAAATTATAGATACGTTGGAGACGTATCAGCATTCCCAAGCTTAATTCCTGCTCGTCCTCGAGTAGGTAAATGATAACAGAAATAATTTATGAAGTGTGAATGCTAGCATAGTGCATAAGTTTGATCAATGATAATTTCAATCACTTTTCCTAGCATCATAACAGCAACTTTTTCTCATAAAAGTCATCATGATAAAGTAGCAATTAAAAACAGAATTTTTGATGTGGAATGCTACCTATCATAATCATCATATAATCTTTTCTTTTGTTGCATGGACATTGGACTTGAATGATTCAAAGCAAGATCATTATTACAACAGCAATATTTATTATCATAAAACTTCTCATGAGCAAGTAACAATTCATCACAACAATGAAGTATAAGGCATAAACTTTCTTGGAAACTAACAAACTATTCTAGTCAACAATGCAATTGCAATTCATCATATTTTCAGGAAGGGTCTCATGTAGGAGCTTTTTAGCAAGTCCACATACTCAACCATCATTTAGTCTTCTATGATTGCTAACACTCACGACATATATATGGAGCAAAAGTTTCAGCCAGACACATAGAAAGATACGGGCTTGTGATTTCGCCTCCCAACTTATTCACCTCAAGGGTGATGTCAACAATAATAACTCATGATCACTCATATCCAACTAGATATATGTGCCTAGATCTTTCCCCACCACATGATGCTTGCAAAAGAAAAAAATAAAAAAAAGGAAGTAGAGGAGAACACTATTGACTCTTGCATAAAAAGAATAAGTACATAAAAGTAAATGCATAAAGGTAAAAGATAGGCCCTTCACAGAGGGAAGCAGAGGTTGTCATGTGCTTTTTATTTTTGGATGCACAAGCCCTTAATGCAAAGGAACGTCAGGTTATATTGCCCCTTGTGATAGCAACCTTTATTATGTAGTCCGTCGCTTTTATTTCTTTACCATCACAAGTTCGTACAACGCTTATTTCCCTTACAATAAAAGATCATACATATTTTAGGAGCAATTTTTATTGCTTTTTGCACCGATGACAACTTACTTGAAGGATCTTATTCAATCCATAGGTAGATATGGTGGACACTCATGAGAAGAAACTGGGTTTAAGGGTTTTGGATGCACAAGTAGTATCTCTACTTGGTGTGGATTTTTTGCTAGCAAAGATATTGGGCAAGCACCACATGTTGGAGGATCTATAACAATATAACTTCTATGTGAATATGAACAAACATAATTCATTACGTTGTCTTCCTTGTCCAATGTCAACAATTTGACATAAAATACTTAATGGAGGCTCACAATCATAAAAGATGTCCAAGATAGTATATTTGCATGTGAATCTTCTCTTCCCTTATTAACTTTTTCATGAATTGCATCATTGACTAATGCTATGCTTGTTAACCTCCAATAAATTTTACCACTCTTACTTTTCTTTATGTAATGTCATTACTTCCCATAAGATTAGCATATGATCTCTTTCATTATTTTCATTGCAAGGAATCACGCTTATCATATCCAATGATCTATATGAAAGTTTTTATTATATCCATCTCGAATATTCATCATATTGGGACCAAATTCATATCTTGTGCAAATTACCATTACTATTATTAACTCTCAAAAATATATAAGTGAAGCATGAGAATTAATGACAAACTACTCCAAAATATATAAGCGAAGATCAATGAGTAGTGAAACAATTAAGTAGCTATGTGAGGACTCTCTCTCATTTAAAAAGTTTCAGATCTTGATATTTTATTCAAACAGCAAGCAAAACAAAGACACAACCAAGTATAGTACACATTATGTGAACAAGTAAAAACTTGGGTTCAATCGAGACTAACCGATAGTTGATGAAGAAAAGTGATGGGATGCCTACCGGGGCATCCCCAAGCTTGAATGCTTGATACTTCTTGGAATATTAACTTGGGGAGCCTTGGGCATCCCCAATCTTTAACTCTTGTGTCTCATTAATTCTTCTCATATAATGGTTTCCCTAAGTTTCAAAAACTTCATCCACACAAAACTTGACAAGAACTTGTGAGATATGTTAATATAAATTCACTCAAAACCTCAACATTCCCTACTGTAGAAAATCACTAAAATTATAATTAAACATTTAATACTAAATGCCTCTGCATATTTAATACTCCTATCCTCAAATAGAATCATTAAACAAGCCAACATATGCAAACATAACAGCATTCTGCCTAAACAGGACAGTCTGTAAAGGATAATTAAGAATCCATACTTAGATAACTCAAAAAATTCTGAAAATTTACCACACTGGAAATAATTTATCAAAGTTTACTGTGTCAAAATTTCAAGATTTTATCACATTCTGACATTTCTGGGCAATTTAATCAATAGTAGCAAACTTTCTGTTTTGAAACAGCAACTCATGAACTTGCAAAATAAGCATGGTAAAGGCTATACTTGACATTTTTATTGAACTAAAAGACACAAAACATGATTATTTATAACAAAAAGCAAATATAAACAGAATAAAATGATGCTCCAAGCAAAACTCATATTATGTGACGAATAAAAATATAGCTCCAAGTGAGGTTACCGATAGTGTTGAAGACGAAAGAGGGGATGCCTTCCGGGGCATCCCCAAGCTTAGTTGCTTGGGTATTCCTTGAATTTTACCTTTGGGTGCCTTGGTCATCCCCAAGCTTAGGGTCTTGCCACTCCTTATTCTTTTCATATCGATATCTCACCCAAAACTTGAAAACTTCAATCACACAAAACTTAACGGAACTTCGTGAGAACGGTTAGTATGATAAAGAATAAACCATCACTTAGGTACTGTCCAAGACAAGATTCACAATTGTTCCCATATAATGCCTACTGTATTCTATCATTTCCAAAATTTATATCTCATAATATAAGCTATGGAAACATTAAAACAAGCAAACTATGCATTGAAAACAGAATCTGTCAAAAACAGAACAGTCTGTAATGATCTGAGCAACTACCATACTTCTGGAACTATAAAATTCTGAAAAATTAGGAAAACGTCAACAATTTTCATATCAATACTGTGTCAAAATTTCAGAATTTTTTGATGCTCCAGTAAAATCTGGGAAATTAAACACTGGAGGCAAAAGTTTCTGTTTTTGCACAGAATTGAATCAACAAGTATCCACACTATCCCAAAGGTTTTACTTGGCACTTTATTGAAAGAAAACATATAAAACATGATTACTACAGTAGATTAATCATGTGAACACACTAAAACAGAAAGGATACATATTGGGTTGCCTCCCAACAAACGCTTTTCTTTAAAGCCTTTTAGCTAGGCATGATGATTTCAATGATGCTCGCATAAAAGTTGAAGAATTGAAACACAAAGAGAGCATCATGAAGCATATAACAAGCACATTTAAGCTTAACCCACTTCCTATGCATAGGTATTTTGTGAGAAAATATTTTATAGGAGCAAGAATCAACTAGCATAGGAAGGCAAAATAAGTATAACTTCAAAACTTTCAATACATAGAGAGGAAACTTGATATTATTGCAACACCTACAAGCATATGATCCTCTCTCATAATAATTTTCAGTAGCATCATGAAGAAATTCAACAATATATCCATCACACAAAGCATTCTTGTCATGATACATAAGCATAGAATTTTTATTACTCTCCACATAAGCAAATTTGTTCTCATCAATAATAGTGGGAGCAAACTCAACAAAATAACTATCATGAGATACTTGATTGGCATAATAAATTTGAGCATTAAAATCATGATGACAAGTTTCATGGTTATTATTATTGTTTATAGCATACATGTCATCACAATAATCATTATAGATAGCAACTTTGTTATCATAGTCAATTGAAACCTCTTCCAAAATAGTGGATTCATCATTAAATAAAGTTGTGACCTCTCTAAATCCACTTTTATCAATATAATCATCATAAATAGGAGGCATGCTTTCATCATAATAAATTTTCTCATCAAAACTTGGGGGAGTAAAAATATCATCTTCATCAAACATAGCATCCCCAAGCTTGTGGCTTTGCATATCATTAGCATCATGGATATTCAAAGAATTCATAGTAGCAACATTGCAATCATGCTCATCGTTCAAATATTTTATGCCAAACATTTTATTGAATTCTTCTTCTATCAATTGAGCACAATTTTTTGATCCATCATTTTCAAGAAAGACATGATAAAGACGAATAATATGCGGCAACCTCAATTCCAGTTTTTTTTTGTAGTTTTCTTTTATAAACCAAACTAGTGATAAACAAGAAACTAAAAGATTCGATTGGAAGATATAAAGATATACCTTCAAGCACTCACCTCCCCGGCAACGGCGCCAGAAAAGAGCTTGATGTCTACTGCACAACTTGTTCTTGTAGACTCGTGTTGGGCCTCCAAGCGCAGAGGTTTGTAGGACAGTAGCAATTTTCCCTCAAGTGCATGACCTAAGGTTTATCAATCCGTGGGAGGCATAGGTTCAAGATGGTATCTCTCAAGCAACCCTACACCCAAATACAAGAAATCTCTTGTGTCCCCAACACACCCAATACAATGGTAAATTGATAGGTGCACTAGTTCGGCGAAGAGATGGTGATAAAAGTGTAGTATGGATAGTAGATATAGGTTTTTGTAATCTGAAAATATAAAAACAGCAAGGTAGCAAAAAGTAAACGAGCATAAAAACGGTATTGCAATGCTTAGAAACAAGGCCTAGGGTTCATACTTTCACTAGTGCGATCCCCCAACATTGTTGACATAGTTGAATCATATATAAATCCCTCACGTGCGACAAAGAGTTCACTCCAAAGTCACAAATAGCGGAGAACAAACGAAGAAATTGTTGTAGGGTACGAAACCACCTCAAAGTTATCCTTTCCGATCAATCCTATGAGCCATCCCCATTAATTGTCATGAACAACCCTAGAGTTCGTACTAGAATAACACCTTAAGATACACATCAACCAAAACCCTAATGTCACCTAGGCACTCCAATGTCACCACGAGTACCCACGGGTTTGATTATACGATATGCATCACACAATCTCAGATCCATCTATTCAAACCAACACAAAGAACTTCAAAGAGTGCCCCAAAGTTTCTACTGGAAAGTCAAGACGAAAACGTGTGCCAACCCTTATGCATAAATCCCCAAGGTCACGGAACCCGCAAGTTGATCACCAAAACATACATCAAGTGACTCAAGTGAATATCCCATTGTCACCACAGATATCCATATGCAAGACATACATCAAGTGTTCTCAAATCCTGAAAGACTCAATCTGATAAGAAAACTTCAAAGGGAAAACTCAATTCATCACAAGAAGATAGAGAGGGGAAAACTCCATATGATTCATCTGTTTCAACAAAGCTCGCGATACATCAAGATCATGCCATCTCAAGAACACGAGAGAGAGAGAGATCAAACACATAGCTACTGGTACAAACCCTCGGCCCCGAAGGTGAACTACTCCCTCCTCATCATGGAGACCGCCGGGATGATGAAGATGGCCTCCGGTGATGCCTTCCCCCCTCCGGCAGGGTGCCAGAAAAGGGCTGTAGATGAGATCGCGGAGGTATAGAGGCTTGCGGCGGCGTAAAAACTCATCTAGGTTAACCTTCGGGGGTTTTTGAATATATATGATTTTTTGGCGTTGGAATCACACGAAGAAGGGCCACAGGGGGCCCATGAGGCACCAAGGCGCGCCTGGGGGGTGGCGCACCCTGGTGGCTCGTGGAGCCCCTGTGGGTCTCCTGGCCTCATCCCGAAGCTTCTAGTGTTTATCTTGGCCAATAAAAAATCTCCAAAAAGTTTCGTGGCATTTGGACTTCGTTTGGTATTGATTTTCTGTAAAACAAAAACAGGGCAAAAAACAGCAACTGGCACTGGGCACTAGGTCAATTGTTAGTCCATGAAAATCATATAAAAGCCATATAAAAGTGCACCAAAATCATACAAAACTATAATAAACATGGCATGAATACTTTATAAATTATAGATACGTTGGAGACGTATCAACCAGATCGTGAGGCAACCGCGGAAGAATTAAAGATGTTGCAATACAATGCTCAAGCTTGTGACATTCTCTTCAACGGTTTGTGTCCCGAGGAATTCAACAAGATCAGCTGCCTCAAGAATGCAAAGGAAATTTGGGATACTTTGGTTGATACGCATGAAGGTACCGAGTCCGTCAAGGAATCTAAATTGGATGTGCTTCAAAGTCAACTTGACAAGTTCAAGATGAAGGATGGTGAAGGAGTCACTGAAATGTACTCTAGACTTGCTCTCATCACAAATGAGATTGCCGGCTTAGGAAGTGAAGAGATGACCGACAAGTTCATCATCAAGAAGATCCTTAGAGCTTTGGATGGAAAATATGATACCGTTTGCACATTGATCCAAATGATGCCCAATTACAAAGATCTCAAGCCCACGGAAGTCATTGGAAGGATTGTTGCTCATGAAATGTCACTCAAGGACAAAGAGGAGCTACACAACAAATCAAGTGGTGCTTACAAAGCCTCAACTGATGCTCCAACAACTTGAAGTGACAAGCTAGTATCCAATGAAGAGATAAGCTTAATGGTGAAAAGATTCAACAAGTTTTACAAGAACAAAGGAAAAGAAAGAAGCTCTAGCTCAAGACATTATGAGAGAAGATCATCAAGTCGTGACCGAAATTGTTACAATTGTGGAAAACCCGGACACTGTTCCAATGAGTGTATGGCTCCCTACAAGAAAAGAGACGAATCACCAAGAGGAAGACATAGAAGAGATGAATCACCTCATAAGGAGAGAAGGAGTAGAGATGATCGTTATGAACGAAGACCCTCTCGAAGAAGCAAGGATTCGGAAAGGAAGGACAAGTCATCCAAGAGCTACACAAGAAGAAGACATCAAGCTCATGTTGGTGAATGGATATCTGGCTCCGACTCCGACAACCACTCCGAGAGAAGTTATCACTCCAACTCCGACTATAGTCAAGATGAAGGTGTTGCCGGACTTGCTCTTGTGTCATCCAACTCCTATGACCTATTTGATTCACCAAATGAAGGAATTGGAATATGCTTCATGGCAAAAGGCCCCAAGGTATCACACCCTGAATACTTTGACTTCAATAGTGATGAGGATGATTTGCTTGGTGACGATGATTTTACTTGTTGATAAGGCTAGTGATGTGAGCTATAATGAAAATGCTAGTAATCATGATAGTCAAGAGGAAACGAGTGACAATGCTATGAAGGAGATTGAGCGTCTAACTAAAGAACTAAATGCTCTTAAGTTAGCTCATGAAACAACTCAAGAGGATCATAGAGAACTTCTAAGAACTCATGAGAAGCTACGCTTAGAGAAGCTAAATTTAGAGCAAGAGCATGAGTTTCTTAAAGCTATCAATGATGATCTTCGAAAGAAGAGTTCTTCATATCTTGCCAAATGTTTACTCTTGTCTACCTTTATGCCACAAGTTAAACCTAAGCAAACTAGTAACAAGGGTAAAAAGGGTTCTACTTCTAGTAGTAACAATAACAATGCTAAATCCAATGTTGTTGCTTCTAGTAGTTCTATTGATTTCACTAATGATTCTCTTCGCCAAGTTACACTTGAGCAAGAAAACAATCTTTTGAAAGGAATTATAGAAATAGGTGTCTACAAGAGCCTTGCCGGAAGTAAGCAATTTGAGGAAATTGTACGCAAGCAAGGAAGGCACCGGAAGAACCAAGGTATTGGTTTTGAACGAAAGTTCAATGCCAATGGAGTTGAGTGGGAAGAAGATCAATACCCCAAGACGAAGTTCATTCCTCAACAAGAGAAGTATGATCCTACTTCCTTCAAGGGAACACAAGATCAAGATGATCTTCCACCACAAGACCATAAGCTAAAAGGCAAGGATAAGCTTCAAGAGGAGATTGACTCATTTGAAGAAGCACCTCAAGCCTTGGTCAAGTGGGTTCCCAAGACTTCATCAAGTGCTACTACAACTCCAAGGATTCCCATCAAGTTGATGTGGGTCCAAAAGAAGAAGAACTAGAGAGTTCTTGAGGGTGACTCCACCAACAAACTTCACTCACATTCATTTATGGCAAGAACTTGTGCAACCAACTTCAACATCTTGCACTAGTTCATGGAGTCACAAACCCTCTTGTTGGTAAGGCAAGGGACAAGGTAGTCAATGCATTCATGGACATCATCATATGTGTATTTCACTCTATGTCTATGGGTATCCTTGTATGTTCCTTGTGTGGGACTAAACCATGTAGGTATTGAAAGTACAAAACTCCAAGGATTGCTCCCAACTCTTGATGGTCTACATCAACATTGAGCATCCACATCTTCAACATCTACATGAAGTCATCATCGACAAAACCCAAGGTTAGTTCATCCCTCTTTGGGGGGATATCACATCTAGGGGGAGCTTTGTTCTAAAAATTGAGCTAAAGCAACCCTAATGGTGTGAACACATCAATGATTTATGTAAAAGTGGCAACCCCACTTGTGCTTAAACGATGAGTATGACCTATGATCAAATGTTCTCATTTGACTCCTAAGTCAATATACTCATATATAGATGACCTAGTCATCGCCAATTGCTTGATAGATGCTAGAATTGGTTGTGCATGTTTGACACATATTTCATTTGCTATCTTATTGTGTGAGCATGTTGGTTTGCATGTTTTCTTCATTCAAGGACATCCATTTGTTGTTTTGATTGTCTTGGTTTTTCTGGCCAAGTGGATGTACAAGAATGCCTAAGTACCTTCTCTAGCTATCTATGCTTTCTTGTCTCAAACTCTATTCTTGCTACATCACAAAAATTGAACAAGTCATTTTCGGACCCTCCGGGTGAGGAGCACTCGGAGCCACCGATCTGAAAAGGCTGGACCTCCAAAACGTTCTTTATGCATTTCGGTTAGACCAATCCACTCAAACTCGGTCAAACCAAAATCATTTAGATCGATCTAGGTTTCCGTCTCGGTGTCACCGAGTTGAACCGCTTCGGCGCCACCGATGTGCTATACTGCTTGCAGTTACACATATCGGTGCCACCGAGTTGTTCCACTCGGAGCCACCCACAGCACATGGGTATATATATACTCCGCGGGCCCGAACGATTGAAATTTCTCAAACCTTTTCATTCCCGCACCCCGTTGCTGCCATCGCCTTGGTCTTTGGATCGTCGCCCTTGTCTCCTGCGCGCCCTCGCTGCCAGAATCCGTCGCCGTCAACGGGAATCTTCCCCGCCGTTGCCGCCGTAGAGGATCTCCACCAAGTTAGGGTGAGATTCGACCCCCTCTATGCTCAAATTCTGATTCAATGCACGGATGGATTGCCATTATTCTTGCAACGAATTGAAACCTTCCTTTACACTACAAATTCCGCAGATTAGTTTCAAGCAAAAAATTTAGGTTTAAGTTTCCGCCGAAAGCATCTCGGACCGAGCGAATTGAAATTTTCGGAGTCACCGATTTGGCCCTGGCCATTGCACTTGTACGTCTCGGCGCCACTGAGAAGTACGAATCGGTGAGACCAAAAGTAACATTTCAGTGAAACCCTAGCATCTCGGAGACACCGAACCACATCTCGGTCTGACCGAAATGGTGTGTTTAGTTTCTGTTGAGTGCTTCAGTATCACCGAGATTATCAACTCGGTGGATCCGAAATGCCTTCTGTGAAAACTTGAAACTAAGATTTGAACTCAGTTTTCTTGAAAAATATCTGCTTTTTGTGATGACTCATCTACTCTGCCCATACCCATCTATTCACAGGGTCAGCTTTGCAAGATGTCAGATGACAGTGACAGCCAGAATATGTCAGAGCAGCATGCAAATCTCAGTGAAGGATCAAGTCCTGAGGAAAGTTTTTATGAGGGACAGAGGAGTTCTCTAGAATTACCCAAAGCAGCTACTTGGGCAAGAAAGAAGAGAACCTCAGATGATGAGGATGAAGACTTTGTGGCTAGTGAGGCTACATCAAAGAAGAAGAAAGTTGTTGCTAAGGAGTATGGCAAAGTAGCTAGCTCAAGACCTTCTGCCAAGGACAAAACTGCAGTGAGGAAAGTCCCACTCTCCAAGGCAGATAAGGCCACAGCTCCTAGGGAGAGCATGACATTTACACTTGAGGAGCCAAGTGACACAGAGGCAGCAGCTGTAGGAAAGAAGAAGAAGAGGGCAAGGAAGACCATTGCTTATGTTATTGGCAAACCCTCCATGGTTGATGAGGAGGAGGAGGAACCAGCAGCTGATGCACCTCCTGCCAAAACTCAGAAGCTCATGTCTGATGCTATGAGGTCTGCTACCCCCACCAAGTCTAAGCCCAAAGCTCCAGCACCTAAGAGGTCAACAAGAAACATACCTGCTGCTAAGAAGAACAAGGCCCCAGTGCCTGAAGTTGATGCTGATGAGGAGCCACTATTGCTCAGGAAGTTGAAGCCAAAGATTCCCGATCATGATAATGCTCATCCAGTTGCCGAGAACATGATGCTCAGAAAGGATAAAGGACTGCGTCAGTGGAGATTGACTGATCCATATGCTGCCAGGAGGAGGACTGCTTGTGATTACCATTTCCACACCAGAGAGCAACATGATTTCTATGAAACTGTGCTGCTTGACAAGAAGCCTATTGTCAGTGATATGAGATGGGTGGATTGGAAATATATTGATGCAAATGAAGACTACTTCCCCCATGTTCATGAGAGCTTCAGAATAGCTGGTGTTGATGATTTTGTTGGGAAGAAGCTTACCAAATGGAATGATGAGATGATCATGCAATTCTATTCTACAGCTCATTTTTATCCAGATGGTAGAGTTGTGTGGATGACTAAGGGATCAAGGTACCAGTCAACCATCTCTGAGTGGGCTGCTCTTCTTGGTGCTCCCAAGGAAGAAGAAGATGACATTGATATATATGCCAAGCTCAAGATGGACCACAATTCCATGGCTAATATGTACACAGCAATTCCAGAAAAAGACATTGAGACTCACAAGCTTGGTTCTGTGAAGCACTTGCTGCCTAGTTTGGCCACCACCAACACAATCTCGAGGTACACTTTGTTGCCCAAGTCCGGAGATGACAAGATGATACGTGGCCACTCCATCAACTTGCTACACTTGTTTGATACACCGCAGAAGTTCAAAGTTATGAGCCTTATTGTAGAAACAATCAAGAGAACCGCAGCTGACCAGAAGAGATCTTTTGGATATGCTCCACACATTCAGATGCTCATCAACTCCAAGGTTGGAACGAGCACATATCTACTTGATTGTGAGCATCTCTCATTGTGTCCAGAGTTCGAGGACAATGTAGTGGTGATGGACCCTTCACACCCTACATCTGCCCAAGCTCAAGAGAAGATTCAGGCAGCTGCAGCAGCAAAAGAAGCCAAGAAGGCCTCTACTCCCAATGCACCTATTGCTAACCTGAAGTCCAAGAATGATCAAATGACTTATCTGCTGGAAGCCACCCTGAGGATTGAGCGAAGTCTAGCCAACCTCACCAAGAACCAGGCGAGCCTAGAGCGGATAGTCGAGTCTAAGATTTATGATCTTGATGTGAAGATCACTGAGGTACGAACTATTGTGGAGAAGCTCAGAGATGATGTTGACACAGCTAGAGCCGCTGCTGAGGACAGTGGAGATGACAGACCGACGACTGACAGGTTCCAGACAGTGCCTAGGGCACCCAGGTCTGCTACAGTGCCTGATGCAGATACGAGGACTACAGTTTCTGCACCTGCTGCTGTTGCTACAGTGCCACCTCCAGCTTCTACTCCACCAGCCCAGCAGACGTCAGCTGAAGCCTTCGCAGATGCACTTCTCTCAACGCCATCTACGCACACCGGAGCTTCCAGCCAGAGATCACCTTTAGGAGTTGCCGAGGATTGTGCCTAGAGAGACGTATAGCTCTATACCTATTCGAACTTTTTGGTACTTGTTGCCAAAGGGGGAGAATGTGTATAGATCATTAGGCTTTGAGAGAGAGTGTCTTGCTTTTGCTCGTTGGTTTTTCTTGAGTTTTTGCTACTATTTGGTTTATGCTACTTTGGTTTGATATGTGTGTTTGATACTTTGGTTATGTGTGATTGATCATACTATGCTTCATGTGATGCTTAATGCTTATCCTTATAATTATCTTTGTATGATCACTCACTTGTGTTTTTGGTGATGCGTGCTAACTATTCCATTCATATTATTTTGTGCGCTCCACCAAGTTGTATGTGACATGGAAGAGTGACCCATGATCCTAATCAATTGTGCATTTGCATTCAAACGCAAATCTTTAATAATGCACAAATTTAGGGGGAGCTCTTGCTTATCACACACTTCTCAAAGCGATGATGTATTTCATTCATTTAATCATTTGTCGAAGCTTTGACCTATATGTTGTCATCAATTACCAAAAAGGGGGAGATTGAAAGTGCAACTAATCACCAGGTGGTTTTGGTAATTCATAACAACATATATCTCATTGAACTAATGTCCATTCAAGATACATATTTCAGGATGTTCAATGATTGGCATGGCAAGGACTAGAGATGTGGACCCCTCAAAATGCTAATGACATGGATTGGCAAAAGCTCAAGACTCTACATTTTTGTTAAGTGATCCAAGATCACATTGAGTCCATAGGAAAGCCAATACTATTAAAAGGGGATGAGGTGTTGCTTAATGGTCTTTTTGATCAAGTGCTTAGTGACAGTGCTCCAAAATCCTCAACCACTTTCTCCATCCAAATATGTCCAAATACTACATTCCAACTCGGCCCCACCAAAATTTTCTATCCGGAGCCACCGAGTTCATCTGGACTTAGCCACTGCCAAACCCTAACAAATTGGATCCACCGATATGGATCTCGGTCTCACCGAGATGGCCTTGCCAACTCTCTATTACTTGTTGCAATTACTTCGGTCCCACTGAGTTGTTGCAATCGGTACCACCGAGATGGCTTGCCAACTCTCTGTTGCCTTATTGCTTCACTTCGGTCCCACCAAGTTGATGCAATCGATGCCATCGAGACGAGGTTTGCCCTAACCATTGCACATCGGTCCATCCGAGTTGTTCCAGTCGGTCCCACCGAGATTCCTAACGTTCATATCTTTTACACAGGTCGGTGCCACCGAGATTTCTGATCGGTGCCACTGAGTTGGATCAAAAGTGTGTAACGGCTAGATTTTGTGTGGAGGCAATATATACCCCTCCACCCCCTCTTCCTCAGAGTAGAGAGCCATCAGAACGTGCCTACACTTCCACCATACATTTTCTGAGAGAGAACCACCTACTCATGTGTTGAGATCAAGAGATTCCATTCCTACCATTTGAACCTTGATTTCTAGCCTTCCCAAGTTGCTTTCCACTCAAGTCCCTCTTCCACCATAGCCAAATCTATGAGGAGTTGTTTGAGTGTTGGGGAGACTATCATTTGAAGCACAAGAGCAAGGAGTTCATCATCAACACACCATTTATTACCTTTTGGAGAGTGGTGTCTCCTAGATTGGTTAGGTGTCGCTTGGGAGCCTCCGACATGATGTGGAGTTGAACCAAGAAGTTTGTAAGGGCAAGGAGATCGCCTACTTCGTGAAGATCTACCCGAGTGAGGCTAGTCCTTCGTGGACGTAAGCCATGGTGGAATAGACAAGGTTGCTTCTTCGTGGACCCTTCGTGGGTGGAGCCCTCCGTGGACTCGCGCAGCCGTTACCCTTCATGGGTTGAAGTCTCCATCAACGTGGAAGTACGATAGCACCACCTATCGGAATCACGCCAAAAATCATCGTGTCTTCATTGCGTTTGAAATCTCCGATCCCCCCCTTTACTTACATGTGCAATTGCTTTCATTCCGCTGCCACACTCTTATAATTGCATGTGTAGGGTGATGCTTGACTTGTCATACTTCCTAAAATCTGCCCACAACTAAAATTGGGAAAAGGATAGATTTTTATTTGGTCAAGTAGTCTAATCACCCCCCCTCTAGACATACTTTTGATCCTACAGTGGCACTTTCAGAAAAAGTGCCACTCGTCCCATCCCCTTTCGCAGAAATTTGTTTGGTCATGGATGTGGAAGCCTTGGCTCTCTTGTTCTTGCCGGTAGAGCTCTCTGGTATGTCCTCGACAGGCATGCTGCACTCTGAAGTGCACTTCCCAGAGTCCTTCCCAGAGGTCTTGCCGGCCTTCTTCTTCTTTCCTTCCCCGAGAGCTTTGGTGGCTGCTGCCGTCGCCTCCCGGTAGAGCTTGTCGGTATAGATGATCGCGTCCTTGTGGTTTTACTTGAGGGTGAGGACCCCCATCGGCCCCGGCATCTTGATGATGTTGTACGCATAATGCGACGCGGCCATAAACTTTTCCTGGGCTGAGCGGCCCAGAATCCCATTGTACGGCAGTGGCATCTTGATGATGTCGAAGGTAATCTTCTCCGTCCGATAGTTGAGCTCACCGCCGAACGTGACCGGCAACGTGACTTGTCCCTTTGGCTTGTTCCTCCCCGGATTGATCCCTTGGAAATTGCCTGTTTCCTCGAGATCCTTGTCGGGGATCTGTAGCCTCTTGATCACATCTGGAGAGATCAAGTTCAAGCCAGCCCCACTGCCAACCAGCATCTTTGTCACCTTGAGGTTGCGAATTGTTGGTGAAACCAACAACGGCAAACACCCAACCGCAGTGGTGCGATCAGGGTGGTCCTTGGCGTCAAAGATGATGGGCGAGTGCGACCACTTGAGTGGCTTATGTGCCTCCATCACCGGCTCTGCTGCATTGACTTCGCGGATCCACTTCTTTAGTTGCTAGTGCGAGGAGTGCAAAGATGCGCCTCCATCAACACACATGGCATCCGCCGCATTTTGGAACTCCTAGACGGACCCGCTTCCGTCCTCATCACTATCATCCTCTTCTTGCTGGCCCTGAGCAGCCTTCTCTTTTGGCTGCTTGGCCTTGCCGCGGCGGCCTCCGCGGCCACCATGGTCTTGCTTGCCGGACCCACCAGCACCATCTTGGGCCTTCTCCTTATCTCGCTTCTCGTACTCTTGCTTCTGCTTTTCGGCAAGTTGCTCTACTTGCCGACATTGCTAGAGGTCATGGCCCTTGGTACGGTGGATCTTGCAGTACGGCCCGCCGGTCTTGCCGGCCTTCTCGCCTGCCGCAGCTTCCCGGCAAGCATCGTACCCAGCAACCTCCTTGCCGGGGATGTCTGCCTTTGACTTCTTGGTGGTGTTGGTGTCGCCGAAACTCTCGATGGCCAGTACAGTCTTGTTCTTGCGTTTTCTGTTGCGTTTTCTGCTCTTCTTCTGTGGGGTTGATGCGTCGTCATCCTCGGAATCGACGTCTGCACCCGCATCTTCCCCGGGGAGTCGCCTCCCTTCCTCAGCACGTGCACACTTATCCGCCAAGGCGTACAGATAGTTGATGGTCTTGACCTGCTCGACATTTATCTCTGACCGCATCCTGCAGTTGCGCACATTCGTGTGGAACGCGGCAACAACAGCTGCGGGATGGATGTCGGGGATGTTGTGGTGCACACGGCTGAACCGTTGTATGCACTTGCGGAGGTTCTCTCCATCCCTTTGGGGGATCACCTGCAAATCGCTGGGCTGACCCGGGAGCTTGTGGCCACCCTGGTAAGCGCCAACGAAATGATGGCATAGATCCGCCCAAGAAGAGATGGAGCCCTCAGGCAGGTTCATCAACCACAACCTGACGTTGGGCCAAAACGCCAATGAGAAGTAGTTGGCGAGCACTTTCTCGTCCTGTCCCCTGGCAGCCTCCACCGCGATGGTGTAGATGCCAAGGAACTCGGCTGGGTTGAGCGTGCCGTCGTACTTGTCGAGCAGCTCTGGCTTGAAGGCTCGGGTGGACGGCAAACGAACTTGCCGCAGCTCACGAGTAAACGCTGGGCACCACACATCGTAGGGCAAGTACCTAGTGGCTACCGGAGCAAGCACGTTCACCGCCGGCCTGGCACAGTCGTCAGATTGACGACATGCTTCCCAGCGCCGCTCGATCTTCGTGCGAGCGTCTTCATCACACCGCTCGCGGAGCACTTGGCGCTGATCTTGGCGGCACCGCGGATCTGACGAAGCCATGGACAACACGTCATGGTTGTCTGACCGGTAGGCTAGCCGCTGTGACGGTGGGGGTGGCGAGGTGACTACACCGTCTGCGAGGGCCCCATGTCTTGTGTCTTGCCGGGGTTGGCAAAACTGATGAGGCTCTGAATGGTGGCTCTCCATTCGTCCATCTTGTCTGGGTTTGGTGGGAAGTTCAAAAGTATCTGAACTCACGCCATGGCCTTGGCCGCCGTGGTTGGCATGGCAGGGAGCACAGAATGAGGCATCGCTCGACTCCTGGCGGAGCCAGAAGGAGCTTCATTACGTCTGTGCCGCCGCGGCTCATGCTCGCCAACAGGCGGATGTGGTGGTGGCGGCGGCGCTCTGTAAGCAATCAAAAGTTGCTGCACGGGAATCCCGTCTTGCGATCGTCTGGAACCACCAGCAACGTGGGGGAGCGTGTCATGCCCATCTTGCGATGGTAGCGGCGTACGCCTCCCCGCGCCGTTGTTGGACGTCGCCGCTACGTTCTAAGACGTTGCGGCAGCTGGGTTCTGGGTGACAGCAGTATGAACTATGTTACTATGATGACTGCGCTCACCAGAATGTCTTGGAAGTTGACCGGCTGCGACGTCGCCGGTCCTGTGGCTAGGCTCAGCATCATGGCGGGGGTGCTGGGCACCCGCACCACTCGCGCCTCCTACGCCGCCCGTCCCAACCGTGGCGCCCGCGCCGGCTGCGCCGCCTACACCGCCTGGGAAGGTGGCTTGGACGCGATAGGAGCCTTCGTGGCTCCACTCTTTTTCTTCGGCGCCATCGATGAAGATGATGAAGTTGGTACTCACACTACCAAAGAACTAATTTTTGACACACATAGACCCCTACCTGGCGCGCCAAAGATGACGTGGGAAACGACTATCTATGGGACCGAACGAGTCCCTTTGAGCTTTGGCTCAGGGGGCATGCATGGGACAAAGAGCAGGTTTTCAGTAAGTGCAAGAACACACGGGGGATTTATCAAGGTTCGGGCCGCTACGAGCGTAAAACCCTACTCCTGCTCTGTGGTTGATCGAATATGAACTCTGATTATAGGGAGCGTAGTTTTCCAGCAAGGTGCTCAGGAAAATGCAGCTACGGAGTGTAATTGAACTGGGTGTCGACCGTTCTACCTATAGCCATGGGCCTCCTTTTATAGGCCAAGGGGTTACCACAATGGCTAATACGGTCATTACAGAGTGTGAATAGTGACTTGCACCGTCGTCACGTTTATCTTCCAACGGGGTAAGACAAACACATTTAATGCACTGTAATGTGCTACGTCGGGGAGGTGAGTCCTTGGGCAAAAGATCTATACCACCGGTCCTCGCGCCCTCCTGTAATCTTGACACATCCCAGGGACGGGTGTCATTAAAGTTAATCTTGGCGTGGCATACTGACATGTGCCTTGGTTGGCCATGTTGACTGCCTGCCCGCTCGACACCTAGCCCACGAGCCTATCTGGTCGATGGTAAGGTGGAGCGGTAACGGGACAGAATAAGCCTGCTGGCACGGGGCTTGCCGGGCCTTGCTTGCCGGCAAGGGAACTTGCCGGCAACCATAGCCTTAGTCTTTACCTTGCCGGGGCGAAGCTTGCCGGTAAGAACAGCGTCGATCTTCAGTACTTAGAATAGTACTTCTCGATGACCTGCCTTGAGGTCTTCTTCACGGTCTTGGTGTCGAGTCTTGAGTCGTAGTTATCCTCTGTCAAGCCCTTGCCGGAAGGGAGGCTACAACTGCCTGTGCACAAGTCTGGGTACGAGGGCACCCATGTCTTAGTACACCGACACTATACAATGTAAGTTGCTTGGAAAAATAGTTACCTAGGTCGGTTTTGTGAGCCGTCCACTACGTGTCGCTCCCCATCTTAGTAGTGACAAACCCCTTCGATTCATGACCCGACACATCTTGACGAGATCGATAGATGTGGATAGATCGAGTGTGTGTTGTGCAAATCAAGGTTTTGGTGTGTGTCTATGACAGAAATGATCGTGTGAGGTGAAGAGAGAGGGGGGGGTGTTTGTATGTACGCTAGTCGGTCATGTACCATCTAGCTGTAGATCGATTGAAAGAGGACTAGGGTGGGTTCGGAGATCGATCGATCGACCGATGTACAGAGGGGCGTAGAGAAAGATGAATGTATGCTTAAAAAAGATAGAAGAAAGGCTTGGTTACAATTAATGCATGGTAGAGTGACCTAGGCATGTGTCGAAGAGCGACCTGATGAGCGAGATACAATCCCGATACCTCAAGAGGTCGATCTTGTGTGACATGCACAAAGAGGAAGAGAGGTGCTATGCATGTGTGTGTGTGTGTGTGTGCGAGAGAGAGAGAGAGAGAGAGAGAGAGAGACCCTGAGATGAAACCGAGAGAGATCGAGTGGGTTTGCAATACAGAGAGAGCGTGCGTCAAAAAAAAATGTGACAACACTCTATGTTGGGTGTGTGAGACACATTATGCTAAGAAGACACTTGGTACTTGAATCCAACCTAAAAAAAGTTTCAAATATTAGAATTCAACCTAAAGTGGATTCAAATATTTGAACCGGTGATCATAGCATTTGCAAATCATATGTAAAGGGCATTCAATCTTCGTTTCGCTTTTCAACTTACAATATACCATGTACAAGCACGTACATAAATTTGTATTCAAACAGAAAATGGTTTCCAATTTCTATTCAAACACATGAATGTTTGTTCTCGCACATGCGCTTGCTACTAGGATTTCGCCACGTCTAGCCAGTCCAATAGCAGTAGGAGTACTAGTACTAGTACTACCTCCATCCTGATTTTTTGGTCCCCTTTGTTTTTCATGCCAAATTTTGACCATAATTTCCACTAAAAAAATATTAATGCATGTCATAAAAAATTATATCGTTCGATTCGTATTTGAACATAGTTTCCAATGATTTTATTTTTGGTGACATGCATTAATATTATTTTAGTTAAATCTAAGGTCAAAATTTGACACAAAATACGAAGGGGACCAATAAACCAGGACAGAGGCATTTGCACTAGAGTATGGAGTGCTTATTAACACATGGCCCACCTCACACTCTCAACAAATTTCTTGGAATCCGTGCTACAATCTCTCCCTCCTCGTCTCTCTATTCTAGTGTGTTCTTTTTTTACATCAGTCATCTCTCTCTTCTAAATTCAGCCGACGCGGGCGGGGGAGGGGGAGAGTGTTGGGGATATTTACCAGTGCGGAGACCCGGCATGGGTTAACCCGGCCGTAAGGCGAGCTTAGCGGGTCAGCTCACTGCGGGCCGGAGACTGGGCCGGCTAACGAGGCCTGGCAAGGTTAAGGCGGCTTAAGCAGTGGGCCGGCTTAATAAAGTCTGGTAAGGTTGAGGCGGCTTACGCAGTGGGCCGGCTTGACGAGAGATAGAAGGCAAGATGGCCATCTTGGAGAACAAGTAGGAAGGAATAAAGAGACGAGTCAAAGAATGACCCGGACTCTCATGTAATCTAGGGTTCCACCTGTGTATATAAAGGGGAGCACCTGTACGAAAAAGACTAAGTTGCAATCCCCTAGAGAGCTAGGTTAGCGAATCCGCATCCTTGTAATCGAGATCTACAGCAATATAAACAAGCAGGACGTAGGCCTTTACCTCCATTGTGAGGGGCTGAACCTGGGTAACCCGGCGTCTTTTCGTTCCCGATCAACCTCGCTAAACTTCCACGTTAGTGCGATGGCTTCATCTCTAAGTCCTTTTACTAGGACATCTGTCGCGACAAATCCAGGACAGTTGGCGCCCACCGTGGGGCTCACGCATGGTGGAGTTGAGTTCTTAGCAGGATCCCTTCCAGGGTTCGGGAAGTACGCGGTTGGCATGATGTCCAAGAGCTGCCATGGGAAGTTCTACATCGACGATTCATACTGGGGCCCCGACGCCGACTCAATCGAGTACGGGTACCGGGTCCCCTTCGGCAAGATCCATACCTTCATCGGCGTCATCGGCGAGCCGGCCGCCGGGTTGGAGAATATCGCTGGCGTCGAGTCGGCACGCCGCGTTGGACAGCTCCCGGCGAGACCCGGCCCGCGTCAAGCCGGCCCAGATCACGTCTTCGTAGGCTTCACCCAAGGGGTGCCCCTGTCGGAGAACCCCCAATCTCAGGACGACACGCTGATCCAATTAGATGGTGAGTCCTCGATGGGGGAAACTGAGTCAATTCTTCCGCTGCATGATGGAAGGCTGGGGCACGCGGACGGCGTCTTCCCAGAGAGCCCTGATCCACCTCGATTCGCAGCGGTATACATGGCGGGTAGGCAAGATTCAGTGCGAGACCCGGCCATTCCGACGGCGGGACAGAACAACCTCCTGGCTGGCTCAGGAGGAGCCGGCGCCTTGGCCTCCGGCTCTCAGAAAACCGGGGTTCAGGCGCTCGCGGACTTGATGACTACGCTGGCGGCCCTGTTGGCCGAGCCGGTCACTGCGGAGAACGCAGCGGCGCGCAACACAGAGATCGCGAAGTGTCGCGAGGAGATGGACAAGATCCAAGAGGACATCCACGCAGAGAACGCCCGCATGATACAGGAGCTGGCACAGATCGCCGTGGAGAGGCAGCACCTTGACGAGGAAACGCAGCACCTGATCCGCCGGCAGGCTGAGTCAGAGCTTGTTCACCGGAGGCGTCACCGGAGCCGGCTCCCGGTTGACCTCGAGCTGACTCAGCTGTTCACCACACCGCCGGCTCCGACGAACCTGGGGGCTGGAGTTATCCTCCCGAGAGAGCCGCTGCTGCAGCAGCCTGTACAGCAGCGAGAGCCGGCCCGGCTTCGTACACCTGTTCAACAGCAGCAGCCGCCGTCTCACCGGTTCCAAACCCCAATTGGACACTACTCCAACCCGGTGGATAACATGCTAGCAGCAACCCACAATTTGGCAGCCATTCCGATTGAGGGGGACGGCCCGATTCAGACGGAGGCCAGGAACGCCATTGCAATGCTCAAGACAGCAGTGGTGCAGCAAGCCAACTACTCGCATAGCCAGCATCGACTTCACTCAACCCCTCTTCAGAGCCGCTCCAGGGGTCAGCGCCCTGAGTCGCCCGCGATCTCCAGCAGCGCGCGCCACCGGAGGGCCGCCCAACCGCTGGCGGAGTAGCGGCAGCCCAGGGTCCCGCAGGACGTGGCAGATGCAGCTCGGATTCTGTGAGCATGGGAGGAGGAAAACGCGCGTGCAGGGAATAACCCGCCAGTGCACGTCAGCACGCAGGCGCGCATTAACCCGCCGCCAGCTGCTAACCCGCCTGAAGCGCATCGCGCGCCCGAGACAACCCGGTTTGACGGCCGGCCCGAGGGTACTACAAGCCGCCTGGTCGGGACTCCCTGCTTGGTGCCGGCGCTGCGAGAGGCGCACATACCCCCAGATTTCAAGGGGCCTCGCAAGGTCCCTAACTACACAGCCAATTTAGAGCCTACAGAGTGGGTCGAGAGCTATGAGTTGGCAATGGAATTGTTGGGGGCAAGCGAGTCAGTCCTGGCGCGTTACCTACCGCTGATGTTGGAGGGCCCTGCACGCACCTGGATGAAAAACTTGCCGGCAAATTCCATCAACACCTGGCAGGAGCTGAAGGAGCATTTTATCAAGAACTTACAGGGAACCTGCAAGAGGCCAACCACAATTGTTGATCTTGAGCGTTGTGTCCAGCGCGAGGACGAGTCGTCACACCATTGGTCTCGCCGGGTTGTAGAAGTGATGCACAGTTCCGATAGCATCACGGCGGCTCAAGCAGTGCTTGTTCTGGAACGAGCATGTATGTTCCAGCCGCTAGTCCAGAAGCTTGGGCGGCTCAAGCGAAAGGTACAGGACATGGGAGACCTCATGGAGGTCTTAACCCGGTATGCGGAGTCGGATAACACCAAGGATCCGCTGTCGGACGAGGAGAAGTCTGACAAGGGAAAGAAGGCTAGCGGCAAGGGTCAGCAGCAGAACAACGGCAACGGTCAGGGCAACAATGGTGGAAAGCGCAAGAGCTATGATGGTAACTCTGATTTGGTGGCAAACACAAACACGGAAAACAAAGGCCAGCGTCAGAACGACGGTTCTAAGAAGCAGACCTCCGGCAGTCGCCCTCTTACTTACGAGGAAGCCCTCAAGGCTCCTTGTCCGAAACACAGTTATAATGGTAAACCGGCCACTCACTCCTGGGAAAATTGCTATGTAATGCAAGAGTTCGCCAAGCGTATCTTCCAGAATCATCATCATGGGGGAGGCAACGACGGTCAACCCGCCAACCCAGGACCCGGCTTCTCAGGGGCCGGCTTGCAGGGACCCTTCCCCGGACCGGGTTTCCAGGGAAATAATACCCAAGGTGGCGGCTTCCAGGGGGCTGGAAATCTGGGAAGCGGTAATCAGAGAAACAATCAGGGAAATCAGCATCAAGCCGGCGCGGCAGGATTTCAGAGTAACCCGAAACAGTTAAACAGCGGACAGTATCACGTCTTCACCACTAGCACCTGCAAGCGGGATCGGAAGGTGCAGCGATGAGCCGCCCATTTGGTTGAGCCGACAACTCCTTACTATCTCAACTGGTCTGAGCAGCTGGTCACCTGGAGTAGGACGGATCATCCAGTCCTGCTTGACCACCCTGGCCACCTGGCGTTGGTAGTTGCACCGCAAGTCGGCGGTTACACCCTGACTAAAGTGCTTATGGACGGCGGCAGTAGCATCAACATTCTGTACTATGACACGTCCAGGCGGATGAGTCTGTCTGATAAGCAGCCAACTCCGTCGTCTACAGTCTTTCACGACATCGTTCCTAGTAAGTCGGCTTATCCTATGGGAAGAATTTCCCTCGAGGTGGCTTTTGGCTCAGAGGATAACTGGCGTTCCAAGTTCCTGTCCTTCGAGGTAGTCAAGCTTAAGAGCCCTTACCACGCCCTGTTCGGCCGGCCGGCTTATGCGCGGTTCATGGCGCGCCCATGTTATGTCTACCTGAAACTAAAGATGCCAGAACCAAGGGGAACCATCACAGTGGAAGGAAATCAGAAAATCGCACTGGAGTGCGAGGAAGGAGATGCAGCTTATGCTGAGACAGCCTGCGCCGCGGAGGAGTTGAGGTATTACAAGGATAACGTTGACCCGGCTGATAGGACGTCTCTGAAAAAGCCCACCGCGGAGTCTGATCCCCTGCTCAAATTTAAGTCGGCCAGAGACACGAAGCAAGTTGATTTCACCCCGGGCATTTCTTCGGAGCAGTTCACCATCGGGGCCAATATGAATCCCAAATAGGAAAGCGCGTTCATCGAGTTCATCCGTGAGAATCGGGACATGTTCGCATGGAAACCTTCTGACATGCCAGGTGTACCGAGAGAACTCGATGAGCACTCCCTTAATGTGGATCCCAAGTTTAAACCAGTTCGCCCGTACCGCCGTCGTTTCAATGAGGAGAGGCGGAAAGCTATTGGAGAAGAAGTGGCTCGGCTCTTAGCTGCCGGGTTCATCGTCGAAGTCTTCCATCCTGAGTGGTTAGCTAACCCAGTGCTTGTTCTGAAGAAAAACGGGACTTGGCGGGTGTGTGTGGACTACACAGACCTGAATAAGGCTTGTCCTAGTGACCCCTTTGCCCTGCCCCGTATTGACCAGATCATCGATGCTACGGCTGGTTGTGAGAGTTTATGTTTCCTGGATGCTTACTCTGGTTATCATCAGATCAAGCTGAAGCCGGAGGACCAAGCGAAGACGGCCTTCATCACACCTTTTGGGGCTTTCTGTTATACAACCATGTCATTTGGTCTGAAGAGCGCCCAGGCGACTTATCAGCGTTGTGTCCAGAATTGTTTTCATAATCAAATCGGGCGGAATGTTCATGCTTATGTGGACGACATTGTGGTTAAATCGCGGAAGAAGGAAACTCTATTGGAGGATCTCAAGGAAACATTTGACAATCTCCATGTCTACCAGATGAAACTTAACCCGAAGAAGTGTGTTTTTGGTGTCCTTGCGGGAAAGCTTCTGGGTTTCCTTGTCTCTGAGCGAGGTATCGAAGCTAACCTGGAGAAAATCAAGGCGATCACGACCCTGGCTAAGCCGGCCAAGCTCAATGATGTGCAGAAACTGGCCGGGCGGGTTGCGGCATTAAGCCGGTTCATAAGCCGGCTTGGCGAAAAGGCAATCCCGTTATATCAACTGCTCAAGAAATCAGATGACTTCGTCTGGAGTAAGGAGGCAGATCAGGCTTTTGAGGCCCTTAAGAAGCAGCTGTCTGAGCCACCAGTCCTGGCCGCCCCTCGCGAGAAGGAGCCGATGCTGTTGTATATTGCTGCCAATAACAGGGCTGTAAGCGTCGCGGTCATCGTCGAGCGCAAGGAGGATGGCAAGGAATATCCTGTCCAGCACCCAGTGTATTATGTCAGCGAGATGTTAAGCGAGTCTAAGCAGCGATACCCACATTGGCAGAAGCTGGTCTACGGAGTATTCATGGCTAGCCGCAAACTGAAGCATTACTTCCATGAGCATCCGATCACGGTGGTTAGCTCAGCGCCGCTTGGGGATATAATCCAGAACCGGGAGGCTACAGGTCAGGTTGCTAAATGGGCTATTGAACTCGGCCCCCATAACCTAAAATATCTGCCTCGCACAGCAATTAAGTCTCAGGCGTTGGTGGATTTCATTAATGACTGGACTGAGTTGCAGGCTCCCGAAGAGAAGCCCGACACAACGTACTGGTCCATCCACTTTGACGGCTCACGGCAGCTCGAAGGCTCGGGGGCTGGAGTTGTGATTACTTCCCCCCGAGGAGACAAGTTTTGTTATGTCTTGCGAATCATGTTTACTTGCACCAATAACGCTGCTGAGTATGAGGCTTTGCTTCATGGGCTTAGGATGGCCAAGGAGATAAATCTGAGCCGGGTCAGGTGCCTGGGCGACTCGGACCTGGTGGCCCAGCAAGTTTCAGGTACATGGGATTCCAAGGATCCGCTTATGGCGGCTTACCGGCAGGCAGTCACCAATATTGCGGGACACTTCAAAGGTTATCACGTCGATCATATTGATTGCCGGCAGAACGAGGCGGCAGATGCACTGTCTCGTTTAGGTTCTCAGCGTAAGCCAGTGCCACCCAATGTGTTCCTGGACGTCTTGCACAACCCGTCTGTCAAGTTGCCAACAGAGCAGGATCTGGCTGTTCCTGACCCGGAGGCGGCTCTCGTGGCGGCTATCCACGCCATCCCTGATTGGACGGTCCCCTATTTGGCTTACTTAAGCCGGGGAGAACTGCCAACAGAGGAACTCCTAGCTCGACAGATCATCAGACGATCTAAGTCTATGACTATTGTTAATGGCGAGTTGCACCGACGAAGCGTCACTGGTGTTTTTCAGCGTTGCGTTTCGCCGGAAGAGGGTCACGCAATCCTCAATGAGATTCACTCTGGCGCCTGCGGGCACCATGCCGGCTCAAGATCACTGGTCGCAAAGGCTTTCCGGCATGGGTTCTACTGGCTCACGGCTCATGGTGATGCAGAGGGTATTGTCCGTAAGTGCGATGGTTGCCAGAAATACTCTCGCCAGGCCCATGTGCCGGCTCAGGAGTTGAGGATGATACCAATTACTTGGCCGTTTGCGGTCTGGGGGCTTGACATGGTGGGACCCTTCAAGCGTTTCAAGAACAAGCATACGCACCTCCCGGTGGCCGTGGATAAGTTTACCAAGTGGGTGGAAGCAGAGCCGGTCAGCAACTGCGATGCAGCAACGGCTGTCAAGTTTCTCAAAAAGCTGATATTCCGATTTGGATACCCGCATAGCATCATTATAGACAATGGAACCAATCTCTCCAAAGGGGCTATGGAACAGTTCTGTCAGCAAGAGCACATCCGGCTTGATCTGGCATCAGTTGCGCATCCTCAGTCCAACAGACAGGCAGAAAGGGCTAATCAGGAATTACTGCGCGGTATCAGACCCCGGCTCATGGTGCCTCTGCAGCGCACGCCGGGTTGCTGGGAAGAAGAGCTACCTTCCGTACTTTGGAGCATACGGACTACTCCCAACAGGTCGACAGGCTATACGCCGTTCTTTCTGGTCTATGGTGCAGAAGCCGTGCTTCCAAGCGATATTCATCACGACTCCCCTCGAGTGGTGGCTTATGTGGAGGTAGATAATGAGTTGGCTCGCCAAGATGCTCTTGATGCTTTGGAGGAGGAGCGAGACCTTGCCGCTTCCAGATCAGTAATCTATCAGCAAGACCTACGCCGCTATCACAACCATAGAGATCGAAGCCGCACTTTCCAGGAAGGTGACTTAGTGCTCCGTCTGATACAAGACCAAACAGGCATTAATAAGCTTTCACCGCCTTGGGAAGGGCCCTTTGTGGTCAGCAAGAATCTCAACAACGGGTCATATTACTTGATTGACATCCGTGAGGAAGATAAATCACGTACCTCCGAGGAGGAGACAAGCCGGCCCTGGAACATTGCCCAGCTTCGGCCGTATTACACCTAAGTCGTTGACTAGGTTACAACTTGTACATATCTTCTATCATGTATATACCTCTTTTTGATCAAATATAATATCGACCAGCAGCACTGTGTGAAGGTGCTGTTTTGCCTCAAAACTAGTGTACTGGATCTTTATTTGTTGATCTTGGTTACTTGGGGGCTTCCAACTCAATTGAGTTTAGCTTACAAAACCCTCTTAGCCCGGCGAGATGCCACAACGTTGGTTAAACCTGCCTGTTAGCAAGATGCTACTCCCTATAAAAACGACCCGGCGTACGTCTGATGAGTCAATCACGTATGTGACCCTGAACTCATCCGAGTTAAAACGTTCGATTGGTTGTGGAGAGCCAGCTTTCAGAAAGCGAGGACAAACCAACAGGCCAAGGTGCCGGCTTCCTGACGAAGCATATTCCGGCTTAGGTTTATAAGCCAGTCATTTAATGTTGTGTTGAGCAGGCGGCTTAGCTTTTCTGAGCTGGATTGTTCCGTGCGTATTCCCTGCATCACATTTATTTTTCCATACATGCATACATTCGTGCATAGCATTTACTTAAGTTCCTTATCATATTTTCATTGCAATAGTAACATCGATTACTCGTTCATATGATATCATAAATCGCCATCACATGCCTTTGTGTTTCCAGCAGCACCGTTCTATTAACAGACACCGGCTCTCGCGGCCCAAAGAGGACTTAAGAGGCACGGCATTCTCGAGTGTTAAGGAATCCAGTGCGCGATGGCACTGGCATTAGCAAGGCATCAAAGGTTTATGCTATCCTATTACAAACCGCCCACTAATGGCAGCCATGGCAAAAAGTTTTTTACACGTCTTGCTCATGCAAGGTTAAGCTGGCGTTCTACATCGCCGGGTCAGAGCTGGCATCAGCACCCATTGCGTCGCCATGAGCCGGCTCTTCACGACCGTCGTCATCCTCCTCTTCTGGGCTTGAGCCGCCGGTCGACCACTGAATTGAGCACAAGGCTTCAAATAGGGCGTCTTCGGATATCAGAGAGGAGGGGTTGACGTCAGGAGCAAAGGATTGCTTACGTGTACGGGTTAGAGCCACCGGCTGATGATTTGGGGCTTCGATCCGTTCATTGTTCTTTGAATACGGCGCTTGGTATCTGGTCAAGTCGGCTTCTTCTGCAATGGCGGTAGCTGCGACCCGGGTTTCCTTGAGGCAGCGTTGGAAGTCCTTCTTCGAGAATGGCGTGTCATCGACATTAAATTCTGGGTACCCACCCGCCACCTGAGCCGGGTCAAGCTCCGGCACGTATGCCTTGGCCCGCGCAAGTGCGGTCAGATCTCCCGTGCGGCAGCACGCCCTTTTCCAGTCGGCAAACCACCTGGGCACGATGGACAGCTCCTTCAGTGTATCCGCAATCAGTTGAGGCGGTGCCTTGGTGCTTTTGGCGGCCATTATGCAACGACAGCTGCCTATGTACAGTTGTTCTACCAAGGTGTAGACCGCCTTCAGTTTCACCACTGGTAGCTGCACAAGATTTTGATTTTTTCGGCCTGTAAAGCACAAGTCTGCACGGTCAGTTGAGCCAGCTACGGATGATAAAGCCGGTCCAATGGAATTATGCACAGTTTTGCTTACCGAAAATGGCGCGACACATGGCGGTAATTTGGCCTTTGAGAGTTGTCAGCTCTTGGGTTACTGGCTCAAGCTTGGCCTCCGCTTCTTCGGCTCTCGTGGCTTGGCCGGCTCGTGCAGTCTCGGTCTCTTGCAAGGTGGCCCGTACAATCGCCAAAGCTTTCTTCGCCTCAGCGGCGGCTTCCTCATATTCTTGGCGCAATTTCTTCTCTTTTTTGGCCTCCTTTCGGAAGCCGGCAGCCTGAGTTTCTACCTGGTCCAGCATTTCCTGTAGAGCAGACCATTATACAAAGCATATATGGCCCAGGTCGCCCTCAAGAGCAACCCAGTTCCTGGGGGCTGCATATTATTGAGCTTCAAAAATAAGCAAGGAAGTCCCATACAGCTGCGGGCAGTCTACATGGCACTTGGGGGCTAATGCATGAGTTGCTTTTTCTGCTCAGTTCTGAAGACCCGCCCATCATGAATGATGAGCCGGCCTTTGGGGCAACCGATTGAAGTTGAGCTTATAAATTATCATATTTTGGAAGTCCCGGGTCATTATTTCATATTAACCCGGCCCTTGGGGGCTAATGCATCCATTGATCTATTCTGTTACGTTATGGAGGCCCGCCCGTCATCAATGACGAGCCGGCCTTTGAGGACGCCAGTGGACAGTTCTACTTACAAGTTTCAATTGAAATGTCCCGGCTCATTATTGCATAATGACCCGGCCCTTGGGGGCTACATATATATATTGTACAAGATGGAAGGGTGCAAGTTTACCTCATATTTCCGCTTCAATGTAGTGACCATGGCGATTTCTGTGTCCCGGCTTTTAGACAGCCGGGTTAACATAGCCCGATGCAGAGTACTGGCGTCTTGATCTTCAATCGTAGCAAATTCAAGAGCTGATTTCCCCTTATCCTTCTGAGCCGGCTCAGGTTTGGCCGGGACCTTGGTAAGGGCCGTGGAGGTTTTTGGTATGGCAGTCTGACGCTCATTCGTCACCACCACCTCTTCCTGAGCCGGTGCTTCGTTTTGAGCCGGCGCTTCGGGCTGTGGAGCATTTTCGTCTACAATTATATCTTCCCTCTCCTGAGCTGGAGGGGAGGCATGAGCCGGGCTTGCCGTCTCTAATAACGGCGGGCTGTTATGGAGGGCCGGCTCATCCCGAGTAGCCAAGGGGGTCTCCTTCGCTCGAGGGCCTGTCTCAACTGCCGGGTCAGATGATTCGACGACTGTTTTCTTCTTAAAAGTTTTGGCGCTGTACAAAGAGCAAGGGAATTACTCATTTGCAAAGGTAAAACAACAAGAAGTCAATATACGTAAAAGAACGACTACTTACCCAAGATTGATATTGAAAGCCGGCGCCTACGTGGCGCTTGACTCGCCTGATGAGTGCGACGTCTGATATGCCGAGTCATTAAAGGGTAAGGGTTCTTTATAAAGGCCAGCCAGAGGAAAAGAATAAGATGGGCTAAGAAGCACCTCAGCGCGCGCTTTACGTGACGGCGGCTCGTATGGAAGCCCGCTACTTAACTCGCCCTCGCCGCTCCGGGTCTTCCTTTTAGTGGTTCCCGCTAGACGAGTTTTCTTCAAAATAAATTTGGTGTCCAAATGAGCATCTTCGTGGGAAAAAGGGACCTTACGGACGGTAACCCGGGGCTTCCTTCGAACCTTGCGGATCACAGCCCGGGTTTTCTTCCTAATAGGAACTGGAGAGTCTGAATCTGAGGAAATTAAAGTTACCTCTGGCTCAACTGCATGGCTAGCTTCAGCTTCTTCTTGGAATGAGTGTGTTAATGATCTGATTAAAGAGGCGACTTAAGAGAATTAAGTTCTACCTCATTGTCTTCGTTGCTATTCGACTCCTCTTCATCGTCTTCTCGAGTAGGGTTTACAGGTTCGACCCGCCACCAGTTGTCGTTTTCCTGTACCAGGGCAGATTGGCGAAATGAAGGCAAAGGCAACGTGATATTGGTAATGGTTAAAGGGAGAAGGCGGCTTACTGGAGGGGCCAGCTTGTTAGCACTGAACGGGGCAAGCCCCACAGTCTTGATGTCTTCCATCGTCTCTCCGAGCAATTTTTTGGATAATTTTATAACCTCCTTCTCTTTGAGGTTGACCCGGCTGAACCGTTGTGGATCTTCACGATGGCCGGTGTAGGTGTGCATCAACCGGGTCCTGGAGCTCAGCGGCTGAATCCTCCATTCAACCCAGGTCCGGGTCAAGTCGGCACCAGTTAGGCCGTGAGCAAGTAAGGCGTTCATTTTTGGATATAATGGCTCCAGATTTTCCCTCTCTTCTTGGGAAGGAAGACCCGGGAAGATGGTATTGGCAAGCCGGGTTGCCCGGTAACCCGGCAGGGGATTCTGACCTGCGGGAGAGGTGTCCTTGCAGTAGAACCAAGTCCTCTGCCACCCTTTCGGATGACTGGCCGGATTGGCATTGTGGAAGGTGATATTTTTTCGATGTTGGATGGAAATCCCGCCGAGTTCAATACTGGGGCCGTCCTTGTGCTCCGTTTGGCGGTTTAGATAAAAGAGCTCTCGGAACAGGATAAGAGACGGCTCGAGCTGTAGATAGACTTAGCAAAATACTTGGAATTGACACAGATTGAAGATGGAATTGGGGGCCAAGTCCTGGGGCCTGATGTTGAACATGTGTAATACGTCCCTGAATTTTTTTGAGCCGGGAGGGCGAAAACCCCTTGAGACATGATCAGCAAATACGACCACTTCGTCTTCGCCGGGTTGAGGGTATATTTCTTCTTCAGGAGCTCGCCATGAAATTGTCTCCTTGGCTGGCAGCAACCCGGTGTCTGTCAGAGCTTGCAGACTCAATTCAGACATACTGGACTTGGCCCAGTTGACAACCTTGGGCTTGGGAGGCATGTTCGGAAAAAGAAAGAAAGGGAGTCATAAGCCGGCATATCAAACTTATAAAGGGAAACCCGACGAGGTACTAAAGCAATCATGGCCGGGTTATGCAAACTGCAGTGAGTGATGTTGAGCCGGTATGACAATGAGCCGGCATTGGTCAATCAGTGGGATTTCGGGTTTCTTCTAAGTGTTGAGATGTCCATAAACATGAATCTGATAGAGCGAGTGCTATTACAGGATCTAAAAATACTACAAAAAAGAAAGTCTAAAAGACCTAAGTGGGGATGAACACGATGGCCTGTCGTCAATGCAAATCTGTGAAAGCAGAAGTAGAGATCTAGATGCGAAAACGAGTATTACCGCAGTGAATAGGGTGCCTACATGGATCATTTCGCTGGTTTTGGATCTACTAAGCAAGGGGAGAAGCACGAACACGAAGAACTCTGATGAGCTACAGAGAAACGGCATCATAGATCCAGAGGAGCGAGGGTTGAGGTGTACCTGATTGCGGCGAATGCGGCGGCGGTGCTTGGTTGGGCCCGGCGATGATGGGGCGTCGGAGGAAGCACGGTCGAGGTCGTCGGAGAATCAAGAGCGACGGCGCTTCTGGTCTGATGAGCGGGCGCGAGGTGGAAGAAGAAGAATGTGGGGTAAAAAGTGAACGTGGGGATGAGCTGGCGTATTTATGGGAGCGGTAAAGGTTAAAACGGCAGGGGCGGAACCCCAGGAGGCGCAGTAATTTTCGGTGGTGTGGTGCCTCGATTCTCGCACTTGACAAGACGGGACGTACCCACTAAGGGATTTGAGATGATATTATCCGGATTTCACGGAGGTGGATTGTGACATCATGAGGGACAAGAATTGAAAATGCTAAGTTTGAATCTGAAAGGGTGAACCTGACGATCACTTTAACCCGGCGACTTGAGCCGGTCCAAGATGGCGACTTAAAAGAGCGGCTTGGGATGAGCTTGGAAATTTATTACTAATGTTTTGCTTTTTCAGGATAAAGTTTAACGTGAATAAATTCAAGTCAAACTGAGGGCTAATGTTGGGGATATTTACCAGTGCGGAGACCCGACATGGGTTAACCCGGCCGTAAGGCGAGCTTAGCAGGTCAGCTCACTTCGGGCCGGAGACTGGGCCGGCTAACAAGGCCTGGCAAGGTTAAGGCGGCTTAAGCAGTGGGCCGGCTTAATGAAGTCTGGCAAGGTTGAGGCGGCTTACGCGGTGGGCCGGCTTGACGAGAGATAGAAGGCAAGATGGCCATCTTGGAGAACAAGTAGGAAGGAATAAAGAGACGAGTCAAAGAACGACCCGGACTCTCATGTAATCTAGGGTTCCACCTGTGTATATAAAGGGGAGCACCTATACGAAAAAGACTAAGTTGCAATCCCCTCGAGAGCTAGGTTAGCGAATCTGCATCCTTGTAATCGAGATCTACAGCAATATAAACAAGCAGGACGTAGGCCTTTACCTCCATTGTGAGGGGCTGAACCTGGGTAACCCGGCGTCTTTTCGTTCCCGATCAACCCCGCTAAACTTCCACGTTAGTGCGATGGCTTCATCTCTAAGTCCTTTTACTAGGACATCTGTCGTGACAAAACCATGACAGAGAGGGAGGGGGAAAGTTTGCCTACCGTCGGTTTGCTCTCAATTGCGGTCCCACAAGCGAGCAAAAACGCAATACGAAGCGTGTTCCATTCGGTGAGCAATGTGCCGGACCGACCGTGTCGGGGTGCAACGCGAACGCGACAAGTGTGATGTACACCGTCCGTTCCTTTTGAACTTCCATACTTCTTTTTTTTGAGGGAATGAACTTCCACAGTTCGAGTACTCATATTGCATGCGTAACACTTGGTTTTGCTGCTTCGAGCAATCCATTAATACAAATCCCACCTACAACATCTCAAAAAAACAAATCCCACAGACCGACCGGTGGGGAGGTCCGGACGTCTGCGATGTCAAACTCTGAAACTTTGGTCCCATGCCACCCCACAACTCTCCAGGCTCCCGCCGTCCGGCTTTGCAAACTCCGCACAGTCAAAACCGATTGACCGGTCGTCACTGGTACCACTATTCACACCGGAACCTTCGCTGCTCGGCCTATGCCAGCTACTTGCCGGCCGGTCACACTGCCCCAAAACCACACCTCCTAGCCCATTCTCCCACCTTTCGATCCCCTAGCCCGCATCAGCCGTCCCCTAGTTCGCCGGATAGCCATGGTGTGCAGCAAGATCACGTACTACAAGATGTTGACGCCGGAGCGTCGCGCAGAAATCGCGGTGGCGGTAGGCGCCACAGACCTCCGTTCCCAAGCTCGCTTTGTGGTGGGCCAATCCTTGAGTCCTCTGGAGCCGAGCTTCGAGGAGGAAGGCGATCCAATGTTCATGGTGGAGGTCGCGGTGCAGAAGGCCCCCGCGGCAAAGGAGACGATGGACGTCGACTTCGTGCCGGTGTCCGGGTCCCCCATGGTGCAGGCGGACCAGTGGTTCAATCTGGCGATCCTAAAGGAGCACCGGGTGGCGGAGGCTCAACTCGACGGGGAGCGCGTGGATGCCGCTGCCATCGAGGCCCTCCTGCAGGCGGAACCGGATGTCGTGGCCGTGAACCGGGCAGCGGAGGCTCAACTCGACAAGGAGTGTGCGGATGCCGCTGCCATCGAGGCCCTCCTGCAGGCGGAACCGGATGTCGTGGTCGTGAACCGGGTGGCGGAGGCTCAACTCGACGCGGAGCGTGCGGATGCCGCTGCCATTGAGGCCCTCCTGCAGGCGGAACCGGATGTAGTGGTCGTGAACCGGGTGGCGGAGGCTCAACTCGACGCGGAGCGTGCGGATGCCGCTGCCATTGAGGCCCTCCTGCAGGCGGAACCGGATGTTGTGGCCGTGAACCAGGCGGCGGAGGCTCAACTCAACGCGGAGCGCGCGGATGCCGCTGCCATCGAGGCCCTCCTACAGGCAGAACTGGACGTCGTGTACTTGAACCGGGCGGCGGAGTCACAACTCAGCGTGGAGCGCGCAGATGCCGCTGCCATTGAGGCCCTCCTGCAGGCGAAACCGAAAGTCGTGGATGTGAACCGGGTAGTGCTCGCGTCCGTGCAGAGCGCCCTCATGCTCCGCGTGAACGAGTAGCTGGAGGCCGAGGAGAACCACGCCGCGAAGACACACGTCGGCAGCTCTGGCTGGTTCACGCCAGTAGCCAAAGACGACGAGGCCGGCTTGTTCCGCGAGCAGTGATAGTTTTTCTGTAACACCCCAATTTTTGGCCCCTTCTTTTTCTTTTGGTTTTCTTCGAATTTTTATTTGGAATTCTTTTTCCATGGCTATGTGGTCTTGAAACCTGGGAAGATCTGCTCTTCTTCCTCACCCAAGTGGCTTGTCATTCTCAAATCTGTCCCAAGGCCATCTTAGCCCAACCCCAATATTTATTTCTTGGGAATATTCCTTTTTCTATTAAAGGAATATCCCTGTTTGCTCTAGGTTGTGAAGCAACCTATATTTCTGTCTTCCACAAAAAATCCCACAAAATTCTCATAAATTATTTGGATCATATCTTCCACAAATATGTCAAGACTCACCCTTGCCTAGTTCAAAAATAATTCAGGAATATTCATTTCCTATTCTGTCCAGTGTGGCAATTTGTGAAGGAAGTGCTATTTATCTTTTCCTGATTGCCTTCAAAAAATTTGGGCACTCTTTCATATCCAAATAATTGCCACATGCCAAGATTCAACTTCATTTGCCTAGTAAATCTTCCTCAGCAAATTTCCAAAGTTTTCTGTCCAGAGAGAAGCTTTGTGAAGGAAGTACTAGCTAGGCTTATCCAAATGAGTTAAAATTTTGGTAAATCATTCATATGATCAAATCATTACTCTCCACCAAATTTCAGCTCCATCCAATGATCTATGTGAGCACACCTTCAAATTCTTGCTTCTAGTCATAATTTCAGGTTGTGAAGCAACTATATTTTATATTGCTTCATAAAATCTGAAATTAATCCAAGACCTAAAAATCCCTATACCCTTTGGGCATGCCAAGATTCACATCATTTTGTCCATCCATTTTCTCCACAAAATTCCTCCAATTTTCTGTCCAGCAGAAAGCATTGTGAAGGAAGTACCATTTTTATTTATCAAAATGGTATGGAATTTTTACAGTGCCTTCATATGCTCAAATCATCATCCTACACCAAATTTCAGGTCAATCCAACATTCCATGCGAGTGCTACTTCATGATCCAGTTTCTGGACCAGAATATGTGGTTGTAAAGCAACTATGTTAGATCCTGGTCCAAAGCATTTCAAAATCCATAGGATGGTAGTCCTTCCTACCCTAAGCCCCTGTGACATCCTGGTTAGCTCTTATCCCCTCTAATTTGATCACTATTTCATGCCCAAGTTGGATCCAGCAAACTTTAGCTGACCCATCCCATCAGCTCATAGTGTCTTTGGTCGATCCATCACATCAGTGGGGTTGTAGGTTGGAGGGACAACACGTTGGACACCTTTTGCCAGTCCTTCGTGCCCTCAGAGCGCCATGCCACGCGGTGACCACGCTGTTTGCAAGAGTTGGGCACCCTCTGGATGTCGTTTTGCTCCGGGCCTCCTCTGCTCGCCGTGTCCGCGCGTCCCAGCGTGTCCCAGAGCTCCGTGGCATCCCCGCACTCACTCCCTAGCCATGGCCCCCTCCTCTTTCTTCCTCCTCGTGCCACGGCAGCCCCGGCCGCGGCACTGTTCACCGTCCCCACCGCTTGCCCTGGTCGGCCATGCTGTCTGAGCGCAAGAGCATCGTTAGGTCGGTAGCTCCCCAACGCCAGCAAGCCGCCACCGCCCCGAGTCTAGCTCCAGTGCCCTTGCCAGGGGCATCCTCCGCATGCCCGCGACGACATCTGGCACAGGCATCTTGCCCCGGCTATTTAAGCCCTCCCCGGCCTCGGTTCTCCTCACTAGCCTCTCCTCCATCCTCCTAGCCCCTCCCCCGACCTCTCCACCGAGCTCGAGGAGCTCCTCTGCCTCTTCGTTGGCCGCCACTGCCGCCGTCGGCCCCGCTCGAATTGGAGCTGCCCGAGCACCTTCTCTCCCTCCCACCTACACCCATGAGACCCTCTGGCCATGGCGGAGCCCCGCCGCTCTTCGCCTTCTCCTCTGGTGCCCCGTGGCTGCTAGCCCACTGACGCCTGAGCCACTGTCCGCCGCAATCGATGCCCTGCTCGAACCAGTCTACGCCGGCGAATGAGAGGTGGTTAGGCGCGTGCGGCTCGTCCCCCTGATCACGTCCATCACCGGAGAGTTGCCGGAGGAGGCCCATAGCGCCAGCGGTCGTCGCCGGACTCCGCCTCTCCCTTGGCCGAACGCGAGGACAAGAGGAAGAAGACGTCATCTCCCTTGCCTGCCACTAGGCCCCGCGCGTCAGTGGCCGGCCGGCCGGGCCCACGGACTTAAGTGGAGGCGGCTTCGAGCAAATACACTTTCAAGTTTTGAAAGCGCACTCCGGCGCATCTCCAGGGCAGAATGTGTGTTCTCTGCTCGAAGGCGTATTTGCAGAAATGCGCCTTCTCTTTTCAGCCCCGACACCGAAACCCTTATTTAGCGGACGTTCGTCAATTAGCAGCAGAAATGGATAGTTTTTAATTCTTTTTCTGGCTAACGAACGAACGGCCGTATCTCCGCAACCACAATTCCGATTCAGGTGATTCAAAAGCCCACGATCTCAGTTCGTCAAGCCCGTTCCGATGGTATCATTTTCACCATGTGGTAACATTCTGAAAATGACCATTTTGCCCCTGCCCTCTATTCAGCTCCGCCGAGAGAGAACTGTTTCCGGCAAAAAAAATCCGCGAGTTGTTCGCACTTCTTCCCGGTGACTTCTTCATCCCCAGGCAAGCCACAACAACCACTTGCATGATGGCATTGCAGTAGCCATGGTTTCCACTTGAATATTTAATAATTGTTTGCTCATTTAATTATTTTGTAAATGCTATGAATATGCTCGTGAATCCATGTCCATGCTTATGCTATGTTCTTGTGCACATATGATTCTCCTCCATTATTAGTGCTAATGTTTTTATCATGCTTTATTCTAGTAATTACTTCCGATGCTAGTGATAATGATATGCTCACATGAGTAGTTACGGTTTGATATGAAACTACTCGTGATATTCATGATCATCGTGATGCTATACTCATTTGCATCCCGTAGAGTAAATGATTTATTGTTGATGTTATGATGTTAAATGGTTATGTTACCCATCCATGGTTACACTGATATCATGCTCATATGCATTGTTATTTCATTATGTTGTTATGACTCAGCTCATCACCATTCAAGTTGAACCTGACATTAATTGAACTTGAACAAATCTGTTGGCTGAGTCATGGTGCACCGAATCGAGCTAACCAGTGCAGCCACACTTGCCTTATGGGGGGCCCTGATTCGGTCTATTGTCATGCCTCTCGCCGGTGCCTCCAACTAGGGAAGGTTATGCGCGCGCTACCCTGATCAGGTAGGCGGCCATAAACCTTGTGCCCGAGTTGTTTGCGCGCGGTTGTCCCTGTTTGGGACGAGTTTGTTTTGTTGGGCCACGACGGTGGCAGCCACGAAGGTGGCGGATGTCACGAGTTAACATCGGGGCTACCCAGGACATAGCCCAAAGGGGAGTCTGTCGGGAGTGGCCGGGAGAGTGTCATGCAATAGATTGGTTTTATCGGAATGTCGTTGGTCCACCCGAATGGGAGTACGAGGCCATGAGTTCCGTGGTGTGGGTACAGTGTACGAACCTCTGCAGAGTGTATAATCTATCGATAGCCGCATCCTCGGTCATGGACACAGTTCGTAGTAGATCACACTATGGGTCAACAGAAATAATAACCTGAATAATAACAACCCCGGTTCGATGAGGAAAGAAGTTGGTTGATCTTTATGTGGTCACAAGTTGATCACGATGGTATTCTTGATGATGGTTGATCATGAGGTGATCATGTGATGATCACGACGGTAAGAAAGATTGATACCTATGGTGGTTACGAGATAACCTCCGAGCAGAGTAAGTTGGTCCATGAGACCTTAAACGTCGACCCCCTTGCATGCTAGTGCTAGTATCATCAAGTTCATATCATGAAATATATGTACATGCCATGCTCATGTTGTTCTAGTAGTATTGTGTTCATCATTGATAATTTAACCTGTAAATGCCATGCTGTTGTATGTCTTGATTGCTTTGGTTGCTGTGAGCTTGCGAGTACATTCAAAGTACTCACCTGGCGTGTCATGCCAGATTGCAGGTGATCCGTGATTGATTGTTTGTCGAGGATCCCGAGGTTGCGTTCTAGGATGCATCCCAGCCAGAGTCCCTGCGGAGTGGAGTTCATCACCGTCGCCGTCGTTCCGCTGCTAGAATTTATTCTGCTTCGACATGTTCCGCTGCTAGCATAGAACTACCTTAGCAGGCGAAGTGTCGCCGTGCCCATGTAACCTTTGTAATATCGGACCCTTGTACCCCGATTATTCATAATAAAGAGCTGATTTGTTCTATGTAAAGCAGTGCCATATTCCAGAAGAGTTGATCTCTGGGCTGGAATACGGGGTGTTCCGGTCTCTCTGAGCCGGGGTGCCACATTTTCTTTATGTTGTTGTTTTTAGGGATCATTTGCTGTGTAAAAACATATTTATATTTAATAAATCAGCCTTATAAGCATACTGTATCAACGAAAATTAGGTGTCAGTGGTTGGATGGCTGAGTTTGGTTTGATCACATGCGGTTTCTCCCTCCGTCCAGGTGTATAAGTCACCTTACGAAAATCAGATATTCCCAAAATGCTTAGGCTCAATGCATTAAATTCCGTCCTTGTTCCCCTCACTGCCTCGTTCATCAGCGAGCAAATTTTTTGGCCGAACCACGCGCGGGGAGGAAATGGCAACCCATACATTTCAACGCAATTTTAATGTATGAAACATGAATAATTGAAGTAACAATATGAGATCTAAAACTAAAAATACATATGATTTATTGTGTGAGAGTATAGTAGTACTATATTGCATAGTTGTTAGATGTAACATGCGAGAACGTGTAGGGACGTACTTTTGGAGGGCCTACAGAGAGAAATTGGGCATAAAGTGGATTCAAATATTTCTATTTGTCATCATAGCATTTTTAACTCATATCTAGAGTTTATACGATAGACGTGAATGGTTGTTCTCTCTTATGAAACCAGTACAACAATATTGGGGTGGCGTGCGCCAATTTAGGCGTGGGAGGTTGGCCTAGTCGGCTCCACGGAGAGAGCGAGAGAAGAGATAAATACACTAGCGGTCACTGTATTTGAAGTGAAAGCATAATATGGTCACCGGACTTCAGAATATGCTCATTAGGGTCACTATATACATTTTACGGTGATTATACGGTCACTCGCTCACCGTTCAACATCGTATTGCACTCTGTTGACCGGCCAAATAGTCTACGTGGCACTATGTTGACTGGTTAAATTTGCCACGTTCCTTGTGGGTCCCACTTATCAGTTGGCAGAGGAAAGAGATAAGATACACAGAAATTTATGCAGGCGCGACAAGACTCGAACCCTTGCGCGCGAACCACCTGGCTGTGTATGTGTGTGTCGGGGCCTGATGTGTGTGCATGCATGTGTAGGTTGAGCACTTGACCGTGAGCGCGTGTGTTGTTCGTGTGATGAGTGCATGCATGCGTGCGTGCGTGCGTGTTGCATGCATGCAGTTCATGTGCATGCGTGCCTGTGTGTATAATCAGCCCACTAGATCTTTTGTATTAAAAGAACCAGTCAACCAGCACAGCATACCAATACAAGGCCACCTTGTCCGCGCCAGTTCGAATCCCTTCTACTAGTAATACCCACCGTGCAATATTTTATTTTCGTTTGTTTACATTCTTATACACGCTAACAGGTGGGCCCTATGGTAGTGAGATAATGTGCGCTGATGATGCAACACTAGATGCGCCATGTGGACTGTTTAACTGGTCAACTAATCGTGTCTTCAACAAATACAGAGCTCTACGGTGAGCCTGTGACTGTATAACAACCACAAAACGTATATGGTGACCGTAATGAGTGTATTGTGAAGTCCAGTGATCGTATCATGCTTTCTCTTCAAATACAGTGATTGTCGGTGTATATCTCGCGATAGAAAGATGGAACATGCGTGAATGTGATGGGGCGTACTTTTAGAGGGCCTAGAGATAGTTTGTGTGCGTACGTGAAAGAGGCGTAGAGAGAGGGGGGCGATGGGGAGAGAGAGAGATGCTCTTCGTTTCTCTTTATTATGACTAACTTCATAGTATAAAAATATAAACATTCACAATGCGGAATAATTATCATTGGATGCACCATGCAATTAACTTTCGTACTCCATATAACTTTGTAATATTGTATAGATGTAGATTTTATAAAATAAATTTTTGCCACACTTTGTGTAGTTTTAATTCAAAAGGAATCTTGTATGCGAAGTAAAGGTGTACAGAGGGCTTTTTAGATCAATGGAGCACATGATAAGATGCAACATGTGTGAATGTGTAGTTGACGTATTTGGCAGGGCCTGGAGAGGGTATGTGTATGTATTCGAGAGAGGTGCGGATAGAGGGGGGGTGTGTGCGATGAGAGATATATAGCGCGAGATATGAGAGAGGTCTAGAGAGATAGAGACGAATAGGATGTCTCGACGAGAGATGGCCTTGAGTGTGTGTATGCAAGGGAGAAGGGGAGAGAGACATAAGCTGAAATAGTGTGTGGGGTGTGTGTGTTTGGTATGCATGTGTGGATGTGAGAAGATACCGAGACCTAGGGATGTAGGGGTGTGTGAGGTCTGGTGGGCCGAGGTGAGTCCCCCGGTCGGTTTCGTCCTGCGCCACATTGGTCCGCCCGTGACGCATTATACGGAGACCCCTGGAGGACTAGTTGCACAAGACAAAGAAACCAGAGCCGCGAAGGACTTTGTTTCCACTGACAAAGCCGGGTAAGATTTGTAACCCTAGGCCCCGGGTATGTTCACTACTGCAGGTGGCCGCTAACGCGACACATGAATCAGAGACCCCGCGACCAAACTGTGTGCGATGCTTGAATCGCAAACGGTGTCGTAATAAAACTGTCACCAATAAGACGAACTGTTTGCGATGGCAGAGACATCAAGCACGATTCAGATTAGAGACGCGTGTGCGATAAGTGGCATACAGTTGATCCATACGAACTGTTTGCGATAAGCCAGAACAACAGGAACGGGCAGCCAGTTCGAGGTGTGTGCGATACACGGCATACTGTTCACTCAGATGAATTGTTTACGATTACCCAACACAACAGAAATGGTCAGACACTGTATGGTGTGTGCGATACACGGCATACAGTTCACTAGGATGAACTGTTTGTGATTACCCAACACAACAGAAATGGTTCAACTTAAGATGATGTGTGTGATACACGGCAAACAGGTCAGTAATCAGAAATGTGTGGGAAGACCGATAATAACACAGACAATTGCTCCAAATAAGTCGTGTGTGTTGTAGGCAAACGCTTGTTGGTAAACAATTGTCAGCGATTGATGAAATCATCACCGACGGGTTCCATAGTTTAATCCGTGTGCGATGTGATTTGCTCAGTCTGCACAACATCTACGCTCTCTATGTACAGAACAATATTATTTTGTGTGAATAGTGTGCTCTGTTGGGCACACAAGATATATGGATCACACCCATGGGCAAGCAATGTGCGTGCACGCGTTGTGGTATCTCGCGCTTCCTTCTATGCTAAGTTTCCATTAATTGATGGCGTTTTATGAACACGCCACCGTTTCCCGCCATTTCCCCATCGGTTTCCCGCCGCCACCCAACGATTGCGCATAAGCCTAGGCGGCGCGCGACACACCGAGGTACAAGCGCTACCTATAGCCCCTCTAGCTACCTTTCCAAGCATGCCAACCCACCGAAGCGCCGCCTCTGCCATCAACCTCCTCGATGAGGTAAACGAGCAGGCGCCACGGCCCATCGAGGCCAAGGGCGTCCCCGGCAACGCGATGGATGACGCCGTGCTGTGCGTCATCACCAGGGTTGAGCAGACCCTTGGCGGACGGCGCTTCAGCGCCGCGGATCAAGAAAGGCAACTCAGCGCCGAGAGGCTGCAACTCGACGCACAACATGATCGGTGGTGCCCCACAGGGCAAGATAGGCGCGTTCGTGCCGATAGGCTGCGACTCGCCGCACAACGAGATTGATGGACCGACGCAGAGTGAGAGACGTGGCGCGCCGCACAGCAAGAACGATTCCATCGGCGCTTGCCTGCTATCGACAGGGCGTTGCAGCTGGCTACACGGCCCGTCAGTAGCCCCATTCCTCGCCAGGAGTGGGCAGAGGCCGTCGGCACCGTACTAGCACCAGAGCCCGGCCGCGCCGTGCTTGCACCGGACGCCGGCCGTGCCGTTCGCATGGGTCGCACCGTTCGCCTTGTCCGTGGCCCGCTCGATGCCAATGCGCTAGTCGCTAGGCTCGAGCACCTCCTTGGCCCAGGTGTCCACACAGGCGCAGTAGAGGAATATGGCCATCGCATCCTCGAGCTGGTGATGTCCGATGAAATAGCCAACTTGGAGCTCGAGATCGCGCTCCAGATGTACCGCGAGTGTGTCAACCACTTGGACGAACGCCTGCACGAGTTCAGGCAGAGGCCAGGGCTACCGTAGGCAGGGGTGGTGGTCATGGACGCGTTTTATTTTGTTGAGTCGTTTCGACGTTGATCGCTATGTATTCCCAACAATCATAATATTGCTCTGTTTACTGCTCTGTTTCAATGTGTGTACTTTGTTTTCTGTTCTTATATATTGTTCTGTTTCAATGTGTATGTTTTCCATTTTGTACATGTGGATGGCAAACAGCTAGATAGAAATTAGTACGAAAACGAACAATACGTGATGATACTTAACTGGGATCCCATACTTAACTACTAAGTACAATGCATAAAATTGAAAACGAACAATATTAAAACTAATAATCCCTCCTTATGCGGCTAGTATTCCGGCAGCCCCTCGCTAGCAGCTCCCTGGTGCGCGGCGGCTTACCAGCGCGGAGGGAGTTCTCTGCTTCCTCTGCCTCGCAACGCTTGACGTGCCGATCTACCTCTTGCTGGTGGACGCGCGTGAACGATCTTGCCATTTCGTTGGGCGCACACCAGAGATCCTCGTCAGTAGCACGCTGGAGCTTATTGGCCCACCTCCATGCAGCGATGAGGCGCCTAGCGCCTTTGGCCTTCCTGGCGAAGTACCGGCCGTCTTCGTACACCTCGTCAGCACGTCGACGCGCCCGCCGCCAAAGCTCCAGCTTCTCCTTTTCCCAGGCGGCCTCACGGGCTTCACAGGCCGCCTGGTACCTGGCGCGCTCCTCCGCCAACTCCTTCTTGAACACCACTTGCCAGGCTTTCTCAGCCGGCGGCAGCGCTTTCCACAGACAAAGATTGTACTGGCCCCAAAACCACTCCAAAGTTGGGGGTTCCGGTGCAACCTCGTCTGGTGGCGCGTAGGGGTCCTCCTCGTCACTGCTCTATGCCTGGATGTCCTCGCGGGGCGGCGCCTCCTCCTTGACGGGTGGGCAGATCGTCAGCGCCATGACAGAGTTTTGTGAGAGAGAGGGGGCAAGCGAGGAAAGAATGTAGATGAGAATGCGGGCGGGACGACGTGGGCGGGGTAGTATTTATTGGCGGCCGGAATCTAGATCGACAGGAGCAGTAGAAGCGCCGATGGCCGGAAGTTACGAGTACTATTGCTTGAATTACACACGATTCCTGCATCAAAATCCATGTGTGAAATAAATCGCTGACGGTTCCCAGGACTGAACCGCGTCTGATTAATAACCCGCGCCACTCACCTTCCAAACCTCGCGGCACAAAACAGAGTGCCAATCATGTGGGGCCCTGTTGTCTTGCCAGATATTTACATTTTCTTTCCAAATGTTTTGCATGAATGCTTATTTCATGTTACCATGATATTGTTTGAAAATGTATTACATAAATGATTTTTCCAACCCATGATGATATTCTATTTCATGTACATGTAGTTCAAATTTGAATTACGGCCATGAAATGGTTAGAAACTCACTTAATGTCTTAAAAATGTCAAATAACCCCTAAAATTTTCCAAATTTTAACATGAAAGTTGTATTCGTGCATGTTAACGGTAGAAAAAAATGCCAAGCCATAAGAGGAAGCCACTGTCGGTTCGTCATCAAACATGCATATTCTTCCCTCTCGGAACGACGAGTCTTCTCGTGAGACGCTCCGAATTGTGAGAGGTGTGTGCCAAAACTTTCGTCAAAGTGGCCAATTCTTTTACCACAGCATCTTTGTGCCATTTCATGACATCATGCAAGGTTTCATGTATTTCTGATCATTTTTTATTTTTTTGGAATTTAAAAGCCATGGTTCTCACTGTTTGTGTCCAAGCCTTGACACCAATATGTTTGAAAATTCCTTCCAATTTACAGCACAGGGCATTCACTCGCACACAAGGACACAAATATGATTTTCCAACCCATGATGGTTTGCCCTTGCATGTACATGCAGTTCAAATTTGATTACGACCATTATATGGCTAGAAACTCACGTAATGTCTTAAGAAGGTCAAATAACCACCAAAAATTTCAAAAATTTAACATGACCGTTGCATTAGTGCATGTTAATGGTAGAAACAAATTCAGGGTCATACAAGGAAGCGAGTGCCGGTTCGTCTTCAAACATGCATTGTTCCCTCTCGGAACCACGTGTCTTCTCGCGAGATGCTCCGATTTGTGAGAGGTGTGTGCTAAAACTTTCGTCAAAGTGGCCAATTCTTTTACCATAGCATCTTGGTGCCATTTCATGACATCAAGCAAGGTTTCATGTATTTCTGATCATTTTTTATTTTTTTGGAATTTAAAAGCAATGGTTCTCACTATTTGTGTCCAAGCCTTGACACCAATATGTTTGAAAATTCCTTCCAATTTACTGTGCAGGGCATTAACTCGCACACAAGGACACAAATATGATTTTCCAACCCATGATGGTTTGCCGTTGCATGTACATGCAGTTCAAATTTGAATTACGGCCATCATATGGCTAGAAACTCACTTAATGTCATAAAAAGGTCAAATCAACACCGAAAATTTCAAAAATTTAACATGACCGTTGCATTAGTGCATGTTAACGGTAGAAAAAAATTCAGGGTCATACAAGGAAGCGAGCGCCGGTTCGTCATCAAACATGCATTGTTCCCTCTCGGAACCACGTGTCTTCTCGCGAGATGCTCCGATTTGTGAGAGGTGTGTGCCAAAACTTTCGTCAAAGTGGCCAATTCTTTTACCATAGCATCTTGGTGCCATTTCATGACATCAAGCAAGGTTTCATGTATTTCTGATCATTTTTTATTTTTTTGGAATTTAAAAGCCATGGTTCTCAATGTTTGTGTCCAAGCCTTGACACCAATATGTTTGAAAATTCCTTCCAATTTACTGTGCAGGGCATTAACTTGCACACAAGGACACAAATATGATTTTCCAACCCATGATGGTTTGCCGTTGCATGTACATGTAGTTCAAATTTGAATTACGGCCATCATATGGCTAGAAACTCACTTAATGTTTTAAAAAGGTTAAATCAACACCGAAAATTTCAAAAATTTAACATGACCGTTGCATTAGTGCATGTTAACGGTAGAAAAAAATTCAGGGTCATACAAGGAAGCGAGCGCCGGTTCGTCATCAAACATGCATTGTTCTCTCCCGGAACCACGTGTCTTCTCGCGAGATGCTCCGATTTGTGAGAGGTGTGTGCCAAAACTTTCGTCAAAGTGGCGAATTCTTTTACCACAACATCTTGGTGCCATTTCATGACATCAAGCAAGGTTTCATGTATTTTTGATCATTTTTTATTTTTTTGGAATTTAAAAGCCATGGTTCTCACTGTTTGTGTCCAAGCCTTGACACCAATATGTTTGAAAATTCCTTCCAATTTACTGCACAGGGCATTAACAAGCACACAAGGACACAAATATGATTTTCCAACCCATGATGGTTTGCCGTTGCATGTACATGCAGTTCAAATTTGAATTACGGGCATTATATGGCTAGAAACTCACTTAATGTCTTAAAAAGGTCAAATCAACACCAAAAACTCAAAAATTTAACATGACCGTTGCATTAGTGCATGTTAACGGTAGAAAAAAATTCAGGTTCATACAAGGAAGCAAGCGCCGGTTCGTCATCAAACATGCATTGTTCCCTCTCGGAACCACGTGTCTTCTCGTGAGATGCTCCGATTTGTGAGAGGTCTGTGCCAAAACTTTTGTCAAATTGGCCAATTCTTTTACCACTGCATCTTGGTACCATTTCATGACATCAAGCAAGGTTTCATGCACTTTTGATCATTTTTGAATTTTTTGGAATTAAAAAGCCATGGTTCTCACTGTTTGTGTCCAAGCCTTGACACCAATATGTTTGAAAATTCCTTCCAATTTACTACACAGGGCATTAACTCGCACACAAGGACACAAATATGATTTTCCAACCCATGATGGTTTGCCGTTGCATGTACATGCAGTTCAAATTTGAATTACGACCATTATATAGCTAGAAACTCACTTAATGTCTTAAAAAGGTCAAATCAACACCGAAAATTTTGAAAATTTAACATGACCGTTGCATTAGTTCATGTTAACGGTAGAAAAAATTCAGGGTCATACAAGGAAGCGAGCGCCGGTTCGTCGTCAAGCATGCATTGTTTTCTCTCGGAACCACGTGTCTTCTCTTGAGATGCTCCGATTTGTGAGAGGTCTGTGCCAAAACTTTTGTCAAAGTGGCCAATTCTTTTACCACTGCATCTTCGTGCCATTTCATGACATCAAGCAAGGTTTCATGTATTTTTGATCATTTTTGAATTTTTTGGAATTAAAAAGCCATGGTTCTCACTGTTTGTGTCCAAGCCTTGACACCAATATGTTTGAAAATTTCTTCCAATTTAGTGCACATGGCATTAACTCGCACACAAGGACACAAATATGATTTTCCAACCCATGATGGTTTGCCGTTGCATGTACATGCAGTTAAAATTTGAATTACGGCCATTATATGGCTAGAAACTCACTTAATGTCTTAAAAAGGTCAAATCAACACCGAAAATTTCGAAAATTTAACATGACCGTTGCATTAGTGCATTTTAATGGTAGAAAAAAATTCAGGGTCATACGAGGAAGCGAGCGCCAGTTCGTCATCAAACATGCATTGTTCCCTCTCGGAACCACGTGTCTTCTTGTGAGATGCTCCGATTTGTGAGAGGTTTGTGCCAAAACTTTCGTCAAATTGGCCAATTCTTTTACCATTGCATCTTTGTACCATTTCATGACATCAAGCAAGGTTTCATGTATTTTTGATCATTTTTGAATTTTTTGGAATTTAAAAGCCATGGTTCTCACTGTTTGTGTCCAAGCCGTGACCCCAATATGTTTGAAAATTCCTTCCAATTTACTGCACAGGGCATTAACTCGCACACAAGGACACAAATATGATTTTCCAACCCATGATGGTTTGCCGTTGCATGTACATGGAGTTCAAATTTGAATTACGGCCATTATATGGCTAGGAACTCACTTAATGTCTTAAAAAGGTCAGATGAACCCTGAAAAATTCCAAATTTTAACATGACAGTTGTATCAATGCATGTTAACGGTACAAAAAAATTCGAACAATTTGCATCCCCATCCGTTGCCAGTGTACTCCAAATTAGTCTGCCGTAGGAAATTAAAAAATGGACTACCTCGCACACAGTTGGTTATAAGAACCGTTTGCGATGAAAATTCGTGGGTCTTTTTATGTCTTCCTCCATAAGCTTCGCCGGATTCGTCTGCTCAAGCGCTGTTCACCCCCGAATCCTCGAGTCCCCGATACCCATTCCCCATCCCCTTCTTGCAAAGAATGACGCCGTGGAGACGCTTCATGAGGGCCCGTATGGTCGCCGGATCCTCCCCGAGCGGCTCTGCCTCCGCCTAGAGTGCGGCCGCCTACGCCGAGAGTGCGACCACATCCGCCCAGAGGGCGTCTACGGTAGCCGACAGGGCAGCTGCAGCAGCCGAGACGGCTGCAGCAGCTGCTGCGACGGCGGCTGCAAACGCCGAGAGCGCTCGAGCAGCCATCCGTGCCACGGAGGTCGCCCTCGCCCGGGTCGAGGCCATCCACGCCCAGGTCAAGGACGCCCACACCAAGATATTCCAGGCCTCCTCAGAATCCAGCATGCACCCCATGTCCGAAAAGGCGGCAGAGATGCTTGTCGATGATGCAGCGGCGGAGGCCATGGAGCCCCTGCTTCCTCATGAGATCGCCGAGCGGGATCTGGAGATGCAGGAGGCGGCGGAGATCAAGGAGCGCCGGGAGGAGGAGTTGCGCATGGCTAAGGAGGAGGTAGAGAGCCGCCTGTCCGTCAAGGAATTGGTGGTGGAGTACCAATGCGAGCTCTGGCGCCGCCACTACTATGAGTACTACAACCTTGAGGGCGGCGCCGAGGACGAGGACGACGACGCGGTTGACTTCAGCGTGGGGGACGCGGAGTCCACCAGCGGCGGCATGTTGCCAGGACAAGTCATCGACATCTCATCTTACACCAGCGAGGCATAGGGTGGCGGCGGTCAGTGGGTTTGGTTAAATTATGCGTACTTAGCCTTTGTTTATAACGCTGGTCTTTTGTTAGAGCAATTTTTAGGTCAACTGGCTCTGTTTAATTACTAAAATTGCTCGATTCAGTAAGTGTGGTCCGTGTGTTGTAGGCTCTTTTGTGTACCCCACAAATTAGCAAGTGATGTTAAATATGCAATGACGTGGATGAGCACTGTACCCAGGGAAATTTGCACCAAAATTCGAGTGCTCAAACTCATCGCATGCGCGTAAAGCAGAAGAATTGTTTGCGATGCACACATTTGTTCAAAGTGAAAGGTGTCCGATGACACTGCGCGCCAAGTTCCCCCCCCCCACCTTTCGAATTTTTTTGCCTACCGCCGAAATATCTAACTCTTCCCCCCCTTCCCACCCCCTTTTATCCCCGACCACGAGCCACATTTCCCCTGTTTACTCCTTCTTCCTTCCCAAGCTATAGCCGGTTCCTCGCTTGCTTTCCTCGCTCTCGCCGTCTCGCATCCGACCGTCGCGGACGCCATGGTCTTCTTTGACCTCTCCAGCGGTTCCTCCTCCTCCGAGGACTATGTCACCAGTCGGGTATGCCTCTCTCCTCTCTCTCGCCCCCCTAGGCTTAGGGTTCTGATTTGTAATAAATGATTTTAACCTGGAGACCGATTTGAGCCATTTGTTCCTCTTGTAGCTCCCTAGGACCATCACTTGCAAGGAATGGAGTGGGGTAGATGAAGATCTGCCTGCTCGTTGTCACCATCAGTCTCCATGCGTGAAGTTAGTGGCTTTTGAATCTGTGGACAGTGGGAGGAAGTTTCTGGCATGTGCAGAGAAGGTTAGCCCCACTTTCGTTCTTACAAATCATTTGTTAGATGTGATTCAGACACTGTCACTGTGCTATGTTAATATGGATGTGATTAAGACACTGTCAAAGTTTCTACCTAGTATCTAAAAATGTTGCCATCTCATCAGCGGTGCCCTGAGAAAATTACTTGGCACCGCTTCAGCAGTTTGTGCACCCAACTTTGCTCCACACATCCGAGCAGCCAAGCAATAAAATACTAATACTTTATGGCAGGAAGGAACTGGGCATCGGAGCAACTAGGTGCTCTGGTTCCCTGAATTTTTCCTCTGGCAACGACTTGGCAGTGCAGGATACTGGTGCCAAATGTAGCAACAGTTGATTTGACACCGGTTTTGGCCTACACAGTGGAGGGCCTTTATTGGTATTAGTTCTATGTTATTAAATTTGTGCATGTACATACCTGTTAGTACTAATTTGATGGCATTGAAACACTGTCGCTGTGCTGTTGCAGTTATATTTTGCTTCCTCATAAAATGGTCAATTTGTTATTATAGTACCTGACTAAGAACTTAATTATAGCTTGTGATGTTCCTGAATTTGGTTGTTGTCTCAGTAGCAATTAATTCATTTGCACATTGAACTTTTTGAGAAGATATGTCATAATAAACGTGTTTCTTCAGTTTTTCAAAATATGTATGTGGTGATTTTCTATGTTGCTAGAAACCCATTTTCCCTACAACTGTAACTGATTTAGTTTTAAATATTATAGGATGAACGGAAGTGTTCTTACCTGGAGTGGGTTGATCAAGAGTGGCCAACGTCTTTGAAGACGTGTCTAGCAAAGCTTTGGAGCATGTTTGAGGAATAGAATAGAGATAGGCTTAGAGAAAATGTTGTCAACGCTGAAGAATATTTCAAGGTACTGGAAAAAAAGTGTAAGATGGAGAATGAGCTCAGATTTTTTAAATTAGACTTTGCTAAGATGGTGTTTGCGAAGGAGGAGGCACTTTCCCAGTTGGTCAGTGCAAAACATGTTCTTACCGAACTGAAAGCAGAGATGGAGAAGACTAATTTGGTTGATCATTTATCAGTCGATTAGGGAAATGAATATATTGTTCTAATATTGTGCTTATGAAGGTGAACTAGCTATATGCTATACTGTGTTGTTTTCACGTAGCTATCGTACTGTGATGTTATAATATATTTATGTGCCTGATATGAAATTGGCAAACAGCTATTCGATATGAAATGTGATTTTGCTTAATACTGGACTTATTAATAGTAAACTAATAAACCTGCTAAATGGGTCATGGAACTTTACAAATGGTTCTAGCAGCAAACGCGTGTGTGATATACTTGAATAACGCAAACGGTTAACGGAGGCAGAGCGTGTGTGATCGTTACACCTATCACAAACGAGGCTATACAGAAAACTGTGTGTGATGTAGATACGAACGGAAACGTTTGTCTGGGATTCACTGTGTGGGATGTGCATACGAACGGAAATGTTTGGCTGGGATTCACTGTGTGGGATGTACATACGAACGGAAACGTTTGTCTGGGATTCGCTGTGTGGGATGTACATACGAACGGAAACGTTTGTCTGGGATTCCCTGTGTGGGATGTACATACGAACGGAAACGATTGGGCCTGTATAATTATATGCGATGGCTCGCTCGATCGGACACGAGCTCATTTTGCCCAGCGTGTGTGACCGGAGGACCTATCCTCGACGGTTTCTGGGTCGTGTGGGAAGGACCCCCCTATCACACACACAGGCAAGGCGACGGTTTAAAACTACGTCGCGGAAAGGGGTTAAAAACCGTTTGTATAGCAGGTCACTGTACCAGTGGTTATACAAGCCCGGGGCCTAGTTCGTCGATAGCATACACAGAATCCCTTGGTATTCACATAGTGTACTTTGTACACACCCTACTCACAAATATACATGACCGGGGGTAGGGTATTTCCTGGATCGCAAGGGCCCGAACTAAGGTAAATCCTTGTCTCTTATTACCATGCATCCAACCTAGCTGTAAGGGATATCCTACTGAATGCTCTGCTGGAATCATATTTGTCGACTAGTAAGAGAGGTGGAGACAATGCGTGCGACATAGGCCTAAGCGTCCGGGAGACACGTAGGTAGGTATATGTATAGAGAAAAGGGTCGATGGAGATCGTGCGTGCCTATGCGTGTGAGAGAAAGAGTTCTTGTGACAGAGATTAGTGAAAAGAGTCGTAGATAGTTGTGAGAGAGAGGGACGATGGGTGATATATATAGACAGTGTGTGTGCGAGAGACACCTCAGGAGAGAGTGTGAGCATGTGTGAGAGAGAAGACCAATGGATATACAGTGTGCGCGTATGTGTGAGAGAGAAAGATAAAGCGTGTGTGAGGAGGGGCCGAGGGAGAGTGAATCTACGCGTAAAAGACTGATGTACACATTAATTTAAAATATAAATTGTATCCAAATATTTGGATGGGATCATGATATTTGCGATTCGCGTATGGAATGATCATTTTTCTATCAAACATCCATATTCTATCGAATTTGAGCATGTGTATGGTATTATTCGACATAATTGATCCATAGAGTCAGTATTTTGAAATCCAGACAATGCATGGCTTTAGCAATTCAAATATAAACGTGATTATAGTTTATGTTGTGTGTGTAAAGCACATTATACATACAAAAGATACATAGTGAACATTCTAAATAGCTAGCTAGGAACTAGCATACATTTGAATTCAATTTAAGGTGGTTTCAAATATTCGAATTCAACATGAAGTGCATTCAATTATTTGAATTTGAGATCATGGCATTTGTAAATCATACCTAAATTAAGGGTGCATCAATCTTTGCTTTGCTTTTGTACATAACTAGCAAAGTGGCCCGCTCGATGCGCGGGCTAGAACATTTTAAGGTTTGATAATGAAAACATATTATTTGATTTGCCTACAAAAATTTTGGGAGTATGCAATGACATTTACAAATATAAGAATTTTGAGAACGTAGTTTTTCTTATGTATGTTTGGTTTTCACATATAAATATATGTTATCCATTTGTCATTTACCTGCTTATTATGCATGTCATACTTTTTTTTATTGATTTATCTCCTTGAGCAAATTATGTTTTGTTTCATTTTTAAGGCATTTTTATCATGTTTCATTGGCTGTCAACATCCATATGGAAGTGATGAGCCAGCATCGGTCCTAAGAGAGTGTGTGGTTCTTGTTTTTTTTGTCCCCAAGCCCTAAACCAGACATGTCAGTCACTTTCCGAATGCTAGGCAGCCTAAAAATTCATGTCCAACCTTGACATCGGCCTCCCGGCTTTGTTTTCTATCTTATCCTAATGTAGTATTTTATACTAACCTAAATTATTTTCCATCAATTTATCTACTTGTAATAATATGAGTCGAAAGAGGAGAGTTTTCACATAATTAACATATAGAAACATATAGGTGTGTTTGTCTTTAAACATGGTGCATATGCTTCTTTTTTAACTCTAATTGTAGGTGATTTGTGGTTACTAATTGTAAGAATTGAGATATATTATATGGAACATAATTTGGATGGAAAGCATAAGAAGCTCTGAAAATACATGTAATTTATTAATTAGTATTTTTTTATACATAGAGATGTGCTTATCCTTCTTCCATTGCTACCTCAGACCACATTCATGAACCACTCCCAAAAAGAAGAAAAGAGTATATCATTAGAGCATGCCATAAAAAGATGATTCACACGCACACATTTTCCTAGGAGGATACAAAGACAACATACAACTTTTTTGTTTGCATGTGGAGGATAACAAAAGGAAAATATTTCGCAAAAGCAAAGTGGATTGAATAGATAATAGAAACACTTCTATAGTACACAATGATTTTTTTTTGTAGAGACATAATGATGCACTTGCTGCAAACTAAAAATAGCTATGTTGTTCCATGGGATACAAAGATAAATGGGTAAATCACCCTTAAGTTATTAACATGATATCCACACACACTTTATCTACGTCAGTAGCCAAATACCTCCTATGGTACATGATATTTGTCAGATCTCTTCTCGGACCGTTCACACACTAAGATATATATTTATATGTATATTACATTATGACTTCCTCAATCTCAACAGCAAAATAAATATCTTCCACGATGATCTTCGCTATACTATCACTATCAGATGATAGCAATTTTTTCCAGTGGGCAACAAAGAAACAATATTGAAAATAAGCAAAAAATACGTTATAAGAAATTGTAGTTTTCATCACCTGTGTAGATGCATAATTGTTATAAAAATACTGATAAGAACCTTAATTTTTAGTGGGTATCATTTCTTAAATGCTAAAATTAAGATCGAACATTCTTTACGGACATGATGTTAATCCGGGCGAAAAATATTATTGTATGTACAACATCAAATCAATGTCTTTAGCTTTCTCATGAACTTATTTTCATATTTTACTTATTTAATATTGTAGATGTTGATATATTTTACTATAAACTTGGTCAAACATAGAAAACTTTATCTTAACTAATACATCTTATATTTTGGAACCAATGGAGAAATTATTTACCAAATATGGTCACACTTGCTCATTGTCATTTTTGTTCATCCGGCTCGGTTCCTGTCATTGTTGCTATAGTGAGGTAAAGTTAACATAACATACTTCCAGATCTTTTATTGGCATGAGTTTGCAGTGAAAAAGAACATAATATCCTTACCGGATTAAAATAGAATGCAAGTTGTTCACAACATGTGCATTGTCCCTGCTAGAAGCCGGCTGGTACATTGGTTGCGTCTTGTAATTATTCTACTGGTATGATGGTAAAGGCAGTGATCAGCAAGATAGCTTGTATACCATCTGTCCTCTTTGCATGTGAGAAGTTGGTCATATCACAGCATCCATCAATAGATATATGCTTATTGCTTACTCGAGTTTGATAGTGTTTCACTAAAAACTGTAGAAAGATGTAACATATGCAATGCGTGGCTAGCTTAGTTCTAGCACATACATGTGTCGATCGATAGAGAAATTCTTTTTGTTCTTAATTTCACATTGATAGTTATTCTATGTAACGTCAAGTAGAGATGTATTGTTCAAAATTTAATACTTATTCTTCCTTCTGATGTGAAGAATGAAGATTCATCATGGTACACTGACCACCCTAATAGATGCGTCCAGCAATGTAGCCCACACAATGAAATTAAGAAGTGCATGGAAAAGTTCAACTTCAAGATGAGTTGGGCATTGTCAAAACCTTCTTTTACATAGCTTTGATAGGTTGACACTAACCAAGAGGCCTGCATATGAACCCTCCTTGTACCCAAGAAGCATCATCCAATCGTAATCCCTTTGACCTACAACAAAATCAACAAAAAAAAGTCCACATCAAAAGAAGGATTACTTGTTATAGTTTTACTATGCAACGACGCTTGAATTTGTCTGCTCCATCAAAGAGAAAGTTCAGAGATGCACTACGTGTTGAGGAGATGTCCACGCCTCACAGTACGGACCAGCCACAAATTTGTTGGGCGCCATGGCAAGCTGGATCACGAACGCAGATACACACGGCCAGTCTTGGCGGGCCATCACTGATTGAAAATGAATAGTAATTCTCAATCTTTTTATCAGCGTTATCATTTAACGCGATTTTCCATGCAACTTGTTCCACGTAACAAATAATAAAGCCTCTGAATATCTGAAAATTAGTATACTGTCCCATGATCAATAGACACCTCTTCTCTTATTACGTATCCTACGACAATCAACACATAAATAAAAAAAGATGAATAAAAGATATAAATCAAGAATACATGCATGATGTGCTCCCACAAATAAAAAATAGGAACAATCAAACAAAGATGTATACACACCCGTTTCTATTTTTGGATTTATGTCCATTCATGAAGTCTTCCATCTTGTATATATACAAGTTTCTAGCTCATGGCTGGGTAGGTGCATAAGTCTTACATCTTGCCTCATGCCGTGGGTGCGCATCCAGATTGCATCTACTGATAGAAGCGATCTGCCCTGAATTACTGTTGATGAGTTTGATTTGGGCGACGGCTACAGTAGCGGCTGCGATCTTGGTCCATGATTTGAATGCCTTCAACCTACATTACACAGTACAGTGATATGGATACAGGAATACGGGAAAACGACAATAATAAGTCTGAATTAAACGACATTACACAGTACAGTGATATGGATACAGGAATACATGAATAAAATAGTTCAGCAGTGCATTATAAACTAAATTAATAATAAGTCTGAATGTACATATTAAAAAAATGGCAAGTTGAAGATATTTTTACACTGCATTGAGGAACAAAATTAGTCAAAAAATATCTAATATATACAGTAGATGTTGAGTTGGTGACGGCAGTTGATCGGGCACAAAATTGAGAATATTTAAACTGGTTGATGCTGATACATCCGCATGCATGTTCCTTTTCACTTGACAAGGATCAAGGCGCGTGCGCGCCGGGGTCGTTGGCAAAGGAACATCGCCCTAGTTCCTAGCTACATATTAAGTTTAGCTAGCTGGTAGGTTCTAGCTATGTACTAAGTTTAGCTAGCTAGTACCATTGAAAGTATGGAATGAACGCAGCTTACTTGCATGCAGAATCGTGATCGATCGGTGAGACGTCATGTCGCTGCCGGCGAGACGCTGCATCGCTACCGGCGGCACGGTGAGATCGGCAGATCGCCATGCAACTGCCAGATGTTTCTTTTGGCGATCAGACTTCTAGCGATCACGCGAGGCCAGCTGTAGATCGTAACTGCCACATATGTTATCCCGGAGGAATCCATCGTATCTCAGCCGTGTTCAACTCTTTTTCCTTTGTCTGTTCTATATAATGGCACTCGTGGGTAATTTTTTATGATTTAAGTTAAATCTAATGGTCATTAATGTTTGATCCAACAAATACACGGTCGGATTTCTAGCCTCGCATCTCAGCCGTTTTCTACTCCTTTTCCTTTTTTATATAATGGCACTGGTGGGTAATTTTGTATGACTTAAGTTAAATCTAATGGCCATTAATCTTTGATCCAAAAAATACACGGTTGGATGTTTCTAATTATTATCAGATTTTCTAGCTTAATTCTCTTTTTTCTGGTTAGCCCGTAAAACACTTTTTATATATAATAGATAGATAACATATAGTCGTGTACAAAATACATTCAAGTTTACCACCTCCATTCCAAAATAATAGTAGTTATAGGATTTTCAAGAGTCAAAATTTCAAAAGAAGCGTATAATTTAATGAGGTTTTCAATCATAAAAGGTCAAATTTAACGAGGTCTATTAAGGTCAATCCTAATAGTTGAAGAGTACTGTAAACGTGAATGCTTCTGGTTCAAAATTTTGAACGAAGCGCCAAAAGAGCCTCTCCTCGCCCGAAACCGCGCGAGACCAATGTTTGGTAGAAGGAAATTACCGTCCTAACTCTGACCCGTGAAGCCTACCGGCCCGACGTCCAGAAGTCTAAATCGGGGTAGGTTTGTAACTTCACCGAGACGCCACACAACCGCCTCCGAAAAACATTCATATACCACGGGCGCCTAAACGCCGATGCGCTCGGCCGAAATCGCTCCTGCCCACTATTTGGGACACGTGAGATTACCGTCCTACCCCCGACCCGCAGCATGTCTGAAATTTTAGATGGGGGCAAAGTTTGTAACTTTCCCCAAATTTCAAACAAGCGCGTCCCGGAAACATGGTTCCCCCTTAGCTTCCCCCTCCCCCGTCCGATTCCCCATTCATACTCCGTGGGCACCAAAACTCCCTCTCCACCAGCCGCGAAACCCCAGCCTCCTCCGTCCGCCACCCCATCGCACCGATCCACCGCCGCCCTCCTCCATCACGCCGGAGCCGATACCCCGACATCGTCGTCCATTGCAACCTCAACCGCAGCGCCCTCCGGGACTTAGCAGTTGAAGCTGAGGCAGAGCTGCCTCCACGACGCGGACGTGCGCCGTACCCGAGCCACTTTAACCCCTCCGTCCTGTGCCTCACCATTGCTGCTCCAACGTCGCAACCGTCCACCGCACCAGAGCTGTTCTCGCTATGCCGTCGTTCACCGCCTTGGATCTGCTTCTCCACCGCCGACAGAGGGCCACCACACCACACTCAACAACTTGGCCATGGGTTCGTCCAAGGCTACACCGTCCTCCACAACATCTGGTTTCCAGCGAACCACAAGAAGATCGTCAAAAAATCATGAGGACATAGCATGGCAAGCCAATATTTGTACTCCTCTTCCCTTATTCTTGCGAATCTTACATGTCTGCTCGCGCGGTATTCATTCCACGAAGGAAACTAGTTGACCACTTCTTACTACACATTCTTCCTGATACTAGATGTTCCAAGTAACTCGCGATGCACAAGGTTTCCCCCCATTTACTATTTCACTTTAGCTAGAGGTCCGTCACCTGCCTGGATTTCAATTCAGTGTCAGTTGATTCCCAATTAAAGTAAGCACCACCCGCGGAGGCGTGCGGACCACCTAGTCCGCCTGTTCGCTGGGGAAGAAGCGCCTCGGTGTCTATCTTAGAGGTGTGTGTGGCGCAGGAGCTGCTGGCGCCCGATTTAGAGGTTTGCCGGGCTTAAAGGAATAGCTAGGGGGCGCTGCCAAGCACGGCGGTGGGGTAAGGTCGAGGGGAGGGCGGGGCGGTGGAGGCAGGGGTCTGGGCCGGTGGTCGCTGACGGTTCGAGGAAGATCGTCAACAGTGACTGGCGGGAGGTAGATGAAGGCCATCTGCCCGTTCCTTGTAGATCGGACAGTGCAGTAAAAATCGAATGACCTATTTGTTTTTAGTCGATTGTTATTTTCATAGGACCACATGTGGTGGTTTGCTGGAGGATTACCTGCACTTCCCAGCCATCCCTGTGCTCATATTTCAAAAGCCTAGAATCTAATTTCGTGTGCCATGCTTGTTGTAGAGCTATCATATGTCTGCCGTCATTTATTTTTGCCCCACCTGCTATCTGATACTTTTACACTGCACTACTTGTGCACAAACTACACCCATGCTCTCACTATTGTTTTATTACGCATGGGTATTTCAGAATCTCAAGCACACTATTCTAAAAAGAAAACAGAGCAGTTGCTCCAGTCTACATCGAGGATTGGAAAGACACGGTTTGACGCTCTGAAGAAGAGTGTAGTGTCATTCGATGAAGACTGTCAACGTAGCTCTGTAGTTGATGACCCCATTCACCATACACCAGCATCGCAGGTGCTTGCTTTAACTTCACGGTGTCATAGGCGGTGTCCAATGTTGCATATGGTGTCTACCTTGTATTGCTTCTAAATTGGTTAAATTGCATCTGCTTAGCCATATACTGCGAATATGACATGTCTTCCTGTTTTTGGTACATACTGCATCTGCCTATTAACCATTTTCTTACATCAAACTAATGTTCTTGTGTATCCCTTATCAATCACTTATGACGAGACACCTTTAGTATATGCAACGTGATATTTGTTGCATCTTGCATATGATTTATAGCATGTACTGCGTCTAATTTGTTGAAAAGCCATTTATGATGACACGCTTTTAACTTGGCAAAGTCATATTGGTTGCATCTTTCATGTGGTGTCTACCTTGCATTGCTTCTAATTTGTTGAAATGGCTTATGCTTAGTTTACACAAATAGTTGTGAATATGCCATGTCGTCCTGTTTTTCGTACATATTTCATCCTCGTATCATGTGTTTGCCTTACATCAAAGTAGTGTTCGTCAGTATCATGCATGAATGAGTTCTGAAGAGTGATTTTCATTCCTTTTTCTTATCGTTTGACTTGACAATGCAAAATCAATAAAGCGGAAGGAAATTAGCAAGGCAGTGGATGATGGTGCTCCTTCTGACCAACTGAAATGGAGGGTCTCTACAGATTCTACTCCGCTATCCTCCAAACAAGATTTGCAAGCAACACATGCATAGACAGCCAACGTAGTTGTATTGATGATGAGCACATCTCCCCTACCCAACCATCACAGGTGCTCGCTCTAACTTGGCACTGTTATATGTGGTTGCATGTTACATATGATGTCTAGCTTGTATTGCTTCTAATTTTGTTGAATTGCATCTGCTTAGTTTACACATTATACTTGTGAATAAGACACGTGTTCCTGTTTCTAGAACATACAAATATCTATCTATCACGCCATGTTCTTACATCAAAGTACTACTGTTGTGTAACCTGCAATAATCACTTATCATAAGACACATTTAGCTTGGGAGTGTGATATAGGTTACATCTTGCATTGTCTAGCTTGTACTGCTTCTAATTTGTTGAAATGGCACTTATGACGAGACAGTTTTAACTTGGTAGAGTGACATTCGTTGCATATTTCATACAATGTCTAGCTTTCATTTCTTCTAATTTGTTGAAATATCTGCTGCTTAGTTACACATCATAGGTGTGAATATGCAATGCTGTCATTTTTTCTTACATATTCAATCCTCCTATCATGTGGTCGCCGCCTTACATGAAAGTAGTGTTCGTCAGCATCATGCATCAATGAGTTCTAAAAAGCAAATTTTATTCATTTTTCTTGTGGGTTTGACTTGACAAGGCAAAAAAAATAAGAGAGAGGAAGGAAAAAAAGTAAGGCAGGGGCTGATGGCGGTCATCTGGCGCCATCGGTAAGGAGACGCTCTAGAGATTCTGCTACTACTGCTAGTGCAGTAGAAGTTCCAAGTAAATATGATGTGCCCAACAACCCTACTCCAGCATCCCAGGTGCTTTCTCTAGCTTGGCAGTGTGATATTTGCTTGCATGTTGCATACGGTGTCTAGCTTGTATTGCTTCTAATTTGATTAAATTGCATCTGCTTAGTTTACACATTATACATGTTAACATGGCATGTCTTCCTTTTTTTTTGCATATACTACTTCTGTCTATTACATGTTCTAACATCGAAGTACAGTTCGTGTCTATCCTGCATCAATCACTTATGACGAGACACCTTTAACTTGGTAGTGTGATATTGTTTGGATCTTGCATATGATTTATTGCTTGTACTGCTTGACATTTGTTTAAATGCCACGTATGACGAGACACTATTAACTTGGTAGAGTGATATTTGTAGCATCTTTCATATGGTGTCTGGATTCCATTGCATTGCTTCTAATTTATTGAAATGCCTTCTGCTTAGTTTACACATCATAGGTCTGATTATCTCATGCCGTCCTGTTTTTCGTACATATTACATCCTCCTATCATGCGGTTGTCTAACATCAAAGTTCAGTTCGTCTGTATCACACATCAATTAGTTCTGAAGAACTAAATTTTTATTCCTTTTTCTTATGGGTTTGACTTGACATGGAAAAAAGAGAGGAAGGTACACAGAATGGTAGGGGATGGTGTTACTACTCGGGAGGCACAGAAACAGAAGCGGAACAACTCTGCAGATTGTGCTGGTACTGATAGTACAAGAGAAGGCCAAAGTCCACTAGATAAATGTGCAAACACGGTATCCCCTACTACACCACCTGCAAAATGTACCAAAGACAAACGAACCAAACAAGCAACGACAGTCCTAGTGGTTGCAGCACCTTCTTCCACAGTACCAACATGTGCATGACCTACTCGTTCGTCAACTCTTCTAGCGGCAAGTTCCCAAGCTCCCTTGCCACCTGACACTACTTTCGAAGCACTCTTGGCACAAGAGGACTTGGCAAGATGAGATGAACCTTGTGAGCTTCAACACCAAGAAGGTAGTTGATCGAGTCAAGTTATAGTTGCATGCTTCTTTATATGTAGTCTCACAGTTTGATGTACACTAACACTTCCCATGTTCGTTGTTGAACTAGCACCTAGGCGCAAGAGGAAACAAACATCAGGGATAATGCTCGACAGGTTAACTAAATCTAAAGGAGGAAGAATGGAGATCCATTTTGAGTCAGGCTTAAAAAGGCCATGTGATGCTACAGAGTCAGCCAAGTTAGTTTCAGAGGCAGTCGTTGCCGTTAGATGTCATGCACGTATCCTCCCAACATGGATTCAGTATAGGAATGACAAAAACAAAAAATCCAGTTTAACACCTTCCTCGACCATTTATCTGTAAGTATGGTTATTTATGGAACTTAGTAATATCGTCTTGCTCTGTCCCATACTTTCTAGGTTGTTGGTAATGAGACTCCTATAATTTTGAATAGATGAGGTTCAAGTTGGATCGGCAAGATGATGCAACCAGACAAGCATGCACTCATGTTTTCAAGTCTGCTTTGCGACAGTATCAGTATAATCTGAGGAAAACTCACTTTGAAGGCAAGGCTAACAATGAACTTGCCCAAACATCTCCAGTGGAAAATATAATGGATGAAGACTGGACAACCCTTGTTAAACACTGGTCTGATCCAAAGTATCAAGTATGTTGTATAGATGTGATCAGATCACATGTTGAACTCCTATTTATGCATGTCCCTTACAAATCTATATTCTTCTAGGTGAACTGTTCAAAGAACAAGGCCAACCGTACGAAAGTGAAATTCCAACAGACGACAGGATCTCGTAGCTATATTGCGCACTGCGAGGCTCTGGTAACTAGCTGTTGTTTCACACTTTTGGTTGTGCCATATTATCAGATCTATATTGACTTGTTCCAAATGCAGAGGAAAGCCCACAAGGACCAAAAAGAACTTGAACCAAATGCGGTGGAAATCTTCAAGGACTGTCACACCAGCAAGACGAAGGGCATGACTACACCAGTCAAAGCCGCTGTAGTAAGTCCTGAATCCTCAGGCCCTTTGAACTACTGGTTACTCTGACTTGTGCATTGAACTACATGGTTTGCAGCCAATGTCTATTACTCTTTTCAATTTTATACACAGTTGTCTGAATGTATCATTGCACCTTACAAGGTTTAAAAGATAGGAACGATGTTCCTTTGCTCTTGATCTGTAATCTAGTTCTGTGTTGCACACAACGTTACAATTGCCTGTTTGTCTGATCTCAGTTGTTTTGTGATATGAATGATGTCATACTATGCTCACCGTATTATAAACTTTGTCTCTTTATCTTAGCTGTCAATACAATGTGAAGAAATAGACAATACATTAGCCATGGTATATGGTCATATGTTTGGAACCTGGTTTTATTATGTACTTTGAGTAAAATACAACTAATATTTTACACGGGTTCACCAAAATAAGTTCTGTATATAAACCAAAGCTATTCTGTTTGGTTTTGCTGCCTCATTAATAACTTCTGTTCTGGTACTACTAATGTACAAACTCAACTTTTGAGCAAGCTATGGAACAAATGGTGGAACCGCCACAACCTCCTGAAGGTGATGAGGCAACCATAACCACAATGTCACCTCTTGCTGCAGTGGGTCACTATCTCTCCACTAACAGTGCCAAAAGCACCATCCCGCGTAATACTGGGTTGGTTGTTAAGGCAACCTTGTCCAAACTGCCTCATGAACAAGATCTGCAAGCTCGATAGAATGATATATCTGCGCTCCAGGCACAAGTCATATCCCTAACAGAGACCCTTTGTGAAACAAGAACAACCATTGTTCGATGTCGTCAAGATATGCATGGTTTTGAAACCAGACTATCAGACATTTGCTATGTTGTTCAGGAGCCTAGGAGAAATGACAGCGAAGTTTATGGTGCTCCATCAGACACAACAGCAAGAAAACATACCAGTCAGGTCAAATCATCCGAGGTTCTGAACTTCTGATGGTGCATTTACTTTTATGCCAACCCTCCTTTTGTTATATGGCTGTAATTTGTTTTGTTGCGATACAACATTTGTTCTTAACGGGCAACGACCGGCTAAAGAAAATAGCAAGCCATTTTTGTATAGTGTAGGGTGTTCCCTATATTTGCACAGGTGGCGAACTTTGATGCCCAGTGGATATAATTTGTGCAATCGCCATAATAGCCTAGCATTAGTTGCTTGCTTATTTATTTCCTTGTAGTCATCTTTTTCCTCGGTTTGTTAGTGGCCGCAATAACCATGGGCCACATATGGCCCGTGGTAACCATGGGCCTGCTACCTGCTGTAGTGCCCAAAGGGCCATCTACGAGCCATAGGATCCGTGGGCCAAAAGCGGACCGGAATATGGGCCGTAAAGGGGCCAAAGTGGGAATGGTCCGTTTAAGGGCCCATAGCATAACGGGCCGTTAACAGGCCAAAAATCATCACAGGCTTAATTCTACCGACAAGCATAACGGGTCGTTAATGGGCCGGAATACAGGACGGGATGAAAATGGCCCAATGGGTTAACAGACCATAAACGGGCCGATTGTAACCACAGGCTAAATTTGGCCCATTAGCACAACAGGCTAGTAACGGACCGTAAGTAATCGAGGGCTGGAAATGAGCCCAAGATTTTATGGGCCCTTACAAGGCCGAAAGAAAACATGGGATGGAAATGACCCAACTGAATCATGGGCCGTTAATGGGCTCAAAGCTGTTTACCTTTCATGATGGGCCAGAATCACCACGGGCCGTCAATGGGCCCAGAGATACAAAAGGCCTCATATGGGCCGAAAGACGTCACGGTCCATAGATGGGCCAAAAGTGACAATGGGCTGGAATCATAAGGCACGACCCGCATGGCGCTACAGGGCCGAATTTTGAAAGGCCATGACGGGTCGTGAGTACCCGGGCCGTAAATGGGATGTATGCGAACAGGCCGTTAACAGGCTTTCCATGGGCCAGCCCGCTAACTTTTGACCAAGTCAAACGGCCGGCCTTTTTAACGTAAATGTGCTACTATTGGGCCTGCCACGTGTCAACGTATCATAGGTGTCTCGTGTCCAATGAATGGCTGACATCTGTCCCAACGCCGAGCTGACATGTGGATCCGTTGGCGAATGAGAATTTTACACATGGAAAATCACCATTGGTCCGGGCTAACGGGTTATCGGATCCAAACCCACGCCCGATAGCTTAACAGCGACCCGTTACGGTGGATGCCACATGTCGGTTACCCTTGACGAAAACACTTCCATGACACGACATTTATCGTCATGGAATTGGACACTTCTGTGATGATAATTTCAGTATTGTCATGGAACACTTCTACGACACCACATGTATGATTATCTTGCTGTCATAAAATCATCACGGATGTACATGCATGACAGAAAACGTGACCTACTATGACAAACACGTATCATCACGGAAGTGTTTTTTGTAGTGTGAGAAGCTACATCAACGGAGGAGGCTATGGGAGAGCTCTTATATATAAACCTTCAACCCTAGTCGTCGCCATCGCTATTCATCACGTCTCATTCATCATCTCATCTCCAAGTCCAGCCACCATTCATCTCAATAATACCATTGTTGCAACCTTGAAGGAGACCGGTGATAACCCACAAGTATAGGGGATCGCGACAGTCTTTGAGGGTAGTATTTCACCCAAATTTATTGATTCAACACAGGGGGAGCCAAAGAATATTTGCGAGTATTAGCAGTTGAGTTGTCAATTCAACCACACCTGGAGAACTAAATATCTGCAGCAAAGTGTTTAGTAGCACAGTAGTAACAGTAGCAATAGGAATGGAAACAGTAACAATAGCAGTTTTGTAGTGATTGTAACAGCAGCAGCAACGGTAGTAACTTAGAAAAGTTCAATATGCGAAAAACATAGGCATTGGATCAGTGATGGATAATTATGTTGGATGACATTCATCATGTAACAGTCACAACCTAGAGTGATACACAATAGCTCCAATTCATCAATATAATGTAGGCATGTATTCTGTATATAGTCATACGTGCTTATAATAAGAACTTGCATGACATCTTTTGTCCTACCCTCCCGTGGCAGCGGGGTCCATAAGGAAACTAAGGGGTATTAAGGCCTCCTTTTAATAGAGAACCGGAACAAAGCATTAACACATGGTGAATACATGAACTCCTCGAATTACAGTCATCCCCGGAGAGTATCCCAAACAATTTTCACTATGGGGTCTACGGATCAGAACAATAACAAGTGCATATAACTAGCAGATAGGATCAAGAACTCAAATATATTCATGAAAAAATAGAGGGTTCAGATTTGAAATCATGGCACTCGGGCCCTAGTGACAAGCATTAAGCATAGCAAAGTCATAGCAACATCAATCTCAGAACATAGTGGATACTAGGGATGAAGCCCTAACAAATTGACTCGATTACATGATAAATATCATCCAACTCATCACCGTCCAGCAAGCCTACGGAGAAATTACTCACATCCGGTGGTGAGCATCATGAAATTGGTGATGGAGGATGGTTGATGATGACGATGGCGACGAATCCCCCTCTCTAGAGCCCCAAACGGACTCCAGATCAGCCCTCCCGATGAAGAACAGGAGGTGGCAGCGGCTCCCTATCATAAAATGTGATGAAACTTCTTCTCTTATTTTTTTTCTCGGGGAAAGAGAATTTATACCGTTGGAATTAGGTCAGACGGCCACCTGTGGGCCCCACAAGGTAACAGGGTGTGGCACCCCGGCTCAAAGGAACCGGAACACCCAGTATTCCAGCCCAGAAATCAAGTCTTTTGGAATACGGCACTGCTTGGCATAGAACAAATCAGCTCTTACTACAAATAATCGGGGTACAAGGGTGCGATATTACAAAGGTTACAGGGGCACTGTGATCCTACGTCTGCTCAGATAGCTCTATGCTAGCAGCGGAATAACTCGGAGCGACGGAATAACTTCTAGCAGCGGAACAACGACGACGGTGATGGACTCCACTCCACAGGGACTCTGGCTGGGACACATCCTAGCGCGCAAACTCAGGATCCTCGAGAAGCAATCAATCACGGCATCACCTGCTATCTGGCATGACACGCCAGGTGAGTACTTTGAATGTACTCGCAAGCTCCCAGCAACCAAAGCAATCAAGACAAACAACAGCATGGCATTTACAGGTTAAATATCGATGATGATCATGATACTACTAGAGCAATCACGAGAATGAGCATGGCATGTACATGTTACTCATGATATGAACATGATGATACTAGCACTAGCATGAGGGGGGGAGACAATGTTTAAGGTCCCTTGGACCAACTTACTCTTCTCGGAGGTTATCTCGTAACTACCATATGTAACAAACTTACCGTCGTGAACATCACACGATCACCTCAGGATCAACCAAGCTTGGTATCAACTATACCATCGTGATCATCACATGACCATAAGGAGCTTGATCTTTTCCTGTGATCATCGCATGACCACATAAAGATCAACCAACTTCTTTCCTCATGGAATCGGGGTTGTTAATTATCCAGGTTATTATTACTGTTGGCCCATAGTGTGACCTACTACGAACTGTGTCCATGACCGAGGATGCGGCTATCGATAGATTATACACTCTGCAGAGGTTAGTACACTGTACCCACACCACGGAACTCATGGCCTCGTGCTCCCATTCGGGTGGACCAACGACATTCCGACAAAACCAATCTATTGCATGACACTCTCCCGGCCACTCCGACAAAGTCCCCTTTGGGCTATGTCATGGGAGGCCCTGATGTTAACTCGTGACATCCTACCACCTCGTGGTCGGCCACCGTCGTGGGAAAACAAAACTAACGGTCCCAAACGGGGATAATGGTACCATACAACTTGGGCACACAAGGCTTATGGCCGCCTACCTGATCAGGGTAGCATGCACACATAACCTTCCCTAGTTGGAGGCACCGGCGAGAGGCATGACAATAGACCGAATTAGGGCCTCCCCATCCAGGCAAGTGTGACTACACTGGTGAGCTCGATTCATTGGCACTATGACTCAGCCAACAAATTTGTTCAAGTTCGATTAATGTCAGGTTCAACTTGAATGGTGATGAGCTGAGTCACAGCAAAATAACTTGACAATGCATATGAGCATGATATCAACATAAACATCGCGGGCAAATATAACCATTTATCATAACATCGACAACAATAAATCATTTAGTCTATGGGATGCACATGAGCGTGGCATAAAGATGATCATGAATATCACAAGTATTTGCATAACAAACCATAACTATTCATGTGAGCATATCATTATCACTAGCATATGAAATGATTACAACAATTGACTATGAGAATAATAATACTAGCAAATAATCATTTAACTTACTAGATGAAAAGGAACATGGCATAAGGAAATGAGCATGGATTCACAAGCATATAAGTAGCATTCAAAATAATTACATGAACAAATAATTATTCGAACATTCAAGTCGAAACCATGGCTATTTCAATGCCATCATGCAAGTGGCTATCATGGCTTACCTGGTGTTGTTGGAATCACCGGGAAGAAGTGCGATGAGCTCGCGGAAAAAATTGCGAGAAAAGTTTCTGATTAGAGGGCAAGGGCAAAATGGTCATTTTCAGAGTGTGACAACATAGTGAAAATGTTACCAACAGATCGGCCTCGACGAATAGAGAACATGGGCTTTGGAATCACCTGATTTGGAGTTACAGTTGCGAAAATACGGCCGTTCATTCGTTAGGCAGAAAAATGAATATAATCTGTGCTTTTCTGCTGCTAACGAGTGAACGTCCACAATATAAGGATTTCGGCGCCGGCTGCTGAAAGCAGAAAGCGCCTTTCAGGAAATACGCTTTCGAATGGGGAAGATGTATTCTATTCCGAAGACACGGCCGAGAGCGTTTTCGCTTAAGGGAAAGCGTATTCCGGAGAATACGTCTCCACTTAAACGACTGGGCCCGGGCGGCTGGGTCACTGGTGCGCGGGGCCCGCTGGCAGGTCCATCGTCCTCCTCCTGCATGCGCCTGGCAGAGGAGAGGGGCCGCTCCCGACGGCGATTGCCGACGGCTCCGACCACCTCTCGCGGAGCTCGGCCTACCGGCATGCTCAGGAGGTCAAGGCGCATCCATCCATGTAGTTGACAGGCCTCGAGGGAGTCGGGCTCGAGCGCTCCTTCGACCACGGCGGATGGCAGCATTGGGCGACGATGGGCTCGCGGTTGTGGGCCACCGAGGAGAAGGAGAAGAGGGAAGGAGCTTCGCCTCGTCCTGGGGGTCTCTCTGGAGAGGAATGAAGGGGGAGGGGGCTCGGGGTAGCTCGAATTTGAGCCGAGGGTGGCGGTGGCCATGGCGAACGTGGGAAGCGAGGAGAGGCTCGGGCGATGAATGGAGAGTGCTGGGAGGTTTCTAGGAGGGAGAAGAGGCTGATGGAGTGCTCAGAGAGGCTCGGGGATGGCTATATATAACCAGGCGAAGATACCCGAGCCGGATGCCGCCATGGGCTTATGGTAGATGCTCTGGTGATGGCACTAGAGCTCGGAGGGACACACGTGGGGGAGAGGAAGAGGGGCCAGAGGACTCACGCAATGCGGAGAGGCCATGGAGGGCTTCGGGAGAGCTCGAGGAAGAAGGGGACAGCAGGAAAACGACGATGGTCGTGGGTGCACAGTGGGGCGTGGCACGTCGGGGAGGAAGGAGGAGGGGGAGAGGGGTCCAGATGGTATGCGTGGACGCAGGAGAGGGAGGGCTACGCTATGGACATGCTGCGGTGGCGAGACCACGACGTTTGGGCGGTGGCCGAGGGCCCTAGTGCCCAGAGCACGCTTATGGCACGCCAGACCACGTGCTCACCGCATGCACTGGCACACACGGGGCTTTTGGGCTGCCCTGACCATGTCTAGCATGTAGTCCATCCCAAATGGGACCCCTATGAAGTGATGGCTCGAAGAAAGCAACTATGTGCTGATGGGATACATCAGCCAAAGTTTGCTGTAGCAAATTTGGGCATGAAGATGTGGTTAAATGACTTAACCAATGGGCCAATAAATATGTCACGGGGGTTTAGGGTAGGAAGGACTACAATACTATGAAATATGAAAGGATTTGGACCAAGATTTATCATAGTTGCTTCACAACTGCATATCTGGTCCAGAAACTCTGATCTTGAAGCTGCACTCACCTGGATGATTGGATTGATCTGAAATTTGGTGGGGGTGATGATTTGGGCATATGAAGGCACTGTAAAAATTTCATACCATTTGGATAAATAAAAATGGTACTTCCTTCACAATGCTTTCCTCTGGACAAAAACTTGGGGAAATTATTGAGAAATATTGGCTGAATGAAATAAGCCCAAATTTGGTGGAGGGAGGTTATATAGGTAGGAGAATGTCCTGGTAAAATTTCAGAATTTATGAAGCCATATAAAATATAGATGCTTCACAAACTGAAATTATGACCAAAAACAAAGATTGGATGGTGTGCTCACCATGAGTATGGAATCTTGAATATTTTTACATATCCAAGGTCCATATGAGTCAAATGAATTTTGAGAATTTTTTGGGAATTTTAGGAAAGACATAAATATAGATTGCTTCACAACCTAGGGCAAACAGGGTTATTCCTTTAATAGAAAAAGGAATATTCCCAAGAAATAAAAGTTGGGGTTGGGCTACGATGGAAATGACATGGCCTTGGGATGGATTTGAGAGGGACAAGCCACTAGGGAGAGGAAGAAGAGATGATCTTCCCAGGTTTCAAGACAACAGAGCCACACAAAAGAAATCCAAATCAAAAATCCAAAGAAAACCAAAAGAAAAAGAAAGGGCCAAAAATCGGGGTGTCACAAACCTACCCCCCCCTTACAAAAATATCGTCCTCGAGATTTGGTCGCTCAGGGAACAAGTATGAATATTCTGACTTAAGGAGACTGTTTCCAACTTGGGTATCCTTTTCCTTGATGTCCCCACTGAATTTCATATGACCTGATTACCTTGCTCTGGGGTGGTTTGCTTCACCATATTCCACATTCTGACAGGTCTTCCTTCATATGTTCATCCTTACTCTGACTTCAATTCTTTTATGTCTGCTGACTTATCTGCTATTATCCTGACTGGAATTTCGATAAGTCTGGGAGTGATTTCCAATTGACGTGACATTCTTCTATCCAGCACCGATAGTATTGAATGGATTTGTGAACAAATTTCCTCGATGAACACGAAACATTTACTCCTTGCATCGGGTTACTCGAGTAGATGCATGTCCTCCGAGTTCAAAACAATGCTATAACCATTCTCTTGGCGGAATCTGACTGCTTGTAGGTAGTTCTAAATTATCTTGGCTGGCTCCACTGTCTCGAGTATCAACTCCATACCAAAGATTCGACTGTCGTCTAACGTGGCCAGTATAAAGGAGTACGGCCTTATAACAATAGCATCCAGAGACTTGACTGACGGTGGTTCTGGCAGAAGAATCTTGTTCATGACAGACTATCATTTTACTGGGTACCATATGTGAGGACACATGATCCGAGATTGTTGTTCAGCATTCTGGTTACTCATTCTGTCGGTATATCCATATGTGGGTAGTAGTCCATGCGATACTTTAACACCGTCGCTGGAGTCAAACTGCGGAGCTGGCCTTTGGTCTGCCATAACAGAATTGGATATTTGATACTGACAATTCTGAGCATATACTGTTGGACAAGCGGGTTACCTTGATATGAGGTTCTTACCAACAAAGTATACCACTTGGGTGTATATTCATGGTGATTGATACGGAATCAGACTGTCTTGGGTATCCGTACCATGTTATTCCTGCAATGATTATATTACCCACATTGTCGGTCTTGCTCCTTCATTATTGTTCTCTTTTCCCGAATCCTTTGCTGAAAGAGCTTGGCCATATATATCCTTAATTCCTTGTGTGACCATAGGTGAAGTCAGGTGCCACATTCCGGTAATCATACCTTATCCTTGTTCATGTCTCGTGTCATAGGCTATATACGAGGTTCACATGTACTTGTATAGAGCTCACTATGGTTGTCAATCATACAAGACAGTGACAAAGGTTAACGATATCACTTTGTCGGGCGTGAGGAAACTGGCCTTGATATTCTTGATATTCCTACTGGTTCATTATGGTTGTAATGGTTGTACACTGAGGTAGACTTGATGCTGATAGTCTACCCAAAATATCATTTGTATTCAAACCAGATATTCCCAATATAATGCAGTCGGCTGAGAATTCCATAATGTTTAGCTGAGCTTCCAAACAATTGAATTCCTCACTGATTCTTCGAGTCCGGTGGCGGTTCGGTGAGAAACTTTCATAAGGGGAAATAAGGTAACACTGAAGGCCCAAAGAAAGAAGAAAAAGAAATGACTCAAACAAAAGCACACAAGGCATCAAGATTACACGCAAGCAACATCACTTTATACTACTATTCACCACAGTATGCCTGCCTACTTAAGCACACAAATCTCACGAGATCTCCGGTACTACGATCTCACATGCTGTGGCGGTGTGCACGAAAGTGAATCAACGTGTGGAGAGGTTGATGTAAACAGAGCTACACCAAATACTGGCTCAGCACCGGTTGCATCTGGACGGGCTTAGGGATGAGGACGGGCTCGGTGATCATGTAGCGGAACACGGATGTCACGGCCACATCATCATCAAGTGGACGGAAGGGAACCGTACTCGCCCAGGGAATGGGTGATAGGGTAGGATAGGGGTGGAAAGAAGGGGCTGCTGGCATTGCCCTTTTCTGGTAACAAAGACCAGTAAGGGTTGCCAAAGCGGCGGGTTGGATGGCCAGATCCGGGGTAGAAACATGTCTACCACTGAAATGATAAGTGTGGCTGAAGATAATATATTGGTGCGATACCTGTGCATCAATCCTGTAAGTGATCGACACCACTAGGTACCTCGGCATCACTCCGCTGGGACAGAGATGACACCAAACACCAAAGAGCAAGTATGCAAAACTAGAGGGTGCAGGTAATGGATCGAAACCGATGCCACCTACACTCACAAGATCAACCGTTAGTGACAAGATAATAAGTCTATATGCATGCTATGCAGCAAACAAATGCAACAACCAAATGCAATAAGCAAGCTAGACTCTGAACTATCGGTTTCTAACGCTCACGCGGACTAGGGCATCCTACAGCCAGACTTGGCTCTGATACCAAGCGTTGTGGCACCCCGGCTCAGATGAACCGGAACACCCCGTATTCCAGCCTAGAGATCAAGTCTTCTGGAATACGGCACTGCTTGGAATAGAACAAATCAGCTCTTATTACAAATAATAGGGGTACAAGGGTCCGATATTACAAAGGTTACAGGGGCACGTCGATACTACGCCTGCTCACATAGCTCTATGCTAGCAGCGGAATAACTCGGAGCGACGGAATAACTTCTAGCAGTGGAACAACGACGACGGAGATGGACTCCACTCCGCAGGGACTTTGGCTGGGACACATCCTAGCGCGCAAACTCGGGATCCTCAACAAGCAATCAATCACGGCATCACCTGCAATCTGGCATGACACGCCAGGTGAGTACTTTGAATGTACTCGCAAGCTCACAACAACCAAAGCAATCAAGACAAACAATATCATGGCATTTACAGGTTAAATATCAATGATGATCATGATACTACTAGAGCAATCACGAGAATGAGCATGGCATGTACATGTTACTCATGATATGAACATGATGATACTAGCACTAGCATGAGAGGGGGGGAGTCGATGTTTAAGGTCCCTTGGACCAACTTACTCTTCTCGGAGGTTATCTCCTAACCACCATATGTAACAACCTTACCGTCGTGAACATCACATGATCACCTCAGGATCAACCAAGCTCGATATCAACTATACCATCGTGATCATCACATGACCACAAGGAGTTTGATCTTTTCCTGTGATCATCGCATGACCACATAAAGATCAACCAACTTCTTTCCTCATGGAACCGGGGTTGTTAATTATCCATGTTATTATTACTGTTGACCCATAGTGTGACCTACTACGAACTGTGTCCATGACCGAGGACGCGGCTATCGATAGATTATACATTCTACAGAGGTTAGTACACTGTACCCACACCACGGAACTCATGGCCTCGTGCTCCCATTCGGGTGGACCAACGACATTCCGACAAAACCAATCTATTGCATGACACTCTCCCGGCCACTCCGACAAACTCCCCTTTGGGCTATGTCATGGGTGGCCCCGATGTCAACTCGTGACATCCTGCCACCTCGTGGTCGGCCACCGTCATGGCAAAACAAAACAAACGGTCCCAAACGGGAACAATGGTACCATACAACTTGGGCACACAAGGCTTATGGCCGCCTACCTGATCAGGGTAGCGCACGCACATAACCTTCCCTAGTTGGAGGCACCGGCGAGAGGCATGACAATAGACCGAATTAGGAACTCCCCATCCAGGCAAGTGTGGCTGCACTGGTGAGCTCGATTCGGTGGCACTATGACTCAGCCAACAGATTTGTTCAAGTTCGATTAATGTCTGGTTCAACTTGAATGGTGATGAGCTGAGTCACAGGAAAATAACATGACAATGCATATGAGCATGATATCAACATAAACATCAAGGGGAAATATAACCATTTATCATAACATCGACGGCAATAAATCATTTAGTCTACGGGATGCACATGAGCGTGGCATAAAGATGATCATGAATATCACAAGTATTTGCATAACAAACCATAACTATTCATGTGAGCATATCATTATCACTAGCATATGAAATGATTACAAGAATTGACTATGAGAATAATAATACTAGCAAATAATCATTTAACTTACTAGATGAAAAGGAACATGGCATAAGGAAATGAGCATGGATTCACAAGCATATAAGTAGCATTCAAAATAATTACATGAACAAATAATTATTCAAACATTCAAGTTGAAACCACGGCTATTGCAATGCCATCATGCAAGTGGCTATCGTGGCTTGCCTGGTGTTGATGGAATCACCGGGAAGAAGTGCAATGAGCTCAAGGAAAAATTTGTCGGAAAAGATTCTCTCCCGGCGGAGCTGATTAGAGGGCAAGGGTAAAATGGTCATTTTCAGAGTGTGACAACATAGTGAAAATGATACCAACAGAACGGCCTCGACGAATAGAGAACGTGGGCTTTGGAATCACCTCTTTCGGATTTATGGTTGCGAGGCCGTTCATTCGTTAGGCAGAAAAATGAATAAAATCTGTGCTTTTCTGCTGCTAACGAGTGAACGTCCACAATATAAGGATTTTGGCGCTGGCTGCTGAAAACAGAAAGCGCCTTTCGGGAAATACGCTTTCGAATGGGGAAGATGTATTCTAATCCGAAGACACGGCCGAGAGCGTTTTCGCTTAAGGGAAAGCGTATTCTGGAGAATACGTCTCCACTTAAACGACCGGGCCCGGGCGGCTAGGTCACTGGCGCGCGGGGCCCGTTGGCAGGTCCATCATCCTCCACCCGCGCGTGCCTGGCAGAGGAAAGGGGTGGCTCCCGATGGCGATTGCCGGCAGCTCCGACCACCTCTCGCGGAGCTCGGCCTACCGGCGTGCTCAGGAGGTCGAGGCGCATCCATCCTTGTAGTAGACGGACCTCGAGGGAGTCGGGCTCGAGCGCTCCTTCGATCGCGGCGGATGGCGGCGTCGGGCGACGATGGGCTCGCGGCTGTGGGCCACCAGAGGAGAAGGAGATGAGGGCAGGAGGTTCGCCTCGTCCTGGGGGTCTCTCTGGAGAGGAATGAAGGGGGAGGGGGCTCGGGCTAGCTCGAATTTGAGCCGAGGGTGGCGGCGGCAATGGCGAACGTGGGAAGCGAGAAGAGGCTCCGGCGATGAATGGAGAGTGTTGGGAGGTTTCTAGGAGGGAGAAGAGGCTGATGGAGTGCCCAGAGAGGCTCGGGGATGGCTATATATAGCCAGGCGAAGATACCCGAGCCGGATGCCGCCATGGGCTTGTGGTAGATGCTCTGGTGATGGCACTGGAGCTCAGAGGGACACGCGTGGGGGAGGGAAAGAGGGGCCAGAGGGCTCACGCGATGCGAAGAGGCCACGGAGGGCTTCGGGAGAGCTCGAGGAAGAAGGGGACAGCAGGAAAACGATGATGGCCGTGGGTGCACAGTGGGGCGTGGCACATCGGGGAGGAAGGAGGAGGGGGAGAGGGGTCCAGATGGTATGCGTGGACGCAGGAGAGGGAGGGCTATGCTGTGGACATGCTGCGGTGGCGAGACCACGGCGTTTGGGCGGTGGCCGAGAGCCCTAGTGCCCAGAGCACGCTTCTGGCACGCCAGACCACGTGGTCACCGCGTGCACTGGCACACGCGGGGCTTTTGGGCCGCCCAGACCATGTCTAGCGTGTTCCATCCCAAATGGGACCCCTTTGAAGTGATGGCTCGAAGAAAGCAACTCTGTGCTGATGGGATACATCAGCCAAAGTTTGTTGTAGCAAACTTGGGCATGAAGATGTGGTTAAATGACTTGACCAATGGGCCAAGAAAGATGTCACAGGGGTTTAGGGTAGGAAGGACTACAATACTGTGAAATATGAAAGGATTTGGACCAAGATTTATCATAGTTGCTTCACAACTGCATATCTGGTCCAGAAACTAGATCTTGAAGCTGCACTCACCTAGATGATTGGATTGAGCTTAAATTTTGTGGGGGATGATTATTTGGGCATATGAAGGCACTGTAAAAATTTCATACCATTTGGATAAATAAAAATTGTACTTCCTTCACAATGCTTTCCTCTGGACAGAAACTTGGAGAAATTATTGAGAAATATTGAATGAATGAAATAATCCCAAATTTGGTGGAGGGAGGTTATATAGGTAGGAGAATGTCCTGGTAAAATTTCAGAATTTATGAAGCCATATAAAATATAGTTGCTTCACAAACTGAAACTATGACCAGAAACAAAGATTGGATGGTGTGCTCACCATGAGTATGGAATCTTGAATATTTTTACATATCCAAGGTCCATATGAGTCAAATGAATTTTGAGAATTTTGTGGGAATTTTAGGAAAGACAGAAATATAGGTTGCTTCACAACCTAGGGCAAACAGGGTCATTCCTTTAATAGAAAAAGGAATATTCCCAAGAAATAAAAGTTGGGGTTGGGCTAAGATGGAAATGACATGGCCTTGTTATGGATTTGAGAGTGACAAGCCACTAGGGAGAGGAAGAAGAGATGATCTTCCCAGGTTTCAAGACCACAGAGCCACACAAAAGAAACCCAAATCAAAAATCCAAAGAAAACCAAAAGAAAAAGAAAGGGCCAAAAATCGGGGTGTCACACAGGGCGCGCCCAGGGGGGTCGCGCCCTGTTGCCTTGTGGGCAACAGGTGGCCCCTCTCCAATTGATTTTTGCACCAATATTTTTTATATATTCCATAAAAAATATCCAGAAAGTTTCATCCAATTCCGAGAACTTTTATTTCTACACAAAAACAACACCATGATAGTTCTGCTGAAAACAGTGTCAGTCCTGGTTAGTTTCATTCAAATCATGCAAATTAGAGCTCAAAACAAGAGCAAAAGTGTTTGGAAAAGTAGATACGATGGAGACGTATCAACTCCCCCAAGCTTAACTCATTGCTTGTCCTCAAGCAATTCAGTTGACAAACTGAAAGTGATAAAGAAAAACTTTTACGAACTCTTTTGTTCTTGTATCCATATATAAGCTTAAATAGCACCCAAGTTTTCAGCAAAGATCATGAACTAACCATGCAAATGATAACACTTAGAATTTACATTTACTCATATCAATGGCATAATCAACTAGCGAGCAATAATAACATATCTCAAATGCCAACAATTTGTCAAAACAATCATGGTATAATATGATAATATGGTATCTCGCTAGCCCTTTCTGAGACCGCAAAACATAAATGTCGAGCACCTCCAAAGTTCAAGCAGCGACTAAACATTGTAATTCAGGGTAGAAGAGATCCAGTAATGGTATACACAACATTAACTATACTCAATGCATAAGAATGACAATAGTGCTCTCAGGATTGGCGCTTAAAATGAGAAGGTGTTGACTCAACAATAAAAGTAAAATAACATAAAAGTAAATAGATAGGCCCTTCGTAGAGGGAAGCAGAGATTTGAAGAGGTGCCATAGCTCGAAGCTTAAATCAGAGATGAAAACAATTTTGAGAAAAGTGTACTTTTCCTGTCAACGTTATGACCAAGGATTTTCAATATCTTCCATGCTAAACACATTATCGGTGGTTCCCAAACAGAAAGGTAAAGTTTACTCGCCCTCCACCATACAAACACAAGCCATGGCTAGCCGAATTCACAGGTGCCCTCCAATCGATCAAGTTTTCAGGGGAGTTTGTTTTATTATATTTTTTCTTCATTTTGATTATAGGACTGGGCATCCCAATTACCAGCCTCTCTTGTGCAATGACAAGTGAATAAACACTCATCCTGAGAATAACCCGCTTAGCATGGAAGATACTGACCGCCCTCTATCGCTCCATGAGCGGTACGGGTACACAAAACAGATGTTTATTTGAATGATTAGAGGTGGCACATGCAAATTTACTTGGAACGGCAGAGTAATACCGCATATAGCTAGATATTGTGGACTCATCTGGAACAACTTTGGTTTAAGGATTGTGGATGCACAAGCAGTATTCCCGCTTAGTACAGGCGAAGGCTAGCAAATAGATTGAGAAGCGACCAACTAGAGAGCGAAAACGGTCATAATCATGCATTGCGAATAATTAACATTGAATACTAGCATGAGTAGGATATAAACACCCTGAATATAAATATCGTGAAGGCTACATTTGTTTTGAATCAACTACATGCGTGAACATGCGCCAAGTCAAGCCATTTGAGGATACCATACTAACATACTACATCATAACCATTTTAATGCATGTTGACATCCAAGATAAATCATTATCCACTCCTAGCTACTTAAGCATGGCATGAGCAACTATAATCTCTAATTGTCATCACAAACATGTTTACTCATAATATGTTGAATCATGGATACTTAGTTAAACATATTTACAAAAACAAAAACAAAAACAGTTCATACCAGCCTTCCCTTACCACAGTCACTTCATCAAATCATCGTCATTATTGCCTTTCACTCTCACGACCGAATGATGTGAAAATAATAATAGTGCAAGAGTGTCGTGGACTAAGCTGGAATCTGCAAACAATTCATTCAAGGGAGAAGACAAGGTAATATTGGCTCTCCGTTAGATCAACCATAAAGCATATGAGAGCCAATCAACATTTTCATCGTGGTCTTCTCCCCATGACGACTCAACGAAAAGAAAAGGAATTCAGAGAAACACACTGAAATATTTTTGGAGTTTTTAGTTTTTCTGAAGAAAGCAAATTAAAGAAGAAAAATGAAAAGCGAGAAAAACTATTTGCATGGGAGATCTCCCAACAAACGAGAAAAGAAGAAACGAGAAATCTATTTGGGTTTTCTAAGTTTTTCAAACACACAAGAAGAAAGCGAAAGAATAAAAATTAACATGGATCATACAATGAAAAAGGGTGAACACCGACAACTAAAATGAATGTTTGAACATGAATGTAATGTCGGTGAGAAATACATACTCCCCCAAGCTTAGGCTTTTGGTCTAACTTGGTCTACTGCCATGGCTGACGAGGATAATAATTGAAGTGGTAGCTCATGGAGGCGTTCTGTGCCGCCTCCTTAGCGAGACGGACAGCCTCAACTGCCGCGTTATACTAGTGTGCCTCATACTCATGGAGAAAATATCTCTGTTTGCTCTAGAAATCAAAGAGGACAGGAGCAGGCAAAATAACAGACATAGGACGATATTTATCAAATATCAAGTTATAGTCGTATATGTGAGTGTTGTGCTTAATAAACTCATGGCTCTGCATCGCCTCAAAATTTAGGTATCTATCAAGTAATATAGGATTATTGCGCCCAGGTGAGACCCCTAGCTTTGCAGCTATGCGAGAGGCATAAATTCCTCCATACAAATCACCATTGCCCGCGTTACGATGCAACCTACGTGCAACAATTGCCCCAAGATTATAATGTCTGCTACCCATTAAGGCAGCATGAATAAGGCTCAGATCGGGAGCACAAAGTACACTACAGTCTTGCATACCAACAATACACTTCCCATTAAAAAGTGCAAAATATCGAATAGAGGGAAAGTGAATGCTTTTTATCCTAGCTTGCGTAACTCCCGTGTCCTCACCATTGCAAAGACTACTAAGAAACATTTCATAATCAGATTGCCGCGGTTCGTTAAGCAAACCCCAAAACGGAATTTTGCATGCATCACAAAACACTTCTTGAGACATACCATAGGATCTATCATAGAGATGAAATAAAACTCTAGAATTACGAGAGTGATACTCAAACTTTTGAAGTGAATGAATGGGTAAGGTTATAGTGCTGAGGACGCTTATCTGCGATGAAGGCGGAGAGCTCAGTGTTTTGAATATATTGATCAAATTCTTCCTTAATCCCTTCACCTATCATGAACTCGTTGCACGGCCATCGACAAGATTTTGCTTCGGCACCTCACACCGAACTTGCCCTTGGTTCAATATATGATTGGCGTGCCGAGCTTTCGCTTGACGATGCTTCAGAGGACCTCCTTGAAGAACTCCTCCTAAAGAGGTTCATTTTCCTAAGAGAAAATTTGTGAAAAAAATTTGGACCACAAAATAATGTCAACAAAACTTCACAAGATTGATAACAACTACTCATACAAGTGCCTAGAGGCTATATCAAGCATTCAAACTAATTAGAACTCAAAGAATTTAACATGCAAGCTCATTTTTAGTAGCACCAATAGTAGCAAATCATGCAAAATATAATCCACTAAAGCAAAAACTAATTGGAGCAATGGAGGAGTCACATACCAAGGAGCAATCCCCCAAAACAGTTTCGGAAACGGAGCTCCGAGCAAAGAGATCAAAAATCTTAGGTTTGGGAGCAAGAACACGAGAGAGAGCTACAAAGATTTTTTTTCTGGAGGTAGGAGATGAAGTGGGCTGAAGGGATAAGTGAGTGGGTCCCTATGGGACCCACAAGGCATCTTGGCGCGGCCCAGGGGGTCGCGCCCTGTTGCCTTGTGAGCAACAGGGGCACCCCCTTGGGTTATTTTTAGTGCCAAAATTTCTTAAATATTCAAGAAAAAATCAGGTTAAAATTTTATTACATTCTGAGCACTTTTATTTTTAGGTCATTTTTTATTGCATGGATAATTCAGAAAACAGGATAATCATGGCATTTTACTTTATTAAACTATGAATAACAGAGACCAAACTATGATTACAGAAAGTTGTGCTTACTAAATTCATCGACCACATGCCCCTCCAAAAGAATCCATTAATAAGGTTGATCAAGTCTTATTAACAAACTATTTCTGAGTAACATGAAACCGAAGAAATTTCGTATAACACTAAGTTACCTCAACGGGGATATGCATCTCCCGAACGATAAGAATTTCGTACTTCTTTTTGATAGTAGGAAGAGGAAATTTAAATCCTCCAATAGTGATTGTCGAAACTTTTTCGATGCAGTTGATACCATTCACAGAAGTTTGTTTCTTTGGAAAATAAACCGTATGCTCATTACCATTGACATAAAAAGTGACTTTGCTTTTGTTGCAATCCATAACAACCCCTGCAGTATTCAAAAAAGGTCTTCCAAGGATAATCGACATGTTGTCATCCTCGGGCATAACAAGTATAACAAAGTCTGTTAAGATAGTAACATTTGCAACAACAACGGGCACATCCTTGCAAATGCCAATAGGTATAGCGGTTGATTTATCAGCCATTTGCAAGGATATTTCAGTAGGTGTCAACTTATTCAAATCAAGTCTTCTATATAAAGAAAAAGGCATAACACTAACACCGGCTCCTGGATCAGATAAAGCAGTTTTGACATAACTCGTTTTAATGGAGCATGGTATAGTGGGTATTCCCGGATCTCCTAACTTTTTAGGCACTCCAGCTTTAAAGGAATAATTTGCAAGCATGGTGGAAATTTCAGCCTCATGTATCTTTCTTTTATTAGTGAAATGTTTACTTAAGCCTTTAACATCATTAGCAGTTCTAAACATGAAATCACTCAAATGATCTATCATGAAAGCATTGCATTTTAATTGATTGCTAACATACATATTGAAGTGTTCTTACTTAATGATGTAATTATCAAACTCATAAAGGCATTGACTAGCAGATTTATTATACGGAATATCACCTTCATCAAATCTAATAAGAGAATTTACCTCTACTACCTGTGTCGAGATGTCGAGCCCATGTATTTCTTCAGTAGGTGGTAAATTCTTAACATCTTGAGACTTAATACCTTTTTCTTTCATAGATTTCTTTGCCTCTTGTATATCCCCAGGACCGAGGAATAGAATACCTCTCTTCTTTGGAGTTGGTTTGATCGGTGGTTTAGGAAGTGTCCAATCATTAGCATTCTTTAATATATTATTCAATAGTTCTTCAGCTTGTTCAACAGTTCGTTCCCTAAAAACACAACCAGCACAACTATCTAGGTAGTCCCTAGAAGCATCGGTTAGTCCATTATAAAAGATATCAAGTATTTCATTTTTCTAAAGAGGATGATCAGGCAAAGCATTAAGTAGTTGGAGAAGCCTCCCCCAAGCTTGAGGGAGATTCTCTTCTTTAATTTGCACAAAGTTAAATATTTTCTGTAAGGCAGCTTGTTTCTTATAAGCAGGAAAATATTTTTCAGAGAAGTAATATATCATATCCTGGGGACTACACACACAACCAGGAGCAAGAGTATTAAACCATTTCTTAGCATCACCCTTTAGTGAGAAAGGAAACAACTTAAGAATGTAATAGTAGCAAATTTTTTCCTCATGAGCAAATAGGTGGCTATATCATTCAATTTAGTAAGATGTGACACAACTGTTTCAGTTTCATAACCATGAAAAGGATCAGATTCAACCAAAGTAATTAACTCGGGATCAACAGAGAACTCATAATCCTTATCGGTAACAAAGATAGGAGAAGTAGCAAACTTAGGATCATATTTCATTCTCTCCATCATAGACTTTTCTTTAAGCTTAACCAGTAATTTTCTAACATCATCTCTATCATTACAAGCAAGAATTTCCCTAGCTGTCTCTCCATCTATAACATAACCATCAGGTATCTTAGGCATTTCAACTCTAGTAGGAGAGCAAGGAATACTAGGTGAATCATAATTTTCATCAGTTTCAGCATTCTCAATTTCTTTAGCATTAGCAATTTGTTCATCAAGAAATTCACCTAGTGGCACAGTATTATCAAGCAGAGTACTAGCATCATCACAAGTTTCATTTATAGCAGAAGTAGTATCATCAATTACTTGCGACATATCAGAGTGAATAGCAGGTGGTGGTGTCGCAAGCTTACTCAAAACAAAAGGTGAATCAAGTGCAGAGTGTGATAACAATTCCTTACCTCCCCTCGTCTTAGAGGGTACGATCTTGGTCTTAGCGTCTTTCAGATTCTTCATAGTGATCAATAGATATAATTCCCAAGTGACTCAACAAATAGAGCTATGCTCCCTGGCAACAGCGCCAAAAAAAGGTCTTAATAACCCACAAGTATAGGGGATTGCAACAGTCTTCGAGGGTAGTATTTCACCCAAATTTATTGATTCGACACAAGGGGAGCCAAAGAATATTTGCGAGTATTAGTAGTTGAGTTGTTAATTCAACCACACCTGGAGAACTAAATATATGCAGCAAAGTGTTTAGTAGCACAGTAGTAACAGTAGCAATAGGAACGGAAACAGTAACAGTAGCAGTTTTGTAGTGATTGTAACAGCAGTAGCAACAGTAGTAACTTAGCAAAGATCAATATGCGAAAAGCGTAGGCATTGGATCAGTGATGGATAATTATGTTGGATGACATTCATCATGTAACAGTCACAACCTAGAGCGATACACAATAGCTCCAATTCATCAATGTAATGTAGGCATGTATTCCGTATATAGTCATACATGCTTATAATAAGAACTTGCATGACATCTTTTGGCCTACCCTCCCATGGCAGCGGGGTCCATAAGGAAACTAAGGGGTATTGAGGCCTCCTTTTAGTAGAGAACCGGAACAAAGCATTAACACATGGTGAATACATGAACTCCTCGAATTAAAGTCATCCCCGGAGAGTATCCCAAACAATTGTCACTATGGGGTCTATGGATCAGAACAATAACAAGTGCATATAACTAGCAGATAGGATCAATAACTCAAATGTATTCATGAAAACATAGAGGGTTCATATCTGAAATCATGGCACTCGGGCCCTAGTGACAAGCATTAAGCATAGCAAAGTCATAGCAACATCAATCTCAGAACATAGTGGATACTAGGGATCAAGCCCTAACAAACTGACTCAATTACATGATAAATATAATCCAACCCATCACCGTCCAGCAAGCCTACGGAGAAATTACTCACACTCGGTCGTGAGCATCATGAAATTGGTGATGGAGGATTGTTCATGATGACGACGGCGACGAATCCCCGCTCTCCGAAGCCCCAAACGGACTCTAGATCAGCCCTCCCGATGAAGAACAGGAGGTGGCGGCGGCTCCGTATCGTAAAACGCGATGAAACTTCTTCTCTTATTTTTTTCTCGGGGAAAGAGAATTTATAGCGTTGGAATTAGGTCAGACGGCCACCTGTGGGCCCCACAAGGTAACAGGGCGCGCCCAGTGGGGTCGTGCCCTGTTGCCTTGTGGGAACAGGTGGCCCCTCTCCAGTTGATTTTTGCGCAAGTATTTTTTATATATTCCATAAAAAATCTCAAGAAAGTTTTGTCCAATTCCGAGAACTTTTATTTCTGCACAAAAACAACACCATGGTAGTTCTGCTGAAAACAGCGCCAGTCCGGGTTAGTTTCATTCAAATCATGCAAATTAGATTCCAAAACAAAAGCAAAAGTGTTTGGAAAAGCAGATATGATGGAGACGTATCAACCAAAAGGGAGCCGCCACGGTGGGGCGCGGCCATGGGCCGCCGCCGGCACGCTGCCGTCATCACCATCATCATCCACACCACCGCCATCATCACCACCATCACCATCCCTTCTTCCTCCTCCATCACGGTCTCCATGATGGGTTGTAACAACTCTTGACCCCCTTTATATGTGATGTTATTTGAGTAATTGTTGGCCATGGGTCGGTCGATTAGTAGATAGATTATTTGATATGTGTTGTCTAATTATGCGTGTTGCTTTGTGTTGCTTATTTACCTCCGGTAATTTAGGGATGGGAGATGTCCTATCCATTGGCGTAGTTAGAGACATCCAACTCCCCAGGCCACACATGAAGTATATAGATGGTTGTGGAAACCGATTGACCTGCGACGTGACAGGTGCAGATATCTTGAGGGGAACATGATTATTCTGGGAGCCCAATTGTCCATAGAACCTAATGCCTTCGTCTGGTCCTCAAACCACGAGGACCTTAATATCTTTGCGTTAGCCGCCTGAGGTATGGGACAAGAAGTAGGATGAATGAGTTATCTCAATGCTACTTGTGAGCTGCGTTGAGATTTTCCCCAAAGCGGAGGGGAGATGCAGTATAGTAGAGATAAGTATTTCCCTCAGTGAGAACCAAGGTTTATCGAACCAATAGGAGAATCACGCAAACCCTCGTGAACAGCACCTGCACACACAAAAGCAAATACTTGCACCCAACGCGGGCAAGAGGGTTGTCAATCCCCTTGAACTCGTTAATTGCAAGGATCAAATCTTGTATAGGTAGAGGTATAAATTGCAAAATAAAAGAAAAGGAAATAAAGTGCAGCAAAGTATTTTTAGTTTTCTTTTTATATTTAAAGTAGACCCGGGGGGCATAGTTTTCACTAGAGGCTTCTCTCTCGAACACATAGCATACGGTGGGTAATTTTTTTACTGTTGGGCAATTGATAGACAAGCGCGTAGTTATCATGTATTCACGGCAATGATCATGTATATAGGCATCACGTCTAAGACAAGTAGACCAACTCCTGCCTGCATCTACTACTATTACTTCACCAATCGACCTATATCCAGCATGCATCTATGGTATTAAGTTCATGACAAACAGAGTAATGCTTTAAGCAAGATGACATGATGAAGACAAAGTAAACTCAATCAATATGAGTAAACCCCATCATTTTATCCTTAATGGCAACAATACAAATACGTGTCTTGTCCCCTACTTTGTCACTAGGTTATAGAGCACCGCAAGATTGAACCCATTACAAAGCACCTCTCCCACTAAATATAAATCAATCTAGTTGGTCAAACCAAACGGATAGATCGGAGAGAAATACAAAGCTATAACAATCATGCATAATAAAGTTCAGATAAGACTCAATTACTTTCAATGAATAATTTGATCATAAACCCATAATTCATCGGATCCCAACAAACACACCGCAAAAGAAGATTACATCGGATAGAACTCCAAGAAGATCGAGGAGAACATGGTATTGAAGATCAAAGAGAGAGAACAAGCCATCTAGCTACTAGCTATGGACCCGTAGGTCTGTGGTGAACTACTCACACATCATCGGTAGAGCAGCAAGGTTGATGTAGAAGCCCTCCGTGATCGATTCCCCTTCGTCAGATTACTGAAAAAGGCCTCCAGATGGGATCGTGAAAGAACAGAAGCTTGTGGCGGTGGAAAAGTTATTTCGGGTGGCTCTCTGTTGGTTTGGGAATATTTGGGAATTTATAGGATTGGAATTAGGTCAAACGAAGCTGCGTGGGGCCCACAAGCTCAGGGGGCACGCCTACCCCCTGGGGCGTGCCCCTCGAGCCTGTGGCTCTCTAGTATCTCTTCTGGCCTCCTCCCGAAGCTTCGAGGGTCCCTTCTGGTCCAGAAAAAATTAATCCAAAGATATTTTTCCGTTTGGACTTCATTTGATATTGATTTTCTGAAAAGCCAAAAACAAGCAGGAAAAAATAGAAACTGGCATTGGGCACTGAGTTAATAGGTTAGTGCCAAAATGATATAAAATAGCATATAATTGCATATAAAGCATCCAATATTGATATTATAATAGCATGAAACAATCAAAAATTATAGATACGTTGGAGACGTATCACTCAATATAGCTCGTCTTGAGAGATAATGTTATGTGAGGGACCGCCCATCAGAAGTAGACCACCGTATCCTATAATGCAGGTACTGACTTAGTCATGATGTGACATAGTCGTAAAACCCTAACTCCATTCTGCGCCCGTACCGAACGAGGCCGTACCTAGATGCCAGCAATCTCATCTAAAACATCACATACTTCTCTTAGTTTATTTCTTCTGCTTAGTTTAGTATTTATTTTCCATTCTCTCTAGTTTAGTTTAATTCCTTGTTTTTACCATTCCCTTGCAACTTACTTGAGTGAGCTATTTCCAAAATCCGGTTTGGGTGTGAGCGTGGTTGTGTTAGTGACAACACAGCTGCGGGGATTGTGGTGCCATCCTATTCACTCCCTGTGGGATCGACAAACCTTACTTATCATGAAATTGCTACATAGCCCTGTGCACTTGCAGGACATCAAGATTTTTCTGGTGCCGTTGCCGGGGAGCATAGCGCTTGCCTATTACTTACCCGTTCACACTTAGTTTACTTTTGTTTGTTGCAAAACTCTGCTAATCATGTCTTCCGAGATTTCTCTTAATGGACAGATGAAAACTATGATGGAGGACAAGTGAGACATAAGCCCACCATTGGCTATTGATGACGAGAAGATAAAAGAATGGCTCCAAAAATTGGACAAGTGGTCATCATTAATATGCGAAGAATATTCAATCACTTGTAAAGATTGTGGAGCCGAAGGGCATTTCACTTATCAATGTAAGTACAATTATGATCCAGTGCTAGCGACTTATAATAGTGAAGATAAATGCAATGCTAGTATGGAGGTCATACAAGTTGTACTCTATATGGGTTCCCATGAGGTTTCACAACGAATAGGAGGGCAAGGGGCTGATTGCATTGTGCTTCATAGCGCTTATGTACAATTGCATCCTATTAGTCTGTTTTGCATTGATAATTTCTACAATAATGCTTTAGTGATTGACATGCCGGAGCGAGTAGCTACCGCTTGGGAGGAAAGGAATCTTTTGCATGACTTGCAGGAAAATGAAGAGAAGGATGCGCCCCCAACCAATGCCATCTCTAGTGATGACTCCTATGATGCCCAAATCCTCGATGAAAAGTCTCGAGAGGACTTTGATTGTCTTAATGAATTTACTGAAGTCATTCATAATGATGAGCTAGTGTTGCAATCTTCAAAGGGTGAATCATTGGCTTTAACAGAAAATCATGAAGTGTTCACCCACAATGATAGCCATGGTAAGAATTTAAATTTATATATCTCTCTAACCCTCTCATTGTAGATAGATGAGGAGACATGGTCAATAAGCTCGGTGAGTCGGTACTCGCCAAAGAGCGAGTATGAATTTACTTATATGATGCCGATGCACCATAAGCGAGTGCGCCTCCAACCAAGATCTGCTATGAGGTGCTCCAAACTCCGGTCAGAGGTAGGCATACAACTCGGGGTTGATATCCCTTGGGATCCGGGTGGATGACCTTATGGAGCACCGAAGCCCAGCTACATGGCTATAAAGAAAGCGCTGCTTGGGAGGCAACCCGGGAGTAAGTAGGTGTGTTTGTTAGATTTGTGTCTTTGAGTCTAGTTGCATTCATGTTTGCATTGGCACTTTTATTTTGTTTTGCATAGTTGCTATTAGTGTTGGTCTTGGAATAATCTTTGTCAGTAAAAATTTAGCACATCGGTAGCCCAATATTTTGTTGCACACCTCATCTTATTTTTGATGCAAAAATGCTATGTGACTAACGTGAGGAGGAAGCACAAAAACTTTCGTGAAGTTTTGCAGCTCTAGGGAAAAAGGCGGCGTACCATATGACCGCCTCGGTCGTATCGGCGCTCGTATCAGCTCGTGGCCGCGAGTAGAAGAGGACCAGAATGAAAGATGACCTACCATATGAGCGCTCACGCTCGTATGCGCGGTCGTATGACTTGGTGGCCACGAAGAGCAACCTTACAGAGTGAAAGACGGCGTTCTGTATGAGCGATCTCACTCGTATGCGCGCCCGTATGAAAGGGTGACGCTGGGCATGGACTTCCAGAGTGAAAGACGATGTACTGTACGACCGCACCCTATCGTACGTGCGCTCATATGAGGGCAAAAATACCCCCATTCGATTCATTTTCGACGTCTGAGGTCGATGGGGTATTTTCTACCAATAAATCTTTAGCATGCCATTTACCTACCTAGGTTTGCCCTTAGGCACCACTAAACCAACTATTCTGGACATGACTCCCCTGGTCTGCAAAGCGGAGAGAAAAATTACTGCAGCCATGTCAATGATGTCCTATGCTGGCAAGCTGTCTTTGATGAACTCTCTCATCACGTCGCTGGTAATATATCCCATGGGTACACTTAGGCTCCCCCCAAAAATCCTTGCCCAATTGGACAAAATCAGAAGACATTGTCTCTGGACTAGGAAAACTGATGATCGTGACAAATGTAACTCGCTTGCTGCATGGGACATGGTCTGTCGCCCTAAAAAGAGTGATGGGCTCGGTATTCTCAACCTTCGTGTCCAGAATGACGCCCTCGTCCTCAAATTATTGCACAAATTTTACAATCAACACGACGTTCCGTGGGTTAACCTGATATGGAGCACATATTATGATCGCTCTATCCCCCACGCTGAGGACCCATGTGGCTCCTTTTGGTGGCGTGAGCTAGTACAACTCATGCCAACATACCGTGGAACCATGAGGATACAGGTTCGTGACGGCACGTCTACGCTGTTCTGGAAAGATGATTGGAACCATGCAATTTATGCTGAAGTTTTCCCGAGAGCCTTCTCTTACTCCACCAAAGAAGATATCCCGGTCAGAGAATTCCTTGCCACCACAAACCTGCAAGAGGTCCTCCACCTTCCACTTTCGATGCAAGCTCATGAGGAGTTGAGACAAATCCAACAAGAGGTGGTTGAAACCGTCATAACTGAAGCAAGAGATATATGGGCTTGCACCTGGGGGGCGCCCGCCTTTAAGACTAAGGATTATTACAATTTTTACTTCAAAGAAATAATTGCCCATGATGCCTTCAGGTGGCTCTGGAAAGCCAAATGCACCCCCAAGATCAAAGTTTTTGGTTGGTTCCTGCTATCAGATCGCCTCAATACTAGAAACATGCTGAAAAGGAGGCATTTTAACAATGGTAATAACCTGGACTGCCTCCTGTGTGGTGAACATGTGGAAGAAATAGTGGAACACTTGTTTTTGCACTGCAACTTTAGCACCGCATGCTGGGAAATCTTAAACATACAGTGCCCCCCCCCCCACATCGAAACAGACTGGAGCTGATTGCGCACATGAAGAGGACGCACCAACGAAAAATGATCATGGACATGTTTCTGGTGGCTGCTTGGAGTCTTTGGAAATAGCGCAATAACAACTACTTTAGGAATGTGGTCCCCTCTATTTCATCTTGGAAGCTTAGATTTAAATCTGATTTTGCTAACATTTGCTACAGGGTGCCCATCCACAAGAGACAAGCTATGACTGAGATTGTTGAATCCATCACATAACCTTAGATCCTATAGTATTTGCCACTGTGTAATGTGGCCCATGTAACAACTCCCATGTACATATGTAAACACCTTGCTCTTTATTAATATACATGCAGTAGGAGCCTTTCCTACTGTCTCAAATTTAAAAAAAAACCTATGTTTTATTTTATTTTATTTTCTGGTTGGGTATACGAACTCTGTTTGTATATCGAATCGATGCTTTTTATTTTGTGTGTTATTTTCGCAGGGATTTGAACCTTATGCGGTGATGTGTATGGTATGGTGCCAACCGTATGAAGATCCGCACAAGCCACTTGGTTGTTTCATTTCGACAAGTTTCAACTTCAAGTGCCCGGTAATGCTTTCCAATTTGAACCTTGCCCGAATAAAAGTTGTTAGTAGTAAGTTTCTCACCTTAAGTGAAAACTCTCTTTTAAATTAGGCACATAGGAGCTGCACACTTTTGTTTCATGCTTTGTCTCATGTACACTTCATGCAAATCTGAGAGAGTAACGTTGCTCTTGGACCTAGTTTGTTGACTTAAGCAAGGTGCTTAGGTTGATGAACCGATCTTTTTGAGGCAGATGTTTTTATCACTTGTGTTGCTAATCCTTTGTGCTACAAAAAAATGAAAACCCCCAAAAGCACAAAAATATTTGTTTTCTTTTTAGTTTGTTTTCAGCAGGTTCTATCGGAGGGTAGCCACCAGACCACAACAAGGAAATCGTAGAAGCAAGGTCCATGTCCATTGAAGGAGAGGTTATTTGAACCTCAACGGTAAAAGTGTCTAACCCTTGATTTAACTTAACCTTGGGGAGGTAACTACTTCTCGCACTCTCCTTTAAAAACTGTATTTTCTCTTTTCTTTTGTAATTTTCTCGAGTTTGGTATTGCAAAGTTCTAGGCTTGGGGAGGTTATGTTTGCATGCGTAGGGTCTTATGCAATGTTCATTATCATAGGGTTTTCGTGCAATCGTGTGTCCCGCTGTTTTGACATGCTTGTTTTGCTTTAGTTTCACCTAGCATGATGAAATCTTGTGACCCTCTGAAATACACTGCCATGTTCTTTTTATCCAAAAATCAATAAAGGAGTCCATTGAACTGTTGCCTTTCTTTCACCTAATAACTTAAGTTGGGGACTCTAGTGGTGACTTGACTAGAGATTGAATTATTGTAGAGGCTTTTTGCTGATGAACCCAACATCTTTGGTTGATCCGGGACGCGCAATGGGGTTTATCTCCGCCAAACTATCCCCTTGGGGTACTTAGCTTTTGAGTCTTATGCAATATGACACCAAATGCTCTTGTGTAGTGTTTGAGTTCTTTATGACTAATGTGAGTTCAAAGCCTTTGCACTTCCATTTATCTTTTATTGCTAGCCTCTACGGTACCGTGCATTGCCCACTCTCACATTGAGACTTGGCGAATACTCCGCAGGCACATCCAAACCCGTGGGAGGACTTCCTCTTGTTCTCCTACACATAAAGCACCTCATCTCCTCAAAACAACCACCATACCTACCTATTATGGCATTTCCACAGCCATTTCGAGATATATTGCCATGCAACTTCCACCATTACTATTCACATGACTTGAGCATCCATTGTCCTATTGCTTTGCATGATCATATAGAGCTGACATGATATTTGTGGCGCAGCCACCGTTCATCATTGTTATACATGTTACACTAGATCATTGCACATCCTAGTACACCGCCAGAGGCATTCATATGTAGTCATCTTTTCAGTTTATTGAGTTGTAAGTAAATAAAAGTGTGATGATCATCATTATTAGAGCATGCCTCAGTGAGGAAAAGAATGGTGGAGACTTATGAGGCGTCAAAAAAGTGGGGATGAGGTCCATGAGAGTGTTCTAAAAAAAGAAAAAAAGAGAAAAAAAGAAAAAGAAAAAATGAGAGAAAAAGAGAGAAGGGGCATGCTACTATCCTTTTACCACACTTATGCTTCAGAGCAGCACCATATACTTCATATAGCGAGTTTTCATATACTTCATGACTATGCTAGTGGGATCTTTACATTATAGAACTTGGCTTGTATATTCCGATGACGAGCTTCCTCAAATGTTCGAGGTCTTCATGAGCAAGCAAGTTGGATGCACACCCATTTAGCTGCATTAGGAGAGCTTTCATACACTTATAGCTCCAGTGGATCCATTGCATGGCGATCACTACTCCTTGCATTGACATCGATCATAAGGCCTTCTCCATTGCCTAATGTTCAGCTGCATTGATGCAAGACTTTCTTTGTTTTTGTCTTCTTAAACCCCAATCATTATTCTATTTTCCCTTTAAGTGCGAGGCATAGGCTTGCGCTCAGCTCTGCATAGGTAGTTGAGTGGTTTAATAACGCAGACAAATGATCTTGCTATTGTACCTGGTATGCCTCGGGTTGGTGTTTTTGAAGCGATCGCTGATGCATGATTTCTTTGTCTATGGTAGTCATTGTTATGTTCCCAACATAATATTGACATTCTCTCTAAACCTTTGGCAATGGGAATTTGGACTCCCCAAAAATATTTCCTCTTTCTTGACCTCCATGGCAATGGAACTAAGAGGATTGTAGGTATTACTCCCATGCTAGCTAACTTTTGCAAACTTGCAAGATGAATATGGATATCACTTTTGGACTTTGGTTTTCAATGTGTGCTTAGAGTTAGTAACAATGAGCTTAGATAGTCAACCTTCTTACTCGAGGACGAGCAAGGTTTAAGCTTGGGGAGGTTGATGCCTCCATATTTTATGCATCTTTAGAGCTCATTTGTTGCACATTATCTCTGTATATCAAGTCATATCATGTTTCATTGAGCCAATAACATGCCCATATGCATGATTTCCAGTTTTTATCCTTTTCACACGAGCATTGCATAATCTTTATTCTTTGTTAGTTTTTATTAGTTTTCTTTGTCTTTGTGTGTCTTGTAGGTGAGATGGACTTCCCAAGTACTTAGCACGATGAAAGGAGTTCAAACGGTGGATATCCAGGACTTAGCCATTTCAAAGGTGGAAAAAGTCATTTTTCCAAAGTTCTCCAAATGAAGATCTAAAACCAGAAATAGATCGGCGTCATTCATACGAATCCAACAAGCCCAAGAACATCAAATTCCAAGTTCATGTGAAGAAATGACAACCGTTTTACCGGAAGAGGACACACCAAAAGACGGCCTTTCGAATGACAAGGCGCGGTCGTTTTGGCGGTCGTTTGACATGTAGACAGCTCCGAAAGTTGCCCTTCCATACGGGATTCTTTAATGATTTCATCCCCAATTGTTCCCACGGGATCCTTGGCTCTTAATGAAGGGATTGGAAGAAAATAAGGCTCATCTAGAGCCCTTGGATCAAACGTGAGAAGCTACATCAACGGAGGAGGCTATGGGTGTCATGGTGGTACGACCATCTATGGGGCCATCCAGCCCCTTGTGGTTTGGCGGGGGAGATCGACGTGCACAAAGAGCATGAACAATGGAGGGCGCAAGGGATTTACCCAGGTTCGGGCCACTGAGAAGCGTAAAAGCCTACTCCTGCTTTTGGTGTATTAATGGTGTGGAAGCACAGTACAAGGAGCGCTTCTCCCGGCAAGGTATGGGGAGGAGCAGCTACACGAAGCGTGCTTGTGTTTGAAAAGGGGTCCGAATCCCTCTCACTGTTGCCTTGGCCCTCCTTTTATAGTTCAAGGGGTTACCACAGTGGCAAAACAGTAATTACATAGTGATTAGATAGCAAACAGTGCTATCATACCTAACTCTGCTAGTTTAGGACAAAGGCATTAAATGCGACGTTAGGTGTCATGTGGAGAGGTAGTCCCGGCAAGGTTTCTGCACCGCTTGCCCAGCTACCTCGTATTATTCTGACACGCCTCCTGGACGGGTGTCATTAAAGGAAAATCCTGTCCCAGTGTGCTGACACGTGCCCGACAAGCCTCACCAACTAGCCTGCGCGGTCGACACCTCGCCCATTAGCGAACACCTGTGCGGTGAGGTGGAGTGCTGGAGGGCTGGCATAAGCTTGCCGGCACGGGGCTTGCCGGGTCTTCGCCTTGCCGGTTTAGTCTTGCCGGCAAGGGATGTCTTCTTCTTTGGTACTAGTTGAGTGCTCGTTGGTGTTGTGTCTTGAGCTTCCATAATTGGACCTTGAGTCTTGGTCTTGGCCGTCCCCGGCAAGCCTTGATTAGCAAGGAGGATGCTGCTGTCTGTGCATAAGTCAGGGTATAAAATACCCATGTTTTATACACCGACAGGAGCCCCCGGGCCTGGGCCATACGCGCATCCGAAGCGTCGTTGGGCTAGGCCCAAACAATGCACAGACAAGCGGCGGGAAACTGCCGTTGTAATTTTTCGTCATGATAGTTATCATCCTTTGAGATCTTCTTTGCTTCTTCATTAGTCTGGTCTTGGGTGTGCTCTTGGTCACCCCCTGGAAAATCTTGTCGTCGGGTGGGCGGCTCGTAGGCGTGCTCAGACCAAGGGTACGCCCGCACGCGGGGTGCCATTGGTTCGAATCGAACGGGCACATAGCCACGCGTGGCAAAAGATAACTGCCACGTCTGTCTTTACCTCTCCTTTTTCTGTGCCCCTCCATCACGCGCGTCTGCATGCATGCAGGGCAGTGGATTGGTGGAGAAGGGCGGCCGTTGGAGTGATGCACCGGGCCAGGGGGCGCAGGGCGCGGAATTGGCGATTGAGGGCGGTTGCTGGAGTAATGCGCCCGTCAGAAGCGCAGGACGTGGGATTGGTGATCGTGGGCGGCCGCCCGAAGATGGTGAAGAGCTAGCTCCCCGCGCTCCCCTAATAAAGAGGGGGCTCGTGGGATGCGTCGCTCGCCCATCTCCTCCTGCCCCAATCTCCAGCAACTATTGCCTCCTTCCCATATCTTCTTCTTCTCCCGCATCCGACGACGACATGGCGAGGGGGAGAGGTCGCGGTCGTGCCCCCGCCGCCGCGGTGAGGGCTTCTTCCCGGCTCCACGCTCAAGCTTCAGCCGCGGCTGCGGAAGCTGGCTCCAGTGCCCAAGGGAGGGCCGCGGCCCGTGGCCGTGGACGGCGCGGCGCCCGTGGCCGGGGCGGCCGTGGCAGGGCGCTCGCTGTTCCGTCTTCGGCCCCTCCTCCACCGACAGAAGGCCACACGGAGGACACGGCGGAAGAGTTTATCTTGGAGTTGCGCGTCCAGCCGCGGAGCTGGCTACGACTTCCTCGACCCTTTGCTAGGGAGATGGAAGGCTGCCACCTGCACGGCTTATGGCTGCGCGTGGACGGTTGCTGCAACGGCCCGGTCTGGGTTACCGTTGAAACCCCCAACAATGGTATCATGTACCTTACGCGTGGGTGGAAATCCTTTGCCCGTGCCCGTTGCTTAGGGCAAGGGCACCTCCTTCCCTTTCGGCTGGACGGACCAGACGTGCTTGTCGTGAAGTTCTTCGGGGCTTCAGGCTCTCATCTGGAGTGCTGCGCGGAGAGCTCGAGCGATAGCGACACCGCTTCCTCCAGCGATGCTAAGGATGACGATGATGACGGTGATGACGACGGCTCTCCGGGCGTGAAGATCGAAGACGACGGCGAAGAGTCTGGCTGATCGCCGGCAGCACCATCGTCTGGCCTTCTGGGAACAAGCCGGACTCCGCCTAGGCGCCCCTTTTGCCCTTCTTGCACTCGAGACAAACCCTGGCAAAGGGCCAATGGAATGTAATCAAGTACTTTCTTAATGAATATTTATCGTTGTCGGGCTTAGACAAATGCATGATGTTTCCCTTGTTTTATTTGTCTTTGTATGATTATGTCCCCTACGCTGGCTTGGAAACTTGCCGGTGCGCACACTTGCCGCGAGCGCTTCGAGGAACGGGTCCTTAGCAGCTTGCTGGAAGTGCCGCTACCGGCAAGGCGACTTGTCGGGATAGAACACAGCTGCTAGGCTTGCCGAGCAGACTCGAGGCAAGCTAGAGCGTAGACCGATCACGACAAGATCCTTTCGCGTGCTGGTTTCTCATACAAAGCACAGAATTGTTCAAGGGAAATCGCAAATGTAAGGAAAAAAATTCAAAGTTTTTCAACTTAGCTTTCCCTTGCGCCGTTTATCTCGTTGCATAAAATGGTCACTTGAACGTCATTAAAATGGTACCCCATCTCCACGTCCCCGGGAAACTTGCGCGAGGGATTCCCTTGTCCTTTTAAGAAAAAGAAAGAAGAGAAAAGAGCGGTTTGGGAACCTTGACGGTTCATTAGCCATTCCATACAAACTAAAGTGTAAACACAACACCATATGCATCCATATATAAATGAATATGTATGAAGAGTTGCGAAACACTTAGCTTTATTATGCACAGGTTCTGCGCCTAGCTTTGTACAAAGGGTTACAAGTCTTGCTGACAAAGCTTGTACAAAAGGGGTTGCCGGGAGCGCCCGGTAACCGCGCCTTATGGGTAGAACTTGCGAAGATGCTCAATATTCCATGAGTTTTGCACTGGGGTGCCATCCTCGGTCTCCAGACGGACTGCGCCGTGTCTGGTGACTCGTACTACCTGATAAGGGCCTTCCCACTTCGGCGTCAACTTGTTTGATCCCTTGGCGGACTGAATGCGCCGAAGAACAAGGTCGCCTTCCTCAAGGCTTCGGGCATGCACTTTGCGGCTATGGTAGCGGCGCAAGGCTTGCTGGTAACGTGCAGCTCGCACAACTGCCCGAAGACGATCTTCCTCAAGGAGCATTGCGTCGTCTTGCTGCAACTGCTCTTGCTCAGCTTCATCGTAAGCGAGCACTCGAGGTGACCCGTATATGAGTTCCGTGGGGAGCACTGCTTCTGCACCATAGATTAGGGAGAAGGGTGTTTGGCCGGTAGCTCGATTTGGTGTCGTCCTGAGTGACCAAAGAACTGCCGGCAACTCATCAATCCAGCGCTTTCCACACTTGTGCAGCCTGTCAAAAGTTCTTGTCTTGAGGCCACGCAACACTTCAGCATTCATCCATTTCGCTTGGCCGTTGCTTCTCGGGTGAGCGACAGATGCAAAACAGATTTTGCCGCCAAGGTCTTGGACATACTGCATGAAGGTGCGGCTCGTGAATTGCGTGCCGTTGTCGGTGATGATTCTGTTAGGAACCCCGAAATGGCAAACTAATCCTTTGAAGAACTTGACGGCTGATTGCGCTGTCACCTTTCTCACCGGCTCCACTTCAGGCCACTTTGTGAACTTGTCGATGGCGACGTACAAGAACTCAAAGCCCCCGGTAGCACGGGGGAAGGGGCCCAAGATATTGAGCCCCCAGACCGAAAAGGGCCAGGAGTGAGGGATTGTTTGGAGAGCTTGAGCTGGCTAATGTATGTTTTTCGAATGGAACTGGCATGCATCACACTTGGTTACTAGCTCAGTTGCATCCTGGAGGGCAGTGGGCCAATAGAAGCCTTGCCGGAAAGCTTTGCCGGCAAGTGCCCTTGATCCTATGTGAGAGCCACATATGCCTCCATGTATCTCTGCCAACAGCTTTAGTCCGTCTTCCGGCAAATACACTTTAATTTCACACCATTTGGTCGCTTTCTATACATGATGCTATCCACAAACTGGTACATACTTGACTGACGGGCTACTCTCTCAGCTTCTTCTTGCTCATCAGGAAGTTCTCCTGTTTGAAGGAAACGAGCTATTTGTTGTGCCCATGCCGGAGCCTGTGGCTCGACGACAAGGACTAAAGGTATCTCTTCGGCTGTGGGAGCGCTTGCTTCTGCGGCAAGAACCTGAGGCTCTGCGCTGAGCCGCTGCTCACCGACAACCGTGTCGTTGCTCCCGGCAACACCCTTGCCAGCGGCTTTTGGGAGCTCTACCGAAAAGTACTTGCCGGTATTCAACTTTGTTCTCTTACTGGCCCGCGTTGATGGAGTGACTGTGGGTTGATTCAAATGGAGCACAAAAGTTCCCGGTTCCACGGGAAGCTTTTGGGCGGCACACTTTGACAGGCTATCAGCGATGCTATTTTCTGCACGAGGAATGTGCTCTGTTTGCAAACCGTCAAAGTGTTCTTCCAATTTCCTCACTTCTTCCACATATACTTCCATCAGCGGGCTCTGGTAATCTTTGTTTACTTGCTTCACAATAAGCTGCGAGTCGCCGCGGATGATCAATTTTTTGATTCCAAGGTCCACTGCGATCCTAAGACCGGCAAGGAGTCCTTCATACTCAACAGTGTTGTTTGTAGCTTGCTCCCTGGGAAAGTGCATTTGAACCACATATTTGAGGTGCTCTCCGGTGTGTGCGACAAGCAGCACTCCGGCACCGGCGCCTTGCAGCGAAAAGGCACCGTCAAAGTACATGATCCATTCTTTTGTTATCTCTTTGCCGGGGAGGGCTGTTTCTTGAATTTCTTCGTCTTGCGTTGGCGTCCATTCAGCGATGAACTCCGCCAAGGCTCTGCTCTGGATGGTTGAAGTGCTTTCAAACTTGAGTGCAAAGCTTGACAATTCCAATGCCCACTCCACTATCCTGCCAGTTGCCTCTGGATTCCTCAAGATGCGTTGCAACGGAAAGCGAGTGACGACGGTAATCTCGTGTGCTTGGAAGTAGTGACGCAGCTTTCTCGAGGCCATAAGAAGGCCAAAAAGCATTTTCTGCACCCCCGAGTATCTTGATCTAGCCCCCTGCAAAAGGGAACTAACAAAATAAACGGGTCGCTGCACCACCCTTTTCTTCGGCACCACTTGTTGATCAACTTCGTTTGCTTGTGCTGTCTTTGTCTTGTCGGCGTCAGACCTTGCTGGAGAAGATTTCGGTTTGTCGCTGGACGGGCTTGCCGCGGTTACTTCCTCGTCATCGATTTCTCTCTGCGCCACTAATGCAGCACTAGAAACTTGATTCGTAGCCGCTACGTATAGCAGTAACGGCTCTTGTGGAACTAGTGTTGGCGCAGAGGAGAGGTATCTTTTCAAGTCCCGCAGCGCGGCCTCCGCTTTCGGAGTCCATTTCATCGGACCTGCCTTTTTCAAGATCTTGAAAAACGGCAGGGTGCGCTCCGCGGATCTTGAAATGAACCTACTTAAGGCAGCAACACAGCCGGCAAGACGTCGTACATCTTTGATGCTTTTTGGCGCTTGAATCTGCTCAATTGCTTTGATCTTGTCGGGATTTGCTTCAATTCCCCATTGAGATACAAAGAACCCGAGAAGCTTGCCGGATGGGACACCAAACACACACTTCTCGGGGTTGAGCTTCAAGTTGATTTTGCGCAAGTTTGCAAACGTTTCTTCCAAGTCTTGAATGAGGGTAGATTTGTCCTTGGTCTTGACTACTATATCATCCATGTACGCTTCCACATTCCTGTGCAGCTGGGGCTCAAAACCAATCTGGACTGCCCTTGCAAATGTTGAACCGGCACTCTTTAATCCGAAAGGCATACGCATGAAGCAATATGTGCCACATGGAGTAATGAATGTGGTTTTCTCCTCATCCTCCTTGGCCATGAATATCTGATGGTATCCAGAGTACGCATCAAGGAAGGAGAGCAAATCACAGCCGGAAGTAGAGTCTACAATTTGATCAATGCGTAGCAAAGGGAAAGGATCCTTCGGGCATGCTTTGTTGATATCCGTGTAATCAATACAAAGTCTCCACTTTCCGTTTGCTTTGCGCACCACCACTGGATTTGCCACCAAGTGGGATGTAGCACTCCTCTGACCAGGCCTGCCGCTTCGAGTTTTTTGATTTCTTCGGCAATGAATTGTTGCCGCTCCAAAGCTTTGCTTCCGGACGTTTTGCTTGACGGGCCGAGCGTGGGGACAAACGGGAAGGTGGTGCTCAATTACCAACCTGGGAACACCGAGGATGTCAGATGGTCGCCATGTGAACACATCGACATTCGCCCGTAGGAAGGCAACGAGCGCGCTTTCCTATTTGTTGTCAAGGGTGGCACTGATGGTGAAGGTACCGTCAGTGCCGTCCTCCCTCGCCGGTACCTTCTTGGTTGCCGGTGCAGTGGCTTTGGATTTCTTACCGGCAGAGCACTCCGGCAAGTCTTCAACAGGCGCGCAGCACTCCGAAGAGGTGCGCTTCCCGGAGTCCTTGCTAGAGGTCTTGTCGGACTTCTTGTTTTCCTTCTTCTTGGTGGGAGCTGGTGCCTTGGCGGCCTCTGCTGCAACCGCATCTCTGTACATCTTATCGACGCAAATGACTACATCTTTCTTGTCGGAGCTGATGGAAATGACACCCATCGGCCCTGGCATCTTCAACGTGGTGTAAGCATAGTGAGATGCTGCCATGAATTTTGCCAAGGCTGGGCGGCCAAGAATTCCATTATACGGCAATGGGATTTTGACAACGTCAAACACAATCTTTTCTGTTCTGTAGTTTAACTCCTCGCCAAACGTCACTGGCAATATGATCTTTCCCTTGGGCTGGCTTCTTCCCGGGTTCACTCTTTGAAAAGTGCCTGTCTTTTCGAGCTCCTCGTCGGGAATCTGTAGCCTCTTGATTACTTTTGGAGAGATCAGATTCAGACCGGCCCCACCGTCAACTAATATCTTTGTTACTTGGAGGTTGCGAATTGTTGGTGAAACCAACAACGGCAAACACCCGACCGCAGTTATGCTATCAGGGTGGTCCTCAGCATCAAAGATGATAGGTGTGTGTGACCATTTGAGTGGTTTTTGAGAGCCTATTGCCGGTTCCGCCGCATTAACCTCACGCGCCCACTGCTTAAGTTGGCAGTGAGAGGAGTGCAAAGATGCTCCTCCGTCAATGCACATGGCATCGGTTGCCTTCTGGAATTCTTGTTTGCTGGTCTCATCATCATCCTCTTCGTCGCTTTCATCATCTTCCTCTTTCTTGTCTCGGCCTCTAGCAGGTTTTTCTTTCTGCTGCTTGGCCTTGCCGCGACGGCCTCCTCGACCACCACGGCTCTTTTTGCCAGATCCACCAGTACCGTCTTGACCCTTCTCTTTGTCACACTTTTCGTATTCATCTTTCTGTTTCTCAACAAGGTGCTCGACTTGCCGGCACTATTGGAGATCGTGGCCTTTGGTACGGTGAATCTTGCAGTACGGTCCGTCAGACTTGCCGGCTTTCTCGTTTGTTGCCGCCTCCTGGCAAGCGGCGCATACAGCAGCCTCCTTGCCGAAGTTTTCAGTCTTGGCTTTCTTGGCAGACTCGGAGTTGCCGGAGCCTTTGACAGCCATAACGGTTTTGCCTTTGCGTTTCCTGTTGCGCTTTTGGCCCTTCTTCCTCGGGGTGGCGGCATCATCATCCTCGGAGTCTACCTCGGCACCAGCGTACTCCCCGGGAAGCCTCCTTCCTTCCTCAGCACGCGCACACTTATCCGCCAACGTGTAGAGCTCGTTGACGGTCTTGGGCAACTTGACGTTCATTTTCTCCCGCATTCTCCGATTGCGCACATTCGTGCGAAAGGTAGCAATCACGGCTCCGGGGTGCACATCTAGGATGTTGCGGTGTACGCGGCTGAATCTCTGGATATACTTGTGCAAAGTTTCACCATCTCTTTGCGGGATCACCTGCAGGTCGCTGGGCTGTCCAGGGGCCTTGTGGCCTCCGGTGAAGGCACCAACAAACTCATTGCAGAGATCTGAGCATGAGGAAATGGAGTTCTCTGGCAAGTTCATCAACCAAGATCTCACGTTGGGCTTCAGTACCAACGGGAAGTAGTTGGCGAGGATTTTCTCATCTCTTCCTCCGGCAGCTTGCACGGCAATCGTGTAGATGCCCAGAAACTCTGCCGGGTTCAGCTTGCCGTCGTACTTTTCCGGCACTTCTGGCTTGAAGGCTCGAACGGACGGCCATCGGACTTGCCGCAGCTCGCGGGTGAAGGCAGGACACCCAACCTCGTAAGGTAGATATCTGCCAACCCCTGGCGCAGGCTCATCAATGATGGGGCCGTTATGCGCGTCGGATTGACGGCGCGCCTCCCGATGCCGTTCGATGGTGGTGCGGGCGTCTTCTGCCCGCCTGTCTCGCAACACTTGCCGCAGATCTTGCCGTCCCCGTGCATCTGAAGAAGCTATCGACATCTCGTCGGGTCCAAAAGATTGCTGGGCTTGTCGCGGCTGTTGGCGTTGCTGCTGCTGAGGCTGTTGCCGCGGCGGCGATTGCACCATTAGCGTAGTACCGTCAACGCGGCCACCAGCTGGAGATGCCGGTGCTGTTTGCGGACGCCGTGAGGGCTCCGCTTGTTGTGATTTACTGGCCTCGGCAAACCCAATCAAGCTTTGGATGGTGGCTCTCCACTCATCCATCTTCTCTACTGCTGGAGGGAAGTTCAGCAGCATCTAGGCTCGTGCCATTGCTTCTGCTGCTGTGGCTGGCATGGCCGGAAGCGAAGAGCGCGACGTCGCTCTACTTCTGGCAGAGCCAGTAGGAGCGCCGTCGTGGTCTTGCCGTCGCGGCACATGATCAGCAGCTGATCGCCGTGGCGGAGGTGGTGCCTGAGGATCTGGGGTTTGATCCACAGGAATCTTGTCGTGAGGTCGCCGCTGCCCGGAGTCGTTGGCGCCGCTCGGAGCTGTACCACGCCCATTGTGTGAGGGGCGCGGCGTCTGTCCTGAAGCAGCATCCTTGGACGCCGCCGTGGCGGGATCTCGGCTCGCGCCGGCCCGGGCATTGCTGCTCCGGTGGCTGCGTTCGTCGGCGCGGCGAGAAGGAGGAGGACGTCCATCCGCTCCTCCCACGCCGTCGCGGCTCCGTTCGCCAGAGGATCGAGGAGGTCGACTGCCTCCAGCGTGCTCGTCTCCTGCGCCGACCATGGTGGGCATGGCGACCGCGCCGCCTGCGCTGGTCGTGCCAACCGCGGTATCCGCACCACCCGCATTGGCTGCACCGCCTGCGGATGCATGCGGGGTGGTCGTCATCGTGATGCCCTTCTTCTTGGGCGCCATCGACAACGAGGAGGACGACGAGGGAGTTGATGAAGATGATGAAGACAAGCAATCCACTGATCAAGGTTCGCACAAGCGCTCCCCCCTACCTGGCGCGCCAAAGATGTCGTGGTGGTACGACCATCTATGGGGCCATCCAGCGCCTTGTGGTTCGGCGGGGGAGATCGACGTGCACAAAGAGCATGAACAATGGAGGGCGCAAGGGATTTACCTAGGTTCGGGCCGCTGAGAAGCGTAAAACCCTACTCCTACTTTTGGTGTATTAATGGTGTGGAAGCACAGTACAAGGAGCGCTTCTCCCGACAAGGTATGGGGAGGAGCAGCTACACGAGACGTGCTTGTGTTTGAAAAGGGGTCCGAATCCCTCTCACTGTTGCCTTGGCCCTCCTTTTATAGTTCAAGGGGTTACCAAAGTGGCAAAACAGTAATTACATAGTGATTAGATAGCAAACAGTGCTATCATACCTAACTCTGCCAGTTTAGGACAAAGGCATTAAATGCGCCGTTAGGTGTCATGTGGAGAGGTAGTCCCGGCAAGGTTTCTGCACCACTTGCCCAGCTACCTCATATTATTCTGACACGCCTCCTTGACGGGTGTCATTAAAGGCAAATCCTGTCCCAGTGTGCTGACACGTGCCTGACAAGCCTCACCAACCTGCCTGCGCGGTCGACACCTCGCCCATTAGCGAACACCTGTGCGGTGAGGTGGAGCGCTGGAGGGCTGGCATAAGCTTGCCGGCATGGGGCTTGCCGGGTCTTCGCCTTGCCGGTTTAGTCTTGCCGGCAAGGGATGTCTTCTTCTTTGGTACTAGTTGAGTGCTCGTTGGTGCTGTGTCTTGAGCTTCCGTAATTGGACCTTGAGTCTTGGTCTTGGCGGTCCCCGGCAAGCCTTGGCCGGCAAGGAGGCTGCTGCTGTCTGTGCATAAGTCAGGGTATAAAATACCCATGTTTTATACACCGACAATGGGAGAGCTCTTATATATACACCTTCAATCCTAGCCGCCACCATCGCTATTCATCACGTCTCATTCATCATCTCATCTCCAAGTCCAGCCACCATCCACCTCAAGAACACCATTGTTGCAACCTTGAAGGAGACCGGAAGGGAGCCACCACGGTGGGGCGCGGCCATGGGCCGCCGCCGTCATCACCATCATCATCCACGCCGCCGCCATCATCACCATACCTTCTTCCTCCTCCATCACGGTCTCCGTGATGGGTTGTAACAACTCTTGACCCCCTTTATATGTGATGTTATTTGAGTAATTGTTGTCTATGGGTCGATCGATTATTAAATGGTTATTTGATATGTGTTGTCTAATTATGCATGTTGCTTATTTACCTCCGGTAATTTAGTGATGGGAGATGTCCTATCGATTGGCGTAGTTGGAGACATCCAACTCCCCGGGCCACACATGAAGTATATAGATGGTTGTGGAAACTGATTGACCTGCGACGTGACAGGTGTAGATATCTTGAGGGGAACACGATTATTCTAGGAGCACGGTTGTCCATAGAACCTAATGCCTTCGTCCGGTCCTCAAACCACAGGGACCTTAATATCTTTGCGTTAGCCGCCTCAGGTATGGGACAAGAAGTAGGATGAATGAGTTATCTCAATATAGCTCGTCTTGAGAGATAATGTTATGTGAGGGACCGCCCACCAGAAGTAGACCACCGTATCCTATAATGCAGAGTACTGACTTAGTCACAATGTGACATAGTCATAAAACCCTAACTCCATTCTGTGCCCGTACCGAACGAGGCCGTACCTAGATGCCAGCAATCTCATTTAAAACATCACATACTTCTCTTAGTTTATTTCTTCTACTTACTTTAGTATTTATTTTCCATTCTCTCTAGTTTAGTTTAATTCCTTGTTTTTACCGTTCCCTTGCAACTTACTTAAGTGAGGTATTTCCAAACCCCGGTTTGGGTGTGAGCATGGTTGTGTTAGTGACAACACAGCCGCGGGGATTGTGGTGCCATCCTATTCGCTCACTATGGGATCGAAAAACCTTACTTATCACGAAATTGCTACATAGCCGTGTGCACTTGCAGGACATCAGGTAGTAGAAAGGCCGACGCTAATGGGCCAGACCGCACTGTGGATGTGGCTGGGCCAAGTGCATAGTGCCAGTTTACCTTTTTTCTTTATATTTTTATGTTTTCTTTTCTTCACTCTGTTTCTATTTATTATCTATATTAAATGAATTTAGTTGAACTTGATATTTATTACATAAATACTAGGCAATGTTTTGAGCTAGAACAGAAAGTTTCAATTATTTTGAAATGTTTAAATATTTTGTTAATTTGAAATGGCTCAATTTTTTGCTACTGGTTTTGTTTTAATTAGGTTAAGGGCATTTTAGTAATTTAGGTGATGTTGTTTTCCTTAACATAATTACTTATGGATTATTTGCAATATTATGAACACTTTTGTTTAATTAATTGAAGACGTTTTATCTTTCCTCGCTATTTGAGTTTGGTTTTTGTCAAGGGCAATTTAGCTTAGCAAAAACAGATGACATGGCATCATTAGAGGGAAATCACTGTAGCTTAACTATTGGGGTGTTACACGAATCACCTTGCTACAAAACTATATGTTACCGCTACTTTCAGTACTTGCAGAGAACACCTTGTTGAAACCCACTTGCCATTTCCTTCTGCTCCTCGTTGGGCTCGACACTCTTACTTATCGAAAGGACTACGGTTGATCCCCTATACTTGTGGGTCATCAATGAATTGTTCCGTGAGGGGCTGTTTTGGATCCACATGTTTAATGCTATGGTTAAATTTATCTTAATTACTCCTCTTGTAGTTGTGGATGCTTGCCTGGAGGGTATAATCATAAGAAGGTGTTTGTTCGAATAAGAACAATACCTTAGCTCCGATCCACCCACATAACACTTATCAAGGCAATGAACGTAAGTTGATGAATCATGGTGAAAGTAACTCAGCGATATTCTCGTGTGTCCTCAAGAGTGTTTTGATCACTATAAGAATTATCACCGGCTTGTCCTTAGCATAGTTAAGGATTGGGCCACTTGCTGCACCTTGTTACTTTGTTACTTGTTATATTGCTACAAATTATCTTGATATCAAATTACCTATCAAAACTACCTTACAGCACTTGTAGTGAATCCTTGCTGAAAAGTGCCTATCATTTCCTTCTGCTCCTCGTTGGGTTCGACACTCTTCCTTATCGAAAGGACTACTATTGATCCCCTATACTTGTGGGTCATCACCTAGCCTCCCCTTATATACTCGAGGAGGCTAGGGTTTTACAAAGAGAGGAAACCAATCTAGGGTTGCCGTCTGATTACCCACAAGTGTAGGGGATCGGTTCTAGCCTTTTCGATAAATAAGAGTGTCGAACCCAACGAGGAGCTAAAGGTAGAATTAATATTCTCTCAAGTTCTATCGACCACCGATACAACTCTACGCACACTTAATGTTTGCTTTACCTAGAATAAAAATAAAACTACTTTGAGGTGTAATGGGATATGCTTGCAAGATAATAAAGAATGTGTAAATAGAAGTTAGGTGTTGTTTAAATAAAGAACAATAAAATAAATATAGCGAGTGTGGAAAACTGGTGGTAGGATGTGCAGAATTGTCCCTAGGCAACCAGCTAAGTTACTAGACCGATGGCAGGTTTTTATGTAGGAGAGGCCTCTGCTAGCATGTCACCCCTTACTTGGAATTATATGCACTTATGATTGGAACTGTTAGCAAGCAACCGCACATACTAACAAGTTCATTAAGGTAAAACCCAACCATAGCATTAAGATGTATTGGTTCCCCTTCAATCGTGTATGTATCAATTTCTATGGTAAGAGGAAGTTTCTGTCTATCTTGCCCCCTAATGCATACTTCTATCAACATACAACTAACCCTATGGTGTGATCCATGCGTGTGCTCATATGATGGTAACCAAAGGATAGTAACATAACCACAAGCAATTTAAACCAATCATAGCAATTCACCAATTAACCCATAGGACAAAAGTGATCTACTCAAACATAATAGTGATGACACAAATCATTGGATAATAATTCATAGCACCAAAAACCATGTTCAGGTAGGGGATTACAGTGGGTTGTGGGAGAGTGGGCCACTGATTATAGGGGAAGGAAGGTGATGGAGGTGTTGATGAATGATACGTCTCCGTCGTATCTACTTTTCCAAACACTTGATTCACCTTCTGTTTTGAGTAGGCTTGCGACACCACCAACTGTTATTCATTCTGATATGTCGCAAGTAATTGATGATACTACTTCTGCTATAAATGGAACTATTGATGATGCTAGTACTATGCTTGATGATGCTGTGCCACTAGGTGAATTCCTTGATGTACAAATTGCTAAAGCTAAAGAAATTGAGAATGCTAAAATTGATGAAACTGATGAAAATTATGATTCACCTATTATGCCTAGCTCTCCAACTAGAGTTGAAATGCCTAAGATACCTGAGGGCTATGTTTTAGATGGAGAAATAGCTGGAGAGATCCTTGCCTATAATGATAGAGATGATGTTAGAAAATTACTAGCTAAGCTTAAAGAAAAGTCTTTGATGGAGAGAATGAAATATGATCCTAAGTTTGCTACCTCTCCTATATTTGTTACTAATAAGGATTATGAATTCTCTGTCGATCCTGAGTTAATTACTTTGGTTGAATCTGATCCTTTTCATGGTTATCAAACTAAAATTGTTGTGGCACACCTTACTAAATTGAATGATATTGCCACCCTATTTGCTCATGAGGAAAAAGTTTACTATTACTATATTCTTAAGTTGGTTCCTTTCTCATTAAAGGGTGATGCTAAGATATGGTTTAATACTATTGCTCCTGGTTGTGTGCGTAGTCCCCAGGATATGATATATTACTTCTCTGAAAAATATTTCCCTGCTCATAAGAAACAAGCTGCCTTACAGGAAATATTTAACTTTGTGCAAATTGAAGAAGAGAATCTCCCTCAAGCTTGGGGGAGGCTTCTCCAATTAGTTAATGCTTCGCCTGATCATCCTATTAAGAAAAATGAAATACTTGATATCTTTTATAATGGACTAACCGATGCTTCTAGGGACTACCTAGATAGTTGTGCTGGTTGTGTTTTCAGGGAACGAACAGTTGAACAGGCTGAAGAATGATAACCCACAAGTATAGGGGATCAATTGTAGCTTTTTCGATAAATAAGAGTGTCAAACCCAACGAGGAGCTAAAGGTAGAATTAATATTCCCTTCAAGTTCTATCGACCACCGATACAACTCTACGCACACTTAACGTTTGCTTTACCTAGAACAAGTATGAAACTAGAAGTACTTTGTAGGTGTAATACTAGAACTACTTTGCAAGAATAAAACTAGGAGTAATTTGCAAGATAATAAAACTACGAGTAAATTGCAAGATAATAAAAGTTAGTTGTTTAGTAGAAAGTTTTTGTAACACAAGAGAATGATTTGTCCATAGGCAATCGATAACTAGACCGGTAATCATTATTGCAATTTTATATGACGGAGAGGCATGAGCTAACATACTTTCCGTACTTGGATCATATGCACTTATGATTGGAACTCTAGCAAGCATCCGCAACTACCAAAGATCATTAAGGTAAAACCCAACCATAGCATTAAGTATAAAGTCCCCTTTACTCCCATACGCAACAACCCCCTTACTCGGGTGTAAGCTTCTGTCACTCTAGCCGCCCACCATAAGAGAATTATGAGCATATTGCAAACCCTACAGCGGGAATTCCCCACGCGTGCGCTGCACGGAAGGCACCATAGGACAGCACGAAAATAAAACTACAACTCAAACCAATCACGATCATCAATCAACCCATAGGACAAAACGGATCTACTCAAACATCATAGGATGGCCACAAATCATTGGATAATAATATGTAGCACTAAGCACCATGTTTAAGTAGAGAATTACAGCGGGAAAAGAGAGGTTACACCGCTGCATAGAGGGGGATATAGTTGGTGTTGACGGCGGTGAAGTTGTTGGTGTAGATCGCCGTCACGATGATTGCCCCGGCGGCGTTCCGGCGCCACCGGGAGAGAGGGGGAGAGAGCCCCCCTCCTTCTTCTTCTTCCTTGGCCTCCCCCCCAGATGGGAGGAGAGTTCCCCCTCTGGTTCATGGCTGCCATGGTGGCGGAGGGGCAGGAGCCCCTCCGAGATTGGATCTCTCTCTCTGTTCTCTTCTGTTTCGCGCTTCTGTTTTTTGGCCCTTCACCGTTTCTTAAATTCCCGGAGATCCGTAACTCCAATTGCGCTGAAATTTTAACATGATTTTTTTTCCGGATATTAGCTTCCTTGCGGCCGAAGAACGACACCAACCAACCTACGAGGGCCTCACGAGGCACCACGGCGCGCCGGACCCCCCCTGGCGCGCCCTGGTGCCTCGTGGGGCCCACGAGCACCGCCTTGCGTTGATTCCACCTCCAAAAAATCACATATATTCCAAAATAATTCTCCATGAAATTTTATTGCATTTGGACTTAGTTTGATATGGATATTCTGTGAAACAAAAAAAACATGCAACAAACAGGAACTGGCACTGGCCTGGATCAATATGTTAGTCCCAAAAAACAATATAAAATGTTGCCAAAAGTATGTGGAAATTATAGGATATTGGCATGAAATAATCAAAAATTATAGATACGACGGAGACGTATCAGCATCCCCAAGCTTAATTCCTGCTCGTCCTCGAGTAGGTAAATGATAAAAAAAGATAATTTTTGATGTGGAATGCCACCTAGCATAATCTTGATCATAAAATTTAATCATGGCATGAATATTAAGACACGAGTGATTCAAAGCAATAGTCTATAATTTGATATAAAGACATCAATACCCAAGCATACTAACAAACAACCATGTCTTTCAAAATATCAATGCTAAAGAAAGTTATCCCTAGCCCATTATGCTCAGTCATTGATCCATTCATGAAACACACTCAACATTAACTACACCCAATGCACAAGTATGACAATAGTGCTCTCCAGTTTGTGCTTTATAAGAGAAGATGGAGACTCAATAAAAATAAAATAGCATAAAAGTAAAATAGATAGGCCCTTCGCAGAGGGAAGCAGAGATTTGCAGAGGTGCCAGAGCTCGAAGCTTAAATTAGAGAGATAAAAAATATTTCGAGAGGCATGCTTTTCCTGTCAACGAAAACGACCGAGAATTCCCAATATCTTCCATGCTAGACACATCATAGGCGGTTCCCAAATAGAAAATAAAGTTTATTTCCTTTCCACCATTCTTTCACAATCCATGGCTAGCCGTATCCATGGGTGCCCTCCATACCAACACTTTCCAAGGAATTTTTTTGTTATTAATTTTTGATTCATTGTGGGACTGGGCATCCCTATTACCAGCCACTCTCTCGTGCAATGACAAGTGAATAAACACTCATCGTGAGAATAACACACCTAGCATGGAAATTATTGGCCACCCCCTGCCGCTTCATGAGCGGTACGGGCACATAAAACGGAAAATTATTTTGAAAATTTTAGAGTTGGCACATGCAAATTTACTTGGAACGGCTCGGAAATACCGCATATAGGTAGATATGGTGGACTCATTTGGCACAACTTGGGTTTTAAGGAGTTTGGATGCACAAGCAATATTCCCGCTTAGTACAAATGAAGGCTAGCAAATAGATTGAGAAGCAACCAACCAAAAAACAAAAATGGTCATAAACATGCATTGAACATAACTAACACTGAATAATGCACCATAAGTAGGATGTAACTTCGTTGCATAACTATTGACTTTACGTGCATGCATAGGGAATCACAAACCTTAACACCAATATTCTTACTAAACCACAATTACTCACTAGCACAACCCACATATCATCATCTTCATATCGCAAAACTATTGCAAGGAATCAAGCTTATCATATTAATTGATCTACAAGTTTTATGTAGGATTTTCTGACTAACCATGTGAATGACCAATTCCTGTTGACTCTCTAAATAGATATAAGTGAAGCAAGAGAGTTGAATTCTTTCTACAAAAGACCACACTCTAATAAATATAAGTGAAGCAAAAGAGCATTCTACAAATAACGGTTTTCTATATGAAGAGAAACAGGCATCCAAACTTCAAATGATATAAGTGAAACACATGAAGCATTCTATAAAGCCATACTCAAAAAATATAAGTGAAGTGCAAAGAGCATTCTATAAATCAACCAAGGACTATCTCATACCAGCATGGTGCATTTATTAAAAGGAAAATAAAAGGCACATGACGCTCCAAGAATTTACGCATATTATGTGAACAAAACAAAAACCGAGACATACCGATAATTGTTGAATAAAGATGGGATGCCTTCCGGGGCATCCCCAAGCTTAGACGCTTGAGTCTCCTTGAATATTTACTTGGGGTGCCTTGGGCATCCCCAAGCTTGAACTCTTGCCTCTCCTCATTCTTCTCATATCAATACCTCCTCGATCTTTAAACACTTCATCCACACAAAACTTAACAAAACCTTCGTGAGATCCATTAGTATAATAAAGCAAATCACTACTTTAAGTACTGTTGCAAACCCATTCATATTTTATTTTTGCATTATACCTACTGTATTCTAACTTCTCCATGGCTTATACCTTCCAATACAATCCATAGTTTCATCAAAACAAGCAAAACAATGCATCAAAAACAGAATCTGTCAAAAACAGAACAGTCTGTAGTAATCTGAACATTAACCATACTTATGTAACTCCAAAACTTCTGAAAATTTAGGAAAAAATAAAAAATTTGCATAGCAGTACTTTGTAAAAATTTCATAATTTTTGCGCGCACCAGTAAAAAATGTAAATTCACGCACTACAGCAAAAGTTTCTGTTTTTGCACCGCACACACCAAACAAGCAATTTAAACATCCTAACGGTAAATCTTGGCACATTATTTTTATAATACAATGGATTTGTACAAGGGAATAATTATTTTTGTTGAAAAGTTTCTGTAATTCAAGATTTGCAAAGTTTCCATGGGCATGAACAAAGTTCAAGGAGCTTCCCCACTTCAACGGTGCTCGTCTTTCTTACTTTCACTTTTCTTTTTGGAAAAGTTTTAGTTTCCCCTCTATATTTTTTTTAAACTTTATAACAGCACTCAACAGAAATAAATGACTCTCTAAAACTTCCGGGTTGTATCCCAGGTAGCGCTTTCTTTAAAGCCATTAAGCTAGGCATAAAGTGCTCAACTAATTGATCCACCCGGATCCCAAGGTATATCAAAGCCAATTTTAATTAGCAATGATTTGTAATTTAGTACTGAGCACAAGGCAACATATATCATGCAATGACGAAGTCTAACTCTCTTCCTATGCATCGGCATGTCATAAAAGAACAATTCATGCACATCAAGTAGAGGCCAATGCATAGTATAAACAGTTTCTTGCAATTTTATCGTATTGGAAACATAGAGAGGCGGAGATGTAGTTCCTCTCTCATAATAATTGCAAGTAGGAGCAGCAAGCAGATGCATATTATATTCATCTAAATCATCATGTGTAGTAGTAAAGCGCAACCCATCAATATAATCCTTAATAAGAGCAAACTTCTCCGATATAGTGTAGTTGGGAGAATTCAAAAAGATAATAGGACTATCCTGTGTGGGTGCAATAGTAACAATTTTATGTTTAACATAAGGAACTATAGCAAGTTCATCTCCATAAAAATAATTCAAATTGGCATCATGGCCACAAGCATAGCAAGCATCAATTTCATCAAAAAGGGATATTTCAAATGAATCCAAGGGATCATAGCAATTATCATAGCATTCATCCTTCGGTAAACACGAAGGGAAATTAAACAATGTATGGGATAAAGAGTTACTCTCATCAGAAGGTGGGCACGGGTGATCAATCCGCTCTTCCTCCTTTTGTTCTTTGCTCTCCTCCTCAATTTTTTCATCTAATGAGCTCACAGTGTCATCATTTTCTTCTTCCATAGGAGCCTGCAAAATATTAGTCTCTTCTTGGACAGCGGAGACTTTCTCAATAAACTCATTAATATCGGCATTGTATTCATAATTCTCATAGCAATATTTAAGTATAGCAAAATTTTCAGATCTGTAGACAGCATCATCACAATCTTCATACTTTTCAAACAAAGATTCAATTTCATAAGCACCCTTAAAAGCAACAAATTCTTCTTTTCGTTCCACATCATAGTAATCATATATACCATTAGCATAAGAAGCCAAGGTTTCATTATCATTAAATTTACATGAAAAGGGAAGGTGTGGAGCCTTCATCCTAGAGCAACAAGTATAATCATATCTCAAGCAAAAATTCCAAGCATACCATTGCAAATAATCAATTTGATCCCATAAGAGTTCCCCTTTTGAGACAAGCGATAATCCCTAAAGTATTCACGTTGATCCAACGTGTCTCCCATTATCAAGTTGAATGGGGTTTTCTCAGGATTATCAAAGTAGTGTTTAATGTTTTCCACATAACGAGCATCGAGGGTTTTAGGAGGTTCCCCATCTCCATGAGTAGCAAGTACAACTAATTTTTTTGGTGTTTCGTGTTCCATATCCATAACTAAAGATATAAAACAACTTAGAACAGAAAATAAGATCTACTTAGTGACAAAGCAAACAAGCACACACGAGAATATCAACCCCACGCTATTGCTCCCCGGCAACGGCGCCAGAAAAAGGTCTTGATAACCCACAAGTATAGGGGATCAATTGTAGCTTTTTCGATAAATAAGAGTGTCAAACCCAACGAGGAGCTAAAGGTAGAATTAATATTCCCTTCAAGTTCTATCGACCACCGATACAACTCTACGCACACTTAACGTTTGCTTTACCTAGAACAAGTATGAAACTAGAAGTACTTTGTAGGTGTAATACTAGAACTACTTTGCAAGAATAAAACTAGGAGTAATTTGCAAGATAATAAAACTACGAGTAAATTGCAAGATAATAAAAGTTAGTTGTTTAGTAGAAAGTTTTTGTAACACAAGAGAATGATTTGTCCATATGCAATCGATAACTAGACCAGTAATCATTATTGCAATTTTATATGAGGGAGAGGCATGAGCTAACATACTTTCTGTACTTGGATCATATGCACTTATGATTGGAACTCTAGCAAGCATCCGCAACTACCAAAGATCATTAAGGTAAAACCCAACCATAGCATTAAGTATCAAGTCCCCTTTACTCCCATACGCAACAACCCCCTTACTCGGGTGTAAGCTTCTGTCACTCTAGCCGCCCACCATAAGAGAATTACGAACGTATTGCAAACCCTACAGCAGGAATCCCCCACGTGTGTGCGGCACGGAAGGCACCATAGGACAGCACCAAAATAAAACATACAACTCAAACCAATCACGATCATCAATCAACCCATAGGACAAAACGGATCTACTCAAACATCATAGGATGGCCACAAATCATTGGATAATAATATGTAGCATTAAGCACCATGTTTAAGTAGAGAATTACAGCGGGAAAAGAGAGGTTACACCGCTGCATAGAGGGGAAAGAGTTGGTGTTGACGGCGGCGAAGTTGTTGGTGTAGATCGCCGTCACGATGATTGCCCCGGCGGCGTTCCGGCACCACCGGGAGAGAGGGGGAGAGAGCCCCCCTCCTTCTTCTTCTTCCTTGGCCTCCCCCCTAGATGGGAGGAGAGTTTCCCCTCTGGTCCATGGCTGCCATGGCGGCGGAGGGGCAGGAGCCCCTTCGAGATTGGATCTCTCTCTCTGTTCTCTTCTGTTTCGCGCTTCTGTTTTCTGGCCCTTCACCGTTTCTTAAATTCCCAGAGATCCGTAACTCCGATTGTGCTGAAATTTTAACATGATTTTTTTCCGGATATTAGCTTCCTTGCGGCCGAAGAAGGACACCAACCGACCTACGAGGGCCTCACAAGGCACCACAGCACACCGGACCCCCCTAGCGCGCCCTGGTGCCTCGTGGGGCCCACGAGCACCGCCTTGTGTTGATTCCACCTCCAAAAAATCACATATATTCCAAAATAATTCTCTGTGAAATTTTATTGCATTTGAACTTCGTTTGATATGGATATTCTATGAAATAAAAAACATGCAACAAACAGGAACTGGCACTGGGCACTGGATCAATATGTTAGTCCCAAAAAAACAATATAAAATGTTGCCAAAAGTATGTGGAAATTATAGGATATTGGCATGAAACAATCAAAAATTATAGATACGACGGAGACGTATCAAAGAACTATTGAATAATATACTAAAGAATGATAATGATTGGACACTTCCTGAAGCACCTCCTAAGCGAACTCCAAAGAAGAGAGGTATTCTATTCCTCAGTCCAGAAGATATGCAAGATGCTAAGAAATCTCTGAAGGAAAAAGGTATTAAAGCTGAAAATGTTAAGAATCTATCACCTATTGAAGAAATACATGGACTTGATATCCTGGCACAGGTAGTAGAGGTAAATTCTCTTCATAGATTCGATGAAGGTGATATTCCCTATAATAAATCTGCTAGTCAATGATTAGATGAATTTGATAACTACATTGTTAAGCAAGAGAATTTCAATATGTATGTTAGCAATCAGTTAAAACGTAATGCCATCATGATTGATCGCTTGAGTTATTTGATGTTTAGAATTGCTAATGATGTTAAGGGCTTGAGTAAACATACTTCTATGGTTCAGACTCAGTTGGAACAAATAGCTAAGTCACAAAATGATTTGCTCGATGAGATGAATAATAAAATGAATGATCATGTCGTTAGAGTTGTTACTAGAGGAGGTCGAATGACTTAGGATCCTCTATATCCTGAAGGTCATCCTAAAAGAATTGAACAAGATTCTCAAAGAGTTAACATTGATGCACCTAGTCCATCTAAGAAGAAAAAGAAAAAGAAAAATGACAGGACTTTGCATGCTTCTAGTGAACCTGAAATAGAAAAACCTCCTGAGAATCAAAATGATGTTTCTATTTCTGATGCTGAGACACAATCTAGTAATGAACATACACCTAGTGATAATGATGTTCATGTTGATGCTCAACCAGATAATGATGTAGAAATAGAATCTGCTGTCGATCTTTATAACCAACCTCCTAAGAATAAAAGATATGATAAAAGAGACTTTGTTGCTCGAAAACATGGAAAAGAAAGAGAACCATGGGTTTAAAAACCTATGCCTTTTCCTACCAAACCATCTAAAAATAAAGATGAGGAAGATTTTGAGCGCTTTGTTGAAATGCTTAGACCTGTCTTTTTGCGCACTCGCTTGACTGATATTTTGAAGATGCCTCCATATGCTAAATATATGAAAGATATTGTTACTAATAAAAGAAAGATACCTGAAGCTGAAATTTCCACCATGCTTGCAAGTTATTCTTTTCAGGGTGGAGTACCTAAAAAGTTAGGAGATCCTGGAATACCTACTATACCATGCTCCATTAAAATAAGTTATGTTAAAACTGCTTTATGTGATCTAGGAGCCGGTGTAAGTGTTATGCCTTTCTCTTTATATAGAAGACTGGATTTCAATAAGCTCACACCTACTGAAATATCTTTGCAAATGGCTGATAAATCTACTGCTATACCTATTGGAATTTGCGAGGATGTGCCCGTTGTTGTTGCAAATGTTACTATCTTAACAGACTTCTTCATACTTGATATGCCCGAGGACGACAACATGTCGATTATCCTGGGTAGACCCTTTCTAAATACTGCAGGGGCTGTTATTGATTGCAACAAAAGCAAGGTTACTTTTCATGTCAATGGTAATGAGCATACGGTTTATTTTCCGAAGAAACAAAGTTCGGTGAATGGTATCAATTGTATTGAAAAGGTTTCAACAATCACTATTGGAGGATTCAAATTTCCTCTTCCTACCATCAAAAAGAAATATGAGATTCTTATTGTTGGGGAGATGCATATACCCGTTGAGGTAACTTAGTGTTATACGAAAATTCTTCGGTTTCATGTCACTCGGAAATAGTTTGTTAATAAGACTTGATCAACCTTATTAGTGGATTCTTTTTTAGGGGTATGTGGTCGATGAATTTAGTAAGCACAACCTTCTTTAACCATAGTTTGCTCTCTATTATTTATAGTTTAATAAAGTAAAATTGCCATGATTATCCTATTTTCTGAATTATCCGTGCAATAAAAAATGACCCAAAAATAAAAGTGCTCAGAATGCAATAAAATTTTAACATGATTTTTTTCTGGAATATATAAGAATTTTTGGCACTGAGAACAACCCAGGGAGGTGCCCCTGTTGCTCACAAGGCAACAGGGCGCGGCCACCCCCTAGGGGCATGCCAAGATGCCTTGTGGGTCCCATAGGGACCCACTCACTTATCTCTTCAGCCCACTTCATCTCCTACCTCCAGAAAAAAAAATCGTGGTAGCTCTCTCTCTCGTGTTCTTGCTCCCAAACCTGAGATTTTCGATCTCTTTGCTCGCAGCTCCATTTCCGAAACTGTTTTGAGGGATTGCTCCTTGGTATGTGACTCTCCCATTGCTCCAATTAGTTTTTGCTTTAGTGGATTATATTTTGCATAAATTGCTGCTATTGGTGCTACTGAAAATGAGCTTGCATGTTGAATTCTTTGAGTTCTAAGTAGTTTGAATCCTTGATATAGCCTCTAGGCACTTGTATGAGTAGTTGCTACCAATTTCATTAAGTTTTGTTAACATCTTTTTGTGGTCCAAAATTTTTCAGAAATTTGTCCTTAGGAAAATGAACTTCTTCCGGAGAGTTTCTTCGAGCCGGAGCTCCAAGGGTGTCCTTGGGCATGCCCCTGACCATGACCTCAACATTCCGCGCAGGACGGAGGTCCGACCGTGCGAGTGGCCGCACAACACCTTCATGAACGAAGCCGGGTTCCGTCAAGAGTTCGCACAATTTGTTGCAAACGCCGGGCTGACCGACTTCCTCGCAAATGAGTGTGACCAGCACCACATCCTTACAAATTCCCTTGTGCAAAAAATTTATTTTCTGCCTAGGCTAGATATCCCCATCGTGCGTTTCGAAAGCGCCCATTGGCCTGAGTTTTGTGAGTTATGCTTGATCCCTTCTGATGACTGATATTTTGAACATTATGAGTTAACGCTAGCTGAGTTTTGTGAGTTATGCTTGATCCCTTCTGATGGGGATTTGAGGGAGCCTCGGCCTGAGGAGTTTGAGGACTTCCTTTGCACTTTAACTGTGGGAGAAATTAGGGGCGTGTCGAAAGCCCGGGTCACCAGTTTGCATTTTCCTGCTGTGCACTACTTTGCTTTATTCATAGGGAAATGTTTGACTGCCAGGGAGGAAGGTGGTACGCTCAGCGCCCCTGACCTCGCCATCTTACGCCGTGCACTCTATAGTGATAACACTTTTAGCTTGGGCGCAATCATTGCACGCCGCCTGCACACTAACAGGACTAGGGGTAAAGTTCATGGCGGTATTTATGCTCCGCGCCTCGCAAAACGCTTTCATGTTGCTATTCACCCAAATGATTATTTGCTGCCTAAGGTTTATTTAGACCAACAGTGCATGATCGATCACTACTTTATTGATGAACCTGGGCCTCCTCACTATATTCGTTATAACCTGATTTTCAGCGAGAGAACTCACGATATTATTCCGTTGCCTGCACCCTCTTTGTTTGACTCTCATGCCAGGAACGGATACACCATCATGTCGGCAGACAACACATCTTACAGGAATGAGGTGGCTGCAGCGGAGAATGAGGTACAGCAGTGGGACACTCAAGTGCCTCCGCCTCAGTACTATCCGCCAGGTCCTGGTGGATACTACGGGTGGTGATTACCAAGTTAGGCCAAAAGCCTGAGCTTGGGGGAGTACGTATTTCTCACCGACATTACATTTATGTTCACACATTCATTCCAGTTGTCGGTGTTCATCCTTTTTCATTGTATATCCATGTTAGTTTTATTTTCGCTTTCTTCTTGTGTGTTTGAAAAACTTTGAAAATCCAAAAATATTTCCCGCTTCTTTTCGGTTTTTCTTTCTTATTCAGTTAGCTTGTAGTATTAAAAGAAAACCCAAAAAGATTTCTCGTTTCTTCTTTCCTTGTTTGTTGGGAGTTCTCCCGTGTAAATAGTTTTTCTCGCTTTTCATTTTTCCTCTTTAATTTGCTTTCTTCAGAAAAACTAAAAACTCCAAAAATATTTCAGTGTGTTTCTCTGAATTTGTTTTCTTTTTCGTTGAGTTGTTGGAGGAGAAGACCACTATGAAAATGTCGAGTGGCTCTCATATGCTTTATTGTTAATCTAATGAAGAGCCAATTTTACCTTGTCTTCTTCCTTGAATAAAATGTCTGCAGATCCCAGCTTAGTCCACAACACTCTTGCACTATTATTATTTTCATATCATTCTATCGTGCAAGTGAAAGGCAATAATGACGATGATTTGATGAAGTGACTGTGGCAAGGAAAAGCGGGTATGAACTCTTTCTGTTTTGTTTTTTGTAAATATGTTTAACTCAGTATCCATGATTCAGCATATTATGAGTAAACATGTTTGTGATGACAATTAGAGATTATAGTTACTCATGCCATGCTTAAGTAGCTAGGAGTGGATAATGATGTATTTTAGATGTCAACATACATTAAGATGGTTATGACGTAGTATGTTAATATGGTATCCTCCTCTGAATGTTTTGAGTGGCTTGACTTGGCACATGTTCATGCATGTAGTTGATTCAAAACCAACATAGCCTCCACGATATTTATTTTCAGGGTGTCTATATCCTACTCATGCTAGTATTCAATGTTAATTATTCATAATGCATGATTATGACCGTTTTCGCTCTCTAGTTGGTCGCTTCTCAATCTATTTGCTAGCCTTCACCTATACTAAGCGGGAATGTTGCTTGTGCATGCAAAACCTTTAAACCAAAGTTGTTCCAGATGAGTCCACTATATCTACCTATATGCGGTATTACTCTGCCGTTCCAAGTAAATTTGCATGTGCCACCTCTAAACTTTCAAACGAACATCTGTTTTGTGTGCCCGTACCGCTCATGGAGCGATATGGGGCATTCATTATCTTCCATGCTAAGCGGGTTATTCTCAGATGAGTGTTTATTCACTTGTCATTGCACGAGAGAGTCTGGTATTTGGCATGCCCAGTCCTACTATCAAAATGAAAAAAAAAATGCAACAAACTCCCCCGAAAAGTTGTTGGTATGGAGGGCACCCGAGAATTCGGCTAGCCATGGCTTGTGTTGGTATGGTGGAGGGGGAGTAAACTTTACCTTTCCGCTTGGGAACCACTGTGGGATCGAGGAGATAGGTCTAGAGGGGGGGTGAATAGACTCCTAACCAGCCAAAGGTGCAGTTTTTAATTTCTCTTGGAATTTAGGCAGATTTTGGCACAAGTTAAGATCACACCAATACTTTCTACACATGCATATCTAGAGATTGAGCAGCAGAAATAGTAAAGCATGTAAGAGTGCGGAAAGTAAAGGGGTAGAGTATGGATGTCAAACGCAATGAAGACACGGTGGTTTTTGGCGTGGTTCCGATAGGTGGTGCTATCGTACGTCCACGTTGATGGAGACTTCAACCCACGAAGGGTAACGGCTGCGCGAGTCCACGGAGGGCTCCACCCACGAAGGGTCCACGAAGAAGCAACCTTGTCTATTCCACCATGGCTTACGTCCACGAAGGACTAGCATCACTCGGGGTAGATCTTCACGAAGTAGGCGATCTCCTTGCCCTTACAAACTCCTTGGTTCAACTCCACATCAGGTTGGAGGCTCCCAAGTGACACCTAACCAATCTAGGAGACACCACTCTCCAAAAGGTAATAGACGGTGTGTTGTTGATGAACTCCTTGCTCTTGTGCTTCAAATGATAGTCTTCCCAGCACTCAAACAACTCCTCACAGATTTGGCTATGGTGGAAGAGGGATTTGAGTGGAAAGCAACTTGGGAAAGGCTAGAAATCAAGATTCAAATGGTAGGAATGGAATAGCTTGATCTCAACACATGAGTAGGTGGTTCTCTCTCAGAAATGTATGGTGGAAGTGTAGGCACGTTCTGATGGCTCTCCTTACTGAGAAGGATGTGGTGGAGGGGTATATATAGCCTCCACACAAAATCCAACCATTACACACTTTTGACCCAAGTCGGTGGCACCGAAACGATAATCTCGGTAGCACCGAACTGTGTAAAAGATATGAACTTTAGGAATCTCGGTGGGACCGATACGAACAACTCGGATGGACCGAAGTGCAATGGCTAGGGCAAACCTCATCTCGGTGGCACCGATTGCATCAACTCGGGAGGACCGAAGTGAAGCAATAAGGCAACAGAGAGTTGGCAAGCCAGCTCGGTGAGACCGATTTGCAAAACTCGGTGAGACCGAAGTAAGTGCAAACGATTACAGAGAGTTGGCAAGGCCACCTCGGTGGGACCGAGATCCATTTCGGTGGATCCGATTTGTTAGGGTTTTGGCAGTGGCTAAGTCTTGGATGAACTCGGTGGGGCCGGATAGGAAATATCGGTGGGGCCGAGTTGGAATGTAGGTTTAGGACATATTTGGATAGAGAGAGTGGTTGAGGGTTTAGGAGTACTGTCACTGAGCACTTGAGCAAAAAGACCATTAAGCAACACCTCATCCCCTTTTAATAGTATTGGCTTTCCTATGGACTCAATGTGATCTTGGATCACTAAACCAAGAATGTAGAGTCTTGATCTTTTGCCAATCCTTGTCCTTAGCATTTTGAAGGGGTTCCACGTCCTCTTGTCCATGCCACGCCATTGTTGAACTTGTCTGAAATTCACTAGATAGAAGTATTAGTCCAACAACATGTATGTTGGCATAAATTACCAAAACCACCAAGGGAGCAAATGTGCTTTCAATCTCCCCCTTTTTAGTAATTGATGACAACATACATCAAAGCTTCAAATACATATATAGCAGAGGTATGTATGAAAGCTTTGAAGGAAACATGTAACATGTATGAGCTCCCTGGAACTCCCCCTGGAGAGGTACATATAATATGATGATATCTCATGGGAAATATACATGCAACATGTATCTTGGCTATATGCATCAAAGCAATATTTATATAGCATTTAGGTATCCACGTGTCCATGATCTACTTCTTGCAAACAATATATACTAGCAAGAGGTCAATCATGCACATGAATGTGATGCATATACTTACCTTGAAGTTCTTGATCAAGTACCTGAAGAAATACACTTGAGAAAACAGGGTTAGATAACACAAGATAATTTCTTCAAGAAAAGACACAAGATCAACAAGAAACCAAGATTTGGATAACATGTAGAAGATAGTATCACTAGGTGAATACTTCTTTGAAGCAGACATGTCCCCAAAAGAAATAGTTGTCGCCCCTTGAATAACTTCCTCTCCCCCTGAATCTGACATTGGATATTAGGAGTAGGTAGGGTGAGAAAACTAGAACAACCAAAGAACAAACTAATCATGTTTCTCCCCTCTTAGAAACATGTAACATTCTCTCCTCTTGTAAGGTGCATCTCGTTGTAGTGATAAGCTTTGATGTATTCCTCTCTCCCCCTTTGACATCAATTTCCAAGAAGGGTCTTCAAGGTTATTGATCAAGTGGGTTTGGTCCTTGAGGAACACATGTAGCCATTGAGTGGCTCTAGATGCAAGTAGAGGATAAGAATCATTGAGTGGAGCTGGAGCAGAGAAACTCAGGAAATAATTTGACAGAAAATTCCTTAGAGCAGCCAAAATCGGTGATACCGAGTTGAATCAATTCGGTGGGACCGAGTTTGGTGCAATGGAACAATTTGTCAACTCAGCTCACTAGGCAAAGGAATTCTCACAAAGATTTGCAATGAATTAACTGCGAATCTAACTAAAAGAAAAGACACACAGAAAAGAAGCAAAGAAACGTCTAGATGAAGTTTTTTTTTTGAAATAGAAACACTCTAGCAAGAAGAACAAACAAAAGAAACACCAGAGATCTTCATCTAGATGGGTTGGCGACTACGTCACCTATGTTAGAGTATATTGACTTAGGAGTCAAGTGAGAGCACTTGATCATAGGTCATACTCATCGTTTAAGCTCAAAATGGGGTTGCCATTTTTCCTTTAAGCATTTCAATGTATTCACATCTTGTTGAGTTGCTTTAGCTCATGTCTTTGAGCAAAGCTTCTCTAAGATGTGAGAACTTACATTGGGATTTATGTGATGTCCATCATGTAGTTGAACTTGAAGTGGATGCTCATGAATTGAAGTTTGGAGCTATCCTATCATTTGTAGTTCATCTTCCTACATGGGTTAGTTTTGCAAGGAACAACTTGTATATCCAAAATGACAAGAATGAAGCATAACTCAAAAGTTTGTCAAAGGATATGTTTAGGTTGTCTTGTTCCTTGTTCCACCATTAATTGTCGATACTTGGGTTATACAAGATTGCTTATGATAAGAGTGTGTTGCAACCTTGTGACATGAAGCTTGTCCAAGTACCTACAAAAGGTTAGATACAATACAAGGGAGCAAAATATCCAAGATATAGTATGAACATGAAAGTATCATGGATTAGCCAATGAAGCTCATGCCCTTGTATGCATCCACATGAACCTCTAGTTCAAGTTTGAAGCATCAATGATGTTCAACTCACTTCTCAAGTGACAAAATACTTTCTCATCAAGAGGTTTGGTAAAGATTTCCGCCAATTGTTTGTCGGTACGAACATGTTTAAGGTCAATATCACCTTTCTCAACATGATCTCGAATAAAATGGTGACGAACCTCAATATGCTTAGTTCGAGAATGTTGCACGGGATTGTGTGCTATCTTAATAGCACTCTCATTGTCACATAGTAATGGTACATGTCTCACATGCACACCATAGTCTTTAAGAGTTTGTGTCATCCATAGTAATTGAGCACAACATGATCCCGCAGCAATGTATTCCGCTTCGGCAGTAGATAGAGATACGAAATTTTGTTTCTTGGAGGACCAAGACACAAGAGATCTACCAAGAAATTGACATGTACCCGAAGTGGATTTTCTGTCAACCTTGTCTCCGGCATAGTCCGAATCGGAGTAGCCAACAAGATTGAAAGAAGATCCTTTGGGATACCATATGCCAAAGTTTGGTGTATGAATCAAGTATCTCACAATTCTTTTCACCGCCTTAAGATGACACTCTTTTGGTGCCACTTGGTATCATGCACACATGCACACACTTAGCATAATGTCAGGACGGGAGGCATATAGATATAGTAATGAACCAATCATAGATCGATAAACCTTTTTATCAACCGGTTTGCCATCCTTGGTCAAGTCACGATGTCCACTCGTGGGCATGGGAGTTTTCATACCTTTGCTTTCTTGCATGTTGAACTTCTTGAATAAGTCCTTGGTATACTTTGTTTGAGAGACAAAGGTACCTTCCCTAGTTTGCTTGATTTGCAAACCAAGAAAGAATTTGAGTTCACACATCATAGACATCTCGAACTTTTCAGACATCAACCTTCCAAACTTTTCACTAAAAGAGGGGTTAGTAGATCCAAAGATAATATCATCAACATAAATTTGGCATACAAATAATTCTCCGTTAACCCTCTTAGTGAACACGGTCGAATCAATCTTCCCAATCTCAAAACCTTTTTCAAGAAGAAACTTTGTCAAGCATTTGTACCAAGCTCTAGGGGCTTGTTTAAGACCATAAAGAGCTTTACGAAGTTTGTACACATGATTAGGTTTCTTGGGATTCTCAAAACCTGGAGGTTGTTTAACATACACTTCCTCCTCAATTTCACCATTTAAGAAGGCACTTTTAATATCCATTTGGTAAAGAGTGATATCATGGTGATTGGCATAAGCAAGTAAAATGCGAATGGACTCAAGTCTTGCAACGGGGGCATAGGTCTCACCATAGTCCATACCTTCGACTTGTGTGTAACCTTGTGCTACGAGACGAGCCTTGTTGCGTACGACTTGTAAATCTTCATCTTGCTTATTCCGAAACACCCATTTGGTTCCAATGATGTTTTCCTATTCCTTAGGCTTCTCAACCAATGTCCACACTTGGTTCCTCTCAAAATTATGTAGCTCTTCGTGCATTGCATTCACCCAATCAGGGTCCTTGAGAGCATCTTCTACCTTCAAGGGTTCAACACTAGAGATAAATGAGTAATGCTCACAAAAGTTAGCTAAACGAGATTTAGAGCGAGTGATTCTCCCGGTTTGGATATCTCCAAGTATTTGTTCGATGGGATGATCCTTGTCAATTCTTGCTCTAACTCGAGGTAGCTTTTTCTTGGGTTGTGGTGAGGCTTCCTCATCATCATCTTCTTCTTCTTCGTTGATGTTGTCGTTGTTTGCTTATGGAGGTGGAGAAGGAGGTTGAGGTGGATCATCTTGTTGCACTTCCTCATTCCCATCGTCTTGACGTGTTCCACTTGTGGATGCCTCCATATCAACTTGTCGTTCACCTTGATGTGAAGTTGGGGCTTCCACTTGAATAGACGATGTACTCTCCTTAACTTCCACGGGGCGAATCTTGCCAATGGGCAAGTCTTGGATTGCTTCCGATGGTTCTTGATCTCCTACATCAAGTGGCAATTGCTCGACTTGCGAGCCGTTAGTCTCATCAAACTTCACATCTACCGTCTCTTCAACTTTTCGAGTGAAGTTGTTGTAGACACGGTAAGTGTGAGAGTTCGATCCATAACCGAGTAGAAAACCTTCATGAGATTTAGGAGCAAATTTTGAATGGCGATGCTTATCAAGAATGTAACATTTTGAGCCAAATACTCGAAAGTATCCAACTTGTGGTTTGTTACCGGTGAGCAGTTCATATGCCGTTTTACCAAGAAGCTTGTGAAGGTAAAGTCGATTTGTTGCATGACAAGCTATTTCAACCGATTCCGCCCAAAAATGTCTTGGCGTCTTGTATTCAGCAAGCATTGTTCTTGCCATCTCAATAAGTGTCCGATTCTTCCTCTCAACAACTCCATTTTGTTGAGGTGTGTACGTAGCCGAGAACTCATGTGAAATACCCTCCTCATCAAGAAACGTGTCCACATTTGTGTTCTTGAACTCCGTTCAGTTGTCACTCCGAACCTTCTTGATCTTTACTTCAAATTGATTTTGAGCCTTTCTTGCGAAGTTCTTGAAGATCTTTTGTACCTGCGATTTGTCATCAAGAAAGAATACCCACATAAATCTGGAAAATCATCAACAATGACCAAACCGAAAGAGTTACCACCAAGACTCTTATAGGATTTCGGACCGAAAAGATCCATATGAAGTAGCTCGAGTGGTCTCCTCGTGGTCATAATGTTCTTTACGGGATGGCTTCCTCCAACTTGTTTTCCTACTTGGCAAGCACTACAAAGTCGATCTTTTTCAAATATAACATCTTTCACTCCAAGAATGTGATATCCTTTAACAAGTTTATCAAGGTTACACATACCAACATGTCCAAGTCTTCTATGCCATAACCAACCTTTAGAAGATTTAGCAATTAAACAAGTACGAGGTTGAGCTCTCTTAGTGAAATCAACAATGTATAGATCACCTCTACGAATTCCGGTAAAAACCATATTATGATTATCTTGACGAAACACTTGGCAATCTACTTTGGTAAATAGAACGTTGAAACCAAAATCGGCTAGTCTAGATACGGAAAGAAGATTGTAACCAAGAGATTCAACAAGCATAACATTTTGTATGGAGCTATCATTGGATATGGCCACCTTACCAAGGCCAAGTACCTTACCCTTGGAGTTGTCTTCAAAAGTCACATACTTGCGTGGACCATCATTTTTAGTAAGCTCACGAAACATGTCTCTATCTCCTGTCATGTGATCGGTACATCCACTATCAAGAATCCACTCTTTTCCTCCGGCCATATAATCTCGAAGATTTGCCATAAGATTGAGATTCCTCATGGTCTTCTCAAATTCAATATCAAATTCTTCATCCTAATCATAATAGCCATGCTCAACATCATCATCATCATCATGCATGTGATCATTACCTAGGGCAATAGATTCATTAGTTTCATGATCATGACAATGTTCAAGTTTATGGATTCTAATAGTTTCCATGATAATGTTGCTAATAGTTCTAACATCTCCTTTGGCACGCATGAGATCACGAAGCTCAAACAAGCAGTCATCAAACTTAGGGTCACTAGTACTCATCTTGTGAAGGGCAACAGCCTTATGAAGAATCTTATCGAGACTTTTTAAGGAGTAATCAGGATATCGCTTTCCTAAATCATGCCATAGAGTATAAGCACATGCAAACTTTCGCATACAGCCAAGCACAACCTTAGGTAATCCTCTAATGATAAGATTTACGGTTCTAAGATTACGAAGCATGTCAATTTCCTCTTCATGCGTAGGATGCAAGGGATCAATAGGGGGCACATAAGGATTATGAATATACTTGCTCAAGTTAAATTCATCAAAGATATCAAGCATTTCATCCTTCCAAAAGTTGTAATACTCCCCATCGAGAATAGGCACTCTACGTCTAACACTCCCCAACGTAGACACATCCATCTCCCTCCAATGGTGATGAAACCAAGGCAATGGAGACCAAAGCTCTGATACCAATTGTGGGATTGAGGAGATAGGTCTAGAGGGGGGTTGAATAGACTCCTAACCAGCCAAAGGTGCAGTTTTTAATTTCTCTTGGAATTTAGGCAGATTTTGGCACAAGTTAAGATCACTCCAATACTTTCTACACATGCATATCTAGAGATTGAGCAGCGGAAATAGTAAAGCATGTAAGAGTGCGGAAAGTAAAGGGGTAGAGTATGGAAGATCAAACGCAATGAAGACACGGTGGTTTTTGGCGTGGTTCCGATAGGTGGTGCTATCGTACGTCCACGTTGATGGAGACTTCAACCCACGAAGGGTAACGGCTGTGCGAGTCCACGGAGGGCTCCACCCACGAAGGGTCCACGAAGAAGCAACCTTGTCTATTCCACCATGGCTTACGTCCACGAAGGACTAGCCTCACTCGGGGTAGATCTTCACGAAGTAGGCGATCTCCTTGCCCTTACAAACTCCTTGGTTCAACTCCACATCAGGTTGGAGGCTCCCAAGTGACACCTAACCAATCTAGGAGACACCACTCTCCAAAAGGTAATAGACGGTGTGTTGTTGATGAACTCCTTGCTCTTGTGCTTCAAATGATAGTCTTCCCAGCACTCAAACAACTCCTCACAGATTTGGCTATGGTGGAAAAGGGATTTGAGTGGAAAGCAACTTGGGAAAGGCTAGAAATCAAGATTCAAATGGTAGGAATGGAATAGCTTGATCTCAACACATGAGTAGGTGGTTCTCTCTTAGAAAATGTATGGTGGAAGTGTAGGCACATTATGATGGCTCTCCTTACTGAGAAGGATGTGGTGGAGGGGTATATATAGCCTCCACACAAAATCCAACCGTTACACACTTTTGACCCAACTCGGTGGCACCGAAACGATAATCTCGGTAGCACCGAACTGTGTAAAAGATATGAACTTTAAGAATCTCGGTGGGACTGAACAACTCGGATGGACCGAAGTGCAATGGCTAGGGCAAACCTCATCTTGGTGGCACCGATTGCATCAACTCGGTAGGACCGAAGTGAAGCAATAAGGCAACAGAGAGTTGACAAGCCATCTCGGTGAGACCGATTTGCAAAACTCGGTGAGACCGAAGTAAGTGCAAACGATTACAGAGAGTTGGCAAGGCCATCTCGGTGGGACCGAGATCCATTTCGGTGGATCCGATTTGTAGGGTTTTGGCAGTGGCTAAGTCTTGGATGAACTCGGTGGGGCCGGATAGGAAATATCGGTGGTGCCGAGTTGGAATGTGGGTTTAGGACATATTTGGATAGAGAGAGTGGTTGAGGGTTTAGGAGTACTGTCACTGAGCACTTGAGCAAAAAGACCATTAAGCAACACGTCATCCCCTTTTAGTAGTATTGGCTTTCCTATGGACTCAATGTGATCTTGTTTCACTAAACCAAGAATGTAGAGTCTTGATCTTTTGCCAATCCTTGTCCTTAGCATTTTGAAGGGGTTCCACGTCCTCTTGTCCATGCCATGCCATTGTTGAACTTGTCTGAAATTCACTAGATAGAAGTATTAGTCCAACAACATGTATGTTGGCATAAATTACCAAAACCACCAAGGGAGCAAATGTGCTTTCAACCACCTATAATGTGTTTAGCATGGAAGATATTGAAAATTCTCGGTCGTAACATTGACAGGAAAAGTACACCTCCCAAAATTGTTTTCATCTCTAATTTAAGCTTCGAGCTCTAGCACCACTGCAAATCCATGCTTCCCTCTATGAAGGGCTTATCTATTTACCTTTATGTTATTTTACTTTTACTATTGAGTCTCACCTTCTCATTATAAGCACCAATCCTGAGAGCACTATTGTCATCCTTATGCATTAAGTATAGTTAATGTTGTGTGCATCATGACTGGATCTTTTCTACCCTGAATTACAATGTTTAGTCGCTGCTTGAACTTTGGAGGTGCTCTGCATTTATGTTTTGCAGTCTCAGAAAGGGCTAGTGAGATACCATGTTATCATATTATATCATGATTGTTTTGACAAATTGTTGGCATTTGAGATATGTTATTATTGCCCGCTAGTTGATTATGCCATTGATATGAGTAAACATAATTCCTAATTGTTATTATGAGCATGGTTAGTTCATGATCTTTGCTGAAAACTTGGGTGATATTTAAGCTTATATACGGATACAAGAACAAAAGAGTTTGTAAAAGTTTTTCTTTATCACTTTTAGTTTGTCAACTGAATTGCTTGACGACAAGCAATGATTTAAGCTTGGGGGAGTTGATACGTCTCCATCGTATCTACTTTTCCAAACACTTTTGCTCTTGTTTTGGACTCTAATTTGCATGATTTGAATGAAACTAACCCGGACTGACGCTGTTTTCAGCAGAACTACCATGGTGTTGTTTTTGTGCAGAAATCAAAGTTCTCGAAATTGGACGAAACTTTTTGGAGAATTTTTATGGAATATATAAAAATTATTGGCACAAGAATCAACAGAAGAGGGGCCACCTGTTACCCACAAGGCAACAGGGCGCGCCCTGATGCCTTGTGGGGCCCATAGGCGGCTGTCTGACCTAATTCCAACGCTATAAATTCACTTTTCCCGAGAAAAAAATAAGAGAAGAAGTTTCATCGTGTTTTACGATACGGAGCTGCCGCCACCTCCTGTTCTTCATCGGGGGGCGATCTGGAGTTCGTTCGGGGCTCCGGAGAGGGGATTCGTCGCCGTCGTCATCATCAACCATCCTCCATCACCAATTTCATGATGCTCACCACTGGGCATGAGTAATTCTTCCGTAGGCTTGCTGGACGGTGATGGGTTGGATGAGATTTATCATGTAATCGAGTCAATTTGTTAGGGCTTTGATCCCTAGTATCCACTATGTTCTGAGATTGATGTTGCTATTACTTTGCTATGCTTAATGCTTGTCACTAGGACCCGAGTGCCATGATTTCAGATCTGAACCCTTTATGTTTTCATGAATATATTTGTGTTCTTGATCCTATCTTGCAAGTTATATGCACCTATTACGTGTTATGATCCGCATACCCCAAGGTGACAATAATTGGGATTCTTTCCGGTGATTACCATAGTTTGAGGAGTTCATGTATTCACTAAGTGCTAATGCTTTGTTCCGGTTCTCTATTAAAAGGAGGCCTTAATATCCCTTAGTTTCCGTATGGACCCCGCTGCCACGGGAGGGTAGGACAAAAGATGTCATGCAAGTTCTTACTATAAGCACGTATGACCATATACGGAATACATGCCTACATTACATTGATGAATTGGAGCTGTTGTGTATCGCCCTAGGTTGTGATTGTTATATGGTGAATGTCATCCAACATAATTATCCAGCACCGATCCAATGCCTACTCTTTTCTCATATTGGTTTCTGCTAAGTTACTTTGCTACTGTTGCTATTACAATCACTACAAAACTGCTACTGTTACTGTTACTGATACTATTGCTACTGTTACTACTGCTATCAAAACTATCATACTACTGTGCTACTAAGTACTTTGCTACAGATATTTGTTCTCCAGGTGTGGTTGAATTAACAACTCAACTGCTAATACTCACAAATATTCTTTGGCTCACGTTGTGTCAAATCAATAAATTTGGGTGAAATATTACCCTCAAAAACTGTTGCGATCCCCTATACTTGTGGGTTATCAATGAAGACGACGATGTTGATCGAGATGGTCGCCGTGACGATGGCTCCCCCAGCAGCACTCTAGCGCCATCGGGGGAAAGGGGGAGAGAGGCCCTCCTCATTCTTGCTCTTGCTTGTCCTTCCCCCTAGATGGGAGAAGTGTTACCCCTCCGGTCCTTGGCCTCCATGGCCCCCGGAGGGCGTGAGCCCTTGATACGTCTCCAACGGATCTATAATTTTTTATTGTTCCATGCTATTATAGTATCAATCTTGGATGTTTTATATGCAATTATATACTATTTTATATCATTTTTTGGGACTAACCTATTAACCTAGTGCCTAGTGCCAGTTGCTGTTTTCTGCTTGTTTTTGGCTTTATAGGAAATCAGTACCAAACGGAGTCCAAACGCTACGAAACTTTTTGATGATTTCTTTCTGGACAAAAGAGACCCTATAAGCTTCGGGAGGAGACCGGAAGCCTCATGAGGAGGTGACAAGGACCTAATTCCACTTCTATAAATTCTCAAATATTGGGAAACCAATAGAGAGCCACCTCGAATAACTTTTTCACCGCCGCAAGCTTTTGTTCTTCCGTGATCCCATCAGGAGGCCATTTCCACCACGCTGCCGGAGGGGGAATCGATCACGGAGGGCTTCTACATCAACCTTGCTGCCCTACCGATGATGTGTGAGTATTTTACAATAGACCTACAGGTCCATAGCTAGTAGCTAGATGGCTTCTTCTCTCTCTTTGATGTTCTATACAATGTTCTCCTCGATCTTCTTGGAGTTCTATTCGATGTAACCTTCTTTTGCGGTGTGTTTGTTGGGATCCAATGAATTGTGGGTTTATGATCAGATTATTCATGAGAAGTAATTGAGTCTTTTCTGAACTTTATTATGCATGAGTTTTATAGCTTTGTATTTCTCTCCGATCTATCCGTTCGGTTTGGCCAACTAGATTGATTTATCTTCAGCGGGAGAGGTGCTTTGTAATGGGTTCAATCTTGCGGTGTTCTATATCCCAGTGATGGGAAGGGACAAGAAGCGTATTTCTATTGTTGCCATTAAGGGTAAAATGACGGGGTTTATTCATATTGATTGGGTTTACTTTGTCTACATCATGTCATCTTTCTTAAGGCATTACTCCGTTTTCATTAACTTAATACCCTAGATGCATGCTGGATAGCGGTCGATGGGTGGAGTAATAGTAGTAGATGCAGGCAGGATTTGGTCTACTTGTCTCGGACGTGATACCTATATACAAGATCATTGCCATGAATATCGTCATAACTATGCGCTTTTCTATCAATTGCCCAACAGTAATTTGTCTACCCACCGTATGCTATGTGTTCGAGAGAGAAGCATCTAGTGAAAACTATGGCCCCCGGGTCTACTTTAAATATAAAAAGAAAACCTAAAAATATTTGCTGTAATTTTATTTCTTTTATTTTCTTTTGCAATTTATCTATCTACCACTACGAGATTTAGTCCTTGCAAGTAACGAGTTCAAGGGGATTGACGACCCTCTTCCCGCGTTGGGTGCAAGTATTTGGTTTTGTGTGTGTAGGTGCTAATCACGAGGCTTTGCGTGATTCTCCTACTGGATTGATACCTTGGTTCTCACTGAGTGAAATACCTATCTTTACTGTGCTACATCTCCTCTCCTCCTCGGGGGAAATCCCACTGGTACAGCGACCTGCTATACAAACGGCTTTTAACCCCTTTCCGCGATGTAGTTTTAAACCTTCGCCTTGCCTGTGTGTGCGATAGGGGGGTCCTTCCCACACGACCCAGAAACCGTCGGGGATAGGTCCTCCGGTCACACACGCTGGGCAAAATGGGCTCGTGTGCAATCGGGCGAGCCATCGCATACAATTATACAGGCCCAATCGTCTCCGTTCATATGTACATCCCACACAGTGAATCCTAGACAAACGTTTCCGTTCGTATGTACATCCCACACAGTGAATCCCAGACAAACATTTCCATTCGTATGTACATCCCACACAGTGAATCCCAGCCAAACGCTTCCGTTCGTATGCACATCCCACACAGTGAATCCCATACAAACGTTTCCGTTCGTATCTACATCACACACAGTTTTCTATATACCCTCGTCTGTGATAGGTGTAACGATCACACACGCTCTGCCTCAGTAAACCATTTGCATTATTCAAGTATATCACACACGCTTTTGCTGCTAGAATCGTTTGTAAAGTTCCATGGCCCATTTATCAGGTTTATTAGTTTACTATTAATAATTCCAGTATTAAGCAAAATCACATTTCATATCGAAAAGCTGTTTGCCAATTTCATATCAGGCACATAAATATATTATGACATCACAGTACGATAGGTATGTGAAAACAGCACAGTACAACATATAGCTAGTTCACCTTCATAAGAACAATATTAGAACAATATATTCCTTTCCCTAATCGACTGATGCATGATCAGCCAAATTAGTCTTTTCCACCTCTGCTTTCAGTTCAGTAAGAACCTGTTTTGCACTGACCAACTGGGAAAGTGCCTCCTCCTTCGCGAACACCATCTTAGCAAAGTCTAATTTAAAAAATCTGAGCTCATTCTCCATCTTCCTGTTTTTTTCTAGTACCTTGAAATATTCTTCAGCGTTGATAACATTTTCTCTAAGCCTATCTCTATTCTCTTCCTCAAATATGCTCCAGAGCTTTGCCAGGCACATCTTCAAAGACGGTGGCCACTATTGATCAACCCACTCCAGGTAAGAACACTTCCGTTCATCCTATAATATTTAAAACTAAATCAGTTATAGTTGTAGGGAAAATGCGTTTCTAGCAACATAGAAAATCACCACATACATATTTTGAAAAACTAAAGAAACACATTTATTATGACATATCTTCTCAAAAAGTTCAATGTGCAAATGAATTAATTGCTACTGAGACAACAACCAAATTCAGGAACATCACAAGCTATAATTAAGTTCTTAGTCCGGTACTATAATAACAAATTGACCATTTTATGAGGAAGCTAAATATAACTGCAACAGCACAGCGACAGTGTTTCAATGCCATCAAATTAATACTAACAGGTATGTACATGCACAAATTTAATAACATAGAACTAATACCAATAAACGCCCTCCACTGTGTAGGCCAAAACCGATGTCAAATCAACTGTTGCTACATTTGGCACCGGTATCCTGCACTGCTGAGTCATTGCCAGAGGAAAAATTTAGGGAACCGGAGCACCTAGTTGCTTCGATGCCCAGTTCCTTCCTGCCATAAAGTATTAGTATTTTATTGCTTGGCTGCTCGAATGTGTGGAGCCAAGTTGGGTGCACAAACTGCTGAAGCGGTGCCAAATAATTTTCTTAGGGCACTGCTGATGAGATGGCAACATTTTTAGATACTAGGTAGAAACTTTGATAGTGTCTTAATCACATCCATATTAACATAGCACAGTGACAGTGTCAGAATCACATCTAACAAATGATCTGTAACAATGAAAGTGGGGCTAACCTTCTCTGCACATGCCAGAAACTTCCTCCCACTGTCCACAGATTCAAAAGCCACTAACTTCACGCATGGAGAATGATGGTGACAACAAGCAGGCAGATCTTCAACTACCCCACTCCATTCCTTGCAAGTGATGGTCCTAGGGAGCTACAAGAGGAACAAATGGCTCAAATCGGTCTCCGGGTTAAAATCCTTTATTACAAATCAGAACCCTAAGCCTAGGGGGGCGAGAGAGAGGAGAGAGGCATATCCGGCTGGTGACATACTCGTCAGAGGAGGAGGAACCACTGGAGAGGTCAAAGAAGACCATGGCGTCCGCGGCGGTCGGATGCAAGACGGCGAGAGCGAGGAAAGCAAGCGAGGAAGCGGCTATAGCTTGGGAAGGAAGGAGTAAACAGGGGAAATGTGGCTCGTGGTCGGGGAGAAAAGGGGGTGGGAAGGGGGGAAGAGTTAGATATTTTGGCGGTAGGCAAAAAAATTCGAAAGGTGGGGGGGGGGACTTGGCGCGCAGTGTCATCGGTGTCGGTACCAAAACCGGCAGATCTCGGGTAGGGGATCTGAACTATGGGTCGAGGAGTCGATGGTAACAGGGAACGTAGAGACAGCGATTTACCCAGGTTCGGGCCCTCTCGAGGAGGGAATACCCTATGTCCTGCGTGATTGTATTGATGTGATTGTATGAAGGTTACAGAGTTGATCTACCTCGAGATCGATGGGGCTAAACCCTAGGTAATGGATATCATCCTCTACGAACTAAGCCTTCTGGTTTATATAGACACCAGGGGGTCCTAGGGTTACACATGGTCGGTTACCATCAGGGGACAAACATGTCGGTTATGCCAATTGTTTTTGGAGGAGACGCCAAGTCTTCGGAGGTTTCCTTCTGATACACGGAGTCGCCCACAATCCGGCCTTCCATCAACGAGTAGAGGGCAGCCCACCAGCCCGGCCCATGAGAGATAGGCTGGCAGCCCGAGTACCCCCTAGTCTGGGACACCCTCAGTAGCCCCCGAACTAGTCTTCGAAGCCGAGGTAGACGCCGAACACCATTGGCTTCGTGGACCAGTTCACTTTCCTCCGTGACACCGGTAACAGGCTTGTATCACTCCGAGTTGTATTCTCAAGCATTGTCCGGTCGTATATGCACCGAGCTGTACCTCGGTAATGAAGTATAATAATAACTTAGCCCCGAAGGCTAGCCGCTTCGGTGCGAGCAGTGTTCTCATCTGACAACTTTTACCGAAGGGTCACACCTTGCCACAACCGCGAGTTGGTTTATGACAAACTCGATTCGCGGTTCGAGGTAGTTTTCATTGGCACGTCCCATCGATATGGAGATCGTGTCCTGTTTTCAAGGGATTTGATCAATAATCCGCCCCACCCCACGCGCGCATAATGGCACGGTTACATGGGGAAATGGCGAGGACTGCGGCGCAGTAAAGGGACCGTGGGTTTTACAGCCCATAAAAGGGGCACAGCCTTTATTCCTTTCGCACGCTCTCGTTTCCCCCCTTCGCCATTGCCTTCCCCATCTCTTGAGCTCTAACGCCCAGATCCGCTCTCCCTCCCAAGAACCTTTCCATCCACCCGCCTAATTCAGTAATGGTGGGTTCCGGGTCCAAGGGCAAGTGGGAGGCCTCTAGCGTCACTAACAGCGCCATCTTGGAGTTGAAGAGCACGGGCTACCTCCCGGCCAACATCGCCCACCGTGCTCCGGAGGCAGGCCAGGCCATCCCCACGACGCGGCAAGGCGAGAGAGTGGTGTTCGTGCCCCACTTCATCCGAGGTTTGGGTTTCCCCCTCCACCCCTTCGTCAGGGGCCTCATGTTCTTCTATGGGCTCGATTTCCACGACCTCACGCCGAACTCCTTCCTCCACATCTCAGCCTTCATCATCGTCTGTAAAGCCTTTCTCCGGGTCCGGCCACACTTCGGTCTGTGGTTGAAGATCTTCAACGCTAAGCCGAAGATAGTAGATGGCCAGCAGGCGGATGCTACTTGTAGCTTGGGTTGGTATTTCCCCGAAGAGGAAGGGATGATGCAGCACAGTAGAGATAAGTATTTCCCTCAATTATAAAACCAAGGTTATCAAACCAGTAGGAGAATCACACAACACCTAGTAAGCAATACCTGCACACAAACAACAAATCCTTGCACCCAACGCAAACAAGGGGTTGTCAATCCCTTGGCGGTAAGATTGCAAGATTAAATTGTATTTGATAGTTTGATAGATTGCAGCAAAAATACTAAATAAAATAAATAAAAGAAAATGGCAGCAATATTTTTAGGGTTTTAGTAATATGATTTTGGTAGACCCGGGGGCCATAGATTTCACTAGAGGCTTCTCTCGAGAAAATAGCATACGGTGGGTAGACAAATTACTGTTGGGCACTTGATAGAAAAGCAAATAATCATGATGATATCCAAGGCAATGATCATGTATATAGGCATCACATCCAAGATTAGTAGACCGACTCCTGCCTACATCTACTACTATTACTCCACACATCGATGGGCTATCCAGCATGCATCTAGTGAATTAAGTCCATAAGAACAGAGTAATGTCTTAAGAACGATGACATTATGTAGACAAGACAAACTCACGAATTAGATCCCATCTTTTTACCCTTAGTAGCAACGATACATACGTGTCATGTCCCTTTCTGTCACTGGGATTGAGCACCGCAAGATCGAACCCACTACAAAGCACCTCTTCCCATGGCAAGATAAATCAACTTAGTTGGCCAAACCAAATCAATAGATCGGAGAAGAAATACGAGGCTATAATAATCATGCATAAAAGAGATCAGAGAAGACTCAAATAATATTCATGGATAATCTGATCATAAACTCACAATTCATCGGATCCCAACAAACACACCGCAAAGAAAGATTACATCGGATAGATCTCCAAGAACATCAAGGATAACATTGTATTGAAAATCAAAAAGAGAGAATAGGCCATCTAGCTACCGCCTATGGACCCGAAGGTCTGTGGTAAACTACTCACGCATCATCAAAGAAGCAGCAAGGTTGATGTAGAGCCCCTCCGTGATCGATTCCCCCTCCGGCAGATTGCCGGAGAAGGACCCCAGATGGGATCTCTCTGGAACAGAGGCTTGCGGCGGCGTAAAAAGTATTTCGTGGACTCCCCTGAGGGTTTCTAATTTTTCTGGAATATATAGTGCTGGAATTAGGTCAAACGGAGCTTGGTGGGGCCCACGAGGCATCAGGGCGCGCCTGCCCCCCCCCCCCAGGCGCGCCCTGGTGGCTCGTGGGGCCCACCAAGGTCTTCTGGCCTCCCCTCGAAGCTTCTGGTATTCTTCTTGCCCAAGAAAAAATCTCCAAAAAGTTTCACTGTATTTGGACTTCGTTTGATATTGATTTTCTGTGAAACAAAAACAGGGCAGAAAACAGCAACTGGCACTGGGCACTAGGTTAATAGGTTAGTCTCCAAAAATAATATAAAATTGCTGTAAATGATTATAAAAACATCCAAGATTGATAGTATAACAGCATGGAACAATCAAAAATTATTGATACGTTGGAGACGTATCAGCATCCCCAAGCTTAATTCCTGCTCGTCCTCGAGTAGGTAAATGATAAAAACGGAATTTTTGATGTGGAATGCTGCCTAACATATCTATCACATTTTTTTTTTCTTTTTGTAGCATGGACATTGGACTTATATGATTCAAAGCAATAGTCTATAATTTGACATGAAAACATAGATACTCAAGCATACTAACAAGCAACCATGTCTTTCAAAATATCAACGCTAAAGAAAGTTATCCCTAGCCCATTATGCTCAATAATTGATCCATTTATGAAACACACTCAAATATTAGCTACAACCCATGCACAGGTATGACAATAGTGTTCTCTAGTTGGTGCTTTTGTAAGAGAAGATGGAGACTCAAGAAAAATAAAAATTGCATAAAAGTAAATAGATAGGCCCTTCGCAGAGGGAAGCAGAGATTTGTCAAATGTGCCAGAGCTCAAAGCTGAAATTAAAGAGATAAAAATATTTTGGGAGGCATGCTTTTCCTGTCAACGAAAACGAATGAGAATTTCCAATATCTTCCATGCTACATACATCATAGGCGGTTCCCAAACAGAAAATAAATTATACTCTCCTTCATTAAGATTTGTCTTTCCGCGAGAGTACTCCCCTTCATTAAGATTTTTTTATTTCTTTCCGAGGGGGGTTTGCTTTTGTTTTCATTATTTTTGCATTACTGCAATTTTGGCATTTTAGCAATTTAACAATTCGGGACGGGCATCCCTATTACCACCACACTCTCGTGCAATGACAAGTGAATAAACACTCATCTTGAGAATAACACACCTAGCATGGAAGATATTGGCTACCCCCTTCCGCTTCATGAGCGGTACGGGCACACAAAATAGGAAAAAATTATTTTGAAATTTAGAGTTGGCACACGCAAATTTACTTGGAACGGCATTGGGATACCGCAAATAGGTAGATATAGTAATTGGTTTTAAGGATTTTGGATGCACAAGTAGTATTTCCGCTTAGTACAAATGAAGGCTAGCAAAAGATTGAGAAGCAACCAACCAAAAAACGAAAACGGTCATAAACATGCATTGAACATAACTAACACCGAATAATGCACCATAGTCGGATATAACTTCATTGCATAACTATTGACTTAACGTGATTGCATAGGGAATCACAAACCTTAACACTAATATTCTTACTTAAACACAATTACTCACTAACATGGCATCACATATCATCATTTCCATATCGCAAAACTATTGCAAAGAATCACACTTGTGATATCCAATGATCTATATGAAAGTTTTTATCTATATCCCTCTTGAATATTCATCACTTTGGGACTAATTGCATAACATGTGCAAATTACCGTTACTATCATCATCTCTCAAAAAGATTTAAGTGAAGCATGAGAGTGCAAATATTTCTTCAAAATTTCAATCTTAACGATTCTCAAAATAATATAAGTGAAGCACGAGAATTCATTTCTTCAAAATTTCAATCAAGTCAATTCTCAAAATGATATAAGTGAAGCACGAGAATTCATTTCTACAAAATTTCAACCACCACCGTGCTCAAAAGGATTTAAGTGAAGCACTAGAGCAACTGCCTAGCTCAAAAAATTTAAGTGAAGCACATAGAGTATTCTACAAATTATGATGATAACGTGTGGCTCTCTCAAAATAGGTGTGTGCAGCAAAGATGATTGTGACAAACTGAAAAGCAAACAAAGCAAAGACTCATATCATACAAGACGCTCCAAGCAAAACACATATCATGTGACGAATAAAAATATAGCTCCAACTAAAATTACCGATGGTCGGTAGAATAAAGAGGGGATGCCTTCCGGGGCATCCCCAAGCTTAGACGCTTGAGTCTTCCTTGAAGATTACCTTGGGGTGCCTTGGTCATCCCCAAGCTTAGGCTTTTGCTACCCCTTATTCCTTCATCCATCGTGATCTCACCCAAAACTTGAAAACTTCAGTCACACAAAACTCATCAAAACCTTCGTGAGATCCGTTAGTATAACAAAACAAATCACTACTATAAGTACTGTTGCAAACCCATTCATATTTTATTTTTGCATTATACCTACTGTACTATAACTTCACTATGGCTTATACCCCCCGATACAATCCATAGATTCATCAAAACAAGCAAGTAGTGCATCAAAAACAGAATCTGTCAAAAACAGAATAGTCTGTAGCAATTTATTTAAAAGTCATACTTATGTAACTCCAAAAATTCAGAAAAATTAGGACAACGTGGAAAATTCATATAAAAATACTGTGTAAAAATTTCAGATTTTTCTGACGCTCCAGTACAGAAACAAAATTCGGGCACTGGACGCAAAACTTTCTGTTTTCCAAACAGCATCAATTATACTATCTTCCAAATCATCCCAAAGACTTTACTTGGCACAAACACTAATTAAAAACATAAAAATACTATCATACCAGTAGCATGACAGTAAAAACACACCATAACAGAAACTTATAACAAAAATTTATTTTATTCATTGGGTTGCCTCCCAACAAGCTCTTTCTTTATAGCCATTAAGATAGGCTTGAGATTTTATTGATGCTCACATGAAAGATAATAAATGAAACACAAGAGAGCATCATGTAGCATGTGAAAAACACATTTAAGTCTAACATACTTCCTATGCATAGGCATCTTATAGGCAAACAAATTATCTAGACAAGCAAAACCTAGCATATGCAAGGAAGAGGAAAGAAACAATAACAATCTCAACATGAAGAGAGGTAATTTACTAACATGAAAATTTCTACAACCATATTTTCCTCTCTCATAATAATTACATGTAGGATCATATTCAAATTCAACGATATAGCTATCATAAACAATATTCTCTTTACTACCCATATGCATAAAAAATTTATAATCTTCCAAAATAGTGGGATTATCATCAACGAAAGTCATGACCTCTCCAAACCCACTTTTATCAAAAATTTCATAAGATTGAACATTCTCCAAATATGTGGGATTATTTTTACCTAGAGTTGACACTCTTCCAAACCCACTTTCAATATTATTGCAAGCATCATATTCATCATGATGCTTAAATAAATTTTCAAGATCGTAAAAAGCATTATCACCCCAATCATGATCATTGCAATAAGTAGTGGACATGACAAAATTATCATCCCCAAGCTTGTGGTTTTGCATATCATTAGCACAATTAACACTAATAGAATTTATAATAACATCATTGCAATCATGCTTTTCATTGAAGGAGCTATCATCAATCACTTTATAAATTTCTTCTTTCGGCACTTCATCACAATTTTCAGATTCATGATTTTCAAGCAAAACTTCATAGAGGAAATCAAGTGCACTCAACTCACTAGCAATTGGTTCATCATAATTGGGTCTTTTGAAAAGATTAGCAAGTGGATGAGGATCCATATCAATAGATTTTTAGCAAGCGAAGATGCAAGCAAATAGAAGGCACATGGCAACACAAGCAAAGGTAGGAAACAAGCAAAAGGGCAAAGGAAAATATTTTTGTATTTTTGTAAAAACGTTTTAGAAGTGGGGGAGATGAAAATGAGAGGCAAATGGCAAATAAAGTAAATGCAAGGAGATGAGAGTTTGTGCAAAGGTACTTGATAAATGTTGATGATGTCTCCCCGGCAACGGCGCCAGAAATTCTTCCTGCTACTTGTAGCTTGCGTTGGTATTTCCCCGAAGAGGAAGGGATGATGCAGCACAGTAGAGATAAGTATTTCCCTCAATTATGAAACCAAGGTTATCAAACCAGTAGGAGAATCACACAACACCTAGTAAGCAATACCTGCACACAAACAACAAATCCTTGCACCCAACGCAAACAAGGGGTTGTCAATCCCATGGCGGTAAGATTGCAAGATTAAATTGTATTTGATAGTTTGATAGATTGCAGCAAAAATATTAAATAAAATAAATAAAAGAAAATGGCAGCAATATTTTTAGGGTTTTAGTAATATGATTTTGGTAGACCCGGGGGCCATAGATTTCACTAGAGGCTTCTCTCGAGAAAATAGCATACGGTGGGTAGACAAATTACTGTTGGGCACTTGATAGAAAAGCAAATAATCATGACGATATCCAAGGCAATGATCATGTATATAGGCATCACATCCAAGATTAGTAGACCGACTCCTGCCTGCATCTACTACTATTACTCCACACATCGATGGGCTATCCAGCATGCATCTAGTGAATTAAGTCCATAAGAACAGAGTAATGCCTTAAGAACGATGACATGATGTTGACAAGACAAACTCACGAATTAATAAACCCAATGAATAGATCCCATCTTTTTACCCTTAGTAACAACGATACATATGTGTCATGTCCCTTTCTGTCACTGGGATTGAGCACCGCAAGATCGAACCCACTACAAAGCACCTCTTCCCATGGCAAGATAAATCAACTTAGTTGGCCAAACCAAATCAATAGATCGGAGAAGAAATACGAGGCTATAATAATCATGCATAAAAGAGATCAGAGAAGACTCAAATAATATTCATGGATAATCTGATCATAAACTCACAATTCATCGGATCCCAACAAACACACCGCAAAGAAAGATTACATCGGATAGATCTCCAAGAACATCAAGGAGAACATTGTATTGAACATCAAAAAGTGAGAAGAAGCCATCTAGCTACCGCCTATGGACCCGAAGGTCTGTGGTAAACTACTCACGCATCATCGAAGAAGCAGCAAGGTTGATGTAGAGCCCCTCCGTGATCGATTCCCCCTCCGGCAGATTGCCGGAGAAGGACCCCAGATGGGATCTCTCTGGAACAGAGGCTTGAGGCGGTGTAAAAAGTATTTCGTGGACTCCCCTGAGGGTTTCTGATTTTTTTTGGAATTTATAGTGCTGGAATTAGGTCAAACGGAGCTTGGTGGGGCCCACGAGGCATCAGGGCGCGTCTCCCCCCCCAGGCGTGCCCTGGTGGCTAGTGGGGCCCACCAAGGTCTTCTGGCCTCCCCTCGAAGCTTCTGGTATTCTTCTTGCCCAAGAAAAAATCTCCGAAAAGTTTCACTGTATTTGGACTTCGTTTGATATTGATTTTCTATGAAACAAAAACAGGGCAGAAAACAGCAACTGGCACTGGGCACTAGGTTAATAGGTTAGTCTCCAAAAATAATATAAAATTGCTGTAAATGATTATAAAAACATCCAAGATTGATATTATAACAGCATGGAACAATCAAAAATTATAGATACGTTGGAGACGTATCAGCGGACTGTGGGGGGCAATGATCAGCAAGCTTCCGCGAGTGGAGTGGCCACACGGTACCTTCATCGAGACCGTCAAGATCTGGCAAAAGTAATGGTTCTACATCACAGAGCCGAGGCGCGCAAATTGGGAGGCGATTCCGGCCTTCCGCCCCGGGCCCCCTACAAGGCTGGTCTCATGGACCAAGAAGGGTCTCGACTGGAGGCCGAATAAGGAGGTGGTGCTGCTGCAAAGTCGGATCGCCAAAATGATAGAGAAGGGCGTCGCGCTGGTCAACGAGATCCAGATCATGCTCGGCCACCGAATTCTCCCTTTCCATGACAGGGCTTCCCCCATGTGGGCCTATAAGCCCGATGACCCGGCCACCGTGCGCAACTTCTTCCGCACCTCCCACGCCCAACTGTGGAGGGCGCTGTTCAAGCCGCAGAAGGACTGGCCGGCCGAGGAGGAAGATATCGGACTCGACGCCACAAATCCCCCACGGGAGGTATGAGCAATTGTGTATTTTTATATCCGAACTATTCCCTTTCAATAAGGTACTCAGCTTTGCTACCTTTCATCCGCAGAATTGGCTGAAGAAGGCCCAGCGGATTGACAGTCTGGCGCCGCTGCCAGAGGGACCTAGGACGCCCCTACTAATAGCCATGCTGGCCGTGGAGCCGTACGAGGCGCCGGAAAGGAAGGAGAAGAAGAAGGACCAGCAGAGGGACCAGAGAGGGCCTCCGCTCCCGAGGACCCCCGGGTGCTAGATCCGGGGACACCAATGCTCCCTCCGCGCAAGAGAAGGAGAAGGAGCAGGGAGAGGACGGGGAGGAAGACGATTCCTCCCGGACAGGGAAAAGAGCGGCGACCGAGGACGCCGAGGAGGAGCTGCCACAACCTGCTCCCAAAAGACCGCGCAAGGCCAAGGTAGCCTTGTCTGGCGATAGCTCGGCCTCTGCCGAGGACTCCGAGGCCTCCGAAGAGGTTCCTCGGAGGATCCCCAGGGTCAAGCCACAGGCTCAAAGGTACGTGTTCTAGTAACCGCGCGACCGTCTTTAGCCGAACGAGGTTTAATATTGATCACGCTTCCGTTTATAATTTTGTAGCCCGCTGCGCGAACTCCCCGCCGACCGAGTCTCGGAGGGGGATTCTCCACCGGCAGCGCTAGCGGAGAGCGGGACCGAATCCCGCGCCTCGCCTCCCCCGATCATCGAGGAGGCCGAGGAGGTCCTATCGAGGATGACCCCTCCCGTGCCGCACGCGGAGAGAGGGGGCGACACTATCATGGACGAGGTGAACACCTCGGTCGCCGAAGACCAGGAGGGGAGGGCCCCTCTGGTGAACAAAGTGGAGGAGCTCGGACGACCCGAGCTCTCTCCGAGGACGACTCCAGAGACGTCAAGGCGTCCAGAGTCTGGCGCTCCGGACTTCGAGAAGGAAGGGGCCAAAGCGCCACCGCCACCCCCGCCCGCCACAGAGCAGACGTCGACCGGGTGGCCGGGAGAGATGGAGGATGCTCTAACCAGCTCCTCCATCGCCGAAGAGCACCGTGCACTTATGGGCACGGTGTTGCAAAGCATTCGGTCCATGGACAACGGACTGAAGGAGATCTTTAGTGGCCTTCTTACCGGCTTCAAGGTGAGCGAAGTAATGCTTTTTCCTTAGAATAATTCATTTGTGCAAATGTATAGCCTCATACACAGTAGCCCCCGAGACACTGACTGGCTTGGGCAAAGCCTGTCAGAGGATCGAAAATCAATATCCCAGATACTAACGTGTGTATAATAATGCATAGGCATCATCTTCGGCCGCAGCCGCCAACGCCGAAGAGTTGGCCGAGCTGAATCGGAAGCTGAAGAGTTCCGAAGATGACCTGAGCCTGGTAAACAAAAGGTTCGACGAGGCGCAAGGTAAGTCCGAGCTATGATATTGAATACAGCCATTGTTTTGTAAGCAGGGTTCGAAGTATCCTAACGGAGAGAACCGATTGTACTGCAGCTGCCGCCACGGAGGTCGAAAGCCTCAAGGCCACACTGAGGACAGCTCAGTTGGATGCGGCGGCGCAAAAGTCGGCAGCCGAACAGGCGGCTGCCGAGCTGGCGGCAGTGAGAACCGCAAGTGAGAAGCACGAGGCCAGGGTGCTGGAAGTGCAGCAAGAGCTCGGGGATGCCGTCACAAGGTGTGAGGCCCTCGAGCAGAAGAATAAGGAGCAGGCCGCCGAGTTGACCTCGTTAGTGGCGGTGGCTAAGGAAGCGCGGACAGAAGCGCGCGGCTACCAAGAAGAGCTCCGCCAAGTCAGGCTGATTGCGGATGGTAAGCCATACTTGCTACAAAGTGTCTTTGGAGGTAACAGGTTCGCGTTTCTCACGCGGGTATGGCGTTCCACAGGCGCCTTTGCGGACCTCCCGAAGAGTGCGGCGGATGCGGCGAGGTTCTTCGCCGGCCAGGAGGGTTGGGCCGAGCAGAGGCTTTTCTGGGCGCAATTTCAAGCGCCCGAACACCCTCCCCTCCTCAACAACTAGATGAAGCAGCTGGTGGAGCTGCATCGGATGGCGGAGCCGGTGATGAAGGACCTCTGCGTCAAGCTATGGCCGTCGGAGCCGCTGCCGAGCAGCTACTTCGGTCTGGTGCAGAGGCTGTACGATGCCCCTTCTCGGGTCGACGCCTGGAAGCGCTCCGCATGCATCGAGGGCGCTCGGATGGCCTTCGGCAAGACAATGGTACATTGGCCGAAGATAAAGCCAGCCGAGATGGCCACCGGACCTCCGCCGCCAGGGAAGGAGCATAGGCATCCCGAGCAGTACTTTCCCGTCGTGATGGACGGTGCGCGGGCAGTAGAGGCCCAGTGTTCGAAAGATGTAATTTATGAGTAGATGTAGCTTCCTTGTAACCAAGGAGTCGAAACTTTTGTTTGAATGCAAATTTTCCGGCTGTGAACAAAGATGCCTGCTTATGTTAATTTTGACTCTTGTGCGGCCGTTTGTAATCTGAAAGTTACCAGTCGTCCGCTTCAGCCCCCTTGCAAATATTGCATGGGGTGTTTTCTCGTAATACGTAAACCCTTAGCCGACGTCTCGGTGCCCGGAGGCGGTTGTATATACGGAAAAACCAGGCAATCAGACTATACGGTTTTAGTGCTTTCACTTAGCCATAGGAGCTTGACTGCGGGGGCTGGTGACTAGCCCCCAGTGTGTGTGATATTCGGACGAGCCGCGGTTGACACCATCATCACATGGTTCTGTAACAGAGAACCCTTCGTATAACACGGACTAACCTCCAACGATTTATGGTTTGACACAAGTCCTCGGATCACCGACCAGTTCTCGCTTATTGGGACAGTCAGTTTTTGGCTTTCTCCACTGAGGTACTTAACCAGGCTAGCTAGAAGTACAATCGCAGTGGTTCTCCCTTTACCCTCTTAGCCGAACAGTGCGGAATGTAAGGGGGTAAACACAGGAGCGGGGAAACCCAACTATTGACCAAAGACCCAATTCGGAACTGATTCATATAATGCAATATTCGGGACGCCGAGCACATAGAACAGGTGTTGGGATAAAGTGTGAGGCAAGACTCATGTTCGAGCCCCCGGTCTATTAGCCGGTTACTAAAAAAGGGATGTATCTTAATAGTTTACTTCAGCCCAAAAAATGGAAAGGAATATGCAACGTGAATGAATGCACAATTACCAGAGAAAAACTGGTCTTTATTTCCTTTGAATATGTAACGTCCAACCGTACAATCCGGATTGCCGAAGTAACTTTGATAGATACTGGTGAAGAAATAAATACATTAGAGTAAAGGTTTACGCAGGGCCTCCATGAGTGGTTTGACGTCCCTACTGCGCCCTGCTGCACGTCTGCGCCTTTGCTCTGTGAAGAAGCTGTCCTATGAGCGAAGTTGTCGACCATGTGTTCGGCGGACGAGCCCTTGGAAAGGGTTTTGAGAAGTCTCCGTGGTATATCAGCTTGACGCTGATCAGGCCCTAGGTGGTGCCCGTCGTCGATGTTGATTTGAAGACATCTGTTGGCCATTTGTTGGTCGAACCGAGCTCTTGGCCTTTGTTTTATGTGCCCCCACAACTGCCCATGGAATTTTGAGCACGAAATTGTGCACACGAGGTACGTATTTCGCGACTAGGTGGGCCTTGTTGTGGGGCGCGTATCCCTATTTGGGGTGAGCATGGGAGTGCACCGGGACCGAGGCTGCAGCTCGGGAGTGCTTGCGTGCGTCCAGTGTCTTGGCAGTGGGCTGGGCTTGTGACGCCTCTTCGGCGGCTTGGACTTCGGCGGCTAGAGCCGCAGTGTGTTCCTCTGTTCGGAGCGAGCGCTCGGTATTACCGTTGATGGTAATAATGCCCTTTGGTCCTGGCATCTTGAGCTTCAGGTACGCATAGTGCGGGACGGCGTTAAAGTGGGCGAACGCGGTCCGTCCGAGGAGTGCGTGATAACCACTGCAGAAAGGGACAATATCGAAGATCAAGTCCTCGGCGCGGAAGTTATCGGGCGAGCCGAAGACTACTTCCAAAGTCACGGATCCCGAGTAGCGTGCCTCGACCCCTAGGATTACACCTTTAAAGGTGGTGTTGCTTGGTTTGATCCTTGACGGGTCGATCCCCATCTTCCTCACTGTATCTGAGTAAAGCAGGTTAAGACTGCTACCTCCGTCCATAAGGACCCTAGTGAGGTGAAATCCGTCCACGATGGGGTCGAGTACCAGAGCCGCCGTTCCTCCATGGCGTATACTGGTCGGATGGTCTCGACAGTCGAAAGTGATCGGGCAAGCCGACCACGGGTTGAATTTCGGGGCTACCGGCTCTAAGGTGTAGACATCCCGAAGCGCGCGTTTCCACTCCTTCTTTGGTATGTGCGTGACATAGATCATGTTCACGGTTTTGACCTCTGGAGGGAACTATTTTTGGCCTCCATTGTTCGGCCCGCGAGGTTTGTCGTCGTCCTCGCTACGGGGGCCCTTGCCCTGTTCTTCGGCTGTGGCTTTGCCGGCCTGCTTAATTACCCAATAGTTACGGTTGGTGTGGTTAGTTGGCTTGTCAGGGGTGCCGTGAATCTGGCAGGGCCTATCCAATATTCTATCCAGCGCAGACGGGCCATCTCGGTTCCCTTTAGAGGGTTTTTTCCGCTGTCCCGATTTTGAGCCGCTGAATCCGGCGTTTACCGCTGTGTCATCGGCTTCACCTCCATTGTTTGAGTGCCGGCGCTTATTATTCCTATTGCGCTGGGGTTTTTCGTTCCCGTCCCGGGCCTCTGAAGTGCCGGGGTCTTCGGGGTGGTTGCTTCGACAAGCCAACCAACTATCTTCACCCGCGCAAAAGTGGGTCATTAGGGAGGTAAGGGCCGACATTGTTCTCGGTTTATCTTGGCCGAGCTGGCGGGCGAGCCACTTGTCCCGAATACTGTGTTTGAATGCTGCAATAGCTTCGGCGTCCGGACAGTCGACGATTTGGTTTTTCTTGGTCAAAAACCGGTTCCAGAATTGCCGGGCTGACTCTCTGGGCTGCTGAATAACATGCCTCGGGTCATCGGCGTCCGGTGGCCGAACATAGGTTCCCTGAAAGTTAGCTCGGAATGCATCCTCGAGCTCTTCCCAGCTCCTGATGGAGTTTTTGGGTAGGCTATTCAGCCAATGCCTTGCCGGTCCCTTGAGTTTCAACGGTAGGTACTTAATAGCATGGAGATCATCTCCTCGGGCCATGTGAATGTCGAGGAGAAAATCCTCAATCCACACGGCCGGGTCAGTTGTCCCACCATAGGATTCTATGTTGACAGGTTTGAACCCCTCGGGGAACTGATGCTGCATCACCTCGTCAGTGAAACACATTGGGTGTGCGGCGCCCCTGGCCCGGGCCACGTCGTGCCGGAGATCAGTTATCATCCGGGCACGGTGCTGCTCCCGAGCTCTATCGTTTCTATTGCGCCAGGCTTGGTATCTGTCCCGTCCGGCGGGTGCGTATCCTGTGGATCCATAGATGGATCTCGACTGGAGCCCTCGTGCGTTCAGGTCGTGGCGCAGATCGTATTGGTCATCCGGTTGAACCGGGTATTTGCCTGCTCGGCGAGAGGGCGCGAGTGGGTATTCGGTTTCCCTGGCCGCCCTATCCCGTCCTCGAGGGGGCACGGGTGGGCGTTCGGCTTCTCCGGCCGCTCTATCTCGTCCTCTAGGGGGCGCGGGTGGGTATTCGGCTTCTCCGGCCGCTCTATCTCGTCCTCGAGGGGGCGCGGGTGGGAGCTCGGTTTCCACAGCCGGCCTATCTCGTCCTCGAGGGGGGCGGTCGGGCTGGTTTGCGTAGGTTCGTTTGGGAGGCATGGGCTCGAGGGCCTCATCCTCGAATTCTGGGAGTAGGCGCCGCCGTGGGTAACTCTTGTATTGGCCCTGACGTTGATCGTCGAGGCCTTTTTCGGCGGCTAAGACCATCGTCCACCTGTCGTTGAGCGTATCCTGTTCGGCCTTTAGCTGTTGTTGTTTCATCTTCAAGCTTCGGGCAGTGGCGATGAGTTGCCGATTGAATTTCTCTTGTTCCAGGGGATCCTCAGGGACGATAAAGTCTTCGGGTCCGAGGCTATCTTCCTCTTCAGATGGAGGGAGGTAATTGCTGTCCTCGGAATCGTCGGGGTCCTCGGGGTCACCCTGGTCCTCGTGCCCTTCTGGGGCGTCGGGTCGCTGCTCGGGCGTGTTATCGCCGAGCTCCCCCAAGTTGTCCGGAGTCTCGTTATCTCCGGTGCCATTCGTGTCTGTGTGATTTTTCTTGCCCTTTCCCCGCCCTCTAGCCCACCGTCGTCGGCGTCTGGGTGGTTCTTCGGTGGGAGCATCACCGTCCTTCTTGGTTGTGTTACCGTCCTTCATGGGGGTGTCAACCATGTAAACGTCATAGGTGGAGGTGGCGGTCCACTTTCCGGTATTGGCAGTGGCAAGGAAGGTATCCGTGTAGGGCGGGACGTCAATGTCCTCGTCCATGTCGTCAGCCTCCTCGGAGGCGTAGTCCAGCATCTCGGTTAAATCTTCGACAGTGGCTACCAAGTGGGTGGTGGGTGGGACGCAAAATTCCCCGTGGCTGGCATCCTGTCCGACCTGCTCCTGGTCCGAGGACGGGCCATCCGCGATTTTTATCATCTGGATCCGATCTAACATCTCGCTTAAAATCGAGGGGTCCACCGGATCTATGTTTGGGCAGCCATCGGAGTTGAGCTCCGGCGTGCCGATAACGGGAGTGTGTTCGGCCAAGGATGACCCTTGGTTTTCCGGCGTCGGGGTCGGGTCTAAACTCAAGGTCGGATCCGAACTAAGGCCTGCCCCGGGGACGGGGGTAGGGAAGGAATCCGAGGTCAAGGCCTCGGGATTGGTTGGTTCCTCGGATACGGCCGAGAACACAGTGAAGACCAGATCGCCTCAAGCATCGGTGACGTACTCAAGGCCGCCGAACCTGATTTCCTGCTCGGGGGCGAAGTTGCCGACCTGGTCGAGGTGACCGGTTGGATCGGCATGCAACACAATGCTGCCGAACGCGAAGAGCTGTCCGGGGACGAAGATGTCCCTGCTGCGGATTCCGTCGCTAAAGAGAAGAGCTGTCCGGGGACGGCGATGTCCCCGCTGTAGATTCCATTACTGAAGAACTGTCCGGGGACGGCGAGCCATCGATCCTTGGCGACCGTCGACGGAACTCTCAATGAAAGCACCAATGCCGGTACCAAAACCGGCAGATCTCGGGTAGGGGATCCGAACTATGGGTCGAGGAGTCGATGCTAACAGGGAACGTAGTGACAGCGATTTACCCAGGTTCGGGCCCTCTCGAGGAGGTAATACCCTACGTCATGCTTGATTGTATTGATGTGATTGTATGAAGGTTATAGAGTTGATCTACCTCGAGATCGACGGGGCTAAACCCTAGGTAATGGATATCATCCTCTACGGACTAAGCCTTCTGGTTTATATAGACACCAGGGGGTCCTAGGGTTACACATGGTCGGTTACCATCAGGGGACAAACATGCCGGTTATGCCAATTGTTTCTTGGAGGAGACGCCAAGTCTTTGGAGGTTTCCTTCTGATACACGGAGTCGCCCACAATCCGGCCTTCCATCAACGAGTAGAGGGCGGCCCACCAGCCCGGCCCATGAGAGATAGGCCGGCAGCCCGAGTACCCCCTAGTCCGGGACACCCTCAATCGGACACCTTTCACTTTGAACAAATGTGCGCATCGCAAACGATTCTTCTGCTTTACGCGCATGCGATGAGTTTGAGCACTCAAATTTTGGTGGAAATTTCCCTGGGTACAGTGCTCATCCACGTCATTGCATATTTAACATCACTTGCTAATTTGGGGGGTACACAAAAGAGCAGACAGCACACAGACCACACTTACTGAATCGAGCAATTTTGTAATTAAACAGAGCCAGTTGACCTAAACATTGCTCTAACAAAAGACCAGCGTTATAAACAAAGGATAAGTACGCATAATTTAAACAAAGCCGCCGACGCGCCGCCGCCCTATGCCTCGCCGATGTAAGATGAGATGTCTATGACTTGTCCTTGCGACATGCCGCCGCTGGTGGACTCCGCGTCCCCCAGGCTAAAGTCGACCGCGTCGTCGTCCTCGTCCTCGGCACCGCCATCAAGGTTGTAGTACTCATAGTAGTGGTGGCGCCAGAGCTCGCGTTGGTACTCCACCACCGATTCCTCGATGGACAGGCGGCTCTCTACCTCCTCCTTAGCCAAGCGCAACCCCTCCTCCTGGCGCTCCTCGATCTCCGCCGCCTCCTGCATCTCCACCTCCTGCTCGGCGATCTCATGAGGAAGCAGGGGCTCCATGGCCTCCGCCGCTGCATCATCGACAAGCATGTCCGTCACCTTTTCGGACGTGGGGTGCATGCTAGATTCTGAGGAGGCCTGGAATATCTTGGCATGGGCGTCCTCGACCTGGGCGTGGATGGCCTCAACCCGGGCCAGGGCGACCTCCACGGCACGGACGGCTGCTCGAGCGCTCTCGGCATTTGCAGCCGCCGTCGCAGCAGCTGCTATAGCCGTCTCGGCTGCTATAGCTGCCCTGTCGGCTGCCGCAGACACCCTCTTGGCGGATGCGGCCGCGCTCAATGCGGATGTGGCCGCGCTCTCGGCGGAGGCGGAGCCGCTCGGGGAGGACCCGGCGACCGTACGGGCCCTCATGAAGCGCCTCCACGGCGTCATTCTTTGCAAGAAGGGGATGGGGAATGGGTATCGGGGCCTCAAGGATTCGGGGGTGAACAGCGCTTGAGCAGACAAATCCGGCGAAGCTTATGGAGGAAGACATAAAAAGACCCGCGAGTTTTCATCGCAGACAGTTCTTATAACCAACTGTGTGCGATGTAGTCCATTTTTTAATTACCTGCGGCAGACTAATTTGGAGTACACTGGCAACGGATGGTGATGGAAATTGTTCAAATTTTTTTGTACCGTTAACATGCACTGATACAACTGTCATGTTAAAATTTGGAATTTTTCAGGGTTCATCTGACCTTTTTAAGATATTAAGTGAGTTCCTAGCCATATAATGGCCGTAATTCAAATTTGAACTGCATGTACATGCAACGGCAAACCATCATGGGTTGGAAAATCATATTTGTGTCCTTGTGTGCGAGTTAATACCCTGTGCAGTAAATTGGAAGGAATTTTCAAACATATTGGTGCCACGGCTTGGACACAAACAGTGAGAACCATGGCTTTTAAATTCCAAAAAATTCAAAAATGATCAAAAATACATGAAACCTTGCTTGATGTCATGAAATGGTACCAAGATGCAGTGGTAAAAGAATTGGCCAATTTGACGAAAGTTTTGACACAGACCTCTCACAAATCGGAGCATCTCACGAGAAGACACGTGGTTCCGAGAGGGAACAATGCATGTTTGATGACGAACCGGCGCTCGCTTCCTCGTATGACCCTAAATTTTTTTTCTACCGTTAACATGCACTAATGCAACGGTCATGTTAAAATTTTGAAATTTTCAGTGTTGATTTGACCTTTTTAAGACATTAAGTGAGTTTCTAGCAATATAATGGCCGTAATTCAAATTTAAACTGCATGTACATGCAACGGCAAACCATCATGGGTTGTAAAATCATATTTGTGTCCTTGTGTGTGAGTTAATGCCCTGTGCGGTAAATTGGAAGGAATTTTCAAACATATTGGTGTCAAGGCTTGGACACAAACAGTGAGAACCATGGCTTTTAAATTCCAAAATAAAAATAAAAAATGATCAGAAATACATGAAACCTTGCTTGATGTCATGAAATGGCACCAATATGTTGTGGTAAAAGAATTGGCCACTTTGACGAAAGTTTTGGCACACACCTCTCGCAAATCGGAGCATCTCGCGAGAAGACACGTGGTTCCGAGAGGGAACAATGCATGTTTGATGACGAACCGGCGCTCGCTTCCTCGTAAGACCCTAAAAATTTTTCTACCGTTAACATGCACTAATGCAACAGTCATGTTAAATTTTTGAAATTTTCGGTGTTGATTTGACCTTTTTAAGACATTAAGTGAGTTTCTAGCCATATAATGGCCGTAATTCAAATTTGAACTGCATGTACATGCAACGGCAAAACATCATGGGTTGGAAAATCATATTTTTATCCTTGTGTGTGAGTTAATGCCCTGTGCAGTAAATTGGAAGGATTTTTCAAACATATTGGTGTCAAGGCTTGGACACAAACAGTGAGAACCATGGCTTTTAAATTCCAAAAAAATCAAAAATGATCAGAAATACATGATACCTTGCTTGATGTCATGAAATGGCACCAAGATGTTGTGGTAAAAGAATTGGCCACTTTGACGAAAGTTTTGGCACACACCTCTCACAAATCGGAGCATCTCACGAGAAGACTCGTGGTTCCGAGAGGGAAGAATATGCATGTTTATTGACGATCCGACAGTGACTTCCTATTATGGCTTGGCATTTTTTTCTACCGTTAACATCCACAAATACAACTTTCATGTTAATATTTGGAAATTTTCAGGGGTTATTTGACATTTTTAAGACATTAAGTGAGTTTCTAACCATTTAATGGCCGTAATTCAAATTTGAATTACATGTACATGCAATAGAATATCATCATGGGTTGGAAAAATCATTTATGTTATATATTTTCCACCAATATCATGGTAACACGAAATAAGCATTCATGCAAAACATTTGGAAAGAAAATGTAAATATCTGGCAAGACAACTGGGCCCCCCATGATTAGCACTCTGTTTCGCGCCGCGAGGTTTGGAAGGTGAGTGGCGCGGATTATTAATCAGACGTGGTTCAGTCTTGGGAACCGTCAGCGATTTATTTCACACACGGATTTTGATGCGGGAATCGTGTGTAATTCAAGCTATAGTACTCATAAATTCCAGCCACCGGCGCTTCTATTGCTCCCGTCGATCTAGATTCCAGCCGCCAATAAATACTACCCCGCCCACATCGTCCAACCTTCATTCTCATCTATATTTTCTCCTTGCTCCCCCCCCCCTCTCACAAAACTCTGCCATGGCGCCGACGATCTGCCCACCCGTCAAGGTGGAGGCGCCGCCCCATGAGGACATCCAGGCGCAGAGCAATGACAAGGAGGATCCCTACGCGCCACCAGACGAGGTTGCGTCGAACCCCCAACTTTGGAGTGGTTTTGTGGCCAGTACAATCTTTGTCTGTGGAAAGCGCTGCCGCCGGCTGAGAAAGCCAGGCAAGTGGCATTCAAGAAGGAGTTGGCGGAGGAGCACGCTAGGGACCAGGTGGCCTGTGAAGCCCGTGAGGCCGCCTGGGAAAAGGAGAAGCTGGAGATTTGGCGGCGGGCGCGTCGACATGCGGACGAGGTGCACGAAGACGGCCGGTACTTCGCCAGGAAGGCCAAAGGTGCTAGGCGCCTCATCGCTGCGTGGATGTGGGCCGATAAGCTCCAGCGTGCTATCGATGAGGATCTCCGGTGGGCGCCCAACGAAATGGCAAGGTCGTTCGCGTGCGTCCACCAGCAAGAGGCAGATCGGCACGTCAAGCGCTGCGAGGCGGAGGAAGCGGAGAACTCCCTCTGCGCTGGGAAGCTGCCGTGCACCAGGGAGCTGCAAGTGAGGGGTTGCCGGAATACTAGCCGCATAAGGAGGGATTATTAGTTTTAGTATTGTTCCTTTTCAATTTTATGCATTGTACTTAGTAGTTAAGTATGGGATCCTAGTTAAGTATCATCACGTATTGTCCGTTTTCGTACTAATTTCTATCTAGCTGTTTACCTTCCACATGTACAAAATGGAAAACATACACATTGAAATAGAACAATATATAAGAACGGAAAACAGAGTACACACATTGAAACAGAGCAATATTATGATTGTTGGGAATACATAGTTATCAATGTCGAAACGACTCAACAAAATAAAATGCATCCATGACCACCACCCCTGCCTACGGTAGCTCTTGCCTCTGCCTAAACTCGTGCAGGCGTTCGTCCAAGTGGTTGACACGCTCGCGGTACATCTGGAGCGCGATCTCGAGCTCCAAGTTGGCTATTTCATCGGAGATCACCAGCTCGAGGATGCGACGGCCATGTTCCTCTACTGCGCCTATGTGGACACCTGGGTCAAGGAGGCGCTCGAGCCTAGCGGCCAGCGCGTTGGCATCGAGAGGGCCGCGGACAAGGCGAATGATGTGACCCATGCAAACGGCGCAGCCGGCGTCCGGTGCAAGCGTGGCGCGGCCGGCCTCTGCCCACTCCTGGCGAGGAATGGGGCTACTGAAGGGCCGTGTAGCCAGCTGCAATGCCCTGTCGACAGCAGGCAAGCGCCAATGGAATCGCTCTTGCTGTGCGGCACGCCACGCCTCTCGCTCTGTGGCGGTTCATCGGTCTCGCTGTGCGGCGAGCCGCAGCCTATCGGCGCGTGCGCACCTATCTTGCACTGCGGGGCACCACCGATCATGTTGTGCGTCGAGCTGCAGCCTCTCGGCGCTGAGTTGCCTTTCTTGATCCGCGGCGCTGAAGCGCCGTCTGCCAAGGGTTTGCTCAACCCTGGCGATGACGCGCAGCACGGCGTCGTCCATCGCATTGCCGGGGACGCCCTTGGCCTCGACGGGCCGTGGCGCCTGCTCGTTTAGCTCGTCGAGGAGGTTGATGGCAGAGGCGGCGCTTCGGTGGGTTGGCATGCTTGGAAAAGGTAGCTAGAGGGGCTACAGGCTGCGCTTGTGCCTCGGTGTGTCGCGCGCCGCCTAGGCTTATGCGCAATCGCTTGGTGGCGGCGGGAAACCGATGGGGAAATGGCGGGAAATGGTGGTGTGTTCATAAAACGCCATCAATTAATGGAAGCTTAGCATAGAAGGAAGCACGAGCTAGCACGACGCGTGCGCGCACATTGCTTGCCCACGGGTGTGATCCATATATCTCGTGTGCCCAACAGAGCACACTATTCACACAAAATAATATTGTTCTGTACACAGAGAGCGTAGATGTTGTGCAGACTGAGCAAATCACATCGCACACGGATTAAACTATGGAACCCGTCGGTGATGATTTCATCAATCACTGACAATTGTTTACCAACAAGCGTTTGCCCACAACACACATGGGTTATTAGCAGGAATCCTCTGTGTTGTTATCGGTCTTCCCACACATTTCAGATTACTGAACTGTTTGCCGCGTATCACACACATCTTGTTAAGTTGGAACAGTTTCTATTGTGTTGGGTAATCGCAAACAGTTCATCCGAGTGAACCGCATGTCGTATATCGCACACACCTTGATCTGCCTGACCGTTTTTGTTGTGTTGGGTAATCACAAATAGTTCATCCGAGTAAACTGTATGCCGTGTATCACACACACCTTGATCTACCTGACCGTTTCTGTTGTGTTGGGTAATCACAAACAGTTCATCCGAGTGAACTGTATGCCGTGTATCGCACACACCTCGAACTGGCTGCCCATTTTTGTTGTTCTGTCTTATCGCAAACAGTTCATATGGATCAACTGTATGCCACGTATCGCACACGCGTCTCTAATCTGAATCATGCTTGATGTCTCTGGCATCGCAAACAGTTCATCTTATTGGCGACGGTTTTATTACGACACTGTTTGCGATTCATGCATCGCACACAGTTTGGTCGCGGGGTCTCTGATTCATGTGTCGCGTTAGCGGTCGCCTGCAGTAGTGTCCCAACGTAGCTCACAAGTAGCAGCCCCTCCAAGATTGGATCTCTCCTCCTCTGTTCCTCTCTGATTTTGCGACTTTCTGGAACTATTTCTGAGGCTGAGCACCGTTTCTTAAATAGACGGAGATCCGTAACTCCGATCGGGCTGAAATTTTTACATGATTTTTTCCATAAATTAGCTTCCTTGCGCCCGAAGGAGAGCTCCAACCGACTTACTGTTTGCCCACATGGATGCATGGCGCTAGTACCCCCTAGTCGTGGGGCCTGTCCATGCGGCACCCATGTGTACCGTATTGCATTGATTCTTCCACCAAAAATTCAGTTATATTCCATAAAAATCCACAAAAAAATTCAGGTCATTTCGGCTTCGTGAATTTTTCACCTAAAATCCAAAAATAATAGAAAACAGGAACTGGCCTTTGGCAATGGGTTAGTAGGTTAGTCCAAATAAAAAAATATAAATTATTCTCAAAAATATGTAAAAGTGGTATGATAATAGCATGAAACAATCAAAAATTATAGATATGTCGGAGACGTATCATCGCCGCACCAACTTGGAGGTCAAGTTGGTCGCATGGAGTTTATCTTCTTCAGGCTCTCCTCTATTGCTGGGCCTCATGGGCCCTCTAGCATGCCTTCTTCTGGGCTCCCCTCAGTGAGCCACCCCCAGTGTATGACACCATCAAGCCTCTACCCCCTCTCTCCCGGTGGCACCGAAGCGCCGCCGGGGGAACCATCGGCACGATGACCATCTCCATCAACTTCGCCGTCTTCATCAACACCTCTGTCACCTTCCTCACTCTCTAGTTAGTGGTCCACTCTCCCGCAACCCACTATAATCCCCTACTTGAACATGGTTTTTGATGCTACAAATTATTATCCAATGATTTGTCTCATCGCTATTATGTCTGAGTAGTTTCTTTTTGTCATATGGGTTAATTGGTGAGCATGTTGGATTGAGTTGCGTGCTTTATTTTGTTGTTGTCCTTTGGTGCCCATCATATGAGTGTGCACGTATATGGATCACATCATAGGGTTAGTTTTATGTTGAGAGAACTACGCATAGGCTGGCAGGAGCGACAGAAATTACCGAGGCTGACTGTAGGGATCGATATGTATGGGATGAAGGGGGGCCAATTTATCTTAATGATATGGTTCGGTTTTACCTTAATGAACTTGTTAGTAGTTGTGGATGCTTGCTGATAGTTCCAATCACAAGTGCATAAAATTCCATGTAGGGACAATATGATAGCAAAGGCCTCTCCCACACATAAAACTATAATGACAATTATCTGTCTAGTTATCAATTGCCTAGGGACAATTCCGCAAATCCTACCACCACTTTTCCACACTCGCTATATTTACTTTATTTTTCTTTTATTTAACCAGTAACTAACTCTTATTTACACATTCTTTATTATCTTGCAAACCTATCCCATTATACTTGGAAAATAGTTTATTTCTTGTTTAGGTAAAGCAAACATTTAGTGTGCGTAGAGTTGTATTACTGGTTGATATAACTTGAGGGAATATTAATTCTACCTTTAGCTCCTCGTTGGGTTTGACACTCTTACTTATCAAGAAGGCTACAACTAATCCCCTACACTTGTGGGTTATCAAGCGACTTCCCGGCTGCGGAACCAGCGGAACCCCCACCTAAGGGGTCATCTGGTGGGTTGGAAGTTGCGACCATAGAGTCTCCCATCCCTACATGGATAGCCGAGATCCAACCATACTTAAGAGATAACAGGCTTCCGGAAGAAGACGCCCAAGCAAAAAGAATAGCCAGACAATCAAAACGATGCCTGCTCATGGATGGAAACCTCTACCGACGAGGGCTTACTAGGATTTTACTCAAATGTATCTCACGCTACGATGGACTTGCTATTCTAGCCGATGTCCATGGGGAGAATGTAGCAACCACGCCTCCTCTCGGACCCTGGCCGGGAAGGTACTTCGACTGGGTTTTTACTGGCCTGCCCTATTAGAGGATTCCGAGGAACTTGTAAGGCAGTGCGAGCCCTGCCAGTTCCACGCTAAACAAATCTGTTAGCCTGCCCAAGCCATTCAAAATATCCCTCTTTCGTGGCCCTTCATATTGTGGGGGCTAGACATTTTGGGGCCTTTTCCCTGAGTTGTTGGGGGATACAAGTTCCTTTATGTGACGGTAGATAAGTTCAATAAATGGGCTGAAGCCATACCAGTTGCCAAGATCACCATCCAAACCACCATTCAATTCATCCGAGGGATTGTCTCCAAGTTTGGTGTACCCAACCGTATCATCACCGATAATGGGACTCAGTTCACCAGTCGGGCCTTCATGGAATACTGTGAGGATCTCGGGATTCGATTATGCTATGCCTCTGTTGCTCACCCATGAAGAAATGGCCAAGTGGAGCAGGCAAACGGGCTACTCCTTAGGGGAATTAAGACCAGGACCTTCAACAAAGTTGAGAAGCACGGTCATAAGTGGATGGACGAGCTCCCTTCCGCCCTTTGGGCAATGAGAACCACTAAGAGCAAATCAACGGCGGAATCTCCTTTCCTTCTAGTTTATGGGGCCGTAGCCATCCTCTCCCACTGAGCTCGTCCACAATTCTCCCCGGGTGCATGCCTAAGAGGAAGATGATCAGCCCCAACGGTAGCTTGAGGATGTCAGCCTCATTGAAAGACTTCGCTGCCAAGCCCCCATCCGGGCCACCCACTACCAGCAAAGTTTGAAGAAGTATCATCAGGCAAAGATTCGGCTAAGGGAGATTATGGCGGGGGATCTATTCCTCCAAAGAATACAAACCAGAGAAGGCAAGAACAAGCTCCTCCCCATGTGGGAAGGGCACTTCCTCATAACTAGCACCTCCTAGCTGGGGGGATGTGCGACTCCAAATTGAGGAAGGCGTCCCAGTGTTCGATTTCTGGAACATCAATCACCTGCGTAGGTTCTATCCTTAGAACTAATGCAGGAGGCTCAGGGGCTCCTCTCATCACAAATAACCCTAGTCAGGGGATCACTCCCGTCGACAGGTGGGGGGTCTCTTCAACCAGGAGCGGTCCATCGCAGACTTGCGAAGGAAATCCTAGGGCCTCGTTTGTGGGGTCGGGCATGTGGGTCCTTTTCCTCAACCAGGAGTAATCCGCCATGATTTGACGAGGAGGCCCACACTACCCCCTCGAATACCTCCCAACCAGGAGCAATCCGCTGCATACTAACAGGGGGATCACCACGACCCGACATACGATTCCTCCTCCACCAGGAGCGGTCTGCCACATAGTGACAAGGCAGGGTCTATCGCCACACACACCCGCAGGCAAGTATCCCTGACGAGGGGTATTTGCTTTGCACTTCTCCCGTCATAGGGGCTCTCTTGACGAGGGGACCCCTATCGCCACCACCCCCAAACACGAGTGTCTCCCAACCAGGAGTTGCCCGCTACATACTAACCGGAGAACTCTGGTCACCCTTCCTTGGTGTAGGGGTCCTCCTCCTAACTGGGAGCAGTCCGCTGCATACTGACAGGAGGAGGACCACTACAGTCAGTGACCAAGGAAGGTCCAGAAGACGGAGGTGAAAGCCTAGAAGGCGGAGGCAAAGAATCCAAAAGATGGAAGCGAAGACTTGTCACAAACCAGCCCCAAGAGGGGCACCAAACCTCTGCGCTTTATGTGCCAGTCCCTGGATCGAGTGCTGGCACACACAGTTGATGATGAAATACAAAGAAATAACACATGTCATATTATTACATCGTAGATCTAGACTTTAATACATTACATACCTGCTAGCTCATGGACTAGCTTACAATACAATCATGCAACAAAAATATTATTCTAGTCTTGTGGTGTCCATCCACACACATGCAGCAGTTGAGTATAGCGTCATAACCCTACTTCGTATCTCTCCTTCGATACGGTAAATCCTGCAACATGATACGTTGCAGCCACAAGGGTCAATACTTTGAATGTATTGTGAAGTAACACTAGATTGAAGTAAAGTATGTTTGGAAACCAATCTCATCTTGAACTGATTAGCCATCAGGAACATAGGTTCTACTGCCCAAACTTATGCCCGTTCAGGGACACTACCCATTCCCTTTTGCGAAACACATGGTTAACCAATACCAACACATGACTCGGCCAACTCATGACCTTGCCAACAAATAACTTTGCCAACACATGACCTTGACAACCTATGACCTTGCCAACTCATGACTACCTTATGCCCACAAAGGGCTACCCTTTACCAGCCCATGGCTATCATCTAGTCTCGTCCCATTCCATCTCATCCACACAGGCATTCAACATTTCACAACATGGTGTAATTTTAAAAGAAAGTGCAATTTGCCTGGTAATCATTGATGTTCTTCACATAAACAAATCTTGGTAATGGTTGAATTTCTTCACACACACACACAATCTTGATAAAGCTACTCTTCGCTCTCCGAGCAATCTATCGTAAGTAAAGAGCAATCATAAACAACCATACAAAACAATCCAACAAACAATAGTGTAGTTCATTGTGTTAGTGTAGGCTGTGCCGTGAGATCATGTGTCAAGTGTCAACTCATAAAGAGTTTGGGAAACAACATAGTGGTTGTCACCTGGGATACATGTGACATAAGGGTTCACATGTGAGTTTCAAATTAAAAGGGGTCATCACATAAGGAGTATGTGATGCAAAGTTGTGGTTGCCAGATTCTGCAAAAGGAATCTTGCAACTGGAGTCATGGTCTATGAATCTTGGATAGCCAAGTTCATGTTCAATTTGTTTTACAATTCAAACTTGTTGACCTTTCATGGACTTGAATACACACTAAGTGTCTAGGTTTCATCTTGGGTTCAGCAGCATGGTTTGAATTCCATTTCAATTTTGAATTTGAATTAGGGTTCACCCTGTTGAATTCAAATTGAATTAAGCTTTGAATTTGAATTAGGGTTTATCTTATTTAAATTCAAATTGAATTGAGTTCACAATTTGATTTGGTTCCCCTATGTTAAATTGAAGTATGAATGATTTCATAATTGACTAAGTCAGTTCCAGTCCAACTCAACTATATTTATGGTTTGCCTAAAGTCAAATAGTACCAAGTTTAAATCCAAAGTCATCCACTAAGTGCAAATGGTTTTCAAATTTACTTAAGTTTGAACTAAATTTAATATAAATTTATTCCCTAGATTCAATTTATCATCCAAAATATTTACTAGGTTTAATTCAATTCACTAAGCCATATTGCAATAGTTTGATTCACATTAAACCTATGGTTTCAAGGTTATAACTAAGTTTGAATTCAATAAAATTAATTAAACGCCCTAAAGTCAAATAATACTTAAAAAATATTTACTAAGGTCAAATTAGGTTTCTGAAATGTGTTGCAAAATAATTATTCTAATAAACATTTTTAATTCAAAGTTAAACCAAATTTAGGTTTAAGCAATGTTTGAATTATAGCTACTGTTAAACTATATTTAAATTCTAATTTAAAATTATTTCAAAATTGGACTACAGAAGTTAAGTTGAAACTATAATTGACCAGGTTTATTTTGCAAAAAGAACCAATTTAATTAGATTTTAAAATGCAAGTTATGCCCTATTTAAATTTGAATTCATTGTGTTTGAATTTGAATTTTAAAAAATTCAATTTCCAAATTTCACCTTTCTAGGTGAAAGTATATTTCACTCAATTTGGACCTACAGATAAAAAGTTGTGATGGTTTAAAGTTCTAGGGGGTTTTCTATAAAACTACCAGATAATTCAATTTAACAGAAAATGAGTGGATAATGTTATGGATAATTTGGGTATTCCTACTGGTCGATACCGTTTCAAATAAGTGGGACATTGTGGTGCATTGGATCTGGATCGAACTGACGAAAACAGACCGGGGATTAGGGTTTGGGGTGGCTCATCAGAGTTTTGTCGGATCTTCGCCAGAAAAACAGAGATGGCGGCACTGCGCTCGGATTTGGACCTTGTCGGTGTTGTAGGGGTCGCCAAAGACGGGGAAGGGCATGGCTGGGAGCAGCTCGACGAGCTGGGGCCTCTGGTGCTCGCGGTCGTCACCGGGGAGGACGGGAATGACGACTGTGGGGATCGCCGGAGTTGCACCAGCGGTGGAACTCCTTGGGTGCGGACACACGCAAAGAAAACGACACTTGGAAACGAATGAATGGGGTGAGGAGATGCGCGTGATCACCGCGAACGCGATGGACAAGGTGTGCGGGTCAAACACGTGCTCACCTCGCCGGAGTGAAGCTTGCGGCGGTGGTTGGGCTTGGTCCTCATCGGAGTTGGGTGTCAAGGTGGCTCTGGTCTTGCTGAGGATGTCCTGGAGGTGCACAAGGCGATGGGGAGTGCAGAGGTGAAAGCGGTGACTCTCGCGGAGGACGGAGTTGTCAGGGATTCACCGGAGAAGACGACAACAGTGGTGGCAGTGTCAAGGTCGATTCATGGCAGCCTTGCGGCGATGGCGAGGGGAAACAGAAGGGAAAGAGAGAGGGGGTCGTGGCGGATTTAAAGGACACGGGCGCGAGGGCGGGCGTGCACTAGAGGGGGAGATCGTGGCGTCGTGGCACGGTTGTGCACGCGGCGGTTGCGGGCAACGTAGGGCGTGCGGGAGGTTGAAGCTAACTGGTGGGGGTGTCAGCGGGAGAGGGAGAGAGAGAGAGTGGCCGCGCACGGGTGGGCTGGCTCGCTGGGCTGGCCTGGCTAGCTGGGTCTTTTTTTTCCTTTTCTGTTTTCTCTTTTTCTGTTTTCTGTTTCTTTTTGTTATTTTAATTTCATGTTGAGTTTGAATTTTCTTCAAACAACAAACTTGCCCTAAATTCATATTTGAATATTTCTAACTATGCCAACTTTTGTTTTGGGCATTTTGGACATATATTTTCTGCACTTATTATTTTCCTTTTAAATTTGAATTTGGTTTTAAAACCAAATGTGTTTCAAATCTAATTTGGAAAATTGGGAGAAGGTCAAACACATTATTTGGACTTATGAAATTCACCTTCCTGCCAAATAATTGCAAAGCCCTCTCTAATAATTCCCTCTTGATTTGAATTGGCTCCAAAATAAATCCAACTCAAATGTTTAGGGAAAAATCTTATTAGGATTGAATATTACTTGGGACTTATTAAGAATAATTTTGCCCAGATAGTATTTTGCTTTGTCACCCTATTTGGGATTCAAAATTATTCCCTAACCTTGTAGGGTTCATTCTGTCTTTCTCAAATTTCAACTAGGGTTCCAATGTGGCCATAGGGTCCTCGACCCTCTAGGTGATCAATCAAGAAATAAAGGTCAAACATCGAGCAAGTCCTAGGCAAACAATCAACAATCAAGCAATTTCAGCTAACAAGCAATCAAGCAAGGGGTTTTCATAGAAAGTTTTTAATTCCCTGGGATATTTTTAACATACGAGATTTGGGGAAAAGCTGGGATGTGACAGAGGCTCCAGAAGACGGAGGCAATCTCCCGAAGAATCCAGAAGATGGCGGCAAACTCCCGAAGACTCCAGAAGACGAAGGCCACAAGGAAGGACCGGAAGACAGAAAGCAATTCTCAGAACCACAAGACAACAAGGGTCACAAGAAGAAAATATCCCCCAAACTGGAAGTAGACCGTTTGAAGACACATACAAGGAGAACTACTCTTAGACCCTATCCTCAGTAAATGACTAGGTGACCCCTCATTAAGGACAGGGTTGGGGGCTACTATCGGGGTTACAAAAACTAGGGTGTTTCTTTATAGTTCCCTTTATCACATTTTTTGCCAGAACAGTCAGCTAAATGTAATAGCAGGGGCGACGGGCACTGGTGCAGCGACCTGCTATATAAACGGGTTTTACCCCCTTTCCGCGACAGAGTTTTAAACCGTCGCCTTGCCTGTGTGTGCGATAGGGGGGGTCCTTCCCACATGACCCAGAAACCGTCGGCGATAGGGAGCACGCAAGCATACGTTTTGCAGAACTAAGCATACGTGATGCCCGCATCTATCCCAAATGTGAGTCGTCACACAACTGTTTGTGATCTATCGAATATCCCAAACGCTCCATCCTTGCTACTCGTGTGTGCTCGCATTACCATCGCACTCGGTATTCTATGGTGCAACGTTTACGATATGCGCCCCATCACAAACAGTTCACGATTGTAAAACGTGTATGATAAGGACACTATCACACACATTCACTTCTCCTGAACCGTATGCGATATATAATTAAGAAGATTAGTTAATCATTATATGAGTGTCAGATAGGATTACAAAACGTCGGACTGTCGTACCAGTGTCGTACAGGATAACTATCGCACATGCTATTCTGTGGTGCAAACGTTTACGATGCGTACGACATCAGAAACAGTTCATGTGAACCGTGTCGGATTATGATGTATATCACACACGTTGTGCTTTACAGACCGTGTGCGCCGTAATGATCTGCAGAGCGTATTTTCACCCTAATTTAATCGCTGCTATTTAAAATTGTACCGAATTTGAATTTGAAAGTAGGCTCTAACTTTATTCATACGCATCAGGTTCAACAACCAATGCATTATTCGATTCACAGGTACATATGTTCAAGAGTTACATCAAAAAAAAGAATTACATATGCACCAATTAAAGAATGATGAACCAGGGTTGTATACTTGAACTATTAAAGATGGTAAAGAAAGAGGCGAAAGACATTCTGGTTGCTGAACAAGGTGAAGCGGAATGCCCATATTGTGCCCTCCTCCATGCAGAAGGCACGCACGACTCTAGTCCAACCCCTTGTGATGGCCGGCCGCCCATCCTTCACTGTCTTCATGAGGACATCTAGATAGTCATTGTGCTCTGGTAGAAATACTTTAACCTTTGCATGCCCACCAATCATGTAGTTTGAGAGGTAATCTTGAGTAAACTGCTTTGGGAACCACTGCAAAGGAAAAAAGATTCAGACATTGTCATCTATCACAACTCATTATGGGCAGTAAAAAGAAGGCTGTAGAGTTCTTACTTACCATCCTGCAGTTCACTGTTGTCTTGGATAAAGTGTAAACAAATAGTTTAATTGCCATCTTTTGACCCATTTTACTAACAATCTTTATCAGTTTCCTCACTTGATGCTGGTTCATGAATATCTCATTGTCCCATACGCAAAAAGGGTCGAAGCGCGGATCTTTACTAATGACATATGTACCTAAAAGCACCAAGTTAATATTAGAAGCTAAACAACAATTGCACAATGATGTAGTACAACACTCCCTCTGTCCCATTATATAAGATCTTATTACATCTAATATACTCACATATTGGATGAATTAACATCTTATATTATGGGGCGGAGGCAGTTTATTACATTGTTACAAATATCGGCCAATTAACTACAGTTAATTGTTGCTGTGTTGCTATTGTTGCTGCTCTTCTATGTATATCTAGACATCATCAGAACATTAAGGTAACACTCTTCCTTGTTGCTATGTAGCCTAGGATTGCATATTTAGACATTCAGTACAATGCATGTTGCTATGTAGTCTCAGATATATTAGATATGGCCCTAGTTAACCTACCGATAAATGGGTTATAGATATATTCAGTTAAATGTCCAATTTGTCGATTAATCCCTTATCAGCCCCTGACCTATATGGTACCAGCTACTGATATCCTGAACAGTGAGTATATATATATATATATATATATATATATATATATATATATATATATATATATAAGCCATGGGATGAAAATAAACTCGATGGAAAACAGTAGTCGTTCCAAATATTGTCCTGTGTAAGTACATCGAAAGGCATGTTAAGCAAAACAGGCTAAACATCAACCAAATATATCCATGGTAGACAACATAATCTCCAAATGATAGCTTCAGTGTGCAGGTTTAAGCACGCTAGTTAAGCAAAACAAGAAGTGGAAAGGTGTGTTAACTGCACAGTTCATACTTGCACATATAGAACATCACATTGTGAATAACTGAAATAAATAAGGCATACTACGAACAACCAAAGATAGCAATTGAAACTGGACATATGCTAACTACAAACAACCGAACAACCAAAAACCGTTAAAAGAGGCATATGCTTGCTACAACAGGCTTAACAGCAACCAAATAGTCATTCATATTTGTATTGTTGAAACTGGTATTGATGAAATTGAACTGCACAGTTCATACTTGCACGTATAGAACATCACTTTGTGAATAACTGAAATAAACAAGGCATACTACGAACAACCAAAGATAGCAATTGAAACTGGACATATGCTAACTACAAACAACTGAACAACCAAAAACCGCTAAAAGAGGCATATGCTAGCTATAACAGGCTTAACAGCAAGCAAATATAGTCATTCATATTGGTATTGTTGAAACTGGTATTGATGAAATTGTACTGCACAGTAAATAGTTGCACATATAGAGCATCACACTGTGAATAACTAAAATAAACAAGGCATACTGGAAACAACCAAATATAGCAATTAAAACTGGACATATTCTCACTACAAAAGGGGCTCGACAAAACAAATCATGGGTTCCCCCTGTGAAGAGGCACGGAAAAACAAATCATGGGTTTCCTCACTTGTCACAGATGGGCTCCTTCCCATGGGAAGAGCACGGACTCTGGGTGCGCTCCATGTTGTCGCAGATGGGTTCCTTCCCCTTGGAAGAGCACGGCTGTAGGGTGCCCTCCCTGATGTCGCAGATGGGCTCTTTCCCCAGCTTGGAAGAGGCGGAGAGGGTGCCCTCCTCGTGGTCGCCGTCGATGAGGTCTGACTTGGCAGCTAAGGATCCCAAGACAGCGTCACAGAACGTGTCCTTCAGAAATGACAAAAGGCGCCCGATGGCGATGTAGGATGGCAAATTCTTGACATCGAGCCAGAGGAGATCAGCGGCGGGGCCATGGATGAGATCAACGGCGGTTGAACCCGAGGGGGTGGGGGTGGGCCACTTAACCTGTGACATAGCCCGCGTCAGGCCGTCGCTGTCAACGACCTCGATGTCGTAGCCGGCGTCCACGACATACCAGCATACTCTAGCCCGCTGATTGAGAGCATGCGGCCAGTAATCGTCGTCAGCTTCCTCGGCGACCACCTCACTGACGTTGGGAGAAGAGGCCGCGATAAACCTCTTTTGGGCCATTAGCTCCTGGAGCTCCACGGGAAGCGTAGCCGGGCTTAGGCTGCGACGCTCTGGAGTGGGGGAGGGGGTGGGGATCTGTGGGAAAGGGGCGTTTGGCAGGCGTCATCTAAGAAACTCAGGGCGGCTAGGGTATGGAGATCGGTGGGTAACCTGCACGGGCAAACCGGCAGATGTTGACGATGGAGGCGGCGGCGACCTTGCTAGGGTTTCGAGCGAGGGAGGGGTGGTGTGTGCGTGTGTGTGCGCGCGCGCGCGGAGTTTTTGGGGGGTGTGTGTGGAGGGGGGGCCAAGGTGGTGTTTGAGGAAATGAGGCGGCTACTAAAATTTTTACTAGGCGGGAGTAAAATGTCGGGGCTACTGAAAATTTAGATGAAGGGATTGAGCAACAAACATCGCACACGGTCCAAACATAACAACCGTGTGCTATCAAACAGAAAAACCCTCTAGGCGGCTAGATATTTTTGCGGGATGCAGGCGGGAGCGGGAGCAAACAACATCGCACACGGTCGAAACATAATAACCGTGTGCTATCAAACAGAAAACCCTCCAGGAGGGTAGATATTTTTGAGGGATGCAGGCGGGAGCGGGGGCAAACAACATCGCACAAGGTCGAAACATAATAATCATGTGCTATCAAACAGAAAAACCCTCCAGGCGGGTAGATATTTTTGAGATTGCGAGGGAAGCCTCGTGGAGCCCAGTCTACTGTGCTGATGTGGGTGACAGGGGCACGGGCATGGCACACGGGTAGTTTGAGGGAACCGTGTGTGTTGCGTGGCCAAAAAAACGCGGGAAAGGGTCAGAACACGAACACACTTGCATGTGGACCAAATATATGTATGAAAAGGCAGGTTTGTTGTTCAAATACCCAATGCACAACTTTGATGTGGCACCTGTCTCACAAAGTGCACAGTATTGCTAGTCCGCCACCCCCCCCCCCCACACACACACACACACACTTCGTGTCAGCAGGAGGGGAATCCTAGCTATGAACAAATGCCCCCAAATAGCTAGGTCTGACATATCTCACCCTACCGTAACACTAAACCTATAGGAGTCCATCATGGTCAAACCCCCCTTTCAGTTCCGGTCAAAGGTGGACCATGTGTGGGCCCACAAATGTGTGCTTGTGGCGCGAGATGGGTGAGACCACATACAAACCACCTGCTAGTGGCCCAACTATATGTATGAAAAGGGTGGTGTGATATTTAAATACCCAATTCACAACTTTGATGTGGCACATGTGCCTCGCAAATTAACCGGACATCCCCGACCCCACGAAGGTTCAGGAAGTGCGAAGTCTATACCCCCCACCCCACCCCCCCACCCCACACACACACACACTTTGAGTCGATGGGAGAGGGCATCTCACCAAGACATAGTGTAACACGGACCAAGAAGAATCCACCTTGGTCGTATAACCTCTCTTGTTGTTGGTTAAAGTGATGGACGTCCACGCGACCCCACAGATGGGCTAGCTCGCCGATAACCATGCAAGGGAGTAGTGCCCGAAAACAACCACTGCGTGCATGTGGCCCAAACATATGTATGGAAAGTGTTGTGTGGTGTGTTTGAATACCGAATGCACAACTTTGATGTGGCACCGTGCTTTGGAACCAGAAAGTCCCCACACGGAGCGAGGGTTCACGACGCATACTATGTATGCCACCCCACTTCAAGCCGGTGACGGGGATTCATGCGTACACATGCGCTCAAACTTAGGTCTGGAATCTCACCATGACCTACTATACGGTAACACGAACCAAAGAAGAAGAATCCACCCTGGTAACCTCTCTCGTTGTCGGTCGAAGTGATGGATGTCCACGCAGGCCCACGAATATATAGGCTTGCCGCCGATAACCACGCGAGGGGGAGTACTGTCCGAAGACGACCACTACATGCATGCATGTGTCCCAAACATATGTATGGAGGTGATTCATGCGTGTTTGAATACCATGCACAACATTGATGTGGCGCCTGCGTCGAAAATTGTACAGTCCCCACACAGAGCGAGATCGGTTCATGACGCGTCGTGTGCTGCCCCCCCCCCCACTTCGATCCGGTGGGAGGGATTCATGCGTACACATGCATGCGCTCAAACTATATTATGTAATCTCACAGCATGACCTATACTATAAGACAAACCAAAAATTAATCCCCTCCTAAGTCAAATTAACCTCTCTCACTGTTGGTCAAAGTGATGGACCAAGCGGGCCCACAGATGGAAAGCATCGATATCACCGATAACCGTGTGAGTGAGTGCCAGAGGATGCCATTGCTTGCATGTGGGCCAAAACATATGTACGTACGGAGGTGTGTGGTTGTTGTGATGTTTGAATACCCAAAATGCACAACTTTGATGTTGCACCTGCCTCGGAAATCATAAAGTCCCCACACAAAGCGAGGTTCATGACGCGTAGTATATGCTGGTCCCACCCCCCTCTTCGACGCGTACTATATACTCCTACCATAACACAAACCAAAAAGAATCCTCCTTGTCGATCAAATTAATTAATCTATCTCTCGAAGTGATGGACGACGACCTCGCGGGTCCACAGATGGAAGCGTCGCACGCGAGTGAGTGTCTTGTAGGACAACCACCGCCTGCATGTGGCCCAAAGAGGTGTTTGTGCGATGTTTGAATACCCAATGCACAACTTTCATGTGGCACCTGCCTCAGAAACCGGAAAGTCCCCACACGGAGCGAGGTTCATGACACGTAGTATATGCTGGTCCCCTTCCCCCTCTTCGACGCGTACTATATACTCCTACCGTAACACAAACCAAAAAGAATCATCCTTGTTGGTCAAATTAACCTCTCTCGTTGTAGGTCAAAGTGATGGACGATGACCTCGTGGGCCCACAGAAAGCGTCACACGCGAGTGAGTGTCCTAGGACAACCACCGCCTGCATGCCCAAAGAGGTGTTATGTGATGTTTGAATGTACCCACTGCACAACTTTGATGTGGCACATGCTTCGCAAACCGGAAATGCCCTACACAGAGGTTCACGATGTGTCGTAGTCCCCCTCACTTCGAGCCGGTGGGAGGGATTCATGTGTACGCACGCGCTCGAACTTTGATCTGGAATCTCACCATGATCCACACCGTAACTCATCCCAAGATGAATCCACCTTTGGTCAAATGCCTCTCGATGTCGCTAAAAAGTGATAACCTTCGCGGGCTAACGAATGGGCGCATCACAGATAACCGCACGAGGGAGTATCCGAGGACCACCATGTATGCATGTGGCCCAAACATGTATGTATGAAAGGGCTGTGTAATGTTTTAAATAACCAATTCACGACTTTGATGTGGCACCTGCCTCACAAAACGGTCAACCCCACACGGTGGCTCACGACTCATAGTGTATTGCCGGACCCGCCCCCCCCCCCCGACACACACACACACCGCACCACCACCACCACTACTAGGCATGTTAAACTTTTTCCGCGGTGAACATATGTGACCAAAGGAGTGTCGTGTTAAAATTTGGAACAAAACAATCAGAGATCATTCGGACGTTTTTATACATTGATTGATTTCCTAGGGATATAATGTGCAAAAATCAAATTTGAGCTACATGCACACGTGATAGTGCACCAAAATGGATTGGAAAATCATATGTGTGTCCCTGGGTGCATGTTTAGTCCCCATGCAAGAAATTTCAAACATTGAGAATCTTGATTTTTAAAATCCAGTAAATCCAAAACTTAGTTGAAATTCATGAAACTTATCATGGTGTCATATGGACACCAATAGACTGTGATATTGTATTTTTTTGTCAAATTTGAGAAAAGTTTTGATATATTCTTCTTAAAAACGGGAGATTATTAATAATTGGCAACCAATATCGCAAACGGATTATTTATTCGTACCGTGAGCGTTAGACCAACAATGTACATGCCATGCTTCGGTTAAGTAATAAAGCGGCAGAGTTAATCATCAAAAAAGAAAAATAATATACGTGCCGCCACGCGTCCCGTGTGCCGTGCGAGCAGGCGTGAGTTGACGGGACGCATGCGAGCAGTCTGCCGCGCAGGCAAACTGGGAGGCGTGCGGGCAGGTGTGTGAATTGACGGGAGGCATGTTCGCTGCGCAGTGTCACCGGGAGGCGTGCGAGTAGCTGTGTGAAATGAAGGTAGGCATGCCGGCAGTCCGCTGCGCAGGCTCACCGGGAGGCGAGCCAGCCCTTTGACCGCCGCCCGCCTCGCTCCCACTGCTCCATATTAATGGCGCGCCCGAGCCGCTGGTCATAATAGGCGGCCGCACACCCCATTCTCGCTACACACACAATCCTCTCTCTCCGCTTGCAGCCTCGACGCCGCTCTCAGTCGTCACCGCCGTTAGTGTATGAGGATGGCGCCGAAGCGCACCATCGGAGGGAGTGGCGACGCCGGGGCTGCTGAAGCACCTGAGCACGGCGTGAAGCTGGAGACAGAGGTTGCCGTCGCCGACGATGAGATCTCGCACGGGCAGAAGCATGACATTGACATCGTCGATGGCGTCGTGCTTCCACTGCCGGAGCCGGAGGTCCACAGCAACTCCGGCGACGACTCCGATGACGACGAAGAACCGGTTAGTCATCTATACCCATTTATGTGGCAAATATATCCTAGGGTTTCTCTGGTTAGTCCTGCCTCCCCCTTTTTGGAATAGAAATCCTATGGTTATGTTCTCTCAATCCATGAAATCTGAGTTAGATTCGATAGATCCGTGTAGTGTATTGATTGTTTGAATGGTACAAATCATAAGTGATTAATTGTTTCTTCTGTACAAATGATTTCTGCTAAAATTCCGACTAGGGACCCCTTTGGGGCGTAGGATAACTTGTAATCCTCATACTTCTGTCGTTGTGTATTTCCCTATAGCTATTGCTTTCGAACATCTCCTCTTAGTGAGCTGATGTATGACACTATGAGGGTTTCATTCGATTAATGGAACCGGGAGGAGCCTCCCTGTTCTTCTAAAAAATAATCCGACTAGGGTTAGTGTTGCTAATAATTCCTAGCCAGATCTTGACAATTGATTTTGATGCCAAAAGTCGTTGGCATGCCAAATTTTGATCCTACTTTACGGCATGTAAATTGGTTTGATGCCAAAAGTCATTGGCATGCCAAATTTTGGCAACTCCCAAATGTTCGCTAGAGATTAGTTTGCATTTCATTGTTCATTGCCAATCTCACAAAAGGTTGCCAAGTGTTGGCAACTTTTGATTTTGCCAAATGTCGGTAGCAAGCCAAACTTTTGATTCTGCCAAATGTTGGTAGCAAACCAATCAGACTCTTAATTTTGTTGCACTAAGTTGTGTGCTCTCTATTTATGCATTTCTTTCATCAAGATCACTTGATGATTTAGGGTTCACACTGTCACAGGATATATTATGTTTCATAAACTCTGCCTGCTGAATTCGCATTATTATAAAATATACTGATGCCACATTTTTTTACTATATGTATAGGTGCTATCTGGCGATGTCAACAGTGAGGATGAAGATGGCCAGAGGAGGTTCAAGAGGCAAAAGCTCAGGGAGCTTTATGCGGGACTGCATAACAGGCGTGTGAGGACCTGGAATAGGGGCTTTGGATGCCCGTTTTGCAACCAAAAGCTTCATCACAAGTATGAAAGTGTTCTGGTGCATGCAAGAGGACGAGCCGTTGGATCCTTCAAGCAGAAGCATTCTCGCAGGGTGACACACGCTGCGTACGCTGAGTACCTAGAGAAGCTTCACCTTCGTGCAGGCCTGTCGGCAGATGAAATGTGGGATTGAACTATATATGGCTACGTAGTGTCTTAATTATAACTATGCTTGAGTATGCTTAATATCGGTTGAACTATATATGGTTGAACTATGCTTGAGTACGCTTATTATCTATGCCTGAGTATGCTTATATCTATGTTTACTTATGTCTGCATGTGGGATGAGTATGCAATCAGTTTGGTTGATGGAATTTTATGCATATTAGGGTGAATGTTTAGCGTGGGTAAAAATTTCAGATTCAACCGACGAAGGAAATGTGGACCCACCCTGAAACTTGGTGATTTTCCCAGATTGGAACCGTGTGCGATGACTTTCATTGTGCCGCCGCATGTGTGTTCTGATTGGCCAGAATGCATCCCCACGGATCGCACGTCTGCACCGTAGGATGTACACAGATCGAACAGCACTCCGTATCACCCTCACACCGGACTGATGTTTTTTTTTTGAAAATACACTGGAGTGATGTTAATCACACACGGTTGGCTCTACCAAACCGTTGCCTCCGAAACGCTTTGTGGGACAGAAAACCCTCACCACCCAATTCAAAAAGGAAAAAAGAAAACCCTCACCATCCCAACGTCACAAAACCCTCTCCCCGCCCGCCATCCCACCCCCCCCGGTCCCCATTCGCACCTGCACTCCTCCGCGACTCTGCATGTCACTGCGTATCGCCGCGGCAACCACGTAGCTCAACGCCTGTCGCCGCTGCCGGCTGCCGGCAAACCCCACCGCATTTCGCCACTGCCGCTTCCCGCCGCCTATCGCCATCGACTTTCTCGACGCTGCTCGCCGTTGACCCAGCTCCGCCCGATTGGGGAATCTGCGGTATTGGGGTTTTTTTCTCATGGAGAACCAGGTAACTAATTTACTAAAATATTCGCTCATCTCTTATCCCAGTCCGTCTGCCCCTTTTAATCACCCAGCCGAAATCGCCATGAATTCTTTTTTCTTCTAGCTGATTCGAGGGTTTTCTTTCATTCATAGAGTGTACAGTGCACGGAGACATCAGGCCTATGCGGCCTCGGCCAGACAGCCGAGGAGTTCCATCTCACCGTACCAGATGACTTCAGGAGGCGCACGGTATGTTCAATCTCACCCTACCTCGGTTGGCATGACCTACTTTTCTGAACATATACTATATATTGCTGCATTTGGATAAAAGGTGTCACATGCAGCATACACGTCAAAGGGGATTTTTCTTCTTTCTATATTAGGCAAATTAATGATGTAATGTTCTTTCGATTACTCTCATATTTGCATGACATCATGGTTACACTATCTGTTTAATTATAAATTTGTGTCCTTTGATTTCAACTGTTGTGTACTGTTCTTTCAATTACTCCCATATTTTAATGTTACCCTATTCTTTAACAATCTTATCATTTCCTGCAGTACATACCTTGCTTTACAACAGCAACTATAGTACACAATCTTGGCCTTTACATAACTGAAGACTCCAGGAATGTCATATTGAACACAAACCATGGATTTACAATCGTTGTTTCCGTAAAACTTGATGAACATGGTCACTCCTATTTTGGCGCGGGCCTTTGGACAGAAATTTCTAAGTATTATGTAGTGAAAGCTGGCAATCAAATTGCACTGCACCTAAAAGAGCCTGGTCATATGATATATGCTAACTTCCCCGACGATATTATCCGTCCAGACTTTGTTCGAAGTAAGTGTTCTTTTCAAGTATCTGCACGTTGACTTACCTAGCAATATCAAAATAATTGTGTAGTATTTAAGCAACCAATAGGGATTCCATTTTCTGACTCTGTTAAGTCTGTTTCTACCTAGTAACTTCTAGTTACCAATACACTTTTCTTCTGCCCTGTTCTAACTAAATATTCCCTATCCTCCCACTCCTCCACTCCTATCAGATAGTGTCGCCGCCGAGGAGACTCCGGAGGTGGAGGACGAGGCTGCCAACAAGCAGAGGCGGGTCGAGCAAGAACCGCAAGCGACTCCGGCGGACCTAGACTTCATCAGCAGCCTCCCCGATGATATGTTGATCGTCATCATCTCCCTCCTCCCAATCAAATATGGCGCGTGGACAACCGTCCTTTCCCAGCGGTGGCGCCCCCTATGGCACTCCACCCATCTCGACCTCATCGACGTCCACAAGCTCTGCCATGGCTATCGCAAAAGCTTGGACGTATTGTCCCAGATCCTCGGCAGGCACCCTGGCCCAATCAGAGGACTTATCACGAGCAAGTTCTGTTCCAACGGCAAGGACCGAGCCAAGATTGACGAGTGGTTCCGATCCCCCGCCCTAGATCACCTCGAGGAGCTCAGTTTTAATGATGGACATATGTGCTTGCTGCCACCGTCCGCGCTCCGCGTCGCGCCCACGCTGCAGCTCGCCAGGTTCATGAACTGCCATTTTCCCCTGATTAATGATGCGCCCGCTCTTTTTCTTCCTCGACTGAAGCACCTAGAGCTCGTCGCCATTTGCATCCCCAAGGATGACATGGAGCGCCTGCTCACTCGAGTACCTTCGTCTTCAGGCGATCAATGGGTTGAGTAGCTTCCACATCACCCCCATGACTCTCCGGACAATTTATGTGTGTTGCTGGTGCTGCAACAAGAGATCACAGAAGGTGTATCACAATATGTTCATTGAGGACACACCTTTACTTGAGAGATTACTTGTAGTTGATCAACAAGGTCCAACAAGAATCAGTGTCATTTCTACGCCGAAATTGACAGTGGTGGGCTACTCGTCTGTCAAATTCTCTGAACTTGTTATTGGATCCACACCCGTTCAGGTACAACAGTCGCCTTCTTCTTCTCCTTCTTGAAATTAACATTTTTTCTAATTTTGAAGATGTATGTTCGTCTGTCATCCAGAAAATGAACCCGACAAGCTTGACCCCGAATCTGCGCATAGTGAAGGTCTTCGCACTAGAATCTATCGGCCCCAACCTGGACGAAGTTGTCAATTTCCTAATATGCTTTCCGTGCCTGGAGAAGCTATATATCGAGGTGATGCTCCTTTCCTATTAAATGTTAACCATAAGGGAGTTCAATTTGTTGGTACCTTTTCCCAAGTTTACAATGACTAATGTACTACGATTTCTGAAGGAAGTTTGGAGGATTTCAGTACATAGATGTTTTTTTCCCTATAGTGGTTGCTTGGTTCATAAGGTTACAATCCATATGCATTTATCCTTTGGATTCATCTGTACTAGTTTTCGTAGGGAAATCCACGCCAACCTCTTGGGAAGAAGCCTACGTTTTTCTAGATTGTAATCAAATGCCCATGTTAATCATGTAGGATCGACGATGGCATGTCACTCTATTCGTGTATTTTAGAAATCCTGCAAATCAAAGAGGCATGTAGTAGTGTTCAAAACTGCATGTAGGCACTAATACGTTATCTTCTTTTGCAGATAAGATTAGGCCCGGCAGTGGATAATGTGATACAATATAACAACCACATCGATGCCTTGATTTGCATCTCTCAGAAATTACTTTGAACTCCTACCGAGGGACCTTACCGGAGATTATATTCGCCAGGTTCTTTGTTGTGAGAGCAAGGGTGCTAAAGGTAATGAGGTTTGCCCTACATTTGCTTCGCAAAACTGAATGGTTTGCTGATCAGTGTCGGCGGCTACAGCAGAATGGAAAAGGCTCTGCAGAAGCTGAATTTCATTTTGGAAGTTCAGTTGATAGAGTAATCGGAAGTCATTATGCCAAGTCCATACATGACTTGTCAGTGGCTGATCCCTTTGCAGAAATGTTGAGGTTTCGAAAAGGGTGTTACAAGTTGTAATATCAGTTTGAACCTCTCATATGTCCATGTTCAGCTGATCAGCGCTGGCGTCTGCAGCTGCATGAGCTGAATTTCATTTATAATATCAGTTTGAACCTTGTAATCTTCGAATTTGAGCCTTCTAACTCTGGAATTTGAACCTTGTAATATTTCGGGCTTTTGTGGTACAATCGTTGAAATGGCATCGTATGAGACTCGTAATTGGTAGTACTATTTTGACCTTCATATGCAATGGACGATTAATATCTGGACCTCAATGGACTTGATTTTATTTACCATTCTCGAATGTGTTTCCCCTGTCGATCTCATCGCAAACGATCTATACTGCGGACTCGACAGCGATCTTCAACATTATTGTACACAGTTGGTTTCTTCAACTGTGTGCCCAGAATTATCGCACTCGAGTGTCCGTCTGTGTAACTTTGACCTCATCACCCACGGGTAAACTTGGCACCTCTTCAAGCCCACGCGTGGTCAAACGAAACGCGTGTGGGGTGCTCAAGCGTGCACTGGAATCCTCCGCTAGGAACGCGGTGACAAGACGTGATGATTACAGGCCGTCCAGCCCCCATTTATTATAGCGGCCATTTAACCCTTGTGTCTCTTCAACCTTTCGATCGCACCCCAGTATTGCAAGAAGCACACCCACGACGACAAATACAGAGAGGGTATCCTGCGCGGCTCCAATGGCGCTCCCAGCGGCTGCCGACGACGAGCAGCAGTTCACCATGCATGCCACAATGGACACCCACAGAAGGTTCACGGAGCTCTCGATGGTGTACACCAACAACCCGATCTGGGTGGAGAACTCCCTCCACACTATGGAGTTGTTGCTTGCTGCGGAGAAGTACAAGGTCGTCGGGTTCGACCTCGAGTACACCCGCGCTCGTGCTGGGTCTCGTCACAAGGACGACGTCGCCCAGATGTGCATGCGCAATCATGTCCTCGTCTACCACTACTGCCTGGCCACAAGGCCTTGCGAGCGTTTCGCCAGGTTTGTCAACAGCCCCCACTACATGTTCGCTACGGTGGACATCACCAACAATGTAAAGGTGCTCAAGAATCCGGGCATCGCCTGCCAGAACCTTGTCGACATCCAGGGCCAATACAAGATCTGGGGCAGCAAGAAGCATGAGAAGGACTCACAGGTTCACCTCGCCGAGGCCATCATCGACCCCTACTACAGAGACATGAAGGATTCCTGCAACAAGGACAAGCGTGCCTGGCACTCGGCCTGGATGGAGAAACTCGACGAAGCTCACATCGTGTACGCGGCCAAGGAGGCGTACACGAGCTACGAGATGTACAGGCGGATCGTTGATATGAGGAAGTGCCTCCTTCTTCCCCAAAATGGCCAGGGATCCAGCCGGAAGCAGAGCAATGGCAAGCGTCATCACAACAAGAAGTAGATGATTAGATGATCGTTTCTCCTAGTTTAGTGTGCATGTAATTGTTTACTTTGGTGTGTGTAGTTAGTTATGTAATTGGAAGTTTAATTTGGTTATGCAATCATGTTCTTATAAGTATATATGTTGTTGTTGTGTAGACAGAGCATAGATGTTGTGCGGACAGAGCAAATCACATCGGCCACGGGCCAAACTAGGGAACCCGTCGGTGATGATTTCATCAATCGCTGACAATTATATACCAGCAAGCGTTTGCCCACAACACACACGGGTTATTAGCAGGAATCGTCCGTGTTGTTATCTATCTTCCCACACATTTCAGATTACTGACCTGTTTGCCGCGTATCACACACATCCTGTTAAGTTGAACCATTTCTATTGTTTTGGGTAATCGCAAACAGTTCATCCGAGTGAACCGCATGCTGTATATCACACACACCTTGATCTGCCTGACCGGTTATGTTGTGTTGGGTAATCACAAACAGTTCATCCGAGTGAACTATATGCCGTGTATCGCACACACCTCGAACTGGCTGCCCATTTCTGTTGTTCTGGCCTATCGCAAACAGTTCATATGGATGAACTGTATGCCACGTATCGCACACGCGTCTCTAAGCTGAATTGTGTTTGATGTCTCCGGCATCGCACACAGTTCGTCTTATTGGCGACGGTTTTATTACGACACTGTTTGCGATTCATGCATCGCACACAGTTTGGTCGCGGGGTCTCTGATTCATGTGTCGCGTTAGCGGTCGCCTGCAGTAGTGGGGATTTACATCCCCGGTGGGAAAATCCAGTAAAAGGAGGAATGGAAAAACTTCATCCATGACATTTGAAGACCCCCGAGCATAGACGTGACGCATCCACGTGGGTCGATGGAGGTCAACATTTATTGCCTACGTAGGCTACCTATTATATCTCCACCGGCCTACGACAAAGGATGACGGATTTGGTAGAAGGATGGAGGGATAAGGCTTACCTATCTGTCAAAGGTACAAAGGTCACAGATTTGGGCCGCAAGATGAAGGATGGGAGGTCCACCTAGTCCAAGACGAAAGGCCTCCTTTTAGCTTATCTTCTGCAGGCTTCAAGAAGCACTCAAGGACGTGACATGCTGCAGTGTCAGGTCATCTTCTGCCAAGACCAAAGACAAACTGCATGGACTGCATGCCTCTACCTGTACCCGTTCACACACGCTTGTGTCGACCATTATGATACCCCAGGACTATATAAGGGGAGGGCCAAGGTCACTTAGAGGACAACGAATACGGGAGCGCAAGCTTACACACAGACACCTCGGAGAACACTACTAGTCTCAAGTACCACCAAAGAAGATCGACCAGCAAGCTTAGAGGAGTAGAGATAGGAGTGCTCGGGCACTCAAGCTAGGACCCCGACCAACACTGGTCACACTCCGAGCACCTCTTTTATGACACAATTGCACTTGTACTTCCCACTTTGATATCAATAAGAACATGACGTATGGTTTTATGCTATCCATGGCGGCCTGGACCTGTATAAAAATTCGTGTGTCTCTTGTGGATCTCCTTTGAGGAGAACAGAGTGTTTTATCCCCTAGCCGAACTCATAAATGCAGGGTATCCTTGATCCCTGGTGTCCCGAGTATACACTCCAAGACTATGGCTTGAATGGAACCACAACATCCGCGTGCATCTTTTTCGTGTATAGCTTATTTCGAATCGAAACACCATTGTGTAGATTAGGGGCTCCTTTGATTCAAAATGTATTCATAGGAATCTTGGAGGGTTAGAATCCTTGGCAATTTTTTCTATGTTGGTTGTTTGATTCATAGGATTGAATCCTATATGATTTGTTTCTAAGTTTTTTTACCACTTCTCATAGGATTTCTAGCATCCACTCAAACCACTTTGAAAGAACCCTTTGTTTTTTCTATGATGCAATCAAACAACCCAAAATCCTGTAGGATTGCGACGAGCATGAAATTTCAATCATATGTTTTTTCTATTCCTGCGTTTTTTAGAATCCTGTGAATCAAAGAGGCCCTAGAAAGGATTATGCGAACATGATTAAAAAGGTGAGGAAAACTAAACACGTGCAAACCCCATGTACATACTACACCGGCTCGCACCCAGAGACCCACCCACATGAGCTGGGTTGTATTGCTCGGGCCTGGTGTAGCGACCCGACCCAATACGGTTAAGTCTTTGTGCTTTCTGTGCCATACCTGGATCAGTATGCTGGCACACACAGTACTTCGATGAAATACCATAACATCACATGTAAAACAATTACTGTAGATCCAGAGTATACCTTATATATCACAGCGGAAACAAGCAATAAGGTTGTGGAGTCCCATCAACGCCAACGGCAAGTTGAGTGTAGACCGTAACCCTAAAACATAACTCTTACTCGTCGTAGAAATACCTGCAACATGATACATTGCAGCCGTGTAGGTCAGTACATTGAATGTATTGGCAAGATCACAATAAGAAGCAGATGAAAAGTCTATTCTATATGAAATATGGCTTTGTGGCTCTGTGTCTGAGTTTTTGCATAGAAGCCGGTTTTATTTTCCCTACTACAAAGGAATAATCAGGAGTCTTCACTACGGAGTTATCTACTATGACATGGTTCCGCCAACCGATGTCTCATAGCCCACAAGTATCATAAGTTTCCCACAATTAGTTATCAGTCCGGTGTTGAGAGTTCAGAGATAGATCCAAGTCCAGAGGCTCAAGTTGTCCGTAACCGGGGACACGGCTAATCGATTAGGTTTTAACTCTACAGAGTGTTGTGCACTTTACCCACAAGAATCGTTCCCTCCTTTTATGTCCTCGCATTGCCGGTGTTTGAGAACAGGATGAACGAAACATGGTCTTTCAGAGGTGTTTCCCTGACCACGGACAGTGCCCATCCAACCCTACCGTTTGTCTACATCTGCTAGCAACTGCCCCGCCAGAGTCACAACTAAGATCAACCAAGCCAGAACCCATATTGACTTGTGGTTGCACAGGTAAGCTTTCGGGCATGAAGTATTCATCCGTCTCTTTGAGCCTGGGTGAAGCTTTCTGCAAGATGTCATGGCGCTTACCCATGCATCCCGGGGTATCCACTGGGTTTTCCCACGATGCCTGTCGAACCGGATCATCCACTAGGTTTTTCCCACGATGCCCGTCTAAACCATCCTCCACCCAGAGGTATATTGAATTCTTGTAGATGCAGGCCTTGACGTTGCCATCTTGAATTGTCCTTCTTACACCACTCACGAGCACTCATACCAATCCCCGTCTATGATGGCGTAGCATAACATAAACAACGTTCCCGGGGCTCGGTAACAAAGGTGTGGGTTCCTACCTCATGCTTCTACCCAACTACAAGATTCAATATACTACTGGAGGGATGTTGAAAAGGTGACACTAATGCAAATAAAAACATAAGTATGAACATATGGTCAAAGTGAACTTGCCTGGTATTAGCTGTTGAAGATTTATCGCTCTCAGAAATTACTTGATAGAATTATTCATCACTCTCCGAGAATAATCTAATATAACCAAACAATTGCATACATATAAGCAATCACTCTACAAACAAGTCAATCAACAAATAGAACTAAATTGAAATACATAGAAAATCCAACAAGAAAATCCAAAAGAAAAACTATAAAGAACTTATGAAAACTTAAAGAAACTCAAATTCAATCAAAAAACTCTCTGAACAAAAATAAAGTTTTAACCAAAAGGAAAATATAAAAGTTTTAATTAAATAGAAAGTATTTTATAATATTTTTCATTAGCAAAAGAATTAAGCTAAAAGCTTTTATAAAACTCTAGTTATGGCCCATACAAGTTTAATACAAAATAGTTGCAAAATAATTTAAAATAATTATAAAAAAAATCTACTGTTGTCTAACAGAAACATATTATAATTTTTCAAAAGTGACAAAAAGAATTACTTAAAAACAATTAAAAACAAAAGATTAACAATAAAACAAATCCATAGACAAAACAGTACTGTTTTTTATGCAAACAAATTTTAAATTATTCAAAAGTAATTTGTGAAACCCTACTGGTTAGACAAAAGATCAAGTGACAACTAGCAAAAAGAATCAACTAAAAACCTATTTTTAATTAATAGATATTAGCAAATTAGGGTTTAAAGAAAATCTATTCAAATGCAAATTTAAAATTTTCAAACATGAATTTTTTTTGGATCTACTGAAACTACATAAAATTTGTGATCTAATGCAAAAAGAATCACTCCATTTGGATCTGTAGACTAGGAGATATGAGTTTTCTAAGATTGCAATTTTTCTGAAAAAAGGAATAACGGGAATATCTGGAGCTCACCGGAGTTGGTCGCCGGAGTTGGGGAAGAGGAGCTCGGATCTGATGCTGCAGTGGCTCCCGGAGGAAGGATAGCACGGGACGGAGAAGAGGGCATCACTTCAACCTCAGGGGAGACCAGGGCAGGGCCAACCGATCCTCGGGCGGCGGTGGAGAAGCCGCCGGAGCTTACGAATACCAGCGAGCTCTTGCGGGAGGTGGAATTGGGTAGGAGGGCTCCCGAGGGGTGGAATCAGACGAGGGGAGAGAGGGCTTTGATGTGGCTGTACTGATAAGCGAGGGGGGATGTCTAGGTGCAGTGAACGTGGTGGTTGAAATCCGTCAATGGCGGGATCTCCGGCGAGGGAATCTCGGGAGTTAATTCGCGTCTTAATTGGGATGAGGGAGGTGCGGGGATTCCATTCAGAGGAGTCTTGGGGCGAAAGAGAGAAGGGGAGGGGTGGGGCGTGGGGTGGGGTGCTTCCTTTGTGCGTGCGTGAGTTCGTTCTGGAGGTACAAGACGACCCAGGGTCGTGGGCGTGCGTAGCAGATGGGCTGAGCCCATGTGCACGATTTGTTTTTTTTATAAAACACAGAGAATAAAGTTTAAATAAAAGAAAAACAATAAAACTTTTACATAGACATATTATATATAAAAATTGTCAGAAAAATAATTTCCAAAACATGAACTATTTTACAAGTTCAAATAAAATCCACACAAAATCTCAAAATTCAAACAATGCTACTGTTGCATTTAAAATGCAATAAAAATTATTTTTCAAATATAAAAATGATTTCAAATTTAATTTCTCAATTTTTGTTTTTGAAGGGAACCATTTTACCCTTATTTCCACATATTTTTTAGGAGAAAACTAATTTGAATAAAAACCAAATAACTCCAAATTGGGTTTGAATTTGAATTTCAAACCACTTTCAAATCTTTTCTGCTTTTCCTTGGCCAAATATATTTCAAATGTCTCTGAATATTTGAAGTGTCAAATTACTTCTCTCATTTTGAATATTTCCAGAGAATTTGAAATTTGGAAATTCAAATATCTTCAAATTGAGAGTGGGTTTCAAAATAACTTCAAAGGGACTTTCAATTCGATTCTTTTAAACTTCCAACCCATATTTCATATAATTTGAAGAAGTCATTTTATCTTCTCTCATGAAAATCATTGAGTTGCATAAAGTTTATGAATTTGAAATATTCTCAAATGAAATTCAAATCTTTTCAAAAACCCATTTCATTTCTTTGATGGAAGAAGTCATGTCATCTTCACTCTAGGGTTGGTATTGAAATGGATTTGAATTCATTGGAGATCAAAGGCAAGAATGAATTTTTTGGGAAAGTCCTTTTATTCCCTCTCATTCAACTTTCAAAAAGTTTCAAATTTCACTCAATTTCACACAGTTAATCAATCAAACAATCATAATTACTTATTTAACATAACATTCCAAATTTTAGAATTATGGGATGTTACAAATCTACCACACTTAAAATGAATCTCGTCCTCGAGATTCGGAGAGGCTAGCAAGAAAAGGTTAGGGTTTGGGGGTCTTCTAGCAAATCCATTGATCAGAAAGGTCTGGGGTGCTACCACACTTAGAAATGAGGTCACGGTTCCAACAAAACTCATGTACTCCATCCTTTGGGTTGACGGTGTCAGTCCTCTCATATTCTCCGGGATAACTCCTTCACTGGTGCTCTTCCGGTAAGGGCATACCTCTTTTTCTCAAAAATCATGTGTCCTTTCGTCAAAATAGGACCCTTCCGAGACTAGGTCCTCTTAGCTGGCTGCTCTGTCGCCAATACTAAACAACTATCAAAAATCTCATGGTGGTCAACAATTTATGGTTTCCTGCAGGAAAATGGTCTGGGTTGAATCTCACCGTATAACCTACGTTTGGCAAGAACTGCCTTGTACAAGGGCTTCTCAACATACCATTCTAAGGCTTAAACAAAGTTTTCAACGATCGTCGTCTCTCTACTATAGGTAAGTCACTCCAGATTTACCATTCCAAATAGCAAGAGCAGATGATAAGAGTAAGTCGGTATGGTGATCAATCCATTCCGCACCCAAATCATTACCATGTATGATGTTTAGCGAATCTCGCATTTCTAACACTCGGGCATTCACACGAGCATTGCAAAATTTCTCTTGTCCTCGAACTAGGTTCGGGTAATTCCATTGGTTCTGCAAGCAAAACATAACATCTATCATTTCTTCACAACTCTCGGGTTTTTGCGTAATTTCCTATGAAACGTCTATTGATCAAATCACAGCTTCTTCCAAATCCTTATTAATATTCCTGGGCCTGTGGGTTATGGGTCCACTTCAATTCTTGTATAGCTTTAACTCATCCTTGGAGTTACTATTGTTTCATATTCCAACATTACACCATCCTTAAATCCAATAATACTTCATTCCTTCATACTCTTGGGGTATCCAACATATCGTAAACAAAACTCCAACTTATTTTGTCCAAACTCCACTCTGTGGAATACATTTTCCTTTCCCTTGGTCAAGTGTTCACATAGAAAAGTATCACTATTAAAATAATATGCACTGGTTCATCCATAAATCCTATTCTCCTCTTATCAAATCTTTTATTACATCCTTAACCACTTCTCAAAACTCTAAATTCAAAAGTACTTTATTACAAATGCTGCCATCCACATAGTTTGGTAGGGTCAAGCATTACTTTCATCTTTATTTATTTGTTCAAACTCCTTGGCATGAACGGTACATTCTTCTCCTTTGTTTCCTATGGTTTTACCGATTACTACCACACTTAAAATGAAATGTACTAGTCCATCCATAGGTCTTATTCTTCATATCTCCGAACATGGTCACAGTAACATACAATGCAGTAATTGAGATCAGGACACATTTGTCCTTATTGATTCATGAACCATTACAACCTCCGAGATTTCCATTACATAATTTACTCAACATCCTCATGAAAAATAAGAGTGCTTCCTATTACACTTATTATCATTATCAACATCTCATCTACTCAGCTCCAGCCTTCTTCTTGTCTGGACATTTATCGGCATAATGTCCTGCTTCTTTGCACTGAAAACATATGATTTCTGACAAGTCTCGGGGCTTCTTGGTGACTATGTAATCCCCTTGGGTTCTTGGCTTCCTTTTTGGACATTTATCCATGTAGTGATCTATGTTCTTGCACTTGAAACACATGATATGACTCAGGTCCTTCTTTGCAGAAATTGGGTTGTTCTGAGGATGTCTTTGTTTTCTCTTCCTGGGCTTCTTTGTTCCGATCAAACCTTCTATTTTCTGTGGATCAAACTCCACTTCTTCTGTCGGGAAGTTTACCAGATACTCTTTTCTTTCCTTCGTGCAATACTGTGAAAAATGTCCTTCTTCTCCACAGGAATAGCAGGCATTGGAATAAAAGTTGTTTAGGCCTTCTTCATCTGGGTCTTCAACAACTTCCTTCATCACGGGGTCTTCTAAACTTTCCTTGAGGGCTTCCTTCATGGCTTCCTTCTATACTTGATGACTTCTTGTACCTTGGGGTAAATTTGGCATGGAGCCGGGTAATGAGTAGTTCCTTCACACAAGAAACATGCCACCTGCCTAGTTGGGCATTCTTCAGCTGGGTGATTTCCTTCACAATGAGGGCATCCATCCTTGTGTTCTTCATGGGTGTGTCCTATTTCTCCGCATATTTTGCAGGCACAAGATTTCTTCATCGGGTTATCACAGTGCTTCTGGATAAGACGGGATCTTAACAGAGTCTTCTTGAATTCCTTCTAAGTTTTTGCTCCATTGCATCCTTGTATGGCTTGATGCATTTTCCACCAGGTTGCAACACTTTTTGTAAAGTACTGAAGAGCGTATTGAACCTCATATTTCCTTGCAACCAAATTGTTCCCGAAGTGATCCTCCATGTTATGAATGCATAACTCTGCCTCCGGCTGAGTCATCGGTCCAGAGAATACAAGTCCATCTTCATTCATCATCTATTGGGTCCAAGGGTTTTGGGATGAGATACGAGAGAGAGGTAGAGAGATACACACAATACAAACAATATCTTTTTTGAAAATAGGTTTTATTTGTGGCTGTCGAAAAACACACACAAATGACAGCTTCCAAATCATCGTATCTAACGTGAGTATACAACAGGGGTTTGGTCTTCTAAAGGTCATAATAATATTGGGATTCTTCAGGGTCTTCAAATTCTTCAAGTCTTCGGAGTCTTCAATTGTTGTAGCTGCAATTCTTCTAATGCATGGTGAAATCTTCTTTTACTCTGAAGTGGCCAGCAGTTGTCCAATATCTTGTCCTTCTCAAACTTGTCTCAGTTGATCCTCCGTGTGGTCAAAAAGGAAAGGGATTTTTTCTAACTATTTGGGATAAGAGGGACTATTTGATACAATCAAAAAAGGATGAGAAGTAAAAGATCCTTGTGAAAATAAAGTTTTAGAGATAGCATGTCCTAGGGCTTTCCAGTTTCTAGGGTCACGTCCTACAGTCCACATGTGCTCTGATACCATCTCTGTAGCGACCCGACCCAATACGGTCAAGTCTCTGTGCTTTCTGTGCCATCCCTGGATCAGTATGCTGGCACACATAGTACTTCAATGAAATACCATAACATCACACGTAAAACAATTACCGTAGATCTAGAGTATACCTTATATATCACAGCGGAAACAAGCAATAACGGTGTGGAGTCCCATCAACGCCAACGGCAAGTTGAGTGTAGACCATAAGCCTAAAACGTAACTCTTACTCGTCGTAGAAATACCTGCAACATGATACGTTGCAGCCGTGTAGGTCAGTACATTGAATGTACCGGCAAGATCACAATAAGAAGCAGATGAAAAGTCTATTCTATATGAAATATGGCTCTGTGGCTCTGTGTCTGAGTTTTTGCATAAAAGCCAGTTTTATTTTCCCTACTGCAAAGGAATAATCAGGAGTCTTCACTACGGAGTTATCTACTATGACATGGTTCCGCCAACCGATGTCTCATAGCCCACAAGTATCATAAGTTGCCCACAATTAGTTATCAGTCCGGTGTTGAGAGTTTAGAGATAGATCCAAGTCCAGAGGCTCAAGTTGTCCGTAACCGGGGACACGGCTAATCAATTAGGTTTTAACTCTGCAGAGTGTTGTGCACTTTACCCACAAGAATCGTTCCCTCCTTTTATGTCCTCGCACTGCCGGTGTTTGAGAACAGGACGAACGAAACATGGTCTTTCAGAGGTGTTTCCCTGACCACGGACAGTGCCCATCCAACCCTACCGTTTGTCTACATCTGCTAGCAACTGCCCCGCCAGAGTCACAACTAAGATCAACCAAGCCAGAGCCCATATTAACTTGTGGCTGCACAGGTAAGCTTCCGGGCATGAAGAATTCTTCCGTCTCTTTGAGCCTGGGTGAAACTTTTCGCAAGATGTCATGGCGCTTACCCATGCATCCCGGGGTATCCACTGGGTTTTCCCACGATGCCCGTCAAACCGGGTCATCCACTGGGTTTTTCCCACGATGCCTATCTAAACCATCCTCCACCCAGAGGTATATTGAATTCTTGTCTCGAGACTTGAAGTCTAGAGGTCTTGTAGATGCAGGCCTTGACGTTGACATCTTGAAGTTGTCGTCATTGACGTAGAGTCCTCCTTCTCACACCACTCACGAGCACTCATACCAATCCCCGTCTACGATGGCATAGCATAACATAAACAACGTTCCCGGGGCTCAGTAACAATGGTGTGGGTTCCTACCTCATGCTTTCTACCCAACTGCAAGATTCAATATACTACCGGAGGAATGTTGAAAAGGTGACACTAATGCAAATAAAAACATAGGTATGAACATATGGTCAAAGTGAACTTGCCTGGTATTAGCTGTTGAAGATTTATCGCTCTCAGAAATTACTTGATAGAACTATTCGTCACTCTCTGAGAATAATCTAATATAACCAAACAATTGCATACATATAAGCAATCACTCTACAAACAAGTCAATCAACAAATAGAACTAAATTGAAATTCATAGAGAAATCCAACAAGAAAATCCAAAAGAAAAACTATAAAGAACTTATGAAAACTTAAAGAAACTCAAATTCAATCAAAAAACTCTCTGAGCAAAAATAAAGTTTTAACAGAAAGGAAAATATAAAAGTTTTAATTAAACAGAAAGTATTTTATAATATTTTTCATTAGAAAAAGAATTAAGCTAAAAGCTTCTACAAAACTCTAGTTATGGCCCATACAAGTTTTAATACAAAACAGTAGCAAAATAATTTTAAATAATTATAAAAAAATTCTATTGTTCTGGGTTCTCTTCCGCCTAGCTACGGGACGTTCATTTCGAACTATCATATGAATGGTATGGATAAGAAGCTCACTGAATTGCGTGGGATGCTTAAGCTGGCAGAGCAGGATATTAAGAAAGGCACGCATCAAGTGTTGATGGTGCAGAAATCGGCCAAGTTCAAGAAGAGTTGGTCCAAGAAGAAGGCTAAAGCAAAGGGCACGGAGACGGTAACCTCCGCCGCTGAGCCAAAGTCAGGACCGGATTCGAAGACCATTTGCTATCATTGCAAGGAAACTGGTCACTAGAAGAGGAACTGTAGCAAGTGGCTTGACGAGCATGGCAAGAAGGCCGGGAGTGCGACTTCAGGCAAAGGTACACTTGTTACATATGTTATAGACATTTACCTTGCTGACATACCTAGTAACTCTTGGGTATTTGATACTGGATCGGTTGTTCATATTTGCAACTCGATGCAGGGGCTGGTAAGAACTAGTCGTGTGGCACAAGGGGAGATTGACATCAGGGTCGGCAACAAAGCAAGAGTTGCTGTGTTTGAGGTCGGCACGATGCAGCTCCAGCTTCCTTCCGGATTTATTTTGGAATTGAATAATTGTTATTATATTCTAGCACTTAGTCGGAATATTATATCTGCCTCATGTTTGATGAGTCAAGGTTATGAATTCAATTTAAAGGACAATGGTTGTTCAATATCTTTGAATGGTATGTTCCACGGCTATGCACCCATCATTGATGGGCTCTTTATATTGAATCTGGAAACGGAACATGTCTATAATATGAATGTCAAGAGGCATATGCCTAATGAGATAAATCCAACATACTTCTGGCATTGCCGGCTTGGACATATTAGTCTGAAACGCATGAAGAAGCTCCATGATGATGGACTTCTAACTTCATCCGACTTCGGGTCGTTCGAGACATGCGAATCGTCCTTGCTCGGCAAGATGACTATGTCTCCTTTTGCAAAGGGTTGCGAGAGGGCGTCCGAGCTATTGGAGCTTATACACAGTGATGTGTGTGGTCCAATGAGCACAACTGCCAGAGGCGGCTATCAGTACTTCGTGACTTTTACCGACGAGTAGATATGGATATATCTATTTGATGAGGCACAAGTCGGAAACTTTTGAAAAGTTCAAAGAGTTTCAGAACAAGGTTGAAAATTAGATCAACAAGACTATAAAGCTTCTACGACATGATCGTCGAGGTGAGTACATGAGCCAGGAGTTTGATGATCATCTAAAAAGCCGAGGTATAGTACCTCAGCTCACACCTCCGGGCACACCACAGAGAAATGGCGTGTCAGAATGGAGGAATCGTACCTTGTTAGACATGGTTCGATCGATGATGAGCAAATTTACCCTTGTCATTCTGGGGATACACTCTAGAAACTATAGCTTTTACACTCAACAGAGTACCATCTAAATCCGTAGACAAGACACCACATGAGATGTGGAGTGGGAAGAGTCCCAAGTTGTCTTTTCTAAAGATTTGCGGTTGTGAAGCATTCGTCAAGCGACTTATGTCGGACAAGCTTACACCCAAGTCCGATAAGTGCATATTTGTGGGATATCTGAGGGAAACCTTGGAATATAGCTTCTACAACCGCGAAGAGAACAAAGTGTTTGTTGCTCGGAACGGGGTCTTCCTTGAGAAAGAGTTTCTCGGATGGGAAGCCAGTGGGAGCCAAGCGCAACTCGAAGAAGTTCGAGAACCACTTGGGGACAACTCGGCTGGTGATGCGATCATACCAGAGTCTGTCAGGGAACCCGAGGTGGAAGCGGCACAGGAACCACGGAGATCGGAAAGATTGTGCAGAGTGCGCGATGTGATGTTGCTGGAAAGTGATGAGCCAGCTATGTATGCGGAAGCGATGATGAGCTTGGATTCTGAGGCATGGCTGGAAGCCATGAGATCCGAGTTAAAGTCCATGGATGAAAATCAAGTCTGGGACTTGGTTGATCCGCCACCTGGTGTCACTGCCATTGGTTGCAAATGGGTCTTTAAGAAGAAAACCGATGTGGATGGAAATGTTCAGATCCACAAAGCTCGGCTTGTCGCTAAAGGTTATGGACAAGTTCAAGGAATTGACTACGATGAGACTTACTCACCGGTAGCAATGCTAAAGTCGGTGAGGATAGTACTAGCTATAGCTGCATATTTCGATTACGAGATATGGCAGATGGATGTCAAAACGGCTTTCCTTCACGGAAATTTAACCGAGGACGTGTATATGATACAGCCCGAGGGTTTTGTCGATCCGACTAGCGCTAGTAAGGTATGCAAGCTCAAGAGATCCATTTATGGGTTGAGGCAACCATCTCGGAGCTAGAATATTCGTTTTAATGAGGTCATCACTGGTCTCGGTTTCATCAAAAGCGAAGAGGATGCTTGTTTATACAAGCAGTTGAGTGGGAGCTCGGTAGTGTTTTTGATCCTGTATGTGGATGACATATTGCTGATCGAAAATGATGTTTCGATGCTGAACTCGGTCAAGGAATCATTGAATGGAAATTTTTCGATGAAGGACCTCGGTGAAGCAGTTTACATATTGGGCATTAAGATCTATAGAGATAGATCGAGGAGGTTGCTCGGCGTAAGCCAGAGCACGTACATAGACAAAGTGTTGAAACGGTTCAACATGAGTGAGGCCAAGAAGGGGTTCTTGCCTATCTCACATGGTATAAAGCTAAGCGAGGCTCGGAGTCCTTCGACATCTGATGAGCAAACCAGGATGAGTCGGATTCCGTATGCCTCGGCAATCGGTTCGATCATGTATGCCATGATATGTACTCGGCCCGATGTTGCTTTTGCAATAAGCTTAACAAGCAGATACCAGGCCAACCCAGGTGAGAGTCACTGGGCGGTGCTAAAGACTATTCTAAAGTACCTGAAAAGGACTAAAGAGATGTTCCTAGTTTATGGAGGTGAGGAAGAGCTCGTCGTAAAGGGTTACACCGATGCTAGTTTCCAAACCAACCGAGATGATTGTCGATCACAGTCCGGATTCGTGTACGTCATGAATGGAGGAGCAGTGAGCTGGATGAGTTCCAAGCAAGATACGGTGGCCGATTCTACCACAGAAGCCGAATACATTGCGGCTTGTGAAGCTGCAAAGGAAGGTGTTTGGATCCGGAACTTTCTGGATGATCTTGGTGTTTTCCCAGCCTCGGTAAAACTGTTGGACCTTTATTGTGATAATTCTGGTGCCATCGCACACACCAAGGAGCCGAGGAATCACCACAAGACCAGACACATAGATCAAAAATATCACCTGATACGAAAGATCATAAAGAGTGGTGATATAGAGTTATGCAAAATTCACATGGATGCAAATGTTGCAGAACTGTTGACTAAGCCGCTTCCACAACCAAAGCATGAGGGGCACTTTAGAGCTATGGGCATACAATGTCTATTTGATTGACTCTAGTGCAAGTGGGAGACTGTTGGAGATATGCCCTAGAGGCAATCATGTATGATGATATTTCCTATGTGTTTATGAATAAAGATAGTCCTTGGACATTATCAATAATGTGTATCAGCAAGTATGTGACTTGTTTTTGGGACTATGCATTGTATGATGATTGTCCTGAAAGGTCCCTAGTCGAAATGGCTGTGTGGACGTGCAGCTAACTAGACTAGCATATGACACGGTGGATGGCTCGGTCTCACTAGCCATATAATATGGACTCGGAAAGATCTGGTCGGATTCGACATAGTCGGATCCGAGTCCAGATAAGGTCCGAGTCGGACAGACCCAACTATGAGACGCAGTGATATGTCATCTGTGAGTGTCTAGTACAACATACGTTCTATGTCCTAAGACCTGAGCTGGCGCATGTACTCGGGATGATGACAGACCTGCTTTGGGCCGACCAAACGCTACTTGTCGTGGGAAACGACGATCTATGGGATCGAGAGGATCCCTTTGCGGTTCGACTATGGGATCAGTATACTACAAAGAGCAGGGCTAGTAGATATGAGCACATGCAACGATTTATCCAGGTTCGGGCCGCTGTGAGCGTAAAACCCTACTCATGTTCTGGTGATTTGATTGTATGAGAGCTCAAAGATTACAAAGAGCGCAGCTTGCCGGCAAGGTGCGCGGGAAGTGCAGCTACAGCGTGTAGTTGAGCTAAGAGTCGACCGTTCTAAGTGTAGCCATGGGCCTCCTTTTATAGGACATGGGGTTACCACAGTGGCTAATATGGTCATTTACAGGGTATGAATAGTAACTTGCACCGTCACCACGTCTATCTCCAGACAAGGTAGGACAAGCGCATTAAATGCACCGTTAGGTGCTACGTCGGGGAGGCGAGGCTTTGGGTAAAAAGATATGTACCACCGGTCCTGGCGCCCTCTTGTCACCTTGACACATCCCAAGGATGGGTGTCGTTAAAGTTAATCCTGGTGTGGCATGCTGACACGTGCCTTGGCCAGCTGCGTTGACTGCCTGCCCGCTCGACACCTATCACGCGTGCTTATATAGCCGATGATGAGGTGGAGCGGTAACGGGACAGAACGAGCCTGCCGGCGCGGAGCTTGCCGGGCCATTGCTTGCCGGAAAGGAGCTTGCCGGCAACCAGAGTCTTGGTCTTCACCTTGCCGGTACAAAGCTTGCCGGCAAGGGCAATGTTGATCTTCAGTATGAGAATAGTACTTCTCAATGACCTACCTTGAGGTCTTCTTCACGGTCTTGTTTATTCTAAGTCTTGGGTCATAGTTATCCTCCGTCAAGCCCTTGTCGTTAGGAAGGCTACAACTGCCTGTGCACAAGTCAGGGTACAAGGGCACCCATGCTTTAGTACACCAACAGGAGCCCCTGGGCCTGGGCCACACACGCATGTGAGGCGTCGTTGGGCCAGGCCCAAACAATGCACAGGCACGTGTGGCAGAGGATAACTGTCATAATCTTCTCTGTTACCACGCCCCCCACAATGCGCATTAAATGCGGGCGTGGGAAAGGTGGAATGGAACGGGCGCGGGGAGGTAGTGCGCCTGAAAAAGTGTAGCCATGTAGGACGGTAAAGAGCCAGCCCCCACGCCTTCCCCATAAAAAGGAATCCGCGAGGGGCGCTGCTCATTTACCCCCTTCCCCCAATCTCGCCATTGCCGTCGTCTTCTTCATCGCGCAAGAGCAGAGAGCGCCCTTTGCTTCCAACGCCGCGCCGCGCCCCCGCCTGCTCCCACATCCGATCTTCCCAGCGCAGCCATGGCTCCCAAGAGGAACCAAAACAAGCCGAGAAAGACGATCGCCCCCGAGGCAAATACGAGGGAGGAGGGGCTGGCAGCGGTGTGGAGAGACAGTGTCGTCTTCGAGCCGGTGCTGGATCAGAGCGACTTGGTGAGTCGGTACTCAATCATGTTGGGGAAGGAGACGAGCGCCCACACCGCGCCAGAGGTTCTTCCTGGCTCCGTCAGGCCCGGTCCAGACAAGTACCCTTTCTTCGCTGCATATTTTTACTGTGGGCTCGTTCCTCCCTTCTCCGAATTCTTCATAGAAATGATGTATACCTACGGGTTTCGCCTTCTAGACTTCACCCCCTACGCCATGACTTGTATGATTGTTTTCGCGCATATGTGCGAAAACTTCGTAGGAGTATTGCCTAGTGTAGCTCTCTTCCGCCACTACTTCACCCCACGCATCGAAGCAGATGTCCTCTCCGGCTGCATCACTTGGATCCCCAGGGACGAGAACGCCTACCTTCCGGGGCTACCCTATCAGCAGTGGAACGAGTGGCGCGGGGAATGGTGTTGGATCAAGGAAAAAGATTTCCTGGAGTTCTGCCAGCCCAGGATGACAAGGGTGGAGCACGGCACGGATTGGAGCTCTTTTGCTGCTGACGACAAGAAGCTCACAATCGCCACCACGCGCATCCTCTGCCTCAAGGCTGTTGGCCTCACCATTGAAATGGTGGGGGCTGACTTCCTTCACCGCCGCATCGCTCCTCTCCAAAACAAGGGCAGGCCCACCTGGGACTACAAGAATGTGGCAGATATCATGCGGGTCTGGACTGGACTTCACACCAATCTGATAGTGCTGCAGCACCGGGCCCTCTGCGAGCACCTCTTCCGCCCCAGCGGCAACTTCAAGCTGCCGGCAAGGGTGGTGCCTTTATGCAATAGCTCCGCCAAGGATTCCGTCATCGCGGTGATGCCATCCTGCAATGCCCATGGCGTCGAGGCACTTTGACAGGAGCCGCCCGAAGATGCGGTGCAAGAGTGGTTCGACACCCTGGTGGAAAGGCCCGTCAGAGAGGAAAAATATCTCTTCCACGACACCACACCCGAAGAACTGGAGCATATCGCCAACAGGGCAGTAGAGGCCAGAATGGCTGGAGGCGTCAGCGGCTCTGGGTCCATAGCAACCAATGTCGATGAGGAATCTGGTGATCGGGCGGCAAGGGAACCGCTGGAGGAACTTGTCGAAGAGCAGGAAGAACCTGCCGGGGAATGGGGAGGGGAGATTGTTGCCGAACAAGTACCCGAAGAGTCCCCCGCTCCTCCCGCTCCGGCAAGGAGAACTCACATCCTTTGGAGAGCTACCTCCGGAGAGCCAGTCCACGGAGTACCCTTAGGTGAGGAAGTTGCCGGTGAGGAGGTAACCGGCAAGGTTGCCAGATGGCAAGGAACTCAACACCAAGCCCCTCAACAGCAGCGAACGCTGCATACCTCTACGAGGAGTACAGCTGTGTCGGCTGCCGGAGCGGGCGGGTCGTCTCGTCCTGCTACGCCTGCGGCAACTAAGCGAGCCAACACTTCTACCCCGCCGCCTTCTTCCAGCACCAGGCATGAGAGCTTGTATGATCTCTCCATCTTTAGCGATGAGGAGGAGGAAGAAGAGTATGCATCTCCAATTTTCTTTGTTAACTCTTGATTTCTTGCTTGCGTTAATCTGACTTGTCTCGTCTTGCCTTAACTTGACAGCGACAGGGAGACCTTGACGTAGAGGATGGCCAAGAGGACGAGGACCATGGCAGAGGATGAGCCAGTAACAAGCACGGCACCAGGCGACGAGGTCGTGGATATCAGCCCAGACCGCAGCCCCAGCGTGAGGCCACTATCCAATTTCCTTTGGCAAGCGCTGGTGTCGAAATATTTGCCACTAACATCGGCACAGGAGTAGGAGAAAACACCGCGAGGAGGAGCGCCCGGAGGCAGATCCAACTAGGGCATCTCCATCAACCACTGCTCCGGCAAGCGGCTCTCCGGCAAGGGCCTCCACAGACAAGCCCGTTCGCACTGACGAAGTGTCGGCAACCGAGGCCACCGGCAACCAGGCGACGACAACCGAGGTTGTTGGAGAGGAGTCTGTCCCCCCTCAATGGTCGTAGTCCGGTAGGTCTTCTGCCGTCGAGTATCTTTCTCTCTTAAGCTTCTTTTTTGTTTTCTTGAACTTGATCTGAGTCTTGATTTTCTCTCTTCTCTATCCTTTCAGATCTTCCTTCATCTGACGAAATGGACATCGATTCCACCATTAAGGAGATCACGAGGGACGCCGCCGATGAGGCCAGCAACATTGCTACCGGTGAGGCCATCGCGGGGACTGACGAGGAGGCCGCCAAGGCAGCTCACGAAGAGGCCGCCAAGGACGCTGCTGAGGAGGGCGGCAACAGTAGTGACGAGGCCACTGGAGACATCTCTGTCCCAGGAGCGCGAAGCGCTGACTCGGCTATGAGGGCGATCCTGACCGGCAAGGCGGTCGTTGACGATAACCCCTCGACACCTGAGGAGCCCTTCTCGAGCAGATACCTAAAGGTTGGCGACAACCTGTTCATTAACCCCCCCTAGGACGTCAAGCATCGGGGCACCCACTGAAGGAGAGATCTTGGACAATGAGGTTATTGCTGCTGCCGGGCTCGAGTTCGTCGATGAGCCGCATGCCAACACCAACGAGACCAAAGAGCAGCGGCTCCTCAAGGCCATGGGCGAGAACTTCCAGAAGCTTCAGGCGAGCTACCACAGCCGCACGGAGAGCTTGGACTCCAGGGCAGCCGTCCTTGACAAGGCAGAGGACGAATTCAAGAAGCGCGTGGAGGGAACGCAGATCTGGTACGCGGAATGCCTCCAATACCTTCAAGAACGTCATACTCAGCTTGCCAAGGCCCAGGAGGATTTTATTCTGGAGAAGGCCGAGGCCGACAAGGCACAAGAGGAGGCTACGCGGAAGGTAGCAGAAGAGGAGGCAAAGCTGAATGAGCGCAAGGTTGGCCTTGACGCTTACGACGAAGAGCTTGCCGCTCGGGAAGCAGAGCTTGCCGCCACACTTCGCAGCAAGGATAATGAGATCTAGGCCCTCGTCTCATAGCAAACTCGGGAGCTGGAGCGCAAGCACAAGGAGGCCATCGAGGCTCAAGCTACAAAGCATGCCAAAAGGATCAAGGAGGCCGTCGATGCTGCCGAAGCCGCAGAGGTCGCCAAGACCGAGCTGGAAGGCAAGGTGCGAGCGCTCGAGGCGAATATCGCCGCCAATGACAAGGAGATCCTGGCACTCAAAGCAGAGGCACAGAAGGCAACTCACACCTTGGCGGAGCTGCAGACGTCAGTGTCTGCCAAGAGCCAAGAGCTCACCAAGGCCAACGATACTATCGAAGATCACAAGATGAAGCTGACCGCCTTGGGGAAGTCCCTTGACGAAGCCAGGAAACGCGAGAAGATCTTGTCGAAGGACCTCCAAGATGAGAAATCCTTGGTCGCGAGCACCGCCAGAACTTTCAATGAGCTCAAGGGCGCCTACAAGCTTTGGACTGACCGTCTTGTGGTCACCGCGGAGAGCATTTCTACCCATCTGTCTGCCATGGTCTTGCCGGAATACCATTACTCCACCGCCGAAGGGGACACCGCCAGCACCAGGCTCACTATCTTATTCGAAATCTTGATCAAGGCACTGGAGAAGCATTGCGGGGCTCGAGCTGCATACCTTGCCAGCGAATCCCGCAAGCTTTGCCGGGATGTCCTCTTCAAGGTACTCGTCAAAGTGGTGTACCGAAACCCAGGCATTAATCTCTCCAAGGTTTTCGCCAGTCTGCCGTGGGGAGCCGACACCAAGACCACCGAAGAGCTCGTCACGCCCATCGCCGACAGGGTTGGCCTGATTCCTAGGACAGAGGGTGGAGTTACCCACTAATCTTGTAGCCATATCTTGCTGCGCACATGATCATGGAACAGACAGATTTGTCCTAAATTAGATCTGCACTGCGTTTTGATGTAATATAACTTGTGTTTTGGATGGATGTATGCATGCTATCTCTCTTGTCTTATTTTGTCTTTGCATGATTTTTGTACCCTACGCTTGCCGAAAACTTGCCGGTGCGCGCACTCTTGCCGCGAGCGCTTGAGGAACGGGTCCTTGGCAGCTTGCTGGAAGTGTCGCTGCCGGCAAGGATACACTTGACGATCACAATGTAACCACTTAAGTGGCTGAACGGACTCAAAACAAAGTAAGGGTGTAGCTAATCACGACAAGGTTCCTTAGCGTGCAGGTTTCTCATACAAAGGCCAAAATCGTTCAAGGAGAAGTTGCAACTACAACAAAGAATTTACTTTAAAGTTTTGCAACTTAGCTTTTTCTTTGCTGTGCTTCTTGCCGTAGGACGATATCTTGAATGTCATTCGGTATCCATACCATCACTCCCCCTGGGAAACTTGTACGCGAGGAACCCTTCTGTCCTTTGAGAAAAAGAAAGAAGAGAAAAGAGGAGGCTGGAACCCTGACTATTCATTAATCATCCTATGCAAGGAAAAATGTAACACAAGGTTGCCTGCAACATATAAACGAATATGTACTTTGACAAAGAGTTGTGAAACACTTAGCTTTATTTATGTGCACGAGATATGTGCCCACTCTGTACAAAGGTTTACATGCCTTTCTGGCAAACTTGTACAAAAGAGGTTGCCGGGCAGCCCAGCAACTGCGCCTTACGGGTAAAACTTGCGAAGATGCTCAATATTCCATGAGTTGAGCACCGGAGTGCCATCTTCGGTCTCTAAGCGAACTACGCCGGGCCTAGTGACTCATACCACCCGGTAAGGGCCTTCCCACTTCGGCGTCAACTTGTTTTGACCCTTCGTGGACTGGATCCGACGAAGAATAAGGTCACCTTCCTCAAGATTCCTGGCGTTCACTTTGCGGCTATGGTAGCGGCGCAAAGCTTGCTGGTACCATGCAGCACGGACAGCAGCCCGGAAACGATCTTCCTCAAGGAGCGTGGCATCATCTTGCCGCAGCTCATCTTGATCCTCCTCATCGAAGGCCAAGACTCAAGGTGACCCGTATTTGAGTTCTGTGGGGAGCACCGCTTCTGCACCATAAACAAGGGAGAAGGGTGTCTGGCCAGTGGCTCGACTTGGCGTCGTTCTAATCGACCAAAGAACTGCCAGCAACTCTTCCACCCAGTGCCTTCCACACTTGTGCAGCCTGTCGAAAGTTCTAGTCTTGAGACCACGCATCACTTCTGCATTTGCCCTCTCTACTTGTCCATTGCTCCTTGGGTGAGCAACAGACGTGTAGCAAATCTTATTTCCAAGTTCTTGGCAATATGCTGTGAAGGCGCGGCTCGTGAATTGGGTGCCGTTATCGGTGATGATCCTGTTGGGGACACCAAAATGGGCAACCAATCCTCTAAGGAACTTGATGGCTGACTGTGCCGTCACCTTCCTCACTGGCTCCACCTCAGGCCACTTTGTAAACTTGTCGATTGCAACGTACAAGAATTCAAAGCCCCTGGTAGCACGGGGGAAGGGGCCGACAATGTCAAGCCCCCAGACCAAGAAAGGCCAGGAGAGAGGGATGGTTTGGAGGGCTTGAGTTGACTGATGAATGTCCTTGGAGTGGAACTGGCATGCTTCGCATCTGATGACCACCGCCAAGGCGTCTTGAAGGGATGTCGGCCAGTAGAATCCTTGATGGAACGCCTTGCCGACAAGCGTGTGTGACCCAATGTGAGAGCCACACATCCCTTCATGCATCTCTTCCAACAGCCTCTGTCCATCTTCCCGGCAGATACACTTCAATTTCACCCCATTTGGTCTCTTTCTGTACAGAATGTTGTCAACAAACTTGTACATCCTTGATTGACGGGCTAGTTTTTCTGCGTCTTCTTGCTCATTGGGAAGATCTCATGTCTGAAGGAACTAGACAATTGGCTGCGCCCATGCCGGAGCTTGTGGCTCGACGACAAGGACTAAAGGCATTTCTTCCTCTACGGGGGTGCTTGCTTCGACGGCAAGGATCTGGCTTGCCAGAAACTGCGTCTCACCGGCTGAGGGTATCTTGTCGGTGGTCTCTACTTTCTTGGCGGCTGTCGGCAGCTCTGCCGGAAAGTAACCACCAACATCTTGTTTTCTCTTCTTTGGCAGCCTTGACGGTGTAACGGATGGCTGAGTTAGATTGAGCACAAAAATTCCTGGTTCCACAGGCATCTTTTGGGCGGCAAGCTTTGACAGGTCGTCGGCAATCCAATTCTGGGCACGGGAACGTGCTCTGCTTGCAGACCATCAAAGTGCTCTTCCAACTTCCTCACTTCATCAACGTACGCCTCCATCAAAGGGCTCTGGTAATCCTTGTTGACCTGCCTCACCACTAGCTGCGAGTCACCTCTGATAATCAGCTTCCGAATGCCAAGGTCGATTGCAATGCGCAGACTGGCAAGCAATCCTTCGTACTCAGCAGTGTTGTTGGTGGCCTGCTCCTTGGGAAAGTGCATCTGAAGCACATACTTGAGGTGCTCTCCGGTGGGTGCTATAAGCAGCACGCCGGCACCGGCACCTTTCAGCGTGAAAGCACCGTCAAAGTACATGATCCAATCGTCAACAGTTTCCTTGCTGGGGAGAGAGGTCTCTGGAACTTCTTTGTCTGGCATTGGGGTCCATTCTGCAACGAATTCCGCCAAGGCTCTGCTCTGAATTGTTGAGGTACTCTCAAACTTCAAATCAAAGCTTGACAACTCCAATGCCCACTCCACAATCCTGCCGGTTGCTTCTGGATTTCTCAAGATGCGTTGCAACGGAAAGTGAGTGACGACGGTGACTGGGTATGCTTGAAAATAATGGCACAGCTTCCTCGAGCCCATGGGAAGGCCAAAGAGCAGCTTCTGCACACCAGAATACCTTGACCTAGCCCATTGCAGGAGGGAGCTGACAAAGTAGATTGGGCGCTGCACCATCTTCTTCTTCACGACTTGCTGATCTGGCTGACTCGCTTGCACAATCTCTGGCTTGTCGGCACCTGACCTTGCCGGAGAAGATTCGGGCTCGTCGGGTCATGGTTCTGCGACTGCTACCTCCTCCTCATCTGCCTCTCTTTCAGCCACAAGTGCAGCACTAACCACTTGATTCGTGCTACTTGTAGACTGCGTTGGTATTTCCCCGAAGAGGAGAGGATGATGCAGTATAGTAGAGATAAGTATTTCTCTCAGTTAAGAACCAAGGTTATCAATCCAGTAGGAGAACCACACAAAATCCCGTTAGCAGCACCTGCACACACAAAAGCAAACACTTGCACCCAACGCAAATAAGAGGGTTGTCAATCCTCTTAGCGGTTATTTGCAAGGATTAATTATGATAGTGATAGATAGATAGATAAACTAAAATACTAAATAAAATAAAAGTAAATAAATTGCAGCAAGGTATTTTTGGTTTTTAATATATGATAAAAGTAGACCCGAGGGCCATAGTTTTCACTAGGGGCTTCTCTCTCGAGCGCAGAACATACGGTGGGTAAACAAATTACTGTTGGGCAATTGATAGAAAAGCAAATAATTATGACGGATTCATGGCAATGATCATGTATATAGGCATCACTTCCAAGACAAGTAGACTGACTCCTGTCTGCATCTACTACTATTACTTCACCCATCGACCGCTATCCAGCATGCATCTAGGGTATTAAGTATGAAACAGATTAACGCCTTAAGCAAGATGACATGATGTACACAAAGTAAACTCAAGCGATATGATTAAACCCCATCTTTCCTTAATGGAAACAATGCAAATACATGTCATGTCCCTTTCTGTCATTGGGATTGAACACCGCAAGATTGAACCCATCACAAAGCACCTCTCCCATTGCAAGATAAACCAATCTAGTTTGCCAAACCAAATCGATAGATCAGAGAGAAATACAAAGCTATAATAATCATGCATAAAAGAGTTCAGAGAAGACTAAATTTTTTCTCATGAATAATCTGATCATAAACTCACAATTCATCGGATCCCAACAAACACACCGCAAAAGAAGATTACATCGGATAGAACTCCAAGAACATCGAGGAGAACATGGTATTGAAGATCAAAGAGGGAGAAGAAGCCATCTAGCTACTAGCTATGGACCCGTATGTCTATGGTAAACTACTCACACATCATCGGAAGGGCGGCAAGGTTGATGTAGAACCCCTCCGTGGTCGATTCCCCCTCCGGCAGAGTATCGAAAAAGGCCTCCAGATGGGATCATGGTAGAACAGAGGCTTGTGGTGGCGTAAAAGTTATTCGGGGTGGCTCACTGTTGGTTTCCGAATATTTGAGAATTTATAGAAGTGGAATTAGGTCAAACGGAGCCACGAGGGCCCCACAAGGCATCAGGGCGCGCCCCCCCTGGGGCCGCGCCCTATTGACTTGTGGAGGCTTCGTGAACCTTCTGGCCTCCTCGCCAAGTCTCAAGGGTCTCTTTTGTCCAGAAAAAGATCTCCAAAAAGTTTCATGGCATTTGGAGTTTGTTTGGTACTGATTTCCTGAAAAACAAAAAACAAGCAGAAAACAGCAACTGGCACTGGGCATTAGGTTAATAGGTTAGTCCCAAAAAATGATATATAATTGCATATAAAAACATCCAAGATTGATACTATAATAGCATGGAACAATCAAAAATTATAGATACGTTGGAGACGTATCAAGCATCCCCAAGCTTAATTCCTGCTCGTCCTCGAGTAGGTAAATGATAAAAACAGAATTTTCGATGTGGAATGCTACCTAACATGTTTCATCATGTAATCTCTCTCTTACGGTATGAATAATAAGATCCGAATGATTCAAAGCAATAGTCTATAGTTTGATATAAAGACATCAATACTCAGGCATACTAATAAACAATCATGTCTTTCAAAATAAAAATGCTAAAGAAAGTTATCCCTACAAAATCATATAATCCTGTCATGCTCCATTTTCTTAACACAAAGTATTTATCATGCACTACCCCGATGACAAGCCGAGCAACTGGTTCATACTTTTTAACGCGCTTCAGCTTTTTCAACCCCCACGCAATACATGAGCGCAAGCCATGGATATAGCACTATGGGTGGAATAGAGTGTTGATGACCCACAAGTATAGGGGATCAATCGTAGTCCTTTCGATAAGTAAGAGTGTCAAACCCAACGAGGAGCAGAAGGAAATGACAAGCGGTTTTCAGCAAGGTATTTTCTGCAAGCACTGAAATTATCGGTAATGAGTAGTTTGATAGCAAGATAATTTGTAACAAGTGACAAGTAACAATAGTAACAAAGAGTGCAGCAAGGTGGCCCAATCCTTTTTATAGCAAAGGACAAGCCAGAACGGTCTCTTATAATAAGCAAAGCGTTCTCGAGGACACATGGGAATTTCATCTAGTCACTTTCATCATGTTGGTTTGATTCGCGTTCGCTACTTTGATAATTTGATATGTGGGTGGACCGGTGCTTGGGTGCTATTCTTACTTGAACAAGCCTCCCACTTATGATTAACCCCCTTCGCAAGCATCTACAACTACGAAAGAAGAATTAAGCTAAATCTAACAATAGCATTAAACATGTGGATCCAAATCAGCCCCTTACGGAATAGCGCATAAACTAGGGTTTAAGCTTCTGTCACTCTAGCAACCCATCATCTAATTACTACTCCACAATGCATTCCCTTAGGCCCAACGATGGTGAAGTGTCATGTAGTCGACGTTCACAGGACACCACTAAGAGAATCAACAACATACATATCATCAAAATATCGAAGGAATACCAAATTCACATGATTACTTATGACAAGACTCCTCCCATGTCCTCAAGAACAAAAGTAACTACTCACAAAATCATAATCATGTTCAAGATCAGAGGGGTATTGAATAGCATAATGGATCTGAACATATAATCTTCCACCAAATAAACCAACTAGCATCAACTATAAGATGTAATCAACACTACTAGCAACCCACATGTACCAATCTGAGGTTTTGAGACAAAGATTGAATACAAGAGATGAACTAGGGTTTGAGATGAGATGGTGCTGTTGAATATGTTGATGAAGATTGGTCCTCCCACAATGAGAGGATCGTTGGTGATGTCGATGGCGATGATTTCCCCCTCCCGGAGGGAAGTATCCCCGGCAGAATCTCTCCGCCGGAGAGCAAAAGTGCTCCTGCCCAAGTTCCGCCTCGAGACGGTGGCGCACCGTCCCGAAAGTCTTCTCTATATTTTTTCTAGGGCAAATGGGCTTATATACCAGAAAATGGGGGCCAGAGGCTGGCCAGGGACCCCACGAGCCACCAGGGCGCGTCGGGGGGGGGGGGGGTGGCACACCCTAGTGCCTCGTGGGCACCTGGGTGGCCCCCTCTGGTACTTCTTTGCTCCAGTATTTTTTATTTATTACAAAATAAATCTCCGTAAAATTTCAGCTCATTTGGAGATGTGCAGAATAGGTATCTCTGACATAGCTTTTTCAGGTCCAGAATTCCAGCTGCCGGCAATCTCCCTCCTTGTGTAAATCTTGCATATTAAGAGAGAAAAGGCATTAGAATTGCTCCACAAAGTGTTATATTGATTAAAAACACTATAAATAATAGTAGCAAAACACGATGCAAAATGGACGTATCAACTCCCCCAAGCTTAGACCTCACTTGTCCTCAAGCGAAAGCCGATATCGATAATCATGTCCACATGTTTAGAGAGAGAGGTGTCGATAAAAACAAAATACGGACATAGTAGCATCATGATCATTATTATAACAGCAATATTTATTATCATAAAACTTCTCATAAGCAAGTAACAATTCATCACAACAACGAAGTATAAGACATAAACTTTCTTGAAAACTAACAAACTATGTTCTCAGTCAACAATGCAATTGCAATTCATCATATTTTCAAGAAGGGTCTCATGTAGGAGCTTGTTAGCAAGTCCACATACTCAACCATCATTTAGTCTTCTATGATTGCTAACACTCACAACATATATATGGAGCAAAAAGTTTAAGCCAGACACATAGAAAGATAGGGGCTTATAGTTTCGCCTCCCAACTTATTCACCTCAAGGGTGATGTCAAAAATAATAAATCATGATCACTCATATCCAACTGGATATATATGCCTAGATCTTTCCCCACCACATGATGCTTACAAAAGAGAAAAATAAAAAGGAATAGAGGAGAACACTATTGACTCTTGCATAAAAAGTAAATACATAAAAGTAAAAGATAGGCCCTTCGCAGAGGGAAGCAGAGGTTGTCATGTGCTTTTTATTGTTGGATGCACAAGCTCTTAATGCAAAGGAACGTCACTTTATATTGCCCCTTGTGATAGCAACCTTTATTATGCAGTCTGTCGCTTTTATTTATTTACCATCACAAGTTCGTACAAACCTTATTTTCCCTTACAATAAAAGTTCAGACATATTTAGAGGCAATTTTTATTGCTTTTTGCATCAATGACAACTTACTTGAAGGATCTTATTCAATCCATAGGTAGATATAGTGGACTCTCATGACATGAAACTGGGTTTAAGGGTTTTGGATGCACAAGTAGTATCTCTCCTTGGTGCGGATTTTTGGCTAGCAAAGATATTGAGCAAGCACCACATGTTGGAGGATCTATAACAATATAGCTTCTATGTGAATATAAGCAAACATAATTCATTACGTTGTCTTCCTTGTCCAACGTCAACAATTTGACATAAAATACTTAATGGGGGCACACAATCATAAAAGATGTCCAAGATAGTATATTTGCATGTGAATCTTCTCTTCCCTTATTAATTCTTTCATGAATTGCATCATTGACCGATGCTATGCTTGTTAACTTTCAATAAATTTTACCACTTATACTTTTCTTTATGTAATGTCATTACTTTCCATAAGATTAGCATTTGATCGTTTTCATTATTTTCATTGCTAGGATTAAAACATAAAAGTAAAGAAGCAAAAACTCAAACTACTCTTTATTATATAACTCTCAACTCGATTACATAGATAGATAGATCACACAACTAGCACTCGAAAATAGATCATACTAAACTTTTATTCAACTAGATCACGGAATAACTAAGGATCGAACTAGAAATAGGTAAAGATAATAAAAGTGATGGTGATACGATACCGGGGCGTGATGACCCACAAGTATAGGGGATCAATCATAGTCCTTTCGATAAGTAAGAGTGTTGAACCCAACGAGGAGCAGAAGGAAATGACAAGCGGTTTTCAGCAAGGTGTTTTCTGCAAGCACTGAAATTATCGGTAACGAGTAGTTTGATAACAAGATAATTTGTAACAAGTGACAAAGAGCAATAGTAACAAAGAGTGCAGCAAGGTGGCCCAATCCTTTTTATAGCAAAGGACAAGCCGGAACGATCTCTCATAATAAGCAACACGTTCTCGAGGACACATGGGAATTTCATCTAGTCACTTTCATCATGTTTGTTTGATTCGCGTTCGCTACTTTGATAATTTGATATGTGGGTGGACCGGTGCTTGGGTGCTGTTCTTACTTGGACAAGCCTCCCACTTATGATTACCCCCTCTCACAAGCATCCGCAACTACGAAAGAAGAATTAAGATAACTCTAACCATAGCATTAAACATATGGATCCAAATCAGCCCCTTACGGAATAGCGCATAAACTAGGGTTTAAGCTTCTGTCACTCTAGCAACCCATCATCTAATTACTAATCCACAATGCATTCCATTAGTCCCAAAGATGGTGAAGTGTCATGTAGTCGATGTTCACATCACACCACTAAGAGAATAAACAACATACATATCATCAAAATATCGAACGAATACCAAATTCACATGATTACTTATGACAAGACTTCTCCCATGTCCTCAAGAACAAAAGTAACTACTCACAAATCATCATCACGCCCAAGATCAGAGGGGTGTTGAATAGCATAATAGATCTGAACATATAATCTTCCACCAAATAAACCAACTAGCATCAACTACAAGATGTAATCAACACTACTAGCAACCCACAAGTACCAATCTGAGGTTTTGAGACAAAGATTGAATACAAGACATGAACTAGGGTTTGAGATGAGATGCTGCTGGTGAAGATGTTGATGAAGATTGGCCCTCCCACGATGAGAGGGTTGCTGGTGATGTCGATGGCGACGATTTCCCCCTCCCGGAGGGAAGTATCCCCGGCAGAATCTCTCCGCCGGAGAGCAAAAGTGCTCCTGCCCAAGTTTCGCCTTGATACGGCGGCGCACCGTCCCAAAAGTCTTCTTCTTATTTTTTCTAGGGCAAAATGACTTATATACCATAAAATGGGGGCCAGAGGAGGGCCAGGGGCCCCACGAGGTACCAGGGCGCGCCTGGGGGGTGGCGCGCCCTGGTGCCTCGTTGGCACCTGGGTGGCCCCCTCTGGTACTTTTTGCTTCCAATATTTTTTATTTATTCCAAAATAATTCTCCGTGAAATTTCAGCTCATTTGGAGATGTGCAGAATAGGTATCTTGACATAGCCTTTTCAGGTCCAGAATTACAGCTGCCGTCATTCTCCCACCTTGTGTGAATCTTGCATATTAAGAGAGAAAAGGCATTAGAATTGCTCCAAAAAGTGTTATAATGATTAAAAACACTATAAATAACAGTAGCTAACATGATGCAAAATGGACGTATCAGGGCGCCTCCCCCAAGCTTGGCACAAGCCAAGGGGAGTGCCCATACCCGTGTGCTCAAGTTTCTTTCTTCGGAGATGGTGTTGGTGATGAAGTGATGGGCTTGTCCTCCGGCTTCCATGGCATAGGTTCCCCATCATAAAAGGATGAACGAGTCTCCGGAGTCCTGAAACTTGCAGCTAAACTCATACCTTTGAATCTTGCCTCATACTCAAAATTTTGGTTTTGAAGGTCATAAATTTGGCCTTGGAGATAGTCAATTCGTTCGTTGAGCTTGAAGATGATGTCCCCCATTGATTGGCCATCCACCTTGTGATCGCGGGTGAATTCCGTGATCATGGAGTGGTTGGCGCTAAGTCCGCATTCCACCATCCCTTGGCACTTGAAGATCTCCTGCTCCACCGCTTCGAGCCTGGCCTCCACGCTCCCGGTCTTCTTAGGTCCTTGAACATCCCGGATGTGAAGCACCCCCTCACGCATCTCAATGGCTTGAGGGTGTTTCATCACCTCCGGTAGGTAGGGGTTGATGACCTTCTTGTAGAACTTGTCCTTGGAAGAGCTTGGTGGAGCCATAGCAATCTAGATCTGTCAGAAAAATAGCACGAAACAAGAACAGAAGAGATTTCTGCGATGCGGTGGTCAAAACATCCTTGAGTATATATAAAGAGTCGGGAAGGCTCACGAGGGGCCCACGAGCCACCAGGGCGCGCCTTGGGGGGGGGGGTGGCGCGCCCTGGTGCCTCGTGGGCACCAGGTGGGTCCCCTAGGCTGTTTCTTATTTTTGTATTTTTTCTAATATTCCAAAACTGACAGAAAATATTTTTATGGAATTTTTGGAGTCGGTTTACTTACTGTATCACATACCTACCCCTTTTCAGGGTTCTGGAGTGTTCCGGAAGGTCTCTCTTATGTATTCGTCCGGTGTAATTGTTTCAATAATATTAGTTTCAACATTAATAGGAGTACCTGAAATATAGTGCTTGATTCTTTGCCCATTCACCACTCTCGGATTATTGCCTTCGGAGTTGTTTATTTTGATGGCTCCGGAGCGATAAACTTCCTCGATGATATACGGTCCTTCCCATTTAGAGAGAAGTTTTCCTGCAAAGAATCTCAAACGAGAATTGTATAATAAAACATGATCACCTACTTTCAATTCCCGTTTTTGAATTCTTTTGTCATGCCATCTTTTAACTTTTTCTTTAAACAATTTGGCATTGGGTTCTCCATTCATCCAGCGAGCTAATATCAAATAACCTCTTTTCACTGGCAAGTTTAAAATCATAATTAAGTTCTTTAATTGCCCAATATGCTTTATGTTCTAATTCAAGAGGTAAATGACATGCTTTTCCATAAACCATTTTATACGGAGACATACCCATAGGATTTTTATATGCAGTTCTATAAGCCCATAATGCATCATCAAGTTTCTTAGACCAATTCTTTCTAGATCTATTGACTGTCTTTTGCAAAATTAACTTTATTTCTCTATTGCTCAATTCAACTTGACCACTAGATTGAGGGTGATAAGGAGATGCAATTCTATGGTTGACATCATATTTAGCAAGCAATTTGCCGAATGCACCATGAATAAAATGTGAACCACCATCAGTCATTAAATATCTAGGGACTACGAACCTTGGGAAAATAACTTCTTTAAGCATTTTAATAGAAGTGTTATGATCAGCACTACTAGTTGGAATAGCTTCTACCCACTTAGTAATGTAATCAACAGCAACTAAAATATGTGTATACCCATTGGATTTAGGAAAAGGTCCCATATAATCAAATCCCCAAACATCGAATGGTTCAATAACAAGTGAATAATTCATAGGCATTTCTTGACGTCTACCAACATTACCAATTCTTTGACATTCATCACAAGATAAGACAAACTTACGAGCATCCTTGAAAAGAGTAGGCCAATAAAATCCAGATTGTAATACCTTGTGTGCAGTTCTGTCTCCCGCATGGTGTCCTCCGTAAGCCTCGGAATGACACTTCCGTAGGATTTGTTCCTGTTCATGCTCAGGTATACGACGTCTAATAATACCATCTACTCCTTCTTTATATAAGTGTGGGTCATCCCAAAAGTAATGTCTTAAATCGAAGAAAAACTTTTTCTTTTGTTGGTATGTAAAGCTAGGTGGTATGTATTTAGCAACAATGTAATTAGCATAGTCTGCATACCAAGGGGTATTACAAGAAGCGTTTATGACAGCTAATTGTTCATCAGGAAAATCATCATTAATAGGAAGTGGGTCATCAAGAACATTTTCCATTCAAGATAAATTATCAGCTACGGGATTCTCAGCTCCCTTTCTATCAATAATATGCAAGTCAAATTCTTGTAGCAGTAGAACCCACCTAATGAGTCTAGGTTTAGCATCTTTCTTTTCCATAAGATATTTAATAGCAGCATGATCAGTGTGAACAGTTACTTTGGAATCAACTATGTAAGATCTGAATTTATCACATGCAAACACAACTGCTAAAAATTCTTTCTCAGGTGTAGCATAATTTCTTTGAGCACTATCTAGAGTTTTACTAGCATAATGGATAACATTTAATTTCTTATTAACTCTTTGTCCTAGAATAGCACCAACAGCATAATCACTAGCATCACACATAATTTCAAAAGGCAAGTTCCAGTCAGGTGGTTGAACAATAGGTGCGGTGGTTAAGGCTTTCTTAAGTGTTTCAAAGGCTTCTACACAATCATCATCAAAAACAAATGGGACATCTTTTTGTAAGAGATTAGTAAGAGGCCTAGAAATTTTAGAGAAGTCTTTAATAAACCTTCTATAGAAACCAGCATGACCAAGGAAACTTCTTATACCTCGAATATCTTTAGGACATGGCATTTTCTCAATTGCATCAACTTTAGCTTTATCTACTTCAATACCTCTTTTAGAAATTTTATGCCCCAAGACAATACCTTCGTTCACCATGAAGTGGCACTTTTCCCAATTCAAGACAAGATTAGTTTGTTCACATCTCTGCAAAACTCGATCAAGGTTGCTTAAGCAATCATCAAAAGAAGTTCCGTAAATGGAAAAATCATCCATGAAAACCTCAACAATCTTTTCACAAAAGTCAGAGAATATAGCAGTCATACATCTTTGAAAGGTAGCAGGTGCATTGCATACACCAAAAGGCATACGTCTATAAGCATAAGTTCCAAAAGGACAGGTAAAGGTGGTTTTCTCTTGATCGGCTTGTGATACAAGTATTTGAGAGAAACCAGAATATCCATCAAGAAAGCAAAAGTGTGTATGTTTAGACATTCTTTCTAACATTTGATCAATAAAAGGTAAGGGGTAATGATCCTTTCTAGTGGCTTTGTTTAATTTTCTAAAATCAATTACCATCCTATAACCAGTTACAATTCTTTGTGGAATGAGTTCATTTTTATCATTAGGAACAACGGTAATACCTCCTTTCTTAGGGACACAATGAACGGGACTTACCCATCTACTATCAGCTATGGGATAGATTATACCTGCCTCCTGAAGCTTTAATATTTCAGTTCTTACCACCTCGTTCATCTTAGGATTTAATCGTCGTTGGTGGTCGACAACTAGTTTAGCATCGGGCTCCATATTAATTTTATGCTGACATGGAGTGGGACTAATGCCCTTAAGATCATCCAGAGTATATCCAATAGCAGCACGGTGCTTCCTCGGAGTTTTTAGTAATCTCTTTTCTTCATGCTCTGAAAGGTTAGCACTGATAATAATAGGAAATATCTTCTTTTCATCTAGATAAGCATATTTCAATGTATCAGGCAATTGTTTCAATTCAAATACAGGGTCACCTTTAGGTGGAGGAGGACCTCCAAGAGTTTCAACAGGCAAATTATGCTTAAGTATAGGTGGTTGATCAAATAACATCTTATCTATTTCATTTCTTTCATTCATATGCATATCATTTTCATGGTCTAGCAAATATTGTTCTAACGGATCCGTAGGAGGTACAACAATAGAAGCAAGACCAATAATTTCATCTTTACTAGGCAATTCTTTATCATGCGGTTGTTTACGAAACTTAGAGAAATTAAACTCATGAGATGTACCACCAAAGTTAACACTGACAGTTTCTTTAGCGCAATCAATCTTAGCATTAATAGAGTTCAAGAAGGGTCTACCAAATATAATGGGACAAAAATTATCTTGTGGAGAACCGAGGACTAGAAAATCAGTAGGGTACTTTATTTTTGCACACAAGACTTCAACATCTCTAACGATCCCAAGCGGTGTAATGGTATCTCTGTTTGCAAGCTTAATAGTAACATCAATGTCCTCTATTTCAATAGGTGCAATATCATTCATAATTTCTTGATATAAGGTAAACGGAATAGCACTCACACTAGCACCCAAATCACATAAGCCATGATAACAATGATCTCCTATTTTAACAGAAACAACAGGCATGCCTACTACGGGTCTGTTTTTATCTTTAGGATCTGGTTTAGCAATTCTAGCTGCTTCATCACAGAAGTAAATAACATGCCCATCTAGATTATCGACCAGGAGATCTTTAACCATAGCAACATTAGGTTCAACTTTAATTTGCTCAGAGGGTCTAGGTGCTCTAATATTACTTTTGTTAACCACAGTTGAAACTTTAGCATGTTCCTTAATCCTAACTGGAAAAGGTGGTTTCTCAATAAAAGCAGTAGGCACAACTGGATCAACATGGTAAACAGTTGTTTCTTCTTTAACACTAACTGGTTCCTCTATCTTTTCTTTAACAGGGGGATGATATTTAAACCACTTCTCCTTAGGGAGATCAACATGAGTAGCAAAAGATTCACAAAAGGAGGCTACTATCTCATAGTCAAGTCCATATTTAGTGCTAAACTTGTGAAAAGCATCGGTATTCATAAAAGATTTAACACAATCGAACTCAAGTATTATACCTGACTCATTACCTTTGTCGAGTTCCCAATCTTCAGAGTTGTGTTTAATTCTTTCCAGAAGATCCCATTTGAATTCAATAGTTTTCTTCATAAAGGAGCCAGTCGAAGAAGAATCGAGCATGGTTCGATCATCATGAGAAAGCCGAGCATAAAAATTCTGTAAGATAATTTCTCTTCAGAGCTCATGATTGGGGCATGTATGCAACATATACTTAAGCGTCCCCCAAGCTTGAGCAATACTTTCTCCTTCACGAGGCCAAAAATTATATATATAATTCCGATCACAATGAACCAAATGCATAGGATAAAATTTCTGGTGTAATTCCAGTTTCAATCGGTTCCAGTCCCATGTATCAGTATCATCACATAGCCTATACAATGTCAATGCCTTTCCCTCCAAAGATAAAGGGAATACTTTCTTCTTAACTCCATCTCCGGATAAACCTGCAAGCTTAAACAATCCACAAATTTCATCCACATAGATTAAGTGCATATCAGGATGTACCGTTCCATCTCCTGCATAAGGATTAGCTAGCAGTTTCTCTATCATACCCGAAGGAATCTCATAATAAATATTTTCAGTAGGTGCAGTAGGTTGAGGAGAAACTATTTGTGCTTCCGGTCGAGGTGAAGATACCCCGAACAAACCCCTCAAAGGATTACTTTCCATAGTGACAAGTGACAATAAATTTTAGCACGTAATATAAATGTTTCCTTACCAAATTCTACTCACCAAAGGCGCTTCACTCCCCGGCAATGGCAACAGAAAAGAGTCTTGATGACCCACAAGTATAGGGGATCAATCGTAGTCCTTTCGATAAGTAAGAGTGTCGAACCCAACGAGGAGCAGAAGGAAATGACAAGCGGTTTTCAGCAAGGTATTTTCTGCAAGCACTGAAATTATCGGTAACGGGTAGTTTGATAGCAAGATAATTTGTAACAAGTGACAAGTAGCAATAGTAACAAAGAGTGCAGCAAGGTGGCCCAATCCTTTTTATAGCAAAGGACAAGCCGGAACGATCTCTTATAATAAGCAAAGCGTTCTCAAGGACACATGGGAATTTCATCTAGTCACTTTCATCATGTTGATTTAATTCGCGTTCGCTACTTTGATAATTTGATATGTGGGTGGACCGGTGCTTGGGTGCTGTTCTTACTTGAACAAGCCTCCCACTTATGATTAACCCCTCTCGCAAGCATCCGCAACTACGAAAGAAGAATTAAGATAAATCTAACCATAGCATTAAACATGTGGATCCAAATCAGCCCCTTACGGAATAGCGCATAAACTAGGGTTTAAGCTTCTGTCACTCTAGCAACCCATCATCTAATTACTACTCCACAATGCATTCCCTTAGGCCCAAAGATGGTGAGGTGTCATGTAGTCGACATTCACATGACACCACTAAGAGAATCAACAACATACATATCATCAAAATATCGAACGAATACCAAATTCACATGATTACTTATGACAAGACTTCTCCCATGTCCTCAAGAACAAAAGTAACTACTCACAAATCATATTCATGTCCAAGATCAGAGGGGTATTGAATAGCATATTGGATCTGAACATATAATCTTCCACCAAATAAACCAACTAGCATCAACTACAAGATGTAATCGGCACTACTAGCAACCCACAGGTACCAATATGAGGTTTTGAGACAAAGATTGAATACAAGAGATGAACTTGGGTTTGGGATGAGATGGTGCTGTTGAAGATGTTGACGAAGATTGGTCCTCCCATGATGAGAGGATCATTGGTGATGTTGATGGCGACGATTTCCCCCTCCCGGAGGGAAGTATCCCCGGCAGAATCTCTCCGCCGGAGAGCAATAGTGCTCCTGCCCAAGTTCCGCCTCAAGACGACGGTGCACCGTCCCGAAAGTCTTCTCTATATTTTTTTCTTGGGCAAATGGACTTATATACCAGAAAATGGGGGCCAGAGGCTGGCCAGGGGCCCCACGAGCCACCAGGGCGCGCCTGGGGGGGTGGCGTGCCCTGGTGCCTCGTGGGCACCTGGGTGGCCCCCTCTGGTACTTCTTTGCTCCAGTATTTTTTATTTATTCCAAAATAAATCTCCGTAAAATTTCAGCTCATTTGGAGATGTGCAGAATAGGTATCTCTGACATAGCTTTTTCAGGTCCAGAATTCTAGCTGCCAGCAATCTCCCTCCTGGTGTAAATCTTGCATATTAAGAGAGAAAAGGCATTAGAATTGCTCCGCAAAGTGTTATATTGATTAAAAACACTATAAATAACAGTAGCAAAACATGATGCAAAATGGATGTATCAGTCCCTCTCAAAAAGATGTGTTCAGCAAAGATGATTGTGACAAACTAAAAAGCAAACAAAAGCAAACAAACTATAGCACAAGACGCTCCAAGTAAAACACATATCATGTGATGAATAAAAATATAGCTCCAAGTGAGTTACCGATAGATTGTAGACGAAAGAGGGGATGCCTTCCGGGGCATCCCCAAGCTTAGACGCTTGAGTCTTCCTTGAATATTACCTTGGGGTGCCTTGGGCATCCCCAAGCTTAGGCTCTTACCGCTCCTTATTCCTTTATCCATCGTAGTCTCACCCAAAACTTGAAAACTTCAGCACACAAAACTCAACAGAAACCTCGTGAGATCCGTTAGTATAACAAACAAATCTTAAACTTTAGGTACTGTTGTAAATTGATTCATATTTAATATTGACATAATGCTACTGTACTCCAACTTCTTCATGACTCGTACCCCCTGATACGATCCATAGATTCATCAAAATAAGCAAACTATGCAACAAAAACAGAATTTGTCTAAAACAGAACAGTCTGTAAATATCTATTTAAAATCCATACTTCTGCAACTCCAAAACATCTGAAAAATTAGGAAAGCATAAAAAAATCATATATCAATACTGTGTAAAAATTTCAGATTTTTCTGACGGTCCAGTACAGAATCAAAAATCAAATACTGGACCCAAAACTTTCTGTTTTCCAAGCATCATCAATTATACTATCATCTAAATCATCCCAAAGGCATTACTCGGCACAAACACTACTTAAAAGATAAAAACACAATCATAGCAGAGGCTATAATTGTGTAAACACACAAAAACAGAAGGTAAAACAAAAAATTATTTTATTCATTGGGTTGCCTCCCAACAAGCGCTATTGTTTTATGCCCCTAGCTAGGCATAATGCATAATTTCAAGTGTTGTCATCCTTCAAATTAATTCCATAGGTGGCCCTCATAATAGATTCATAAGGTGGCTTAATTCTCTTTTTAGGGAAGTGTTCCATCCCTTTCTTTAATGGAAATTGAAATCTTATATTAACTTCTTTCATATCAATAATAGCACCTATGGTTCGTAGGAAAGGCCTACCAAGTATTATAGGACAAGAAGGATTGCATTCAATATCAAGAACAATAAAATCCATGGGCACATAATTTCTATTTGCAAGAATAAGCACATCATTTATTCTACCCAATGGCTTTTTAATAGTGAAATCCGCTAGATGCAAATTAAGGGAACAAGGATCCATATCGGTGAGACCTAGCACATCACACAAAGATTTTGGTATAGTGGAAATGCTAGCACAAAGATCACAAAGAGAATTACATTCATAATCTTTAATTTTGACTTTAATAGTAGGTTCCCATTCATCTTGTAATTTTCTAGGAATCGAAACTTCCAACTCAAGTTTTTCTTCATGAGCTTTTATCATAGCTTCTACAATGTGTTTAGTGAAAGCTTTATTTTGTTCATATGCATTTGGTGAATTAATCATGGATTGCAACAAGGAAATACACTCAATTAAAGAACAACTATCATAATTAAAGTCCTTGTAATCCAAAGTAGTGGGTGCATTACTATTTAAAGTTTTGACCTCTCCAAACCCACTTTTTTCATTTTTATCATTAAGATCATCACCTTCCAAGCAATTGGGACTCCTTCTATCTAAAGTTGACTCTTCTTCAGTCCCTTTTTCATCAAGTTTTATATTACTAAATAATGATTCAATAGGAGTGACACCAATCATTTTAATATCTTCATCATTACTAGATTGTGACTCAGGTTTAGCAGCCATCTTATTCACTAGAGTTGTTTGTTTATCTGAAATTTTTCCTAGCAAATTTTTAGTATTAGCAAGTTGAACCTGAAGGTTGGATACTTCTAGATTGACATCTTCAAGTTGTTTATTAATAGCATCCAACAAAATAGAGTGCTTCTTAAGCTCTTCGGAAAAGAATTTATTTTGCTCATATTGTGAAGTCATAAAACTCTTAGTGACATTTTCAATTTCAGACAATCTTCTGTTGTAGAAACTATCATGAAATTCCTCCAGCGACATAGTGACAGAGCAAGCAAGCTAACTAGCAAACAAGCAAACGAAAATATTTTTGTGTTTTTGTAAAAAAAAATAGAAGTGTGGGAGATGAAAACGAGAGGCTGCCAGAAATTCTTCCTGCTACTTATAGACTGCGTTGGTATTTCCCCGAAGAGAGAGGATGATGCAGTATAGTAGAGATAAGTATCTCCCTCAATTAAGAACCAAGGTTATCAATCCAGTAGGAGAACCACGCAAAATCCCGTTAGCAGCACCTGCACACACAAAAGCAAACACTTGCACCCAACGCAAATAAGAGGGTTGTCAATCCTCTTAGCGGTTATTTGCAAGGATTAATTCTGATAGTGATAGATAGATAAACTAAAATACTAAATAAAATAAAAGTAAATAAATTGCAGCAAGGTATTTTTGGTTTTTAATATATGATAAAAGTATACCCGGGGGCCATAGTTTTCACTAGAGGCTTCTCTCTCAAGCGCAGAACATACGGTGTGTAAACAAATTACTGTTGGGCAATTGATAGAAAAGCAAATAATTATGACGGATTCATGGCAATGATCATGTATATAGGCATCATGTCTGAGACAAGTAGACCGACTCCTGCCTGCATCTACTACTATTACTCCACCCATCGACCGCTATCCAGCATCCATCTAGGGTATTAAGTATGAAACAGAGTAACGCATTAAGCAAGATGGCATGATGTAGACAAAGTAAACTCAAGCAATATGATTAAACCCCATCTTTTTATCCTTAATGGTAACAATACAAGTACGTGTCATGTCCCTTTTTGTCACTGGGATTGAGCACCGCAAGATTGAACCCATCACAAAGCACCTCTCCCATTGCAAGATAAACCAATCTAGTTGGCCAAACCAAATTGATAGATCGGAGAGAAATACAAAGCTATAATAATCTTGCATAAAAGAGTTCAGAGAAGACTCAAATATTTCTCACGAATAATCTGATCATAAACTCACAATTCATCAGATCCCAACAAACACACCGCAAAAGAAGATTACATCGGATAGAACTCCAAGAACATCGAGGAGGACATGGTATTGAAGATCAATGAGAGAGAAGAAGCCATCTAGCTACTAGCTATATATGGACCCGTAGGTCTGTGGTAAGCTACTCACACATCATCGGAAGGGCAGCAAGGTTGATGTAGAAGCCCTCTGTGATCGATTCCCCCTCCGGCAGAGTACCGGAAAAGGCCTCCAGATGGGATCGCGAAAGAACAGAGGCTTGCGGCAACATAAAAGTTATTCAGGGTGGCTCTCTGTTGGTTTTCAAATATTTGAGAATTTATAGAAGTGGAATTAGGTCAAACGGAGCCACGAGGGCCCCACAAGCCATCAGGGCTCCCCCCTGGGGCCGCGCCCTGTTGCCTTGTGCAGGCTTCGAGAACCTTCTGGCCTCCTCTCCAAGTCTCCAGGGTCTCTTTTGTCCAGAAAAAATCTCCAAAAAGTTTCATGGCATTTGGACTTCGTTTGGTACTGATTTCCCGAAAAACCAAAAACAAGAAGAAAACAGCAACTGGCACTGGGCACTAGGTTAATAGGTTAGTCCCAAAAAATGATATATAATTGCATATAAAAACATCCAAGATTGATACTATAATAGCATGGAACAATCAATAATTATAGATACGTTGGAGACGTATCAATTCGTTGCCGCTAAGTATAGCAGCAACGTCTCTTGCGGCCTAGGCGCAACTAGGACTAGCAGAGAGGACAAGTACTCCTTCAAATCTTGGAGCGCGGCCTCCGCTTCCGGAGTCCAGTTTATTGGACCTGCCTTTTTCAATATCTTGAAAAATGGCAAGGCGCGCTCTGCTAATTTGGAGATGAACCTGCTGAGGGCGGCAACGCAGCCGGCAAGACGCCTGACATCCTTGACGCGTCTCGGTGCTTCAATCTGCTCAATTGCTTTGATCTTGTCGGGGTTGGCTTCAAGCCCTCTCCGAGATACAAAGAACCCAAGGAGCTTGCCGGACGGAACACCGAATACACACTTCTCGGGGTTGAGCTTCAAGTTGAGCTTGCGCAAGTTCGCAAACGTCTCTTCCAAACCCTGGATCAGGGTTGACTTGTCTCTGGTCTTGACCACGATATCATCCATGTAGGCTTCCACATTTCTGTGCAGATGTGGCTCAAAACCGATCTGAACTGCTCTGGCAAAGGTTGCCTCAGCACTCTTCAATCCGAGAGGCATACGTAAAAAGCAATATGTGCCACATGGAGTGATGAATGCGGTTTTCTCCTCATCTTCCTTGGCCATAAAGATCTGATGATAACCAGAATAGGCGTCAAGGAAAGAGAGTAAATCACAGCCGGCAGTGGAGTCTACAATCTGGTCGATGCGCGGCAAAGGGAAAGGGTCCTTTGGACAGGCTTTATTTATATCAGTGAAGTCTATACAAAGCCTCCACTTCCCATTCGCCTTGCGCACTACGACTGGATTGGCTAACCACGTAGGGTGTAGCACTCCTCTGACTAGACCTGCTGCTTCCAACTTCTTAATCTCCTCGGCAATGAACTCTTGCCGCTCCAAGGCTTGCTTCCTGGCCTTCTGCTTGACGGGTCTCGCATGAGGGCACACAGCAAGGTGGTGCTCAATTACCTCCCTAGGAACACCGGGGATGTCAGATGCTTGCCAAGCAAACACATCGACATTCGCCCGTAGGAAGGCAATGAGCTCGCTTTCCTATTTGTCACAGAGAGTGGCACTTACAGAAAAAGCGCCACTCGTCCCATCCTCTCTCGCAGAAACTTGCTTGGTCGCCGGCGCTGAGGCCTTGGCTTTCTTGCTCTTGCCGGTAGAGCTCTCTGGTATGTCCTTGACGGGCGTGCTGCACTCTAAAGTGCACTTCCCGGAGTCCGTATCAGGGGTCTTGCCGGACTTCTTCTTCTTCTTCTTTCCTCCCTCGGGAGCTTTGTCGGCAGGAGCAGGTGCCTTGTCGGCAGATGCTGCCACTGCCTCCCGGTAGAGCTTGTCGGCGGAGATGATTGCGTCCTTGTGGTTCGACTTGATGGTGAGGACCCCCATCGGCCCTGGCATCTTGATGACATTGTAGGCAAAGTGCGACGTGGACATGAACTTGGCCAGCGACGGACGGCCCAAAATGCCATTGTAGGGCAGGGGCATCTTGACGACGTCAAAGACGATCTTCTCCGTCCGGTAGTTGAGGTCGCTGCCGAATGTGACCAGCAGCGTGATCTGGCCCTTCGGCTTGTTCCTCCCTAGACTGATCCCTTGGAACGTGCTGGTCTCCTCAAGATCCTTGTCGGGGATCTGCAGCCTCTTGATCACGTTGGGAGAGATCAAGTTCAAGCAGGCCCCACCGTCAACCAACATCTTTGTCACCCTGAGGTTACGGATTGTTGGCGAAACCAACAACGGCAAACACCCGACCGCAGTGGTGCGATCAGGGTGATCCTCAGCGTCAAAGACGATGGGCGTGTGCGACCACTTGAGTGGCTTCTGCGCTCCCATCACGGGCTCCGCGGCATTCACTCGCGGATCCATTGCTTCAGTCGCCGGTGCGAGGAGTGCAAAGATGCGCCTTCGTCAACACACATGGCATCCACCGCATTCTGGAACTCCTTGTCCGACTTATCCTCGTCCTCATCAACATCATCTTGGCCTTGTGCAGCCTTCTCTTTCGGCTGCTTGGCCTTGCCGCGGCGGCCACCTCGGCCACCACGGTTCTGCTTGTCGGATCCACCGGCACCATCCTGGCCCTTCTCCTTGTCGCGCTTCTCGTACTCTTGCTTATGCTTCTCGGCAAGCTGCTCCACTTGCCGGCACTCCTGGCGATCGTGGCCCTTGGTACGATAGATCTTGCAGTACGGCTCACCGGTCTCGCCGCCCTTGCCGCCTGCCGTAGCTTCCCGGCAGTCAGCGCATCTGGCAACCTCCTTGCCGGGGTTTTCTGCCTTGGGCTTCTTGGCAGCATTGGCGTCACCGGGGCTCTCAACTGCCATCATTGTCTTGTCTTTGCGCTTCCGATTGCGCTTTCGGCTCTTCTTCTGTGGGGTCGATGCATCATCTGCGTCGTCATCTTCAGAGTTGACTTCGGTGCTAGCATCTTCCCCAGGGAGTCGCCTCCCTTCCTCAGCACGTGCACACTTGTCCGCCAAGGCGTACAACTCGTTGATGGTTCTGACCTTCACGATATTCATCTCAGACCGCATTCTGCGGTTGCGCACGTTCATGTGGAACGCGGTGCAAACAGCTGCGGGATGAACATCGGGGATATTGTGGTGCACATGGTTGAACCTCTGTATGTACTTGCGGAGGGTCTCGCCATCTCTCTGGGGGATCACATGCAAATCGCTCTCCTGACCAGGAAGCTTGTGGCCACCCTGGTAGGCACCCACGAATTGATGGCATAAATCCAACCAAGAAGAAATGGAGCCCTCTAGCAAGTTCATCAACCACGATCTGGCGTTGGGCCTGAGCTCCAACGGAAAGTAGTTGGCCAGAGCTTGTCGTTGCGCCCCCCGGCAGCCTGCACCATGATGGTGTAGATGCCAAGGAACTCTGCTGGGCTGAGTGTGCCGTCGTATTTGTCGGGCAGCTCAGGCTTGAAGGGGCGGGCGGACGGCCAGCACACTTGCCGCAGCTCACGAGTAAACGCTGGGCAGCCCACCTTGTAAGGTAGGCACCCAGGGTACCCTGGCACTGGCACGTATGCTGCCGGCCCGGCACGGTCGTCCGATAGACGGCGTGCCTCCCGGTGCAGCTCAATCTTTGTACGGGCGTCTTCGTTGCGCCGTTCGTGGAGCACTCGGCGCTGGTCTTGGCGGCCCCGCAGATCCGACGATGCCATGGACATGGTGTCTTGGTCATCCGATCGGCGAGCTTGCCGCCGTGGTGGTTGTTGACGTGGAGGCAACTGCACCGTTGGTGCGCCATCTCCGGCACGGCAGCCAGATGGTCCTGCCGACACTGTGGGTGGTCGTTTGGAGGGACCCACATCCTGTGTTTTGCCGGGATCGGCAAAACTGATGAGACTCTGGATAGTGGCCCTCCATTCTTCCATTTTGTTTGGGGCTGGCGGGAAGTTCAAAAGCATTTGAACTCGCGCCATAGCCTCTGCCGCCGTGGTTGGCATGGCGGGAAACACGGAACGGGACGACGTTCGACTCCTGGCAGGGCCAGGAGGGAGCTCGTCGCACACCTGCTGTCGCGGCGCATGTTCACCAACGGGTTGGCGTGGTGGTGGTGGAACCTGAGCATCGTGAGGACGATGCTCAGGGCCCGGCTTGACGCCGTCCAGGACCACCAGCACCGCGGGGAAGCGTGGCGCGCCCATCTTGCGATGGTCGCTGCACACGTCTCGCTGCAGCGTTGTTGGACGTCACCGCTCCGTCCATGGACGTCGCGGCGGCGGGGTCCTGATTCACACTGGTCCGAATTGTAATACCGGGATGATCCTGCTCACCAGCGGGTTGTTGGAGTTGGCCGTCTGCGCCGTCTCCGGTGTGCTGACTGCGATCGCCGGCACGATGGGGAGGCTAGACATCCGCACCACCAGCGCCTCCTGCCCCGGCCGTCCCAACCGTAGCGCCCGCTCCGACTGCGCCGCCTGCGCCATCTCCGGATGCCTGGGAAGGCAGCTTGGAGGTGGTGGGAGCCGTCGTGGCTCCGGTCTTCTTCTTCGGCGCCATCGACGAAGGTGATGGAGCCGGTACTCAAACTACGAACACTGATTCGTAATATAGAAGACCCCTGCCTGGCGCGCCAAAGATGTCATGGGAAACGACGATCTATGGGATCGAGAGGATCCCTTTGCGGTTCGGCTGTGGGATCAATATACTACAAAGAGCAGGGCTAGTAGATATGAGCACATGCAACGATTTATCCAGGTTCGGGCCACTGTGAGCGTAAAACCCTACTCCTGTTCTGGTGGTTTGATTGTATGAGAGCTCAAAGGTTACAAAGAGCGCAGCTTGCCGGCAAGGTGCGCGGGAAGTGCAGCTACAACGTGTAGTTGAGCTAAGAGTCGGTCGTTCTAAGTGTAGCCGTGGGCCTCCTTTTATAGGCCAAGGGGTTACCACAGTGGCTAATGTGGTCATTTACAGGGTATGAATAGTAACTTGCACCGTCACCACGTCTATCTCCAGACGAGGTAGGACAAGCGCATTAAATGCACCGTTAGGTGCTACGTCGGGGAGGCGAGGCTTTGGGTAAAAAGATTTGTACCACCGGTCCTGGCGCCCTCTTGTCACCTTGACACGTCCCAAGGACGGGTGTCGTTAAAGTTAATCCTGGCGTGGCATGCTGACACGTGCCTTGGCCAGCTGCGTTGACTGCCTGCCCGCTCGACACCTATCATGCGTGCTTATCTAGCCGATGATGAGGTGGAGCGGTAACGGGACAGAACGAGCCTGCCGGCGCGGAGCTTGCCAGGCCGTTGCTTGCTGGCAACCAGAGTCTTGGTCTTCACCTTGCCGGTATGAAGCTTGCCGGCAAGGGCAATGTTGATCTTCAGTACAAGAATAGTACTTCTCAATGACCTGCCTTGAGGTCTTCTTCACGGTCATGTTTATTCTAAGTCTTGGGTCATAGTTATACTCCGTCAAGCCCTTGCCGTTAGGAAGGCTACAACTGCCTGTGCACAAGTCAGGGTACGAGGGCACCCATGCTTGAGTACACCGACACTACTCCGTAACTGGGTAGTTATAAAGGTAGGTTTCGGCCTTGTCCAGACCCATGCTGCGAGACATGGTCGAGCAAGATGGGATTTGCCCCTCCGATCAGGAGAGATATACTCTGGGCCCCTCGTGTGATCCGACCAAGATAAGCATGGCCATGCGACAAGGATTATGAGATAATCCGGTTTGTGGTCGGCATCGCTGGAACGAGAAAGAGGTCGGGCTAGCACAAGGATGACATACTCGCCTTGAGCCCGACAACATATATCGTGTGGCAAAGGGAACAGAAGTGTGACATGTTGTACAGGTTCGCCAACCGACTTCATTGTCTACTTGGTGGTCGGCACGCTTTGCTAGAGGCCGCTACCAACCGAGCAGGTCGGAGGTGATCCGAACTGCGACCGAGTCGACTTGAACCTAAGGGGTCGCGCGCTTAAGGGAAGGAACCTGTGAGGCTGGGTCCGACTCCACGAGTCAGATGTGATCCTACTCGGACTCGGATCCAGGCCGAACAAACTTTGGGCTTTAGGATCCGTGCGAGGCCCAAGTGTTGAGCCCGCGGCGGATGCCTATATATAGTGGAGGTGCGGCACACTCATTTGGTTGATCGCTTCGGCGCCGTCACTAGGGCTTTGCATGTGTTGCAACTAGCCACCTCCACTCGCCGCCGACTGTGTGATCGGACCTAGCAGTCCGCCACACGGTGTTCCTCCTGCACGTGCGGATACCGTTAGAGGCGGTGCATTTGCGCCGCTCCGGCGAACCTGTGTGTGGGATCCGACGACCGGCTGTTCGAGGGAGATCGCACAAGGAGGAGACGAACCCCGCGGACGCGCTGCCCCAACTCTACTTCCGCTGCACGGCACTGCGCGTCAGTGGTAACGATCCGTAATCCATCTCTCGTAGCATGTTCCTGGTTGTTCTGCGCGTAGAAAAAAATTTAATTTGCAGTCGACGCACCCTACCGTAGATCCCAACAGGCTAGGTAGCCAGTGCTAACCCCAACCATCGAGCCATGGCTTGTCCTCGTGTTGGTTGCTTCTAATACGTGCACGCACCGCGTGTGGTGGCAAAGAGCCCATGCTCTACTATGATCGACAAATATGTGCTCACAAACTTGATAAAAAACACCTAATTTTTTATTTGTATCACTAGAAATATGTTAAATTGCAACCAAATTTGTTACTCTTATATTTGTTTAGGTGAGGTGTGGGAGGTATGTGTCCAGTGTAAAGAGAATAAGGGGTTTTCTACAAATGTGAAGCGAAGTGGTGGGTATCTTTTTGCAAAAATACAACACCTTGTCTCAGATGCGTTAGATGCAGATCGGATGTTTAAAAATGACAAAATCATCATCACTAACTTATACTATTTTAATAGATATAGACATGTTTTTTTAGATGGATAGGTAGACATGTTTAAACGTGTCTAAACACAATATATCAGCATACATAATCTGCGTATATCTCTCGCAAATAAAACACTAATAGTATATCGTAATCACTAATTTGAGAGAAATACGTCAAAAAAAGAGAATTTGGGAACAGCGAGCACTTATTTCGCTTTGCATTTCTATATTTATTACCGATATGAAATGTTTGCGGCACTAATACAACGCGTTCTGAACTTGTATGTGAGTTCCCTCAAAAAAAAAAATTGTATGTGAGAAGTTCCCGAGGAAAGCCTTTGTGACAGGCAGTCGGTATCCCAAATGGTGTCAACTTTACCCCCTCGATCATCGCACCACACCATCTTCTCACCTTCTCCCCAAAACCCTCCTCTCCCTGCCTCCTCTTCCCTCTTCTCCCCTGCCCCCTCTTCCTGGCCACCGCTCGTCATGGTGGCGATTTTTTTTTTTTTTTTTTTTTTGAGAATGTCATGGTGGCGCGATTTATCCTTGCGATCCCGGCTCGACGCATAATAAATCGCCTGGAATGCAGGGGATTGCTCGAGATCCAGGGGAGGAAGAAGGCGACGCGGCCTTTCTGGTAACTATGCGCATGCCACGCAATTTAATCCGTCTCCTCAATGTTTCTCACCGCACGAACTTGGTTCGTGTCTCGATTCTGTTGTCTTGTATCTATACCTGTGTAGATTCTATGGAATTTACTCCCCCTGATCGGTTTGGGTCACGCCTCGTCATGTCACGGCTCCTGCTTCCTTTTTTTAGATATATGTTTTAGCTTATATTGTCAGATTCTGTGTGGATCATGGCATGTTCGATGTTCCTTTAGGGTTTGGATGCAAGATCCTTACCCTCAAGTCACGCCTCTGGTTTTGCTTTCCTCAGATCATGCTCTGTTCTAAGGTTCTGGTAGGGTTTTACGGCTCGATGCATGGCTGGTACTGTTTATTCGGATGTAATACAGTTGCCCTGTTTATTCTCGAAAGGGGGCAGATGTGATGTGTACTAATGAAATTGTGAGAAATAAGTTTACTGCTGGAGTTACCACGTGATGGTGTAAATAGTGGTTGTGTCATGTTTGAAATAAATTGAACCAGGGTACATTTTGACTTGTGGCGCTTTCTGTTGTCATGAACTTATTGTAGCTTCTAATTGTGGCTAGTTGTGACCTGGCTCTTACCAAACACAGCCAAAATGTGCATGTAGATGAAACAGTTGGTTCTTTTGGATTGCCTTCAAGTAGCCTGAGTTACGCGTCAAAATAAGTAGCTTGAGTTGCAACTAAAGTTCCTTTTTGTCGATGTCTTGCATGCTTTGGTCCAAATAGCTTGAATTGCAGCTAATGTACATTTGTTGTGGTGGCCTAGACTTCCTTTCTTCAAAATCATAAAGTTATTCATCATTGCACCAGATTTAATTTGCAGTCGATGGTCTTTCATTCTTGAGATGTCTTCATTAAATAACCACATAAAGTGACCATGAAAGAGATTGCGACACTGAGTATCTAATCACCCATTCAGATGGATGGGTATTTATTGAAACATGATGTAATGTTGCATAATGCATTTATATTTAATCGAAAGAAAAAGTTCACCAGATGTGATACAACGCATACCATGATGTGTGGCATCATGGTATGCGTTGTTATTGATGTCCTGGCAGTTAATGACCATATTTTAATGTGGACAAAAACTGAGATGCTTCAGGTTATGGTAGTTGGTAATTACTGACTTGTGGAGCCAGTCTCATAGAGAAGTAGTGTTAATTGAGAATGCTTTTTTTAACCGGTAGTATTATGATATTTTTATACATTCAATTGTTGTTATCAAGTCGCTTTGAACTTTGTGGTTTCATAACACAATTCCTATTTTAATGTAACATTGAACAGGCAAGATATCTTGTTGGACTAGCATTGGTGAAAATCAAGTACGTCAGGGGACCTTTTTATGAGAAGTACCTCAGTGGAGACCCTGCTACACCATCAGGTGAGAATTTCATAGACGCATCTAATGCAATCTCTATCTAAAATCTAGATTTTATATCCAGCTTGCATCTGAAATATAATTTTATTACTGCAGCTGTTAAACCTTCCATCAATAGCATAGAAACCATGGTGACGGAGTTTCTTGAGCAAGGTGAACATTTTAAGCTCATAATTGCAATAGGATCTTGTAATTTTGATGGGCATTGAACATGTTACTATGTAGGTGTTTATGATGCCTTACAGAAGAAGAATTTGATGAAGCTAAACATTACTGTTCATGATATTCTTGAAGGAGTTATATCAGAAGAATATACATGTGAGACCATATTGAATCTCGATAACTTATTAGTATTTTGTATTCAATGTCTTGCAACATGTTTTGTAACAGTTTGCTAATATTTATATTCAGTTTCCTTCCATTATTACAACTCAAGAGAGGTTCAGGTTATCCTGAACATAGGATATAGAACCAAGGAGCGCAGAGCTATTTTCAGGTCTTCATATTTGGAAGTTTCCAGTGGCAGCATAAGGTATTTTCCTTATCTTGGATCCATATTTGATCTGCGCACATGTATCCTATGAACCAAAGGAGGCCTGAGTAGGATGTGGTTCATTAGTAGTATTCCATAATTTGTCTGACAGGGACTCTCTATATTTTTTGTGGGGCATTATTGGAATATTAAATATAGTCACTTTATTGGTATTCTGAAATTTAGAACTGTTTGCATTGAGTATCTGCGGGTTCCATCAGATTTTATGGGGAAACCCTTTTTAGTTTGCCACTGGGTCACACAAACTATTTTACGATTTGGAACAGTTGGAAGCTGAAATTCATGTTTCCAGAATTGGTGGTGCCATCGGCTGTCAGGCTTTATTTCTTATGTAGTCATTCTCAAAAAAATTGGTGGTTCCCTGTAAAATTCATGCCCTTCCGAGGGTTGCTTTATTTCTCATAACTCCAGTATTTTCTTTTTTCTTATATTGCACTTAGGTATGCATGCTAGAGCATTCTTGCTAGCAATGCAATACAAATAATTATGCTTGTAACCTTCATGGTTCTTTAGTTGGTTGAATCTTGAGAACTGTAAGAACATTGCTCAAAATTGCTAGGTACTTAGGTTTATGTATTTATATGTTGATTGTTTCTTAACTTTTTTGGCTTATACAATATTAATGAATGTTTGAGGTTGTGCCTGCTCCTTGACCAGTACATATTGTAACTTATGGTCACATTCTGACATTACAACTGTACTTATTTAGGTCTTCATGTGATAAGATGGTTGACTCTCTCTATTCTATTATGAGCACAATGGATCACCTACCAAATGAGGTAATTCTGTCACATGAATTTATTAATTTCCTGGGAGTGAATATCATCATCTTTATTTGCAAATTATCATGTTAACCTTAATCTGACAATGTGGTTTATTTGTGTTCAGCGAATTGTCCAATTGACTATGATTTACCATGAAAATTTCTCGGTGAGTAAAGACTCTTGTCGTTTTAAAATGCTTATTAACAATGTCTAAAATATAGGGAATTAAATGCATGTAAAGTTACTCCTCAAGTAACACTGCAATTACGATGAAACGACAGATCTGCTAACCCTCCTTCATGACCAAAAACTAGTTACATCACCCTAGAAATAAACTATCTTCAGGGATGTCCACCATAACACTAGAACCGCCGATTTCTGTTTCTCCTGCACTATGTCAGCTTGTTAATTGCTGCACAAATTGGCCGAGCATTTTTACATTATGCAGTCCTGATTACTAAAATAAACCATAAGGTTGGGATTTGGGATCATTAACCAGAGGCTTCAGAGTTCATCTTTACACGTCCGGTGAGTTCTTCATGCGTGTATGCAATGGTGCCGCCTCTTCACGGACATGGGCCTCTCTGTTCTCGGCTTCCACGACGGTTCTCTCCGTATTCAATCCATATACCGGCGAGGTGAATGAGGACAGATCCTTGTGTCGGTTGCTGTCGTCGATCCCTTTCCAAGACAGGAACCTGGCGACCATACAACAACAACAAAGCCTTTAGTCCACAGGAAGTTGGGGTAGCCTAGAGCTGAAATCCATAAGATCTCGAAACCAACTCATGGTTCAGATTCATGTGTCGGTTGTTGTCATCCATCCCTTTCCAAGCTAGGAACCTGACGAGCATACAACAACAACAAAGACTTTAGTCCCAAATAAGTTGGGGTAGGCTAGAGCTGAAACCCATAAGATCTCGAAACCAACTCATGGTTCTGACACGTGGATAGCTAAATTCCACGCACCCCTGTCCATGGCTAGTTCTTTGGTGATACTTCAGTCCTTCAGATCTCTCGTTACGGACTCCTCCCATGTCAAGTTTGGTCTACCCTGACCTCTCTTGACATTATCAGCATGCTTTAACCTTCCGCTATATACTAGAGCTTCTAGAAGCCTGCACTGTATATGCCCAAACCATCTCAGACGATGTTGGACAGGCTTCTCTTTAATCGGTGTTACCCCAACTCTTATCACGCATATCATCATTCCAAACTCGATCCTTTCTTGTGTGGCCACACATCCATCTCAACATGCGCATTTCCACTACACCCAACTGCTGAACATGTCGCCTTTTAATCGGTCAATACTCAGCGTCATACAACATTGTGGGTCGAATCGCCATCCTATAGAACCTGCCTTTTAGCTTTTGCAGCACTCTCTTGTCACAGAGAACGCCATAAGCTTGGCGCCACTTCATCCATCCGGCTTTGATTCGGTGGCTCACATCTTCTTCGATATCACCATCCTTCTGCAACATTGACCCCAAATATCGGAAGGTGTCCTTCTGTGGTACCACCTGCCCATCAAGGCTAACCTCCTCCTACTACTCGTGCCTAGTAGTAGTGAAACCGCGCCTCATGCACTCAATTTTAGTTCTACTAAGTCTAAAACCTTTTGATTCCAAAGTTTGTCTCCATAGCTCTAACTTTCTATTAACCCTTGTCCGACTATCATCCACTAGCACCACATCATCCACAAAGAGCATACACCATGGGATATCTCCTTGTGTATGCCTTCTGACCTCATCTATCATCAAGGCAAAAAGATAAGGGCTCAAAGCCGACCCTTGGTGTAGTCCTATTTTAATCGGAAAGTCATTTGTGTCTCCATCACTTGTTGGAACACTTGTCACAACGTTATCGTACATGTCCTTGATGAGGGCAGTGTATTTTGTTGGGACTTTGTGTTTATCCAAGGCCCACTACATGACATTCCGCGGTATCTTATCGTAGGCCTTCTCCAAGTCAATGAACGCCATATGGAGGTCCTTCTTTTGCTCCTTATATCTCTCCATAAGTTGTCATACCAAGAAAATGGCTTCGATGGTCGACCTCCCAGGCATGAAGCCAAACTGATTTTTGGTCATGCTTGTCATTCCTCTTAAGCGGTGCTCAATGACTCTCTCCCATAGCTTCATTGTATGGCTCGTCAGCTTAATTCCATGGTGATTAGTACAAATTTGAACATCCCCCTTGTTCTTGAAGATTGGTACTAATATACTCCGCCTCCATTCTCCTGGCATCTTGTTTACCCAAAAAATAAAGTTGAAAAGCTTAGTTAGCCAAACTATCGCTATGTCTCCGAGGCCTCTCCAAACCTCAACGGAGATACAATAAGGCCCATCGCCTTGCCTCCTTTCATCCTCTTTAAAGCCTTCTTGGCCTTAGACTCCTGGATTCGTCACACAAAACGTTTGTTGGTATCATCAAAGGAGTCATCCAGCTCAATGGTAGAGCTCTCATTCTCTCCATTGAACAGTTTGTCAAAGTACTCCCGCCATCTATGCTTGATCTCTTCGAACACCAGGAGCTGATCTGCTTCGTCCTTGATGCATTTGACTTGGTTGACATCCCTCGTCTTCCTCTCTCGGATCTTGGCCATCTTATAGATGTCCCTTTCGCCTTCCCTCGTGTCTAAGCGCTGGTAGAGGTCCTCATACGCCCGACCCCTTGCTTCACTCACAGCTCGCTTTCTGGCCTTCTTTGCCACCTTGTACTTCTCTATGTCGTCTGCACTTCTATCCAGGTGTAGGCATTTGAAACAATCCCTTTTCTCCCTAATAGCCTTCTGGACATCATCGTTCCACCACCAGGTATCGTTAGCTTCGCTTCTACTTCCCCTGGTCACCTCAAACTCCTTTGAAGCCACCTTACGGATGCAAGTCGCCATCTTCATCCACATATTGTTTGCATCACCTTCTTTCTCCCAAGGCCCCTCCTTAATAACCCTCTCCTTGAAAGCCTGAGTTGCCTCCCACTTGAGCTTCCACCACTTCATTTGAGCGACTTTGGCGCGATTATCCCGTTAGATATGAATCCAAAGCGGAAGTCAGCCACCACAAGCTTATATTGAAGGACAACACTCTCCAGGTATCACCTTACAATCTAGGCAAGCACGCCTGTCTTCTCGTCTCGAGAGGACGAAATCAATCTGGCTAGAGTGTTGACCACTACTAAAAATCACTCGATGGGATTCTCTCTTTTTAAAGAGGATGTTAGCTACGATCATGTCGTAGGCTAGAGCGAAGCTTAAGACATCTTCTCCTTCTTGATTCCTGATGCCATAGCCAAAGCCCACATGCACCCCTTCAAAACCCGTGTTATATGTACAAACGTGGCCATTGAGGTCTCCTCCTATGAAGAGCTTTTCGCCAAGAGGTACACTCCTAACCATGTCCTCCAGGCCTCCCCAGAACTCCCTCTTGGTGCTCTCATTGTGGCCTACTTGCGGGGCATACGCGCTGATAACATTGAGAACCAAGTCCCCAACTACCACCTTGACCAGGACAATCCGATCCCCTTGCCTCTTGATGTCTACCACTCCATACTTGAGGCTCTTGTTGATAAGGATGCCTACTCCATTTCTGTTTGTAGTTGTTCCCGTGTACCACAGCTTGAAGCCTCCTCCACCTTCTCCTTCCGTTCCTTCCATTTGGTTTCTTGGACACATAGGACATCAACACCTCTCCTCACCGCTGCTGTTGTATTAACTAGCTCCCGTAACTTACCTGTCAGGGACCCTACGTTCCAACTACCTAAGCGAATCCTACTAGGCTCGGTTAGTTTCCTTACCCTTCGCACTCGTTGAGTCAAATGCGAAGACCCTTGCTCATTTTTCACTACACCCGGGCGTCGATGTAGCGCCACTAAGGATGCGATGATCTGATCCTTCTCATTTATCAATGTATCCAGATCAAGATACGCCGCGCCACCAAGGGGGTGACAGCCCGACCCAAGCTCATTTAACACCACACCCGGGTTCCGATATGCCGTGTCACTCAAAGGGTTATGCCCCAACGATGTTCTTCTGGGTTTCATCTCCATAAGAGTGTTTGAGTTCTGATGTTGGCTCGTCAAGCTTATCACAACCCTCCTCCTTTACCCGGGCTTGGGACCGGCTATGTTGAGACAACATAGCCGGAGTTAGGAACCTGACGACCATAGAAAGAAAATTTTCAAATCTGATCTCATATCCGCACAAGACCGAAGGATCAAATGACGAACCTGTTCACTGGCTGCATCAAGAACTCCATCTGCTCAATCCTCAATGGCGCTGCCTCCTACTCACAAATGACTCAGACCGTTGTATCCTCTCCGCTCGTAGAACTATCTACCAGCGCCCGTGTTTCGTTCTCACTGGTCCCAAGTGTTAAAAGTAGGTTTCCTGTGCCTAGGAACAGGCGTGGTCCGACATCCTGTTCCACGGCTCATGTACGAGGTCAAAAACGTCTGTCTCGTTGCCTAACTAAACTGACGGAGGTCCGTTGTTAACTTGGCCTGCCGCACAGAGATCGAGCGTACATATTGGATACAGATCCTATTTTCCCGTCCACCCATATTTAAATTAATGTCACCGCGGCTCAGATCCCCAAGCAGTTATGATCGGCGGAGATACCGTGAGCATTTGTGCTCAAGCGTAGAAAATCCACGTCACTTTGGCATGTATCTCTTAATTTGCGCACTTATATTATTCAAAACTGACAATGTGATAATTTTTTGTTGTTTTGCGCTGGACAAATGAGAACTAAATTTCTTTCTTGAATTTTTTCATATAGCAAAAAAATTGCGCACTTATATTATTCAAAACTGACAATGTGATAACTTTTTGTTGTTTTGCGTTGGACAAATGAGAAAACTAAATTTCTTTCTTGAATTTGTTCATATAACGATATTGTTTTTGCCGTGCTGACAGCCTGAAGTCTCTCAATCTCCGTTCCTGAAGGATAAAACATTGAACGAATGGTGTAATGCGACAAAGCTGGAAGTGGGGAATGGCAGTGATAAGCATATAACACTGAGTGTCAAGGTAAAGGAGAATGGCAGTGGCTAACACATAATGCTAGCATAACACTAAATTGCTTTTCCGCCTTAAATGTACAATGTACTTTAAGAATAGTTGTGCATATAAATTTATTCGATTAGGTTCGTCCATCTAAACATAATTTTTTACATGCTGCAGGCCAACGATACCTGCAACACGCATGTGGCATCTGACTGTAAAGTGAATGTTGGAGGTATGCCATAACAACCGTCTGCATCTTCATAAAAGTTTGTTTCGCCATTGCTTTAGTGTAATGCTGCTTTTAATGCCAAATTCCTTTTTCACAATTCATGAAACGACAAATTCCTTCACAGTTCACATGGACAAGTCAATTATATCCGTTCCTGTCTCTATGCCTGAGCCATTAGAGTGGCAGCACAAAAGCTGTAGGATGTTGGGTCTTGATTCAGTAAGATTCCCAGAACAGTTTAAGGTAAATTCACAACATCTTTTGTTGTTAGTAGTCAACAGCTGTGTTGTAACATTTTATTTTTCTTTTTGTTGTAAGCAGTCCTCTTCTTTTGTTGTAAGTAGTCCACTGTTGAGTGTTGTTACATCTTATTTCAGAAAACATTTTTCTCTGGATCCATCCCAAGTGATTGCGTCCTGCCAAAAACATACATGGGATTTCCAGTCTATGTAAGATGGGAATTCTTTTCTGTTTAATGCAATACATGTATGCTGTAATTTACTTGAGCGTAATATTTTGCCTTTTGTTCCCAGAATGGCGCCATCTGGTCTTTGAATGGCCCAAGGAATGATGTTTGTGCTCGATATGTGGAGTGCAATGGGCAGCAGCGGCTCTGGAACATCCTAAATGGGAAGATCTTGGATGCCAGCGCTATTTTGGGCCCTGGGAAGTACATCTGCAGCACGGCCTCATCTGGTACCTTCTTCTTCACGTTTGCCTTTGCAGAGATTGTAAACAAAATTCCAGTATTACACTGGTGCACACTACCTATCGACGGTAGGGAGGGCTGGAATTATGGATTTATAAATGCTCATGGTTGCCATGAGTACAAGCATCCTTACATGCGCTACATGACTCCCGAGGTCCAACCATTACTGGACTTCAGTTCAGAGTATAACAGTCTGGCACCAGGTGGGTTACAAGAGAACATCAGCATGGGCATTCCCTCTGTCCAGTGGGCATGCCGAGTCATTTCATCATTCCTTGGTGGCTGCCCTCATTTTAGTGACCTTCCAATAGCTTGCGGCATCTTATTCTCTTACGGCTGTGAGGGATTTAAGTTAATGGAATTCTTCAACATGAATTGTCAATCAATTTTGTCTGATAGTTCTATGACAGTTATACTGGAGCTCTCTAGAAAAGCAAAGAAATGGATGAGAACAGGGGAAGGAAGTTTACACTGCATTCTCAAGAGGCTGGAAGAGCCCACTGGTGTGTTTGAGCCAATCCTTCCTGTACAATTTGGAGCTACAACTCTTGAAGAAGCCGTGCGGAGCATATCGACATATGGGTTTAATGCGATTCCTCGGCCACAAGGACAGACGAGGGGAAGAACGTGGAGATGTTTCCCCATGGACCCTGACGTTCAAAACTTCAGTGTGAAAACACACTATCTAAGTGGTCAATTCACCGGCAGATGGCCGAATGAACATGTATGATGCTGAATTTCCATTGGTTTTGCTTTTAGTGCTTTCATAATGTAAATAATATCTCATGTGATATTCATTCTGTCCTTTGCAGCTAATAAGGGAAATGCCCACAGAGAACTTCATCAATGTGCCAAATGTCGCTCCATTTGTATCCCGATTCAGGAGTAAGACCAAAGCAACAGCTGAGCAGATGTCGCCTAGAAGATGGGTTTCATCTGTAGCCTACAAGGGAACAGTTGAGCAATTGTCAACTAGAAGATCGGTTTCATCTGTAGCTCACATAGGAAACCAGAAGCTGTACGATTTGGCTTTTCGCATTCCAGCACTTATCAGGTGCTTACCAAAGTGATTGAAGAATGGATCCTGCAATTTTTGTAAAACTTTTGACCTGATGCATGCAGTCAGAAACAAACAAGTTTCTGGATGGTGAAACGTTCAATTACTTGAAAAAGCTACGTTGTCGGCTGGTGCTTATTACTTGTTATGTATTAACATATTGGCCTTCACCGAATGCAATTTTGAATTAACACATCTACTATTAAATATTTTGGTATTTGATCAATGATTCTGTTCTTTGTGAGTTACATTAGCAATTCAATATTTTCTGCTGACTTCTTGTTTTAGATTTTATACTACATGTCATTCTCACAAGGGGAATGCTACTGATATCTTGTGAGTAGTCTGGACAAGCACAATTATGTTTCTCTTGATCTATTTCCCTTTTTCACACAGATTGCATTACTGTGCTTTTCCCTATCTCTGCAAATTATATACCATACTACCAAGGAAAATCTACACCTATATATTTCACATGAAAGAAATGAATGCACAACTCATACCAACAAAAAACAAAAAAGCTGAAAAGGTAAAAAAAAAAAGTGGTTATGTGTACTGCTGAGTTACCGCTGGAGAACGAAACACATCCCATACATGCATCCTGAAGTCATCAGCTTTGGCATTCTGACAAAAGTTCCCGCAAAGTCCACACGTGGTGTCCGGTTAAGAGGAAAACGCACAAAAGGATAATGATTTAACTCCTGAGGAAGTTAGCACAGTATTTGTCAAATGGATTAACTGAACTTAAAAAAAATGTATGTGTCAAGAACTTAGAAGTATCGATTTAAATGAATTGACAAAAAACATTTAAAAAGCAAGCTCTACACTAGCTACCAATATTTTGTACGTTTGGTAGCATATTGTTATGATATCAAAAAAACTCAAACATACAAGAAAAGCTCTTCTCCTCCCGTCGGCGCCGCCGCCGGTCCGCCCCATCTCCGATGGCCTCTAGGCCATGGAGGTGCGGAGGATCTCGGCCCCCCGCCGGCGGGAGGGACCCCGTTCTCGTTCTTGTTAGATTCAGCGTCTTGGTTGGGGCTGTGTGGCGGCGGCGATATCCCTTAGTAGGAATAATGTCTCCCACGTTCTATCCCCGTCCCGATGGTGTGTCTAGCATCGTCGGAGGACGTGTGGAGGTTTGTCTCCGTCGGATCTCGCGGGATTCGGTCGGTGCTGGTCTTCGGTGGATCTGTTTGGATCCGGTCTTCATTCGTCTTTGTTTGGGTGTTTACAGGTTTGATCCTTCTGATCTACGACTTTCTTCATCGGCGATGGTTGCTACTTTGGTTAGCTGGTCCTATGGGGCCTTAGCACGACGACTTTCCGACTGTCTACTACAACAAGGTTTGCCCGGCTCCGGTGAGGGAGGGGCGATGACGGCGGCGCGCCTTCGGCTCGCTCCAGTGCTTGTAGTCGTCGCTAGGTGGTCCACGGACATGGTTGTAATTTTTATTACCTCTGTTGTTCTTTGTACTGCCATGATTGAAGATGAATAGATTGGAAGTTTCTCGCAAAAAAAAAAAACAAGAGCAAACAAACTCTACTCTAGGAACCCCCATGCTTGAACAAAAATTACAGCCAACCCCACTAATATGAAAAAAAAAAACTCAACACACTAGGATTAAAAAGCTATACTGACTAGCCATGATACGAGTGCCTGAAACAAACAACCCAATCTGCTACTAAAACCTAAGATAAATTCCACTCCTCCCCTATCATATTAAAATCTGTCACTCCAACAAAATTTATCATAAATAACATGGCGAGTTTAATTAACATATGATGGCAATTTTTCTATATGAATCTGCCATGGCAAATTTTTGTTTTGTACTCTGTTCATTCTGATTTTCCATGGTTTTTTGCCATGCTATTTACGAACATTTTTTTGCCATGTCATTTATGTGAAATTGCCTTGTGAGCATTATCAGAGATGTTGTTACAATAGTTTTGTCACCTTTAAAAGAAATATATCAATTTATTGTAAAACTTGTCATTGTGAAAAATAACATCATGGCAAATCATAAAGTAGTTGGGGCAACTCGAATGGCAATTTGTTATGAAATTTTCAATTGTATATAAAAACCACGGCATTTTTTAGTAAAATGGGTCTAATATAGCCATGTGGCAAAAAAGTAATTTTTCATGTTTTTTTATGTCTTGGCATTTTATGTCTCGCCAGATGGCATTTTTCTCTTATGTACGTCATGTGCAGTTTTTGTACCCTTTTTGTTTACCTATTTTCAAAATGAGGTTCAAACACCAGTTTATGTTTTATCTAGCAAAACTGGGCTTTTGGGGCCTGCGAGCGAAGCAATCGTTCGTTCCACTCCGTCTCCCTATCGAACGAAAACGTTCGGCACAGAGATCGTCATGGTCAATGACTCAAATTTGCCATGAACCAGAAACTAAAATTGTCATGGTGAGTTACTTAAATTTGCCATGAACTAAAATTTGCTATGGTTCACAAAAGAAATAATTTACATGGTCAAAATACTAGAGTTGTCTTGGTCAAAATACTAAAATTGTCATGATCTATAAACTAAATTTGTCATTATGAATTACTAAAAATTGCCATGGTCCATGAATTAAATTTGCCATGATTAATTACTAAAAATTGCCATGGTTAATTACTAAAAAAAATCATGGTCAATTAATAAAATTTGCCGTGAAAAGTAGTTGAAATACAATGGTAGCTTTAAATCTAGAAGAAAAAAATAGATGAAATATATCATGGCAACTTTAGTGTAAACACTATGGCAACTTCAGTGTAACATCATGGCAACTTTTGGCCAAAAAAAAAGTCATCGAAACATATTAATATGGATCTAGTTTTGAAGATCTCGTCGAGACGAATTTAATGATGAAAACAGAATTTTAATCGGATTTTTTATTTAAGAGATAAAATACTTTTAAGTCCCAAAATGAAAAAAAAAATCGCTAATGTCATCTGTTTAATGTGGCAAAATGAATTATAATGAACGTTTGAATCATGTTCTTTTGTTCGGATCCGATCCGATCCCGTTTACGCGAAACTCCTTCGCGTTCCCGCTGTTCCCCCTCCCCACTGCCGCACCAACACGCCAGTCTCGGCGTCGCCAAACCCTCGCCCGCTCTCCAGAACCCCCTATGGCCGCCACCGGCGCTGCCGCGGCGGGGCCGCGGCAGTTCAAGCTCGACCCGCAGAGCGAGCTCCGCGTGGAGGTGCTCCCCGACGCGACCCTCCTCGTGCGCCTCGTCTCCGGCACGGCGGAGATCTTTGGCACCGAGCTTCCCCCCGAGGGCTGGCTCACCATCCCGCCCCGCTCCAAGATCGCCGTACGCGCGCTTTCCCCATCCCCCACCTAAACCCGCTTTGCTCAGCTTTGCTGCTACCGCCGGCGCACGGCTCTGACCTGCTGTTTCTGTCCCCACGATTAGATTTTCACGTGGCACGGCGCGACGGTGGAGCTGGACGGGGTCAGCGAGAGCGAGTACACGTCCGACGAGGTGGGCCGGCGTTCCGTTTCCTTCCTCTGCCAAAACATCTTCGTTGTCGTTGTGCTCTGTCCGTTCTTGAATGTGCTGTGGTGGTGAGGTGATTCTGCTTTCAATTGCAGACGCCGATGGTGATTTATGTGAACACACATGCGATTCTCGACGCACGGAGGGCGAGGGCGAGGGCAGCGCAGGGAGGCGACTTGGAGACCTTACAGGTGACTACTCTCTGTTTCATTCATTGTGGAACATTGTGAAAAAGTCTGTAACAAATTGTTATGCTTTGGACTGAATCAGTGAACTTCTCAACTCTTGATTGTCTAGGGACCTAGAGTGATTGTTGTGGGACCAACTGATTCTGGAAAAAGCACTCTGTGCAAAATGCTCCTTAGCTGGGCTGCCAAATTGGGATGGAAGCCTACATATGTGGATTTAGATATTGGCCAGGGTTCGATAACCATACCTGGATGTATTTCTGCCACGCCAATTGAGAAGCCCATAGATATAGTCGATGGGATTCCTTTGGAGATGCCCCTTGCATACTTCTATGGCCATCCAAATCCAAGGTAACTTTCCAGTTTACCCTCTTGATGGTTCTACCCACTGCACTGTGTGGCTCCTTTTCTGTTCTGCTGATTCGGTGCCTCAGTTTTCTACTTTTCTTTATGTTGCCAACAGTATTAATCCAGATGTTTACAAAGCGCTTATGAGAGAGCTAGCTCAAACATTAGAGACACAGTTCTCTGGGAATGCTGAATCTAGGGCAGCGGGTATGGTTATTAACACAATGGGGTGGGTTGAAGGCCTTGGCTATGAGGTAATTATTTGCTTAAACGTAATTAGCTATTTGAATAAGCATGTTAATGGCTAATAGTGTATGCTAACACAAGTTAAGTGGTGTGCAGTTACTTCTTAACGCGATTGAAATCTTCAAGGCTAATGTAGTGCTGGTATTGGGACAGGCAAGTGCTACATTGCTATGTTCAGTTTGAATGTTACTAGTTTATTCAGTGTTGCTTCACAAGGGACATGTGATGTACTTCTGTATAGATAACTAACATTTATTTCATACTCGTCAACTCTTGCTATCCTATATTATGTTTCCGTTTGATGATAATGTGTTGATTGTTGAATCTACAGCGAAGTATAATTTTGTCAAACCTATTGTCATAGCATCCAACTGATGGTACTCAGAGATCTTAAGCATGTAAGAATAACACATTTGTTTGACACCACATAGAAATTAGATGATCACCCACACTTTGCCCCCCCCCCCCCCCCCCCCTCCTGAGAATGACTGTTAAGAGCAGTTAATCTGCCCTTCATTGAGACACCCTAGTAAACTGTGGCAAATAGTAGAAACATCGGCAGTGGTAACTGGTAAGAGCAGTTAATCTGCCCTATCTGGTTCAAACGATCATCAGCATCAGTATGTAGCACAAATATATTCACGCAGAAAACCATTTTCGCTGAAGTTTATTACATATTTAATTTGAACAAAGAAAATCTAGGTCGATAAGAAAGCCTCAACAGCTGAGAAATAGTGAAGATTATCATTCCAACTCCTTCTGGCAAATACAGCTCGAAGAGGTGTTTGCTTGAGTTTATGCTAACGGACAGAGTCTGCAAAATTGTTTGCATAAACACAAAGCCACATGGATGCAAAACTGCTGATACCATAAAAGATGAACCAGCCGTTTGTTAGGATTAGCTTTCATACAATAATAATACTACTGGTGCGCTTTACGTTGTCCTTGTTGTCATGTTTGCCTTGAAATGTGGAGTCATGGATAAACATGAGATCAAATGATCCTGAAGCCTGGAATGATCTGACTTGTCTGCTGCAGGAGAAGCTCTGGAAGATGTTAAAAGATGCAGTACAAAGTAAGCCAAATATCGATGTCGTAAAACTTCATAAATCAGAGGGTGTTGTCCTAAGGAATTCAAAATATCGTCAAAAGACTAGAAGCTTTCGTATCAAGGTAAGAAAAAATTGTATCTGGGCCCCTCAGTGTTCTGATTTGGGTTTTCGTAAGGAGCTCTATTGCTTAAAAAATACATTTCAGTTTAGTGTTTGTTTGTTTGGTAACCTATTTTTCTTTTTTACTGCAAGACTTAACATCAAATTAATTCTGTAGAAAATCGAGTTTATCCATCCCTGTGCTATGCCACTCTCCTTTGTGCCGTTTATGTTGTTATTCTTGCAGTCGTAGTTGGCATTTTTCTCTTGCTCCATCTCAGGCTAAATCCTATTCCTGGCTGCAGGAGTACTTTTATGGGATTGCAAATGATCTGGCACCACATTCAAATGTAGTCAACTTCAGTGACGTTTCTGTTTTCAGAATTGGTAGTGGACATCAAGCTCCTCGGTCAGCACTACCAATTGGTGCAGAGCCTGTGGCAGATCCTACTCGGCTTGTTGCTGTCAACATCAGCACTGATATGGTCCACACAGTGCTTGCTGTTTCTTATGCGAAGGAACCTGATGAAATAATTTCGAGGTAATACCAACTGTCATTCTCCAAGATAGTGGTTAAGTATGACAGCCACGTAAAGGTGGCAACGAGTCGGGTTCTTCATGGGCCAAGCTACGTGAAACACTTGCCTGAACTCAAGACGCCGCCCGCCCATGAAAATCCCATGGGCAAAAAATCATGGTGAAGTCCAAACCCGATGAGTACCCATTGGAAATAATATCATGGGAAATAAGAAATGAACTCAACAATTCAAGCATACAAGTTTACAGTTTCTCTCACAAACTGACAACATCTCCAAAGACACGTGGTATATGGAATAAATTCATTTTTTAATTAGTATAGTATTAATTGGGTGACCCTTGGACAAAAAATTATACGCATGCCCGAACCATTCCTAATCGGGCTACCCATGTCTCTTGCTACCATGGGCGATAAAATTTGAAAGCTACCCACATTCTACCCATGGCTATGTGCTAGGACTATAACTATATAAGCAAGGACTGATGCAAAAGTAGCCCCAACTGAAAGTAGATCACAAATGTCAAAAGCTACTCAACCTAAGCTTGGCATCAAATTGCTCATTTGCTCGTCTTACAAGTTTCTAAGTGCTACGATATTTTCAGTTTCATAGTTATACAGGATAGTGTCATTTATTCATCTAGTGACTGTTTGATTCTCATGCGAGCTTTTCAAGTAGTTCAATCAGTGGCAAACCGGCAACTGTTACTGTGGTGAGAAGGTGGTACACAGTTGTTTGTGTTGTTTGACATTAGATATACTATAGATTAGAACTTTTTACTTTGTGTCGTGTGTGTGTTTTCCGACTGCAACAGATTTATAGCATAACAAAATCGTTTTATGTCTTCATTCCCACTAGGCTAAACTGTCGAGTTTGTGTTTCCCTTTTTTTGCTAACACCTAGATTGTAATTCTGTGCAGCAACGTTGCCGGATTCATCCATGTCACAGATGTTGACATCCAAAGGTACACTAACACCACGAAACCAACTTGTGGCTCTGCCTGAAATTTCACCTGGGACCTAACATTCTACATATGCATTTCAGGAAGAAGCTGACGTACATCGCGCCTTGCCCAGGAGACCTGCCAAGCAGGCTGTTAATCGCGAGCTCCCTGACATGGTATGAGCAGGCTTGACCCGGTTCGAGGTTGAACACTGTAGGTAGGTAACCAGATGGCTGATGACATGTTGTAACGCCGAAATGGATACTCTGTGCATTTGATAACTGGAACACTGTACCGGTAAAGCTGAATGGGTTCGACGATATCTCAGGCATCTTGCTGCGAAGCTTTCTGCTGACTTGCTTATGTTTTCTATGCTGCTGTGGCGACGAAGATACAAACAGTTAGGTCAATGAAAGGTCGGTGTGCTCTTTTGTACGCTGTTGGAAATTACTCCCTCTGTAAAGTAATATAAGAGCGTTTAGATTACTACTTTAGTGATCTAAACGCTCTTATATTTCTTTATGGATGGAGTAAGATATAGAAGATCAGTCCTTTGGCCTCTTCTCAACTGTATCGAGATATAAACATCAGAGCTAGTTATTATATATATCCAATATAAAGCAACCAAACATAATCTGGAGATTTCCAGCACTTTGTATCAGAGGAAACATCAATATGACAAGTAAACACATCTGCATTGAATTAACATGTGTGTGGACATTAAAGCATCCGATTTACAGATACTAGTGTTGGATTCATAGATGATACAGGCACCGGCTATTGCAGCGCTGGCCACAAACTACAGCCGATCAAGGATCAACAGCTCAAAATAAAAATAAAAAACTAGAGCCGATCAAGACAGGGAATAGAGCGACATGGCTGGACCAAACTTAAAAAGAGGATTTTGTGAAGCTCAACATTTGATGCATGCGTTCAGTTGGGTCGGACTGGCAGCGTGAAGCTGTATGATCCCCTTCGGCTCTCACCCTGCCACGGCTGAAGCTTGTGCTCTACGGGATGGTGAGCAAGATTGGGTGCAATAGACTTGAGGTCGATTCTGATTCCATGGAGATTAAGGTAATTAACTTCATCAAGGAGGGAGGCAGCTGATGTTTACCAAGAAAAATGCACGCTTTTATGTCGCGATTTTACCAGGGTTTGCTTTGAGCATTGTCCTGGGGAGGCATCCAATATGGCTGCAGATACTTTAGCTAGACTAGACAGGTAGTTGGTCCCCTCAACACTTGCATGAGGATCCTGCACCAGTGCTTAATTTCTACATTAGCTTAAATATAAATCATCATCAAGGCTTTACCTCCAAAAAAGAGTAAATATATTCGTATCCAAACAAACCATGTAGTACTACTTTGGTGTATATTAATGGTCAAAGGTGTGCATCAAATTCCGTGTAAAATCAGGCGTGCCTTACATTTTGAGCAGATTGGAGTACTTTCTTTACATGAAAGATATATGGCAGTATTTATTTGTCTTGTTTCACGACTCACGAGTCCATTATACCGGGTGTCATGTTGTTAGGGGCAAAAGGTCAGAAACCGGACATTTTATAGTGCAACGCCTGAACACTTACCCCTCGGCCCCGCGTCACCCTCCCCACGGGCGACTCGGGAGGCGTCGTGACCCCCTCAAGCGTCCCCTACCCTCCACCTTCCCCTCCCCTTGCCGCCGCCGGTGCCCCCCATCGGGCAAAGCCCGGGCGGATCCGGCGGCGGCAGGACCTTGCTCCCCGGCAGCTTCCCCCTCGAGCGTGGCGGCTCAACGAGGCTGGCGGAGTAGAGCTTCTCCGGGCCTAGGGTTTCGTGACGGCGACCCCATATCCAAAGGGTCGGGCCTCTGGACCGGGCGTGGCGAGCACGCGAGCAGCGCGACCCTGTGGGGGCGCAGCTGCGGTTGCTTGGTTGTGCCCCGGCGGAGGCTGCGGGCCGGCACCGCGGCCTCCTTGGTCGGCGGTGGCAAGGTACAGGTAGCAGTCCTTGTGACGGCGCCATTAGCCCTGCTCGACGCGTTCCCCTGCGATGCCTGTCCTGGTTTGGCAGCCATCCGGCGGCTGTTGCACTGCGCTGGCCGGTGCTTCCCTACTTCAACGGTGACGATACGTGGTTCCCCTCTCGGTGCTAGTGGTCCTCTCCGGCGATCTGCTTCTTCGTCTCCTGTCTGCCCCTGCTTCGGCGGTCTTTTGGGGTTTGTGGTCATGGGCCGAGGTGAAATCCCTGCGCTGACAACGGCGACACCTGAGGGTGCCGTTACCTCCATGGAGGCGCTGTCATGGCCCTGGACCCTCTCCTCGAGCACGGGCGGAAACCGCTGGACAAGGCAGCGTCGGCGTCTCAGCGCCCTTCCCTTCTTGAAGGCGCTGCTTGGGTTGCACTTGGAGTCCCCACTGTGGCAGCTGGAGATGGTGGCCTCTCCGGTCCTTCCGGCGAGGCTTGCTTTTGCGTTGCTGTGATGTGGGCTGCAGCATAGGGCGTGGGCGTCTGGGGCACAATGTACACTGGCGCCGGCGTGTACAAGACGATGGCTTCTTTAGTTCCGGCTGGCATCCACATACCAACTCTCCTAGGCACATGAGAAGGTGCATTGCACGTACCAAGTGTCCCTCCCAGGCACATGAGAAGGTGCCTGGCAACAGTTGTGACGCAGCCTTGAGGCTCTAAGTCTAGTTGCCTCGCCATTCATGGTTGGAGGCTAGCCTTGAGGCTCTAAGTCTAGCTGCCTCGCCATTCATGGTTGAGGATGGACAAGACGATGGTGAGGACGGTGGCGTGTGTGGTGTGTCCCTACTGCAGGGAGGTTGTACCTGTATTCGTATTCTCTTCCTGTTCAATGAAATGAATCGCAAAATTTGTGTTTTCTCAAAAGAAAAGAAAAAAGGTCAGAAACAGATCGGTTGCATATTGGGTAGCGTTCCCGCCTTGTATATTTTAAGAAAAAGTGGATATGAAAAGGGATGCAAATGTTACTGGGATATGAATATAGATCGGATGTTTGCACAATTCAAAATAGATATTAACGCTTATCTAGCATTTATAGGACAAACACCGATATAATACTCAGGTCCAAACATATATTTCCCATTTATAGGACATCAAACACATTATAATACATCGACCAACATACACATAGGGGCGAATGCAAGTATCGCCAGGAGGGCCTCCCCGTCCATATGAAAATTATTCAGTTATATCCAGATGATGCAGAGAAGACCTTCCTTCAGGCAAGCATCCTGCTCAGACCCAAAGGAAAAACAATAACAGAGGCTAACATAACAAATCCCAATGCAGCTTCCCTCCATTGTGTATCAACAATACAAAATGGAAGCACATCGGGAAAAAAATCAGAGCATGCAACTTTAACATCTCGTGTAAAGATCGAGAAGCAGCAAAAAAGGATCTCCAAACAAAAGAATTGATTGACATACAGCTCGGGCCCCATGGAGCCCGTATCTAAGGACACAAGATCTACAGACTCCGACGCTGCGGCGGAGAGGAGCATCAACACCGGTAAGTTAAAGAGGTCAACACCACAATTACAAAAAGTAGTCGGGGGTCTTGCGTGTTGTGTCAGGCTCGATTTGCCGAGGCGCTGGATCAAACTGGAGGAAGTTATGATCCATGTTTTCCCCAATCTCAAGAATCGCGGCCATGTTACCACATCGGTAACAGTAGTTTGGTGCACTGAAGACCGTTACAACATTCTTATCCTGCATGAGAAAATCAGAACACAGTAATTATTCAACCTTCCTATGCATGCCGCCAGAAGAGTATAAAACCTTGCCTAACGCAAGAATGCATGAAAATTTGCAGTCACGACTGTTAATTTAATAACCACAGGTCATGCTACAAGATACAACAAAGCAAATCGCTATTTGAAGGTTTTCTGCTTATGTACGCACCAAAGCAAAAGGCTTGCACATAAAGGATGATGCAGTTTCCAATATTTTAATCAAGTTCCCTAATATCTTTCTGATGATACGTTGAAGTGGGATGAGTGATACTTTGCTCAATTTCCTTGGAAAATGCAGTCGACAGAGAATTAAAATCTGCCAAGTGATCCTGTTTGATGCAGGACTGGGCTTATATGTTCCCTCTACTGTACACCTTGTCTGTGTTCCCTTACATACACGACATGGATCTCAGGAATCTACACCGGTTGGCCGACACAGAGAATCATACACTATATGATTAAGCAGTAGGTTGATTTGGTCCCTCCAGAAACTTAGATAAAGTCGTTTTAATTTTTTTTCTTTTCGGGGAGGCTTTGTGCATATTGAGGAATATGTAAACACATCAGTTTACAATTTAACACAATTATAAGTGCAATGGTATGTAACCTTAATTAACTTTTAACCAAAGAACTGGAAAATTCCAGATTCATGCCCCCTAAACAAGTAGTTAACAATTGTACTTCGAATTTGTTCATTAGATATTCAAGCAACTTTGACAGAACGATTGTGCTCAGACTTTTCGGTAGGTATTTTCCGCGAATGACTACAACTGGTTAATTAATTGCAAGATGAAATAATCAAATCAAATTTTTTTTCCAATGTTGTGTTCTGAACACCAACCTGGCACCAATTGAATCCTTCCATTACAAGTTGATGGGCCCTTGATATGAGAGAGAGGCCATTTGTATGGTTGAACTGTTGCGCAATATCTTGCCCAAACGTATAACCTGCTCCTCTTGGTGAAATCCCCCATCCACATCGATCGTCTGGATCAGACCACAACAGATCACACATGGGCCCTTCATGAGGAACCTGCAATCGTTATGAGAAATATGTGATTAGACTGAGAATAAACATTTTGCAATAAGTCCATTTTCTTCCTCAGTAACCATGGAAACAAGTCACGACTCAAGTCTTAACAGATATCATCGATATCCTTCATAAGCACAACAGGTATCTGTTAGAAATACACTTATATACAGCCATCCACTTCATGGTCAACAACTCAACATTACAAATTGTAGAGCTCTAATCCTCAGAAGAGAAAAACTTCAGTTATTCAGTATTCTAATAAAAAATTAAGATGGTAAAGGGCATCATGTAGATCCACAACCACAACTCAGTAATGATTTATCAATAATAAATATTCTCCATCAGAATTCCTAATGCCGCCTCATTCAACTAAATCAAGTTTTTTGGATTGATATTTCTTCTTAATTAACATCCACAGGATGTGAATCAAAATACAGGAAAATCGATCATACCACAGAACAGTTTTCATTGCATATACCTGCCTAGTGCCTAGGTCACTCCCTCTGGTCCTTTTTTCTTTGCATCTAAGTTTTTTTCCTTTTTTCCCTAAATAGTCTGCGTATTCCCTCTTTTTAGCACCAGTTTCAAACTGTGCCCCGCTGCACCCGTAGTAATTAGCATACGCGTGCATTGTTTTGGCAGGCGCAGCCTAACCCAGCCAATCAAGGACGACATGCAAAGAGGCCCATGCTGCGCACGGTGGCCAGAAAAGCGGAGACCACCCAATCCATTGCATGCATCGGTTAAAATACTCCACACCTCTCTCTCTGCATGCGCAGGGGCAAAAATGTCCAAAAGAGACCCAACGTGACCTTCCTTGGTATCTGTGCTGCTGCTTAAACGCAGGGTAAAAAGGACAGGAGGGAGTACAAATAGCGAAGATCGCCGCCCATGCATGCCTCTAAATGGGAAACAAGAAAAGAGCACTAGTTCATAAAGACAGTGATAACTTTGCTGCTTACCTCTTGTATGCGATCAAGAGCACGAATGTTATCTAATGTATCCAATGATGGAGAGAGACCACCATGAAGGCAGAACACCTACAAATAGGTGTTTCCCATATGTCAGGCATATACATTAAATAAGTCTGCACTAGTCGTACAAAATTACTTGAATAACAAACCTGGTTTTCTATAAGAGCCGTGAGAGGCAAATAATCAAATAGGTCTGTAAAGTACTTCCATACATTTGCATTCCCATATTTTCGCAAGCACTCGTCATAGAAGCCATATCTGTAGCAAAATAGTCGATGTCAACAACTAAGTTGTAGGCTTGTAGCACAACCTCCCAAAAAAAAAAGAGTTGTAGCACAACCGGTGAACATTTTGCCGAATAGTATCATTATAGTTTTCATGAATTTCCCCAAAATTTTATTAACACATCTATATGAAAATTAGTACTACTCAAAAAGCATACTCCCTCCGTCCGGTAAAGAGTGAACATTTGGCTTTAAAATTTGTCCACAAAAGAGTGTACTTCTATCCTCCCAATGCACTTTAAAGAAGGAAAAAATGTTTCTCTCTCATCACACGATAATCAAGACCAATAGCATTCTACACATGGTCTTATTAATTTCTACATGCACTTAGCTCATTGGGGGTTGGGTAATTAAAGAGGAGAGAGATGGTGGCTTGCACCTTTCCAATGCATTTTTTACTCCACTCCATAATTTGTCCTAAAATTTCTAGATGTTCACTTTTCACCGGACGGAGGGAGTAAATGTGAAAACTACAGTCATTTTAGGATCTAGCTGGAAGTTTTGCTGTGATCAACCACATAAATACGTCTAGAAAATAGGTAGATCATAACTACATTTTACCAAGACTATGCTCAAAGTTTTTTGCTCTTGGTTATCCATAGAAGACAACTTCAAACAATCTCATGCACACGTCAATTCACCAACACATTTAGGTGGGTTCTACTCCATTTTAATGTTATGCAATAATAACTTGAGTTCCAGTAACAAGACAAGCTGCTTTGTAAATTCTAAAGGTCGATCATTGCCTTAGCCATAGTGCACCAGATGATACTCAATGTGGCAAAATACATCTCCAAGATTTAGTCAATTAGAGTATTAGACACAGTTAATTCAGGATCAACCAGGCTAGAAAAGATCAAAAGATTACATGTTGAATGCCATCACTTCATAGTTGTTACATCATGGGAAAGTACTCAATAATAAGGAACTGAAATCAGCAATCCAAATTTAGAAGGGCATAAACTCACACTTGAGTGATTTGTCTGCTCTCATGATTTCCTCTCAATATCGTAATTCTGTCTCTGTAGCGAACTTTCAAAGCCACTAACAGCGAAACAGTCTCCACCGAATAGTAGCCACGATCTGCATTAAGAGCAATATGATAGATTTATCCATATTGGGAGTGCCACAAGATGGAGTGCATCTACAACTACAGATGGAAAGATGAAGAGAAAGGGCGACTCCTCAGATAAATAAATATTGGATTTCACTTTTGTCAGTCCAACAGACAACAAAACGTGATGTCGGCTATCAGCACATATAATTGCCAACAAAATTATACTCCCTCCGTCCCAAATTACTTGTCCTAAAACATGTTAGATACATCCGTATCTAGACAAATCTAAGACAAGCTTTTTGGGACGGAGGTAATACATCTTCACGTCTTGAGGAAAATTTTGACATCGAACGAAGACGGGTGTGAACTTTTTTTTTTTGTCGTTCTAAAGCACCTGCCACCTGGTATCATTTAATGAGAATTCTTAACTTCTTCCTAGCTACAAGCCTACACCCTTATAATGGTATCTACGAGGACCTAAAGATAGGACTCGCACAAAATTCTTGTAAGCTAGGTCCAAGCAAGACACATAACCAGCACAGGATATTGACCTCTACAACTACCGCCATGGGAACCTAGAGAAACGAATTCTCCCGACAAGAAGAACCTAGTAGAGAAGTAATACAAGCTACATACATAATCAGCACAACCGTTCTCGAAACGAATTCTCCCGACAAGAAGAACCGCCGGCTGAATTCCGTGTAGGATCTACTATAAAGAAGCCATATTTTGCCGCAGCAATCCCTAGAGATCGACAAAAATCGAGCGTTGAAAGGGCGGCCGCCCGAACGCACGCGAGAGGCAAAAGGAGGCGAGGCGTACCGACGTAGTCACCCATGAAGAGGTAGTTGGTGTCGGGCGACTCGCCGCCGATGCGGAAGAGCTCGATGAGGTCGTAGAACTGGCCGTGGATGTCGCCGCAGACGGTGACGGGGCAGCGGACGGGCTGCACGTTCCACTCTTCCATGAGGATGGCCTTGGCCTGCTCGCAGAGCCCCTTGACCTCCGCCTCCGGGAGGTGCTTGCACTCGCGCAGGTGCGCGATCTGCCGGTCCAGATCCCCGTGCGGCGGCATCTCGGCCGCAGGGGCGGAGGCAGGGGCGGGCTACGGCTTGGTCGCGCGGTCGGTGGCCGGCGAGGAGGAGGGAGTGGCTAGGCCGGGGCTAGGGTTTGCGGGGGATCAGCGTAGCGGAGGGGGGAGGGTGTGGAGCAGCTCATGCCTCCATTTTTCGCTTTGTTTTATACGAAGCGAGATTTTTCTTCGCCTCCAACATTCGCAGGGGTACAGAACGACCGGGGCGGCTGTGCTGCCTCCTGCCTGGCTGGCTTGCTTGTTCTGTTCTGCGAATTGGTGGTTTTGGAATGGGCGGAGTGTAATTTGGTCAGCAAAGGAAAGGTGAGCTGGTCAAAATGGCTGGATATGCATTGCCGACCACGAGACTTTCTTTTTTTGCGCGGTCGACCACGAGACTTTTAATCCCAAATGCTTGAAAATGCAGCTGCGCTATTCGGTGTCGCCGAGCACACGCGCACGAGCCGTCCGATGCCGATGGACGGTTCCGCGTCTAGTGGAACGGTCGAGCGTCCCGACATACGTGGCGACGGAGAGACACCCTCGACGTGCGCTTAGTGGTGGGCCCGAACAGTAATTTCAAGTGAGACCGCCTCCCTTCGCCGCTCCTCTGGTTCGAAATTTCAAGAGACGCGTTGCTCCTTCTCCTATCTCTCTCTCGCACTCGCATGATTTTCTCCTCCCCTCCATTTCTCCAGTGGTTTGCAGCACGATTCGGCGTAGGTTCGCCGGAGATTCGCCGGCGCGGGAGGCCGTCCATGGGCGCGTGTCGACGGCGACAGGCGGAGGTAATCCCCCAACCTCTCCACGCTCATTTTGGGTCCTCTCACGTTGCCAACCAAAATTTCAGTTGAAAAAATGGGGAAAAAGATAAATCCCAATTTTAGAAAACTGTGGGGTGCGGGTTCGATGGGGCTAGGGTTAGGTGGTGTTCGTCGCCGGGGTGGGGGGGTGCCGACGCGTGTATGAAGCGAAGGACAGTGATGTCTATGGTGATGCCGCGCACGTTCATTTTTGGGTCGAATACCTAGCTTGTTTGGGGGGGGGGTAGGGGGCGTCCCGGTCGAGTAAGGTGCGGTCAGGTGGTTTTGCCGACGGTGGAAGAGCATGAACTAGACGAGAGAGGAGGGGGCGGGGGTGGTACAATTCGTGTTGGGATTTTGGGTTTTTTGGTAAGGTTGTTTGTTCAGCGACAAAAAATTGCTTTGTAATAGACGCATGAGTTGCTATCATTTTCGTAAGTAGTTGCTCGTGTTTGGTATTTTGGGTGAGGTTTTTGTTTTCACACGGGCAGTTGCTTAGAATATGACAATAGTTGCTCATTTTTTGTCCATTAGTGGCTCGTGTTTGGGATTTTGAAGATTTTGGATGAGGTTTTTTCACAGAGGTAGTAGCTCGGAAATACAACAGTCGTTGCTCATTTTTTTCGTCTACCAGTCGCTCGCGTGTTTTGGGGGGGGGGGGGGGGGGGGGGAGGGGGCTACATGTTCTACCAACACGTTTTTCGTTTTGTCGTGTGCTTTGTTCTAATGTAGGCCATGCACCTTATGGTGCTCCATCTTTTCACGGGTCGGGGGATATGAATTCGATTTTCTGAACATTTTTTGTGACAAATATATTATTTTTGTAGTTTTAGTTGCTTCTTCTGGGAGAGCAGATGAGCTCTGGATGATTTTGGGATGTCTTTCTGGTATTAGTTATAGGAGGTTAGGAGGTTAGAAGTTCAGCAAATATTTTGTATACCAGAGCATGCCTTTTTTTCTATATCAGTAGCAAACTTGATGGTAATATGGTTTGAACATATATAGGAAATTAAGGTTATTCGGGTTTTTCTCAGCGATGTTTTTGCTTGCAATACAAGCAGGAATTGGTCTCAAATCGTCAATAGTTGCTCGAATGTTTTGGGCTTTTGGGTGTTTTGGGGTGAGTTTTTTTTTCACAAACGCGGTTGCTTACAATTATGAGTTGCTCTCATGATTTCGACAAAGAGCATATATTAATATCGCGGAGATACCAATTACACCCAGCCTCTGCAACAACGCAATGCCCTAGCGACATTACGGATGCACACAGCCAAAAAAAAGAAAGAAGAATTACGAAAAAGAAAAGTCCCGCTGCAATGATCTATTCCCTGAAACAGCAGCACTAACACCACCAAGACAGCACCAGAAGTCCAGCTTCTCCAAAAGCGACGCCTCCAATAAGGGAACAGTGCACAAACACCGTCGTCGCCCGATCATCGATCTTAGGTTTTCACCCTGAAGAAAGTCCTCGCTCTCAAAAACAATGCCTTCAACAAGGCCATTGCCAGGCACAACCAATTAAGGCCAGACCTTGGATTTTCATCCTGAAAGAAAGACTTTGGACTTCTCCTGTGCAGTCGCCCCCACTAGCATGCCGTTGCTCCAAGTCATGAATCACCAAGCCAATTCCTCATCGCCACAGAGACTCGAATCACCATTGCTAGTCCTCAGATCTCAGCTTCCATGACATTCTCCGCCAGCTAACTTCACCATGGAACGAGAAAGCATAACCCATGATGGTAACAGCTAGCAGAGCTTCGCAGCGCTCCCTCTGAAACCAAACGGTCAGAGAAAACCACGGGTGCGCACGACCGAATCCCACCCGATCCAGCAATCTCCAGGCATGAATCGCCCAAGGGAGTTCCCGGCGGAGCCTTCCGGAACACGACACTGCAGCCAGATCGATGGGGACATGCATCCGGTCGATCAAAATCTCGGCGCGAGTTGGAACCCTAGGACCGCCGCCGGAGGAGATCGGATCAGGGTCGGGGGCCCCAGATCCACCGCCGCCAGCCCCCACGCCCCGGCCACGGCCCGCGCGGCCCAAACGGACCACACGGAGCCCCAGCCAAGGCACACCAGCGCCGCAGCCCTGCCAGGCCCCGGCCCCGGCCGACCGCGCGTCGGCCGCTCCGCGCCGCCGCCGCACGCACCGTCCACCTCCGCCACCAGGACCACCTCCAGCCACCCCCGCCGCCACGCCAGCCGAATCCAGGTCTGCCCGCTCGAGGAGAGGCAGGGCGCCGCCAGCGCGCGTCCTGGCCAGCGCCACCGGAGCCAGGCCTGCTCGGCACCAAGTTCTAAAGGCCGAGGGCGGCACAGCCGCGGTCGAGCCCCAGAAGCGAGATGCGGGAAGCAGGATCCCAAATCCGGCCCACCCCCACGCCGCTGCGCGGCCACCACCAAGCGCCGCCGAGGGGCGGCCCTGCTGCCGCGAGGGACGCCGCGCCCGCGAGCAGCACGCGCCACCCCCAGCCGGACCGCCGCGCTCCACCAGACCACCTGCCGCCGCGAGTTCAGATCCGGTACAGCTGCCCACCGAAAGAGATCCGGTACAGCTGCTCTCATGATGACAGTAGTTGCTTGTGTGTTGGTGGATTTTTTGGGTCAGGGTTATTTAATAGAGACAGTTGCTTAAAGTAGGAGCAGGAATTGCTCTTATTTTCTCTATCAGCAGTTGCTCTTTTTTTTGTTTTTAGTAGGTACTAAAATTTCTCTCATTTTTTATTCTACATAATGACACGCAAAAGTAAAAGGATCTCGTAAAGTAATAATGCATAAGGCGAAACGGAGGAGCGGCAGGAGGTACTCTTTTTTACATTTACTTTTTCTTTCTTTTGGGGTCATATATTAAGCATGTGTTTTCGTTTCCTTTTTACATTTTTTTGTTGTTCAAATAATTAGGTGGCTCCAATGACCAGCAATGCCGGACGCAAGCGTGGGCGCGCGAAATGGAATTCAAACCGCGGTATGCACAGGAAAATGGGTTGCAGATGATGTCGATGAAGTTGAAGAAGGGACGCATGCGAAACGGGCGAAGAAAGGCCAACATGAGGTAATTCTAAAAGTATAAACAGTAGGGGCAGGGGGTTAGGTAGTTGCATCTCAATATAGATGGATTTGTTCAATCCAGATCAGTAGTTGCTGAATAAACACAGAAAATATGGATGTCATTGCAGGCACATCCAAGATGGTTTTTGAAATAGTAGATGGTTTTCCTTTCTAGGTGGCTAATAGTGAAACTCTCAGCTCATCTTATATATCACACGAATTTTTGTTAGTAGACGTTATTGTAGTAAAAAAAACTTGGCACATTGGCATTTTTGATATTCTAAACAGCACAAGCAGCAAAAAAAGTTGCATCAGAAGATAGAGGGAGTTGCCCAATCCACAACAGTAGTTGCTTTTTTTTTGCAATGTATATATGTGTTTCCGTTCTCTTTTAGTGTGTGTATCCTATTTCTTTTGTGGTTATAGGGAGTTGCCCAACCCACAATAGTAGTTGCTTTTTTGCAATGCATATATGTGTTTTCCTTCTCTTTTAATGTGTGTATCCATATTTATTTTGTGGTTGCAGGTTGGGAGGAGTACGGCGTCACCGAGGAACAGGGCATCACCAGCAAGGCTATTCAAGTTAAACGTTTTTCTTGAGGAGTTTTGGGGGTGTGCCTGACATTGGCACAAGCACCATGAAAGGTGAGCTCGTCAAGTTTATCACGAAGTGCTATGACCCAGAGTTGTCCCAGTTTGTTATTCCAAAGAGGGAAAATATTTCAGTTTATGCTGCAAGCGTTCACATAATCTGGGGCTTGCCAAAGCGATATCTTGTTATTTTGTTCCATGAATGAGCACGCTAATCATACGTGGGTGTTTTATGAGGCCCTCCACCAATTACTTGTAGTTGCAGACCGTGTAGGTGCCACAAGCTGGTTTTACATTCGCCACACCACTTATATTTGCACACGGGGGTAGCTCCCTCGGGGGATTTTTTTTATGCTATACGCCATGACATTACGGGGTATTCCCCTAATGGCTCGAAACTTAGATGTATAGATCGAGCGACCCCCTGTTCAGGAGTAGTCGTCTGGTCGTGTACGCATCTGGTTGGGTCCGAGTCAGTGATACGGCCGAATCTCGACTACGGCGTTGACCTGATCGGGTGTCTCCTGGACTAGAATGTAGTAAAGATGAAAGTCGTTCGTTTGAAACTGCCTTGTTCAACCTATTTCCACCAACCTTACACATACAATTGAGTTTTCCTCTGAATATCACATTCAAGAACAAATGTAATTATAGCAAAAAAAACATAAACTTAATTATGAACATAAAAATATAATAATACATTTATTATTGCCTTCATGGCATATTTCCACTAACCTTGGCTCCTCGGACTATGCGAGGACATTGTTATTACCACAGTAGAGGTCCAGCGGGTTTGCCGAGTCAGGAACCACACCTAGATTGGAAATGAAATCCCTCATCAAAACACCTCTTTTGCTGCTTCAAAAGCCTTAGTTCGCTCGGCCTCCGTTGTAGAATCAACAATCGTTTCTTGCTTGGAACTCTTCCAGCTCACCGCACCTCCATTTAGAATGAACACAAACCCATATTATGAGCGAAAGTCATCCTTATCGGTTTGGAAATTAGCATCAGTGGAATACTTTACAATGAGCTTGTCCTCATCTCCATAAACCAGAAATATATCATTAGTCCTTCTAAAGTACTTAAGGATATTCTTAACTGTTGTCCAGTGACTCTCACCTGGATTAGATTGGTATCCCCTCATAACATTTATAGCATAGAAAATATCTGGATGAGTACATCTACTATATCACTAAGCTCCATCATCTATAATACTATGCTCCCTAATTTTAAAGAGCCCACATTCAATTGAGGTCTCCAATTGGAATTTTACTGGGTCAACAATTTTCTAAAGCTATCTCATTTTTTTTATACTATCCTCTATAACACTAAGCTCCCTAGTTTAAAGAGCCCACATTCAATTGATGTCTCCAATTAGGATTGGGTCACCCGATTTTGACCGGGTCAACAATTTCTCAAAGCTATCTCATTCTATTCTTTTATATTATAGTACACTATACTTTCCAATTTTTAAGGCCTCACAATTAATTGAGGTCTTCAATTTAGAATTGGATCAGCTCGATTTTGAACGGGTCAACAATTTCTCAAGAGCTCTCCCATTCGATTCTTTTAATTCCCTATATTCCCATTTTGAAGATCTTTCATTAAATTGAGGTGTTCAATTTTGGATTTGGTTTAAGATTTTGATCGGGCCAACGATCTTTTAAATCAATCAGCAGCAATCAGCCTATAAAAATATATCAATCCCGCGCACCCTCCCACCACCTAGATAAAAGAAGCGTCACCATGTGATAGTAGCACCAATATAGTACACACTCCATCATCTCCCCACCCGTCAAACTAAATTTTCCACCAGTTCCAAAATATAAGGGGTATTATTTTTTGGAAATTTATTTTTCTTTAACTTTGAACAAGTTCAGAGCAAAAAAATATCGACATCCATAATATTAAACAAAAAAAAGTATGGAAATTCATTTCATGATGAATCTAATCATACCGATTTGATATTATGAATTTTGATATATTTCTCTACAAATTTGATCAAACTTAAAAGGTTTGACTATTCAAAAAAATAATACACATTATATTTTGAAACAGAGTGAGTAATTTTTTTTAAGAAACCCAACAACACCAACGGCGCAGCAAAGCGCGCTCAACCCTTCTAGTATACACCATGCTTCCTATTTTTTAAGGTCTCACAATTAATTGAGGTCTTTAATTTAGAATTAGGTCACCTGATTTTGACCGGGTCAACAACTTCTCAAGGAGCTCTCCTATTCAATTCTTTTAATTCTCTATGTGTCCTAATGTTGAAGCTCTTTCATTCAGTTGATGTATTCAATTTTGGATTTGGTTCATGATTTTGACCAGGCCAATGATTTTTTAAATCAATCAGTAGCAGCCGGCCCATAAAAAATATATCAATCTCGCGCACCCTCCCACCACCTAGAAAAAAGAAGCGGATAACACATGCAGCCACCGATACAGAAATTTTCCCATATAAATATATGTTGATTAGCGGATAACACAGAACCACACTAAGAAAGGCCCATCAAATCACCGCATTATAAATAAAAGTAAAACACACTATCATCTCCTCCACCCGCCAAATTAAATATTCCATCAGTTCCAAAATATAAGGGGTATTAGTTTTTTAGAAAGTCAAATTTCTTTAGCTTTGATCAAGTTCAGAGCAAAAAATATCGACGCCCACAATATTAAAAAAAAGTATGGAAATTCATTTATGGTGAATCTAATCATGCCGATTTGATATTATGGATTTTGATATATTTCTCTACAAATTTGATCAAACTTAAAAGGTTTGAGTTTTAAAAAAATACACCTTATATTTTGAAACAAAGTATTTTTTTAAGAAACCCAACAACACCAACAGCGCAGCAAAGCGCGCCCAACCCTTCTAGTAGGAGGTGAAAGCCTCTCATTCAGTCGGGGGCATTGGTTTTGAATTGGGTTCCCGAATTTCACTTGGTCAACATTTTTTCAAGGAGCTCTCTCACTCAAGTGAGGTGTTCAATTTTAAATTTTCCACCATATCACTAAACTCCCTAGAGGGTGATGGCCTCTCATTCAATTGAGGACACTGGTTTTGAATTGGATTTTCAATTTTGACTTGGTCAACAATTTTTCAAGGAGCTCTCTCATTCAAGTGAGGTGTTTAATTTTAAATTTAGTTCATGATTTTGACTGGATTTCTCAAATCAATCGAACAACAACCATCTTATAAAAATATATCGGTCACGTGAATGTCTCATCATCTGACATAAAATAAATGCCAACATGTAACACTGTAGCACCAATATGATTTTGAATTGAGTCCCCAATTTTTGACTTCGTCAATAATTTCTTAAGAAGTTCTCTCATTCAAGTGAGGTATTCAATTTTGAATTTGGTTCATGATTTTGACTGGTCAATGATTTTCTAAATCAATCTGCATTAACCAGCTTATAAAATATACCAGTCTCGCACCCTCTCATCATCTGACAAAAAGTAAATGACAACATGCGACACCGTAGTATCAATATAATACATGTGGTCACCACGTGTATGTTAATTTACAGATAAAACATAATTATGCCCCAGAAAATACCGTATTATAAAAAAGGAAAACATGGTTCATCATCTCCCCCTCATCAAACCATTTTTTTAATGAAATCCCAACAACACCAATCGCGCAGCGAAGCGCGCTCAGTCCTTCTATTGACATAGTATACATGATGGACCCGATAGCCGAAGCATGCGGGATCACATCCATGCAACCTCGCTCATCAGAAGTTGTGGGACTCTTAGTCTTGCTAAGACTAATGACACGCGACATAGGCAAGAACCTTTTCTCGGCCTCATGCATGTTGAACCGTTTCAACACCTTATCAATACAAAAACCCACAAAAATAACGAAAACTTCGCATAGAGTAACTCAAGCACAATACTCCCTCTGTTTTATTTACTTTGGATATCAGTTTTGACCTAAATCATATTTTATAAACTTCGACCAAATTTATAAAATAATATTGACATTTTGGATAACAAATATATATGATGTAAAAATATATCCATTGACGAATCCAATGGTATTGATTTGATATGTAGATGTTAATATACTTTTATATAAATTTAATCAAAGTTTACAAAGTTTGACTTAATGCAAAACTAATGTGTGATGTAAATAAAAACAAATGAAGTACCAAATAGTGTTCGAAACTCCAAAAAAAATTAGGAATGTATTCATGAACTGTACTCCTTTTAGATTAGAAGTGAGCATTTTGATATTTATTTCCCTTTTCTAGACCTGACTTGATTTTGGCCGCGCACCATAAAACCCAGCAATCACAATTCTTTCCGGACGCTTACCGTTACCTCAAACCCAGAACCCGCAACTCGGCAGCCATGCCGCCGCCGCCTAAGAATCGCAGCCACGCTCCCGCGAAGGCCGGGCAGAGCCGGCCGCCGCCACGCCAGCCGGGGCGGCGGATGGCGAGCCGCGACGCTGGGGAGCGAGCGGCCTTCTTCGCGCGGCGCGAGGCGGCCACGGTGCTCCGGCGCGTGCTACGTGGGGACGCCTCCAAGCGCTCCGGGGGATCCATCAAGTCCCTCGTCTTCTCCCCCTCCGTACGCAACAAGCGCGCCACCTTCGCCCTCGTCTGTCAGACCCTCAAGTGTAAGCCCCCAGCTCCAACCGGCTGCCTTCTCGCGCGCTCGCGTGCAAGGTGTTCGATGTAATGCCTGTCCAGAGCCTCGTTGCTGCATTCTCGCAATGATATCCAATGCGTCCGATAGAATGCCGCTGTGAAGATATGCTGCTAAATGTGCGCATCAACTTCTATTTAATGCCCTAGTTGAAGATACTTTAATGTCTTTACTACCTGTGACATAATCCTTTCCGTCCAAGCACGATCTATAGAATGAATAAATTTATAAATATGCCAATGTTAACAGAGTGGATTTCTGGCTAACTCAAGCTTCCGGAGAATGATGCTCTGCGAACTCTAGTTATAAAACAACTAACCTTGAAGAAATGTGCATATTCCATCAGTATGTTAGTCCATCCGATGAGAATGTACATAGTTGATGACAAGGAAATAAAACCATATGTGGTGCTGCTTGAAATAAGCGAACACAAGTTCTCTGCAGTTATGCTTTTCCCGTCGTGCTTTAACTCTCAGTTTGTCTGTTCCTGCGTTGACTTCTCCCTCATAATTTGTTTGTTTCCTTTAATCAGATCTTCCAATTCTTAAGGAGGTTTTAGCATCAAGTGGAGTATTCACCAGCAAATGGAAGGTCAGCCAACTGAACCAAATGTTATGAATTAATTGATTCCCTTCTTGCTATACACTGTTTATACCAGTCTTGTGTTGATAGGTTTCATGCCCCTTAAGTGTCTACTTATAAGTTATAACACCGCCAGAAAAGGCTGCAAGGCATGGATTGACTATGCATTTCCTTTTTCTTGCAGAAACAAGAGGAATTAGTTTATGTGACAGCCTACGACATCCTCTTCGGTCAGGTTTGTCAGTTACTAGGTTCCCTACTTTGGATCAGTGTCTAACCTTCTAATTGTTAAGTTCTAACCTTGTCGCTATAAAACAGTTAAACCTTGAGCTATGGAATTAAGTACTAGTTTGGCATGTCATTCGAATTCATCAGTCTTGTTGTTCCTCTTCTTCTTCATATTCAATGAGAATCTGACATGAAGTAGCATTCGTAGGAAATTGCAGTTTCTGGATCTGTCGAGTTGTATATTATGCTACATAAAGATACTTTTAGGACTGCTCTTCAGAAAATATGTGTCAAAAGGAAAGTCAGTAATGTCGAGGACTTGTTAAGCGAGAAAACTACAGGTATCCTTCTCTGTTCTCTCTGACATGTTCCTTTTGTAGTAGATCATTGACTGTTCCTGTAATATGATTGCCCCTGCATCTCTGAGCCGCCTGTTGATCTTGACCATCCAGATCAAATGCATTCATTTGATCACATAATTTTCTGTACACGGCATAATAGATTGTGTCACAGCTGAAAACTTGAGTTATCTCATATGCAGCATCTTATGTGAGGTGTTTCAGCTATGAACTTCAACTATTTCATGTGCAGTGTATTATGTGAGGTTGTTTTCTTGTGTCAACACTACTGACTTTCATGCTAGGTTTAAGCATTTTTTATGTCGAGTACTTTCTGACTCCATATGATAATTGACAAGTTCTGGTTAACTTAGGGAAAACTGTGAATTCTATTTTAGATAATATCCTTCTAAATAACACCTAATAAACAGTAGCCATTTTCATAATACTTTGAAAAAACAATTTACTTTTCAATATTAGATCACAACTGTGTCCTGGAGAAGGTGTACCACAAGTGCTGCTGTGCATTTGCTCAATTTTGACATGTCAGTGATATGCCATCCTCATTGTACGTAAATTAAATGGTACTAGTAAAATTATGTGCATGTAATGCTGTTCATTATCCTTTTATTTCTGCAGTCAAACCAAAGCCCAGATTTGTTCGTGTAAACACACTCAAGACCACTACAGGATCTGTTATTGAAGTACTAAGTAAAATGCATAAGGTACTTCACCTATCTTCTAGTAATGCTCAGCAAGCATGTTTATCCAAGTAACAAGCCTCCTGTCCAGTGTTTCTTGGTATAACTTTGATATCACTTTCATGCTCTACCATTCTTAGTGATACTTGAAATTCACCTATTGGTAGGTTGATAAAGATGATATGGTTCTAGACATGTTGGTGCTCCCGCCTGGAACTGATATGCATAAACATCCATTGGTCACAGATGGAAAGGTGTTTTTGCAGGTAAAGCCTTGTGATTCTGTAGCATCTGCATTTGAAAGAAACTTTGGTTAATAATATTTCCTCTCTCGCTTTAACCTGTTTGCACAGGGAAAAGCAAGTTGTATGGTGGCTGCTGCATTGAGCCCTAAGCCGGGTTGGACGGTTAGTGTAGTCTATTAGTCCCACTAGTTCTTGTTGCATATATTTGTTGTTGTCTTGCAAGTTGCGACAATTTGAGCTAATTGAAGTATTTATTTTTATTTACATTACCATCTTTCTTAATTGATAGGATTTTACACAAATATATTCTGGACCTTAGTACTGCATATTTAGCACTAGGACGTAAAGTTGTGGGGACATGGAGTTTTCTTGGAAAGAAAAGTTTTGAGGGATGCCGGCAGTTTAAAATATAATAATCCTGACATGTATCACTTAACAATTTGTATAGCGTTTTTAAAGTTTGCAAATGATAAGTCTGTGCTTATTTACTATGCTTCATGACTTATGATATGGGAAGAATGTTGCATTTTGAACGGTTGATAAGCATCACTCTGGTTTGTATCACTTTACATACTTAGGAGTTGTATCATGTCAGACCATTAATTTCCAGTTGAACATTAAACTTAGGTTATTGATGCATGTGCGGCTCCAGGGAACAAAACAGTTCACCTTGCTGCACTCATGAATGGGGAAGGGAGTATTATTGCCTGCGAACTTAACAAAGAGAGGGCCAAGACACTGCAACATACTGTCAGAAGATCTGGAGCAAACAGTATCCTTTCTTAAATGCTTTATTATTATCTCTAGCTCTAGTGATCTCGCAATTATATATTTCTTGTGCATTATTTTACTGTTAAATCATGCTTTTCACCTTGCATTTAATCTAGGAAAAAAGTATGTTTAGAAGTTCGCATAGTAGCTTTCATATATTTGTCTGACATTTATTCACAAAGGCACACAACTGACAGCATTCCATCTTTCAATCAGGCATATCTTTGCACCTTTTTTGTGTATGTGGAAATGATCATGCATTTCCTTGTCTTCTGGCTACTTTGACCCAACCCTCCATATCATTTTTCTCTGAAGTATTATACACAAACCATTATGTCAAGGGGGTTTCTGTGATATATGTGGACTATCTATGGTGATCATTTATTTGTTTAATTGTATGTAGTCTTTTCCTTCCAATTTGCAACTGTATCCACCTGTTCATCATATATAGTATGTGTTACAAAGTTCCTGACATGATACAATGAGCAGATTTTCTTAACCAGTTTTGTAGACATTGAAACAGTTATTGGTGACTTTTTGAATATAGATAGCAATGATCCGTCATATGCAGAGGTTTGTAGTACTTGTGTTGTTATTCTTACTATTGTTAAAAAGATATTGTCTATTGATGAGAACTTCACACAAGCATACATTTTTTGAGATTTTCATTTGTCTTGTGGAACAATCATCCCTAATTGTGTTGTGTGGTTCAATGCAATGATGGTTGTGCAGGTTCGTGCTATTCTATTAGATCCCTCTTGCTCTGGATCTGGAATCTCTACAGAGAGACTTGACCACTTGCTTCCTTCACATTCTATAGGTAACTATATGCTAGGGAGGCTGCTCTTACGACATATATGTACTTCTCTTATTCAATATGAAAACTTGGAATCTGCGTGGCAGCAATTTGTGTTCGTACCACATTGAGTTCACCCTAGTTTTCTCCACAAGCCATGAAAATGGACTTCTATTTCTTTTTCTTGGACAAATTAAGAAGGCTAAGGTTCTGTTAGCATCTTGTGCATTCTGATACTTTGATGGGTCATCCAGCCTTCTGTAATTCTGTAGTTGGCACAAGGGCTTTGCTTTGCTTGGTCAATTTTGACCTGAAATAGTGAAGCATTTGAGTGTCAGAGATATTTTTTAAGGTCTACTCGTTTTAACTATGCAAGTGAGGGAAACAGATTCAGCCGATCACCTATCACCATCTTATTGCAACATTTAACACTGAAAGAAACCCTGTTGTGCAGATGATCATGATGATGCAGGTTCAAGCGCAAGGATTAGGAAACTGTCCGCCTTTCAGCGGAAAGCTCTCTCACATGCTCTATCATGTAAGTGCCTACTCTACTCGGTCTGTCCAATGATCACATTTCAATGGACAACTATTGCCCAAACTAAAGTAAAAAGCTTCCGTCTACATCTGCAGTTCCCTCCGTAGAGAGATTGGTCTACAGCACCTGTTCAATACACCAGGCAGAGAATGAGGACGTCGTCAACTCTGTCCTACCTTTAGCCTCATCACTCGGTTTCGAGCTCGCCACCCCATTCCCTCGATGGAGGCGCCGTGGCCTTCCGGTCTTCGACGGAGGTACGTGCTCCTTACCTGAACAACTCAACAACAAGCTGCCGGATGTCCTTCCGTTGGCATGAAATTATACACCCCCACGGCTTTAATTGTTTGCAGCCGAGCATTTGCTTCGGACGGACCCCGAGGATGACCTGGAGGGATTCTTCATAGCGCTGTTTGTGAGGAAAGCAGCCGCGGCTGATGCTTTGGAGCCTAGCAAAGACAGTGGTGTGTTGGGAAGGAAAAGGAAATTAGCTTGCACAACGCGAAGCGGAGGTCTCAGGGCCTTCAGCTCCTTGAGATTGTCCAGGATGGACGTGCTCTGCTCCATCTGGGGTCTCTAGAGATGTTGCTCTAGGATCTTTGAGCGATTTCTTTTGGTAGCGGCAGCTGAACGAAGCCGGCGTTGAACCTGTAACTGAATTTTGCGTTTTCTCGATCTGTAGGCAGGAATTATAAACTAAGGCCATTGTGCACATTCATTTTTGGAGCAATTAACATCGAAAAAGCAACGTGTAGTACTACTATTGCACCGAAGAACGCATTATCATCGACAAGAATCGGAAAGGAATTTGTGTCAATTCCTGTCTTAACGAGAGACGTATTTTTGGGTGTAAGATCAGATTAGGCGGCTGAAAGCTCTGGCACTCGGGTGTTACATGCAGTGCTCACTTTTTAAACAACAAAAGTCATATGCATTAGTTGTAGATCCATATTAAATTTGATTTTTTTTTAACTCTCATACCGTATGGCTAGAACTAAATGTCATTTTAACTTGTTCTACTATTTATTTTTCAACCGTCATTATCACCAATTTGAACTAAAATCATGGCACTTATTTTGCAACCGAGGGAGTAGCAGTGTATGAACGATCATACTATCATTGACAAGGTACTAGTAGCAAAATATATTTGAAATTCTATGTCCTAAGTCACAAACTTCTTTAGGTTTGATCAAGTCTATAGAAAAATATACTAGCATCTACAAAACCAAATTAGTTTCATTAGATTCATAAAGTATATTATCATATTATATAGAGTTAATTACATTTTTAGTGCATGAACTTGCATGGCGGGTACAAATTCATACATAAAGTTGAAAAATGACACAAAATAGCACAACAACTTGTGTTTGAGGTACATTTAGATACATTTCCGTTGCTGGCCGTTATCTCTCTGTTAACTTTGTCTATGTGGCACATAAGCCAGCCTGGGCCTGCGCTCTCTTAAGTGCGGAGCCCACCTGTAAGTGCTGAAAGAGAAAGGCGGGTGCTACAAATCACCCGGCTGATGCCAGGGAAAGATAAACCGCCTCGTCGGCCGTACGATCCACGACAGAGGAACGACTCTGATCTGATCTGATATGAGCTTTTTTTTTTTTTTTTTTTTTGACAGCACTGATCTGATATGAGCTTTATCGGTGTTGAGGGCTGACCATGCGCAGCATCTGTTCCATCCATTACGTGGGCCTTATAGTAAGTGCAAGACGCTGCGTGGGCCTTAGTGCCTTACAAAACTAACTATCGTTGCCAAAAGCTAGCTACTACTGGATTCTCAGAAGAAGAAAAACTAGCTACTACTTTGTCTCTAAAAAAAGAGCTAACTACTACTTCGTTCTTAAAAATAGCTAACCACTACTCCTAGTAATGTTACACTAGCTACTACTCCTAGTTATGTTACGTAGCAAGCAATCTATTCTGATTAGAAAAGACTCACGCAACACATCTTTGGCAAAAGATCGATCGGATCGCAAGTCATTGGATCTGTCTTAAGTAGAGTCGGATCATCGCAACACGAACCATGTTACGATAACTAATTGCAAATATGGATCATGTTGTGGTCGTCTCCAGCTTGCATGCCGTTGCAAACACATGGATCTTTGGTCATCCATTTGCAACATGAACCATGTTGCGGTCATCTCCATTGCGAGGATCCTGTTGCGGTCACCCATTGCAACATGTACTACGTTCCAGCCACCTCTATTTCGCATGGCATGGCAAACACGTGGGCTTTGGTCACCCATTGCAACAAGGACCATATTGTGGTCATTGATTGTAACATGGACCATGTTGCAGTCACATCAAGCTTCCTTGACATTGCAAACACGTGGGCCTTTGGTCACCCACTGAAACAAGGACCATGTTGCGGTTATTTATTGTAACATGGAGCATGTTGCAGTCACCTCAAGCTTCCATGACATTGCAAACACGTAGGCTTTTTGTCACCCATTGCAACATCGACCATGTTGTGTCACCTCCAGCTTGCAGGACATTGCAAACACGTGGGCCTTTGGTCACCCATTGCAACATGGACCATGTTGCGACCACCCATTGCAACATGGACCACGTAGCAGTCAACTCCACCTTGCATGGCATTGCAACCACGTGGGCCTTTGATCACCCATTGCAACATGGACCATGCTGTTGTCACCCATTGCAACATGGACCATGTTGCTGTCACCTCCAGCTTACATGACGTGGCAAAACATGTGGGCCTCAGCAAAACACCACTCATGCGCGGCCGGCGCGACAACGTTGTTGCGGTGCCCCAATGTTGCCTCCCTGTTTGCTGCAAACTTGGTTGCGACCATGGCGGATGCAACAACACGTAGTGGTCCACCGCACTCTAATTTGCAGTACAAACAAATGACGGTAGTTTTGCGGGGGCCGCTGCAACAGGCAGTCGTCGCCGTTCAGCCCTTTCGGTCGCAAAAAGTGATGGATGATGGTCGCCATGGGAGGCCGCCCCTCTCCCTCTTAGACGCATGACGAAGGAAGAGACGGGAAGAACACGAGTGGAGCTCTTGCTCTCCAAAAAGAATTACACCGGTACTCCATTGAAATCGATTTAGCTGCGCCTTGTGAGAGCAGTACTGTAAGTGCAGAAAAAATATGTACACTAGTAGTAGCGACTTGTGTGGAAAAAGGAACAAAGAAAAAAAGAATCAAGACAACCTGTGTGTGGAGAGCAGCCACATGCAAAAGACACACAACACACTCAACTTGTGTACCACACGCGGCCGCTAATCTGACGGCGCCGCAGGCGGCTTACGCGATTAGAAAATCAGTCGGTAGAAATTAAACGTTTTCCGAAGAGAAATAAATTGAAAAATAAAATTTTGCGTGTAGCGGACCGGACTCGAACAAGAGACCTCACGACATTGACCGACAGATGCTAGCCAGTGCACCGGCGTGCCTCCCAGTTAAGATTGCAGAGCTGTTCCTTGTTGTTTAACTAGACATAGGCTTTTCTTAAATCATTTACAGAGTTGTTCTTGTTCTTTATAAAAACCGAACCGGCGTGCCTCCCAGTTCAGATTTTTACCGATCCTACTAGTTTATCAGCTGGTTTTTTAGGCACTATAAATTAGGATGTACTCCCTCCATTTCTAAATATAAGACTTTTTAGATAGACTACATACAACTGTATGTAGACATAAGAGTGTCGATTCACTTATTTTGCTCCGTATGTAGTCCGTATTGAAATCTGTAAAAGGTCTTAGGTCTTATATTAAGAACGGAGGGAGTATTCTTTACTAATACCCTATTGAAAAGAGATCAAATACATCCAGTTTCTAGAACTGAATAAGAAAGTAGCTTTGGGTGATATGCTATTGGGCCAAACCTAAAGACGTTGACTCCAGCGGCCTAGGCTTGAATCCTAGTATGTGCAGGCTAATTTTATAATTTATGCGCGTATGCTTACCCCCGGTTTGTAAAAAAAAAAGGGCCTGGTTCAGTGGGCCAGTGAGCCAAACAATTGCTTGAAGGTAAAATAAAAAATGTCGCTCGCGTGCAGTGCATAGTTTTTGTTTTTCAAACCAATTCTTCTTCTGATAGATATATAAAGTGGTCTATCTTCATGTGAACAAATAATAATGTGTAGCGCACTGGTTGGACGCTCACCGCGTGCTGTGAGCTCTCGAGTTTGAGTCCTTGCGGTAGCAACGCGCAACTTACAGTTGGGCCCCACACTTAGAGACCGTGGGCCCACACTTGCTGGCATGCCACGTCAACAGCCTTAGCAGGGAGATAACGGCCAGGGATGAAAATGTATGCAAATGTACCTCAAACGCAAGTTGTTGGACTAGTTTGTATCATTTTTCAACTTTATGTATGAATTTGTACCCAGCGTGCAAGTTCATGTACTAAAAGTGTGATTAACTCTATTATATATGTTTGATGTTATATGGAAATTAGTAAGTTTTGCTATAACTTAAGGAAGTTTGACTTAAGACAAACCTAGAACTTCCGATATTATGAACGGAAGAATTATCCTTCATTAGTGATTTGATGTCCTGTAGGTCTAGATGACTTATGAGGCCGGAAATGAGCTTCTTGCCTTGGTGAGCAGAACCGTGAAAATTGAATTAATTACAAAATATTGGGAAAATAAAATAATTGTTTTGTTTTGGAAATGACAAAATCTCTGATGATTTCACCATTCTCAGACTGAGCTACGTGTAAGGACATGGTTCCAGACAAGACAACAAAAGAACCATGTCGCCGAGACGTCGCTTGAGTAAAGCTACACTTATGCATAAAAATTACTCCCTTCGATCCATATTACTTGTGTAGATTTGTCTATTATTTGTGTTAGATTTGTCTAGATAAAGATGTATCTAACTAGATACATCTTTATCTAGACAAATCTAACACAAGTAATATGGATTGAAGGGAGTATTACATATTAAAACTTATGGGATGACATGGTGGCACCTAATTGCAGATTACACAAGGCCACATAGTGAAATTCAAGAGGGAAGATTAATGAGGATTTTTTGAGGAAACGACTTGGCGCCTCACGGGGAGGGGGTGGAGAAAAAACACCATACTAACGTTCTTCTTCGTCCGATTATACGTCACCCATCGGAGATTGAAAATTATATTGGATCAACGGTAAGATAGCACTCAAGAGTAATACCAAAACCCCTATTTCCGGGGAAGTTTTTGCCTTTAAGTTTCACCACTTGGCTGATTGGGACTGAAGGGCCTATGGAGTGCAGCCGCGTGTATTAGTTTGGGAGGCTGGGGGGTAGAAATGTGTGTGTGACTGTAGTTTCCCCTACAAAATTTTGTTAACGTGATTTGCACGTTCGTGTGTGCGTCTATCTTTTTTTACTGCGTGTGGGCCTTTCTGCGACGTTGACCTGCTTGCGTGCTTTCCTCTGCGTGGCTGTGTGCATGCGTGGGCCGATCTAGGGTGGGCTTTCTGTCGCTGTTGCGTGATCGCTCGCCCGCGTGTGAGTGCCGTCAGGATCCACGTGTGGTTGTGGCTCGATTGGTGCCGCCTTATTCGTTCTGTCTAGAAACAGTGCCGCTGTCTGGTTCATGTTCTTTTTTTTTCTCCTACGATCTTTTCGTGGGCTATAAATAGGTCTTCCTTTCCGTGATTTCTTAGTTGTTAAGTGGGCTTCATTTCTTCTCTTCCATCTACGTTGGTTCACGACGGGGCGGGGGCGTTAATGGAGAGCTCCTATTGGACGCTCCTTGCGTCAAACTGTCCAACTTTCGCACAGGGCTGGCGATCGAGAGCTGAAGCTGGGCCGGCCCGTTAACGTGTAGGAGCGCTTCCGGTTTTAGGAACCTTGCAGAGATTTCCAGCCGGTTTTTATCGGTTTTAGGAACCTTCAAGAAGGTTCCTGAACCAGGTTTTTTTTTACTTTTTTGTTACTTTTTCGTTTTTCTTTTTCTGTTTACGTTCCTTTTCTTTTTTTGTTTTCTCTTTTTGTTCTTTCCTTTTTCCTTTTTTTGTTTTCCTATTTTTTCTGTTCGAAAATTTCAAATATTTTTTGAAAGTTTAAAAATATATTTCTCGTCTTAAATTTTTGTTCACAATTTAAAAAAATGTTCATGCTTGAAAAAATCTTCAGGAATTTCAAAAACAATACTAGTTTTCAAAATTTGTTCAAAATTTCAAAAAATGTTCTCGTTTTTAAATTTTGTACATAATTTCAAAAACTATTCGTGTTTCGGAAGAGTTCAGGAATTTTAAAACAGGAACACATTATGAGAAACTGACCATTATTTGAAAATTTCGAATATTTTCTGAGATCACGAACACTTTTCAATTTTTTTAACAAAAATGGAAAACAGGAACATTTTTTAAATTCAGCACCAATAAAGTAAAAACACAAACTTTTTTTAAAAGTGCGAACAAAATTTGTATTGTATGCTTTTTTGGAAATGCGAACAAAATTTGAAACATGGGAATATTTGTTGAAATTGCGAACAAAAATGTTGAATACGCAAACATTTTTGAAACATGAACATTTTTTAAAAATGTGAACAAATTTTGAGAACGAGAACGTTTTTGAAATTCCTGAACATTTTTTGAAACACGAACAATTTTATGAAACTATGAACATATTTGAAAACGTGAACATTTTTGAAACATGAACAGTTTTTAAAAATGTGAACAAATTTTGAAAACGGGAACGTTTTTTGAAATTCCTGAACATTTTTTGAAACACGAACAATTTTATGAAACTGTGAACAAATTTGAAAACGAGAACATTTTTTTGAAACACGAACATTTTTTTTAAAGTCTCTATTTTAACAAAAACATGCCGAACAATTTTTGAAAAACAAAGACATTTTTTGGAAATGACTGAATTTTTTGAAAAAAATGTGAACATTTTTCTAATTTACGAACAATTTTTGAAAATATAAACATTTATAAAATTTGGAACATTTTTTAAATGCATGAACAATTTTTGAAATTTCCAAATAATTTTCGAAAACATGAACTTTTTTAAAAGAAAAATAATCTTGAAAAAGAAAAGAAACAGAAAACGAAAAATAAAAAAAGAAGAAAAAGAAACAGAAAAAAAAAGGAAAAAAAAGACCAAAAGAAACAGGAAACCCGGTTCAGGGAACTTCTAGAAGGTTCCCAAAACCGGGTGCCTAGCTGTGGTAAAATGGGCCGGCCCATTTCTAGCGCTGCGGGGGGTGCGACGCAACGAGCTGCGAATAGGATTTTCCGGGTTAATGGAGTACGGGGTCGTGGTGCGGGCTGACCGGAGGTGACGACGGGGAGGGGACCTCATGGACGGGTGGCCGACGGGCGAGTGGAAGCCGACGGTGACCGCGGCGCGAATGCACCAGTGGAAGGGCGGTTCACGCATGTCTGCCGCAGCTGCGGCCGCCACCTCGCAATCGGGACAGATGGAGTAGCGGGCTGGGCAGAGCCCCTCACCGGCGTGTCGTCGAGGAGTGGAGGTACAGATCCGGTGTGGCCGTGCTCGAGTATGATCCTCTCGGACGACGGCGTCGCCATCAGCAGCGGCTGCGCCTCCGCGACCTTCCCGTGGCCCCTGGAGCGGCCTCCGCAGCGGTCACGAGGCGAGGACGCGTGATTTCATGAGCTGGTGCGTCTCTTATGGCAAAGCGGCGAGAGACAGAAGTGGCGACAGGCGATGCGGGTCTTGCTAACGGTGGAGCTCTAGCCGCCACGGTAGGAGGCAACGACTGGAGTGGCGGGCGCGGTGGTTCTCGCACCGAGGATGGCTTGCGTGCGTGCGGGTGGTGGCGAGCTTGCGTGCGTGCGGCTTGGAAGCCTCCCCGCTTAGGCTTCCTTGAGAGCCTAAGCACGGCCCTCCAGCTCCAGCAACGCGGTCCGCGCCTCGCCGCCGAAGAACGGCTGCAGCAGGACCAGCCCAGCCGCGCTGCGTTGCAGGCGGGCGGCGATGTGGTGGGCGACGTTGCCGCCCGCGCTATCCGCGGCCACAAAAACGCCGGTGCCCACCTCCTCGTCGTCATGAGCGGACGGGACGCGGTGCTCGGGCGTGAGCCGGTAGTCAACGGAGGCGATAACGGCCAGGATGGACGCGGCGAGGTGGTGGCACAGAGCGTCGAACTGGGTCGTCGTGAAGGAGTGGAACACGAAGCCGCCGTCGGCATCACCTGACAACTACCCTTTACCTTCCAACTGATATTTCCCTTACCACGCACGGAAAAGTAGACCAGTTGTGGAAAAACCACCGCCATATGCAACAGGGGCACAGGGCCGGCCGTGCCGCCATTTCTAGGGAACTTCTAGAGGATGCCGTACGTGATTAGTGACTTAAACCATGTTGTCACTACTGTTCATCACGAACATTGTTCGTCGAGTTCTGTTGGAGCACAATCTGTTCACAAAAAGGGTCAAGTTCATCTTCAGGGTGCATCATGAGATCGATCCATTAACTAGCTACTTCCAACTCTAAAGAGTTCAACGACAGTGTGTTGATCTATCACCGGCTTAACTTCTTATCCACTTATACTGTGTGTTCATTATAATTTCCACATGTGTCATGTTTTGTCTTCTCATCATTCATCACAAATATTCCGTGTGGTTCCTTGTAGAACTATCCCCAGCAACATTAACACTGTGTTTCAGGTTTCCTTTTGTACCAGCATCCTCAAAATAGCACCATGTTTCAGTCGTAGTTCCTAGGGATTTTGTTTCCGGTTCAACCGGCGGGCTATCGGACGATGATTTTTGTTTTCGGGATTGGTTGGAGAATGCATGCATGGGTGATAGATCATAGATGGGTGCGACGCCGTGAGGTGATTGTTTTTTCCTGCATGGTGCATATGCTGATGCATGAGCAGTTGGACAGGTGTGGGTAGGCGCTTGACGTGACCACGTACCTCTGTTGATTCATTCCCGTAGTCTCTGGATTGCCGTTTAATGTAGGCATTTCATTTTGAATCTTTCTATGTACTCCCTCCATCTCAAAATAAGTGACTCAACTTTGTACTAACTTTGTACTAAACTTAGTATAAAGTTGAGTCACTTATTTTGGGACGGAGGAAGTATAATAATACTAGACACACGGACGATTACGGGCTTTTACAGACTCCTTTCCAAACTGATTAACCTCTCCCCCCCTGATTTTCAGGGGGGTGGGGCCCTTCCTTCCCCTAGCCCCAATCAAACGATGCCACATGTGCCTGTCCGTTCAGTCTGTAAAAATTGGTCTGTGTATGTAGCATCGCTCTTCTATGTATGCATGTGTTGGCCATTACTGGGGTTGACGCGTAATATGGCCACGTTCTGCTGTCCTCTCCTGCTCGACGCCGGCGCGCCACCCCTCCTCGCTAGCTCTCATGCATGTAGCCAAATACCCCCTACCAATCAGGAATTTGAATTTTTAATAACAAATTATCACCCACGTAGTCACATCGGCTCCTATTCTCATGCATGGACGTTATCAAATGAGAGCTACGACGCTTCTTGCACGACTTTTGCACGATGCTACATATCCAACCATCCATCCATAAACTAAAGTTCAGCACACCACCGTATCGGCCATCGTGCAAGGATCGGCCACAGAAATGTCGGCTGTAAAGTAATTTCGTTATCAAATTGTCTCTGGAAACCGCATCCAACCACTGCATCCGTTCAGAAGAGGCAACCAATCCCATACCAACCCACTGCGGTTTGACCAAGCAAAATAATAAAAAAGGAAACAACTACGTGCACACAAGGAGTGTACCAGCCTGTATACCCAGATTTACAAATGACAAGACCTCAAATTTCACAGGAATTACAAAAAATATTTCAAGAAAGGAGAAAGCTCAAACTCTTCAGTGCTTTAGTGCTTTGTTCTGCTGGCGTGAGATTTTGTTTAGCTCCAACTAACAAAAGTCTATACGTAGACATCTATTTTGCACTAACCCGTCAATAGAAAACTTGCTTGATCTTCACATACAGATTAAATACATTGGTTATTTCATCGCTAGAACAAAAAAAAAAAAGTGCTTGCACTTGCACCACTGAAACATCTGATTAACAGGAAGGGCTATATACACACCTATGGTTTAATTTCATATGATTTTCAGACACATAAATAATTGATGCGTTGTACTGCTGATACATAGAAGATACAATCTACAGTGCAAAAACTTACAATTTGAATCCATTGCGGTGCTCAATTACTAATGTTTGACCGAATTTATACTGCTGAACAAGTATTGGAGTTTGACTAAATTAAATATGTGAGATAGTTTTATGGGTTACCTTTCCACTCTTTTATAAAATTGGCCAACCTTCATCTTCATCATTATCATAGACTAGCCATGTAGCCTATCCATATTTCCAACAAGAGAAACATGAATCCACATTTGAACAATGGCAAACAACAATTACTATATATATAGTCACGGACACGTTGACACGTGTACCAAGACTAAATGGCACATTATACAAGACTTGACAGGTACAACAACAACAAATATACACCAGTGGTTCATGCAGGCACGAAATCGATAATCAAACAACAAAAAGGATCAACACATTAGCTTTTCTCCGCCACACACAAAATCTCAACGAACATTTAGTAGTTTTATTTAGAAAGTGGCGATGTATATTTCCTACTTTGTATGATGTAGCACTAATGCTAATAATAAATGAATCCTCTCCCGTTTGCCTTTGTGTGTGGCTTGCCCTTTTGTAATTACAAACGTATGCATGTAGATTTTTTATTTCAACTTTAAATTCACTAGACAAAACAAAAGGCAGCATATATATACGACGTATCAACAGGGCGCGGCGTGCCGCCGCGCGGGCATTGCTAGTCAGGTACAAGACCGATTGCGAATATTCAGCAGTTACATAGGTACACATAGGCGCTAGGAGGGAAAAGCCTGCCACGAGAGAGTAGACACGTGAGTCGAAATCCGTAACTCCTTTTATTTGCGGAGGAAAATCCGTAAGTCTACCAGTTTTGCCCTACGTTAATCTAAAGCAGAGACGTCGGTTGTGTAGTTGGGTCATCCATGCTTCCGTACTTTTTTTTTAAAAGGACCAAATCTATTACAAAAGTTCACCGAAAATGCAAAATATCTCAAACATAATAAAAATTACATTGAGATTTCGAGACCACCGAACGACCACTACTGTCGCCCGAATGAGCCGCCGACGCGTCGCTGTTGCCGCTCCCTTATCGGAGCAGGCCTGATCTTGTCGATAACAGCCGGGAAGTCTTCGTACACGTGCCCTAAGGACAGTGCCCTGGAGCCACAGTCGCCGCCGTTGAACCCTTGCATAGATTTGAAGCACCTGACGCCAAATCTCGCGACATGACGAGAAACCCTAAACCTCACCGCCCCAAGGAGACGACAGGAATCTACGCCAGAGCTCCGTCGACTATGTTTAGACAGACGAACTTGAGGAAGATCGGAGCCCATAAGACAAACTCGAAGAAGAAGCGCCGCCATCCACCTGAGTGTCGCACCTGCGAGGAATAAAAAACCGTAATCACTACTAACCGAAGCGGAGCCACCGGGATTCCCCTCCCCGCCGCCGACCGCCGGAGCTAGCGGTAGGCAGAGCGAAGACGAATCTACGGGCTCGTCGGTGAAGTCTGGAGGGGAAGTTTGCTCTAGCCGCCTAGGGTTAGAGGAGGAAAACGAGTCCGTAACCTTATTTTAGCTAGCTAGCCTACACACAACAATGTTAGTAAGGTTTTTAGTCCGAGTTTCCTATAAACTTGTCCAATCTCATTGTTGTTCTTTTCACGAATGGAAGCACCATTTTCTATGGATTCTTGGAAGACACTTATGACATTTTATACTCCTTCATTCTAAATATAGTGCATATAGATTTAAAAAAGAATCTAGTTTTGTAAAGTTTAATCAAGTTTATAGAGAAGCATCCCCGCAAAAAAAAAAAAGTTTATAGAGAAGCATGTCTACATCTATAATACTGAACAAATACCATTAGATACTGTACACAGCAAACCATATATTTACAGGTGTGCGAATTGTTTTCCCTACCCTAGCCGCCGTCACTAGCCAGGCGACTAGGGAGGCGATCTCCTTCCACCGATCTCCACCGGTCGGGGCGCTGGCCCCCTCTCCCTCCGGCTGCTGCTCCAGCGGCAGGAGGGAGGGGGGACCCCGTTCCTCCGCTCTGTAGTTAGGGTTTGGATTTGTAGGTCGTGGTGCGCCGTTGGGGTGGTGGGAGCGGCACTCGGACGAATAAATCTGCCTCAGCTCCACTCCCACACCGGCGGTGCCCTTCATGGTGGCATCTCGGAGTTGATGGCATCGTGTGTCTGCCGATCCTTTAGATCGACGGCGTTAGGGTTCATGGATGGTGTTGGCGAGGCGGCGGCGGCGACTCCATCAGGTGTGTCTCTCCTTCTGCTCTGTCCCCGTTGTTGTGGCGTTGTCTCCGACGTCATGGTGGAGCAGGGAGGTTTTGTCGTTCAGGAGTACGCGCAGACGGTTGTCTATGCAAGTGACAGCTGGAAGATGGAGCATCTTGTGCTGGGTTTGTGGTTGGAGGCTGACAGTTCTGGTTTACTCCTCCGACGTCGTCGTCATGCGGGCTGCCAGTTCTGAATTTCGATGCCGTGTCCGGGGACATGTTGCCCTGGTCTGATTCTTTCAACGCCAATGGTTTTGCTTCTGGCAAACTACTTTGGAGGTCCGTAAAGCTGCAGATCAACGATGGAGCCGCGTCGAGCTTGGGTGAAGAGGTGATCTGTCTTCTTCCCCTTTGGTGTCCGCTTCGGTGGTGTCGAAGGAAAGGGATAGACTCACCCTGTGCATTTCAAAACCGAACCGAAAAACCACACCGAAAATAAACCGAACCGAACCAATTTTATGGTTTTTATGGTTTTATGGTTTCGGTATGGTATGAACTTTTCATACCGTTTTGAAGTTTGATTTTTATGGTATATACCGAAAAACCGAATGGTTAACCGAATAAACCGAAGTACAAAATATATTTATATATCTTGGGGCGAACAACTAGACACGTAGTCATTTTTGTGTGCAGAAGCCTGATTTCCTGTTAAGTCCATATGTTTTCCTTGTAATGGAGTCATATTTCTCTTCATAAGAATGCTAAGCACGTCCATAACCATCGAATTCATGCATGCATATACACTTGCATATAGTTATATACTCTTCGTATAAAAAGATATGTGTTTTGAGTCAGAAATTTGTAAATTGTTATATGTCATTTTGAAATTCGCGTCAACTTTGGTTTATACGGTATATACCGAAACCATATCGAAATAATTTGGTATATACCGAAACCGAACCGTATCTAAATCTCATATCGTATTTATCGAAGTATTAATACCGTACAAACCGAAAAACCGTATAAACCGAACCATGTAAACCGAATAAACCGAACGCACAGAGTGAGGATAGACGCTGGTATTTTGCATAGGATTTTCCTATCTTTTCAGTCATGTATGGTCGGTGCTTACGTGCTTTGTAACTTGATCTTTATTCTATAAATGAGACACGTATTACCATGCAAAAAAAAGTAAACCATATATTTATGTTTTAGTTCTTTAGTGTTATTAATGTTCATATATTTTTATAATAGAGTCTTTTTCGCAAAGCAAGTTCATATCTTTTTATAAAATTGGTCAAAATTCAGGTAGTTTGATTTTTGAAAGGAAAAAAAAATCTATACGTCCCATATTTTGGAATGGAGAGTACTTGGTGCATATCATATATAGCCACTTCAATTTCGTCATTATGCATAAAAACATAAATTTACATCAAACTAAAAACATGTAAAATAACCATGTTTCTACCTTCCGAAATCCGAATAATTAATAGGGCTATTTAAAAAAAAAAATACATTTCTGCATATCCCTGCCCTGTCTACGTATATCCGCATGCACCGCTGATCGCCGGCACCCGGGTTGGCTTTGGTTGCAGCAGCTCACGCCGATCCGCGCTCATCGCCTACGCCGCTGATCTTCACCTCGACGATGCGCGGCTTCTTGGTCCAGGGCGGCGGCAGCTTCTCCACGGTGACGGTGAGCACGCCGTAACTCGGCGTGGATGCTGTCGAGGTCGGCGCTCTCCGGCAGCGGGTAACGGATCCGCTCGAACTTGCCGGCCGCCTCCGCTGCGGCGGGCTGCTCGTGCTCGCCGGCGATGACGAGGACGTTGCCGTCCTCGACCTGGACCCGGACGTCGGCGGGGCTGACACCGGCAGGCACGCCGACGGCGAGGACGAGCGCGCCGGACGGGAGCTCCTTGACTTCCATCTTAGGGACGGCGCGCTGGTGCTCGCCGTGGCCCTGCGTTCGCGCGTGGGCGGATTGAGCTGCGGCGCGTCGTCCATCAACACCTTGAACGCCATCGTGGACACCGAGTTGGCGAAGTCCCCACCATAGCCACCAAAGCCACCGAATCCGCCGAACGACATCGTGTTGAGATTGGTTGGCATTTGCTACCGCTGGTGACCTGTATATGTATCTTGTTCGATCGAGTAGATAAGCACCCATTTCAGATCCGGTCGTTTGGATGCGTTTCAAACTGACTTAATTATTTCCTTGGGATCAGGATGGGTTTCTGGGATTAGGTTGTTACAATCCGACTTGATAATCTAACTACTCTCTTCGGATTGGAATGTAAGTCAAACATGAATGTTTAGATCTTCAAATTGACTATCAAAATATGTGTTGCATGTACAAAAATATACCTTTAGATTTGTCATCGGCTGAAGTTTCAAGACATATATTTTTACTGTATATTACACATGTCTCGTTGCTTATATTAAAGACCTAAAAACATGTGCGCAACTTTTTTTTTTTGAGCAAAAAACATGTGCTCAACTTATATTTCCATTCAAAGGGATTACTGAGATGGAGAAAAACTACGGACGCGTACCCCTTGGCGGCTGCGCTCCAGCGAGTCAAGGCGGCTAGGGTTGCTCGCCTCCTGCCGGCCGCCACAGGTCTACCCCGTCCGCCGTGGCCTTAGGCCATGGAGGCGTGGTGGATCTCGGTCCTTGCCGGTGGGAGGGCTCCAACTCCGTTTTTTGTTGTCTTTTTGTGTCTGTTTAGGGTTTGTGTTCTGCTTAGGAAGACGAGACGGCGGCGGCTCCCTAAAGATGAAATAAGGTTCTCCCCGCCTAGCCCCCGTTCTTTTAGCCGACATATATTTTGTTTATCGGAAGATTCGGTGACCGCAGCGCTTGAATCTGCAATTGGTGGATCTGCTATTGATCTTGGTGTTTCCCACATTAAGGACAAGGTTTATTCTTTCAACGTTTCTTGCAAGCAAGTTGGTTTTCATATTGTTGATCTTCGATCCTATGCCTGCATGCATTTGAAGTGTTATTTTAATCTTTGGGGCAATGGGGGGGGGGGGGGGGTCCAAATTGGGTTTGTGAACTTAAGATTTGGAGGAAGGAGTGTGATGCTGAGTGGATCTCGGTTAGTCCTTCTAAGCGTCGTTCTGCAATGGGGTTATTAGCCATGCATAAACCCCCTGCCAGGTCTTCCATCAAGTCGGCCAATTCTACCAAGAAAAAGCTCTCTTTTGCAACCTACTCTGCGTGTCGTGGTTATAGGTATCCGGCTACTCAAAATTGTATTGATACAGTTTTAGATGGGGGGTATGACATTCCGGCGCATGAACATGTCATCATACGTCCTCTGCCTCCTGCTGATCTCCACCGGACAGTGGCTACGCCACCTATCATTTTTGGCACTGTTCATCCTTTGCCGGCGACTCATGGTCGGCCGGCGGCTGATGCGTCCATGAGTAGCCCTCCTATAATTCAGGAACAGAATCCCGTGGATGACGCAGTCCAGCCTGCCTCAATTACGGTGGCGGCTGGGGATAACATTCAAACTTCCTCCACACCCTGTTTGGGCTCAACTGGCCGGACTGATCCGGCTGACCCAACTTCGGAGGCAGGTCCTCCTTCTTTGGAACGCATTGATGCTTTTGGGCCGTCTGGCCCAGTGGATCATTTTCAGGAGTGCTGTGAGCATGATATCCCCTCCACCCAGGAGGCGGCTGCGCAGTTTGAGGCTATGGTCGATGACATGGTGGACCGCATTCTTGCGTGTACCATATGCTCCCAGCGGGGCCACCTGTCATCCACCTGTGGAATGCGAATGGTCTGCACAGGTTGCTCGCGGCAGGGTCACGAAAGGAAAGATTGTTATGATTTCGCGCGCACCAATGGATTGGTACGGAGGCCAATTACACAGCAACAAAACTCGGATTTTTCGGACTCGTCCGCCATTGATGGAAACCGAGCCGCTGTTAATGGGATAGACTGCCCGGTCACCTCAACATAGCCTTCCTCGCTTGCGTCCCTCAGTCTTCCACCCCAACCCCAAGAAAACCCTGCATCTCCACCTGCAAATCCATCTGCTAGCTTCGTGCATCATCACCTCGGCACCTCCATGGCGAACTATGAGCTTGATCCCGAGCGCTTTGTGTCGACGGGCCATCACATTATTGATGGTGGTCCTCTCCGGTTGCCGCACACCTTCATCACCCCATCTGCTCGTCCGACTCGCCGCCATGAGGATTACATGGTTGCGGAGGTCATGCCTGCGCCCCCCCAATGGTGCTCTGGGTCCATTCAGAGAGGAGATCGTTCAGTTTCTACAAAACAGAGGTATCCTTGTTCACTCTGCTCAGCCATGGTTTCATGGGGTGGGTCTCTTCCAAGTTAGGGATCCCATGGTCCGATACACTCTGATCCAGCATCCACCCTTTCCGATTGGCAATGATCGCTTCGTTAGGTTTATGAAGCATGATGAAGGAGATAGTTTTAAGGGGGTGGATGGTTTTCGTACTGGATGGTTAATGTTTATTGGCATTCCTTTGGACTATCGCAACACTGAATATATCTCTCAAGCTGTCAGTACTTTCGGCAAGTTCATATCTTGGGACGAGGAAGATCCATATTTGGTCAGAACTCTGGTTCAAGCTAGCTTCCCTGACACGCCCCTGGTTCCCCGAGATGTGGTCTTTGGGGATTATGCAGAGTTGGGGAGGGGGGGGGGGGAGCTCGTGTTTTGTGGACAGCTGCTTGCTGATAACCCACAAGTATAGGGGATCGCAACAGTTTTCGCGGGTAGTATTTCACCCAGATTTATTGATTCGACACAAGGGGAGCCAAAGAATATTTGCGAGTATTAGCAGTTGAGTTGTCAATTCAACCACACCTAGAGAACTAAATATCTGTAGCAAAGTGTTTAGTAGCACAGTAGTATGATAGTTTCAATAGTAGTACTAACAGTAGCACAGTAGCAGTTTTGTAGTAATTGTAACAGCAGCAGCAACGAAAGTAACTAAACAAAGATCAATATGCGAAAAGCGTAGGCATTGGATCAGTGATGGATAATTATGTTGGATGACATTCATCATGTAACAGTCACAACCTAGGGCAATACACAATAGCTCCAATTCATCAATGTAATGTATGCATGCATTCCGTATATAATCATACGTGCTTATAGTAAGAACTTGCATGACATCTTTTGTCCTACCCTCCTATGGCAGCGGGGTCCTTAAGAAAACTAAGGGATATTAAGGCCACCTTTTAATAGAGAACCGGAACAAAGCATTAGCACATAGTGAATACATGAACTCCTCAAACTACGACAATCACCGAAAAGAATCTCAATTATTGTCACCTTGGGGTATGCGGATCATGACACGTAACAGGTGCATATAACTTGATAGATAGGATCAAGAACTCAAATATATTCATGAAAACATAGAGGTTTCAGATCTGAAATCATGGCACTCGGGCCCTAGTGACAAGCATTAAGCATAGCAAAGTCATAGCAACATCAATCTCAGAACATAGTGGATACTAGGGATCAAAACCCTAACAAATTGACTCGATTACATGGTAAATCTCATCCAACCCATCACCGTCCAGCAAGCCTACGAAGAAATTACTCACACACGGCGGTGAGCATCATGAAATTGGTGATGGAGGATGGTTGATGATGACGACGGCGTCGAATCCCCCTCTCCGGAGCCCCGAACGAACTCCAGATCAGCCCCCCGATGAAGAACAGGAGGTGGCGGCGGCTCCGTATCGTAAAACGCGATGATTCTTTCTCTCTGATTTTTTTCTCCATGAATAGGTACTTATAGCGTTGGAGTTAGGGCAAACGGAGTTGCCAGGGGCCCACAAGCCTGCCAGGCGCGCCCTGGGGGGTGGGCGCGCCCCCCAGGCTTGTGGCACCTGGTGGCCCCTCCTTTGGTAGATCTTTGCGCCAGTATTTTTTATATATTCTGAAATAATTCTCCGTAAATTTTCAGGTCCATCCGAGAACTTTTATTTCTGCACAAAAATAACACCAAGGCAATTCTGCTGAAAACAGCGTCAGTCCGGGTTAGTTCCACTCAAATCATGCAAATTAGAGTCCAAACTAGAGCAAAAGTGTTTGGAAAAGTAGATACGTTTGGGACGTATCAACTCCCCCATGCTTAACTCATTGCTTGTCCTCAAGTAATTCAGTTGACAAACTGAAAGTGATAAAGAAAAACTTTTACAAACTCTTTTGTTCTTGTTGTGTGTATATATACTTAACTAGCATCCAAGTTTTCAGTAAAGATTATGAACTAACCATATTGATGATAACACTTAGGTCTCACATTTACTCATGGCAATAACATAACCAACTAGCGAGCAATAATAAGATATCTCGGATGCCAACACTTTGTCAAAACAATCATGATATAATATGATAACATGGTATCTCGCTAGCCCTTTCTGAGACCGCAAAACATAAATGCAGAGCACCTCTGAGATTCAAGCAACGACTAAACATTGTAATTCAGGGTAGAGGATATCCAATCATGGTCACACACAACATTAACTATACTCAATGCATAAAAATGACAATAGTGCTCTCCAACTGGTGCTTAAATAAGAAGGTGATGACTCAACAATAATAGTAAAATAACATAAAAGTAAATGGATAGGTCCTTCGCAGAGGGAAGCATGGATTTGCAGCGGTGCCAGAGCTCGAAGCTTAAATTAGAGATGAAAATAATTTTGGGAGGTATGTTTTTCCTGTCAACGTCACGACCGAGAGTTTTCAATATCTTCCATGCTAAACGCATTATAGGCAGTTCCCAAGCGGAAAAGTAAAGTTTACTCCCCCTCCACCGTACCAACACAAGCCATGGCTAGCCGAATTCACGGGTGCCCTCCACACCAACAACTTTTCGGGGGAGTTTGTTTGCATTATATGATTTCGATTTGAGCATAGGACTGGGCATCCCAATTACCATCCTCTCTCGTGCAATGACAAGTGAATAAACACTCATATGAGAGTAACCCACTTAGCATGGAAGATACTGACCGCCCCCTGTCGCTCCATGAGCAGTACGGGCATACAAAACAGTTGTTCATTTGAATGTTTAGAGGTGGCACATGCAAATTTACTTGGAACGGCAGAGTAATACCGCATATAGGTAGATATAGTGGACTCATCTGGAATAACTTTTGGTTTAGGGATTTGAATGCACAAGCAGGATTCCTGGTTAGTACAGGTGAAGGCTAGCAAATAGATTGAGAAGCGACCAGCTAGAGAGCGAAAACGGTCATAGACATGCATTGCGAATAATTAACATTGAACATGAGCATGAGTAGGATATCAACACCCTGAATATAAATATCATGGAGGCTATGTTGTTTTGATTCAACTACATGTATGAACATGTGCCAAGTCAAGCCACTCGAATTACTCAGAGGAGGATATCATGCTAACATACTACATCACAACCATTTTAATGCATGTTGACACTCAAGATAAATCATTATCCACTCCTAGATATTTAAGCATGGCATGAGCAACTATAATCTCTAATTGTCATCACAAATATGTTTACTCATAATAATGCTGAATCATGGATACCGAGCTAAACATATTTACAAAGAAAAAAACAAGGAGAGTTCATACCAGCTTTTCTTCACCGCAATCACTTCATCAAATATCGTCATTATTGCCTTTCACTTACACGACCGAATGATGTGATAATAATAATAGTGGTGCAAGTGTGCCGTGGACTAAGCTGGAATCTGCAATCATTTATTCAAAGGAGAAGACAAGGTAACAGTGGCTCTTTGTTAGATCAACAATAAAGCATATGGGAGCCACTCAACATTTTTCATCGTGGTCTTCTCCTTGTGATGACTCAACGAAAAGAAAAGAAATTCAGAGAAACACACTGAAATATTTTTAGAGTTTTTGGTTTTTCTGAAGGAAGCAAATTAACGAAGGAAAACGAAAAACGAGAAAAACTATTTACACGGGAAAGCTCCCAACAAGTAAAAGAAGAAATGAGAAATCTTTTTGGGTTTTCTTTTACTACTACGAATTAACTAGACAAGAAAGAAACTACAACTAATTTTTTGGATTTTCGAAAGCTTTTCAAACACACAAGAAGAAAGTGAAAATAAAACTAGCATGGATATACAATGAAAAAGGATGAACACCGACAACTGGAATGAGTGTGTGAACATGAATGTAATGTCGGTGAGAAACACGTACTCCCCCAAGCTTAAGCTTTTGGCCTAAGTTGGTCTATGACCACGGGTCGAAATCAGCACCTCCTGAATAGTGCTGAGGCTGCTGAGGATCCCACTGGTAGATGGCCTCTTGAGGCTCCCACTGATAGACGGGCTCCTGGTACGGCTTTGGCTCAGGTGCTGACTTAGGTGCTTGGGGCTGATCCAAGCCCCAATGATGTCTACTACACAACTTATTCTTGTAGACTCGTGTTGGGCCTCCAAGCGCAGAGTTTTGGGGATGACCTAAGGTTTATCAATCCGTGGGAGGCGTAGGATAAAGATGGTCTCTCTCAAACAACCCTGCAACCAAATACAAGAAATCTCTTGTGTCCCCAACACACCCAATACAATGGTAAATTGTATAGGTGCACTAGTTCGGCGAAGAGATGGTGATACAAGTGTAGTATGGATAGTAGATATAGGTTTTTGTAATCTGAAAATATAAAAACAGCAAGGTAGCAAGTAACAAAAGTGAGCACAAACGGTATTGCAATGCTTAAAAATAAGGCCTAGGGTTCATACTTTCACTAGTGCAATCTCTCAACAGTGCTAACATAATTTGATCATATAACAATCCCTCAACGTGCGACAAAGAGTCACTCCAAAGTTCTTATCTAGCGGAGAACATAAGATAGAAATTGTTGTAGGGTACAAAACCACCTCAAAGTTATCTTTTCCGATCAATCTATTTAGCCATCCCTATAAGTGTCACGAATGGCCCTAGAGTTCGTACTAAAATAACACCATATGATACGCATCAACGACCTCTAATGTCACCTAGATACTCCAATGTCACCACAGTATCCGTGAGTTGATTATTCGATATGCATCAAACAAATTCAGATTCATAATATTCAATCCAACACAAAGAACTTCAAAGAGTGCCCAAAGATTTCTATCGGAGAAAGTAGGACGAAAACGTGCATCAACCCATATGCATAGATTACCCCAATGTCACCTCGGGAATCCGCGAGTTGAGTGCCAAAACATACATCAAGTGAATCAATATAATACCCCATTGTCACCATGGGTATTCATATGCAAGACATACATCAAGTGTTCTCAAATCCATAAAAGTATTCAACCCGATAATAGTGAAACCTCAAAGGTAAAAACTCAATTCATCACAACAAGATAGAGAGGGAGAAACACAATATGATCCAACTATATTAACAAAGCTCGCGGTACATCAAGATCGTGTCAAATCAAGAACACGAGAGAGAGAGAGATCAAACACATAGCTACTAGTACATACCCTCAGCCCCGAGGGTGAACTACTCCCTCCTCGTCATGGAGACCGCCGGGCTGATGAAGATGGCCTCTGGTGATGATTACCCCCTCCGGCAGGGTGCCGGAACAGGGCTCCAGATGGGATCTCCTTGGTACAGAGGCTTGTGGCGGCGTAGTCCAAAATCTAGGGTTATTTCTAGGGGTTTTGGTATTTATAAGAATTTTTGGCGTTGGAATCACGCGAAGAAGATCCACAGGGGGCCCACGAGGCACCATGGCACGCCACCCCCCTGGCGCGCCGTGGTGGCTTGTGAGCACCTCGTGAGGCTTCTGGTCCTTCCATGAAGCTTCGGGGGTCTCTTTTGGTCCAAAAAAAATCATCAAAAAGTTTCGTCCAATTCCGAAAACTTTTATTTCTGCACAAAAAACAACACCACGGTAGTTCTGCTGAAAACAGCGTCAGTCTGGGTTAGTTCTAATCAAATCATACCAAAACCATATAGAATTGTTATAAACATGGCATGAATATTTCATAAATTATAGATACGTTGGAGACGTATCACCCAATAAGCATAAATGTCCTCTGGCATAATGATGTATCTGCCCGTGTGAATATCAGATAGAGTAGGCGCAGGCAAAGTAATAATCTCACATGTACCCTGACTGAATACCAAGTTATACTGAAATCGTGGCCCCTGTTAATAAAGTCATGCCCAACCATACTCTCGTAGTCAAGATGCATAACGGGTAAAAGCCTCTCGTCCCTCTCGTCATGCCTAATAGGGATCTCAAAGTGTTGCGTGAGACGGGAAGCATAAATTCCACCATAAATAGCGCCCCTCGAACGATTGGTGTGCAACCGCCGGGCAACCATAGCACCCAAACTGAAGGTCCTATCAGCATAAAGAGCGTGGCGCAAAATAGCAAGGTCAGGCGAACTGAGTGTGCCGCTCTCCCACCGACCAGTCAAACACCTCCCAACAAATAATGAATAATAGTGCAAAATAGGCTAATGTAAACTAGCAACCCTAGCCTCAGAAACTCCCCTCGACTCCCCCACGGTAACCTCAGGGATGAACTCTGAGACATCCCTGGGATGTGGCTCTAATGGGCTGCCCTCGTTGGGAAGTTTGCATACCTCGCAAAAATCCTCAAGTGTCATCTCTTGGGGAACATCATATAAATTAAATGTCACTGTGGGTGTATCTCTCCTAGCATGAAAATGAAAGCTTTGCACGAAAGTATTAGTGAGGAGGAGATACTGGTCACACTTATCTTCGAGGAACGGGATAATGCCGGCATTGTTCGCCAAATGATAGAAATCGTTGAAAATCCCCGCATCCCTCAAGAACGTGTTGCATGTCCATTCGCACGGCCGCACCTCGGCCGCACGAGGAAGATGATACTTGGGCTTAGGAGCCTCCTTGGGGTCCCGGCTCGAAGAACCCCTCAACCTCCACTTGAGCATTTTCTTTTTCAAGGAGTAATTCCTCAAAACAGTTTTAGAAATGGAGTTTTGAGCAAGGAGATCGAAAATCACAGCAAAATGAGCAAGAACATGGGCTTGGGAGCAAGTTTGATTTTTTCTGGAGGAAGAAGAAGGAGATGGGTGGCTGGCATAAGTGAGTGGGTCCCTGTGGGTCCCACAAGCCTGCTGGGCGCGCCCAGCCCCCCTGGGCGCGCCATGTGGGCTTGTGGCTCACAGGTGCACCCCCTGGGGTATGTTTAGTGCCAAAAATTCATAAATATTCTGGAAAAAATACTAAATTTTCAAGGAATTATGAGAACTTTTATTTTTGGGCCATTTTTTATTGCAAGGATAATTCAGAAAACAGGATAATCATGGCATTTTATTTTATTCTACTAAAAATAACAAAGAGCAAAAGGTGGGTACAGAAAGTTGTGCTTACTAAATTCATCGACCACATGCACCTCAAAAAGAATCCATTAATAAGGTTGATCAAGTCTTATTAACAAACTATTTCCGAATGGCATGAAACCGAAGAATTTTCGTTTAACACTAAGTTACCTCAATGGGGATATGCATCTCCCCAACAATAAGAATTTCATATTTCTTTTTGACCATAGGAAGAGGAAATTTGAATCCCCCAATAGTGATTGTCGAAACTTTTTCAATACAATTGATACCATTCACCGAACCTTGTTTCTTCGGGAAATAAACCGTATGCTCATTACCATTGACATGAAAAGTGACCTTGCTTTTGTTGCAATCAATAACAGCCCCTGCAGTATTCAAAAAGGGTCTTCCAAGGATAATCGACATGTTGTCGTTCTCGGGCATATCAAGTATAACAAAGTCTGTCAAGATAGTAACGTTTGCAACTACAACGGAAACATCCTCGCAAATTCCAATAGGTATAGCAGTGGATTTATCAGTCATTTGCAAAGATATAACACCGGCTCCCAAATCACATAAAGCAGTTTTGACATAACTTCTTTTAATGGAGCATGGTATAGTAGGTATTCCCGGATCTCCTAGTTTCTTAGGTATTCCACCCTTAAAAGAATAATTAGCAAGCATGGTGGAAATTTCAGCTTCAGGTATTTTTCTTTTATTAGTGACAATATCTTTCATATATTTAGCATAGGGAGACATTTTCAACATATCAATCAAGCGAGTGCGCAAAAAGACATGTCTAAGCATTTCAACAAAGCGTTCAAAATCTTCATCATCCTTATTTTTAGATGGTTTAGTAGGAAAAGGCATAGGTTTTTGAACCCATGGTTCTCTCTCCTTTCCATGTTTTCTAGCAACAAAGTCTCTTTTATCATATCTTTTATTCTTCGGATGTGGGTTATCAAGATCAACATCAGGTTCTATTTCTACATCATTATCTGGTTGAGCATCTACATGAACATCATCATTATCATTATCACTAGGTGTATGTTCATTACCAGATTGTGTCTCAGCATCGGAAATAGAAGCATCATTATGATTGTCGGGAGGTTTTTCTATCTTAGGTTCACTAGGAGCAGGCAAAGTTTTATCATTTTTCTTTTTCTTTTTCTTCTTAGATGGACTAGGTGCATCAATATTAATTCTTTGAGAATCTTGTTCAATTCTTTTAGGATGACCTTTAGGATATAGAGGATCCTGAGTCATGCTACCTCCTCTAGTAACAACTCTAACCACATGGTCATTCTTTTTATTATTCATTTCATCAAGCAAATCATTTTGTGATTTAGCAATTTATTCTATCTGGGTCTGGACCATAGAAGCATGTTTACTCAAGCATTTAACATCATTAACAGTTCTAAACATCAAATCACTCAAGCGTTCAATCATGATGGCATTCTGTTTTAGTTGATTGCTAACATACATATTAAAGTGCTCCTGTTTAATGATGTAATTATCAAACTCATACAGGCATTGACTAGCAGATTTATTATACGGAATATCACCTTCATCAAATCTAGTGAGAGAATTTACCTCCACTACCTGTGTCGGGATGTCGAGCCCATGTATTTATTTAATAGGTGGTAAATTCTTAACATCTTCAGCTTTTATACCTTTTTCCTTCATAGATTTCTTAGCTTCTTGCATATCTTCTGGACTGAGGAATAGAATACCTCTCTTCTTCGGAGTTGGCTTAGGTGGTGGTTCAGGAAGTGTCCAATCATCGGCATTTCTCAATATATTATTCAATAGTACTTCAGCCTGTCCAACAGTTCGTTCCCTGAAAACACAAGCATCACAACTACCTAGGTAGTCCCTAGAAGCATCGGTTAGTCCGTTATAAAAGATATCAAGTATTTCATTTTTCTTAAGAGGATGATCAGGCAAAGCATTAAGTAATCGGAGAAGCCTCCCCCAAGCTTGAGGGAGATTCTCTTCTTCAATTTGCACAAAGTTAAATATTTCCTATAAGGCAACTTGTTTCTTATGAGCAGGAAAATATTTCTCAGAGAAGTAATATATCATATCCTGGGGACTACGCACACAACCAGGAGCAAGAGTTTTAAACCATTTCTTAGCATCACCCTTTAATGAGAAAGGAAACAACTTAAGAATATAGTAATAGCGAATTTTTTCCTCATGAGCAAATAGGGTAGCAATATCATTCAACTTAGTAAGGTGTGCCACAACAGTTTTGGTTTCATAACCACGAAAAGGATCAGATTCAACCAAAGTAATTAACTCAGGATCGACAGAGAATTCATAATCCTTATTAGTAACAAATATGGGAGAAGTAGCAAACTTAGGATCATATTTCATTCTCTCCCTCATAGATTTTTCTTTCAACTCAGCAAGCAATTTTATAACCTCATCTCTATCATTACAAGCAAGTATTGCCTTAGCTGTCTCTCTATCAAAAACATAACCATCAGATGTCTCAGGCATTTCAACTCTAGTAGGAGAGCTAGGCATAATAGGTGAATCATACTTTTCAAGAGTTTCATCATTTTCAGTTTCTTTAGCTTTAGCAATTTGTTCATCAAGAAATTCACCAAGTGGCACAGTATTATCAAGCATAGTACTAGCATCATCAACAGTCTCATTCATAGCAGAAGTAGTATCATCAATAACTTGCGACATATCAGAATGAATAGCAGGTGGTGGTGTCGCAAGCCTACTCAAAACAGAAGGTGAATCAAGTGCAGAGTGTGATGGCAGTTCCTTACCTCCTCTAGTCATAGAGGGGACGATCTTGGTCTTAGAGTCTTTCAGATTCTTCATGGTGATCAACAGATAGAAATCCCAAGTGACTCAACAAATAGAGCTATGCTCCCCGGCAACAGCGCCACAAAAAGGTCTTGATAACCCACAAGTATAGGGGATCGCAACAGTTTTCGCGGGTAGTATTTCACCCAGATTTATTGATTTGACACAAGGGGAGCCAAAGAATATTTGCGAGTATTAGCAGTTGAGTTGTCAATTCAACCACACCTGGAGAACTAAATATATGCAGCAAAGTGTTTAGTAGCACAGTAGTATGATAGTTTCAATAGTAGTACTAACAGTAGCACAGTAGCAGTAACAGTAGAAGTAGCAGTTTTGTAGTAATTGTAACAGCAACAACAACGAAAGTAACTAAGCAAAGATCAATATGCGAAAAGCGTAGGCATTGGATCAGTGATGGATAATTATGTTGGATGGCATTCATCATGTAACAGTCACAACCTAGGGCGATACACAATAGCTCCAATTCATCAATGTAATGTAGGCATGCATTCCGTATATAGTCATACGTGCTTATAGTAAGAACTTGCATGACATCTTTTGTCCTACCCTCCCGTGGCAGCGGGGTCCTTAAGGAAACTAAGGGATATTAAGGCCTCCTTTTAATAGAGAACCGGAACAAAGCATTAGCACATAGTGAATACATGAACTCCTCAAACTACGGCAATCACCGGAAAGAATCCCAATTATTGTCACCTTGGGGTATGCGGATCATGACACGTAACATGTGCATATAACTTGCAAGATAGGATCAAGAACTCAAATATATTCATGAAAACATAGAGGGTTCAGATCTGAAATCATGGCACTCGGGCCCTAGTGACAAGCATTAAGATAGCAAAGTCATAGCAACATCAATCTCATAACATAGTGGATACTAGGGATCAAAGCCCTAACAAATTGACTCGATTACATGGTAAATTGATGACCCACAAGTATAGGGGATCAATTGTAGTCCTTTCGATAAGTAAGAGTGTCGAACCCAACGAGGAGCAGAAGGAAATGACAAGCAGTTTTCAGCAAGGTGTTTTCTGCAAGCACTGAAATTATCGGTAACGAGTAGTTTGATAGCAAGATAATTTGTAACAAGTGACAAGTAGCAATAGTAACAAAGAGTGCAGCAAGTTGGCCCAATCCTTTTTGTAGCAAAGGACAAGCCAGAACGATCTCTTATAATAAGTAAAGCTTTCTCGAGGACACATGGGAATTTCATCTAGTCACTTTCATCATGTTTGTTTGATTCGCGTTCGCTACTTTGATAATTTGATATGTGGGTGGACTGGTGCTTGGGTGCTGTTCTTACTTGAACAAGCCTCCCACTTATGATTACCCCCTCTCGCAAGAATCCGCAACTACGAAAGAAGAATTAAGATAACTTTAACCATAGCATTAAACATATGGATCCAAATCAGCCCCTTACGGAATAGCGCATAAACTACGGTTTAAGCTTCTGTCACTCTAGCAACCCATCATCTAATTACTACTCCACAATGCATTCCCTTAGGCCCAAAGATGGTGAAGTGTCATGTAGTCGACGTTCACACGACACCACTAAGGGAATCAACAACATACACATCATCAAAATATCGAACGAATACCAAATTCACATGATTACTTATGACAAGACTTCTCCCATGTCCTCAAGAACAAAAGTAACTACTCACAAGTCATGTTCATATCCAAGATCAGAGAGGTATTGAATAGCATAATAGATCTGAACATATAATCTTCCACCAAATAAACCAACTAGCATCAACTACAAGATGTAATCAACACTACTAGCAACCCACAAGTACCAATATGAGGTTTTGAGACAAAGATTGAATACAAGAGATGAACTAGGGTTTGAGATGAGATGGTGCTGGTGAAGATGTTGATGAAGATTGGTCCTCCCACGATGAGAGGATCGCTGGTGATGTCGATGGCGATGATTTGCCCCTCCCGGAGGGAAGTATCCCCGGCAGAATCTCTCCGCCGGAGAGCAAAAGTGCTCCTGCCCAAGTTCCGCCTCGAGACGGCGGCGCACCGTCCCTAAAGTCTTCTCTCTATTTTTTAGGGCAAATGCACTTATATACCAGAAAATGGGGGCCAGAAGTGGGCTAGGGGCTCCACAAGGTACCAGGGCGCGCCTGGGGGGTGGGGGGTGGCGCGCCCTGGTGCCTCGTGGGCACCTGGGTGGCCCCCTCTGGTACTTCTTGATTCCAGTATTTTTTATAAATTCCAAAATAATTCTCCAGAAAATTTCAGCTCATTTGGAGATGTGCAGAATAGGTATCTCTGACATAGCTTTTTCAGGTCCAGAATTCCAGCTGCCGGCATTCTCCCTCCTTGTGTGAATCTGGCATATTAAGAGAGAAAAGGCATTAGAATTGCTCCACAAAGTGTTATATTGATAAAAACACTATAAATAACAGTATCAAAACATGATGCAAAATGGACGTATCAACTCCCCCAAGCTTAGACCTCGCTTGTCCTCAAGCGAAAGCCGATATCGATAATCATGTCCACATGTTTAGAGAGAGAGAGAGAGGTGTCGATAAAAACAAAATACGAACATAGTAGCATCATGATCATTATTATAACAGCAATATTTATTATCATAGCAGCAATATTTATTATCATAAACTTCTCATGAGCAAGTAACAATTCATCACAACAATGGAGTATAAGGCATAATCTTTCTTGAAAACTAACAAACTATATTCTCAGTCAACAATGCAATTGCAATTCATCATATTTTCAGGAAGGGTCTCATGTAGGAGCTATTTAGCAAGTCCACATACTCAACCATCATTTAGTCTTCTATGATTGCTAACACTCACGACATATATATGGAGCAAAAAGTTTCAGCCAGACACATAGAAAGATAGGGGCTTGTGATTTCGCCTCCCAACTTATTCACCTCAAGGGTGATGTCAACAATAATAACTCATGATCACTCATATCCAACTGGATATATGTGCCTAGATCTTTCCCCACCACACGATGCTTGCAAAAGAGAAAAATAAAAAGAAAGTAGAGGAGAACACTATTGACTCTTGCATAAAAAGTAAATACATAAAAGTAAAGGATAGGCCCTTCGCAGAGGGAAGCAAAGGTTTTCATGCGCTTTTTGTTGTTGGATGCACAAGCTCTTAATGCAAAGGAATGTCACTTTATATTGCCCCTTGTGATAGCAACCTTTATTATGCAGTCTGTCGCTTTTATTTCTTTACCATCACAAGTTCGTACAAAGCTTATTTCCCTTACAATAAAAGTTTCATACATATTTAGAGGCAATTTTTATTGCTTTTTGCAACTAGGTTTAAGGGTTTTGGATGCACAAGTAGTATCTCTACTTGGTGCGGATTTTTGGCTAGCAAAGATATTAGGCAAGCACCACATGTTGGAGGATCTATAACAATATAACTTCTATGTGAATATGAACACACATAATTCATTACGTTGTCTTCCTTGTCCAACGTCAATAATTTGGCATAAAATACTTAATGGGGGCTCACAATCATAAAAGATGTCCAAGATAGTATATTTGCATGTGAATCTTCTCTTCCCTTATTAACTTTTTCATGAATTGCATCATTGACTAATGCTATGTTTGTTAACTTCCAATAAATTTTACCACTTATACTTTTCTTTATGTAATGTCATTACTTTCCATAAGATTAGCATATGATCTTTTTCATTATTTTCATTGCTAAGATTGGAACATGAAAGTAAAGAAGCAAAAACTCAAACTACTCTTTATTATATAACTCTCAACTCGATTACATAGATAGATAGATCACGAAGCTAACACTCAAAAATAGATCATACTAAACTTTTATTCAACTAGATCACGAAATAACTAAGGATCGAACTAAAACTAGGTAATGATAATAAAAGTGATGGTGATACGATACTGGGGCACCTCCCCCAAGCTTGGCACAAGCCAAGGGGAGTGCCCATACCCATGTACTCAAGTCTCCTTCTTCGGTGATGGTGAAGTGGCGAGCTTGTCCAGCTTACGTTTGAGGATGAAATTTTCCTCCCTCAAATCATCGACTTCTTGCTCAAGCTTCAATACCTTCTTACATAATGCCTCCTTGCTTTCATGCATATCTCCAGGTTGAGGTAGAGGGGCATCGTCTTCATCCGAACTCGCGTCTTTCTTCTCCTTTATGTTGGCATCTTGCTCCTCCTCCTCGGACCATCCATAGGGGTCTATATCCCCATAGATCTTTGGATTTGCAACATAATGTGATACGAAGCTCTCCCCATCCGAGTCTTGAGATGACATACTTTCGGATCTGCCAGGAAAATAGCACGAAATAAGAACAGAGGAGATTTCTGTGATATGGTGGTCAAAACATCTGGGAGTATATATAAAGATTTTTTATCTTGCAAAACAAGTAATCCAGAAGAAAACGGAGTCGGGAAGGCTCACGTGGGGCCTACGAGGTACCAGGGCGCGCCTGGGGGGGGGGGGGGGTGGCGCGCCCTAGTGCCACGTGGGCACCAGGTGGGTACCCCCGGTTGTTTCTTATTTTTATATTTTTCTAAATATTCCAAAACTGACAGAAAATATTTTTATGGAATTTTTGGAGTCGGTTTACTTACCGTATCACATACCTCTTCCTTTTCAGGGTTCTGGAGTGTTCCGGAAGGTCTCTCTTATGTATTCCTCCGGTGTAATTGTTTCAATAATATTAGTTTTAACATTAATGGGGGTACCTGAAATATAGTGTTTAATTCTTTGCCCATTCACCACTCTCGGATTAGTGCCTTCAGAGTTATTTATTTTGATGGCTCCGGAGCGATAAACTTATTCGATGATATACGGCCCTTCCCATTTGGAGAGAAGTTTTCCTGCAAAGAACCTCAAACGAGAATTGTACAATAGAACTTGCTCACCCACTTTAAATTCCCGTTTTTGAATTCTTCTATCATGCCATCTTTTAACTTTTTCTTTAAACACTTTGGCATTTTCATAAGCTTGGGTTCTCCATTCATCTAATGAGCTAATATCAAATAACCTCTTTTCACCGGCAAGTTTAAAATCATAATTCAGTTCTTTAATTGCCCAATATGCTTTATATTCTAACTCAAGAGGTAAATGACATGCTTTTCCATAAACCATTTTATAAGGAGACATACCCATAGGATTTTTATAAGCAGTTCTATAAGCCCATAATGCATCGTCAAGTTTCTTAGACCAATTCTTTCTAGATCTATTAACGGTTTTCTGCAGAATTAATTTTATTTCTCTGTTACTCAATTCAACTTGACCACTAGTTTGAGGGTGATAGGGAGATGCAATTCTATGGTTGACATCATATTTAGCAAGCAATTTACGGAATGCACCATGAATAAAATGTGAACCACCATCAGTCATCAAATATCTAGGGACTCCAAACCTTGGGAAAATAACTTCTTTAAGCATTTTAATAGAAGTGTTATGATCAACACTACTAGTTGTAATAGCTTCTACCCACTTATTAACGTAATCAACAGCAACTAAAATATGTGTATACCCATTGGATTTAGGAAAAGGTCCCATATAATCAAATCCCCAAACATCAAATGGTTCAACTGCAAGTGAATAATTCATAGGCATTTCCTGACGTCTACCAACATTACCAATTCTTTGACATTCATCACAAGATAAGACAAACTTACGAGCATCCTTGAAAAGAGTAGGCCAATAAAAACCAGATTGTAATACCTTGTGTGCAGTTCTGTCTCCCGCATGATGTCCTCCATAAGCTTCGGAATGACACTTCCGTAGGATTTGTTCCTGTTCATGCTCAGGTATACAATGTCTAATAATACCATCTACTCCTTCTTTATAAAGATGTGGGTCATCCCAGAAGTAATGTCTTAAATCAAAGAAGAACTTTTTATTTTGTTGGTATGTGAAACTAGGTGGTATGTATTTAGCAACAATGTAATTAGCATAGTTTGCATACCATGGAGTATTACAAGAAGCATTTATGACAGCTAATTGTTCATTAGGAAAATCATCATTAATAGGTAGTGGGTCATCAAGAACATTTTCCATTCTAGACAAATTATCCGCTACGGGATTCTTAGCTCCCTTTCTATCAGTAATATGCAAGTCAAATTCTTGTAGCAATAAAACCCACCTAATGAGTCTAGGTTTAGCATCTTTCTTTTCCATAAGATATTTGATAGCAGCATGATCGGTGTGAACAGTTACTTTAGAATCAACTATGTAAGATCTGAATTTATCACATGCAAACACAACTGCTAGAAATTCTTTTTCAGTAGTAGCATAATTTCTTGGGGCACTGTCTAGAGTTTTACTAGCGTAATGGATAACATTTAATTTTTTATCATCTCTTTGTCCTAGAACAGCACCAACAACATAATCACTGGCATCACACATAATTTCAAAAGGCAAATTCCAATCAGGTGGTTGAACAATAGGTGCAGTGGTTAAGGCTTTCTTAGTGTTTCAAAGGCTTCTAGACAATCATCATAAAAAACAAATGGAACATCTTTTTGCAAAAGATTGGTAAGAGGCCAGAAATTTTAGAGAAGTCTTTAATAAATCTCCTATAGAAACCAGCATGACCTAGGAAACTTCTTATACCTTTAATATCTTTAGACATGGCATTTTCTCAATAGCATCAACCTTAGCTTTATCAACTTCAATACCTCTTTCAGAAATTTTATGCCCCAAGACAATGCCTTCATTCACCATAAAGTGGCACTTCTACCAATTCAAAACAAGATTAGTTTCTTCACATCTCTGCAAAACTCGATCAAGGTTGCTTAAGCAATCATCAAAAGAAGTTCCGTAAACGGAGAAATCATCCATGAACACATCAACAATCTTTTCACAAAAGTCAGAGTATAGCAGTCATACATCTTTGAAAGGTAGCAGGTGCATTGCATAAACCAAAAGGCATACGTCTATAAGCATAAGTTCCAAAAGGACAAGTGAAGGTGGTTTTCTCTTGATCGGGTTGTGATACGGGTATTTGAGAAAAACCGGAATAACCATCTAGGAAACAAAAGTGTGTATGCTTAGACAATCTTTCTAACATTTGATCAATAAAAGGTAAGGGGTAATGATCTTTTCTAGTAGCTTTGTTTAATTTTCTAAAATCAATTACCATCCTATAACCAGTTACAATTCTTTGTGGAATGAGTTCATTTTTATCATTGGGAACAACGGTAATACCTCCTTTCTTAGGGACACAATGAACGGGACTTACCCATCTACTATAAGCTATGGGATAGATTATACCTGCTTCCAGAAGTTTTAATATTTCAGTTCTTACCACCTCTTTCATCTTAGGATTTAATCGTCGTTGGTGGTCGACAACTGGTTTAGCATCAAGCTCCATATTAATTTTGTGCTGACATAGAGTGGGACTAATGCCCTTAAGATCATCAAGAGTATATCCAATAGCAGCACGGTGCTTCCTCAGAGTTTTTAATAATATCTTTTCTTCATGCGCTGAAAGGTTAGCACTGATAATAACAGGATATATCTTCTTTTCATCAAGATAAGCATATTTCAATGTATCAGGCAATTGCTTCAATTCAAATACAGGATCACCCTTAGGCGGAGGAGGGCCTCCAAGGGTTTCAACAGGCAAATTATGTTTAAGGATAGGTGGTTGATCAAAGAACATCTTATCTATTTCATTTCTTTCATTCATATGCATATCGTTTTCATGGTCTAGCAAATATTGTTCTAATGGATCAGTACGAGGTACGGCAATAGAAGCAAGACCAATAATTTCATCTTTGCTAGGCAATTCTTTATCATGAGGTTGTCTACGAAACTTGGAGAAATTAAACTCATGAGATGTACCACCGAAATCAACACTGACAGTTTCTTTAGCGCAATCAATCTTAGCATTAACTGTGTTCAAGAAAGGTCTACCAAATATAATGGGACAAAAGTCATCTTGTGGAGAACCTAGGACTAGAAAATTAGTAGGATATTTTATTTTTCCACACAAGACTTCAACATCTCTAACAATCCCAAGTGGTGTGATGGTATCTCAGTTTGCAAGCTTAATAGTAACATCGATGTCCTCTATTTCAACAGGTGCGATATCATGCATTACTTCTTGATATAAAGAAAACGGAATAGCACTCACACTAGCACCCAAATCACACAAGCCATGATAACAATGATCTCCTATTTTAATTGAGACAACATGCATGCCCACAATGAGTCTGTTTTTATTTTTAGAATCAGGTTTAGCAATTGTAGCTGCTTCATCGCAGAAGTAAATAACATGCCCATCTATATTATCGACCAAGAGATCCTTAACCATAGCAACATTAGGTTCAACTTTAATTTGTTCAGAGGGTTTAGGTTCTCTAATATTACTTTTGTTGACCATAGTTGAAACTTTAGCATGTTCCTTAATCCTAACAGGAAAAGGTGGTTTCTCAATATAAGCAGTGGGCACAACTGGATCAACATGGTAAATAATTGTTCCTTCTTTAACATTAACGGGTTCCTCAATATTTTATTTAACAGGGGGATGATATTTAAACCACTTCTCCTTAGGGAGATCAACATGAGTAGCAAATGATTCACAAAAGGAAGCTACTATCTCAGAGTCAAGTCCATATTTAGTGCTAAACTTATGAAAAGCATCTGTGGCCATAAAAGATTTAACACAATCGAACTTAAGTATTATACCTGACTCATTACCTTTGTTGAGTTCCCAATCTTCAGAGTTGCATTTAATTCTTTCCAGAAGATCCCATCTGAATTCAATAGTTTTCTTTATAAAGGAGCCAATCGAAGAAGAATCGAGCGTGTTTTGATTATCATGAGAAAGCCGAGCATAAAAAATCTGTAAGATAATTTCTTTTGAGAGCTCATGGTTGGGGCATGTGTACATCATTTACTTAATCCTCCCCCAAGCTTGAGCGATGCTTTCTCCTTCACGAGGCCAAAAATTATATATATAATTCCGATCACGATGAACCAAATGCATAGGATAATTTTTTTGATGGAATTCTAGTTTCAATCGGTTCCAGTCCCATGTATCAGTATCATCACATAGCCTATACCACATTAATGCCTTTCCCTCCAAAGATAAAGGGAATACTTTCTTCTTAACTCCATCTCCGGAGAAACCTGCAAGCTTAAACAATCCACAAATTTCATCCACATAGATTAAGTGCATATCAGGATGTACTGTTCCATCTCCTGCATAAGGTTTAGCTAGCAGTTTCTCTATCATACCCAGAGGAATCTCATAATAAATATTTTCAATAGGTGCAGTAGGTTGAGGAGCAACTATTTGTGTTTCCGGTCGAGGTGAAGATACCCCGAACAAACCCCTCAAAGGATTACTTTCCATAGTGACAAGTGACAGTAAATTTCAGCACGTAATATAAATGTTTCCTTACCAAATTCCACTCACCAAAGGCGCTTCACTCCCCGACAATGGTGCCAGAAAAGAGTCTTGATGACCCACAAGTATAGGGGATCAATCGTAGTCCTTTCGATAAGTAAGAGTGTCGAACCCAACGAGGAGCAGAAGGAAATGACCAGCAGTTTTCAGCAAGGTGTTTTCTGCAAGCACTGAAATTATTGGTAACGAGTAGTTTGATAGCAAGATAATTTGTAACAAGTGACAAGTAGAAATAGTAACAAAGAGTGCAACAAGTTGGCCCAATCCTTTTTGTAGCAAAGGACAAGCCAGAACGATCTCTTATAATAAGTAAAGCGTTCTCGAGGACACATGGGAATTTCATCTAGTCACTTTCATCATGTTTGTTTGATTCGCGTTCGCTACTTTGATAATTTGATATGTGGGTGGACCGGTGCTTGGGTGCTGTTCTTACTTGAACAAGCCTCCCACTTATGATTACCCCCTCTCACAAGCATCCGCAACTACGAAAGAAGAATTAAGATAACTCTAACCATAGCATTAAACATATGGATCCAAATCAGCCCCTTACGGAATAGCGCATAAACTAGGGTTTAAGCTTCTGTCACTCTAGCAACCCATCATCTAATTACTACTCCACAATGCATTCCCTTAGGCCCCAAGATGGTGAAGTGTCATGTAGTCGACGTTCACACGACACCACTAAGGGAATCAACAACATACACATCATCAAAATATCGAATGAATACCAAATTCACATGATTACTTATGACAAGACTTCTCCCATGTCCTCGAGAACAAAAGTAACTACTCACAAATCATGTTCATATCCAAGATCAGAGAGGTATTGAATAGCATAATAGATCTGAACATATAATCTTCCACCAAATAAACCAACTAGCATCAACTACAAGATGTAATCAACACTACTAGCAACCCACATGTACCAATATGAGGTTTTGAGACAAAGATTGAATACAAGAGATGAACTAGGGTTTGAGATGAGATGGTGCTGGTGAAGATGTTGATGAAGATTGGTCCTCCCACGATGAGAGGATCGCTGGTGATGTCGATGGCGACGATTTCTCCCTCCCGGAGGGAAGTATCCCCGGCAGAATCTCTCCGCCGGAGAGCAAAAGTGCTCCTGCCCAAGTTTCACCTTGAGACGGCGGCGCACCGTCCCAAAAGTCTTCTCTCTATTTTTTAGGGCAAATGCACTTATATACCAGAAAATGGGGGCCAGAAGTGGGCGAGGGGCTCCACGAGGTACCACGGCGCGCCTGGGGGGGGGGGGGGGGGTGGCGCGCCCTGGTGCCTCGTGGGCACCTGGGTGGCCCCCTCCGGTACTTCTTGTTTCCAGTATTTTTTATATATTCCAAAATAATTCTTGAGAAAATTTCAGCTCATTTGGAGATGTGCAGAATAGGTATCTCTGACATAGCTTTTTCAGGTCTAGAATTCCAGCTGCCGGCATTCTCCCTCCTTGTGTGAATCTTGCATATTAAGAGAGAAAAGACATTAGAATTGCTCCACAAAGTGTTATATTGATCAAAAACACTATAAATAACAGTAGCAAAACATGATGCAAAATGGACGTATCATAAATCTCATCCAGCCCATCACCGTCCAGCAAGCCTACGAAGAAATTACTCACACACGGCGGTGAGCATCATGAAATTGGTGATGGAGGATGGTTGATGATGACGACGGCGTCGAATCCCCCTCTCCGGAGCCCCGAACGAACTCCAGATCAGCCCTCCCGATGAAGAACAGGAGGCGGCGGCGGCTCCGTATTGTAAAACGTGATGATTCTTTCTCTCTGATTTTTTCTCCATGAATAGGTACTTATAGCGTTGGAGTTAGGCCAAAGGAAGATGCCAGGGGCCCACAAGCCTGCCAGGTGCGCCCTGGGGGGTGGGCGCGTGATGTAGGGTAGAACCCTAATGGTGTCGATCTTTCACGATTGGAGCGGATCCCGCGAAGAACACGAAGAACACGAGAGGGAAAACGAGAGGAATCACTCAAATAGACAAGAAACAATCACACATGTGCTAAATCCACATACACATAAGGGATACAAAGGTCCAAATCCAACACAAGAGGGTACAATTGGTAGCTAGTTCATCCCGATCCGGAGAGGAGTCGAGGTCTTGGATATCCCGGAGGATCTTCTCACATGGAGGTCTTGAACTCCATGGGAGTGGTCTCTCTCTCTCTCAAGAGTAGAGGTAGGAGCACATCTCAACTAATGAGCTATCATGTTTGCTGACCTAAAACGTAGGTGGAAGAAGAGTATATATAGTCTAAGGGGCGAAGGGGTACACGGGCCTCGAGCCAAGTCAATGCACGCAGGCAGGGCCGGAGGTTCTGGTGGCCGGAAGTTCCGGGCAGGTTCCGGCCGGGTTCCGGGCTAACCAGAGAGTTGTCGTGCTCGGGGCTGGCTGGATGCCGGGGGCCGGAAGTTCCGGGCAGGCCGGAGGTTCCGGGGGCCGGAGGTTCCGGGCGAGGTTCCGGGCTGAACAGAGAGTTGGCACGCCTGGGGCTGTTCTGGACGCTAGGGGCCGGAAGTTCCGGGGGTCAGAGGTTCCGGGATGGAGGCCGGAAGTTCCGGGCTTTCCAGAAGCTTGTCCATGCTTCTTCTTCCTTCTCTGCCAAGCTTCCCTCGCGGACGGTGTAGTTGTACACGTGCGCTGGCACTCCTCCTCGTCCGTGGTGCTCCGATAATACCTATGTATGCACACGAGTGGAGTGTCAAGTAGTATACCATCCTCGAAGGGGTCAAGTGAACACGCGTAAAGGAGATGATTCACCTTTGTGTATGTGGAGTAGATGTCGCACGTGTCACTTGCCAAACGGGCTCTTGACATGGTGATGTCCGTAGGATGCTCCGCATCATCTCCCCCCCCCCCCCTTGGGAAAGATCCGACCTCGGATCGAAAACCAAATCACCATGGGAAAGAGATGGCTTCGCTGTGTAGAAGTGGACGATCACCAAGAACTCATCATCTTCAAGCTCGAAATGGGCACTCTCCAATGTCGCACCGTCTTGTGATTCCTTCAAATGGAGTATGGACAACAAACACTTGGAAAAACAAATGTGGTTAGAGTTAGTGCAAAACCAAGCATTCAAGAGGCGATTCACCCAACAAGTGTCGTCGTCATGCAAAGCATATGGTGTGACAAAGGATTGAGACATGGCATTTAAGCATATCAATTGAGCACAAGCAAAGTCATCATGGAAACAAGCATGCAAAGGTGAGGTAGAGATGCTAATATGTGTGACAAATGAACAAGCATCTACCTCGAAGTCATAGCAAGCATGCATCAAGCGTTCAACAAATGGTCTATGGTAGGCATAGGAATCATTCACAACACCAAATAAAATGAAGTGTCTAAACACATGGGTCAAGTGCAAGACAATCCAAGCATAACGTGCATAGGGTGTAGTGAAAATAGTGTGGCACTCAACACAATAGAAATAGCAAGTGTTAATCATGTGTGAGGCAATCAAGTCAATCATGTGACAATTAATGGGACATGGCATATGTGAAGAAATGACATTGTTGCAATCAAGCACATGGAAATAGCATGGGATAATCATGTTCGATGCAACACACAAGACATATATAACATGAGGCATGACAATGTGGCAATGACAAGTCAAAATAAAATCTCTAGCATGTGTGCAATGTGTCATAGTGCAAGCGACACATGAAGTATGCTCCACAATATGCATGCTCATGGTGTCGGGATTCTCAAAAGAGAAGGATATCACCTCAAACCTTGTGCGTCCTTCACAATGCCGAAGTGGTAGGAAATGTGATGTAGAATCGCGCCGGTCGAAAGTGCCTCGCTCTCAAGAGCTCGAATGGTCAACTCACGGGAAGTGGACGTTGATACGATGTCGAAGGATCCTACACATGCACACAACCAAGCAAAGAACGTATGTGCACGGTAGATAAACACATCATCCATCATGATGGTTCTCTTCTCTTGCACATAACCATTAGAAGCAAAAGTGCATGAATAATATGATGCAACAATGGATATATTCATGGCACTAGGCATATGGTGCAAAGAAGGAAGACAAGCATGCTTCACATGAAAGATGGCAAAAGCTCCAAACATATGGGAGAAAGCTATGGGGGCAATCTCATTAGCAAGACTAAAAGCATTGTTGCACTCAATACATGGCAAATCATCTAGCATGCGAGAGGCAACATATGGAGCAATTGGACAATATTCAATAGCAATATCAATCATGTGCAAAGCATGTGAATGGATGCCATCAACCGCATGAAACGAGCAAGTATGAATCATCGGTGATGCAACAAGGCAAGCAATCATAGTAATCGTGTCGTGCAAACTAGTGGAGCGAAGATGCAACACACTAGAGGAAAGCATAGCGATCATGTCATGTGAGCAAATAGTAGGCCTAGGCAATGCACATGACATATCACAAGTACGAAAGCGAAACATGATCAAAGTATCATCATAGGCATGGGGTACATAGCAAACATGGCAATAACAAGCAATATCTCCACCAAGCATGCAAATACACATACAAGTACTAGAATCATGAATCATGTGTAATGCAAAGCATGGGTCATCAAAGCATGTCATCCAAATGGAAATGAGCATATCATGCAAAGTGAACATGGCAATATGGGCATAGAATATGTAATGGACGATAACCCAGAACCATGTGAGAGGGCCATGTAGAAGAAATGCGCGAAGTCATTGCGCGGTGGGAGCGGTGGGAATGACAATCCACGGAATCCCAAATCATCATTGCTCTCTAGAGCTCGTTTCGTCAACTCTTGCGCTTGCGAGGTCGACGAGGAAGCATGTGTACCTACACAACATGGGGACAAACGAAATAAAGTGTGTGCGTGGTAAATGTACACATCATCCATCATGATGTGTATGTGCACGTTAGAGTTAGCACAAAACAAGCTATGCTCAAAGAAATTTGAGGCACGGTAGAGAAACATGTCATCCATCATGAAAGAATAATTGTTATGTATAACACGATGGGGACACAAATTGAGCATGCAAGTATGGGGCACAACAATAGCATTATTCATGGGGAGCATATGGTGCACATAATTATGAGGATCATGCAATGGATAGGAGTTATCAAAATCTCCAAATATGTATGAGGAAACTATGGGGGTTTCCTCATGAGCAATAGCGAAAACATCATATGGAGAAAATTGGCAACATGGCAAATAATGCATGTCTGAAGCTAGGTGGTCATGGCATGGCATATATGAACAATGATGCAAAGGAAGCATATCAATATCATCACAAGAAAAACAAATGCCAATAACCATGGGCTTGTCATCTATGCCATATGTGCAAAGTGGGTTCATTTTAATGGCATATGCATAGTCACTACGATGAGATTGCAAATATGACATATGGGAGATCTCATTCATAGCATATGACAAGTCAAGAGGGGTTGCAAACATGATGTGACTGAGAGAATTAGCACAAGAAATCCTATGCAGCATGGTATCACAACTAATAGACTCCTCATGGCAATCATCAAACTCATCATAAATGGGTAAATCATCGCATGGGGAAATCATACTAGCATGAAGCGTGTCAATAGGAGGATTTACATCATGCAAGCAAGCAATGTCAAGAATGTCCACTAGCGGGACAAGAGCATCACCTTCACCTATGTTACCTTTCTCATTCCACTCATGTGGTGTAGGTGAGGTGGCAAGGACCAACTCGTGGTCATCATCATCGTGATGGAACCATGTGGGGGGTGTATCATAGTCCACCATGGCCATCGTCTTGTCCAAAGGAAGGACGAAGTCGTCAAGGGTCGGCGCGTCATCATATATTGGACCTAGCACCAAATGAGAAGACACAATAGAGGTAGAGGTTAAGTCGTTAGAGTTTGAAATAGCCTCACAAGACCTATCAACTATCACACTCTCTCTATGTGGTGGCTCACTCACTCCCTCAAAATAGGTGCACTCAATGTCACATATGGTGGAGTCACTCAAATCACTCAAGTGGTGGTGGTGACTCTCCTCACATGGGAAATGGGTCATCTCATCATATATGGGGCTAGTGGTGAAGTCACTCTCACTCTCAATATGGTGGCATAAGTCACTCAAGTCATCGTCGCCGTCGTCGTAGATGAAGGCCGAAGATGGCACATCATCACGCTCGCCTCCAAAGATGGAAGCATCATCCTCGCTCGCCACCTTGTCGCTCGCCTCCAAATCTTGATCCTTGAGTTGCTCCGTAGTAGTAGTCGTCGCTGTGCCGTCTTCAAAAAGAGTCGTGGTAGACTCGGCATCGTCAATGCCACAAAGAGGGATGGCGGTGATGTCGAACTTGGGAGCATCGTCTTGGAGCTTGGTCGTCGCGAAGTGTGCTTGGGGTGGAGAAGCCTTGGCCTTCTTGAGTTCTTTTTCCGCCTTGAGAGCACCAAAGTAGTTGTCGTCGAGGGACTTGTAGTTGTCAAGGAAGATAGTCTTGGAGATGTCGTTGTTCAATCCCATCATGAAGTGGAACTTCATCGAAATGGGGTCGTCCACACCGGCTCGTCGCAAGGCTTTCTTCATCTCCTTGAAGTACTCGTCGATGGACTTGGATCCTTGGATGGTGTTCTCCAATTGGCGTCGAAGATGTTCCGTGTAGGTGGAAGGCAAAAATTCTCGCCGCATCGCTTTCTTCATCTTGGGCCAACTCACGTCGAAGCTTGTCGAAGATTTGTGAAGCCACCATGTCGACGCGTCGTCGTGGAAGGTACTTGTGGCGCACTTCACTTGATCTTCGGAGGGGACTTGATGTAGCTTGAGGTAGTCGTCCATCTTGCGCTCCCACTCGAGATACTCCTCGGGGTCTTGAGTCCCATAGAAAGGAAGCTCGTGGTCGGTGTCGAGGTCGTAGTAGCTCGTGGAAGTCGCGGACTTGAGCTTGGGGAGCTTCTCTTGAGCGTAATCTTGAGGTGCTTGTTGGCGAAGATGCCGTATGTCCAAAGGCGAAAATGCCTTGAAGTCGCTTGGCGAAGATGCCAAGGTAGATGGTGAAGTCGTGGAGCGGTGGTTGGTGTTGAGCTCTTGACCTTCACGTTCTCGTCGGTGATGGTGTCGATGCTGATGTGACCTTGCCGGAGATGGTAGCTCGGAAGCATGTGCACTTGAGCATCTTCTCGAAGATGAGGGAGACCTCTTGGCGGTCTTGATGAGGGCTATGAGCTCCTCCTTGTGAGCTTGCATCTTGGCGTCGATGAAGTTTTTCGTGGCATCGAACTCGTCGTTGTTGGTGTAGACCGAAGTAGATGTGCTTTGCCTATCCATCATGCTCAAGAAAAAATGTGAGTGGAAGAAAGGAAAGAACTAGACCAAATGTACCTTATCCAATGTTGAAGATGGATCAATGATCACTCAATAATGTATTATGGAAGTAGCACAATTGGTACAGGATCTTGTCTATTCTCACACCTACACAAGTAAAGCTTATGGAGTAGCTTGGTGAGGATAGTGGCACAAAATTTTGATGCAATTGTTAGTAAGAGTCAATAATGTTGAAAGAGATTCACAAATTTGCAAATGAAACAAGTAGACCAATAGCAATGAATGGCACATGGAAACGCACACACGGATAGATAAATGGGGTCGTGCAACCAAGGAATGAGCACAAAATGGGGAATCCACGGAAAACGCTCGTGTTGCACAATGCAAGAGAGACGCTAGCACGATTGCTCAATAGGCGGATACGACACTTGTGCACACCCTAGGAAAGACAAAACGTATAGACTTTCTATCCCAAGTATGCTATGTATGTATGGTTCCCGGTGTTTCTCACACGATGATCCAAGATGATCAATGATGGTAATTTGATATGCAATGTGGCGATGCTATGGCTCTTGCTTACAAGCTCTTTGTTTTCTCTTTGCTTAAAAGCTTTTTTTATATATATATGGCCACTTATGCGAAATGCACAAACCAAGATAGCAATTATGTATATGCGGGAACAATCTTGTGACACAAGAGATGATATGATGATACCAAGATGAGGTATGTATGCAATGGAAGGGCGGATCGATAATCACTAAAGTGCACAAGTAATGTTGCCGACAATACTCAATGGCTAGTCTCGATAGGCAAGTGACGCAAAATGGCTAGGGGTTAACAATGCAATGGCAAGGAGAATATACAATGGTGTCGCCGAGGTTACCGTTCCTGCTTACGGTTGCGGTGTCAAAATGATGAAGTGGACAATGTCGATGACGACCTCGTGGCAATGATGAGTGGCGGTGTTCTTGATGTCGAACCGTTCCTAATTAGCCGAAACACCTTAGGAAAAGGAAAAACCGCGAACTCAAAATCTCAAACGCAAATGTCAAATGGTGGTAGCGGATTAGCGGTGGTGGTTGCGGAAATATTGGTGGAAACCTGGTCAAAATGGGTAAGGTGGCGGAAGAGTATGGTGGGGCTATACACGTTGTCGGAGTGGAAGTTACGGTCCCTAAGTAGCCGAAACACCTTAGGAGACACAAGCCACAACTCAAACAACCACAAATGCTATGGGGATCAAAATGAGTTAGGTTGCGGAAGGCTATGGTGGTATTGCGGATGATATGGTGGAGGCCCTAGGCAAAGATGCCAAAGTTCCAAAAATGTGATGGAGTCAAATGGTGGTGAAACCAAGGTGAGGACCTCGGGCACGTCGATAGCTTCAAAACGAGCCAAAGAACACTCAAATCGGAGTTCGGAGCGAAAAGTTATGATGAAAACGGTGAAGAAGGGCGATGCTGAAATTCTGGGAATGTTTCTGGTTAGGCCGGAAGTTCCGGGGGGTTGCCGGAAGTTCCGGGGGTCGCGGGAGACGTGTGGGGGAAACTGGGGGATTTTGGGGTAAACTTTCAGTTTAGCCCGGAAGTTCCGGGGCATGGACGGAAGTTTCGGGTGACGGAAGTTCCGGGGAAGTCCGGAAGTTCCGGGGGTCGTGGAATTTCTTCCGGGACGAACCCTAATTTCCAGATCTGAGAACGGGGGCGGAAAAACACGATTTCCCGGCGCAAAATTGAGAAGATTTCGTGGATGGAAATGGGGGAAAAGATGGGGAAGGCTAGATCCACTTGAAACACAACGGATCCATGGATCAGAATCAACAAAACATCATCCAACCAACAAATCACAATTTTTTTTTGGTATGGCTATTTTTGGTGGGGATTTTCGAAATTGGGACAAAACGAAGCAAAATTAGGCTAGAAAACGGTGGGGGGGACTCCAAATTCGTGATCAACGTGGCTCATGATACCAAGATGTATCAAGAGCAAGCTGGATCTGATCCAAGATGATGTAGGGAGGAACCCTAATGGTGTCGATCTTTCACGATTGGAGCGGATCCCGCGAAGAACACGCAGAACACGAGAGGAATCACTCAAATAGACAAGAAACAATCACACATGTGCTAAATTCACATACACATAAGGGATACAAAGGTCCAAATCCAACACAAGAGGGTACAATCGGTAGCTAGTTCACCCCGATCCGGAGAGGAGTCGAGGTCTTGGATATCCCGGAGGATCTTCTCACATGGAGGTCTTGAACTTCATGGGAGTGGTCTCTCTCTCTCAAGAGTAGAGGTAGGAGCACAGCTCAACTAATGAGCTATCATGTTTGCTGACCTAAAACGTAGGTGGAAGAAGAGTATATATAGTCTAAGGGGCGAAGGGGTACACGGGTCTCGGCCCAAGTCAATGCACGCAGGCAGGGCCGGAAGTTCCGGGTATGGCCGGAGGTTCCGGTGGCAGGAAGTTCCGGGCAGGTTCCGGCCGGGTTCCGGGCTAACCAGAGAGTTGTCGTGCTCGGGGCTGGCTGGATGCTGGGGGCCGGAAGTTCCGGGCAGGCCGGAGGTTCTGGGCGAGATTCCGGGCAAGTTCCGGGCTGAACAGAGAGTTGGCACGCCTGGGGCTGTTCTGGACGCCAGGGGCCGGAAGTTCCGGGATGGCCGGAAGTTCCGGGGGCCGGAGGTTCCGGGATGGAGGCCGGAAGTTCCGGGCTTTCCAGAAGCTTGTCCATGCTTCTTCTTCCTTCTCTTCCAAGCTTCCCTCGCGGACGGTGTAGTTGTACACGTGCGCTGGCACTCCTCCCCTCGTCCGTGGTGCTCCGATAATACCTATGTATGCACACGAGTGGAGTGTCAAGTAGTATACCATCCTCGAAGGGGTCAAGTGAACACGCGTAAAGGAGATGATTCACCTTTGTGTATGTGGAGTAGATGTCGCACGTGTCACTTGCCAAACGGGCTCTTGACATGGTGATGTCCGTAGGATGCTCCGCATCAGCGCGCCCCCCCAGGCTTGTGGCGCCTGGTGGCCCCCCCTCTGGTAGATCTTTGCGCCAGTATTTTTTATATATTCTGACATAATTCTCCATAAATTTTTAGGTCCATCCGAGAACTTTTATTTCTGCACAAAAATAACACCATGGCAATTCTGCTGAAAACAGCGTCAGTCCGGGTTAGTTCCACTCAAATCATGCAAATTAGAGTCCAAACTAGAGCAAAAGTGTTTGGAAAAGTAGATACGTTTGGGACGTATCACTTGCTACGTCCTACGGGCAGATTTTGCTGATCAGATGCCCAATGATGAAGACCCAATGTCGTTGGATGGAAATCCTCATCCTTTGCCGGGCAATTTAGTTCCTGACAACTTGCCCTTTCTTTTGCCTCCATACCCCCAGCTGGGATGGAATGATGTTCCACAGATGGCGCCCGAGCCCCCAATGCAGGATAATGCTGAGGGTAATTGGGGCCACGCAATTTGGGGCGAGGAGCCGGAGGTGAGTGATACGTCTTCAACGTATCTATAATTTTTGATTGTTCCATGCTATTATAGGATCAATCTTGGATGTTTTATATGCAATTATATGTCATTATATATCATTTTTTGGGACTAACCTATTAACCCAGTGCCCAGTGCCAGCTGCTGTTTTCTGCTTGTTTTTGCCTTTTCAGAAAATCATTATCAAAAAGTGGCCAAACAAGAAAAAAACTTTGGATTAATTTTTTCTGGACCAGAAGGACCCACGAAGCTTCGGGAGAAGACCATAAGAGCCACAAGGAGGCGACAAGCCTGGAGGGCGCGCCCAAGGGGGTAGGGCGCACCCCCCAGGCTTGTGGGCCCCTCGTGGCACCTCTTGACCTAATTCCAGCACTATAAATTCCCAAATATTCCCAAACCAACAGAGAGATAGAAGAGAAAACCTTTCCGCCGCTGCAAGCCTCTGTTCTTCCGTGATCCCATCTGGAGGCCTTTTCCGGTACTCTGCTGGAGGGGGAATCGATCACGGAGGGCTTCTACATCAACCTTGCTGCCCTTCTGATGATGTGTGAGTAGTTTACCACAGACCTACGGGTCCATAGCTAGTAGCTAGATGGCTTCTTCTCTCTCTTTGATCTTCAATACCATGTTCTCCTCGATGTTCTTGGAGTTCTATCCGATGTAATCTTCTTTTGCGGTGTGTTTGTTGGGATCCGATGAATTGTGAGTTTATGATCAGATTATTCATGAGAAATATTTGAGTCTTCTCTGAACTCTTTTATGCATGATTGTTATAGCTTTGTATTTCTCTCCGATCTATCGATTTAGTTTGGCCTACTAGATTGATTTGTCTTGCAATGGGAGAGGTGCTTTGTGATGGGTTCAATCTTGCGGTGCTCAATCCCAGTGACAGAAGGGGACATGACACGTATTTGTATTGTTGCCATTAAGGATAAAAAGATGGGGTTTAATCATATTGTTTGAGTTTACTTTGTCTACATCATGTCATCTTGCTTAAGGCGTTACTCTGTTTCATACTTAATACCCTAGATGCCTGCTGGATAGCGGCCGATGGGTGGAGTAATAGTAGTAGATGTAGGAAGGAGTCGGTCTACTTGTCTCGGACGTGATGCCTATATACATGATCATTGCCATGAATCCATCATAATTATTTGCTTTTCTATCAATTGCCCAACAGTAATTTGTTTACCCACCGTATGCTATGTGTTCGAGAGAGAAGCCTCTAGTGAAAACTATGGCCCCCGGTCTACTTTATCATATATTAAAAACCTAAAAATACCTTGCTGCAATTTATTTACTTTTATTTTTATTAGTAGTTTAGTTTATCTATTTACCTCGATAAGATTTAATCCTTGCAAATAACCGCTAAGAGGATTGACAACCCCCTTATTTGCGTTGGGTGCAAGTGTTTGCTCTTGTGTGTGTAGGTGCGCTTAACGGAATTTTGCTTGGTTCTCCTACTGGATTGATAACCTTGGTTCTTAACTGAGGAAAATACTTATCTCTACTGTACTGCATCATCCTCTCCTCTTCGGGGAAATACCAACGCAGACTACAAGTAGCAGGAAGAATTTCTAGCGCCGTTGCCGGGGAGACATCATCAAAATTACCAAGTACCTTCGCACAAACTATCATCCACTTGCATTTACTTTATTTGCCTTTTATTTGCATTTGCCTCTCGTTTTCATCTCCCTCACTTCTATTTCTTTTTTTACAAAAACACAAAAATATTTTATTTGCTTTCTTGCTTTTATTGCCTTCATGTCAAACAGTCAAGAACAGAAAGTAAAACAAAAATTTAAGATACTATCGATCACCTTAAAGTTTTCTACTTGGATCATCTTCGATCCATTTGTGGTCGTGCTAAAACCCCAACTAGTTTAGTTGAGGGAAAATCATTAGATGAGCATGCTCATTTTGTGCGTCACCGTTTGTCTCAAAAAGGGAGACTCTTTTAGAATCAAATAAATTGTTTGCTTTGTTATGCTTGGAATCTATGTGAAATTTATGATTTTACTTGTTGCTCTAAGAACCCTAAAAAACACCTTCCCTACCTATGTGAGTTTAATGATAATGAAATCTTATCTTCTTATGCCAAGGGTGTTTATAGTTACTATGATATCGAACAAGTTAAAGAATTTGTTGCTTTCAAGGGTGCTTATGAAGTTGCTTCTTTGAATGAAAAGTATGATATTACTCTCTACAAATCTGAAAATTTTGACATACTTAAATATTGCTATGAAAACTATGCTCCTAATGCCTATGTTAATGAATTTATTGAGAGAATGTCTGCTACTTTGGAAGAGGATAATAATATGCATGAATCCATAGATAATTGTGATTCCGTTGATTCGATTGAAATATTCCCTCTTGATGAACGTGATGCTTGCTATTCTTATGACCATGATGCCAATATTAATGATGCTTATAGAGATGAACTTGCTATAGTTCCTTATGTTAAAAATGAAATTATTGCTATAGCACCCATACTTGATAGCTCCTTGAACGAAAAGCATGATTGCAATGATGTTATTATAAATTCTATTAATGTCAATTGTGCTAATGATATGGAAAGCTACAAGCTTGGGGATGAAATTTTTGTTATGTGCACTACTTATTGCAATGATCATGATTGGGGTGATGATGCTTCTTATGATCTTGAAAATTTATTTAAGCCTCATGATGAATATGTTATTGATAATAAAATTTGCAACACTATTAAAAGTGGGTTTGGAAGAGCGTCAACTTTAGGTAATAATGATCCCACTACTTTGGAGAATTATCAATCTTATGAATTTTTTGATAAAAGTGGGTTTGGAGAGGTCATGACTTTAGTTGATGTTAACCCCACTATCTTGGAAGATTATAAAACTTTTATGCATGTGGATCATGAAGATAAAATTGTACATGATAGCTATATTGTTGAATTTGATTATGATCCTACATGTAATTATTATGAGAGAGGAAAATATGGTTGTAGAAACTTTCATGTCACTAAATTACCTCTCTATGTGCTAAAATTATTGATGCTCCATTCTTCCTATTTGCATATGCTAGATATTGCTTGTCTTGATAATTTGTTTTCTTATAAAATGCCTATGCATAGGAAGTATGTTAGACTTAAATGTGTTTTTCACATGCTACATGATGCTCTCTTTGTGTTTAAATTCTTATCTTTTATGTGAGCATCATTGAAATCTCAAGCCTATCTTAGTGGCTATAAAGAAAGAGCTTGTTGGTAGACAACCCAATAAACTTTTTATTTCTGTTTTTGAGTGTTTGCACAATTATAGCTTCTGTTATGATTGTATTTTTATGTTTTAATTAGTGTTTGTGCGAAGTAATGCCTTTGGGATGATTTGGAAGATAGTATGATAGATGCTGTTGGAAAACAGAAACTTTTGTGTCCAGTGATGGAATTTTGTTTTCGCTGGAGTGTCAGAACCTTCTGAATTTTTTACACAGTATTGAAATATGAATTGCCCACGTTGTCCTAATTTTTCAGAATTTTGGGAGTTACATAAGTATGACTATAATTCAGGTCTTTACAGACTGTTCTGTTTTAGACAGATTCTGTTTTTGTTGCATAGTTCGCTTATTTTGATGAATCTATGGATCGTATCGGGGGGTATGACTCATGGAGAAGTTGGAGTACAGTAGCATTATGCCAATATTAAATATGAATCAATTTACAACAGTACCTAAAGTTTAAGATTTGTTTGTTATACTAACGGATCTCACAAGGTTTCTGTTGAGTTTTGTGTGCTGAAGTTTTCAAGTTTTGGGTGAGACTACGATGGATAAAGGAATAAGGAGCGGCAAGAGCCTAAGCTTGGGGATGCCCAAGGCACCCCAAGGTAATATTCAAGGAATACTCAAGCGTCTAAGCTTGGGATGCCCCGGAAGGCATCCCCTCTTTCGTCTACAATCTATCGGTAACTCACTTGGAGCTATATTTTTATTCATCATATGATATGTGTTTTACTTGGAGTGTCTTGTGATATGGTTTGTTTGCTTTTGTTTTCTTTTTAGTTTGTCACAATCATCTTTGTTGAACACACCTTTTTGAGAGGGACACACATTGTTCGTGATTTATTAGAATACTCTATGTGCTTCACTTATATCTTTTGAGCTTGGTAGTTGCTCTAGTGCTTCACTTATATCTTTTAGAGCACGGCGGTGGTTATATTTTAAAGAAATAGTTGCACTCTCATGCTTCACTTAGATCTTTTTGAGAGTCTCATGATTAGCAATGGTAATATGCACGGGTTATGAATTTGGTCCTGATATGATAGGTATTCAAGAGGGATATAATAAAAACTTTCATGTAGATCACTGAATATGATAAGTTTGATTCCTTGCAATAGTTTTGCGATATTAAGATGGTAATATGTGGGAGGTATTAGTAGATGATTGTGGTTTAGTAAGAATATTGGTGTTAAGGTTTGTGATTCTCGAAGCATGCACGTATGATCTGTCGTTATGCTAAGAAGTTGGAGCATGATTTATTGTTGATTGTCTACCTTATGAGTGGCGGTCGGGGACGAGCGATGGACCTTGTCCTACCAATCTATCCCTCTAGGGGCATGCGTAGTAGTACTTTGCTTCGAGGGCTAATAAACTTTGGCAATAAGTATGTGAGTTCTTTATGACTAATGTGAGTCCATGTTTTATACGCACTCTCACCCTTCCACAATTTGCTAGCCTCTTTGGTATCGTGCATTGCCCTTTCTCACATCGAGAGTTGGTGCAAACTTCGCCGGTGCATCCAAACCTCGTGATATGATACGCTCTATCACACATAAGCCTCTTTATATCTTCCTCAAAACAACCACCATACCTACCTATCATGGCATTTCCATAGCCATTCTGAGATATATTGCCATGCAACTTCCACCGTTTCGTTTTTATGACATACATCATCATTGCCATATTGCTTTGCATGATCATATAGCTGACATAGTATTTGTGGCTCAGCCACCGTTCATCATTTTTATACATGTTACGCTAGCATCATTGCACATCCTGGTACACTGCCAGAGGCATTCATATAGAGTCATATTTTTGTTCTAGTATCGAGTTGTAATATTGAGTTGTAAGTAAATAGAAGTGTGATGATCATCATTATTAGAGCATTGTCCCAGTGAGGAAAGGATGATGGAGACCATGATTCCCCCACAAGTCGGGATGAGACTCCGGACGAAAAATGAAAAAAAAGGGCGAAAAAGAGCCATGAAAAAAATGAGAAAAAAGAGAGAAGGGGCAATGTTACTATCCTTTTCCACACTTGTGCTTCAGAGTAGCACCATGTTTTTCATATAGAGAGTCTCCTATTTTGTCACTTTCATATACTAGTGGGAATTTTTCATTATAGAACTTGGCTTGTATATTCCGATGATGGGCTTCCTCAAATGCCCGAGGTTTTCATGAGCAAGCAAGTTGGATGCACACCCACTTAGTTTTCATGTTGAGCTTTCATACACTTATAGCTCTTAGTGCATCCGTTGCATGGCAATCCCTACTCCTCGCATTGACATCAATTGATGGGCATCTCCATAGCCCGTTGATTAGCCTCGTCGATGTGAGACTATCTTCTTATTTTTGACTTCTCTTATTTATCTCTACCACCACAATCTATTCCACCCATAGTGTTATATCCATGGCTTGCGCTCATGTATTGCGTGGGAGTTGAAAAAGCTGAAGCGCGTTAAAAAGTATGAACCAATTGCTCGGCTTGTCATCAGGGTAGTGCATGATAAATACTTTGTGTGAGGAAGATGGAGCATGACAGGATTGTATGATTTTGTAGGGATAACGTTCTTTTGCATTTTTATTTTGAAAGACATGATTGTTTATTAGTATGCCTGAGTATTGATGTCTTTATATCAAATTATAGACTATTGCTTTGAATCATTCGGATCTTATTATTCATACTGTAAGAGAAAGATTACATGATGAAACATGATAGGTAGCATTCCACATCAAAAATTCTGTTTTTATCATTTACCTACTCGAGGACGAGCAGGAATTAAGCTTGGGGATGCTTGATACGTCTCCAACGTATGTATAATTTTTGATTGTTCCATGCTATTATAGTATCAATCTTGGATGTTTTATATGCAACTATATGTCATTATATATCATTTTTTGGGACTAACCTATTAACCTAGTGCCCAGTGCCAGTTGCTGTTTTCTGCTTGTTTTTGCTTTTTCAGAAAATCATTATCAAAAAGTGGCCAAACAAGAAAAAAACTTTGGATTAATTTTTTCTGGACCAGAAGAGACCCACGAAGCTTCGGGAGAAGACCAGAAGAGCCACGAGGAGGTGACAAGCCTGGAGGGCGCGCCCAGGGGGGTAGGGCACCCCCCAGGCTTGTGGGCCCCTCGTGGCACCTCTGGCCTAATTCCAGTGCTATAAATTCCCAAATATTCCCAAACCAACAGAGAGACAGAAGAGAAAACCTTTCCGCCGCTGCAAGCCTCTGTTCTTCTGTGATCCCATCTGGAGGCCTTTTCCGGTACTCTGCCGGAGGGGGAATCGATCACGGAGGGCTTCTACATCAACCTTGCTACCCTTCCGATGATGTGTGAGTAGTTTACCATAGACCTACGAGTCCATAGCTAGTAGCTATATGGCTTCTTCTCTCTCTTTGATCTTCAATACCATGTTCTCCTCGATGTTCTTGGAGTTCTATCCGATGTAATCTTCTTTTGCGGTGTGTTTGTTGGGATCTGATGAATTGTGAGTTTATGATCAGATTATTCATGAGAAATACTTGAGTCTTCTCTGAACTCTTTTATGCATGATTTTTATAGCTTTGTATTTCTCTCTGATCTATCGATTTAGTTTGGCCTACTAGATTGATTTGTCTTGCAATGGGAGAGGTGCTTTGTGATGGGTTCAATCTTGCGGTGCTCAATCCCAGTGACAGAAGGGGACATGACACGTATTTGTATTATTGCCATTAAGGATAAAAAGATGGGATTTAATCATATTGCTTGAGTTTACTTTGTCTACATCATGTCATCTTGCTTAAGGCGTTACTCTGTTTCATACTTAATACCCTAGATGCATGCTGGATAGCTGTCGATGGGTGGAGTAATAGTAGTAGATGCAGGCAGGAGTCAGTCTACTTGTCTCGGACGTGATGCCTATATACATGATCATTGCCATGAATCCGTCATAATTATTTGTTTTTCTATCAATTGCCCAACAGTAATTTGTTTACCCACCATATGCTATGTGTTCGGGAGAGAAGCCTCTAGTGAAAACTATGGCCCCCGGTCTACGTTATCATATATTAAAAACCTAAAAATACCTTGCTGCAATTTATTTATTTTTATTTTTATTAGTAGTTTAGTTTATCTATTTACCTCGATAAGATTTAATCCTTGCAAATAACCGCTAAGAGGATTGACAACCCTCTTATTTGCATTGGGTGCAAGTGTTTGCTCTTGTGTGTGCAGGTGCGCTTAACGGAATTTTGCTTGGTTCTCCTACTAAAAAAGGATTGATAACCTTGGTTCTTAACTGAGTGAAATACTTATCTCTACTGTACTGCATCATCCTCTCCTGTTCGGGGAAATACCAACGCAGACTACAAGTAGCAGTGAATCAACCAGAACTTGCCCAACCTGAGCAAGAGCAAATATCAATTGTCATTGATCAGCCAGAAGTCTCTGAATCAGTTGAATAGCAGCTGTAGCTAGAGAATATTCAGTTCCAGCCTGATGAACGAGTGCATCCCCTTGCATTTGTCCCATATCAGCCGCCCTTGATCCAGCAGGAAAATATTTTTGTTGGCATGATACGTATTGTTTCTGGTCCACCTCTGTCGCCTGAGATGATTTGGAATAGAACCTTTCAGAGTTTGTTTGATGATCTTGTTGTTCGTCAGGTTCCAAAACCAATTTTCTTCAAGCCCTTGGGTTGCATCATTTATTCCAAGAGAAACTCGTCAATTGCTTTTGATGAGTCCAAGAGAATGTATTCCTTGATTCCGCAACAGTAGCCTGCACCAGCAAGACGTGTGGTCTCACCTGTGAAGCGGCCTATAGCCAGAGCTCTGTTCTCAGATGCACCTGCTGTGACAGATTCTTCAGTGATGGTTTTCTCTACAGATGGCCTGAGCAAGGGAAGCAAGAAGGAAAGATTGAAGAAGAAACCTGCTACTCCGGTTGTGGAGACCTCAGTTCGTAGATGCACCAAAAGCTCTGTTCGGCGGGATGGCTTCAAAAATGTGGTGTTTCAAGGGCTACCCTCCCAGCCCAAGAAGAAGAGGCCAAAATCCCGGCCCATAGTGGAACAAGATGCTCCTCTGGCACAGCAGGGCCCGACTGCTCCATCGGCCTCCAGTGCAGGTGCACGCAAGCAGAAGATAGCAAAGTGCGAGCTAGTGCCTCCAGACACACCTATCAGACTCTTGGAAGCTGCGGGTGCTGAACTGGAGATTGATCATGCGCTCATCACCAAGGAGAAGCTTATGGCTGATCCCGAGGAGGTCTCTTCTTCAACGCAAGAATAATGATAGGATCTCATTACTGGTTCTGTAGGTGTGGCAAGCCTGTTAAATTTGCTAGTTATCTTAGGAATCTTCTTTCAGTCGGTTTAAATTGTTGGTACTGTGATACTGTATTTTGTGGTTCTGTTGGTTGTATGGCATTATATGTCATATGTTACTCTGCGCTCCTTTTGGTTTATAATGAGTACAATTACCACTCGTAGCTGAAAAATCCTCTGCTGGAATGTTAGAGGTCTGAATTCTGAGGCGCGGCAGCGTGCTGTCAGAGAAAAGGTGGTTGAAAGCCAGTGTGCTATTCTATGTCTGCAGGAAACTAAGCTGACCTCCTGTGACCGCCGTTTAATCAAGGCTATTTGCCCCTCATGTTTTGATCAGTTTATTGAATCACCATCGAGGGGTGCATCTGGGGGTCTTTTCGTTGCTTGGCGCTCTGACATGTTTCATGGGCAAGGCAGCTAGTCCAAATTAAATCATTTGGCATCATTATTAATTTTACTTCTGTGCATAATAATGATCAATGGTTTCTGGTGAATGTTTATTGGCCTTGCCAGGGGCAGATGAGAGATGATTTTGTCAGTTGGTTGTATGATCTCGATATTCAGCCTGACAAGCTATGGATGTTGATGGGTGACTTCAACTTTATTAGATCTCTTGATAATAGAAATCTCCCTGGTGGAGACACAAATGATATATTCATTTTCAATGAGATCATTGGCCATCTTGGGCTCTTGGAGATTCCTTTAAAAGGTAGGAGAATCACATGGTCAAATATGCAAGATTTCCCATTGTTGGAACAGTTGGATTGGGTTTTTACCTCCGCCAGTTGGATTACACAGTACCCTGTGTCCCAGGTGACACCATTAGCAAAGACAGCTTCTGACCATGTTCCATGCTTGGTTACAATAGGCACTTCTATCCCCAAAGCAAATATTTTCCGTTTTGAAAATTACTGGGTGGAACAGCCTGGTTTTATGGAATGTGTGCAGTCAGCTTGGGCTCAACCATCTAGTAAAGGCCATATATCTGCCATCATTGTTGATAAGTTGAAAACATTGAGGTTTGCTCTAAAGAAATGGCAGAAGGGGCTATCTCACATTAAAAAGTTGATTGAGAAGTGTAACATGGTGATTTTGTGGCTTGATAACCTAGAGGATCTTAGACCACTATCCAGACCTGAATTTAATTTCAGAAGGGTGGTTAAATTGCATCATGAGCATCTTTTACACCTTCAATATCTTTATTGGAAGAAGAGGTGTACCGTAAGGTATATCAAAGTGGGTGAGGAAAATTCTAATTTTTTGCAAGCTATGGCAACTGAGAGGCACATGAAGAACTCAATTGCTAGCTTGGTCCTGCCTGATGGCTCAACCACTTCCGATCATGAGGTCATGGCTGGGGAATTTCTGCATGCTTTCAAGAGGAGAATGGGGATGGTCAAGGAAATATCTTTTGATATTGATCTACACAATCTGTTACCACATGTTGAGGGTTTAGAGGTGCTCACCAGGCCCTTTGAGATCAAGGAGATTGAAAATGTGATCAAGGAGATGCCCATTGACAAAGCACCTGACACAGATGGTTTTAATGGGCTTTTTCTGAAAAAGTGCTGGCCTGTAATTTATAAGGATTTTATTAAATTGGTGCAGGAATTCCATGCTAGAACAGTCAAATTTGAATGATGCTTTCATCACTTTAATCCCAAAAAAACATGCACCTGAGTCTGTGGGGGATTATAGACCTATCTCTCTAACCAGTCTGGGGCTTAAATTTTTAACAAAAATGGCTTCGAATAGATTCCAGGATGAGATCTTAAAGTGTATTCATAAGAATCAATATGATTTCATAAAGTCTAGAACCATATAGGATTGTCTAGCTTGGGCTTTTGAATACATTCATCAATGCAATCAGTCAAAAAGGCCAATATTGCTTCTTAAACTGGACTTCGAAAAGGCTTTTGACTCCATACAACATAAGACTATAATTAAGATTATGGAGGCCAAAGGTTTTTGTCCCAGATGGATCTCTTGGGTGAGGGAGTTGTTGACCTCTGGAACCTCCTCCATTTTACTTAATGGGGTACCTGGGAGGCATTTCAAGAGCAAGAGTGGAGTTAAACAGGGTGACCCCTATCACCATTGCTCTTTGTTCTGGCTGGTGATCTGTTACAATCAATGATAAACAACATGCTGCATCTGGGTACTATCAGTCTGCCAATTCCTAGTCATGACCCAGATTTCCCAATTATCCAATATGCAGATGACACACTGCTATTCTTGCTTGCCGACATATCTCAACTATCTGCTTTAAAGGAAACTTTGTGCTCTTTCTCGAAAGCAACTGGGCTGGAAATTAATTTTCATAAGTCCTCAATGATCCCAATAAATTTGAATGAGGTGGATGCATCAGTTCTAGCTGCAGAGTTTGGTTGGCAGCTAGGTGTGATGCCCTTCACATACTTGGGACTGCCTATGGGTACTACAAGACCTAAAATTGTAGATTTGATGCCTCTGGTGGATTGCATGGAAATGAGACTTACTGCTAGCTCTTGGTTCCTGCCTCAAGGAGGCAGACTGCAACTGGTCAATTCAGTAATCTCCTCTCTGCCAATATATTTCCTCTGCAGTCTGTCCATTCCCCTTGGTATTCTCAAGAAGCTGGAAAGAATACAAAGGCAGTGTCTTTGGAGAAAATATGGACAGAAAAAGGGTCACTCTTTGGCAGCTTGGCCCTTAGTTTGTAGGCCCAAGAACAGGGGAGGTCTGGGAATTTTAAACTTGGGTCTGCAAAATGATGCACTACTCATGAAGCATCTCAACAAGTTTTACAACAAGGCTGATGTTCCCTGGGTACACTTAATCTGGAAGTCCTATTATTTTGGTAGAATTCCACATGATACCACTCTATGTGGTTCCTTCTGGTGGAGATATGTCTCAAAGCTCATGGATAAATTTCGGTCAGTCACTATGGTCAAGGTGAATTCTGGTGATACTGTGCTATTCTGGTCTGACCATTGGGAGATTGATAATGACTGCACCCCCCTACAGACAAGATTTCCTAGGTTACACTCTTTCTGTTCAGATAAAGCCATTTCTGTCAAGGAGGTCATGGACTGTGACAATCTTTATGAGTTGTTTACCCTTCCTCTTTCTGAGATGGCATGTCTTGAACTTAATCAACTATCTGATATGCTGGGAAAGTTGAACTTTGATCCTCTTTCCACTGACCAATGGCTCTGGAGACATGGCAAAGGCCCAGACTACACAGCAAAGAAGTTTTACAATTTCATACACCAGCCAATCGTTGCAAATCCAGTTTTGAACTGGGTATGGAAGAGCTGTTGTACCATGTCAATCAAAATGTTTGCTTGGTTGGTCATTATGGACAGAGTTAACACCAAAGATATGATTCAGCGTAGACATTGGAGAATTGAAGATGGCCCACAATGTGTGTTGTGGCTAACTTCTGCCTTGGAGGATAGGAATCATCTCTTTTTCCAGTGCAATTTTAGTGTCAGAGTATGGAATTATCTGCAGATTGCTTGGCCCAACAATGATGACATGGTGGCAATTGCCTTTGGGGCAAGAAAGGACTTCAACAAACCTTTCTTTGCAGAGGTGGTCTTCTTGGCATGGTGGAACATTTGGAAGGTCAGAAATGACAAAGTTTTCAGACACATCCGGCCATCTTTTCGACAATGGAGAAGTGTCCATGACATTACCCTTCTCACCCACAGAATAAAAAAGCAGATTTAAGGATGCTCTCCTCAGATGGATAGATTTTTTGCCTCCATAATTTGTACACATAGCTTATTTTTTGTTCTTTTTTTCTGTTTCTTTTTAGTTCCCTCCCCTGGAGGAACTTATACATATTATACCATGTATTCCCTATTCTTTTTTTTAATAAAATGTTGTGGGGTGCAAGCCCTGCAGTCTTCATGGTCAAAAAAAATATTAATACTTATTTCACGTCCCATCTTATTAACGATCTTAGTGAGCTGAAGGAGTAACACATTAGCTCGACAAACTCGTTCTATTAAGGGCCAATGCAGGTGCTAAGAAAAGGGCGCCAGGGATTATCCCAGACGATTTGGCAGTTAATACGTCATTCCTGTTAATTTTTTTTGGCATCGATGAATTACTTGGAGGCAGGCGCTTAGGAAACGCAAGCAAATCAGAGCTCCTAGCCAGACGCTTCTGCATGCCGACTTGTCCAGGATTGCGACCGTGCGTTGAAGATTCCCTCACAAGCTCAAATTAAAACTCGACTCGACTCGTTAGTCACTAAGTTCAAGTCGAGTTGACCTGAATCACGAGCCACTCGTTAGCTCGCGAGTTTAAGTTTATAGTTTGAATTCAAGCCCTAACTGCCGAGTGTTCCCTCTGAACTCTAGACCCGCAAAGCTGTGATTGGACTAACTCTATATTCGATGAAAATGAAGAAAACATGCAGTACCTCTCCCTGTAAAAAGAAATGTAAAGTACCTAGTACCTCTCCCTTTCAACCCCTAATCCGGCCTCGTGCCGCCGCCGCTGCCGTCGCATCACAACCATCCATGCCGTTGCCTCCTCTACCAAATCAGCGACCATCCCTGTGCTATGTCTCCTCTATGAACTCCTACTTGAGACCCTCTTTGACCATGGTGAGCTGCGGCGGCGTCCATCCGAGCAACGATGACCTCGGCGGAGATTCGGCGTGTGGTGACGTCGATTCCGGCCGGCTCCTCTTTCTTCTAATTTGGTTGGGTGTTTCTTCACTCCACTTTATTTTACAATATGTGGTATGTGTAATTTGCTGCGTTTTGGTTGTTCGTGGTGGACTGGTGGTGTTCACCGTGTGTTGGTTCGTGACGGCGGAGCTATCCCCCCCCCCCCCCCCCCCCCCCCAAATATGGAACCAATTTGTGAAGAAAAAAAATTATGAGGGCTTAGATGAGAACTTTTTTAGCTTTTGGCCCCCCAAACACTGTCTAGCTCCGCCACTATTGGCTCGGACAACCCCACTCTGTTCCCAGGTGCTTCGCTTGATGGAGGTTCATTTTTCTGAATTTGCTATATTCAGATTAGGGTCAACCTCTGTCCGTTTATGAGTAAGTTAGAAATGGATGCATATTTATTCCATATGTTGGGCTCAAATATTTTCTTAGGCAACGGATGGAACACTGTATTCGCAAAAAAAAAAAAAAAAACGGATGGAACACTGGAACTTCATGTGAGAACATCAAATATATCCTGACTTTACTTAATTATTAGAAGTAATTAGCCGTGTAGCCTACAAAGAGGTTGAAGAGCGCCTCGTCGCCGAGGTGGTGGGCGGCGTAGATGAGGTCGATCGCCGCGTCGTGCGTCAGCCCTTGGACGAACTGGCCGTCGAACTCGCCCCGGTCCACGCCGTACGCCTCCGCCTCCGCACGAGCCTCGTAGTACGCCGCCGCCGTTGCCAGGCCATTGCCGGAGACCCCTCGCGGCAGCTCCACCACGCGCTCCCCGGCCTCCAGCGTCGCCGCGACGCGCCCCGCCCGCTGCGCCAGCGACGCCGGCACCTCGACCCGGGCGAGGTCCACGCACCGTACCAGCACCATCTGATCTTCCTCCGCCATCGATGCTACTATCCTTCTCTCGCTGAGTTCGCTCGCTAGCTAGCTAGCTAGGGCTTTGCGTGCGCGGGGCTTCCAAAGTTGCGAGGACGATGATTTCCAAAGGTCGTATGTATATATAGGTGCAGCAGCAGCACACACCTCACGGGGGATCAAAGTCCGACTCGGCTGGCGTGCGGGTGCCTACGTACGTGTGATGTTCGGACCGATCGAGTTGTTGTAAAGGTAGGTCCCGTTTCTTGGTACGATCCGAAAAGGAACAGCTCTGAATCAAGATTTCTTTTGCAGCAAGAGTATGAAGCCTGTGTGTTACGCTACTGTCAAAACAAAAGGACCCTAATATCTACCAAACCTCACATTTTTAGCCCCTTCATGCCGAATGAAACGTTCGTCAAGAGATGATCGCCACATCGAACGAAAACGTTCGGTCCGGGGGAGAGGCGGGAATGAACGATTCGTTCACCCCAAGGGCCCATGCGAACCGCCAGAGCTCCTAATCGGCGCTCTATCGCACATGTTGAAGGCAATCACTCGATCGCATTAGACCGGTTTTCCCTGGTCGCTCAATCGCATTTGACCGGTCGCGGTTGACCAGTTGACCGGTCAACCATTGACTTCTGAAAAAGATACGAGAAAATAAAAAAAATAAAAAAAGTTCATGGATTAAAAAATGTTCAGGGATTTTGAAAAATAGTTCACAAAACTTCAAAACAGTTCACAAATTTGAGAAAAAAATCAACGATTTTGAAAAAGTTCACAAATTTTTAAAAAAATTCATCGAATTTGAAAAAGATCATCTATTTTAAAAAATGTTAATCAAACTTAAAAGGTTTCAACGATTTTGAAAAAAGTTCATCGAATTTGCAAAAAAATTTGTCGAATTTGAAAAAAAGTTCATGGATTTTCAAAAAATAGTTAATGAATTCAAAAAAGTTCATTATTTTGAAAAAAGATTAAGAATTAAATTTCACCATTTTTTTTTAAAAAAGTTCATAGATTTGAAAAAAGTTCATCGATTTTGATAAAAAAAGCTCATGCATTTGCAAAAAAAGAAAATAGAAAAAGGAACAACAAAAGAAAAAAAAGAAAAGGAAAGAAGAAAAGAATAAAAAGATGTAACTAATAACATTGGGGTGGGTTGCCTGGTTGGCAACCGTAGCTAGCACTAGAGGAAGAGGTCGTGGGTTCGAATCATACCCCTTGCCCAGCGGGGAGGGGGTGCGTGCGCCCGTTTGCAAAATATACTGTAACAGGTGCCTTAAGCGCCGTATAGGAAAATGCCCCCCCCCCCCAAAAGACAAACCTCTTGTTGGGCCACGAAAAGACCAGTTTTCCTTGTAACACGTCTAGAAGACTTAAAAACTGCTGTTTTGGACCTCATTTTGATTAGATCCAATAGAATTGCCATGACGTACTAGGGGAAATTTGCCATGCGTGCGACATAAAAATGCTAAGGCATAAATAGAAATAATGGGAAATTGATTTTTGGCCATGTGACTATATTACATACATTTACTAAGAAATTGCCATGATTTTTCATAACAAGTTATTCGAGTGGAACAAACTATTTTACAATTTGCCATGATGTTTTTTTAAAAGGCAAATTTTACAAAAAAAAATGATTCCTAAAAAAGGCATGGCAAAAATATTCTAACAAACAAATGTAATAATGCTCACACGGCAAATTTTCCAGAATTGCCATGGCAAAATCTACCTAAAATTTATGTTCGAAAATTGCCATGGCAAAATTCTAACCAAAAATTATGTTCGGAAATTGCCATGGGAAAAATAGGATGAACAATAGAAGAAAAATTATGACCAAAATTTGCCATGGTTGATGTATGTTAAAATTTTGCCATGGTATTTTAATTAAAATTGCCATGATTTGCATAAGGAATTGGTCATGTATGTAAAAATAACACTAATTAAGACCACATTTGCCATGTGCATATCAAAAATTGCCATGGTATTTTAATTAAAATTACCATGCTTTGTATAAGAAATTTGCCATGTATGTAAATTAAGACTAATTATGACCAAAATTGACATGGAAATGTATATTAAAATTTGCGATGGTATTTTAATGAAAATTGCCATGCTTTTGTATAAGAAATTTGCCATGTATGTAAAATAACACTAATTATGACCAAAAATTGCCATGGAAGATGTATATTAAAATTGCCATGGTATTTTGATTGAAAATGGCCATGCTTTGTATAAGAAATTTGAAATGCTTGTAAAAGTAATAATTTTTGTTCATCACACAAGGCAAAAAAGAAACACTAATTATGGCCACATTTTCCATGGCACATGTATATAAAAAATTGCCATGGTATTTCAATTAAAATTACCATGCTTTGTATAAGAAAATTTGCCATGTACGTAAAATAACACTAATTATGACCAAAAATTGCCATGGAAGATGTATATTAAAATTTTCCATGGTATTGTAATGAAAATTGCCATGCTTTTGTATAAGAAATTTGCCATGTATGTAAAATAATACTAATTATGACCAAAATTGCCATAGAAGATGTATACTAAATTTTCCATGGTATTTTGATTGAAAAATGCCATGCTTTATATAAGAAATTTGCCATGTTTGTAAAAGTAATATTTTTTGTTCATCACACATGGCAAAAAAACATTTGTTCCACTAGCAGAAATTGCCATGACAAAATGCATATTAAATTTGCCATGTTCTTGAAAATGATGGCAAAAAATATAGTGCATTACACCATAGCATGATGGCAATTTCAGGAAAAATTGTTGTTTTACATCATATGACAAAATGTGTGGGCGACTCATACACATGCATGATGGCAAAAAATGAACATATCATTAGACCATAGCTTAATCGGTGACTGTGTGACGAACTAAAATGAACAAAAGATGGGGGGAAAGCATGGTGGCTTATCGATTAGCTCGGATTCGAATCCAATCTCAGTGAACCACAGGGTGAGCCGAGATGACATATTCCTCAAAACATGGCAATTTTAAGGAATTTGCCAGCAGAACATGGCAAAAGTTGGGATTTTTGTTATCTACAAGTAGAACCTTATATGATTGTAGCAAAAACATGTACATGTTTTTTGTCCCTTCTCCCGCAAACTAAAAGCTACTCCCCCGTTGTGGCAAATTGCCATGCCTGCTCAAAGTTTACGAAGGAGATTCAAAAAAAAATGTGACGTGAAGGATATAAAATTGGAAAATGGTCACATGGCAAGTTTAGCAAAAAACAATGCTAAAGTGATCATGGCAAAAAGTTGGATCATTTGTACTGGACACATGGAAAATTTACCAAATTGTTGTATTCCTACAGACAAGCATGACAAATTTGCCGTGGGACACACATGGGAACTTGCCATCCTAATACTAGCAAGCAGCAAATGGGAGCATGAAAAAACCAATTCCCAGTACTAGCAAGCAACAGATGTTTTCAGTTTGAACATTTTTCAAAAAAGCGTGCTGTTCTTAGGAGCTGGTTTGTGAAAGTAAAGTTTCAGATCAGGCCATAAACTGTAGCTCCAAGTTTCCAACATTGATCTTAGTTCAAAAAAGAACAAAAAAAGGTCTGCTGGTCAGAAACCAGAAAATAACAACACAGGGGACCTACGATTTCGTACTGACAGTAACCTGACCATACCATAAAAGTAAAAACCATGGCAGATGCATATTAAAAATTGCCATGGTGTTTTAATTATAATTGTCATGCTTTGTATGAAGAAAAATTGCCATGTATGTAAAAAAATGCCATGACCCATAGCTTACATTTGCCATGCTCCATGAAATTAAGTTGCCGTGGCATCCACCTTATCATGACCTATTCACACACCGCCGGTGATTCAACCTATTCACAGTAAATAACCATGTTGAGATTATCATCTTACCATGGAAAACTGGTTGTTGTGATGTTATTGAATGTGTGGTGGACTGATTCGTTGTGCTGGTTTAGTTCCATAGGATGTCCACATACAGGTGGTTAGAAAGATTATTGATCTATTTGGGTTAAAATTCAGATTAAATCAGACCTGGCATAGTGATTTTTTTTGAAACATAGGCTTTGATTGAGCCTTTGACAGTTTTCTGAATGATGGTTAAACCAGCAAATTCAAGCCTTTTACTGAAAAAAAAAACTAACCAAGTTGAGTCGAATAGCTTGCTGTTGGCAGTTTTGGTATGAAAAAATAGCATCCATCAACATGGCAAAACTGCCATGGGTTAAGTTACCATCCAGCAACAGTAGCAAAAACAATAGAACGAAAAAATTGCCATGGCAAAATAGTTGTAGCTGTAAAAACAAAATCTCATGAACGGAGAGCTAGAACTACCTAGATTAAACTTTTCTCTGCTCACCCTTATTGCTAAAGAGTCTGATGATGTGTCTATACTAAAATATAGGCCTATATTTTTTTTTTGAGGGCTAACGACAGTGGGAAAGGCTCCCACTGACCTTCTTCTCTTTTTTATTAATATGTGTCAGGGGTCAACTGTACAAATATAGGCCTATTGCTCTTACCAACTATGATTTCAAAAATTTCTCTAAATGTGCAACCTAAGGGTTGTCAGTGCATTTTTAAAATAGATTATGAAAAAGCCTACGACATGGTTAATAGAGAGTTTCTTATTTCTATGATGCAACAGAGGGGGTTTTGTCAGAAGTGGATTAAGTTGATTCAGTCCCTTCTGTTTCTGGGTTCTTTTGGTGTCAGAATTAATGACATCAATAGCCACTTCTTTGAGACTTGTAGAGGTGTGAGGTAAGGAGATCCTATCTCTCCTTTGCTTTTTAATATTGTAGCTGATGTTTTCACTCGTATGCTTATCAAAGCTGCATAAACTGAGCAGATAGAAGGGTTATTCCAGAAGCTTAAGCCTACTGGAGTAGTCAGTATGCAATATGCTGATGGCACTCCCTTGTTCTTGTTCTTGGAGAAATACATTGGCTCGACTAGAGATCTCAAATGGATTTTATCCTGTTTTAAACAAATCTCTGGTATGAGAATTTTAACAAGTGTGACATAGTTCCCATCAACATTGATGAGGATGAAGCCCAACCTTTTGCACAAACTTTGTGTTGTAGATTGGGTAAATTCCATTAACAATTTGTGATGGGCTAAGAAAAGAGTTTTTTTTGACATGTAGGAAAAGAGTTTAGCTAACTGGGATCTAGTGACCATGAAAAAAGAGTTTGGTGGGCTAGGAATCCCTAAAATGTTCGAATTTAATGTATACCAGCTTTCAGATAAGAAGATTTGGAAGCAGGTCATTGATCTTAAATATAGAACCCAGAATCCTAATACTTTTTCTTTGTTCTCCAACTAATGCCTCTCCATTTTGGAAGGGTGTCCAGTCTCTTATGGGCTGCTAAAGCAGCCAAAATGGGATATCAATGGAAAGTTGAAAATGGAAAGAAAAAAAATCAATTCTGGGAAGATCACTGGTTTGGCTCTTCTAGTTTACTTTACGATGCGTGCTCTTAGCGACGCTCGCTAAGGACCCTTTTGTTTTTTACATGGAAAAAATCCATGAAGTAACCGGCACAGCAAAATCAAATGATCATACTCAGTGCGTCCAAAACAATTTGCTGCACATGCTCATTCCGCCTACACATTGGCTACAAATGCAGTATAAACCAAACAAAATACTAACATCATTATTAGGCAGTACAAAAGCCAGATTAGGCACCAAAACGAGGAACTGAATGCCAGTTTTCAAATAGCTGTACAAGCACCATATAGATAGCCACATCCACGCCACATCGACAATTTTCCAAATTATTAATTTATATGTAGACCAAACGTTGGGGCAGGATTTACATTAAATTACATTACAAAACAGAGAAAGCACACATTACAGTCCTCAAATGACCAAACCATACTACTAGTATGTTTTTTACAAAAAGGTGTTGCTACCACATTACGTACGAATAACATTTTGGAGAGGCGGCATTTGCATACAAGACATACGATGATCTTGCAGGATGTGTGAAACGCCCGGAATCTTCTCAGGCAACCATAACATTTTCAGTCGGCACATTTTACACCAGAAAGGTACACTCGAGACTGTATGATGCTAGTCCCGATCAAGAAACCAGGCATCACCATCAAGTCGACCCTAGGCCTCTCGGCATTCTCATCCAAGATGATGTTCTTCACAACACTTTCCATGTGAATCTCCGAGAACTCGCTTCCCTTCTTCACTTGGAAGACCCTGACCATTGGGTCGAAAGAGTAGGCAAGCCTGTGCAACAACCATATGGACTTCGCCAACTTGAGAAATGCCTGATAGAAAGGTGTCCTTGGATGCCCGCCACTCATGACATAGTTTCTCTGATCCATGTTGCCGAAGAAAGAACCTTCCATCTTTGGGTGCACAAGTAATAGGTATTTGCTTCTGCAGAACCTTCCGAAAACGGAATCTGGGTTTTGGCTCAATACATCCAAAGGATCCATGGCTCGTACTGCAAGGAATTGATGGAAGAAAGCCTCATTGGAAACAGTGGCATTAGCAGCGTCGATTGAGAAGTTCTCTTGATGGAAACCACTGAAGATTCTCTGGCAGATATAGGACTCAAACGCATACTTCTTGTGAGCTCTCCTTGTGTAAACTACATCAGGTTCAATTGCGTTAGCAGCAGCATCAAGATCCCAACCTGCAGCTTTCATCATGTTGATCAAGGGCTTTGAGAACTCATGTATTGATTGGTATGCATTATCAGCATTAGATGTAAACAAGCTTGGTGTCAGCTCAACAGAGAAATAGCTCTCTTCTTCATCAGATTCCTCTGATTCCTTGTTAAGTAAGCCCCTTTGCTTCAATTTCTTCTCCAGTTTTGTTTTCCGATGTTTGGCCCCATCGGTTTGCTGCTGTAAGTGGGTAATCTCAGTATCTCTATTCTGGATCTGGGACTGGAACTTCTTTACCATGACCTCGTACGTCTTTAACAAGTTCTGCTGCTCCTGTATTTCAGAAAGCAAGCGTGAATCTTGAGGTGATGCTGCTACTGGCTTAGGATTTCTCTCTCTGTAAGTATGTTTGAGTTCTGAAAGGCTCGTGAGCTCATCTATGACAAGCTTATCAGCAGTTTGTATCTTGTCCGGGTCGTATGGGGTGTGAGCTTCCTGCAGCTGAATGTATGCAGCCTTTAAAGAGGATATGTTGTTGAATATTCTTCCAATCATACTGCCCATGTTCTGATTCATATTTTCATCAATGGGTTGAGGATAAACTTTCTGGCTATTGTTGTCGTAATTAAGTGACTCCTTGGAGCTGGGCCGGATCATTACTTCTTGCCCACAGGATCAACAAAGTTAGTTGTCTTTATCAGCCTGCAAATAGCATCCACCTGCAAAAACAAACACCGAGTAAGACACGAATTGCATAAACGGACATAACAGGAAAAATAGCTGAAAAGCAACTTTCTTTGCAAGTTATTTACATCCTGTAATAAGAAAGAGAAATAGATCGTCCAAAATAAACAACAGCAAGCTTTGGGCATCTGAACCAGAGATTCTATAACCACACACCCATATTCTGAACCTTGAACAACACATGTTACACAAAATGACCTCCACAACAAGTCCTCAACCCATCACAAACAGTACAAAATTTGAGTATTCTAGTAGGACAGCTAACAATAACCCAACAACCAGTCGATCTCCCAAGATGAACGGTATGAACTGCACTTTACTCATTAGGGTGGCATGAGAAGATTCATTTCAAGACATATGGTCCATGTAACTGAAAGTACAAGAAACTACAAAACAGGCAGCCTATATGGGTCAAAACCAATGTCATCTTTAGATACCAATCATAATCATAATCAACTCCCTGCCTCTTTACAGGTCGCTGATCCAGATTAAAAAGCTTAACCATCACATATCCTACACTGATGATGATGGTGTTGATTGCCCTCTAATCAAGAACCATGTGCAGCCCAATTATACATTGCTTTCCTCCCAAGTATTGGCTATAGCAGGGCCAAATTTTATTAATCTTAATATAAATGCATAGAGAAAGTCTATTTTCTAAACTATACTTGAATTTTCCCTTAATGTACCAACCGTCTACTGCAAACTCCATGCTGTAAATGTCAAATTCAGCAAAGCCCACAGGGAACAAAGTCATAAAACATGTAACTTTCAACTATATGACAAGCATGTTGGGTGGCTAAAGCTTCTCCAGAAGTGGCTTCTGGCTGGCTCCCAGAGAAGTGGCTGAACTGGCTTTTAGTGATGCTTTCTGTCTGAGCTGTAATTAAAGTTTAAAATGTCTGGAATACCACTGAAGAAAAAACTATCATGTTTGTTGTCTGACTTAGGGACAGTTTGATCTGTGTTGCCTTAATATAAATCGTTAAGTTGACTTGGAAATGGGAGTCGATGTTGACAATATTAGGCATTGGTAATTAAGAGTTTCTTGACGCCTTGTAATTAATTTTTAACTTGGGGTTCCCATGTGGACATGCATTGCTCCAGATGAGCTTTAGAGAATTAGTGGGATTCGTATATGATAGGTTACTATGAGATCCATGCGGTGTCTGGCTTGATAGCGCGAGACAGGTATTTTTGGATAATCATACCCAGCTCAGTTGAGAACCCACTTGTCACACACCATCGTACTCCACTCATCCACTCTCCTCTTCTCCTTCTCCATCACAATTTCACATGTATGTTCCTGTCCACTGGGAATCCACTAAGCCTCGACTTGGCTGGTGGACTGGTTCCCAGTTCCCCAAGCAAACCCCTCACTTTACCACCTTGCCGATCTCCTGTCTGTTTCAAACCAGGCGGTTATGGCTTCAGCACTCCAGCAGCTGGGGCCGTCAGAATTGAAGCCGACAACCTCAGCTTCCGGGAATTTACCTTCTTGCTGGATTTCGCTCTTCCCAGACGAATTCAACCCCTGCCCCTGGCCCCTACATAGGGCCTTCCATAAATTTTCTTTGCTCCACCAAATGTCGGTTGCATAGCCCTAAACCTATGGTTTCCATTACCATGAAACCCGGGCACCACAAGGTCTACAACTTTCTTACAAGACCAAAAAGCTAAAACGCTAACAAAGAGTGCAGAAAGTAAAACCCCTAAACCTACGGTTACGGGTGAGTACCAGAAGGAAGATGGCTACTTGTTCCTCAACAGAGACATGTAGGCTATCCCGCAACAATTGTCACCCTCAGCTGATTGGAGAAATTTGTGCCATCATAGGGATAGATACTCCGTATATCTCAAGTATGATTGAGTAGCTATATCACATGGGTGTTTCTTAGGATGAACATCATGTACCCACACATTACAACAACTGGGATGCCTGCTCTCTCAGCTAGTTATCCTTTACTTGAATAATAAACCATCGAAAAAACGAAAACCTAGATCATGCTAAGCATTGGTATAAGCAAACAGCGCTGAAGAGAAGCAATAGGCATGTTATAGTTTTCTGTTGGCATCATAAGTTCATCTTTTCAAAGTTATCTAACATAAGTCAAAAAAATTGCCAGCAAGAAGTAAAACATATCAATTTCAGCAAAAGGAGGGCCAACATATAGTGTGCATGAATCTGTTATTGGCAGCATAATTGCAAGGGTGGTAAATAGTGACAAGTTAGCAGCATACAGAATCCATTCTTACCAGCAAACTAGATGCTAACCAGCATTAAATCAGGAAACTGAAAGGGGGGAGGAGGAGGAGGCGTACTCCACCTGATTCCGAGAGTGAGGAGTCCGGCGCAGTGAGGACGGCAGCTGCTCCAGGGGAGGAGGTGTCCCGGCGATCTGGGCGCGGAGATCCGGGCAGTCGAAGCGGCCAGGGAGGAGGAGTGGGAGGGATCGGGGACGGTGGGGACGCGGCCAGGTCTGGCGAGGGGAAAGGTGCGCGGTGTCGAGGAGGCGAGCTCGGGCGCTCGCGAGTGAGGCAGAAGGGAAGGCGGCGGATGAGAGGGATCGATAGAAGTGGGGGACCGGGGATAGTAGTACCGTGTAAATGGAGTTCACCAAAAGTTGTCGATCAAATTGTTTAGGAACAAAGATAAATTCTTCTTTTTTTTTTCCAATGAAATTTTCTTTTTTTGTTAAACTAGATAATTGCCCGCCCGTTGCAACGGGTGTAAATATTCTATAGTACTAGCACAATGCCCGTGCCTGGCTACGAAACTAAAAATAGGAGGAGTTATGTCATCGCTTAAGAGCATAATTTTAAGTTGGAGTCTCATTTTTGCAATTGTTATTTGTGCATTCTGCACATTGATCTCGCATGAAAGTAGTTGTGTAGTTGTTTATTTGTTTTAGGTCCCACATGTAAGTAAAAGTGCATTTGTTTATTTATGTACTCTGTTCGGTGAAGAGTGTACATTTGGCTTTAAAATTTGTCCACAAAAGAGTGTACATCTATCTTCCCAATACACTTTAAAATAGCGAAAAATGCTTCTCTCTCATTGCACGGTAATCAAGACCAATAACATTCTACACATGGTCTCTTTAATTTCTACATGCACTTAGCTCATTGGGGGTTGGGTAATTAAAGAGGAGAGAGATGGTGGCTTGCACATTTCCAATGCATTTTTTACTTCACTCCATAATTTGTCGTAAAATTTCTATATGTACACTTTTCACCGGACGGAAGGAGTATCTTGGAAGGTTGCTAGTCCCACATATGGGTAAGAGTGTATTTTTTATTGATAAAAGTTGTTGGTCCCACATGTGAACTCACCATCAACTCAACCTTTATTATTCGTATTATGAGTGGTAACATGTTCCCCTCACTTAAATATACTACTATAGCAATAGTTTTCCCAATCCGTAGCTTAGTGTAGCATGGGCACAGAAAAAGTAAGTATTACTCACAATGGAGTGTTGGAATATATTGCTTGCCTCTCTCCATCACTTTGAATTTTTGGATGAGTTGACTGGAGCATGAATTTAATATAGAGCAGGCGCTTAAGCGCTACAGTGGCGGACGGCCGTGTGCGCGGGCGTGGAGGAAACCCAATTGGCGACGGTAGGGGCAATAGAGACATGCTCTCCGAAATGAACCGGCGACGGGGTGAGAAATTTGTTGTGGACACGTGCGGCTTGGAGGAACGACAGGCGACGGCGGTGACGATAGAGAAGAGAGGATGGATAAAGTGAGGAGATCGTCGGAGAAGCGCCGATGTTCTGCGGCCAGTGTGCGGCTCCAGCGGATCTTTCCTAATTATAAAGATTGGAGTTGGTGGTGAGTTCACATGTGGGTCCAACATCCTTTCCAAATAAATAAATACACGCATCTTCATATGTGGAACTAGCAACCTTTCAAGAGACATATAGATAAATGTACCTTACTCACATGTGGGATCTATCATAAATAAACAAATAACAAACACAAAAGTGTGACTTCAACTCAAAATCGATTTTTGATTTTAATTTCTCCTCCCAATCTACTATAGTCATTTAAAATTCTCTGACGCTGCATGCCTCCCATCGTAATTTTATTGTCGTTTCTAATCGTAATCACGCAACGGTCAGAAAGGACACTAATATTATTTGACCACCCCCTAAGCCAATGGCTCCGTGGCAATGCACGGGCATCGTGCTAGTAGAGAGAAAAAGGCGAGAAGAGGAGGAGTTCACCGAGACGCTGACTGTGTGGCGTACACATACTGGAGCGGCCATGGAGTGTATTGATTCAAAATTTGAACTCCGGCGAACTGCAATTGGAGAGGCGAGGCGGCTGCAGGACGTTTTGATTGGGAAGCGATCGGGAAAGAAACGGCAATGGCGAACAGGGGCGGCGGCGTGGTGGAGGTCGTGAGGTAAATAGAGGTTTTTTCCAAAAAAAACTGAACGGACAGAATATAATATAATATTGGGTCTCTGTTTGCCTTTTGGGAAACGTTCGCAGCCGGTCGACCGGCGGAGCCACGCGCCGGTCGCCTCGCGACACTCATGCAACACGCTTATTTCCGCACGACACGCACCATGCCAGCTCACCCATTTGTGCGATGAGCCCCACGCGGAGATATTTCTCCCGTCCCTTATCCTTCGCCCCTGTCTCTCTTCCTCCACCCATTCACCCATCTCTATCCATTATTCTTTCTCCTCTCGGTTACTCTCTATTCTTCTCTCCCACCATACGGCTGCAAATCCATGCCATTTCTGGAAGCTAAGGAGGCCAGCTGCTGCAAGGATGACTCCCAACGGGGGCGAGCTGCTGCTGTGGAGGGGTGGTGACTATTCCGGGGCGTGCTCCCATCCTTTTGCTGTGCACGCCTGGCGAGATGGGGTGCTCCGACTGCGCGAGTTGGTGCTTCGACTAGCGACGCAGGAAGCTGGAACTAGCTTCGTCGAGAGTTGCAACCAGTAACAAGAGAAGCTGCGATGGGCGCATGGTGCAGCTGAGAAAGCTGCTACCAGCGGGGCGAGGAGCTGGAACCAGGTGCGCCAAGAGTTGCAACCAACAATACGAGAAGCTGTGATGGGAGGTGGAGGGGCTGCTGCCTCCCGTCGCCGCATGCCCTCGCCGTGGTAGGATGTTGGAACCACTGACGCCAGAAGCTGGAACCTTGGTGCAGAGGAGCTACAACCCCCCTTCGGCGGAGCAACCGGGCTTGTCGTCACCGCAGTCACCGCGGCCGATTCCAGCAAACGTGACTGCTGGTTCCAGCAAAATGTGTGTGTGGTTCCAGCAAATCTTCTTGCTGTTTCCAACATCTCTCGGCCGCATATTGCTGGGAGACGACGAGGGGGCTTGTTTTTGCTGGAACCGGCAACGGAATTTGTTGGAATCGGCAGTGAATTTTGCTGGAACCCGCAACCCCGGACGACACCCGTGCACCCCGTCGGAGAGGGATGCTACAACCGGCGCTTGAAGAGCTGGAACCGGCGGCGAAATTTATTGGAATCGGCAGTGAATTTTGCTGGAAGCCGCGACCCCCGACGACACCCGTGCACCCCGTCGGCGAGGGATGCTACAACCGGCGCTTGAAGAGCTGGAACCGGTGTCTATTTTTGCTGCGATGGCGCCAGCGGTCCTGGGCGTGTTGCGAGCAGGGAGACAGGGGGCCGCGGGGGGTAGCACGTCTACTGGTTCTCGCCGGCGGGTTCTCTCGCCGGAGCTCACCCATCCCCTTCTCCCCATGCGCGCGTGGTCGGAGCAGAGATGGGGCTGGGGGAGGATTTTTTTTCTCTCGCCCCGCACGCGCTCGTGCTGAAAAGAAGAAGACGACAGGGGGCTAAGTCAGATCCAACGGCTCGGAGGGGGGCCAATCCAACAGCTAGCGCGCGACCGGCCGAAATTTGGGCCGGCCTGCCGGCGCCTAGCGTTGGCCTTGCCTTTTTGGTCCCTGTACACGAACGCTTGCTTCAGTTGGTATAAGCGGGGGATCTTTCCAGAGACGTGTGGTTGATTCCCATCAAATGAAAAAGAATAGTGCTAGCTGAGCAGGTCCCACGTACAACAAACCATCAAGTAAATTTGTTTTAATGCTAGCTGAGCAGGTCCCATGCGCAATAAAAAATAGGGGAGGTGCTAGCTGTACCAGGTCCCACATGTAAGAGAAACTCCAACACGCCGACCCATTTCGTCTGCGCGTGTTCGTTTGGGTCAAAACGGACAGAAAAGTCGGCCCAACGCGCCGACCTAAACAGACGGGTGTCCCTTTTCGTCCGCCTGCCGACCCATTCTCGGCCCAAATATGGGCCTCATTTGCGTCGGCCCGGACACGAAACGGACGTGCGTGACGCCCGCCTACTCCTCCCCCTGGCCCGCCAGTTGGTGGCACAACCACCACCATTTTCCCGCCACATTCCCAAAATCTCCCGCTCACTCGCGCTCCCGACCGCTCGCCATGGACGACAAGCCGACCCTCGACGCCGCCGCCGGCCTCGCCTCCTCCGGCCTTGCCTCCGTCGCCGCCGCCAAAGGCAATCCCCAGGCGCCCCGCAAAGCGGCGGCGCCGCCCAAGAAGAAGCAGTTGACTCCCGAGCAGCGGGCCGTGCAGTTGGCCAAGTGGAAGGGCCGGAGGCACGCGCCGGACCGCAAGCTCGAAGCCGCCGTCGCCCTCTCCGCCGCCGCACAGCAGGAGGAAAACCAATGCCCGAGTTGCAGTGGCAACAAGGCAGGCCCTTCTGTACCTAGGGTTAAACCCTGGCGATCACGGGCTCGTAGTTGCGCCGTCCACGCCCGCGCCCGCGCCCATCGACCTCAACGCAACACCCGTGGCTGGTGGATCATCATCCGAAGGGGCGCGGAAGCGCCCGCGGGAGATACCAGCCGACATGCTTCCCGACGCCCGCAACCTGTTCGACAGAATGCCGGCCACCGGTGACGAAGACACAACCAACCGTTTCGTCATGGAGAACATCATCTTCGCAGGCGGTGCAGGCGCGGCTACGTTCGATCCCGGCGAGACCCAAAGCCAAGACGGCCGAGCTCCGTTCATGCCCGCCACCTTTGATCAGATGGCTTGGACGACTCCTTCATGCAAGACCAGGTCGGCATGGGCAGCACCTTCCCGATCGACCACGAATTCCCGGAGGACTACGGCCTTGACGAAGAAGAGATGGACATCGACGGTGAGCCATTGTTCGAAGATGAGCTGACCGCCCAAGCCGGCGCAAACAAGAAGCGCAAAAGCAAGCGGACGAAGGCATACACGCAGCCGGAGGACAAGCTCCTTTGCGAGTGTTGGAGGGACATCGGACAAGACCCCAAGGTCGGCACTGAGCAAAAGGCATCTACCTTTTGGCTTCGTGTTCATCGTGAGTACCATGAACGCAAGAAGTTCGCGCCGTACCAAATGGAGAGCAAGCGCGGCTGGGTGTCTCTCTCGAAGCGATGGAGGGTCATACAACAAGAGTACAACAAGTTTTGTGCAACCATTGAGAGCATCAAGGCACGTCTCATGAGCGGCCTCGGCATGAAAGACATGGTAAACATGCGATCATCTTTGTTTCCGTTTGTGCTTGCATGTCTACTAGCACGTCCATTTAACCATATGCTGGCATGGTATACATTTGTAGGCATTCCAAGCTTTGGAGGCATTCAAGGCCCAACATGACGGCAAATCCTTCAACCTCAGCCATTGTTGGATGGTCATCAACGGGGAGGAGAAGTTCAAGGCACAATATGCCGCCCTCAAGGCGCGTGAAGGGGCGGAAGCCGTCGAGAAGCATGGTGAGGGCGAGAAGCCACGGCCGCGGGGGAAGACCAACTCAAAGAAGGAGGACAAATGCGATGCGGTATCGATTGCCTTGCATGCCACTTTGGAGGGCATGATGACCAAGAAGGACACAAGGGACGAGAAGCACCGACAAGACAAGGAAGAGCAAATGAACGCTTTCATGGAGATTCAAAGGAGGAGGCTTGAGCTCGATGCGGAGAAGCAAGCCAAGTTGCTCGAGATGGAGGCGGCGAAGCAAGCGAAGATGCTCGAGATCGAGGCGGCCAATGCCAAGATCAAGGCAAAAGAAGTGGCGCTCGCTAGCATGATGACGGGGGTCGAGATCATGAAGGTGGACTTGAGTACGGTGTCGCCGAGGAAGAGGCCATGGTTCGAGAAGATGCAGGTCGACATGCTCAAGTTCGATGACGAGTGAACTATGGCGGAGAGCGCCATCCTTTTTTTGTATGCCGGCAAGTGTGCTGGCTGGCATGACCATGGGTGAGATGCCGTGGTTGAACTCCCACCCCTTTTTGTGTGCTGGCATGTCTGCCGGCCCCCACTGGCAAGTGCGCCAGCGTGAACTGTATGGTGGTTTTTGAAGGCTGGCATGGCACCGGCATGAACCCTGGGCGATGGCATGATCTATGGCCGCGGGCCTCTTTTAAAAATTTGTGTGCGGAATGGGTCGGCGCGTTGGGCGCACTGTCGACCCAAACGAAAAATAGGACAGACGACGGGCGGGCGGGCGACCCAAATGGACGAAAAGCGGACATAGCGCGCGTCCGTTTGGGTCGGCGCCTTGGAGTTGCTCTAAGAAATAGAGGTGGGTGAATTCACCACCAACTCAAATCTTTAGAAGTAGGAAAGATGTTAATCCATGATTACCTTCCGCATTAGTGTGATTGTCAAAATAATTGTTTATCAAATCATGCCCATGATTTACATATCTAAATAAATTTTTGGATTTTATCATTTATTGTCTTGCAAAAATAATAATTTTATTTGGTAAGCTAAAGGCATCTCCAACGCCGACCCTCAAACCGCCCGCATCCGTTCGGATCGCGCTGTCCGGACCGCGAAAGCCATCCAACACGGGCCTGTATCGGTCCGCAGGACGGTCCGGACGTATTTTCTCCCGCAAACCGGAGACAAACGTGGGCTGCTTTGCGGGCGTCCGGACACCACCCATGCCCACTTCTGACCACCCTGTTTAAACCCATAAACATCGATCAATACGACGGAACGACTGACCCGGCTGTCTGGAGCGAGAATTTTCTTCTCCATATTCACATGGCCCGAGCTGATGATCTCCACGCCATAAAATACCTGCCACTCAAACTTAAAGGACCGGCAAGGCATTGGCTCCATAGCCTCCCCAGCAATTCTATCGGAAGCTGGGATGATCTTGAAGAGGCCTTTAGGGCAAACTTCCAGGGCACCTATGTTCAGCCTCCGGATGCCGATGACCTCAGCCACGTCGTCCAACAGGAGGGCGAATCAGCTCGGAAATTATGGAATCAGTTCTTAACTAAAAAGAACCAGATCGTCGATTGTCCCGACGCCGAGGCTATCGCTGCATTCAAGCACATCATCCGAGATGAATGGCTCGCCCGACAGCTCGGGCAAGATAAGCCAAGAACCATGGCGGCTCTTACCTCCCTAATGACCCGCTTTTGCGCGGACGAGGACAACTGGCTTGCCCGCAGTTCCCACAGGAGCGACCCTGACACCTCGGAGGCGCGCAATAGAAACAAGCACCGGAATAAGAATGGTGGCAGTGATACCGAGGACCCAGCAGTCAACGCAGGGTTTAGCGGCTCACGGGCCGGACCCAAGAAAAGGCCCTTTAAAGGGAACAAGGATGGCCCAAGCGTCCTGGACAGATCTTGCCAAATTCATGGCACCTCGGACAAACCCGCCAACCACACCAATCGAAACTGTTAGGTGTTCAAGCAGGCCGGCAAAGCAGTTGCCGAGGAACTAAGCAGGAGCCAGTCCCGCAGCGACGACGAGGATGAACCTCGCAGGCCAAATAGTGGCGACCAAAAGCAGTTTCCTTCCAATGTAAAAACCGTGAACATGATCTATGTCACGCATATCCCTAAAAAGGAAAGGAAACGAGCACTTCGGGATGTCTACGTCGTAGAGCCTGTAGCCCCGAAGTACAACCCGTGGTCGGCTTACCCGATCACTTTTGATAAAAAGGACCACCCGACCAGTATACGTCTTGGCGGGTCGGCGGCCCTAGTTCTGGATCCCATTGTCGATGGATTCCACTTAACCCGCGTCCTTATGGACGGCGGAAGCAGTCTGAACCTGATCTACGCCGATACGGCCAGGAAAATGGGTATCGATTCGTCACGAATCAAACCCAACATCACTACATTCAAGGGTGTCATACCTGGCGTGGAGGCTCAATGCACCGGCACCGTAACGCTGGAAGTAGTCTTCGGCTCGCCCGAGAACTTCCAAAGTGAGGACTTGATTTTCGACATCATCCCCTTCCGTAGAGGCTACCACGCGTTGCTTGGTCGTACTGCGTTTGCCCGCTTCAACGCATTGCCGCACTACGCTTACCTGAAACTCAAGATGCCGAGATCCCATGGCTTCATTACCATTAACGGTAACACGGAGGCCTCCCTCCAAACAGAGGAGCAGACAGCAGCCTTCGCGGCTGATTTCCAGGTGACCGAGGAAGCTGCCCGACGTGCAGCTCGGCAGGCTTTACTATGCTCTTCAAAGCACGTACGTACCGTCACCTCGGCCCCCGGCAAAACCCGCGTTAATCCCAAATAGGGACGCGCGCTCCCCAGTTCCCCTCTCTTGGTAGCAGACTACGTACCTTCGAGTATATAATTTTGCACTTAAAATTCCATGGGAGATCGAGGAGCATAAATTTATAAAAAGGGTGTGCTATCTTGGAACATCCGAACACCCACAACCTGGTTATCTCTTCGGCAATATAAAGGCCAACCAGGAAGTACATCTTGGCAGCGTCAAGCAGCCACACTCCAGCGCCAGCCTCGTCAGGGGCCCCGCTCCTCGGATGCGTTTAGCGTAGTCAAGGCGGAGTAGCCGGTAGTGTTCACCAAACCTTGGATTAGACAAGGGATCGCTATTCAACAACACGGAGGCGCAGACGTGCTGCAGGGAAGACACGGGAGACAGTTCCTGCTTTTTAAAGCCCTGTATCGAACACCTCTTCTTCTTTCTCACATACTCTCTGTATCTTGTAAGGTTCCTCCCTATAACAGCTCGGCACCTCTGGCTAGGCTTTATGAATGAAAGAACAAAACTTTTTTCGGTCTCCGCACAAAATTATGTGTCGTTTTTTCTGTTTTTTGCCTTGTAGCAATATGGAAACCGTTGGAAATATACAGATGAGTTTGGCTTTTAACCGGGGGCACGGATATGAAATCGAGCCTATGTTTAAGTCCGATATTTGTTTGGTGTCTCGGATATTGCATTATATGCATCAGTTTTGAGTCATGATTTTGGTCAATGATTGGGTTGCCCGGCTCCTGTGTTTACCTCCTACGTTCCACTTTGTTCGGCTGTGAGTGTAAAGGGAGAACCACTGCGATTGTGCTTCCAGCTCGCATGGTCAAGCACCTCAGTGGAGAAAGCCGAAAATCGACTATGACGATATGCGTAAACTGGTCGGCTATCCGAAGACAATGTCAAACTAGAAATAGTTAGTGGTTACACCATGGTAAACGAAGGGTTCTTGTTATAAGAACCGAGGTGTTACAACTGGTACTTCGGCTAGTCTGATCACCAATACACCGAGGGCTAGGTCAACTACCCCACAATTTGAACTCCTATGACTAAGTGAAAGTTATAAAGCCATTATAGTTTGATTGCCTGGTTCCCTAAATACTCAACCGCCTAAGGGCACCGAGACATCGGTTAAGGGTTTATGCGTTTTACGGAACACCCTGAGTAGCATCTACAAGGGGGTAGAAGCCGACGACTGGCCGCTTTCAGTATTAAACATGGTCGCACAGGAATAAACATAGCATGTCGGATGCAAACGATTGATAAGCATAGTATTACTTATTTTTTTAGAAATTCCTCCTCGGCATACCAAGGGACATTTAAAACCGGAGTTCGACTTTCGCACATTGAGCGTCTGTCACCCGAGCACCTTCACTGACCTTGGTCAAGAACTACTCGAGTGTCTGCTTCTTCCCTTCTGGAGGCCCCGACGCGATCTCGAGGGGCTTGATCTTCGGATAGTGCGCCATTGTAGACTGCTACTTGTAGACTACGTTGGTATTTCCCCGAAGAGGAGAGGATGATGCAGTATAGTAGAGATAAGTATTTCCCTTAGTTAAGAACCAAGGTTATCAATCCAGTAGGAGAACCACGCAAAATCCCTTTAGCAGCACCTGCACACACACAAAAGCAAACACTTGCACCCAACGCAAATAAGAGGGTTGTCAATCCTCTTAGCGGTTATTTGCAAGGATTAATTCTGATAGTGATAGATAGATAAACTAAAATACCAAATAAAATAAAAGTAAATAAATTGCAGCAAGGTATTTTTGGTTTTAAATATATGATAAAAGCAGACCCGGGGGCCATAGTTTTCACTAGAGGCTTCTCTCTTGAACACATAACATACGGTGGGTGAACAAATTACTGTTGGGCAATTGATAGAAAAGCAAATAATTATGATGGATTCATGGCAATGATCATGTATATAGGCATCACGTCCGAGACAAGTAGACCGACTCCTGCCTGCATCTTCTACTATTACTCCACCCATCGACTGCTATCCAGCATGCATCTAGGGTATTAAGTATGAAACAGAGTAACGCCTTAAGCAAGATGACATGATGTAGACAAAGTAAACTCAAGCAATATGATTAAACCCCATATTTTTATCCTTAATGGCAACAATACAAATACGTTTCATGTCCCTTTCTGTCACTGGGATTGAGCACCGCAAGATTGAACCCATCACAAAGCACCTCTCCCATTGCAAGATAAACCAATCAAAGCAATAGTCTATAGTTTGACATAAAGACATCAATACTCAGGCATACTAATAAACAATCATGTCTTTCAAAATAAAAATGCTAAATAAAGTTATCCCTACAAAATCATATAATCGTGTCATGCTCCATCTTCTTAACACAAAGTATTTATCATGCACTACCCCGATGACAAGCCGAGCAATTGGTTCATACTTTTTAACGCGCTTCAGATTTTTCAACCCCCACGCAATACATGAGCGCAAGCCATGGATATAGCACTATGGGTGGAATAGAGTATGGTGGTAGAGATTAATAAGGGGAAGTAAAAAATAAGAAGATAGTCTCACATCGACGAGGCTAATCAACGGGCTATGGAGATGCCCATCAATTGATGTCAATGCGAGGAGTAGGGATTGCCATGCAACGGATGCACTAAGAGCTATAAGTGTATGAAAGCTCAACATGAAAACTAAGTGGGTGTGCATCCAACTTGCTTGCTCATGAAGACCTCGGGCATTTGAGGAATCCCATCATCAGAATATACAAGCCAAGTTCTATAATGAAAAATTCCCACTAGTATATGAAAGTGACTAAATAGGAAACTCTCTATATGAAAAACATGGTGCTACTTTGAAGCACAAGTATGGAAAAGGATAGTAACACTGCCCCTTCTCTCTTTTTCTCTCATTTTTTTCTTCTCTTTTTTTTTCGTGGGCTCTTTTTGGCCTTCTTTTTTTCTTTTTTTATTTCCTCACTGGGACAATGCTCTAATAATGATGATCATCATACTTCTATTTACTTACAACTCAAAAAATTACAACTCGAAACTAGAACAAAAATATGACTCTATATGAATGCCTCTAGCGGTGTACCAGGATGTGCAATGATAATAGCGTAACATGTATAAAAAATGATGAACGGTGGCTGAGCCACAAATACTATATCAGCTATATGATCATGCAAAGCAATATGACAATGACGATGTGTGTCATAAAAATGGAATGGTGGAAGTTGCATGGCAATATATCTCGAAATGGCTATGGAAATGCCATGATAGGTTGGTATGGTGGCTGTTTTGAGGAAGATATAAGGAGGCTTATGTGTGATAGAGCGTATCATATCACGGGGTTTGGATGCACCGGTGAAGTTTGCACCAACTCTCGATGTGAGAAAGGGCAATGCACGGTACCGAAGAGGCTAGCAAATTGCGGAAAGGTGAGACTGCGTATAATCCATGGACTCACATTAGTCATAAAGAACTCACATACTTATTGTGAAAGTTTATTAGCCCTCGAAGCAAAGTACTACTACGCATGCCCCTAGGGGGATAGATTGGTAGAAAAAGACCATCCCTCGTCCCCGACTGCCACTCATAAGGTAGACAATCAAGAATAAATCATGCTCCAATTTCTTAGCATAACGACAGATCATACGTGCATGCTTCGGGAAACACAAACCTTAACACCAATGTTCTTACTAAACCACAATTATCTACTAGCACCTCCTACATATTACCATCTTAATATCGCAAAACTATTGCAAGGAATCAAACTTATCATATTCAGTGATCTACATGAAAGTTTTTATTATATCCCTCTTGAATACCTATCATATTAGGACCAAATTCATAACCCGTGCATATTACCATTGCTATTCATCAGACTCTCAAAAAGATATAAGTGAAGCATGAGAGTGCAACTATTTCTTTAAAATATAACCACCGCCGTGCTCTAAAAGATATAAGTGAAGCACTAGAGCAACTGCCTAGCTCAAAAGATATAAGTGAAGCACATAGAGTATTCTAACAAATCGCGAATAATGTGTGTCCCTCTCAAAAAGGTGTGTTCAGCAAATATGATTGTGACAAACTAAAAATCAAACAAACTATATCACAAGATGCTCCAAGTAAAACTCATATCATGTGATGAATAAAATATAGCTCCAAGAGAGTTACCGATAGATTGTAGACGAAAGAGGGGATGCCTTTCGGGGAATCCCCAAGCTTAGACGCTTGAGTCTTCCTTGAATATTACCTTGGGGTGCCTTGGGCATCCCCAAGCATAGGCTCTTGCCACTCCTTATTCCTTTATCCATCGTAGTCTCACCCAAAACATGAAAACTTCAGCACACAAAACTCAACAGAAACCTCGTGAGATCTGTTAGTATAACAAACAAATATTAAAGTTTAGGTACTGTTGTAAATTGATTCATATTTAATATTGTCATAATGCTACCGTACTCCAACTTCTCCATGACTCATACCCCCCGATACGATCCATAGATTCATCAAAATAAGCAAACTATGCAACAAAAACAGAATCTGTCTAAAACAGAACAGTCTGTAAAGATGTATTTAAAATCCATACTTATGTAACTCTAAAAATTCTGAAAAATTAGGACAACATAAACAATTCATATATCAATACTTTGTAAAAATTGCAGATTTTTTTAACGCTCTAGTATAGAATAAAAATCAAATACTGGACGCAAAATTTTCTGTTTTCCAAACAACATCAATTATACTTTCATCCAAATCATCCCAAAGGCATTACTTGGCACAAACACTAATTAAAAGATAAAAACACAATCATAACAAAGGCTATAATTGTGTAAACACACAAAAATAGAAGGTAAAACAAAAATCTATTTTATTCATTGGGTTGCCTCCCAACAAGCGCTATTGTTTTATGCCCCTAGCTAGGCATAATGCATAGTTTCAAGTGTTGTCATCCTTCAAGTTAATTCCATAGGTGGCCCTCATAATAGATTCATAAGGTGGCTTAATTATCTTTCTAGGGAAGTGTTCCATCCCTTTCTTTAATGGAAATTGAAATCTTATATTACCTTCTTTCATATCAATAATGGCACCTATGGTTCGTAGGAAAGGCCTACCAAGTATTATAGGACAAGAAGGATTGCATTCAATATCAAGAACAATAAAATCCACGGGCACATAATTTCTATTGGCAAGAATAAGCACATCATTTATTCTACCCAATGGTTTTTTAATAGTGGAATCCGCAAGATGCAAATTAAGGGAACAAGGATCCATATCGGTGAGACCTAGCACATAACACAAAGACTTTGGTATAATGGAAATGCTAGCACCAAGATCACATAGAGCATTACATTCATAATCTTTAATTTTTACTTTAATAGTAGGTTCCCATTCATCTTGTAATTTTCTAGGAATTGAAACTTCCAACTCAAGTTTTTCTTCATGAGCTTTCATCATAGCTTCTACAATATGTTTAGTGAAAGCTTTATTTTGTTCATATGCATTTGGTGAATTAATCATGGATTGTAACAAGGAAATACAATCAATTAAAGAACAACTATCATAATTAAAGTCCTTGTAATCCAAAGTAGTGGGTGCATTACTATTTAAAGTTTTGACCTCTCCAAACCCACTTTTTTCATTTTTATCATTAAGATCATCACCCTCCAAACAAGTGGGACTCCTTCTATCTAAAGTTGACTCTTCTTCAGTCCCTTTTTCATCAAGTTTTATATTACTAAATAATGATTCAATAGGAGTGACACCAATCATTTTAATATCTTCATCATTACTACGATAGAAACTGTGTGGAATAGCTTTTTCTAGAAATTCTCGCTTGGCTCTCAACCTAGCGGTCCTTTCTTTACTTTCATTAATAGAGACATAGATAGCTTTAATAGACTCATTTATATCATTCTTGGGTGGCAAAATTTTAATTTTGAGATTTTCCACATCATGAGCAATTCTATCCATGTTCCTAGCCAATTCATCAACTCTATTCAATTTTTCTTCTATCATAGCATTGAAATTCTTTTGCGAATTAATAAATTATTTAATATTACTTTCAATATCAGAGGTATCCTATTATTATTATTATTATTATTATTATTATATGGATTACCATAGGAATTACCATAATTATTAGAGGAATTTCCAGGAAACGGTCTATTATTGAAATTACCCCTATAAGCATTGTTGTTGAAATTATTTCTAGAGACAAATTTCACATCAATAGCATCATTATTATTTTCGTCAATCATGGTAGACAATGGCACATCATTCGGATCAATATGAGCACTTTTACTAGCAACCAATTTCATAAGAGCATCCATCTTATCACTCAAAGTATTAATTTCTTCAACAGAATTTATCTTCTTACCAGTTGGAGTTCTTTCAATGTGCCATTGAGAGTAATTTGTCATAATATTATCAAGAAGTTTTGTAGCATCTCCCAATTTAATTTCCATAAAAGTACCACCTGCGGCAGAGTCTAGCATATTTCTAGAAACAAAGTTTAGTACCGCATAATTTTTTTGTATGATCATCCATAAACTTAAACCATATGTTGGGCAATTTCTTATCATTAATTTCATTCTCTCCCAAGATTGTGCAACATGCTCATGTTCAAGTTGCTTAAAATTCATAATTTGATTTCTTAAAGAAATAATCTTAGCGGGAGGAAAATACTTGGCAATAAAAGCGTCCTCACACTTATCCCAAGAATCAATACTATTTCTAGGCAAAGATGAAAACCAAGTTTTAGCACGATCTCGTAGTGAGAACGGAAATGATTTTAATTTGACAATATCATTATCCACATCTTTTTTATTTTGCATATCACAAAGCTCAACGAATGTATTAAGATGGGATGCATCATCTTCATTAGGATTACCAGAAAATTGTTCTTTCATAACAAGATTAAGCAAAGCAGCACTAATGTCACACGACTCCGCACTAGTGGCGGGAGGAGCAATAGGAGTACTAATAAAATCATTATTATTAGTATTGGAAAAGTCACATAATTTTGTGTTTTCTTGAGACATCACGACGAAGCAAACAAACTAGCAAACAAGCGAAAAAAAAGTTTTTGTGTTTTTGTAAAAAAATTAGAAGTGGGGGAGATGAAAACGAGAGTCAAATGCAAATAAAAAGGCAAATAAAATAAATGCAAGTGGATGATAGTTAGTGCGAAGGTACTTGATAAATTTTGATGATGTCTCCCAGGCAACGGCGCCAGAAATTCTTCCTGCTACTTGTAGACTGTGTTGGTATTTCCCCGAAGAGGAGAGGATGATGCAGTATAGTAGAGATAAGTACTTCCCTCAGTTAAGAACCAAGGTTATCAATCCAATAGGAGAACCACGCAAAATCCCTTTAGCAGCACCCGCACACACAAAAGCAAACACTTGCACCCAACGCAAATAAGAGGGTTGTCAATCCTCTTAGCGGTTATTTGCAAGGATTAATTCTGATAGTGATAGATAGATAAACTAAAATACTAAATAAAATAAAAGTAAATAAATTGCAGCAAGGTATTTTTGGTTTTAAATATATGATAAAGTAGACCCGGGGGCCATAGTTTTCACTAGAGGCTTCTCTCTCGAACACATAGCATACGGTGGGTGAACAAATTACTGTTGGGCAATTGATAGAAAAGCAAATAATTATGATGGATTCATGGAAATGATCATGTATATAGGCATCACGTCTGAGACAAGTAGACCGACTCCTGCCTACATCTACTACTATTACTCCACCCATCGACCGCTATCCAGCATGCATCTAGGGTATTAAGTATGAAACAGAGTAACGCCTTAAGCAAGATGACATGATGTAGACAAAGTAAACTCAAGCAATATGATTAAACCCCATCTTTTTATCCTTAATGTCAATAATACAAATACATTTCATGTCCCTTTCTGTCACTGGGATTGAGCACCGCAAGATTGAACCCATCACAAAGCACCTCTCCCATTGCAAGATAAACCAATCTAGTTGGCCAAACCAAATCGATAGATCGGAGAGAAATACAAAGCTATAATAATCATGCATAAAAGAGTTCAGAGAAGACTCAAATATTTCTCATGAATAATCTGATCATAAACTCACAATTCATCGGATCCCAACAAACACACCGCAAAAGAAGATTACATCGGATAGAACTCCAAGAACATCGAGGAGAACATGGTATTGAAGATCAAAGAGAGAGAAGAAGCCATCTAGCTACTAGCTATGGACCCGTAGGTCTGTGGTAAACTACTCACACATCATCAGAAGGGTAGCAAGGTTGATGAAGAAGCCCTCCGTGATCGATTCCCCCTCCGGCAGAGTACCGGAAAAGGCCTCCAGATGGGATCGCGGAAAAACAGAGGCTTGCGGCGGCGGAAAGGTTTTCTCTTCTATATCTCTGGTATATTGGGAATATTTGGGAATTTATAGCGCTGGAATTAGGTCAGGAGGGGCTACGAGGGGCCCACAAGCCTGGGGGGCGCGCCCTACCCCCGAGGGCGCGCCCTCCGAGCTTGTGGCTCCCTCGTGGCTCCTCTGGTCTTCTCCCGAAGTTTCGTGGGTCTCTTCTGGTCCAGAAAAAATTAATCCAAAGTTTTTTTCTTGTTTGGACTCTTTTTGATAATGATTTTCTGAAAAGACAAAAACAAGCAAAAAACAGCAACTCGCACTGGGCACTGGGTTAATAGATTAGTCCCAAAAAATGATATATAATGGCATATAATTGCATATAAAACATCCAAGATTGATACTATAATAGCATGAAAGAATCAAAAATTATAGATACGTTGGAGACGTATCATAGACACATACGCCCGCTCCGCGCCTCCCAGGCAGGCCAAACACTTCCAGTTGTCAAACTGGGGGCTTGCATTCCGAAGCCTGTGCACCAAGCCGAAGATGCTGGACGTCATCGACTCTTGCGGCCAGAGGTTGATGCACAGATGTTCCATCACCGGCTGTGCCATACGGAACAGCTCGGCCAGCTGCTTCATCTGATTATTCAGAAGAGGTGGATGCTCTGGCACCTGGAATTGGGCCCAGAAGGTCTTCTCACGGACTCCTCGGGACAAGCAGCGAAGTAGGAGCCGGCGTCTGAAGCACTCCGCGGCAGGCCCAGACTTGCGTAAGATGAGCAAATCGGCGGTCACCAAAAACGCAGCGAAGTAGGTATGGCTTACCAGCGGAGATTTGCTTCACTTGTTGAAGCACTTCGCGATCCGCCCTAGCCTGGGTTGTGGCCTCTTTACAGGCCGAGCTCGCTGTTTCGAGCTCGGAGGCTAGCTTGTTCTTCTCTTCCCGGAGGGCGTCTCACTGCTTGTATAGCCCCTCCAGGTCTCCTTCGACCTCCATGACCGGGGCCGCGTGCTTCGCGCCGGCCTCTTTCTCCTTGACCAGCGCATCACTGGCCTGCTTCGCCGCAGCCTTCTGCTGCTCGGCTTCCTGCCGAGCCTTTTTCAGCTCGGACCGGAGCACCTCAAGCTCCGAGGTGGATGCTACAAACACATTAACACAAGCTTTAGAGCTCAAACTAGCTGTCTCATAACTCAAAGTACAATGTTAAGGTACTGAGTCTTTTTGGTATGTACCTTGAGATTGCTCCATCTGCTTCTTAAGCAGATCCATGTCCTTCTCAGACCGATCCAGCTTATGATTCAGTTCGTCCAACTCTTTTGAGGTGGACGCTGAAACCGAGGCCGAAACCTGAAAACTACACCGTTAGCTTCCTCGGATGACTTTGATCCCCTAGTCGGATTCATGTATCCAACCAGGGTCTTGGGGGCTACTGTGTATTCACTTTTTTCAACTTACTTTTTCCCTATGATCCCTGAGTAAGATTTTCCCATCTACCTCAAGGCTCGGGGGCTACTGTGGTTATACACTTATGATAAGTATCTACAGTAATACAAAGTCTTTGGACCAATTGCATTTTATTGCTTCGCTACAGGCTACTGGATATATATAGTGCTGATCGCTCTTCGCATTGACGTAATTTCGAAAGATGATTAAAGGTTACCTCAAAGCCTTCGTAGAGGCCCATGAAGGCCTCCCTTATACCGGCCTCTGTGGACCAGTAATTCTTTAACGCCATGCCCAGGAGGACGCGGTGCTCAGCAATGATGGAGGAGCCCGTCAGGCACGCCTCCATCTCTTCGGTCCATCCCATGGACACCTGCCCTCCTGCAGGTAGGGATGGACGGGCCACCTCGGTCCTCTCTATTGAAGGAGGAGCCGCCGTCATGGTTGGCCGCCGAGGTGGATTGTCGGGAGCCGACGTCGTCGGTTGCCCCAGCTCTTCCCCGCCCTTGGAGGCAGGGGTCTTTTCAGGCACATATCGGGAGGCCAAGGCCTCGGCCTCGGCCATGGAGGCGTTAGTGCCGTCCCCCATGGTAGTCACGGGCGGGGATTGCTGAGAGGTCGCCTCCCCCAGCCCGTCATGGGCGGTAGGGGAGGGGAGGCATTCTGATGACCCACCAGTATAGGGGATCAATCGTAGCCTTTCGGTAAGTAAGAGTGCGAACCCAACGAGGAGCAAAAGGAAATGATAAGCAGTTTTCAGTAAGGCATTTTCTGCAAGCATTGAAAGTAGCGGTAACTGATAGTTTTGTAGCAAGATAATTCGTAACAAGCAACAAGTAACAAGTGTAACAAAAGTGCAGAAAGGTGGCCCAATCCTTTTTATTGCAAAGGACAAGCCGGAACGGTCTCTTATATAAAGCAAGGCATTCTCGAGGACACATGTGACTTCTCATCTAGTCACTTTCATCATGTTTAGTTGATTCGCGTTTGCTACTTTGATAATTTGATATGTGGGTGGACCGGTGCTAGGGTGCTGTTCTTACTTGAACAAGCAACCCTCTTATGATTACCCCCTCTTGCAAGCATCCGCAACTACGAAAGAAGAATTAAGATAAATCTAACCATAGCATGAAACATATGGATCCAAAACAGCCCCTTACGGAATAACGCATAAACTAGGGTTTAAGCTTCTGTCACTCTAGCAACCCATCATCTACTTATTACTCCACAATGCCTTCCCTTAGGTCCAAATATGGTGAAGTGTCATGTAGTCGATGTTCACATGACACCACTAAAGGAAGCAACAACATACATATCATCAAAATATCGAACGAATACAAATTCACATGATTACTTATGACAAGACTTCTCCCATGTCCTCAAGAACAAAAGTAACTACTCACAAATCATGTTCATGTTCAAGATCAGAGGGGTATTGAATATCATTAAGGATCTGAACATATAATCTTCCACCAAATAAACCAACAAGCATCAACTACAAGGTGTAATCAACACTACTAGTAACCCACAGGTACCAATCTGAGGTTTTGAGACAAAGATTGAATACAAGAGATGAGCTAGGGTTTGAGATGAGATGGTGCTAATGAAGATGTTGATGAAGATTGCTCCTCCCACGATGAGAGGATCGTTGGTGATGTCGATGGCTTTGATTTCCCCCTCCCGGAGGGAAGTATCCCCGGCGGAATCGCTCCGCTGGAGGGCAAAAGTGCTCCTGCCCAAGTTCCGCCTCGAGACGGCTGCGCTTCGTCCCGAAAGTCATCCTCTTAATTTGTTTAGGGAAAATGGCTTCATATAGCAGAAGGAGGGGTCCAGAGGCCAGCTGTGGGCCCCACAAGGCAACCCGACGCGCCCAGGGGGGCCGTGCCCTGTTGCCTTGTGGGCAACTGGTGGGTCCCCTCTGCTATTTCTTTTCTCCAATATTTTTTATATATTAAATAAAAAATCCTCGTGAAATTTTAGATCATTTGGAGCTCTGTAGAATAGGTATCCACTACTGCAAGCGACCACTAACGCGACACATGAATCAGAGACCCCGCGACCAAACTGTGTGCGATGCATGAATCGCAAACAGTGTCATAATAAAACCATCACCAATAAGACGAACTATGTACGATGGCGGAGACATCAAGTACGATCCAGATTAGAGACCCGTGTGCGATACGTGGCATACAGTTCATCCATATGAACTGTTTGCGATGAGCCAGAACAACAGAAACGGTCAGGCAGATCGAGGTGTGTGCGATATATGGCATAGAATTCACTCGAATGAACTGTTTGCGATGATCCGGAAGAACAAAAACAGTTCGGCGTAACAAGATGTGTGTGATATCCGGCAAACAGGTCGGTAATCATAATTGTGTGCGATAATTATAGACAACGCATACGATTTGTGTTGTGAATTGTGTGCTCGATAGGGCACACAATTCAAGAAACCAACTGTGGGCGATAATGTAAAAGATCTCTGTCGAATACGTATTGCTAACCGTTTGTGATGAGATTGACAGTGGACACAGAGATAACGAATTAATATGAGCGAACGGCAACACAGATATATAGTTTGCTTAATTTAGTCCATCTTCTTGTTGTTGTTGTTGGATGGCCCCGCGACATCGTCTTGGCGAGGACACTTCTTGCCGCTAACCATTGGCTTTTCATCGCTGCCGCCGTCGTCATCGTCGTTGATGTCCTCGTCATCGTCCTCCTCATTCGAACATTCCTCTTCCTCATCATCATCGTCATCGTCTTCTTCGTCCTCCGATGGCTCCTCGTCCGTCTGGTCATCGTCCGATGACTCGGGCGGCGGCGTCCCTTCCATGATCCGGATAAAATTGAGGTCAAGGCTTGACGCCGGACTCATGGAAGATGAGCGGGATGATTCCGAGGTTGACCTATCATCGGGCGCCAGACTGCTGGCAGAACTCGCTATCGCTCGACATGGCTTCGGTACGTATACAAAGCGAGAGAAAGCGAGATTGTAGAGTGTGTGTAAGTGTGTAGCGCGGCCAGCCGGGACGATGAAGACGGTGAAGACTGAAGTGGGGTATGAAGAAAAGAGGAATGGCAATTGAAGCTGGGGATTGACGGATTATATTGGCGCCTTGGCAGGCGGTTAGAATCCTGATATAATCAACTGCAATTATTAGCACCCGGTCGCTCCAAATTCCCGCGGTTGCACAGTTCACAATGTGATAATTACACACACAGGTTGGAGCATCCAAATGTGAAACAAGCAGTTTTCATAGGACAGTTGTCAAGCAATAGATGGGCTATGCTTATTGATGTAGCCAGTAATAATCAAACAAAACCCCTAATCATCATTGCAAACAGCGCATAGAAGATGGCTAATGCGACAACTACAACTACACATGCTAGTTACTTCTTGTCTCTTGCTTTCATCTATTGCCTGTGATTGAGTCTTTCTTGCTTCATCGTAGTGATTGTACACTCCAGATCAGTCAGTTTCTTCTTTAGCTTTATGTTATCTTCTGCGAGCTTGGTGATAACACTCCGAGCCCTGCCATGCCATTCATCATCCAACCAGTTAACAAAGGCACAAGCCTCATATACCTGCCAATGTTAAATATTCAGGATGGGCGGGGGCATTAACTCAACTTAAATGATGAACTTAGCACTAACCTCTAAGGGGCAACTGAGAAACCGTCTGCCAATGTCAAATCCCCCCGTGCATACACGTTGACCGGGAGTGTGCCCGTGCGCACAACTCAGCTTTTAGTACTTCTCGGTGGCGCAAAACTCAGAGTTGAACTCATGTTGCGGGAGTTTGGAGTCATACTCCAGATCCGGTGGTTGATCACTTTCCTGGGTGGGGGAGCGGGGGTCATTCAGGACGGATTGAGTAGGGAGCTACTTTGGACATGCTAAAAAAGATCGGGATTGATTGGATCCTGACAAGACAATTCGGATCCGTAGTACACCGGCCTTCTGATGACCTTAGGCAAGTGCTCGACGGTGACCGCCGTCGTGGCGGCGCCTGTTGGGGAACGTCGCATGGGAAACAAAAATTTTCCTACGCACACGCAAGATCTATCCATGGTGATGAGCATCTACGAGAGGGAGAGTGAATCTACATACCCTTGTAGATCGCTAAGCGGAAGCGTTAAGAAACGCGGTTGATGTAGTCGAACGTCTCCGCGATCCAAATCGCAAGTCGTCCCTCGATCCGATCACGAACTAGTGCCGAACAGACGGCACCTCCGCGTTCAACACACGTACGGCTTGATGACGCCTTAACCTCCTCGATCCAGCGAGCGATGGTGAAGTAGTAGATGAGTTTTGGCAGCACGACGGCGTGGTGATGGTGGTGAGGAACAATCTCTGCAGGGCTTCGCCAAGCACTACGGAGATTATGATGGGAGAACTAGAGGGTTAGGGTTGCCGACACACGGCTTGGGAAATCTTGATGTGTCCCGTGTGCTAGCCCTGCCCCTCTATTTATATGTTGAGCCCTGGGGTCTAAACTTGGAGAGAAAACCTCCACAAGGTCGGTTTTGCCCGCACAAGGTCGGTTTGGCCCGCACGGAAAGAGTCCAACTCGGATTCCAGTAGTATCGCGTACAAGCGGTAGTACCGCTTACGATAAGTGGTAGTACCGCCTGTAGCGGTAGTACCGCTTACGATAAGCGGTATTACCGCCTGTAGCGGTAGTACCGCTTACGATAAGCGGTAGTACCGCCTGTAGCGGTAGTACCGCTTACGATAAGCGGTAGTACCACCCCAGACGCCAGCAAAACTTCCTTTTGCACCTTGCCTAAGCCTCGTGGGCTTTACCCCTTGGCCCAAATTTAGTGTTCTCGTACCCGAACATTTCGGGAAACATCCGGAACCCCTTCCGATGAATTCCGGAACCCTTCCGGAGACCAAACACTATTATCCCATATATCAATCTTTACCTCCGGACTCTTCCGGAGATCCTCGTCATGTCCGGGATCTTATCCGGGACTCCGAACAACCTTCGGTCACCAACAAAATAACTCAACTATACTAATCGTCACCAAACGTTAAGTGTGTAGACCCTGCGGGTTCGAGAACTATGTAGACATGACCGAGACACCTCTACGATCAATAACCAATAGCGGGACCTGGATGTCCATATTGGCTCCTACATATTCTACGAAGATCTTTATCGGTCGAACCTCTATGTCAAGGATTCAGTTAATCCCGTATGCTGTTCCCTTTGTTCTTCGGTATGTTACTTGCCCGAGATTCGATCGTCGGTATCTCTATACCTAGTTCAATCTCGTTACCGGCAAGTCTCTTTACTCGTTCCGTAATACAAGATCTCGTGGCTAACACTTTAGTCACATTGCTTGCAAGGCTCATTGTGATGTTGTATTACCGAGTGGGCCCTGAGATACCTCTCCGTCATACGGAGTAACAAATCCCAGTCTTGATCCATGCCAACCCAACAGACACCCTCAGAGATACCTGTAGAGCACCTTTATAGTCACCCAGTTACGTTGTGACATTTGATACACACAAGGCACTCCTACGGTGTCAGTGAGTTGCATGATCTCATGGTCATAGGAACATATACTTGACATGCAGAAAACAATAGCAATAAACTGACACGATCATATGCTACGTTTATAGTTTGGGTCTTGTCCATCACATCATTCTCCTAATGATGTGACCCCGTTATCAAATGACATCTCATGTCCATGGCTAGGAAACCTTCACCATCTTTTGATCAACGAGCTAGTCAACTAGAGGCTTACTAGGGACACAGTGTTGTCTATGTACCCACACATGTATTTGAGTTTCCAATCAATACAATTATAGCATGGATAATAAACGATTATCATGAACAAGGAAATATAATAATAACTAATTTATTATTGCCTCTAGGGCATATTTCCAACAGTCTCCCACTTGCACTAGAGTCAATAATCTAGTTCACATCACTATGTGATTTACATTGTAATGAATCGAACACCCATGTAGTTCTGGTGTTGTTCATGTTTAGCCCTTGGAAGAGGTTTAGTCATTGGATCTGCAACATTTAGATCCGTGTGTACTTTGCAAATATTTATGTCGTCCTCCTTGATGTAATCGCGGATGGAATTGAAACGTCGCTTTATGTGTCTGGTCCTCTTGTGAAATCTTGGTTCCTTGGCTAGAGCAATGGCACCAGTATTATCACAAAACAGAGTCATTGGGTTAAGCACACTAGGCACTACTCCAAGATCTGTCATGAACTCCTTCATCCAGACACCTTCCTTCGCCGCCTCCGAGGCAGCGATGTACTCTGCTTCGCATGTAGAATCAGCTACCACGCTTTGCTTGGAACTGCAGCAGCTAACCGCACTCCCGTTAAGAATAAATACGTATCCGGTTTGTGACTTAGAGTCATCCGGATCAGTGTCAAAGCTTGCATCGACGTAACCCTTTACGACGAGCTCTTGATCACCTCCATAAACGAGAAACATGTCCTTAGTCCTTTTCAGGTACTTCAGGATATTCTTGACCGCCGCCCAGTGTTCCACTCCTGGATCACTTTGAAACCTTCCGGCCATACTTATGGCAAGGCTGACATCGGGTCTTGTGCACAGCATTGCATACATGATAGAGCCTATGACTGAAGCATAGGGGATGACACTCATCTTTTCTCTATCTTCTGCAGTCACTGGGCATTGAGTCTTACTCAACTTCACACCTTGCAAAACAGGCAAGAACCCCTTCTTGGACTGATCCATTTTGAACTTCTTCAAAACTTTGTCAAGGTATGTGCTTTGTGAAAGTCCTATTAAACGTCTTGATCTATCTCTATAGATCTTGATGCCTAATATGAAAGCAGCTTCTTCTAGGTCCTTCATTGAAAAACTCTTGTTCAAATATTCCTTCACGCTTTCCAACATTTCTATATTGTTTCCAATCAGTAATATGTCATCCACATATAATATTAGAAACGCTATAGAGCTCCCACTCACTTTCTTGTAAATACAAGCTTCTCCGTAAACTTGTATAAACTCGAACGCTTTGATCACCTCATCAAAGCGAAGATTCCAACTCCGAGATGCTTGCACCAGTCCATAAATGGATCGCTGGAGTTTGCAAACTTTGTCAGCATTCTCTGGATCGACAAAACCTTCTGGTTGCATCATATACAACTCTTCCTTAAGGAAACCGTTAAGGAACGCTGTTTTGACATCCATCTGCCAAATTTCATAATCGAAAAAGGCAGCTATTGCTAACATGATTCTGACGGACTTAAGCATCGCTACGGGTGAGAAGGTCTCATCGTAGTCAACTCCTTGAACTTGTGAAAAATCCTTTGCCACAAGTCGAGCTTTATAGACGGTGACATTACCGTCCGTGTCCGTCTTCCTCTTAAAGATCCATTTGTTCTGAATGGCCTTACGCCCTTCAGGTAATACTTCCAAAGTCCACACTTTGTTTTCATACATGGATCCCATCTCGGATTTCGTGGCCTCTAACCACTTCTCGGAATCCGGGCCCATCATCGCTTCTCCATAGCTCGTAGGTTCATCGTTGTCCAACAACATGACCTCTAAGACAGGGTTGCCGTACCACTCAGGAGCAGTACGCATCCTTGTCGACCTACGAGGTTCGATAGCAACTTGATACAAAGCTTCATGATTATCATCATTAACTTCCTCTTCAGCTAATGTAGGCTCCACAGAAACAACTTTCTGCGCTGCGCTACTCTCAGGTTGAAGTAAAGGTTCAACAACCTCATCAAGTTCTATCTTCCTCCCACTCAATTCTTTCGAGAGAAACTCTTTCTCAAGAAATGTTCCTTTTTTAGCGACAAACACTTTGCCTTCGGATCTGAGGTAGAAGGTATACCCAACTGTCTCTTTTGGGTATCCTATGAAGACGCATTTCTCCGCTTTGGGTTCCAGCTTTTTAGGCTGAAGCTTTTTGACATAAGCATCACATCCCCAAACTTTAAGAAACGACAGCTTTGGCTTCTTGCCAAACCAAAGTTCATATGGCGTCGTCTCAATGGACTTCGATGGTGCCCTATTTAAAGTGAATGCAGCTGTCTCTAATGCATAACCCCAAAACGATAGTGGCAAATCGGCAAGAGACATCATAGATCGCACCATATCCAATAAGGTTCGATTACGACGTTCGGACACACCATTACGCCGTGGTGTTCCAGGCGGTGTTAGTTGTGAAACAATTCCACATTGTCTTAAGTGACTGCCAAACTCATAACTCAGATATTCTCCTCCTCGATCAGATCGTAGGAATTTAATCTTCTTGTTACGATGATTCTCAACTTCACTCTGAAATTGTTTGAACTTTTCAAATGTTTCAGACTTGTGTTTCATTAAGTAAATATACCCATATCTACTTAAGTCATCAGTGAAGGTGAGAAAGTAACGATAACCACCGCGCGCCTCAATACTCATCGGACCGCACACATCAGTATGTATGATTTCCAATAAGTCACTTGCCCGTTCCATTGTTCCAGAGAACGGCGTTTTAGTCATCTTGCCCATGAGGCATGGCTCACATGTGTGAAGTGATTCAAAATCAAGTGACTCCAAAAGTCCATCAGCATGGAGCTTCCTCATGCGTTTTACGCCAATATGACCTAAACGGCAGTGCCACAAGAAAGTGGTATTATCATTATCAATTCTACATCTTTTGGCATCAATGTTATGAACATGTGTATCATTACTATCGAGATTCAATAAGAATAAACCCCTCACATCGGGTGCATGACCATAAAAGATATTACTCATATAAATAGAACAACCATTATTCTCTGATTTAAATGAGTAACCATCTCGCAATAAACAAGATCCAGATATAATGTTCATGCTTAACGCAGGCACTAAATAACAATTATTCAGGTTCATCACTAATCCCGATGGTAATCGAAGAGCGAGCGTGCCGACGGCGATCACATCAACCTTGGAACCATTTCCCACGCGCATCGTCACTTCGTCCTTTGCCAGCCTCCGTCTATTCCGCAGTTCCTGTTTTGAGTTGCAAATATGAGCAACCGCACCGGTATCAAATACCCATGCACTACAACGAGAGTTGGTAAGGTACACATCAATAACATGTATATCATATATACCTTGTTTGTTGTTGGCCGCCTTTTTGTCAGCCAAATACTTGGGGCAGTTCCGCTTCCAGTGTCCAGTTCCCTTGCAATGAAAGCACACAGTTTCTGGTTTGGGTCCAGCCTTGGGTTTCTTCACGAGAGGAGCAACTGCTTTGCCACTCTTCTTGGAGTTACCCTTCTTACCCTTGCCATTTTTCTTGAAACTAGTGGTTTTATTGACCATCAACACTTGATGCTCCTTCTGAATTTCAGACTCAGCGGCTTTCAGCATCGCAAACAGGTCGGCGACTGACTTGTTCATCCCGTGCATGTTATAGTTCAACACGAAGCTCTTGTAGCTAGGTGGCAATGATTGAAGAACTCTGTCAGTGATAGCCTCTGGCGGAAGGGGCATCCCCAATTCAGCCAGACGGGTGGAGTACCCAGACATTCTGAGTACGTGATCACTGATAGACCCGTTCTCCTCCATCTTGCAAGCATAGAACTCATCGGAGATCTCATATCTCTCGATCCGGGCATTCTTCTGAAAGATAAACTTCAACTCCTGGAACATCTCATATGCTCCATGACGTTCAAAACGTCTTTGAAGTCCCGGTTCTAAGCCATACAATATTGCACATTGAACTATTGAGTAATCTTCAGAACGAGCCTGCCAGGCGTTCACAACGTCTAGAGACTCAACTGGAGCGGGTGGATCACCAAGCGGTGCATCAAGGACATAAGCCTTCTGGGAAGCCGTAAGGATAATCCTTAGATTACGGGCCCAGTCCACAAAGTTACTTCCATTATCTTTCAATTTAGCTTTCTCTAGGAACGCATTAAAATTCAGGGGTGCTACTGCGCGAGCCATGATCTACAACATAAATATAGCAAAGACAACTTAGACTATTGTTCTAGATAATGAGTTTAGTTAATCATATTACTTAAAAACTCCCACTCAAATAGACATCCCTCCGGTCATTTGAGTGTAACATGATCCAAATCCACCAACTCAAGTCTGATCATCACGTGAGTTGAGGTGGTTTCAATGGTGAACATCTTCATGTTGATCATATCTACTATATGACTCATGTTCGACCTTTCGGTCTCTTGTGTTCCGAGGCCATGTCTGTACATGCTAGGCTCGTCAAGTTTAACCCGAGTGTTCCACATGTGCAACACTGGCTTGCACCCGTTGTATGTGAACGTAGAGTCTATCACACCCGATCATCACGTGGTGTCTCGAAACGACGAACTTTCGCAACGGTGCACACTCGGGGAGAACACAATTTTATCTTGAAATTTAAGTGAGGGATCACCTTATAATGCTACCGTCGTCCTAAGCAAAATAAGATGGATAAAAGGATTAACATCACATGCAAATCATAAGTGACATGATATGGCCATGAACTTGTGCTTTTGATCTCCATCTCCAAAGCACCGGCATGATCTCCATCGTCACCGGCATGACACCATGATCTCCATCATCTTGATCTCCATCAACGTGTCGCCATGAGGTTGTCGCGCCGACTGTTGCTTCTACGACTATAGCTAACTCATAGCGATAAAGTAAAGCAAAAACGGCGAAAATAATTAAAGACAACTCTATGGCTCCTGCCAGTTGCCGTACTCATCGACATGCAAGTCGTGATATTCTATACAACACATGATCATCTCATACATCACATATATATTATCATGTAATTGGCCATATCACATCACAACATACCCTGCAAAAACAAGTTAGATGTCCTCTAATTGTTGTTGCAAGTTTTACGTGGCTGCTATGGGTTTGCAAGAACCGTTCTTACCTACGCAAAACCACAACGTGGTGTAGTGATTGCTTTTTGATCTTCTAAAAGAACCCTCTTCATTGAAATTGATTCAACTAAAGTGAGAGAGACAGACACCCGCTAGCCATCTTTATGCAACGAAGTTACATGTCAGTTGAAGGAACCTGTCTCGCGTAAGCGTACGCGTAATGTCGGTCCGGGCCGCTTCATCTCACAATACCGCCGAATCAAGTATCAACTAGTAACGGCAAGCAATATGTATACACCCACGCCCACAACTCGTTTGTGTTCTACTCGAGATCTCATCTACGCATAGACCTAGCTCTGATACCACTGTTGGGGAACGTCGCATGGGAAACAAAAATTTTCCTACGCACACGCAAGATCTATCCGTGGTGATGAGCATCTACGAGAGGGAGAATGAATCTACATACCCTTGTAGATCGCTAAGCGGAAGCGTTAAGAAACGCGGTTGATGTAGTCGAACGTCTCCGCGATCCAAATCGCAAGTCGTCCCTCGATCCGATCACGAACTAGTGCCGAATAGACGGCACCTCCGCGTTCAACACACGTACGGCTTGATGACGCCTTCACCTCCTCGATCCAGCGTGCGATGGTGAAGTAGTAGATGAGTTCTGGCAGCACGACGGCGTGGTGATGGTGGTGAGGAACAATCTCTGCAGGGCTTCGCCAAGCACTACGGAGATTATGACGGGAGAACTAGAGGGTTAGGGTTGCCGACACACGGCTTGGGAAATCTTGATGTGTCCCGTGTGCTAGCCCTGCCCCTCTATTTATATGTTGAGCCCTGGGGTCTAAACTTGGAGAGAAAACCTCCACAAGGTCGGTTTTGCCCGCACAAGGTCAGTTTGGCCCGCACGGAAAGAGTCCAACTCGGATTCCAGCAGTATCGCGTACAAGCAGTAGTACCGCTTACGATAAGCGGTAGTACCGCCTGTAGCGGTAGTACCGCTTACGATAAGCGGTAGTACCGCCTGTAGCGGTAGTACCGCTTACGATAAGCGGTAGTACCACCCCAGACGCCAGCAAAACTTCCTTTTGCACCTTTCCTAAGCCTCGTGGGCTTTACCCCTTGGCCCAAATAAAGTGTTCTCGTACCCGAACATTTCGGGAAACATCCGGAACCCCTTCCGGTGAATTCCGGAACCCTTCCGGAGACCAAACACTATTATCCCATATATCAATCTTTACCTCCGGACTCTTCTGGAGATCCTCGTCATGTCCGGGATCTTATCCGGGACTCCGAACAACCTTCGGTCACCAACAAAATAACTCAACTATACTAATCGTCACCAAACGTTAAGTGTGTAGACCCTGCGGGTTCGAGAACTATGTCGACATGACCGATACACCTCTACGATCAATAACCAATAGCGGGACCTGGATGTCCATATTGGCTCCTACATATTCTACGAAGATCTTTATCGGTCGAACCTCTATGTCAAGGATTCAGTTAATCCCGTATGCTGTTCCCTTTGTTCTTCGGTATGTTACTTGCCCGAGATTCGATCGTCGGTATCTCTATACCTAGTTCAATCTCGTTACCGGCAAGTCTCTTTACTCGTTCCGTAATACAAGATCTCCTGGCTAACACTTTAGTCACATTGCTTGCAAGGCTCATTGTGATGTTGTATTACCGAGTGGGCCCTGAGATACCTCTCCGTCATACGGAGTAACAAATCCCAGTCTTGATCCATGCCAACCCAACAGACACCCTCGGAGATACCTGTAGAGCACCTTTATAGTCACCCAGTTACGTTGTGACGTTTGATACACAGAAGGCACTCCTACGGTGTCAGTGAGTTGCATGATCTCATGGTCATAGGAACAGATACTTGACATGCAGAAAACAATAGCAATAAACTGACATGATCATATGCTATGTTTATAGTTTGGGTCTTGTCCATCACATCATTCTCCTAATGATGTGATCCCGTTATCAAATGACATCTCATGTCCATGGCTAGGAAACCTTCACCATCTTTTGATCAACGAGCTAGTCAACTAGAGGCTTACTAGGGACACAGTGTTGTCTATGTACCCACACATGTATTTGAGTTTCCAATCAATACAATTATAGCATGGATAATAAACGATTATCATGAACAAGGAAATATAATAATAACTAATTTATTATTGCCTCTAGGGCATATTTCCAACAACGCCGCCCATCGCGCTGCCGAGAGCAATGATACGAGCCGGAGCAGCCGCACCAAAACCATCAGCGCCACTCGTCCGCATTCCCCCAATGTCAGTGCCACGTGAGGGAATTTGGGGGCTATCTAGGGATTTGGGGGAAATGGGGAAACGGTGGGGATCTGATAACGGTCGGGAACTACTTATCGCACTATGTTGTATACGGCACACGGGTTGTACATATCGTTTGTGTTCGATATTACAACTTCACACACGATTTCCACACCAAACCGTGTGAGAAGACAACGTGCATGGGACACGGTTCCCGTGACATAACCGTATGTGATGTACTACCCGGTACATATGGGGATGCAATAATGGAGTTAATACTGTAAATAGCCGCTCTACGGATACCCGTCAAAAAATAAAAACAGCCATTCTGCAGATAGAGATGAGGGCGGCGGCCGAGGCAGCGGCTACTGGATAGGAGGTCAATCCTCGGTTGGTCGGCGGTGGCGGCATGATAGGAGGTCAATCCTCGGTCGGCGGTTGGGAGATAGGAGGAGGTCAATCCTCGAGGTCGACGGCGGCGTGATTGGAGCACATCCCTCACGGTCGAAGGCGGGATAGTGGAGCTTGAACTTCAGGCGGATGCCCCACTAAGCTTTGCTCCTCGACCCTACTGTCTCGGTGTGCTGCGGCATCACGCTTCTCTGTCTGCTGGGTGGAGGTCGCCACACGGCTAATTAATTAAGGTATTCTTTTCGTTGAGTGGCTTAATTAAGGTATTCAATTCATAAGGGTAGTATTCTCTACTCTGCGTGTAAATTGACTGGTTATTAATTTTTGTCATCGTAAGGCTGGATAACAATATGGAGCGCCCTCCGTAAATTATGAAAATAAAATCTTGTGATTTATGCATGCATCTTTGGGCATCAATTAATCCATTTATTAATGCTTTTTTGAATTACCCCTCGTGTGGTGCAGATGGAACGATCTGAATGGATGAAGGATCGGAGAAGCTCAAAGTTTGCAAGTGGTGTGGCGGAGTTCATCATTTTGGCTGAAAGGACAAAGAAGAGAGTCCGTAACGACTATTACATCCTATGTCCATGCAAGGATTGTACCAATACAGAGTCACATAAAGTTACAGACGTCGAGTTCCACTTAGTCAAGCGGGGATTCATGGATGGATATACACGTTGGACTAGACACGGTGAAGAGCCGGTCATGGATGAAGGTAACCAGGGCGGCGAGATGCCAAACCCCGATCGGAGTCACATGGATGTTGAATCAAACCTCGGGGCTCAGACATCAAGCTACCAACGGAACAGAGACAAGCGAAAAACCCCATTGGAAAACCAAGACGACGACGAAGACGACGACCTTGATGGTATGCCAGATTTTGCTGCTATGATTGTAGATTTCTAGGGCCCAAATAAAGATATGGTTGGGTACAAGGATCTGCCAACCATTGATGCCGACTCCAAGAAAGATTTGTATCCAGGTTGCAAAAAGAAATATTCCAAGTTGAGTGCCACACTGGCGCTTCTCAGATTTAAAGCAGAAAATGGTCTATCAAACAAGGGCTTCACAGAGTTGTTAGGTCTTTTCAAAGACATTCTTCCAGAAGATAATGTGCTCCCCAAAAGCACGAACTAAGCAAAGAAAGTTGTTTGCCCATTGGAACTTGAAGTCCAGAAGATACACGCTTGTGTGAATGATTGTATGTTGTACCGCGGTCAGTACAAAGATTTGTGTGCATGTCGCATATGCAAGCATCCACGATACAAGCACATGAGAGCAAAGGACAAGTACAAATTGAACGACGAATCAAGACAGGAATCCCATTCAAGGTTGTTTGGTACTTGCCTTTAATTCCAAGGTTGAAGCATTTGTTTGCAAAACCTAGAGAGGCAAAGAGGTTGCGGTGGCATCATTATGAGCGAATTGCGGATAAAAATTTGAGGCACCCGAAAGATGGGGCTCAGTGGGAGTCAATTGAGGAAAAGTATGAAGACTTTGCCAAGGATCCTAGAAGTATATGGCTCGGGGAGTGTACTGACAGGATGAATCCATTTGGCGATATGAGCACCAAACACAGCACATGGCCAGTGCTTCTGTGCATATATAACCTTGCTCCTTGGTTGTGTATGAAGAAAAAATACATCATGATGTCAATGATTATCCAAGGCCCAAAGCAACCTGGAAATGACATCGACATTTACTTTCAGCTACTGGTAGAAGAACTGCTGACATTGTGGGAAAAAGAGCTTGGTGTAAAATGTTATGATGCTTACAAAAAGGAGTTTTTCGATCTACATGCGTTGCTGCTGCACACCATTCAAGATATGCTGGCATTAGGCAACACGTCGGGGCAGAAAACAAGGGGAGATGTAGGATGTGTCACATACATGGATAGGACAGCGAGTAGATTTCTTCCCAATTCGCACAAATCCGTGTATTTGCGTCATCGTCGGTTCTTACGGAAAGATCACCCATACCGAAAGATGAAAGCTGAATTTGATGGTACGGCAGAGGTAGGTTTGGGCCCAAGACCTTATTATGGGAAGGAGGTCCACAACATGGCTAAACAAATTGAAGTTGTGCTTGGCAAGGGACATGGTTCATCGTCGAAAAAAACACCCAAGTTGCAGGTGTTTAAGAAGAAATTAGTGTTCTGGCAATTACCTTACTGGGAGATTCTAAGTGTGTGTCACTGCATCAATGTCATGCACGTAGAGAAGAATGTATGTGAAAGCATCCTTGGTACTCTGCTCAAGATTAAAGGTAAAACAAACGATGGTGATGGTGCACGACTCGATATGCTTGGTGATCAACCAAAATGCATGAATGAAGCAGAAGATGATGAAAAATTCCTCCACGTTCGCCAGAGTTACAATTTCACTCCATACTGATCCCAGTTCTCCCATGTACATGGGAATTAATACTTATGACTATTTATTATGTCTATTTTGCAACTTAATGCATTCAATTAGAACTGTCACATGTACTGAATTATGAGTTATGCCTGGCCTTCTGTTGATCTAAGAACGATTAATATGTTGACCTGGATATGTTGTCAGCACAGGCAATGAGTTTGAACTATTTATGATTATATACCCTAGAGCTAGCACACTCAATTGATCTCAGTCCAGTATGTATGAAAAGAACATATGCAATCTGGTTTACAAATAGCACACGGTTCATTCACGAAAGCCGTGTGTCTACCAAACCGTGGCCGATGACCCCTACTGCGCGCAATGTGAGTCGTGCATTCTGATTGGCCAAAACCCAAACCCCACAGATCGTATGTCTGCACCGTTTGATGCACCCAGATCAAACGGCAGTCCTCATCCCTTTCATCACCACATGCAGTTGCAGTTGGGATTTGATTTATATGCACTAAATACCCGGTAAATGCAAAAAATGGCTTGAATATAGCAAAGGAGCCCCGAAATGCGCCAGAAAATCAAACCTTGGGTATAATAGTGATTGCGTACTGTGGACAAAAATTCGAGGCGAAACGATGAAATCACCAGCAACTGGAGTTCGAATTGCCACATCTCCTTTTGGAAACTATGATCCTTCTTGTGAGATGCTCCGGTTTCCAAGGAGCGATCATCCAAACTTGTGCCAAACTTTACCAAATTTTTTCCACGGGGTCTTGAGAGCACGCCATGGTGACACACCGATTTTTTTGATTTTCGGACTCCATCTGCATTTCCTGTAATTAAAATACCAACAAGACCTATGCCGGTGGCCGCATCTCGCATCCAAAATGTTTGAAAATTCTTCCCATTCCTTGGACAATGAATGAAAACACGCAAAGCAACAAACAAATGATTTTGTAGACCTGCTTTGCCAACACCCACATGTAGTTGCGGTTGAGATTTGATTTATATGCACAAAATGCACGGTAAATGCAAAAAATGGCTTAAATATAGGAAACAAGACCCGAAATGCGCCAGAAAATCAATACTAGGGTGTAATGGTGATTGTGTACCATGGAAAAAATTTCGAGGTGAAACGATGAAGTCACCGATGATTGGAGTCCGAATTGCCACGTCTCCTATTGGGAACTATATATGATCCTTCTTGTGAGATGCTCCGGTTTGCAAGGAGCGATCATCGTAACTTGCCAAACTTTACCAAATATTTTCCACTAGGTCTTGAGATCGCGCCACGGTGACACACCGATTTTCGTGATTTTCGAAGTCCATCCGCATTTCCTGTAATTAAATTACCAATAAGCCCTACGCCGGTGGCCGCATCTCGTGGCTGAAATGTTTGAAAATTCTCCCCGTTTCTCGGACAATGAATTAAAACTAGCAAAGCGACACAGAAATAATTTTTACACCTTCTTTGCTAACACCCACATGTAGTTGCAGTAGGGTTTTGATTTATATGCACTAAATGCATGGTAAATGCAAAGAATGGCTTAAATGTAGCAAACGAGACATGAAATGCGCCAGAAAATCAAACCTAGGGTATGAAGGTGATTGCGTACCGTGGAAAAAAATCGAGGTGAAACATTGAACTCACGTCGCCATTTCAAAATTACCATGTCTTCATTTCAAAAGAAATGATGCTGCTCCTTGATGTAAATGTTTTCTAATAGCACATGGTTCATTCATGAAAGCCGTGTGTCTACCAAACCGTGGCCGATGACCCCTACTACGCGCGATGTGAGTCATGCGTTCTGATTGACCAGGACCCAAACCCCACGGATCAAATGGCAATCCTCATCCCTTTCATCACCACATGCAGTTGCACTTGGGATTTGATTTATATGCACTAAATGCCCGGTAAATGCAAAAAAATGGCTTGAATATAGCAAAGGAGCCCCGAAATGTGCCAGAAAATCAAACCTAGGGTATAATAGTGATTGCGTATTGTGGAAAAAAATTTGAGGCGAAACAATGAAATCACCAGCTACTAGAGTTCGAATTGCCACGTCTCCTTTTGGAAACAATGACCCTTCTTGTGAGATGCTCCGGTTTCCAAGGAGCGATCATCCAAACTTGTACCAAACTTTACCAAAAAATTTCCACGGGGTCTTGAGAGCACGCCATGGTGACACACCGATTTTTGTGATTTTCGGACTCCATCTGCATTTCTTGTAATTAAAATACCAACAAGACCTACGCTGGTGGCCTCATCTCGCATCCAAAATGTTTGAAAATTCTTCCCATTCCTTGGACAATGAATGAAAACACGCAAAGCGACACACAAATGATTTTGTAGACCTGCTTTGCCAACACCCACATGTAGTTGCGGTTGAGATTTGATTTATATGCACAAAATGCACGGTAAATGCAAAAAATGGCTTAAATATAGCAAACGAGACCCAAAATGCGCCAGAAAATCAATACTGGGGCCTAATGGTGATTGCGTACTGTGGAATTTTTTTTTGAGGCGAAACAATGAAGTAAACGACGATTGGAGTCCGAATTGCCACGTCTCCTATTGGGAACTATGATCGTTCTTGTGAGATGCTCCGGTTTGCAAGGAGCGATCATCGTAACTTGTGACAAACTTTACCAAAATTTTTCCACTGGGTCTTGAGATCGCGCCACGGTGACACACCGATTTTCGTTTTTTTCGAAGTCCATCCGCATTTCCTGTAATTAAATTACCAACAAGCCCTACGCCGGTGGCCGCATCTCGTGGCCGAAATGTTTGAAAATTCTTCCCGTTTCTCGGACAATGAATTAAAACTAGCAAAGCGACACATAAATGATTTTTACACCTTGTTTGCTCACACCCACATGTAGTTGCAGTAGGGTTTTGATTTATATGCACTAAATGCATGGTAAATGCAAAAAATGGCTTAAATATAGCAAACGAGACCTGAAATGCGCCAGAAAATCAAACCTAGGGTATGATGGTGACTGCGTACCATGGAAAAAAATTCGAGCCGAAACGTTGAACTCACGTCTTCATTTCAAAATTACCACATCTTCATTTCAAACGAAATTATGCTGTTTGTGCACACAGGCTCGTAGAGGCTTCCGTTTGCATAGGCCTTGTTTCACCGAAGCCGCCAACACCCCCCATCGCCTGCCCACATTTCACTCAACAGTCCGCATATTCTACCAAAACTCCATCGCCAGCTCCCCCCTCGCCCAGATCCACACCAGAACCCTTTCCGGCGCCGGCGTGCTCAACCCGGCCGTGTGCCCGCTCTTCGGCGTCAACCCTACCTTCACTGCCGTTCCCAACACGCGGCTGCCCACGCCTCGCCGTCTTCGTTTGCTTGCCAGCCGCCCTCAAGTATACGATCCTGTAACCCTCGCCTCTCCTGCCGGGTTTGCACAAAAACCTGTCAGTTACCGCTCTCCATCGCAGTGAGGCATATTTCCTCGTGATTCCTCTTCCTATTTGGTTCTGTATGTTCCCAAATTGGCTATAAAATAACGAAGAGTGTACATATGTTCATTATCTACCTTCCTAACTAGACCATATAAGCTATATTTCTTCCAATTAGTTATTGTCGATTTACAGATCATGGGCGCCCGAGTCACACAAAATGAACAAATTAGGCATACATTTTCCAAATTATTACATGACATGTCTAGACAGCTTGCTACCAAGTTGTTACCTTTATGCTTATCCCCCTTTTCTGAATTTCGCATGTGTTCTCTGTAGATGCCGAGTAGCAGCGACATCACTCATGCTCCAGGCGATGTATCTTCATCTGAGTCCGACAACCCTAGGTCTCTAGCAGATGATCAGGGATCAAGTAATCTGGAATGGGATTGAGCTGCCGCAATCACCCTTCCGATCAGGACATGGAAGAACACTCCAAGAAAGCCCACACAACAGCCTAAAGGTGTATATGAAGTAACCGACATCGACTTAAAGTCTTGGGCTCCAACTAAACCAGATAAAGCATGCACGAGGTTCAGGAGTGTGTGTGTGGATTTGTTGGCAGGGTAAGGCTCAACATTAATCTGCCGGGGTTTCGGAAGGCTGACACAGAAACGTGGCACAGGATAGTCCGGGAGATCATGGATCACTTCAACGTTCCAGAGCAGTGGAGAATGCAGGTGGAACACGCTGCACTGAAGAAGGCCAGGGATGCTTGGAGAAACTGGAAGCACGTGTTGTACAAGAAGTACTTGAGTGAAGGCAAGGACCCAATCCCCGCATACCCCCAAATTACAAAGGCAGACTGGGCAGAATTCATAAGGGTCAAGGCAACTACAGAGTTTACTGAGAAGAGTGCCAAGCAGTTGGAACTTCAGAAGAGGAACACACACCCCCACCGTATGGGTGTGGCAGGATACTACGGCATGAAACCGATATGGGACAAGGAGGACAAAGAAGCAGTAGCTGCGGGTGGGAAACCGGCCTTTAGTGAAATCAGGGGCGAATGCGCTAGTGACTACTTGCGGGCACGTGCAAGGAGGCGTGACGACGGTTCTTATTACTTTGAAAACTCACATGACGAAGAACTGTATATCATGATGTTAATGGCTTCCACCAGCAACCCTGGAAGGTTCTACAGGAACTCAGGGCCATGTGACATTCTGTCCGATGCTCTGGCAATAAAAGAGCCCCCCGGCCGTGCAAGGGGTATAGGTGTCAATGTCCCGCACAAGAGGGCTTTCACACTCAGCAACGAAGAGAGGCTCGCCATGAAAAAAGCAAGGAGTGAACAGAAGAAGAATGAATTGTATGAAATGTTGAGGATGGACATGTATCCGACAGTTTGAAAGGAAATTGAGGAGTCAATGATGATGCAGAAGACTCTAACACTGAGAGATAGCCAGCAGACGGGAGGGGGGGCGGGCATGGACGATGTTGCTTATTGCGCGACAACACCGCACAAGAGTAGCTGTGCATCAGCTGACCCTAGCGACACTGAGACTGCAGCTGCACATGATGATGCTATATCTGATCTATCTGGAATGAGAGACAGACTGAGGGGCGTGCTTACACATTATGAAGATTCGTTAAAATGTGCAACAGCCTGGGTTTTTGTGATAGCCTGGCTTTATAGGGATGATAGACTACTCATATCAATAAGGAATTCCTTCTTGTCCGGGAGCCCATTCGGAAAGAACTCCAAAGTTAAGCGTGCTCAGCTTGGAGTAATTTCAGGATGGGTGACTGACCGGTAAGTTGTTCCCGAGTGCGCATGAGTGAGGACAAAGTACGCAGGAAAGACTAGTATTGATCTGTGGGGCAGCCTAGATCTCGCCAGGAGTAACGACCGCCGGCGAGTGTGTCCGGAGCGTTACAAGTTGGTATCAGAGCCGACCCTCGCGGTTACATGGATGTTTGCGGGCCAGGTGCGCAGTCATGTTGTGCATGACGTTTGTGACCCGTCAAGGCACACGGCATGGCACATATGCCGGACTGGACGCACAGACGTATGTGCCAAGTGGGAACGTTCCTGTGGCCTGACGAGGACGTCGGTTCCTCTGAGTGTGGGTGTATGTGATAGCCTGGCTTAATAGGGATGATAGACTACTCATATCAATAAGGAATTCCTTCTTTTCTGGGAGCCCATTCGGAAAGAACTCCAAAGTTAAGCATGCTCAGCTTGGAGTAATTTCAGGATGGGTGACCGACCGGGAAGTTGTTCCCGGGTGCGCACGAGTGAGGACAAAGTGCGCAGGAAAGACTAGTATTGATCTGTGGGGCCAGTCTAGATCTCGCCAGGAGTAACGACCACCGGCGAGTGTGTTCGGAGCGTTACAGTTTTGCCCCCCCACTCGGAAGGGGGCCTCTTCTTGGACAATGTGCCATAGAAGCCGGGCTGTGTAAAGTGCTACGTGACTGAAGTAAAGCCTGGATTCAGTAAATTTGCCCTGAAGAATGTCCTAGGGGACTGTGATGAGCAGAGGACCTTGGAAGAAACACTATTAAATCATATCCAGTGTCCACGAAAGGAAATAGACTTCATAAATGAGATCCCTCAAGCCCCGCCAAGAGCAATCAATGTCGCCCTTCAACCGGTGACTCTCTCCTTGCCACAGCACCTCTCGCGTGCTTCCCCTGAGGAACCTAATACTCGTAATCCAACGGCTAATGCATCAACCTGTGATCAGCCGGCCCGAATTCGTGCCGTATAGGCCATGTCATCATCCGCCCTTGAGCAGCCAGTGGCAAAGCCTACAACTGCTGAAGACGCACCACCGGTTCAGATGCCGACCACTGAAGCAGCAGGGGGAGACACAACGGCACCGCATGCTCAGCAGACCAACCTGGTGGAACGGACTGCTAAGTAGTCAGATGGTCCGGAACTGCCTGCTCATTAGTCCATCGGTTCGCAGCCGCGTGATCAGCATACCGATGTGTCGGCACTGCCTGCTCAGCAAACCAACGCGTTGGCCTAGCCTCCTCAGCACACCGCCGCGTTGGCACCACCTGTGCAGAAGCCCGACATAGCTTCTCCGCCTAGTCAGATCGGAGAGTTATACTGGTTCTGACAGCTTGCCGGATGAAGAAGTCAAAAGGATACTTGCTAAAAATAAAGCAGACGTACTTGTAGCATGCAAGTACGTCCATGGCCAGCCATTTCTTGTTGACGAATACTTAGAGGAGTGCAGTTCCAGTTGCAGCAAGTTACATAAATATTGCATGGTTGAAATGTCAGAAGGTCATGAGGTTCTGCTAGTCCACTACGACAGAGATCATTTCCGTCACGATCAAGGATCCATCAGTGTGGAATTTGAGGACTTTCATCTCTTCTTCAACTTCAATGTGCTCGCTATCACTCTTGTTAAATGCTTGATGTTGTAAGTACTTCACAAACTCTGATCAACTTCTCCATACAAGGCTGTAAACAAAAAAAGCTAAATGTATTGTATTCCTCTCAGGGGATTTATCACACAAAGAAAAAAGGAGAGAGCGCATTTCATAGATCCTCAAGTAGCAAATGGCACATTAAGGTCGCCAGTATCTTGTGTTTCATGCCCCATGCAGAACTCTTTCTCTGGCCATATCATGAAGGGTAAGTCAAATAAACAACCATGCATACATTGATCGTCTTTCACATTTCATCATAGTTGGTAAGTTCATGGTTTTCTTACTCTGTATTATTCACTGGATCTTGGTAGTCATTGTTCCAAACCGTAACAGAGTTTACTACCTGGATTCTCTCAGAGAGTCAATAAAGCCTCAGGATCTGACGCATCTTCAGCAATTCATGGATAGGTATTGAATTCTATGATGTTGAAATTTGCATTCATATCTGGTTCAAGAACTGAGTATGTGGAAATTCATCTTCATTTGCAGTGTGTTGGCATCGTGCATAACTAAACGAGGGAACGAGTTCAATAGTGCACTACCTTTTCTTACGTTATTTTTGGAAAGACACCGAAATCTATTATTTTCGGAAAATATATCCAAAAGTTTGCAAATACCTTTTCTTACGCTAGTCTAATGTTCAAGTTTCTAAATAAACCTCTTTCTATTTCTCTCCAAAGAAAAACAAATAAACATCTTACACCGGTTAGGTTGCTCCTAACAGGGCAAATACATGACTAATTCTGTACAAAAAATTTCAGTGTCCTCAGCAACAAGCAGGGACCAACCTTTGTGGATACTATGTCTGCAGACACATGATCTCCATCTGCAAATCTACTGATTGTTGTGAAGATGCTCACAATTTAGTACCAGTAAGTTTGTATGGTAATTAATATCTTCTACTCCACTCGTATGGCACATTCTGATCTAAAAATCATGCAGCTCATCTTTGAACCGATGACCCCTGAACCGCTCCCCGCTCGTGAATTGCTGGAGGTTAGGAGATTTATCAGCAACTTCTTCCTGAATCACTACATCAAGCCCACTGGTGATAATGAAGATTTCAGCATGGTTTTTCCTGAAACAAGGAGTAAACATTTAACACGAGTTAGCCGCTAAACATATACGCATGGATGCATTGTTTTCCATGTGATGAGGTCTTCATATTTCGTACACTATGATTATGTACTGCATTTGTCGATAAATCAGTGGAATTTAGCTAGCATTTGTTCAATTGCATATTGTTGCGAATTCTGATGAATGTTCTTCCTGTGGACACTATTTGTTCAATTGCATATCGTGGCGAATTTGCTTTTTGCAGGGCAATTCAAATGCGATATTTTTGCTTTAACCTGGCCATTAATGTGCACACAGTTCGACTAAATGAGGGTGTGCGATCTAGAACGGAAAGCACACGTCACTCATAGCGCAACCATCGATGATACACAACAAATCGCAAATGATTTGCAGAACTTCTATGTGTGCATAGGGGCTCTTGAACCGTTTGTGATAGCACATTATCGCACACGAGAGCTTAGAGGAAACCGTGCCCAATGCAAAATGCAATCCCACTCATAAATTGTTTAGGAAACGTGTGCGATGATGTCATGCATGGCAGATGATTGCCATATAATACTCATGTACGATGGGCCACATATCGCGCACAGTTTCTATGATGGCCCGTGTGCCTTAGGTACTATTTCGCAAACGGTCCAATGTGAAACACCGTTTGGTTTCCCTGCGCAATTAGAAACGTTTGACTCGTGAGAAACGTGGGCGATTGATCACCAATCCCACACGTGTGCCAGAATATAGTGTGTGCGATATGTTCCTGCATCGCATATGATTACATTTGGCAACTTGTCTGCATCAGCGCTCCCTATCGCTGACGGTTTCTGGCTCGTGTGGAAAGGACCCCCCTATCGCACACATAGGCAAGGCGACGGTTTAAAACTCTGTCGCGGAAAGGGGGTAAAAACCGTTTGTTTAGCAGGTCACTGTACCAGTGATCTTTGCTGTAGCTATTTCAGGTCCAGAATTCCAGCTGCCAGTATTCTCCCTCGTCATATAAATCTTGCAAATTAAGAGAGAAAAGGCATAAGAATTGCATCATAAAGTGAAATAGTGACCAAATACATTATAAATAACAGTAGGAAATCATGATGCAAATTGGACGTATCAACTCCCCCAAGCTTAGACCTCGCTTGTCCTCAAGCGAAAGCCGAAATCGATAATCATGTTCACATGTTTAGAGAGAGAGAGAGAGGTGTCGATAAAACAAAATACGGACAAGAGAGCATCGTGATCAATTGTATAGCAGCAATATATTATCATAATACTTCTCATGAACAAGTAATAATTCATTACAATAACAAAGTATAAAGTATAAGCTTTCTTGAAAACTAACAAACTATGTTCTTAGTCAATGAAACAATCAGAATTCATCATATTTCCATGAAGAGTCTATGTAAGAGCTTTTGTTTTAGCAAGTCCACATACTCAACTATCATTTAGTCTTCTATGATTGCTGAAACTCACGGTATATTTATGGGGCGAAAGCTTTAATCAGACACATAGGAAGATGGGGGTTTATAGTTTCACCTCCCAACCAATTTACCTCAAGAGTAATGTCAACAATAATAACTCATGATCACTTATACTCAAGTGGATATATATGTCTAGAGCTCTCCCCAAGACATGATGCTTGTGAAGAGAAAAATAAAAACGGAATAGAGAAAAACACTATTGACTCTTGCATAAAAGTAAATACAGAAAAGTAAAACATAGGCCCTTCACAGAGGGAAGCATAGGTTGTCATGCACATTTTATTTTTGAATGTGCAAACTCTTAATGCAAAGGAACATCACTTTATATTGCCCCTTGTGATAGCAACCTTTATTATGCAGTCTGTCGCTTTTATTTCTTCACCATCACAAGTTCGTAAAAAGCTTATTTTCCCTTACAATAAAAGTTCTTACATATTTAGGGAGCAATTTTTATTGCTTTATGCACCGATGACAACTTACTTGAAGGATCTTATTGACATGACATGAAACTGGGCTCAATGGTTTTGGATGCACAAGTAGTATCTTTACTTAGTGCGGATTTTTGGCTAGCAAAAGATAGTGAGCAAGCACCACATGTTAGAGGATCTATGACAATATAACTTCTATGTGAATATAAACAAACATAACTCATTACGTTGTCTTCCTTGTCCAACGTCAACTCTTTGACATAGAATATTTAATGGGGGCTCACAATCATAAAAGATGTCCAAGATAGTATATTTATATGTGAATCCTATCTTCCTTTATTACTTTTTCATGAATTGCATCAATGACCAATGCTATGCTTGTTAACTTTCAATAAATTTTATCAACTATACTTTTCTTTATGTAAAGGCATTACTCCCAAGGGATTAGCATATGATCTTTTAATTCTTTCATTGCTAAGATTGAAACATAAAAGTAAAGAAGCAAAACTCAAACTACTCTTTATTATATAACTCCCACACACGATTATATAGATAGATAGATCACGAAACAAGCACTCGAAACTAGATCATACTAAAACTTTATTCTTCTAGATCATGAAATAACTAAGGGTCGAACTAAGATAGATAATGATGATAAAAAGGTGATGATGATACGATACCGGGGCACCTCCCCCAAGCTTGGAACAAGCCAAGGGTGGTGCCCATACTCGAGTACTCAAGTGTCTTTCTTCGATGATGGTGACGATGAAGTGATTCTTTTAGCGATGATCCCCCCTGAGGGTGTGAATTTCCTCCTTAAGTTCAATAACCTCCCTTTTAAGATCCGCATTCTCCTTGCGCAGCTTGCTTGTAGCAATGGATATACCATCCTCCAGGGGATGAGTTTTGATGGAAGAAGAGGAAACATCCATCTGCACACGGCAATAAGGGGTAAATCGAGTATTGGAGGGTTTAACCTTATTCGGTAGGCTCGACTTTTTGAACCCCACATGCATATCTCCTGGCTGGGGCAGAGGATCCTCTTCTTCTTCTTCACTTGATGATTTCATCTCCTTTAAATCGGCATCCTCCTCCTCATCGGTTGTCAATCCATAGGGCTCAATATCCCCATAGACTCTAGGGTTTGCGATAAGGTATGAAACATAACTTTCCCCATCCGAATCCTGAGATGACATAGTGCCTGGCTTCGAAAATCTGACAAAAAACATCACATAACAAAAACAGAGGAGAAACTTGGGATACGGTGGTCAAAACATACGGGAGTATATATGAAGAATTTTTATCTTGCAAAACAAGAATACGGGAGGAAAACGGAGTTGGGAAGGCACACAAGGGGCCCACAAGGCAACCCGGCGCGCCCCAGGGGGGTCGCGCCCTGGTGCCTAGTGACCTCCTCGTGGGTCCCCTCGACTGTTTCTTATTTTTGTATTTTTTCTAATATTCCAAAACAGACAGAAATATTTTTTATGGAATCTTTGGAGTCGGTTTACTTACCGTATCACATACCTACCCCTTTTCAGGGTTCTTGAGCGTTCTGGAAGGACTCTTTTATGTGTTCCTCCGACGTCGTTATTTGAATAATATTAGTTTCAACATTAATGGGCGTACCTGAGATATAATGTTTAATTCTTTGTCCATTAACCACTCTCGGGTTAGTGCCCTCAGAGTTGTTGATATTGATAGCTCCGGAGCGATAAACTTCTTCGATGATGTATGGGCCTCCCATTTAGAGAGATGTTTTCCTGCAAAAAATCTGAAACAAGAGTTGTACAATAGGACATACTCACCCACTTTGAATTCCTGTTTTTGAATTCTTTTATCATGCCATCTTTTAACATTTTCTTTAAACAACTTGGCATTTTCATAGGCTTGGGTTCTCAATTCATCTAAAGAGCTAATATCAAATAACCTCTTCTCACCGGCAAGCTTGAAATCATAGTTAAGTTCTTTATTTGCCCAAGATGCCTTATGTTCTAGTTCAATAGGTAAATGACATGCTTTTCCATAGACCATTTTATATGGAGACATACCCATAGGGTTTTTATAAGCAGTTCTATAAGCCCATAATGCATCATCAAGTTTCTTAGACCAATTCTTCCTGGATCTATTAATGGTCTTTTGCAAAATTAACTTTATTTCTCTATTACTCAATTCAACTTGACCACTAGACTGAGGATGATAAGGAGATGCAATTCTATGATTAACATCATATTTAGCAAGCAATTTACGGAAAGCACCATGAATGAAATGTGAACCACCATCGGTCATCAAGTATCTAGGGACTCCAAACCTCGGGAATATAACTTCTTTAAGCATTTGAATAGAGATGTTGTGACCAGCACTACTAGTTGGAATAGCTTCTACCCACTTAGTAACATAATCAACATCAACAAGAATATGTGTGTACCCATTGGATTTAGGAAAAAGGTCCCATATAATCAAAACCCCAAACATCAAATGGTTCAATAACAAGTGAATAATTCATAGGTATTTCCTGACGTCTACCAATATTACCAATTCTTTGACATTCATCACAAGAAATGACAAACTTACATGCATCTTTAAAAAGGGTAGGCCAATAAAACCAGACTATAATACCTTATGTGCAGTTCTGTTTCTCGCATGGTGTCCTCCATATGCCTCGGAGTGACACTTCCGTAGGATTTGTTCCTATTCATGCTCAGGTACACAACATCTAATAATACCATCTACTCCTTCTTTGTATAAATGTGGGTGATCCCAAAAGTAATGTCTTAAATCAAAGAAGAACTTTTTCTTTTGTTGGTATGTAAAACTAGGTGGGATATATTTAGCAACAATGTAATTAGCATAGTCTGCATACCAAGGACTAGAACAGGAAGCATTTACCACAACTAATTGCTTATCAGGAAAATTATCATTAATAGGAAGTGGGTCATCAAGAACATTCCATCCTAGAAAAATTATCCGCTACTGGATTTTCAACTCCCTTTCTATCAACAATATGCAAATCAAATTCTTGAAGTAAAAGAACCCACCTAATAAGTCTAGGTTTAGCATCTTTCTTTTCCATAAGATATTTAATGGCAGCATGATCAGTGTGAACAGTTACTTTAGAATCAACAATATAAGATCTGAACTAATCACATGCGAACACGAGTGCTAAAAATTCTTTCTCAGTAGTAGCATAATTTCTTTTAGCACTGTCAAGAGTTTTACTAGCATAATGAATAACATTTAATTTCTTATCAACTCTTTGCCCTAGAACAGCATAATCACTAGCATCACACATAATTTCAATGGGTAGGTTCCAATCAGGTGGTTGAACAATAGGTGCAGATATTAAGGCTTCCTTAAGTATTTCAAAGGCTTCTATGCAATCATCATAAAAAACAAATGGAACATCTTTTTGCAAGAGATTAGTAAGAGGCCTGAGAAATCTTTTATGAACCTCCTATAGAAACCAGCACGACCTAGGAAACTTCTTATACCTTTGATATCTTTAGGACATGGCATTTTCTCAATTGCATCAACTTTAGCTTTGTCTACTTGAATACCTCTTTTAGAAATTTCATCCCGAGGACTATACCTTCATTCACCATAAAGTGGCACTTCTCCCAATTCAAGACAAGGTTAGTTTCTTCACATCTCTGCAAAACTCGATCAAGGTTGCTTAAGCAATCATCAAAAGAAGTTCCGTAAATGGAAAAATCATCCATGAACACCTCAACAATCTTTTCACAAAAGTCAGAGATTATAGCAGTCATACATCTTTGAAAGGTAGAAGGTGCATTACATAAACCAAAAGGCATGCGTCTATAAGCATAAGTTCCAAAAGGACAAGTAAAAGTGGTTTACTCTTGATCTTCTTTTGATACAGGTATTTGAGTGAAACCAGAATATCCATCTAGGAAGCAAAAGTGTGTATGTTTAGATAATCTTTCTAACATTTGATCAATAAAAGGCAAGGGGTAATGATCTTTCCTAGTAGCTTTATTTAATTTCCTGAAATCAATTACCATCCTGTAACCAGTTACAATTCTTTGTGGGATAAGTTCATTTTATCATTAGGAACAACAATAATACCTCCTTTCTTAGGGACACAATGAACAGGACTTACCCATCTACTATCAGCTATAGGATAAATTATACCTTCTTCCAGAAGCTTTAATATTTCAGTTCTTACCACATCCTTCATTTTAGGATTTAGACGTCGTTGATGATCAACAACTGGTTTAGCATCTGGCTCCATATGAATCTTGTGCTGACATAGAGTGGGACTAATGCCCTTAAGATCGTCAAGAGTATATCCAATAGCTACATGGTGCTTCCTCAGAGTTTTGAGTAATCTCTTTTCTTCATGCTCTGAAAGGTTAGCACTGATAATAACATGACATATTTTCTTTTCATCAAGATAAGCATACTTAAGTGTATCAGGTAATTTCTTTAGTTCAAACACATGATCACTCTTAGGTGGGAGTGGAGCTCCCAAGGTTTGAACAGGCAAATTATGTTTAAGAATAGGTGCTTGTTTAAAGAATATCTCATCTATCTCATTTCTTTCATTCACATGCATATCGTTTTCATGGTCTAACAAATATTGTTCTAAAGGATCAGTAGGCGGCGCAACAATAGAAGCAAGACCAATAATTTCATCTTTATTAGGTAATTCTTTATCATGAGGTCGTCTACAAAATTTAGAGAAATTAAACTCATGAATTTATCACCAAAATTAACGCTGATAGTTTCTTTATTGCAAGAAATCTTAGCATTAACTGTATTCAAGAAGGGTCTACCAAATATAATGGGACAAAAATCATCTTGTGGTGATCCAAGAACAAGAAAATCAGTAGGGTATTTGATCTTACCACACAAGACTTCAACATCTCTAACAATCCCAAGTGGTGTAATAGTACCTCTATTTGCGAGCTTAATAGTGACATCAATATCTTCAATCTCAACAGGTGCAGTATCATTCATGACTTCTTGATAAAGAGTAAAGGGAATAGCACTCACACTAGCACCAATATCACATAAACCATGATAGCAATGATCTCCAATTTTAACAAAAACAACAGGCATGCCAATTACAGGTTTGTTTTTATCTCGTGGATCTGGCTTAGCAATTCTAGTTGCTTCATCACAGAAATATATGACATGTCCATCAATGTTATCAACCAAAAGATCTTTAACCATTGCAATATTAGGTTCTACTTTGATTTGTTCAGTGGGTTTAATTGTTTTAATATTACTTTTATTAACCACAGTTGAAGCTTTAGCATGTTCCTTAATCCTAACAGGAAAAGTGGGTTTCTCAATATAAGCAGTAGGCACAATAGGATCAACATTATAAATAATTATTTCCTCTTTAGCTATAGGTTCTTCCTTTACTTCAATAGGTGGATGAAACTTAAACCATTTCTCCTTAGGGAGATCAACATGAGCAGCAAATGATTCACAAAAAGTAGCTACTATCTCAGAGTCAAGTCCATATTTAGTACTAAACTTATGAAAGGCATCTGTTTCCATAAAAGATTTAACACAATCAAATTCAAGATTTATAACTGACTCTTTACCTTTGTCAATTTCCCAATCTTTGGAGTTGTGTTTAATTCTTTCCAGAAGATCCCATTTGAATTCAATAGTTCTCTTTATAAAGGAACCAGTAGAAGAAGTATCAAGCATGGATTGATCATTACGAGAAAGCCGAGGATAAAAGTTTTGTATAATTATTTCTCTTGAGAGCTCATGATTGGGGCATGTATGCATCATATACTTAAGCCTCCCCAAGCTTGAGCGATACTTTCTCCTTCACGAGGCCAAAAATTATATATATAATTCCGATCACGATGAACCAAATGCATAGGATACAATTTCTGGTGAAATTCCAGCTTTAACCGGTTCCAATCCCATGTTCCAGTATCATCCAATAGCCTATACCATGTCAATGCCTTTCCCTCCAAAGATAAAGGGAATACCTTCTTCTTAACTCCATCCTCGGATAAACCTGCAAGCTTAAACAATCCACAAATTTCATCCACATAGATCAAGTGCATATCAGGATGTATTGTTCCATCTCCTGCATAAGGATTAGCTAGCAGTTTCTCTAACATACCCGAAGGAATTTCATAGTAAATATTTTCAGTAGGTTCAATAGGTTGAGGAAACTCTTATTGCTTCCGGTCGAGGTGAAGGTACTCCGAACAACCCCCTCAAAGGATTACTTTCCATAGTGACAAGTAACAATAAATTTCAGCACGTAATAAAAGTGTTTCCTTACCAAATTCCACTTACCAAAGGCGCTTCACTCCCCAGCAACGGCGCCAGAAAAGAGTATTGATAACCCACAAGTATAGGGGATCAATCGTAGTCCTTTCGATAAGTAAGAGTGTCGAACCCAATGAGGAGCAGAAGGAAATGATAAGCGGTTTTCAGCAAGGTGTTTTCTGCAAGCACTGAAAGTAGTGGTAACTGATAGTTTTGTAGCAAGATAATTTGTAACAAGCAACAAGTAGCAAGTGTAAAAAAAGTGCAGCAAGGTGGCCAAATCCTTTTTATTGCAAAGGACAAGCCGGAATGGTCTCTTGTATAAAGCAAAGCATTCTCGAGGACACATGGGAATTCTCCTCTAGTCACTTTCATCATGTTTAGTTGATTCGCGTTCGCTACTTTGATAATTTGATATGTGGGTGCACCGGTGCTAGGGTGCTGGTCTTACTTGAACAAGCAACCCTCTTATGATTACCCCCTCTCACAAGCATCCGCAACTACGAAAGAAGAATTAAGATAAATCTAACCATAGCATGAAACATATGGATCCAAAACAGCCCCTTACGGAATAACGCATAAACTAGGGTTTAAGCTTCTGCCACTCTAGCAACCCATCATCTACTTATTACTCCACAATACCTTACCTTTGGCCCAAATATGGTGAAGTGTCATGTAGTCAACATTCACATGACACCACTAAAGGAAGCAACAACATACATATCATCAAAATATCGAATGAATACCAAATTCACATGATTAATTATGACAAGACTTCTCCCATGTCCTCAAGAACAAAAGTAACTACTCACAAATAATGTTCATGTTCAAGATCAGAGGGGTATTGAATATCATTAGGGATCTAAACATATAATCTTCCACCAAATAAACCAACAAGCATCAACTACAAGGTGTAATCAACACTACTAGTAACCCACAGGTACCAATCTGAGGTTTTGAGATAAAGATTGAATACAAGAGATGAACTAGGGTCTGAGATGAGATGGTGCCGGTGAAGATGTTGATGAAGATTGGTCCTCCCACGATGAGAGGATCGTTGGTGATGTCGATGGCTTCGATTTCCCCCTCCCGGAGGGAAGTATCCCCGGCGGAATCACTCCGCTGGAGGGCAAAAGTGCTCCTGCCCAAGTTCCGCCTCGAGACGGCGGCACTTCGTCCCAAAAGTCCTCCTCTTAATTTTTTACGGCAAACGGCTTCATATAGCAGACGGAGGGGGCCAGAGGCCAGCTGTGGGCCCCACAAGGCAACCCGGCGCGCCCCAGGGTGGCCGCCCCCTGTTGCCTTGTGGGCAACTGGTGGGTCCCCTCTGCTATTTCGTTTCTCCAATATTTTTTATATATTCAATAAAAAATCCTCATGAAATTTCAGATCATTTGGAGCTCTGTAGAATAGGTATCTCTGCTGTAGCTATTTCAGGTCCAGTCAGCTGCCGGTATTCCCCCTCTTCATATAATTCTTGCAAATTAAGAGAGAAAAGGCATAAGAATTGCATCATAAAGTGAAATAATGACCAAATACATTATAAGTAACAGTAGGAAATCATGATGCAAATTGGACGTATCACGTTCCTCCGATGCGCTGGGTGGAGGGAGCCCGCTCGATGACTCTTGTCGCTTATACGGGAGCGTTGCGGGCTGCGAAAAGACGATTGATCTATTAAGTTTGTGACAGGAGGGATTAAAGGCATGTACACTGTGTAAGGAAGCAAGGAATGAAGTGTTGGAAATATGCCCTAGAGGCAATAATAAATTGGTTATTATTATATTTCCTTGTTCATGATAATCGTTTATTATCCATGCTATAATTGTATTGATTGGAAACTCAAATACATGTGTGGGTACATAGACAACACTGTGTCCCTAGTAAGCCTCTAGTTGACTAGCTCGTTGATCAAAGATGGTTAAGGTTTCCTAGCCATTGACATGAGATGTCATTTGATAACGGGATCACATCATTAGGAGAATGATGTGATGGACAAGACCCAAACTGTAAACGTAGCATTTGATCGTGTTAGTTTATTGCTATTGTTTTCTGCATGTCAAGTATCTGTTCCTATGACCATGAGATCATGCAACTCCCTGACATCGGAGGAGTACCTTGTGTGTATCAAACGTCGCAACGTAACTGGGTGACTATAAAGGTGCTCTACAGGTATCTCCGAGGGTGTCTGTTGGGTTGGCATGGATCAAGACTGGGATTTGTTACTCTGTGTGACGGAGAGGTATCTCAGGGCCCACTCGGTAATACAACATCACAATGAGCCTTGCAAGCAATGTGACTAAAGTGTTAGCCACGAGATCTTGTATTACGGAACGAGTAAAGAGACTTGCCGGTAACGAGATTGAACTAGGTATAGAGATACCGACGATCGAATCTCGGGCAAGTAACATACCGAAGAACAAAGGGAACAGCATACGGGATTAACTGAATCCTTGACATAGAGGTTCGACCGATAAAGATCTTCGTAGAATATGTAGGAGCCAATATGGGCATCCAGGTCCCGCTATTGGTTATTGGCCGTAGAGGTGTCTCGGTCATGTCTACATAGTTCTCGAACCCGCAGGGTCTACACACTTAACGTTTGGTGACGATTAGTATAGTTGAGTTATTATGTTGGTGACCGAAGGTTGTTCGGAGTCCCGGATAAGATCCCGGACATGACGAGGATCTCCGGAATAGTCCGGAGGTAAAGATTGATATATGTGATAATAGTGTTTTGATCTCCGAAAGAGTTCCGGAGTTCACCGGAATGGGTTCCGGATGTTTACCGAAGTGTTCGGGTGCAGCAACACTTTATATGGGCCAAAGGGATAAAGCCCACGAGGTATTGGAAAGTGCAAAAGTAGTTTTGCTGCCGCGTAAACGGTACTACCGCTTGTGTGAAGCGGTACTACCGCCCGAGCGGTACTACCGCTTGTGTGAAGCGGTACTACCGCCCAAGCGGTACTACCGCTTGTGTGAAGCGGTACTACCGCTTGTGCGCGGCTGTGCACGGTTCGGCAGGGATCCGAGTTGGACTCTTTCCCTGCGGGCCAAACCGACCTTGTGCGGGCAAAACCGACCTGGAGGAGGCTTTTACTCCAAGTTTAGACCCCAAGGCTCAACATATAAATAGAGGGGCAGGGCTAGCACACGGGATACATCAAGATTTCCCCAAGCCGTGTGCGGCAACCCTAACCCTCTAGTTCCTCCGTCATAATCTCCGTAGCGCTTGGCGAAGCCCTGCAGAGATTGTTCCTCACCACCATCACCAGGCCGTCGTGCTGCTGGAACTCAACCACTACTTCACCATCGCTCGCTGGATCGAGGAGGTGAAGGCGTCATCAAGCCGTACGTGTGTTGAACGCGGAGGTGCCGTCCGTTCGGCGCTAGTTCGTGATCGGATCGAGGGACGACTTGCGATTTGGATCGCGGAGACGTTCGACTACATCAACCGCGTTTCTTAAACGCTTCCGCTTAGCGATCTACAAGGGTATGTAGATTCACTCTCCCTCTCGTAGATGCTCATCACCATGGATAGATCTTGTGTGTGCGTAGGAAATTTTTGTTTCCCATGCAACGTTCCCCAACAGTGGCATCATGAGCCAGGTCTATGCGTAGATGAGATCTCGAGTAGAACACAAACGAGTTGTGGGCGTGGGTGTATACATATTGCTTGCCGTTACTAGTTGATATTTGATTCGGCGGTACTGTGAGATGAAGCGGCCCGGACCGACATTACGCGTACACTTACGCGAGACAGGTTCCTTCAACTGACATGTAACTTCGTTGCATAAAGATGGCTAGCGGGTGTCTGTCTCTCTCACTTTAGTTGAATCGATTTCAATGAAGAGGGTTCTTTTAGAAGATCAAAAAGCAATCACTGCACCACGTTGTGGTTTTGCGTAGGTAAGAACGGTTCTTGCAAACCCGTAGCAGCCACGTAAAATTTGCAACAACAATTAGAGGACGTCTAACTTGTTTTTGCAGGGTATGATGTGATATGATATGGCCAATTACATGATGAGATATATGTGATGTATGAGATGATCATGTGTTGTATAGAACATCACGACTTGCATGTCGATGAGTACGACAACTGGCAGGAGCCATAGAGTTGTCTTTAATTATTGTATGACCTGCGTGTCAATCATTAAGCGCTATGTAATGCTTTACTTTATCGCTAAACGTTAGCAATAGTCGTGGAAGCAACAGTCGGCGCGACAACCTTATGGCGACACGTTGATGGAGATCAAGATGATGGAGATCATGGTGTCATGCCGGTGACGATGGAGATCATGCCGGTGCTTTGGAGATGGAGATCAAAAGCACAAGTTCATGGCCATATCATGTCACTTATGATTTGCATGTGATGTTAATCCTTTTATGCATCTTATTTTGCTTAGGACGACGGTAGCATTATAAGGTGATCCCTCACTTAAATTTCAAGATAAATTGTGTTCTCCCCGAGTGTGCACCGTTGCGAAAGTTCGTCGTTTCGAGACACGCCGTGATGATCGGGTGTGATAGACTCCACGTTCACATACAACGGGTGCAAGCCATGTTGCACACGCAGAACACTCGGGTTAAACTTGATGAGCCTACCATGTACAGACATGGCCTCGGAACACAAGAGACCGAAAGGTCGAACATGAGTCATATAGTAGATATGATCAAACATGAAGATGTTCACCATTGAAACCACCTCAACTCACGTGATGATCGGACTTGAGTTGGTGGATTTGGATCATGTTACACTCGAATGACCGGAGGGATGTCAATTTGAGTGGGAGTTTTTTAAGTAATATAATTAACTAAAACTCATTATCCTGAACAATAGTCTAAGTTGTCTTTGCTATATTTATGTTGTAGATCATGGCTCGCGCAGTAGCACCCCTGAATTTTAATGCGTTCCTAGAGAAAGCTAAGTTGAAAGATGATGGAAGTAACTTTGTGGACTGGGCCCGTAATCTAAGGATTATCCTTACGGCTTCCCAGAAGGCTTATGTCCTTGATGCACCGCTTGGTGATCCACCTGCTCCAGTTGAGTCTCTAGACGTTGTGAACGCCTGGCAGGCTCGTTCTAATGATTACTCAATAGTTCAATGTGCAATGTTGTATGGCTTAGAACCGGGACTTCAAAGACGTTTTGAACGTCATGGAGCATATGAGATGTTCCAGGAGTTGAAGTTTATCTTTCAGAAGAATGCCCGGATCGAGAGATATGAGATCTCCGATAAGTTCTATACTTGCAAGATGGAGGAGAATGGGTCTATCAGTGATCACGTGCTCAGAATGTCTGGGTACTCCACCCGTCTGGCTGAATTGGGGATGCCCCTTCCGCCAGAGGCTATCACTGACAGAGTTCTTCAATCATTGCCACCTAGCTACAAGAGCTTCGTGTTGAACTATAACATGCACGGGATGAACAAGTCAGTCGCCGAGCTGTTTGCGATGTTAAAAGCCGCTGAGTCTGAAATTCAGAAGGAGCATCAAGTGTTGATGGTCAATAAAACCACTAGTTTCAAGAAAAATGGCAAGGGTAAGAAGGGTAAATCTAAGAAGGGTGGCAAAGCAGTTGCTACTCCCGTGAAGAAACCCAAGGCTGGACCCAAACCAGAAACTGAGTGCTTTCATTGCAAGGGAACTGGACACTGGAAGCGGAACTGCCCCAAGTATTTGGCTGACAAGAAGGCGGCCAACAACAAACAAGGTATATATGATATACATGTTATTGATATGTTCCTTACCAACCCTCGTTGTAGTGCCTGGGTATTTGATACCGGTGCGGTTGCTCATATTTGCAACTCTAAACAGGAACTGCGGAATAGACGGAGGCTGGCAAAGGACGAAGTGACGATGCGCGTGGGAAATGGTTCCAAGGTTGATGTGATCGCCGTCGGCGCGCTCGCTCTTCGATTACCGTCGGGATTAGTGATGAACCTAAATAAGTGTTATTTGGTGCCTGCGTTAAGCATGAACATTATATCTGGATCTTGTTTATTGCGAGACGGTTACTCATTTAAATCAGAGAATAATGGTTGTTCTATTTATATGAGTAATATCTTTTATGGTCATGCACCCAATGTGAGGGGTTTATTCTTATTGAATCTCGATAGTAATGATACACATGTTTATAACATTGATGCCAAAAGATGTAGAATTGATAATGATAATACCACTTTCTTGTGGCACTGCCGTTTAGGTCATATTGGCGTAAAACGCATGAGGAAGCTCCATGCTGATGGACTTTTGGAGTCACTTGATTTTGAATCACTTGACACATGTGAGCCATGCCTCTTGGGCAAGATGACTAAAACGCCGTTCTCTGGAACAATGGAACGGGCAAGTGACTTATTGGAAATCATACATACTGATGTGTGCGGTCCGATGAGTATTGAAGCACGCGGTGGTTATCGTTACTTTCTCACCTTCACTGATGACTTAAGTAGATATGGGTATATTTACTTAATGAAACACAAGTCTGAAACATTTGAAAAGTTCAAACAATTTCAGAGTGAAGTTGAGAATCATCGTAACAAGAAGATTAAATTCCTACGATCTGATCGAGGAGGAGAATATCTGAGTTATGAGTTTGGCAGTCACTTAAGACAATGTGGAATTGTTTCACAACTGACACCGCCTGGAACACCACAGCGTAATGGTGTGTCCGAACGTCGTAATCGAACTTTATTGGATATGGTGCGATCTATGATGTCTCTTGCCGATTTGCCACTATCGTTTTGGGGTTATGCATTAGAGACAGCTGCATTCAATTTAAATAGGGCACCATCGAAATCCGTTGAGACAACGCCATATGAACTTTGGTTTGGCAAGAAGCCAAAGCTGTCGTTTCTTAAAGTTTGGGGATGTGATGCTTATGTCAAAAAGCTTCAGCCTGAAAAGCTGGAACCCAAAGCGGAGAAATGCGTCTTCATAGGATACCCAAAAGAGACAGTTGGGTATACCTTCTACCTCAGATCCGAAGGCAAAGTGTTTGTCACTAAAAACGGAACATTTCTTGAGAAAGAGTTTCTCTCGAAAGAATTGAGTGGGAGGAAGATAGAACTTGATGAGGTTGTTGAACCTTTACTTCAACCTGAGAGTAGCGCAGCGCAGAAAGTTGTTTCTGTGGAGCCTACATTAGCTGAAGAGGAAGTTAATGATGATGATCATGAAGCTTTGGATCAAGTTGCTAACGAACCTCGTAGGTCGACAAGGACGCGTACTGCTCCCGAGTGGTACGGCAACCCTGTCTTAGAGGTCATGTTGTTAGACAACGATGAACCTACGAGCTATGGAGAAGCGATGATGGGCCCGGATTCCGAGAAGTGGTTAGAGGCCATGAAATCCGAGATGGGATCCATGTATGAAAACAAAGTCTGGACTTTGGAAGTATTACCTGAAGGGCGTAAGGCCATTCAGAACAAATGGATCTTTAAGAGGAAGACGGACGCGGACGGTAATGTCACCGTCTATAAAGCTCGACTTGTGGCAAAGGGTTTTTCACAAGTTCAAGGAGTTGACTACGATGAGACCTTCTGACCCGTAGCGATGATTAAGTCCGTCAGAATCATGTTAGCAATAGCTGCCTTTTTCGATTATGAAATTTTGCAGATGGATGTCAAAACAACGTTCCTTAATGGTTACCTTAAGGAAGAGTTGTATATGATGCAACCAGAAGGTTTTGTCGATCCAGAGAATGCTGACAAAGTTTGCAAACTCCAGCGATCCATTTATGGACTGGTGCAAGCATCTCGGAGTTGGAATCTTCGTTTTGATGAGGTGATCAAAGCGTTCGAGTTTATACAAGTTTACGGAGAAGCTTGTATTTACAAGAAAGTGAGTGGGAGCTCTATAGCGTTTCTAATATTATATGTGGATGACATATTACTGATTGGAAACAATATAGAAATGCTGGAAAGCGTAAAGGAATATTTGAACAAGAGTTTTTCAATGAAGGACCTAGGAGAAGCTGCTTTCATATTAGGCATCAAGATCTATAGAGATAGATCAAGACGTTTAATAGGACTTTCACAAAGCACATACCTTGATAAGATTTTGAAGAAGTTCAAAATGGATCAGTCCAAGAAGGGGTTCTTGCCTGTTTTGCAAGGTGTGAAGTTGAGTAAAGACTCAATGCCCAGTGACTGCAGAAGATAGAGGAAAGATGAGTGTCATCCCCTATGCTTCAGCCATAGGCTCTATCATGTATGCAATGCTGTGCACAAGACCCGATGTCAGCCTTGCCATAAGTATGGCCGGAAGGTTTCAGAGTGATCCAGGAATGGAACACTGGACGGCGGTCAAGAATATCCTGAAGTACCTGAAAAGGACTAAGGACATGTTTCTCGTTTATGGAGGTGATCAAGAGCTCGTCGTAAAGGGTTACGTCGATGCAAGCTTTGACACTGATCCGGATGACTCTAAGTCGCAAACCGGATACGTATTTATTCTTAATGGGGGTGCGGTTAGCTGGTGCAGTTCCAAGCAAAGCGTGGTAGCAGATTCTACATGCGAAGCGGAGTACATCGCTGCCTCGGAGGCGGCGAAGGAAGGTGTCTGGATGAAGGAGTTCATGACAGATCTTGGAGTAGTGCCTAGTGCGCTTAACCCAATGACTCTGTTTTGTGATAACACTGGTGCCATTGCTCTAGCCAAGGAACCAAGATTTCACAAGAGGACCAGACACATAAAACGACGTTTCAATTCCATCCGCGATTACATCAAGGAGGATGACATAAATATTTGCAAAGTACACACGGATCTAAATGTTGTAGATCCGATGACTAAACCTCTTCCAAGGGCTAAACATGAACAACACCAGAACTGCATGGGTGTTCGATTCATTACAATGTAAATCACATAGTGATGTGAACTAGATTATTGACTCTAGTGCAAGTGGGAGACTGTTGGAAATATGCCCTAGAGGCAATAATAAATTGGTTATTATTATATTTCCTTGTTCATGATAATCATTTATTATCCATGCTATAATTGTATTGATTGGAAACTCAAATACATGTGTGGGTACATAGACAACACTGTGTCCCTAGTAAGCCTCTAGTTGACTAGCTCGTTGATCAAAGATGGTTAAGGTTTCCTAGCCATTGACATGAGATGTCATTTGATAACGGGATCACATCATTAGGAGAATGATGTGATGGACAAGACCCAAACTGTAAACGTAGCATTTGATCGTGTCAGTTTATTGCTATTGTTTTCTGCATGTCAAGTATCTGTTCCTATGACCATGAGATCATGCAACTCCCTGACATCGGAGGAGTACCTTGTGTGTATCAAACGTCGCAACGTAACTGGGTGACTATAAAGGTGCTCTACAGGTATCTCCGAGGGTGTCTGTTGGGTTGGCATGGATCAAGACTGGGATTTGTTACTCTGTGTGACGGAGAGGTATCTCAGGGCCCACTCGGTAATACAACATCACAATGAGCCTTGCAAGCAATGTGACTAAAGTGTTAGCCACGAGATCTTGTATTACGGAACGAGTAAAGAGACTTGCCGGTAACGAGATTGAACTAGGTATAGAGATACCGACGATCGAATCTCGGGCAAGTAACATACCGAAGAACAAAGGGAACAGCATACGGGATTAACTGAATCCTTGACATAGAGGTTCGACCGATAAAGATCTTCGTAGAATATGTAGGAGCCAATATGGGCATCCAGGTCCCGCTATTGGTTATTGGCCATAGAGGTGTCTCGGTCATGTCTACATAGTTCTCGAACCCGCAGGGTCTACACACTTAACGTTTGGTGACGATTAGTATAGTTGAGTTATTATGTTGGTGACCGAAGGTTGTTCGGAGTCCCGGATAAGATCCCGGACATGACGAGGATCTCCGGAATAGTCCGGAGGTAAAGATTGATATATGTGATAATAGTGTTTTGATCTCCGAAAGAGTTCCGGAGTTCACCGGAATGGGTTCCGGATGTTTACCGAAGTGTTCGGGTGCAGCAACACTTTATATGGGCCAAAGGGATAAAGCCCACGAGGTATTGGAAAGTGCAAAAGTAGTTTTGCTGCCGCGTAAACGGTACTACCGCTTGTGTGAAGCGGTACTACCGCCCGAGCGGTACTACCGCTTGTGTGAAGCGGTACTACCGCCCAAGAGGTACTACCGCTTGTGTGAAGCGGTACTACCGCTTGTGCGCGGCTGTGCACGGTTCGGCAGGGATCCGAGTTGGACTCTTTCCCTGCGGGCCAAACCGACCTTGTGCGGGCAAAACCGACCTGGAGGAGGCTTTTACTCCAAGTTTAGACCCCAAGGCTCAACATATAAATAGAGGGGCAGGGCTAGCACACGGGATACATCAAGATTTCCCCAAGCCGTGTGCGGCAACCCTAACCCTCTAGTTCCTCCGTCATAATCTCCGTAGCGCTTGGTGAAGCCCTGCAGAGATTGTTCCTCACCACCATCACCACGCCGTCGTGCTGCTGGAACTCAACCACTACTTCACCATCGCTCGCTGGATCGAGGAGGTGAAGGCGTCATCAAGCCGTACGTGTGTTGAACGCGGAGGTGCCGTCCGTTCGGCGCTAGTTCGTGATCGGATCGAGGGACGACTTGCGATTTGGATCGCGGAGACGTTCGACTACATCAACCGCGTTTCTTAAACGCTTCCGCTTAGCGATCTACAAGGGTATGTAGATTCACTCTCCCTCTCGTAGATGCTCATCACCATGGATAGATCTTGTGTGTGCGTAGGAAATTTTTGTTTCCCATGCAACGTTCCCCAACATGAAGAGCATACCTTCTTGGCAGAGGTCTCTCCCTACGCGGCTCAATGAGGTCGTCCTCTGATTCGGAGGAGACGACCTCGGCTGCGGCGGGGGCCTCGCAGGGTGCGGTGTCGGTGGCCTTCTTAAGGCGCCTTCGTGTTCAGGGGGCGTTGGCCCCCGCGGCGTCTTCGAACACCGCCCTTTTCCTCTTCGGGGAAGGGGCGCTTTCCTCCCCTTCCCCTCCTCCTATTTTCTCCTCGTCAGAGGAGAGAGCTTGGATGTCCTCGGACGACCTCCCCGTTTCTTCTCCGGCTCTTTCTTGGCCTTGGCCAGAGCCTTTGGGGGCAGCGCGGCCAAGAGGGCCTGCAGCTTGGGGGTTCGGTTGTCTTCGGGCAATGGCACCAGGCACTTGATGAGCGCTGCCTTGGCCACCCATCTCTGAAAACAGGGAAGGAAGATCCAGATAAATACGAAACAAGGAATCTATATTGAACATACGAGGTGATTGGTACCTCGGATGGGCCGTTTTCGGCGGTATAACCGATGTTCGGTCCGGCCTCGGGGAATAAGTTCTGGGACGGCTTGAAGAGAGCCTTCTACATCCCATCTAGGCTGGTGCGGAAGAAGTTCCGCACTGTTGGTATGTCTTCGGGCTTGTGGAGCCACATGGGGCTGGCCCGAAGTTGGAGTGGCAGGATGCGGCGATGGAGCATCACATCCACCACATCCACAAGCTTGAACTTCTTTTTGAGGAACCGGATCCTCTCCTGAAGAGACGCGACCTCGTCCGGGTTACCCCACTCTAGGCCCTGCTTCTACCAAGACACCAGCTTCCTCGGAGGCGTACCTGTGAAGGAGGGAGCCGTGGCTTGGCCCGCGGCAAGCGGCTCCGAGATGTAGAACCACTCGCGTTGCCAGACCTTCACAGTCTCGATAAAAGTACCATCCATCCACTCCGGTTTCTGGAGTTTGCTGATCATGGCACCCCCACATTCCGCGAACTCGGCGCCGCCGCTCTTCGGCTTCACGCAAAACGTCTTTAGCCACAGGCCGAAATGAGGTTCCATGCGCAGGAATGCCTCATAGATGATGATGAAGGTGGTGAGGTGCAAAATGGAATACGGTGCTAGATTGTAGAAATCTAGCCCGTAGAAGAAAAGAATCCCCCAGACGAAGGGGTCAGGGGGAATCCCAGACCTCGGACGAGGCGAGGGATGAAAACAACCCGCTCCCCAGGCTTGGGAGTGGGGACACATTGGCCGGGCTCTGGAGCCCTGTAGATGGCATCGGCGGAGATGTACCCCGCCGTTCGGAGCTCGTCGATGGTGGTGTCGGTGACCTTGGAGGCTACCCACCTCCCCTTCAGATCTGTGTCGGCCATTGGCACTAGATGCAGGGGATCGGAGGAAGCTTTAGGCTTGGAAAGGGGATTGGGGCGGGGTGTGAGAGCTTGGAAGGTTTGGGCGCTGGAACGGTAGGAGAGCGTGGGAAAAGAGATTTGTTGCCCCCAGCTCTTTATAAGTCAGTAAAAAGATGAAGCGTCCCCTCCGCCGCACCGTAAAAATTGCCACATTTCGGCTGATCATGCCGTTGTGGCCATGTGGGGTGAATCAATCAATTGATGATATCCCCTGAAATGCGGGGCACGATCTCTGTTTTGATGAGACGTGCCAATGAGAGGCTTACGTCGAACCGCGATTCGAATAAGTAATAACTGATGTACATGATGTCATGGGTCATGACGTTTAGGAAAAGTTATCAGTAATTGACAGCCAAATACATCTACACTGCTAGTCTTAGAGACTATGCAAACCAAACACTTCAGATGCATGGAGATGCAATTTGGTTGCACATGGTCGGCTGGCCTTGTCTCCTGCTTAGAAGGGTTACACCAGTGAACTGGGGATTGGTGAACTGTGGGCAGATGCTTGGCTGAAGGCGTATTAAAGAACTTACCTGCTAAGCCGAAGACTCTCATACCGAAGACATCTATCCGAAGAAGATTGCCATCCTCGGCTTTAAATACAAGTTCGGGGGCTACTGATGGTGTCCTCGACTACGGGGTCCCGGCCTAGTTGGTCTAGTCCATGGGCTGGACTCAAGGCCCATTTAAGAATAAGGACTCCGGGGGCCTCCAACTTGTAGAACCAGCATATCGGACCTCACCGAAGACTTGGCGTGTACCCCAAGAATGTTAGATTCGGCATGTAGACCATGTGTAACCCTAGATACCCCTAGTGCCTATATAAGCCATAGGGTTTAGTCCGTAGAGAGATATACGCATTCATCATCACCCTAGGGTTAGACCATAACTTACGATCTCGAGGTAGATCAACTCTGTACTTTGCTACATCCATCATATAAGCAAGAGCATGACGTAGGGTATTACCTCCTTAAAGAGGGCCCGAACCTGGATAAAACATCATGTCCCTTGTCTCTTGTTACCCATCGATCCGATCTCACAGCTCGGGCCCCCCTACCCGAAATCTGCCGGGTTTGACACTGACAGCCCCTAAGGCACTTGTCGGATTACACAGCCGATAAGTGGATTCAGAATGGCCACGAATTATTTGAGCAAGCACGGATCCCAGTAGCCCCAAGCCTTGATTTGGGCATGTATGGCCATATTAAGGGTTAATCTAATGCAAACATAACCTGAATTTGCAGACTTGGCGAGAGAAGAACGAAAATCTCTCCGAGGTGCTGACCCAGACCCAGGCAAAGCTGGACGTGGCCCAGTCCGAGGTGGAGCACATCAAAAAAATTACCCAAGAGGTGCACGGTAGGTGCATCTGGTCTTTAATCATTTGCCGTAAAGGACCCGAGGTCTCTATTAATGGGGCTTATTTTCATAGCAGTAGAAGTCATTGGTCAACTGGAAACATTACAAAAAAAGACACATCCGTGACATTATGGCCCGAACGTAAACTTTTTCTGTCATGGTTGTGACACTTCTATGACGATAATTGTGACAAAAACACGTATCATCATAGATGTGGTGGGCTCCTACTTCTATGACAAAAAATTATGACAGAAAATGGGCTTTTCGTCCTGGGTGGGCCCGAGACGCACCCGCATGACATTCTTTGGGCCGTCCATGACGTAAAAAATCATGGTAGAAGTGAGGGCAAGGAAATTTTCGTGGAGTTCCCGGTTACAGTGGGTGGTCGGGGCCAAGCGATGCAGTGTGGTTTGCGCGTTTCTCTCATAAGCGCGTGTGTGTGCGAGGCATTCGCTAACTTAACCCAAGCGAGGCGTTCGCTTACTGACCCCGAGCGATCACACTAGCTACGTACTGAAGCCGATCAATCCCTTCACTGCTAACTGAACCCGAGCGATTCCTTCACTGCTAACTGAACCCGATCGATCCTTATCGCTGCTTACTGAAACCGATCGAGCCCCCGTGTAAGATGTAGCCAGCCGGTGTTGGGTTGCCTCTCGCTGAACAGTGCCCGTTGCTGCCGGGCTCGCGATACGTAGAACGAGTCGAGAGTGCTGTTGCATCGATCGATTGAGCCCCTTACACGAGACGTGGTGAGTTGACCTAGCCGGTTGGTTGGCTATGGATAAATAGTTCCTGTTGCTGCCACCCACTCGTACGCCCCACCCCAGCCGGTGGGTTGGCTGTGGATGAACAGTACCCTGGCCGTTTGAAGGTGGTTGGTGCTGGAAGAACAGGACCCCGAGGAGGCCGCCACACCCCAGCCGGTTGGGGGTGGATTAATAGGACCCCGTGGAGGCTGGATGAACAGTAGCCGGTGGAGGCTGGAGGAAGTCGACGGTGGATGAAAAGTAGCTGGTGGAGGCCGGAGGAAGTCGACGGTGGATGAACAGTAGCCCGTGGAGTCCCGTTTTGCGGTACGCCACACCCCTCCCGATGAACAAGACCCCCGTTTCGACCGTAGGCGCTCGAAGAGAAGTCCGTTTCCTCTGTTTTGCAGTACGCCACACCCCTCCCGATCAACAGGACCCCATTTCGACCATAGGCGGTTGAATAGAAGTCCGTTTCCTCCATTTTGCGGTATGCCACATCCCCAGCCGATGAACAGAACCCTGTTTCGGCTGTAGGCGATCGAACAGAAGTCCGTTTCCTCTGTTTTGCGGTACGCCAGACCCCGAGTCGATGAACAGGACCCTGTTACGGCTGTTCTGTCCAAGCCGGTTGGCTCCCGATGAACATGACGCATTTCGACCCAGTCGGTTGCCTCCCGATGAACAGGACGCTGTTTCTCCATTCCGACCCAGCCGGTTGGCTGTCGATGAACATGACGCCGTTGCTGCCCTCCATTCTGACCCAGCCGGTTCGCTGCCGATGAACATGACGCCGTTGCTACCCTCCGTTGGCTCTCCATGTACACGAGCCCTGGCCGTACGTATGCGCGAGTATGAGTTCGAGACCCCCCCGTATGTACGTACGTGGCCGTATTTTCTGCCGTGTGGCTGTACGTATGTGTACACGATTTACACAGGACTGCCTGAACTGCTTCGTCGGGGGCTCTACTACGACACGTGCCGCTACTTACTCGGCCATGGTTCATCCTTGCAGAGAGACCGATCGACCAGTATGTACGTACACATTCGCGACCAGACAGACAACGCTACATACACTTTGACCGGGTGGGTCCCAGTTGTCAGGAAGCATAAGGAGGTACTTCCTTGCATGTGAAGATATAGCTGGTGGGTCCCAGCTGTCAGGGGGAGGAATCATTTTTCTGCGCGCAATAAGGAGGCACTTCCTTCGGTGCGAAGATGTAGCTGGTGGGTCCAGCTGTCAGCCTCACCGTGTAGCGTCCTCTTCTGATGGCTGTCATTCATTGATCACGTTGACCACGCCATGCCGAGAGCACCAAGGCGGTGGACGACGGCGAGGACAAGGAAGGGAAGGACGTAGAGCCGGGGAAGACGTGGTAGTGAATGGCCACGCGGAGGGGAGTACGAGGGTTGCCTGGTTCGGCTGTGGTGTGAGGCTGCCATCACTGGAGAATAACAGGGGATGTGGGTGAGTAGAGGGAAGGCTTGGCCAGCAGTGGGAGTATGGTGGGGCGGTGAGGCCTGCGTGGTAGCACAACCAACCACGGGTGGTAGGAGCAGGTGGTCCCACCAGCGCTGGTTTGGGCGGCTAGAGCAAGAAGATCAGAGATTGAAGAAGCAGCACAGCCGTTGGTTTAACATCCAACGGTCACTTCTGCTAGAATTGTTTGTTGACTAAGTTGACAAAGCCCTGCATACGCGTCGACTTAGTAGGCCCACAAGTCAGCCTCCAAATCTGGTGGGTCCCAGTTGTCATGGGGAGGAATCATTTTTTTTCGCGTAATAAGGAGGCACTTGCTTGCGTGCGGCCATGGACCATGTGGGTCCCTACTGTCAGCCTCTGCACGTACATCCCTCTTCCGATGGCTGTTGTTTATTGACCATGTTGACCACGCCGCACCGAGAGCACCAACGCGGTGGACGACAGCGAGGCCCAAGAAGGGAACGACCCGGAGCCGGCAAAACCACATCAGTGGATGCCCATGCTGAGGGGAGTACAAGGGTTGCTGGTTCGGCTGCGGTGTGGGGCCTGTGTCACCGGAGAATAACAGGAGGTGTGGGTGAGTAGAGGGATGGCCTCGCCAGCGGTGGGAGTAGGAGGGGGCGGTGAGGCCTGCGCGACAGCACAGCCGGCCACGGGAGGCGGGAGCAGGCTGTCGCGCCGGCGCTGGATTGGGCGGCTGGAGCAAGAAGATCAGAGATTGAAGAAGCACGACGGCCGTTGGATTGACATCCAATGGTCACTTTTGCTAAAATTGTTTGTTGACTAATATATAATAAGTAAAGAATTCTTGCATACGCGTCAACTTAATAGGCCCACAAGTCAGCCTCCCAATCTGTGGCAGACAACATACAACCCATTTGCTATTTTTGTAAATAATTTACAGCTCATTTGCAAATTCTTATGCAATTTATTGTAGTCCATTTTCTTTTTGTTGGCCAGGACCAGGGCTAAAAATTTAAACAAAATTTCACACATTTCGATAGGGTCCAAACTATGTTTAATCCTGAAATGTCGAGCCAGATTTAAAGTAATTTCAAAATATATTTAAATTAGGTTAAAAACCAATGAAATTTGAAATCTGAAAATGTGATTTTTTTTAGAAATTTGAAAGTAATTGCCAATTTGTTGTGTCTTTTTATATTTACATCCCATTTCATATTACTTTTAAGATTTGCAGATCTTGAAAGATTTGCAGCCCAACGGGGCGGAGAAAAACAAGTTGGCCCAGGTTGGGTTGGCCTGGATTGGGTATTCATCAGAAAAAAAACTGGGCTAGCCATTTTCACAAAGAAAAAAATAGCCAGGCTGGTCATGTGGTAAACGTAAAATAGAAGCCTGGGCTAGATGGGCCATAGCCCAGTTGATACCCTACTCCGTCTCAACAATAACAAAAAAAAAGTGCTCGAGCTGCTAGGTCCCAGGTGTCAGCCGCTCTTGTGCAGTTCTCTTGTTTATTGACTATACGGTGACAATGTCATGGGTCCAAGATGTCAGCAAACCACTAGGAGGAAGCATTTTCTTTTTTTCTTGTAACAATGAGGCACTTGCTTGCGTACGGCCATGGACATGGTGGGTCCCTACTGTCATCCTCTCCACATACATCCCTCTCCCGATTCTTCTCGTTTGTTGACCATGTTGTCAATGCCAGACGGCGGCGCCGCTGCGAGCGCACCAAGGCATGTGGAGGACGACGGCGAGGCCTCAGACGGGAACGAACAGGAGCCGGGGAAGATGCGGCAGTGAAGTCGCGGGCAAAGGGGAGTACGAGGGTTGACTGGTTCGGGTGCGGGGTCGGGCTGACGTCGCTGTTAACGATTTAGGAGATGGTAGGGCGGCGATGCGTGCGCGGAGGCGCAGCCAGCCGTGGGAGACGGGAGCAGGCAGCCCCACCGTCGCTGGTTTGGTTTTGGCGGCTAGAGGAAGAAGAGACTGAAGAAACACGACAGACTGTACAAGTAGCAGGAGTACTTAACAACGTTAACTGAAAGAAGCAGGAGCACTTAATAACCAAAGCTGGAAGCAGCATGAGTACTTATACAGGTTCAACCGTACAAGGCATGCCTCGAACAGTGCTACTTTGCCTACAATTAATGAAGGGTGAGGCCACCAAGCCCCAGGACAAGGCCCAGGCGCCATCCCGCGCATCCACAACTTTTTGAAAGTGGCTTCATCTCGCAATGTGGTCAATAAACAGGATATTCACTTCAGAGCCATGGAAAAGCATGAACATAACCTGCTGTCCTATTCTCCAAGATGGACGGGCCTTCATGATTTGAGACCACCCATGAATAAGTATCTTTTCACCTCTAAGGGAAATGGAGTAGGTCGACATAAACATCATGTTGTGACCAAGCGCAAGTCTGACTCGACCATGGCCAGACATCTTTATAGGAACAATAAAACTGGGCAGTTTCTGTTTCAAGAAGAACACAACTGTAAAACTGTGTATAAGCAAGAGTTTATGAACAACATATATAACAGAAAACAGCTCGTACCATCATTTTCTTGACACAGTTGGACCTGTTCAACGTGTGCACCAGTAGCACAGATATCCCACGTGGCCTTCCACCATTGAAATGCCCCACAAGGTCCTCAAGATGACCAATAAAGTGTAGGAATTGGTGGATGTCGTCCCAGTCGACTTTGGTGCCATTAGTAACCGTCGAGTTCTTATCAAATAACAGATGAGTAGTGTCCTGCACTTTGTAATAACCTACGCATGTCACCAATTATAAGAAATATTAGTTAGAAGTAGCATCATTGTGAGAGAAGGGAATCACAAATTGTTGCTACTTCTAAAGTCAAATTGTGATCAGTTAGACATAGTAGGTGGATTACAAAGTAAAAGAGGCAACATGAAAGAACCAGATACAAAACTAACATGGATGAACCACTGGAACGACATCGGGGTGGAAGGTCACAGGGAAGATAAGACTAGGTTCTGCTATTTCCATGAACATTGGTGTGCCAACTTTTAGTCTGTAACACTTGACAAAGTTTATCCAAGTTTGGCCATAAAAAAAGGAGAGATCTTCTTGGTTAATGAACCGAACTGTGAACTTATATCCATGGCATGTCTCCAATGTGACCATTATACTGGTGTATTCAGTTATGGCAAGGCTGACCTTCTTGAGTACATGTGTTCTGGCAGAGCAAGGGATGCACTGCAGGAAAAATTATATGAGAACACAATTTATTCGCTATCCAAATCTAGAAATATTTTCCTCTTTCACGTCAGTGTTGAGCATGGTACTAGTACCTTTTATCCAAATATAGCAATCCAAATTTCCAAATTAGTCGACAGCATGTTCAAAAACCACAACCCTACCGGATAGAAAAGAGGATTCTAGGAACATATCGTGCGCTTTTTGAAATCCTGTGTTAGGATGTGAAGGAACAAGTCTGGCGTCTCACCAAGGGCGCAGAAACCTGTAGGGTCCTCGCACTTTAGGCACTGCAAATAAAACACACTAGATTCAGTACGAAGAAAAATGCATCAACGACGGCGGTTGCCATCCTAGGATTACCGGCGACAAAGGGACACGGATTTAGCAGGGATGGATGAAGAATTCGTACCTGGTTCTCCATGAGAAAATCCTAAGCAATTGCCGAGAGGTGGTTTTCTCTTAACAAGCAGACGAGGGAGAAGGGGATTCAGGTCGAGTGAAATATTCCTACTTCGTCCGTCCAGCTTACTGCTACTGCTGGAAAGGTGGGGTTTTGTGATTTGATGTCTCAGTGGGCATTACTGCGGCGCTACGACCGGGATGAGTCTACCGTGCAGTTGTGCACTCTAATTTGGTGCATGGCACGTGGACCTGGTTGCTGGATGTCCCGCATATTAGCGAAATGAAGTAGAAAGGCAGGAGTAACTAGTTACACATAAATATTTTTTGATAGAGAGATACTCCCTCTGTAAAGAAATATAAAAATCTTTTATATCACAACTTTATACATAAGAAAAATCTAGGGGAATATATATACATAAATATGGGGTTCAGATATATACATAAATATGGTGTTTTTGAGAATAAAATACTCAGATAGGCTGACGACTCTTGACTTTGGGCCACAGGCCGGTGGGCCTGCATGTTTGGGGGCCCATGTGTTCTAAGTCAGCGCATTTCATCCGATAAATATTGCATGCGATTGGGACGGCGCTGGTTTTAGATGCTGTCGCTAGAAGAAGACAGAAAATTGAATAAAACACGACAACTATTAGATTAAAATTGAAAGACAGTTCCTAACCAACAATCAGAGTTGCAATTCTTTCAGGATGTCCTACGTGATATATGCTACTACTACTTATACACACATGACACTTGTTTCACCATGGCATATATTACATCAAAAGCTCTTGGAGGATAGATCAGTTCAGCAGTTGCGTGCTACTACTGAAGAATTTCAAAGTTGATTAGGGCCAGCTCTCCTTGCAGAGAAACTTCGATTCTAACAACATCCCCAACCGCAAGATTTGATTGAGTTTTGAACCTTGACCATCCTTTAGCATCAATCATCATGCGACCATTCTTTCTACTTACGGTTTACTGCGCATGTTTGTTCACACCAAGGCTACGCATGGTAAGAGAAACTTGGCCACGGTCGCCTGGATTATTGAACGACTCCCTCATTGCTCTAGGAATTTTCTGTTTGCAAACAAGAAGACATACACAAACAGTTAGATCAACACAGTGAATCATGTGAAACAACATGGAAAGACAAAAGAACGAAGGACTTGGGCTGCCAATGCTTACCAAAAAGATGGAGATGTCTATTTTTGTAAGGACTTTGGTATATGCAGTGCGAACTGCAGCCCAATCTGTTGTTGGTGCAAGGGTTGGTTTCGTTGCCGCTGCACGGGCCGGAGCAGATGCAAGTGCAAGTTCAAGTGTTGCTGTAGGTGCCGGAGCCGTTGCTGGTACCCGTCGCAGTGCGACTGGTAGTGCCGTTCCTGCTGCCAGAGATGGTGCTCCTTCTGGAGCTGGTGCCGATGTCAGAGCAGGTGGCGGTGTTGGTGCCCGATCCTCTGGTAGATCAGCCTGATCCGCTGACGCGGTCGGTGCCCAATCCTCTGCTGGATCAGACTGAGATGCTGCCGTTGTCAGTGCTAGAGCCAATGTCGGTGTCGGAGCAGGTGCCGGTGCTCGATCCGCTGCGGCTGCCGATGCTGGAGGTGGTACCGATATACGAGACAGCAGTGCTCGTCTCTAGTCTGCTTTGATTTCAAACTGCAGCTTTGTAACTATGCTACACATCCTTCTTAAGCGAGAGTGCACGTGAGCAATTCGAACTTCCTCCGGTTCCGTGACCCGGATCCAGTGTTTTTCTTTCCTTCTTTTAAAGGCGACAAGGACTAATTCTGGCGTGTTTGTTAAAGTAAACTGCAGTTGATCAGAGGGCTTCAGATTGTACTCAGACAACAGACGGATCCAATTGTGTCCACTAATATAAGTGATGGACAGTGCCTTCGTTATTGACACATCATAAGAAGTGAAACCTGCTAAAATAACCATCATAGAGCAAACCAAACGGTTTATTCTGTAATGAATGTGACATGGCAAAACATGCATCGTAAAATTGCAGCAAAAGTAAGAAAACATGATAGTTAATCAATGAGATTCACTTTATGTGACACATCTTAATCCTTACCAGGAAATCAATATCTTCAAGTTCTAAATTGAAGGTTGTTCGTCCAATTACGGGTGGCATGCAGGGCCCCTCCTTACTCCCACAAGCAGGATAGTCCAAAGGTCGTGACAACTCATATGGAGCGAACATCCGCGGGAATGGAAATCCCGGTGTGTGCAATAAACCCTGCAATGCATACATATATTGGAGTGTAACCATAACTGATATATACTCCTACCGTCCACAAAAAATAAGATGATCTGGATATTTCAAAATATACGCACTGAATTGAGTGGACAAACACACCAAAACATTCCTAACTCTATAAACATCCAATTCACAAAAAATGTAAACATCTTATGTCTTTGAACAGAGGGAGTACTGTACTAGCATGAAAAAACACAGATATCAGACAACCAAAATTGCTATTATAGGTTCACCATTTCTAAAACATTAACATAGAGTGTTCTCAGGATTCACCACAAAACAAAAGCGGTAGTGCTAACCCATACAGGGTTCACACACACAAATCAAGTACTGAAAAATATTACTTACTACAGACAAGCAAAGTTGCACTAATTAAACTCTGCAGACTATTTCTTGCCACCGACCTACGGGATGTGCTCCACAAAACTGACAAGGCCATGGACATCATGAGAGATGTCTATCGGCACCTTCACCATCTCGTCAACCTTTGAGAACCTAACATTGTGGTCTTTCCACTCATAAACATGACGATGAAGACAGGTCGCATCAGATTTGTTGGGAAGCTTTACAAGAACCACACCCTTCGTAATCGCAGGCACAGCCACGAAATTGTTGTGGTGAAGTACACCCTCGAGAACACGCGTGACAACAATGCTACATGAAAACACTTGTTCACGACATGTGGCTACAAGGACACGACAGCTGGATAGTTTATTAGTGCACATCCTCAGGTTTTCCAGTTCACACGGCATGACTTTGTGTCGTGGAGAAACGTCAATCTATGGGATCAAAACGATCCCTTTGCGGTTTGGCTACGGGAGTCGATGTGTACAAAGAGCAGGATCAGTAGGTGCAAGAACACACATAGATTTACCCAGGTTCGGGCCGCTTTGAGGCGTAAAACCCTACTCCTGCTTTGGTGGTTTCATTGTGTTTTAACTCAACGTACAAGGGAGCGCAACTCTTTCAGCAAGGTGCGCGGGAAGTGCAGCTACTACGCGTAGTTGGGCTAAGGGTCTACCTGTCTTCCAGTAGCTGTGGGCCTCCTTTTATAGGCCAAGGGGTTACCACAGTGGCTAAGATGGTAATTACAGGGTATGAACAGTGATTGCACTGTTAGCATGCCTATCTCTAACAGGGTAGGACAAAAGCATTAAATGCACCGTTAGGTGCTACGCTGGGGAGGCGAGGCTTGGCAAAAGGTTCTGTACCACCTGTCCAGCCGCCCTTTTGTTATCTTGACATGACCCAGGGACGGGTGTCATTAAAGCTAATCCTTAGGTGGCGTGCTGACATGTGCCCCGACCAGCTGTGCTTGGCTGCCTGCCCACTCGACACCTATCAATACATGCTTATCTGGTTGATGATGAGGTGGAGCAGTAGTGAGATAGAAAAGAGCCTGCTGGCATAGAGCCTTGTCGGGCCTTTGCTTGCCGGCAAGTAGCTTGCCGGGTCTTCGCTTGCCCGAAGTAGCTTGTCGGCAACCAAAGTCTTGGTCTTCAGTACTAGACTAGTACTTCTCAATGACCTGCCTCGAGGTCTTCTTCATGGTCTTGTAACTTAAGTCTTGTAGTCTTGTATATAGTAATCCTCCGGCAAGCCCTGCCGCCGGGAAGGCTACAACTGCCTGTGCACAAGTCAGGGTACCAAGGCACCCATGTCTTGGTACACAGACAGGAGCCCCTGGGCCTGGGCCATACACGCATGTGAGGCATCGTTGGGCTAGGCCCAAACAGTGCACAGGCACGCGTGGCAGAGGATAACTGCTGTAATCTTCTCTTTTACCATGCCCCCACGACGCGCATTAAATGCAGACGTGGGAGAGGTGGATTGAAACGGCTGCCAGGGGTAGTGCGCCTGAAAAGCGCAGCCACGTATGACAGTAAAGAGCCAGCCCCCGCGCCTTCTCCATAAAAAGGAAACCGCGAGGGGCGCTGCTCATTTAGCCCCTTCTTCTACAATCTAGCAATCCGCTTCGTCTTCATCCTCGTGCAAGACCAGAGCGCATCTTCCTCCGCCGCAGCGTCGCGCCCCCGCTTGCTTCCAAATCTGCCCTCCCCAAAGCAGTCATGGCACCTAAGAAGGGCCAAGATAAACCAGAGAAGGCAGTCGACCCAGAAGTAGAGGCGAGGAAGGAGGAATTGGCAAAGATGTGGAGAAACAATGTCGTCTTTGCGCCGGTGTTGAAGGAGAACGACTTGGTGGAGCGGTACGCGATCATGTGGGGGAAGGAGACGACAGCTCACTCCGCGCTGCATGTTCTTCCCGGCTTCGTCAAATCTGGCAAGGACAAATATCCCTTCTTCATAGCCTATTTTTACTGCGACCTTGTCCCCCCTTTCTCTGAATTCTTTTCTGAGATCATGTACACATATGGATTCCGCCTCTTAGACTTCACTCCAAATGCCATGACCCGCATGTCTATTTTTGCACACATGTGTGAGAACTTTGTTGGAGTTGTGCCCAATGTAGCTCTATTCTACCACTACTTCACCCCACGCATCGAAGCAGATGCCCTCTCTGTTGGTATCACTTGGATTCCCAGAGACAAGGAAGTCTATCTTAAAGGGCAACTTCACTTGAAGTGGAATGAGTGGCGCGCAGAGTGGTGCTGGATTAAGGATGCTGATTTCCCAGATTTTTGCAAGCCCAGAACGACAAGGGTGGAGCGTGGCAAGGACTGGAGCTACCTCGATGCAGATGACAAGAAGCTCACAATCGCCACGGCTCGCATTCTTCGCCTCAGGGCTGCCGGCCTCACCATTGAAATGGTGGGGGCTGATTTTCTTCGCCGCCGCATCGCTCCCCTTCCGAATAATGGAAGACCCACTTGGGATTACAAGAATGTGGCTGACATCATGCGGGTGCGGACTGGGCTTCACGCCAACCTGACGGTACTGCAGCACACGGTTCTCTGCCACTAGCTCTTCCGCACAACCGGCGACTTCAAGCTGTCGGCAAGTGTGGTGCCTTTGTGCAACAACTCCGCCAGGGACTCCATCTAGCAATGATGCCAGCGTGCAATGCCCACGGCATCGAGGGATCATGGCAAGAACCTCCCGAAGAAGCGGTGAGAGCATGCACTACTGCAGGATGGTCCTTACGCGACACATGCATTAGAGATCCCTCAACCAAACTGTGTGCGATGCATTAATCGCAAACGGTGTCATACTAAAACGATCACCAATAAAGCAAACTGTGTGCGATGGTAGGTCCGTCAAGCATGATTTAGAAAAGATTTGCGTGTGCGAATCGTGGCATACAATTGATCCATATGAACCGTTTGCGATGAGCCAGAACAACAGAAATGGTAAGCCAGATCAAGGTGTGTGCGATAGACGGCATACAGTTCACTCGGATGAACTGTTTGCGATGATCCAGTATAACAGAAACGGCCAACCAGATCAAGGTGTGTGCGATAGACGGCAAATAGTTCACTTGGATGAACTATTTCCGATGAGCCAAAACAACAGAAACGGTCAGCCAGATCAAGGAGTCTGCGATATACGGGCACACATTCTAATTAAAAGAATTGTGCGTGATGGTAATAACAAGCGCACATGGTTGATGGAACAAGTCGTGTGCTGACATCACCAATTGTGGTGCACACGCCACGTACACATCCGAGAACACTTGCCCACGTTATGCCATCCGGGAATCGTGCCACACTTTGAAACCGGAACCGTCAATAAATTTTGAGCTTGTTTCCTGTCACATTCGAAATTACCACGCTATATTTAATTGCAAACCTGTTCACACCGATCAAAACCTAAATGTTTTCCCACTAGCAGCTTATTACTAGGTTATAAATACCACCTACTCAAAAATGACTGCACATTCCTCGTCAATTTCTCATCAACAAACAAACAAGTCTTTCTTCATCATTCCTTGCGTCTGCCATGGCCCGTAGGAGTTCTTGGTCGAGAATTGACCAGGGAGCAGTGAGCATGGAAGTGGAAGCAACAGAGATGTCCCACCTCACCGCGATAGCAACCGCGAGGTCCCGCCGCGCCGCCGAAGCATCACAAAGGTCCCACCGCGCCGCCGAAGCAGCAGTGAGGTCCCGCCACGGCGCCGAAGCAGCATAGTGGTCCGGCCACGCCTTGGAAGCAGCAAGGATGACCCGCCACGCTGCGGAATCAGTAGAGAGGTCCTGCCGCACCACGCCGGCCTGGGAAGATGTCTTCCGGGAAGCCGAGGGCTCTCACAATCGCATGCGCGCTGAGCTCAATAAGACGAAGGATGAGATCTCCGGCTGGGCGAAGCTGCAGGAGGAGATCAATGCCTCATTTGATGAGGCAATCGACGTCATCCGGGGACTAAGGGATGACAAGGCAAAGCACCGCACCCAGCGCGACCTACTGAGGGCGAAGATCGCTGGCAGTGCGAAGCAGCACGAGGAGAGCACTGTCATGTTTAAGAAGACGGCCGCCATGGCCAAGAAAATTATGGATGAGAATGCCAACCTCCGCATCAAGCGTGAAAGGCTGGTGAGGGAATCCAAAGCTGCTGTCAAGCGAAGTATTGAGGACGTGAAAGAGATCATTGCCGTTGGCCGCGAGAACTCCATCGCCATGGATGCAATGACGAAGATGGCGGAGGAGAGGCGAAAGGAGGTGAAGGTCGTGGAGGCAATGAAGAAGGAGTTGGAGGAACTCCGTGCCCTGTAGCAACCCAGCAAGAAGGAGTAGAGAGCAGCGATCCAGATTGTTGTCTGTGTCTTCATCCTTCTTTGGCCCCTGTGTCTTTCGGGCGTTGCCGCGTGTGGCATTTTAAATTATCTTCCTGAATATGTAAGACAATTACTATCCATTGCCATCATCATCATATATATCAGTCTTGCTAAGTCTTCGTTAAGTTTCAGTCGAGGCTGTGTCTGCGAGTTATCCGTGCAAAATTTTGTTTTCAAATTTTCTTTTTTCTCCCTTAAATCTCAGTCGACTAAGACCTAGCCACACCATTAAGCGCCTATAAAATAGGGGCTCGGGCGCCATTAATGGAGAAGTTGGGAGCGAGGTGGGCGGCGGATGGAGGTCAAAGGGCTCGCCTCTCGGTGAGCCTGTGCAGCGGTCTGCTCCACGCCTCCCGTCTACTCAAATAGCTACCCCGCACGATGCCTCCTAGCCAATAAAAATGGGGATGCGTGGCGGCACGTAAATGGTTAGTACAATGCCCACGGTTTGAATAGCACTTGTGTTTCCGATTGTAACATGGCTGCTCTTTGTTCCAAAATGATTTCGTTGGTTGTTAATGTGCGCTCCTTCAAAAAAATCAGACAAAATTTTTACCACAGCATGTTGGTGCCATGTCAAGGAAACATGCCAAGTTTCATGATTTTCAGGCAAGTTTTGGATTTATAGGAATTTAAAAACCAAGTTTTTCAATGTTTTCGGCCGAGCCACGACGCCCAGATGTTTGAAATTCATTCCCATTTCTTGCATGGGACCTAAACATTCACCCAATGACACATATACGATTTTTCAACCCATTTTGGTGCACTGGAGCATGTGCATGTAGTTCAAATATGAATTATGCACATTAAATGCCTAGAAAACTCAATAAATGTATAAAAAATGCCAAACGAACCCGGAATAATTCCAAATTTTAGCCCAACACTCCTATTGGTCTTTGTTGCCTCTGTAAAAAAAATCAAGGTAGGAAGATGCAGTGTATGTCGTTTTACCCACAAAGGTGACACATTCCCTATCGGAACCATGAGACTTCTTGAGAGAAGCTCTGGTTTGTAAGAAGCTTATACCAAAACTTGTCCCAAATTGAACAAAAAATTTACCACAGCATGTTGGTGCCATGTCAAGACACCATGCCAAGTTCCGTGATTTTTAGGCAATTTTTGGATTTACAGGAATTTGAAAACCAAGTTTCTCAATGTTTTCGGTCGAGCCACGACATCCAGATGTTTGAAATTCATTGCCATTTCTTGTATGGGACCTAAACATTCACCCAAGGACACATATACGATTTTTCAACCCATTTTGCTGCACTGGAGCATGTGCATGTAGTTCAAATGTGTATTATGCACATTAAATACCTAGAAACTCAAATAATGTATAAAAAGGCCAAACGAACCCGGAATAATTCCAAATTTTAGCACAACACTCCTATTGGTCTATGTTGCCTATGTAAAAAAATCAAGGCAGGAAGAGGTAGCGTATGTCATTTCGCCCACAAAGGTGACACGTTCCCTATCGGTACCATGAGCCTTCTTGAGAGAAGCTCCCGTTTGTAAGAAGCTTATACCAAAACTTGTCCCAAATCGAACAAAATTTTTACCACAGCATGTTGGTGCCATCTCAAGACACCATGCCAAGTTCTGTTATTTCTAGGCAATTTTTGGATTTACAGGAATTTAAAAACCAAGTTTCTTAATGTTTTCGGCCAAGCCACGACGCCAGATGTTTGAAATTCACTCCCATTTCTTGTATGGGACCTAAACATTCACCTAAGGACACATATATGATTTTTCAACCCATTTTGTTGCACTGGAGCATGTGCCTATAGTTCAAATTTGAATTATGCATATTAAATGCCTAGAAAACTCAATTAATGTATAAAAAAAGGCCAAACAAACCTGGAATAATTCCAAATTTTAGCACGACAATCCTATAGTTGCATGTTCACTGCAGATAAGTGTTCTTGCAATTCAAACACCAACCTTTCCTGCCGTAACCCCATTTTGTCTTTCAAATCAAAATGAAAAAATCAAGTACACCACAAACAGTTTATTAGCAAGAATCATGTGCGATGCAGTATAAAATATCTTGGGGCTCCCTCATGTATAGCTTACGCTGGAAGCTTCGTCGGCTACAGTCCACCGGCCACGCGTGAACCACACTTGCGCGCCAGTTTTTCGCTGCACCGTTCGTAAATTTTCGGCGCCTCCCCCCACCAAAAGCCACATTTCCACTATTTCCTCCTTCCTTTCCAAGTTCAAACCTTCACTGCTTGCTTTGCAGCGCCACCTCCTCGCCGGCGGTGCTCCTTCCCGCTGCACGGCCTCGTCGATATAGTCAGGTACTCCACACCCCACCCCCATCCTCCTCCTCCTTCTCCATCCCACATGCCTCGATCGCCGGCGCAACACCTTCCACCCAAATCACTACCCCATCCTCCAAATAAGCGCCGCCCATATATAGCCATGATGCACACATTATAGCCAGGAGCTCAAGGAGCATATGGCAGCGGTGAAGCAAATCGCGGCCGCACGCGCGGATGAGGTCACGATGGCTGCCATGATTGCCGACCGCCAGATCTTGGAGGAGCATCTCGCCATCGAGGCCACCATCGACCCCTCGCGCGCGGACGCCGCCACGTGGTTGGCTGCTTTAAACGACTGTTCGTGGTGTTTTCTCGAGGCCGCCTCCGGTGCCTTCTAGTGAATTGTCCTCTGTAATGTTAATATGCAATCTGATCTTCTGAAATGTGATGTTCAGTTAACAGTTTGGTCCATTTGTTGTGATGTTTAGTTAACTATTTGGTTCAATTCTGAAATGTGATGTTCAATTCCTGTGGGTGCAAATGTTTTTATTGTTATGCACGCGAGGAGTAAAATCGAATTTGGATGTACTCTATGTCGAGCCAGTGGGAACCGGGGTACCACGGCCCGTCTGCCTATGGCCCATGATGCAACGCCTGGGGAAGGCCCAAGAGGCGGCCCAGTCGTGGGCACCGCGAAGCAAGACACCTCGCAAGGCCCCAACCTCACGAGGACCCCTCCGCACGGAGCGGACCACCAAGATTTAGCAGCAGCAGTAACAGCAGGAGGCCTCACGAGGACCCTCGCGAGGCGGTCTCCCGAGGCCACCCGAGGCGGGCGTTGCCTGGCGCCGGTCACGCGGTCCAGTGCCCACCACGTGGGTGACGCGCTTTGGAGACAAGCCGCGGCAGTGACCGTACCAGCAGGCGTGAATAGAGAGGATTTCCTCTTTGGTGCTAAAGGGGCAGCACCAGCTGCCCACCTCCAAAGCAAGTCCCAAGGACTGCCCATTTGGTGAAGGAAGACCAAGACAGCAAGGCGCGCAGGGCGGAGGTCATCACCGAGCCCACCGGCGCATCATGGGTAACACTTTTGCAGGCGAAGACCAACTTTAGTCAGGATAAGCCTGGGCGCCTATCCCCTTTCAAATTGCCGTTGTGTGTGCAACCCTTCCCGCCAACGTTTTCGGGGGAAGAGGACCAAGGCGGCTATAAAAGGGGCAGTGTTGCCACCGTAGGGAGGTTGACCATTTCCTTTGTCTTCAACCTTGTACACGAGAACCTTCTTGCCGACCATAATCCCAAACACAAAGCAGGAGTAGGGTTTTACACCGCGAGATGGCCCGAACCTGGGTAGCTGTTGTGTCCCCTGTCGTGCCCTGTGCTCCGTGTGCTCTCGCCGTAGTCTCACCATGGTCACTGCAGAGCAGATAGAAACAAGCACGCCCCAGAGTTCGAACCAGGGTCCCCGGAGCCCCGATTCCGACATTTGGCGCGCCAGGTAGGGGCCTGCTTCCGTTTCATTTGCCCCGCCTCGGCCATCGCCATGGCCGACGCTCGCCATGAGCGCGCAGAGCGCTGGGCGGTCAGGGTGGCCCAGACGGAGCCGGTGGCCCGTGACAACCGCCGTCGCTGCGTCGGTGCCGCCACCGACCCTGCTGCTAGGGAGCAGCAGGCCTCCTCCATCCATCCGTCCGTGCAAGCGGCCGGCCACACCGCCACCGCTACCTTGCTCGCCCGCCGCGAGCCGCCGAGCCCTCAGGCCGCGCTGCTCATGGCGCGCGAGCTGCTGCGCTACCGTCCCACCGAAGCTGGCTACGACGCCTGGCTTGGCCACATCACCGAGCTTGTCAACGCCGCCGGAGACGCCCCTGCTTCCTCTCACTCGCTTCGCCCTCCGTCGCCACGCGCCGGGGAAGTGGCACATGGCGCACCTCCACCACCCCCTCCGTCGAACGGGGACACCGGGCGCCACGGCGGCGCGCAGGCGCGGGAGCCTTCCCGCAACGCGTCTTCACCGGACCCAGACAACGAGAGCTGCTAGATTGTTAGGCGAGCGCCGCCCGACGCGCGCGTGCTCCGAGCAGCAGCGCCAGCGTCAGGACCGCACCATCCAGGAGGTCGCGGTTGCTGGTCGCTAGAACCGTGCCACCCTTGCAGGCGGCGTCACATCCAGTATCGGGGGCTGCCGCGCCTTCACCCGTGAGCTGTGCCGCGTGGTGTGGCCCATGAAGTTCAAGCCGAACCTGCCTGCTCGCTACGACGGCACCCCCAACCCCACGGAGTTTCTGTAGCTCTACACTCTGAGCATCGAGGTAGCGAACGGGGACGACAAGATCATGGCGAACTGGTTCCCCATGGCCCTCAAGGATGCACCGCGCTCTTGGCTCATGAACCTTCCTGAGGCGTCCATCTTCTCGTGGGCCGAGCTGTGCCGGCAGTTCATCGCCAACTTCAAGGGCACGCACGAGCGCCCCCTCATGCTCAACGACTTGCATGCCGTGCGCCAGTGGCCTGCCGAGACCCTCCGCAAGTACATCCAGCGCTTCAGCCAAGTGCGCAACAAGATCCCGCGCGCCTCCAACGCCGTCATCATCTCTGCATTCTCCTCCGGCGTCACGGATGTCCGGATCCACGAGAAGCTCGCCATCAACGACGAGCTTGACACCGTGGTTGAACTGTTCGACCTCGCCGACAAGTGCGCCAAGGCTGAAGAGGGCCGCCTCTTCATCCACAATGACCCGGATCAAGCGCCAGACGCCGCCAGGGCCAAGAGCAAAGACACCAAGCGCAAGGGCCCTACCGTGCTCGCGGCGGAGCCTGAGCAGAATCGCGGCCACGACCACGCCGAGCCCAAGAAGGATGGCCGCCCGTACTGCGCCTACCACGACATGTTCTCCCACAAGACCGAAGACTGCCATGAGCTCAAGCTCCTCAGCGAGAGCCGTCAGGATGGGCGTGGCGGTCGCAACGATCACGGCACCGGCCGCGGGGGTGGCCGCAACAACAACTGCTAGGGTGACCGCGGGAACAACGGCAATGGCAACTTTAGGCATGGCTGGCGCGACCAGCCGCGGCAGGCCAATCCTCAGGCCAACGCCGCTCTGCCGCCGCTGCCGCCACCGCCTCGAATGAACAATGGCAACCAGCCTGACGAGGGTGCCGGGGGCTACCAGGAGCCTCGCGAGGTGGCTTGCATCCTTGGCAGGGCCCAGGCTCCCCCGTCCAACCACCACTTCAAGCAGTTCGCTCGCGAGGCAAACACAGCCCTCTCGAGGCCCGAGGCTTCTCAGCCCCTCAAGTGGTCGCAGGACGCCATCTCCTTCGACTCGAAGGACCACCCCAAGTCCACGGAAGCAGTGGGCGCGATCCCCATGCTTGTCGACGTAGGTGCAGGACTCAACGTGATCTCCATCGAGACCTTCGAGAAGCTCCAAGTACCCTACGAGCAGCTGATGCCGACGAGGCCCTTCTCAGGCGTCACTGATGGCTCAACACTGCCTCTGGGGCACGTGCGCCTTCCCGTCACCTTTAGAACCCGCAAGAACTACTGCACTGAGCTCATCGACTTCGATGTGGCACACATCGGCCTGCCATACAACGCCATCTTGGGCTACCCTGCACTCGCCAAGTTCATGGCCGTGAGCCATCACGCCTACAACGTCCTCAAGATGCTGGGCTGCAGTGACATCATCACCATCCGCTGTGTTGAGAAGGACGCAGTCTTCTCCCTTGTGAGTGTTTACAAGGCAGCCGCCACCACCCACCCTGCTGATGAAGACGACGTTGAGCCTCCTGAGGCCGCACCCGCGAAGAAGAAGCAACTGTTCTCTCAGCCGCGCGCCGAGACGAAGAAAGTGTCGGTGGACGGCAGCGGCTCAGGCCCTACCTTCACCATCGGCACGGGCCTCTCTTCTGCATAGGAAGACAGGCTCGTCACCTTCCTTCAGGCAAATGTGGATGTGTTCGCTTGGCAACATCTGATTTGTCCGGTGTGCCGAGGGAGGTGATCGAGCACCACTTAACGGTGTGCCCCAATGCACGCCTCGTGAAACAGAAGGCACGGCGCCAGGCACCAGAGAAGCAAGAGTTCATCATCAAAGAAGTCCAGAAGCTATAAGAGGCAGGAGTCATCCGTGAGGTGCGCCATCCCGAATGGCTCGCCAACCCAGTCGTAGTGCCCAAGAGGTGCGGCAAGGAGCGAATGTGCGTCGACTTCATGAGCCTCAACAAGTCCTGCCCTCAAGATCCCTTCCCGTTATATCGCATCGACCAGATGTGGACTCCACCATCGGGTGTGAGTTGTTGTGCTTCCTAGAAGCCTTCTCAGGCTACCACCAGATCAAGATGGTGACGGAAGATGTGGAGAAAACGGCCTTCATCACCCCATGCGGGATATACTGCTACATCTGTATGCCCTTCGGCCTGAGGAGTGCCGGAGCCACTTTCCAAAGGCTGATGCGCATTGCCCTGAGGCCCCAGATGGGAAGGAACGCGGAAGCCTACATCGACAACATCGTTGTCAAGACTCACGAGGCTTGGTCCCTCCTCGTAGACCTCGAGGAAACATTCAACAATCTGTGCAAGGTCAACCTCAAGCTCAACCCCGACAAGTGCGTCTTCGGAGTCCCTTCCGGCAAGCTACTTGGCTTCCTGGTCTCCCATCGCGGCATTGAGGCGAACCCCGAGAAGATCAAGGCCACCGAGAAGATGCGCCCTCCCGAAAGCACATTTGCTCCCTTGGTGGTTTTGGTAATTTGTAACAACATATATCTCACTGAACTAATGTCCATTCAAGATAAATATTTCAGGATGTTCAATGATTGGCATGGCAAGGACTAGAGATGTGGACCCCTCAAAATGCTAAGGACATGGATTGGCAAAAGCTCAAGACTCTAAATTTTTTGTTAAGTGACCCAAGATCACATTGAGTCCATAGGAAAGCCAATACTATTAAAAGGGGATGAGGTGTTGCTTAATGATCTTTTTGCTCAAGTGCTTAGTGACATTGCTCCAAAAACCCTCAACCACTTTCTCCATCCAAATATGTCCAAAATACTACATTCCAACTGGACCGCACCGAAAATTCCTATCCGGAGCTACTGAGTTCATCTGGACTTAGCTACTGCCAAAACCCTAACAAATCGGATCCACCGATATGGATCTCGGTCCCACCGAGATGGCCTTGCCAACTCTCTGTAATCATTTGCAATTACTTCAGTCCCACCGAGAATTGCAAATCGGTCTTACCGAGATGGCTTGCCAACTCTCTGTTGCCTTATTGCTTCACTTCGGTCCCACCGAGTTGATGCAATCGGTGCCACCGAGGCGAGGTTTGCCCTAACCATTGCACATCGGTCCATCCGAGTTGTTCAAATCGGTCCCACCGAGAATCCTAACGTTCATATCTTTTACACAGGTCGCTGCCACCGAGATTTCTGATCGGTGCCACCGAGTTGGGTCAAAAGTGTGGAACGGTTGGATTTTGTGTGGAGGCTATATATACCCCTCCACCCCTCCCTCCTAAGTAAGGAGAGCCATCAAACGTGCCTACACTTCCACCATACATTTTCTGAGAGAGAACCACCTACTCATGTGTTGAGATCAAGACATTCCAATCCAACCATTTGAACCTTGATTTCTAGCCTTCCCCAAGTTGCTTTCCTCTCAAATCCTTCTTCCACCATAGCCTAATATGTGAGGAGTAGTTTGAGTGTTGGGGAGACTATGATTTGAAGCACAAGAGCAAGGAGTTCATCAACAACACACAGTCTATTACCTTATGGAGAGTGGTGTCTCCTAGATTGGTTATGTATCACTTGGGAGCCTCCGACATGATGTGGAGTTGAACCAAGGAGTTTGTAAGGGCAAGGAGATCGCCTACTTCGTGAAGATCTACCCGAGTGAGGCTAGTCCTTCGTGGACGTAAGCCATGGTGGAATAGGCAAGGTTGCTTCTTCATGGACCCTTTGTGGGTGGAGCCCTCCGTGGACTCGCGCAGCCGTTACCCTCCGTGGGTTGAAGCCTCTAGCAACTTTGACGTATGATAGCACCACCTATCGGAACCATGCCAAAAATCATCGTGTCTTCATTGCGTTTGAAATCTCCAATCCCCTCCTTTACTTACATGTGCAATTGTTTACTTTCTGCTACCACACTCTTAGAATTGCATGTGTAGGGTGATGCTTGACTTGTCATACTTGCTAAAATCTGCCCACAACTAAAATTGGGAAAAGGTTAGGTTTTTATTTGGTCAAGTAGTCTAATCACCCCCCTCTAGACATACTTTCGATCCTACAAGTGGTATCAGAGCTTTGGTCTCCGTAAGCCTTGATTTCCATTGCTTTGGTGATCATAGCCTTGGTTTCACAACCTAGGAGAGTATGGCATCTAGTTAGGGTAATTATCACTGTAGAGGTCCATATTTTGATGGTACAAACTTTGCTAGTTGGAAACATAAGATGAAAATGCATATTCTTGGTCATAACCCCGCCGTTTGGGCTGTTGTTCGTGTTGGCTTGCAAGGTGAATTCTTTGAGGATGGCAAGGAACCGGATCATGAAGCAACCGCGGAAGAATTGAAGATATTGCAATACAATGCTCAAGCTTGTGACATTCTCTTCAACGGTTTGTGTCCCGAGGAATTCAACAAAATCAGCCGCCTCGAGAATGCAAAGGAAATTTGGGATACTTTGGTTGATATGCATGAGGGTACCGAGTCCGTCAAGGAATCTAAGTTGGATGTGCTTCAAAGTCAACTTGACAAGTTCAAAATGAAGGATGGTGAAGGAGTCGCTGAAATGTACTCTAGGCTTGCTCTCATCACAAATGAGATTGCCGGCTTAGGAAGTGAAGAGATGACCGACAAATTCATCATCAAGAAGATCCTTAGAGCTTCGGATGGAAAAATATGATACCGTTTGCACATTTATCCAAATGATGCCCAATTACAAAGATCTCAAGCCCACGAAAGTCATTGGAAGGATTGTTGCTCATGAAATGTCACTCAAGGACAAAGAGGAGCTACACAACAAATCAAGTGGTGCTTACAAAGCTTCAACCGATGCCCCCACAACTTCAAGCGACAATCTAGTATCCAATGAAGAGATAAGCCTAATGGTGAAAAGATTCAACAAGTTCTACAAGAACAAAGGGAAAGAAAGAAGCTCTAGCTCAAGACACTATGAGAGAAGATCGTCAAGTCGTGACCAAAATTGCTACAATTGTGGAAAACCCGGACACTACTCCGATGAGTGTACGCCCCCCTACAAGAAAAGAGACGAATCACCAAGAGGAAGACATAGAAGGGTTGAATCACCTCATAAGGAGAGAAGGATTAGAGATGATTGTTATGAACGAAGACCCTCTCGAAGAAGCAAGGATTCAGAAAGGAAGGACAAGTCATCAAAGAGCTACACAAGAAGAAGACATCAAGCTTATGTTGGTGAATGGGTTTCCGGCTCCGACTCCGATAACCACTCCGAGAGAAGCTATCACTCCAACTCCAACTATAGTCAAGATGGAGGTGTTGCCGAACTTGCTCTTGTGTCATCCAACTCCCATGATCTATTTGATTCACCAAATGAAGGAATTGAAAGATGCTTCATGGCGAAAGGCCCCAAGGTATCACACCCCGAATACTTTGACTTCAATAGTGATGAGGATGATTTGCTTGGTGATGATGATTTACTTGTTGATAAGGCTAGTGATGTGAGCTGTAACGGAAATGCTAGTAATCGTGATAGTCAAGAGGAAACGAATGACAATGCTATGAAGGAGATTGAGCGTCTAACTAAAGAACTAAATGCTCTTAAGTTAGCTCATGAAACAACTCAAGAGGATCATAGAGAACTTCTAAGAACTCATGAGAAGCTACACTTCGAGAAGCTAAATTTAGAGCAAGAGCATGAGTTTCTTAAAGCTATGAATGATGATCTTTGAAAGAAGAGTTCTTCATATCTTGCCAAATGTTTACTCTTGTCTACCTTTATGCCACAAGTTAAATCTAAGAAAACTAACAACAAGGGTAAAAAGGGTTCTTCTTCTAGTAGTAACAATGACAATGTTATATCCAATGTTGTTGCTTCTAGTAGTTCTATTGATTCCACTAATGATTCTCTTAGCCAAGTTACACTTGAGCAAGAAAACAATCTATTGAAAGGAATTATAGAAAAAGGTGTCTACAAGAGCCTTGCCGGGAGTAAGCAATTTGAGGAAATTGTACGCAAGCAAGGAAGGCACCGGAAGAACCAAGGTGTTGGTTTTGAACGAAAGTTCAATGCCAATGGAGTTGAGTGGGAAGAAGATCAATACCCCAAGATGAAGTTTGTTCCTCAACAAGAGAAGTATGATCCTACTTCCTTCAAGGGAACACAAGCTCAAGAAGATCTTCCACCACAAGACCACAAGCTAAAAGGCAATGACAAGCTTCAAGAAGAGATTGACTTATTTGAAGAAGCGCCTCAAGCCTTGGTCAAGTGGGTTCCCAAGACTTCATCAAGTTCTACTACAACTCTAAGGATTCCCATCAAGTTGATGTGGGTCCAAAAGAAGAAAAACTAGAGAGTTCTTGAGGGTGACTCCGCCAACATACTTCACTCATATTCATTTTGGCAAGAACTTGTGCAATCAACTTCCACATCTTGCACTAGTTCATGGAGTCACAAACCCTCTTGTTGGTAAGGCAAGGGACAAGGTATTCAATGCATTCATGGACATCATCATATGTGTATATCACTCTATGTCTATGGATATCCTTGTATGTTCCTTGTGTGGGACTAACCCATGTTGGTATTGAAAGCACAAAACTCCAAAGGATTGCTCCAAACTCTTGATGGTCTACATCAACATTGAGCATCCACATCTTCCACATCTACATGAAGTCATCATCGACAAAACCCAAGGTTAGTTCATCCCTCTTTGGGGGAGTATCACATCTAGGGGGAGCTTTGCTCTAAGACTTGAGCTAAGGCAACTCTAATGGTGTGAACACATCAATGCTTTATGTAAAAGTGGCAACCCCACTTCTGCTTAAACGATGAGTATGACCTATGATCAAATGTTCTCATTTGACTCCTAAGTCAATATACTCATATATAGATGACCTAGTCATCGCCAATTGCTTGATAGATGCTAGAATTGGTTGTGCATGTTTGACACATATTTCATTTTCTATCTTATTGTGTGAGCATGTTGATTTGCATGTTTTCTTCATTCGAGGACATCCATTTGTTGTTTTGATTGTCTTTGTTTTTCTGGCCAAGTGGATGTACAAGAATGCCTAAGTACCTTCTCTAGCTATCTATGCTTTCTTGTCTCAAACTCTATTCTTGCTACATCACAAAAATTGAACAAGTCATTTTCGGACCCTTTGGGTGAGGCGCACTCGGAGTCATCGATCTGAAAGGGCTGAACCTCCAAAACCTTCTTTATGCATTTCGGTTGGACCAATCTACTCAAACTCGGTCAAACCGAAATCATTTAGATTGATCTTGGTTTCAATCTCGGTGTCACCGAGTTGAACTTTTCGGAGTAACCGATTTGCTATACTGCTTGCAGTTACACATATCGGTGCCACCGAGTTGTTCCACTCGAAGCCACCGACAACAGTTGGGTATATATACTCAGCGGGCCCGTACGGTTGAAATTTCTCAAACGTCACGACTCCCGCACCTCCTCTGCTGCCGTTGCCCTCATCTCCAGACTTCATTGTTGCGTCCAGCGCGCCCTCGCCGCCGGAATCCGTCGCCGTCAACGAGAATCTTCCCCGCCTTTGCCGCCGTAGAGGATCTCCACCAAGTTAGGGTGAGATTCAACCCCCTCCGTGTTCCTCTTTCTGATTCAATACACGGATGGATTGCCATTATTCTTGCCACAGATTGCAATGCATATTCCACGAATAAATTCCATAGATTAGATTCGAGAAAAAAATTTAGGTTTAAGTTTCCGCCGTAAGCATCTCGGACTGACCGAATTGAGATTTTCGGAGTCACCGATTTGGCCCCAAGCCATTGCACTAGTACATCTCGGTGCCACCGAGAAGTACGAATCGGTGAGACCGAAAGTAACGTTTCAGTGAAACCCTAGCATCTCGGAGACACCGAACCACATCTTGGTCTGACCGAAATGAAGTGTTTTGTTTCTGTTGAGTGCTTCGGTATCACCGAGATTATCAACTCGGTGGATCCGAAATGCCTTCTGTGAAAACTTGAAACTAAGATTTGAATTCAATTTTCATGAAAAATGTCTGCTTTTTGTGATGACTCATCTACTCTGCCCATACCCATCTATTCACAGGGTCAGCTTTGCAAGATGTTAGATGCCAGTGATAGTCAGAATGTCTCAGAAGCACACACTGATCTCAGTTCAGGCTCTAGCCCTGAGGGCAGCTTCTATGAGGGAGAGAGGAGTTCTCCAGAATTGCCTAAAGCAGCTACTAGGGCAAGAAAGAAGAGAACCTCAGATGATGATGAGGAGGATTTTGTTGCTAGTGAGGCTACATCAAAGAAAAAGAAAGTGATTGCTAAGGAATATGGCAGAACTGCTAGCACAAAACCTGCTGCCAAGGACAAAACTGCTGTGAAGAAAGTTTCAAAGAAGACCATGACTTTTACTCTTGAGGAGCCAAGTGATATAGAGGCAACTGCTGCAGGAAAGAAGAAGAGGCTAAGGAAAACAGTTGCTCGTGTTATAGGCAAACCCTCCATGGCTGATGAGGAGGAAGAGGAGGAACCAGCAGCTGATGCACCTCCTACCAAGACTCAGAAGCTCATGTCTGATGCTATGAGGTCTGCTGCTCCCACCATGTCCAAGCCCAAGGCTCCAGCACCCAAGAGATCTACAAGAAATATTCCTGCTACTGAGAAGAACAAGGCCCTAGTGCCTGAAGTTGATGCTGATGAGGAGCCACTAGTGCTCAGAAAGTTGAAAGCAAATATTCCAGATCATGACAATGCACACCTAGTCACAGAGAACATGATGCTCAGGAGGGACAAAGGATTGGGTCAGTGGAGATGACAGACCGATGACTGACAGGTTCCAGACAGTGCCTAGGGCACCCAGGTCTGCTGCAGTGCCTGATGCAGATACGAGGAGTACAGTCTCTGCACCTACTGCTGCTGCTACAGTACCACCTCCAGTCTCTACCCCTCCAGCCCAACAGACGTCAGCTGAAGCCTTCGCGGATGCACTTCTCTCAACGCCATCTACGCACACCGGAGCTGCCAGTCGGAGATCACCTTCAGGAGTTGCTGAGGATCGTACCTAGAGAGACGCATAGTCCTATACCTATTTGAACTTTTTGGTACTTGTTGCCAAAGGGGCAGAATTTGTATAGATCATTAGGCTTCGAGAGAGAGTGTCTTGCTTTTGCTCATTGTTTTTCTTGAGTTTCTGCTACTATTTCTCTTTGGTTTGATATGTGTGTGAGATACTTTGATCATTATGTTCGCGAGATACTATATGTGTGATGGATCATACTATGCTTCATGTGATGATTAATGCTTATCCTTATCATTATCTTGTATGATCATTCACTTGTGTTTTTGGTGATGCGTGCTTACTATTCCATTCATATCATTTTGCGCGCTCCACCAAGTTGTATGTGACATGGAAGAGTGACCCATGATCCTAATCGATTGTGCATTTGCATTCAAACGCAATTTTTTAATAATGCACAAATTTAAGGGGAGCTCTTGCTTATCACATACTTCTCAAAGCGATGATGTATTCCATTCATTTAATCATTTGTCGAAGCTTTGATCTATATGTTGTCATCAATTACCAAAAAGGGGGAGATTGAAAGCACATTTGCTCCCTTGGTGGTTTTGGTAATTTGTAACAACATATATCTCATTGAACTAATGTCCATTCAAGATAAAGATTTCAGGATGTTCAATGATTGGCATGGCAAGGACTAGAGATGTGGACCCCTCAACATGCTAAGGACATGGATTGGCACAAGCTCAAGACTCTACATTTTTTGTTAAGTGATCCAAGATCGCATTGAGTCCATAGGAAAGCCAATACTATTAAAAGGGGATGAGGTGTTGCTTAATGATCTTTTTGCTCAAGTGCTTAGTGACATTGCTCCAAAAACCCTCAACCACTTTCTCCATCCAAATATGTCCAAAATACTACATTCCAACTCGGCCCACCGAAAATTCCTATCTGGAGCTACCGAGTTCATCTGGACTTAGCCACTGCCAAAACCCTAACAAATCGGATCCACCGATATGGATCTCGGTCCCACTGAGATGGCCTTGCCAACTCTCTGTAATCGTTTGCAATTACTTCGGTCCCACCGAGATTTGCAAATCGGTCTCACCGAGATGACTTGCCAACTCTCTGTTGCCTTATTGCTTCACTTCGGTCCCACCGAGTTGATGCAATCGGTGCCACCGAGACGAGGTTTGCCCTAACCATTGCACATTGGTCCATCCGAGTTGTTCAAATCGGTCCCACCGAGATTCCTAACGTTCATATCTTTTACACAGGTCGGTGCCACCGTGATTTCTGATCGGTGCCACCGAGTTGGGTCAAAAGTGTGTAACGGTTGGATTTTGTGTGGAGGCTATATATACCCCTCCACCCCTTCTTCCTAAGTAAGGAGAGCCATCAGAACGTGCCTACACTTCCACCATACATTTTCTGAGAGAGAACCACCTACTCATGTGTTGAGATCAGGACATTCCAATCCAACCATTTGAACCTTGATTTCTAGCCTTCCCCAAGTTGCTTTCCACTCAAATCCTTCTTCCACCATAGCCTAATCTGTGAGGAGTTGTTTGAGTGTTGGGAAGACTATCATTTGAAGCACAAGAGCAAGGAGTTTATCAACAACACACCGTCTATTACCTTTTGGAGAGTGGTGTCTCCTGGATTGGTTAGGTGTCACTTGGAAGCCTCCGACATGATGTGGAGTTGAACCAAGGAATTTGTAAGGGCAAGGAGATCGCCTACCTCGTGAAGATCTACCCGAGTGAGGCTAGTCCTTCGCGGACATAAGCCATGATGGAATAGGCAAGGTTGCTTCTTCGTGGACCCTTTGTGGGTGGAGCCCTCCGCGGACTCGCGCAGCCGTTACCCTCCATGGGTTGAAGCCTCCATCAACGTGGACGTATGATAGCACCACCTATCGGGACCACACCAAAAATCATCGTGTCTTCATTGCGTTTGAAATCTCCAATCCCCTCCTTTACTTACATGTGCAATTGTTTACTTTCTGCTGCCACACTCTTAGAATTGCATGTGTAGGGTGATGCTTGACTTCTCATACTTGCTAAAATCTGCCCACAACTAAAATTGGGAAAAGGTTAGGTTTTTATTTGGTCAAGTAGTCTAATCACCCCCCTCTAGACATACTTTTGATCCTACACCTCCCCAGAACCTCAAGCAAATGCAGTGCCTGGCGGGATGCATGGCCTCGCTTGGGCGCTTCATCGCCAAGTTCGGCAAGCGAGCCCTACCGTTCTTCAAGCTCATGAAGAGATCCAGCCCCTTCAAGTGGACTCCTGAGGCTGATGCTACCTTCAAAGACCTCAAGAGGTACTTGACGAGCCCACCCATCATGGCCGCGCCATGCTCTTGCGAGCCCCTGCTCCTGTACTTGGCAGCCACTCCCCAAACGGCTAGCGCGGCCTTGGTGGCGGTATGAGAGGAGCGTGTCTGCATCCAGAAGAAGCCTGCCGAGGCCGCATCAGCGCTTGCAGAGGCCGCACCTTCGCCTGCCGAGGGCCCCCCATAGGAGGCCCCTGTCGAGACGCCTCGCGAGCCGTCTCACGAGCTGCCTCCTGAGCCCCCCGAGCCTCATGAGTCCCCAGGGCTCTCCAGAGAGCAAGATGCTACCACAACCACGCGTCTTGTCAAGCACCCTGTGTACTTCGTCAGCACAGTGCTGTGGGATGCGCGCGAGCGCTACCCCATGCAGCAGAAGCTCCTCCTCGCGCTCCTCGTCACCTCCAGGAAGCTGCGCCACTACTTCCAGGGCCATCCCATCAAGATGATCACATCCTACCCACTGGAGAAAATCTTGCGCAGCCCCAACGTCGCAGGCCGCATCCCCGAGTGGAACATCGAGCTACAGGCCTTCGAACTGGAATTCTGCACCACACGCGTGATCAAGGGCACATCTTTGGCGGACTTCGTGGCGGAATGGACGGACCCGCACCAAGAAGAGCCTCGTGAGGACAAATCCCTCCTGCCTGGAGACGAGGCACCTAGCGGCTGGGCCAAGCACTTCGACGGCACGTTCTCATGATAGGGCGTGGGAGCTGGTGTCATGCTCACCTCGCCAATAGGAGACAAGCTCCGCTACGCTGTCCAACTCTGCTTCAAGCATGACAACAAGGTGTCCAACAACATCACAGAGTACGAAGGCCTCATCGCTGGGCTCAAGGCTGCCTCTGCTCTGGGTATCAAGCGCGTCATCATCAAGGGCGACTCTCAGCTCCTCGTCAACTTCTCCAACAAAAGCTACAAGCCCAAGGACAAGCACATGGCCGCCTACTTGGAGGAAGTTCGCAAGCTCAAGAAGCGCTTCCTTGGCCTAGAGCTCCAGCACGTCCCTCGTGGCAGCAACAAAGAAGCAGACGACATCGCCAAGCGGGCATCTCGCCGCAAGCCATAGAACCCTGGCGTCTTCGAAGAAAGGCTCCTGAGGCCATCAGCCGCACCACTTGCCGTGAGTGCCACGCCGCCTCATGAGGAACTCCCTCCCGCACCACCCACAGGCACACCTGATTGCGGCCCATCTTCGGGTGCCCGCACCACCCCAATGGCGTTGCGCTGCGGTGCATCTCCAAAGAACAAGGTCGCGAGCTACTCGTCATGCACCCTCGCCGGCAAGGTGTTCCACAGCGGCTTCTACTGGCTCACAGCACTTCAAGATGCCACTGAGCTGTTCCAATCCTGTGAAGCCTACCAATTCCACACCAAGCAAATCCACCAGCCGGCGCAAGGTCTCCAGACGATCCCACTCTCGTGGCCCTTCGCAGTCTTGGGGCTGGACATCTTGGGCCCCTTCCCTCGTGCGGCAGGCGGCTACCGCTACCTCTACGTCACCATCGACAAGTTCACCAAGTGCGCGGAGGTCGAGCCAGTCCGCACCATCCCGGCAGCCTCAGCCGTCAAGTTCATCAAGGGTCTCGTGAGCCGTTTTGGCGTCCCCAACTGCATCATCACTGATAACGGCTCACAGTTCACCAGCGGCCTCTTCAAGTCATACTGCGCCAGCCTTGGCATGCAGATCTGCTATGCCTCTGTGGTGCACCCGCGAAGCAACGGCCAGGCCGAGCGTGCCAACGCTGAAGTCCTCAAGGGCCTCAAGACACGAAGCTTCAAGAAAAAGCTTGATGCCTGCAGCAAAGGCTGGCTTGACGAGCTCCAGTCTGTGCTCTGGTCAATCCGCACGATAGCAACCAAGCCCACTGGCGAGACTCCCTTCTTCCACATCTACAGAGTTGAAGCCGTCCTCCCTTCTAAGCTCAAGCACGGCTCTCCGCGAGTCCTCGCCTTCGACGAAGCTCATCAGGACGCCTCACGAGAGGCCGACCTGCTGCTCCTCGAGGAAGCCCATCGCCAGGCCACTCTACGCGCTGCCTGATACCAACAGGCTTTGCGTCGCTATCACAGCCGCAACATACACCCCCACACACTCGAAGTAGGCGATCTCGTCCTACGAAGGATCCTCTCCAGAGAGGGACTCCACAAGCTCTCACCCATGTCGGAAGGCCCATTCAGGGTTGCCATGTATCCCGGCCTGGCGCCGCTTGGCTGGAGACGGAGGAGGGTGTTCCTGTGCCCAACACATGTAACATCCAACACCTCCGCAAGTTCTACCCGTGACCTCACGCGTACGAACGAAATGGAGCTGTACACACTCCGGAGCTCTCCTTGCGCTAGCCTGATGGGCCCGCGAGAGCTCCCTCCCACAACCAAGTGGAAGCCCCATGCTCAACGCTGGTGGATCGATCGAATTGAGGGTGCCGCCTGGCTGCACCATCCTCAAGCTGTCTCGTGTCCGTCACGACAGTCTCTTCTCATTTGGATGTGAAACTGAGGGCGCCACGTGGCTGCACCATCCTCAAGCTGACCCGTGCCAGACACGGCAGCCGCATCTTTTTTGGTTGTGTAATGAACCATATTATTGTGCTGCAGTAAAGCTTTATTTCCTAAGATATTTTATGTGTTTCGTAAGTTGTCTGCCTCAGGAGCCATGCGTGCTCGCGACCTTCCTCCTGCGCATCACGCGAGCGGGGGCTGGACACAGTGTGCCTGCTCGGGTCAGTCCCAGCAGCGCCGCAAAACCCAAGTGACTGAGCTCTGGCTCACAGGCCTGCTCCCGTGCACGTCACCTCACCAAGGTCCTTGGTGCCTTGTCTCCTCGTATGACGCACATGAGCAAGCTAGCAAACGTGCACCGCTCCTCCATTTGTAAAAACTTGTCGGTATGCAGTTGTCACAGGAACAAGGCACGCAGAAGGCCTCGCGAGGTAACCCACGTCAAGCCGCCTCCCGACGAAGCCTACAGGAGGCCTCACGAGTGCTGCCTCGCGAGGCGGCCTGCGGCGGCCACCCTCACCATGTGCCAACAGGAGGCCTCATGAGCAGGGGCCTCGTGAGGCATATTCCGCAACCACGACATGGAAAGCGCCACACTCCGCCAAAAAGCTAAGTCTAAAAACATCTCGCGAGCTGCTCTCAGCACCCCTCAAGCTCTCCTCTCCCCGCAACCTCACTGAGAGCTGTTGTTTTCTCCTTTGCGCGAGCCGCTTGCACGTCAAAGGGGGGCTCCCTGAGCATCGCGCCTCAGGAGCCCTCACCGCCCCTTCGAGCCCTACACCCTCTGGCCTTGTCTAGGCACGTGTCCTAACAAACCAGTGACGGTCGTAGCCTGCTCAGGGGCTGGGTCCTGACGACGTAGAGCACCAAGGCATGCAAAAAGTGGAAAACAAGCTTCACGAGAGGGTCTCGCGAGGAGCACAAATTACAGCAAATCATTAAGTACTTAAGCGCAAAAGACATTGTTTTCACACCCCCATGGGGCTACACCGACCTGATACAGGTAAACAAAGGAGAAAAGGCCTAAGAGGACACGCCGTCACCATCTCCGCCATCGTCGCCTTCATCGTCATCGCCTTCGCCTTCTTCAACGCCGCTGGAGCTCTCGCTGCTGCCGTGGGAGAACTTCGCGAGCAGGGCATCCACGTGGTCCTCCACCGCCTTCCCGAGGCCATCACGGAGCTCCTCGGGGATGGGGGCTATCACCCTGTCGAAGTCGAAGTTGGCGTCGGCGTGGAGATGAAGATGCGCGTTGCCGCCTAGTTGAGGAGGTCGCGGCACTCATCTTCGATGATGCCGGTCACCCGCTTGGCCCCCACCTTGAGCTGCTCCAAGAGCTTGGTGAAGAAGTCGAGGTAGCTGGCGTCGTGGGTCTCAAGGGGCCCCCCGAGCCTCTCTTGGTAGATGGTCATCAAGGCGCCGCGGGCCCAGAGCTGGAGGGAGTGGAACATTTTGGCGCGTTCGTGTTGCCGCCCCCGCACCCGATCCGCCTCCAACCTGGCCTGCTCGACAACGTTGGAGACGCCACTCACCTGCTGCTGGAGGGAGGCTCGTTCTTCCTCCGCGTCGGCCTTGGCCTTCAGCGCGGTCTTGCACCGGGCCTCCGCCTCCGTCAGCACCTCCTTGAGCCCGTTGATCTCCTTCTGGAGCTCTTCGTGCTTCTTCTTGTAGCAGTCCTCCTGGGCCTTTAGCTTCTTGCTGTGGTCAGCGGCAAGCGTCTGGCGGTTCCTCTCGACCCTCGCACCGGTATCCGCCTGGATCTTCTTCTCCTTCGCCTCCAGCGAGGCGTTGGCCTTCTCCATGTGCTGGTTGTAGGAGGCCTGGGCGGCAGCCACCTTGCGGTCCAGTGTCTCCAGGCGCTCGCGCTCTGTGGCCTGGTCGGCTGTCGTCCTCTCAAGCTCCCGCTCATGGATCGCGAGGTCCGCCTCGCGGCCTGCGTGGCCTTTGGCAAGCTTATCGAGCTCGGCCTCCCACACCTAGAGCCGCTGTGCCTGGGCGGCGTGCTGCTCCTCAAGCACCTTCGTGCGACCCTCCGCCTCCTCGCGACGCCGATCGGCTGCGTCGACCTCCTGCATGGCGTTCTCGAAGATCTCCTTTGCCTCAGCGGCGGCCTTCTCCCACTTCTCCCGCGCGGCCTCGTCTTGGCACCGGCCCAGCTTGACAGTGACGTCAAGTTGGCACCACCCTTCAGCGAGGCGCAGGCGCTCCCCGGCAAGGCACGTCTCCTCCGCTTGGAGTTCCGCCTCGAGTTGGCCTAGAGCCGCCCGGGCATTCCGCAGGACCCCGCACTTGAGCAGGGTGCGGCTGTTCATGAGCGCCAGGGCCCAGTCCGGGTCCGGCTCCTCGCCACTCTTCGCCGTCATAGCCTGGGAAGGCCCGACGTCATTCGTCAGGTGCGGGGGGCTCGCCGAGGTCTCCTCCTCCTCTTCCTGCGCCGGCATGCTCTGCGGGCTCATCGTGCCCGTGGCAGGGGCCTCACGCACCGGCGAGCATCGGGGGCTCACCGAGGCGCCTCCGGCATCTGTAGCCTTCGTGGCGGGGGTGGAGCTCGGCGGGGGAATTGGCGCCTCTGCCTCTCCCATGGCCGCGTCCCCTCCTACAGCGGGCACCTCGGGAGGTGCGGCCCCTCCTCCGGAGGCTGCCTCCCGAGGCTCGTCTCCCTTGACCTCAGGAGACACGTCGGCGAGCGGCTCCGGAGGGGCCACCTGCTCCTCCTCCACCTCTGTGTGCCCCGTTTCGGCTTCGGGGCAGCCGCTGGCCTTTGCGCGCCCTTCGGCGCCTGCGGTAGGCGTCGGGGCCCCCTTCGAGCCAGGGGTCTTCGGCTTCTTCTTCTTCGTGGGCCTGCTGCACGCGTGGGGGCTCAGCCCTAGATCTCGGGAGGAAGAACGAGGAACATAAGGAAAGAGAGCAGGGTGTGGTGACTTACTCGTCGTTCGGGACCCACTTCCTCTTCTTCAAGACTGGCGGCGGGCAGCTCCCGCTGTCGCCCTCGTGAGGCTCCCTCATGAGGTCGCCTCCCGAGGCCCGGCCACCCCATCCTTTGCGCCGTCCTTCTTGGCGGGGGCCTCGGCTGCCCCACCATCCGTGCCAGTCTTCTCCACGGGGGGCTCGGTGCCCCCGCTGTCGGTGTCAATCTCCTCCACGCGCGGCTTGTCAGCCGATGCGCTGGTGCTCCCTTTGCCTCCCGCGCCAATGGGCCGGGAGGGCACAACCCTGAATTGGGTGTCGTCTTCATCGTCATCGTCCTCGAGGTCGCAGATGAGCTGGCGGCGGCTTCGCGGGGCCGGCCCGCCATTGCTCTCCTCCGCGGCGCTCGCCGAGGCCTCGGCGTGTCCGTGGTCTCCCGAGCCATGGACCACCACGAATGGGTTCTCGCGAGGCCCCTCAAAGCCCTCTGGCAACTAGCCCCACTGGTCGAAGACGGGCATCTCATCGACCAGCTCATCCTTGTTCTGGTAGCGGTACAGCGGGAGCACATCCCGGGGCGGATCCTTCATGCCGCCGTCGACCAGGATCTTCATGATCTCCTCCAGCGTCTCCACCGGCAGGTTGTCGACGCTCAGCCTCATGGGGTCGTCCTGGCCGGTGATCTTCCACACCGGGCGCGAGCGCCTCTGGAGCGGCACGATGCGGCGCCGCAAGAACTCCTTCACCACCATGGGCCACGTGAGCCCGCCTTCCTTCAACTCGGCCAGCCACCCCCACAAGGGCGCCAGCCTCGGGTCGGTGAGCTTCTCGTGCTCCCAGCCGGAGCTCTTCGCGGCGGGGTCCGTTGGGATCATCTGTAGCGGGCTATGCTGGCGCGTGCCCACATAGATCCAGCGGTGCCTGTAGCCCTCCACGTTCCTCAAGATCTTCAGGTTGATGGAGTGCTCCTCCGTCCCCTTGACACCGAGGAACGAGGTGCACGCCGAGCGGTGGTTCGCCGCGGTCAGCCGCAGGCTGAAGATGTGGCGAAAGAGCGCCACCGAAGGCATCACGCCCACGAAGGCCTCGCAGAAGAAGGTGAAGGTGGAGAGGAGGAAGACGGAGAACGTGGATCTGGTAGTGGGTTAGGATGGCGTTGAAGAAGTCCGAGAACGGCGGCACCAAGCTGGTGTAGACGCTGTGGACAAAGAGAGGGAAGGTCGTCGCCGTTAGATTGCGCGGAGGGCGTCAGCTCAGCCAGATCTCCGTTGCCTTCCACTCGTTGCAGGCGGCGGCGGTCATCGGCATCACCTTCTCCAACCCTTCCTGGTTGGCGATGATGGAGCGTGCCAGGGCCGGCTCCAAGGCTGGTGCGGTCAGGGCCACGACCGCCGTATTGCCCCTTTTGCCAGCGGGCGCCATTGCTGCGCGGTAGAGCTTGGGGGCGAGAGGAAGAAGAAGTAGCGCACAAGGAAGGAGATGCGAGGAGTCAGGCGCTAGGAGGCGGGGAGTGCGAAGGAAGGCAATGATGTTCTACGCCGTGCACATGCAGTTACCGAGGCATAGTGGGAGAAGTGGGGGCGTCCCACGTCCCATCGTGCGCCACACGTCGAACCTGGGCCCTGAAGTCTATCAGGGCCCGCGCCGTTTCGCTCCCAACGGGCGGGAACGTGCGCGCCACGGGCCCGGGGGCTACTGTCGGGCCAGTGGGAACCGGGGTACCACGGCCCGTCTGCCTGCGGCCCAGGAAGCAACGCCTGGCAAAGGCCCAAGAGGCAGCCCAGTCATGGGCACCGCGAAGCAAGACACCTCGCGAGGCGCCAGCCTCACGAGGACCCCTCCGCACGGAGCAGACCACCAAGACTTAGCAGCAGTAGCAATGGCAGGAGGCCTCACAAGGCCCCCTCGCGAGGCCGTCTCCCGAGGCGGCCTCCCGAGGCCACCCGAGGCGGGCGTCGCCTTGCGCCGGTCATGCAGTCCAGTGCCCACCACGTGGGTGACGCGCTGGGAGACAAGCCGTGGCAGGAACTGTACCAGCAGGCACGGACAGAGAGGATTTTCTCTTTGGTGCTAAAGGGGCAGCACCAGCTGCCCACCTCCAAAGCAAGTCCCAAGGACTGCCCTTTTGGTGAAAGAAGACCAAGACAACAAGGCGCGCAGGGCGGAGGTCTTCACCGAGCCCACCTGCATGTCATGGATAACACTTTTGCAGGCGAAGACCAACTTTGGTCAGGATAAGCCTGGGCGCCTATCCCCTTTCAAATTGCCGTTGTGTGTGGCAACCCTTCCTGCCAAAGTTTTCGGGGGAAGAGGACCAAGGCAGCTATAAAAGGGGCAGTGCTTCCACCATAGGGAGGTCAACCATTTCCTTTGTCTTCAACCTTGTACGCGATAACCTTCTTGCCGACCATAATCCCAAACACAAAGCAGGAGTAGAGTTTTACACCGTGAGGTGGCCCGAACCTGGGTAGCTGTTGTGTCCCCTGTCGTGCCCTATGCTCCGTGTGCTCTCGCTGTAGTCTCGCCGTGGTCACCACGGAGCAGATAGAAACAAGCACGCCCCAGAGTTCGAACCAGGGTCCCTGGAGCCCCGATTCTGACACTCTATACATGAGAAACATACACAAATGCTATATTTCCCAGTAGTTCTTAAGCATGCTTGGCTTGGTTAACTGTATGATGTTCTAGTATATGTTCTATTCTGCAAATGTGGTTCTCAGTTAACTGCTTGCTTCTTTTTTTGTGGTGTCCAGTTAACTGTTTGGTTCAATTGTGCAATGTGATGTTCATTTGTTGTGCGTACAAGTTTTCATTAATATATTATACTGATAGTATGCCAACTCTCACTTAAACTGATCAATATCTGCCTTATATATATATGTGTTGCAGGGAAACAATGGGAGGCACTAAGGTTTACCATCGAGGTTTGCCCATGCATAGATCCTTTGGATAATAGCACATTATTGTGCAATTGCAGGAACCATTCTAATATTTAGGTTTTTAACAATTTGGTCTGGAACATGTAGGTCCTGCTATCAGAGGTTTAGACCCACTGTTCGATCATGGGGAAATGAGATGGATATGAATATCAGTCATGTCAAGAAACGCAGAAAGATTGTTAGGATAAAGAAACTAGCGATGAATAACAACAAGATCTTTGTTTGCACAATGAGGAAGACATCAGTCAACTATAGGATGGTACTAACTCTTTTACCTTGTGTTTTTTCCTATGCGCCATTTCAAAATTTAGAACAGATATTTATGCATATCTTTGTTTTCAGTCCTTTCCAAAGCAGTTCACCGATGATTACCTCTCAAACCACCTGCATGGTCAATAGGCGAGGAAGGTACTCATTCAACACCCACGGTACAATATTGAAGTCTTCCTCAAGAGGACGAAGGTTGGGCGGGCAGTCATCCGCAGCCAGTGGCCTAAAGTTGCAAGGACATTCAACATCATTGAAGGCTCAATATTCGCCTTCAGATTCAGCAGTTTTCCAGATGAGATTCATCTGTCTATATACCGTATATGATGCTACTTTCCAAAGGTTTTAGATGTTGCATGTGAAACTTCGTGCTGTTGTGTAATGGCGTAGCTAGCTATATGCCTATATGGTGTAACTGAGTGCTGAAGCTGTGTGATGTTGTACTCTGATGTAATTCAGCTATGAAATCCTGGTTGACGTAATACGGCTATGAAACATATGGTGTGTTTGATATGAAATGTCAATTTGATTACTAAATGCATTATCAATAATAGGCCAATTAGCCTGCTTATTGCGTTTTTGTATTGCAGACGGTTTCTCAGACAACACCGTGAGTGATGACCTCAAACAACGCACACAGTTTCTAGAAAGTAGCCGTGTTGGATCCATGAACAATCACACATGACTTCCGCCCGACAAATGTTTGCGTTAGGCCACCTTGCACAAACGTTTCCACATAAAAATTGTGTGTGATGTACATATGAACAAAAACGTTTGTCTGAGATTCACTGTGTGGGATGTACATATGAACGGAAATGATTGGGCCAGTATAATTGTCTATGATGGCTCGCCTGATCACACACGAACTCTTTTTGCCCCGCGTGTGTGACCGGAGGCCCTATCGCCGACGGTTTCTGGTTCGTGTGGGAAGGACCCCCCCTATCGCACACATAGGCAAGGCGATGGTTTAAAACTCTGTTGCGGAAAGGGGGTAAAAACCGTTTGTATAGCTGGTTGCTGCACCAGTGATGGTTTGACACGCTGGTGGAGAGGACTCTCAAGGAAGAGAAGGACCTCATCCGCGACACCACCGACGAGGAGCTGGAACACATTGCCAGCAGAGCGACGGAAGCAGGAATGGATGTCGGCGCTAGCGGCTCTGGATCCGCGGTAGCCGACGTTGATGAAGAAGCTGAAGATGAACCTGCAGAAGAGCCGCCGGAAGAACTTGCCGGGGAACAAGAAGAGCCTACCGGGGAACAGGGCGAGAAAACCGCTGAGGAGCAAGTGCGTAGGGAGCCCCCTGTTCCTCTAGTCCTGGCAAGGAAATCTCGCATCCTCCGGAGAGCCAGTTCATCCTCCATCTTTGGGTGACGAGGAAGTCGACAAGGGAGCGGCCACTATGGCTGCCGGGCGGCAAGGACCTCGACGCCAAGCTTATCAACAACAGCGAGTGCGGCGCCATTCTACGAGGCGACCAGTCGCATCAGCTGCCGGAGTAGCTGGGCCTTCCCAATCTGCTGTGCCCGCGGCAACTAAGCGGGCCAGAACTCCTACTCCGCCTCCTGCCTCCAGCACTGGACCTGAGGGTGTATATGACCTCTCCATCCTTAGTGATGAGGAGGAGGAAGAAGAGTATGTGTGTCGGGGGGATGACCCCCGGGTAGGCAAGCGAACCCGGAGCCCCTTTTCCAAAATATCGGGGCAGCCCGTGCCCCACCCCGCCGGCTGGCCATCCGGCTGGCTTCCCAACGCGAGCCGGCTAGGCCCGGCCCCGGGCCGGGTCCGGCTATCCGATAACCGGCTGACGATGGGTCAGCGGGCGTCCCATCGCTCTTCGTGACAAGACGGCCCCGCACGACGGGAGAACATGGCTACAGTGCAAACCGTCTCGGGAAGGCGCGCCGGCAAAGCTGCCAGCCCTGCTGACCGGGACGGTCGGCATCAGCACCAACGCACCACTGTAGCCCCCCACGGCGGGAGAGCGTGGCTACAGTGCAATCCATCTCGGGAAGGCGCGGTGGCAGAGCCGCCCACCCCGCTGACCGGAACGACCGGCGTCAGCACCAGCGCGCCACTGCAGCCCCCCATGACGCCGTCCCCTCCGTGAAGCAGCCGGCGGGCCCCGCAGCTGGCGGGGCCCAGCAGCCGGCGGGCCCACAGCCAGCTCCAGACGCCGATGTCCGGGTCTCGGCGTGTGTAATTTTACCCATGTAACCCTGGGGGGTCAGGCTATAAGACTCCCCAGGAGGCCTCCATGCAGAGGATTCGGATCCAGTAGCAACACACACACTCGTAGGAGAGGCTGAACGGAGAACCAGCTCCTTCTTCCTCCTCCGCCCAAATAGCTCCAGGAGCACCATTGTAACCATCGTGGCCTCTGAGCCTATCAACCCACTCGGCTGGACTAGGGGTGTTAACTCCCCGGAGGGCCCTGAACCTGGGTACGCCTTGTGTCTCCCGCACTCGTGTGCCAACCTCGCTTACGGAACCCACCGGCGTCCTCACGCAGCCCCCCACTTTTAGCCATCTCATGGCATCTGCCATGATTTCACCACGACAGTTGGCGCCCACCGTGGGGCTGCTCACGGCGTCGGCCGGAGTCAAGTTCTGGACGAGGCCCTTCACCTGCTCCGGCGAGGGCATCACGCACGGCTTGGTCCGCGCACCTCGCGCGGCCAACCCGGCCGGCTACGACGCAGCGCCTGGCGTGGACGCCGCCTGCCCCGCAGGTTGCCTCATCATTTCTTTCGGCGCACTGCGCGTCTTTGTTGCGCTCATTCCCGACGAGTACCCCAACGAGGTACACAGCTTCGCCGACTCGCCCGTCCCCGTTGGTTGCGCCGTCTCCGACGACGTCGCGGACCTCTGTGCCCGCGCGGAGGTGCTGACCATCGGCGCTAGCTCTGGCTCCTCACGAGACAAGGAGAAGACGCCGCGGCTGCGGCCCCGCCTCGCCGGGTCGACCCGCTCCGCGAGACGATCCGGAGCCTGCAAGCCCCCATCACGCCCGATGCCGACATGGCGGCAGCAGCGGCTCAACTCAACGAGGACCGTGAGCATCTGCTGGTCAAGGCCACGACGCTCGCGGCAACACGGCGTCGGCTGGAGTCCGCCCAGCGAGAGTATGAAAGCGTCCACGGCTTCATGCCGCCGCCGCTGAGCCTAGCCGGGTCGTGGAAGTGCAGATCCGTGGAGGCGCAATCGGCCGTGCGCTAGGCGCGGGCCGGCCTGTCTACGACACCCCCGTCAAGAACATGCGCGTGGTGCAGGCGGCCATGGCGGATCTCGAGTTCCTGGAGGGCGAGGAGCTGCTGCAGTAGCAGCAGCGCATCTGCGACCTCATCACCGCGGTGAACGAGCAGCAGAAGCGCTTCGACCCGGCCCAGCCGTCTGCCTCTGCTTCGGGAAATACCGCGAACCCGGAGAGGGCTCTTCGGGACACGCAGCAGGCGTCTTCCCCTGCCGGCTCGACCAGTCACGGCTTTGGCCGGCGCCGGGCAAGCCGGAGCCGGCACAACCGCGTCGCGGCGGCTGGCGACGACATTGCCAACGAGACTGCCGGTGACGGCCGGGTCCAACAGTCGGAACTTCCTCCCCCGCCGCCTCGACGATCCTGGCCGGCTTCCGCCGGCGCAGTGCCACGCGGCCCCGTCGTGAGCCGGCTGGGCCCCCGCGAGCCCTACGACGAAACCGATGCCCGCCACCGCATCGACCGGCTGGCGCGGTCCACGCTTCTCGAGGAGGAGAGCTCCGTTGGCCCTGCGTGTTTCGGACCCCGCATCCGCGAAGAGCCCTTCCCCAAAGGGTTCACGCTGGCCCGCGACACCCCCAAGTACAGCGGTGTCTCCAAGCCGGAGGACTGGCTAACCGACTACACCACGGCTGTCGGCATCGCCGGCGGCAACCGGCGCGTGGCGGTCCGCTACGTCCCCCTCATGCTGCTTGTTCGGCCCGGACATGGCTTAACAGCCTAAGGGCCGACAGCATCAATTCCTGGCTGGACTTCGAGGATGCATTCGTGCGCAACTTCACCAGCACGTACAAGCGTCCGGGTCGGCCTTGCCAGCTCTCCATGTGCGTCCAGGGCCCGAGCGAGCCTCTCCGCTACTTCCTCACGCGGTGGACCGAGCTGTGCACCTCCTGCGAAGGGTTCCACGAAGTGCAAGCCATCCAGTACTTCATTGACGGGTGCCGAAATGGCACCCTGCTCAAGCACCGCCTGATGTGGGACGAGCCGGACACCCTGGCGGAGCTCATGGTGGTGGCGGACAAGTACGCCACGGCCGACTTCGCGATGCGCGTAAAGATCACGGTCGACGTGGACAGCAAGCCGGTCCCGGTCCAGACGGCCGCCCCAAAGCCGGCTGGCGAAACTAACCAGCACCGGCAGGACAACAACAACAACAACAAGCAGAAGGCCGAGCAGCCGGTTCCTCGTTACAACAACCAGCAAGTGGCCGCCGTGGCGGAGGAGCAACCGGCCGAGCAAGGCGGCGTCAAGCGCCAGCGCATCGGCAAGACGGCCTGGCAGCCCAAGTTCTCCTTTGAGCAGATGCTGGACGCCCCATGCAAGCACCACAGTGTAGCGAAGCCTTCCACGCACACGCTCTGGAACTGCAGCATCACCCAGCGCCTGATGCGCGGCGATTTCCCACCACCACCGCCCAGTCCCGACCCGCAGCTCCCGCCGCCTCCCCCGCCACCTCCGGCAGCCGGCGCCCTCGCCAACAACCCCTACCCTCAGCAGGATGCGACCTAGGTCGTCTTTACCAGTGAGGGCGACGACAAGCACAGCAAGCGCAAGTACCAGCACGAGGTAAACGCCGTCATCCCCCCGGTCCCCCAGTACATGCACTGGTCCGACCGTCCCATCAATTGGACCCGGGAGGACCACCCGGCCGTGATGCCCATGCCGGGTGGCTACGCGCTCGTCCTCGACCCCACCTTCGTCGCTGAGAAGCGCACCTGCCACTTTTCGCGGGTGCTGATCGATGGCGGCAGCAACATCAACATCCTCTACCGCGACACCATGGTCAAGCTCGGCATCGAGGAAGGCCAGCTGCAGCCCACCCAGACGGTGTTCCACGGCATCGTGTCAGGCGCCTCGTGCTCCCCCATCGGCCGGGTGCGGCTGGACGTGCTGTTCGGCACTAGCACCCATTTCCGCCGAGAGCCGATCTGGTTCGAAGTGGTCAACCTCGCCAGCCCCAACCACGCGCTTTTGGGCCGACCCGCCATGGCCAAGTTCATGGCGGTCCCCCACTACACCTACCTCAAGATGAAGCTGCCAGGTCCCAAGGGCATCATCACCATCACCGGCGACTACAAGAAGTCCCTGGAGTGCGCCAAAGCCGGCTCTAAGCGGGCCGAGTCGCTGGTCATCGCCGAGGAGAGGCGCCAGCTCGACCGTGTTGTCGCGCTAGCTGGCGAGCAGCCGGTCATGCCGGCTCACCTCAAGCAGCCGGCCGATGGGGGGTCCTTCAAGCCGGCCAAGGGCACAAGGAAGGTATCGCTCGACCCGTCCAACCCCAACTCCAGCGAGTACGTTGTCGTGGGCTCCGGACTCGATAGCAAATAGGAAGGCGAGCTCGTCGACTTCCTCCGTGAGAATCAGAATATCTTCGCATGGTCCCCTAAAGACATGCCGGATGTTCCGAGGAAGTACGCCGAGCACAAACTCCACGTCCGGCCGGATGCCAAGCCGGTCCGGTAGCCGCTACGCCGCTTCTCCGAGGAGAAGCGAAGAACCATTGGCGAAGAGATCGCCCGGCTGCTCAAAGCTGGGTTCATCATGGAAGTGTTCCACCCCGAGTGGCTGGCCAACCCGGTCCTGGTCCTGAAGAAGAACGACACTTGGCGCATGTGTATCGACTACACCAGCCTGAACAAGGCTTGCCCCAAGGACCCGTTTGCCCTACCCCGGATTGACCAAGTCATTGACTCCACAGCCGGCTGCGAGCTCCTGTCCTTCTTGGACTCTTACTCCGGCTACCACTAGATCAAGCTGGACCCGGCGGATGCCCTCAAGACATCCTTCATCACCCCCTTCGGGGCGTATTGCTACATCACCATGTCGTTCGGCTTGAAGAACGCCGGCGCCACCTTCCAGCGCTGCATGCAAAAATGCCTTCTGCCTCAGAACGGCCGGAACGTGCACGTCTACGTCGACAACATCGTGGTGAAGACCAAGCAGCACCTCACCCTCCTCGAGGATCTCAGGGAGACGTTTTCCAACCTACGCCAGTTCCAGATCAAGCTCAACCCGGAGAAATGCATCTTCAGCGTGCCGGCTGGCCAACTCCTTGGTTTCCTTATCTCGGAACGCGGCATTGAGGCCAATCCGGAGAAGATCAAGGCGATCGACCGCATGCGCAAGCCGGCTCGGCTGCGCGATGTCCAGAAGTTCACCGGTTGCTTGGCCTCTCTCAACCGGTTTGTCAGCCGGCTGGGGGAGAGGGCCCTGCCCCTATATCAGCTGATGAAGAAGACGGCGCCATTCGAGTGCTCCGACCAGGCGGACGAAGCTTTCCGCGACCTCAAGCGCATGCTCTCCACCACACCCGTCTTGGCCGCGCCGGCGGAAAAGGAGTTGCTCCTGATGTACATCGCGGCAACCACCCACGAGGTCAGCGTGGTGCTGGTGGTAGAGCGCCCCGAGGAAGGCAAGGCACAGCTGGTCCAGCGCCCTATGTACTACCTCAGCGAGGTCCTCTCCACCTCCAAGCAAAACTACCTCCACTACCAGAAGATGTGCTACGGCGTGTACTTGGCCGCCAAGAAGCTTTGGCAGTACTTCCAGGAGCACGCCATCACCGTGGTGAGCACGGCCCCCATCGGCGAGATCATGGGATGCCGGGATGCCTCTGGACGGATCGCCAAGTGGGCCATCGAGCTAGCCGGCCACACCATCCTCTACGAGCCTCGTACCGCCATCAAATCACAGGCGTTGGCCGACTTCCTCGTCGATTGGGCGGAGACCCAGTACTTGCCGCCGGCTCCCGACGCGACGCACTGGCGCATGGACTTTGACGGCTCGAAGATGGCCTCCGGCTTGGGAGCCGGCATCGTGCTCTCCTCCCCCAAGGGCGACCGGCTACAACAACGTTGCCGAGTATGAAGCCATCGTCCATGGCCTCCGGCTGGCCAAAGAAATCGGCATCCGGCGTATCCTCTGCTTCGGCGACTCCTACCTGGTGGTCCAGCAAGCCTCTGGCGAGTGGGACGCCAGGGACTCCAACATGGCCAGCTACCGCAACCTGGTCCAGCAGATGACCGATAGCTTCGACGGTTGCGAGTTCCTCCACGTCCCCCGAAATGAGAACGAGGCGGCGGATACTCTAGCCAAGCTTGGCTCCAGCCGGCAAGCAATCCCAACCGGTGTCTCCCTCGAGCATCGACGCAAGTCGTCCATCAAGCCGTCTCCGGATTCGGAATCCATCTTCGTCCCGGCCGACCCAACAGTCCTTCCCTCCGTCTCGGGGGCTGCCGGCTCCGGCTCGGGGACTGCCAGCGCCACCCCGGGGGCTGCCATCCCGATCCCGGGCGCCGCCGCCTCTCACCCAGCCCCGGAGGCTGCCGGCTCCGGCTCGAGGGCTACCGGCTCCAGCTCGTCGCCTCCCGACCCGGCCGAACCCGCGCAAGTGGCCGTCCTCACGGTGCTGGAGGCGCCGTCTTGGGCCCAACCGATCCTCGCTTTCTTGGCAAACGGCGAGCTCCCGGCGAACGAGGTCGAGGCTCGGCAGGTGCAGCGCCGGGCCTCCGCCTACAGCATCATCAACCGCGAGCTCGTCAAGCGCAGCACAACCGGCGTCTTCCAGCGATGCGTGGAGACGGCCTGGGGCCTCGAGATCTTGCTCGATATCCACCAGGGTGAGTGCGGGCACCACGCCGCCTCCCGGTCTCTGGTGGCCAAAGCATTCCGCCACGGCTTTTACTGCCCAACTGCGCTGAAGGACGCCGAGGAGCTGGTCCTCAAGTGCAAGGGCTGCCAGCACTTCAAGGCCCAGAGCCACCAGCCGGCTGCGGCACTCCAAACCATCCCCATTGCGTGGCCCTTTGCCGTCTGGGGCCTCGACATGGTGGGACCCTTCAAAACCGCTCGGGGCGGCATGACACACCTTCTGGTGGCCGTCGACAAATTCACCAAGTGGATCAAGGCAAGACCGATCAAGAAACACGACGGCCCCACGGCCGTCAAGTTCATCAAAGACATCGCTGTCCGCTAGGGCGTCCCCAACAGCATCATCACCGACAATGGCACCAACTTCGCCAAAGGCGCGCTAGCGCGCTACTGCTCCGTCTCCGGCATCTGGCTTGACCTGGCCTCCGTCACACACCCTTAGTCCAACGGCCAAGCGGAGCGGGCAAACGGCCTCATCTTGGCTGGCATCAAGCTGCGACTCGTCGAACCACTCGGGCATTCACCCGGCAGCTGGATCGACGAGCTGCCGGCCATCCTATGGAGTCTCCGGACCACCCCCAACCGCTCAATCGGCTTCACCCCATTCTTTCTTGTCTACGGGGCCGAGGCGATCATCCCCACGTATCTCGAGTTCGACTCGCCTCGGGTCACCCTGTACACGGAGGTAGAGGCCGCAGCAGCACGCGAGGACGGCATCGACCTGCTAGAGGAGGCGCGCCTGTTGGCCCTCAGCCGGTCAGCCATCTACCAGCAGAACCTACGCCACTACCACATCAAGAAGATCAAGCCCCTCGCTTTCCGCTAGGGCGACCTCGTGCTCCGGCTGATCCAGCGAACAGCCGGCCAGCACAAGCTATCCTCCCCATGGGAGGGCCCCTTCATCATCAGCAAGGCCTTGCGCAACAACGTGTACTACCTCATCGACGCACAAAAGCAAAGCAAGCGCAAGAGAGACGCCTCCGACGAAGAGACGGAACGCCCCTGGAACGCGGAGCTCCTCCGTCCATTTTATAGTTGAACCATGTATGTATGTATCACTACCCCTTTTGGAAGTTAATGAAAGCAGCAGGTCCCCCGAACGACACTCGGGGGCTACCTTTTCATCTCTATCGAGTTCTTGCACACTTTACCGCATTCGCCTCCCTCCCGCCGGGTCGGCACGGCCGGCTTAGGGGCTCGGGGGCTCGCCGGCTAACCCACGCCGCGTTCTCCTCAACCCGGTCAGTAACATGCGCACCACCGAAGCCCTCTCTCTGCCATAAGCCACAGACCGGCTCCCGGCTGTTCAAGGCTGGCAAGAGCCAAAGGCTGCAAGCATCCTCACGCGAAAAACGGATAGGTACGAACGACCAGCTCGGCCAACCCGGCTCTTCTCACTTTACGCTCCGCCGCACAGATCGGCTGCGCTCCAGCCGGCTTCGCCGCCTGCAGCCAGCCAGCCCAGTGGGTGTTTCGCTTGCGCTCAAATCCTAAGGCCTAAGTACTAATCGCTCTCTTCCGAGTTTGGCTCCCCGTCCTAGCTACAGACCGGATCCCGGCTGTCCGGCTGGCGGGGAGGAGGATGAAAGGGGAAGCGAACAGGAAAACAGCTAAGGGAAAAGAACAAAAGCGAAACCACCAGACGGCAGGCGCAAGCATACAAGAGACAAACATGCATTCATATACACAGCAAGGCCCGTGGCCAGTAGTTCATTACATTACACTCACACCCCCAGTGGGTGGATCTGCCGGCTAACAAAAAAAAAGTTTGAAGTTTGAAAGAAAGAAATAAAGGAAAAATAAAAGCCCTAAGCTGCGGCCTCGTCGGCATCACTCGGCGCCGGGTTCTCCGTAGTGGCGGTGCCGTCCAACTCGCCGGCGTCATCGTCCGCGTCGGCACCCGTCTCGGCCGAGCTGCCCTCTGGGTCCTCGAGCTCTAGGCCGAAGTCATCGGCGGGAAGCTCCGCGCCGTCCGGCGCCCGCTCCGGCACGAACTCTCCGTTCGGGGCGAACGACGCAATGTCGCTAGCCCGCACGGCGATCGATGTCGCCCGCTCCGCCTAGTCCGCCTCCGCCCCAGCCCTCCGGGCGCGCAGCTGGTCCAAGCGGATGGTTGGGTACCAAGACAGCATGACCCCAAGCGCCATGTTCGCGACGGCTCGAGCCGCGGAGGCCCTCCACGAGTTGAGTCGCGCCGCGCCGGCCTCCAGCCAACGCGCCAGCCGGCTCACGCTGCTCGGCGCCACCGCACCCAGCCAGAGGGTGGCTACCATCGACAAACCGGCTTCGAAAAGCCGGTTCATCTGGCGCTCCACCGCCTCCAAGCGAGCCTTGGCGGCCACGGTGATCTCCGCCACCGACCAGGCGGCGTACTCCTCGACGGCGGCCCCCGCCGCCATCTGCTCCAGCCGGTGGGCATTCACCGCCACCTCGGCCGACCCTTGGGTCTCGGGGAAGAATCCTGGAAGAAAAGGGGAAGAAGATTGACCAAGACGCCAAAGGGCGGAAAACAGAAAGAAGCAAAGGACACAAGCGAAAGCGCTTACGCGTGAGGAGCTCGCCGATGTAGAGCGCGTCCTGCAGCGCCTCCCGCTCCCTCGCCGCCAGCGCATTAGCACTGCGGTCGCGGTCCGCCTTGAGTTGGGTGACCTCCTCGGCGGCCTTCTTCGCCGCCTCCTCTTGCCGCGCCGCCGCTTGACGGCGCTCCTCGGCGAGCCGGTCCAGCTCGGCTTTATGGGCAGCGGCGGCCTCGTCCCTCTCCCGGACTGCCTGGGCCGCCTCCTCCCGCAGCCGGTCATGCTCCGCGGCCGCCTGGTCACGGAGCTGGCTGGCTTCCGCCAGCCGGAGCCGGAGCCCCTCCATCTCCGCCAGGTCAACGGCGGCGGCTGCGCATCCGGATCTGGATTCAGGTAAGAAGCCGGACGAGAAAGCAAAACAAGAAGCAAAGAAGATCCGACCCGGCTGCTGCGCAACCGGCCCGGATCTCGGGGGCTACACCCAGTGGGAGCGCTGGCGCGCCCCCACTGGAAGAACGCAAGAGAGAAGCTCGATAAGATACCTCTGGCCTGGCGAAGCTCCCCCTCCTTGGCCGCCAGCTGATCCCTGGTCGCGCGGTACCGGCCCAGGAGGCGGTTGTACGCCGCCACTCGCTGGTCGTAGATGGACAGCAAAGAAGAAAAAGTCAGCACACGGACGCCTGAGAAGGCCCGACCCACCTGCTGCGCAGCCGGCCCGGGCCTCGGGGGCTACACCTAGTGGGTGCGTTGACGCGCCCCCACTGGAAAGCGACCAAGCCGGTCAAGAAGAGCAAAGAGAAAACGAAAAGCAAGAAAGCATGAAGGGCAGAACTCACCGCGAAAATCTGCTCCAGCTGTTGCAGCCGGCCGCTCTCCGCCTGGGCGAAGCTCTGCCACTGGCTGTGGTGGTTGGCGATCTGCATCCGTAGAGAATCCACCGCCGCGTCCAGCTCGCTCCGGGGGGCGCCGATTATCGCCTCGCCAGAGCTCGCTGCCCAGGCCCGTTGCGGCTGAGCCGTGGACCCGGCGCTGGACCCGCTGCCGGCCGGCCTCAGCTCGAGGCTACGCCCCGCGGCCCGCGGCTCCGCCGTCACCAGGGCGCGAGAGCTCCCTGGCGCGGTCTCCGTCCTTGGCGGCGGCGTCCCTCCTCCGCCCAGCACGGCCTCCGGCTCACGGTCCCCTCCGCCTCCGGCCCCATCGGCCGGGTCGGCAGCCGGCGGCACCTCCTGGTCGGCCGTCGGGTCGGCCTCCGGCTTGTGGTCGCCGGATTCGCCGCGACCGGCTGCTTCCTCTGTGGCCGCGCGGGCATCGGCCTCCGCCTGGCAGGCCGGGTCGTGCACCGTTTTGGAGCGATGCTCCGCAACCGACGACGGCGGTGGCGACGACGCCGTCCACTCCGGCCACGCGGCTTCCTCCTCAACCTGTCGCCGTCTCGCCACGACCTCGGCCACGGCAATGCTCCACGCCTTGGCCGACGCCTCGGCCATCTCCCTCTCGGCCTCTGCCCGGGCCCTCCAGGCGTCCCGCTGGGGTCTGCCAAGGCGGAGCCGGCTTGGCTCCTTGCCGAACCGCCACTCCTTCACCTTGAGCCCGGCGGCGGAGACGTCGTTGACGCGCACGGCGATCTCCTCCACCGTCAGCTCCTTCGTCGACAGCCGGCAGGGGTCGCGCCGGCCGCTCATATCGCAGATCCGATGCGGCCGCCTCTACAGCGGCAGCACCCGGCGACCGATGAAGGCGGCAATGAGGTCCACGGCGGTGAGCCCCTCGTGGTCCGTCATCTCCATGACCCAGCGGCAGATCCCCAAGATCTCCGCAGACGGGCTCTTCGGGTTGTGCCCCCAGTTCAGCTTCTCGGCCGGGGGCACATCGACGAAGGGAGGGCGGTTGATGCGGTCGTGGGCCGGGTCCGCGTTCTTCACCTAGGAGAAGGACATCTGCCACTTTTTGGCGGAGTCCTCGAGCGGCAGCTTCGGGAAGGGGTCCGCCGTCCGGGTAACCGGCACGGCCGCCCCGCACTCGGACATGATGCCGGCTGTGGCTCCTTGCTGCTTGAGGTAGAACATCCGGCACCACAGCTCCACGTACGGGAGGATGCCGACGTAGCCCTCGCACAGCGTTGCAAAGCCGGCGAGCTGCAAGATGGCGTTCGGCCCCAGATGGTGCGGCTGGAGACCGAAGTAGGTGAGGAAACGCCTGAAGAAGACGCTCGCCGGAAGCCCGAGCCCGCGGAGGAAGTGGGTGTAGAACACCACCACTTCGCCACTCCGCGGCTCCGGCGCCATCTCCTCGCCGGGCGCGCGCGCCTCCACCTTCGCCGCCGGTGGCAGCTGCCGCGTGCGGTGAAGATAGGCGATGTCATCGTCGGTGACCACCGACCCCTCCCACGAGCCTTTCGGTGGCGCCATTGGCAAAAGCAGGAGAAGCGCGGTCGGGGAAGGAAAATGGCAGCGGCGGTGGAGCGAGGAGAGAACGGCCACGCAAGAGTCGCAGTGCGGTGCGGTGGCATGCCTAGCGGGCGACGGCGCGCAGGCGACGGCGTACGGCAGCGGTGTGCGCGAGAAGGAAGATGGGAAGGCAGAGGCGAAGCAACGGGCAGGGGCAGAGGAGCGAATGCCTCGGCCTCTCCCCCTCCCTTCCCATTTAAAGATCCCGGTCGAACGTGGGGGAGTGGGATCGTTTAAGCCCACGATCCCCACTCCCCCGCAATACACGGGCGCGTTAAGTCACGCCTTAACTGCCACGAGAACACCAACAGGCCCGCGCGGCCGCAGTAAATCCCGCGCGCAGGCCGAGGCCGCGGCCCAGTGGGACCCAGCCCACCGCGACGTCTCGTCGCGCGCATGCCATAGCAGGCCTTTTCAGCTGCTGGGCTGCACGTGGCGAGATTTCGTCTGGCGACTGGCGCGCTTCCCCGTATCGGCAGGGCCAGCCGGCCGAGCCGTTCAGACTCCGGTGAAACCAAGTACCTCGACCCGGCTCCCGGAAGCCGGCAAACGGTGGCCTCAAGCCGGCACTACCTTGCCATGCAACCGCGCTCCTTCGAGGGAGGGGGGATAAGCTGCAAAGCCTCCCCCGCTTGGAGCCGGCGAGCCTTTACAGCTTCGGGGACTACTATCAGGGGGATGACCGCCGGGTAGGCAAGCGAACCCGGAGCCCCTTTTCAAAAATATTGGGGCAGCCCGTGCCCCACCCCGCCGGCTGGCCATCCGGCCGGCTTCCCAGCGCGAGCCGGCCAGGCCCGGCCCCGGGCCGGGTCCGGCTATCCGGTAACCGGCTGACGATGGGTCAGCGGGCGCCCCATCGCTCCCCGTGACAAGATGGCCCCCCACGACGGGAGAACATGGCTACAGTGCAAACCGTCTCGGGAAGGCGCGCCGGCAAAGCTGCCAGCCCTGCTGACCGGGACGGCCGGCATCAGCACCAACGCGCCACTGCAGCCCCCCACGGCGGGAGAGCGTGGCTACAGTGCAATCCGTCTCGGGAAGGCGCGGTTCTCTATTAAAAGGAGGCCTTAATATCCCTTAGTTTCCTTATGGACCCCGCTGCCATGGGAGGGTAGGACAAAAGATGTCATGCAAGTTCTTATCGCAAGCTCGTATGACTATATACGGAATATATGCCTACATTACATTGATGAATTGGAGCTAGTTCTGTGTCGCCCTAGGTTAAGACTGTTACATGATGAATGTTATCCAACGAATATCACCGATCCAATGCCTACGAGCTTTTCACATATTGATTCTTGCTAAGTGACTACTGTTGCTACTGCTGTTACAATTGCTACTGCTACTGCTGTTACCGTTACTGCTACCATTACTAATATTGCTACTGCTATCAAACTATCATACTACTGTGCTACTGATCACTCTGCTGCAGATATTTAGTCTCCAGGTGTGGTTGAATTGACAACTCAAGTACTAATACTTGCAAATATTCTTTGGCTCCCCATGTGTCGAAACAATAAATTTGGGTTGAATACTCTACCCTCGAAAACTGTTGTGATCCCCTATACTTGTGGGTTATCACGGACCCAGGAGCTGGAACGAAAGCACAAGGAGGTGATTGAAGCTCAAGCTGCGGATCACGCCTGCAAGATCAAGGAAACCATCGATGCTGCCGAAGCTGCAGTGGTCACCAAGAATGAGCTAGAGGGCAAGGTGCAGAAGCTTGAAGTAGATCTTGGCGCCAACAACAAGGAAGCCTTGGTGCTCAAAGCAGATATAGAGAAGACAACTCATACCTTGGCAGAGCTGCAAACCTCAATATCCACCAAGAACCAAGAACTCACCAAGGCCACGGACGTCATTGAAGACCACAAGCTAAAGCTGACCACCTTGGAAAAGTCTTTTGATGCCGTCAAGGAGCGTGAGAGAATCTTGACAAAGGACCTCCAGAACAAGAAGGCCTTGCTTGAGAGTGCTGCAAATTCCTTCAACGAGCTCAAAGGCACCTATCAGCTCTGGACTGACCGTCTTGTGGTTGCTGCAGAAAAGCTCACCTTACAGCTATCTACCATGGGCTTGCCGGAATACCACTTCTCCACCAACGAAAGGGACGCCGCCAGTGCCAGGCTCACTTTATTCTTAGAAAGTCTTATCATGGCACTAGAGAAGCACCACGAGGCTCGAGCCGCACATCTTGCCAGCGAATCCCACAAGCTTTGCCAGGATGTCCTCTTCAAGGTGCTCATCAAGGTGGTGTACTGGAACCCCAGGCATTGATCTGTCCAAAGCTTTCACCAGCTTGTCGAAGGGAGCCGACACCAAGGCCGCCGAAGAGCTTGTCGCGCCCATCGCCGACAGGGTTGTCCAGATCCCCAGGACAGAGGGCCAGCACAGGCATTAGTCCTTCTTGTACCATCTTGTCGCAAGTGCAATCCATGTAAGAGACAAGTTTATCTTAAATTAGAACTGTACTGTGCTTTTGATGTACTCCATCTTGTGCTTGTGAATGGATGTATGATGTTCCCTTTATGATTCGGTCCTTGTATGTTTTTCTCCCTACGCTTGCCGGAAACTTGTCGGCGCGCACATACTCGTGGCTAGCGCTTGAGGACGGATCCTTAGCAGCTTGCTGGAGGTGCCGCCTTCCGGCAAGATACACTTATCAGTTTTGACGTGACTAGCTTATACTGTTAAGCAGACTCAAAACAGAAATAAGAGCGCGAGAAATCCCGACAAGGTTCCTTCGCGTGCAGGTTTTTCACACAAAGACATAAATCATTCAAGGGAAAGCAATTACAACAAAGAATTTTATTTCAAAGTTTTGCAGCTTAGCTCTACTTTGCTGTACTTCTCATCGTAAATGATATCTTGAACGCCATTTGGTATCCATATACCGTCACTTCCCATGGGGAAACTTGCACATGAGGAACACTTCATTCCTTTAAGAAAAAGAAAGAAGAGAAAAGAGGAGGCTGTAACCTTGACGGTTCGTTAATCATCTCATACAAAGCAAAATGTAGCACACCACTGTATGCAACATAAATAAATATGTACTTTGACAAGAGTTGTGAAACACTTAGCTTTTATTCACTAGGCACGGGGTCTGCGCCCAGCTCTGTACAGAGGGTTACATGCCTTGCAGGCAAACTTGTACAAAAGAGGTTGCCGGGCAGTCCGGCAACCACGCCTTACGGGTAGAACTTGTGAAGATGCTCAATGTTCCATGAGTTGAGTACAGGGGTGCCATCTTCGGTCTCTAGGCAGACTGCGTCAGGCCTAGTGACTCGTACTACCCGGTAAGGGCCTTCGCACTTCGGCGTCAACTTGTTTTTCCCCTTCGTGGACTGAATCCGATGAAGAACAAGGTCGCCTTCCTCAAGGTTCCTGGCATTATCTTTGTGGCTATGGTAGCGGCACAAAGCTTGATGGTACCGTGCAGCACGGACAGCAGCCCGAAAACGATCCTCCTCAAGGAGCATGGCATCATCTTGCCGTAGCTCTTCTTGATCCTCACGTCGAAGGCCAAAACTCGAGGTGACCCGTATCTGAGTTCTGGGGAGCACCGCTTCTGCACCGTATACAAGGGAGAAGGGCGTCTGACCGGTGTCTCGACTTGGTGTTGTTCTGAGTGACCAAAGAACCACCGGCAACTCTTCCACCCAGCGTCTTCCACACTTGTGCAGCTTGTCAAATTTTCTAGTCCTGAGACAACACAACACTTCTGCATTTGTCCTCTCCACTTGTCCATTGCTCCTCGGGTGAGCAACGGAAGCGTAGCAGATCTTGTTTCCAAGTTCTTGACAGTATGCTGTGAAGGCGCGACTCATGAACTGGGTGCAATTGTCGGTGATGATCCTGTTGGGTACGCCGAAATGAGCAACCAATCCTTTGAGGAACTTGATAGCTGACTGTGCCGTCACCTTTCTCACTGGCTCTTCCTCTGGCCACTTTGTAAACTTATCGATTGCAACATACAAGAATTCAAAGCCCTCGGTAGCACGGGGAAAGGGGCCTACAATGTAGAGCCCCCAGACTGAGAAAGGCCAAGAAAGAGGGATGGTTTGAAGAGCTTGAGCTGGCTGGTGTATGTCCTTGGCGTGGAACTGGCATGCTTTGCGTCTAGTGACCACCACCAAGGCGTCTTGAAGGGCTGTCAGCCAGTAAAATCCTTGACAGAATGCCTTGCCGACAAGAGCGCGTGACCCAATATGAGAGCCACACATCCCTTCATGCATCTCTGCGAACAGCTTCTGTCCATCTTTCCCGCAAATGCACTTCAATTTTACCCCGTTTGTTCTCTTTCTGTACAAAGTGTTGTCAACAAATTGGTACATTCTTGACTGATGGGCTACTCTTTCTGCTTCTTCTTGCTCATCGGGAAGCTCTCCTATTTGAAGGTACTAGACGATTGGCTGCGCCCATGCCGGAGCCTATGGCTCAACGACAAGGACTAAAGGCACTTCTTCCTCTGCGGGAGCGCTTGCTTCGACGGCAAGGATCTGACTTGCCGGAGGCTGCAGCTCACCAGCTAAGGGTGTCTTGTTGGTGGTATCCACTTTCTTGGCGGCTGCTGGCAGCTCCGCCGGAAAGTAACCACAGACGTCTTGCATTCTTTTCTTTGCCAGCCTCGATAGTGTAACGGATGGCTGAGTTAGTTGTAGCACAAAAGTTCCTGGCTCCACAGGATGTCTCTTGGCGGCAAGTTTTGACAGGTCATCAGCAATCTCATTCTAGGCACGAGGGACATGCTCCATTTGCAGACCGTCAAAGTGCTCTTCCAACTTCCTCACTTCATTAACATAAGCCTCCATCAAGGGGCTCTGGTAATCTTTATTAATCTGCCTCACCACAAGCTGCGAGTCGCCTCTGATAATCAACTTTCGAATACCAAGGTCGATTGCAATGTGCAAGCAGGCAAGCAATCCCTCGTACTCAGCAGTGTTGTTGTGGCACCCTGGCTAAGAGAGACCGGAACACCCCGTATTCCAGCCCAGAGATCAAGTCTTCTGGAATACGGCACTGCTTGGCATAGAACAAATCAGCTCTTTACTACAAATAATAGGGGTACAAAGGGTTCGAGTATTACAAAAGATTACATCGGCACGGCGACACTACGCCTGCTAAGGTAGCTCTATGCTAGCAGTGGAACATCTCATCGCGGAATAGCTTCTAGTAGTGGGACAACGACGATGGTGATGGACTCCACTCCGCAGGGACTCTGGCTGGGACACGTCCTAGAGCGCAAACTTGGGATCCTCGACAAGCAATCAATCACGGCATCACCTGCAATCTGGCATGACACGCCAGGTGAGTACTTTGAATGTACTCGCAAGCTCACAGCAACCAAAGCAATCAAGACAAACAACAGCATGGCATTTACAGGTTAATTACTGATGATGAGCATGATACAACTAGAACAGTATGAGATGAGCATGGCATGTACATGTCAATCGGGACATGAACATGATGATACTAGCAATAGCATGAGAGGGGGGTCGATGTTTAAGGTCCCTTGGACCAACTTACTCTTCTCGGAGGTTATCTCGTAACCACCATACGTAACAAACTTACCGTCGTGAACATCACACGATCACCTCAGGATCAACCAAGCTCGGTATCAACTATACCATCGTGATCATCACATGACCACATGGAGCTTGATCTCTACCTGTGATCATTGCATGACCATGTAAAAATCACCCAACTTCTTTTCTCATGGAACCGGGGTTGTTTATTATTCAGGTTAATATTACTGTTGACCCATAGTGTGACCTACTACGAATTGTGTCCATGACCGAGGACGCGGCTATCGATAGATTATACACTCTGCAGAGGTTAGTACACTGTACACACACCACGGAACTCATGGCCTCGTTCTCCCATTCGGGTGGACCAACGACATTCCGAGAAAACCAATCTATTGCATGACACTCTCCCGGCCACTCCAACAAACCCCCTTTGGGCTATGTCATGGGTGGCCCAGATGCCAACTCTTGACATCTTGCCACCTTCGTGGTCGGCCACCGTCGTGGCAAAACAAAACAAACGGTCCCAAACGGGGACCACGGTACCATACAACTTAGGCACACAAGGCTTATGGCCGCCTACCTGATCAGGGTAGCGCGCGCACATAACCTTCCCTAGTTGGAGGCACCGGCGAGAGGCATGACAATAGACCGAATTAGGGCCCCCCATAAGGCAAATGTGGCTGCACTGGTGAGCTCGATTCGGTGGCACTATGACTCAGCCAACAGATTTGTTCAAGTTCGATTAATGTCAGGTTCACCTTGAATGGTGATGAGCCGAGCCACAACCAAATAACATGATGAAATAATAGTGCATATGAGCATGATGTCAACATAAGCATGGATGTGCAACAAGACCATTTAACATATGAATCTTAACATCAATAATAAATCATTTAGTCCATTGGATGCAAATGAGCATGGCATAGTGATGAACATGGATGCACAAGCAAATTCATAGCAAACCTTAACAATTCATACGAGCATACCATTATTACTAGCATAGGAAATAATTACAAGATTTGAACATGAGAATAATAACATTAGCAGATAATCATCTATCTCAGTGAATGCACAGGAACATGGCATAAGAAATGGGCATGGATTTACAAGCATATACATAGCATTCACAAAATAATTTCAAAGTAATTATTTACAAGCATATCATGCAAGTTGCTGTTGTGGCTTGCCTGGGGATGAAGGATTCATCGAAAAGAAGTGTGAGAAGCTCGCGGAAAATTTTGCCGGAAAAGTTTCTCTCCCGGCGAAGCTGATTAGAGGGCAAGGGCAAAATGGTCATTTTCAAAGTGTGAAAACATAGTGAAAATGATGCCAACAGAACGGGCTCGACGAATAGAGAACGTGGGCTTTTGAATCACCTGATTCGGAGTTACGGTTAAAGAAATACAGCTGTTCGTTCGTTAGGCAGAAAACCAATAAAAAATATGTTCATTTCTGCGCTTAACGGACGAACGTCCGCAATTTAGAGGTTTCGGCGCCGGCGGCTGAAAAACAGAAAGCGCATTTTGGAAAGTACGCTTTCCCGTAGAGAAAACGTAATCTTGCCTGATGTAGAGCCAGAGTACGCTTTCCAAAGATGAAAACGTATTTCCGAAAATACGCCTCCACTTAAAAGTCGCACGGGCCCGGAGTCAATGCCGTGGTCGCTTACAGCTAGGGCCCGCTGGCAGGCGAGGGGAGGGGTCGTCGTCTGATATGTTTCCAATGTATCTATAATTATTGATTGTTCCATGCTGTTATATTATCAATCTTGGATGTTTTATATACATTTACAAGGAATTATATATCATTTTTTGGGACTAACCTATTAACTTAGTGCCCAGTGCCAGTTGCTATTTTTTGCCTGTTTTTGGTTTTCCAGAATATCAGTACCAAACGAAGTCCAAATGCCATGAAACTTTTTGGAGATTTTTTTCTGGACGTAAGGGACACTAGAAGGTTCGGGAGGAACCCAGAAGCCAGAGGACGTGGCCACGAGCCACCTAGGCGCGCCTGGGGGGGGGGGGGCAGGCGCGCCCTGGTGCCTCGTGGGCCCACCTCTGCCCCTTTTGACCTAATTCCAGCACTATAAATTCACATAAATCAGGAAACCAACAGGGGAGTCCACGAAATACTTTTTCCGCTGCCGCAAGCTTCTGTTCTCGAGAGATCCCATCTAGGGGCCTTTTCCGGCACTCCGCCGGAGGGGGAATCGATCACGGAGGGGCTCTACATCAACCTTGCTACCCTTCCGATGATGCGTGAGTAGTTTACCACAGACCTTCGGGTCCACAGTTAGTAGCTAGATGGCTTCTTCTCTCTTTTTGATCTTCAATACAATGTTCTCCTCGATGTTCTTGGAGTTCTATCCGATGTAATCACTTTTTGCGGTGTGTTTGTTGGGATCCGATGAATTGTGAGTTTATGATCAGATTATCCATGAATATTATTTGAGTCTTTTCTGAACTCTTTTATGCATGATTATTATAGCTTCATATTTCTCTCCGATCTATTGATTTGGTTTGGCCAACTAGATTAATTTATCTTGCAATGGGAGAGGTGCTTTGTAATGGGTTCGATCTTGCGGTGCTCAATCCCAGTGACAGTATGGGACATGACACGTATGTATCATTGCTATTAAGGGTCAAAAGATGGGGTTTATTCATGCATGAGTTTACTTTGTCTACATCATGTCATCTTGCTTAAGCCGTTACTCCGTTCTTTATGAACTTAATACTCTAGATGCATGCTGGATAGCGGTCGATGGGTGGAGTAATAGTAGTAGATGCAGGAAGGAGTCGGTCTACTTGTCTCGGATGTGATGCCTATATACATGATCATTGCCTTGGATATCGTCATGATTATTTGCTTTTCTATCAATTGCCCAACAGTAATTTGTTTACCCACCGTATGCTATTTTCATGAGAGAAGCCTCTAGTGAAAACTATGGCCCCGGGGTCTATCCAAATCATATATTAAAAATCCTAAAAATACCTTGCTGCAATTTTTCTTTATTTATTTTATTTTGTATTTTTGTTTAATCTATCTATCTATCTATCACCACACAATTTAATCATGCAATTAACCGCCGAGGGATTGACAACCCCTTGTTTGCGTTGGGTGCAAGGATTTGTTTTTTGTGTGCAGGTACTGCTAACGAGGTGTTGCGTGATTCTCCTACTGGATTGATAACCTTGGTTTCATAACTGAGGGAAATACTTATCTCTACTTTACTGCATCATCCTCTCCTCTTCGGGGATAAAAACCAACGCAGATCACAAGTAGCAGGAAGAATTTCTGGCGCCGTTGCCGGGGAGACATCATCAAAATCTATCAAGTAACTTCGCATAAACTTATATATCCTTTCATTTATTTTATTTGCCTCTCTTTTTCATCTCCCCCACTTCTAAAAGTTTTTACAAAAATACAAAAATATTTTCCGTTTGCCTTTTTCTTGTTTGCTCCTTTCCTTGCTTGCTTTTATTGCCATGTTAACACACAAGAACAGAAAGTGAAAGGAAAAATTTAAAGATCACTATGGATCCTCATCCACTTGCTAATCTTTTCAAAAGATCCAATTATAATGAACCAATTTCTAGTGATTTGAGTGCCCTTGACTTTCTCTATGAAGTTTTGCTTGAAAATTATGAATCTGAAAATTGTGATGAAGTGTTGGAAGAAGAAATTTATAAAGTGATTCATGATAGCTCCTTGATTGAAAAGCATGATTGCAATGATGTTACTATAAATTCTATTAATGTGAATTGTGCTAATAATATGCAAAACTACAAGTTTGGGGATGATAATTTTGTTATGTCCACTACTTATTGCAATGATCATGATTGCGGTGATAATGCTTCTTATGATCTTGAAATTTTATTTAAGCCTCATGATGAATATGTTATTTATAATAATGTTTGCAATACTATTAAAAGTCAGTTTGAAAGAGCGTCAACTTTAGGTAATAATGATCCCACTACTTTGGAGAATTATCAATCTTATGAAATTTTTGACAAAAGTGGGTTTGGGGAGGTCATGACTTTAGTTGATGTTAATCCCACTATCTTGGAAGATTATAAAACTTTTATGCATGTGGATCATGAAGATAAAATTGTATATGATAGCTATATTGTTGAATTTGATTATGATCCTACTTGTAATTATTATGAGAGAGGAAAATATGGTTATAAAAAATTTCATGTCATTAAATTACCTCTCTTTGTGTTGAAATTTTTAATGCTTCATTCTTCCTATTTGCATATGCTAGATATTGCTTGTCTTGATAATTTGTTTTCCTATAAAATGCCTATGCATAGGAAGTATGTTAGACTTAAGTGTGTTTTTCATATGCTTCATGATGCTCTCTTTGTGTTTTGATTATTATCTTTCATGTGAGCATCATTGAAATCTCAAGCCTATCTTAATGGCTATAAAGAAAGAGCTTGTTGGGAGACAACCCAATAAACTTTTTATTTCTGTTCTTGTGTGTTTACACAATTATGCTTCTGTTATGATTGTGTTTTTTATGTTTTAATTAGTGTTTGTGCCAAGTAATGCCTTTGGGATGATTTGGAAGATAGTATAATTGATGCTGTTTGGAAAACAGAAAGTTTTGCGTCCAGTGCTAGAATTTTGGTTCTGTACTAGAGCGTCTGAAAAATCTGAAATTTTTACACAGTATTGGTATATGAATTGCTCACGTTGTCCTAATTTTTCAGAATTGTTGGAGTTACAGAAGTATGGCTTTTAAATACATTTCTACAGACTGTTCTGTTTTTGACAGATTCTGTTTTTGATGTGTTGCTTGCTTGTTTTGATGAAACTATGGATTGTATCAGGGGGTATAAGCCATGGAGAAGTTAGAATACAGTAGGTATAATTCAAAAATAAAATATGAATGGGTTTGCAACAGTACTTAAAGTAGTGATTTATTTGTTATACTAACGGATCTCACGAAGGTTTTGTTAAGTTTTGTGTGATTGAAGTTTTCAAGTTTTGGGTGAGATCACGATGGATGAAGGAATAAGGAGTGGCAAGAGCCTAAGCTTGGGGATGCCCATGGCACCCCAAGGTAATATTCAAGGAAGACTCAAGCGTCTAAGCTTGGGGATGCCCCGGAAGGCATCCCCTCTTTCTTCTACCAACCATCGGTAATTTTACTTGGAGCTATATTTTTATTCGTCACATGATATGTGTTTTACTTGGAGCGTCTTGTATGATATGAGTCTTTGCTTTGTTTTCTTTTTAGTTTGTCACAATCATCCTTGCTGGACACACCTATTTGAGAGAGCCACACGTTTATCATAATTTGTTAGAATACTCTATGTGCTTCACTTAAGTCATTTGAGCTAGGCAGTTGCTCTAGTGCTTCACTTAAATCTTTTTGAGCACGGCGGTGGCTATATTTTGAAGAAATAAACTCTCATGCTTCACTTATATTATTTTGAGAGTTGATAAGATTAAAATTTTGAAGAAATAAACTCTCATGCTTCACTTATATTATTTTGAGAGTTGATATGATTAAAATTTTGAAGAAATATTTGCACTCTAATGCTTCACTTATATCTTTTTGAGAGATGATAATAGTAATGGTAATTTTCACAAGATATGAATTTGGTCCCAAAGTGATGAATATTCAAGAGGTATATAATAAAAACTTTCATATAGATCATTGGATATGATAAGCTTGATTCCTTGCAATAGTTTTGCGATATGGAGATGATAATATGTGAGTCATGTTAGTGAGTAATTGTGATTTAGTAAGAATATTGGTGTTAAGGTTTGTGATTCCCTATGCATGCACGTAAAGTCAATAGTTTTGCAACGAAATTATATCCTACTTATGGTGCATTATTTGGTGTTAGTGATGTTTAATGCATGTTTATGACCATTTTCGCTTTTTGGTTGGTCGCTTCTCAATCTATTTGCTAGCCTTCATTTGTACTAAGCGGAAATACTGCTTGTGCATCCAAACTCTTTAAACCCAAGTTGTGTCAGATGAGTCCACCATACCTACCTATATGCGGTATTTCCATGCCGTTCCAAGTAAATTTGCATGTGCCAACTCTAATTTTCAAAATAATTTTCTGTTTTGTGTGCCCGTAACGCTCATGAGGCGGAAGGGGGTGGCCAATATTTTCCATGCTAGGTGGGTTATTCTCACGATGGGTGTTTATTCACTTGTCATTGCACGAGAGAGTGGCAGGTAATAGGGATGCCCAGTCCCGAAATGAAATGAAATGAAATGAAAAATCTTATATGATGATAATAATAAATTCCTTGGAAAGTGTTGGTATGGAGGGCACTCGTGGATACGGCTAGCCATGGATTGTGAAAAAATGGTGGAAAGGAAAGAAACTTTATTTTCTGTTTGGGAACCGCCTATAATGTATCTAGCATGGAAGATATTGGGAATTCTCGTTCGTTTTCATTGACAGGAAAAGCATGCCTCCCAAAATATTTTATCTCTCTAATTTTAGCTTTGAGCTCTGGCACATTAGCAAATCTCTGCTTCCCTCTGTGAAGGGCCTATCTATTTACTTTTATGCAATTTTTATTTTTATTTTGAGTCTCCATCTTCTCTTACAAAGCACCAACTAGATAGCACTATTGTCATACTTGTGCATTGGATATAGCTAATATGGAGTGTGTTTCATGAACGGATCAATGATTGAGCATAATGGGCTAGGGATAACTTTCTTTAGCGTTGAGTATTTATATCTTCATGTCAAACTATAAACTATTGCTTTGAATCATTCAAGTCCATATGTCCATGGTAGAAAAGAAAAGAATATATGATGAATATGATAGGCAGCATTCCACATCAAAAATTCTGTTTTTATCATTTACCTACTCGAGGACGAGCATGAATTAAGATTGGGGATGCTGATACGTCTCCAACGTATCTATAATTTTTGATTCTTCCATGCTGTTATATTATCAATCTTGGATGTTTTATATACATTTACAAGCAATTATATATCACTTTTTGGGACTAACCTATTAACTTAGTGCCTAGTGCCAGTTGCTGTTTTTTGCCTGTTTTTGGTTTTCCAGAATATCAGTACCAAACGAAGTTCAAATGCCACGAAACTTTTTGGAGATTTTTTTCTGGACATAAGGGACACTATAAGGTTCAGGAGGAAGCCAGAAGCCAGAGGAGGTGGCCACGAGCCACCAGGGCGCGCCTGGGGGGGCAGGCATGCCCTGGTGCGTCGTGGGCCCGCCTCTACCCCTTTTGACCTAATTCCACCACTATAATTCTCATAAATTGGGAAACCAATAGGGGAGTCCACGAAATACTTTTTCCGCCGCCGCAAGCTTCTGTTCTCGAGAGATCCCATCTGGGGGCCTTTTTCGGCACTCCGCCGGAGGGGGAATCGATCATGGAGGGGCTCTACATCAACCTTGTTGCCCTTCCGATGATGCGTGAGTAGTTTACCACAGACCTTCGGGTCCATAGTTAGTAGGTAGATGGCTTCTTCTCTCTTTTTGATCTTCAATACAATGTTCTAATCTCGATGTTCTTGGAGTTCTATCCGATGTAATCACTTTTTGCGGTGTGTTTGTTGGGATCCGATGAATTGTGAGTTTATGATCAGATTATCCATGAATATTATTTGAGTCTTTTCTGAACTCTTTTATGCATGATTATTATAGCTTCGTATTTCTCTCCGATCTATTGAATTGGTTTGGCCAACTAGATTAATTTATCTTGCAATTGGAGAGGTGCTTTGTAATGGGTTCGATCTTGCGGTGCTCAATCCCAGTGATAGTAGGGGACATGACATGTATGTATCGTTGCTATTAAGGGTAGAAATATGGGGTTTATTCATGCGTGAGTTTACTTTGTCTACATCATGTCATCTTGCTTAAGGCGTTACTCCGTTCTTTATGAACTTAATACTCTAGATGCATGATGGATAGCGGTCGATGGGTGGAGTAATACTAGTAGATGCAGGCAGGAGTCGGTCTACTTGTCTCGGACGTGATGCCTATATACATGATCATTGCCTTGGATATCATCATGATTATTTGCTTTTCTATCAATTGCCCAACAGTAATTTGTTTACCCACCGTATGCTATTTTCATGAGAGAAGCCTCTATTGAAAACTATGGCCCCCGGGTCTATCCAAATCATATATTAAAAATCCTAAAAATACCTTGCTGCACTTTTTCTTTATTTATTTTATTTTGTATTTTTGTTTAATCTATCTATCTATCACCATACAATTTAATCTTGCAATTAACCGTCGAGGGATTGACAACCCCTTGTTTGCGTTGGGTGCAAGGATTTGTTGTTTGTGTGCAGTTACTGCTAACAAGGTGTTGCATGATTCTCCTACTGGATTGATAACCTTGGTTTCATAACTGAGGGAAATACTTATCTCTACTGTACTACAGCATCATCTCCTCTTCGGGGATAAAAACCAACGCAGATCACAAGTAGCATCGTCTTCTTCACGTGTGTGCTCGGCCGAGGGAGCAGTGGAGCCCGATGGCGATTGCTGGCGGCTCTGGCCATCTCCCGCGGTGCTCGGCACACCATTGTGCTCGGGGTAAACCGGCGCATCCATCCAGGTGGGGCACGGGCCTCGAGGAAGGCGGGAGCGAGCACACCCTCGGCCATGGCGGACGGCCAGTTCGGGCGACCTTGGGGCACGCTGCTCGGCAGCGGAGAGGAGGGGCTGGGGGTCGAGGAAGCTTCGGGGAGGCTAGGGCAGAGCCCTGGTGGGTCAGGAGGGAGAGGGGAGGCCGGCATTGCTCGAATTTGAGCCGAGGGAGGCGGCGGCTGTGGCCGAGCATGGAGGGGCTCCGGGGCAATTTGAGAGGGCTGGGGGTTGCTGGGAGAGAGGAGAGGACGCTGGTGAGGAGAGGCAGCACCGGGGCAGCTTAAAAAGGCGAAGGGGCAAGATGCCGAGCCGGATGCCACCGCGGACGCGCGGTCAATGCTCTGGTGCGGCCGCGTACGCGTGGGCTCGCGAGGAGGGATTGATGGTGACGAGTGAGAGCTAGTGGGGGCGCAGACGCGGGATGGGAGAAGTCTGGTCGGCCACCAAGGGCACTGTGAGTGCGCGTGCGGCAAGGGCAGGGGCTGCCATGGTGCGAGGAGGGAGAAGGAGGAGGGGGAAAGGGGCGCGTGGACGAAGGGGACTGTGGGCGACGCGATGGACATGTCGCGGTGGCGCAAGGACGTCGTCTGGTCGTTAGCCAAGGGCCCCGACGTCCATAGCGCGTCGAATATCATGCCAGCCGCGTAGTCACCGCGTGGCATGCACGCTCTGGCCCACGTCTAGCTGAGAGGTCATGTCTAATGGGTTCCACAAAGATCAGAGATGATAGATCTAACGGCTAGGATCAAATGGGAGGCTCTGGATGATGAGCTGGTTGCAGAAAGTCACTTTGGCAGCAAGGTGTTTGTACTGGGGTGGGGGAGGATCACTTGGGGGAAGATTCTGGTCTTCAGCTGGGGAAGATCAATCACTAAGGTGATCATCTTGGAAAAATATCAGCTCAAATGGAGGGGTAGAGATAGCACTTCCTTCACAAACTGCCCTACTGGACAGAAATTGGAAATGGAAGCTGCACTCACATGGAATGTTGGATTGAGCTGCAATTTGGTGGAGGATGATTATTTGGGCATATGAAGGCACTGTAAAAATTTCATGCCATTTGGATAAATAAAAATGGTACTTCCTTCACAATGCTTTCCACTGGATAGAAACTTGGGGAAATTATTGAGAAATATTGGATGAATGAAATAAGCCCAAATTTGGTGGAGGGAGGTTATTAGGTAGGATAATGTCCTGGTAAAATTTCAGAATTTATGAACCTATATAAAATATAGTTGCTTCACAAACTGAAGTTATGACCAGAAGCAAAGATTGGATGGTGTGCTCACCATGAGCATGGAATCTTGAATATTTTTACATATCCAAGGTCCATATGGTCCAAAGGAATTTTGAGAATTTTGTGAGAATTTTGGGAATGACAGAAATATAGGTTGCTTCACAACCTAGGGCAAACAGGGTTATTCCTTTAATAGAAAAAGGAACATTCCCAAGAAATAAATACTGGGGTTGAGCTAGGGTGGAAATGACATGGCCTTGGGAAAGATTTGGGAGTGACAAGCCACTTGGGAGAGGAAGAAGAGATGATCTTCCCTGGTTTTAAGACCACAGAGCCACAGAAAAGGTATTCCAAATAAAATCCCAAAGAAATCCAGAAGAAAAAGAAAGGGCCAAAAATCAGGGTGCCACAAACCTACCCCCCTTACAAAAATCTTGTCCTCAAGATTTGGTTGCTCAGGGAACAAGTATCAATATTCTGACTTAAGGAAACCGTTTCCAACTCGGGTATCCTTTTCCTTTATATGATGTTACCACTGAATTTCATATGACATGACTGCCTTGCTCTGGGGTGGTTTGCTTCACCATATCCACATTCTAACAAGTCTTTCTTCATATGTTCATCCTTACTCTGACTCCAATTACTTTATGTCTTCTGGCTTAGCTGATGACTGAAATATGTGCTCTTCTCACAAGTCCGGGAGTGATTCCCAATTGACGTGACACTTTTCTATCCAGCACCGATAGTATTCAATGATGTTATGAACAAATTCCCTCGGTGAACTCAAAAACATTTAATCATTGCATCGGGTTACTAGATGCATGTCCTCCGGCTTCAAAACCATACTGGGAATCATAACCCTTGTCTTGGCGGAATCTGACTACTTGTAGGGAGTTCTGAATCATCTTGGCTGGCTTCTTTGTCTCAAATCCGTACCGACGATTCGACTGTCAACTGTCATGACCAGTATAAAGGAGTAATACCTTATAGCAATAGCTTCTAGAGACTTGACTGACGGTGGTTCTGGCGGAAGAATCTTGTTTATGACAGGCTATCATTTCACTGGGTACCATATGTGAGAGCACATGATCCGAGATTGTTGTTCAGCATTCTGATTACTCATTTTGTCAGTATAGCCACATGTGGGTAGTAGGCCGTGCGATGCGTTAACATGGTGCGGAGCTGGCCTTTGGTCTGACATGGCAGACTTGGATATCCGATACTGACAATTCTGAGCATATACATTTGGACAAGTGAGTTACCTTGATATGAGGTCCTTACCAACAGAGTATACCCCTCGGGTGTATATTCATGGTGACCTCTACGGAATCATACTGTCTTGGGTATCCATACCGTGTTGTTCGGGCAACGATTATCACACCCGCGTTGTCGACCTTGCTCCTTCATTATTGTTCTCTTTTTCCGAATCCTTTGCCGAAAGAGCTTGGCCATATATATCCTTAATTCTTCAGGTGACCATAGGTGCAACATTTCAGCATTCATACCTTATCCTTGTTCATGACTCGTGTCATAGGGAATATACCAGGTTCACATGTACTCGTATGGAGCTCACAGTGGTCGTCAATCATACAAGACAGTGACAAAGGTTAATGATATCACTTTGTCGGGCGTGAGGAAACTGGCCTTGATATCCACTGTCAAGATTTGTTGTCCCAATGGTGTCTTACTTCATAGCTTGTCCGTCCTTGCATCACACTGAGGTGTATAACTGGCTTTCTTCCTCTTACATAACTCATGTGGTTGTCGGATTCTCACCATGCTTGCATCATCGTATGAGTGACTTGCATGACCATGGCAGCATGCTCACAATATATATGGAAGTATGTGTAGCTGAACATTTTATTCCCGAGGCAGACTTGTGTCCTGACTAGCTCATGTTTCTGACCAAACTGTTGTGGGCTTGACCCTTGCGTTGCACTGCCAACCCACTGTGTAATTTTGTCAACTGTTTGTAGTGTCGTACTGACGAAGATTGGATAGCTTGTGTTGGAAGCCATCGAGAGTATCATGCTGAAGAAGACTGAATAGCTTATGTTCGAAGCTTTTGCCAGGATAGCATGCTAAGGAAGGTTGGGTACTGTACTTCAGAAGCTTCTCTTCCTGGTTGCTTACTGTGGAAGATTTGGTGGCTTATGTCGGAAGCTTTCTGTGGTGGCTTACTGAAGAAGACTGAGTATCTTACACTGGAAGCTATCCATATGCCGTACCGAGGAAGACTGAGGAACCTTGCGTCATAAGCTTCTCTGGTAGCGTGCGGAGGAAGACTGGCTTTTCTTACACCAGAAGCTTCTCACTATAGTGTGCAGACTGGATGCCGTATATATAACCTTAAGACACATGTTGTTGATTGCTTGTATGAAAAGAATTTGTCGGACTATCCTTCTTGATGAGTACTGGATACATGGCACATTCTAGCTTGCTTCTGGGTATAACATGTTTCAAATTTTTACTCATAGCAGAACCAAACTTCGTATATGATCCATACCTTTGACTCGAAATATAAGGTTGGTCTTGTGCACAATGTATCTTCCTGCTGGTTCCTTACGGTTGTAATGGTTGCACACTAAGGCAGTCTTGATGCTGATAGTTATTCCAGAATATCATTTGTATTCAAACCAGATATTCTCAATATAACGCAGTCGGCTGAGAATTCCATAATGTTTAACTGAGCTTCCAAATGTTTGAAAATCCTCACTGATTCTTTGGTTCCGGTGGCGGTTTGGATGAGCAACATTCATAAGGGGAAATAAGGTAACACCGAAGGCCCAAAGAAAGAAGCAAAAGAAACGACTCAAACAAAAGCACACAAGGCATCAAGGTTACATACAAGCAACATCACATTTTACTGCTATCCACAACAATATGCATGCCTACTTAAGCACTCAAATCTCATGGAAACTCCGGTACTACGATCTAACATGCTGTGACGGTGTGCACGAAAGTGAATCAACGTGTGGAGAGGTTGGTGTAAACAGAGCTACACCAAGCGCTGGCTCAGCACCGGTTGCATCTGGACGGGCTTAGGGATGAGGACGGACTCGGTGATCATGTAGCGGAACACAGATGTCATGGCCACATCATCATCAAGCATACGGAAGGGAACCGTACTCGTCCAGGGAAAGGGGGTGACAAGGTAGGATAGCGGTGGAAATCAGGGTTTGCTGACATTGCCCTTTTCTGGTAACAAAGACCAGTAAGGGTTGCCAAAGCGGCGAGTAGGATGGCAAGATCCAGGATAGAAACATGTCTATCGCCGAAGCTATAGGTGTGGCTGAAGAAAACATAAATTGGCGCTATACATGTGCATCAGTCCTGCAAGTGATGGACACCACAAGGTACCTCGGCATCACTCCGCTGGGACAGAGATGACACCAAACGCCAAAGAGCAGTTATGCAAAACTGGAGGGTGCAGGTAGTGGATCAAAACCGATGCCACCTACACTCCCAAGATCAGTCGTTAGCGATAAGATAGTGAGTCTATATGCATGCTATGCGACAAACAAATGCAGCAAACCGACTAGACTCTATACTATTGGTTTCTAATGCTCGCGCGGACTAGGGCATCCTACAGCTAGACCTGCTGTGATACCAAGCGTTGTGGCATCCCGGCTTAGAGAGACCGGAACACCCCGTATTCTAGCCCAGAGATCAATTCTTCTGGAATACGACACTGCTTGGCATAGAACAAATCAGCTCTTTACTACAAATAATAGGGGTACAAAGGGTTCGAGTATTACAAAAGATTACATCGGCACGACGACACTACGCCTGCTAAGGTAGCTCTATGCTAGTAGCGGAACATCTCATAGCGGAATAGCTCCTAGCAGCGGGACAACGACGATGGTGATGGACTCCACTCCGTAGGGACTCTGGCTGGGACACGTCCTAGAGCGCAAACTCGGGATCCTCGACTAGCAATCAATCATGGCATCACCTGCAATCTGGCATGACATGCCAGGTGAGTACTTTGAATGTACTCGCAAGCTCACAGCAACCAAAGCAATCAAGACAAACAACAGCATGGCATTTATAGGTTAATTACTGATGATGAGCACGATACAGCTAGAACAGTATGAGATGAGCATGGCATGTACATGTTAATCGGGATATGAACATGATGATACTAGCAACAGCATGAGAGGGGGGTCGATGTTTAAGGTCCCTTGGACCAACTTACTCTTCTCGGAGGTTATCTCGTAACGACCATATGTAACAAACTTACCGTCGTGAACATCACACGATCACCTCAGGATCAACCAAGCTCGGTATCAACTATGTCGTTGTGATCATCACATGACCACATGGAGCTTGATCTCTACCTGTGATCATCGCATGACCACGTAAAGATCAACCAACTTCTTTTCTCATGGAACCGAGGTTGTTCATTATTCAGGTTAATATTACTGTTGACCCATAGTATGACCTACTACGAACTGTATCCATGACCGAGGATGCGGCTATCGATAGATTATACACTCTGCAGAGGTTAGTACACTGTACCCACACCACGAAACTCATGGCCTCGTGCTCCCATTCGGGTGGACCAACGACATTCCGAGAAAATCAATCTATTGCATGACACTCTCCCGGCCACTCTGACAAACTCCCCTTTGGGCTATGTCATGGGTGGCCCCGATGCCAACTCTTGACATCCTGCCAACTTCGTGGCCAGCCACCGTCGTGGCAAAACAAAACAAACGGTCCCAAACGGGTACAATGGTACCATCCAACTTGGGCACACAAGGCTTATGGCCGCCTACCTGATCAGGGTAGCGCGCGCACATAACCTTCCCTAGTTGGAGGCACCGGGCAAGAGGCATGACGATAGACCGAATTAGGGCCCCCCATAAGGCAAATGTGGCTGCACTGGTGAGCTCGATTCGGTGGCACTATGACTCAGCCAACAGATTTGTTCAAGTTCGATTAATGTCAGGTTCAACTTGAATGGTGATGAGCCGAGCCACAACCAAATAACATGATGAAATAATAGTGCATATGAGCATGATGTCAACATAAGCATGGATGTGCAACATGACCAGTTAACATATGAATCTTAACATCAATAATAAATCATTTAGTCCATTGGATGCAAATGAGCATGGCATAGTGATGAACATGGATGCACAAGCATATTCGTAGCAAACCATAACAATTCATATGAGCATACCATTATTACTAGCATAGGAAATAATTACTAGATTTGAACATGAGAATAATAACATTAGCAGATAATCATCTATCTCAGTGAATGCACAGGAACATGGCATAAGAAATGGGCATGGATTTACAAGCATATACATGGCATTCACAAAATAATTTCAAAGTAATTATTTAAACATTCAAGTGAAAACCTCGGCTATTGAAATGCCATCATGCAAGTGGCTGTTGTGGCTTGCCTGGGGATGAAGGATTCATCGGGAAGAAGTGCGAGAAGCTCACGAAATTTTTTGCCAGAAAAGTTTCTCTCCCGGCGGAGCTGATTAGTGGGCAAGGGCAAAATGGTCATTTTTAAAGTGTGACAATATAGTGAAAATTATGCCAACAGAACGGGCTCGATGAATAGAGAACGTGGGCTTTTGAATCACCCGATTCGGAGTTACGGTTGAAGAAATACGACCGTTCGTTCGTTAGGCAGAAAACAAATAAAAAATATGTTCATTTCTGCGCTTAACGGACGAACGCCTGCTATTTCGAGGTTTCGGCGCCGGTGGCTGAAAAACAGAAAGCGCATTTTGGAAAGTACGCTTTCCCGATCTCCCGCGGCGCTCGGCACACCGTTGTGCTCGGGGAAAACTGGCGCATCCATCCAGGTGGGGCACGGGCCTCGAGGAGGGCGGGAGCGAGCACACCCTTGGCCATGGCGGATGGCCGGTTCGGGCGACCTTGGGGCGCGCTGCTCGGCAGCGGAGAGGAGGGGCTGGGGGTCGGGGAAGCTTCGGGGAGGCTAGGGCAGAGCCCTGGTGGGGACAGGAGGGAGAGGGGAGGCCGGCATTGATCGAATTTGAGCCAAGGGAGGCGGCAGCCATGGCAGTTGTGGCCGAGCATGGAGGGGCTCCGGGGCGATTTGAGAGGGCTGGGGGGTTGCTGGGAGAGAGGAGAGGAGGCTGGTGAGGAGAGGCAGCAACGGGGCGGCTTAAAAGGGCGAAGGGGCAAGATGCCGAGCCAGATGCCGCCGCGGATGCGCAGTCGATGCTCTGGTGAGGCCGCGTATGCGTGGGCTCGTGAGGAGGGATTGATGGTGACGAGTGAGAGCTAGTGGGGGCACAGACGCGGGATGGGAGAAGTCCGGTCGGCCACCAAGGGCACTGTGCGCGCGCGTGCGGCGAGGGCGGGGGCTGCCGTGCTGTGAGGAGGGAGAAGGAGGAAGGGGAAAGGGGCGCGTGGACAAAGAGGACTGTGGGCGACGCGGTGGACATGCCGCGGTGGCGCGAGGACGTCGTTTGGGCGGTGGCCGAGGGCCCCGACGTCCAGAGCGCGTCGAACAGCATGCCAGCCGCGTAGTCACCGCGTGGCATGCACGCTCTGGCCCACGTCTGGCTGAGAGGTCATGTCTAATGGGCTCCACAAAGATCAGAGATGATAGATCTAACGGCTAGGATCAAATGGGAGGCTCTGGATGATGAGCTGGTTGCAGAAAGTCACTTTGGCAGCAAGGTGTTTGTACTGGGGTGGGGGATGATCACTTGGGGGAAGATTCTGGTCTTCAGCTGGGGAAGATCAATCACTAAGGTGATCATCTTGCAAAAATATCAGCTCAAATGGAGGGGTAGAGATAGCACTTCCTTCACAAACTGCCCTATTGGACAGAAATTGGAAATGGAAGCTGCACTCACATGGAATGTTGGATTGAGCTACAATTGGGTGGAGGATGATTATTTGGGCATATGAAGGCACTGTAAAAATTTCTTACCATTTGGATAAATAAAAATGGTACTTCCTTCACAATGCTTTCCTCTGGACAAAAACTTGGGGAAATTATTGAGAAATATTGGATGAATGAAATAAGCCCAAATTTGGTGGAGGGAGGTTATATAGGTAGGATAATGTCCTGGTAAAATTTCAGAATTTATGAAGCCATATAAAATATAGTTGCTTCACAAACTGAAATTATGACCAGAAGCAAAGATTGGATGGTGTGCTCACCATGAGCATGGAATCTTGAATATTTTTACACATCCAAGGTCCATATGGTCCAAAGGAATTTTGAGAATTTTGTGAGAATTTTGGGAATGACAGAAATATAGGTTGCTTCACAACCTAGGGCAAACAGGGTTATTCCTTTAATAGAAAAAGGAACATTCCCAAGAAATAAATACTGGGGTTGAGCTAGGGTGGAAATGACATGGCCTTGGGAAAGATTTGGGAGTGACAAGCCCCTTGGGAGAGGAAGAAGAGATGATCTTCCTAGGTTTTAAGACCACAGAGCCACATAAAAGGAATTCCAAATAAAATCCCAAAGAAATCCAGAAGAAAAAGAAAGGGCCAAAAAATCAGGGTGTCACAGTTGTTGGTGGCCTGCTCCCTGGGAAACTACATCTAAACTATGTACTTGAGGTGCTCTCCGGTGGGTGCAATAAGCAGCACGCCGGCACCGGCGCCTTTCAGCGTGAAAGCACCGTCAAGCTTGACAGCTCCAACGCCCACTCCACAATCATGCTGGTGGCTTGTGGATTTCTCAGAATACGTTGCAAAGGAAAGCGAGTGACGACGGTGACTTGGTGTGCTTGAAAGTAGTGGCGCAGCTTTCTTGTGGCCATGAGAAGGCCAAAGAGCAACTTTTGCACACCAGAATACCTTGACCTAGCCACTGCAGGAGAGAGCTAACAAAGTAGACTGGGCGCTGCACCATCTTCTTCTTCGGCACAACTTGTTGATCAGGCTCATTTTCTTGCATGATCTCAGACTTGTCGGCATCTGACCTTGCCGGAGAAGATTCCAGCTTGTCGGCCCGTGGCTCTACGGTTGCTGCCTCTTCTTCATCTGCCTCTCTTTCAGCCACAAGCGCAGCATTAACAACTTGATTCGTCGCCGCTAAGTATAGCAGCAACGGCTCTTGTGGCCTAGGTGCAACTAAGACTAGCGAAGAGGACATGTACTCCTTCAAATCTTGGAGCGCGGACTCCGCTTCCGGAGCCCACTTCACCAGACCTGCCTTTTTCAATATTTTGAAAAACGGTAGGCACGCTTTGCTGATTTGGAAATGAACCCGCTAAGTGTGGCAACGCAACCAGCAAGATGCCTGACGTCCTTGACGCGGTTTGATGCTTCGATTTGCTCAATTGGTTTGACCTTGTCGGGATTGGCTTCAATTCCCCTCTGTGATAAAAAGAACCTGAGAAGCTTGCCGGACGGAACACCGAACACGCATTTCTCGGGGTTGAGCTTCAAGTTGTGTTTGTGAAAGTTTGCAAACATTTCTTCCAAATCTTGGATCAGTGTTGACTTGTCTTTGGTTTTGACCACAATATCATCCATGTAGGATTCCACATTTCTGTGCAACTGGGCCTCAAAACCAATCTGAACTGCTCTGGCAAATGTTGCCCCGGCACTCTTCAATCCGAAGGGCATACGTATAAAGCAATACGTGCCACATGGAGTGATAAACGCCGTTTTCTCCTCGTCTTCCTTGGCCATAAAAATCTGATGATAACCAAAGTAGGCGTCAAGAAAAGAGAGTAGTTCGCAGCCGGCAGAGGAGTCCAAATTTTGGTCGATGCGCGGCAAAGGAAAAGGATCTTTTGGACAAGCTTTATTTATATCAGTGAAGTCGATACAAAGCCTCCATTTTCCATTCGCCTTGCGCACCACAACCGGATTGGCTAACCACGTGGGATGTAGCACTCCTCTGACCAGGCCTGCTACTTCCAACTTCTTGATTTCTTCGGCAATAAACTCTTGCCGCTCCAAGATTTGCTTTCTGACCTTCTGCTTGATGGGTCTAGCATGAGGGCAGACGACAAGGTGGTGCTCAATTACATCCCTAGGAACGCCGGGGATGTCAGATGCTTGCCATGCAAACACACTGACATTCACCCACAGGAAGGCAACGAGCGCGCTTTCCTATTTGTCACTGAGAGTGGCACTTATGGTGAAAGTGCCACTCGCACGACACCTATGAATATGTGCTTATCTGGTTGATGATGAGGTGGAGCGGTACTGAGACAGAAAAGAGCCTGCTGGCACGGAGCCTTGTCGGGCCTTCGCTTGCCGACAAGTAGCTTGCCGGGTCTTCACTTGCCGCCAAGTAGCTTGCCGGGTCTTCGCTTGCCGCCAAGTAGCTTGCAGGTAACCAAAGTCTTGGTCTTCTATACTAGTCCCAAATGGCGTTCAAGATATCATATACGATGAGAAGTACAACAAAGAAGAGCTAAGTTGCAAAACTTTGAAATAAAATTCTTTGTTGTAATTGCTTTCCCTTGAACAATTTATGTCTTTGTGTGAAAAACCTGCACGCGAAGGAACCTTGTCGGGATTGCTCGCCCTCTTATTTCTGTTTCGAGTCCGCTCAACAGTATAATCTAGTCGCATCAAAACCGATAAGTGTATCTTGCCGGAAGGCGGCACCTCCGGCAAGCTGCTAAGGATCCGTGCTCAAGCGCTACCCGCGAGTATGTGCACGCCGGCAAGTTTCTGGCAAGCGTAGGGAGAAAAACATACAAGGATTGAATCATAAAGGGAACAACATACATCCATTCACCAGCACAAGATAGAGTACATCAAAAGCACATTACAGTTCTAATTTAAGATAAACTTGTCTCTTACATGGACTGCACTTGCGACAAGATGGTACAAGAAGGACTAATGCATGTGCTGACTCTCTGTCCCGGGGATCTGGCCAACCCTGTCGGCGATGGGTGCGACAAGCTCTTCGACGGCCTTGGTGTCGGCTCCCTTCGGCAAGCTGGTGAAAGCTTTGGAGAGATCAATGCCTGGGTTCCGGTACACCACCTTGACAAGCACCTTGAAGAGGACATCCCGGCAAAGCTTGTGGGATTCGTTGGCAAGATGTGCGGCTCGAGCCACGTGGTCCTTCTCCAGCGCCATGATAAGACTTTCAAAGAATAAAGTGAGCCTGGCGCTGGCTGCGTCCCTTTCGTTGGTGGAGAAGTGGTATTCCGGCAAGCCCATGGTAGATAGCTGTGCGGTGAGCTTTTCCGCAGCAACCACAAGATGGTCAGTCCAGAGCTGATAGATGCGTTTGAGCTCGTTGAAGGAATTTGCGACACTCTCAAGCAAGGCCTTCTCGTTCTGGAGGTCCTTTGTCAAGATTCTCTCAAACTCCATGGTGGCATCAAGAGACTTTTCCATGGTGGTCAGCTTTAGCTTGTGGTCTTCAATGACGTCTGTGGCCTTGGTGAGTTCTTGGTTCTTGGTGGATATTGAGGTTTGCAGCTCCGCAAAGGTGTGAATTGTCTTCTCTATATCTGCTTTGATCGCCAAGGCTTCCTTGTCATTGGCGGCAAGATCTGCTTCAAGCTTCTGCACCTTGCCCTCTAGCTCGTTCTTGGCGGCCTCTGCAGCTTTGGCAGCATCGATGGTTTCCTTGATCTTGCAGGCGTGATCTGTAGCTTGAGCTTTGATCGCCTCCTTGTGCTTTCGTTCCAGCTCCTGGGTCCACTCTGCAAGAAGGGCTTGAATTTCATCATCTTCACTATGAAGTTTAGCGGCAAGCGCCTCTTCATGAGCGGCAAGTTCTTCTTCATGAGTATCAAGGCCAATCTTGTGCTCATTTAAGTTTGCCTCAGCTGCCGCTATCCTCTGCACAACCTCCTCTTGTGCCTTGTCAGCTCCGGCTTTTCCAGGACGAACTTCTCCTTGGCAACGACAAGTTGGGTGTAGCATTCATGGAGATCCTCGAGGCACTCTGAATACCAGATTTGCATCTCCTCCACACGCTTCTGGAATTTTTCTTCTGCCTTACCGAGGACGGCTGCTCTGGAGTCCAAGCTCTCCGTACGGCTGCGGTAATGCACTTGAAGCTTCTGTAAGTTCCCACTCATGGCCTTGAGGAGCTGCTGCTCTTTAGATTCATTGCTGTTGGTGCGCGACTCATCAACGACTTCAAGCCCGGCAGCAGTGATGACCTCACCATCAATAACTTCTCCTTTAGTAGGCACTCCAATGCTTGACGTCCCAAGAATGCCGACAAACAAGTTCTCACCAACCTTCAGATATCTACTTGACGAAGGCCCTTCAGATGTCGAAGGGTGATCGTTAGCAGCCGGTTTGCCGGTAATGATCGCCCTAATGGACGAGTCAGCGCTTGGCCCTCCTGAGACAAAAATGTCGTCAGTTGCCTCGGCACTCTTTTTGCTTCCCTCCTCAGAAATATCCTTGGCGGCCTCTTCGTGGGAGGCTTTGGCGGCTTCTTCATCAGCAACCTTGGCAGCTTCGTCAGCGGCTGGCTGATACGTCTCCAACGTATCTATAATTTTTGATTGTTCCATGCTATTATAGTATTAATCTTGGATATTTTATATGCAATTATATGAAATTATATATCATTTTTTGGGACTAACCTATTAACCTAGTGCCCAGTGCCAGTTGCTGTTTTTTTGCCTATTTTTGCCTTTTCAGAAAATCATTATCAAACGGAGTCCAAACGAAGAAAAAACTTTGGATTAATTTTTTCTGGTCCAGAAGGGACCCTAGAAGCTTCGGGAGAAGACCAGAAGAGTCACGAGGGAGCGACAAGCCCGGAGGGCGTGCCCAGGGGGGTAGGCGCGCCCCCCAGGCTTGTGGGCCCCTCGTGGCACTTCCTGACCTAATTCTAGCGCTATAAATTCCAAAATATTTCCCATATCCCAAAAAGACAGAAGAGAAAACCTTTCCACCGCCGCAAGCCTCTGTTCTTCCGCGATCCCTTCTGGAGGCCTTTTCCGGTACTCTGCCGGAGGGGGAATCGATCACAGAGGGCTTCTTCATCAACCTTGCTGCCCTTTCGATGATGTGTGAGTAGTTTATCATAGACCTACGGGTCCATAGCTAGTAGCTAGATGGCTTCTTCTCTCTCTTTGATCTTCAATACCATGTTCTCCTCGACGTTCTTGGAGTTCTATTTGATGTAATCTTCTTTTGCGGTGTGTTTGTTGGGATCCGATGAATTGTGGGTTTATCATCAGATTATTCATGAGAAATATTTGAGTCTTCTCTAAACTCTTTTATGCATGATTGTTATAGCTTTGTATTTCTCTCCGATCTATCCGTTTGGTTTGGCCAACTAGATTGATTTATCTTGCAATGGGAGAGGTGCTTTGTGATGGGTTCAATCTTGTGGTGTTCTATATCCCAGTGACAGAAAGGGACAAGACACGTATTTGTATTGTTGCCATTAAGGATAAAAAGATGGGGTTTAATCATATTGCTTGAGTTTACTTTATCTACATCATGTCATCTTGCTTAAGGCGTTACTCTGTTTTATACTTAATACCATAGATGCATGCTGGATAGCGGTCGATGGGTGGAGTAATAGTAGTAGATGCAGGTAGGAGTCGGTCTACCTGTCTCGGACGTGATGCCTATATACATGATCATTGCCATGAATCCATCTTAACTATGCGATTTTCTATCAATTGCCCAACAGTAATTTGTTTACCCACCGTATGCTATGTGTACGAGAGAGAAGCCTCTAGTGAAAACTATGGCCCCCAGGTCTACTTTTATCATATATTAAAATCCAAAAATACCTTGCTGCAATTTATTTACTTTTATTTTCTTTTGAAATTTACTTTTCTATCTATCACTATCAGAATTAATCCTTGCAAGTAACCGCTAAGGGGATTGACAACCCTCTTATTTGCGTTGGGTGCAAGTGTTTGCTTTTGTGTGTGTAGGTGCTGCTAACGAGGTTCTGTGTGGTTCTCCTACTAGATTGATAACCTTGGTTCTTAACTGAGGGAAATACTTATCTCTACAATACTGCATCATCCTCTCCTCTTCGGGGAAATCCCAACACAGTTCACAAGTAGCAGGAAGAATTTCTGGCCCCGTTGCCGGGGAGACATCACCAAAACCTATCAAGTACCTTCGCACAAACTATCATCCACTTGCTCCTATTTTCATTTGCCTTTTGTTTGCTTTTGCCTCTCGTTTTCATCTCCCCCACTTCTAAAACAATTTTACAAAAACACAAAAATATTTTCGTTTGCCTGTTTGATAGTTTGCTTGCTTTGTTGCGATGTCTCAAGAAAATACGAAATTGTGTGAATTTTCCAATACTAATAATAATTATTTTATTAGTACTCCAATTGCTCCTCCCGCCATTAGTGCGGAGTCGTGTAACATTAATGCTGCTTTGCTTAATCTTGTTATGAAAGAACAATTTTCTGGTAGTCCTAATGAAGATGCTGCATCCCATCTTAATACTTTCGTTGAACTTTGTGATATGCAAAATAAGAAAGATGTGGATAATGATATTGTTAAATTGAAATTATTTCCGTTCTCACTACGAGATCGTGCTAAAACTTGGTTTTCATCCTTGCCTTGAAGTAGTATTGATTCTTGGGATAAGTGTAAGGATGCTTTTATTGCCAAGTATTTTCCTCCCACTAAGATTATTTCTTTAAGAAATCAAATTATGAATTTCAAACAACTTGAGCATGAACATGTTGCACAATCTTGGGAGAGAATGAAATTAATGATAAGAAATTGCCCCACTCGTGGTTTAAGTTTATGGACGATCATACAAAAAAATTATGCGGGACTAAACTTTGTTTCTAGAAATCTTTTAGACTCTGCCGTAGGTGGTATTTTTATGGAAATTACATTGGGAGAAGCTACAAAACTTCTTGATAATATTATGACAAATTACTCTTAATGGCACACTGAAAGAACTCCAACTGGTAAGAAGGTAAATTCTGTCGAAGAAATTAATATTTTGAGTGATAAGATGGATACTCTTATGAAATTGGTTGCTAGTAAAATTGCTCATATTGATCCTAATGATGTGCCATTGTCTACTTTGATTGAGCAAAATAATTATGCTATTGATGTGAATTTCATTTCTAGAAATAATTTCAACAACAATGCTTACAGGGGTAATTTCAATCCTAGGCCGTTTCCCAGAAATTCCTCTAATAATTATGGTAATTCTTATGGTAATTCCTATAATAATAGGATACCCTCTGATCTTGAAAGCAATATTAAAGAATTCATTAATTCTCAAAAGATTTTCAATGCTATGGTAGAAGAAAAATTGAATAAAGTTGATGACATGGCTAGGAACATGGATAGAGTAGCTCATGATGTTGAAACTCTCAAAATTAAAAATTTGCCACCCAAGCATGATAAAAATGAGTCCATTAAAGCTATCTATGTCTCCATTAATGAAAGTAAAGAAAGAACCGCTAGGTTGAGAGCTAAGCAAGAATTTCTAGAAAAGGCCATTCCACCCGGTTTCTATCATAGTAATGATGAAGATATTAAAATGATTGGTGTCTCACCTATTGAATCCCTATTTAGTAATATAAAACTTGATGAGAAAGGGACTGAAGATGAGTCAATTTTAGCTAGCAGGCGTCCCAATTATTTGTAGGGTGATAATCTTAATGATAAAAATGACAAAAGTGGGTTTGGAGATGTCAAAACTTTAAATAGTGATGTACCCACTACTTTGGATTACAAGGACTTTAATTTATGATAATTGCTCTTTATTTGAATGTATTTCCTTGTTGCAATCCATGATTAATTCACCTAATGCCTATGAACAAAATAAGGCTTTCACTAAACATATTGTAGAAGCTATGATAAAAGCTCATGAAGAAAAGCTTGAATTGGAAGTTTCAATTCCTAGAAATTACATGATGAATGGGAACCTACTATAAAAGTTAAAATTAAAGACTATGAATGTAATGCTTTATGTGATTTAGGTGCTAGCGTCTCTACTATACCAAAATCTTTATGTGATGTGCTAGGTCTCACCGATATGGATCCTTGTTCCCTAAATGTACATCTTGCAGATTCCACTATGAAAAAACCATTGGGTAGAATAAATGATGTGCTTATTCTTGCAAATAGGAATTATGTGCCCATGGACTTTGTTGTGCTTGATATTGAATGCAATCCGTCTTGTCCTATAATACTTGGTAGGCCTTTCCTACGAACCATAAGTGCTATTATTGATATGAAAGAAGGTAACATAAGATTTCAATTCCCATTAAATAAAGGGATGGAACACTTCCCTAGAAAGAGAATCAAGTGAACATATGAATCTATTATTAGGGCCACCTATGGAATTAATTTGAAGGTTGTCAACACTTGAAACTATGCATTATGCCTAGCTAGGGGCATAAAACAATAGCGCTTGTTGGGAGGCAACCCAATATGTATCTTAAATTTTCATTTTTACTTTCTGTTTTTGTGTGTTTACACAATTGTAGTTTCTGTTATGATTGTGTTTTTATCTTTTAATTAGTGTTTGTGCCAAGTAATGCCTTTGGGATGATTTGGATGATAGTATAATTGATGCTGTTTAAAAACAGAAACTTTTGCGCCTAGTTCTGGAATTTCCATTCTGTACCGGAGCGTGATAAAATTCTGATTTTTTTACACATTATTGATATATGAATTTCCCACATTTTCCTAAGTTTTCAGAATTTTTGGAGTTACACAAGTATGACTTTAATTCAGATCTTTACAGACTGTCCTGTTTTAGGCAGATTCTGTTTTTGTTGCATAGGTTGCTTATTTTGATGAATCTATGGATCGTATCGGGGGGTATGAGTCATGGGGAAGTTGGAGTATAGTAGAATTATGCCAATATTAAATATGAATCAATTTACAACAGTACCAAAAGTTTAAGATTTGTTTGTTATACTAATGGATCTCACGAGGTTTCTGTTGAGTTTTGTGTGCTGAAGTTTTCAAGTTTTGGGTGAGACTACGATGGATAAAGGAATAAGGAGCGGCAAGAGCCTAAGCTTGGGGATGCCCAAGGCACCAAAAGGTAATATTCAAGGAAGACTCAAGCGTCTAAGCTTGGGGATGCCCCGAATGGCATCCCCTCTTTCGTCTACAATCTATCGGTAACTCACTTGGAGCTATATTTTTATTCATCACATGATATGTGTTTTACTTGGAGCGACTTGTGCTATAGTTTGCTTGCTTTTGTTTGCTTTTTAGTTTGCCACAATCATCTTTTCTAAACACACCTTTTTGAGAGGGACACATATTATTCGTGATTTGTTAGAATACTCTATGTGCTTCACTTATATCTTTTGAGCTAGGCAGTTGCTCTAGTGCTTCACTTATATCTTTTAGAGCACGGCGGTGGTTATATTTTAAAGAAATAGTTGCACTCTCATGCTTCACTTATATCTTTTTGAGAGTCTAATATATAGTAATGGAAATTTGCACATGTTAAAAGAATGGTCCTGATATGATAAGGTATCCAAGGGGGATAATATAAAAACCTTCATGCAGATCACTAAGTATGAAGTGCATGGTTAATTTTTTTAACGTCGTAATATGAAAGGATATAGGTTCATGATCATTGGTTAGTAGAAATATCGGTATTAAAGTTTTTTATGACATATTCATCTAAATATTAGTTGTGGCATGGCGAGGAAGTTGGAGCATTTATAGGTCTGAAATGAAATCCTTGAGTGCTGTTATAATTGGGGTTGCGCGATGGTTAACTCATACCAACCCTCCTCCAAGGGGCATGCGGTGAGTGCTTTGCTTCGAGGGCTAAGTAGGCTTTTGCAATAAGTATGTGAGTTCTTTATGACTAATGTGAGTCCATGGATTATATGCACTCCTATCTTTCCGTAATTTGCTAGCCTCTTCGGTACCGTGCCTTGCCCTTTCTCACCTCGAGAGTTGGCGCAAACTTTGCGGGTGCATCCAAACCCCATGATATCATACGCTCTTTCACACATAAATCCCTTTTACCATTCCTCAAAACAGCCACCGTACCTACCTATTATGGCATTTCCATAGCCATTCCGAGATATATTGCCATGCAACTTCCACCGTTCTGTTTATATGACACACATCATCATTGTCATATTGCATGATCATATAGCTGACACAGTATTTGTGGCAAAGCCACCGTTCATCATTTTTTTATATACATGTTACGCTAGATCATTGCACATCCTGGTACTCGATCTGCTAGAGGCATTCATATAGAGTCATATTTGTTCTAGTATCGAGTTGTAATTTTGAGTTGTAAGTAAATAAAAGTGTGATGATCATCATTATTAGAACATTGTCCCAGTGAGGAAAGGATGATGGAGGCTATGATTCCCCCACAAGTCGGGATGAGGCTCCGGACGAAAAAAAAGGAGGCCAAAAAGAGCCCACAAAAAAAATGAGAGAAAAAGAGAGAAGGGGCAATGTTACTATCCTTTTCCACACTTGTGCATCAAAGTAGCACCACGTTTTTCATATAGAAAGTCTCCTATGTTGTCACTTTCATATACTAGTGGGAATTTTTCATTATAGAACTTGGCTTGTATATTCCGATGATGAGCTTCCTCAAATGCCTGAGGTCTTCATGAGCAAGCAAGTTGGATGCACACCCACTTAGTTTTCAGTTTGAGCTTTCATACACTTATAGTTCTTAGTGCATCCGTTGCATGGCAATCCCTACTCCTCACATTGATATCGATTGATGGGCATCTCCATAGCCCGTTGATCCCCCGAGTTGATGCGAGACTTTCTTCTTCTCCTTTCCATTATTTGACACCTACCACCACATTTTATTCCAACTAGTGCTATATCCATGGCTTGCGCTCATGTATTGCGTGAGAATTGAAAATGCTGAAGTGCGTTAGAAGTACGATCCAATTGCCTGGTTTAACACCGGGGTGCTCACTATTTATATATTTGCGGTGAAGATAGAGTCATGCCATGATTAATATGAGAAAGTGAGTAGGGATAACACTCGTTAAGGATCATATATTTTGAAAGTTAATGATTATGCTTCTCATATTCATGGATATTATTATGTTGATATTGTTAATTCATCGCTTCACAACTTATATGCTGTAAAGAGATTACATAATAAACATGTTGGGTAGCATTCCACATCAAAAATTCTATTTTTATCATTTACCTACTCGAGGACGAGCATGAATTAAGCTTGGGGATGCTTGATACGTCTCCAACGTATCTATAATTTTTGATTGATCCATGCTATTATAGTATCAATCTTGGATGTTTTATATGCAATTATATATCATTTTTGGGGACTAACCTATTAACCCAGTGCCAAGTGCTAGTTGCTGTTTTTTTGCCTTTTTTACCTTTTCAAAAAATCATTATCAAACGGAGTCCAAATGAAGAAAAAACTTTGGATTAATTTTTTCTCGACCAGAAGGGACCCTAGAAGCTTCGGGAGAAGACCAAAAGAGTCACGAGGGAGCGACAAATCCGGAGGGCGCGCCCAGGGGGGGTAGGCCCTCCGCCCAGGCTTGTGGGACCCTCGTGGCACTTCCTGACCTAATTCTAGCGCTATAAATTCCAAAATATTCCCCATATCCCAAAAAGACAGAAGATACAACCTTTCCGCAGCCGCAAGCCTCTGTTCTTCCATGATCCCATCTGGAGGCCTTTTCCGGCACTCTGCCGGAGGGGGAATCGATCACGGAGGGCTTCTTCATCAACCTTGCTGCCCTTCCGATGATGTGTGAGTAGTTTACCACAGACCTACGGGTCCATAGCTAGTAGCTAGATGGCTTCTTCTCTCTCTTTGATCTTCAATACCATGTTCTCCTCGATGTTCTTGGAGTTCTATTCGATGTAAACTTCTTTTGCGGTGTGTTTGTTGGGATCCGATGAATTGTGGGTTTATGATCCGATTATTCATGAGAAATATTTGAGTCTTCTCTAAACTCTTTTAAGCATGATTGTTATAGCTTTGTATTTCTCTCCAATATATCCGTTTGGTTCGGTCAACAAGAATGATTTATCTTGCAATGGGAGAGGTGCTTTGTGATGGGTTGAATCTTGTGGTGTTCTATATGCCAATGACAGAAAGGGACAAGACACATATTTGTATTGTTGCCAATAAGGATAAAAAGATGGGGTTTAATCATATTGCTTGAGTTTACTTTGTCTACATCATGTCATCTTGCTTAAGGCGTTACTCTATTTTATACTTAATTCCCTAGATGCATGCTGGATAGAGGTCGATGGGTGGAGTAATAGTAGTAGATGCAGGCAGGAGTCGGTCTACTTGTCTCGGACGTGATGCCTATATACATGATCATTGCCATGAATCCGTCATAACTATGCGCTTTTCTATCAATTGCCCAACAGTAATTTGTTTACCCACCGTATGCTATGTGTTCGAGAGAGAAGCCTCTAGTGAAAACTATGGCCCCCGGGTCTACTTTTATCATATATTAAAGTCCAAAAATACCTTGCTGCAATTTATTTACTTTTATTTTGTTTTGCAATTTACTTTTCTAGCTATCACTATCAGAATTAATCCTTGCAAGTAACAGCTAAGGGGATTGACAACCCTCTTATTTGCGTTGGGTGCAAGTGTTTGCTTTTGTGTGTGTAGGTACTGCTAACGCGGTTCTCTATGGTTCTCCTATTGGATTGATAACCTTGGTTCTTAACAGAGGGAAATACTTATCTCTACTGTACTGCATCATCCTCTCCTCTTCGAGGAAATCCCAACGCAGTTCACAAGTAGCACTAGCCTCGTCGGCAGCGTCCTTTGCGATCCCTTCGATGTTGATATCAACATCCATTTCATCAGTTGGGGGCGGATCTGAAAGGGTGGAGAAGAGAGAAATTGAACTCAAGATCAAGTTCAAGAAAACAAAGAAAGAAAGAAAAAAGAAAGCTTAAAGAAGAAAAGTGCTTGACGACAGAAGATTTACCGGACTGGGTTTGCTGAGGAGGAATAGTTTCTTTTCCGACAACCTCTGTTGTCATCGCTTGGTTGCCAGTAGCTCCAGTTGTCGGCACTTCATCAGTGCGGACAGGTGATACGTCTCCAACGTATCTATAATTTATGAAGTATTCATGCCATGTTTATTATAGTTTTGTATGATTTTGGTGCACTTTTATATGGCTTTTATATGATTTTCATGGACTAACATATTGACCTAGCGCCCAGTGCCAGTTGCTGTTTTCTGCTTGTTTTTGGTTTTCCAGAAAATCTATATCAAATGAAGTCCAAATGCAGCGAAACTTTTTGACGATTTTTTCTGGAACATAAGAGACACAAGAAGCTTCGGGAGGAGGCCAGAAGACCCACAGGGGCTCCACGAGCCACCAGGGCACGCCACTCCCCCAGGCACACCCTAGTGCCTCGTGGGCCCCCTGTGGCCCTTCTTCGCGTGATTCCAACTTCAAAAAATCATATACATTCAGAAGCCCCCGAAAGTTAACCTAGATGATTTTTTACGCCGCCGCAAGCTTCTATACCTCCACGATCTAATCTACAGCCTTTTTCCGGCACCCTGCCGGAGGGGGGAATCATCACCGGAGGCCATCTTCATCATCCCGGCGGTCTCCATGACGAGGAGGGAGTAGTTCACCCTCGGGGCTGAGGGTTTGTACCAGTAGCTATGTGTTTTATCTCTCTCTCGTGTTCTTGATTTGGCACAATCTTGATGTATCGCGAGCTTTGTAATATAGTTGGATCATATGGTGTTTCTTCCCTCTCTATCCTTGTTGTGATGAATCGAATCTTTTCCCTTTGAGGTTTCGTTATTGTTGGATTGAATATTTCAGATTTGAGAACACTTGATGTATGTCTTGCATATGAATATCCGTGGTGACAATGGGGTATTATATTGATTCACTTGATATATGTTTAGGCACTCAACTCGCGGATTCCCATGGTGACATTGGGGTAATCTATGCATAGGGGTTGATGCACGTTTTCATTATCTTTTCTTCGACAGAAACTTTCGGGTGCTCCTTGGAGTTCTTTGTGGGGATTGAATATTATGATTATGAAGTTGTTTGATGCATATCATATAATCAACTCACGGATACTTGTGGTGATATTGGAGTATCTAGGTGACATTAGTGTTGGTTGATGTGTATCATATGGTGTTATTTTAGTACGAACTCTAGGGCTGTTTGTGACACTTATAGGAATAGCTCAATAGATCGATTGGAAAGGATAACTTTGAGGTGGTTTCGTACCCTACAAACAATTTCTATCTTATGTTCTTCGCTAAAAGGAACTTGGGAGTGATTCTTTATCGCACGTTGAGGGATGGTTATATGATCCAATTATGTTAGCATTGTTGAGAGATTGCACTAGCGAAAGTATGAACCCTAGGACTTGTTTTTAAGAATTGCAATACCGTTTGTGCTCACTTTTGTTACTTGCTACCATGCTGTTTTTATATTTTCAGATTACAAAAACCTATATCTACTATCCATACTACACTTTTATTACCATCTCTTCGCCGAACTAGTGCACCTATACAATTTACCTTTGTATTGGGTGTGTTGGGGACACAAGAGATTTTTTGTATTTGGTTGCAGGGTTGTTTGAGAGATACCATCTTCAACCTACGCCTCCCACAGATTGATAAACCTTAGGTCATCCACTTGAGGGAAAATTGCTACTGTCCTACAAAACTCTGCGCTTGGAGGCCCAACACGAGTCTACAAGAATAAGTTCTGTAGTAGACATCAAGCTCTTTTCTGGCGCCATTGCCGGGGAGGTGAGTGCTTGAAGGTATATCTTTAGATCTTGCAATCGAATCTTTTAGTTTCTTGTTTTATCACTAGTTTGGTTTTATAAGAGAAAACTACAAAAAAATGGAATTGAGGTTGCCTCATATTATTCATCTTTATAATGTCTTTCTTGAAAATAAGGATTCCGATAATTGCGCTTAATTGATAGAGGAAGAATTCCATAAAATTTTTGGCATAAAATCTTTGAATGATGAGCATGATTGCAATGTTGTTAGTATGAATTCTATGAGTATCCATGATGCTAATGATATGCAAAGCCACAAGCTTGGGGATGCTATGTTTGAGGAAGATGATATTTTTAGTCCACCAAGTTTTGATGAGAAAATTTGTTATGATGATTGCATGCCTCCTATATATGATGATTATTGTGATGACATGTCTGCTATAAAGAATAATTATAACCATGAAATTTGTCATCATGATTTTAATGTTCAAATGGATTATGCCAATCAAGTATCTCATGATAGTTATTTTGTTGAGTTTGCTCCCACTATTATGAATGAGAAGAAAATTGCTTATGTGGAGAGTAGTAAAATTTCTATGCTTGTGGATCATGAAAAGAATGCTTTATGTGATAGCTATATTGTTGAATTCATTCATGATGCAACTGAAAATTATTATGATAGAGGATCATATGCTTGTAGGTGTTGCAATAATATCAAGTTTCCTCTCTTTATGTTGAAAGTTTTGAAGTTATATTTGTTTTGCCTTCCTATGCTAGTTGATTCTTGCTCCCATAAACTATTTTCTCACAAAATCCCTATGCATAGGAAGTGGATTAGGCTTAAATGTGCTAGTCATATGCTTCATGATGATCCCATTGTGTTTCAATTCTTTTCTTTTACATGAGCATCATTGAAATCATCATGCCTAGCTAAAAGGCATTAAAGAAAAGCGCTTGTTGGGAGACAACCCAACATTTATACCTACTGTTTTTGTGTGTTCACATGATTAATCTACTGTAGTAATCATGTTTTCTATGTTTTCTTTCAATAATGTGCCAAGTAGAGTCTTTGGGATAGTGTGGATGCTTGTTGATTTGATTCTGTGCAAAAACAGAAACTTTTGCGTCCAGTGCTGGAATTTCTATTATGTACTGGAGTGTGAAAAAATTCTGAAATTTTTACAAAGTATTGGGTTACAATTTTTTTACGTTGTCCTAATTTTTCAGAATTTTTGGAGGTACGGAAGTATGGTTTTTAAATCGCTTACTACACGCTGTTCCATTTTTGACAGATTCTGTTTTCGATGCATAGTTTGCTTGTTTTAGTGTTTCCATAGCTTAGATTGTGTAATATAAATTGTGGAAATGATAGAATACAGTAGGCATTATGTGAGAACAATTATGAATCTTTTCTTGACAGTACCTAAGTGGATGATTTATTTTTATCATACTAACCTATCTCACGAAGTTCCGTTAAGTTTTGTGTGATTGAAGTTTTCAAGTTTTGGGTGAGATATCGATATGAGGAGAATAAGGAGTTGCAAGACCCAAAGCTAGGGGATGACCAAGGCACCCCAAGGTAATATTCAAGGAATACCCAAGCAACTAAGCTTGGGGATGCCCCGGAAGGGATCCCCTCTTTCGTCTTCAACATTATCGGTAACCTCACTTGGAGCTATATTTTTATTCGTCACATAATATGAGTTTTGCTTGGAGCATCATTTTCTTCTGTTGATATTTGCTTGGAGTTATAAATAATCATGTTTTGCATATTTTAGTTCAATAAAATGCCAATTATAGCCTTTACCATGCTCAGATTGCAAGTTCATGTGTTGCTGTTTGAAAACAGAAAGTTTTCTGTTATGTCCAGAATATTCCTGAATAGTCAGAACATGATAAAAATCTGAAATTTTTACACCGAAAGAATGCATGAGTCCTTTGTCACGTGGTAATTTCTCAGAATTTTTGGAGTTAGGGAAGTATGGATTCTTATTCCCCTTTTACAGACTGTTTTGTTTTTGCAGATTGCTGTTATAGTTGCATTGTTTGCATATGTTTGCGTGTTTAATGTTTCTATTTGAGGATAGGAGTATTAAATATGAAGAGGCATTTAGTATGCAATGTTTAATTATAATTTTTATGATTTTCTACAGTAGAGAATGTTGAGGTTTTGAGTTGATTTATACTAACTTATCTCACGAGTTCTTGTTGAGTTTTGTGTGGATGAAGTTTTTAAGATTTAGGAGAAGCCATGATATGAGAGGAATTAAGAAGACACAAGAGCTCAAGCTTGGGGATGCCCAAGGCATCCCAATATAATATTTCAAGAAGTCTCAAGCATCTAAGCTTGGGGATGCCCCGGTAGGCATCCCACCTTTCTTCATCAACAATTATCGGTTAGTCTTGGTTGAGCCTAAGTTTTTGCTTCTTCACATGATATGTGCTATTTTTGGAGTGTCCTTTTATTTTCATTTTGTTTGCTGTTTTAATAAAATTATCAAGATCTGAAATTTTAAATGAGAGAGAGTCCTCACATAGCTACCTATTTACTTAACTACTCATTTGGTCTTCACTTATATCTTTTTGGAGTAGTTTGTCATTTACTCTTGTTCTTCACTTATATCCTATGAGTAAATTGTTGAAATGAATTGGATATCATAAAGTTGAAATTTATATGCTTCATATGCTTGTCCCATGGGGAGTAGTGACTTCACATACAAGAAGTATAAGTGGTCAAATTTATTGAAAGTTAACAAACATAGCATTGGTCACTTGAACAATTCATGAAAGAATTTTGAAGGAAGAGACATTTCACATATAAATATACTATCTTGGACATCTTCTATGATTGTGAACCCCCATTAATTATTTTCAAGCTTGATCAAGTAGTTTACGTTGGACAAGGAAGACAATGTAATGAGTTATGATTGTTTATATTCACATAGAAGTTATATTGTCATGCATCCTCTAACATGTGGTGCTTGCTTAGGATCTTTTGCTAGCCAAAAATTCGTACTAAGTAGAGATACTACTTGTGCATACAAAAACTCTTAAACCTAGTTTCTTGCCATGAGTGTCCACCATACCTACCTATGGATTGAATAAGATCCTTCAAGTAAGTTGTCATCGGTGCAAAATGCAATAAAAATTGCTCCTAAAATATGTATGATATTTTATTGCAAGGGAAAATAAGCGTTGTACGAACTTGTGATGGTAAAGAAATAAAAGCAATGGACTGCATAATAAAGGTTGCTATCACAAGGGGCAATATAATGTGACGTTCCTTTGCATTAAGAGCTTATGCATCCAACAACAAAAAGCGCATGACAACCTCTGCTTCCCTCTGCGAAGGGCCTATCTTTTACTTTTCTGTATTTACTTTTCTGAATTTACTTTTATGCAAGAGTCATTAATGTGCATCCCTATTCTGCTCTATTTATTCTTTAGTTGGCAAGCATTATGTGGTAGGGAAAGATCCAGGCACATATATCCAGTTGAATATAGATGATCATGAGTTATTATTGTTGACATTATCGCTGAGATAAATAAGTTGGGAGGCGAAACATTAAGCCCCTATCTTCCTATGTGTTTGACTGAAACGGTTTGTTCTAAAAATATGCTTTGAGTGTCAGCAATCATGGAAGACTAAAAGATGGTTGAGTATGTGGAATTTGCTGGATCAAAGCTCTTACATAGACCCTTCCTGAAAATAAGATGAATTGCAATTGTTTGATGACTGAGAAAATAGTTTGTTAGTTTTCAAGAAAGTTTATGGCCTATACTTTGAACATGTGAATAGCTTGCTACTTGATCATGAGAAGTTTTATGAGATGAGCTACTGATTATGATATATATTGATGCTAGAAAAAGTGATTGAAATTATCATTGATCAAACTTATGCACTATGCTAGCCTTCACACTTCATAAATTATTTCTTTTATCATTTACCTACTCGAGGACGAGCAGGAATTAAGCTTGGGGATGCTGATATGTCTCCAACGTATCTATAATTTATGAAGTATTCATGCCATGTTTATTATAGTTTTGTATGATTTTGGTGCACTTTTATATGGCTTTTATATGATTTTCATGGACTAACATATTGACCTAGTGCCCAGTGCCAGTTGCTATTTTCTGCTTGTTTTTGGTTTTCTAGAAAATCTATATCAAATGAAGTCCAAATGCAGCGAAACTATTTGACGATTTTTTCTGGAACATAAGAGACACTAGAAGCTTTGGGAGGAGGCCAGAAGACCCACAGAGGCTCCACGAGCCACCAGGGCGCGCCACCCCCCCCCCCCAGGCGTGCCCTGGTGCCTCATGGGCCCCCTGTGGCCCTTTTCGCGTGATTGCAATGCCAAAAAATCATATATATGCAGAAACCCCCGAAAGTTAACCTAGATGAGTTTTTACGCCGCCGCAAGCTTCTGTACCTCCACGATCTAATCTACAGCCCTTTTCCGGCACCCTGCCGGAGTGGGGGAATCATCCCCGGAGGCCGTCTTCATCATCTCGGCGGTCTCCATGACGAGGAGGGAGTAGTTCACCCTCGGGGCTGAGGGTTTGTACCAGTAGCTATGTGTTTTATCTCTCTCTCGTGTTCTTGATTTGGCACGATCTTGATGTATCGCGAGCTTTGTTAATATAGTTGGATCATATGGTGTTTCTTCCCTCTCTATCCTTGTTGTGATGAATCAAATCTTTTCCCTTTGAGGTTTCGTTATTGTTGGATTGAATATTTCAGATTTGAGAACACTTGATGTATGTCTTGCATATGAATATCCGTGGTGACAATGGGGTATTATATTGATTCACTTGATATATGTTTTGGCACTCAACTCGCGGATTCCCATGGTGACATTGGGGTAATCTATGCATAGGGGTTGATGCACGTTTTCATTATCTTTTCTCCGACAGAAACTTTATGGTGCTCCTTGGAGTTCTTTGTGTGGATTGAATATTATGATTATGAAGTTGTTTGATGCATATCTTATAATCAACTCATGGATACTTGTGGTGACATTGGAGTATCTAGGTGACATTAGAGTTGGTTGATGTGTATCATATGGTGTTATTTTAGTATGAACTCTAGGGCTGTTTGTGACATTTATAGGAATAGCTCAATACATCGATCGGAAAGGATAACTTTGAGGTGGTTTCGTACCCTACAAACAATTTATATCTTATGTTATTCGCTAATAGGAACTTGGGAGTGATTCTTTATCGCACGTTGAGGGATGGTTATATGATCCAATTATGTTAGCATTGTTGAGAGATTGCACTAGCGAAAGTATGAACCCTAGGCCTTGTTTTTAAGCATTGCATTACCGTTTGTGCTCACTTTTGTTACTTGCTACCTTGCTATTTTTATATTTTCAGATTACAAAAACCTATATCTACTATCCATACTACACTTTTATCACCATCTCTTCGCCGAACTAGTGCACCTATACAATTTACCATTGTATTGGGTGTGTTGTGGACACAAGAGATTTTTTGTATTTGGTTGCAGGGTTGTTTGAAAGATACCATCTTCAACCTACGCCTCCCACGGATTGATAATCCTTAGGTCATCCACTTGAGGGAAAATTGCTACCGTCCTACAAAACTCTGCGCTTGGAGGCCCAACACGAGTCTACAAGAATAAGTTGTGTAGTAGACATCAACAGGCTCATTGGTGGAGGTCCTTTCCGGAGAGTCAGCTGCTGGGGCAGTGGTTGACGGAGGCGTTACAATTGGATCTGCTTCTGGGTGTTCCTCTTCGTTGCACTCTTCTCCTGCTCACTTGCTGATGTCAGAGATGACTACTTCAACACCAACACTTGCCGAAGGAAAATGAGTAATGGCCTCATGTTGGGGGCAGCACTGGGGGCTGTGCCAAGGACTGATAGCCATGACATCAACATCTGGCGCTGTGCTTGTCGCTGGTTCATCCTCTGCTATGATCCTCGCTCTTTTGGCCATCCTTTGCGCCAAGGTTTGCTCGTCGTTGTTAGATCAAGTCAAGACGAAGCGAATAAGATTAACAAGAACAAGAGATCAAGAATTAATGAAAGTGGTTGAAGACACATACTCTTCTTCCTCCTCCTCATCGCTAAGGATGGAGGGGCCCAGTGCTGGAGGTAGGAGGCGGAGTAGGAGTTCTGGCCCGCTTAGTTATCATGGGCGCAACAGATTGGGAAGGCCCAGCTACTCCGGCAGCTGATGCGACTAGCCACCTCGTAGAAGGGCACCGCACTCACTGCTGTTGAGAAGCTTGGCGCCAAGGTCCTTGCCGCCTGGCAGCCTTAGCGGCCGCTCCCTTGTCGATTTCCTCGTCACCCAAAGATGGAGGATGAACTAGCTCTCCGGAGGATGCGAGATTTCCTTGCCGGGACAAGAGGAACAGGGGGCTCCCTCCACACTAGCTCCCCAGCGGTTTTCTCACCCTGTTCCCCGGCAGGCCCTTCTTGTTCCCCGGCAAGTTCTTCCGGGTTCCTGTCGGTGCCGTGGGTGGTTGCCGTGAAGGCCCCGCCTCCGATGTTTTGCCGGGATTGGCCAAACTGATGAGACTCTGAATGGTGGCCCTCCATTCGTCCATCTTGTCAGGAGTTGGTGGGAAGTTCAACAACATTTGAACCCGCGCCATGGCTTCTGCCGCCGTGGTTGGCATGGCGGGAAGCATAGAACGGGACGGTGTTCGACTCCTGGCAGAGCCAGAATGAACTCCGCCGTGTACCTGCTGCCGCGACACATGCTCACCAACGGGTTTGCGTGGAGGTGGTGCCTGAACATCGTGAGGACGATGCCCAGGGTCAACTTGACATCGTCCAGGGCCGCCAGCACCGCGAGGGAGCGCGTCGCGCCCATCTTGCGATGGTCGCGGTACACGTCCCTTCGCAGCGTTATTGGATTTCGCTGCAGTTGGATCTTGGCTGGCACCGCTCCGGTCCATATTGCTATGGCGGCTACGGTCGCCAGAACATCGTGGGAGTTGGCCGTCTACACCATCTCCGGTGTGGTGGCTACGCTCACCAGAGTGGTGAGGAAGCTGACTGCCTCCGCCGCCAGTGCCCCCTGCTCCACCCTTCCTAGCTGTACCGCCCGCACCGGCCACGCTACCTGCACCGCCTGCGGAAACCTGTGAGGTTAGCTTGGAGGTGGAAGGAGCCGTTGTGGCTCCAGCCTTCTTCTTGGGCGCCATCGACGAAAGTGACGTAGCTGGTACTCACGCTACCAACACTGATTCGTAACACACGACTCCCCTGCCTGGCACGCCAAAGATGTCATGGAGAAACGACGATCTATGGGATCAAAATGATCACATTATGGTTTGGATATGGGAGTCGACGTGTACAAAGAGCAGGATCGGTAGGTGCAAGAACACACAGCGATTTACCCAGGTTCGGGCCGCCTTGAGGCCTAAAACCCTACTCCTGCTTTGGTGGTTTGATTGTGTTTGAGCTCAATGTACAAGGGAGCGCAACTCTTCCGGCAAGGTGCGCGGGAAGTGCAGCTACTACGTGTAGTTGGGCTAAGGGTCGACCTGTCTACCAGTAGCCTTGGGCCTCCTTTTATAGGCCAAGGGGCTACCATAGTGGCTAAGATGGTAATTACAGGGTATGAACAATGATTGCAATGTTAGCATGCCTATCTCTAACGGGGTTGGACAAAAGCAGTAAATACACTGTTAGGTGCTACGCTGGGGAGGTGAGGCTTGGCAAAAGGTTCTGTACCACCTGTCCAGCCGCCCTTCTGTTATCTTGACACGACCCAGGAATGAGTGTCATTAAAGCTAATCCTTAGGTGGCGTGCTAACACGTGCCCCGACCAGCTGTGCTTGGCTGCCTACCCGCTCGACACCTATCAATACGTGCTTATCTGGTTGATGATGAGGTGGAGCGGTAGTGAGACAGAAAAGAGCCTACTGGCATGGAGCCTTGTCGGGCCTTCGCTTGCCGGCAACCAAAGTCTTGGTCTTCAGTACTAGACTAGTACTTCTCAATGACCTGCCTCGAGGTCTTCTTCATGGTCTTGTAACTTAAGTCTTGTAGTCTTGTATATAGTAATCCTCTGGCAAGCCCTGTCATCGGGAAGGCTACAACTGCCTGTGCACAAGTCAGGGTACCAAGGCACCCATGTCTTGGTACACCGACACTTTGAGAACTTCATCTCCATAGCGGATCTGGTTCTAATTCAAACAGAAACAAATATTTAATTACTGCCTCCGTTCACAAATATAAGATGATTTTCTATATTTTACTCCATATAAGACTACATATAAGCATAGAAATGAGTGAGCAAAGACACTAACACATGTCTACATCAGATACACAAAAAAGTTAGAACATCTTATATTTGTGAACAAAGGGATTACTTACAATACCCATAACACAAGTTACTGAGGCTACTATATTCTCTTCCTACAGCTAGCGTTGATGTTCCTAAAGTAGTTGAAAGTAATCTATAAGAAATCTGTGTTATGTGCAAAAATCATATGCCTGTCAACCTCTCGCATGTTTTGGTCAAAAGAGACATTTAGAACCGTCATTTGGCACACAAAAATCACATGCAAGATCGCCTAGAAAGTTATACTACTAGTACTATGTGTACATTACACAAACCTCGCATATTAGCAATCACTTTGCATGTTAGATCAAAAAACACGATCAAGATTGCCAAAAAGATCATCTAGAAGAGATATTACCTCGACCAGCTTAACGAGGGATCCCGGAGAGGTGGCCTTGGCCAAGGCGATGGCCTTGAGCTTGTCTGTGGCCGTCTCGGCGGGGTGCTTGCGCTTCTTTAGACTTTGAGCCTCGACGGTTTTGGCCAGAGCCATACACATCACTTTGGTCGGTGCTCGAGGGTCCATCAAGAAACTGTCAAATAGAAATAAAAGGAAAGAAATCGATAATCAGAAACCCAAAAGAAGAACAGAAAGGGAGTTAGGATCGGTCACGGGGTTGCAAAAGATGACTAGAGCAGAAGTATAGCAGCACCATTGATGCGCTCACCTTTCCTTCTTTGGGAGAGAAGAACAATGGCATAAGCGAGTAGGGGTTTTCTTGAAGAAATGAGAAACAAGATGAGGGAGAAGCGAGTTGGGGTTTTCTTGAAGCGAGGAAGATGAGGAAGAAGAGTGAAATGATGGTTGCTTCGTCCGTCCAACTTACTGCTGGAAAGGTGGGGTTTTGTGATTTAATGACTCATTGGGCATTACTGTGGTGCTACAACCGGGGTAAGTCCACCGTGCAGTTGTGCACTCTAGTGCGGAGTAATTTGGTGCATGGCAAGTGGACCCCGATGCTGGCTGTCCCATACGTTGGCGAAAGTGAGTAGCAAGGTTCCCGACGACCGTGGAGGAGGATCCGCGCGGTAGAGCATCTCCACTATTTCTTAAAAAAATATTTTTTTTGATTACAGCAAGCATTTCCACTCTTACGACGGAGGAGTGCGAAACACGGCAGCCACTTGAACTTACACTACTAGTACTCCTACTACTAGGCATGTGCAGTGGTTCATACAGCAGTCTTATCTTGTTGCCAGTGTAGTAAGATATGATGATAAAAAATGATGTATAGTAAACTGATTATACCACCTGAAGAAAAGTAACTGATTATAAATAAATCTGTGGTGAGGGATATTGTTGCGAGTGTTTCAGCATATTTTTGGTTTACATCGCGGCTAGTATTCGTGAATACGGTCCTGGGTGGGTCCCCTGCATGTACGTGCCTTCCATCTCGTGCTACCTTGGTGTACAAGCGACCTATGGTGTATTATTTTTAGCAGACAAGGCAACCGGAGAAGTAGAATCAAGGGATGGAGGCGGCAGCTGCTCCGGAAGGGTGTCTCCGGAGGATTGACATCCAGTGGCATGTTGTGCACATGTCACCTATGAACAATAGTGTAACATGCCCTTTTTTTAATGTTCGATTGAGAATAAATGGTGAGATCAATGTCAACAGTACTCGGGCTACAGTGCATGGAGAGTATGCTGCTACAGTACTCGACAGAACAGGAACCATATGAAGCACTCCTCTATAGTGCTCTGTGCTACAGTGACTGATTTGGACCATCTGAGTTTGATCCAACGGTCATGTTACACCGTGACATGCCCATGCAGAGGATGCCTAAATAGCACCGAAGTCCCTCTGCTTCTCCAGGCGCACAACAGTGGTGATGCAAGGTGCCACCACCCGCAGAGCCCGCTCCCGGTCGACGGGAGCCAGCTCGTCAAAGACAACGTCCAACGGCACAAATGGATTCCGGTGACGAAGCCCGGAGAGGATTCGCCCGGCAACGGCGACGGCCGCCCGCACCCCCTCCTTGTCCAACGCCGCCCCCACCACCGCGCGAAGATGGTTAAGCTCCTCGGAGATATAGGTGAAGAAGGAGACCAGGTTAGGAAGCCGTAGCTCGTTGAAGTCGATGGGGTGGTTGAACGCGTTTAGCCCGACGGCCGGCATGGTCGCACTGGCACGATGGTAGGCATCGCGCAGCTGCAACACTTGCATAGCAACATGGTCCAGCAAGTGGTTGAGGCGATCCTGGACCTCGTCATGATCGGGCCACTCACGCTCCAACCGGCTCGCCATCAGGGCAACCTGGCCGCCTAGGGTATCTCCCACTTTCTGCAACAACTCCATCGACGCCTCAAGCATCTTTGTGGTGGACTCCTACCGCTTTTGAAGCTCCGTGAACTCCCGCTCATAACGGAGGAGCATGGTACTCTTCTCCTCCCTGAGCACACGGATCTCCACGTCCTTGGCCCTGAGCTCCGCATCCTTGGCCTGGAGCTCCTCTGTTAGGCGCCTCACCTCAGACTCCGTGATCTGGTGCACCACCATGGAACCCGGTAGAAGCAATGGGAAAATGAAGCAAAGGGGGTGAAACGGCTGGAAGGCAATGCAATCTATGGGAAGGCAGAGGGAGCGGGGTAAATCTTTTGGTTTTCACCATAGGAAACCCCAGTCGATGCCTTTTCACATTAGGGAGCAGTGGGTTTTACTGCCGGAGTCATCATGACTAATTCCTGTCGCGCCTGCTCCCATCAAACAAAAAAAATCCTGCCGCACCCAAAGACCAAAGCAACGCAGTAGTGGATAGTATTTTAATTTACCTAGCGGCAAGGAGGGAAAAAATGCTTGAAAAAACAAATGTGGCGGCGGCCTAGCTAATCGGTCGCACTAGCCCAACTAGCTAGGCACCATGCTTCACTAATGTACTCGGCGGGAAAGGTGGGGTTTTGTGATTTGATGACTCATTACTTTGGCGCTACGACCGAGGAGGACCCAGAAACCGCACGGTAGGGCGTCCCACGTCTCAGTAAGGAAGAAAATATGCGTGCACCACCGGGGAGGACCCTGAAACCACGCGGTAGGGTGTGCCACATCTCAGCACAGAGGAAAATGTGCGTGTAAAAATATATGAGACGTAGCTATGGTTCGAACTCGGGACCCAGCCAGTTGGTCGAAAACACCCCACTAGCCACACAGCTTCATCATGCTAACGTGGCACGGAGGATAGGTTTGGTTAGCTCCGTCTCGACCAGCCACGAGGTCTCTTGTTCCTAGGCGATTCATCTATTTTCCAAGCATTTTTTAGTTATAATAATAGCACGGCTAGCTCGCGCCGCTCTTCGTGTTTGCCCGTGCGTCTAAAGGTTGTAGATGGAGAGGAGAGAGAGGTTGCCTAGTAAGTGAGTCAACGTTCATGCACGTGCTGACTAGCCACTCCCTCTACTCTACTCGACATGATACAGTATAAAATCAAGTTATGCGACAAAGCCAACAACCATTGTTATTTTTGGCAATCGACGTACACTTTGTAGTCCAGGTTGCTGGCTCAAATCTTGTCCTTCTGATTTTTTATTTTTAGGTCCAAATTTGTTCCATGACAAGTGGGACCCCATGTGTTGTTCTGATATTTCTGTGTACGAGGGATTTTTTGCAAAAACACTTTGCGCGGTTAGACAAGTTACGGCACTAGTTACACGTATTTTACAAGTTTAGGAACAAAAGTGACAGCAGCGGAGATTATCATGTGCTCCCCACAGCTTAGATGCTACGGTGATACGAGATTCTACATTGTTGGATATGGGATCCGATGGCATGTGAGTAGTCTTTGTACTTATGCGCAATTCCCAAACTCTTCGAGGGCTTTTTTGCAAAAAAATTCAAACCTCCTGTGAGCCGCCGGATCTTGGATCAAACGGCTCCCAGGAGCTCATATCACGGTAGCATCTAAGGTGTGGGAGCACCCGATATTCTCACGTACGAGTGAATATAAGGTGCTCCCCGCAGCTTAGCCGCTACGGTGATACGAGCATCTAGCAGCCGTTGGATATGAGATCCAATGTCATGTGTGTAGTATTTGTAGTTCTGTCCAATTCCCAAACTCTTTGAGGCCTATATTGCAAAAACATTCAGGCCTCCTAATGGGAGCCGTTAGATCTCCCGGGAGCTCGTATCACCGTTGTTGGAACATGCGGTACACTACGCTAGTGCCAAATAAAAAATTTCTACCGCACACCCAAGATCATGCTGCTGGAAATAGATCACGGGATCGGGTTTACCACTATACGCGCAGTCACCGCAGCAGAAGTAAAGTTGGTGATGCGTGTAGTCGATCTCCCGAGGCGTCTCCTCCTTGCGTCGCCGATCTCCTGTGAACAGCGAAGACCCCCCGAACGGTGATCTCCCACGAACGGCACGTCGCGAATCCCTCGAACGGTTCGTCTGAGCACCGCAGATGCGATGCCTCCAAGCTATCCACACGTGCGGGGAGCAACGTCGAGCTGCGGACTGCTAGGTCCGGTCGCGCGGCATGGGCGTGGGGAGTTGTGGCGGCGGCTGTCACGGGTGGAAAAAGATCAACCCTAAGTGGTGTGCCCACTCCCCTTTATATAGACCTTCGAGGTGGGCTCAACACTTGAGCCCACTAGGAGTCTACATCCATATTCCACTCGGATCCAATCCTAATGGGCTGCAGCCCCTTAAGTGTGCGACCCTATAGGTTCACGTACACATGGACACGCCCGAAGTCGATAGTTGGTAGCGGCTCCTAGCAGAACATGCCAACTCCCATGTGTGCGTAAAGTCATTTGACGAACCTCGACAATGTGTCATATGCAACATTCCTTTTGCCTCACGATATATGTTGTCGAGCTCAAGGTGAGTACTTGTCACCCTTGTGGTAGCTCGACCTCTCTTCTTGAAACTGTGATACAGATTCCCGAACCGGGTTAACACTTAACCCAAGTCGCATGGCCATGCTTTCCGAATCTGATCACTCGAGATGGCCCAGAGAATATCTCTCCATATAGGAGGGGCAAATCCCATCTTGGTCAGCCATTTCTCGTGGCATGTCTCACAACTCACCCAAAAGCTACCTTTATAACTACCCAGTTACAGAGTAGCGTTTGATAGACCCTAAGTGAGTCGATCCTCATCCTGAGAACATGTGAGGACCTCAGGTCTAGGACATGGCATATACATTGTACTTGAGACTAACAGATGACAATATCTCGCTGCGTCTCAAAGTGGGTCTGTCTGACTCGGTGATCTCCATCCCCGAGCCCATACTATCGGTTTAGCATCTCCATGCACATGACTTGTGAAACATAGTCATCAACCGCGTCGTATACTAGTCAAGGATATGTGTCCGCATAATCTTATCAACTAGGGACCATTAGAACGGTCATCATACAATACATAGTTCCACAAACAAGTCACATACTTATTGATACTTATCATTGATGATGTTCGAGGACAATACAAAAGACTCATGAATACATAGGGAAATACCATCATCACATGATTGCCTCCATGCGCCTTCACTCATCAGGAGTCGAAAGACTCCGAGTCTTGCTAAGACTAATGCCATGTGACATGGGTAAGAAACCCTTCTTGGCATCTTGCATGTTGAACCGCTTCAACACCTTGTCAATATACACACTCTGGCTTAATCCAATAAGGTTTCTCGATCTATCTCTATAGATCTTGATTCCCAAAATATAAGCAGCTTCTCCCAAGTCGTTCATCGAAAAACTATTTTTCAATGAGTCCTTGACAGATTCAAGCATCTGAACATCATTTCCAATCAACAATATGTCATCCACATATAAGATCAGAAATGCTACTGAGCTCCCACTGACCTTCTTGAATACACAATGATCACAGTCATTCCTGATGAAGCCAAACTCTTTGACCGCTTCATTGAAACGAATGTTCCAAATCCGAGATGCTTGCCTCAATCGATAAATGGATCTCTGAAGCTTGCATACCATGCTAGACTTCTTTGGATCGACAAAACCCTCGGGTTGTGTCATATACACATCCTCGGTTAAATTTCCATTAAGGAAAGCCGTTTTGACATCCATCTGCCATATCTCATAGTCGAAATATGCAGCTATAGCAAGAATGATCCAAATTGATTTAGGCATCGCTACCGGTGAGGAAGTCTCATCGTAGTCAACTCCTTGAACTTGTCGATAACCTTTAGCGACAATTCGAGCCTTCTGGACTGTGACATTTCCGTCCATATCAGTTTTCTTCTTAAAGATCCATTTGCACTCAATGGCTCGAACGCCATCTGGCAGATCAACCAAGTTCCAAACTTGATTGTCATCCATGGACTTTAATTCGGATCTCATGGCCTCAAGCCGTAACTCGGAATCAGGGCTCACCATCGGTTCTGCATACGTAGTCGGCTTGTTGTTCTCCAAGAACAACACATTGCAGTCGTGCATATTGCGCAACCTTTCCGACCTCTGTGGAACCGGCATCGACTCCACTACAGGTTCCCTGACTAACTCCGGTGTGACAGAATCACCTACCGGAATGTCCCTGTGTGGTTCTCGAATTTCTTCGAGTCGGACCGTCCTCCCACTAGCCTTCCGATTGAGAAACTCTTTCTCAAGGAAAACTCCATGTCGAGCGACAAACACTTTGCCCTCTTCATGATTGTAGAAGTAATATCCCAAGGTTTCCCTTGGATATCCCACGAATATGCACTTGTCCGATTTGGTTGTGAGCTTGTCCGACTGGGGTCGCTTGACATATGCTTCACATACCCAAACTTTCAGAAAAGACAAACTGTGACTCTTCGTAGTCCATATCTCATATGGTGTATTATCTACGGACTTTGATGGTACCCTGTTTAGTGTGAAAGCTGCAGTTTCTAGAGCGTATCCCCAAAATGACAAGGGTAAATCCGACTGACTCCTCACTGATTGGACCATGTCCAACAGAGTCCGATTCCTTCGTTCCGACACGCCATTTCTCTGTGGCGTACCCGGAGGACTCGGTTGTGAAACTATTCCACGACTCTTCAGATGATCATCAAACTTGTGGCTCATATACTCACCGCCACGATCAGATCGTAGAAGTTTGATTCTCTTGCCGAGTTTATTTTCCACTTCGTTCTGAAACTCCTTGAACTTGTCAAAAGTTTCTGACTTGTACCTCATCAAGTAGATATATCCATATCTACTCAAGTCGTTGGTAAAAGTCATGAAGTATTGGAAACCATCTCTGGCTGTCGTGCTCATTGGTGCACATACATCACTATGTATAAGTTCCAACAGCTCGGATGCCCTCTGGCAACTCTTTGCAAAAGGAGTCTTAATCATCTTGCCTAGTAGGCAAGACTCGCATGTCTCGAATGATTCAAAATCAAACGAAGTTAGAATTCCATCATCATGGAGCTTCTTCATGCGCTTTTGACTAATGTGTCATAGTCGACAATGCCAGATGTAAGTCAGATTTATTTCGTTAGGCTTATGCCTCTTGACATTTATGTTATAGACTAACTCTACCTTTAAGATCTAGGATAAATAACCCGTTCACAATGGGTGCAAAGCCATGAAACATATTATTCAAGTAAATAGAACAACCATTGTCCTTAATACTAAATTCATAACCTTGTCTCATCAAACATGAGGCAGAAATAATGTTTTGACTCAAAGCAGGAACATAATAACAATTATCAAGTTCCATTACAAATCCTGAAGGTAAATTAAGTTGCATAGTGCCGACGGCCAATGCAGCGATTCTTGCTTTATTCCCGATGTGTATGTCAACTTCTCCTCTTGCGACATTCCTAGTTCTGCTTAGCCCCTGCATCGAGTTGCATATGTGAACAACCGATCCCGTATCATATACCCAAGAGCTACTAGAAACATCAGCAAGATAAATGTCTATAACATATACAACAAGTGTACCTGAAGAAGAAGTCACACTTCCTGTCTTCTTGCCCTTCTCGTCAAGCCACTTGCTGCAGTTCCTTTTCCAGTGTCCAGGTTCCTTGCAGTGAAAGCAAACGGTCCCCAAGGCCGGCCCTGACTTAGGCGCAGTGGCGACAGTTGGAGTTGCCTCCTTCTCCTTGCCCTTTGCCTTAGCCTTTTTCTTGGACCAGCTCTTCTTGAACTTAGCCAAGTTCTGCACCATCAACACTTGACGATGCGTACCTTTCTTGATATCTTGCTCTGCCACCTTGAGCATCCCATGCAATTCAGTGAACTTCTTTTCCATCCCATGCATATGGTAGTTCGAGATGAACGTCCCATAGCTATCCGGAAGAGAACCCAAAATTGTATCTGTGGACAAATCGTCCCCAACTGGGAAGCCCAACCGATCCAAAGCTTGCATGTACCCGATCATCTTGATCACATGCGTGCTCAGTGGATCACCTTCTTTCAGCTTACAATCCATCAAGGATCGCCAGACGTTGAACCTTTCGGTCCTAGCTTGCATTTGAAACATGCTTTTGAGGTTCTCGATCATATCGAAAGCCTTAATATTTTTGAAATTCTGCTGCAGATCGGGCTCCATAGAAGCCAGCATGAGACAGCTGATCTCATTTGATTCATCAATGAGTTTCTGGTAGGCATTTCTGGTTGTGGCATTAGCATTCTTGGGAGGTTCCTCTGGAAGCGGATTCTCTAGAACTTGTTCCTTTTTCTCATGCCTAAGAACAATTCTCAGGTTTCTATACTAGGTGCAAAGTTTGTTCCATTCTATTTATCTTTTTCCAGGATTGATTTCAACGCAAAAGGAGTAACTTGAGCAGGTGGTGCCATTGATCTACAACAGAAATATGCAAAACACTAAGACATGTATTCATGAAGAGTAATTCAGATTAAACATTTTAATAAGGTCATTACTCCCACTAAAATCAACATCCCTCCATTGATACTTAGTGATTCAAGATCCAAGATCAACATGTCAACTAGTCAGATTTTGCATCACTGCTAGAAGACGAGATCACTCGGTAAGCAACTCTTGCTAATCGTATCTCCGTACGACTCTTGTTGTTGGGGACATCTCATGCCGCGCCAACTCCTATGCCTCGTGGCCCAAAACTATTTTGATAGCCATGACAAGTCAACCAATGCTTCGCATGTAAGTGTCTGACACAAACCCATCGCTTCAAGGAGATCTAGTGGCACCCTAATTTTATAGGCCCATCGCTAAATATACTTGATATGTGAAGGTGCTGCAATTGGGGAGGCATTTGTACTTGACATTCTTTGAGGGATCACCCTACTTAAAACATCTACCATGCAAAAGAAGGGTGCATAAAAGGAATAAACTTTCACAGGCAGTTTATATATGTGTGATATGTTATAGCCCCTTTTGATAGCGCATGGTGATCTCCATCTCCACGTGCGCGCCCTGCCCATGGTGATCTCCATCTCCATGCATGGTTGTCCTCGTGGTGATCTCCATCTCCACGCCATGGTGTCAACCGCCAAGTGTTACATAAGATACTATGCTATTACAAACTAATAGCTATTGAAAGTAAATTACATTAAATGGTTTCTCATGTTGACACGCAGGTCATTAATACAATAATGGGACAACCATATGGCTCCTGCCGGTTGCCGCACTCATGACACGCAGGTCACGAAACAATAATACACAAGCAACATTCATGGGCTATACCAAATCACAATCATTCCCTTCAAAAACAAGTTATGCCCTGCCCTAAGAGATTAATGCAATGGGGGTCGAGGGGGCTTTGCCCCCCGTGGGGTCAAGGGGCAGTGCCCCTGCGGGGGTCGAGGGGGCTAGCCCCTTGCGGTATCTTTGCCATTTTTACACAGGAATTTTCACCGACAAATAATATTTACCAAATTTTGACCATCTTTCCGATTCGACCAATCTCATTGGTCTTCGCGTGTTGTGACCGGCTTTACGTTCCACTATCTACCCTGATGGCGGAAACCGACCTGTAGGGGTAATTTGTGTCACGACCTCCGCAACACGATCACGGAAAAAAAGATCACAATTTCGAAATCCTGACACCATGTACAATCAATCAAATTGACAACCAATCTCATCGGCCAGTACATAAACCAATCTACATATCATCATATGCAAATTCTACCCCGAATCTAAGACCACGCAGCATAGGCTCTGATGCCACTGTTGAAACACGCGGTACGCTACGCTAGTGCCAAATAAAAATTTTCTACCGCGCACCCAAGATCATGCTGCTGGAAATAGATCACGGGGTCGGGTTTACCACAAGACGCGCAGTCACCGCAGCGGAAGTAGAGTTGGTGATGCGTGTAGTCGATCTCCCGAGGTGTCTCCTCCTCGTGTCACCGATCTCCCACGAACAGCGAAGACCCGCGAACGGCACATCGTGAATCCCCCGAATGGTTCGTTCGAGCACCACAGATGTGATGCCTCCAAGGTATCCACATGTGCGGGGAGCAGCGTCGGGCGGCAGACTGCTAGGTCCGGTCGCACGGCATGGGCGTGGGGAGTTGTGGCGGCGGCTGTTGGTACCAAAACTGGCAGATCTCGGGTAGGGGGTCCGAGCTGTGGATTTTGGAGTCAATGGGTAACAAGGAACATAGAGACAGCGATTTACCCTGGTTCGGGCCCTCTCGAAGATGTAGAACCCTACGTCCTGCTTGATTGTATTGATGTGTTTGTATGATGATTACAGAGTTGATCTACCTCGAGATCGGATGTACTAAACCCTATGGGGGTATGACGATAATGGTTCTCCTGCCTCTACGGACTAAACCCTCTGGTTTATATAGACACCAGGGGTACCTAGGGTTACATATGGTCGGTTGCCATCGGGGATAGATAGGCCGACTAAGCTAAACCTTTCTTGGAGGAGACGCCAAGTCTTCGGAGGTTTCCTTCTGGTGCACGGGGTCGCCCGAAATCCGGCCTTCCTTCGATGAGTTAAGAGCGGCCCATTAGTCCGGCCCATAGGAGATAGGCCGGCGGCCCGAGTACCCCCTAGTCTGGGACACCCTCAGTAGCCCCCGAACTAGTCTTCAAAGCCGAGGTGTATATCGAACACCATCGGCTTTGTGGACCAGTTCCTTCCCTCCTGTGGTACTTGTGTCAAGCCAGCAATCCTTCTGGATCAAGTCCTCAAGGGCTGCCTAACCATATGTTCCCCAAATTATGCTTGGTCGCCAAAGTGTACCAATGACTTAGCCCCGAAGGCTAGTCGCATAGGTGGGAACAGTGACCCCATTCTGACAACTTTTGCTGAAGGGTCACGACCCGCCGCGACCATGAGATGGTTTATGAAAACTCGATTCGCGGTTCCAGGCGGTTCCTCCATTGGCGCGTCCCATCGATATGGAGATCGTGCCCTGTTTTTAAGGGATATGATCAATGATTTGCACTATCCCACGCGCGCATAATGGCATGATTATACAGGGAAACGGTGAGGCATGCGGCGTAGTAAAAGGACTCTTGGTTTTACATTAGCCCATAAAAGGGGAACAGCCACCATTCCCTTTGCACGCTTTCACTTCCTCCTTCGCCGTTGCCCTCCCCATCTCTTGAGCTCTAGCGCCCAGATCCATTCTCCCTTCCAAGAACCTTTCCAGCCATCTCCTCAATCTGGCCATGGCTGGCTCCGGTTCTAAGGGCAAGTGGGAGGCCTCCATCATCACCGAGAGTGCTATCCTGGAGCTAAAGAACGCGGGTTATCTTCCCGCCGGCGTCGCTCATCGCGCTCCGGAGGCTGGCCAAGTCATCCCCACGCCGAGGCCTGGCGAGAGGGTGGTGTTCCTCCCCCGTTTCATCCGAGGGTTAGGCTCTCCCCTCCACCCCTTCGTCAGGGGTCTGATGTTTTTCTATGGGCTTGATTTCCACGATCTTGCCCCGAACTCTTTTCTACACATCTCGGCCTTCATCATCATCTGTGAGGCCTTTCTTAGGGTCCGTCCACACTTCGGCCTGTGGCTGAAGATCTTCAACGTCAAGCCGAAGATCGTTGATGGCCAGCAGGCGGACTACGGGGGAGCGATGGTCAGCAAGCTTCCTCGGGTCGAGTGGCTAGAGGGCACCTTCATCGAAACCATCAAGATCTGGCAGGAGTGGTTCTACATCACTGAGCCGCGGAACATGGATTGGGGGGTGATCCCTGCCTTCAGATCCGGACCCCCGACGAGGTTGGTCTCGTGGACCAAGAAGGGCCTCGATTGGGGGTCAAACAAGGAGGTGGCGCTACTGTAGAGCCGGATATCCAAGATGATAGAGCGGGGGGTTAAGCTGCCCAATGTGATTCAGATCATGCTTTGCCGCCGCATTCTCCCCTTTCAAGACCGGGCCTCCCCCATGTAGGTCTACAAGCCCGAAGACCCCGACACCATGCACAGCTTCTTCCGCACTTCCCACGCTCAGCTATGGAAGGTGCTGTTTAAGCCGCAGAAGGACTGGCCGGCTGAGGAGGAAGACATCGGCCTTGACGCCGCAAACCCCCCTCGCGAGGTATAATAAGTTTTTACTCTTGTATTCGGATTGTTCCTTTTTGACAAAGTACTTAACTCTTGTCTTTCTCATTCACAGAGTTGGCTGAAGAAGGCTGAGCGAATCGACAGCCCGGCCCCGCTACCCGAGGGCCCCAGGACAGCCTTACTTACGGCCATGTTAGCCGAGGAGCCGTACGAGGCGCTGGAGAAGAAGGAGAAGCAGGAGAAGGAGAAGAAGAAGGAGGCCAGAGAGGGCCTCCGTTCCCGAGGACCCCCGGACACTAGATCCGGGGACACCCAAGCCCCCTCCGCCATAGAGGAGGAGAAGGAGCTGGGAGAGGACGGGGAGGAAAGTGATTCCTCCCAAACAAGGAAGAGGGCGGTGTCCAAGGACACCGAGGAGGATCAGCTTCCTCCCGCCCCAAAAAAGCCATGCAGGGCCAAAGTTTAGAGCATCCTCCATCTCGTCCGGCCACCTGGTCGACGCCTGCTCTGGGGCGGGCGGGGGTGGCGGCGGTGCTCCGGCTCCTTCCCTCTCGAAGTCCGCGGCGCCGGACTCTGGATGCCTTGACATCTCCGGAGTCGTCCTCGGAGAGAGCTCGGCTTGTCCGGGCTCCTCCTCTTCGTTCACCAAAGGGGCCCTCCCCTCCTGGTCTTCGGCGACCGAGGTGTTCACCTCGGCCACGATGGTGTCGCCTCCTCCCCCTGTGTGCGGCACGGGAGGGGTCCTCCTCGACAGGACCTCCTCGGCCTCCTCGACGATTGGGGGAGGCTAGGCTCGGGATTCGGTCCTCCTCTCCGCTAGCGCCGCCGGTGGAGAATCCCCCTCCGAGACTCGGTCGGTGGGGAGATCGCGCGGCGGGCTGCAAAATTGCAAACGGAAACGTGATCAATATCAAAACCCAGTTCGGCTAAGGACGGTCAAGCGGTTACTAGAACGCATACCTTTGGGCTTGTGGCTTGGCCCTGGGAATCCTCCGAGGAACCTCTTCGGGGGCCTCGGAGTCCTCGGCAGAAGCCGAGCTGTCACCAGACAAGGCTACCTTGGCCTTGCACGGTCTTCTGGGGGCGGGTTGAGGCAGCTCCTCTCCGACGTCTTCGGACGTCGCCCTTTTCCCTGTTCGGGAGGAATCATCTTCCTTCCCTTCACCTCCCTGCTCCGTCTCCTCCTCGTGTGCGGAGGGAGCGTGGGTGTCCCCGGATCTAGTGTCCGGGGGTCCTCGGGAATGGAGGCCCTCTCTGGCCTCCTTCTTCAGGTCCTTCTTCTTTTCCTTCCTCTCTGGCGCCTCGTATGGCTCCACGGCCAACATGGCCGCCAGCAAGGGCGTCCTGGGTCCCTCTGGCAGCGGCGCCAGACTGTCGATCTGCTCGGCCTTCTTTAGCCAGTTCTGCGGATAGGAAGTGAATAGCTAAGTACCTTATCAAAAGGGAACAGTTCGGATATAAGAGTAAAATTAGTCATACCTCTCGTGGGGGATTTGCGGTGTCGAGGACGATGTCTTCGTCCTTGGCCGGCCAGTCCTTCTGCGGTTTGAACAGCGCCCTCCACAGCTATGCGTGGGAGGTGCGGAAGAAGCTACGCACGGTGGCCGGGTCTTCGGACTTGTAGGCCCACATGGGGGAGGCCCTGTCCTGGCATGGGAGGATTCGGCGGCCGAGCATGATCTGGATCCCGTTGGGCAGCTCGACGCCCTGCTCTAGCATCTTGGTGATCCGGTTCTGTAGCTGCGCCACCTCCTTGTTCACCCCCCCAGTCGAGGCCTTTCTTGGTCCACGAGACCAGCCTCATAGGGGGTCCAGATCGGAAGGCCGGAATCACCCCCCCCCAACCCACGCTCCTCAGCTCGGTGATGTAGAACCATTCCTTCTGCCAGACCTTGACGGTCTCGATGAAGGTGCCCTCCGGCCACTCCACTCGGGGGAGTTTGCTGACCATAGCACCCCCACAGTCCGCCTGTTGGCCATCGACGATCTTCGGCTTGATGTTGAAGACCTTCAGCCACAGGCCGAAGTGTGGCCGGATCCGGAGAAAGGCTTCGTAGATGATGATGAAGGCCGAGATATGGAGAAAGGAGTTCGGCGCGAGGTCGTGGTAGTTAAGCCCGTAGAAGAACATGAGACCCCTGACGAAGGGGTGAAGGGGAAATCCCAAACCTCGGAGGAAGTGGGGGATGAACACCACCCTCTCGCCCTGCCGCAGCGTGGGGATGACCTGGCCGGCCTCTGGAGCCCGGTGGGCGACGTTGGCGGGGAGATACCTTGCGCCCTTCAGCTCCATGATGGCGCTTTCGGTGTCGACGGACGCCTCCCACTTGCCTTTGGACCCGGAGCTCACCATTGCTAGATCGCACGGGCGGCTGGAAGAGTTCTTGGAGGGGAGAGCGGATCTGGGCGCTAGAGCTCAAAAGATGGGGAAGGCAATGGCGGAGGGGGGAGATGAGGGCGTGTGAAAGGAACGAAGGCTCTGCTCCTTTTAAAGACTGTAAAACCCACGGTCCTTTCATTGCGCCGCAGACCTTGCCATTTCCCCATGTAACCGTGCCATTATGCGCACGTGCGATGAGGTAGATAATTGATCATATCCCTTGAAAACAGGGCACGATCTCCATATCGATGAGACGTGCCAATTGAAAACCCGCCTCGAGCCACGAATCGAGTTTTGTCATAAAACGACTCGGGGTCGTGGCACGTTGTGACCCTTCGATAAAAAGTTGTCAGAAGGGGGTACTATTCACACCGAAGTGACTAGCCTTCAGGGCTAAGTTATTGATACATCGCGGTAACCGAACTTTATCTTGGGACGTGTACGGGTAGGCGACGCTTGAGAACTTGGCTCGGAGGAGATACAGACCGGTCATCGATATCACAGAAGGAAGGGAACTAGTCCACGAAGCCAACGGTGTTTGGCGTCTACCTCGGCTTCGAAGACTAGTTCGGGGGCTACTGAGGGTGTCCCGGACTAGGGGGTACTCGGGCTGCCGGCCTATTTCTCATAGGCCGGGCTGGCGGGCCGCTCTCTACACGTCGATGGAAGACCGAACTGTGGGCGACCCCGTGTGACAGAAGGAAACCACCAAAGACTTGGTGTCTCCTCCAAGGAATAATTGGCGTAACCGACGAGTTTATCCCCTGATGGTAACCGCCATATGTAACCCTAGGGCCCTCTGGTATCTATATAAACCAGAGGGCTTAGTCCGTAGAGGATTATATTCATGACCTAGGGTTTAGCCCATCTGATCTCGTGGTAGATCAACTCTGTAACCTTCATACAATCACATCAATACAATCTAGCAGGACGTAGGGTATTACCTCTTCGAGAGGGCCCGAACCTGGGTAAATCGCCGTCTCTGCGCTCTCTGTTAACCATTGATTCCTAGACCCATAGTTCGGATCCCCTACCCGAGATCTGCCGGTTTTGGTACCGACATTGGTGCTTTCATTGAGAGTTCCGCCGTGGGTCACCAAGGATCAATGGTTCGCCATCTCATCAGCGATGGCATCCGCAGCGGGGACATCTTCGTCCCCGGACAGCTCGTCGCGTTCGGCAGCATTGTGCTGCATGCCGATCTGACCGGTCACCTTGACCAGGTCGGTAGTTTCGCCCCCGAGCAGGAAATCAGGTTCGGCGGCCTTGAGTACATCACCGATGCTCGAGGCGATCTGGTCCTCACTGGATTCTCGGCTTTACCCGAGGAGCCACCGATCCCAAGGCCTTGACCTTGGATTCCTTCCCCATCCCTGTCCCCAGGTTGGGCCTCAGTTCAGATCTGGCCTTGAGTTCAGATCCAACCCCAGCGCCGGAAAACCAAGGGTCACCCTTGGCCGAACATATGTACAATTTTGGGGCGCCGGAGATCAACTCCGACGGACGCCCGAACACTGATCCGGTCGACCTCCCGTTTTTAAGCGAGATGTTAGATCGGATTCAAAGGATGAATATCGCGGATGGCCCGTCCTCGGATCAGGAGAAGATCGGACGGGAGGCCAGCCGCGGGGAATTTTGCGTCCCACCCACCACCCACTTAGTAGCCACGGTCGAAGATTTAACCGACATGCTGGACTACGCCTCCGAGGAGGCTGACGACATGGACGAGGATATCGACGTCCCGCCCTATATGGCTCCCTCCCTTGCCACTTCCAACACCGGAAACTGGACCGCTACCTCCACCTATGACGCTTACATGGTCGACACCCCCATGAAGGACGGCGACACGACCAAGAAGGACGGCGACGATCCCGCCGAAGAACCGCCCAGACGCCGACGACGGCGAGCTAGAGGGCGGGGAAAGGGCAAGGAAAATCTCACCGACACGAATGGCACCGGAGATAACGAGACTCCGGAAAACTTGGGGGAGTTCGGCGACAACACACCCGAGCAGCACCCCGACGCCCCTGAAGGGCACGAGGACCAGGGTGACCTCGAAGACCCCGAGGATTCTGAGGACGGCAATTATCTCCCTCCGTCTGAAGAGGAAGATAGCCTCGGACCCGAAGACTTTATCGTCCCTGAGTATCCCCTGGAACAAGATAAATTCAAGCGGCAACTCATCTCCACTACCAGAAGCTAAAAGCCGAGCAGGATACGCTCAACGACAGATGGACAATCGTCTTAGCCACCGAAGAAGGCCTTGACGATCAACGTCAGGGTCAATACAAGAGTTACCCACGGCGGCGCCTACTCCCAGAATTTGAGGATGAGGCATTCGAGCCCATGCCTCCCAGATGAACTTACGCAAACCAGCCCGACCGCCCCCCTCGAGGACGGGATAGGCCGGCTGTGGAACCCGAACTCCCACCCGCGCCCCCTCGAGGCCAGGATAGGGCGGCCGGGGAAGCTGAACTCCCACCCGCGCCCCCTCGAGGATGGGATAGGGTGGCCGGGGACGCCGACTACCCACCCGTGCCTCCTCGCCGAGCAGGCAAAGACCCGGTTCAACTGGACGACCAATACGATCTGCGCCGCGACCTGAACGCCAAGCGATCCAGTCGAGATCCATCTATGGATCCACAGGATACGCACCCGCTGGACGGGACGGATACCAGGCTTGGCGTGATCGAAACGACAGAGCTCGCGAGCAGCACCGTGCCTGGATGACAACCGATCTCCGGCGCGATGTGGCCTGGGCCAGGGGCGCCGCACACCCAATGTGTTTCACTGACAAGGTGATGCAGCATCAGTTCCCCGAGGGGTTTAAACCCGTCAATATAGAATCCTATGATGGAACAACTGACCCAGCCATGTGGATTGAGGATTTTCTTCTCCACATTCATATGGCTCGAGGAGACGATCTCCACGCTATCAAGTACTTACCGCTGAAACTCAAGGGACCAGCTAGGCATTGGCTAAACAGCCTACCCGAAAACTCCATCGGGAGCTGGGAAGAGCTCGAGGATGCATTCCAAGCTAACTTTCAAGGCACCTATGTTCGGCCACCGGACGCCGATGACCCGAGCCATGTCATTTAGCAGCCCGGAGAGTCTGCCCGGCAATTCTGGAACCGGTTCTTGACCAAGAAGAACCAGATCATCGACTGTCCGGACGCCGAAGCGATTGCAGCATTCAAACACAGTATTCGGGATGAGTGGCTCGCCCACCAGCTCGGCCAGGACAAACCGAGAACAATGTCGGCCCTTACATCCCTAATGACCCGCTTTTGCGCGGGTGAGGATAGCTGGTTAGCTCGTCGAAGCAACCACCCCCAAGACCCCGGCACTTCGGAGACCCGGGACAGAAACGGGAAGCCCCGACGCAATAGGAACAATAAGCGCCGGCACTCAAACAACGGCGGTGAAGCCGATGACACAGCGGTAAACGCCGGATTCAGCGACTCGAAATCGGGACCGCGGAAAAAACCCTCTAAAGGAAATCACGACGGCCCATCCGCGCTTGACAGAATATTGGATAGGCCCTGCCAGATTCATGGCACCCCTGACAAGCCCGCTAACCATACCAACCGTAACTGTTGGGTAATCAAACAGGCCGGCAAGGTCACAGCCGACGAACAGGGCAAGGGCCCCCGCAGCAAGGATGATGACGAACCTCACGGGCCGAACAATGGAGGCCAAAAGCAGTTCCCTCCAGAGGTCAAAACCATGAACATGATCTACGTCACGCATATACCGAAGAAGGAGCGAAAGCGCGCACTTCGGGATGTCTACGCCTTAGAGCCGGTAGCCCCGAAATTCAACCCATGGTCGGCTTGCCCGATCACTTTCGACCGTCGAGACCATCCGACCAGTATACGCCATGGAGGAACGGCGGCTCTGGTGCTCGACCCCATCGTGGACGGATTCCACCGCACCAGAGTCCTTATGGACGGAGGCAGCAGCCTCAACCTGATCTACTCAGATATTGTGAGGAAAATGGGGATCGACCCGTCAAGGATCAAACCCAGCAAAACCACCTTCAAAGGTGTAATCCCAGGTGTCGAGGCATGCTCCTTGGGATCCGTGACATTGGAAGTAGTCTTCGGCTCGCCCGATAACTTCCGCAGCAAGGACTTGATCTTCGATATCGTCCCTTTCCGCAGTGGTTACCACGCACTCCTCGGACAGACCGCGTTCGCCCGCTTCAACGCCGTCCCACACTACGCATACCTGAAGCTCAAGATGCCCGGACCAAAGGGCGTTATTACCATCAACGGTAATACCGAGTGCTCGCTCCGATCAGAGGAACACACGGCGGCTTTAGCCGCCGAAGTCCAGTCCGCTGAAGAAGCATTGCAAGCCCAGTCTACTGTCAAGGCACTGGACGCACGCAAGCGCTCCCGAGCTGCAGCCTCGGTCCCGGAGCACTCCCATGCTCACCCCAAATAGGGATACGCGCCCCACAGCGCGGCCCACCTAGCCGCGAAATACGTACCTCGTGTGCACAATTTCGCACTCAAAATTCCATGGACAGTTGTGGGGACACATGAAACAAAGGCCGAGAACTCGGTTCGACCAAGCAATGGCCAACAGATACCTTCGAATCAACATCGACAATGGGTACCATGTAGGGCCTGATCAGCGTCAAACTGATATACCACGACGACTTCTCAAAAACCCTTTCCCAAGGGCTCGCCTGCCGAACAGTACCACTTCCGCCGAACATACGGTCGACAGCTCCGCTCACACGGAAGCTTCTTAACGAGCAAAGGTGCAGACGTGCAGCAGGGCGTAGTAGGGACGTCAAACCACTCATGAAGGCCCTGCGTCAACCTTTACTCTAATGGATTTATTTCTTTAGAAGTATCTATCAAAGTTACTTCGGCAATCCGGATTGTATGGTTGGACGTCACTTATTAAAAGGAAATAAAGACCAATCTTTCTCTGGTACTTGTGCAGTCACTCACGTTGCATATTCCTTTCTGCATTTTATGCTGACGTAAACTATTACGATACGTCCTTTTTTTATCACCGGCTAATAGACCGGGGGCTCGAACTTAAATCTTGCCCTAAAACTTTATCCCGGCACTTACTTTTACCTTATGTGCTCGGCGTCACGGATATTGCACTATATGAATCAGTTCCGAATTGCGTATTTGGTCAATAGTTGGGTTGCCCGGCTCCTGTGTTTACCCTCTTACGTTCTGCACTATTCGGCTATGAGGGTAAAGGGAGAACCACTGTGATTGTACTTCTAGCTAGCCTGGTTAAGTACCTCAGTGGAGAAAGCCGAAAATTGACTGTCACAATAAGCGAGAACTGGTCGGCGATCCGATGACTCGTGTCAAACCAAAAATCGTTGGCGATTCATCCGTGTTAAACGAAGGGTCTTCTGTTACAGAAACCATGTGATGATGGTATCAACCACGGCTCTCCGAATATCACAAACACTGGGGGCTAGTCACCAGCCCCCGCAGTCAAGCTCCTATGGCTAAGTGAAAGCACTAAAACCGCATAGTCTGATTGCCTTGTTTTCCGTACATACAACCGCCTCCGGGCACCGAGACGTCGGCTAAGGGTTAAGATGTAACGAGGAAACACCCCGGCAGTATCTGCACTGGGGGCTGAAGCCGACGACTGGTAACTTTCACTTAAGAAACGGCCGCACAGGAGTCAAAATTAAACATGGCAGACATTATATACAGCCAAGACAGTGCACTCTAAGTAAAGCCACGGGTTTTCAACTCCTTGGATAACTTATCTACTCATAAATTACATCTTTCGAGCACTGGGCTTCTACTGCCCGAGCACCATCCATCACGATGGAAAAATATTGCTCGGGGCGCCTATGCTCCTTTCCAGGGGGTGGCGGTCCGGTGGCCATCTCGGTTGGCTTGATCTTCGGCCAGTGCACCATTGTCTTGCCGAAGGCCATCCGAGCTCCTTCAATGCATGCGGAGCGCTTCCACACATCAATTTGGGGCACGGCGCCGTACAGCCTTTGCACCAACCCAAAAAAGCTGCTCGGCAGCGGCTCTGAAGGCCACAGCTTTACGCAGAGGTCCTTCATCATGGGCTCTGCCATCCGATGCAGCTCCATCAGCTGCTTCATCTGATTATTCAGGAGGGGAGGGTGTTCGGGCGCTTGAAATTGCACCCAGAACAGCCTCTGCTCGGCCCTACCCTCCTGAGCGGCGAAGAACCTGGCCGCGTCCGCCGCACTCTTTGGGAGGTCCGCAAAGGCGCCTGGGGAACGCCATACCCGCGTGAGCAACGCAATTCTGTTACCTCCAAAGATACTTTGCAGCAAGTACGGCTTACCGTCCGCAATGAGCCTGACTTGGCGAAGCTCCTCTTGGTAGCCGCGCGCCTCTGTCCGCGCTTCCTTGGCCACCGCCGCCAATGAGGCCAGCTCGGCGACCTGCTCCTTATTCTTCTGCTCGGGGGCCTCACACTTCGTGACGGCATCCCCGAGCTCTTGCTGCACCTCCAGCACCCTGGCCTCGTGCTTCTGGCTCGTGGTTCGCTCCATAGCCAGTTTGGCGGACGCTTTCTCGGCCGCCGACCTCTGCTCCGCCGCTTCCAGGTGAGCCGCCTTTAGTGAGCCCTTGAGGTTTTCCACCTCTGCGGAGGCAGCTGTCGTCACATCAGTTCACTCCATTAGGATATTTCGAACCCTGCTTACAAAGCAACGGCTGTATTCACCATTACAGCTCGGACTTACCTTGCGCCTCATAAACCTCTTGTTCACCAGGCTCAGGTCGTCCTCGGAGCTCTTCAGCTTCCGGTTCAGCTCGGCCAACTCTTCGGCGTTGGCGGCTGCGACCGAAGTTGATGCATGTGCATTGTTCTACGCACGTTAGTATTCGAGATATTGATATTCGATCCACTGACAGGCTTGGCTCAAGCCAGTCAGCGTCTCGGGGGCTACTGTGTATGAGGCTATGCATTTATACAAAAGAAATTCTTTAAGGCAAAACATTACTTGGCTCACCTTGAAGCCCGTAAGAAGGCCATTGAAAGCCTCCTTCAGTCCGTTATCCACGGACCGAAGACTTTGCAACACCGCGCCCATAAGGGCACGGTGCTCTTCGGCGATAGAGGAGCTGTTTAGAGCATCCTCCATCTCGTCCGGCCACCCGGTCGACGCCTGCTCTGGGGCGGGCGGGGGTGGCGGCGGCGCTCTGGCTCCTTCCCTCTCGAAGTCCGGGGCGCCGGACTCTGGACGGCTTGATGTCTCCGGAGTCATCCTCGGAGAGAGCTCGGCTTGTCCGGGCTCCTCCTCTTCCTTCACCAGAGGGGCCCTCCCCTCCTAGTCTTCGGCGACCGAGGTGTTCAGCTCGGTCACGATGGTGTCGCCTCCTCCCCCTGTGTGCGGCACGGGAGGGGTCCTCCTCGACAGGACCTCAAAGGCCTCCTCGACGATTGGGGGAGGCGAGGCTCGGGATTCGGTCCCGCTCTCCGCTAGCGCCGCCAGTGGAGAATCCCCTTCCGAGACTCGGTCGGTGGGGAGATCGCGCGGTGGGCTGCAAAATTGCAAACGGAAACGTGATCAATATCAAAACCCAGTTCGGCTAAGGACGGTCAAGCGGTTACTAGAACGCATACCTTTGGGCCTGTGGAATGGCCCTGGGAACCCTCCGAGGAACCTCTTCGGAGGCCTCAGAGTCCTCGGCAGAAGCCGAGCTGTCACCAGACAAGGCCACCTTGGCCTTGCGCGGTCTTTTGGGGGCGGGTTGAGGCAGCTCCTCTCCGACGTCTTCGGACGTCGCCCTTTTCCCTGTTCGGGAGGAATAATATTCCTCCCCTTCTCCTCCCTGCTCCTTCTCCTTCTCATGTGCGGAGGGAGCGTGGGTGTCCCCGGATCTAGCATCCGGGGGTCCTCGGGAACGGAGGCCCTCTCTGGCCTCCTTCTTCAGGTCCTTCTTCTTTTCCTTCCTCTCCGGCGCCTCGTATGGCTCCACGGCCAACATGGCCGCCAGCAGATGCATCCTGGGTCCCTCTGGCAGCGGCGCCGGACTGTCGATCCGCTCGGCCTTCTTCAGCCAGTTCTGCGGATAGGAAGTGAATAGCTAAGTACCTTATCAAAAAGGAACAGTTCAGATATAAGAGTAAAATTAGTCATACCTCTCGTGGGGGATTTGCGGCGTCGAGGCCGATGTCTTTGTCCTCGGCCGGCCAGTCCTTCTGTGGCTTGAACAGCGCCCTCCACAGCTGAGCGTGGGAGGTGCGGAAGAAGCTACGCACGGTGGCTGGGTCTTCGGACTTGTAGGCCCACATGGGGGAGGCCCTGTACTGACATGGGAGGATTCGGCGGCCGAGCATGATCTGGTTCACGTTGGGTAGCTCGACGCCCTGCTCTAGCATCTTGGTGATCCGGTTCTGCAGCTGCGCCACCTCCTTGTTCACCACCCAGTCGAGGCCTTTCTTGGTCCACGATACCAGCCTCGTAGGGGGTCCAGATCGGAAGGCCGGAATCCCCCCCAACCCGCGCTCCTCGGCTCGGTGATGTAGAACCATTTCTTCTGCCAGACCTTGACGGTCTCGATGAAGGTGCCCTCCGGCCACTCCACTCGGGGGAGTTTGCTGACCATAGCACCCCCCACAGTCCGCCTGTTGGCCATCGACGATCTTCGGCTTGATGTTGAAGACCTTCAGCCATAGGCCGAAGTGTGGCCGGATCCGGAGAAAGGCTTTGCAGATGATGATGAAGGCCGAGATATGGAGAAAGGAGGTCGGCGCGAGGTCGTGGAAGTCGAGCCCGTAGAAGAACATGAGACCCCTGACGAAGGGGTGAAGGGGAAATCCCAAACCTCGGAGGAAGTGGGGGATGAACACCACCCTCTCGCCCTGCCGCAGCGTGGGGATGACCTGGCCGGCCTCTGGAGCCCGGTGGGCGACGTTGGCGGGGAGATACCTTGCGCCCTTCAGCTCCATGATGGCGCTTTCGGTGTCGACGGACGCCTCCCACTTGCCTTTGGACCCGGAGCTCACCATTGCTAGATCGCACGGGCGGCTGGAAGAGTTCTTGGAGGGGAGAGCGGATCTGGGCGCTAGAGCTCAAAAGATGGGGAAGGCAATGGCGGAGGGGGGAGATGAGGGCGTGTGAAAGGAACGAAGGCTCTGCTCCTTTTAAAGACTGTAAAACCCACGGTCCTTTCATTGCGCCGCAGACCTTGCCATTTCCCCATGTAACCGTGCCATTATGCGCACGTGCGATGAGGTAGATAATTGATCATATCCCTTGAAAACAGGGCACGATCTCCATATCGATGAGACGTGCCAATTGAAAACCCGCCTCGAGCCGCGAATCGAGTTTTGTCATAAAACGACTCGGGGTCGTGGCACGTTGTGACCCTTCGATAAAAAGTTGTCAGAAGGGGGTACTATTCACACCGAAGTGACTAGCCTTCAGGGCTAAGTTATTGATACATCGCGGTAACCGAACTTTATCTTGGGACGTGTACGGGTAGGCGACGCTTGAGAACTTGGCTCGGAGGAGATACAGACCGGTCATCGATATCACAGAAGGAAGGGAACTAGTCCACGAAGCCAACGGTGTTTGGCGTCTACCTCGGCTTCGAAGACTAGTTCGGGGGCTACTGAGGGTGTCCCGGACTAGGGGGTACTCGGGCTGCCGGCCTATTTCTCATAGGCCGGGCTGGCGGGCCGCTCTCTACACGTCGATGGAAGACCGAACTGTGGGCGACCCCGTGTGACAGAAGGAAACCACCAAAGACTTGGTGTCTCCTCCAAGGAATAATTGGCGTAACCGACGAGTTTATCCCCTGATGGTAACCGCCATATGTAACCCTAGGGCCCTCTGGTATCTATATAAACCAGAGGGCTTAGTCCGTAGAGGATTATATTCATGACCTAGGGTTTAGCCCATCTGATCTCGTGGTAGATCAACTCTGTAACCTTCATACAATCACATCAATACAATCTAGCAGGACGTAGGGTATTACCTCTTCGAGAGGGCCCGAACCTGGGTAAATCACCGTTTCTGCGCTCTCTGGTAACCATTGATTCCTACACCCATAGTTCGGATCCCCTACCCGAGATCTGCCGGTTTTGGTACCGACAGACGCCGTCATGGCTGAGGTGCATACCTCGACCACCGAAGACCAGGAGGGGAGGTCCCTTCTGGTAAGCGAAGAGGGGGAGTTCGGACAGTCCGAGCTCTCCCCGAAAGTTGTTCCGGAGCCGCTAAGGCACCCGGAGCCAACCGTCCCGGTCTCCATAGAGGGAGGGGCCGAGGTGCCCGCGTCGTCCCCACCTGCTCCAGGGTGGGTTTCGACAGGGTGGCCGGATGAGATAGAGGAAGCTTTAACCGGCTCCTCTATCGCCGAAGAGCACCGTGCCCTGATGGGTTTGGTGTTGCAAAATCTTTGGTCCGTGGACAACAGATTGAAGGAGGCCTTCAGCGGCCTTCTGACAGGCTTCAAGGTAGGCCATGTAATGCCTTTTTCCTTAGAAAATTTCTTTTATGTGAATATGGAACCTCATACACAGTAGCCCCCGAGCCCTGGGTAAGTTTGAAAAACTTAGGCGAGGGTCGAGTAGCTTGTGGAGATTAAGATAATAGCAAAATGAGCAGTAGCCCCCGAGACTCTGGCTGAATTGAAAAAGACAGGCCAGTGGATCGAAAATAGATAACTCGAGAGTCCAATGTGCTGATTTTAATGTGCAGGCGTCATCCTCGGCGGCAGCTGCCAACGCCAAGGAGTTGGCCGAGCTGAATCGGAAGCTCAAGAGCTCCGAGGACGACCTCGGCCTGCTGAATAAGCGGTTCGATGAGGCATAAGGCAAGTCCGAACTAAACTATTTTACTACAGCCGCTTTAGTAATGTTTGAGAAGTTAACCTAAACTGGGTACGATGGATATTTCTGCAGCTGCCGCCACGGAGGTGAAGAACCTCAAGGCCGAGCTGAGGAAAGCTCAGTAGGAGGCCACGGAGCAGAAGGTTGTGGCCGAACAGGTAGCCGCCGAACTGGCTACGGTGAGAACCGCTAGCCAGAAGCACGAGGCCAGAGTGTCTGAAGTGCAGCAAGAGCTCAAGGATGCCGTCACAAAATGTCAGGTCCTTGAGCAGAAGAATAAGGAGCAGGCCACCGAGCTAGACTCACTGGGATCGGTGGCTAAGGAAGCGCGGACGGAGGCGCAAGGCTACCAGGAGGAACTCCACCAAGTGAAGCTTATTGCGGATGGTAAGCCATACTTACTGCAAAGTGTCTTTGGTGGTAACAGGTTCACTTTGCTCACGCGAGTGTGGCATTCCCCAGGCGCCTTTGCGGATCTCCCGAGAAGCGCATTGGATGCAGCTAAGTTCTTTGCGTCCCAGGAGGGTCATGCTGAGTAGAGGCTGTTTTGGGCGCAGTTTCAAGCGCCCGAACACCCTCCCCTCCTCAACAACCAGATGAAGCAGCTGATCGAGTTGCATCGGATGGCGGAGCCGGCGATGAAGGACCTCTGCGTCAAGCTATGGCCTTCGGAGCCGCTGCCGAGCAGCTATTTCGGCTTAGTGCAGAAGTTGTACGACGCCACGCCCCGGGTTGATGCCTGGAAGCACTCTGTATGCATTGAGGGAGCTCGGATGGCCTTCAGCAAGACCATGGTGCACTGGCCGAAGATCAAGCCCGCCGAGGTGGCCATCGGACCTCCGCCCCCTGGGAAGGAGCACAGGCGCCCCGAGCAATACTTTCCATCGTGATGGATGGTGCTCGGGCGATAGAGGCCCAGTGCCCAAAAGATGTAATTTATCAATGAATGTAGTTTCCTTGTATCCGAGGAGTGGAAACTTTTGCGCTGTTAAAGTGCAATTGGTCGGTTGTAAATATAATGCCTTATATGTGTATTTTGACTCCTGTTCGGTTGTTTTTAAACTGAAAGTTGCCAGTCGTCGGCTTCAGCCCCCTGGCAGATACTGCATGGGGTGTTTTGTCTTAACACCTTAACCCTTAGCCGACGTCTCGGTGCCCGGAGGCGGTTGTGTGTAAGAAAAACAAGGCAATCGGACTATGCGGCTTTAGTGCTTTCACTTAGCCATAGGAGCTTGATTGCGGGGGCTGGTGACTAGCCCCCAGTGTATGTGATATCCGGATGTACCGAGGTTGATACTATTATCACTTGGTTCCTGTGATAGAGAACCCTTCATTTAACATGGACTAATCTACATCGATTTCTAGTTTAACACTGGTCATCGGATCGCCGACCAGCTTTCGCTTATTATGACCGTCAGTTTTCGGCTTTCTCCACTGAGGTACTTAACCGGGCTAGCTAGAAGTACAATCGCAGTGGTTCTCCCTTTACCCTCCTAGCCAAATAATGCGGAACGTAAGAGGGCAAACACAGGAGCCGGGCAACCCAACTATTGACCAAACACATAATTCGGAACTGATTCATATAATGCAATATCCATGACGCCGAGCACATGTAATAAAGTTGGTGCCGGAATGATGCTTGGGGCGAGATCTATGATCGAGACCCCGGTCTATTAGCCGATCACATCTAAAAAGGGAATGTATCATAATAGTTTATGTCGGCCTGAAAAGCGGAAAGGAATGCGCAACACGAATGACTACAAAATGACCAGAGAAGAATTGGTCTTTATTTCCTTTAAATTTGTGACGTCCAACCGTACAATCCGAACTGCCAAAGTAACTTTGATAGATACTTGAAGAAATAAATACATTTAAAGGAAAGGTTAACACAGGGCCTCCATGAGTGGTTTGACGGCCCTACTGCGCCCTGCCGCACGTCTGCGCCTTTGCTCTGTATGAAGGTTCCGTAGATAACGTGCAATTGAAGTCGTCGCTTGTATGCACGACGGAAGTGGTAGTGTTCGGTGAGCGAGTCCTTGGGAAAGGGTTTTGAGAAGTCGCCGCAGTGTATCAGCTTAACACTGATCAGGCCCTGGATGGTGCCCGTGATTTAGTAGTGTTCTGAGAACAACTTTGGCCTTAGCTCGGTCGAACCGAGCTCTCGGCCCTTGAGTCGTTGGCCCCCACAGCTGCCCATGGAATCATGAGCGCGAAGTTGTGCACTCGAGGTACGTATTTCGCGGCTGGGTGGGCCGTGCTGTGGGGCGCGTATCCCTATTTAGGGTGAGCACGGGAGTGCTCCAGGACTGAGGCCGTAGCTCGGGCGCATTTGCGTGCGTCCAGTGCCTTGATGGTAGACTGGGCCTGCGACGCTTCTTCGGCGGCTAGAGCCACTGTGTGTTCCTTTGTTCGGAGCGAGCGCTCAGTGTTACCATTGATGGTAATAACACCCTTCGGTCCTGGCATCTTGAGCTTCAGATACGCGTAGTGTGGGACGGCATTGAAGCGAGCGAACGTTGTCCGGTCGTGGAGTGCGTGGTAGCTGCGGAAGGGAACAATGTCGAATATTAAGTCTTTGCTGCAGAAGTTGTCAGGCGAACCGAAGACTACTTCAAGGGTCACGGATCCCGAGCATCGTGCCTCGACGCCTGAGATTACACCTTTAAAGGTGGTGTTACTGGGTTTGATCCTTGACGGGTCGATTCCCATTTTCCTCACTGTATCTAAATAAATCAGGTTGAGGCTGCTGGCTTCGTCCATAAGGACTCTGGTGAGGTGATATCCATCCACGATGGGGTCGAGCACAAGAGCCGCCGTTCCTCCATGACGGATACTGGTCGGATGGTCTTGACGGTCGAAAGTGATTGGGCAAGCCGACCATGGGTTGTACTTCGGAGCCACCGGCTCTAGGGCGTAGACATCCCGAAGTGCACGTTTCCGCTCCTTCTTGGGTATATGTGTGACGTAAATCTTGTTCACGGTTTTTACCTCTGGAGGGAACTGCTTTTGGCCTCCATTGTTCGGCCCGCGAGGTTCGTCATCGTCCTCGCTACGGGGGCCCTTGCCCTGTTCCTCGGCTGTAATTTTACCGGCCTGCTTGATTACCCAACAGTTATGGTTGGTGTGGTTGGCGGGCTTGTCCGGGGTACCGTGAATCTGGCAGGGCCTATCCAAGATTCTATCTAGTGCAGACGGGCCGTCCCGGTTCCCTTTAGAGGGTTTCTTCCGCAGTCCTGATTTTGAGCCGCAGAACCCGGCGTTTACTGCCGCATCATTGGCTTCATTGCCGTTGTTTGTAAGTCGGCGCTTATTATTCTTGTTGCGCCAGGGTTTGCCGTTCCCGTCCTAGGCCTCTGAGGTAGCGGGGTCTTCGGGATGGTTGCTTCGACGAGCTAACCAACTATCCTCACCCGCGCAAAAGCGGGTCATTAGGGAGGTTAGGGCCGACATTGTTCTAGGCTTATCTTGGCCGAGCTGGTGAGCGAGCCATTCGTCTCGAATAATGTGCTTGAATGCGGCAATTGCTTCAGCATCCAGACTGTCGACGATCAGGTTCTTCTTAGTCAAGAACCGATTCCAGAATTGCCGAGCTGACTTCCCGGGTTGCTGAATAACGTGGCTCAGGTCGTCGGCATCCGGCGGCCGAACATAGGTGCCTTGAAAGTTAGCTCGGAATGCGTCCTCGAGCTCCTCCCAGTTCCCGATGGAGTTTTCGGGTAGGCTGTTCAACCAGTGCCTTGCCGGTCCTTTAAGTTTTAATGGTAGATATTTAATGGTGTGGAGGTCATATCCTCGGGCCATATGAATGTGGAGAAGAAAATCTTTGATCCACATAGCTGGGTCAGTTGTCCCGTCGTATTGTTCTATGTTCACGGGTTTAAACCCTTCGGGGTACTGATGCTGCATCACCTCGTCCATAAAGCACATTGGGTGCGCGGCGCCCCTGACCCGGTCCACGTCGTGCCGAAGATCGGTTGTCATCCGGGCACGGTGCTGCTCCCGAGCTCTGTCGTTCCTATCGCACTAGGCTTGGTATCCGCCCCGTCCAGCGGGTGTGTGTCCTCTGGATCCATAAATGGATCTTGACTATATCCGTCTGACATTTAGGTCGTGCCGCAGATCGTATGGGTCATTCGGTTGAACCAGTTCTTTGCCCGCCCGGCGAGGGGGCGCGGGTGGGTATTCGGTTTCTCCAGCCGTCCTGTCCCGTCCTCTACGGGGGCGGTCGGGATGGATTGTCTGAGTTCGTCTGGGAGGTATGGGCTCAGGGGCCTCGTCCTCAAATGACGGAAGCAAACGCCATCGTGGGTAACTTTTGTATTGATCCTGGCGCTGATCGCCGAAGCCCTCTTTGGCTGCTAAGACCATCGTCCATCTATCGTTAAGGGTATCTTGTTCGGCCTTTAGCTGCTGCTACTTCTTCTTCAAGCTTCGGGCAGTGGCTATGAGCTGCTGCTTGAATCTTTCCTGGTCCAGGGGGTCCTCGGGGACGATGAAATCCTCGGGTCCGAGGCTGTCCTCCTCTTCGGAAGGAGGGAGGTAGTTGCTGTCCTCGGAATCCTCAGGGTCCTCGTGTGACGCCCCCAACTTAATCGTGCACTAATCATACACGCAAATGCACACGATCAAGCCTAGGGACTCACTTGAAGATATCACAACACAACTCTAAACACAAAAGAAAGTCATTCAAGCTTTATATTACAAGCGAGGGGCCTCGAGGACTCGAATACATAAGCTCGAGAACAAGTGTTAGCGGAAGCAACAACAGTATCTGAGTACAGATACAAAGTTAAACAAAGGATGCCTTAAGAAGGCGAAAACAAACAACAACTCTGATCGAAAGAGCCAAGGCCTCCGACCTGGGAGCCTCCTAACTACTCCTGGTTGTCGGCGGTCTCCACGTAGTAGTAGGCTCCGCTAGTGCAGTAGTAGCCGACGGCGGGATCAGCTGGCTCCGGGGCTCCGTCATCTGGTCGCAGCATATCGGGTATGGGGAAAAAGGGAAGCAAAGCAACCGTGAGTACTCATCCAAAGTACTCACAAGACTTACATCAGAGCTATTCTACTTATGCATCGGTATCAAAGAAAGGCTGTATATGTGGACTGAACTGCAGAAATGCCAGAATAGGGAGAAAGTCCTAGCCTATCGAAGACTAGCATATTCAGAGGTCTTGTAGCATAAGAAGAGTACAGATTAGTACATAATTAAAGTAACAAGCATGTTGTAGCAAAGCCTAGAGATCCTTCCTCGACTCCCTGCGAGGAAGCGATCCCGGAGCTTACAATTAATTAACATGTATCCAGTTCAAGTTGTAGTAGATCAGGATACAACACTGAGCGTCCTGTTACCGTGGACACGGCTATTAGAATAGATAATCATCCCTGCAGGGGTGGACTACTGTTAGCCAACACGCTCGATTAACTCTGGCCGGACACACTTTTCTGGGTTATGCCCGGCCTCGGCTGATCGACACACCGCAGCCCTACCTAGAGCTCAGCAGAGAGGTCCCCGCCGGTCTACATCCTAAGTGATCAGGGTTCTTGGGCCCATCCCGCTTTGCACTTCGGGTCGTTGTGTCGTGGATCGAAGTCCAAGTACCACCTCAGTACTGGATGGCACTTGTCCCAACCGGCTCACAATGCTGAACTGGACGTCTGACAGAGCTTTCGGCTGATACATACGGTGCAGAGGGCCCCATTAAACCATTATCCCGCGTGGTGGTAGTGCGTATAGGCCAGTGGCCAACTCAGATCAATACCCAAATCCGTTAGTGCATTATTAGGAGCTCGTGGTGACGATCAGTACTCCTGTCGCCCCTGATATTTGATGATAATTGTATATTAATTGATGCCTCAATGGGCTGCTTATATAAGTACAAAGTCTTGGAGTCCAAGTATAGAAAAGATAGATTACAATTCAAACTACCAAAACTAAACCGGCCGAATATACTCTAATATCCCCCCGCAGTGTCAACGTCGGGCGTGACGATGTTGAGACTGGAGCGTATGTCGGTGAAGGATGCATTGGGAAGCCCTTTGGTGAAGATATCACCAAATTGCGCACTCGTTGGAACATGTAGAACCCGAACCTCGCCAAGAGCCACCTTCTCACGAACAAAGTGGATGTCGATCTCAATGTGTTTCGTGCGACGATGCTGAACTGGATTAGAGGCCATATAGACTGCTGAAATATTGTTGCAGTAAACAATTGTAGCACGCTCGAGTGGTCGATGAAGCTCCACGAGAAGTTGCCGAAGCCAGACGGCCTCGGCTACAGCATGTGAAACAGCCCGATACTCAGATTCAGCGGAGGACCTGGAAACTGTATCCTGCCTTTTCGAAGACCAAGAAACAACATTATCACCCAAATAAACACAATAGCCGGATGTGGATCGTCGAGTGTCGGGACAACCTACCCAGTTTGCATCAGAATATACTGTCAAGCTTGTTGGAGAGGAAGAATTAATGAGGAGGCCGTGGTCTAGAGTACCTTTGAGATAGCGAAGTATGCATCTAATATGAGCAAGATGAGGAGCACGAGGATCATGCATGAAAAGACAGGCTTGTTGAACAGAGTAGGAAATATCAGGACGAGTGAGAGTAGCGTATTGAAGGGCTCCGGTAATGCTGCGATACAAAGTGGGATCAGGAACAGGTTCACCATCAGCCGACAATTTGGCACCAGTGTCAGCAGGTGTTCGACAGGGTTGACAATCAGACATGCCGGCACGTGAGAGAAAATCAATAACATATTGGTGTTGGGATAGGAAAAGAGTATAGGGAGTACGAGAAACATTGATACCAAGAAAATGATGTAGAGGACCAAGATCAGTCATAGAAAATTCATGATTGAGAGAAGAGATTATTTGGTGTAGGAAAGTATCGAAAGAAGCGGTTAGAATAATATCATCTACATATAATAAGAGATAGGCGGTGTGATTAGAGGAATGAAAAACGAAGAGAGAGGAGTCGGTTTTAGAAGGGACAAAGCCAATGGTTTGAACAAAGTTAGCAAAACGTTGGAACCAGGCTCGAGGAGCCTGTTTGAGACCATACAACGATTTGTTAAGAAGACAAACAAGATTTGGTGAGGAGGGATTTTCAAAACCAGAGGGTTGCTGGCCGTACACAGTTTCATTTAGTGTTCCATAAAGGAAAGCATTTTTGACATCCAGTTGGTGAATAGGCCAGGAAGAGGAGACCGCAAGACTAAGAACAACACGAATGGTGCTAGGTTTTACCACAGGAGAGAAGGTCTCATCAAAATCAATGCCGTGCTGCTGGGAAAAACCTCGACAAACCCAACGAGCTTTGTAGCGGGCAAGAGAACCATCGACATGAAACTTGTGGCAAAAAACCCATTTGCCAGAGACAATATTAACACCAGGAGGCTTGGGAACCAAAGTCCAGGTGTTGTTTTGCTGTAGAGCATTAAATTCATCGCGCATAGCTGAGTGCCAAAGAGGATCAAGAAGAGCTCGTTTGTAAGAAGTGGGAATAGGAGAAAGGGTTGGGGTGGCTGTGAGGTTGAGGCGTTTGGTGGGTAGAAGGAATCCGTGTTTGCCGCGGGTGCACATGATGTGATCATTAGTGGGTGGTGGAATGGTTACAGCGTTGGGTGGTAGTGGTGGGTGGGAGTCTGCCGGGGCCGGGCTTGCCGGACTTGCCGGGTTGGCCGGACTTGCCGGACTTGCCGGGCTTGCCGGTGACGGGCTTGCCGGGCTTGCCGGGCTGGCCGGACTTGCCGGGCTTGCCGGTGCCGGACTTTTCGGGATTGCCGATCTTGTTGGGCTTGCCAGTGACGGGCTTGCCGGGCTTGCCGGGCGTGGCGGGCTTGCCGGGCTTGCCGGGCGTGGCGGGCTTGCCGGGCTTGCCGGTGCCGGACTTGTCGGGATTGCCGAGCTTGCCGGTGCCGGGCTTGTCGGGATTGTCGGGCTTGCCGGTGCTGGGCTTGCCGGGCTTGCCGGGATTGCCGGCCTTGCCGCAGGAGAGGGAGAGGTCGCGGCAGAGGTGGTGGTGGTTTGCTGGTGATTGAGTGATGTGGTGTTAGTGACAGAATAAGGAAAAGTGTTTTCATCGAATGTGACATGGCGAGAGACAAGCACGCGACCAGAAGATGGATCGAAACAGCGATGTCCTTTGTGGTCATCGGAGAGGCCAAGATAAATGCAGGGTAGAGATCGTGGGGCTAGTTTGTGAGCTGTAGTGGATGTGATGTTAGGAAAGCATAGGCAACCGAAAACTCGAACAGAAAGATAGTCGGGATCGGATAGAAGAAGAGATTGAAAGGGTGTATAGCGAGGACATGTTTTGGTGGGGCGGATGTTAAGGAGAAGGGTGGCAGTGCGCAGAGCTTCGACCCAAAAACGGGGAGGAAGAGATGCTTGGATGAGTAGAGTGCGTAGAATATCATTGATGGAACGAAGAGAGCGCTCTGCCTTCCCGTTTTGAGAGGAGGTATAGGGGCAAGAAAATCGGAGAAGAATGCCATGGGAGAGGAAAAAGGTGCGATTGGTGACGTTGTCGAACTCGCGCCCGTTGTCACATTGAAGAAAGCAAATCGGTAGGCCAAAGTGTGTTTGGACGTAGGTGCGAAAGGTGAGAAAAAGTTGATGGACATCAGATTTAGCACGTAGAGGAAATGTCCATATATAGTGAGAATAATCATCTAAAATCACAAGATAATACTTATAGCCAGAGACACTAGGAATAGGAGAGGTCCAGAGATCACAATGTAAAAGCTCAAAAGGAAAAGTGCTAACAGTGGATGATGTTCCAAAAGGTAATCTAACATGTTTGCCGCATTGACAGGCATTACAGAGAGAGGGATTATGAGGAACAGGAGAACTAGGAATACAAAATTCTTGAAGCAAAGATGACAAGGTGGTTTTATTGGGGTGTCCTAGACGACGATGCCATAGATCAACTGATGCAAGCATGGCTTGGGGAGTGGATGTAGGTGTGCCATGAAGCGGATAAAGATCGCCCGTGCTATTGTACCGAGCGAGGAGTGTCCCCGTTCGCAGATCCTTCACAGATAAACCAAAAGGATCAAATGCGAGAATGACAAGATTATCGATGGTAAATTGGCGAACAGAAAGAAGGTTTTTGATTAAAGAGGGAACAACAAGAATATTGCGTAGTTGAAAATTGGCATGATCTGTTTGTATGGAAGAGTGACCGGTGCAAGAAACGGGAACAAGGGAGCCGTCGCCTATGGTGACAGAAGAATAAGCAGAAGGAAAACAAGCTGACAGAATATCCATATTTGAAGACATATGCGAGGATGCACCAGAATCGAAAATCCAATCCGTACCTTGGTTATTAAGTGTAAAGTTGTTCAAGGCGGCTTGATCCCAGGCTGGCTGTTGAAGAGGAGCTGGCGGTGCGGCCGTAGGCGCGTGCGCATACGGCATGGGTGAAGCAGGGCCATAGGCGTAGGGCGCGGTCGGCGACTAGTAGTATGCTGCCGGGGCCGGCAAGGTGCCGTAGGAGGCCGGCAAGCCCGGCAAGCCCGGCAAGCCCGGCAAGGTGTCGTAAGAAGCCGGCAAGCTCCAGTTGCCGGTGTACGTGGGAGGAGCGACGTAGGGAGACGGCGCAGTCCAGGGCATGGGCCACGCCTGAACTAGACTAGTCCAGGGGTCTTGCTGAGGCTGCCAAGACGTGGAGGCAGCAGCCGAGGGAGGAGCCGCCGGTGGTGCAGCCGGTGGTGGTGGAGGAGCAGGTCGGGGCAGAGGTGGTTGGGGTGGAGGAGGTTTTTGGGTAGGGTTTGAAGAACGTAGAGGAGCCGCGCCGGCGGCGCGGAAGTCGGTGGTGGTGTAGAGCTGCCGCGGCGGCAGCGAGGGAGGAGTTGGCGGCGAAGCCATGCCGAGGGCGGAAACCTAGGCGTCTGATACCATGATATTTGATGATAATTGTATATTAATTGATGCATCAATGGGCTGCTTATATAAGTACAAAGTCTTGGAGTCCAAGTATAGAAGAGATAGATTACAATTCAAACTACCAAAACTAAACTGGCCGAATATACTCCAATAGCCCCGTCTCGAGGAAGTGCAACAAGGGTCAGGCCCATCCCTCTCTAGGGCGGTCTCTACCTGCCCGGCCGCGCCTCGTAATTATCTTGCGGGTGCCTCCCAGGTCAACCCGTCTTCCCAGGAGACTGCCGGGAACTCAGATCCACCTCTACCGGGGTGGTACCGCCTGTCCCTTCAGTCCCGCAATAACAGTACAAGGGGGCAACAGTTAAGTGTAACCGTGTGTCCGTAACATCAAGAGGGTAATCCGAGGAATCACGCTCGATGGATTCCCACTCGATGCTACCGTCAAGGTAAACCCGGAGGAATCACCCTTGATGGATTCACACTTGAGAGGTTGCCCGACAGAAGCTTCATCGGGGGTGCTGGAAGAGGAATCACCCTCGTATCCCACAACCAACTAGCTGTACCATAGAGGCATATCAGGAGTGAAATAAGAGGTATCACCATCGGCACTCGAGGATAACTCTGTGGAGTCAAACAACTTAGGGGGTGTGCGGTGATGTGCTGGTCTCAGCCCGTCGTTCACATCGATCGGGGTACTGGTAACTAAGCGGGGCAACTAGAACGAGAAGAGGGGCCACAGATGGTTTATCAACCAACCTATACTAAGCAGTTCGGATAGCAGGCATGTATAAATAACAGTTACAAAAACGGGCTATGCATCAGAATTAGGATCAATCAGTAGCAGTAGCAAATTCTAATGCAAGCAGGAGGGAGAAAGAATAGGTGATATAGGCATGCGTCAAGGGGGTTTGCTTGCCTGGTTGCTCTGTGGCAAAAGAGGGGTCGTCGACGGAGTAGCAGTCCTGCGGGGCAACGTCGGTCTCTGTGTCTAACGGAGGAGAAGAGGGCGAAGAAACAATAAATAAAGGCAAACAAATGCATCACTATGCAAAGCATGGCAAAATGCAGTGCCGGTGGTGACCTATTGCATTGCTACATGTAGCAGACGAAGCGGGAAAATATCTGGGATATTTTCCCGGCGTTTAGGCCGATTTCGGAATACTGATCCAGAGGGGAAGGTTCCATGTTCAGGTAGTTAGGAGTGATGGTCAAGCATTTTGACCGCATATTCGGGTTCGTCTCGTTTTTCTGATCAACTTTCATGTAGAAAAAATTTCGATCGGAGCTATGGTTCATTTTCTATGATTTTTCAAAGTTTTAAATGATTTTCTGGAATTTCTGATTTATTATTAATTCGAAAATTAAAGTGTAAATGCTATGTGCACCCATTGATATGTACACAGCAGAGAGCTGTGTGACTGACAGTGGGGCCAGGTCAAAGCTGACTCAGCAGTCAGCTTGACCATGCTGACTGGTTAAAGGGGGGTCCACTGGACCAACCTGCCAGTGACTCGACTGGCCCAGTCAGCAGGTTTGACTGGTCAGCGGGCCCAGTGGTACCCACGTGTCAGTGAGTTAATAACTTTTAACCGTTTTATTAGCTCTAATCAAACCGGGTGGGGCCCGGTGTCAGTGGGGATTAGCAATTAGGTTAGCGCCTAATCTAGTTAGTTAATGGCTGGGCCCACAATTCAGTGCGCCACATCAGCAGCTCAAACGCGCACGCGCGCGGTGGCGCACGCCGGAGAGCCACCCGATGCGGCGGCGGTCCTCGGGAACCTGCTACGGACGGAAAAAACGGGCGTGGCTAGTTCCATTCGACCGGGCATGCCGAACCGCGTGGAATGGTGGCAGCCTCGTGACTGGAGGTGACCGGAATCGACGCCGGCGACGGGCTAAGGCGGAGGCAGGGGCTTGGCCTCGTCGGCAAACGGGCTACGGGGCACGGCAGGGAGCACAGAGGGGTCAGGGGGAATGGAGAGCTCACGGTGAGGGGACGGAGGAGCTCGGAGACGTCGGGCGTTGCCGGAGACGAGTGAGATGAGGTGGCGGCAGAGGCGGATCCCGGCAAGGGGAAAAGGCATGGCCGGCGTTGTTGGTGCTCCCCTGCCCCGATCCAGTGGCAAGGGAGAAGGAGCGGTCAGCTGCGGACCTCCTGGGCAGCTTGAAGCGGAGAGAGGAGGCCAGTGGCCGTGGTGGTTCGCGACGGCGGGCTCCGGTGCACCGTGTCGATCTCGAGCCAGAGAGAGGGAGGAGTGAAAGAGGGGGCCAGGGAGTCCAGAGGGAGAGCGAGGGAGCGTCGGGGGAGGGCCTTATCCTCCTCTCCTACCTGCTCCGGCACCATGGCGAGCAGGGGCCAGCGCACGAGCTGCTGTCCATGGCGGCGGCGACACACGCGCGGGGGCAGGTAGGGGAACAGGGAGGTGGGCTGGGCCTGCTCCTGTGGCCTAAGGCCCAGTGAGCAGTGCCATTTTTCCTTTTCTTTTATTTCTTTTCTGTTTTCCCTTTTTCATTTCTGTCTTGGATTATTTAGAGCCACTAAATGAGTTTTGTAAAATATGTAACTGGTCACTTATTTAACCTTGCATTATTAGACAATGCCACAAAAAGTTTGGTGGACGTTGGACTTTGTTTAAATTTTAGTCAAATGGAAATGCATTAAATGAATTGTTTTAGCTACTGTTTTTGGTTGTTATGATGAATTTGGGAATTTGAATAATGTTGATTTTATTTTTATAATTGCTCTGAGAATTTTTGCAATATTATGAACATTTTTGCTTTGCTGTTTGGATAACTTTTAATTCTGACTTTATTTTATATTTGAATCAGAAGTTGGATTATTCTTAATTATTTTTATAGGGCTTAAAGATGATGACTTGGCATGACTAATTAGCATAATTATTGTGTAGTAATCTGGGGATGTCACAAATCTCCCCCACTACAAGAAATCTCGTCCCGAGATTTAAGAGGTGGGGTAAGGGGTATGTTCGGGATCAAGGATGTATAGGGGAGTCAGGTTTTGATCATGTGGAACTGTGGTTAGTGCGGATTAGGAGTAGGAAGAGCGGTGACATCTTGCACGATCACAATAGCAAGACGTGTTAGAGGAAAGTCTGTCAGCTATGTCGGCAACACGTCGGTACCAAGGGCAGGGAACGAAGAGAACCATTTTCTTGCTCGTTAAAACGAGGCGGACCAATAGGCAAGTTTCTCATCCATCGGTGGTTACCGGAATGTCATCAACAATAGTGACAAATTTTTATTTGGGGGTGTGGACTTAAACAGGGAATTATCACTGCTCGGATAAAAGCTAGATTACCAGAAAGGTTAAACAGACCAATGGAAAAGAAAAAGGGATTATCAGATTAATCAGACCAAAGGAAAAGGATTAGTTGCAGACAATCCAGCTCTCTGGGTGAATGTGAATACGAGAACCTAGTGTCAGCGTTAGCAAAATCATTTAACCCGAAAGGATGAGAAATTCAGAGTCCCAGAGTAAGGAAGAGGAATAAAAGATCCTAATACCACCCATTGGCGACATGGGCCCGTAAGCCACACAGCCATGTTAGTAAAACAATTTTTCCAAAGACTAGACTCAACTTCGGCCAAGGAGTTGGAAAGGGGGCTACCTACAGGTAGTCGGCTCTGATACCAACTTGTGACGCCCTCGACTTAATCGTGCACTAATCATACACGCAAATGCACACGATCAAGCCTAGGGACTCACTTGAAGATATCACAACACAACTCTAAACACAAAAGAAAGTCATTCAAGCTTTATATTACAAGCCAGGGGCCTCGAGGGCTCAAATACATAAGCTCGAGAACAAGTGTTAGCGGAGGCAACAACAGTATCTGAGTATAGACACAAAGTTAAACAAAAGATGCCTTAAGAAGGCGAAAACAAACAACGACTCTGATCGAAAGAGGCAAGGCCTCCTGCCTGGGAGCCTCCTAACTACTCCTGGTCGTCGGCGGTCTCCACGTAGTAGTAGGCTCCGCCAGTGCAGTAGCAGCCGACGGCGGGATCAGCTGGCTCCGGGGCTCCGTCATCTGGTCGCAGCATATCGGGTATGGGGAAAAAGGGAAGCAAAGCAACCGTGAGTACTGATCCAAAGTACTCGCAAGACTTACATCAGAGCTATTCTACTTATGCATCGGTATCAAAGAAAGGCTTTATATGTGGACTGAACTGCAGAAATGCCAGAATAGGGAGAAAGTCCTAGCCTATCGAAGACTAGCATATTCAGAGGTCTTGCAGCATAAGAAGAGTACAGATTAGTACATAATTAAAGTAACAAGCATGTTGTAGCAAAGCCTAGAGATCCTTCCTCGACTCCCTGCGAGGAAGCGATCCCGGAGCTTACAATTAATTAACATGTATCCAATTCAAGTTGTAGTAGATCAGGATAAAACACTGAGCGTCCTGTTACCGTGGACACGGCTATTCGAATAGATAATCATCCCTGCAGGGGTGCACTACTGTTACCCAACACGCTTGATTAACTCTGGCCGGACACACTTTTCTGGGTCATGCCCGGCCTCGGCTGATCGACACACCGCAGCCCTACCTAGAGCTCAGCAGAGAGGTCCCCACCGGTCTACATCCTAAGTGCTCAGGGTTCTTGGGCCCATCCCCCTTTGCACTCCGGGTCGTTGTGTCGCGGATAGAAGTCCAAGTACCACCTCAGTCCTGGATGGCAATAGTCCCAACCGGCTCACAATGCTGAACTGGACGTCTGACAGAGCTTTTGGCTGATACATACGGTGCAGAGGGCCCCATTAAACCATTATCCCGCGTGGTGGTAGTGCGTATAGGCCAGTGGCCAACTCAGATCAATACCCAAATCCGTTAGTGCATTATTAGGAGCTCGCGGTGACGATCAGTACTCCTGTCGCCCCGTCTCGAGGAAGTGCAACAAGGGTCAGGCCCATCCCTCTCTAGGCCGGTCTCTACCTGCCCGGCCGCGCCTCGTAATTATCTCGCGGGTGCCTCCCAGGTCAACCCGTCTTCCCAGGAGACTGTCGGGAACTCAGGTCCACCTCTACCGGGGTGGGACCGCCTGTCCCTTCAGTCCCGCAATAACAGTACAAGAGGGCAACAGTTAAGTGTAACCGTGTGTCCGTAACATCAAGAGGGTAATCCGAGGAATCACCCTCGATGGATTCCCACTCGATGCTACCGTCAAAGTGAACCCGGAGGAATCACCCTCGATGGATTCACACTTGAGAGGTTGCCCGACAGAAGCTTCATCGGGGGTGGTGGAAGAGGAATCACCCTCGTATCCCACAACCGACAAGCTATACCATAGAGGCATATCAGGAGTGAGATAAGAGGTATCATCCTCGGCACTCGAGGATAACTCTGTGGAGTCGAACAACTTAGGGGGTGTGCGGTGATGTGCTGGTCTCAGCCCGTCGTTCACATCGATCGGGGTACTGGTAACTAAGCGGGGCAACTAGAACGAGAAGAGGGGCCACAGATGGTTTATCAACCAACCTATACTAAGCAGTTCGGATAGCAGGCAGGTATCAATAACAGTTACAAAAAGAGGCTATGCATCAGAATTAGGATCAATCAGTAGTAGTAACAAATTCTAATGCAAGCAGGAGGGAGAAAGAATAGGTGATATAGGCATGCGTCAAGGGGGTTTGCTTGCCTGGTTGCTCTGCGGCAAAAGAGGGGTCGTCAACGGAGTAGCAGTCCTGCAGGGCAGCGTCGGTCTCTGTGTCTAACGGAGGAGAAGAGGGCGAAGAAACAATAAATAAAGGCAAACAAATGCATCACTATGCAAAGCATGGCAAAATGCAGTGCCGGTGGTGACCTATTGCATTGCTACATGTCGCAGACGAAGCGGGAAAATATCTGGGATATTTTCCCGGCGTTTAGGCCGATTTCGGAATACTGAACCAGAGGGGAAGGTTCCATGTTCAGGTAGTTAGGAGTGCTGGTCAAGTATTTTGACCACCTATTCGGGTTCGTCCCGTTTTTCTGATCAACTTTCATGTAGAAAGTTTTTCGATCCGAGCTACGGTTTATTTTCTATGATTTTTCAAAGTTTTAAATGATTTTCTGGAATTTCTGATTTATTATTAATTCGAAAATTAAAGTGTAAATGCTATGTGCACCCACTGATATGTACACAGCAGAGAGCTGTGTGACTGAAAGTGGGGCCAGGTCAAAGCTGACTCAGCAGCCAGCTTGACCATGCTGACTGGTCAAAGGGGGCGCTCACTGGACCCACATGCCAGTGATTGGACTGGCCCAGTCAGTAGGTTTGACTGGTCAGCGGGCCCAGTGGGACCCGCGTGTCAGTGAGTTAATAAATTTTAACCGTTTTATTAGCTCTAATCAAACCGGGTGGGGCCCAATGTCAGTGGGGATTAGCAATTAGGTTAGCGCCTAATCTAGTTAGTTAACGGTCGGGCCCACAAGTCAGTGCGCCATGTCAGCAGCTCAAACGCGCGCGCGCGCGGTGGCGCACGCCGGCGAGCCACCCGACGCGGCGGCGGTCCTCGGGAACCTGCTACGGACGGCTAAAACGGGCGTGGCTAGTTCCATTCGACCGGGCACGCCGAACCGCGTGGAATGGTGGCGGCCTCATGACCGGAGGTGACCGAAATCGACGCCGGCGACGGGCCAAGGCGGAGGCAGGGGCTCGGCCTCGTCGGCAAACGGGCTATGGGACGCGGCAGGGAGCACAGAGGGGTCAGGGGAAAGGAGAGCTCACGGTGAGGGGACGGAGGAGCTCGGAGACGTCGGGCGTTGCCGGAGACGAGTGAGACGAGGTGCCGGCAGAGGCAGATCCTGGCGAGGGGAAAAAGGCACGGCCGGCGTTGTTGGTGCTCCCCTGCCCCGATCCAGTGGCGAGGGAGAAGGAGCAGTCAGCTGCGGACCTCCTAGGCAGCTCAAAGCGGAGAGAGGAGGCCGGTGGCCGTGGTGGTTCGTGACGGCGGGCTCCGGTGCGCCGTGTCGATCTTGAGCCAGAGCGAGGGAGGAGTGAAAGAGGGGGCCAGGGAGTCCTGAGTGAGAGCGAGGGAGCGCCGGGGGAGGGCCTTATCCTCCTCTCCTACCTGCTCCGGCGCCATGGCGAGCAGGGGCCGGCGCACGAGCTGCTGTCCATGGCGGCGGCGACACGCGCGAGGGGGCAGGTAGGGGAACAGGGAGGTGTGCTGGGCCTGCTCCTGTGGCCTAAGGCCCAGTGAGCAGTGCCATTTTTCCTTTTCTTTTATTTCTTTTCTATTTCCCCTTTTTCATTTCTGTCTTGGATTATTTAGAGCCACTAAATGAGTTTTGTAAAATATGTAACTGGTCACTTATTTAACCTTGCATTATTAGACAATGCCACAAAAAGTTTGGTGGATGTTGGACTTTGTTTAAATTTTGGTCAAATGGAAATGCATTAAATGAATTGTTTTAGCCACTGTTTTTGGTTGTTATGATCAATTTGGGAATTTAAATAATGTTGATTTTATTTTTATAATTGCTCTGAGAATTTTTGCAATATTATGAACATTTATGCTTTGCTGTTTGGATAACTTTTAATTCTGACTTTATTTTACATTTGAATCAGAAGTTGGATTATTCTTAATTGTTTTTATAGGGCTTAAAGATGATGACTTGGCATGACTAGTTAGCATAATTACTGTTTAGTAATCTGGGGATGTCACACCTCGGGGTTACCCTGGTCCTCATGCCCTTCAGAATCATCGCGATGTTGTTCGGGGGTGGCGTCGCCGCCGAGCTTCCCCTTGTTGTCCGGAGTGTCCTTATCTCCAGTGCCGTTGGTGTCTGTGTTACTTTCCCTGCCCTTTCCGCGTCCCCTGGATTGCTTTTGTCGGTGTTTGGACGGTTACTCGGCGGGGCCGTCCTCATCCTTCTTGGGGGTGTCGACCATGTAGACGTCATAGGTGGTGGTGGCGGTGCACTTTCCGGTGTTGTGGGTGGCAAGGGAGGGAGCCATATAAGGCATGACGTCGATATCCTCGTCCATGGCATCGGCCTCATCGGAGGCGTAGTCCAGCATGTCGGTTAAATCTTCAACAGTGGCTATTAAGTGGGTGGTGGGTGGGACATAAAATTCCCCATTGTTAGCTTCAAGTCCGATCTGTTCATGGACCGAGGATGGGCCATCAGCAATGCTCATCATCTGGATCCGATATAACGTCTCGTTCAAAAGCGAGAGATGAGTCGGATCCATCCTTTGATAATCTTCAGAGTTAACCTCCGGTGTGCCTGCGCCGGGGGCGTGTTCGGCCAAGGCTGACCCCTGGCTCTCGGGCGCTGAGGTCGGATCCGAACTGAAGGCCGGCTCGGTGATGGGTCAGGGGAGGGGATCCGAAGTTAATGCCTCGGGATCGTTAGGCTCCTCAGGTAGAGCTGAGAACCCGGTGAAGATTAAATAGCCCGGAGAGTCAGCGACGTACTCCAGGTTGCCAAACCTGATCTCCTGCTCAGGGGCGAAACCGTCGACCTGGTCCAGATGGCCGGTCGGGTTGGCGTGCAGCACGATGCTGCCGAACGTGAAGAGCTGTCCGGGGACAAAGACGTCCCCGCTGCGAATGCTGTCACTGATGACTAGGTGAGCCATTGATCCTTGATAACCCAACAGCGGAACTCTCAATGAAAGCTCCAATGTCGGTACCAAAACTGGTAGTTCTCGAGTAGGGGGTCCGAGCTGTGGATCTTGGAGTCAATGGGTAACAAGGAATGTAGAGACAGTGATTTACCCAGGTTCGGGCCCTCTCGAAGAGGTAAAACCCTACGTCCTGCTTGATTGTATTGATGTGTTTGTATAATGATTATAGAGTTGATCTACCTCGAGATCGGATGGACTAAACCCTAGGGGGTATGACGATAATGGTTCTCCTGCCTCTACGGACTAAACCCTCTGGTTTATATAGACACCAGGGGTACCTAGGGTTACATATGGTCGGTTGCCATCGGGGATAGACAGGCCGACTAAGCTAAACCTTTCTTGGAGGAGACGCCAAGTATTCGGAGGTTTCCTTCTGGTGCACGGGGTCGCCCGCAATCCGGCCTTCCTTCGATGAGTTAAGAGCGGCCCATTAGTTTGGCCCATAGGAGATAGGCCGGCGGCCCGAGTACCCCCTAGTCCGGGACACCCTCAGCGATTGTCACGGGTGGAAAAAGATCAACCCTAAGTGGTGCACCCACTCCCCTTTTTATTGACCTCCGAGGTGGGCTCAACACTTGAGCCCACTAGGAGTCTACATCCATTTTCCACCCGGATCCAATCCGAATGGGCTACAGCCCCTTAAGTGTGCGACCCTATAGGTTCACGTACAAATGGACACGACCGAAGTCGATAGTTGGTAGCGGCTCCTAGCAGAATGTGCCAACTCCCATGTGTGCATAAAGTCATTTGACGAACCTCGACAATGTGTCATATGCAACATTCCTTTTGCGTCACGATATATGTTGTCGAGCTCAAGACGATTACTTGTCACCCTTGTGGTAGCTCGACCTCTCTTCTCGAAACCGTGATACAGATTCCTGAACCGGGTTAACACTTAACCCAAGTCACATGGCCATGCTTTCCAAATCTGATCACTCGAGATGGCCTAGAGAATATCTCTCCATATAGGAGGGGCAAATCCCATCTTGGTCAGCCATGTCTCGCGGCATGTCTCACAACTCACCCGAAAGCTACCTTTATAACTACCCAGTTACGGAGTAGCATTTGATAGACCCTAAGTGAGTCGATCCTCATCCCGAGAACATGCAAGGACCTCAGGTCTAGGACATGGCATAGACATTGTACTTGAGACTAATAGATGACAATATCTCGCTGCGTCTCAAACTGGGTCTGTCCGACTTGGTGATCTCCATCCCCGAGTCCATACTATCGGTTTAGCATCTCCATGCACATGACTTGTGAAACATAGTCATCAACCGCGTCGTATACTAGTCAAGGATATGTGTCCGCATAACCTTATCAACTAGGGACCATTAGAACGATCATCATACAATACGTAGTTCCATAAACAAGTCACATACTTATTGATACATATCATTGATGATGTTCGAGGACAATACAAAAGACTCATGAATACATAGGGAAATATCATCATGACATGATTGCCTCTAGAGCATATCTCCAACAACCATAGTATCTACGGTGTGGGAGCACCTCATATTCTCCCGCGCGAGAGAACATCAGGTGATCTCGCAGCTTGGATGCTACGGTGATACGAGCTTCGAGGCGGTTCGATCTGAGATCCAATGGCATCTGACTAGTCTTTGTACTTGTGAGCAGTTCCCAAACTCTTTGAGGGATTTTTTTGCAAAAACCATTCGGACCTACTAGGAGCTATTGGATCTCAGATCCAACGGCTCCGAGGAGCTCGTATCACCATAGCATCTAAGGTGTGGTAGCACATGATATTCTTATAGACGAGAGAATATTAGGTGCTCCCACATCTTAGATGCTACGGTGATACGAGCTTCGAGGCTGTTGGATCTGGGATCCAATGGCATCTAGGTAGTTTTTTTACTAATTGTGTGCAATTCCCAAACTCATCAAGGTTTTTTTTTGTAAAAATATTCAGATCTCCTGTGAGCCGTTCGATCTCAGATCTAACGGCTCACAGGAACTCGTATCACCATACAGCATCTAAGGTGTGGGAGCACCTGATATTCTCCTGGAGGGGGCACAACCCATTGGTGTTTGGGAGGGTGGGGCTAAATGTTCAAAAAATATAATCTAAACCCTTCTAAAAAAGACCTTCACAATTTTATCTAAGGTTGGGGGGTTACCCCTCGACAATCTACATAGCTCTGCCTTTGCAAGAGGCGTAGAGTGGGCGTCTATGTGTGAGAGAGATGACGTGATAAAAGCGAGGTCAATCGAGTCATATATAGAGGGAGAGATCGAGTGAGTGTGGGCTAGCATACACTCGAATGTGAAAGATGATACAGAGATATATCGTGCGATGAAGCTGTAGTGAGGGCTGGAGGAAGATAGTTACTGAGAGAGTGGCCTAGATAGACTTTGTGTTTGTGCGTGCGGTGTGGAGTTTTTCTACAGAGGCAACATATGTGTCTAGAGGGGGAGAGATAGAGAGAGAGGGAGAGAGAGAGCTCGTCATGGAGGGCACGACGAGGTTGTGTGTGAGAAATACATTTGTTGAGAGCGTGAGGGCGGGTGTGAGATAAATGGAGATGAAAACATGAAGAGAAATAATGAGCGTGTGTCGGATACAAATAGCTCTTTTAACAAAGAGATGAAGATCGATCGATACAGGAAGTATGTGTGGTGAAGGCAGGGGGGTCGATGGAGAGACCTAAACACAACATTTTAGTGTACATAGTAGTAGACTTAATATTGACGTTTTAGTTTACTGTACATCGTAAACATTGAATTGAGGACCATGCATGGCTTACATTTTATTTTTGAATTCGTGCCATAAATGCATGGTTTGGAAAAGTAGATGCACTATACTGACTCGGTTGTTGTTGTATTTGTGTGTGTGTGTGGTCATATGCTTGAATACATACAAAGTTTTCTCACCACCATATCGTTCATCTTTTAAATTTGAATTTGCATTCAAAAACTTAGTGTGGATACCATGAAATGTGAAATCCACGTTGAGATCACTATATCACAAACTCACTCTAATTCAAGAACTTGTCATAAATCAATTACCGTCCCTTTTGGAATGACCTATTATTTGCAAGGAAAATACAGGCATTGTAATACATATAGATTCGTTCACCAATTTTAAAAAATATTCCTTTCGCATTCTCGAATGGTATCACTCGACGGCGTACCAGCCAGACCGGGCTCGTGTCGTGGTGGTGGCGTGCGTGGTACGCACATTAGCCAACCCCAACCAAAAGAACTGCGATAAAAACTTCGCACCTCCACTCGAGCCTCCGTGTTTCGAATCGAAATATCTGGTGGCCAGAATTCTAGCCCTACGAAATTCCCCTTATGTCCCCGGTCCATAATGACTACTACCGATGAACAATGGAGGGATGCTTTAGTAACTAGCCCACGTTACCTACCGTGCTGAGCACATTCAAGTCCCTTGGTCGCCGCTACCCAAGGTCACCCGTCAACTCCATTGCCTACTACACTAGGATGAGTATAGAATGGAGCTTCGTTTGTTCGTGCCTACTAGAGTATCACGCAATGCACTGGTACAGAGGGAGTATCTTTTTACTCTGCATATATAATTTGTTTGAAGTCTAATTAAGTAATGTTTGACAAATTCTATCTTAAAAAATATGAACATCTACTACAACACTAAAGATGTATCGCTTGAAAATTTATTTCATGATGCATGTAATGATATTGTTTCGAATCTTGGTTTTAAATTCCAGAAAATCCAAAACTCACCTGAAATTCATTAAACTGCTTATGCAAAGTTCAACACACAGTCTCGTGATATGGCACAAATAGGATGTGGTAATTTTTTTGTTCAATTTGAGACAAGCTACTTATGAAAAGTTCAACACATGAACAACCAAGGTATTTTGGAACAAAGAGTTGTCACGTTAATGCGAACGGTTTCACTATTCAAACCGTGGGTATTAGACCAACGTGCCGCCACGCGTCCTACTTCTCATAGGCAGGTACTGTCCGAGCAAGCATGTGAGTCAACGGGAGGCTTGCGAGCAGGCCGCTGCGCAGGCTCTCACTGGGAGACAAGCCCTTTACCAGCCTCGGCTGCCCACCTTCATCCCAACTGCCCCCACTTTTAATGGTGCCCGCGCCACAGTTTAGATCACCGCCGCACTCCCCGGTCTCGCTACAATCTTCTCTCCGCCTCTCCGATTCTCCTGTCGTCTGCCTTCAATCAGCCTGACCATGCCATACGCCATGGTGCATCATGATGGGCTGGCCCTAGTCTTCCAGTTTCCTAAGGAGGACCCTAATGAGCTTTAGACGAGCTAGACCTGGCGGTGCGGGAAGTCGTCGCGTCTGTCCCCGCGCCCGTTCCAGCTCCCGTCGCCGCACCTGCGCCAGTGCCCATCCTTGTGGCATTGATGGGCTGGGAGCCGCACATTGTTGCCCAGCTTGAAGCCGCAGGGATCCACGAGGTCCCCGCTGACTTGCACGCACCCGTGCACCTGCCAGCGCATGCGCCTGCGCGTGCACTGAAGCACACGCCCGTGCCGGTGCCCGTGCACATGAATGTCTCCTCCGCACCGTTGCCAGCGCATGTCCCCGCGCCGGTGCTAGTACCCCCCTTAACGGCATGGGTCGCCGCTGTCGATCTCATCCTTGCACCGCCGCCAGCCGTCGCCTCCCGTCGGTTGACTAGCTCCTAGAGATCGAAGTCCAGAACATTCTGGCCTTCCTTGAAGATTGGGCCAACATCCAGGAGTATGCCAACGCCGGCGCAAGACGCCGTCGTTGCCATCGGTCAGTGGCCCAACGGCACACAGGGCACGGTAGAGGAGCCGCTTCCCGCCACAAGACGCCCCCGCCGCCACTGCAATTAGTTTTATTCATTTATTTATTTTAGTTCGATCATGGTATGAATGTAAAGTCACAGTCAGACTGAATGAAATATATGGTTTGATCGATTGAGTGTTTTGTTAGAGCCCTAACAAATTAAATAAAAAAAGTCATCAAGTGACATGTATTCCTTCTCATCATAAACATTTCATATTAAATACCTGCGTCAATTCCAAATACTTGTAGGGCGTGAGCAGGCCCCTTGTTCCAGCACTAGGCAATACATCTATTTATCCATGCATATAATTATTACTAGTTAAATACACCACGGGTGCATGAACTTGTCCGTCATGGTCACTTTTTTCCTATACTTGTAAAATACTACTACTCGTAGTAGGTGAAACTGGTGCCGTAACGTGTGAACGCGTCCAGATACGGTCGACGGCATGGGGCATCTGCCCTGGGTGGCGCACCATGTTTTCTGGCTCGCGCATTCTTCGTGTTTGCCCGTGCATCTAAACGTAGAAGGGGAGGAGAGAGAGAGAGCAGACATGGGACCCACCAGTACGTGGCTCAACGAAGGGGAGTAGTACGTGCTGACGAGCTGGTCCCACTAATCTACTGAAATTAATATAAAAACATGTTATCCATTAAAGATACAACAAACACACGTTGCTACTATGTTGGCTATTGACATGCGCCTGGAAGGACCTGGTCGCCTGTTCGGTCCTTGTCCTTTTCATTTTTAATTTATATGGGTCCAAATTTGTTCCATGACAGGTGGGTCCCCTGGTGTGTGGTTTGTAGCATTTTAATTTATGGGTCGAAATTTGTTCCATTACAAGTGGACCCCAGGTGTGTAGTCTGTAGCTTGCTTGTAATAATGAAAGAAAACACAAGAGTTTTTTTTGCAAAAATACCATGGTGTGACGGGAAAGGTGAGAAAGAGCGTGCGAGAGAGCGATCACAGAGCTAGGGGGAAATAATTGGGGGAGGGGAAGGGGGCAATGGTGTTTGGAGCAGTTGTGGGCCAAATGCTAGAAAAAAATATAACCTAAACCCTCCAAAATAAATGCCTTCACAAATTAATCCAAGGTTGGAGGCATAGTCCCCCTGGCAATGTAAATAGCTCCGGCCCTGCTAGAGATGGACGGGTAGCATCTATGTGTGGGAGAGACGGCGCGAGAAAGCGAGGTCAATCAATACATAGACAGATAGAGAGATAGGGTGATTGTGGCCCGACATTCGGTTAAAAGAGAGATATGCTCTGGAGAGGTATCGTGCGATCGAGCTTTTGAGGATGGTGAGGGTTGTAAGAGAGATCTTGAGAGATTGACCTACATGGACAATGTGCGTGACAGAGTATACAGAGTGTGGATCGAGGCCCAGATAGGGAGATATATCGTTTGTGTGAGAGAGAAAGCAAGGTCAATCGAGACATAGATAAAAAAAAGAGAGATTGAGCGAGTGTGGGCCGCCATGCGGTCAAAAGAGTGAGAAGTATGGGTTGGAGATAATGAACTAGATAGATAATGTGCGTGAGAGAGTATATACAATATGTCGAACTAGGCCCAAACAAGGAGATATATCGTTTGTGTGTGAGAGAAAGTGAGGTCAATCGAGACATAGATAAAGAGAGAGAGAGAGAGAGATTGAGTGAGTGTGGGCCGCCGTGCGGTCGAAAGAGTGAGACGGTGTGGAGAGAGTGACCTAGATAGACAATGTGCGTGCGTGTGCGCGAGAGGGGGGGTCTAGAGAGGCAATGTATGTATCTCGCGACAGAGGGTGGGAGGGAGAGAGAGAGAGAGCTCGGCATGTAGTGCAATGGCGGGTGTGTGAGAGAAATACGTTTGTTGAGAGAGTGGGGGGAAAGGGGTTGTGTATTTGAGAGAATTAGAGATCGAAATATGGAGAGAAAGAATGAGCGGGTGTCGGAAACCAATAGCTCTATAAGGTGGTTAAGAGGGGAAGATTGATCGATAGAGGAAGTATGTAGTGTGTGTGCCGGGGGGGCTAAACACAACATTTGAATGTAGATAGTAATAGACTTAATATCGACATTTCAATTTAGTGTACATTTTAAATTTTGAATTGAGGACCATGCATATGGCTTCTGTAATTATTTTGAATTAGTGCCATACATGCATGGTTTGGAAAAGTTGATGCACTAATATTGACTCGATTGTTGTGGTATTTTGTATGTGTGTGGTCATATGCTTGAATACATCCAAAGTTTTCTCACCACCATTGTGTTCATCTTATAAATATGAATTTGCATTCAAAAATATAGCGTGGATACCATGAAATGTGAAATCCACGTTAGAATTGGAGATCGCTATGTCACAAACCCACTCTAATTCAAAGAACTCATCATTAATTAATTACTAGTATCTCGTTTCGAAGGTCTAATTATTTGCAAGGAAAACACGGGCATGGTAATACATACAGATTCGTTTGCCAATGAAAAAAGATTCATTTGCATTCTCAAATGTAGGCGAACCAGGTAGACCACGGTCGTGTCGTGGTGGTGGCGTGTGTCGTACGGACGTTAAAAACTTCGCGCCTCCATGTTTCGGACTGAAATATCTGGTTGCCTGAATTCCAGCCCTGCAAAATCCCACCTCACCCCCGCCCCCTTCCACGTCCAGAGCGCTCAAATCCCTAATTCGCCGCCACCCAAGCAAAATTTGAATCGCCCCTTGTCTCGTCTCTTTACCCACCTCCGTACCGAACGACGACGACGAAGACAACGGTCACGCTGCACCACCACACCGGAGCTGCCTCATCTACGCCCTCGTCCACCACACCAGGTGGTCCACCGATAACGTCGGCCGCCGCAGCCGATGTGCTTCATAGACACCGACTTCCACCGCATCAGGTCTGCTTCACCGATGTCGTCTTCCACCTTACCGAGGCTACTTCACCGAGCACATCGTCGCACCTCCACCCCCCGCTGATGCTTCACCAACGGCCTCGTCCACCGCATCGTAGCGCTCCGCCGCAACTCAAGATCTGCTGATGTAGGCGGCCAGCCAATGCAAGCGCATCACCCTCAACGACTCTGAAGGGACCCGCACTCTAGTTGAGTATGCCCAAATGCCGGACCGAACTTGATATCCACATATCGCTGCGTTGTGCACTGTTCCGACGATGCTTGGATATCCTTTTACTGTTCTCTTAGATTATACGCCTATGCAACTCTGAATTTCTTCTGGAGCTATCATCTGAAACAAGCAAAACCATTTTTTAGCGAAGCATGAAGGCGCTACGGGATCTAGTACACATCCTGCACGCTCGTATAACCTTGTAAGTACCTGTCATCCGGTACAACAGCAAGGTTGATTCCTCTCATTAGATCAACCATTCTTCATGCCAAAAATGCAGAGGGGGAAGGAAGGAGTACAGGGCCTGCACATCCAAGCAAGTGGTAACATGGACTTCTTCATGGAACATCCCAAGCGCAAGCAGAGCTGCAGTGAGCCTGTACAACGAACTAGCGTAAGTCCCTGCATTTCATTTAATTCGTACTGGCCTGCATGTATGATTTGCGTGTATGATTGGGGTAGTGAAATGGATTCTAGTGGCGCTTTTGTTTTACCCACATAATGGTTGAATTGCTTGCTTCTATGAACTGAGTTGGCCAATAATGAGAAGCATGTCAGTCTTTCCATCCTATTGTAGATTGCTTAGATCTCGATATGCCAAATATAATCGCATGAATTATACAGTACAAGCTAGTGTGGTGTGTATTGCTACAATTAGTTTGACAACCTGTCCTCATATAATATAACAAGGTAGCACCATCTTATCAGATTAACCATTCGACTTACCAAAATGCAGTGTGCGAAGAAAGGAGTATTGGGACTGCGTATCCAAGCAAGTGATGTCATGGACTCCTTCATAGAACCTCGCACTACTGTAGGCGACCACTAACGCGACACATGAATCAGAGACCCCGCGACCAAACTGTGTGCGATGCATGAATCACAAACGGTGTCGTAAAAAAACTGTCCCAAATAAGATGAACTGTTTGTGATGCCGGAGACATAAAAAATGATTCAGATTAGAGACGCGTGTGCGATACGTGGCATACAGTTGATCCATATGAACTGTTTGCGATAAGCCAGAACAATAAACACGATCAGCCAGTTCGTGGTGTGTGTGATACATGGCATACAGTTCACTCAGATGAACTGTTTGTGATTACCCAACACAACAGAAATAGGCAGCCAGTTCGAGGTGTGTGCGATACACGGCATACAGTTCAAGATGAACTATTTGTGATTACGCAACACAACAGAAACGGTCAGACAGATCAAGGTGTGTGCGATATACGGCATGTGGTTCACTCGGATGAACTGTTTGCAATTACCCAACACAACAAAAATGGTTCAACTTAACAAGATGTGTGTGATACACGGCAAACATGTCAGTAATCCGAAATGTGTGGGAAGACGGATAACAACACAGACGATTCCTGCTAATAACCCGTGTGTGTTGTGGGCAAACGCTTGCTGGTAAACAATTGTCAGTGATTGATGAAAACATCACCAACGGGTTCTGTAGTTTTATCCGTGTGCGATGTGATTTGCTCAGTCTGCACAACATCAACGCTCTCTGTGTACAGAACAATATTATTTTGTGTGAATAGTGTGCTCTGTTGGGAACACGAGATATATGGATCACACCCATGGGCAAGCAATGTGCGTGCACGCGTCGTGCTAGCTCGCGCTTCTGATAACCCACAAGTATAGGGGATCGCAACAGTTTTCGAGGGTAGAGTATTCAACCCAAATTTATTGATTCGACACAAGGGGAGCCAAAGAATATTTGCAAGTATTAGTAGTTGAGTTGTTAATTCAACCACACTTGAGACTAAATATCTGCAGCAGAGTGATCAGTAGCACAGTAGTATGATAGTTTGGTAGCGGTAGCAATAATAGTAATGGTAACAGTAGCAGCAATAGTAGTAGCAATTGTGACAGTAGTAGCAACAGTAGTAACTTAGCAAGAAACAATATGTGAAAAAATCGTAGGCATTGGATCGGTGATATTCGTTGGATAATATTCATCATGTAACAGTTATAACCTAGGGCGACACAGAACTAGCTCCAATTCATCAATGTAATGTAGGCATGTATTCTGTATATAGTCATACGTGCTTGCGATAAGAACTTGCATGACATCTTTTGTCCTACCCTCCCGTGGCAGCGGGGTCCATAAGGAAACTAAGGGATATTAAGGCCTCCTTTTAATAGAGAACCGGAACAAAGCATTAACACTTAGTGAATACATTAACTCCTCACACTATGGCAATCACCGGAAAGAATCCCAATTATTGTCACCTTGGGGTATGCGGATCATAACACATAGCAGGTGCATATAACTTGCGAGATCGGATCAAGAACACAAATATATTCATGAAAACATAAAGGGTTCAGATCTGGAATCATGGCACTCGGGCCCTAGTGACAAGCATTAAGCATAGCAAAGTCATAGCAACATCAATCTCAGAACATAGTGGATACTAGGGATCAAGCCCTAACAAAACTAACTCGATTACATGATAAATCTCATCCAACTCATCACTGTCCAGCAAGCCTACGAAGGAATTACTCACTCCCGGTGGTGAGCATCATGAAATTGGTGATGAAGGATGGTTGATGATTACGATGCCGGAAGATCCCCCTCTCCGGAGCCCCGAACGGACTCCAGATCTGGCCTCCCGATGAATAACAGGATGTGGCGGCGGCTCCGTATCATGAAACGCAATAAAACTTCCTCTCCTATTTTTTTCTTCTGGAAACTGAATTTATAGCGTTGGAATTAGGTCAGAAGGAGCATGGGGGGGTGGCGCGCCCTGGTGCCTCGTGGGCACTGGGTGGCCCCCCTCCAGTGGTTCTTGGTGCCAATATTTTTTATATATTCCATAAAAAAATCACCAGAAAGTTTCATCCAATTCCAAGAACTTTGATTTTCTGCACAAAAACAACACCATGGCAATTCTGCTGAAAATAGCGTCAGTCCAGGTTAGTTCCATTCAAATCATGCAAATTAGGGGCCAAAAAAAGAGCAAAAGTGTTTGGAAAAGTAGATACGACGGAGACGTATCAACTCCCCCAAGCTTAACTCATTGCTTGTCCTCAAGCAATTCAGTTGACAAACTGAAAGTGATAAAGAAAAACTTTTACAAACTCTTTTGTTCTTGTATCTATATATAAGCTTAAATAGTGTCCAAGTTTTCAGCAAAGATTATAACTAAGCATGCAAATGATAACTCTTAGAAATCAAATTCACCCATGTCTATGGCATAATCAACTAGCGAACAATAAAAAGATATCTCAAATGCCAACACTTTGTCAAAACAATCATGATATAATATGACAACATGGTATCTCGCTAGCCCTTTCTAAGACCGCAAAACATAAATGTAGAGCACCTCCAAAGTTCAAGCAGCGACTAAACATTGTAATTCATGGTAGAAGAGATCCAGTCATGATGCACACAACATTAACTGTAAACAATGCATGAGAATGACAATAGTGCTCTCAGGTCTGGTGCTTGTTTGAGAAGGTGGTGACTCAACAATAAAAGTAAAATAACATAAAAGTAAAAAATATAGGCCCTTCGCAGAGGGAAGCATGGATTTGCAAAGGTGCCAGAGCTCGAAGCTTAAATCAGAGATAAACAAAATTTTGGGAGGTATGCCTTTCCTGTCAACGTCACGACCGAGAGTTTTCAATATCTTCCATGCTAAACACATTAGCGGCGGTTCCCAAGTGGTAAAGTAAAGTTTACTCCCCCTCCACCAACAATCACAAGCCATGGCTAGCTGAATCCTCGGGTACCCTCCATACCAACAACTTTTCGGGGGAGTTTGTTTTATTATTTTGCAATTTTAATAGTGGGACTGGGCATCCCGATTACCAACCCATCTCGTGCAAGGACAAGTGAATAAACACTCATCATAAGAATAACCCGCTTAGCATGGAAGATACTAACTGCCCCCTGTCGCTCCATGAGCGGTACGGGCACACAAAACAGATGTTCATTTGAATATTTAGAGGTGGCACATGCAATTTACTTAGAACGGCAGAGTAATACCGCATATAGGTAGATATAGTGGACTATTTGGAATAACTTTAGGTTTAAAGGTTTTGATGCACAAGCAGTATTCCCGCTTAGTACAGGCGAAGGCTAGCAAATAGGTTGAGAAGCGACCAACTAGAGAGCGAAAACGGTCATAACCATGCATTATGAATAATCAATATTGAATACTAGCATGAGTAGGATATAAACACCATGAACATAAATATCATCGAGGCTATGTTGGTTTTGAATCAACTACATGCGTGAACATGTGCCAAGTCAAGCCACTTGAAACATTCAGAGGAGGATACCATATCATCATACTACATCATGAACATTTTAATGCATGTTGACACTCAAGATAAATCATTATCCACTCCTAGCTACTTAAGCATGGCATGAGCAACTATAATATCTAATTGTCATCATAAACATGTTTAATCATAATATGCTGAATCATGGATACTGAGTTAAACATATTTACAAAAACAAAGAACAAGTTGAGTTCATTCCCGCTTTTCCTTGCCACGGTCACTTCATCAAATAATCGTCATTATTGCCTTTCACTTGCACGACCGAATGATATGAAAATAAAAATAGTGCAAGCATGCTGTGGACTAAGCTGGAATCTGCAAGCGTTTTATTCAAAGGAGAAGACAAAGTAAAATGGGCTCTTTGTTAGTTAAACAACAATGCATATGGGAGCCACTCAACATTTTCATCGTGGTCTTCTCCTCACAATGACCCAACAAAAGAGAAGAATTTCAGAGAAACACATCGAAATATTTTTTGGAGTTTTTAGTTTTCTGAAGAAAGCAAATTAAAGAAGAAAACGAAAAACGAGAAAAGAGAACTATTTACACGGGAGAACTCCCAACAAGCAAAAGAAGAAACGGGAAATCTTTTTGGGTTTTCTTTTAATACTATTGCAAACTAATGCTAGAAAGAAAAACCGAAAAGAAACGAGAAATATTTTTGGATTTCCTCAAAGTTTTTCAAACACACAAGAAGAAAGTGAGAAAATAAAACTAACATGGATTATACAATGAAAAAGTATGAACACCGACAACTGGAATGAATGTGTGAACATGAATGTAATGTCGGTGAGAAATACGTACTCCCCCAAGCTTGGGCTTTTGCCTAGCTTGGTCTACTGCCATGGCTATCCTGGATAGTAATCAAAATGGTAGCTCGTAGAGGCGTTCTGAGCTACCTTCTCAGCCAGACGAGCAGCCTCGACAGCCGCATTGTACTCGTGCACCTCACTCTCATGAAGAAAATATCTCTGTTTGTTCTAAAAATCAAAGAGGGCAGGAGCAGGCAAAGCAACATACACCGAATGATATTTATTAAAGACTAAGTTATATTCATAACCCTGTGTGTTGTGTCTTAAAAACCTATGTTCTCGCATTGCTTTGAAATTCAGGTATTTATAAGGCAAGAGGGGATCATTGAATTTGGGCGAGACCCCTAACTTTGCAGCTAAGCGGGAGGCATAAACTCCGCCGTACAAATCACCACTACCCGCATTACACTGTAGCCTACGTGCAACAATAGCCCCGAGATTATAAAGCTTGCTACCAGTTAAAGCTGTATGAATAAGACTCAGATCAGGGGCGCAAAGTGCACTACAGTCTTGTTTACCAACAACGCATTTACCATTAAAAAGTGCAAAATACCGAATAGCGGGAAAATGAATGCTAACTATTCTGGCCTGCGTGATTCCCCTATCCTCACCGCTGCAAAGGCTGTTGAGAAACAACTCATAATCAGATCTTGGGGGCTCATCTAATGAACCCCAATATGGAATTTTGCATGCATCACAGAATTCTTCTAGAGGCATATTATAAGATTTGTCATAGAGGCTAAATAAAACTCTAGAAGTGTGTTGGTGAAAGTCAAAGTTTTGAGTAAAGGAATGAGTGAGGTTGTAATGCTGTGGTGGCTTATCTGTGATAAAGGCCGAGAGCTCGGCATTGTGAATATATTGGTCAAATTCCCCCTTGATGCCAGCACCTAGCATGAACTCGTTGCACGGCCACCGACATGATTTTGCTTCAGCATCTCGCACTGAACTTGCCCTTGGTTCCTCATATGATTGGCGTGCCGAGCTTTCACTTGATGACGCTTCCGAGGACCTCCTCCTCGAAGAACTTCTCCGGAAGATATTCATTTTCCTAAGAACAATTTCTGAAAAATTTTGGGTCACAAAATGATATCAATAAAACTTCACAAGATTGATAGCAACTACTCATAAGGATGTCTAGAGGCTATATCAAGCATTCAAACTACTTGGAACTCAAAGAATTCAACATGCAAGCTCATTTTCTATAGCACCAAGAGAAGCTAATTATGCAAAATATAATCCACTAGAACAAAAACTAATTAGAGCAATGGAGGAGTTACATACGAAGGAGCAATCTCCCAAAATAGTTTCAGAAACGGAGCTCCAAGCAAAGAGATCGAAAATTTCAGTTTTGTGAGCAAGAACACGAGAGAGAGAGCTACCAGGAATTTTTGCTAGAGGTAAGAGACGAAGTGAGCTGAAGGGATAAGTGAGGGGGTCCCTGTGGGGCCCACGAGGTACCTGGGCGCTCCAGGGGGGTGGCGCGCCATGGTGCCTCGTGGGCACCTGGGGCACCCCCCCTTGGTATAATTTTTGTGCCAAAAATTCTTAAATATTAAATAAAAATTCATGTCAAAATTTTATTACATTCTGAGCACTTTTATTTCTGGGCACTTTTTTATTGCACAGATAATTCAGAAAACAAGATAATCATGACATTTTATTTTATTTAACTAAGAATAAAAGAAAATAAAAAAGTGGGTACAGAAGGTTGTGCCTACGAAATTCATCGATCCCATGCCCCTCAAAAAGTATCCATTAATAAGGTTGATCAGGTCTTATTAACAAACCATTTCCGAGTAACATGAAACCGAAGAACTTTCGTATAACACCAAGTTACCTCAACGGGGATATGCATCTCCCCAACAATAAGAGTTTCATATTTCTTTTTAACAGTAGGAAGAGGTATTTGGAAACTTCCAATAGTAATTGTCGGAGTCTTTTCAATAATATGAATACCATTTACTTGGAATTGTTTCTTCGGAAAGTGCACCGTATGTTCATTATCATTGATATGAAAAGTGACCTTGCTTTTGTTGCAATCAATAACAGCCCCTGCAGTATTCAAAAAGGGTCTACCAAGGATAATCGACATCTTGTCATCCTCGGGCATATCAAGTATAACAAAGTCTGTTAGAATACTAACGTTTGCAACTACAACGGGCACGTCCTCACAAACACCGATAGGTATGGCAGTTGATTTGTCAGCCATTTGCAATGATATTTTAGTGGGAGTGAGTTTATTCAAATCAAGTCTTTTGTATAAAGAGAAAGGCATAACACTAACACCAGCTCCTAAATCACACAAAGCAGTTTTGACATAATTTCTTTTAATGGAGCATGGTATAGTTGGTATTCCTGGATCTCCTAGTTTCTTAGGTACTCCATCTTTAAAAGAATAATTTGCAAGCATGGTAGAAATTTCAGCTTCAGGTATCTTTCTTTTATTTTTGACAATGTCTTTCATGTATTTAGCATAAGGTGGCATCTTCATAATATCAGTCAAACGAGTACGCAAAAAGACTGGCCTAAGCATTTCAGAAAAGCGCTCAAATTCTTCCTCATCCGTTTTCTTAGTTGGTTTAGGAGGAAAGGGCATGGGTTTCTGAACCCATGTTTCTCTTTCTTTACCGTGTTTTCTAGCAACGAAGTCTCTTTTATCATATCGTTTATTTTTAGTAGGTGGGTTATCAAGATCAACAGTAGGTTCTATTTCAACATCATTATCAGGTTCTTTTTCATTATCTGGTTGGGTATCCACATGAGCATCATCATTATTATTATCATCAGGTGGTTGTTCATTACCAGATTGTGTTTCAGCATCAGAAATAGAAACATCATTACTATCCTCCAAGGTTTTTCTACCTCGGGTTCACTAGAAGTATGCAAAGTCCTATCATTTTTCTTTTTCTTTTTCTTTTTAGAATGACTAGGCACATCTACATTAATTCTTTGAGAGTCTTGTTCAATTATTTTTGGGTGACCTTCAGGATAAAGTGGCTCCTGAGTCATACTACCTCCTCTAGTCATTACTCTAACAACATGATCATTCATATTGTTATTCATTTCATTTAGCATTTCACTTTGAGATTTAGCAACTTGTTCTAATTGAGTTTGAACCATAGATGCATGTTTACTCACACCTTTAACATCATTAGCAATTCTAAATAACAAGTCACTCAAGCGATCAATCATGTAGGCATTTCATTTTAATTGTTTCATAACATTTGCATTAAAGTGATCTTGCTTAATAATATAATTGTCAAATTCATACAAGCATTGACTAGGAGGTTTGTTATAAGGAATATCACCTTCATCAAATTTTATAATAGAATTTACCTCTACTACCTGTGTCGGTTTGTCCAGACCATGTATCTCTTCAATAGGTGGTAAACTCTTAACATCTTCAGCTTTAATACGTTTTTTTCTTCTGGCATTTCTTTGCTTCTTGCATATCCTCAGGACTGAGATATAAAATACCCCTCTTCTTCGGAGTGGGTTTAGGCGGTGGTTCAAGTAGTGTCCAATCATTATCATTCTTCAATATATTATTCAATAATTCCTCAGCTTGTTCAATAGTCCTTTCCCTGAAAACACAACTCGCACAACTATCTAGGTAGTCCCTAGAAGCATCGGTTAGTCCATTATAGAAGATATCAAGTATTTCATTTTTCTTAAGAGGATGATCAGGCAAAGCATTAAGTAATTGGAGAAGCCTCCCCCAAGCTTGAGGGAGATTCTCTTCTTCAATTTGCACAAAGTTAAATATTTCCTGTAAGGCAGCTTGTTTCTTATGAGCAGGAAAATATTTTTCAGAGAAGTAATAAATCATATCCTGGGGGCTATGCACACATCCAGGAGCAAGAGTATTATACCATTCTTTAGCATCACCCTTTAATGAGAAAGGAAATAACTTAAGGATATAATAATAGCAAATTTTGTCCTCATGAGCAAATAGGGTGGCTATATCATTTAATTTAGTAAGATCTGCCACAACAGTTTCAGTTTCATAGCCATGGAAAGGATCAGATTCTACCAGCTTAATCAACTCAGGGTCAATAGAGAATTCATAATCCTTATCAGTAACAAATATGGGAGAGGTTGCAAACTTAGGATCATATTTCATTTTCTCCTGCATAGATTTTTCTTTCATATCAGCAACCAGTTTTATAACTTCATGTCTATTGTTACAAGCAAGAATGGCTCTAGCTGTCTCCCTATCAAAGCATTGTTCATCAGGTGTTTCAATTCTAGTAGGAGAGCTAGGCATAGTAGGTGAATCACAATTTTCAAGAATTTCAGCATTTTCAATTTCTTTAGCTTTAGCAAGTTGTTCACTAAGAAATTCACCAAGTGGCACAGCATTATCAGGCATAGTACTAGCATCATCATGAGTATCATTCATGGCAGAAGTGGTATCATCAATAACTTGCGACATATCAGAATTCATAGCATGTTGTGGTGTTGCAAGTTTATTCAAAACAGATGGTGAATCAAGTGCAGAGCTAGATGGCAGTTCCTTACCTCCCCTCGTTTTAGAGCGAACGATCTTGGTCCTAGTGTCTTTCGGATTCTTCATAGTGATCAACAGATATAAATCCCAAGTGACTTAGCAAATAAAGCTATGCTCCCCGGCAACGGCGCCAGAAAAAGGTCTTGATAACCCACAAGTATAGGGGATCGCAACAGTTTTCGAGGGTAGAGTATTCAACCAAAATTTATTGATTCGACACAAGGGGAGCCAAAGAATATTTGCAAGTATTAGCAGTTGAGTTGTCAATTCAACCACACCTGAGACTAAATATCTGCAGCAGAGTGATCAGTAGCACAGTAGTATGATAGTTTGGTAGCGGTAGCAATAATAGTAACGGTAACAGTAGCAGCAATAGTAGTAGCAATTGTGACAGTAGTAGCAACAGTAGTAACTTAGCAAGAAACAATATGTGAAAAACTCGTAGGCATTGGATCGGTGATATTCATTGGATAACATTCATCATGTAACAGTTATAACCTAGGGCGACACAGAACTAGCTCCAATTCATTAATGTAATGTAGGCATGTATTCCGTATATAGTCATACGTGCTTGCGATAAGAACTTGCATGACATCTTTTGTCCTACCCTCCCGTGGCAGTGGGGTCCATAAGGAAACTAAGGGATATTAAGGCCTCCTTTTAATAGAGAACCGGAACAAAGCATTAACACTTAGTGAAAACATAAACTCCTCAAACTATGGCAATCACCGGAAAGAATCCCAATTATTGTCACCTTGGGGTATGCGGATCATAAGACATACCAGGTGCATATAACTCGCGAGATCGGATCAAGAACACAAATATATTCATGAAAACATAAAGGGTTCAGATCTGGAATCATGGCACTCGGGCCCTAGCGACAAGCATTAAGCATAGCAAAGTTATAGCAACATTAATCTCAGAACATAGTGGATACTAGGGATCAAGCCCTAACAAAACTAACTCGATTACATGATAAATCTCATCCAACTCATCACCGTCCAGCAAGCCTACGAAGGAATTACTCACTCCCGGCGGTGAGCATCATGAAATTGGTGATGAAGGATGGTTCATGATGACGATGCCGGAAGATCCCCCTCTCCGGAGCCCCGAACGGACTCCAGATCTAGCCTCCCGATGAAGAACAGGAGGTGGTGGCGGCTCTGTATCATGAAACGCAATAAAACTTCCTCTCCTATTTTTTTCTTCTGGAAACTAAATTTTCAGCGTTGGAATTAGGTCAGAAGGAGCCACGTGGGCCCCACGAGGTACCAGGGCGCGCCAGGGGGGGTGGCGCGCCCTGGTGCCTCGTGGGCACTGGGTGGCCCCCCTCCAGTGGTTCTTGGTGCCAATATTTTTATTTATTCCATAAAAAATCTCCAGAAAGTTTCATCCAATTCCAAGAACTTTGATTTTCTGCACAAAAACAACACCATGGCAATTCTGCTGAAAACAACGTCAGTCCGGGTTAGTTCCATTCAAATCATGCAAATTAGGGGCCAGAACAAGAGCAAAAGTGTTTGGAAAAGTAGATACGATGGAGACGTATCAGCTTCCTTCTATGTTAAGTTTCCATTAATTGATGGCGTTTTATGAACACGCCACCGTTTCCCGCCATTTCCCCATCGGTTTCCCGCCGCCGCCCAGCGATTGCGCATAAGCCTAGGCGGCGCGCGACACACCGAGGCACAAGCGCAGCCTATAGCCCCTCTAGCTACCTTTTGCAAGCATGCCAACGCACCGAAGCGCCGTCTCTGCCATCAACCTCCTCGACGAGGTAAACGAGCAGGCGCCACGGCCCGTTGAGGCCAAGGGCGTCCCCGGCAACGCGATGGACGACGTCGTGCTGCGCGTCATCGCCAGGGTTGAGCAGACCCTTGGCGGACGACGCTTTAGCGCCGCGGATCAAGAAAGGCAACTCAGCGCCGAGAGGCTGCAGCTCGACGCACAACATGATCGGTGGTGCCCCGCAGCGCAAGACAGGCGCGTCCACGCCGATAGGCTGCGGCTCGCCGCACAGCGAGACTGATGGACCCCCGCAGAGCGAGAGGCGCGGCACGCCGTACAGCAAGAGCGATTCCATCGGCGCTTGCCTGCTATCGACAAGGCATTGCAGCTGGCTACACGGCCCGTTAGTAGCCCCATTCCTTGCTAGGAGTGGGTAGAGGCCGTCTGTGCCGTACTAGCACCAGAGGCCAGTGGCACTGTGCTTGCACTGGATGCCGGCCGCGCCGTTCGCATGGGTCGTGCTATTCGCCTTGTCCGTGGCCCTCTCGATGCCAACACGCTGGTTGCTAGGCTCGAGCGCCTCCTTGGCCCAGGTGTCCACATAGGCGCAGTAGAGGAACATGGCCGTCACATCCTCGAGCTGGTGATCTCCGATGAAATAGCCAACTTGGAGCTCGAGATCGCGCTCCAGATGTACCACAAGCGTGTCAACCGCTTGGACGAACGCTTGCACGAGTTCAGGTAGAGGCAAGAGCTACCATAGGCAGGGGTGGTGGTCATGGACGTGTTTTATTTTGTTGAGTCATTTCGACGTTGATCACTATGTATTCCCAACAATCATAATATTAATCTGTTTATTGCTCTGTTTCAATGTCTGTACTATGTTTTTCGTTCTTACATATTGTTCTGTTTCAATGTGTATGTTTTCCATTTTGTACATGTGGATGGTAAACAAATAGATAGAAATTAGTACGAAAACGAACAATATGTGATGATACTTAACTGGGATCCCATACTTAACTACTAAGTTCAATGCATAAAATTGAAAACGAACAATACAAAAACTAATAATCCCTCCTTATGCGGCTAGTATTCCGGCAGCCCCTCGCTAGCAGCTCCCTGGTGCGCAGCGGCTTCCCAACGCGGAGGGAGTTCTCCGCTTCCTCCGCCTCGCAGCGCTTGACGTGCCGATCTAGCTCTTGCTGGTGGACACGCGCAAACGATCTTGCCATTTCGTTAGGCGCCAACTGGAGATCCTCGTTGGTAGCATGCTGGAGCTTATCGGCCCACCTCCACGCTGCGATGAGGCGCCTAGCGCCTTTGGCCTTCCTGGCGAAGTACCGGCCGTCTTCGTACACCTCGTCCGCACGTCGACGCCCCCGCCGCCAAAGCTCTAGCTTCTCCTTTTCCCAGGCGGCCTCACGGGCTTCACAGGCCGCCTGGTCCCTGGCGCGCTCCTCCGCCAACTCCTACTTGAATACCACTTGCCTGGCTTTCTCAACCGGCGGCAGCGCTTTCCACACACAAAGATTGTACTGGCCCCAAAACCACTCCAAAGTTGGGGGTTCCGGCGCAACCTCGTCTGGTGGCGTGTAGGGGTCCTCCTCGTCGCTGCTCTGCACCTGGATGTCCTCGCGGGGCGGCGCCTCCTCCTTGACGGGTGGGTAGATCGTCGGCGCCATGGCAGAGTTTTGTGAGAGAGAGGGGGGGCGAGCGAGTAGAGAATGTAGATGAGAATGCAGGCAGGACGACGTGGGCGGGGTATAGTATTTATTGGCGGCCGAAATCTAGATCGACGGGAGCAGTAGAAGTGCCGGTGGCCGGAATTTTCGAGCACTATAGCTTGAATTACACACGATGCACGCATCAAAATCTGTGTGTGAAATAAATCGTTGACAGTTCCCAATATTGAACCGCGTCTGATTAATAACCCGCGCCACTCACCTTCCAAACCTCGCGGCGTGAAACAGAGTGCCAATCATGGGGGGCCCAGTTGTCTTGCCAGATATTTACATATTCTTTCCAAATGTTTTGCATGAATGCTTATTTCGTGTTACTACCATGATATTGGTGGAAAATGTATTACGTAAATGATTTTTCCAACCCATGATGATATTCTGTTGCATGTACATGTAGTTCAAATTCGAATTACGGCCATTAAATGGTTAGAAACTCACTTAATGTCTTAAAAATGTCAAATAACCCCTGAAAATTTCAAATTTTTAACTTGAAAGTTGTATTTGTGGATGTTAACGGTAGAAAAAAAATGCCAAGCCATAAGAGGAAGCCAATGTCGGTTCATCATCAAACATGCATATTCTTCCCTCTCGGAACCACGAGCCTTCTCGTGAGATGCTCCGATTTGTAAGAGGTGTGTGCCAAAACTTTCGTCAAAGTGGCCAATTCTTTTACAACAGCATCTTGGTGCCATCTCATGACATCAATCAAGGTTTCGTGTAATTTTGATCATTTTTGATTTTTTTGGAATTTAAAAGCGATGGTTCTCACTATTTGTGTCCAAGCCTTAACACCAATATGTTTGAAAATTCCTTCCAATTTACTGCACAGGGCATTAACTCGCACACAAGGACATAAATATGATTTTCCAACCCATGATGATATTCTGTTGCATGTACATGTAGTTCAAATTTTAATTACGGCCATTAAATGGTTAGAAACTCACTTAATGTCTTAAAATGTCAAATAACCCCTGAAAATTTCCAAATTTGAACATGAAAGTTGTATAGTGGATGTTAACAGTAGAAAAAAAATGCCAAGCCATAAGAGGAAGCCAATGTCAGTTCATCATCAAACATACATATTTCTTCCCTCTCGGAACCACGAGTCTTCTCGTGAGATGCTCCGATTTGTGAGAGGTGTGTGCCAAAACTTTCGTCAAAGTGGCCAATTCTTTTACAATAGCATCTTGGTACCATTTCATGACATCAAGCAAGGTTTCATGTAGTTTTGATCATTTTTGAATTTTTTGGAATTTAAAAGCCATGGTTCTCACTGTTTTTGTCCAAGCCGTGACACCAATATGTTTGAAAATTCCTACCAATTTACTGCACAGGGCATTAATTCGCACACAAGGACATAAATATGATTTTCCAACACATGATGGTTTGCCGTTGCATGTACATGCAGTTCAAATTTGAATTACGACCATTATATGGCTAGAAACTCACTCAATGTCTTAAAAAGGTCAAATCAACACCGAAAATTTCAAAAAATTAACATGACCATTTCATTAGTGCATGTTAACAGTAGAAAAAAATTCAGGGTCATACGAGGAAGCGAGCGCCGGTTCGTCATCAAACATGCATTGTTCCCTCTCGGAACAACGTGTCTTCTCGTGAGATGCTCCGATTTGTGAGAGGTCTGTACCAAAACTTTCGTCAAATTGGCCAATTCTTTTACCACTGCATCTCGGTACCATTTCATGACATCAAGCAAGGTTTCATGTATTTTTGATCATTTTTTATTTTTTTTGGAATTTAAAAGCAATGGTTTTCACTGTTTGTGTCCAAGTCGTGACGCCAATAAGTTTGAAAATTCCTATCAATTTACTGCACAGGGCATTAACTCGCACACAAGGACATAAATATGATTTTCCAACACATGATGGTTTGCCGTTGCATGCACATGCAGTTCAAATTTGAATTACGGCCATTTATGGCTAAAAACTCACTTAATGTCTTAAAAAGGTTAAAAATGTCAAATCAACACCGAAAATTTCAAAAATTTAACATGACCGTTGCATTAGTGCATGTTAACGGTAGAAAAAAATTCAGGGTCATACAAGGAAGCGAGCTCCGGTTCGTCATCAAACATGCATTGTTCCCTCTCGGAACCACGTGTCTTCTCGTGAGATGCTCCGATTTATGAGAGGTCTGTGCCAAAACTTTCATCAAATTGGCCAATTCTTTTACCACTGCATCTCGGTACCATTTCATGACATCAAGCAAGGTTTCATGTAATTTTGATCATTTTTGAATTTTTTGGAATTTAAAAGCCATGGTTCTCACCGTTTGTGTGCAAGCCGTGACACCAATATGTTTGAAAATTCCTTCCAAATTACTACACACGACATTAACACGCACACAAGGACACAAATATGATTTTCCAACCCATGATGGTTTGCCATTGCATGTACATGCAGTTCAAATTTGAATTATGGCCATTATTTGGTTAGGAACTCACTTAATGTCTTAAAAAGGTCAGATGAACCCTGAAAAATTCCAAATTTTAACATGACAGTTGTATCAGTGCATGTTAACGGTACAAAAAAATTTGAACAATTTCCATCGCCATCCGTTGCCAGTGCACTCCAAATTAGTCTACCGCAGGTAATTAAAAATGGACTACATCGCACACAGTTGGTCATAAGAACTGTTTGCGATGAAAATTCGCGGGCCTTTTTATGTCTTCCTCCATAAGCTTCGCCGGATTCGTCTGCTCAAGCGCTGTTCACCCCCGAATCCTCGAGACCCCGATACCCATTCCCCATCCCCTTCTTGCAAAGAATGACACCGCGGAGACGCTTCGTGAGGGCCCATACGGTCACCGAGTCCTCCCCGAGCGGCTCCGCCTCCGCCGAGAGCGCAGCCGCTTCTGCATTGAGCGCGGCCGCATCCACTGAGAGGGCGTCTGCGGTAGCCGACAGGGCAGCTACAGCAGCCGAGACGGCTGCAGCTACTGCTGCGACAGCGGCTGCAAATGTCGAGAGCGCTCGAGCAGCCGTCCGTGCCACGGAGGTCGCCCTAGCCCGGGTCGAGGCCATCCACGCACAGGTCGAGGACGCCCACGCCAAGATATTCCAGGCCTCCTCGGAATCCAGCATGCACCCCACGTCCGAAAAAACGGCGGAGATGCTTGTCGACGATGCGGCGGCAGAGGCCATGGAGCCCCTGCTTCCTCATGAGATCGCCGAGCAGGAGCTAGAGATGCAAGAGGCGGCGGAGATCGAGGAGCACCGGGAGGAGGAGTTGCGTGTGGCTAAGGAGGAGGTAGAGAGCCGCCTGTTCGTCGAGGAATCGGCGGTGGAGTACCAACGCGAGCTCTGGCGCCGCCACTACTACGAGTACTACAACCTTGAGGGCGGCGCCGAGGACGAGGACGAGGATGATGATGCGGTCGACTTCAGCCTGGGGGACGCGGAGTCCACCAGCGGCGGCATGTCGCCAGGACAAGTCATCGACATCTCATCTTACACCGGCGAGGCATAGGGCGGCGGCGCGTCGGTGGCTTTGTTTATATTATGCGTACTTAGCCTTTGTTTATAACGCTGGTCTTTTGTTAGAGCAATGTTTAGGTCAACTGGCTCTGTTTAATTACTAAAATTGCTCGATTCAGTAAGTGTGGTCCGTGTGCTGTAGGCTCTTTTGTGTACCCCAACAAATTAGCAAGTGATGTTAAATATGCAATGACGTGGATGAGCACTGTACCCAGGGAAATTTCCACCAAAATTTGAGTTCTCAAACTCATCGCATGCGCGTAAAGTAGAAGAAACGTTTGCGATGCACACATATGTTCAAACTAAAAGGTGTCCGATGACACTGCGCGCCAAGTCCCCCCTCCCCCCACCATTCGAAATTTTTTGCCTACCGCCGAAATATCTAACTCTCCCCCTTTCCCACCTTCTTTTCTCCCCGACCACGAGCCACATTGCCCCTGTTTACTCCTTCCTTCCTTCCCAAGCTATAGCCGCTTCCTCGCTTGCTTTCCTCGCTCTCACCGTCTCGCATCCGACCGCCGCGGACGCCATGGTCTTCTTTGACCTCTCCAGCGGTTCCTCCTCCTCGGACGAGTATGTCAGCAGCCGGGTATGCCTCTCTCCTCTCTCTCGCCCCCTAGGCTTAGGGTTCTGATTTGTAATAAAGGATTTTAACCCGGAGACCGATTTGATCCATTTGTTCCTCTTGTAGCTCCCTAGGACCATCTCTTGCAAGGAATGGAGTGGGGTAGCTAAAGATCTGGCTGCTCGTTGTCACCATCAATCTCCATGCGTGAAGTTAATGGCTTTTGAATCTGTGGACAGTGGGAGGAAGTTTCTGGCATGTGCAGAGAAGGTTAGCCCACTTTCGTTGTTACAAATAATTTGTTAGATGTGATTCAGACACTGTCACTGTGCTATGTTAGTATGGATGTGATTAAGACACTGTCAAAGTTTCTACCTAGTATCTAAAAATGTTGCCATCTCATCAGCGTTGCCCTGAGAAAATTATTTGGCACCGCTTCAGCAATTTGTGCACCCAACTTTGCTCCACACATCCGAGCAGCCAAGCAATAAAATACTAATACTTTATGGCAGGAACGAACTATGCATCGGAGCAACTAGGTGCTCCGGTTCCCTGAATTTTTCCTCTGGCAATGACTCGGCAGTGCAGGATACCGGTGCCAAATGTAGCAACATTTGATTTGACACCTGTTTTGGCCTACACAGTGGAGGGCCTTTATTGGTATTAGTTCTATGTTATTAAATTTGTGCATGTACATACCTGTTAGTATTAATTTGATGGCATTGAAACACTGTCGCTGTGCTGTTGCAGTTATATTTAGCTTCCTCATAAAATGGTCAATTTGTTATAATAGTACCTGACTAAGAACTTAATTATAGCTTGTGATGTTCCTCAATTTGGTTGTTGTCTCAGTAGCAATTAGTTCATTTGCAAATTGAACTTTTTGAGAAGATATGTCATAATAAACGTGTTTCTGCAGTTTTTCAAAATATGTATGTGGTGATTTTCTATGTTGCTAGAAACCCATTTTCCCTACAACTGTAACTGGTTTAGTTTTAAATATTATAGGATGAACGGAAGTGTTCTTACCTAGAGTGGGTTGATCAAGAGTGGCCACCATCTTTGAAGATGTGCCTAGCAAAGCTCTGGAGCATGTTTGAGGAAGAGAATAGAGATAGGCTTAGAGAAAATGTTGTCAACGCTGAAGAATATTTCAAGGTACTGGAAAAAAAGAGGAAGATGGAGAATGAGCTCTGATTTTTTAAATTAGACTTTGCTAAGATGGTGTTTGCGAAGGAGGAGGAACTTTCCCAGTTGGTCAGTGCAAATCAGGTTCTTACTGAACTGAAAGCAGAGGTGGAGAAGACTAATTTGGCTGATCATGCATCAGTCGATTAGGGAAATGAATATATTGTTCTAATATTATGCTTATGAAGGTGAACTAGCTATATGCTGTACTGTGCTGTTTTCACGTACCTATCGTATTGTGATGTTATAATATATTTATGTGCCTGATATGAAATTGGCAAATAGCTGTTTGATATGAAATGTGATTTTGCTTAATACTGGAATTATTAATAGTAAACTAATAAACCTGCTAAATGGGTCATGGAACTTTACAAATGGTTCTAGCAGCAAAAGCGTGTGTGATATACTTGAATAACGCAAACGGTTTACGAAGGCAGAGCGTGTGTGATCGTTATCACAGACGAGGCTATACAGAAAACTGTGTGTGATGTAGATACGAACGGAAACGTTTGTCTGGGATTCACTGTGTGGGATGTGCATACGAACGGAAACGGTTGGCTGGGATTCACTGTGTGGGATGTACATATGAACGGAAATGTTTGTCTGGGATTCACTGTGTGGGTTGTACATACGAATGGAAACGTTTGTCTGGGATTCGCTTTGTGAGATGTACAGACGAACGGAAATAATTGGGCATGTATAGTTGTATGCGATGGCTCGCCCGATCGCACATGAGCTCATTTTGCCTAGCGTGTGTGACTGGAGGACCTATCCCCGACGGTTTTTGGGTCGTGTGGGAAGGACCCCCCCCCCCTATCGCACACACAGGCAAGGCGACGGTTTAAAACTGTGTCGCGGAAAGGGGTTAAAAACCATTTGTATAGCAGCTCACTGTACCAGTGTCGTAAGCGAAAAAGAAGTTGCAGTGTGTCTGTACAAAGAGCTTGCGTAAGTTTAGTTACCGGCTTCTCAGAATTTTAGTTAGCCACTGATTACAAAATTATTCAATTACCTTGCTTGCCTTAATTTAGTTTGCTACTAATTACATAATGCCATAGCCTGTTAATCCTATTACAGACTGTGCCTATCTATGTGTTTGTTACTTACTGTTTATAGAATTACCTGTTTGCCTGAAGTTCAATAGCTAGTTAAGCACGTAGATAGCTGGTCATATCTACTTCTAGGGTGCAACAAAATTCATGTGCAATTTACCTTCTGATACCCTGTTTTTTATCTGGTTTGCTGTTATGACTTCTAGCACTTGTAATGTTTGCATGTTCATGGAGAGACAACTCTCAGGTTTGTATGAGGGACACCGTCTTTTTAACTTATATAAATATATGTGTCAGAATCATTTTGCTTACATGAATGAAATTTAGAGATGTATGTGTTGCTGGTAAACTCTACCGACTTGTTACTTTAATACGTTGCCAAAAACTTGTTAGTTTTACTAGTTCATGTGTAATTAAATACGTTGCCAAAACTGGTTAGTTTTACTAGTTTGATGTTAGTTTCTTATGGCTCTTGCAACACTTTATTTATGCTTGCTAACTATCAAGTTTTCAGGATCCAATTGAAACTCCGATGGCACAACAGGTATGTTTTGAAAAACTTCCTTGTTTTAACTGGTTTGATGCTGTAACGTGTTGCTCTAATCATGTTACCAACTTCAACTTCTCAGGATCCAATTGGAACTCCAATTGCACAGCAGGTACATTTTCGAACACTTATTTGTTTAACAGGTTTGCTGTTGTAACTTGTTGCTCTAAACAAGTTACTGACTACTCAACTTTTCAGGATCCAAGAGAAACTCCAATGGCACAATGTCCCTTTTGTAAAACATGTTTGTTTAACTGCTTTGCTGCTGCAACCGGTTGCTCTAATGATGTTAATAACTTATACTTTTCAGCATCCAATCAAAACTCTTTAATTCCTTGTTTGTTTAACTGGGTTGCTGTTCTAACTCCCAGTTGAGATGTCTTGCTAACTTCAATTTTTCCGAATCCAATCGAAACTGTAATGGCAAAACAAGTTAGCCCAAGATCAAAGAGCGAGGTCCCCATAGACGTTGGATCATCCCAGAGCAGTGGCACCGGCCCAACCGTGCATCATGTATTGCCAACTACTGATGCTCTAGAGGCTAAACTATTGGTAGAAAGATAGTCTGCTTCTGCACTTAGAGATGAAGTTGACATGTTGCAGAAGCAAACAGCACAATCACAAGTAGTACTCACGAAAACCATTAAATATTTGGTGGATTTCAGAACGAAGCAAGCTGAGACTGACCACATTGTTAAGGTCCTGGAAGAAAAAAGGAAATTAAAATTCCACTTGGTAAATCATAGGTGAAATGTTTTTTCCATCGTTGAATGACCTTTGTGTTGTTTGTTCATGTAATAGATTGGAACCATTTGTTTTAGAGATCATGTAATAATTGTTTTTTGGTCTGTATTTTTTTTAGCACGAGTCTGTAATAATTGATAAGAACATGAGACATTTCATTTTTTTTTGTTGAGGCAAAGACATTTCATTTTGTTTGCTATGCCAGGCCTACATATATGCCAATCGGGCTGATTGTGCATTCAGCAAAAAGAGTAGTATAGATGGGCCTTAAGTGGCACACATCTGAAAGGGCCAAGATGTTGTACTAGCTTTGGTACAAAAAGAGATACTCTTCTATACAAAAACAGTACAGCGGCTTGGCTTATGTATGTTAGTTCATATTATTGATCCATATACTCTATATGTGGTCATATGTCTGTTAGTTTTCTATATTATTGGTTGGTTGACTCAGTATTTTGAATTTTGAGACATCGCTTGGCTTCTGAAATTCATATCTAAATGGGAGTGCACTATATGCTGCTTGTGTCAAACATGTTACACTTGAGTTGAACATAAAGTGGTTTCAAATATTTGTATTCACCTTAAACTGGATTCAACCTTCTGAATTCTAGTATCATGGCATTTGTAAATCATATTCGTATATAAAGGTGGAATACATCTTTGTTGTGCTTTTGAAGATATATAAAAAACATAGAATGATTTATAAAGATTCATATAAGAATACAAAATGGATTCGAATTTAGTTGCCAGGGTAAACGTGAATGCTTATTCTCGCAAAATTCGAAAGAAGCGGCAAAACACCCACTCCCACGTTGGCTACCCGAAACCAGTGTTTGGGAGATGGAAATTACTATCTACCCCTGACACGCACAACCTATTGGCCCGATTTCCACTACTCTAAACAGGGGTAGGTTTGTAACTTCACTCAGATGTCACACGACTGCCTCTCATCCCATTCATACACGGTGGGCACCAAACATGGGCGCCAAAACTCATTTGGTCCAAGCTCATCCCAAAGAGCTCTCTCTCCCTCCATTTCCCCATTCATACAAGATGGGCGCCAAACAAACTCTCATCGTCCGAAATCGATCTCAGCAGATATTTTAAATAGGGGCAAGTTTGTAACTTCACTCATACATGACACAACCGCCCTACCTGTCAGCCCCGTTCATACACCGTGGGCGCCAAAACACCCTCTCCTCGCCCGAAATCGCTCTCGGCAAATATTGGAGAGATGCGAGATTACCGTCCTATCCCCAACTAATGAGACGTCCAAAATTTTAAACGGGGGCTAAGTTCATAACTTTCCCACTTTTCAGACAAGCGCGTCCCAAAGACATGGTTCCCCCTACCCCTCTCCCTCCATTTTCCCATTCATACACCATCGGCGCCCTCCTCCACCATGACAGAGCGACTACCCAGACCGCATCGTCCACTGCAAGAGATCGACGTTCCTCATCCACGGCGCCGGACTAGGAGCCTTGCATCGCGTCCTCTCACTTCATCCGCGCCGTCGTCCACCTTGCCGAGACGGCTCTAACGACCTTCTCGTCCACCGCAACGGGACTTATCCCCCGATGCCTCCGTTTATTGTCGCAGATCTGCTTCCACACCACCGACAGCCATCGCACCCCCGATGCCTACACGGCACCACAAGAGAGGTGGTACTCTTTCATATCTGCTCAACTTTTTGATCTCAACCAGAAAATAGATCGTCACTTGTTTACTGTACTTTCTTTTCAGCTTTTAGAATCTTAGTTGTTAGTTCAATGCAAACATTGTTTACTAAGTAGCCTTTGTGCAGTTTGCAGCTTTAGATCTTCCATGGCACAGTCATAATAGGGTTTAATTGATCATGCTTAGGGTTTTCCCCCTTTTATGATCACTATACAATCAGCCTATGTGCTTCATGTCATAATAGCACTGCTCCACCCATCAAGCTAAACAAGCTTAGTTGTTCAAATACAAATCTGACATGATGCTGATATTAGTAAAATAGAGTTGTTTAATTGGTCAGCTAAGTGTTCCTAATTTAGTTTTGAAATACATGTGCGCCGCTGGGGCGGATCTATAGGGTGGCCAGCGTGGGCCGTGGCCCACCCTAGGATTTTGGGTCGGCCTATATACCATAAGAGATTAGAACATGGTCAGCCAGCCAATGCCTTTGCTAAAAAAAGCCAATGCCTCCAGACCCCAATTCCCCTCTGTTCTGCTCCACTTCCGATCTCTACTCGCCGCCAGCCGCCTGCCTCGCTGGTGATTTGCCATCGCCGGACGCCATGACTTTAGGAGGAGACGCCGGACTAACAGGAGGTCAGGAGCCGCTCGCCCAACAGCGTCACCGCTGCTCGGCCGCGCCAGCGTGCCCAGCTTCCCAGTCCGCTCAGGGCTCAGGCATGCAGCACCCACTCAACCAACCTGATTTATCCTGAGATACGCCATCCACAACACTCAGCAGCCACTTCCCATCACCCATTTTCTAATTGATTCATTACTCATTAGGCAGGACTGTCATTAGGGTTTGTTGTGTACTTAGTGCTACCTACATTTAATGGTTCAGATGTTTCAGTAATCATTAGTACCTGTAGAGTTGAGTGGGTTTCAAAATTCCTCGCCTAGGAACAAACACTACTCATGTTGGATTGTTGGTCATAGTGACATTGACCCAGATTACTACCGCAGGCCAGGTTTGTTGACAATTTTACTAGTCTTTGTCACTCATTCGATATGATATCCAATTATTCACTTTGATTAATTGCAAACAATAAGTGCTAGCCCAACTTCTTGATTCAAATTTTTGACGGTCTCTTACTGCAGTTATGATTCTGCATACTTGTCCTAGTAAGCTCACACGTAATGATTGATTCACTAGCTCTATGCTTGCCTTGTCATATTTGTTGTCAATATATTTTTTAGGGTGGACCACCCTGTTTCAAAATCCTGGAACCGCAGACATGAGTGAATAGTATTTCTCTGTGTGATCTCTTCCATCATGTGTGGGCAACGAACACTGCATTGTATAGAAAGAAAAGTGCTATATCCACCTTTTACATAGACTACAATCTTTTACATGGAATACAATTTGCCTACGTGCTTTGTGTCGCACTACCAGCACTCCACCCTTGAAGCTAAACATTATGCCACTCATAATTCCGAAGTTTATTTGTTCAAATACGAATTTGATATGATGCTAATGTTCCTACTTTAGTTTTGAAATGTGTGTCCGCCCATTATAGAGACATAAGAGGTTTGTATTTCTGTGTGTGGTCTGGTCAGCACGGTTGGGGGGTGAACTTTGTATACACAGGGGTTTGTAGGGAGACACTATTGGAGTAGAATCCGCAATGCGTTCCAAAGATAATCTAACTACTTTTTATGTTTTTGTGAATCTCAAATACTGAACATCATCATAATGATTATGAGCTTGTGCGCATGAGAAGAATAAAGCAGAACAATGCCATGGCTATCAAACTTGGCATTAAGGGACCGAGATCTAGTCTGGATGCAATGGAATGCACATGCTCTCCACCTACAGATTCGTGTTCAGAATATGATCCTAACAATGATTCTGAGCTAGAGGGAGACCTAAGTCAATGTAGCTCCCTAGTGGAGGAGTCACAGGCAGATGCCCTATCTTATTCACCCATCAAGGTGCTTGCTCTAACTTGGCAAGGTTATATTGGTCGCACATATCTTGCAGATGATGCTTTGCATTGCTTCTACTTTGTTGCACCACCATTTGCTTAGTTTACACATTGATACGTCTCCGTCGTATCTACTTTTCCAAACACTTTTGCTCTTGTTTTGGCCCCTAATTTGCATGATTTGAATGGAACTAACCCGGACTGACGTTGTTTTCAGCAGAATTGCCATGGTGTTGTTTTTTGTGCAGAAACCTTGGAATTGGATGAAACTTTTTGGAGATTTTTTATGGAATAAATAAAAAATACTGGAACTAAGACCCACTGGAGGGGGGCCACCCAGTGCCCACGAGGCACCAGGGCGCGCCACCCCCCCCCCCCCCAGGCGCGCCCTAGTACCTCGTGGGGCCCACGTGGCTCCGTCTGACCTAATTCCAATGCTATAAATTCACAATTCCAGAGAAAAAAATAGGAGAGGAAGTTTTATTGCGTTTCATGATACGGAGCCGCCGCCACCTCCTGTTCTTCATCGGGAGGCCAGATCTGGAGTCCGTTTGGGGCTCCGGAGAGGGGGATCTTCCGACATCGTCATCATCAACCATCGTTCATCACCAATTTCATGATGCTCACCGCCGGGAGTGAGTAATTCCTTCGTAGGCTTGCTGGACGGTGATGAGTTGGATGAGATTTATCATGTAATCGAGTTAGTTTTGTTAGGGCTTGATCCCTAGTATCCACTATGTTCTGAGATTGATGTTGCTATGACTTTGCTATGCTTAATGCTTGTCACTAGGGCCCAAGTGCCATGATTCCAGATCTGAACCCTTTATGTTTTCATGAATATATTTGTGTTCTTGATCCGATCTTGCAAGTTATATGCACCTGCTATGTGTTATGATCCGCATACCCCAAGGTGACAATAATTGGGATTCTTTCCGGTGATTGCTATAGTTTGAGGAGTTCATGTATTCACTAAGTGTTAATGCTTTGTTCTGGTTCTCTATTAAAAGGAGGCCTTAATATCCCTTAGTTTCTTTATGGACCCTGCTGCCACGGGAGGGTAGGACAAAACATGTCATGCAAGTTCTTATCGCAAGCACGTATGACTACATAAGGAATACATGCCTACATTACATTGATGAATTGGAGCTAGTTCTGTGTCGCCCTAGGTTATGACTGTTACATGATGAATGTTATCCAACATAATCACCGATCCAATGCCTACGAGCTTTTCACATATTGTTCTTGCTAAGTTACTACTGTTGCTACTACTGTCACAATTGCTACAAAACTACTGCTGCTACCGTTATTACTATTGTTACTATTATTACTACTGCTATCAAACTATCATACTACTGTGCTACTGATCACTCTGTTGCAGATATTTAGTTTCCAGGTGTGGTTGAATTGACAACTCAACTGCTAATACTTGCAAATATTCTTTGGCTCCCCTTGTGTCGAATCAATAAATTTGGGTTGAATACTCTACCCTCGAAAACTGTTGCGATCCCCTATACTTGTGGGTTATCACACATCATATATGTGAATATGCCATGCCTATCCATTTTCAGTACATATTCCATCTGTCATCATACCATATTTCTCCATTCAAATGATGTTCTTGTGTATCAGACATTCAAAAGGAAGAGGGCGATTCCTGATCGCGAAGGAGCACGAACAAAGTATTTGGAAAAGGTAGTGACACCTGATAAATCAAATAGCCCATTAGGTGTAGTGGCAATATCACCAGACCCACAAAACACAGCCCCAACTCTAGCAGACTCTACCCCTACCCCACTGGCCATCTCAGACGCCCCAACTCAGCAGACCCCAACTGCAGCAAAAAGTATGACGATGCAAGTTGACATAGCACCAGCTCTACGATGCAAAACCCCTATTCCAGCAAAGAGTACACCAACTCCTGTTGCCAAATCCCTTTTCAAACTGGAGAGAGCCCCAATTGCAGCAAATAGGACCCCTGTTCCACTTCTTCCCAGTTTATAAGACGAAGCTTTTATTGTTGTCAGGAACTTTGTGCACATCTTTCCTTCATGGAAAGATTATACTACAGACAAACAACAATTTCCAATCTTCCTCCTCAACTTATATGTAAGTAATGTACTGATGTTATTCATGGTAATTAGTGCCTATGTTTCTGCTGATAGAACACAAAAGATTTCATTCTTTTAAATAGGCGAGGACCAACCTGGATAGTGAAGACGAGCAAAGCTTGGTTGTGCTTTTCAAGCAAGCTTTGAGGAAGTATCGTTGCTACCTGAGGCAAGCACGCTTCGATGGCAAGCCTCTAAACAATTTTTCTGTAAAGTCTCTGGTGCTTCATTTACTAGACAGGGACTGGAATAAGCTTGTTACACACTGGTCTCGTCTGCAGCGTAAGGTACTGTCTATGATATCACATCACAATTTGAACTAGATTTCTCCATGTGCCTTACCGTCTCACTTGTACGAAAACTGTTTGCAGAAGAATATCCATTCTCAAGGGACCACGGGATCTCGCAACCATACTACACACTGCATTGCTCTTGTGAGTACCTCTTACCCTGTATCACCAAACTTACTTTCATAGCTGGTTGATTATGTAACATCACTACACATGTTAGCCTCCTTATCCTCCATTTGGTGGACATTATAAGATCCGTATTGACTCTTACATAAATGTAGAATCAACCCAATGCTTCTGAAGAAGTTTAGCTCTGCAGTCCTCTTGTAAGGACCGAACGTCATGTATCACTGTACTTACATTAACAGCTACTTCATCCGTCCCATAATATAAGAGCGTTTTGTACACTACACTAGTGTACAAAACACTTATATTATGGGACGAAGCGAGTAGTTCATTGTGTTGCATTACTCTGCATCTTATCTTCCTCGCCTGCCATTTCCTAAAAATTATCAGATCTATACTTAATCTTACCAAAAAGTTGAATACACAAACAATGCCAGTGCAGAAATGTACCCCATTGCTCTTGTGAACACATTTTGTCCTGTAATGCTGTACTTACATGGATAGGTAGTTGATTATGTAGCATCACTTTGCATCTTATCTTCATTATCCTCTATCCCTTCCAGTATTATTATATCAATAATTACTCTCTACAAAATGTAGAGTACAGGCAATGCTTATGAAGAAGTTTCTATGCTGAAATTCTTGAGTTATCCCTCCCTTGACATGCAGAAGGGCATTATAGAGCCGGTGTTAACTGTTAATGTAAGTCTGTCCTTCTAAAGCCTTTCTCCTCAACTGTTGTTTAATTTTCTCATACTCCCTATCGTCAAATGTTGTTTAGTTTGATGTTTCTATCAAAATGCATGTTTGCAACAATTGTAGGTTTCAAGTTTTAGTCGTGAAACCAAATTCCTTATTCATACCATGCACACTATTCAGTACATATCCATTGATTTTCTTTAGCCATGCATGTATGCTTGTGTTGTTGATCTGTAATCCAGTGTGTGTTAAAGCTGCCCAAATTTGCACCTTGTCATTTCCTGCTTTGTCTTAACTGATCTGGCTGATGATATGAACATGGCGTCCACGTTAACGAAAAGAGATACAATCATTTTCTTTTGCCCTGCATCTATGCTTGTGTTGTTGATCTATAATCCAGTAGTGTGGTGAAGCTCCCCGCATTATGAACAATGCCAAATTATGCTATTGACATTTTTAACCGTCTCTTTATTTTCTAATATGAAACTGGATGGAATTGACAGCGTAGTTACCATCTTTGTTTATATACATGCAAAAATTGTCATCTATCTTGTTGTTTCAGGGTGATATGCCTGATGGCACGCACAAGTCTGCTGAAGACTGTGAGACAAACCCAACATATATTGCAGCAAAGAAGGCAAAACATCTTGAAGATAGTGAGACAACCCCAAAGTCATGTCTTGATGCAGTGTTCAAGTTACTCGAGACTAGCAATCACCCAAGCTCACAGAAGTCGCTGCTTGAATCAGTTCGACTTCTTCAGTCTCAACTGCAAGCAGAAAGGCATTGTGCAACTCAACTTCGACTTGAAGTCTAATCTCTAACGAAGATCGCAGAGAACTCCAATGAGAACCTCATTGCTAAACAGCTAGAGCTAGAATATATGACCGACATGCTAGGCCATTCTCATTGCCTTGTTTAGCTGCTTGCGCAGCAGCTCCCGCGCAAGGCTAACGTTTCTTGAACTGTGTTGAAGTGGTCTTGGTTCAGTATTATTTTGTTGCGCTGCAATGGCAGGGCCTTTGATGCCCTGCTTTTGTAATCTGCTTCTTGGTTGCGCTTTATGATCACTGGTGGCGAACTTTGACGCCCAGTGGATGTAATATGCCCTAATTCCTTTATTGTATAGTGTAGGTTTATTCTATGTTACTATGCCATAATTTCTTTATTGTATAGGGTAGGTTTGTTCTTAATTCCTAGTTATCGTATATGTCATCATTCGCTATCAGAAAAAGGGTGAAAATCTGATTCAGGTGAACGGGCCGAAACATGCACCTCTAACGAGCCTGCATTTTAGTGGGCCATAAATGGGCCGGCCCGCAACAGGCTTTACTTGGGCCTGCGCGGACCTGCCGTATGGGCCCTTCATGGACACGGCATGCCCAGGCCCATAACTCACATGGGCCTTTAGTGGGCCCAAAGTTTAGTTGGGCCCATGTAGCTTCGTGCCATTAACAGGCTGAATATTCTGCTGGCCTGTTATGGCCCAGAAGACACCATGGGCCTTTAGCAGGCCGAAAGCATGTTGGGCCTTAATTTTCATGAGTCGTCCATGTGCCTTTAGCAGGCCAAAATATACCTCAGGCCATTATTGGCCCAGTTACATGATGGGCCGTTACCAGGCCGAAACATATCCTGGGCCTTGGTTGGCCCAATCATATCATGGGCCTTTAGTAGGCCGAAAGCTTAGTAGAGGACCAACGGGCCGAATTGTACGACAGGCCTTTAACAGGCCCAAAGTCAGGTTGGGCTGGAATGTTGCCACCGAGATCACGGGCCGTTAATGGGCCGAATGTCGCATCGGACCATATATGGCCCATGTGCAGCACGGGCCATTAACAGGCCGAAAGGCACACCGGGCTGAAATGGGCCCATTTCTACATCGGGCCTTTAACAGGCCAAAAAACTCACTGGGCCGTAATGGGGCCCAAAGACTGAGCGAACAATTAATGGGCCCGATCTGGCGGTGGGCCGTAAATGGGCCATGTTTAAGCAGGCCGTTAGTGGGTCGACCCACTAGTACCTGAGTAAATCTTATGGGCCTTTGACTAGGCTGGCCTTTTAAACCTAAATGGGCCACTATTGGGCCGTGCCACGTGTAATAGTTCCATAGGCCTGTCTCGTCCATTGGAGGAATGACATCTGTCGCGACGCCGAGCTGACACGTGGTTTCTTCGGCCAATGAGAATTTTACATGTGGAAAATCCCCATTGGTCCGAGCTGTTAACGGGTTATCAGATCCAAACCGGAACTCGATAGCTTAACGGCGACCTGTTACGGTGGATGCCACGTCTCGGTTACCCTTGACAAAAACACTTCCATGACGTGTCCTTTATCATCATGGAAGTGGACACTTCTGTGAAGATAATTTGAGTATTGTCATGGAACACTTCTACGACAACACAGGTATGACTATCTTGATTCTGTCATAAAATCGTCACGGATGTACATGCATGACAGAAAACGCGACCTACTGTGACAAACACGTATCATCAAAGAAGTTTTTTTTGTAGTGAAAGGGACCTGAAGCAGGCCCAAGAAGATCTGCTGTACGCCGAATCGCAACGATAGGCTGGCCACCGTGTCCTGACCCGAAGTAAGGAGGAGACGAACGCGCTCAAGGCAAAGAACGACAAGCAAGCTCAGGAGATTGAGAGGCTAAAGGCCCAACTGGCCGTTGCCGAGTCAAGGAACCAGAAAACAAGCGAAGCTATGTCTGGTAAGTGCTTTTAAGAAAGCTCTATACGCATGACACATTATCGTCGAGGTCTACCCTTGGCTTCCTACAGTGCTGCTAACAGGTCGGCCACAAGAGAGCATGTGTTCATCTTCCGAAGATGCCTTGGTGAAGTTGACCGAAGTGCATGAAAAGTCCGGAAAGCGATGAAGGTCATTTTTAAAGCTCTATGGCCTGAGGAAGAGAGGGTGCTCAAGGACATGTCCGAGCTCGCCGAGCGTCTCAAGGGTGCTCGGCACCGAATATAGGCTTGGAAGATATCGGCCTATTGGGAAGGAGCGAGGGAGGCATGGGCGATGGTCAAGACCCGCTTCACCAGCGTAGAGCCAGAGCACCTTGCCGAAATAGGCCCTATAGGGGCTGACGTAGAGGAGGTGCCAACCTGCCTGGTGTATGATAATGTAGTGCCAGCCGCTCGCCTTTCATAGCAGGACTGTGCCCTTGATTCTTTAATAGACGGACTTGATAGGGTGTAATGAATTACATGTGGTAACTCTATGCCTCGAAGTGCTTTACATCATTTGATTTTGGTCTGCGCGTCCAAACTTTGTTAACTGGCCATCGACTTCCATCTCCTCGTCCAGTGGCCGAGGAGTGTTTCCTACTCTCTGCTCGACCATCCAAGCAAGCAATTTTGTGAAACAAGGCAATCCTTCCATGTGGTTCGAAGAACAAAAGTGACACAAAGGGCTATGTTATATTACTATTTGACGTAAGAAACATCTTCCAAGAAAAATAGTTCTTCCAATAGTTCTTTTTCTCGGGGTGTCATGTTACCCATGAGAGTCCGAAGACATGCGACCTTGGGGGTGAAGCCCCTAGTCAAGGGTTGAAGAACCCGGCCTTTCTTTGCTTCCATCATGGCCGACCGATTATATTCGTTAAGAATGCTAGCTTTCGACTTTATCCGTCTGAGGTGCTAACCTAGAGGACCCGGGACCAACAATCGCAGTGGTGCTCCCTTTGCCCCTTAGCCGAAAAATCAGGAACGTAAGGGGAAAGCACAGAAGCAAGGCAATCCAGCTTGGCCAATTCTTACGTTAAATCGATGCATATTGTGGCTTGAGTATGATGTGGTTGGAAGAAAGCATATATAATTATATAAATGCTCGAAAGAGTAGGCTTTATTAATCAAAGCCCCCAGGGCAGTTAAGTCATACATTCGAAGATGCAGCCGAGGTGTCTAAGCATACCTTGGATTGACTAGACGCTAGTACTGGGGATGAAGGTTTTGACAACCGTGAGAAAAAAGGTTTACCTAGATAGGTAGCCAATTGCTTGACGCGAGAAAGAAAAAACTATAACTAGATGTATAGCAAAGAAAGAAGGGAATGCTCCGTTAACCATAAAAACGCTAGAGTAGGGCGGCGTTCCATGGGTTCGGCTCTAACCGTTCGCCATCGGGTCTCGGATACGGTATGCTCCTCCGATGAGTACCTGGTCAATTATAAATGGTCCATCCCATTTAGGTAAAAGTTTATGCTTTTGCTTTTCCGGGTGGAGCCTCATGACCAGGTCGCCGACGTTGAACTCTTTTGCCCGAGCCTCTCTGCTTTGATATCGTCGCGCCTACTGCTGGTAGAACATGGAGCGAGCCCAAGCTATGTCGCGCTCCTCTTCCAGGGCGTCCAAGGCATCTTACCGATCGAGCTCGGCCTCTCGTTCCTCGTACATGCGCACCCGAGGTGCGTCATGGATGAGATCACAAGGGAGTACGGCCTTGGCGCCGTACACCATGAAGAAGGGTGTGTAGCGGGTGGATCGATTTGGGGTAGTGCGCAAGCCCCATAAAACGGAATCGAGTTCCTCCACCCATTGACAGTCTGCTTCCTCCAGGGAGCGTACTAACCTTGGCTTGACGCCGCTGAGGATTAATCCATTGGCACGTTCCACTTGCCCATTGGACTGCGGGTGGTATACGGATGCGAAATCAAGCTTGATGCCCATGTTTGCGCAGCAGGCCTTTACCTCTTTTGCCTTAACTTTTGTACCATTATCCATTATCATACTGTGGGGGACGCCATAACGGTGTACCACTCTGGATATGAACTCAATTATTGGTTCTGTTTTAGCTGAGGTTACCGGCTTTCCCCCAATCCATTTTGTGAATTATCTACCATGACGAGTAGATATTTGTTTTTCTTCGACCCTCCTCGAAGTGGGCCGACCATGTCAAGCCCCCAGACCACAAAAGGCCAGGTTATCAGAATAGCCCAAAGAGCCGTGGGGGCGTATGGCTTTGTTTAGCAAAGACTTGATAGCCAGGACAACATTGGACGAGCGTCTTGCCGTCGACTCCCGCCCTTGGCAAATAAAAGCCGGCTCGAAAAGCCTTGCTTACCAGGGCCCGAGCAGTGGTGGGGTGTCCGCTCATGCCGGAGTGTATTTCCTCAAGGAGTTGTCTTCCTTCCTCCTTGGATATGCATCGCTGGAGGACGCCCGTGACGCTTTGCTTATAGAGCTCACCCTCATGGACTTTATAGGCCATGGATCATCGAATAATCCGACGTGCCTCGGTTTAGTCCTCGGGTAGCTCCTTGCGGAGCAGGTACGTGAGGAAGGGTTCGGTCCAGGGCGCAATGACTGCCATTACCTCGTGAGCCGAGGCCATTTCCTGGATGGCTGAGCCTCCAATTATGTCCTCGTCTTCTGCGACTGTGGGAGGAGTAACCCGTCCCGTGTCGTTTGATTCCGGTGTTACATTATCATCTTGCCAGACCACGGATGGCTTAAAAAGCCATTCGAGAAAGGTGTTCTCAGGGACCTTGTCCCGTTTAGCGCCCATTCTGGCAAGGATGTCGGCGGCTTGATTCCTGTCCCAGGGGATGTGATGGAACTCTAGCCCCTCGAACTGGGCTGAGATTTTGAGGACGGCGTTCCAGTATGCAGTCATTTTGGGGTCTTTGGCGTCAAATTCGCCGTTGACTTGAGAGATGGCAAGGTTAGAATCACCTCGGACCTTAAGACATCGGACACCCATTGAGACTGCTATCCGGAGGCCGTGCAGGTGAGCCTCGTACTCGGCTGCATTATTTGAATCAGTGTCCATGATTTGTAATACGTACCGGATGTTGTTGCCTATCGGCGATGTGAGCACTACTCCGGCCCCCAATCCCGCGAGCATTTTCGAGCCATCAAAGTACATTGTCTAATGCGAATATGTACTGTGGTTTCTAGGGAGCTCGGCTTCCGTCCATTCGGCCACAAAATCTGCCAGCACCTGAGATTTAATAGCTCGGCATGGTCGGTATGTTATCTCGAAGGGGAGGAGTTCGATAGCCCACTTGGCAATGTGTCCCGTGGCGTCCCTGTTGTTGATTATGTCGCTGAGGGGCACCTCGGATGCCACCATCACAGTGCACTCTTCACTAGTGCAGCGATGTGCTATACAAACAGTTTTTACCCCCTTTCCACGACAGAGTTTTAAATCGTCGCCTTGCCTCTGTGTGTGATGGGGGGGGGTCCATCCCACACGACCCAGAAACCGTCGGCAATATGGAGCACGCAAGCATACGTTTCGCGGAACTAAGCGTATGCGATGCCCACATCTTTCCCAAATGCTCCGTCCTTGCTAATCGTGTGTGCTTGCATTACCATCGCACTCGGTATTCTGTGGTGCAACGTTTACGATGCTCGCCCCATCACAAACAGTTCATGATTGTAAAGCGTGTATGATAAGTATACTATCACACACATTTACCTTTCCTAGATCGTATGCGATTCGATGTAAGAGCACATACAGTTGTCCCTACATAACTGTATGCGAAGCTTGAATATATCCCACACGTTTCTCTGTCCATAAACGATTACGATGCACATGACATCATAAACAGTTCATAATTGCCTAGCATGTGTGATAAGGTGACTTTCACAAACATTTATTAAGAAGGAACTGTGTGCGTTGTTGTTGTTAATCTCACACATTTTTTCTTGTCTGATTGTGTGTGCAGTAGAGTTTCATCGCACACGTACTGATCTGAGAAACGTGTCTGATCTTGTCATTTATCACAGATGTTTTGCTTTCGCAAACCGTGTGAAGTGTAATGGCCTGCAGAGCATAATTTATCCCTGATTTAATCCCTGCATTTAAAATTCATAGAATTTGAATTTGAAACAGATTTTCAATATAAAAATGGCAATCACTTATTTCATATAGAACCATGTTTATTACAAATACAAGTTCAATGACAAATGCATAATTCGATGCACAAGTACATATACTGAAGAACTACAGAAGCAGCAAGTAAAGAATGATGAACCAAAGTTGTACTAAACACTGTAAAGAGAGAGGTGGAAGACAATCTGGTTGCTGGACAAGGTGAAGCGGAATGCCCGTATTGTGCCCTCCTCCATGCCTAATGCACGCACGACTCTAGGCCAACCCCTTGTAATGGCCGCCCGCCCATCTGTGGGATCGAGGAGCTAGGTCTAGAGGGGGGGTGAATAGACACTTAACTAACCAAAGGTGCAGTTTTTAGTTTCTCTTGGAACTTAGGCAGATTTTGGCACAAGTTAAGATAACACCAATACTTTCTACACATGCAAATCTAGAGATTGAGCAGCGAAAATAGTAAAGCATACAAGTGTACGGAAAGTAAAGGGGTAGCGTATGGAAGATCAAACGCAATGAAGACACGGTGGTTTTTGGCGTGGTTCATATAGGTGGTGCTATCGTACGTCCACGTTGATGGAGACTTCAACCCACGGAGGGTAACGGCTGCGCGAGTCCACGGAGGGCTCCACCCACGAAGGGTCCACGAAGAAGCAACCTTGTCTATTCCACCATGGCTTATGTCCACGAAGGACTAGCCTCACTCAGGTAGATCTTCACGAAGTAGGCGATCTCCTTGCCCTTACAAACTTCTTGGTTCAACTCCGCATCATGTCGAAGGCTCCCAAGTGACACCTAACCAATCTAGGAGACACCACTCTCCAAAAGGTAATAGACGGTGTGTTGATGATGAACTCCTTGTTCTTGTGCTTCAAATGATAGTCTCCCCAACACTCAACTCTCTCTCACAGATTTGGCTATGGTGGAAGAAGGATTTGAGTGGAAAGCAACTTGGGAAGGCTAGAAATCAAGGTTCAAATGGTAGGAATGGAATCTCTTGATCTCAACACATGAGTAGGTGGTTCTCTCTCAGAAAATGTATGGTGGAAGTGTAGGCACGTTCTGATGGCTCTCTTCTCTGAGGAAGAGGGGGTGGAGGGGTATATATAGCGTCCACACAAAATCCAACCGTTACGTACTTTTGACCCAACTCGGTGGCACCGATCAGAAATCTCAGTGGCACCGACCTGTGTAAAAGATATGAACGTTAGGAATCTCGGTGGGTCCGACTGGAACAACTCGGATGGACCGATGTGCAATGGTTAGGGCAAACCTCGTCTTGGTGGCACCGATTGCATCAACTCGGTGGGACCGAAGTGAAGCAATAAGGCAACAGAGAGTTGGCAAGCCATCTCGGTGGTACCGATTGCAACAACTTGGTGGGACCGAAGTAATTGCAACAAGTAACAGAGAGTTGGCAAGGCCATCTCGGTGAGACCGAGATCCATATCGGTGGATCCGATTTGTTAGGGTTTGGCAGTGGCTAAGTCCAGATGAACTCGGTGGCTCTGGATAGAAAATTTTGGTAGGGCCGAGTTGGAATGTAGTATTTGGACATATTTGGATGTAGAAAGTGGTTGAGGATTTTGGAGCACTGTCACTAAGCACTTGAGCAAAAAGACCATTAAGCAACACCTCATCCCCTTTTAATAGTATTGGCTTTCCTATGGACTCAATGTGATCTTGGATCACTTAACAAAAATGTAGAGTCTTGAGCTTTTGCCAATTCATGTCCTTAGCATTTTGAAGGGTTCCACATCTCCTTGTCCTTGCCATGCCATTGTTGAACTTATCTGAAATTCACTAGATAGAGGCATTAGTCCAACAACATGTATGTTGGCATAAATTACCAAAACCACCAAGGGAGCAAATGTGCTTTCACCATCCTTCACTGTCTTCATTAGGACTTCTCGATGCTCATTGTAGTCTCGATGAAATACTTTAACCTTCATTGCATGTCCACCAATATGTACTTTGCGAGGTAATCTTGAGTAAACTTCTTTGGGAACCACTGCAAAGGAAAAAAGATTCAGACATTGTTGTCTAACAACTCATTATGGGCAGTAAAAAGAGAAGGCTACAGAGTTCATAGTTACCATCCTATAGCTCACTGTTGTGTTGGCTAGAGCGTAGACAAATAATTTAATTGCCATCGTTCGTATCTTTTTGCTAATAATTCTCATCAATTTCCTCACTTGATGCTTGTTCATGAATATCTCATTGCCCCATACGCAAAAAAGGGTCGAGGAGTGGATATTTGCCTAGGACATATGTACCTACAAGTAACAAGTCAATATTAGAAGCTAAAAAGTGTCCAGCCGTGGATCTGTATGCACTACATTATGGAATGGAGGCAGTATAAGCCGAGGGATCTTATATGGAAAAGACTTGATTTCATCCGACTGATTACTGTCTATCCATCAGCCGCGTCCGACGCCGTCGGATCTCCCGTGATCATGTGGCCATAACCTTCCCATTACGTGCACGCGTGTCCACCTCTCCAATGGTCCAACCTTATCTCTTCGTCCCAACCCCTTCTCTCGATTCTTCTTCTCCCACGTTGTCTCTCTACCTCTCCTTATCCCCATTCCACCCACGGACACATCAATGGCGGGGTGTGAGCCCGTGACAGACGCCACTACAGGAGGCCACACTGCAAGAGCTGCAAGCATCGTTGTCGATAATCCAAGCCGTCGTGCGTCGCTGCTGCGAGCAGTCGGTAGTGCCACAAGCCTAGGAAGCAGTGAGTCGCCGTGCGTCGCCGCTGCGAGCATCGTCGGTGCTGCAAGCCAGCACGCATCTCTACCGCGTCTGCAAGCTGTCGGAAGCAATGAGTCGTGGCGCATCTTTACTGCGACCGCGAGCAGTCGAAAGTAGTGAGCCGGCTGACTCTGCAAGGCGGCCGTCGACGGGTTCTGTGCTTCTGTCCACTACCAGATGTGCACCCAAAGATGAAAGACGGTGCTGCATGCCCATACACCGGTGGCACCCTCTCGTTGCTGACATGCACGGGTGCTTAATCCCAGTCCACACCACGGCATCACAAGATGGGGGTGACGCTACTGTACGCCAAGGGGGAGGAGGCCCACGATGCTTCAATGAGCGGCCGCTGCTGGCCTGCTGCCAGCGTTGACCGGCAGCTGCTGCGACAGTTGGAGGTCTACTGCTAGCCGGGGTGCGCTGAAGGGGCTACCGTTGCAGCTGGGTGTGTTTGGTGTTTGAGGCATCATCTCAGCACCATGTTGTAGCTAAGAGCAAATGCTGGTATTTGTTCTTCTCTTCTTCTAATAGAATGGGCAGAACTCTTGCCGGCCATAAAAAAAAAAGGTCCGCGGAGCAGCTGCTGCAAACCGGCCGGGGACATTGCGACCGGTGACGCGAAGGCGACGCATGGTGGGCGAGCTTATCACTAGTTGCTATGACGCCAAACGCTGAGCGAGGTGGACGGAAACTTGAAGAATTGTCAGGCCGCTGGAGCATCACTCATGCTGCGATGGAGCATTCGTCGGGCCGCGAGAACATCGTCGGTCCTTCGGAGCATCACCGGTGCTACAATGGAGCATCGTCAGTGATGCAATGAAGCATCGCCAGGCTGTCGGAGCACTCCGGCGATGCAATGGAGCATCATAGGTGCTGAGATGGAGTATCGTCGGGCCGCCAGAACAACGCTAGTCCGTCGGAGCATCACCGGTGCTACAATGGAGCACCGTCGGCGATGAAATGGAGCATCGACGGGCCGTCGAAGCATTGTCGGTGATGCAATGGAGCATCGTCAGTGATGAAATGGAGCTTCGACGGGCCGCCGAAGCATTGTCGGTGATGCAATGGAGCATCATCGGGCCATCGGAGCGTCGTCGGTGATGCAATGGAGCATCGACGGGCCGTCGAAGCATTGTCGGTGATGCAATGGAGCATCGTCGGGCCATCGGAGCGTCGTCGGTGATGCAATGGAGCATCGACGGGCCATCGGGGTGTCGTCGGTGATGCAATGGAGCACGGGTCGTCAGAGAATTGTCGGCAATGCAATGGAGCATCATAGGTGTTGTGATGGAGTATCGCCGGGCCGTCGGTGCATCGCTACCGTTACAATGGAACATCCCCAAGTCGACGGAGCATCGCTGCCGTTACAATGGAACATCCCCGAGTCGATGGAGCATCGTCGGTGCAGCAATGGAGCATCGCCGGGCCGTCGAAGCATTGTCGGTGATGCAATGGAGCATCGTCGGGCCATCGGAGCATCGTCGGTGATGCAATGGAGCATCGACAGGGCATCGGGGTGTCGTCGGTGATGCAATGGAGCACGGGTCGTCAGAGAATTGTCGGCAATGCAATGGAGCATCATAGGTGTTGTGATGGAGTATCTCCGGGCCGTCGGTGCATCGCTACCGTTACAATGGAACATCCCCGAGTCGACGGTGCATCGCTGCCGTTACAATGGAACATCCCCGAGTCGATGGACCATCGTCGGTGCAGCAATGGAGCATCGCCGGGCCATGGGTGCACGGTCAAAGCACCCCTAACGCTGGAGTGAAACATCACTTGTGCTGCGATGGAGCATTGCCGGACGTCGAAGTATCGTCGGGCCTTTGATGCATGGCCGGTGCCGAAGTATCACCGGTGCTTCAAGCAAATACGCGCGCAACGACGGGGATGCTGCGTTCGTGGCTGGAGGTAGTGTGCGTGGAGACGTACATGGGGCAGGTTGGGATGCAAGTGATGGCCTGGAGGCAGCACTGTGTGAAGACGTGCATGGGCCAGGTTTGGGATCGAAGTGATGGCTTGCTCGCCTGAAGGTACGTGGTCCCGTGACTTAACTGTTCATTTTTTTACTTTTATACATCACACGGACTGCTTTGCCACATACCTACATATGTGATGCTACAAATAATCTCAAGATGATATGTTCAATAAATAAAAATCTCAAGATGAAGCACATAGCAAGCACCAAACGAGGATTTCAACACATCATGTTGATGTTGACCGTGGATGTTTGTTGGATTTGGTACTAGCAAGCTTATGGAGTCATCGTTGGTTTGGATATAGCAATGTTTAGAGTAGCATCCGTGACGCCGCGACCGTTGAAGCATCACTAGAGCAGCCGAGTTTCCGTTGTACCATTTGTCGAAGCAGCCATGCCACCGTCATCGCAACACCACCACGGTTGGGAAGCACACCGTCGCAGCATCATCGAAGCACTCGAGCCTCCATCGTAGCATCGCCGTGGTCATCGAAGCACGCCCTCGCAGCATCGTCATGACCGTTTTGAAGCATGCCATCATTGCGGTTGGTCGCAACATCGTCGCGGCTGTCGAAGCACGCATCACGGCAGTCGAAGCACGACGTCGCAACATCATCGAAGCAGTCGGGTTGCCATCGTAGCATCGCCGCGACCATTGAAGCACCTGTCGCGGCCGTCGAAACACGATGTCGCAACATCATCGAAGCAGCCGGGTTGCCATCGTAGCATCGCCGCGGCTATTGAAGCACCTGTCGCAGTCGTCGAAACACGACGTCGCAACATCATCGAAGCAGCCGGGTTGCCATCGTAGCATTGCCGCGGTTTTTGAAGCACCTGTCGCGGCCGTCGAAACACGACGTCGCAACATCATCGAAGCAGCCAGGTTGCTATCGTAGGCTTGTAGCACCCGCCACGACCGTCGAAGCACACTATCATAACATCATTGAAGTAGCCAGGGTGCTGTCATAGCATCGCCGTAACCATCAAAGCACGTCGCGGCCGTCAACCATGCCGTCGCAACATCATCGAAGCAGCCAACCTTTCATCTCAGCATCGCCATGGTCACCGAAGCACACCGCCACCGTGCCATCATTGCGGCCGTCGAAGCATGTCGTCGCAAGATCGTTGAAGCGGCCGGGCCTCCGTTGCAACATGCCTTGAAGCAGTCAGGCCGTCACTAGTTTTGATGTGACCGCAACTCATGCCTATGGATGTTGGCATCAGGGTATGATCGTATATAATTTATGTTGCATGACCAAAAATCAGTCATCTAAAAAAATCATTGCATGACCAAAAATCAGTCATCTGAAAAAAGAAGAAGTTTAAACCAGCCCCCATGGCCACAACCCACGTGATGTGTGGAAAGCAATGCCTCCACGGCTCAGCACCCACGTGAAGAAAAAGGCTGAGCTAAGTCAGCAAATCGTACGGTGGAAGACGCGTGCTGGTGGATTGATCATGCGGCTAGCGAACCGGCTGATTCGGCGTGCGTATCATCCGGATGACGCCTAGCGTCCGCCTTTTCCAAAATAAAAACAAATCTCCCCGCAACCTCCCCACAACCTTCTTTGCTTCCTCTATCTCAGTGGCGCGTCGTGGAGCGACCCTCGCCGGAGTGGCGCCGCAGATCCTCATCTAAACCGAACATGTACAGATTGTTGCCGGCAGCTATGGTGTCGCAGCAGCTGCTCAGGATCAGCTCGCGCAGGAGTTCGTTCCCAATGGAAAGCGACGACCATGCCAGAGACAAGGCGGAGGATGGGCTCGGGGAGGCGCCGCGGCTCCACGCTGGCGTCGTGATCGCCGCCTAGAAACTCCTCCTCTACCGCCGTTCTCAACTCCAATTTGCGATTGATTTAGAAAAAGGTATATGATCCAACATAGGCTCCGTCCGATCCCGTTTTACTGCAGCCTTTTATTTTTTTTCTTTTCGAAATGGCAGTTATCCTGCATTCATTAATAAGAAAAGAGTTGCTCAGTTAATTAGGGAAAACCGAGCGAAAACCAGATTGCCCAGTTGATCATGGAAAACCGGGCGAAAACCATCACAACCACTGAGCGGCACACACAAGATACCCCACGCACACCACTCCAAGGAGGGCCTCATCGAGACAACACACAGGCGTCAGTGTCATCACTCCTCCCCTAGAGGCGTCATCGCCATCCCTAAATCCTGAGCAAACGACTCCGACTTCGCCGTAGGCGATCATCGATTGAACACGCATTGCAGAGTCCGCGTGAAGATGTATGAAGATCCGTGCCAGAACTCAGCCACCTGCGACCAGACAGCACAGCTCTGACTCTGACGGCTGGCGCCGCGGAATATCGCCGAACGGTTCACTTGCAGCCAGTCATCGTATACCATAGGGCCCCGCCGCAGTAGTTTCGACTTTATAGCAACAAACAGACCGAGGCAAACCCGCGGACACGCCAGAGAAGAGCTGACTACCTCAACCATTACCGCATTGCCGACATCGCACCCACCATCATCGTCGCCATAGAAACCTGGTCGCCACAACCGCCGCCATCCACAGGTCTCGCTTGCCGATGCCGAGCTCCCAAGACGAAGCCCCTAAGAGGGAATGCGACACCGAGGCACCGCCATCGTCCGATCACAGATCAAGGGTTTCCCCCGGAGAGGCCGAGATGGCCGGATCCGCGCGGGAGGGGTGCGGCAGCAAAGCAACGATGCCTCCAAGAAGGTCAACGACGGCCGCAGCCGCCGCCATCGCTAGTCCCGACACAAAGCCGAGACAGGGTCTTCACCCAATCTCCCACACCACCTCAGTCACACATCATCCCGCACCGGCGCCGGCAAGCCCACCAAACACCACCACCGTCAAAGCTGCCCATCGACGAAGAAGAAGCTCTGAGATCCGCCGTAGCCAACCGCACCTCACGGAGACCACCGACGGCCAACCTTCAGAACGAGTCGCCAAATCCATCAATGGTCTTCCTGACGCCGAGCCACCGGACGCAGCGCAAGCCATCGTGCCCTGCCGAGCACCATGCCGACAGGAACAGAGGAGCGCTGCCCGAAGCCAAGAGCCACCATGGTTCCGAGCCGCAGCTAAGCAACAGAAACACCGACGCGCCCCATGCACGCCACCGCAGCCACCGGAGACCGGATCTACATCACTCGCAGCTGGAGGCGCTCTTCGTCGCCAACCCAGGCCTCCGATCACCAGGGCGTCCGCACAGCTTGAAATCGCGCAAGCACGCACCTGCCGCGCCCCTCGCGGCCAAGCCGCCGCCCGAGCGCCTCACGCCCGAGCCCCTCCACCACGCACCATGCCTCCTGCACATCGCACAACGGGAGCCAGAGCAGCCGCGCAGCAGAGGAGACCACCACGCGAGCTCAAGCTCCGCCCGTGCCGCCCGCACCTCCGCCGCTCCCGCGCTCCTGCATCAGATCGGCGACGCTCCCCACGCCCGCGCGCCGGACGCGCACTTCGCCCAAAGCCCGGCCACCTCAGCCGCGCCTGTGCCCGGCAACCTCAGCCGCGCCCGCGCCGCCCCTACTCCCGGGTCACCAGATCCGCGCCAGCCGGCGCCGGAGCTGCGCCCGCCTGCCCGCTGGAGCCCGACGGCCCTTTCCGCAAGATCCGCCCTAGCGCTACGCCGAGAGATGCCCTGCCGCCACCCTCCCTGGAGCTTGACCGGGCTTCACCGGCGGGCTCCTCAGGCGGCGGCGAGGTGAGGGGGAGGAGGGTGGTGAGCAGGCGCCGGCGCCGGAGGGGGTTCCCCCCGTGTCGCCTGAGAGAGGCGACGCGGGGGTCGTATGTGTTGCACCACCAGCCTTTTAATTTTTAGTGTCCATGTTCTGATCGAACTAGGATCGATCATCTATTATGTCCCGCAGATGACATATGATCCCATGATAGATAATGATTGATGCAGCGGTGGAATAGGCATGGTAGTTTGTAGCAAATTAAGGGGACATCGATGTCTCCGAGGATGCAACTCTATATGAAGGACTGATGGCATGATTATTGACTTCAACACCGTTTGAGTTCATTACCTGTATCTCCTGCACCCACTCAGCTGCACCCATCGTATCCTTAAATTTCTTGGTATATTATCCAGCCCATTGAATACACAGCAGAATCCCCAATGACTCTGTAGGAACTAGATATTTTGTACTCATGCAATTCATCTCTAATCCCATGTCGAGACATTGATATTTAGCTGCAGAACATTACCAACCTAGATTTCTTGCTAGTGCATTGCATATTTGGCTGTACTAATATTTAGTTCTTCCATCAATTTTGTCATTCCAACAGAAAAATGGACCCGATTCTCATTAGGTGCAGTCATGGACTGCTGATATAACTTCATGGATGGTATTTGCTAGAAACTAGATTCTTATCTTCTGGTATTGCCTACATATTTCGAAGTGTTTCAGTTTCGGTCTATGTAGATTAGTCTTATTATGAGTTACACATGAACCAGTTTAGGTGCAGTTATGCTTTCTTCAGTTTCCCGTGATGTGCACATTAATTAACTTCAAAACTTTATGGAGTATTATTTGTTATATGCGTGAAGTATCTACAGTTAATTTCCTGTTATAAAAACCATTTGTTAGTAGCTGAATCAGAGGGAAATCTATGACAAGAAAACCATCACACAAATCTTTAATTAACTGGAAAACATTACGGAGTATTACTTATTATATGTGGGTAGCCGAGGGGCCCCAACCTTAGCCTCCGGTCACTCCCCCTCCCATTCCTCCCCTCCGCCGCCGCTGGAGGAAGCCGCCGGGCTAAGCCCGGGCGGCTGACAGCGGTGGCGGAGGAGCCCCTCCTTCTCGTGCGGCGGCGTGGAGGGCTTTGGTGGACTAGTCGGCTGTGGGCGTGGTTGGCCCTCCGGTCAGATATGATCTGGCCAGAGTGGCTTGCTCGCTCCGCGGCGACGGAGATCGGTGGTGGTCCGTGCGCACGATGCGAGATGGAGGTTCGTCGAGTGAATCCGGGTGAAAACCTCGTTCTCGGCTTGTTGCCAAGACCGGCGATGGCGGCACTCTTTTGTGTCGTTACCTTCTTGAAGGCATCGCCGTGAAGAAGCTCCAGACCTTTATCCGCTACCTCCGGGGGAAACCCTAGATCAGTAGATCGGATGATGGCGGCGCTCTGGTGTCGTTTCCCCCTTGGGGGCGTCATTCTTGGAGGTGTACACGGGCTCGAGGGACCAGTGGACGACTTCTTTGGTGGAGCGGTGCTTCATCTTACTCATTGATGGCGGCGGATCTCGGCGGCGTGGCGTAGTGGAGACTCGGCATCCGATGCGCGGAGATGGACTCGCGCAGGAGGAGGACGCTGTCTGACGTCATGGTGGCGTCGATGGCAGAGAGGCCTGGCAAGGTCGGTGCGTTAGTTTCTGCTCTGAAGATGGATAGATGGAAGACGGCGGCGACGACACATGAGAGTGCGTCGAACCGGTTTGTACCCCAAACCCAGTATGTGGCTCGGTTGGGGCCTCCGGCTTTAGATGTTAGGCTTTGGTGCGATGTCTGTTTGGTATTAGGCTCAGACTATCGGCACCCCTTCATCAAGTGGGAGTAGCGACAGTTGTTGCTAAGATGGTGGCTTCAGACTAACTGATGTACTACTTTGTAAGGTCTTTGTGAATAATTAATAAAATGGCTGCATGCATCGCCCAGATGCAGAGGCCGGGGATAATCCTCCTTTTCTAAAAAAAAACTTATTATATGTGGGTAGTACGTACAATTAATTTTTGGTTATAGAAAATCATTTGTCAGTAGCTGAATCATAGGGAAATATATGATAACCGAACCCGCACACAAATCATAGTAATTCTAAGCTACTCTCATAAGTTCATTCCAGTGGCTTCGGTGTAAGTAAATTTTCATTTTTATCCTCATATCTTGGATTCTAGGTGACGAGCCTTGGTTTTGTTGCATCGCAGTTTTGTATGATTGGCCACGAGCTACACAAATACCCCATTCGATCCAAAATAAGTGTCGTGGTTTTAGTTCAAATTTGAATTAAAACCACGACACTTATTTTAGATCGGAGGGAGTACCATATAGTGTACATAGATTTATGTTGATGTTAGAAGGCGGAATGTTAAAGGTTTTCCCATGCTCTTATCATAAATCTCTTCATAGTAGCGATATGCAGTTTGTGATTTGTTTCTTTAACTTCTGCAGCATGGATGCTATTCCTAAAGGTTGGTGCTGACACTCAGAAGCTCCTCATAGAGCAGTAGAGCTGCCCTCTCCACGGCACATCACTCTGGGTCTAAATGAGTAGATGTGCAACCTTCAGCTATAAAACTAGCATATTTCTGCATGCTATAACTTACAAAGAATAATATCTCATGTGTAACTTATATACAGAATTCTTGCATCATCACAAGATTCCCGTTATATTAATGGGCACAACTAATTTTAGTATGAACCCCTGTCTTATTATGCATCCATGGTTCATATTTCATATGATAAATCTATTATAGGATCACTATATACGCATAAGAATCTGGAATATATAGACAATCCAATGGCAAAGAGGGTTATGTTTAGTTATTTAACTGATACATTAAACCTTTGGTTCGAGTTTCTGTCCATTGTAAAGAAAGATTTTACAACTTTTACCCTACGGCTAATAACCATCAAAATACAGTTAAATATATGTTAGTTTAGCAAACATGCGAAATTAATTACTTATGTATATTGTGCTTATTTCCAAAGTTGTTTGCTGCCAGAAAATAACCTACTGCCAAGGCAATATATTTTACCATGTCCTTACAAGCCACACATTTTCCACAAATAGGCAGTCAGGCACTCTGTCATATGTTCTTTTTTATGCTTGGCTGCCCAATAGATAGAACTGTTACATTTTAGTTCATTGTGCCATATTCTTTGCTAGACATACTAAAATGTATCATTTTGCAGATCATCTTAACAGTAGATAATTTTGTAGTTGTAATTGGGTGGCGATCATTCACACAGTTGTTCTGACCAGTAATGGGATGCTAATTCATCCTACAGTTCTGTTTTAAGCTACTATTTCTGTTACAAGATCCGGTGAGCATTATTGGACCATTTTAGGCCAGCGTGCACAAGGTAACACGCCACTACCATACGATTGTTTGTGCATGATTCCTATACATATATATATATATATTATATAGTCCCCGCGGAAATCCAATTCGGTAAGGTTTACAATAATTTCCGCATGTAATTCACATCACATTTCGTGTTCTATGCCGGAAGATATTATAGCCGAGTTGATTAAACCGTATTGTTCCTTGATTTGAGCTTCTTTTGATTCTTGAATTGATTTCAAGAAAAAAATGTGTTTAGAAAGAGAAAACCATAGAGAGATGGCATTTTCCCCCACTATTCATACTTGCATTTAACATATCTCTTCACCAATGTTTATATTGAAAGTCAGCATCTCTCACATATTCGGTTCATGTCAAACAGGGGTGCATCCAAGGATGCATTACACATGATATTATGTGTAAGTAAGAACGTTAGTGTATTTGCAGAAGCTGCACTCAACGTTGCGCATGATATTACTCCAGATTTTATTTTATTTAACTATCCCTGTTAATTCCACCATAAAAGTTGTATTTCTATATAAGGGTTGTTTTTTCATAACAACAAATAGTCATGACAGTAATTCCGCTGGACTAATTGCTTCTCTTCTATTTCCAACATCCAAGATTGACATATTCAACTCATGGCATATCTTTATGTTATTTATCATTCGACACTTGGTGTCCATTTTATGGTTTTGTTGTAGTACTTAACAAGACCTACGGTGTAGTAGGCTCATTATTGATTGCTAAAAATCGGTGTTCCATTTTGAAAACACATAAATTACAGCAAATTAAATTTACACATGTGCTTTGTTTTGTCGCCAGGTGGTTATCAAGGAAGAAGTTCCTAGAGCAGCTGCTATTGGAGAATTCAGGGAAGAAACTACAATTGTTTGATATTTCTTTAGCCTAAGTACAATTGTTTGATATTTTAGTAAATTATATCATCCGACTAAAAATATTTGCATATCTTCGTAACGACGGGAAAACGAACACTTTAAGTCATATATCTGGGTTATGCAAGTTTACATGTATTGAAAATTGTGCAAAAGGATATCGTCTATTTTACTTCTCATGCACTGTGTGCTACAGATAGAGGAATTGAGTACTGGGTAATGTAAACGTGATGGTATGTTGTTTGCAAACCGATGAAGATGAAGACAAAAAGGGTCATATATCTATTACGCCTTTTTTCATCTTATTTATTAGTACGGCACAACTGAAAAAGGAGTGTAAATAATCAAATGAACATGAGCTGACTTAATGGGAACAAACTGAAGAATTTCTTAATTTTATCTATATTTAGACTATGGAAAAAATTATACAACTAACTTGCATGGAAAAATGTAGTGAAACGCTTCTCTAACGTTGACTATAAAAAATATGAGAGTTTATGACATTGGTCAAATATAAAGAAATTGTTAAAATAGACGTGTTAATATTTTTTTTTGAAAATCTGATGTATTTTAGAGCTTAAAATCTGATGACTAGTGAAACTAATCTCGGTGGAAAATGCTGGCCACTCCCGTTGTTGTCCTGCGTAAGTACATGGAAAAGTGTGATAAGTACCACAGGCTTAATATCAATCAAATATAGCCATGGTAAACAATAACATCTCAAAATGATAGCTTGAATGTGTTGGTTTTAGCATGTTGTTAAAGCAGATAAAAAATAGAAGGGAATGTTAACTACAACAGGCTTAACAGGGACTAAATATTGTAATTCAAACTGGTACTGTTGAAAATGAATACAACGTAGCTCATGCTTAAACATCACACTGCATAAATATGTAAAACTGAAATAAAGGGCATGTATTAACTTCACCAGGCATAACAGGAACCAACTATAGCCGTTTAAACTGGTATTGATGAAATCGAACTGCACAGTTCATACTTGCACATAGTGAACATCACATTGTGAATAATGAAATAAACAAGGCATATATGCTCATTATAACAACCTAATATAGCCATTGAAAACTGGACAGAGGCTCACTGCAACCAACCTAACAAGCAAATACAGATAAACAAGGCATCTGCTTGAAAACTGGACAAAGGCTCACCGCAACCAACCTAACAAGCAAATACAGATAAACAAGGCATCTGCTTAAAAACTGGACAAAGGCTCCTGTAACCAACCTAACAACCAAATACAGATAAACAAGACATCTACTTGAAAACTGGGCAAATGCTCACTGCAACCAACCGAACAACCAAATACAGATAAACAAGGCATCTACTCACTATAAACAAGCAAATATAGCCATTCCTCAAATTGAAGTGGACAATTCATACTTAAACATCAGATTGCCCTATTGAACATTACATTTTTGCGTTACTGAAATAATTAAACACGGCACAGTTAAAACATCGCATGGCAAAAGCTACTACAACAATGGGTACAAGTTGGCTAGCTAGAAAAAGTAAGATTTGCTTATAGGATATTGCCTCACTTGTCGTGGACGGGATCCCTGATGTCGCAGATGGGCTGTTTCACCTTGGAAGAGCCGTAGTGGGTGCCCTTCGCGTGGTCGTGGTTGATGAGATCTGACTTGGCAGCTGAGGATCCCAAGCCACCACCGTAGAACGCGTCCTTCAGAAATGACATAATGGGCTCGATGGCGTACAAGGATCGCAAATCCTTGACCGTGAGGTGGAGGAGATCAGCGGGGGGGGGGGGGGGGGGAGGGGGGGAGGGGCTTCGAAGAGATTAACGGCGGTTGAACCAGAGGCGTTGGGGATGGACCACTTAACCTGTGACATGGCCCGCGTGAAGCCTTCGCTGTCGACGATCTTGATGTCGTACCCGGCTGTCCTGAGATACAGTAATACGTGAGCCCGCTGATGTGAAGCCTTTGGCATGCCGACGTAGTCAACGTCCTCACCGGCTTCCGTGGCGAGGTGTTCCTCCGGGATCGACAGGTCGGCACGAACGGCGGCCACCTTAACATCGTCTGGCGGATAGGCCATGATATACCTCCTTTTGGTCGTATGCTCCTCGGGCTCCCCGGGATATGTGGTCGGGCTTAGGCTACGACTCTCTGGAGTAGGGGATGGGGATCTGGGGGGGGAGGGACATTACAGGTGTCGGAGTCTAGGATCTGCGTCCAAAAAACTTCTCCAAGAACTTAGGGTTCGAACTCTAGGGGGGCTTTGCTTGGCGACCTACGACACGACGGCAACTACGGCGGGATCACGACGGGCTCACTGGCTCTCACCGAACACGAAGGGGACGCGCGAGCTACCCAGGTTCGGGCCACCGTGCGGTGTAATACCCTACTCCTGCCTGTGTTGGATTGCTCTGTAATGGAGAGCTTGTGGCTCAAAGTACACGAGGTGGGGAAGAATGAATCGATACCCTTACATGGAAGCGGCCTTGCCCCTTTTGTAGTGCCTTGGTCCTCTTCCCCGAAAATATGAGCAGGAAAGGTGGCCATAGGGCGGCAATTCAAAGGGGAACAGGCGCACAGGCTTATCCTGATTAAAGGCGGTCTCTGCCTGATAAAGTAGTCCTCTTGATGTGTTGGTGGGCTTGGCGATGACCTCCATCCTGGTGCGCCGATCCGTCCTGATCTTCTTTTACCAAAGAGGAAACGCTTTGGGACTTGCTTTGGGGGAGGCAGACGCCGCTGCTCCCTTATCACCAGAATGGAAACTGGGCTCGGTCACGCCTCGCCGTCCTTATCCTGACAGCGGGACGTCACCCATGTGCTGGGCGTGGAGCCCCACGGCTGACGCCGTATGACCTACTTCATGAGAAGGCCTCGCGAGGCAACCTGGTGCTTGGCGGCCTCGGCAGGGCCTAACCTAGCGGCGAGGGGCCTCGTGAGGCGGCTTCCTCCGGAGCGGCCGAGGCAGGGCCACCCTCATGGGCCGGCCCAAGCGTTGTCCTCCGGGCCAGAGGCAGACGGGCCGTGGTACCCTGGTTCCCACTGGGCCGACAGTAGTAGCCCCCGGGCCCGCGGCGCGCACGTTCCGCCCGTTAGGGACGAAATGATGCGGGGCCCATTGAGCTGCCGGGCCCAGAGGTGACGCGTGGCGGCTGTTACGGGGCGGGTCGCTCCCCACGACGCCTCGGTAACCGCCGTCCTGGCGATAAAGCCTGCCCGCGCAGGGCGCAGGCACATCATTGCTCCCCGTCTCCATCTCGCCCTTCATCTCGCGTGAGCAGCTCCTCTGTTCCTCCTCCTTCAACCTCCAATCTCTTCGCCACCATGGCCCCTGGCAGGAAAGGGAAGAAGAAAACCGCCGAGCCAGGGTTGTCGGTCCCGCCGGGGCCGGGGCCCGCGCTGCTGAAATCTGTGATCCTCAACGAGGAGGGCCTGGACAAGGTGCGGCCGATGACGGCCGGCTCCCACAACGGGAACAGGGCGATGAAGATTTGGCCGGCATCGTGCCCCGCGGCTCAGCGAGGGGGTACGACCTTTCCGTTTTCCTCCACTTCGTCTTCGTCGGGCTGGTGCCTCCCTTCTCCGACTTCTTCGACACCATGCTCAGCCACTACCAGGTCCATGCGCTGCACCTGCACCCGAGCTCGGTCCTCCTTCTCTCCATCTTCGCCTACCTCTGCGAGGCTTTCCTGGGGGTGATGCCATCCGTGGCCTTCCTTCGGAAATTCTTCCACCTCCGACTGACTGAGGCGGACCAGTGCTCGGGCTGCGTGTCATTCCAGATGGTCGCGGGCATGCGCACGCACATCATCGACATGCGGATTCCCGAGGAGGTGGAAGGCTTCAAGGAGCACTGGGTCTACATGGACGTGCGCCAGTACATCCCTTTACTCAAAATCCCGGAGGCGCCAGCGGTGCCGAGCTCCAGGTGGGGCCCCGTCGAGCTGACCGACGCCGCGTTGGGGCCGGTCATGGCGAGGATGCGAGTGCTTCAAGTCGGCGGGCTCACCGCGAGCATGGTCGTCAAGGAGTTCGTGTGCAAGCGCATTGCTCCCCTCCAGAGGCGCTCATGCCCAGTATGGACACACTCAGGCCTGGGGGACCCCATGAGGCTGAGCGCCGATTGCCTCGCCCCGGAGGTGGTGGAGGGGCTGGTGAGCGTTCTCCTTGCCGCGGGGACGCCGTTCCTGCCGCCGACGGCGGCTCCAATTTACTGCTTCGGAAACCAGGAGGAGGCACGGGCCGGCATGCCGCAGTTTGACCAGTGGGGGCTGGTGCCCCCGAGTCATGTGGGACCCCGCGACAACCCGATCCAGGTGCTGTCAATTCCCGGAGGCGACGACGATGCCAGGATGGCGGCCGTAGCCGTCGCCCAAAGCGAGGCGGCGTCCTCCTTGCCGATTCACCGCCAGCCGATGGCAGGTGCCTGCAGCGGCGGTGGCAGCGACGCTGGGGGGTTCCGAGCCGAGCCCCTGCGGTCTGCGCCCCCGAAGGAGGAAGCCCATCGCGCGGAAAGACCTTCGCCTGGCGGGGCGATCCCGCCCGCCGAAGCCTCGGGAGGGGGCCTAGGCGAGCCTCGTGGCAGGGCCTCGGGAGGAGGCCCCAGCGAGTCTCGAGGAAACAGCAGCAGCCGCCCGGGAGGGAAGCTAAGGAAGCGGCGATGGGTCCCCAGAGACGAGTAAGTCTTCTTGCCCTGTGCACTCCTCGCACCCACCGCTTCACCCAGCAAGGCTCGGCCTGATCCCCAGTTATGCAGGAGGGGCTCCCCACCGAAGAAGAAGAAGGAGGGTGCCCGGAACGGGGATGCCGGCGAGCCGGCCGAGGCTCAACGGGAGCCGGGGGCGGTCGACACACCGGCGCCCCCGCCGAGCCCCGTGGAGCGCGGTGGAGTTGTCGAGGAGGAGCCTGTGGACTCTACCCAGCCGCCCGAGGAGGCCTTCCCTCCTGCCGGAGGAAGAGTGCCTCCGAAAGAGGCCCGCACCGAGGGGGAGGTAGGCACCGACATGGCGGCCACCACAAGCCTCGAACGATCACCAAGGCGCCATGAGCCGGAGGCGGCCGCGCCCCACCCTTCCCGTACGGCCGAGCGGTCGGCAGGGGCGGAAGTTGAGGTGGAGGCTGAGGGGGACCCTGGCCGCTTGGAGGGGAACGAGGCCCCCTCAGGCGGGGGCCTGGGCGGGTCCGATGACGCAGCAGCCCCCGAGCCCTTAGAGCCACGGGGGGCGGAGATGGAAGGGCCGGGCGAGCCCTGGACCTTACCCGGTGAGCCACATCATCCTACTGCAGATCGGGACTCTCCGCCACGCCTGTCGGGGGGATGACCCCCGGGTAGGCAAGCGAACCCGGAGCCCCATTTCAAAAACATCGAGGCAGCCCATGCCCCTCCCCGCCGGCTGACGAACCGACCGGCTTCTCAGCGCTAGCCGGCCAGGCCCGGCCCCGGGCCGGGTCCGGCTGGCCGCTAGCCGGCTGGCGATAGGTCGGCGGCCGTCCCATCGCGTTCGGCGACAAGACAACCCCCCACGAGGGGGGAACATGGCTACAGTGCAATCCGTCTCGGGAGGGCGCGCCGGCAAAGCTGCTAGCCCTGTTGACGCGACGGCCGGTGTCGGCACCAGCACGCCGGTGCAGCCCCCCGCGGAGCCGCCTACTCCGGCACGCCTCTGCAGAGCGCGCACGCGCCATCTACTCCTGCACGCCTCGGCAGAAGCGCGCACGCGCCGATCACTCCTGTACGCCTCTGCAGAAGCACGCACGCACCGTCCACTCCGTGACGCTCGAAGCGACGGGCCACAGTGTCGCGCCGCCCTCGGGCGCCACAGCCGGCGGGGCCCAGCAGCCGGCGGGCCCACGGCCGGCTCCAAACGCCGACGCTCGGGTCCCGGCGGGTGCAGTTTACCCATGTAACCCTAGGGGGTCGGGCTATAAGACCCCCCAGGAGGCCTCCATGCAGGGGGTTCGCATTCTAGTTGGCTACTTGGTTCACTCCTTCCCGCACACACACACACACACACACGGGAGAGGCAGAACGGAGACCTAGCTCTTTCTGCGTCCTCCACTCGAACAGCTCCAGGAGCACCATTGTAACCATTGTGGCCTCTGAGCCTATCAACCCACTCAGCAGGACTAGGGGTGTTACCTCTCCGGAGGGCCCCGAACCTGGGTACGCCTTGTGTCTCTCGCATGCGCGTGCCAACCTCACTTCCGGAATCCACCGGCGTCCTCTCGCAGCCCCCCATTTTTAGCCATCTCATGGCATCTGCCATGATTTCACCACGACAGTTGGCGCCCACCGTGGGGCTGCTCGCGGTGTCGACCGGAGTCAAGTTCCGGACGAGGCCCTTCACCAGCTCCGGCGAGCGCATCGTGCGGTTTGGTCCGTGCGCCTCGCACGGCCAACCCGGCCGGCTGCGGCGCCGTGTCGGACGCGAACGCCGCCTGCCCCGCAGGCTGCCTCGTCGTCCCCTTCGGCACGCTGCGCGTCTTCGTCGCGCTCGTCCCCGACGTGTTTCCCGGCAAGGTACACAGCTTCACCGATTCGCCCGTCCCCGTTGGCCGCGCCGCCTCCGACGATGGCACGGACCTCTGCGTTCGCGCAAAGGTGCTGACCATCGGCACTAGTTCCGGCTCCCCGCGCGCCAAGGAGAAGACTGCCGCGGCCGCCGCTGCCGCGGCTACGGCCCCTCATCGCCGCGCCGACCCGCTCCACGAGACGATCCGGAGCCTGCGGGCCCCCATCACGCCCGACGCCGACACGGCGGCAGCAGCGGCTCAGCTCAACGAGGACCGTGAGCATCTGCTAGTCGAGGCCACGGAGCTCGCGGCAACACGGTGCCGGCTGGAGTCCTTCCAGCGTGAGTACGACAGCGTCCACGGCTTCACGCCGGCCACTGCTGAGCCCAGCCGGGTCGCGGAAGTGCGTGTCCGTGGAGGCGCGATCGGCCGTGTGCTAGGCGCAGGCCGGCCTGTCTACGACACCCCTGTCAAGAACATGCGCGCGGCGCAGGCGGCCATGGTGGATCTCGAGTTCCTGGAGGGCGAGGAGCTGCTGCAGCAGCAGCAGCGCATCCGCGACCTCATCACCGCGGCGAACGAGCAGCAGCAGCATTTCGACCCGGCCCAGCCGTCCGCCTCCACCTCAGGCAAAACCAGAGACCCGGAGAGGGCTCTTCGGGACACGCAGCAGGCGTCTTCCCCTGCTGGCTCGACGAGTCGCGGCTCTGGCCGGCACTGGGCAAGCCAGAGCCGACGTAACCGCGTCGCGGCCACTGGCGACGGCGTTGCCAACAAGACTGCCGGTGACGGCTGTACCCAGCAGCCGGAACCTCCTCTCCCGCAGCCTCAACAACCCCAGCCGGCTTCCGCCGGCGCGGTGCCACGCGGCCCCATCGCAAGCCGGCTGGGTCCCCGCGAGCCCTACGACGAAACCGACGCCCGCCACCGCATCGACCGGCTGGCGCGGTCCACGCTTCTCGAGGAGGAGAGCTCTGTCGGCCCGGCGTGCTTTGGCCCCTGGATCCGCGGGGAGCCCTTCCCCAAAGGCTTCTCGCTGTCGCGTGACTCCCCCAAGTACAGCGGCATCTACAAGCCGGAGGACTGGCTAACCGACGACACCACGGCTGTCGGCATCGCCGGCGGCAACCGGCGCGTGGCGGTTCGCTACGTTCCCCTCATGCTGCTCGACTCGGCCCAGGCATGGCTTAACAGCCTGGAGGCCGGCAGCGTCAATTCCTGGCTAGACTTCGAAGATGCATTCGTGCGCAACTTCACCAACACGTACACGTGTCCTGGTCGGCCTCGCCAGCTCTCCATGTGCGTTCAGAACCCGGGCGAGCCCCTCCGCGACTTCCTCACGCGGTGGACCGAGCTGTGCAACTCCTGCGAAGGCGTCCACGAGGTGCAAGCCATTCAGTACTTCGTCGACGGGTGCCGAGATGGCACCCTGCTCAAGCACCGCCTGATGTGCGACGAGCCAGACACCCTGGCGGAGCTCATGGCGGTGGCAGACAAGTACGCCACGGCCGACTCCGCGATGCGTGTAAAGATCACGGTCGACGCGGACGGCAAGCCGGTCCCGGTCCAGCCGGCTGCCCTGAAGCCGGCTGGCGAAACCAGCCAGCGCCGGCAAGACAGCCACAACAACAACAAGCGGAAGGCCGAGCAGCCGGCTCCTCGCTACAGCAACCAGCAAGTAGCCGCGGTGGAGGGGGAGCGGCAGGCCGAGCAAGGCGCCGGCCAGCGCCCGCGCACCGGCAAGGCCGTCTGGCAGCCCAAGCTGTCTTTCGAGCTGATGCTCGATGCCCCCTGCAAGAACCACAGCGGTGCGAAGCCGTCGACGCACACGCTCCGGCAGTGCAGCTTCACCCAGCGTCTGTTGAAGGGCAACCTTCCACCCCCGCCACCCGGAGCCGGCCCGCAGCAGCCGTCGCTTCCGCCTCCCCCGGCGGCCGGCGCCCTCGCCAACGACCCCTATCCGCAGCAGGACGTGGCCTACGTCGTCTTCACCAGCGAAGGCAACGACAAGCACAGCAAGCGCAAGTACCAGCACGAGGTGAACGCCGTCGTCCCTCCGGTCCCCCAGTACATGCACTGGTCCGACCGTCCTGTCAATTGGACCCGGGAGGATCACCCAGCCGTGATGCCCACGCCGGGTGGCTACGCGCTCGTCCTCGACCCCACCTTCGTTGCTGAGAAGCGCACCTGCCACTTCTCGCGGGTGTTGATCGACGGTGGCAGCAGCATCAACATCCTCTACCGTGACACCATGATCAAGCTCGGCATTGAGGAGGGCCAGCTGCAGCCCACCCAGACGGTGTTCCACGGCATCGTTCCCGGCGCTTCATGCTCTCCCATCGGCCGGGTGCGGCTGGACGTGCTGTTCGGCACCAGCGCCCACTTCCGCCGCGAGCTGATCTGGTTCGAGGTGGTCAACCTCGCCATCCCCTACCACGCGCTTTTGGGCCGGCCCGCCATGGCCAAGTTCATGGCGGTTCCGCACTACGCCTACCTCAAGATGAAGCTGCCGGGTCCCAAGAGCATCATCACCATCACCGGCAACTACAAGAAGTCCCTAGAGTGCGCTAAAGCCGGCTCCAAGCTGGCCGAGTCGCTGGTCGTCACCGAAGAGAGGCGCCAGCTCGACCGCCTTGTCGCGCTGGCTGGCGAGCAGCCGGTCATGCCGGCTCAGCTCAAGCAGCCGGCCGACGAGGGGTCCTTCAAGCCGGCCAAGGGCACAAGGAAGGTTTCGCTCGACCCATCCAACCCCGACTCCAGCGAGTACGTCGTCGTGGGCTCTGGCCTCGACAGCAAATAGGAAGGCGAGCTTGTCGACTTCCTCCGTGAGAATCGGGATATCTTCGCATGGTCCCCTAAAGACATGCCGGGAGTTCCGAGGAAGTTCGCCGAGCACAAACTCCACGTCTGGCCGGATGCCAAGCCGGTCCGGCAGCCGCTACGCCGCTTCTTCGAGGAGAAGCGATGAACCATTGGCGAAGAGATCGCTCGGCTGCTCAGAGCCGGGTTCATCATGGAAGTGTTCCACCCCGAGTGGCTGGCCAACCCGGTCCTCGTCCTGAAGAAGAACGGCACTTGGCGCATGTGCATCGACTACACCAGCCTGAACAAGGCCTGCCCCAAGGACCCGTTTGCCCTTCCTCGGATTGACCAAGTCATCGACTCCACAGCCGGCTGCGAGCTTCTGTCCTTCCTGGACGCTTACTCCGGCTACCACCAGATCAAGCTGGACCCGGCGGATGCCCTCAAGACATCCTTCATCACCCCCTTCGGAGCATATTGCTACATCACCATGTCATTCGGCTTGAAGAACGCCGGCGCCACCTTCCAACGCTGCATGCAGAAATGCCTTCTGCCCCAGATCGGCCGGAACGTGCACGTCTACGTCGACGACATCGTGGTGAAGACCAAGCAGCACCTCACCCTCCTCGAGGATCTCAGGGAGACGTTTGCAAACCTGCGCCAGTACCAGATCAAGCTCAACCCGGAGAAATGCGTCTTCGGCGTGCCGGCTGGCCAGCTCCTTGGTTTCCTCGTCTCGGAGCGCGGCATCGAGGCCAACCCGGAGAAGATCAAGGCCATTGACCGCATGCGCAAGCCGGCCCGGCTGCGCGATGTCTAGAAGTTCAGCGGCTGCTTGGCCTCTCTCAGCCGGTTCGTCAGCCGGCTGGGGGAGAGGGCTCTGCCCCTATATCAGCTCATGAACAAGACGACGCCGTTCGAGTGGTCCGACCAGGCGGACGAAGCTTTCCGCGACCTCAAGCGCATGCTCTCCACCACGCCCGTCCTGGCCGCGCCGGCTGAGACGGAGCCGCTCCTGATGTACATCGCGGCGACCACCCGCATGGTCAGCGTGGTGCTGGTGGTAGAGCGCCCCGAGGAAGGCAAGGCACAGCCAGTACAGTGCCCTGTGTACTACCTCAGCGAGGTCCTCTCGACCTCCAAGCAGAACTACCCGCACTACCAGAAGATGTTCTATGGCGTGTACTTGGCCGCCAAGAAGCTGAGGCAGTACTTCCAAGAGCACGCCATCACCGTGGTGAGCACGCCCCCCTCGGCGAGATCATGGGTTGCCGGGATGCCTCTGGCCGGATCGCCAAATGGGCCATCGAGCTAGCCGGCCACACCATACTCTACGAGCCTTGCACCGCCATCGAATCGCAGGCGTTGGCCGACTTCCTCGTCGATTGGGCGGAGACCCAGTACTTGCTGCCGGCTCCCGACGCAACACACTGGCGCATGCACTTCGACAGCTCAAAGATGGCATCCGGCTTGGGAGCCGGCATCGTGCTCTCCTCCCCTAAGGGCGACCGGCTGCGCTACGCGCTGCAAATCCACTTCGCCGCCTCCAACAACGTCGCCGAGTACGAAGCCGTCGTCCACGGCCTTCGGCTGGCCAAAGAAATCGGCATCCGGCGCATCCTCTACTTCGGCGACTCCGATCTGGTGGTCCAGCAATCCTCTGGCGTGTGGGACGCCAGAGACTCCAACATGGCCAGCTACCGCAACCTGGTCCAGCAGATGACCGGCAGTTTTGACGGCTGCGAGTTCCTTCACGTCCCCCGCAACGAGAACGAGGCGGCCGATACCTTAGCCAAGCTTGGCTCCAGCCGGTGAGCAATCCCAACTGGCATCTCCCTCGAGCACCTGCGCAAGCCATCCATCAAGCCGTCTCCGGATTCGGAGTCCATCGTCGTCCCGGCCGACCCAACGGCGCTGCCCTCCGGCTCGGGGGCAGCCGGCTCCGGCTCGGGGAGTGCCAGCACCGCCTCTCCTCCAGTCCCGGGGGCTGCCGGCTCCGGCTCGGGGGCTGCTGGCTCCGGCTCGCCGCCTCCCGACCCGGCCGAGCCCGCGCAAGCGGCCGTTCTCATGGTGCTGGAGGCGCCGTCTTGGGCCCAGCCAATCCTCGCCTTCCTGGCAAGCGGCGAGCTCCCGGCGGACGAGGTCGAGGCTCGGCAGGTGCAGCGCCGGGCTTCCGGCTACAGCATCATCAACCACGAGCTCGTCAAGCGCAACACAACCGGCGTCTTCCAGGGATGCGTCGAGACAACCAAGGGGCTCGAGATCTTGCTCGATATCCACCAGGGCGAGTGCGGGCACCACGCCGCCTCCCGGTCCTTGGTGGCCAAAGCATTCCGCCACGGCTTCTACTGGCCAACTGCGCTGAAGGATGCCGAGGAGCTGGTTCTCAAGTGCAAGGGCTGCCAGCGCTTCAAGGCCCAGAGCCACCAGCCGGCTTCGGCGCTCCAAACCATCCCCATCACGTGGCCCTTTGCCGTCTGGGGCCTTGACATGGTGGGACCCATCAAAACCGCTCAGGGCGGCATGACACACCTTCTGGTGGCCGTCGACAAATTCACCAAGTGGATCGAGGCAAGACCAATCAAGAAACTCGACGGCCCCATGGCCGTCAAGTTCATCACCAACATCGCTGTCCGCTATGGCGTCCCCAACAGCATCATCACCGACAACGGCACCAACTTCGCCAAAGGCGCGCTAGCGCGCTACTGCTCCGTCTCCGGCATCTGGCTTGACCTGGCCTCCGTCGCCCACCCTTAGTCCAACGGCCAGGCGGAGCAGGCAAACGGCCTCATCTTGGCCGGTGTCAAGCCGCAACTCGTCGAGCCGCTCATACGTTCACCCGACAGCTGGATCGACGAGCTGCCGGCTGTCCTATGGAGTCTCCGGACCACCCCCAACCGCTCAACCGGCTTCACTCCATTCTTCCTCGTCTACGGGGCCGAGGCGATCATCCCCACGGATATCGAGTTTGACTCACCTCGCATCACCCTATACACGGAAGTGGAGGCCGCAGCAGCACGCGAAGACGGCGTCGATCTGCTTGAAGAGGCGCGCCTGCTGGCCCTCAGCCGGTCGGCCATTTATCAACAGAGTCTACGCCACTACCACAGCAAGAAGATCAAGCCCCTCGCTTTCCGCGAAGGCGACCTCGTGCTCCGGCTGATCCAGCGAACAGCTGGCCAGCACAAGCTGTCCTCCCCATGGGAGGGCCCCTTCATCATCAGCAAGGCCTTGCGCAACAACGCGTACTACCTCATCGACGCGCAGAAGCGAAGCAAGCGCAAGAGAGACGCCTCCGGCGAAGAGACGGAACGCCCCTGGAACGCGGAGCTCCTCCGTCCATTTTACAGTTAAACCGTGTATGTATGTATCACTACCCCTTTTGAACTTAATGAAAGCAGCAGGTCCCCCGAACGACACTCGGGGGCTACCTTTTCATCTCTACCGAGTTTTTGCGCACTTTACCGCATTCGCCTCCCTCCCACCGGGTCGGCACGGCCGGCTCGGGGGCTCGAGGGCTCGCCGGCTAGCCCACGCCGCGTTCTCCTCAACCCAATCAGTAACGTGCATACCGCCGAAGCCCTCTCTACCATAAGCCACAGACCAGCTCCCGGCTGTTCAAGGCTAGCAACAGCCAAAGGCTACAAGCATCCGCACGCGAAAAACGGCTAAGTACGAACAACCGGCTCGGCTAACCCGGCTCTTCTCACTTCACGCTCCGCCGCACAGACCAGCTGCGCTCCAGCCGGCTTCGCCGGCTGCAGCCAGCCGGCCCAGTGGGTGGGTGTTTCGCTTGCGCTCAAATCCTAAAGCCCAAGTACTAGGCGCTCTCTTCTGAGTCCGGCTCCCCGTCCCAGCTACAAACCGGCTCCCGGCTGTCCGGCTGGCGGGGAGAAGGACGTAGGCGGAATCAAACAGGAAAACGGCTAAGGGAAAAGAACAAAAGCGAAACTGCCACACGGCAGGCGCAAGCACACAAGAAACAAACATGCATTCATATATACAGCAAGGCCCGCGGCCGATAAGTTCATTACATTAAACTTACACCCCCAGTGGGTGGATCTGCCGGCTAACAAAAGCTCCGAGTTCAAAAGAAACAGGAAAAAATATAAGCCCTAGGCTGCGGCTTCGTCGGCGTCGCTCGGCGCCGGGTTCTCCGTGGTGGCGGTGTCGTCCAGCTCACCAGCGTCGTCGTCCGTGTCGGCAATCGTCTCGGCCGAGCTGCCCTCCGGGTCCTCGAGCTCCAGGCCGAAGTCATCGGTGGGAAGCTCCGCGCCGTCCGGCGCCCGCTCCGGCACAAAGTCGCCGTACGGGGCGAACGAAGCAATATCGCTAGCCCGCATGGCGATCCCCGTCGCCCGCTCCGCCAAGTCTGCCTCCGCCCCAGCCCTCCGAGCGCACAGCTGGTCTAGGCGGATGGTTGGGTACCACGACAGCACGACCCCGAGCGCCATGTCTGCGTCGGCTCGAGCTGCGGAGGCCCTCCATGCGTTGAGTCGCGCCGCGCCGGCCTCCAGCCAACGCGCCAGCCGGCTCACGCTGCTCGGTGCCACCGCACCCGGCCAGAGGGCGGCCGCCATCAACAAGCCGGCTTCGAATAGCCGGTTCATCTGGCGCTCCCCCGCTTCCAGGCGAGCCTTGGCGGCCACGGTGATCTCCGCCACCGACCAGGCGGCGTACTCCTCGATAGCGGCCCCCGCCGCAATCTGCTCCTGCCGGTGGGCGTTCACCGCCGCTTCGGCCGACCCTTGGGTTTCGGGGAAGAACCCTGGAAGTGAAGAGGAGGAAGATTGACCAAGACGCCAAAGGGCGGAACACAGAAAGAAGCAAAAGACGCAAGCGAAAACACTTACGCGTGAGAAGCTCGTCGATATAGAGCGCCTCTTGCAGCGCCTCCCGCTCCCTCGCCGGCAGCGCGTTGGCACTGCGATCGCGGTCCGCCTGGAGCTGGCTGACTTCCTCAGCGGCCTTCTTCGCTGCCTCCTCCTACCGCGCCGCCGCTTGACGGCGTTCTTCGGCAAGCCGGTCCAGCTCGGCCTTATGGGCGGCGGCGGCTTCGTCCCTCTCCCGGACTGCCCGGGCCGCCTCCTCCTGCAGCCGGTCGTGCTCCGCGGCCGCCTGGTCACGGAGCTGGACGGTTTCCGCCAGTTGGCGCCGGAGCATCTCCATCTCCGCCGGGTCAACTGCAGCGGCTGCGCATCCGGAACCGGATTCCGGTCAGAAGCCGAGCAAGAAAGCAAAACAAGATGCAAAGAAGATCCGACCCGGCTGCTGCGCAAACCGGCCCAGATCTCGGGGGCTACACCCAGTGGGAGCGCTGGCGCGCCCCCACTGGAAGAACGCAAGAAAGAAGTTGGAAATAGTACCTCTGACCTGGCGAAGTTCCCCTTCCTTGGCCGCCAGCTGGTCCCTGGCCGCGCGGTACCGGCCCAGGAGGCGGTTGTACGCCGCCACCCGCTAGTCATAGATGGACTGCAAAGAAGACAAAGTCAAAACACAGACGCCTGAAAAGGCCCGACCCGCCTGCTACGCAGCCGGCCCGGGCCTCAGGGGCTACACCCAGTGGGTGCGCTGACGCGCCCCCACTGGAAAGCGACCAAGCCGGTCGAAAATAGCAAAGAAGAAAGCGAAAAGCAAGAGGGCACGAAGGGCGAAAGAACTCACCGCGAAGGTCTGCTCCAACTATCGCAGCCGGCCGCTCTCCGCCTGAGCGAAGCTTTGCCACTGGCTGCGGTGGTTGGCAATCTGCAGCCGCAGAGAGTCCACCGCCGCGTCCAGCTCGCTTCGGGGGGCGCCGCTCATCGCCTCGCTGGAGCTCGCCGCCCAGGTCCGCTGCGGCTGAACGGCGGACCCGGCGCTGGTTCCACTGCCGGCCGGCCTTGGTTCGAGGCTAAGCCCCGCGGCCCGCGGTTGCGTCGTCACCAGGGCGCGCGAGCTCCCCGGCGCGGTCTCCGTCCTTGGTGGCGGCACTCCTCCTCCGCTCGACACGGCCTCCGGCTCGCGGTCCCCTCCGCTTCCGCCTCCGCCTCCGCCTCCGGCTCCATTGACCAGGTCTATAGCCGGCGGCACCTCCTGGTCGGCCGTCGGGTCGGCCTCCGGCTCGCGGTCGCCGGGTTCGGCACGACCGGCGTTTTCCTCGTCGGCCGCACGGGCATCCGCCTCTGCCCGGCGGGCCGGATCATGCACCATCTTGGAGCGATGCTCCGCGACCGGCGACGGCGGCGGCTACGGCGCTGTCCACTCCGGCCACGTGGTCTCCTCCGCGACCCGCGGCCGCGTCGCCACGACCTCGGCCACGGCGACGCTCCACGCCTTGGCCGACGCCTCGGCTATCTCCTTCTCAGCCTCGGCTCGGGCCCTCCAGGCATCCCGCTGGGCGGCCTCCAAGGCGGAGCCGGCTTGGCGGGCCGCGAGCACCTCTTCGGGGGTCTCCCCCGCCTCGCTCTCCCCCGTGCCGCTTCGGCCCCGTCGCCGGTCGGCCTCCTCCGCAGCCGCCGCTACCGTGGCAGCCTCCGCCGGCTCGAGCGCACTCCTGGACGGCGCGCGAGAGAGATGAAGAAGAAGAAAAGAAAAGAAATAACGGCAACAGCAGCAAGCAAAGCAGCGACCCCAAATGCAAAAAAGAAACTTACCCTATGGCCACGGGAACCGCTCGCGGCGGACCCGCCGGTGGCGCCATCCGGCGCGCCTTCTTGGCGGACCTCTTCAGGGTGCCCGTCTGCGCCGCTGCCGGGCGCTTCGCGGCCGGCCGCGCCTCGACCGGCTGCTTCCCATGCGGCCGGCTTGGGCCTGCCTGCTCTCAGGTCGTCCTCCTCTGCCGCCCCCTGGGGGCGGCCCCTTCGCCCGCCTCCGTGCCCTGAGGAGCTGCATCGCCCGTCCCGTCCTCGTCATCTTCATCGTCATCCGGCCAGTCCCGCAAAACATCCGGGATCAGAGACTTACCGGCTGGAGCGGAGCCGCCGGCTTCCGCGTCCGCAAGATGCTGCCCGCCGCCTTCGTTGCCGGCCTCCTCGTCCTCCGGGTCTGACTCCTCCCGGTCCGGCTGCAGAACCATGGGACTCGGGCCGTCATTTGCCAACTGGCTCGGGAAGCGCTGCAGCCGTCCCAGGGCGTCAGGGCGCATGAGAAAGGCGGACGCGGCGAAGAACAAGGACCAGAGACTTACCACTGGCGCCGGGGCATCCCGGCTGTACGGCTCCTTGCCAAACCGCCACTCCTTCACCTTGAGCCCGGCAGGGGTCGCACCGGCCGCTCATATCGCAGATCCGGTGCGGCCGCGTCTGCAGCGGCAGCACCCGGCGACCGATGAAGGCGGCGATGAGGTCCACGGCGGTGAGCCCCTCGCGGTCCGTCATCTCCTTGATCCGGCTGCAGATCCCCAAGATCTCTGCTGAGGGGCTCTTCGGGTTGTGCCCCCAGTTCAGCTTCTCAGCCAGGGGTGCAACGACGAATGGAGGGAGGTTGATCCGGTCGTTGGCTGGGTTCGCGTTCTTCACATAGAAGAAAGATTTCTGCCACTTTTTGGCGGACTCCTCGAGCAGCAGCTTCGGGAAAGGGCCCGCCATCTGGGTCACCGCCACGGCCGCCCCGCATTCGGCCATGACGCCGGCTGCCGCTCCTTGCTGCTTGAGGTAGAAGAGCCGGGACCACAGCTCCATGTACGGGAGGATGCCGACGTAGCCCTCGCACAGCGTTGCGAAGCCGGCGAGCTGCAGGATGGCGTTCGGCCCCAGGTGGTGCGGCTGGAGGCCGAAGAAGGTGAGGAAGCGCCTGAAGAAGACGCTCGCCGGGAGCCCGACCCCGCGGAGGAAGTGGGTGTAGAACACCACCACCTCGCCACTCCGCGGTTCCGGCGCCGTCTCCTCGCCGGGTGCGCGCGCCTCCACCTCCGCCGCCGGCGGCAGCCGCCTCGTGCGGCGAAGATACTCGATATCGTCATCGGTGACCACCGACCCTTCCCACGAGCCCTTCGGCGGCGCCATTGGCGAGAGCGGGAGAAGCACGGAAGAGGAAGAGAGAAAGCAGCGATGGAGCGAGGAAGCAACGACCGCGCGAGTCGCGGCGTAGTGCGGTGGCGAGCCTGGCGGGCGACGGCGAGCGGCAGAGGTGTGCGCGAGAAGGAAGAAGGGGAGGCGGAAGCAAAGCGACGGGCGGGGGCAGAGGAGCGAGTGCCTCGGCCTCTCCCCCTCCCCTCCCATTTAAAGACCACGGTCGAACGTGGGGGAGTGGGATCGTTTGCGCCCACGATCCCCACTCCCCCGCCATACACGGGCGCGTTAAAGCCACGCCTTAACTGCCTCGAGAACTCCAACAGGCGCTGACAGCCGCAGTAAATCCCGTGCGCGGGCCGAGGCCGCGGCTCGGTGGGACCCAGCTCACTGCGACGTCTCATCCCGCGCATGGCTTGGCAGGCCTCTTCAGCCGCTGGGCTGCACGTGGCGAGAATTCGTCTGGCGACCGGCGCGCTCCCCCGTACCGGCAGGACCAGCCGGCCGAGCCGTTCAGTCTCCAGCAAAGATCAAGTACCTCGACCCGGCTCCCGGAAGCCGGCAACCGGCGACCTCGAGCCGGCACTACCTCGTCACGCAACCGCACTCCTTCAGGGGGGGGGGATAAGCTGCAAAGCCTCTCCCGCTTGGAGCCGGCGAGCCTTCACAGCTTCGGGGACTACTGTCGGGGGGATGACCCCCGGGTAGGCAAGCGAACCCGGAGCCCCATTTCAAAAACATCGGGGCAGCCCGTGCCCCTCCCAGCCGGCTGACGAACCGACCGGCTTCTCAGCGCTAGCCGGCCAGGCCCGGCCCCGGGCCGGGTCCGGCTGGCCGCTAGCCGGCTGGCGATAGGTCGGCGGCCGTCCCATTGCGTCCGGCGACAAGACATCCCCTCACGAAGGGGGAACATGGCTACAGTGCAATCCGTCTCGGGAGGGCGCGCCGGCAAAGCTGCCAGCCCTGTTGACGCGATGGCCGGTGTCGGCACCAACGCGCCGGTGCAGCCCCCCGCGGAGCCGCCTACTCCGGCACGCCTCTGCAGAGCGCGCACGCGCCATCTACTCCTGCACGCCTCGGCAGAAGCGCGCACGAGCCGACCACTCCTTTACGCCTCTGCAGAAGCACGCACGCACCGTCCACTCTGTGACGCTCGAAGCGATGGGCCACAGTGTCGCGCCGCCCTCGGGCGCCGCAGCCGGCGGGCCCACGCCCGGCTCCAGACGCCGACGCTCGGGTCCCGGCGGGTGCAGTTTACCCATGTAACCCTGGGGGGTCGGGCTATAAGACCCCCCAGGAGGCCTCCATGCAGGGGGGTTCGCATTCTAGCTGGCTACTTGGTTCACTCCTTCTTCCCGCACACACACACGGGAGAGGCTGAACGGAGACCTAGCTCTTTCTGCCTCCTCCACTCGAACAGCTCCAGGAGCACCATTGTAACCATTGTGGCCTCTGAGCCTATCAACCCACTCGGCATGACTAGGGGTGTTACCTCTCCGGAGGGCCCCGAACCTGGGTACGGCTTGTGTCTCTCGCATGCACGTGCCAACCTCGCTTCCGGAATCCACCGGCGTCCTCTCGCAGCCCCCCATTTTTAGCCATCTCATGGCATCTGCCGTGATTTCACCACGACAACGCCCGATCATCCCTCAGCTCCCTGGAGGCCGACCTCTTGGCCGAGGAGGAGAACCTCTGCCTGGAGCGGGAGCACGCCGCGGCTCGCAAGGGCCGGCTCACCTCCCGCGAGGAGGCGGTCACCCGACGCGAGAGCATGGCAGCGGTCCTGGAGATGGACATGGAGATCCGGGAGCGCGAACTCCTGCAGACCACCATCGAGCAGGAGAGGGAGCGAGAACGCTTGGAGAACCTGGATCGCACCGTGGCGGCGAAAGAGGCCTCCTACAGGGAACACCTCACAAAAGCCAACACCACGCTCGAAGAAAAAGCTGCCAAGTACAGGGCGAAGATTGACAAGCTAGGCCAGGATGAGGTCGTGCAGAAGACCAAGGCCCTAGCTGACACCTACTCCAAAAACTTGAAGAAGCAGGAGGACCACTTCACGAAGAGGCGCGGCGAGCTCGACGCCGAAATCGCCGAACTCAAGCGGCAGCTCACGGCATCGGAGGCCGAGAGGCGGAGTGTGGCGGAGCTCCATGCCACGACCCGCCGCGAGTTGGAAGACCTCCAGGCTCAGGTGGGCGAGGTTAGTGACGAGGCACAGCAGACCCACGATGAGGCCGCCCGGGGGCGCGTGGAGCAGCTCCAACGCTCCAAAATGTTCCGCGAGCTCATGGGGCACGCCCGCAGCGCCGTGGCCGCTTTTTCAGTCGAGGGGGTGGAGGATCCCCTGGAGACCGATGATGCCAGCTACCTGGCCTTCTTCACAAGGCCCGTGGAGTCGCTGGAGGCAAGCTCGGCCCGGTTGGATGAGATTCGCGACGCGGACTGCCGCGACCTTCTGCGCCAGGCGTCAACCTGCGTCTTCAGCAATCTGCTGTGTGTCGATGGTGACTTTGACTTCGACCAGGTACTATCTCCGGTCCCCGAGGAGCTTCGAGGCAAGCTCGTGAGGGCGGTGGAGGATCATGTGGCGAGTCTGCTGGAGCGGTTCGCGCCTGTCGGAGAAGGGTCCTGCGAAGACGGCAATGCCGTCGTTGACGACGCCTGAGCCCCTGCGCTCGCCTTCCTGTAATAGAGTAGATGCGGCCCCGTGGGGGCGTGAAAACATTTGCATGGTACTTTTGCTTTAAGCACTTAAGGATTTATGCATTTTCATTTTCCTCCCGAGGACCTTATTTCCCTTTTACATTGCCTTCGTGCCCTGTGTCGCTGAGACCCAGCCCCCGAGGCGGGCTACAGCCGCGCTGGTATGCCCAGAGCGTGCGCTCGGCAAGGCCAGAGGGTGTAGGGCTCTTAGGGCTGGTAGGAGTCCCTGAGGCACGATGCTCAGGGTCCCCCCCTTAACGCGCAGGCGGCTCGTGCCAAGGAAATCCGGATGCCACGAGAGAGAAGCGAGAGGGAGAAGACCCGAGGGGTGCTTTAGACTTAGCTCCTTCGAGGCGTGCAGTTTGGGGCGAGTCCTTCACAGGGCGCGGCTCGTGAGGCGCAGTCCCTCGTGAGGCCTTCCGCCCGTAGGATGTCGCTCGCGAGGCCTCCCGAGGGGGGGGGGGGGGGGCTCCTGAGGCCTTCGGTATCCTGCAGCAGGGAAACTGCCAAGTTTTTGCAAGTAGTGCAGCAGGGCACGCTCGTGAGGTCGCCTGTGGGTGTTATGCGAGGAGACAAGAGCAGCAAGGACCTGTTGAGGTGACGTACACGGGAGCAGGCCCGCGAGCCAGAGCTTAGTCGCTTGGGTTTTTCAATGCTGCTGGGACTGACCCGAGCACAGACACCGTGCCCAGCCCCCGCTCGCGTGACAGGCACGGGTGAGACCACGAGTGCGCGCGCCCCTACTGGGCACCCTCAGCTGTAAGCACACATGGTTTTGGAGGAAATAAGCTTTACTGATGCATGAAGCAGGTTCATTACATAACAGAAAGACACATGCTGTCATGTTCGACATGGGTCAGCTTGAGGATGTGACGGCCGAGGGCCCCTCAGTTAAGTAGGCCGTCAGCGCTGAGCATGGGGCAACTGCCAGCGCTGAGCATGGGGCTTCCATGAGAGTGGGAAGGAGCTCTCACGTGCCGGAGGCAGCGCGGGTAGAGAGAGCCCCGGAGCATGTACAACTCCATGTTGCTCGTATCTGTGGGCACGGATAGAACTTACGGTGACGGCGGGTGTTCCATATGTTTTGCACCGGAACACCCTCCTCCGTCATGAATGGGGCCGCGGTGGGCCGGGGGGCGGGTGTTAACTAGCTCCATATTCCTTGCGATGTGGGACTCCAGGCTCATGCGCATCAGCCTCGCGAAGGTGGCTCCATCACCCTCCAGGCCGAACGGCATACGCATGAGCCAGGGCGAGCCCGCGGTCTGGTCGATCTGCGGAGGAGGGAAGGGGCCCGTGGGATGAGCCTGGTTGTGGGCGACGAAGTCGACGCACATGCGCGCGCTACAATGCGGCCTGGCGACGGGGGTGAGGCTGGCGATCCACTTGAGGTGGGGAGCTTCACGGGCGAGTCCAAGATCCTGGGGCTTGTTGACTTCTTGGGTGATGACTTCCTGCTTCTTGGGCGCCTGACGCCATTCTTCATGCTTGACAGGCCGCACGCTCTGGCACGCGGTTGAGTGGTGCTCGATCACCTCCCTCGGTAGGCCGGACGCGCCTGATGCTGTCCAAGCCAACGCATCAGGGCTTGCCCGGAGGAAGGTGACGAGCGCACCTTCCTATTTGGGGGAGGGCCCGCCGCTGGCAGCGAGGGAGGGGCCTGCTTCACCCCCATCCAGCGACGCCTTCTTGGACTCGGCCCGCTCCTGGGAGAGCAGGGGCTTCTTCTTCACGGGCGTCTCCTCGGCAGGCCCAGGCATGTCCTCATCGGTCGGGTACGTAGTGGAGGCAGTCTTGTAGGCGTGCTCGAGGGTGTGCAGTGCATCCTTCTCGTCGTAGCGGACGGTGAGGGTACCGCGGCAGCCGGGCATTTTGACGAGGCCGTAGGCATGGTGGGTCGCGGCCATGAACTTGGAGAGTGCCGGGTAGCCCAAGATGGCGCTGTAAGGCAGGCCGATGTGAGCCACATCGAAGACGATGAACTCCGTACGGTAGTTCTTGCGGGTGCCGAAGGTGACGGGAAGGCACACCTGTCCCAGGGGTACAGTGGAGCCGTCGGTGACGCCCGAGAAGGGCCTGGTGGGCATCAGGCGCTCGTAGGGCACTTGGAGCGTCTCGAAGGTCTCCACAGAGAGTACGTTGAGGCCCGCTCCACCGTTGATGAGCGTTTTGGTGACGGCCACATTGCTGATGGTAGGTGTACACAGCAAGGGGACGGCGCCCACGGCCTTCGTGGACTTGGGGTGGTCGTTGGCATCGAAGGCGATAGGGAACACATACCACTTGAGGCGGCCGGCGGACTCGAGCATCGGGAGGGCCGCGTTCACCTCCTGGGAGAACTGCTTGAAGTAGCGGTTGGATGGAGGGGCCTGGGCCCCGCCGAGGATGCAGGCCACCCTGCGAGGCTCTTGGTAGCCCCCAGCGTTCTCAGAGGGAGGGGAGTCGTTGGCGCGCATTGGGGCGGCGTTGACTTGAGGGTCAGCCTGCCGCGGCTGGTTCTGACAGCCCTGACGGTTGTTGTTGCCGGCGCCGCTGTTGTGGTTGTCGCCCCAGCGGCCACCTCCGCTGTCGCCACTGCGGCCCTTGCCGCGCTCCTTGCAGCTGCCGCGGCGCTCGGTGCGGCCCTCGCGAAGTAGCTTAAGCTCGTGGTAGTCTTCTGTGCTGTGGGAGTTCACATTGTGGTAGGTGCAGAAAGGGCGGTCGTCCTTCTTGGCCTCGCCGCGGTCCCGGCTGCCCTTGTAGTCCGGCTCCGCCGCGAGCAAGGCGGGGCCCTTGCACTTGATGTCCTTGCCCTTGGGTTTCGCCGCGCCAGGCTCAGCGTCAGTGTCGTTTTGGAGGAAGAGGCGTCCCTCTTCGGCCTTGGCGCAACGGTCGGCGAGGACGAACAACTTTGCTGCGGAGTCAAGCTCGTCCCTGACTGAGAGCTTCTCGCACATCTTCACGTCCGTGACGCCATTGGTGAAGGCGGAGACGATCGCGACGTCGGAGGCCTTCGGGATCCTGTGGCGCACCTGGCTGAAGCGCTGGATGAACTTGCGGAGGGGCTCACCAGGGCGCTGGCGCACGGCCCGCAGGTCGTTGAGTGAGAGGGGACGGTCGCTCGTGCCCTTGAAGTTGGCAACGAACTGCTTGCACAGGTCCTCCCACGAAGAGATGGACGCCTCGGGGAGGTTCATGAGCCATGAGCGCGCAGCATCCTTGAGGGCCATGGGGAACCAGTTCGCCATGACCCGGTCGTCCCCCCTCGCTGCCTAGATGCTGATGGTGTAGAGCAGGAGGAACTCCGTGGGGTCAGCGCTGTCGTCGTAGCATGAAGGGAGCTCTGGCTTGAACTTGTCGGGCCACACCGCGCGGCGTAGCTCGGGGGCGAGGGCCAGATAGCCCCTGTTGGTGACGGCGCCACCGTCGAGGGCCGCGCAGTTCTGGTGCCCAGCCATGGCGACGTCGTGGAGGACGTGGTCCTGGCGGTTGCGCGCCTTCTCGAGGACCACGCGCTCGTCCGGCGGCGCGCGACGGACGATCTGGCAGCTGTCGCCGTCGCCGTCTGGCACGAGTGAGCCGCGGGGCGGCTCCGGGGCAGCGCTCGGCCACGTCGTGGTCCGGAGGAGGAGGAGGAGGCGCTTCACGCCCGGCCCGGTCGGCGCAGGACGGCAGAGCAAGCAAGGAGCGGGAGGGCGCCTGGCCATCGCGTGCGGCGTCAACGAGCTCGGTGATGCGGCTGAGCCAGGCGTCGTAGCCGTCCTCGGTGGGATGATAGCGCAGCAGCTCCTGCGCCATGAGTAGCGCGGCGTGCGGAGCGGGAGGGTCGCGACGCGCAAGCGAGGAGGTGGCGGCGGAGCAGTCGTGCGCCTGCTCGTTCAACGACGGGTGAGCGGAGGAGGTCACCCGCTCCCCAACAGGCTTGGTGGCGGCGCGAGGGCGCCGCCCAGGGGCACCTCGGGCAGTGGGCGCCGCGTGGACCCTGGTGGCGGCTCGGCACACAGTGCGTTCCCGGCGAGCGGCGGCGGCGTCCATGTTGATGCTGACGTCGAGGTCGAAGGCGCGAAGATGGCAAGTCCCTCTACCTGGCGCGCCAAATATCGGAGTCTAGGATCTGCGTCCAAGAAACTTCTCCAAGAACTTAGTGTTCGAACTCTGGGGGGCTTTGCTTGGCGACCTACGACACGACGGCAACTACGGCGGCATCACGACGGGCTCACTGGTTCTCACCGGACACGAAGGGGACGCGTGAGCTACCTAGGTTTGGGCCACCGTGCGGTGTAATACCCTACTCCTGCCTGTGTTGGATTGCTCTGTAATGGAGAGCTTGTGGCTCAAAGTACACAAGGTGGGGGAGAATGAATCGATCCCCTTACATGGAAGTGGCCTTGCCCCTTTTGTAGTGCCTTGGTCCTCTTCCTCGAAAATATGAGCGGCAAAGGGTGGCCACAGGGCGGCAATTCAAAGGGACAGGCGCACATGCTTATCCTGACTAAAGGTGGTCTCTGTCTGATAAAGTAGTCCTCTTGACGTGCTGGTGGGCTTGGCGATGACCTCCATCCTGGCGCGCCGATCCGTCCTGATCTTCTTTTACCAAAGAGGAAACGCTTTGGCGATGACCTCCATCCTGGCGTGCCGATCCGTCCTGATCTTCTTTTACCAAAGAGGAAACGCTTTGGGACTTGCTTTGGGGGAGGCAGACTGTCGGAGTCTAGGATCTGCATCCAAGAAACTTCTCCAAGAACTTAGGACTCGAACTCTGGTGGACTTTGCTTGGCAACCTATGACACGAAGGAGCTACGGCGGAAGCACGACGGGCTCACTGGCTCTCACCAGACACGAGAGGGACGCGCGAGCTACCCAGGTTCGGGCCACCGTGCGGTGTAATACCCTACTCCTGCTTGTGTTGGATTGCTCTGTGATGGAGAGCTTGTGGCTCCATGTACACGAGGTGTGGGGAAGAAAGAGTCGATCCCCTTACATGGAAGCGGCCCTGCCCCTTTTGTATTGCCTTGGTTCTCTTCCCTGAAAATATGAGCGGGAAAGGGTAGCCACAGGGCGGCCATTCAAAGGGGAACAGGCGGGCAGGCTTATCCTGACTAAAGGCGGTCGCCGTCTGATAAAGCAGTCTCCGTGACGCACTGGTGGGCTTGGCGATGATCTTCGTCCTGGCGCGCCGATCCGTCCTGATCTCCTTTCACCGAAGAGGAAAACCTTTGGGACTTGCTCTGGGGGAGGTAGATGCCACTGCTCCCTTATCACCAGAATGGGAGCTGGGCTTGGTCACGCCCAGCTGTCCTTATCCTGACAGCGGGTCGTCACCCATGTGCTGGGCGCGGAGCCCCACGGCTAGCGCCGTACGATTTGCTTCGTGAGGGGGCCGCACGAGGGGAGCCTCACGAGGCAACCTGGTGCTTGGCGGCAAGGAGCCTCACGAGGCAACCTGGTGCTTGGCGGCAAGGAGCCTCGCGAGGCGCCCCCTCGTGAGGCGGCTTCCTCCGGAGCGGCCGCGGCAGGGCCACTCTCATGGGCTGGCCCAAGGGTGGTCCTCTGGGCCAGAGGCAGACGGGCCGTGGTACCCTGGTTCCCACTAGGCCGACAGTAGCCCCCGGGCCCGCGGCACGACGTTCTGCCCGTTAGGGACGAAACGCCGCGGGGCCCACTGAGCTCCCGGGCCCAGAGGCGACGCGTGGCGGCTTTCACAGGGTGGGTCGCCCCCACTCCCCACGACGCCTCGGTAACCGCTGTCTTGGCGAGAAAGCCTGTCCGCGTGGGGCACAGGCACACCATTGCTCCTCGTGCCCATCTGGCCCTTCATCTTGCGCGAGCAGCTCCTCTGTCGCTCTTCCCCCAACTTCCAATCTCTCCGCCGCCAAGGCTCCCGGCAAGAAACCTACGACTGGCGAGGCCTACTCCAGCAAGAGCTCCCTGGCGGTGGACCTCGGTCCGTCCTTGCTGCCGGCCACAATCAACGAGAGCGGGCTCGCCAGGGCCCGCCCCCTGTTGGCCTCCGAGCACTTCGAGGGAGGCGCTACCGGGATCAGGCCGGGCTCGCTCTCGCGACCTCAGCCCCACGGTAATCCCTGTCTTCTTCCACTCGCTCTTCGCCGGGCTGGTGCCGCCCTTCTCCGATTTCCTCTATGCCATCCTAGAGCATTACGAGATTTGTCTTCTTCACCTTCTATGACGCCCCGAGACCGATGCTCCAGATTCCTTCCATTTATTTTTCCATCGTTGTCATGTGATTCGTTTGCTTGTTGCACCTTGCCATGTCATCATGTGCATTTCATCCGCATGTTTTCATAAAACTTGCATCCGTTCGTAGTTGCCGGCTTCTCCGCGTCCCTTCCGTTGTCCGTTTTGAGACCCGACACACTCGCACGCGCCCGCGGCACCCCCGAAATATTATTTTATAAGTGGGATAAAAATGTTTTCGGAATGGGTTGAAAGTTGGCGTGCGGTCTTATTATGTTGTAGGTAGACCGCCTGCCAAATTTCGTCCCATTCGGAGGTCGTTTGATGCCCCAACGGATAACTATAGCGGCACTATAGCCGGATAAACGTCACACGTTTTCGGTGTTCCGAAAACCCTGCCGGGCTGCACCACTTCCGTCTCTTCTTAGCCCAACCCTCTCTACACAGCCCATCTAGCCCACCTAGCTACCCCCTCCACTCCGGACCGTCCGATGGCGATCGGAGGGCTCCAAAACACCCCCAAACTCTCCTCCTAGCCCCCCTTTCCAATTTAAGCAGCTCCCCCTCATCCAAATCGGTCTAAAAACCCTAGCCTAGCCCCTCCCCTAACATCCAGCCGCCTCCTCCTCGTTTTCCGTGCGCGACCAGCCTCCCACCGCCACTTGGCGCGCCGCCACTCACCGCGCCGCCACCCAGCCACCGTCCCAACCAATCCCTGCGCACCACGTCGCCTCCCCCGTGCCTCCAGCCGCCGCCGGCCCTCCCGGCCCAGATCGGGGCCTGCCCGAGCCCACACCACCGCCCGTAGCCACGGGAGCTCCCGCGTGCCCCACGCCGCCAGTGCCTCGCCGTCGCGCCGCCCGCCAGCGCCTCGCCGCCGCGCGCCCGCGCCGCCCGGATCCGGCTCCCTCCATGCCCGACGCCACCCCTCCTCGCTGGAACCACCGCCTCGCCGTCGCCGGTCGCCGCCGCCATGGCCTGCCCCAACCTGGCTGGCCTCGTCTCGCCGCCGGGACCGACCCGTCCAACTTCGCCCGGGACGGTGCCGTTCTGCAAACCAAACATCGCCGCTGGAACCGCTCCATCACGCGCCCGATCCGTCCAGTTTCCCCGAGGTTGATTTTCCACTCAGTCCCAGAATTTTTAACATCATGCATGCATGTTTGGGTTCTTGTAACTTTGTGCATGTTGATCCTATGGAGATGATCTTTATATGTAAACTGATCTACTCTACGTGCTCTACATGATGGTAGCATTTGCATTCATGATAGAAGTCATCTACATGTCATTATCTCTGTTGCAACTGTTCCTCATGCTTTTGACTGCAGAAAACTGTTAATATTTGTCATTTTGTCATTTTTGTGTGATTTAATGCATGCACCATATGAGCAACTTGTCAACATGACTTTGGAGCATTTTCAGGTCTTCTTGCTGCTAGTATTTATTTCATGCCATGATATGCCTTGATGTGAGTGCCATGAGCTTGTAAACATGCCTAGTTAATGTTGTTGTTCTGAATAAAAGCTGTCTGTGGTAAAACTTGCCAACTTTGCTTGATGGTTGCCACTAATCTATAGCTCATATGCATATGTTTCCTTCAGGTGATTTGGTCTATGTAATGTCTACTTTGATGCCATGCCTTAGGTTGCCATGTAAAGTTCCTGTAGCATGTCTCTTTCTTGCTCTCAAGTTGCCATCACATTAACTCTGCGCATGTATATGCTCTATCATAATCTGTAGCAGAACATTGCATTTTGCATGGATCATATTGACTTAACCTTGATACCTATGAACCTGAACCTTAAAGATGATTTGAAGTATGTCATGTCTACTTTAAGTTCATATCAAGTTTGTGCCCACCATGTTACTGTAGCTTGCTCTTTTGATGCTTGCAAAGTGCCATGTTACTGTTTTGGGGCAGATTGCTATTATAACTCGTGTTGGTTGTAATAGTGGAACCGTTGCTCCGTTTTAATCATGTCCTATATGAGACTTGCTTAGAATTGTATGCAGTTTCATATTGCCATGTTGCATCCTTGATTTGAGTGTTTGCGGTGGATGTTTGCATGCATTTTTGCATCTCTTACCATGTTAAACTTGTTTAGCTCATATCTTCTAGACCGTAGCTCCGAATTAAATGTTCTACATATCTAACTTGATTAGATAAACGTGTAGACCATCATGATGCATGTTAACTTGCTATTTAACAACTTTAACATTGTGTTTAATCCAGATCAGTACCAATTTCGAAATTTGCATATGGGGATTTTCCGGAATTGTTATTTGTGTTTCTGACCTCATTTAAACTTGCCTAGTTGTATGGATTGTTTATGCTTCATCTCTTGCCATGTTATAAACATTTAAATTTGACATGCATTATACTTGGTTGTGCATCATGCCGTATTTATGCTAGGGTTCATCTTCTTCATGGACTTGATCTTCTTCCGAGCGGGATTCCAGGCAAGATGATCATGACCTTGGATATCTTTACTATCTTTGCTTGCTAGTTCTCCCGTTGCTATCGCTATGTCACGCTTCCTACCACATATATGTCAGCCTCTCATATGCCATGATACAGCCTCTAACCACCCTTACCCAGCAAACCGTTGTTTGGCTATGTTACCGCTTTGCTCAGCCCCTTTCTTATAGCGTTGCTAGTTGCAGGTGCAGGTGCAGTTGCAGGTTGTTCCATGTTGGGACATGGATATCATGGGATATCACAATATCTATTATTTAATTAATGTATCTATATACTTGGTTGTGTGTGGAAGGCTCGGCCTTTTGCCTAGTGTTTTGTTCCACTCATGCTGCCCTAGTTTCCGTAATACCGGTGTTATGTTCCTTGATGAGCGCTTCTAACACATGTGGGGCATATGGGAACCCCCCTGTCCATTCGTTTTAGGCTAAGACTTCTCCAGCAAGGCCCAACATTGGTTTTAACATTTGCCAACATGAACCTAATAATTAATGCATAGAGGTTCGCCACCTCGGGGACTCTTTTAATTCCAACATAATTCGGGCCAGCGGCAAAACACAACCGTTGGTCCACCTACCTAGCAGTCGGCGGAGCCGCCTTGGGGCAACTCGAGGTATTTGGCTACCGTCCACTATGCATAGACGGATGATGCCCGTAGATAGAGAGCGCGCGGCTCTAGACACGGATCTGGCTCACCGGGAGGTTTGCTGGTTTAGTTTTGCCTGTTACGAGTGGCTTGTCCACCGGAATTCCTTATCGTAAGCATCGTGTTATCATGGTGTGAGGATGTTCCATCGGATGCGTGTGGTAATTTATAATGGACTACTTGGAGCACCCCTGCAGGGTTAAATCTTACGCGAAGCCGTGCCCGCGGATATGTGGCGACTTGGAAATTTATAACCTCCGGTTGTAGAGAACTTGACACTAATTCTAATTAAAATACACCAACCTCGTGCGTAACCATGATCGTCTCTTCATGTGAGGTTTGAACCAAGAAGTGAACATGGTGGGGTTATGTTTGACTCGTAAGTAGGTGTTCTGGATCACTTATTGATCATTATTAGTTTGCGACCGTTATGCGTAGATTACTCTTCTTATTCTTGTACTCGTAAGTCAGCCACCATACAATTCTTAGTGCTTGCTGCAACCTCACCACTTTACCCTTCCATACCCATTTAAGCTTTGATAGTCTTGCTACCCATGGTTATGGGATTGCTGAGTCCTCATGGCTCACAGATTACTACAACAACTGATGTAGGTACAAGTAATGCGATGATCTGACGCGAGAGCGATGCGCATTTGCTTTTGGAGTTCTTCTTGTTCTTCTTCGTCGATCTTGGGATAGGTTCCGGGTCGGCAGCCTGGGCTAGCAGGGTGGACGTCGTTCATGTTTTTCGTTTGTGTTTTCATCCATAGTCGGATTCTGCTCTTCTGTATGGTGTTTGCTATGTATTGATGTATTCCTGTGATGACTGTATGTATTTGTATGTATCCCCATCTATTATGTACATGGTACGATGTAACGATATCCACCTTGCAAGCGTCTTCGATATGCGCTTCTATCCCTGGTGGGGCCTCCGAGTCCCTTGAGGATAGGATCGCATATTGGGCGTGACAAGTTGGTATCAGAGGCTCGACCGACCATAGGCGCCCCCTTGATTGATCGAACCGTTGGCGAGTATAGAAGAAAAACTATTTTGAGTCTAGCTATATATCGAAGAGTAGGAATTCTTTTTACTCCTTATCCCCTTCGTGGCTCTGGTGAGGAATTGTTACGTAGGTGTTTTGATTCTACTATCTCTTCTCACTCAAATTTTTTTAGGATCACGCGGGTATTTTGGAATCGTTATGATATCGTTGTGACGGGAATTCTGTCTTGGTGCCTCCTGACCGTATGGATTGGACCCGGGGAGTTGAGCTCCAAGGTGTTCTTGTCACATTCGCTATCGTTTCAGTTCCTGAATACCAGAGGACGCCGACATCGAAACGCTTCTATACTTTTTGTGGTGGCAAATAGTGTCGTGACTTTTCCCCAGTACTGGAGGAGATAGTTCGGATGATCCACTATGACTAGTATCGCTGTGTTTTCGAAGGTCCGAGGTAGACGAATTTGCGAAGTTTCTCGGTTGTGTGTTAAGGGTTGCAGATGCAGTTGCAGCTGATTAGGTTGTTGATTGCTGAGTAGGTTCCTGGACCCGCAACCTGATCACATAACCAAGAAGTTTCGGAAGTTCTTAGGTGGGAATTCAAGTAGTTACCTAGTATATCTTTCCGACAGATGCATGATATGAGATTGGGGTTCGACATCTAGTGGTCCGCCTGCTCACGGTCATTTTTACAGTGGTCTCGTGGTGTCTTAAAGAGCCCTTGTAGCTTTGCTATGGCCCGGGGATGCTTCGTATGTCAGGGGCAGCAATGTACTTGATGGTCGCTGTAAGATCGAGCCCGTGTGGGCCCCACCACGAAAATTTTGGATGAAATCTCAATCATATGTTTGTTCCGGCTTATTCTGCAAGCCAAATCCTTTGTTTTGTTTTGAGTTGCGGTATTCGAGTTGCTTCAAAGTCAAGTGTTGATTCCATACCTTTCCTAAGCGGTGTTCTCATATTTCTATGGAAGTGCTAATCCTTCTTGATCATCAAGATTGTCATGGAAAAATTATTCTCAACCGGCGTGCTTCTCTTCGAGTTAATTCAAACCTTTCAACATTTGTAGATCAATTCTCAGTTTTATCAACGGTGTTCGTTTCACCCGTTCCAAGTTGTCTTTCTTTTCCCCACCCTCCCACCCTTTTCTCTTCACGGAGTCTAAATTCTCGAATCAAGTATACATTTTATTCTTGTGTAGTCTCTTCATTCTTTTTCCTTCAATGTTCTTGGCCGGTGATTTCTCGTGAAGATGTTCAGGAGCTACAAGTTCAACATTCTTTCGTTCTCGTTTTCATTTCTGGTGGATTCAATTCAAACTTTCGGTGTTGATCATATCCCTTTCATCGTTTCAAATGCTTTCCCATGCCGGTGCACCTCTTAATCATCCACCTCTCTCTATTCTATCCGGAGTGCCGTAATTATCTCAGAAGTTCCATGTTTCCATTCAAGTTCCGTTCGTTCTATTTCGTGGTTGTTACCTCATCCAAGCCATTTATATCAACCGGTGCAATCTCTATTTCCAGCAATCGTTCCAACGGTGTTTCTTTTGAGTGGGCCCTAACCCACAGGTCTTTTCCCAGGATCTTACCTGGCTCTTCTAATTTGTCCCGGAGTGTCTCAACAATTTAGATGGTGGTTTTCGTCGTCATTCTCAGCATTTGAAGATCGAACAAGAGTTTTTACTCTAAATCTTGCTCCGTTCTCTTGAAGATTCGTGGTTCTAGCTTCATGCCATCCTCACAATTGTTTTCGATTGTGAGAAATTCTTTTCATACCCATCCGAAGCATTTCATGAGTCCTTTCCATTCTCCGGAGGCCGTCATTGCAGAAGAATTTTTCATTCGCAATGTTCATTCTCGTTCTCTAATTCTTCCGGTGGTTCGTTCAAGTATTCTCTAATAAGCGCGTGATCTCTTCGTTCTCTTGTATCAAATTCCCTCAAGTATCTTCGTTCATTTTCTAATTCTTCCTGGCGATTCATTCTCTTTTCTTCATTATTTTTCATTTCTTACGGTGGTTCGTTCAACATTCCTCTTCCGTTGTTATCGTATCAATTCATTTGTTCTTCCCAAAATTCTACCGGTAGTTCGTTGAAGACTTTCCCAAGTTTGCATTATATCTCTCTCCAATTTCTTTCAAGGAGAACAAGTAGTATGCAAATCCATTGCTTTTCATCAATTTAATTTGATGAAGGATAGAGATATCATAATTCTTATTCTTGTTCATGGAGGTGATTTAAATTCTTTCTCCCGGTGTTCATTCATGATACCGAATTCTCGGTTCTAGGTTGTTCATCTTTTCTTTTCCGGAGTTCCAAGTTTTCTCGGTTGTCTCGTCATGAAGCTCCCTTTAAATCATTGCAAGACTTCATTTTCTTCTTTTCAACCTTCGTTTCTATCATCCTTTTTGTTTACCGGAGTTCTTCATGGTGGTTCGTCAAGGATTTAATTCATTCTCGAAGTGTTCTCCCGATGAGCTCAAGCGTTCTTCATATTGCATTCCGAAGTGCTAATTCTTTCTACCTTAGCTTTTGAGGTGGTATTATGTCCTTCTTGACAATTCGTCTTCGAGTTTCATGATTCACAGTTGTCAAGAATGAGATATTTTAAAACCATCAATCTCCTCGTTGGAGTTATCTTGGTTTATTTTTCACCTAAAGCCTTCCCTAAGGAATGTTGCTATTGTGGTGCTTATCAATGATCCAAGTTTCTCCTTCTCTTCTCGGTGAAAGAAATTTCTTTCCTTTGTTAACCCCAAGCAAGCGAATTCTTTCCGTTAGTGGCAGGTTTTCACCTCAAATGTTGAGATGTTTTCCATAAGCCCACAACAAGCTTATTCTATTCATTGTTGATTTTCCAACAACTCCGTTCAATCCTTCTTGTGAGGATGCTTTTCTAATTCATTTCTGGGAGAAGTTGTCATTTTCTTCTCCGTTCTTTTCCTTCCAACGATCTAGCTTCTATTCTTTCGTTCCGGAGGCATTGTGGTGTTTCTCTCTTCAACCCATTATCTCGTTTCGCCAAGATCATGTTCTTTCCTTGCTTATCCATTTTACCGGAGTGTTATGTTCTCTTTTCAAGTTCTTTTCATCTTATCAAGTTTTCCTTCTCTTTTCTACCGGAGTGCTGCCCAAATTCTTTTGTTCTCATTCCTTATCTTTCTCGTTTCAACCAAAGTGGTTTCGAATTATTGCTTGTTCCTCAAGCCATTCTTCAACTATTTGCAACCTTCCAAGGTTCTTTGGTTTCACTCGTTTGTCAAAGAAGCAACTTTATTTTACCTCTTCCTTTTTTCTCTTCCTCTTCATCCTCCGGTTCCTTCCTAAGATCTCGGGTCGAGATCTTCTGTTAGTGGGGGAGAGTTGTGACGCCCCGAGACCGATGCTCCAGATTCCTTCCATTTATTTTTCCATCGTTGTCATGTGATTCGTTTGCTTGTTGCACCTTGCCATGTCATCATGTGCATTTCATCCGCATGTTTTCATAAAACTTGCATCCGTTCGTAGTTGCCGGCTTCTCCGCGTCCCTTCCGTTGTCTGTTTCGAGACCCGACACACTCGCACGCGCCCGCGGCACCCCCGAAATATTATTTTATAAGTGGGATAAAAATGTTTTCGAAATGGGTTGAAAGTTGGCGTACGGTCTTATTATGTTGTAGGTAGACCGCCTGCCAAATTTCGTCCCATTCGGAGGTCGCTTGATGCCCCAATGGATAACTATAGCGGCACTATAGCCGGATAAATGTCAAACGTTTTCGGTGTTCCGAAAACCCTGCCGGGCTGCACCACTTCCCTCTCTTCTTAGTCCAACCCCCTCTACACAGCCCATCTAGCCCACCTAGCTACCCCCTCCACTCCGGACCGTCCGATGGCGATCGGAGGGCTCCGAAACACCCCCAAACTCTCCTCCTAGCCCCCCTTTCCTATTTAAGCAGCTCCCCCTCGTCCAAATCGGGCTAAAAACCCTAGCCTAGGCCCTCCCCTAACCTCCAGCCGCCTCCTCCTCGTTTTCTGTGCGAGACAAGCCTCCCACCGCCACTCGCCGCGTCGCCACATAGCCGCCGTCCCAACCAATCCTCGCATACCACGTCGCCTCCCCCGCGCCTCCAGCTGCCGCCGGCCCTCCCGGCCCAGATCAGGGCCCGCCCGAGCCTATCTGGGCCCGGACGAGCCCGCACCGCCGCCCGCAGCCACGGGAGCTCCCGCGTGCCCCGCGTCGCCAGCGGCTCACCGCCGCGCGCCCCGCCGCCGCGCGCCCGCGTCGCCCGCTCCTCCACCGCCGAGCCGCCGCCGCCCCGCGCGCCTCCCCGAGCTCCTCCGCCGCAGCTCGCTGTCGGCCTCGGATCCACGTCGCCGCGCCGTCCCACGGCCGGAACAGGCGAGATCCGGCCGGAGAAGAGCTCCGCCGCCCGGATCCGGCTCCCTCCATGCCCGACGCCACCCCTCCTCGCCGGAACCACCGCCTCGCCGTCGCCGGTCGCTGCCGCCATGGCCTGCCCCGACCTGGCTGGCCTCGTCTCGCCGCCGGGACCGCCCCGTCCAACTTCGCCCGGGACGGTGCCGTTCTGCAAACCAAACGTCGCCGCTGGAACCGCTCCATCACGCGCCCGATCCGTCCAGTTTCCCCGAGGTTGATTTTCCACTCAGTCCCAGAATTTTTAACATCATGCATGCATGTTTGGGTGCTTGTAACTTTGTGCATGTTGATCCTATGGAGATGATCTTTATATGTAAATTGATCTACTCTGCGTGCTCTACATGATGGTAGCATTTGCATTCATGATAGAAGTCATCTACATGTCATTATCTCTGTTGCAAATGTGCCTCATGCTGTTGACTGCAGAAAACTGTTAATATTTGTCATTTTGTCATTTTTGTGTGATTTAATGCATGCACCATATGAGCAACTTGTCAACATGACTTTGGAGCATTTTCATGTCTTCTTGCTGCTAGTATTTATTTCATGCCATGATATGCCTTGATGTGAGTGCCATGAGCTTGTAAACATGCCTAGTTAATGTTGCTGTTCTGAGTAAAAGCTGTATGTGGTAAAACTTGCCAACTTTGCTTGATGGTTGCCACGAATCTATAGCTCATATGCATATGTTTCCTTCAGGTGATTTGGTCTATGTAATGTCTACTTTGATGCCATGCATTTAGTTGCCATGTAAAGTTCCTGTAGCATGTCTCTTTCTTGCTCTCAAGTTGCCATCACATTAACTCTGCGCATGTATATGCTCTATCATAATCTATAGCAGAACATTGCATTTTGCATGGATCATATTGACTTAACCTTGATGCCTATGAACCTGAACCTTAAAGATGATTTGAAGTATGTCATGTCTACTTTAAGTTCGTATCAAGTTTGTGCCCATCATGTTACTGTAGATTGCTGTTTTGATGCTTGCAAAGTGCTATGTTACTGTTTTGGGGCAGATTGCTATTATAACTCGTGTTGGTTGTAATAGTTGAACCGTTGCTCCGTTTTAATCATGTCCTATATGAGACTTGCTTAGAATTGTATGCAGTTTCAGATTGCCATGTTGCATCCTTGATTTGAGTGTTTGTGGTGGATGTTTGCATGCATTTTTGCATCTCTTGCCATGTTAAATTTGTTTAGCTCATATCTTCTAGACCGTAGCTCCGAATTAAATGTTCTACATATGTAACTTGATTAGAAAAACATGTAGATCATCATGATGCATGTTAACTTGCTGTTTAACAACTTTAACATTGTGTTTAATCCAGATCAGTACCAATTTCGAAATTTGCATATGGGGATTTTCCGGAATTGTTATTTGTGTTTCCGGCCTCATTTAAACTTGCCTAGTTGTATAGATTGTTTATGCTTCATCCCTTGCCATGTTATCAACATTTAAACTTGACATGCATTATACTTGGTTGTGCATCATGCCGTATTTTTGCTTGGGTGTTTACCATGTTGTTTGCTTCTTTCCGGTTGTGCTTCTTCTCGATAGTTCCGATTTCGTTGCGATTGTGAGGATTCGTTCGACTACGTTGGTTTATCTTCTTCATGGACTCGATCTTCTTCCGAGCGGGATTCCAGGCAAGATGATCATGACCTTGGATATCTTTACTATCTTTGCTTGCTAGTTGTCTCGTTGCTATCGCTATGCCACGCTTCCTGCCACATATGTGTCAGCCTCTCATATGCCATGATACAGCCTCTAACCACCCTTACCCAGCAAACCGTTGTTTGGCTATGTTACCGCTTTGCTCAGCCCCTTTCTTATAGCGTTGCTAGTTGCAGGTTGTTCCATGTTGGGACATGGATATCATGGGATATCACAATATCTATTATTTAATTAATGCATCTATATACTTGGTTGTGTGTGGAAGGCTCGGCCTTTTGCCTAGTTTTTTGTTCCACTCATGCCGCCCTAGTTTCCGTAATACCGGTGTTATGTTCCTTGATGAGCGCTTCTAACACATGTGGGGCATATGGGAACCCCCCTGTCCATTCGTTTTAGGCTAAGACTTCTCCAGCAAGGCCCAACATTGGTTTTAACATTTGCCAACATGAACCTAATAACTAATGCATAGAGGGTCGCCACCTCAGGGACTCTTTTAATTGCAACATAATTCGCGCCAGCGGCAAAACACAACCGTTGGTCCACCTACCTAGCAGTCGGCGGAGCCGCCTTGGGGCAACTCGAGGTATTTGGCTACCGTCCACTATGCATAGACGGATGATGCCCGTAGATAGAGAGCGCGCGGCTCTAGACACGGATCTGGCTCACCGGGAGGTCTTGCTGGTTTATTTTTGCCTGTTACGAGTGGCTTGTCCACCGGAATTCCTTATCGTAAGCATCGTGTTATCATGGTGTGAGGATGTTCCATCGGATGCGTGTGGTAATTTATAATGGACTACTTGGAGCACCCCTGCAGGGTTAAATCTTACGCGAAGCCGTGCCTGCGGTTATGTGGCGACTTGGAAATTTATAACCTCCGGTTATAGAGAACTTGACACTAATTCTAATTAAAATACACCAACCGCGTGCATAACCGTGATCGTCTCTTCTTGTGAGGTTTGAATCAAGAAGTGAACACGGTGGGGTTATGTTTGACTCGTAAGTAGGTGTTCAGGATCACTTATTGATCATTATTAGTTTGCGACTGTTATGCGTAGATTACTCTTCTTATTCTTGTACTCGTAAGTTAGCCACCATTCAATGCTTAGTGCTTGCTGCAACCTCACCACTTTACCCTTCCATACCCATTTAAGCTTTGATAGTCTTGCTACCCATGGTTATGGGATTGCTGAGTCCTCGTGGCTCACAGATTACTACAACAACAGATGCAGGTACAGGTAATGCGATGATCTAACGCGAGAGCGATGCGCGTTTGCTTTTGGAGTTCTTCTTCTGCTTCTTCTTCTTCGTCGATCTTGGGATAGGTTTCGGGTCGGCAGCCTGGGCTAGCAGGGTGGACGTCGTTCATGTTTTTCGTTTGTGTTTTCATCCGTAGTCGGATTCTGCTCTTCTGTATGGTGTTTGCTATGTATTGATGTATTCCTGTGATGACTGTATGTATTTGTATGTATCCCCATCTATTATGTACATGGTACGATGTAACGATATCCACCTTGCAAGCATCTTCGACATGCACTTCTATCCCTGGTGGGGCCTCCGAGTCCCTCGAGGATAGGATCGCATATTGGGCGTGACACCTTCATCCCAACTCCATCCTCGTCCTTGCCCTCTTCGCGTACCTCTGCAAGGCCTTCCTGGGTGTGATGCCGTCCATGGCGCTCTTCCGGACCTTCTACAGCCTGCGGGTTTTTTCCTCGGGAAACCACCGCTCCGGAGGTGCCTCCTTCCGTATCGACGACGAGATGGGCAAGGTCTTCATCGACATGAAGATCTCGAAGAAGGTGGAGTACTTCAGGTCGCGCTGGGTTTATGTTGATGCCCAACGGACCAATCCTCTCCTGGCGATCCCTACCGAGCCGGCTGAGAAGATCCCCCGCTGGGAGCACAAGAAGCTTGGCGGCGCTGCTCTGAGGCCGATCCTGGCGAGGCTGGTGGAGCTGCGCGAGGCCGGGCTCATGGCGGGCATGATCGCCAAGGAATTCCTCCACCGCCGCATCGCGCCCCTGCAGAAGCGCTCGCACCTGGTGTGGTACATCACCAGAGCCGAAGACCAGATCAGGATGGCATGAGAGTCCCTCTCGGCCGAAGCCGTGGCCGACGCTTGGGAAGTTTTATTTCCAGGGGAGGCGGAGGATATGCCTCATGGCGTGCGCCCGGTGCACCGCTGGTCCAACAAGGCTGAGTTGGTCGTGGCGATGCCCTAGTTCGACCAGTGGGGACTGATCCGGACGGATCTCGAGGAGCCCGAGGAGCTTCTCGAGGATTCTTCGAAGACGGGGTCCTCCTCGGGCGACCACGAGGCCTTGGACTCCGGGAAGGAGAGCAACGAGGAATCGTCTCAACCACCCTCTCCGTCTCCGCCAACACATCATCAGCTTCGGCTGGGCGAGGACGAGGGCGACGACGGGGACGCATTTCATGTCGTGCCGGCCAGGCCTGCGCCGGCGAGGGAGGGAGGAGACGATGCCGCGGAGATCGACGAGCCCCACGAGGAGCGGGAGGAGGAGACCACCGCGGCCGCCGACTCCGATGGGACTCGCTCCGTGCCCTCGGATGGCCGCCCGAGTGCGCGGCGCGATGGGGGCAGTGGCAGCGGCGTCAACAAGGAGCGGAAGAGGAGGCAATTCTACCCCAAGGATGAGTAAGTTCGCCTGCCCCTTCCTACCGATCCCTACTTCCTAGCTGCTGCAGCCCTGATGAGCTTTCGCCCGTGCAGGAGCTTCGAGCCGACCGCCGAGGAGGAGGAGAAGACCAAGAGAAGGAGAGCCGAGGCCGGGAGGCCCTCCCCTCCTCTGAAGGCCACCCCGCCGGCCGTGCCGGCGAACCTGGGGGCAAACTCGGCGGGAGGCAGCGAGGAGACCGAGCTGCGGCCGGAGAGTGGGGGCGTGGCCGCCGATGGCCAGGAGGCGCTCCCCCAGGGGCACGCGGAGGCGACCCCCCGACGCGAGGTGACGCCTCCCTTGCCTGCCGCGGCGGAGCTCACCGTAGCCCTTGCGGGAACAGTCCCTGGGCCCGAGCGTCCGGTCCTCGAGGTGCCCAAGGCGACGTCGGAGCACGGGGCGACACCGCCGGTGCCGGGGGTGACCCTCCTGGGCCCCCCTCGTCAGACGGCAAGTGGGACCCCTGCCGGGGGCGATGGCGCGGGCCTGCCGAAGGGGCCCAAGATCGTGCCTTCCTGTTCGACGATGCCAGTAGGCGGCGAGGAGGCCTGGGCGAGCCGCTCCTTGGTGCTGGGGGAGAGCGGCACCGCGCCCTGGGGCGGGGCCGTCAATGGCATTAAGACGGCCCCCGAGGTCCTCGAGGGCGAGCTCAGGAAGGAGGCGGAGCTCCAGGCCGAGGAGCGGCGAAGGCTGGCGGATGGGTGGAGCCAGCTGCGGGAGGCGGCGAAGCTTGACCGCTAGCGGGACGAGGAGGCGCAGGCGCAGCGCGAGCAGCTCGCCAAAGAGGCCCATGCGTCCCTTGCGAAGGCCCTCGAAGATGCCCAGGAGGCCAAGTGGCGGCAGGAGGAGGTGGACGCCTACGAGAAGACACTCCAGGAGCAGGCTGCCTCGTGTGAGACCCGTCTCAAGGAGCGGGAGGAGGCCGCGGAGGCCCTCAAAGGCCAGCTTGCATCCCGCGAAGCTGAGCTCCCGAAGCGTGAGGAGGAGGTCCTTAGGTCGACGCCACCATCGAGGAGGCGTGCCGCGACCTGCTGACCCAGGCGACCATGCGGCTCTTCAGCAACCTTCTCCGCCTCGACGATCACTTCGACTTCGGGCAGGTGGTGACTCCTGTCCCGGCGGAGCTCCGCGAGCCCCTTGAGGAGGCCGTGAGAGAGCGCGTGGCCGGCTTCATCGGGCTGTACGACTTCGAGCCTGAGGTTAGCGGCGGTAGTGGTGAGCCCCCTCGCGACAACGGCGGGAGCGGCGACGGCGGCGCCTCACGCGCCTAAATCTTCTTTGATCTGTTGCTGTAATAGGATAGATGCGGCCCCATGGGGGCGTGAAAACATTTGCATGGTACTTTTGCTTTAAGCACTTAATGACTCATTTTTTCTCATTTTCCTCTCGAGGCCCTTATTTCCCTTTTAAGTTGCCTTCGTGCCCTGTGTCGCTGGGACCCAACCCCCGAGGCCAACTACACCATCGCTGGTATGCCCAGAGCATGCGCTCGGCAAGGCCAGAGGGTGTAGGGCTCTTGGGGCTATGATGCGGAGCATCTTACGGACATCACCATGGCAAGTGACACGTGTCACATCTACTTCACATACATGAAGGTGAATCATCTCCTTTACACGTGTTCACTTGTGCCCTTCGAGGATGGTATACTACTTGACCCTCTCTCGTGTGCATACATAGGTGTGAGCGGAGCTACACATTCATCGAGGAGGAGTCCAAGCTCAAGAGGACATGTACACCATCATCGAGGAGAATGCAGGGAAGATGGAGTCCAGCAGCAGGAAGAAGAAGCACGGATCAGAAGACCCCGTGCGCACGGGCCTCCCGGACCTCGTGCGCACGACCTATCCAGAAACTCTCTAGACACCGCGTGCGCACGGGCCTCCAGGACCCCGTGCACACGGGACCCCCGTGCCCACGGGGCTAACTTAGCCCGTGCGCACGGGCCTGCCTGCGAGCTGGCCGTGGGTTGCCCCTTTTGCCCCTCCACTCATCCCTCACCTGCAGCCACCTATATATTTCGTACCTAGGTCATTTGTTAGGGTTAGCAAAGATTATGATATATCATAGAGGGATTTGCTCATCTACCACTCCCTTGGAGTTCAAGACCTCCATTGGAGAAGATCCTTAGGGATATCAAGACCCCCTTGTGGGATGGATCTATCTAGATCATCAAGACCTCATCTCCTCTTGGATTTGGGATGAACTTTACGATGTATCTTTCCCTTTGTTGTTCTTGTACCTTGTGGATCTTATGTGTTGGTAGTCTAGTGGATGTGTGATTGGACTTGTTCTTGAGTGTTTCTCTTGTGTTTTCCCCTCGTATTCTTTGTGCTCTACGTGTTCCTCTTCGTAGAAACCTCCAATTCGTGAACATTGGGACAAATCGGGGCACTTTGGCCCGTGCCCTACAACATCTTGGTATCATGAGCCACGTTGACACGAATTTGGAGCCCTACCCCCCATGTTCTAGCCTAATTTTGCTTGTTTTGGTTCAATTTCAAAAATTCCCCACAAAAAGAGCCATACCAAATTTTTTGTGATTTGTTGTTCCTTGTGAGTTTTTGTTGATTTTGATCCGTGGATCTGGTGTTTAGCAAGTAGACCCGTCTCCTATTGCGTCCCCAAAGACCAATTTTCTTTCCCCCCTTCGAATTTGGAGTTGAAATCACGAAATTTCCACCACCCCCGTGTCCACGGACTCCAGACCCCGTGCGCATGGGTCCCCGTGCGCACGGGTCCCCGTGAAGTTTCTGGACACCCCGTGTCCACGGCCTTGTACCGTGCGCACGGGACCCCGTGTCCACGGGCCTTAGACCCCGTGCGCACGACCCCCCCCCCCAGATCAGCCGCCACCGCTTCACCGTTTCGACCATATCTCCCACTTCCGAACTCCGATTTGGGTGTTCTTTGGCTCGTTGGAAAGCTAGCGACGTGCCTGAGCTGCTCATCTTGGTTTTACCACCATTTGACTCCATCAAATTTTGTGCATTTTGGCATCTTTGCATAGGCCCTCCGCCATAACTTCCGCACCACCACCATAAACTTCCGCAACCTAACCCATTTTGGTTTCCATTGCATTTGTGGTTGTTTGAGTTGTGTTCTGAGTCTCCTAAGGTGTTTCGACTACTTAGGGACGGTTACATCTTCATCACCATCGGCGACTTGTATTGTTACATCAACTACATCCACCACGACATCCCGCATCGACGACGACCATCCATCCTTTGAGACCATCTTCAACCAGAAGCAAGGCTGGTTACCCCCGACTTCGTGAAAGGTTAAGTGTGACGAAGGTATACATTTTTTCATCAACTTTTCCTTCCTTGCCATTACATCTTGATAGCCCCACCATCTTTGCGAATACCTTCATACCTATTGAGACTAGCTATCCGAGTATTGCCGGGCTTCGCGAAAACTTGTGCACCTTAGTGATACGATATCATATTGTTGCATCATTTGATATATCATATTGTGCAATTGCTTGCTCCCGTGCATATCTTGCGATTGTTATCTCATATTTGTCGTTGAGGCTCATTAAGCATAGTGGACAGGAAGAGAAGAGATCAAAAAAAAAAAGAAGAAGAAGAAGCTTTTAAGCAAGAGAAAAGAAAGATCTAAAGTTTATAAGCAAAAGAGTGTTGAGCATGAAAAGAGATACTTGTGCATGAGGATACATGGAATAGGAAATGTTTTGCTTGCATACATATAGGTTGGTGCCAAGTGGTGAATCGTGCCCAAATGTGCAATCAAGCTAGCGTCTCTCCTTGTGTTTGTGCAACACGAGCTTAGTCTTCGTTAGGCAATTTTGTATTGCTCATCCCTATAGTTGCACAAGCCCCATTATCCCACTGTGTGTGTTTCTTTATTGCCCTCCTCTATATTGTGATCACTTGCTTTGCATTTTGAGTCCTTTGGCTTGATTTCAACATTTACATATCTTGGACTTCAATTTGCATGAATTTGTGCCACTTGTCCTAACCAAGCCACTCGATAAGCTTTACTTTGTAGGTGTGAGTGAACAAGTCCGGTACCAATTCCACTATTCTTTCATTTCACATTGAGTGAAACGGGATACATTCTCAACTTTGGGAAAAGGTAGCGTGGTATTGTTTATCTCATTTCCTACTCACCTTTGCTCGAGTCTTGTGATGGATAGGCGAAGCACATCATCTCCGGTCCACAACAACGACGAGTTCGGTGCCATGAAGAACTTCATCGACGCCAAGATGGACAAGTACATGGAGGACTTCAAGATCCTCATCAACATCGGCAAGTGGTCTTCCTCATCTTCGAGAAGACGCTCAAGTGCAAAGACTCCTGAGCTACCACCTACGGCAAGTACACAACGGCATCGACACCGACAAGACCAGGAAGAGCAACCTTCTGGACATGAGTTGGCTGCTCTGGCACCCCCATGCACATGGGCCTGCAACCCCCGTGCACATGGGACCCCGTGCACACGGCCTCCTGCACCCCCATGCGCACGGGCTCTACAGTACAGCGACATCGACCCCAAGGCTGCGGCTTCCTCCACTACATTGGCATCTTCGCCAAGTGACTTCAAGGCATCTTCACCTTCGGATGTACGACATCTTCGCCTACTCCACGAGCTCAAGTCCGCGACTTCCACGAGCTACTACGACCTCGACACCGACCACGAGCTTTCGTTCTATGGAACTCAAGACCCCGAGGAGTATCTCAAGTGGGAGCGCAAGATGGACGACTACCTCAAGCTACATCAAGTCCGCTCCGAAGATCAAGTGAAGTGCGCCACATGTACCTTCCACGACTACGCGTCGACATGGTGGCTTCACACACCTTCGAAGAGCTACAACACGAGTTGGCCCAAGATGAAGAAAGTGATGCGGCAAGAATTTGTGCCTTCCGCCTACACGGAACATCTTCTTCACCAATTGGAGAATACCATACAAGGATCCAAGTCCCTCGACGAATACTTCAAGGAGATGAAGAAAGCCTTGCGACGAGCCGGTGTGGACGACCCCATTTGGATGAAGTTCCACTTCATGATGGGATTGAACAACGACATCGCCAAGACTCTCTTCACCAACAACTACGAGTCCCTCGATGACATGTACATTGGTGCTCTCCAAGCGGCACAAGAACACATGTAGGCTAAGTCCACTCGATCCCGAGCACACTTTGCGATGACCATGCTCCAAGACGGCGAGCATGAGGCTAGTACCACCAATATGTCCACGCCCGATGAGTTCCAAGATGATGCTTCCAAGTTTGACTTCACCGCCATACCTCTTTGTGGCATTGACGATGCCGAGTCTACCACGACTCTTTCTGCAGACGGCACGGCGACGACTATGACTATGGAGCTACTCAAGGATCAAGATTTGGAGGTGAGCGACAAGGTGGCGAGCAAGGATGATGCTTCCATCTTTGGAGGTGAGAGTGATGATGTGCCATTTTCGGCCTTCATCCACGGCGACGACGATGATGAGTTGAACGACTTATCCCACCATATTGAGAGTGAGAGTGACTTCACCACTAGCCCCATATATGACGAGATAACCCAATTTACATGTGAGGAGAGCCACCACCACCACCACTTGAGTGATTTGGGTGACTCCACCATATGTGACATTGAGTACACCTACCTTGAGGGAGTGAGTGAGCCACCACCACATAGAGAGAGTGAGGTAGTTGATAGGGCATGTGAGGCCATTTCGATTTCTAATGACTTAACCTCTCTATTGTGTCTTCTCCTTTGGTGCTAGGTCCTATATATGATGACGCGCCGATCTTCGACGACTTCGTCCTTCCTTTGGACAAGACGATGGCCATGGTGGACTATGATACACCCCCCACATGGTTCCATCATGATGATGATGACCACGAGTTGGTCCTTGCCACCTCACCTACACCACATGAGTAGAATGAGAAAGGTAACATAGGTGAAGGTGATGCTCTTGTCCCACTAGTGGACATTCCTGCATTGATTGCTTGCATGATGTCGATCCTCCTATTAACATGCTTGATGCTAGTATGACTTCCCCATGTGATGATTTACCCATTTATGATGAGTTTGATGATTGCCATGTGGAGTCTATTAGTTGTGATGCCATGTTGCATAGGATTTCTTGTGATAATTCTCTTGGTCACATCATGTTTGTCACCCCTCTTGACTTGTCATATGCTATGCATGAGATCACACATATGTCATATTTGCAATCTCATCGTAGTGACTATGCATATTCCATTAAAATAAACCCAATTTGCACATATGGCATAGATGACAAGCCCATGGTTATTGGCATTTGCTTTTCTTGTGATGATATTGATATGCTCCCTTTGCATCTTTTCTCTCATATGCCATGCCATGACCACCTAGCTTCGGACATGCATTGTTTGCCATGTTGTCCATTTTCTCCATATTATGCGTCCGCTATTGCTCATGAGGCGACCCCCATAGTTTCCTCATACATGTTAGGAGATTTAGATCCATCCTATGAATTGCATGATTTCCATGATTGTGTGCACCATATGCATCCCATGAATGAAAATGCTTTTGATGTGCCACACACTTGCTATAATTTGCATCCTAATCATGTCATACATAACAACTATTCTTTCATGATGGATGACATATTTCTCTATCGTGCCTCAAATTTCTTTGAGCATTGCTTATCTTGTGCTAACTCTCACGTGCACATACACATCATGATGGATGACGTGTACATTTACCACGCACACACTTTGTTTCATTTGTCCCCATGTTGTGTAGGTACACATGCTTCCTCGTCGACCTCGCAAGTGCAAGACCTGACGAAATGAGGTCGAGAGAGCAATGATGATTTGGGATCCCGTGGATTGTCATTCCCACTGCTACCAACGCGCAATGACTTCGCGCATTTCTTCTACATGGCCCTCACATGGTTCTGGGTTATTGTTCATTACACATTCTATGCCCATCTTGCCATGTTTGCTTTGCATAATATGCTCATTCCTATGCCTTTGCCATGCATTTGTGACCCATGCTTTGCATCTCACATGACACTTGATTCTACTACTTGTATGTGTGTTTGCATGCTTGGTGGAGATATTGCTTGTTATTGCCATGTTTGCTATGTACCCCATGCCTATGATGATACTTTGATCTTGCATTGTTTTCGTGCTTGTGATATGTCATGCGCATTTGTTATGCCTATTATTTGCTCACATGACATGATTGCCATGATTTCATCTACTGTGTTGCATCTTTGCTCCACTAGTTTGCATGACATGATTACTATGATTGCTTGCCTTGTTGCATCACCGATGATTCATACTTGCTCGTTTCATGCGGTTGATGGCATACATTCACATGCTTTGCACATGATTCATATTGCTTCTTGTCATATATCTCCATATGTTGCCTCTCGCATGCTAGATGATTTGCCATGTATTGAGTGCAACAATGCTTTTAGTCTTGCTAATGAGATTGCCCCCATAGCTTTCTCCCATATACTCGGAGCCTTTGACATATTTCATGTGAAGCATGCTTGTCATCCTTCTTTGCACCATATGCCTAGTGCCATGAATATATCCATTGTTGCATCATATTATTCATGCACTTTTGCTTCTAATGGTTATGTGCAAGAGAAGAGAACCATCATGATGGATGATGTGTTTATCTACCATGCACATACGTTCTTTGCTTGGTTGTGTACATGTGTAGGATCGTTCGACTCCGTGTCAACTTCCACTTCACGTGAGTTGACCATTCGAGCTCTTGAGAGCGAGACACTTTCGACCGACGTGCTTCTACAACGCATTTTCTACCACTTCAGCATTGTGAAGGACGCACAAGGTCATACTTTTGAGGTGATATCCTTCTCTTTTGAGAATCCCAACACCATGAGCATGCATATTGTGGATCATACTTCATGTGTTGTTTGCACCATGACACTTTGCACACATGCTAGAGATCTTGCTTCGACTTGTCATTGCCACATTGCCATGCCTCATGATATATATACTTTGTGTGTTGCATCAAACATGTTTATCCCATGCTATTACCATGTGTTTGATTGCAACAATGTCATTTCTTCACATATGCCATGTCTCATTGATTGCTACATGCTTGACTTGATTGCCTCACACATGATGAACACTGGCTCTTTCCATTGTGTTGAGTGCCAGACTATATTCACTACACCATGTGCACATTATGCTTGGTTTGTCTTGCACTTGATGTACCATGTGTTTGGACATATCATTTTCTTTGGTGTTGTGAATGATTCCTCTGCCTACCATAGACCATTTGTTGAGCACTTTGTGCATGCTTGCTATGACATTGAGGTAGATGCTTGTTCATTTGTCGCACATATTAGCATCTTTACCTCATCTTTGCATGATTGTTTCCACGATGACTTTGCTTGTGCTCAATGGATATGCTTACATGACATGCCACTATCCTTTGTCACACAATATGCTACGCATGATGACGACACTTGTTCGGTGAATCACCACTTGAATGTTTGGTTTTGCACTAATGCTAACCACATTTGTTGTTCCAAGTGTTTGTTGTCATTGCTCCTTTTGAAGGAATCACAAGACGGTGAGACATTAGAGAGTGCCCATTTCGAGCTTCAAGATGATGAATGCTTGGTGATCGTCCACCTATACACGGCGACGCCATCTCTTTCCCATGGTGATTTGATTGTTGATCCAAGGACAAATCTTTCCCAAGGGGGAGGGGATGATGCGGAGCATCTTACGGACATCACCATGGCAAGTGACACGTGTCACATCTACTTCACATACATGAAGGTGAATCATCTCCTTTACACGTGTTCACTTGTGCCCTTCGAGGATGGTATACTACTTGACCATCTCTCGTGTGCATACATAGGTGTGAGCGGAGGTACACATTCATCGAGGAGGAGTCCAAGCTCAAGAGGACATGTACATCATCATCGAGGAGAATGCAGGGAAGATGGAGTCCAGCAGCAGGAAGAAGAAGCACGGATCAGAAGACCCCGTGCGCATGGCCCTCCCGGACCCCGTGCGCACGGCCTATCCAGAAACTCTCTGGACACCCCGTGCGCACGGGCCTCCAGGACCCCGTGCACGCGGGACCCCCGTGCCCACGGGGCTAACTTAGCCCGTGCGCACGGGCCTGCCTGTGAGCTGGTCGTGGGTTGCCCCTTTTGCCCCTCCACTCATCCCTCACCTGCAGCCACCTATATATTTCGTACCTAGGTCATTTGTTAGGGTTAGCAAAGATTATGAGATATCATAGAGGGCTTTGCTCATCTACCACTCCCTTGGAGTTCAAGACCTACATTGGAGAAGATCCTTAGGGATATCAAGACCCCCTTGTGGGAAGGATCTATCTAGATCATCAAGACCTCATCTCCTCTTGGATTTGGGATGAACTTTACCATGTATCTTTCCCTTTGTTGTTCTTGTACCTTGTGGATCTTATGTGTTGGTAGTCTAGTGGATGTGTGATTGGACTTGTTCTTGAGTGTTTCTTTTGTGTTTTCTCCTCATATTCTTCGTGCTCTACGTGTTCCTCTTCATAGCGACCTCCAATTCATGAACATCGGGACAAATCGGGGCACTTTGGCCCGTGCCCTACAACAGGCTAGTAGGAGTCCCTGAGGCGCGATGCTCAGGGTCCTCCCCATTGACGCGCAGGCGGCTCGTGCCAAGGAAATCAGGATGCCGCGAGAGAGAAATGAGGGGGAAAGGACCCGAGGGGTGCTTTAGACTTAGGTCCTTTGAGGCGTGCAGCTTGGGGCGAGTCCTTCACGGTGGCACGGCTCGCGAGGCGCAGTCCCTCGTGAGGCCCTGCGCCCGTAGGACACGCTACGAGGCCTCCCGAGGAGGGGCTCCTGAGGCCTTTGGTGTCCTGCATCAGGGAAACTGCCAAGTTTTCGCAAGTGGTGCAGTAGGGCTCACTCGCGAGGTTGCCTGTGGGTGTTATGTGAGGAGACAAGAGCACCAAGGACCTGGTGAGGTGACGTACACGGGAGCAGGCCCGCGACCCAGAGCTCAGTCGCTAGGGTTTTTCAGCGCTGCTGTGACTGACCCGAGCATAGCCACCGTACCCCAGGGGACAAGGGCACCAAGGACCTAGTGAGGTGACGTGCACGCGAGCTAGCCCGCGAGCCAGAGCTCGGTCGCTTGGGTTTTTCAGCGCTGCTGGGACTGACCCGAGCACAGACACCGTGCCCAGCCCCCGCTCGCATTACAGGCACATGTGAGACAACGAGCGCGCGCCTCCGCTTGGGTACCCTCAGCTGCAAGCACACAGGGTTTTGATGAACATTAGTTTTACTGGTGCATGAAGCAAGTTCATTACATAACAAAAAGATACATGCTGCCATGCGTGACACGGGTTAGCTTGAGGATGTGACGGCCAAGGGCCCCTCAAGTAGGCCACCAGCGCTGAGCATGGGGCATCCACCAGCGCTGAGCATGGGGCATCCGCCAGCGCTGAGCATGGGGCATCCGCCAGCGCTGAGCATGGGGTATCCGCCAGCGCGGAGCATGGGGCTTTGATGAACATAAGTTTTACTGGTGCATGAAGCAAGTTCATTACATAACAAAAAGATACATGCTGCCATGCGTGACACGGGTTAGCTTGAGGATGTGACGGCCAAGGGCCCCTCAAGTAGGCCACCAGCGCTGAGCATGGGGCATCCACCAGCGCTGAGCATGGGGCATCCGCCAGCGCTGAGCATGGGGTATCTGCCAGCGCGGAGCATGGGGCTTCCACGAGAGTGGGAAGGAGCTCTCACATGCCGGAGGCAGCGTGAGTAGAGAGAGCCTCGGAGCGTGTACAGCTCAAGTGGGGCACGCGGCGGGCTGGGAGGCAGGTGTTAACTAGCTTCATACTACTTGTGACATGGGACTCCAGGCTCATGTGCATCAGCCTCGCATAGGTTGCTTCGGCACCCTCCAGGCCGAACGGCATACTCACGAGCCAGGGCGAGCCTGCGGCGATGCGCGGAGGAGGGAAGGGGCTCGCGGGACGAGCCTGGTTGAGGGCGATGAAGTCGACGCACATGCGCAGGCTACTGCGTGGCCTGGCGACGGGGGTGAGGCTGGCGATCCACTTGGGGTGGTTACCTTCACGCGCGATTCCAGCATCCTGGGGCTTGCTGTCTTCTTGGGTGATGATTTCCTGCTTCTTGTGAGCTTGACGGGCTGCGCGCTCCGGCACGCGGCTGAGTGGTGCTCGATCACCTCCCTCGGTAGACCGGGCTCGCCTGATGCTGTCCAAGCCAATGCATCAGGGCTTGCCCAGAGGAAGGTGACGAGGGCGCCTTCCTATTTGAGGGAGGGCTCGCCACTGACGGCGAGGGAGGGGCCTGCTTCGCCCCCGTCTGGCAACACCTTCTTGGATTCGGCCCGCTCCTGAGAGAGCAGGGGCTTCTTCTTCACGGGCGTCTCCTCGGCAGGCCCAGGCATGTCTTCATCAGCCGGGTACGCAACAGAGGCAGTCTTGTAGGCGTGCTCGAGGGATTCCAGTGCATCCTTCTCGTCGCAGCGGACGGTGAGGGTACCGCTACAGCCGGGCATCTTGACGAGGCCGTAGGCATGGTGGGTCGTGGCCATGAACTTGGTGAGCACCGGGTAGCCCAAGATGGCGTTGTAGGGCAGGCCGATGTGAGCCACATCGAAGACGATGAATTCTGTGCGGTAGTTCTTGCGTGTTCCTCTTCATAGCCACCTCCAATTCATGAACATCGGGACAAATTGGGGCACTTTGGCCCGTGCCCTACAACAGGCTAGTAGGAGTCCCTGAGGCGCGATGCTCAGGGTCCTCCCCCTTGACGCGCAGGCGGCTCGTGCCAAGGAAATCAGGATGCCGCGAGAGAGAAATGAGGGGGAAAGGACCCGAGGGGTGCTTTAGACTTAGGTCCTTTGAGGCGTGCAGCTTGGGGCGAGTCCTTCGCGGTGGCACGGCTCGCGAGGCACAATTCCTCGTGAGGCCCTGCGCCCGTAGGACACGCTGCGAGGCCTCCCGAGGAGGCGCTCCTGAGGCCTTTGGTGTCCTGCATCAGGGAAACTGCCAATTTTTCGCAAGTGGTGCAGCAGGGCACGCTCGCGAAGTCGCCTGTGGGTGTTATGCGCGGAGACAAGAGCACCAAGGACCTGGTGAGGTGACGTACACGGGAGCAGGCCCGCGAGCCAGAGCTCAGTCGCTAGGGTTTTTCAGCGCTGCTGTGACTGACCCGAACATAGCCACCGTACCCCAGGGGACAAGGGCACCAAGGACCTGGTGAGGTGACGTGCACAGGAGCAAGCCCACGAGCCAGAGCTCGGTCGCTTGGGTTTTTCAGTGCTGCTGGGACTGACCCGAGCACAGACACCGTGCCCAGCCCCCGCGCGCATTACAGGCACAGGTGAGACCACGAGCGCGCTACTCCGCTTGGGTACCCTCAGCTGCAAGCACACAGGGTTTTGAAGAACATAAGTTTTACTGATGCATGAAGCAAGTTCATTACATAACAAAAAGATACATGCTGCCATGCGTGACCCGGGTTAGCTTGAGGATGTGACGGCCAAGGGCCCCTCAAGTAGGCCACCAGCGCTGAGCATGGGGCATCCGCCAGCGCTGAGCATGGGGTATCCGCCAGCGCGGAGCATGGGGCTTCCATGAGAGTGGGAAGGAGCTCTCACGTGCCGGAGGCAGCGCGAGTAGAGAGAGCCTCGGAGCGTGTACAACTCAAGTGGGGCACGCGGCGGGCCGGGAGGCAGGTGTTAACCAGCTCCGTACTCCTTGCGACGTGGGACTCCAGGCTCATGTGCATCAGCCGCGCATAGGTGGCTTCGGCACCCTCCAGGTCGAACGACATACGCACGAGCCAGGGCGAGCCTGCGGCGATGCGCGGAGGAGGGAAGGGGCTCGCCGGACGAGCCTAGTTGAGGGCGATGAAGTCGACGCACATGCGCACGCTACTACGTGACCTGGCGACGGGGGTGAGGCTGGCGATCCACTTGGGGTGGTTACCTTCACGGGCGATTCCAGCATCCTGGGGCTTGCTGTCTTCTTGGGTGATGACTTCCTGCTTCTTGTGAGCCTGAGGCCGTTCTTCATGCTTGACGGGCTGCGCGCTCCGGCACGCGGCTGAGTGGTGCTCGATCACCTCCCTCGGTAGACCGGGCTCGCCTGATGCTGTCCAAGCCAATGCATCAGGGCTTGCCCAGAGGAAGGTGACGAGGGCGCCTTCCTATTTGAGGGAGGGCTCGCCACTGACGGCGAGGGAGGGGCCTGCTTCGCCCCCGTCTGGCAACACCTTCTTGGATTCGGCCCGCTCCTGAGAGAGCAGGGGCTTCTTCTTCACGGGCGTCTCCTCGGCAGGCCCCGGCATGTCTTCATCAGCCGGGTACGCAACGGAGGCAGTCTTGTAGGCGTGCTCGAGGGATTCCAGTGCATCCTTCTCGTCGCAGCGGACGGTGAGGGTACCGCTACAGCCGGGCATCTTGACGAGGCCGTAGGCATGGTGGGTCGTGGCCATGAACTTGGTGAGCGCCGGGTAGCCCAAGATGGCGTTGTAGGGCAGGCCGATGTGAGCCACATCGAAGACGATGAATTCTGTGCGGTAGTTCTTGCGTGTTCCTCTTCATAGCCACCTCCAATTCATGAACATCGGGACAAATTGGGGCACTTTGGCCCGTGCCCTACAACAGGCTAGTAGGAGTCCCTGAGGCGCGATGCTCAGGGTCCTCCCCCTTGACGCGCAGGCGGCTCGTGCCAAGGAAATCAGGATGCCGCGAGAGAGAAATGAGGGGGAAAGGACCCGAGGGGTGCTTTAGACTTAGGTCCTTTGAGGCGTGCAGCTTGGGGCGAGTCCTTCGCGGTGGCACGGCTCGCGAGGCACAGTCCCTCGTGAGGCCCTGCGCCCGTAGGACACGCTGCGAGGCCTCCCGAGGAGGGGCTCCTGAGGACTTTGGTGTCCTGCATCAGGGAAACTGCAAAGTTTTCGCAAGTGGTGCAGCAGGGCACGCTCGCGAAGTCGCCTGTGGGTGTTATGCGCGGAGACAAGAGCACCAAGGACCTGGTGAGGTGACGTACACGGGAGCAGGCCCGCGAGCCAGAGCTCAGTCGCTAGGGTTTTTCAGCGCTGCTGTGACTGACCAGAGCATAGCCACCGTACCCCAGGGGACAAGGGCACCAAGGACCTGGTGAGGTGACATGCACAGGAGCAAGCCCACGAGCCAGAGCTCGGTCGCTTGGGTTTTTCAGCGCTGCTGGGACTGACCCGAGCACAGACACCGTGCCCAGCCCCCGCGCGCATTACAGGCACAGGTGAGACCACGAGCGCGCTACTCCGCTTGGGTACCCTCAGCTGCAAGCACACAGGGTTTTGAAGAACATAAGTTTTACTGATGCATGAAGCAAGTTCATTACATAACAAAAATATACATGCTGCCATGCGTGACCCGGGTTAGCTTGAGGATGTGACGGCCAAGGGCCCCTCAAGTAGGCCACCAGCGCTGAGCATGGGGCATCCGCCAGCGCTGAGCATGGGGTATCCGCCAGCGCGGAGCATGGGGCTTCCATGAGAGTGGGAAGGAGCTCTCACGTGCCGGAGGCAGCGCGAGTAGAGAGAGCCTCGGAGCGTCTACAACTCAAGTGGGGCACGCGGCGGGCCGGGAGGCAGGTGTTAACCAGCTCCGTACTCCTTGCGACGTGGGACTCCAGGCTCATGTGCATCAGCCGCGCATAGGTGGCTTCGGCACCCTCGAGGTCGAATGACATACGCACGAGCCAGGGCGAGCCTGCGGCGATGCGCGGAGGAGGGAAGGGGCTCGCGGGACGAGCCTGGTTGAGGGCGATGAAGTTGACGCACATGCGCACGCTACTACGTGGCCTGGCGACGGGGGTGAGGCTGGCGATCCACTTGGGGTGGTTACCTTCACGGGCGATTCCAGCATCCTGGGGCTTGCTGTCTTCTTGGGTGATGACTTCCTGCTTCTTGTGAGCCTGAGGCCGTTCTTCATGCTTGACGGGCTGCGCGCTCCGGCACGCGGCTGAGTGGTGCTCGATCACCTCCCTCGGTAGACCGGGCTCGCCTGATGCTGTCCAAGCCAATGCATCAGGGCTTGCCCAGAGGAACGTGACGAGCGCGCCTTCCTATTTGAGGGAGGGCTCGCCACTGACGGCGAGGGAGGGGCCTGCTTCGCCCCCGTCCGGCAACACCTTCTTTGATTCGGCCCGCTCCTGAGAAAGCAGGGGCTTCTTCTTCACGCGCGTCTCCTCGGTAGGCCCAGGCATGTCTTCATCAGCCGGTTACGCAATGGAGGCAGTCTTGTAGGCGTGCTCGAGGGATTGCAGTGCATCCTTCTCGTCGCAGCGGACGGTGAGGGTACCGCTGCAGCCGGGCATCTTGACGAGGCCGTAGGCATGGTGGGTCGCGGCCATGAACTTGGTGAGCGCCGGGTAGCCCAAGATGGAGTTGTAGGGCAGGCCGATGTGAGCCACATCGAAGACGATGAATTCTGTGCGGTAGTTCTTGCGGGTGCCGAAGGTGACGGGAAGGCGCACCTTCCCCAGGGGGTAGTGGAGCCGTCGGTGACGCCCGAGAAGGGCCTGGTGGGCATCAGGCGCTCGTAGGGCACTTGGAGCATCTCGAAGGTCTCGATGGAGATCACATTGAGGCCGGCGCCTCCGTCGATGAGCGTCATGGTGATGGCGACGTTGCTGATGGTAGGTGTGCACAGCTGGGGGACGGCGCCCACGGCTGCCGTGGACTTGTGGTGGTCGCTGGCGTCAAAGGTGATGGGTTACTTGGACCACTTGAGGTGGCCTGCGGACTCGAGGGCCGGGAGGGCCGCATTCACCTCCCGAGAGAACTGCTTGAAGTAGCGGTTGGATGGAGGGGCCTGGGCCCCACCGAGGATGCAGGCCACCCTGCGGGGCTCTTGGTATCCCCCAGCGTTCTCAGCAGGAGGAGGGTCATTGGCGTGCATTGGGGCGGCGTTGGACTGAGGGTCAGCCTGCCGCGGCTGGATCTGCCAGCCCTGACGGCTGTTGTAACCGGCGCCGTTGTTGTGGTTGTCGCTCCTGCGGCCACCTCCGCTGCCGCCACCGCGGCCCCTGCCGCGCTCCTTGTGGCTGCCGCGGCGCTCGGTGCGGCCCTCGCGGAGCAGCTTAAGCTCGTGGCAGTCCTCAGTGCTGTGGGAGTTCACGTTGTGGTAGGCGCAGAGAGGGCGGTCATCCTTCTTGGCCTCGCCGCGGTCGAGGCCGCGCTTGTAGTCCGGCTCCGCCGCGAGCACGGCAGTGCCCTTGTGCTTGACGTCCTTGCTCTTGGGCTTCGCCGCACAACGGTCGGCGAGGACGAACAGCTCTGCGGCGGAGTCGAGCTCGTCCCTGACTGAGAGCTTCTCGCACATCTTCACGTCTGTGACACCATTGGTAAAGGTGGAGACGATCGCGGCGTCGGAGGCCTTCGGGATCCTGTGGCGCACCAGGCTGAAGCGCTGGATGAATTTGTGGAGGGGCTCATGTGGCGCCCCGCCTGAATACCACTGTAGTCAGACGGTCGCCGCACATACCAGCCCAGGAAAATCACTCTGGCATGCGCGTTTACAACAAGTATCATGAACACGTCTTCCGTGGGTAATAAATAATTCTTGAGTCCATTGAGAAGAACTCAAGATTCACCCCACTGACTGAAATAATCCTTGTGTCGAGGACCGAATAATTTGTCCCTGTTGGTGTCCACTACTGATAGCTCATCTGGCTGTTCTTTTGTGATCAATTCTGAGACAGACTCTCTCAGGCATATTCTGACCTTGTCTGTAGCGCGTAGAGTATGCTTCTGACCCATTCAGATCCGGTGATAATGCTTCGAATATCGGGTAGTTGGCTTGACTTGACTCTTACTGAAATTGGACTATTGGGTAGTATCCGAGTTGTATGCTGGTCTTCGTGACAGCACTTGCGGATGGATCCAGTCGGAGCGAAAGAACGGAACCGACAAAAGAAGCAAAACCGCGAAAAAACAAAAACAAATAAGGCTGAAATTTTGCGGACCTTACACATGTGGCCAAAGATTCACTAGTATAACTAATATAGCGCACTCGATGTAACTCTAAGGACTTAGAAGCAAAACCTCACTATGCCCCTGGTAGCAATTGGGGTCAAGCTCCTACTACTTCCTTAGGGAACATCAAACTCAATGCACGACCATAGCCAAAGTGGCTTAGTCAACGATCCTAGGTTTGTCGGGGAGAGATGGAATTTATAAGCGTTTCCCGAAAGAAACTGGATTTGAGAAGAGAAATGCCATGGCTAGCAAGCGAGGTGGGGATATCTGGTTTACCTAGGGGTTCAGGGCTCACGGGTCATTCCCTGGTGTGGACGCTTCCCACCGGAGGCAAAGGCCACGAGAGTTGAGGTCTGGTGGAGCCAAAAACCTAGGGGATTGCCTTATGATCAATAGTAGCAGTGCCGGTCTGGCAAAGATGGCTGAAATCCATCTGGGCTTTCTACTAATCAAAAAGGCAATGAAGTCTAGCTAGGGGAACCTACAGTCAGCCTGGCTCTGATACCATCCGTTGTGGCGCCCCGCCTGAATACCACTGTAGTCAGACGGTCGCCACACATACCAGCCCAGGAAAATCACTCTGGCATGCGCTTTTACAACAAGTATCATGAACACAAGCTTTTCTATTAATGAATATATAAGTCTTACATGATATATTACAAGGGTGATGGCAGCGGAAAAGCTCTATCTAAGGCAGCATGGTCCTGGTGCGGCTCCAATCCACAGGGATCTGACTGGGTTACTCTTCTAGCCCGCGACACTCCGGCTCCTCCCTAGCGAACGTCGGATCCTTAGGTGAACCTGGCCACATTGAAGGCCGCTGAGTACTTTTGAATGTACTCGCAAGCAAACCAAACCAACATATACACCAAGCAATGCAATCCATGGCATTCAAGCATGCATTTGTTATCTTAGCAGTATTAACAATCATGTTATGATAGGATTATCTAGCAAGATTAAACATCTAGCAGCATTAATCATCATGTCATAGAAGGATTATCTAGCATGATAATTACTGGAGTAAATGCGGTAAAGTAAAATATATCAGGTAATTGATCCGAACTCCGAATATGCTCATGATCCAAATCTGATCCAAGCTTTGCGGTCACCCGACCACTCATCTCATAGCCATCTCATGGCTAGCATTCAAACCTTTGAAATCATCTGATGTCCATGCATCTGTACTGCAAGTCTGACAAACCTTACCAATTCTCTGGTTTAGTCTTAGCAATAACATTATATACAGTTTGCTCCTCCAGATTTGACACAGACCAAATATGGGCCTACACGAACTGTCCATGACCGAGGACGCGGCTATTCGAATAGATTTACACTCTGCAGAGGTTGCGCACTTTACCCACACCATGGAGCGCCTGGCCTCGTACTTTAGTACATGTTCCCATTCGGGTGGACCAGTGCTGCTCCAACAAAACCTGCCTATTGCCTGGCACTCTTACGGTCCCTCCGACAATCATACCTTCCCAGGGTGATGTCCTGGGTGGCCCCTGTGTCACCCCGTGACACCTGCCACCGTCGTGGCCAAAACTGTCCCAAACGGGGACCTGGTACCATATAACTAAACTGGGCTCATAGGATTATCGCCGCCTACCGGGCCAGGGGTAGCACGCACGTATAACCCTCCCTATTTGGAGGTACCGACAAGAGGCAGGACAATAGACCAGGCTAGGGCCGTCCCATACCGGCAAATGTGGCTGCACGGATAAGTCCGGATAGGTGACACTATGACTCGATCCAGCCGACGGAGGAGGCTGTTGTCATTATAGCACATTTCTTTATTATTGCAATAACAGTAACCATGCATGATGTAACATAACAACCGATCTCCATATATGTCACAACGAGTCATTAGTGAAACAATACTTAAATGGCAAGTTATCACTCTACAAGTTCTAGCTGTAAGTGGCGATCATCTGAACCCTTGTATGAAACCGGCAAATAAACCAGTAGCCACCAGAACGGTCTTTACAACTCAGATCTGGGACGTTACCGGAATAACTCAACCCCGGCTCAAGACGGCTGAAAAGCAGCTCAGAGCATGAGACGGTGTTGATAAAAAGTGTGTAGGGGTTCCCTAAGACGGCCGAGGAACAGCTCAGAGCATAGGGTCACCGCTACAGAAAGAAATTCAACAGCTGTCCGAGACGGCCGAAAAGCAGCTCAGAACACGGGCCAGTTGTTGAAAAGAGAAACATAAAGTCGACATCCACCCCGGACGGCCGGAAGCAGCTCAGAACACAGGCGTGGTGCCGTCACCAAAGAAAGGCAGGCAAGGGTTCATTAGCGTCACATACAGCTCACCACTACGCATACAAGCATAAGCATAATAATTTAAACACACAAGAATAACACAGAGCAATGCTTTAGGGCATATATTAGATGGTCGGCTTGCCTGGGGGTGAAGGAATACTCCGGGAGAAGTGTGATCACCTCGCGGAAGAATTTGCCAGAAAAGATTCCCTCTCGGAGGTGCTAAATATAAGTCAGGGGCAAAATGGGTATTTTCAGAAAGTGTAAAAATGGTGGAAGTGATGTCATCGAAACGGGCTCGACGAACTGAAGAACTGGGCTTTGGAATCACCTGAATCGGAGTCACGGTTAAAAAGTTAGGGCCGTTCGTTCGTTCGGCAGAAAAACAAATAAAAACTGAGCTTTTCTGCTGCTAACGGGCGAACGCCCGCAATTTAACCGTTTCGGCAGGCTGAGTAAACAGAAAGCGCCTTTTCGAAAATACGCCTTCAGCAGAGGGAGACCGTATTTTCAGCAGAAACGCAGCAGAGTACGCTTTTCTTAAATGTAAACGTACTTTCGGAGTACGCTTCCACTCAAACTCGCGCGGGCCCGCATTGACTTCGTCTCTTCGGCTAACGGGTGGGGCCAGCGCTCACCTGGCCAGGGTCGTCATCTTCCCCGTCGCTCGCCAGCGGAACAAAGCGCAGCTGCGCGCTCCGGCGATGGCTACAGGCGCTACAGGGCATCCCCGACGATGCTCCGCCCATGGACGGGCTCAGCGCGAAGAGGCGCATCCAATGGTGTAGCGCACGGACGCCGAGGGCTACGGGAGCGGCAGCTTCCTTGGGCAGGGCGGACGGTGGCGACAGCCAGAGATGGCCATGGCGATTCGATGGCGGGGAGACAGCGGTACGGTGCGGGGAGGGCTTCGCAGTGGCGGGGGGCTCCTCTGGTGGTGGAATGAGGAGGGAAGGGAGCCGGGCTTGCTCGAATTTGAGCAAAGGCCGGCGGCGTCAATGGCGGCCATAGGTGGAAGAGAAGAGCTCCGGGGCTCCGTTAGATGGGCGAGGTGGCTACTGGGAGGAAGGAGAGGGAGTGGGTGAGCTCGAGAGGCCTCGGGCTGGCGATTTATAGCCCGGCCGGAGCGAGCAGATGAGGATGGCCGCGGTGGCGATCTCATCGGCGCACTTGCGCACATGGGTGGCGTGGCTGGCGGGTTCCCGGCGTCGGGGAGCGGCCGACCTGACAAGAGCCAGAGGGAGGCGACAGCTCGGAGGAGAAGAAGCCAACGGGAGAGAGAAAACGACGACGGTAACGGGCGGACAGTGCCTCGGCGGCGCTCGCCGTGGCGTGGGGAAGAACGGAGAAGAGGGGAGAAGGTGCGGGAGAGGGGTACGTGGACGCCGCGGAGCCGTTTGACATGCCGGGACACGCCGGAGCTGGCCGGAGTGAGCTGCACGACGAGAACAGTGCCGCAGAGCACCGTTCCTGCCTGCTGTCCATGCGGTCACCACGTGCACTACAAGCTCTGGCACTCTCCTGCCTGTCCAACCTTGTCAAACAGCTCCCTTACTGCTCAAATAGATGAGGTTGGTCACTGGATGGACCAGGATGGCTCTAGAGTGATCGAAAGGATCCAGAACAGTTTCTGGTCAGAATCTTGGGGAGGAAGCTATGGTCAAACAGAGGGGCCAATGAGCTAGAAAAGTTGTCACATGGAAATTTTGTAGGAAGGACTAGGTGCTTGCCAAATTTGAGGCAATTTGGACAAGTTTTGCTTACACTTCCTTTGAAATGCCAAATCTGGCCCAGAAACTGAATCTTGAAGCTGCACTCATCTGGCTTGATTAAATGAGCTGAATTTTGGTGTAGGGTGATGATTTGGATATATGGATATACTAGAAATATTTCAGCTCATTTGGATATACCAAAATGGTACTTCCTTCACAGAGCTTGAATCTTGACGGAAACTAGATGGAATTTTTGAGAGAAATTGGCTAGATAAAATGATGAGAATTTTGGCATACTCACATCATATAGGGAATGTGAGGTCCTGGATTAATTTGAGAATTTTTGAAGCAAAATAAAATATAGTTGCTTCACAACCTCAAAATAAATCCAGAAACAAGAATTGGATGATACTCTCAAAGTTTGATCTTTGGAACTTGGGATCTTGATGGAAATGGTGAATATATGGATATGAGAAGCTCCACAAATTATTTGGGATTTTTACTGGCTACCAAAATGGTAGTTCCTTTGGAAAGTGCCCAAATTGCAATATTGGCTTTAAATAGGAAAAGGCAATTTCCCTTATTTAATTATGGCCAATATTTTTATGGGAGCTCAATATGATCACAAAGAATATCTCCACAAGTTTTCATGAACTTTGGAGATGGATAGATATTTTCCTGGATTTAATTCCTTTAACTGGCAGAAAAAGGAATTAATTTTAAATGAAAAATATTGCAAATGACTTGGCAATATTTTTGCATATCCAGGGTTTAAAAAGATAGGATGATCACTGGGAAAATTTTAAGAGGCAATAGATCAAAGGAAGTTGGGGTTGCTTTGTAACGGGAGGAATTAGGGTTTTCCTTCCGGTAGATCGGAGAGTAGGGTTTCGGTGGCAAAATCCTGAGAAAAGATCTGGGGTGGCAAGGTTGCTCTGGAGAGAGTCTCTGGTTGGATCGGGAAGGCAAGGCTAAATGACCATCTTCATATACCCAAAGGCAAGAGAAAATCCAAGAACATCGAGAAAAGACGGGAGTCAAATCCCGCGAAGGAAAAAAAACAAGGAGCGAAAACCAGGGTGTCACAAACCTACCCCCCTTAAGAAAATCTCATCCTCGAGATTTCCGAGCTTACCTCCCGACAAAGGGGGACTTACCTGCGTGCGACTTGGATCCATCAGCTATCTTGTCTTCATTTGTTTACTGACCTTTTAACTGCCTCTTTTGATGGCTCAGGTGCTGTCTTTTTTCAGACGGCTGCATTGAATCCTTCTCTTTCCTGTCAGGCAAACCCTTTGTGCTGGTAATCTGTTGGCTGGGGTTGGTGGGTAGCTCCGAGTATCGACAAATTGTCTGGTTTCCATGGCCTGGGACTAGCTGCTTCGGTTTTATTGCGATACTTTGCACACTGACTGCCAAGGGAGAGACATTCTTTCTGGGTATCGGACTCACGTGCTCGTATGACCTGGAGTGGCTAGGAGCGGCTTTCTTTCTGCATTGTCAGAATGCTCAATCTGGCTGTGGGTTCTATACGGATGCTTTCTTCCTGTCTCTGGCATTCTGACTTCGTCCTCAGGTGCTTTCCAACTGAAATGTAGGGCATGATCACAAAGTAATCATAGACGGTAATCTCTGAGATGGCTCTATATATAGCCTCTGTGGTCCTTGCTATACCACTGAGCTGACATAGTATGACTATCATTCCATGCATTCTTCGGAGCATAACCTCTGATCTTGGCTGATGGCCCATATTCATGATGAGTATGACATGCTGGCTGCATTGTTGTGGCCGTATATGCAAGTGTCTGACAAGGATTGACAATATCACCTTGTCTGTGGAGCTTTACTTCATTGACCGTCGCGGAGATTGTTTATTCAAGACTTCCTTGTTCTTGGGGTTCCTTTTGGGGAACTGGTCATGACCTACCATCATGGCTCCTTGGTCATATCCTAGCTTGTTGGGCTTGTATTCACAATTTACTCTTGCATATCTCGTAGGGATTGCTGTGTTCCCATCCTTCTTTGCAGTATGGGGCCGACGTTTCTCTTGAGCACAGTCATTCCCATGTACGAGTGGCTCGCATGAACTGATCCATTGGACTGCATGCTCACAACATATGCAAGGATAGGGTAAGCCTTTTGTAGCCACTGAGTTCTGAGGCGGAGGTGTGTCCAGACTAGTTCGTGCTTCTGACAAGACTGTCGCGGGCATGATGGCGTGTCGAAGAAGGCTGAATTCCTTATGCTCGAAGCTTCTGCCAAGATAGCGTGCTGAAGAAGGCTGGATATCGTACCTCAGAAGCTTTCCTTCATGTGGCTTACTGCGGAAGGTCAGGTGTCTCATGCCGGAAGCTTTCTGTGGTAGCACGCTGTGGAAGATGGGAGTGCCTTACCCCAGAAGATTTTCTCACCCGGTGGTGTAGCGAGAAAGGCTGGGAGGTCTTGTGTCGTAAGCTTCTCTCGATAGCTTGCAGAGGAAGGCTGGGTTCCTTGTACCAAGGGCCTTGCACTGTGATATGCAGTCGGACCTGTGGCTGATTCTGGCTTCCTTCTGGAGTATCCGGAATTTACCCATAGCATAGCCAAAACTTGGTATAGGCCATACCTTGTCTGAAGATATCCTGCTAGTCATGCACACCGCTAGTCCTTCTGCTGGTCTGATCATTGTTGTTATAAAGGTTGCACAACTGATGCAGACTTCATGTTGATAATTAATCCAGGTGTATGCTGATTGTAAGCAGTTGGCGGATAATTACACTCGATTTAACCGAACTTGAAATTCTCATTAATTCCGAGCAGCTGTGAGCTTATCCATATTTCTCGCAGACCTTGTTCATCATGCCCAGAAAATTTGTATATGCATCGAAGAATTCCAGAATATGCTTGGAAATTTGTAGCAACATACCAGAGTTTTGTTGTTGCTCTTGGCACCTCCACGTTCTCGAAATATGTCTTCCGTGGGTAACAAATAATTCTTGAGTCCATTGAGAAGAACTCAAGATTCACCCCACTGACTGAAATAATCCTTGTGTCGAGGACCGAATAATTTGTCCCTGTTGGTGTCCCCTACTGATAGCTCATCTGGCTGTTCTTTTGTGAGCAATTCTGAGATAGACTCTCTCAGGCATATTCTGACCTTGTCTGTAGCGCGTAGAGTATGCTTCTGACCCATTGAGATCCGGTGATAATGCTTCGAATATCGGGTAGTTTGCTTGACTTGACTCTTACTGAATTTGGACTATTGGGTAGTATCCAAGTTGTATGCTGGTCTTCGTGACAGCACTTGCGGATGGATCCAGTCGGAGCGAAAGAACGGAACCGACAAAAGAAGCAAAACCGTGAAAAAACCAAAAACTAATAAGGCTCAAATTTTCGGACCTTACACATGTGGCCAAAGATTCAATAGTATAACTAATATAGCGCACTCGATGCACCTCTAAGGACTTAGAAGCAAACCCTCACTATGCCCCTGGTAGCAATTGGGGTCAAGCTCCTACTACTTCCTTAGGGAACATCAAACTCAACGCACGACCTTAGCCAAAGTGGCTTAGTCAACGATCCTAGGTTTGTCGGGGAGAGATGGAATTTATAAGCGTTTCCCGAAGGCAACTGGATTTGAGAAGAGAAATGCCATGGCTAGCAAGCAAGGTGGGGATATCTGGTTTACCTAGGGGTTCAGGGCTCACGGGTCGTTGCCTGGTGCGGACGCTTCCCACCGGAGGCAAAGGCCACGAGAGTTGAGGTCTGGTGGAGCCAAAAACCTAGGGGGTTGCCTTATGATCAATAGTAGCCGTGCCGGTCTGGCAAAGATGGCTGAAATCCATCTGGGCTTTCTACTAATCAAAAAGGCAATGAAGTCTGGCTAGGGGAACCTACAGTCAGCCTGGCTCTGATACCATCCGTTGTGGCGCCCCGCCTGAATACCACTGTAGTCAGACGGTCGCCGCACATACCAGCCCAGGAAAATCACTCTGGCATGCGCTTTTACAACAATTATCATGAACACAAGCTTTTCTATTAATGAATATATAAGTCTTACATGATATATTACAAGGGTGATGGCAGCGGAAAAGCTCTATCTAAGGCAGCATGGTCCTGGTGCGGCTCCAATCCACAGGGATCTAACTGGGTTACTCTTCTAGCCCGCAAACACTTCGGCTCCTTGCTAGCGAACGTCGGATCCTTAGGTGAACCTGGCCACATTGAAGGCCGCTGAGTACTTTTGAATGTACTCGCAAGCAAACCAAACCAACATATACACCAAGCAATGCAATCCATGGCATTCAAGCATGCATTTGTTATCTTAGCAGTATTAACTATCATGTTATGATAGGATTATCTAGCAAGATTAAACATCTAGCAGCATTAATCATCATGTCATAGCAGGATTATCTAGCATGATAATTACTGGAGTAAATGTGGTAAAGTAAAATATATCAGGTAATTGATCCGAACTCCGGATATGCTCACGATCCAAATCTGATCCAAGCTTTGCGGTCACCCGACCAATCATCTCATAGCCATCTCATGGCTATCATTGAAACCTTTGACATCATCTGATGTCCATGCATCTGTACTGCAAGTCTGACAAACCTTACCAATTCTCTGGTTTAGTCTTAGCAATAACATTATATACAGTTTGCTCCTCCAGATTTGACACAGACCAAATAGGGGCCTACACGAACTGTCCATGACCGAGGACGCGGCTATTCGAATAGATTTACACTCTGCAGAGGTTGCGCACTTTACCCACACCATGGAGCGCCTGGCCTCGTACTTTAGTACATGTTCCCATTCGGGTGGACCAGTGCTGCTCCAACAAAACCTGCCTATTGCCTGGCACTCTTACGGTCCCTCTGACAATCATACCCTCCCAGGGTCATGTCCTGGGTGGCCCCTGTGTCACCCCGTGACACCTGCCACCGTCGTGGCCAAAACTGTCCCAAACGGGGACCTGGTACCATATAACTAAACTGGGCTCACAGGATTATCGCCGCCTACCGTGCCAGGGTAGCACGCACGTATAACCCTACCTATTTGGAGGTACCGACAAGAGGCAGGACGATAGACCAGGCTAGGGCCGTCCCATACCGGCAAATGTGGCTGCGCGGATAAGTCCGGATAGGTGACACTATGACTCGATCTAGCCGACGGAGGAGGTTGTTGTCATTATAGCACATTTCTTTATTATTGCGATAACAGTAACCATGCATGACGTAACATAACAACCGATCTCCATATATGTCACAACGAGTCATTAGTGAAACAATACTTAAATGGCAAGTTATCACTCTACAAGTTCTAGGTGTAAGTGACGACCATCTGAACCCTTGTATGAAACCAGCAAATAAACCAGTAGCCACCAGAACGGTGTTTACAACTTAGATCTGGGACGTTACCGGAATAACTCAACCCCGGCTCAAGACGGCTGAAAAGCAGCTCAGAGCATGAGACAGTGTTGATAAAAAGAGTGTAGGGGTTCCCTAAGACGGCCGAGGAACAGCTCAGAGCATAGGGTCACCACTACAGAAAGAAATTCAACAGCTGTCCGAGACGGCCGAAAAGCAGCTCAGAACACGGGCCAGTTGTTGAAAAGAGAAACATAAAGTCGGCATCCACCTCGGACGGCCGGAAGCAGCTCAGAACACAGGCGTGGTGCCGACACCAAAGAAAGGCAGGCAAGGGTTCATTAGCGTCACATACAGCTCACCACTACGCATACAAGCATAAGCATAATAATTTAAACACACAAGAATAACACAGAGCAATGCTTTAGGGCATATATCAGATGGTCGGCTTGCCTGGGGGTGAAGGAATACTCCGGGAGAAGTGCGATCACCTCGCGGAAGAATTCGCCGGAAAAGATTCCCTCTCGGAGGGGCTGAATATAAGGCGGGGTTAAATGGGTATTTTCAGAAAGTGTAAACATGGTGGAAGTGATGTCATCGGAACGGGCTGGACGAACTGAAGAAGTGGGCTTTGGAATCACCTGAATCGGAGTCACGGTTAAAAAGTTAGGGCCGTTCGTTCGTTAGGCAGAAAAACAAATAAAAACTGAGCTTTTCTGCTGCTAACGGACGAACGCCCGCAATTTAACTGTTTTGGCCGGCTGAGTAAACAGAAAGCGCCTTTTCGAAAATACGCCTTCAACAGAGGGAGAGCGCATTTTCAGCAGAAACGCAGCAGAGTACGCTTTGCTTAAATGTAAACGTACTTTCGGAGTACGCTTCCACTCAAACTCGCGCGGGCCCGCATTGACTTCGTCTCTTCGGCTGACGGGTGGGGCCAGAGCTCACCTGGCCAGGGTCGTCGTCTTTCCCGTCGCTCACCCGCGGAACAGAGTGCAGCCGCGCGCTCCGGCGATGGCTGCGGGCGCTACAGGGCATCCCCGACGACGCTCCGCCCATGGACGGGCTCGGCGCGAAGAGGCGCATCCAATGGTGTAGCGCACGGACGCCGAGGGCTACGGGAGCGGCAACTTCCTTGGGCAGGGCGGACGGTGGCGACGGCCAGAGATAGCCACGGCGATTCGATGGTGGGGAGACGGCGGTACGGTGCGGGGAGGGCTTCGCGGTGGCGGGGGGCTCCTCTGGTGGTGGAATGAGGAGGGAAGGGAGCCGGGCTTGCTCGAATTTGAGCAAAGGCCGTCGGCGGCAATGGCGGCCGTAGGTGGAAGAGAAGAGCTCCGGGGCTCCGTTAGATGGGCGAGGTGACTACTGGGAGGAAGGAGAGGGAGTGGGTGAGCTCGAGAGGCCTCGGGCTGGCTATTTATAACCCGGCCGGAGCGAGCAGATGAGGATGGCCGCGGTGGCAATCTCATCGGCGCACTGGCGCTCGTGGGTGGCGTGGCTGGCGGGTTCCCGGCGTCGGGGAGCGGCCGACCTGACAAGAGCCAGAGGGAGGCGACAGCTCGAAGGAGAAGAAGCCAACGGGAGAGAGAAAACGACGACGGTCACGGGCGGACAGTGCCTCGGCGGCGCTCGCCGTGACGTGGGGAAGAACGGAGAAGAGGGGAGAAGGTGCGGGAGAGGGGTACGTGGACGCCGTGGAGCCGTTTGACATGCCGGGACACGCCGGAGCTGGCCGGAGTGAGCTGCACGACGAGAATAGCGCCGCAGAGCAGCGTTCCTGCCTGCTGTCCATGCGGTCACCACGTGCACTACAAGCTCTGGCACTCTCCTGCCTGTCCAACCTTGTCAAACAGCTCCCTCACTGCTCAAATAGATGAGGTTGGTCACTGGATGGACCAGGATGGCTCTAGAGTGATCGAAAGGATCCAGAACAGTTTCTGGTCAGAATCTTGGGGAGGAAGCTGTGGTCAAACAGAGGGGCCAATGAGCTAGAAAAGTTGTCACATGGAAATGTGGTAGGAAGGACTAGGTGCTTGCCAAATTTGAGGCAATTTGGACAAGTTTTGCTTACACTTCCTTTGAAATGCCAAATCTGGCCCAGAAACTGAATCTTGAAGATGCACTCATCTGGCTTGATTAAATGAGCTGAATTTTGGTGTAGGGTGATGATTTGGATATATGGATATACTGGAAATATTTCAGCTCATTTGGATATACCAAAATGGTACTTCCTTCACAGAGCTTGAATGTTGACGGAAACTAGATGGAATTTTTGAGAGAAATTGGCTAGATAAAATGATGTGAATTTTGGCATACTCACATCATATAGGGAATGTGAGGTCCTGGATTAATTTGAGAATTTTTGAAGCAATATAAAATATAGTTGCTTCACAATCTCAAAATAAATCCAGAAACAAGAATTGGATGATACTCTCAAAGTTTGATCTGTGGAACTTGGGATCTAGATGGAAATGGTGAATATATGGATAGGAGAAGCTCCACAAATTATTTGGGATTTTTACTTGCTACCAAAATGGTAGTTCCTTTGGAAAGTACCCAAATTGCAATATTGGCTTTAAATAGGAAAAGGCAATTTCCCTTATTTAATTATGGCCAATATTTTTATGGGAGCTCAATATGATCACAAAGAATATCTCCCCAAGTTTTCATGAACTTTAGAGATGGATAGATATTTTCCTGGATTTAATTCCTTTAACTGGCAGAAAAAGGAATTAATTTTAAATGAAAAATATTGCAAATGACTTGGCAATATTTTTGCATATCCAGGGTTTAAAAAGATAGGATGATCACTGGGAAAAATTTGGGAGGCAATAGATAAAAGGAAGTTGCGGTTCCTTTGTAACGGGAGGAATTAGGGTTTTCCTTCCGGTAGATCGGAGAGTAGGGTTTCGGTGGCAAAATCCTGAGAAAAGATCTGGGGTGGCAAGGTTGGTCTGGAGAGAGTCTCTGGTTGGATCGGGAAGGCAAGGCTAAATGACCATCTTCATATACCCAAAGGCAAGAGAAAATCCAAGAACATCGAAAAAAGACGGGAGTCAAATCCCGCGAAGGAAAAAAAACAAGGAGCGAAAACCAGGGTGTCACAGCTCATCAGGGCGCTGGCGCACCTTGCGCAGGTCGTTGAGCGTGAGGGGACAGTCGCTCATGCCCTTGAAGTTGGCGACGAACTGCTTGCACAGGTTCTCCCACGAAGAGATGGACGCCTCGGGGAGGTTCATGAGCCACGAGCGCGCAGCGTCCTTGAGGGCCATGGGGAACCACTTTGCCATGACACGGTCGTCCCCCCTCACGGCCTGGATGCTGATGGTGTAGAGCAGGAGGAACTCCGTGGGGTCGGCGCTGCCGTCGTAGCGCGAAGGGAGCTCTGGCTTGAACTTGTCTGGCCACACCACGCGGCGCAGCTCGGGGGCGAGGGCCAGGTAGCTCCTGTTGGTGACGGCGTCACCATCGAGGGCCGCGCGGTTCTGGCGCCCAGCCATGGCGATGTCGTGGAGGACGCGGTCATGGCGTTTGCGCGCCTTCTCGGGAACCGCGCGGGCGTCCTGGGGCGCGTGGCGGATGATCTGGAAGCTGTCGCCATCGCCGTCCGGAGCAAGCGAGCCACGGGACGGCTCCGGGGCACGCACTGCGGGGCGACGCTCGGCCACGTCACGGTCCGGAGGAGGAGGAGGAGGCGCGTCGCGCCCGGCCCGGTCGGCGCCGGACGGCAGAGCAGGCAAGGAGCGAGAGGGCGCCTGGCCATCGCGCGCGGTGTCGACGAGCTCGGTGATGCGCCCGAGCCAGGCGTCATAGGCGTCCTCGGTGGGAGGGTCGCGACGCGCAAGCGAGGAGGTGGCGGCGGAGCGGCCGTGCGCCTGCTCATTCACCGACGGGTGGGCGAACGAGGCCACCCGTTCCCCAACCGGCTCGGTGGCGGTGCGAGGGCGCCGCCCAGGGGCACCGCGGGTGGCGGGAGCCCGGACCTTGGCGACGGCGCGGCGCGCGGCGCGTTCCCGGCAAGCGGCAGCATCGTCCATGTCGATGGTGGTGTCGAGGTCGAAGGCGCGAAGATGGCAAGTTCCCCTACCTGGCGCGCCAAATGTCAGAGTCTAAGATCTGCGTCCAAGAAACTTCTCCAAGAACTTAGGACTTGAACTATGGGGGACTTTGCCTGGCCACCTATGACACGACGGAGCTACGGCGGAAGCACGACGGGCTCACTGGCTCTCACCGGACACGAGAGGGACGCGCGAGCTACCCAGGTTCGGGCCACCGTGCGGTGTAATACCCTACTCCTGCTTGTGTTGGATTGCTCTGTGATGGAGAGGTTGTGGCTCCATGTACACGAGGTGTGGGGAAGAAAGAGTCGATCCCCTTACATGGAAGCGGCCCTGCCTCTTTTGTATAGCCTTGGTTCTCTTCCCTGAAAATATGAGAGGGAAAGGGTAGCCACAGGGCGGCCATTCAAAGGAGAATAGGCGCGCAGGCTTATCCTGACTAAAGGCGGTCGCCATCTGATAAAGCAGTCTCTGTGACACACTGGTGGGCTTGGCGATGACCTTCGTCCTGGCGCGCCGATCCGTCCTGATCTCCTATCACCAAAGAGGAAAACCTTTGGGACTTGCTCTGGGGGAGGCAGATGCCACTGCTCCCTTATCACCGGAATGGGAGCTGGGCTTGGTCACGCCCAGCTGTCCTTATCCTGACAACGGGTCGTCACCCATGTGTTGGGCACGGAGCCCCGCGGCTGGCGCCGTACGATCTGCTTCATGAGGGGGCCTCATGAGGCAACCTGGTGCTTGGCGGCAAGGAGCCTCGTGAGGCGCCTTCCTCCGGAGCAGCCGCGGCAGGGCCACTCTCATGGGCCGGCCCAAGCGTGGTCCTCTGGGCCAGAGGCAGACGGGCCATGGTACCCTGGTTCCCACTGGGCCGACACAGACGTCGCTGCTCCCTTATCACCAGAATGGAAACTGGGCTCGGTCATGCCCCGCCGTCCTTATCCTGACAGCAGGACGTCACCCATGTGCTGGGCGTGGAGCCCCGCGGCTGACGCCATAGGACCTGCTTCATGAGAAGGCCTCGCGAGGGAAGCCACGCGAGGCAACCTGGTGCTTGGCGGCCTCGACAGGTCCTGACCTGGCGGCGAGGGGCCTCGCGAGGCTCGCCCCTCATGAGGCGGCTTCCGCCGGAGCGGCCGAGGCAGGGCCACCCTCATGGGCCGGCCCAAGCGTTGTCCTCCGGGCCAGAGGCAGACGGGCCGTGGTACCCTGGTTCCCACTAGGCCGACAACAGGCCTCATCTAAAAACTCAGGGCAGCGAGGGTATCGGAATCAATGGGTAACCTAAACTTATCTAAGCTAGGAGGCACAGTGTTAGGACCCCGATCCTAAGTCACACCGATCTAGCATATAATACATCATATCACTTTGCGGCCTCGCACACGGTAACCCATGGTTGCAGCCTTTACCTTGGCCGGTACCGTGTGCGACTTTTGGCTCACGTATATGATTATGTTGCTAGCATCCATATGACAGAGAACCCGGGGCGACATGACTAGTCGTGAACCAAGGTGGCACAAACTTACAGGGACAGGCATACATGACCCACGTGTCGGTCATCAGCGTGTGCAACCAAGTCGTAGCAAGCTACAAGGACTCCAGTAAAACACCACGTGACATTTCCCCGAAGGGACAGATACAGGAGCAAAGAAGGACACATGCCGGCCAACCCATGTGTTCCGGAGCAGTAGCAAGCTACCATGGCTCAGTGGAAGCACCAGGAGACATTTCCCCATAAGAAAGGCTACCAAGAGTAAACAACTAGGTGTCGGATCCCACACATACCAAAGCATTTCAAACATACACACAATATGCTCGATATGTGCAAATACAACATGGCATCATAACATAACTCAACGACTCAAAGTATTTATTTAAGAGGCTCCGAAGAGCCATACATAACATATTCATATAGGTAGGGGTCACATGACTCAACACTCAAGTCATACAGGCATCCAAGCACATGCGGAAGCTTAACTTGTCTGGGTACGGACAACTAGAAAGATAAAAGGGGCTAGTGTAGCCCGTCTATCTACAGTGACCCTTCACAGGCATGAGATTGCCACCTGGGTAGCAAGTCACTCATCAACGTCGAGGTCTATATAGAACCCATCTGTGTTCTCGGGGTTCTCCTCTGCAGCAGTTTATTAAGCAAACATGAGTACAAAGGTACTCAGCAAGACTTACATCAGATCTAACTACTCATGCAGCAGTATCAACAAAGGGGGTAGTGGTGTTTATTGCAGCAAGCCAGCTTTGACTCTTGGCTATCCTGTACTACGACTACTAGCAGTTTGAATAAGATGAGATAGCACACACGAGTCCACTAATCACCACGACAATACACTACCGCGGATCCTCTCCCGTCTTCCTATGAGAGGGCCATCCACGGCACTCATACTTGTCTTGATACTTTTATGAGTAACCGTTAAAGTTATCTATGAATAGCATAAGTTCCCAAGTAGTCCATATCCGAGGACGCGGCTATTCGAATAGATCATAACCATGCAGGGGTGTACTTCTTCACACACGCTTCCACCACTTATCGCCGTTTACACGACATGTACTCGGCAACCTTCAAGCGGAAGCCCAGCGAGGGTGTCGGCCACGGCCTGACTAACCACACAAGTCTCTAGTCCAGGTTTATCGCCTATTTGAGTTCCATCCTCAAGGAAGTCCAGCCGAGGTTTCCACTACGGCCCCAAACGATGTGTGCAGGGTTCCCAGGCCCACCAAATGGGTGCCTCGGTACACCGTGCCACTTGCCTACCGCATCATAGCCCACCCCTAAGGTCAGCGCTACACACGGCCTCCGGCATACTACAAACACCAGAAACTACTTGCAACCCCTGGGAAGAGGACAGGGCGATTAATAAGCCGAGAGGGGTCGAGTTACCGGAACCCAATGTGTGGTAGTAACTAATCTTGGATCACAAACACGGAACTCAGTTCTTAGGGACGGTTCCAATGAAACAACCCACCATGTACTCCTACATGGCCTCTCATCGGTACCTTTACCAAAATAGGTTCAACACTTCACTCTCTTTACCGAGCACAACCATTTCACTCCAATCCATCACCCAGATGAACCAGACCTGACAGAACTCTAAGCATAGCAGGCATAGCATGGTAGGAACACAGCAGGGGCTCAAACAACTCCTACACATGCTAGTGGGTTTTAGCTATTTACTGTGGCAATGATAGGCCATGCAGAGGAAAGGGGTTCAGCTACCGCAGCAAAAGCAATTGAAACGATGTTGTCTTAATGCAGTAAAAGAGAGCAGAAGTGATAGGATGGGTTTGTATCGGAATGTTCAATGGGGGTTGCTTGCCTCTCAGAGTGGTAGAAGGGTACTGCCCTTCAGCGGGATACTCGTGAATATCCCCGGGAGCAGAACCTACCGCGGAGAACATACCGAAGATACAATCAATACATGGCAATATGCACCATTATGATGCATGTTCATGACATGGTAAAATGTGTGTGTTGAGCTAATGCATCTAGCAACAGAAAGGTTTGAGTTGGTTTGAACCGAGAGTTCAAAATCAACCCCCTTATATGCTATTTCAAATACCAAATTGTTGTTTTAACCTAAACAGCAGGTTTAAGTGGCTTTAACATGCATGAAAACAGTACTAGCAGATAGATTGGATTTTTCTAATCATTTTTCATATATAAATCTTTTCCATCCAAGTTACGGTTGATTTATTATGAATTTTAGAAGTTTAAACTATTTTCTGGAATTTTTTGGTTATTTAAATTAATCAATTCCAGAAAATGAGTTATTACGTCAGCACTACGTCACTGTGACGTCAGCGGTCAACTGGGCCGTTTCTGGTCAAACCTGACCAGTGGGACCCGCATGTCAGTCTCTCAGCTAATTAACTGAGTTAATTAGCGCTAAATTAATCCTAACTAAACTGTCAGCTGGCTGGGCCCACATGTCAGTGAGTCAGCGGGTTAATTAAATTTTGATTAAAACTTAATCAACAGTTAGCAGGGCTGGGGCCCACCTGTCAGTGACCCAGGGGAGTCAAACCCCTGGTCAAACGGGGTCAACCCCGCCGGTTAAACCGGTCAGACTCGTCGGCGTTTAGCCACCGGCGAGGCCAAACGCGGCGGCTAGCTTCGGAAATCGCCGTCCGGCGACGGTTTGATGCACGGAGACCACCTACGGGTAGCTGGTGCATGTGCGCGTCGAGTGGTGGTGGTGGTCGGGCCTGGGGTGGCCGGAGCTGACGGCGTCGAGCTCGGCAGCGGCGGCCGGAGCTCGGGTGTGTGCGGGATTATCGCTGCGGCGTGCAAATGAGCGAGGCGAGGTGCTAACGAGTCCCTATGCCGTGTGGTGAGCACACTGGACGCACTGGCGCGATTGAAAGGTTGCTGGAGCTACGTGGGCGACGAGCTCGGGCGGCGGCGCGTTCGGTCTTGAGCAAAGCGATGGCTACGGCAAGCCTACGGGGAAAAAGAGAGCGAAGTCCGAGGCAGGGGCTCACAGCTATCACGACGAGCAGGTCAGCGAGCTCGGGGAGGCGCCGGAGACGACGAATGGCCGGTGGCGATCTCGGGGCAGAGGCGGCGGCGTTGAGCTCGATGGCGACGTTTCCCGGCGTTCGGCGATTTGTGGCTCTGCGAGACGGCGGAGGCGACGGAGGCGGAGCGCGGGGACAAGGTGGGGAGGCGAGAGGAGCATGGTGGGCGCGGTGGTTCACGGCAGCGTGCGAGCGGGCGCTTCGGCCGTGGCGATGTAGAGAAGAGGGAGAGGGCAGGGGGAGGAGTGAGCGGGTCGGCTCGATGTGGACGGCTCCGCGGCGTACATTCACGCGTCCAGGGGCTCAGCGGCAAGCAGGAGGTGGCGAGGCGCGTGCTCGCGCGCGCCGGGCACACGCGCCACGTCCTTCTGGCGCCAGGAGGACGACGACTGGCGCGGCCAGTGGGCTGGGCCGACCTGGTAAGGGGCCCAGGTACAGTGCTCTATGTCTCTCTTTTCTATTTCTTTCTGTTTTCTATTTTTCTTTTCTGTTTTTGATTTAGTAAAAATACTAAACCATTTTATTAAATCCTGAAAATAATTGTGGGCACTTTTGAATTATTTTCCCAACAGCCCTCAACTGTTTCCAGAATTATTTGAGCATTTAAAAATATTTATAGCATTTAAATGCCCAAATTCAAATACTTTATGATTTAATTCAAAAATCCAAGATGACCTAGAAAAATGTGCACCATTTTTGGCAGAGGTTTTCAACCAATTCAGAAATGATGAACTTTTCTGAAGGGCATTTTGGCTTCATCGAAAATATTTTCAATTGATCCTAGTTTTTCTGAGGGGTGCTAGGGTTGGTTGAATCCCCATTTCAAATTTAATTGAAATTTAGACATGACGCAGCAAGCAGGACTAACCCAAGTGCACTACTAAGCTAGGGTTGTGACAACTCACCCCCACTCAAAAGAATCTCATCCCGAGATTCAGGGTTTGTCGGAAAGAGTGTGGGGTACTCAAGTCGAAGACGATCCTCCCTTTCCCAAGTAGCTTCCTTTTCAGAGTGATGAGACCACTGAACCTTGAGAAACTTGATGTTCTGGCGTTGAGTGGTATGCTCGGCTTGATCAAGAATATGAACAGGGTATTCTCGATATGTGAGGTTATCTTGGAGATCAAGCGTTTCGTGGTCCACTCCACGGATAGGATCCGAGAAGCAACGCCTGAGTTGAGAAATGTGGAAGACATCATGAACTCTGGAAAGGTGCGGAGGTAGTTCAAATTGGTAGGCAACCTCTCCTCGTTTGGCAAGAATGCGAAAAGGCCCAATGTAGCAAGGAGCCAATTTGCCTTTGATACCGAAATGATGGGTTCCCTTTAGAGGGGTGACCTGAAGGTAAGCCTTCTCGTCAACTTCGTAAGTCACAGCCTTATGATGACGATCATATTGGTTCTTTTGACGGGATTTGGCTGTTTTCAACTTTTCACGAACAATGCGAACTTGCTCTTCTACTTCCTGGATCATATCCGGGCCAAAGAATTGCCTTTCCCCGGTCTCTGACCAGTTAAGAGGCGTTCGACACCTTCGTCCATAGAGAACTTTAAAAGGAGCTTGGCCCAAACTAGATTGATAACTATTGTTATAGGCAAATTCGGCGAATGGAAGGCATTTCTCCCAATTCATTCCGAAGGAAATAACAGAAGCTCTGAGCATATCTTCCAGAATTTTATTGACATGTTCTACTTGACCACTGGATTGAGCGTGGAAAGCGGTGCTGAAGGAGAGACGAGTTCCCATAGCATTTTGGAAACTTTCCCAAAATCGAGAGGTGAAAAGGCTTCCACGGTCTGAGTTTATCTCCAATGGAACACCATGAAGAGACACTATTCAAGAAATATATAGATCTGCTAACTGGCTAGCAGTTATACTCTCTCGAACAGGAAGGAAATGAGCTACTTTGAAAAGACGATCGATGACTACAAAGATAGCATTATTCCCTCTCTTTGTCCTGGGAAACCCGGTAATGAAATCCATACTGATTTTATCCCATTTCCATTCAGGAATAGCTAAGGATTGAAGAGTGCCAGCAGGCCGTTAATGCTCTGCTTTAATGTGACGACAGATGTCATAGTTAGCAATGAACTGAGCGATTTCTCTCTTCATCCTAGTCCACCAGAACCTCTAGTGTAGGTCCTGATACATTTTGGTACTACCGGGATGAATCATGAGAGGAGATTCATGAGCCTCCTTAAGGATCAACTGCCACAGTTGTTGCTTTTTGGGTACCACCAAGCGGTTCTCAAAGAAGACAACACCCCGGTCATCTACCGTGAAGCAACTAGCAATTCCCTTGGCAATATTTCTCTTCATTCGGGAAATTCTAGTATCATGCTTCTGGGCTTCTATGATTTGATCCGTAAGGGTAGGTTTTGCCACCAAGGTAGAAAGGAATCCATGAGGAACAATGTGAAGGTTAAGCTTACGAAATTCCTCATGGAGAAGTGGTTGAACTTGTTGTAACATGAGGTTGTTACAATAGGACTTACGACTTAGTGCATCAGCCATGACATTGGCTTTGCCCGGGGTGAAGGTTATTCCTAAGTCGTAATCCGTGATCAACTCAACCCAATGTCTTTGCCTGAGATTCAAATCCGGTTGGATGAAGATGTATTTCAGACTTTGGTGATCGGTGAAGATCTCTGAACGATTACCAAGAAGGTAATGTCGCCATGTTTTAAGTGCATGGACTACAGCTGCAAGCTCTAGATCATGTGTGGGATAATTATCCTCATGTGGACGCAACTGTCGAGATGCGTAGGCAATCACATGACGATCCTGCATTAGTATGCAACCTAATCCTTGTCGTGAGGCATCGCAATAGATAACAAAGTCCTTGGAGAAATCTGGTGGCACAAGTACGGGAGCAGAAGTCAGGCGTCTTTTCAGTTCCTGAAAACTGTACTCGCACTGTGTGGTCCACTCGAACTTTTTATCTTTCTTGAGGAGTTCAGTAAGAGGCTTCGCAACTTTGGAGAATTTCTCGACGAAGTGACGACAATAGCTCGCTAAACCAAGAAAACTCCTAACTTGCTTGACCGATTCAGGTGGAGTCCAATTAAGAACGACCTGAACTCTCTCGGGATTGACAGCAATACCTTTCCCAGAGATTACGTGGCCTAGATAGATCACTTCTGGCAACCAGAATTCACATTTAGAGAATTTGGCGTAAAGGCGATGCTCTCAAAGTTTCGTCAATACCAGCCTTAGATGCTCGGCATGATCTTCCTTGTTCTTGGGGTAGATGAGTATATCATCGAGGTAAACCACGATGAATTTATCCAAGTACTCCATGAAGATCGAATTCATTAAGCGGGAGAAGGTGGCTGGGGCATTGGTTAAACCGAAGGACATGACTGTGTACTCGTATTGGCCTTAACGAGTGACAAAGGCCGTTTTGGGAATGTCCCCGTTCTTGATTTTGATTTGATGGTAGCCCAACCTGAAATCCATCTTGGAAAAGACTGAGGATCCAGCGAGCTGATCATACAGGTCGTTGATCCTGGGGTGCGGATACTTGTTCTTTATGGTGACCAGATTGACGGGTCGATAATCTACAACCATCCGATCTGTTCCATCCTTCTTCTTGACGAAGAGGATGGGAGAAGCCCAAGGAGAAGAACTAGGGCGGATGAAACCCTTTTTCAAGGACTCAACGAGTTGTTTCTTAAGCTCGGCTAGCTCTAAGGGTGCCATCTTATAGGGTCTTCTAGAAATTGGGACAGTTCCTGGGACAAGATCTATCATGAACTCTACATCCCTGTCTGGTGGAATGCCTGGCAGTTCTTCTGGAAAGACATCTGGAAAGTCACGGACAACCAGAACATCTTGTTGATCTGGAAGAGGATTGGCATTTAGAGAGTAGAGCTGCTTAGACGCTCGGGTTAAAACATTGACTATCTCACCCGATGGATGTGTAAGCTGAACAGATCTGGTGGAACAATCAATCTTAGCATAATGGGCTGCCATCCAGTCCATACCCAAGATGATGTTAATGTCTGAAGACTTAAGGGCTATCAAGGACGCAAGGAAGACAAGTCTGTCGACAAGGATCTCATTTCCATGGATCACTCTAGAAGTTTGCCATTTAGATCCAGGAGTTTGAATTACCATGGAAGTGGGCATATCGCAAAATGTCGTGTTGTGCAACTGAGCATAACTCTCGGATATGAACGAATGAGATGCTCCAGTATCGAAAAGAACGGATGCTGGATGACAACTAACAAGAAGCGTACCAAGAACGACGTCGGGGTCATCACGAGCCTCATCGGCTGAAATGTAGTTCACACATCCACGTGAGGCAGGGGTTGGCTTGGCATAGAACATCTTTCATGTTGGCTTGCCACGGCCAACAGACTTTCCTGGCTGGTTGGAAGCATTGTTCTGAGGACACTCACGCATATAGTGACCTGGCTCTCCGCACTTGAAACAAGTCACAGTGTTGGTACGCGGAGCAGCATTGGCGGCTGGTCCACCATAGGCCTTGGGTGGTGTATACGGCTGGTTTGGGCGAGGCGCCACATAGGATGGCCTCGGGGCACCTGGCGCTTCTGTGATCCAGAACCGGAGGATGAGCCAAAATCACGTGGATGCTTGCGGGACGCTTCATAGTCAGTTTGGCCAGTCTCAGCATTGATGGCCTTGTTGACCAGACTCTGGAAGGTGAGACACTCGTGCAGACGAAGATCACGACGGAGCTCAGGGTTATTTCCCTTCCGGAACCTAGCCTATTTCTTGGCATCCATGGACACTTCTTCAGAGGCATAGCGTGCAAGATTTCCAAACTCCCGACTGTAAGCATCTACAGTCATCTTGCCCTGGGTGAAGTTACAGAACTCCTCCCTCTTACGGTCCATCAGGCCTTCTGGGATATGGGGCAGGCAGAAAGCTTCGCTAAAGTCTCTCCAGGTAGTGACCTGACCAGCTGGGCGCATGGCCTCATAGTTCTCCCACCACAGACTAGCTGGACCTTCAAGATGGTATGCATCATAGGTGACCTTGTCAGCTTCAGCTACGTTAGCATAACGTAGCTTGCATGTGATACTGCAGAGCCAATCATCAGCGTCGAGTGGATCGACGAAGTGATGGATGGTGGGTGGATACAACTTGATGAAGTCATGGATAGACACCATGTCATTGCGCTGGTGGTGGGCTGTGTTTTGCTCAATGCGCTCAAGCAGACGGTTGGTTTCACGCTTGTTCCTTTCCGCCTCTAGCATGACCTCAGCCAGAGAGGGTGGATGGGGAAGGTTCTCATTCCTAGCTCCACTGCCCTCACCCTGCTCATGGGCAGCGGGGTTGCTTCGAGTGTTGACCATCCTGGGAAACAAAACCACGGTTTAGACAAGGATGACTACATTTCTAGCATAGGGGTGCAGAATGTATTGGGTAAACATGGAATGCAGAGACGATCATCAGTACAACATGGTAACAAGCAAACTGCCATATATATACCATCGGTCGTACACACCATAACATAGTTTAGTACAAGCCCAAGCTAGAGTACAAACTGCGGTGAGAGATGATACAACTCATCAGAGGCATTCCAAGCTCATATACATTGTTTATCTACGCCTCCGGAACTCAGTACACACCTAGTTATATCCCACAGGACACGCAGGACTGTTGTGGATACAACTACTACAATACTACTACAACCACAACTACCTCAGGCATCTCCGTAGTAATCCTCGTAGAGGTTACCGCCGTGGCCCGGAAGCTGAACGTGAGGATCTGGAAATTCTCTAGCCTATGGAGCCTATGGTCCATAAGGACACGGATGTGGTCTAGGTCCCACAGCTGGTGGCCGAACGTGGAGGTGTGATGCCTCCGACATCGGGCCAATCTATGCGGTCAGGCAGCTGAGACCGCACTAGGTACAGCGCATCCATATCAAGGTATCCTGTCTGGACGACAGGTGCAAGCTGTGTCAAAGTAGTCCAGAGACATGCTCGAGTGTCATAGAGCTCCATCCGAAGGGCACAGACCTCACGATCCCTGTCCTCCAATATCCGTGCAGTAGTCTGGAGTCTCGGCTCCTCATGAGCGACATCAGTGTAAAGACCAGTAAGATAGCCCTCCTCGCCTGGGAGTGATGCTGGCATATAACTGAACTCGGTGTTCTGAAGCAATGCGTGCCTAGCTCGAATTATGGTCATCATGGAATAGGCCGCATCCTGAACAGACATCTCGATAGTGACTCTGAGTCCATAAGACCAGTGAATAGGATCTGTAGCTCCAGGATACGAGGGATATATCCTGACAGTGCAGAGGTACTGGCTCTGGTTGAAGTCCCGGTACTGCTCCTCCACTGTGTACTCGGGGTACCAGCGGTAACCGGTCTCAATCATGACACGAACTAGCATGGCCGTATGACCTGGCACATCAATGAACCGGGTCAGACGGACCACCTAATGAGGGGTGTGAGAAGCCATCTGAAACATGAGATAATGCAAAGGCATTAGAATTTCTAGGACAAATCAAACAGCATAACGACTGTAAATGCTCAAAAAAGATTTTGAGACATCTTGCAAAATGGTAGCATAACCACTCAACATCATAATATCAAGGTTACGAGACCAACTGTTAACACACGGAGGTACTAGAAACTGAACTGAGACTTGAATCCAACATTCCTATAAGTCTACAGATTAGTAACACGTGAACCTGATAGAAAGATGAGAAGCCTAGTTCTTAACCCCTGTAGAAAGGAGGATAACTCAGAAAGAATGACACGAGAAGAGAAGTAAAAAGAGCCTTACGTTCCCTTCCACAATCAATTCCCTTATATATAACTAAAGCATTTCTAGACTCGACATCGACCAGTTTGGCTTGGTAATCCTACAGGCAGCCAGGCTCTGAAGCCAACGCTGTCAGGACCCCGATCCTAAGTCACACCGATCTAGCATGTAACACATCATATCACTTTGCGGCCTCACGCATGGTAACCCACGGCTGCAGCCTTTACCTTGGCCAGGACCGTTTGCGATTTTTGGCTCACGTATATGATTATGTCGCTAGCATCCATATGACAGAGAACCTGGGCCGACATGACTAGTCGTGAACCAAGGTGGCACAAACTTACAGGGACAGGCATACATGATCCAACAATGCATGTGTCGGTCATCAGCGTGTGCAACCAAGTCGTAGCAAGATACAAGGACTCTAGTAAAACACCGTGTGACATTTCCCCGAAGGGACAGACACAGGATCAAAGAAGGACACATGCCGGCCAACCCATGTGTTCCGGAGCAGTAGCAAGCTACCATGGCTCAGTGGAAGCACCAGGAGACATTTCCCCATAAGAAAGGCTACCAAGAGTAAACAACTAGGTGTCGGATCCCACACATACCAAAGCATTTCAAACATACACACAATATGCTCGATATGTGCAGATACAACATGGCATCAAAACATAACTCAACGACTCAAAGTATTTATTTAAGACACTCCGAAGAGCCATACATAACATATTCATACAGGTAGGGGTCACATGACTCAACACTCAAGTCAAACAGGCATACAAGCACATGCGAAAGCTTAACTTGTCTGGGAACAGACAACTAGGAAGATAAAAGGGGCTAGTGTAGCCTGTCTATCTACAGTGACCCTTCACAGGCACGAGATTGCCACCTGTGTAGCAAGTCACTCATCAACGTCGAGGTCTATATAGAACCCGTCTGTGTTCTCAGGGTTCTCCTCTGCAGCAGTTTATTAAGCAAACGTGAGTACAAAGGTACTCAACAAGACTTACATCTGATCTAACTACTCATGCAGTTGTATCAACAAAGGGGGTAGTGGTGTTTATTGCAGCAAGCCAGCTTTGACTCTTGGCTATCCTGTACTACGGCTACTACAGTTTGAATAACATGAGATAGCGCACACGAGTCAACTAATCACCACGACAATATACTACCGCGGATCCTCTCCCGTATTCCTACGAGAGGGCCATCCACGGCTCTCACACTTGTCTTGATACTTTTAGGAGTAACCGTTAAAGTTATCTATGAACAGCATAAGTTCCCAAGTAGTCCATATCCGAGGACGCGGCTATTCGAATAGATCATAACCCTGCAGGGGAGTACTTCTTCACACACGCTTCCACCACTTACCGCCGTTTACACGACATGTACTCGGCAACCTTCAAGCGGAAGCCCAACGAGGGTGTCGGCCACGGCCTAACAAACCACACAAGTCTCTAGTCCAGGTTTATCGCCTATTTGAGTTCCATCCGCAAGGAAGTCCGACCGAGGTTTCCACTATGGCCCGAAACGATGTGTGCAGGGTTCCCAAGCCCACCAAACGGGTGGCTCGGTACACCGTGCCACTTGCCTACCGCATCATAGCCCACCCCTATGGTCAGCGCTACGCACGGCCTCCAGCATACTACAAACACCAGAAACTACTTGCAACCCCTGGATAGAGGACAGGGCGATTAATATGCCGAGAGGGGTCGAGTTACCGGAACCCAATGTGTGGTAGTAACTAATCTTATATCACATACACGGAACTCAGTTCTTAGGGACGGTTCCAATGAAACAACCCACCATGTACTCCTACATGGCCTCTCATCGGTACCTTTACCAAAATAGGTTCAACACTTCACTCTCTTTACCGAACACAACCATTTCACTACAGTCCATCACCCAGATGAACCAGACCTGACACAACTCTATGCATAGCAGGCATAGCATGGCAGGAACACAGCAAGGGCTCAAACAACTCCTACACATGCTAGTGGGTTTCAGCTATTTACTGTGGCAATGACAGGCCATGCAGAGGAAAGGGGTTCAGCTACCGCAGCAAAAGCAATTGAAATGATGTTGTCTTAATGCAGTAAAAGAGAGCAGAAGCGAGAGGATGGGTTTGTATCGGAATGTTCAATGGGGGTTGCTTGCCTGACAGAGTGGTAGAAGGGTACTGCCCTTCAGTGGGATACTCGTGAATATCCTCGGGAGCAGAACCTACCGCGGAGAACATACCGAAGATACAATTAATACATGGCAATATGCAACATTATGATGCATGTTCATGACATGGCTAAATGTGTGTGTTGAGCTAATGCATCTAGCAACAGAAAGGTTTGAGTTGGTTTGAACCAAGGGTTCAAAATCAACCCCCTTATATGGTATTTCAAATACCAAATTGTTGTTTTAACCTAAACAGCAGGTTTAAATGGCTTTAACATGCATGAAAACAGTACTAGCAGATAGATTGGGTTTTCCTAATCATTTTTCATATATAAATCTTTTCCATCCGAGTTACGGTTGATTTATTATGAATTTTAGAAGTTTAAAATATTTTCTGGTTATTTAAATTAATCAATTCCAGAAAATGAGTTATTACGTCAGCACTACGTCATTGTGACGTCAGCGGTCAACTGGGCCGTTTCTGGTCAAACCTGACCAGTGGGACCCGCATGTCAGTCTCTCAGCTAGTTAACTGAGTTACTTAGCGCTAAATTAATCCTAACTAAACTGTTAGCAGGCTGGGCCCACATGTCAGTGAGTCAGCGGGTTAATTAAGTTTTGATTAAAACTTAATCAGCAGTTAGCAGGGCTGGGGCCCACCTGTGAGTGACCCAGGGCAGTCAAACCCCTGGTCAAATGGGGTCATCCCCGCCGGTCAAACCGGTCAGACTCGCCGGCGTTTAGCCGCCGGCGAGGTCAAACGCGGCATCGAGCTTCGGAAATCGCCGTCCGGTGACGGTTTGACGCGCGGAGACCACCTACGGATAGCTGGTGCACGTGCGCGTCGAGTGGTGGTGGTTCCCGGGCCTGGGGTGGCCGGAGCTGATGGCGGCGAGCTCGGCAGCGGCGGTCGGAGCTCGGGTATGTGCGGGATCGTCGCTGTGATGTGCCAACGAGCGAGGCGAGGTGCTAGCGAGGCCCTATGGCATGTGGCGAGCACGCTGGATGCACTGGCGCGAACAAAAGGTCGCCGGAGCTACGTCGGCGACGAGCTCGGGCGGCGGCGCGTTCGGTCTTGAGCGAAGCGACGACTTCGGCGAGCCTACGGGGAAAAAGAGAGGGGATTCCGAGGCAGGGGCTCACGGTGATCACGACGAGCAGGTCGGCGAGCTCGGGGAGGTGCCGGAGACGACGAACGGCCGGTGGCGATCTCGGGGCAGAGGCGGCAGCGTTGAGCTTGATGGCGACGTTTCCCAGCGTCCACCGATGCGTGGCTCTGCGAGACGGCGTAGGCGACGGAGGCGGAGCGTGGGGACAAGGTGGGGAGGCGAGAGGAGCACGGTGGGCGCGGTGGTTCACGGCGGCGTGCGAGCGGGCGCGTCGGCCATGGCGATGCAGAGGCGAGGGAAAGGGCAGGGGGAGGAGTGAGCGGGTCGGCTCGACGCGGAAGGCTCCGTGGCGTACATCCACGCGTCCAGGGGCTCAGCGGCAAGCAGGAGGTGGCGAGGCGCGTGCTCGCGCGCGTTGGGCACGCGCGCCGCGTCCTTCTGGCGCCAGGAGGACGACGACTGGCGCGGCCAGTGGGCTGGGACGACCAGGTAAGTGGCCCAGGTACAGTGCTCTCTCTCTCTTTTCTATTTCTTTCTGTTTTCTATTTTCTTTTCTGTTTTTGATTTAGTAAAAATACTAAACCATTTTATTAAATCCTGAAAATAATTGTGGGCACTTTTGAATTATTTTCCCAACAGCCCTCAACTGTTTCCAGAATTATTTAAGCATTTAAAAATATTTATAGCATTTAAATGCCCAAATTCAAATACTTTATGATTTAATTCAAAAATCCAAGTTGACCTAGAAAAATGTGCACCATTTTTTGTAGAGGTTTTCAACCAATTCGAAAATGATGAACTTTTCTGAAGGGTATTTTTGGTTCATCGAAAATATTTTTAATTGATCCTAGTTTTTCTGATGGGAGCTAGGGTTGGTTGAATCCCCATTTCAAATTTAATTGAAATTTAGACATGATGCAGCAAGCAGGACTAACCCAAGTGCATTACTAAGCTAGGGCTGTGACACACAGGCAGACCGGCAGGGGTTGGTGGCTATGGCGGCGGCTTCGGCTGCGGTGGCGAGCTAGGGTTCGAGCGGGGGGGGGGGGTGTTGACTGTGGAGGGGGAGAGGTTAGGGCGGGTGGTGCTTGAGGATATGCCGCGGCTACTGAAAATTTTAGTAATGGTGGGTGGAGATGGTGGTGCACGAGGGAGGGCGACGGTTCAAATTCCTCGGCTACTGGAATTTTACTATAAGGTCGGTGGTGGTGGAGTGAGGGCGACGGTTGAAATACCGCGGCAACTAAAATCTGGGTAAAGGAAATTAAGCGGGGCGGGAGCAACCATGATCGCACACGGTCCAAACATAATAATTGTGTATGATAATAAGGAAAAGCCGCGGAACCACCAATTTTTGCATCGCTCAAGCCGGGTAGTTTTTTTTTGAGATTTCTAGCTACTTGGTTTACCGCACACGGTTCGTCCTAATTTTCAGACGCATACGTGGAATTCATCCTGAATATCATGTACACAATACCCCTTCACCCTTGCTGGCGCTTGCGAAGTCGTGGCAATTTTACAAGGCACGATCTTTGCACACGGTTAAGCCAGTGCACCCGTGTCCATTGTGCGTACGTTCCCAGCTAGTTTTTCATCCGAGTCCTCTGCTATTTTATATAGCACCATTTGGCAACAAAAAAATGCGAGAGAGGGTTAGAACACAACCACACCAGCATGTGGCCCAAATATATATGTATGAAAAGGGTAGTGTGTGATGTTCAAATTCCCAATGCACAACTTTGACGCGTGGGCCCACGGGTGGGCGCGTCATCGAAGATCGGGTGAGAGGGGCCAGAAGACAACAACCACCTAGAAGTGGCCAAATATATGTAGGGATAAAGGGTGTGATGTCTAAATACACAATGCACAACTTTGATGTGGCACCTCCCTCGCAAACCGGAAAGCCCCCATGGATATCTATAATGATAGGTTAAGGTCGTAGCTAGGGTGCCTGCCCCACCCTCACTTCGTGTCGGCGGGACGCATGCACGTACTCATACTTTGGTCGGACATGCATGTCACCATGACCTACCATAAGACGGACCAAGTGAATCTATCTTGGTCAAACGACCACTGTTGTTGTCGGTCAAAAAGGGATATAATAGACCGCTCGGGCCCATAGATTGGACCATCACCGTAAACCACACAAGAGGGGCCACAAAACCAGCACCACCTGCATGGGGCCCAAATTGATGTACGTTGGAAGGGTGATGTGTTTTAAATACCCAATAATGTACAATTTTGATGTGGTGCCTACCTCATGAAATGGACAACCCCCATGAAAGCTAGGTAGTAATTAAGGATGACGTCGACGTACGTAGGGTGTTGAAAGTGCAACTAATCCCCGAGTGGTTTTCATAATTAATAACAACATATATATCATTGATCTAATACTCATTGCTAATAGAATTCAGAAAAGATCAATGATTGGATCAATATGCTTCATCACATTGATCGATCTTAGAGATTCAGAGTCATGGATCTTATTGTAGAGACTATCTCAAGGACTGCCGCGGATCAGAAGAGGTCATGTGGATTTGCTCCACACATTCAAGTGATTATCAACTCCAAAGTTGGTAACAAGACATATTTGCTTGACCGTGAGCATTTTCCGTTTAAGCCGGAGTTTGAGGACAACACAGTGATGATGGATACATCCCATCCCACTTCGGCCGTAGCACATGCAAAGAAGGAAGCACGAGCTGAAGTTGTTAAGTCTGTAGAGCCCAGAGCCACATCTACTCCATCACTGAAGACCAAGGCCGATCAGATGAACTATCTTCTTCGAGCTACTCAGAGGATCGAACATAGTCTGGCCAACTTAGCTAAGAATCAGAAGAGTCTTGAGAGGATCATTGAGGCAAAATTCTATGATTTGGATGTCAAGGTGACAGAGATGCAAACTACAATTGAGAGCCTGAAGAAAGAGGTGGATGAGGTAAAGCTTGCTAGCAGTGATGATGACGAGCATCATGGTTTAGTACTTCCCACGACCACTCAGTTCCGAAACCAACCTAGGTCAACAGCACTTCCAGACACTTCTAGAGCCACAGTTTCAGCTCGAGCTGCTACACCCTCAGTTGCTCCGTCAGTTGCTCCAGTTATTGCCACTCCTCCACCAGTTCAGCAGACTTCTTCCGAGGCATTTGCAGATGCACTTCTCTCTACTCCGACATGGACACACACCGGCGCTGCAAGTCAGAGGACTTCACCACCAGGCGCTGCCAGAGATCGAGCCTAGAGCGTCCTCTAGCTCTGTAATTCTTTGAACTTTTTGGTACTTGTTGCTAAAGGGGGAGAATTAGTATAGATCATTAGGGCTTCGAGAGATCTAGTGTTTTACTTTTTCTCGTTTGATTTTCATTTGTGTGCTACTTTGAGTGTTACTTTTGTCCGTTGCTCGTTTGGTACTTCATGTGTTTGTGATTGATCATACCATACTTTGATGATGCTATGCTTATATATCTTTTCTTATGCTTGTTGTATGATCATTCACTCGATTGTTTGGTGATGAGTGCTTATTACATTGCAATCTTATCGTTTTGAGCGCTCCACCAAGTTGTATGTGACATGGAAGAGTGACCCATGATCCTAATCGATTGTGCATTTGCATTCAAACACAAATTTTAAATAATGCACAAATTTAGGGGGAGCTCTTACTTATCACATACTTCTCAAAGCGACGATGTATTCCATTGATGATATCATTTGTCGAATGTCGGTCGTAAAACCGGCAGACCTCGGGGTAGGGGGTCCCGAGCTATGTTCAATGGTAACATGGATGAAGGAGACGGTGTTTACCCAGGTTTGGGCCCTCCCGAAGAGGTAATACCCTACGTCCTGATTTGATTATATTGATGATTAAGTATCGAGTACAAACTTGATTTACCTCGAGATCGTAAGGAGAAGTCTAACCCTAGGGCTAGGTGAATGTTAATTGTGATTCCGTGTCCTCTACAGGCTAAACCCCCTGGCTTATATACACGCCAGGTAGGGCATCTAGGGTTACATGGTCGGTATCCAGAGATGCGTATGGAGGCGGCAGAAGATATCTTGGGGTATACTCCTAGTCTTCGGCAGATGCAATCTTGATCACGTCGTGGCTTCCGGAGTCCATCTGAATGAGAACAAGGGCCTTTAGGCCCAGCCCGAGGACTATGGGCCGACTGGGTTGGTACCCCCTAGTCTAGGACACCGTCAGTAGCCCCCGAACTAGTCTTCTATGCCGAGGACGACACCTTCGCCTTCAACAACTTCGGATCCGGAGTTTTTGGCTTGACAGACGAGTTCCCCCCTTTCTGTTGACATTTTTCTTTATTCGAGGCCGCCACAGACCACTCTTCGAAGGGGTGGCATCCCTTGTTCATAACCCAACAAAAACACGATCCGCGTCCAAGGTCACGGGGTTACTTAGCCTCAAAGGCCTGCTGCGTAGGTGTGAATAGTGCTTTCAGCCTGACAACTTTATCGAAGCGGCACCACCCACGACCAGGCGAGCAGTTACTGCTCACTTGAATCACGCCCCGAGGCAATCCTTTTACTAGCACATCCCATCGAAACGGAGATCATGCCCACTTTCTAAGGGATATCATTAAGATTTTGTTTCTCCCTATACGCATAACAACATCTTTTACGGGTAATGGCGATTTCAACGGTGCAGCTGGAGGGACTCTTGGCCTTTTCATTTAGCCTATATAAGAGCGAAGGGGTAGCCACAGAGAAAACACGCTCCCCTTCTCCCTTGCCTACTGCCTCTCAAGCTCCATCACCCAGATCTAACCCCGAGCTCTTCCCACGTCTTCAGCGCCTCTTCGCTTCCACCGAACAATGGCGGAGAAAAACCTCAAGGGCCACTGGGGTAGTTCCTCAGTGACAGAGCGCGCCATTTTAGAGTTGCGCAACGTGGAGTACATCCCCACTGAGGTCCGCGCTCGCGCGCCGGATCCGGACCAGTGCATACCCACTCTCGATGCTGGGGAGAGGGTTGTCTTCGTCCCCCACCTCATCAGAGCTCTGGAGTTTCCGCTGCACCCTTTTGTGCGCGGGATCATGTTCTACTATGGGCTAGATTTTCACCATCTAGCCCCGAACTCCATCCTTCACCTCGCCTCCTTCATCACCATCTGCAAGGCCTTCCTCCGCATCGAGCCACACTTCGGACTGTGGCTGAAGATCTTCGGCGTCAAGCCGAGGTCCAGCGCTACAAGCTCTCTGAGTGTGGGGGCGCAATGATCGGCAAGAATCTGAAGGTGGTCTGGTTCAAAGGCACTTTTATAGAGACCGTCAAGGAGTGGCAGCGCGAGTGGTTTTACGTCACTGAGCCACCCGCTGCTGGCCAGGCCGAGGTCGCATTCTCATCTTGCCCTACGAAGATGCTCGTGTCTTGGAAGAGGAAGGGCATGGACTGGGGGAACCCGGCGGAGGTGAAGGTGCTGCTCCAGAAGATCGAGTTCTGGATAAACCAGAGGGACATCAAGCTGGCGGATGTGGTAAACGTCATGCTTCACCGCCGCATCCTGCCGCTTCAGTCTCAAGCTGTCCCGATGTGGGTGCACAAGTCCAAGGACGTGGTGCCTATCCACCACTTCTTCCACTCCACCCCGGCCGGGATGTGGAAGCTGCTGTTCAAACCGTCCAAGGACGGATTTGCTGAGGCCGGGAGCGACCTCGGCTTCGAAGCCGGCCATGACGCCCCCGAGGTAAATCTCAATACACAGCTCTACACTCTGTGTCTCCTGGTACTTCATAAATTTTGGCTAACCAGTCAATCAAATATTTGCGGAAGTGGATCCCCAAGGTGCAGCGAATGCTGTGCCCGGTGCCGCAGCCCGAGGGGGAGAGGACTCCCCATCTCACGGCCCTCTTAACCGAGGAGCCGCATGTGGTGATCCCCATGGAGTCAAAACCTCCGAGAGGCAGGGCGGGTCTCCGAGCTCGGGAGAACTTGGTCACCCGGTCCAAGGAGACCCGCGCCTCCTCCACCCACGAAGACGAGGAGGGAGACATGGGGGAAGGGAAACTTTCCCCTAAAGGGAAGAGGACAGTGTCCGAGGGCTCCGAAGAGGAGGCGAGGCCGAAGGGCTTGAAGAGGTCTCGCAAGGCCTCCGCTGATCCGGTCTTTCTGGAGAAGCCCAGCTTCCCCGACGAGTCAGACGAGGACCTCCTCGCACTAGGGAGGAAGAAATCGGTGCCCCAAAGGTACGTATTTACCACTCTGCTTAGACTTCGAAAGCCTGTTCCTCATATGAGACTCATAAAAGAAATTTTGCCAGCCTGCCCAGAACTCGCCTCAGTGGCGATACTTCGGGCGAGCTGCCCCCGTTGGACAGCGGGGAGCTGGAGCCCACCAAGACTCTCTCGGCCTTCGAGGGCCTAGGGGAGGTGTCGTCCGGTCCGGACCCTCCTGTCAACACATCGGGGGCCGAGGTACCAGACGTTATGGCCGAGGTTGACACTTCGACCGCACCGGGCCAAGGGGACCCAGTCCCCAAGGAAGGGCTGGACCAGGCATCGGCCCAGCCCGAACAGTCTTCGATGCCTGCACCGCAGCCGGAGACCCTCATCCCTAGCACCTTGGTGGTGGGTTCAGAGGTTGCTCCACCTCCGCCTCCTGCCACAGGGCGGGTTAGCGCGGGGTGGCCCGTGGAGATGGAGGCAGCCTTAATGGGCTCCTCCATCGCAGAAGAGCACCGTGCCTTGATCGGTGCGCCGCTTCAAGGCTTTCGGTCTGTGGAGGCCGAACTATGTGAGGTCTTCAAGGGCCTCTGCAGGAGCTTCGAGGTATGCTTTTTATATCACCGCTGCGAATAACTTTCGTGCTTATAGTAGTGGGCTTTTGTTCAACGACTTGTTGCGTAGCATGGCATTTGTAACGGCATAGACAGCCAGTAGCCCCCGAGCCCAAGGCTGGTTTGGAAAAACTGGCCTTGGGGTCGATGCTTGAGTATGTTTTAGGTGCTGATCTAGTAGCCCCCAAGACTTTGGCCGTTCTTCAAAAAGGACTGACCAGAGGATTGAAGTCAAAAAACAGGGACTAAGGCATGAATGTATGTTGTCAGGTGTCGACCTCGGCTCCGAACTCCGCCTCCGAGGAGGTGGCAGAGGTGAACAAGAGACTGCAGAGGTCCGAGGATGACCTCGATCTGATGAACAAGCAGATCGAGCTGTCTCAAGGTAAACTTCAAGAAGTTGTGAGAGTGCCAATTTTGCTTTTTTGAAGAATGCTCTTAAAAGATTTAATTCTGACCCCGAGCTGTTTTGCCTGACAGCTGCTACAGCGGAGCTTGAGGCACTTAAGGCTGAGCTGGCGAAAGCTCGGCAGGAGGCCGAGTAGCAGAAGGCTGCGGCCGCAAAGGCCGAAGAGGATCTGGCTGCCGAGAAGGTGGCCAGGGGCAAGGACCAGCACTACAAAAAAAAGACACATCCATGACATTATGGCCCGAACGAAAACTTTTTCTGTCATGGTTGTGACACTTCTATGACAATAATTGTGACAAAAACACGTATCATCATAGATGTGGTGGCCTCCTACTTCTATGACAAAAAATGATGATAGAAAATGGGCTTCTTGTCCTGGGCGGGCCGGAGACGCACCCGCATGACATTCTTTGGGCCGTCCATGACGTAAAAAATCATGGTAGAACTGAGGGCGAGGAAATTTTCGGGGAGTTCCCGGTTACAGTGGGTGGTCGGGGCTAAGCGATGCAGCGTAGTTTGCGCGTTTCTCTCGTACGCGCGCGTGTGTGCGAGGCGCTCGCTAACTAAACCCGATGCGAGGCGTTCGCTTACTAAACCCGTGCTATCGATCGCCCTCGCACTACATACTGAACATGAGCGATCGATCCCTCGCACTACATACTGAACCCGATCGATCCCTTCGCTGCTAACTGAAGCCGATTGATCCCTTCACTGCTAACTGAACCTCAGCGATCCCTTCGCTGCTAACTGAACCCGATCGATCTCTTGTCACTGCTTACTGAAGCCGATCGAGCCCCCGTGCGAGACGTAGCTAGCCTGTTGGGTTGCCTCTCGATGAACAGTGCCCGTTGCTACCGCACGCGCGATACACGTGGCCACGAGTCGAGACACATCGATCGAGCTGGTTGGTTGGTTGTGGATGAACAGTTCCCATTGCTGCCGCCTGCTCGTACGCCCCAGCCCAGCCGGTGGGGGTTGGATGAACAGGACCCCGGTCGTGTAGGTGGTCGGCGCTGGGTGAACAAGACCCCGAGGAGGTCGTGCCGCGGTACGCCATACTCCAGCCAGTCGGGGTGGATGAACAGGACCCCGTGGAGGCTGGATGGATAGTAGCCGATGGAGGCTGGATGAACAGGGCCCCGTGGAGGCTGGATGAATAGTAGCCAGTGGAGGCTGGAGGAAGTCGACGGTGGATGAACAGTAGCCCGTGGAGTCCCGTTTTGTGGTACGCCACACCTCTCCCGATGAACAGGACCCTGTTTCAACCGTTAGCGCTCGAAGAGAAGTCCGTTTCCTCCATTTTGTGGTTCGCCACACCCCTCCTGATCAACAGGACCCCGTTTTGACCGTAGGCGGTTGAGCAGAAGTCCATTTCATCCGTTTTGCGGTACGCCAGACCCTCAGTCGATGAACAGGACCCTGTTTTGACCATAGGCTGTCGAACAGAAGGCCGTTTCCTCCGTTTTGCGGTACGCTAGACCCCGAGTCGATGAACAGGACCCTGTTTGGGCTGTTCTTGTTGGAAATATGCCCTAGAGGCAATAATAAATTGGTTATTATTATATTTCCTTGTTCATGATAATCGTTTATTATCCATGCTATAATTGTATTGATTGGAAACTCAAATACATGTGTGGGTACATAGACAACACTGTGTCCCTAGTAAGCCTCTAGTTGACTAGCTCGTTGATCAAAGATGGTTAAGGTTTCCTAGCCATAGACATGAGATGTCATTTGATAACGGGATCACATCATTAGGAGAATGATGTGATGGACAAGACCCAAACTGTAAACGTAGCATTTGATCGTGTCAGTTTATTGCTATTGTTTTCTGCATGTCAAGTATCTGTTCCTTTGACCATGAGATCATGCAACTCACTGACACCGGAGGAATACCTTGTGTGTATCAAACGTCGCAACGTAACTGGGTGACTATAAAGGTGCTCTACAGGTATCTCCGAGGGTGTCTGTTGGGTTGGCATGGATCAAGACTGGGATTTGTTACTCCGTGTGACGGAGAGGTATCTCAGGGCCCACTCGGTAATACAACATCACAATGAGCCTTGCAAGCAATGTGACTAAAGTGTTAGCCACGAGATCTTGTATTACGGAACGAGTAAAGAGACTTGCCGGTAACGAGATTGAACTAGGTATAGTGATACCGACGATCGAATCTCGGGCAAGTAACATACCGAAGAACAAAGGGAACAGCATACGGGATTAACTGAATCCTTGACATAGAGGTTCGACCGATAAAGATCTTCGTAGAATATGTAGGAGCCAATATGGGCATCCAGGTCCCGCTATTGATTATTGGCCGTAGAGGTGTCTCGGTCATGTCTACATAGTTCTCGAACCCGCAGGGTCTACACACTTAACGTTTGGTGACGATTAGTATAATTGAGTTATTATGTTGGTGACCGAAAGTTGTTCGGAGTCCCGGATAAGATCCCGGACGTGACGAGGATCTCCGGAATAGTCCGGAGGTAAAGATTGATATATGTGATAATAGTGTTTTGATCTCTGGAAGGGTTCCGGAGTTCACCGGAAGGGGTTCCGGATGTTTACCGAAGTGTTCGGGTGCAGCAACACTTTATATGAGCCAAAGGGATAAAGCCCACGAGGTATTGGAAAGTGCAAAAGTAGTTTTGCTGCCGCGTAAGCGGTACTACCGCTTGGTGAAGCGGTACTACCGCCCGAGCGGTACTACCGCTTGTGTGAAGCGGTACTACCGCCCAAGCGGTACTACCGCTTGTGTGAAGCGGTACTACCGCTTGTGCGCGGCTGTGCACGGTTCGGCCGGGATCCGAGTTGGACTCTTTCCCTGCGGGCCAAACCGACCTTGTGCGGGCAAAACCGACCCGGAGGAGGCTTTTACTCCAAGTTTTGACCCCAAGGCTCAACATATAAATAGAGGGGCAGGGCTAGCACACGGGACACATCAGGATTTCCCAAGCCGTGTGCCGGCAACCCTAGCCCTCTAGTTCCTCCGTCATAATCTCCGTAGTGCTTGGCGAAGCCCTGCAGAGATTGTTCCTCACCACCATCACCACGCCGTCGTGCTGCTGGAACTCAACCACTACTTCACCATCGCTCGCTGGATCGAGGAGGTGAAGGCGTCATCAAGCCGTACGTGTGTTGAACGCGGAGGTGCCGTCCGTTCGGCACTAGATCGGAAGGATCGTGATTGGATCGCGGGACGCTCGGCGATTTGGATCGCGAAGACGTTCGACTACATCAACCACGTTTATTAACGCTTCCGCTTAGCGATCTACAAGGGTATGTAGATTCACTCTTCCTCTCGTAGATGCTCATCACCATGGATAGATCTTATGTGTGCGTAGGAAAATTTTTGTTTCCCATGCAACGTTCCCCTACAGTGGCATCATGAGCTAGGTCTATGCGTAGATGAGATCTCGAGTAGAACACAAACGAGTTGTGGGCGTGGATGTATACATATTGCTTGCCGTTACTAGTTGATACTTGATTCCGCGGTATTGTGAGATGAAGCGGCCCGGACCGACATTACGCGTACGCTTACGCGAGACTGGTTTCACCGCTGCGTGCACTTGTTGCATAAAGGTGACTGGCGGGTGTCTGTCTCTCTCACTTTAGTTGAATCGGTTCAATGAAGAGGGTTCTTTTAGAAGATCAAAAAGCAATCACTACACCACGTTGTGGTTTTGCGTAGGTAAGAACGGTTCTTGCAAACCCGTAGCAGCCACGTAAAATTTGCAACAACAATTAGAGGACGTCTAACTTGTTTTTGCAGGGTATGTTGTGATGTGATATGGCCAATTACATGATGAGATATATGTGATGTATGAGATGATCATGTTTTGTATAGAATATCACGACTTGCATGTCGATGAATACGGCAACTGGCAGGAGCCATAGAGTTGTCTTTAATTATTGTATGACCTGCGTGTCAATCATTAAGCGCTATGTAATGCTTTACTTTATCGCTAAACGTTAGCAATAGTCGTGGAAGCAACAGTCGGCGCGACAACCTTATGGCGACACGTTGATGGAGATCAAGATGATGGAGATCATGGTGTCATGCCGGTGACGATGGAGATCATGCCGGTGCTTTGGAGATGGAGATCAAAAGCACAAGTTCATGGCCATATCATGTCACTTATGATTTGCATGTGATGTTAATCCTTTTATGCATCTTATTTTGCTTAGGACGACGGTAGCATTATAAGGTGATCCCTCACTTAAATTTCAAGATAAATTGTGTTCTCCCCAAGTGTGCACCGTTGCGAAAGTTCGTCGTTTCGAGACACGCCGTGATGATCGGGTGTGATAGACTCTACGTTCGCATACAACGGGTGTAAGCCATGTTACACGTGCGGAACACTCGGGTTAAACTTGACGAGCCTAGCATGTACAGACATGGCCTCGGAACACAAGAGACCGAAAGGTCGAACATGAGTCATATAGTAGATATGATCAACATGAAGATGTTCACCATTGAAACCACCTCAACTCACGTGATGATCGGACTTGAGTTGGTGGATTTGGATCATGTTACACTCGAATGATCGGAGGGATGTCAATTTGAGTGGGAGTTTTTTTAAATATGATTAACTAAACTCATTATCTAAGAACAATAGTCTAAGTTGTCTTTGCTATATTTATGTTGTAGATCATGGCTCGCGCAGTAGCACCCCTGAATTTTAATGCGTTCCTAGAGAAAGCTAAGTTGAAAGATGATGGAAGTAACTTTGTGGACTGGGCCCGTAATCTAAGGATTATCCTTACGGCTTCCCAGAAGGCTTATGTCCTTGATGCACCGCTTGGTGATCCACCCGCTCCAGTTGAGTCTCTAGACGTTGTGAACGCCTGGCAGGCTCGTTCTGATGATTACTCAATAGTTCAATGTGCAATGTTGTATGGCTTAGAACCGGGACTTCAAAGACGTTTTGAACGTCATGGAGCATATGAGATGTTCCAGGAGTTGAAGTTTATCTTTCAGAAGAATGCCCGGATCGAGAGATATGAGATCTCCGATAAGTTCTATGCTTGCAAGATGGAGGAGAACGGGTCTATCAGTGACCACGTGCTCAGAATGTCTGGGTACTCCACCCGTCTGGCTGAGTTAGGGATGCCCCTTCCGCCAGAGGCTATCACTGACAGAGTTCTTCAATCATTGCCACCTAGCTACAAGAGCTTCGTGTTGAACTATAACATGCACGGGATGAACAAGTCAGTCGCCGAGCTGTTTGCGATGCTGAAAGCCGCTGAGTCTGAAATTCAGAAGGAGCATCAAGTGTTGATGGTCAATAAAACCACTAGTTTCAAGAAAAATGGCAAGGGTAAGAAGGGTAACTCCAAGCAGAGTGGCAAAGCAGTTGCTCCTCTCGTGAAGAAACCCAAGGCTGGACCCAAACCAGAAACTGTGTGTTTTCATTGCAAGGGAACTGGACACTGGAAGCGGAACTGCCCCAAGTATTTGGCTGACAAGAAGGCGGCCAACAAACAAGGTATATATGATATACATGTTATTGATGTGTACCTTACCAACTCTCGTTGTAGTGCCTGGGTATTTGATACCGGTGCGGTTGCTCATATTTGCAACTCAAAACAGGAACTGCGGAATAGACGGAGGCTGGCAAAGGACGAAGTGACGATGCGCGTGGGAAATGGTTCCAAGGTTGATGTGATCGCCGTCGGCACGCTCGCTCTTCGATTACCGTCGGGATTAGTGATGAACCTAAATAAGTGTTATTTGGTGCCTGCGTTAAGCATGAACATTATATCTGGATCTTGTTTATTGCGAGACGGTTACTCATTTAAATCAGAGAATAATGGTTGTTCTATTTATATGAGTAATATCTTTTATGGTCATGCACCCGATGTGAGGGGTTTATTCTTATTGAATCTCGATAGTAATGATACACATGTTCATAACATTGATGCCAAAAGATGTAGAATTGATAATGATAATACCACTTTCTTGTGGCACTGCCGTTTAGGTCATATTGGCGTAAAACGCATGAAGAAGCTCCATGCTGATGGACTTTTGGAGTCACTTGATTTTGAATCACTTGACACATGTGAGCCATGCCTCATGGGCAAGATGACTAAAACGCCGTTCTCTGGTACGATGGAACGGGCAAGTGACTTGTTGGAAATCATACATACTGATGTGTGCGGTCCGATGAGTATTGAGGCGCGCGGTGGTTATCGTTACTTTCTCACCTTCACTGATGACTTAAGTAGATATGGGTATATTTACTTAATGAAACACAAGTCTGAAACATTTGAAAAGTTCAAACAATTTCAGAGTGAAGTTGAGAATCATCGTAACAAGAAGATTAAATTCCTACGATCTGATCGAGGAGGAGAATATCTGAGTTATGAGTTTGGCAGTCACTTAAGACAGTGTGGAATTGTTTCACAATTAACACCGCCTGGAACACCACAGCGTAATGGTGTGTCCGAACGTCGTAATCGAACCTTATTGGATATGGTGCGATCTATGATGTCTCTTGCCGATTTGCCACTATCGTTTTGGGGTTATGCATTAGAGACAGCTGCATTCACTTTAAATAGGGCACCATCGAAATCCGTTGAGACAACGCCATATGAACTTTGGTTTGACAAGAAGCCAAAGCTGTCGTTTCTTAAAGTTTGGGGATGTGATGCTTATGTCAAAAAGCTTCAGCCTGAAAAGCTGGAACCCAAAGCGGAGAAATGCGTCTTCATAGGATACCCAAAAGAGACAATTGGGTATACCTTCTACCTCAGATCCGAGGGCAAAGTGTTTGTCGCTAAAAACGGAACATTTCTTGAGAAAGAGTTTCTCTCGAAAGAATTGAGTGGGAGGAAGATAGAACTTGATGAGGTTGTTGAACCTTTACTTCAACCTGAAAGTAGCGCAGCGCAGAAAGTTGTTTCTGTGGAGCCTACATTAGCTGGAGAGGAAGTTAATGATGATGATCATGAAGCTTTGAATCAAGTTGCTATCGAACCTCGTAGGTCGACAAGGACGCGTACTGCTCCTGAGTGGTACGGCAACCCTGTCTTAGAGGTCATGTTGTTAAACAACGATGAACCTACGAGCTATGGAGAAGCGATGATGGGCCCGGATTCCGAGAAGTGGTTAGAGGCCATGAAATCCGAGATGGGATCCATGTATGAAAACAAAGTATGGACTTTGGAAGTATTACCTGAAGGGCGTAAGGCCATTCAGAACAAATGGATCTTTAAGAGGAAGACGGACGCGGACGGTAATGTCACCGTCTATAAAGCTCGACTTGTGGCAAAGGGTTTTTCACAAGTTCAAGGAGTTGACTACGATGAGACCTTCTCACCCGTAGCGATGCTTAAGTCCGTCAGAATCATGTTAGCAATAGCTGCCTTTTTCGATTATGAAATTTGGCAGATGGATGTCAAAACAGCGTTCCTTAACGGTTTCCTTAAGGAAGAGTTGTATATGATGCAACCAGAAGGTTTTGTCGATCCAGAGAATGCTGACAAAGTTTGCAAACTCCAGCGATCCATTTATGGACTGGTGCAAGCATCTCGGAGTTGGAATCTTCGTTTTGATGAGGTGATCAAAGCGTTCGAGTTTATACAAGTTTACGGAGAAGCTTGTATTTACAAGAAAGTGAGTGGGAGCTCTATAGCGTTTCTAATATTATATGTGGATGACATATTGCTGATTGGAAACAATATAGAAATGCTGGAAAGCGTAAAGGAATATTTGAACAAGAGTTTTTCAATGAAGGACCTAGGAGAAGCTGCTTTCATATTAGGCATCAAGATCTATAGAGATAGATCGAGACGCTTAATAGGACTTTCACAAAGCACATACCTTGATAAGATTTTGAAGAAGTTCAAAATGGATCAGTCCAAGAAGGGGTTCTTGCCTGTTTTGCAAGGTGTGAAGTTGAGTAAGACTCAATGCCCAGTGACTGCAGAAGATAGAGAAAAGATGAGTGTCATCCCCTATGCTTCGGCCATAGGCTCTATCATGTATGCAATGCTGTGCACAAGACCCGATGTCAGCCTTGCCATAAGTATGGTCGGAAGGTTTCAAAGTGATCCAGGAATGGAACACTGGACAGCGGTCAAGAATATCCTGAAGTACCTGAAAAGGACTAAGGACATGTTTCTCGTTTATGGAGGTGATCAAGAGCTCGTCGTAAAGGGTTACGTCGATGCAAGCTTTGACACTGATCCGGATGACTCTAAGTCGCAAACCGGATACGTATTTATTCTTAATGGGGGTGCGGTTAGCTGGTGCAGTTCCAAGCAAAGCGTGGTAGCTGATTCTACATGCGAAGCGGAGTACATCGCAGCCTCGGAGGCGGCGAAGGAAGGTGTCTGGATGAAGGAGTTCATGACAGATCTTGGAGTAGTGCCTAGTGCACTTAACCCAATGACTCTGTTTTGTGATAATACTGGTGCCATTGCTCTAGCCAAGGAACCAAGATTTCACAAGAGGACCAGACACATAAAGCGACGTTTCAATTCCATCCGCGATTACATCAAGGAGGACGACATAAATATTTGCAAAGTACACACGGATCTAAATGTTGCAGATCCGATGACTAAACCTCTTCCAAGGGCTAAACATGAACAACACCAGAACTGTATGGGTGTTCGATTCATTACAATGTAAATCACATAGTGATGTGAACTAGATTATTGACTCTAGTGCAAGTGGGAGACTGTTGGAAATATGCCCTAGAGGCAATAATAAATTGGTTATTATTATATTTCCTTGTTCATGATAATCGTTTATTATCCATGCTATAATTGTATTGATTGGAAACTCAAATACATGTGTGGGTACATAGACAACACTGTGTCCCTAGTAAGCCTCTAGTTGACTAGCTCGTTGATCAAAGATGGTTAAGGTTTCCTAGCCATAGACATGAGATGTCATTTGATAACGGGATCACATCATTAGGAGAATGATGTGATGGACAAGACCCAAACTGTAAACGTAGCATTTGATCGTGTCAGTTTATTGCTATTGTTTTCTGCATGTCAAGTATCTGTTCCTTTGACCATGAGATCATGCAACTCACTGACACCGGAGGAATACCTTGTGTGTATCAAACGTCGCAACGTAACTGGGTGACTATAAAGGTGCTCTACAGGTATCTCCGAGGGTGTCTGTTGGGTTGGCATGGATCAAGACTGGGATTTGTTACTCCGTGTGACGGAGAGGTATCTCAGGGCCCACTCGGTAATACAACATCACAATGAGCCTTGCAAGCAATGTGACTAAAGTGTTAGCCACGAGATCTTGTATTACGGAACGAGTAAAGAGACTTGCCGGTAACGAGATTGAACTAGGTATAGTGATACCGACGATCGAATCTCGGGCAAGTAACATACCGAAGAACAAAGGGAACAGCATACGGGATTAACTGAATCCTTGACATAGAGGTTCGACCGATAAAGATCTTCGTAGAATATGTAGGAGCCAATATGGGCATCCAGGTCCCGCTATTGATTATTGGCCGTAGAGGTGTCTCGGTCATGTCTACATAGTTCTCGAACCCGCAGGGTCTACACACTTAACGTTTGGTGACGATTAGTATAATTGAGTTATTATGTTGGTGACCGAAAGTTGTTCGGAGTCCCGGATAAGATCCCGGACGTGACGAGGATCTCCGGAATAGTCCGGAGGTAAAGATTGATATATGTGATAATAGTGTTTTGATCTCTGGAAGGGTTCCGGAGTTCACCGGAAGGGGTTCCGGATGTTTACCGAAGTGTTCGGGTGCAGCAACACTTTATATGAGCCAAAGGGATAAAGCCCACGAGGTATTGGAAAGTGCAAAAGTAGTTTTGCTGCCGCGTAAGCGGTACTACCGCTTGGTGAAGCGGTACTACCGCCCGAGCGGTACTACCGCTTGTGTGAAGCGGTACTACCGCCCAAGCGGTACTACCGCTTGTGTGAAGCGGTACTACCGCTTGTGCGCGGCTGTGCACGGTTCGGCCGGGATCCGAGTTGGACTCTTTCCCTGCGGGCCAAACCGACCTTGTGCGGGCAAAACCGACCCGGAGGAGGCTTTTACTCCAAGTTTAGACCCCAAGGCTCAACATATAAATAGAGGGGCAGGGCTAGCACACGGGACACATCAGGATTTCCCAAGCCGTGTGCCGGCAACCCTAGCCCTCTAGTTCCTCCGTCATAATCTCCGTAGTGCTTGGCGAAGCCCTGCAGAGATTGTTCCTCACCACCATCACCACGCCGTCGTGCTGCTGGAACTCAACCACTACTTCACCATCGCTCGCTGGATCGAGGAGGTGAAGGCGTCATCAAGCCGTACGTGTGTTGAACGCGGAGGTGCCGTCCGTTCGGCACTAGATCGGAAAGATCGTGATTGGATCGCGGGACGCTCGGCGATTTGGATCGCGAAGACGTTCGACTACATCAACCGCGTTTATTAACGCTTCCGCTTAGCGATCTACAAGGGTATGTAGATTCACTCTTCCTCTCGTAGATGCTCATCACCATGGATAGATCTTATGTGTGCGTAGGAAAATTTTTGTTTCCCATGCAACGTTCCCCTACAGTTCTGTCCAAGCCGGTTGTCTCCCGATGAACAGGACGCCTTCTGAGCCAGTCGGTTGCCTCCCGATGAAAACGACGCTGTTTCTCCGTTCCGACCCAGCCGGTTGGCTGCCGATGAACAAGAGGCCGTTGCTACCGTCCGTTGCCTCTCCATGTACACGAGCCCTGCCCATACGTATGCACGAATACGCGTTCCAGACCCCGCCCGTATATACGTACGTGCCCGTATTTTTTGCAGCGTGGTTGTATGTACGTGTACATGATTTAGACGGGGCTGCCTGAACTGCTATGTCGGGGGCTCTACTATGACACGTGCCGCTCCTTACATGCCCACGGTTCATCGTTGCAGAGAGACCGATCGACTAGTATATACGTACACGTTCGCGACCAGACAGACAACGCTACGTACGCTTCGACCGGGTGGGTCCTAGCTGTCAGGGAGGATACGGAGGCACTTCCTTGCATGCGAAGATATAACAGGTGGGTCCCAGCTATCAGGGGGAGGAATCATTTTTTTTGCGCGTAATAAGGAGGCTCTTCCTTGCGTGCGAAGATGTAACTGGTGGGTCCAACTGTGAGCCTCACCGCGTATAGTCCTCTTCCGATGTCTATTGTTCATTCACCACGTTGACTATGCCGTGCCGAGAGCACCAAGGCGGTGGACGACGGCGAGGTCTAGGAAGGGAACGATGCAGAGCCGGGGAAGACGCGGCAGTGGATGCCCACGTCGAGGGGAGTACAAGGGTTGACTGGTTCGGCTGCAGTGTGAGGCTGTCGTCGCCGGAGAATAACAGGGGGTGTGGGTGAGTAGAGGGAAGGCCTGGCCAATGGTGGGAGTAGGGTGGGGCGGTAAGGCCTGCGCGGCAGCACAGCTGACCACAGGAGGTAGGAGCAGGCGGTCCCGCCGGTGCTGGTTTGGGCGGCTGGAGCAAAAAGATCGAAGATTGAAGATGCAGCACGGCCGTTGGATTAACATCCACCGGTCACTGCTGCTAGAATTGTTTGTTGACTAAGTTGACAAAGCCCTGCATACGCATCAATTTAGTAGGCCCACAAGTCAGCCACCAAATCCGGTGGGTCCCAGTTGTCATGGGGAGAAACGTTTTTTTCCGCGTAATAATGAGGCACTACCTTCCGTGCGAAGCTATAGCTGGTGGGTCCCAGCTGTCAGGGGGGAATCATTTTTTTCGCGTAATAAGGAGTGTCGGTGTACTAAGACATGGGTGCCCTCGTACCCAGACTTGTGCACAGGCAGTCGTAGCCTCCCTTCCGGCAAGGGCTTGACTGAGGATAACTACGACTCAGCACTCAACACCAAGATGGTGAAGAAGACCTCAAGGCAGGTCATAGAGAAGTACTATTCTCGTACTGAGGATCAATGCTGCCCTTGCCGGCAAGCCCCGCCCTAGTAAGGTGAAGACCAAGACTCTGGTTGCCGACAAGTCCCCTTGCCGGCAAGCAAGGCCCGACAAGTTCCGTGCCAGCAGGCATGTTCTGTCCCGTTACCGCTCCACCCCACCATCGACCAGATAGGCTTGTATGCTAGGTGTCGAGCGGGCAGGCAGTCAACATAGCCGGCAAAGGAACGTGTCAGCACGCCATGCCAAGATTAACTTTAATGACACCCGTCCCTGGGATGTGTCAAGATTACAGGAGGGTGCCAGGACCGGTGGTACAGATCTTTTGCCCAAGGCCTAGCCTCCCTAACATAGCACCTAACGGTGCATTAAATGCGTTTGTCTTACCCCATTGGAATAGACGTGGTGATGGTACAAGTCACTACTCACACTCTGTAATGACCGTATTAGCCATTGTGGTAACCCCTTGGCCTATAAAAGGAGGCCCACGGCTATAGGTAGAACGGTCGACACCTAGCTCAATTACACGCAGTAGCTGCATTTCCCGTGGACCTTGCCGGAAGACTACGCTCCTTGTAACTTGAGTTCATACACGATCAAACACAGAACAGGAGTAGGGTTTTACGCTCATAGCGGCCTGAACCTGGATAAACCCCCAGCGTGTTCTTGCACCTACTAAAAATCTGCTCTTTGTCCCATGCATGTCCCCTGAGCCGTATCACAAAGGGGCCTGTTTTGTCCCATAGATCGTTGTTTCCCATGACATCTTTGGCACGCTAGGCAGGGGGATTGTGTGTAACAAATCAGTTTTTTGGTAGTGTGAGTACCAACTTCATCATCTTCGTCGATGGCACCGAAGAAGAAGGGTGGAGCCACGATGGCTCCTACCGCATCCAAGCCACCTTCCCAGGCGGCCGCAGGCGACGTAGGTGGCGCAGCCGGTGCGCGCGCTACAGTTGGGACGGGTGGAGCAGGAGGCCCAAGTGATGCGGGTGCCCAGCACCCCCGCCACGTTGCTGAGCCTAGCCACAGGACCGGCGATGTCGTAGCCGGTCAACTTCCAAGACATTCTGGTGAGCACAGTCATCATAGTAATATAGTTCATACTCCTGCGACCCAGAACCCAGCTGCCGCAACATCCAAGAATGTAGCGGCGACGTCCAACAACGGCGTGGGGAGGCGTATGTTGTGACCATTACAAGATGGGCAGGACACGCTCCCCCAAGTTGCTGGCGGTTCCAGATGACTGCAAGGCGAGATCCCTGTGCAGCAACTTCCGATTGCTCATGGAGCGCCGCCGCCACCACGACGTCCGCCTGTTGGCGAGCATGAGCCGTGGTGGCATGGACATAATGAAGCTCCTTCTAGCTCTGCCAGGAGACGAGTGATGCCTCATTCTGTGCTCCCAGCCATGCCAACCATGGCGGCAAGGGCCATGGCGCGGGTTCAAATACTTTTGAACTTCCCACCAAGCCTTGACAAGATGGATGAATGGAGAGCCACCATTCAGAGTCTCATCAGTTTTGCTGATCCCGACAAAACAGAAGATGTGGGGCCCTCACAGCGACCACCCACCATGCTGGCGGGACCGTCCGGCTACCTTGCTGGAGATGCCGCGCCAACGGTGTAGTCGCCTCGGCACCCCCCAACGTCACAGCGACCGGCCCGCCGATCAGACGACCATGACGTGCTATCTATGGCTTAGTCGGATCAACGGTGCCGCCAAGATCAGCGCCAAGTGCACCGCGAGCGGTGCGACGAAGACGCCCGCACGAAGATTCAGCGGCGCCAGGAATCACACCGTCAATCTGACGATCGTGCCAGGCCGGCAGTGAGCGTGCTAACTCCAGTTGCCGTTAGGTACTTGCCCTATGATGTGGGGTGCCCAGCGTTTACTCGTGAGCTGCGGCAAGTTCGCTGGCCGTCCGCCCGTGTCTTCAAGCCGGAGCAACCCGACAAGTATGATGGCACGCTCAACCCAGCCGAGTTCCTTGGCATCTACACCATCGCGGTGGAGGCTGCCGGGGGACGGGACGAGAAAGTGCTCACCAACTACTTCCCGTTGGCGCTTCGGCCCAACATCAGGTCATGGTTGATGAACCTGCCTGAGGGCTCCATTTCTTCTTGGGCGGATCAATGCCATCATTTCGTTGGCACCTACCAGGGTGGCCACAAGCTCCCGGGCCAGCCCATCGATTTGCAGGTGATCCCCCAAAGGGATGGAGAGAACCTCCGCAAGTACATACAATGGTTCAGCCATGTGCACCACAACATCCCCGACATCCATCCCGTAGCTGTTGTTGCCGCGTTCCACACGAATGTGCGCAACCACAGGATGTGGTCAGAGATGAATGTCGAGTAGGTCAAGACCATCAACAATCTGTACGCCTTGGCGAATAGGTGTGCACGTGCTGAGGAAGGGAGGCGACTCCCCGGGGAAGATGCTGGTGCAGATGTCGATTCCGAGGACGACGACGCGTCAACCCCACAGAAGAAGAACAGAAAGCGCAACAGAAAGCGCAAGAACAAGACTGTACTGGCCGTCGAGTGCTCCAGCAACACCAACGCCACCAAGAAGCCGAAGGCAGACATCCCCGGCAAGGAGGTTGCCGGGTGCGATGGCTGCCGGGAAGCTGTGGCAGGCGAGAAGGCTGGCAAGACCGGCGGGCCGTTCTGCAAGATCCACCGCACCAAGGGCCACGACCTCCAGCAATGACGGCAAGTAGAGCAACTTGCCGAAAAGCAGAAGCAAGTGTACGAGAAGCGTGACAAGGAGAAGGCCCAAGATGGTGCTGGTGGGTTTGGCAAGCAAGACCATGGTGGCCACGGAGGCTGCCGTGGCAAGGCCAAGCAGCCAAAAGAGAAGGCTGCTCAGGGCCAGCAAGAAGAGGATGATAGTGATGAGGACGGAGGTGGGTCCGACAAGGAGTTCCAAAATGCAGTGGATGCCATGTGTGTTGACGAAGGCACATCTTTGCACTCCTCACACCGGCAACTAAAGCAGTGGATCCGCGAAGTCAACGCAGCGGAGCCGGTGATGGAGGCATAGAAGCCACTCAAGTGGTCGCCCTCGCCCATCGTCTTTGACACCGAGGACCACCCCGATCACACCACTGCGGTCGGGTGTTTGTCGTTGTTGGTCTCACCAACAATTCGCAACCTCAAGGTGACAAAGATGCTGGTTGACGGTGGGGCTGGCTTGAACTTGATCTCTCCAGATGTGATCAAGAGGATGCAGATCCCCGACAAGGATCTCGAGGAGACAGGCAGTTTCCAAGGGATCAGTCCGGGGAGGAACAAGCCGAAGGGCCAAGTCACATTGCCGGTCACGTTCGGCAGCGAGCTCAACCATCGGACAGAGAAGATTACCTTCGAGGTCGTCAAGATGCCGCTGCCGTACAACAGGATTCTGGGCCGCCCAGCCCTGGCAAAGTTTATAGCCGCGTCGCACTATGTGTACAACGTCATCAAGATGCCGGGGCCGATGGGGGTCCTCACCATCAAGTCAAACTACAAGGATGCAATCATCTGTGTTGACAAGCTCTACCGGGAGGCAGCGGCTGTAGCTGCCATCGAGGCACTTGCCCCTGCCATCAAAGCTCCCGGGGGAGAGAAGAAGAGGAAGACTGGCAAGACCTCTGTAAAGGACTCCGGGAAGCGCACTTCAGAGTGCAGCGTGCCTGTCGAGGACACACCAGAGAGCTCTACCGACAAGAGCAAGAGAGTCAAGGTTTCCGCGCCAGCAACCAAACAAGTTTCTGCAAAAGAAGATGGGACGAGTGGCACCTTCTCTATAAGTGCCACTCTCAGTGACAAACAGGAGAGTGAGCTTGTTACCTTCCTACGGGCGAATGTCGATGTGTTTGCTCGGCAAGCATCTGACATCCCTGGTGTTCCTAGGGAGGTAATTGAGCACCATCTTGCTGTCTACCCTCATGCGAGACCCGTCAAGCAGAAGATCAGAAAGCAAGCCTTGGAGCGGCAAGAGCTTATTGCTGAGGAGATTAAGAAGTTAGAAGCAGCATGCCTGGTTAGAGGAGTGCTACACCCTACATGGTTAGCTAATTCCGGTGGTGGTGCGTAAGGCGAACGGGAAGTGGAGGCTTTGTATCGACTTCACCGATATAAATAAAGCCTGTCCTAAGGACCCTTTCCCTTTGCTGCGCATTGACCAGATTGTAGACTCCAGCGCCGGCTGTGACTTACTCTCTTTCCTTGACGCATATTCTGGTTATCATCAGATCTTTATGGCCAAGGAAGATGAGGAAAAAACTGCATTCATCAGTCCATGTGGCACATACTGCTTTTTGCATATGCCTTTTGGATTGAAGAGTGCCGAAGCAGCCATCGGCAGAGCGGTCTAGATTGGCTTTGAGCCACAGCTGCACAGAAATGTGGAAGCTTACATGGATGATATTGTGGTCAAAACCAGGGACAAGTCAACCCTGATCCAGGATCTAGAGGAAACTTTTGCCAACTTGTGCAAGCTCAACTTGAAGCTCAACCCCGAGAAGTGTGTGTTCGGTGTTCCATCCGGCAAGCTTCTTGGTTTCTTTGTGTCTCAGAGAGGGATTGAAGCCAACCCCGACAAGATCAAGGAAATTGTGTAGATGGAAGCATCAAGGCGCGTCAAGGATGTCAGGCGCCTTGCCGGCTGCGTTGCCGCCCTCAGCAGGTTCATCTCCAAATCGGCAGAGCGCGCCTTGCTGTTTTTCAATATATTGAAAAAGGCAGGTCCAGGGAACTGGACTCCGGAAGTGGAGGCCGCGCTCCAAGATTTGAAGGAGTACCTATCCTCTCCGCCAGTCCTAGTTGCGCCTAGGCCGCAAGAGACGTTGCTGCTATACTTAGCGGCGACGAATCAAGTGGTTAGTGCTGCACTTGTAGCTGAAAGAGAGGTCGATGAAGAAGAGGTAGCAGCCGCAGAGCCACGACCCGATGGGCCGGAATCTTCTCCGGCAAGGTCAGGTGCCGACAAGCCAGAGATTGTGCAAGCCAGCCAGCCAGATCAGCAGGTTGTGAAGAAGAAGATGGTGCAGCACCCAGTCTACTTTGTCAGCTCCCTCCTGCAAGGGCGAGGTCAAGGTACTCTGGTGTGCAAAAGTTGCTTTTTGGCCTTCTCATGGGCTCAAGCAAGCTGCACCATTATTTCCAAGCACACCCAGTCACCGTCGTCACTCGCTTTCCGATGCAACGCATCTTGAGAAGTCCAGAGGCAACCGGTAGGATTGTGGAGTGGGCATTGGAGTTATCAAGTTTTGATCTAAAATTTGAGAGCACCTTGACGATCCAGAGCAGAGCCTTGGCAGAGTTCATTGCAGAATGGACCCCAACGCCAGATGAAGAAAAACCAGAGACTTCTCTCCCAGCAAGGAAACAGTTGACGATTGGGTCATGTACTTTGACGCTGCTTTCACGCTGAAAGGCGCCGGTGCTGGTGTGCTGCTTGTAGCACCCACCGGAGAGCACCTCAAGTACGTGGTCCACATGCACTTCCCCAGGGAGCAGGCCACCAACAACACTGCTGACTAATAGGGTTTGCTTGCCGGTCTGTGCATTGCAATCGTCCTCGGTATCCGAAAACTGATTATCAGAGGTGACTCGCAGCTTGTGGTGAGGCAGGTCAACAAGGATTACTAGAGCCCTTTGATGGAGGCATACGTCGATGAAGTGATGAAGTTGGAAGAGCACTTTGACGGTCTGCAAGCAGAGCACATTCCTCGTGCCCGAAATGAGATTGCTGACGACCTGTCAAAGCTTGCCGCCCAAAAGATGCCTGTGGAGCCAGGAACTTTTGTGCTCCAACTAACTCAGCCATCCGTTACACCATCGAAGCTGGCGAAGAAAAGAAAGCAAGATGTTGATGGTTACTTTCTGGCAGAGCTACCCATAGCCGCCAAGAAAGCAGATACCACCGACAAGCCGCCCTTTGCCGGTGAGCCGCAGCATCCAACAAGCCAGATCCTTGCCGTCAAAGCAAGTGCTCCCGCAGAGGAAGAAATGCCTTTACTCCTTGTCGTCGAGCCACAAGCTCCGACATGGGCGCGGCCGATTGTCCAATTCCTCCAGATAGGAGACCATCCCGATGAGCAAGAAGATGCAGAAAGAGTGGCCCGTCAATCAAGGATGTATAAGTTTATTGACAGCACCTGAAATTCACCTCCCGGGAAGATGGATGAAGGCTGTTGGAAGAAATACATGAAGGGATGTGCGGCTCTCATATTGGGTCACGCGCACTTGTCAACAAGGCATTCCGTCAAGGATTCTACTAGCCGACAGCCCTTCAAGATGCCTTGGCGGTGGTTATCAGGTGCGAAGCATGCCAGTTCCACTCCAAGGACATCCACCAACCAGCTCAAGCCCTCCAAACCATCCCTCTTTCCTGGCCCTTCTCAGTCTGGGGGCTCGACATTGTCAGCCCTTTCCCCTGTGCTACCGGGGGCTTTGAATTCGTGTACATTACAATCGACAAGTTTACAAAGTGGCCTGAGGTAGAGCCAGTGAGAAAGGTGATGTCACAGCCAGCTATCAAGTTCCTCAAAGGATCATTACCGACAACGGCACCCAATTCACGAGCCGCGCCTTCACAGCATATTGCCAAGAACTTGGAAACAAGATCTGCTATGCCTCCGTTGCTCACCCGAGAAGCAATGGGCAGGTAGAGAGGGCAAATGTGGAAGTGCTGCGTGGCTTAAAGACAAGGACTTTCGACAAGCTGCGCCAGTGTGGAAGGTGCTGGGTGGAAGAATTGCTGACAGTTCTTTGGTCAATCAGAACGACACCAAATCAAGCCACTGGTCAGACACCCTTCTCCCTTGTGTATGGTTTAGAAGCGGTACTCCCCACGGAACTCAAATACGGGTCACCTCAAATCTTGGCCTTCGATGAGGTGGACCAAGATTAGCTGCGGCATGACGATGCCACGCTCCTTGAGGAAGATCATTTCCGGGCTGTTGTCCGTGCTGCACGGTACCAGCAAGCTTTGCGCCGCTACCATAGCCGCAAGGTGAATTCCAGGAACCTTGAGGAAGGCAACCTTGTTCTTCGTTGGATTCAATCCGTGAAGGGTAAAAACAAGTTGACGCCGAAGTGGGAGAGCCCTTACTGGGTAGTACGAGTCTCTAGGCCTGGCGCAGTCCGCCTAGAGACCGAAGATGGCACTCCGGTGCTCAACTCATGGAATATTCAACATCTTCATAAGTTCTACCCGTAAGGCGCAGTTTCCGGGCTGCCCGGCAACCTCTTTTGTACAAGTTTGCCGTCAAGGCATGTAAACCTTTGTACAAAGCCGGGTGCAGATCCCGTGCATAATAAATAAAAGTTAAATGTTTCACAATTATTTGTCAAAGTACATATATATTTATGTGTTGTAGGCAGTCTTGTGATACATTTTGCCTTTCATAAGGTGATTAACGAACCGTCAAGGTTCCAGCCTCCTCTTTTCACTTCTTTCTTTTTCTTAAAGGAAGAAAGGGTTCCTTGCGTACAAGTTTCCCGGGGGGAGTGATGGTATGGATAGCAAAAGACGCGTTCAAGATGTCACCCTACGGCAAGAAGTGCAGCAAGGAATAAGCTAAGTTGCAAAACTTTGAAATAAATTCTTTGTTGTAGTTGCGGCTCTCCTTGAACAATTTTGGCCTTTGTATATGGGAAACCTGCACGCTACGGAACCTTGCCATGATCAACTGCGCTTTTACTTTGCTTCGAGTCCGCTAAGTAGCTGCGTTGTGATCGTCAAGTGTGACCTTGCCAGCAGCGGCACTCCCGGCAAGCTGCTGAGGACCTGTTCCTCGAGCGCTCGCAGCAAGGGTGTGTGCACCGGCAAGTTTCCGTCAAGCGTAAGGAGCTAATGTGACGCCCCCGACTTAATCGTGCACTAATCATACACGCAAATGCACACGATCAAGCCTAGGGACTCACTTGAAGATATCACAACACAACTCTAAACACAAATAAAAGCAAACAAGCTTTATATTACAAGCCAGGGGCCTCGAGGGCTCGAATACATAAGCTTGCGCACACCAGCGCCAGCGAAAGCATCAAATATCTGGGTACAGATATAAAAGTTAAACAGATAGGCCTTTAAGAAGGCGAGGCAAAATAAAAACACTGATCGAAAAGGCGCAGGCCTCCTGCCTGGGAGCCTCTGAATCTACTCCTGGTCGTCGGTCTCCACGTAGTAGTAGGCTCCACTGGAAGTGTAGTAGCAGTCGTCGACGGCAGCAGCTGGCTCTTGGGATCCATCATCTGGTCGCAGCAAACGGGTATGGGGGAAAAGAGTAGCAAAGCAACCGTGAGTACTCATCCAAAGTACTCGCAAGACTGATATCAGAACTATGCTAAGTATGCATCGGTATCAAAGGAATGGGTCTATATCTTTAGACTAAACTGCAGAAATCCCAGAATAGAGGGGAAGGCCTAGCCTATCGAAGACTAGCATCTTCAGTGTCTTGCAGCATTAGAAGCGTGCAGATTAGCATAATAAAGAGTAGCAAGCATGTAATAGCAAAGCCCAGAGATCCTTCGTCGACTCCCTGTGAGAAAGCGATCCCGGAGCTTACAATTAATTAACATGTATCCAGTTCAAGTAGTAGTAGATCCGGATACAACACTAAGCGTCCTGTTACCGTGGACACGGCTATTCGAATAGATAACTTCCCTGCAGGGGTGCACTACTGTTACCCAACACGCTCGATTAACTCTGGTCGGACACACTTTTGCGGGTCATGCCCGGCCTCGGCTGATTGACACACCGCAGCCCTACCTACAGCTCAACAGAGAGGTCCCCGCCGGTCTCCAACCTAAGTGCTCAAGGTTCTTGGGCCCATCCCCCTTGCACTCTGGGTCGTTGCGCATATGGTTAGATCCAGGCACCACCTCTGTCATGGATAGCCCCGATCCTGCCGTGCCGCGATGCTGAACTGGACGTTGGACAAAGCTTTTGGCTGATACATACGGCGCCGAGGGTCCCATAACCATTATCCCACATGGTGGTAGTGCGTATAGGGCCAACGACCCACTCAGATTAATACCCAAATCCGTTAGCGACGATCAGTACTCCTGTCGCCCTGTCTCGAGGAAGTGCAACAAGGGTCAGGCCCATCCCTCTCTAGGGCGGTCTTTGCCTACCCGGCCACGCCTCGTAGTTATCTCGCGGGTACCCTCCAGGTCAACCCGACTTCACACCTCTCGCGGGTACCCCTCGGGGTCGACCCGACTTTAACCAGGGACTGTAGTAAAAGTAGGTTATCCGTGTGTTCATGACATCAAGGGGGAATCCGAGGAATCACCCTCTATGGATTCCTACTCGATGTAATCCGTCAAGGAGAACCAGGAGGAATCACCCTCGATGGTCCACACTTGAGGGATTGCACGACAGAGTCATCATCGGGAAGGGGAGAGCGAGGAATCACCCTCTGCAATCACCATCGATGTGCTATACTACTGAGATATCATCAGGAGTGCAGTACGAGGGATCACCCTCGGCACCCGATAGTAGCCCTGCAGAGTAGTATAATTAAGGGGGGTGTGCGTTGCTGTGTCGGTCTCGGCACATAGATCACATAGATCGAGGCACTGGTAACAAAGCGGGGCAACAGGGACAAGGGTGAGGGGTCACTGATGGATCACTAACCAACTATCCTAAGCAGTTTAGGATGACATGTAAAGTATTAACAGCAGGTTACAAAATCAGGTTATGCATCAGAATAGGAGCAATCAAATACAAAAGCCAAATCTAATGCAAGCAGGGGAGAGAAAGAATGGGCGATATAGGAATGATCAAGGGGGTTTTGCTTGCCTGGAAGCTCTGCTGAACGGGGCTGGTCGTTAGGGGCGTAGTCGATCACAGGGATAGCATCGGTCTCGGAGTCTACCGGAGAGAAGAGGGGGAAGAAACAGTAAATATAAAGCAAACAAATGCACACAGATGCTTGGCATGGCAGTAGGCTGTGCTAGGGGTGCCCTAACGTAGTACTAAGTATTATAGAAGGAGCGGGAAAAACATCCGGGAATGTTTTCCCAACGTTTGGCATTTCGGACAAATGAAACAGAGGGGGACGGTTCCATGTTCAGCATGCTAGGGGCATGTGACAGATGAACGCAGTGCGTATTCGGAATCGTCATATTTTTCTGATCATTTTTCATATATAAATTATTTTAATCTGAGTTACGGTTTATTTTATATTAATTTTCAAAGTTTTAATCATTTTCTGGAATTATTTAATTAGAATTATCCGAAATAGTGCAGGGTGACGTCATCATGACGTGGGTGTGACGTCAGCGGTCAACGGGACCGTTGACTAGTGAACAGGACCAGTGGGTCCCACCTGTCATTGTCTGTTTAGGCTAATTAGATGATTAATTAAACTAACTATAGATTAATTAGGCTAATTAATTAATTACTTTAATTAAAAAAATTAATTAAGTTAATTAATTATTTAATTATTTAATTATTAGTTATTTATTTATTTTAATTCTTCTCTTTAAAAAAAAAACAGGGGCTGGGCCCCTCCTGGCAGTAGCCCAGGCCGGACATGTCCGCGTCCGTGCCCGTCCAGGGCCGGACACGTCCCCGCAGCCAGAGAGCCGGGCGCCGGACCCGGGCACCGGCCAGCCGGGGCCGCGGGTGTGGGTGACGGCGGCGACCGGAGCAGCGCCGGCGAGCAGCAGCAGCAGCAGCGCGGGGCGCGACGCGGCACGAGTGGCGGCGGGCGCAGCCAGGGGAGGCGCGGCGCGGGCGGAGCAGCGTGCGGCAGCGGGAGGCGGGCGCGTGTGAGCGCGCGGGAGCACGGCGAGGGCGGGCGGCATCGAGGCGGGGGCAGGCTCGGGCGCGGCGGCGCGGCGTAGGGACGGCGGAGGAGAAGGGGAAAACGGCGGGGGAGCTCACCCCCGTGGCGAGAAGAGGGTGGCGAGGCTCGGGGAGGTCCGACGTGGGGGAGGTCGGGGAGGCGACGGTGGAGACGAGGCGGCGGCGACGGCGCGGCGTCGGGCGCGGGGCGAGGCGGCGCCGAGGGAGAAGGGGGCGAGGGAGAGTGGGGGGGATCGGGTTTAGGGTTTCGGGGGAGCGAGGAGGCCATATAGGCCAGCGGAGAGCGCGAGTGGGCCGGCTGGTGGCCAACTGGGCCGAGGCCCAGCAGGGGGGGAGGCTTTTCTTTAATTTATTTTTTTTGTTTTCTTTTTTGTTTTTCCTTTTTATTTCTGTTTTGTCTTTTCTTTCTACTCCAAATGACTTTTGTAAAATAGGAGGCTTGCCCAAATAAATACTATGCATTATCTATTACTACCAGAAATTGGTTTGGAGATAATACGATTTCAGTTGCATTTTTAATTAAATAAAATGGGATTAAATATTGCAGTTTGGTACTGTTTTAGGATGTTAGAGTCATTTAGTGATTTTTAGTGATGTTGTTTTTCTTAACATAATTAGTTATGGATTATTTCCTATTTAATGAACATTTTAGTTTTCAATTTTGAATAACTTTTATTTTTTTACTTTAAATTTGAATTTCATTTTGAATTGGAATTTGAAATGAGATATTAACCAAATGATGATCAAGCACTGTTTAGCATGGTGACTTGGCATGATTAAGAGGTGATCACTGTGCTTAATACATGGGGATGTCACAATTCTCCTCCTCTAAAAGAAATTCTCGTCCCGAGAATTCAGGAGGTAGAAAGGAGAAGGCCGGGGTATTCATACCAAGGAGGCTTGGCATGGGCCCGCGGGAGAATTTCCCATTAACGGATTGTGCAACGATTGACATCTAATGTCATGCACGAATGCAAGGATTTTAGCGTAAATTGAATGCAATGCTCCTGAATCAATTAAAGTAGGAGGTGGTATTGAGTGAACAAGGATAGTACCGTTCACAATAGCAAGCTGATCTTGAGCTTCATTCAGTTCAACATGGTAAGCTTGACCACGACCATAAGAAGGCCTAGCATTATTATTGCGAGGCTGATAGTTACCACGGCCAGCAGAGGGAAATGTAAGTTGATTCTGATTCTGAAGGCATTCTCTGGAACGGTGACCTGGACGGCCACACTTGAAGCAGAGCCCATAACTGGGACGGGGAGCAGGAGCTCGAAATAGTGGAGCCTGAGATCTTGGCTGTCCCGGCGGTGGGGGAGGTGCAGCTGGATGGTACATGCTGTTGGGAATCCAGATACGGCGCTTCTGCGATGACGAGCCCGAAGATGAGCCAATGTCCTGGTGGCGCTTGATGGTTTTCTTGTGTTCTATCTGAGCGGTCTCAACCTGGATGGCCTTGTTCACCAGGGTGGCGAAGTCGGTGAAGTCATTAACAGCAAGTGCAAGCTTGAGGTCTGGGTGGAGTCCATTGCAGAATTTTTCCTGTCTGCGAGCATCAGTAGCAATGTCTTCCTCAGCATAGCGAGATAATTCAAGGAATTCCCATTGATAAGCTTCGACAGTCTTATTGCCCTGAGTGAGGTTGCGAAACTCTGTTTTCTTCAGGTCCATGATTCCCTGAGGAATGTAACGGGCACAGAAAGCAGTTTGAAACTCGATCCAGGTAATGACTGTCCCCTCAGGTAGTGAACGCCTGTGGGTGGACCACCATTGAGCAGCGGGACCCTTCAAGAAGTTGGACGCGAAGGTGACGAGGTTGTAAGAGGCGACATTGGCAGACTCCATCTCGAAGGAGATGTCGCGAAGCCAGTCATCAGCATCCAGTGGCTGTTCAGAGTTACGGTAAGTAGTAGGGTTGAGACGCACAAACTCCTGCAGAGTTATTGGGGCAGGTGGCTGATTCTGAGCATTCTGGTTCTGGTTTGGGAACTGAGCCATGATTCCAGTCATGAACTAACGGTTTAGCTCAAATTGCTGCATCATAGCTGCCATATAGTCTGGCGGGGGTGGATCGTTGGCAGCACGGCCACGACCACGACCTGCGGGTCTAACCATCCTGCTAAAGATTTAATAGGGGGTAGTTTAGTAAAAACAACTGCAAGTGTTTAGTGATAAGCATGATGTAACACGACAGCGAACAAGTAGTGCAATAGATTCATAACAGTAGCCAATTAAGACAAACAGATCCATACACAAAGTCGGTTACATGCGGACAACATAAGTCCGGAAATTCAAACAACTAGACATACTAGGCGGCGCGCAGGCATGCGATAGGGAATACAACAACGGGACATAGCAAAGGCTACATCAACGTCGGGGAATACCACGGAAACCAGGTAACTGCAGGTGCGGACGATGAGTGTCCACAGCGGAAAGGTCCTGTGCTCCGTGATTACTCTGATGCAGAACCCGATCTCGAGCTGGGAGGAGAGGTCCACGTATGGGAGTGCGACCCCCAACAGCAGGCCAATCGATACCTGTGGGCATCTGAGTCCTGCGCGGGTAAAGGATGTACTCTGGCTGTATCCCTGCCCGAACAGCTGGTAGCAACTGTGTCATAGCCTCGTAGAAGCGTGCGCGAGTGGCAAACAACTCGATGGCAAGAGCCCGGGCAGTGCAATCCAGAGTTTGAGTGCACTGAATCAAAACCTGTGGGTCGTATCGACGTCGCTCGTAAGGGGCACAGACAGCTGTGTAGTATCTGGTATCGTCTCCAGCAGGAACATACGGGATGTATCGAAACTCTGAGTCATCCAAGCGACTATGCTCACCACGAAGACGTGCGACAGCAGAATGGGCAGCATCATGGACTGCCATATCAATCGTCACGCCGATACCGTGAAGAGTGTGCAGCTCAGTGTCGGAGGCGTCCCGCTGATCAAAGATACGAACATCGGCATGGTACTGCTCCTGGTTGAACTCGCGGAAATCCTCGTAAACCATGTACTCGGGGTACCAGCGGTAGCCCAATCTGGTCAGGAGGGCGATCAGGATAGCTGGAAACCCAGTCGCATCACGAGCACAAGTCCGAAGTACAAGCTGCGTCGTGGGGCGCGGCGGAAACAAGCGATCCATCTGAAACAGAGGAAATTTCAAGATTGTCAAATGACTGTGATTGAATTATTGCATCGTGCATTCAAGGAAGTAATTGGCAGATAATCAAAGCTCCGGATGGACGTGATCACGAGAACCTAGAGTCAGAGTTAGTAAAATTTTACTCCGAATAGAAGAGAGAGCAGAATCCCAGAGTAAGGAAGAGGAATAAAAGATCCTAATACCACCCATTGGCGACGTGGGCCCGTAAGCCACACAGCCATGTTAGTAAAACAGTTTTTCAAAGACTAGACTCAACTTCGGCCAAGGAGTTGGAAGGGGGCTACCTACAGGCAGTCGGCTCTAATACCAACTTGTGACGCCCCCGACTTAATCGTGCACTAATCATACACGCAAATGCACACGATCAAGACTAGGGACTCACTTGAAGATATCACAACACAACTCTAAACACAAATAAAAGCATACAAGCTTTATATTACAAGCTAGGGGCCTCGAGGGCCCGAATACGTAAGCTTGAGCACACCAGCGCCAGCGAAAGCATCAAATATCTGGGTACAGATATAAAAGTTAAACAGATAGGCCTTTAAGAAGGCAGGGCAAAATAAAAACACTGATCGAAAAGGCGCAGGCCTCATGCCTGGGAGCCTCCGAATCTACTCCTGGTCGTCGGTCTCCACATTGTAGTAGGCTCCACCGAAAGTGTAGTAGCAGTCATCGGCGGCAGCAGCTGGCTCCTGGGATCCATCATCTGGTCGCAGCAAACTGGTATGGGTGAAAAGAGTAGCAAAGCAACCGTGAGTACTCATCCAAAGTACTTGCAAGACCGACATCAGAACTATGCTAAGTATGCATCAGTATCAAAGGAATGGGGCTATATCTTTGGACTAAACTGCAGAAATGCCAGAATAGAGGGGAAGGCCTAGCCTATCGAAGACTAGCATCTTCAGCGTCTTGCAGCATTAGAAGGGTGCAGATTAGCATAATAAAGAGTAGCAAGCATGTAATAGCAAAGCCCAGAGATCCTTCCTCGACTCCCTGCGAGAAAGCGATCCCGAAGCTTACAATTAATTAACATGTATCTAGTTCAAGTAGTAGTAGATCCGGATACAACACTGAGCGTCCTGTTACCGTGGACACGGCTATTCGAATAGATAACTTCCCTGCAGGGGTGAACTACTGTTACCCAACACACTCGATTAACTCTGGCCGGACACACTTTTGCGGGTCATGCCCGGCCTCGGCTGATCGACACACCCCAGCCCTACCTAGAGCTCAGCAGAGTGGTCCCCGCCGGTCTACAACCTAAGTGCTCAGGGTTCTTGGGCCCATCCCCCTTGCACTCCGGGTCGTTGCGCACATGGTTAGATCCAGGCACCACCTCTGTCATGGATGGCGCCGATCCTGCCGTGCCGCGATGCTGAACTGGACGTCTGACAAAGCTTTCGGCTGATACATACGGCGCCGAGGATCCCATAACCATTATCCCACGTGGTGGTAGTGCGTATGGGGCCAACGACCCACTCAGATCAATACCCAAATCCGTTAGCGACGATCAATACTCCTGTCGCCCCGTCTCGAGGAAGTGCAACAAGGGTCAGGCCCATCCCTCTCTAGGGCGGTCTCTGCCTACCCGGCCGTGCCTCGTAATTATCTCGCGGGTACCCTCCAGGTCAACCCGACTTCACACCTCTCGCGGGTACCCCTCGGGGTCGACCCGACTTTAACCAGGGACTGTAGTAAAAGTAGGTTATCCGTGTGTTCATCACATCAAGGGGGAATCCGAGGAATCACCCTCTATGGATTCCTACTCGATGTAATCCATCAAGGAGAACCAGGAGGAATCACCCTCGATGGTCCACACTTGAGGGATTGCACGACAGAGTCATCATCTGGAAGGGGAGAGCGAGGAATCACCCTCTGCAATCACCATCCATGTGCTATACTACAGAGATATCATCAGGAGTGCAGTACGAGGGATCACCCTCGGCACTCGATAGTAGCCCTGCAGAGTCGTACAACTAAGGAGGGTGTGCGGTGCTATGTCGGTCTCGGCACATCGATCACATTGATCGAGGCACTGGTAACAAAGCGGGGCAACAGGGACAAGGGTGAGGGGTCACTGATGGATCACTAACCAACTATCCTAAGGAGTTTAGGATGACAGGTAAAGTATCAACAACATGTTACAAAATCGGGTTATGCATCAGAATAGGAGCAATCAAATATAGTAGCAAAATCTAATGCAAGCACGGAAGAGAAAGAATGGGCGATATAGGAATGATCAAGGGGGTTTTCCTTGCCTGGAAGCTCTGCTGAAAGGGGCTGGTCGTCAGGGGCGTAGTCGATCACAGGGACAGCATCGGTCTCGGAGTCTACCGGAGAGAAGAGGGGGAAGAAATAGTAAATATAAAGCAAACAAATGCACACAGATGCTTGGCATGGCAGTAGGCTGTGCTAGGGGTGCCCTAACGTAGTAGTAAGTATTATAGACGGAGCGAGAAAAACATCCGGGAATGTTTTCCCAGCGTTTGGCATTTTTGACAGATGAAACAGAGGGGGACGGTTCCATGGTAAGCATGCTAGGGGCATGTGACAGATGAACGGAGTGCGTATTCGGAATCGTCATATTTTTCTGATCATTTTTCATATATAAATTATTTTAATCCAAGTTACGATTTATTTTATATTAATTTTCAAAGTTTTAATCATTTTCTAGAATTATTTAATTAGAATTATCCGAAACAGTGCAGGGTGACATCATCATGGCGTGGGTGTGACGTCAGCGGTCAACGGGGACCGTTGACTCGTCAATAGGACCAGTGGGTCCCACCTGTCATTGTCTGTTTAGGCTAGTTACTTGATTAATTAAACTAACTATAGATTAATTAGGCTAATTAATTAATTAGTTTAATTACAAAAAATTAATTAAGTTAATTAATTAATTAATTATTAGTTATTTATTTATTTTAATTCTTCTCTTAAAAAAAATTGGGGTTGGGCCCCACCTGGCAGTGGCCCAGGCCGGACATGTCCGCGGCCGTGCCCCTCCAGGGCCGGACACGTCCGCGCGGCCAGAGAGCCGGGCGCCGGACCCGGGCTGTGGCCAGCCGGGCCCGCGGCTATGGGCGACGGCGGCGGACGGAGCAGGGCCGGCGAACTGCAGGAGCAGCAGCGCGGGGCGCGGCGCGGCGCGAGTGGCGGCGGGCGCGGCCAGGGGAGGCGCGGCACGGGCGGAGCAGCGTGCGGCAGCGGGAGGCGGGCGCGCGGGAGCACGGCGAGGGCGGGCGGCAGCGAGGCGGGGGAAGGCTCGGGCGCGGCGGCGTGGGAGGCGAGGCGAGGCGCGGCGCGACGTCGGGACGGTGGAGGAGCAGGGGAAAACGGCGGGGGAGCTCACCCCCGTGGCGAGAAGAGGGCGGCGAGGCTCGGGGAGGTCCGACATGGGGGAGGTCGGGGAGGCGACGAGGCGGCGGCGACGGCGCGGCGTCGGGCGCGGGGCGAGGCGACGCCGAGGGAGAAGGGGGCGAGGGAGAGTGGGGGGATCGGGTTTAGGGTTTCGGGGGTGCGAGGAGGCCATATAGGCCAGCGGTGAGCGCGGGAGGGCCGGCTGGTGGCCAGCTGGGCCGAGGCCCAGCAGGGGTGGAGGCTTTTCTTTTATTTCATTTTTTTGTTTTCTTTTTTGTTTTTCCTTTTTATTTCTGTTTTGTCTTTTCTTTCTACTCCAAATGACTTTTGTAAAATAGGAGGCTTGCCCAAATAAATACTATGCATTATCTATTACTGCCAGAAATTGGTTTGGACATAATACGATTTTAGTTGCATTTTTAATTAAATAAAATGGGATTAAATATTGCAGTTTGGTAGTGTTTTAGGATGTTAGAGTCATTTAGTGATTTTAGTGATGTTGTTTTTCTTAACATAATTAGTTATGGATTATTTCCTATTTAATGAACATTTTAGTTTTCAATTTTGAATAACTTTTATTTTTTTACTTTAAATTTGAATTTCATTTTGAATTAGAATTTGAAATGAGATATTAACCAAATGATGATCAAGCACTGTTTAGCATGGTGACTTGGCATGATTAAGAGGTGATCACTGTGCTTAATACATGGGGATGTCACAGCTAAGGAGAGGAGCCTAGGCAGAGCGCAGCTCATATTCAAGATTCAACTCGGGCAATACTATGCGCCTAGTCAGAATCGTCGCCTTCGCTCTTGATACGCGAGGAGCTTTTGTCGCTCTCGCTCTAGCTGGTGGAGTCGGTGCCTCTGCTGCTCTCCCTCTCTGCGCAGCATTCCTTGCGACCACCGGAGACACCGAAGAGCTTCACAAAGAGGGTGGCAGCTCCGTCATACCTAAACTGGAGGAGCTGCCCCCACCTTAGACCACGGGAGTGGGCAAACGACTTCCGCCCCCACGTTAGGAACAGGGAGTCGGCAGTGGAGAACTCGGCCACCACCCAGGAGGGGCCATTGCAGCAGCCATCCGCCTGTAGCCACAGGCTCGAAGGCCTGCTATTCTCCATCACCCTCGCAAAGGGGTCCGGGAGCCGAAGCCAGCGGTGCAGCCCGATGACAAACTCGTGCGCCGCTAATGTCGTGTGGGACTTATGCATCGTCACCGCCGTGCGGGCTTCCGCCTGAGGGGGAAGGGCGGCCACCCCGTCCCGTCCGCCACGCCCGTCTCGACCACGAGTGCCACGCCCTCCGCGGCCGCGGGGGGCGGCCCTGCTGTGGGCGCTAGGGCTGGCATTCACGATAACCACCGAGGAACGCGTCCGACCCCGAGGAGGGACCCTCGACACGGAAGCCGATGCACGGGCCCGACCTCCACCACTCGCCATCACGACGGTAGACCTCAAGGAAAGCATGGATGGATGAAAGGTTGGAGGAGGAGAATGGCAAGGGTAGAAGATGGGTAGGGAAGATCGCTACTCCCCCACCCTCTTTTATAGTGCCCTAGAGGGATTACTCTCCCTGCCGCCTCGCCTCCCTTAGTGGCAGGAATCGAGGAAGGAGATGCGAGAAGTCAGGCAAAATGAGCAGCACCCTCCACGTTTTTCCTTTTTTATGGGGAAGGCGCGAGGGCTAGCTCTTTTTCGTCCTACGTGGCTGCGCTTTTCAGGCGCACCACCTCCCGCCGCTGCTTCGCTCCACCTCTCCCATGCCTGCATTTAATGCGCATCGTGGGTGGGTGCGGTAAAAGAGAAGATTACAACAGTTATCCTCTGCCACGCGCCGCCTGTGCACTGTTTGGGCTTAGCCCAATGACGCCTCGCATGCGTGTGTGGCCCAGGCCCAGGGCCTCCTGTCGGTGTACTAAGACATGGGTGCCCTCGTACCCAGACTTATGCACAGGCAGTCGTAGCCTCCCTTCCGACAAGGGCTTGACAGAGGATAAGTACAACTCAAGACTCAATCATCGAGAAGTACTATTCTCGTACAGAGGATCAACGCTGCCCTTGCCAGCAAGCTCTGCCCCGCCAAGGTGAAGACCAAGACTCTGGTTGCCGGCAAGTCCCCTTGCCTGCAAGCAAGGCTCGACAAGCTCCATGCCAGCAGATTTGTTCTGTCCCGTTACCGTTCCACCCCACCATCGACCAGATAGGCTCGTATGCTAGGTGTCGAGCGGCCAGGCAGTCAACATAGCCGGCCAAGGCATGTGTCAGCACGGCACGCCAAGATTAACTTTAATGACACCCGTCCCAGGGACGTGTCAAGATTACAGGAGGGCGCCAGGACCGGTGGTACAGATCTTTTGCCCAAGGCCTCGCCTCCCTAACATAGCACCTAACGGTTCATTACATGCGTTTCTCTTACCCCATTGGAAGATAGACGTGGTGACGGTGCAAGTCACTACTCACACTCTGTAATGACCGTATTAGCCATTGTGGTAACCCCTTGGCCTATAAAAGGAGGCCCACAGCTATAGGTAGAACGGTCGCCCCCCAGCTCAATTACACGCAGTAGCTGCATTTCCCGTGCACCTTGCCGGAAGACTACGCTCCTTGTAACTTGAGTTCATACACGATCAAACACAGAACAGGAGTAGGGTTTTACGCTCATAGCGGCCCAAACCTGGATAAACCCCCAGCATGTTCTTGCAGCTACTGAAAATCTGCTCTTTGTCCCATGCACGTCCCCTGAGCCGAATCGCAAAGGGGCCCGTTCGGTCCCATAGATCGTCGTTTCCCACGACAAGGAGGCACTTGCTTGCGTGCGTCCATGGACCATGTGGGTCCCTACTATCAGTATCTCCACGTACATCCCTCTTCCGATAGCTGTCGTTTGTTGACCACATTGACCACGCCGCGCCGAGAGCACCAACGAGATGGACGACGGCAAGGCCCAGGAAGGGAACGACCCAGAGCTAGCGAAGCCATAGTAGTGGATGCCCACGCTGAGGGGAGTACGAAGGTTGACTGGTTCGGCTGCGGTGTGAGGCCTGTGTCGCCAGAGAATAACAGGAGGTGTGGGTGAGTAGAGGGATGGCCTGGCCAGCGGTGGGAGTAGGAGGGGGCGGTGAGGCCTGCGCGGCAGCACAGCCGGCCATGGGAGGCGGGAGCAGGCGGTCCCGCCGGCGCTAGTTTGGGAGGCTGGAGCAAGAAGATCAGAGATTGAAGAAGCAGCACAACTATTGGATGTTATCCAACGGTCACTGCCGGCAGAATCATTTGTTGACTATTTTCACAAAGCCCTGCGTACGCGTCAACATAGTGAGCCCACAAGTCAGCCTCCAAATCTGTGGCAAACATCATACAACCCATTTGCCATTTTTTTAATAATTTATAGCCCATTTGCTAATTCTTAAGGTTTTTTTGAAACCCATGTTCTTTTTGTTAGTATTACTACCCATATTCTGGCCATGGTTAATTCAACAAATTTTTGCATATTTCGGTGGGGTCCGAACTATTTTTAATCTCAAAATTTTGAGTCAAATTCAAACTAATTTGAAAAATAAAATTATATTTCATTAAAATCCTACGAAATTTTCACCGCAAAAAAATCAATGAAATTTAAAATATCAAAATCCTAAAAAAACATAATTTGAAACTAATTGCTGGTTTGCTGTGTTGTTTTTAAAATTTACAGCCCATTTCTTACTACTTATAGTCCATTTTCTGGGCAATCCCCGAATACATCCCTCCTCGTCTTGAATGATTTGCAGCCCAGCAGGGTTGAGAAAAGCAAGTAAGCCTCGGTTGGGTATTCTGCAAAAATCAATAGAACTGGGCTAGCCATATTAGGAAAGAGAAAAAAACAACAGTGCCCGTCATGTGGTAAACAGAAAATAAAAGCCTGGGCTAGACGGGCTAGAACCCCCGCATAGCCCAGTTGATACCCTGCTCCACCTAAAAAACAAAAAAACAACTGCGCGAGCTGCTGGGTCCCTGGTGTCAGCCGCTCGTTGGTCAATTCTCTCGCTTATTGACTACGTTGACAATGGCGTGGGACCCAGATCTCAAACCATTAGGAGGAAGCATTTTTTTTGGCTTGTAATAAGGAGGCACTTGCTTGCGTACTTCAATGACCCTCGTGGGTCCCTACTGTCATCCTCTCCATGTACAGTCATCTCCTGATTCCTCTCGGTTGTTGACCATGTTGACAACGCCAGACGGCGGCGCCGTGGCGAGCGAACCAAAGTGGAGGACGACAGCGAGCCCTCGGACGGGAACGAATAGGAGCCGTGGAAGATGCGTCACTGTAGTCGCAGACTCGCAGGCAGAGGGGAGTACGTGGGTTGACTGGTTCGGGTGCGGGTGCGGGTTGGGGCTGACGTCGCCGAAGAATAACAGGACGTGTGGGGGAGTGGAGGGATGGACTGGCCAACGTTTGAGAGTATGGTGGGGCGGCAATGTGTGGGCAGAGGTGCAGCCATCCGTGGGAGGCAGGAGCAAGCAGGACCGATGGCGTGGTTTCGTTTGGGCGTTTGGAGGAAGAAGACAAGAGATAGAAGAAACACGACAGATGTTGGATGTCAATCCAATGGCCGGCAGGCATAATCGTTTGTTGACTAAGTCGACACCACCTTGGATAGGCTTTTTCCTTGTGGGTCCCAAATGTCAGAATCCAAATTTGTCACGGCGATGCAGCATTTCTTATTAGGAATTACAGCCCATTTGGTGTGCTAGCTCAAAATAAGTTTGTGGCTGCTGGCGGGCGCTAAGCACTTGGGTTCTGTAATGCACAATGAGCTCAAGGAGCCGGCGAGAGTGATGTTATCTCGCTTGCTTGGGATTTGTTACAGTATTTCTCTCTTAATTAAATAAATGACAAGCCATTTGCCTTGTTTCAAAGAAAATAGGACAGCCGCAGCCGAGTTGAAAAGGGCAACAACATCTAACTCCAGCTTACAAACTGTACAAAAGCACAAGGGTTAATTGTTCATCAGGTTTAGACTAAACCTAGATTGAAAAGGCCAACAACATCTAACTGCAGCAGTGTTTTTAGCAGTCACAAGCAAATGGATCGGTCAGATCCATAAAATGAACATCCGGGATCATAAAATTTAATGGAATATGACCACAAGATGATGTAAAAAGAAGACTGGCATGTTCAGAAGCCCATTTGTCCACCTGAAACTCCTTTTTTTTCTCTTCGACATATCCATCCGTCAAAACTTTGTTGTTAATAAATTTAAGCCTGATGGACAATAGTGCCCTCGCATTCAGCAGGAAGAATATGACAAATCTAGTGTTTGCATGGGTGGCTACATATCCTTCCAGCATTATTGTCTTCAAACGAATGTCATGAGAACTGAGAAAATCCCGGTGCTTACGATGCCACCGATTGGTTATACCTTTTGTACCCCGTCCTGCTGCCTAAATAGACATGAAGATTGAAAACAGTTAAGGTCTAAAAAAAGAGTATGTCGAAAGAGTAACAAGTGAACGGTTAATTCTTGTACACTATATATGGGCTTCCAATGTGCATGAAATCATCACCTTTATATACAAATTCCCCAGACATGGAAAGCATCCCAACAAGCCAATAATCTTGTTCAGATCAAAAGTATTCATACTGATATATAAGATCTTGACAGAATCCAGCACCACTCATAGGCTATCCATGGACAAACTCTTCATTGAGCATAGAACATAATATTAGTACAAAATGTGTACTCCAAGATGATATAAAACTTATGCGCACAAATGAAAAATGCAGCTTATGATTACAAAAGTGTAGATGATAATATACAGTACCTGGATAACTGTGGAGCCAAACACCATCTTGAAATGATCACAGAGATCATGAATTACACCCAAGGTCTCCAGTTTAGGCGCAGAGACGACATTTCTTTGCGAGGGTGAATAACAAGAATCAAGGATCAACCTTTGAAGTGAAGGGGAATCTTCGATGATGAGCTCCCCCACGTCAAAAGAAATTCCAATTCTTACAAGGTTAGGCGACTTTATTCGGAGACAACCGATTTTAACTGTGAAAAGAAGCACTAAGCACTCTAGGGCAGGGCAACTGGATTGGATATTGCTGTGAAGTGAGACCTCCGATATACAAACCACCACAAGTGAAAGTTTTTTGAGAAGTGGGAGTCGAAGCTTTTGTACCATATTGTCTAATAGTTTGCACAGGGCGAAGGTGGTGGTGTGGAGAGAGGAGGAAAACCGCGAGATGGACATCGGTGCTGGGGGCACAAGTACATGGCATTCGGAATGTGGTATGTGATTTATGTGGGAATAGTACAAGTCAAGTAGCTGGAGTTTTTTGAATTCAGGGGATTTCAGCCAGGCGTCCACCATGCAGGGCATGCACAGATAGCATGCCGAGATGCAGAGGCGTTGAACGGAGCCCTAGTGGGAGGAGATGATGGATCCGAGGAGTTCAAAATCATTGAACTGAGATAGGCCATGACAGTCGAGATTAAGAGGCGTGGCGCGCCATAGAGAGCGCCACCGAGATGCGAGGACTTGGGTGTGGCAGCAATCCTTGGTGGGGAGAAGCGATATGATCTTCCCAAGGATGGCGTCCAGGAGATCGCTGATGCGGTCCTCCCAAGAATCTTCGGGTTCCTCAGATCCAGGGGGGAGGCTCGCCACTTCTCCCCCCGCTGTCGGGTGCGGGAACTACAACCGACGTCGCCGCTGGCGGGAGCCTCATCTTCTTAACGATGGGGCCAGCTGACTCCATTTTCCTTGCGGGCATCGCATCGAGCTCATGGATTTGAGCAGAGTAGTGAAAGACAAGACTAGTTAAGGGGGGCTGGGGTTTTCTATAGGAGTGAGGAAGAAGGTGAGCAGGGGTTTTCTGTAGGAGTGAGGAAGAAGGTGAGCAGGGGTTTTCTGTAGGAGGGCTCCAGCTTATGGCTCCTGTAGTCCTGCTCGGTAACCTTTTTCAACTTGAAAAAAACTTATGGCTCCTCCTCGGGCCCACTTGGCATCCACCAAATTAGAGGGTGCAGTAATGCATGCAGACACTCACACTGGTCGAAGCGCGGCGCAAATGAGGCGTCAAATAATAGGCCCACAATATAGATTCTAAATGTTCACACGCTAGTCAACATTCACATTAAACTAAGCTTTGCAAGATATAGTATGCATACTAGCTAACATTCACAAGCACATTTCTAAGTTCAGCATGTTTATGCATCTCAATGATTCACCAGACTATAACCAAGACAAAGCTGTGAGAAGGTGTAGAAATCAAGAAAATACGATCTATGATTCTCTGAGCAAAGGGCCTCCCTACGCATTAATTTCCTGGGCATGCTTCTTTATTCTCAATGTTGTGTGCACTTTGAGCATGTTGGCAACTCCACAGCTAGCTCGCTGGCTCATCTTGCAATTGACGCTGACACATTGCAGCAAACAGAGGAGGCAATAGAGATTACTCAAAATCAGACCAGTTTGTGCAGTTCCACTGAAATCATCTTCATTGTCCTGAATGTGAAAAGATAGGAAAGAATAGCTGTACTTAAATGGTGTTGCAAAACAGTAGCACATATCAATAGGTTGGCATGACAAAACACGACCATCTGGACGAAGGGGTACTGACCTGCATGAGGAAAATTATCCATAATTATATAAGTGGTTAATTGATTTCCACCTTGGGCTCTCATCTCATGCCATGGAGGAAATTCGATCCAATCGATCTATGCAATTCCTTCCGTCCGGCTGTAGAAAGTTTGTACAACTCACCCCAATATCTTTATTGTGTAGTTCCACTAAAATTATGCACCGCTATTTGCCCGACCCCTACTCACCGGCCAGGCCATCTATGACTTGGTGTCTTTTATCTTGCATTGACGGGGCGGCTACACTACTTGTTCACTCCTCCACACATGACACGCTCGTTCTACACTGCGATCAGCAAGTCAACGTAAGAATAAGCTTATTTCATCTTGCGTTGGTCATTCTACCTAGTTACGAATGTAGGAATACCTTGAGCACCGTGAGGTTAGCTGATAGTAGGTAGATGCAGCCATCTAATTTTGTGTGGTTCTACTAAAATTGTGGTTTGTGCTTCTTTTTGCACAAAAAGAAACCACATGGAGATAGACAACCCTGTTTGCAGAAATATGTGATAGGGTTATTTAAGCAGTGTCATTTTTTGCTGTGGCATATGTTATCAATGGCATTACATTGATAGTATGAAAAAGTGCCATTAACTAAGAAGTGCCATCACATCAGATAAACACGGGCACTAGATTAACGGAGGCTTAGATTAACATGCACAACAATTGCATTATAACTCTGTGATGACAGTAGGACATGATCAGAAGCTACGTGCATGGTTAACAGGAATGATCGTTCTAACAAAGGGTGATACGGAAAGGAGAAATGCATCATTGTGTCAACCAAATGTGCAATTAAATTTCTGCAGTTCCACTGAGATGAAGCTATGTTACCGGCATGAGATATAAGTGTAACACCCCAAAGCACTCTTCATGGGAAATAAAGCAAGAAAGAAGCATTTCATAAAATGGTGGTGGCATTTCTTCAGTTTATCAATGGCAATAGATTGACAACAGCATTACTTAAGAGTGACATCACATTAACAGTGGCATTGTTTCATTTTACCAGATATTAGATTAACAGCTACAGTAAGGGCATAGGGACAGGTGCGGCACAAGCATGTTTACCTCCAATGAGGCATAAAGTGGTGACGCAGAGGTGGTTGCCGAGAGCGGCCAACATGCAAGCAGAATGTCTGGATTTGTGCCATTTTTGTTCTCGTGATCTCGTCAGTGACCTTTTGCTGCGTGACTGTCGTGGGAAAACGACGATCTATGGGATCGAGAGGATCCCTTTGCGGTTCGGGAGTGGGATCAAAATACTACAAAGAGCAGGGCTAGTAGATATGAGCACAAGCAACGATTTATCTAGGTTTGGGCCGCTATGAGCGTAAAACCCTACTCCTGTTCTGGGGGTTTGATTGTATGTGAGCTCAAGGGTTAGAAAGAGCGCAGCTTCCCGGCAAGGTGCACGGGAAGTGCAGCTACAGCGTGTAGTTGAGCTAAGAGTCGACCGTTCTAAGTGTAGCCGTGGGCCTCCTTTTCTAGGCCAAGGCGTTACCATAGAGGCTAACATGGTCATTACAGAGTATGAATAGTAACTTGCACCGTCACCATGTCTATCTCCAGACGGGGTAAGACAAGCGCATTAAATGCACCGTTAGGTGCTACGTCGGGGAGGCGAGGCTTTGGCTAAAAGATCTGTACCACCGGTCCTGGCGCTCTCTTGTCACCTTGACACGTCCCAGGGATGGGTGTCATTAAAGTTAATCCTGGCGTGGCATACTGGCACATGCCTTGGCCAGCTGCGTTGACTGCCTACCCGCTCGACACCTATCATGCATGCTTATCTAGCCGATGATGAGGTGGAGCGGTAACGGGACAGAACGAGCTTGCCGGCGTGGAGCTTGCCGGCGCGGAGCTTGCTGGCAACCAGAGTCTTGGTCTTCACCTTGCCAGTTAGAAGCTTGCCGGCAAGGGCAATCTTGATCTTCAGTACGAGAATAGTACTTCTCGATGACCTGCCTTGAGGTCTTCTTCACGGTCTTATTTAATCTGAGTCTTGGGTCATAGTTATCCTCTGTCAAGCCCTTGCCGTTAGGAAGGCTACAACTGCCTGTGCACAAGTTAGGGTACGAGGGCACCCCTGCTTTAGTACACCGACAGGAGCCCCTGGGCCTAGGCCACATGCACATTCGAGGCGTCATTGGGCTAGGCCTGAACAGTGCACATGCACGTGTGGGAGAGGATAACTATCGTAATCTTCTCTGTTACCACACCTCCCACGACGCGCATTAAATGCGGGCATGGGAGAGGTGGAATGGAACGGGCACGGGGAGGTAGTGCGCCTAAAAAGCGCAGCCACGTAGGATGGTAAAGGGCCAGCCCCCTCGCCTTCCCCATAAAAAGGAATCCATGAGGGGCAGTACTCATTTACCCCCTTCCTCGATTCCTGCTATTGAAGAAGGCGAAGCGGCAGGGAGAGTGACCCCCTAGGGTGCTATAAGAAAGGGCGGGGGGGGGGGGGGTGGAGACCTCCCCCACTCATCTTCTACCCTTGCCCCTGTCCTCCTTCAACCTTTCACCCATCCTTGCTTTCCCCGAGGTCCACCACCGCGATGGCGAGGGGTGGAGGTCAGGCTCACGCATCTGCTGCTGCCACGAGGGCCTCCCCTCGGGGCCGAACGCGTTCCTCGGCGGCTGCCGTAGAGGCCAGTTCTAGCGCCCGTGGAAGGGTCGCCCCCCCCCCCCCCCCCCCCCGCGCGGCCGTGGAGGGCACGGCGTTCATAGTCAAGGCGGTCGTGGCGAAGCAGCCACCCTTCCCCCTCAGGGGAGGCTCACACAGTGGTGGCGGCGCACGAGTTCGTCGTGGGGCTGCACCGTCGGCCCCGTAGTTGGCTCCGGCTCCCAGAGTCCTTTGCGAAGGCGATGGAGGACAGCAGGCCCTCGGGCCTGTGGCTACAGGCGGATGGCTGCTGCAATGGCCCCTCCTGGGTGGCGGCTGAGTTCTCCACCACTGACTTCTTGTTCCTGACATGGGGGTGGAAGTCGTTCGCCCACTCCCGTGGTCTAGGGCGGGGGCATCTCCTCTAGTTTAGGTATGAAGGGGCCGCCACACTCTTTGTGAAGTTCTTCGGGGTCTTCGGTGGCCGTATGGAGTGCTGCGCGGAGAGCGAGAGCAGCAACGACACCAATTCCCCCAGCGGGAGCGAGAGCACTGACTCCACTGGCGGGAGCGGAAGCGATGAAAGCTCCCCGGGCATCAAGAGTGAGGGCGAAGATTCTGACTAGGCGCAGGCAGCAACCGAGTCGAATCTTGAAGACGAGCCATGCTCCGCCTAGGTCCCTCTCTTTTGCTCCTGTATTAGAATCAATGTAGCCACATGGGGGCAAGGAAAATGACCTTTGCATGTAAGCACTTAATGGTTGCTGTAATTTGTGTTTTGGATGAATGTATGCATGCTATCTCTCTTGTCTTATTCTGTCTTTGCATGGTTTTTGTACCCTACACTTGCCGGAAACTTTTCGGTGCGCGCACTCTAGCTGCGAGCGCTTGAGGAACGGGTCCTTTGCAGCTTGCTGGAAGTGCCGCTGCCGGCAAGGGTACACTTGACGATCACAACGCAGCCACTTAAGTTGCCGAGCGGACTTGAAACAAAGTAAGAGCGCAGTCGATCACAACAAGGTTCCTTAGCTGCAGGTTTCTCATAGAAAGGCCAAAATCGTTCAAGGAGAAGTTGCAACTACATCAAAGAATTTACTTTAAAGTTTTGCAACTTAGCTTTTTCTTTGCTATGCTTATTGCTGTAGGACGATATCTTGAACGTCATTCGGTATCCATACCATCACTCCCCCTGGGAAACTTGTACACGAGGAACCCTTCTGTCCTTTGAGAAAAATAAAGAAGAGAAACGGGGAGGCTGGAACCTTGAAGGTTCGTTAATCATCCTATGCAAGGGAAAAATGTAGCACAAGGCTTCCTGCAACATATAAACAAATATGTACTTGGACTAAGAATTGTGAAACACTTATCTTTATTTATGTGCACGGGATCTGCGCCCGGCTCTATACAAAGGTTTACACGCCTTTCCGGCAAACTTGTACAAAAGAGGTTGCCGGGCAGCCCGGTAACCGCGCCTTACAGGTAAAACTTGCGAAGATGCTCAATATTCCATGAGTTGAGCACTGGAGTGCCATCTTCGGTCTCTAGGCGGACCGCGCCGGGCCTAGTGACTCGTACCACCTGGTATGGGCCCTCCCACTTTGGCGTCAACTTGTTTTGACCCTTCGTGGATTGAATCCAACGAAGAACAAGGTCGCCTTCCTCAAGGTTCCTGGCATTCACTTTGCGGCTATGGTAGCAGCGCAAAGCTTGCTGGTACCGTGCAGGACGGACAACAGCCCGGAAACGATCTTCCTCAAGGAGCGTGGCATCATCTTGCCGCAGCTCATCTTGATCCTCCTCATCGAAGGCCAACACTCGAGGTGACCCGTATTTGAGTTCTGTGGGGAGCACTGCCTCTGCACCATAAACAAGGGAGAAGGGTGTCTAGCCAGTGGCTCGACTTGGCGTCATTCTGATCGACCAAAGAACCACCAGCAACTCTTCCACCCAGCGCCTTCCACACTTGTGCAGCCTGTCGAAAGTTTCGGTCTTGAGACCACGCACCACTTCTGCATTTGCCCTCTCTACTTTCCCATTGCTCCTTGGGTGAGCAACAGACGCGTAGCAAATCTTATTTCCAAGTTCTTGGCAATATGTTGTGAAGGCGCGTCTTGTGAATTGGGTGCCATTGTCGGTGATGATCCTGTTGGGGACACCAAAACGGGCAACCAATCCTTTGAGGAACTTGATGGCTGACTGTGCCGTCACCTTCCTCACTGGCTCCACCTCAGGCCACTTTGTAAACTTGTCGATTGCAACGTACAAGAATTCAAAGCCCCCG